>OY804585.1:4220232-6958302 GCA_963680875.1 Bathymodiolus brooksi | reverse complement strand
GATTACAGTAGACCAAGTCTCTTTATTAAGTTAATCAGAGATATAAAGAATGGTATGATTACAGTAGACCAAGTCTCTTTATTAAGTTAATCAGGGATATAAAGAATGGTATGATTACAGTAGACCAAGTCTCTTTATTAAGTTAATCAGGGATATAAAGAATGGTATGATTACAGTAGACCAAGTCTCTTTATTAAGTTAATCAGGGATATAAAGAATGGTATGATTACAGTAGACCAAGTCTCTTTATTAAGTTAATCAGGGATATAAAGAATGGTATGATTACAGTAGACCAAGTCTCTTTATTAAGTTAATCAGGGATATAAAGAATGGTATGATTACAGTAGACCAAGTCTCTTTATTAAGTTAATCAGGGATATAAAGAATGGTATGATTACAGTAGACCAAGTCTCTTTATTAAGTTAATCAGGGATATAAAGAATGGTATGATTACAGTAGACCAAGTCTCTTTATTAAGTTAATCAGGGATATAAAGAATGGTATGATTACAGTAGACCAAGTCTCTTTATTAAGTTAATCAGGGATATAAAGAATGGTATGATTACAGTAGACCAAGTCTCTTTATTAAGTTAATCAGGGATATAAAGAATGGTATGATTACAGTAGACCAAGTCTCTTTATTAAGTTAATCAGGGATATAAAGAATGGTATGATTACAGTAGACCAAGTCTCTTTATTAAGTTAATCAGGGATATAAAGAATGGTATGATTACAGTAGACCAAGTCTCTTTATTAAGTTAATCAGGGATATAAAGAATGGTATGATTACAGTAGACCAAGTCTCTTTATTAAGTTAATCAGGGATATAAAGAATGGTATGATTACAGTAGACCAAGTCTCTTTATTAAGTTAATCAGGGATATAAAGAATGGTATGATTACAGTAGACCAAGTCTCTTTATTAAGTTAATCAGGGATATAAAGAATGGTATGATTACAGTAGACCAAGTCTCTTTATTAAGTTAATCAGGGATATAAAGAATGGTATGATTACAGTAGACCAAGTCTCTTTATTAAGTTAATCAGAGATATAAAGAATGGTATGATTACAGTAGACCAAGTCTCTTTATTAAGTTAATCAGAGGATATAAAGAATGGTATGATTACAGTAGACCAAGTCTCTTTATTAAGTTAATCAGGGATATAAAGAATGGTATGATTACAGTAGACCAAGTCTCTTTATTAAGTTAATCAGGGATATAAAGAATGGTATGATTACAGTAGACCAAGTCTCTTTATTAAGTTAATCAGGGATATAAAGAATGGTATGATTACAGTAGACCAAGTCTCTTTATTAAGTTAATCAGAGATATAAAGAATGGTATGATTACAGTAGACCAAGTCTCTTTATTAAGTTAATCAGGGATATAAAGAATGGTATGATTACAGTAGACCAAGTCTCTTTATTAAGTTAATCAGGGATATAAAGAATGGTATGATTACAGTAGACCAAGTCTCTTTATTAAGTTAATCAGGGATATAAAGAATGGTATGATTACAGTAGACCAAGTCTCTTTATTAAGTTAATCAGGGATATAAAGAATGGTATGATTACAGTAGACCAAGTCTCTTTATTAAGTTAATCAGAGATATAAAGAATGGTATGATTACAGTAGACCAAGTCTCTTTATTAAGTTAATCAGGGATATAAAGAATGGTATGATTACAGTAGACCAAGTCTCTTTATTAAGTTAATCAGAGATATAAAGAATGGTATGATTACAGTAGACCAAGTCTCTTTATTAAGTTAATCAGAGATATAAAGAATGGTATGATTACAGTAGACCAAGTCTCTTTATTAAGTTAATCAGGGATATAAAGAATGGTATGATTACAGTAGACCAAGTCTCTTTATTAAGTTAATCAGGGATATAAAGAATGGTATGATTACAGTAGACCAAGTCTCTTTATTAAGTTAATCAGAGATATAAAGAATGGTATGATTACAGTAGACCAAGTCTCTTTATTAAGTTAATCAGGGATATAAAGAATGGTATGATTACAGTAGACCAAGTCTCTTTATTAAGTTAATCAGGGATATAAAGAATGGTATGATTACAGTAGACCAAGTCTCTTTATTAAGTTAATCAGAGATATAAAGAATGGTATGATTACAGTAGACCAAGTCTCTTTATTAAGTTAATCAGGGATATAAAGAATGGTATGATTACAGTAGACCAAGTCTCTTTATTAAGTTAATCAGGGATATAAAGAATGGTATGATTACAGTAGACCAAGTCTCTTTATTAAGTTAATCAGAGATATAAAGAATGGTATGATTACAGTAGACCAAGTCTCTTTATTAAGTTAATCAGGGATATAAAGAATGGTATGATTACAGTAGACCAAGTCTCTTTATTAAGTTAATCAGAGATATAAAGAATGGTATGATTACAGTAGACCAAGTCTCTTTATTAAGTTAATCAGGGATATAAAGAATGGTATGATTACAGTAGACCAAGTCTCTTTATTAAGTTAATCAGGGATATAAAGAATGGTATGATTACAGTAGACCAAGTCTCTTTATTAAGTTAATCAGGGATATAAAGAATGGTATGATTACAGTAGACCAAGTCTCTTTATTAAGTTAATCAGGGATATAAAGAATGGTATGATTACAGTAGACCAAGTCTCTTTATTAAGTTAATCAGGGATATAAAGAATGGTATGATTACAGTAGACCAAGTCTCTTTATTAAGTTAATCAGGGATATAAAGAATGGTATGATTACAGTAGACCAAGTCTCTTTATTAAGTTAATCAGAGATATAAAGAATGGTATGATTACAGTAGACCAAGTCTCTTTATTAAGTTAATCAGGGATATAAAGAATGGTATGATTACAGTAGACCAAGTCTCTTTATTAAGTTAATCAGGGATATAAAGAATGGTATGATTACAGTAGACCAAGTCTCTTTATTAAGTTAATCAGGGATATAAAGAATGGTATGATTACAGTAGACCAAGTCTCTTTATTAAGTTAATCAGAGATATAAAGAATGGTATGATTACAGTAGACCAAGTCTCTTTATTAAGTTAATCAGGGATATAAAGAATGGTATGATTACAGTAGACCAAGTCTCTTTATTAAGTTAATCAGGGATATAAAGAATGGTATGATTACAGTAGACCAAGTCTCTTTATTAAGTTAATCAGGGATATAAAGAATGGTATGATTACAGTAGACCAAGTCTCTTTATTAAGTTAATCAGAGATATAAAGAATGGTATGATTACAGTAGACCAAGTCTCTTTATTAAGTTAATCAGGGATATAAAGAATGGTATGATTACAGTAGACCAAGTCTCTTTATTAAGTTAATCAGGGATATAAAGAATGGTATGATTACAGTAGACCAAGTCTCTTTATTAAGTTAATCAGAGATATAAAGAATGGTATGATTACAGTAGACCAAGTCTCTTTATTAAGTTAATCAGGGATATAAAGAATGGTATGATTACAGTAGACCAAGTCTCTTTATTAAGTTAATCAGAGATATAAAGAATGGTATGATTACAGTAGACCAAGTCTCTTTATTAAGTTAATCAGGGATATAAAGAATGGTATGATTACAGTAGACCAAGTCTCTTTATTAAGTTAATCAGGGATATAAAGAATGGTATGATTACAGTAGACCAAGTCTCTTTATTAAGTTAATCAGGGATATAAAGAATGGTATGATTACAGTAGACCAAGTCTCTTTATTAAGTTAATCAGGGATATAAAGAATGGTATGATTACAGTAGACCAAGTCTCTTTATTAAGTTAATCAGAGATATAAAGAATGGTATGATTACAGTAGACCAAGTCTCTTTATTAAGTTAATCAGGGATATAAAGAATGGTATGATTACAGTAGACCAAGTCTCTTTATTAAGTTAATCAGGGATATAAAGAATGGTATGATTACAGTAGACCAAGTCTCTTTATTAAGTTAATACTTCTGCATGTATTTTGTCTTCTTTTTGGGAATATCCGTGTTTCAAAGCTACAGATTCATTTCCAGCATTCTGATCAAGAACGTCTTCATCTGCAGAAGACATGGTTTTTTCAAGCCCTGTATGTGATACCAGTCGGTGAAACGCTTTAAAAAGCAGTAATTATTATAAAGCAAGCGTCTTCTAACACTGATCAACGCAATTTGATACTAATTTCGCAACAAACACAATTTTTTCCCCAGATTGCGGGTAAACCGTAGATTTACGTCTGCTAATCGTGATGCATAATTTCAATTAAAAATCCGTGTAAAATCTGTACCAGTAAACAGCTCTGAAATCAGGTCGTGAGGATTTTGAACAACCGTTTACTGCAGGTGAATGTTAAACTTTGAATGACCACTGACTGTGTTAGTATGATAACCACTTTAATTAGAGTTAACATATAAATCAGGTTGGCAGGGTTTTAAACAACCGTTTACAGCAGGTGACCGTTAAGGCAAGTTTGACTATATTTTGATTATCTCACAAATTGTTAAGTAGTTTGTTGATTGACTGACCAATAAAATGCTTGAAAATTCATTGGTATATCTTGTTTATTTTATTTTTTCGTAAGAGTTTTCAATCTGTTGATTGATCGACCCTTGAAATGCATGTAATTTCAAACACAACATTATAATCTGGACAGATTTATTAATTTAATTCTTTATTTATTTAACGAGGCTTGCCAACAGCCGATGGCTACAAGCGGTTTTCCTCAAAATACATACATGAATACATAGTCCGATTGAATAATAATTACCAACTACCATAACACAGAGGCCACATGGATAAAGTGGTTTTAGATATTTCAAACAAACCTTAAGATGATGATGCGTGGTAAACAAACGACTACAGCCATCAAAATTACATTTAAACGCTTTCTCTCCAATGTTGTTCATAAACTTTTCTGAAACAGATTTCTCTGGTCCAATACCAGCTGTGATTACTGTCTGAAAATAAAATAGAGGTTCAGTGGGCCGAGCCTGTGTCACTCACCTGTCGGACCTACCAGAAACAAGAATTGCCCATGGTGGCCATGTCTAAACGGAACGGGACGAAATGAGCAAACTTTATAGAGGACATTCCATAGATGCTTCCTGCCAAGCGTTTCAGAGGAGAAGATTTGTTTAAATCGACCAATCAGAAACAAGAATTGCCTGTGGCGGCCATGTTTGTAAACAGATCAGGACAAAATGAGCAATATTTATATAGGACATGCCATAGATGATTTCTACCAAGTTTCGTTGCATTTGGATGAGCAGATTCAGAGGAGAAGATTTTTTTAGAAATTGACCAACCAAAAACAAGAAGTTCCTATGGCAGCCATGTTTGTAAACGGATCAGGATGAAAAGAGCAATCTTAATAGAGGACCTTCCATAGAGGCTTCCTACCAAGTTTCTGTTCATTTGGCAAAGCAGTTTTAGAAGAGAAGATTTTTTAGAAATCTACCAACCAGAAACAAGAATTGCCTATGGCCGCCATGTTTGTTAACAGATCGGGACAAATGAGCAATCTATATAAAGGACCTTCCATAGATGCTTCCTACCATTAGAGAAGATTTATAGAAATTGACCAACCAGAAACTAAAATTGCCTATTGCGGCCATATTTGTTAATGGATCAGGACGAAATGAGCAATCTTTATACAGGACCTGCCATAGATGCTTCCTACCAAGTTTCGGTTCATTTGACTAAGCGGTTTCAAAGGAGAAGATTAAAAGACGAAGGGCGCCAAGTGATGACAAAAGCTCACTTTGCCTTTGGAAAGGTGAGCTTAAAATTTATATAATAAGAAAAATTTATATTTCAAATATGACAAAATGTGAATGGTCTCCTCATTGAAGATAAACAAATCATTATAAACATAAAGATTTTATAACACCTGTTTGACATCAGATTTTCAATGAATTTATCCAATCATGTGTTGTCACATAATATGCTTCATAAGATAATGTACCCCACCTCCCCTGTGAAAGTGTCCCATTGGACATTATTACATATGAAATTCTGATTGTGGACAATAACACGTGACAGAATAAAATTCATGATACAATTAAATAGTGATAGTTTGTACATTATTTTTTATGAAATATCCGGGTGGACAAAATTTCACATGACATAATACTTGGCAATATTGTTTGAGGGGCTGTCGTAGAAGTGATCGCATGGTAGTTGAATTTACAACTACCTATGCAATCGGTGCCTATCACCACTGATGTTGTGAGTTCGAATCCCATCCAGAGCGAGGTGTACAACGTTAAGTGATCAAGTTGACCACCACGATACATAACTGAAATATTGATGAAAGTGGCAATAAACACCATAAAACCAACCAACCAAATCACTCTGTGACTGATGATATAGTCAACCATTATTGTTGTGGTTCCTAGTATTATCAACTCTTACAGCTGTGATTGATGATATAGTCAACCATTATTGTTGTGGTTCCTAGTATTATCAACTCTTACAGCTGTGATTGATGATATAGTCAACCATTATTGTTGTGGTTCCTAGTATTATCAACTCTTACAGCTGTGATTGATGATATAGTCAACCATTATTGTTGTGGTTCCTAGTATTATCAACTCTTACAGCTGTGATTGATGATATAGTCAACCATTATTGTTGTGGTTCCTAGTATTATCAACTCTTACAGCTGTGATTGATGATATAGTCAACCATTATTGTTGTGGTTCCTAGTATTATCAACTCTTACAGCTGTGATTGATGATATAGTCAACCATTATTGTTGTGGTTCCTAGTATTATCAACTCTTACAGCTGTGATTGATGATATAGTCAACCATTATTGTTGTGGTTCCTAGTATTATCAACTCTTACAGCTGTGATTGATGATATAGTCAACCATTATTGTTGTGGTTCCTAGTATTATCAACTCTTACAGCTGTGATTGATGATATAGTCAACCATTATTGTTGTGGTTCCTAGTATTATCAACTCTTACAGCTGTGATTGATGATATAGTCAACCATTATTGTTGTGGTTCCTAGTATTATCAACTCTTACAGCTGTGATTGATGATATAGTCAACCATTATTGTTGTGGTTCCTAGTATTATCAACTCTTACAGCTGTGATTGATGATATAGTCAACCATTATTGTTGTGGTTCCTAGTATTATCAACTCTTACAGCTGTGATTGATGATATAGTCAACCATTATTGTTGTGGTTCCTAGTATTATCAACTCTTACAGCTGTGATTGATGATATAGTCAACCATTATTGTTGTGGTTCCTAGTATTATCAACTCTTACAGCTGTGATTGATGATATAGTCAACCATTATTGTTGTGGTTCCTAGTATTATCAACTCTTACAGCTGTGATTGATGATATAGTCAACCATTATTGTTGTGGTTCCTAGTATTATCAACTCTTACAGCTGTGATTGATGATATAGTCAACCATTATTGTTGTGGTTCCTAGTATTATCAACTCTTACAGCTGTGATTGATGATATAGTCAACCATTATTGTTGTGGTTCCTAGTATTATCAACTCTTACAGCTGTGATTGATGATATAGTCAACCATTATTGTTGTGGTTCCTAGTATTATCAACTCTTACAGCTGTGATTGATGATATAGTCAACCATTATTGTTGTGGTTCCTAGTATTATCAACTCTTACAGCTGTGATTGATGATATAGTCAACCATTATTGTTGTGGTTCCTAGTATTATCAACTCTTACAGCTGTGATTGATGATATAGTCAACCATTATTGTTGTGGTTCCTAGTATTATCAACTCTTACAGCTGTGATTGATGATATAGTCAACCATTATTGTTGTGGTTCCTAGTATTATCAACTCTTACAGCTGTGATTGATGATATAGTCAACCATTATTGTTGTGGTTCCTAGTATTATCAACTCTTACAGCTGTGATTGATGATATAGTCAACCATTATTGTTGTGGTTCCTAGTATTATCAACTCTTACAGCTGTGATTGATGATATAGTCAACCATTACTGTTGTGGTTCCTAGTATTATCAACTCTTACAGCTGTGATTGATGATATAGTCAACCATTATTGTTGTGGTTCCTAGTATTATCAACTCTTACAGCTGTGATTGATGATATAGTCAACCATTATTGTTGTGGTTCCTAGTATTATCAACTCTTACAGCTGTGATTGATGATATAGTCAACCATTACTGTTGTGGTTCCTAGTATTATCAACTCTTACAGCTGTGATTGATGATATAGTCAACCATTATTGTTGTGGTTCCTAGTATTATCAACTCTTACAGCTGTGATTGATGATATAGTCAACCATTATTGTTGTGGTTCCTAGTATTATCAACTCTTACAGCTGTGATTGATGATATAGTCAACCATTATTGTTGTGGTTCCTAGTATTATCAACTCTTACAGCTGTGATTGATGATATAGTCAACCATTATTGTTGTGGTTCCTAGTATTATCAACTCTTACAGCTGTGATTGATGATATAGTCAACCATTATTGTTGTGGTTCCTAGTATTATCAACTCTTACAGCTGTGATTGATGATATAGTCAACCATTATTGTTGTGGTTCCTAGTATTATCAACTCTTACAGCTGTGATTGATGATATAGTCAACCATTATTGTTGTGGTTCCTAGTATTATCAACTCTTACAGCTGTGATTGATGATATAGTCAACCATTATTGTTGTGGTTCCTAGTATTATCAACTCTTACAGCTGTGATTGATGATATAGTCAACCATTATTGTTGTGGTTCCTAGTATTATCAACTCTTACAGCTGTGATTGATGATATAGTCAACCATTATTGTTGTGGTTCCTAGTATTATCAACTCTTACAGCTGTGATTGATGATATAGTCAACCATTATTGTTGTGGTTCCTAGTATTATCAACTCTTACAGCTGTGATTGATGATATAGTCAACCATTATTGTTGTGGTTCCTAGTATTATCAACTCTTACAGCTGTGATTGATGATATAGTCAACCATTATTGTTGTGGTTCCTAGTATTATCAACTCTTACAGCTGTGATTGATGATATAGTCAACCATTATTGTTGTGGTTCCTAGTATTATCAACTCTTACAGCTGTGATTGATGATATATAGTCAACCATTATTGTTGTGGTTCCTAGTATTATCAACTCTTACAGCTGTGATTGATGATATAGTCAACCATTATTGTTGTGGTTCCTAGTATTATCAACTCTTACAGCTGTGATTGATGATATAGTCAACCATTATTGTTGTGGTTCCTAGTATTATCAACTCTTACAGCTGTGATTGATGATATAGTCAACCATTATTGTTGTGGTTCCTAGTATTATCAACTCTTACAGCTGTGATTGATGATATAGTCAACCATTATTGTTGTGGTTCCTAGTATTATCAACTCTTACAGCTGTGATTGATGATATAGTCAACCATTATTGTTGTGGTTCCTAGTATTATCAACTCTTACAGCTGTGATTGATGATATAGTCAACCATTATTGTTGTGGTTCCTAGTATTATCAACTCTTACAGCTGTGATTGATGATATAGTCAACCATTATTGTTGTGGTTCCTAGTATTATCAACTCTTACAGCTGTGATTGATGATATAGTCAACCATTATTGTTGTGGTTCCTAGTATTATCAACTCTTACAGCTGTGATTGATGATATAGTCAACCATTATTGTTGTGGTTCCTAGTATTATCAACTCTTACAGCTGTGATTGATGATATAGTCAACCATTATTGTTGTGGTTCCTAGTATTATCAACTCTTACAGCTGTGATTGATGATATAGTCAACCATTATTGTTGTGGTTCCTAGTATTATCAACTCTTACAGCTGTGATTGATGATATAGTCAACCATTATTGTTGTGGTTCCTAGTATTATCAACTCTTACAGCTGTGATTGATGATATAGTCAACCATTATTGTTGTGGTTCCTAGTATTATCAACTCTTACAGCTGTGATTGATGATATAGTCAACCATTATTGTTGTGGTTCCTAGTATTATCAACTCTTACAGCTGTGATGATGATATAGTCAACCATTATTGTTGTGGTTCCTAGTATTATCAACTCTTACAGCTGTGATTGATGATATAGTCAACCATTATTGTTGTGGTTCCTAGTATTATCAACTCTTACAGCTGTGATTGATGATATAGTCAACCATTATTGTTGTGGTTCCTAGTATTATCAACTCTTACAGCTGTGATTGATGATATAGTCAACCATTATTGTTGTGGTTCCTAGTATTATCAACTCTTACAGCTGTGATTGATGATATAGTCAACCATTATTGTTGTGGTTCCTAGTATTATCAACTCTTACAGCTGTGATTGATGATATAGTCAACCATTATTGTTGTGGTTCCTAGTATTATCAACTCTTACAGCTGTGATTGATGATATAGTCAACCATTATTGTTGTGGTTCCTAGTATTATCAACTCTTACAGCTGTGATTGATGATATAGTCAACCATTATTGTTGTGGTTCCTAGTATTATCAACTCTTACAGCTGTGATTGATGATATAGTCAACCATTATTGTTGTGGTTCCTAGTATTATCAACTCTTACAGCTGTGATTGATGATATAGTCAACCATTATTGTTGTGGTTCCTAGTATTATCAACTCTTACAGCTGTGATTGATGATATAGTCAACCATTATTGTTGTGGTTCCTAGTATTATCAACTCTTACAGCTGTGATTGATGATATAGTCAACCATTATTGTTGTGGTTCCTAGTATTATCAACTCTTACAGCTGTGATTGATGATATAGTCAACCATTATTGTTGTGGTTCCTAGTATTATCAACTCTTACAGCTGTGATTGATGATATAGTCAACATTATTGTTGTGGTTCCTAGTATTATCAACTCTTACAGCTGTGATTGATGATATAGTCAACCATTATTGTTGTGGTTCCTAGTATTATCAACTCTTACAGCTGTGATTGATGATATAGTCAACCATTATTGTTGTGGTTCCTAGTATTATCAACTCTTACAGCTGTGATTGATGATATAGTCAACCATTATTGTTGTGGTTCCTAGTATTATCAACTCTTACAGCTGTGATTGATGATATAGTCAACCATTATTGTTGTGGTTCCTAGTATTATCAACTCTTACAGCTGTGATTGATGATATAGTCAACCATTATTGTTGTGGTTCCTAGTATTATCAACTCTTACAGCTGTGATTGATGATATAGTCAACCATTATTGTTGTGGTTCCTAGTATTATCAACTCTTACAGCTGTGATTGATGATATAGTCAACCATTATTGTTGTGGTTCCTAGTATTATCAACTCTTACAGCTGTGATTGATGATATAGTCAACCATTATTGTTGTGGTTCCTAGTATTATCAACTCTTACAGCTGTGATTGATGATATAGTCAACCATTATTGTTGTGGTTCCTAGTATTATCAACTCTTACAGCTGTGATTGATGATATAGTCAACCATTATTGTTGTGGTTCCTAGTATTATCAACTCTTACAGCTGTGATTGATGATATAGTCAACCATTATTGTTGTGGTTCCTAGTATTATCAACTCTTACAGCTGTGATGATGATATAGTCAACCATTATTGTTGTGGTTCCTAGTATTATCAACTCTTACAGCTGTGATTGATGATATAGTCAACCATTATTGTTGTGGTTCCTAGTATTATCAACTCTTACAGCTGTGATTGATGATATAGTCAACCATTATTGTTGTGGTTCCTAGTATTATCAACTCTTACAGCTGTGATTGATGATATAGTCAACCATTATTGTTGTGGTTCCTAGTATTATCAACTCTTACAGCTGTGATTGATGATATAGTCAACCATTATTGTTGTGGTTCCTAGTATTATCAACTCTTACAGCTGTGATTGATGATATAGTCAACCATTATTGTTGTGGTTCCTAGTATTATCAACTCTTACAGCTGTGATTGATGATATAGTCAACCATTATTGTTGTGGTTCCTAGTATTATCAACTCTTACAGCTGTGATTGATGATATAGTCAACCATTATTGTTGTGGTTCCTAGTATTATCAACTCTTACAGCTGTGATTGATGATATAGTCAACCATTATTGTTGTGGTTCCTAGTATTATCAACTCTTACAGCTGTGATTGATGATATAGTCAACCATTATTGTTGTGGTTCCTAGTATTATCAACTCTTACAGCTGTGATTGATGATATAGTCAACCATTATTGTTGTGGTTCCTAGTATTATCAACTCTTACAGCTGTGATTGATGATATAGTCAACCATTATTGTTGTGGTTCCTAGTATTATCAACTCTTACAGCTGTGATTGATGATATAGTCACTCATTATTGTTGTGGTTCCTAGTATTATCAACTCTTACAGCTGTGATTGATGATATAGTCACTCATTATTGTTGTGGTTCCTAGTATTATCAACTCTTACAGCTGTGATTGATGATATAGTCAACCATTATTGTTGTGGTTCCTAGTATTATCAACTCTTACAGCTGTGATTGATGATATAGTCAACCATTATTGTTGTGGTTCCTAGTATTATCAACTCTTACAGCTGTGATTGATGATATAGTCAACCATTATTGTTGTGGTTCCTAGTATTATCAACTCTTACAGCTGTGATTGATGATATAGTCAACCATTATTGTTGTGGTTCCTAGTATTATCAACTCTTACAGCTGTGATTGATGATATAGTCAACCATTATTGTTGTGGTTCCTAGTATTATCAACTCTTACAGCTGTGATTGATGATATAGTCAACCATTATTGTTGTGGTTCCTAGTATTATCAACTCTTACAGCTGTGATTGATGATATAGTCACTCATTATTGTTGTGGTTCCTAGTATTATCAACTCTTAGCTGTGATTGATGATATAGTCAACCATTATTGTTGTGGTTCCTAGTATTATCAACTCTTACAGCTGTGATTGATGATATAGTCACTCATTATTGTTGTGGTTCCTAGTATTATCAACTCTTACAGCTGTGATTGATGATATAGTCAACCATTATTGTTGTGGTTCCTAGTATTATCAAACTCTTACAGCTGTGATTGATGATATAGTCAACCATTATTGTTGTGGTTCCTAGTATTATCAACTCTTACAGCTGTGATTGATGATATAGTCAACCATTATTGTTGTGGTTCCTAGTATTATCAACTCTTACAGCTGTGATTGATGATATAGTCAACCATTATTGTTGTGGTTCCTAGTATTATCAACTCTTACAGCTGTGATTGATGATATAGTCAACCATTATTGTTGTGGTTCCTAGTATTATCAACTCTTACAGCTGTGATTGATGATATAGTCAACCATTATTGTTGTGGTTCCTAGTATTATCAACTCTTACAGCTGTGATTGATGATATAGTCAACCATTATTGTTGTGGTTCCTAGTATTATCAACTCTTACAGCTGTGATTGATGATATAGTCAACCATTATTGTTGTGGTTCCTAGTATTATCAACTCTTACAGCTGTGATTGATGATATAGTCAACCATTATTGTTGTGGTTCCTAGTATTATCAACTCTTACAGCTGTGATTGATGATATAGTCAACCATTATTGTTGTGGTTCCTAGTATTATCAACTCTTACAGCTGTGATTGATGATATAGTCAACTCATTATTGTTGTGGTTCCTAGTATTATCAACTCTTACAGCTGTGATTGATGATATAGTCAACCATTATTGTTGTGGTTCCTAGTATTATCAACTCTTACAGCTGTGATTGATGATATAGTCAACCATTATTGTTGTGGTTCCTAGTATTATCAACTCTTACAGCTGTGATTGATGATATAGTCAACCATTATTGTTGTGGTTCCTAGTATTATCAACTCTTACAGCTGTGATTGATGATATAGTCAACCATTATTGTTGTGGTTCCTAGTATTATCAACTCTTACAGCTGTGATTGATGATATAGTCACTCATTATTGTTGTGGTTCCTAGTATTATCAACTCTTACAGCTGTGATTGATGATATAGTCACTCATTATTGTTGTGGTTCCTAGTATTATCAACTCTTACAGCTGTGATTGATGATATAGTCAACCATTATTGTTGTGGTTCCTAGTATTATCAACTCTTACAGCTGTGATTGATGATATAGTCAACCATTATTGTTGTGGTTCCTAGTATTATCAACTCTTACAGCTGTGATTGATGATATAGTCAACCATTATTGTTGTGGTTCCTAGTATTATCAACTCTTACAGCTGTGATTGATGATATAGTCAACCATTATTGTTGTGGTTCCTAGTATTATCAACTCTTACAGCTGTGATTGATGATATAGTCACTCATTATTGTTGTGGTTCCTAGTATTATCAACTCTTACAGCTGTGATTGATGATATAGTCAACCATTATTGTTGTGGTTCCTAGTATTATCAACTCTTACAGCTGTGATTGATGATATAGTCAACCATTATTGTTGTGGTTCCTAGTATTATCAACTCTTACAGCTGTGATTGATGATATAGTCAACCATTATTGTTGTGGTTCCTAGTATTATCAACTCTTACAGCTGTGATTGATGATATAGTCAACCATTATTGTTGTGGTTCCTAGTATTATCAGCTCTTACAGCTGTGATTGATGATATAGTCAACCATTATTGTTGTGGTTCCTAGTATTATCAACTCTTACAGCTGTGATTGATGATATAGTCAACCATTATTGTTGTGGTTCCTAGTATTATCAACTCTTACAGCTGTGATTGATGATATAGTCAACCATTATTGTTGTGGTTCCTAGTATTATCAACTCTTACAGCTGTGATTGATGATATAGTCAACCATTATTGTTGTGGTTCCTAGTATTATCAACTCTTACAGCTGTGATTGATGATATAGTCAACCATTATTGTTGTGGTTCCTAGTATTATCAGCTCTTACAGCTGTGATTGATGATATAGTCAACCATTATTGTTGTGGTTCCTAGTATTATCAACTCTTACAGCTGTGATTGATGATATAGTCAACCATTATTGTTGTGGTTCCTAGTATTATCAACTCTTACAGCTGTGATTGATGATATAGTCAACCATTATTGTTGTGGTTCCTAGTATTATCAACTCTTACAGCTGTGATTGATGATATAGTCAACCATTATTGTTGTGGTTCCTAGTATTATCAACTCTTACAGCTGTGATTGATGATATAGTCAACCATTATTGTTGTGGTTCCTAGTATTATCAACTCTTACAGCTGTGATTGATGATATAGTCAACCATTATTGTTGTGGTTCCTAGTATTATCAACTCTTACAGCTGTGATTGATGATATAGTCAACCATTATTGTTGTGGTTCCTAGTATTATCAGCTCTTACAGCTGTGATTGATGATATAGTCAACCATTATTGTTGTGGTTCCTAGTATTATCAACTCTTACAGCTGTGATTGATGATATAGTCAACCATTATTGTTGTGGTTCCTAGTATTATCAACTCTTACAGCTGTGATTGATGATATAGTCAACCATTATTGTTGTGGTTCCTAGTATTATCAACTCTTACAGCTGTGATTGATGATATAGTCAACCATTATTGTTGTGGTTCCTAGTATTATCAACTCTTACAGCTGTGATTGATGATATAGTCAACCATTATTGTTGTGGTTCCTAGTATTATCAACTCTTACAGCTGTGATTGATGATATAGTCAACCATTATTGTTGTGGTTCCTAGTATTATCAACTCTTACAGCTGTGATTGATGATATAGTCAACCATTATTGTTGTGGTTCCTAGTATTATCAGCTCTTACAGCTGTGATTGATGATATAGTCAACCATTATTGTTGTGGTTCCTAGTATTATCAACTCTTACAGCTGTGATTGATGATATAGTCAACCATTATTGTTGTGGTTCCTAGTATTATCAACTCTTACAGCTGTGATTGATGATATAGTCAACCATTATTGTTGTGGTTCCTAGTATTATCAACTCTTACAGCTGTGATTGATGATATAGTCAACCATTATTGTTGTGGTTCCTAGTATTATCAACTCTTACAGCTGTGATTGATGATATAGTCAACCATTATTGTTGTGGTTCCTAGTATTATCAACTCTTACAGCTGTGATTGATGATATAGTCAACCATTATTGTTGTGGTTCCTAGTATTATCAACTCTTACAGCTGTGATTGATGATATAGTCAACCATTATTGTTGTGGTTCCTAGTATTATCAGCTCTTACAGCTGTGATTGATGATATAGTCAACCATTATTGTTGTGGTTCCTAGTATTATCAACTCTTACAGCTGTGATTGATGATATAGTCAACCATTATTGTTGTGGTTCCTAGTATTATCAACTCTTACAGCTGTGATTGATGATATAGTCAACCATTATTGTTGTGGTTCCTAGTATTATCAACTCTTACAGCTGTGATTGATGATATAGTCAACCATTATTGTTGTGGTTCCTAGTATTATCAGCTCTTACAGCTGTGATTGATGATATAGTCAACCATTATTGTTGTGGTTCCTAGTATTATCAACTCTTACAGCTGTGATTGATGATATAGTCAACCATTATTGTTGTGGTTCCTAGTATTATCAGCTCTTACAGCTGTGATTGATGATATAGTCAACCATTATTGTTGTGGTTCCTAGTATTATCAACTCTTACAGCTGTGATTGATGATATAGTCAACCATTATTGTTGTGGTTCCTAGTATTATCAACTCTTACAGCTGTGATTGATGATATAGTCAACCATTATTGTTGTGGTTCCTAGTATTATCAACTCTTACAGCTGTGATTGATGATATAGTCAACCATTATTGTTGTGGTTCCTAGTATTATCAACTCTTACAGCTGTGATTGATGATATAGTCAACCATTATTGTTGTGGTTCCTAGTATTATCAACTCTTACAGCTGTGATTGATGATATAGTCAACCATTATTGTTGTGGTTCCTAGTATTATCAACTCTTACAGCTGTGATTGATGATATAGTCAACCATTATTGTTGTGGTTCCTAGTATTATCAACTCTTACAGCTGTGATTGATGATATAGTCAACCATTATTGTTGTGGTTCCTAGTATTATCAACTCTTACAGCTGTGATTGATGATATAGTCAACCATTATTGTTGTGGTTCCTAGTATTATCAACTCTTACAGCTGTGATTGATGATATAGTCAACCATTATTGTTGTGGTTCCTAGTATTATCAACTCTTACAGCTGTGATTGATGATATAGTCAACCATTATTGTTGTGGTTCCTAGTATTATCAACTCTTACAGCTGTGATTGATGATATAGTCAACCATTATTGTTGTGGTTCCTAGTATTATCAACTCTTACAGCTGTGATTGATGATATAGTCAACCATTATTGTTGTGGTTCCTAGTATTATCAACTCTTACAGCTGTGATTGATGATATAGTCAACCATTATTGTTGTGGTTCCTAGTATTATCAACTCTTACAGCTGTGATTGATGATATAGTCAACCATTATTGTTGTGGTTCCTAGTATTATCAACTCTTACAGCTGTGATTGATGATATAGTCAACCATTATTGTTGTGGTTCCTAGTATTATCAACTCTTACAGCTGTGATTGATGATATAGTCAACCATTATTGTTGTGGTTCCTAGTATTATCAACTCTTACAGCTGTGATTGATGATATAGTCAACCATTATTGTTGTGGTTCCTAGTATTATCAACTCTTACAGCTGTGATTGATGATATAGTCAACCATTATTGTTGTGGTTCCTAGTATTATCAACTCTTACAGCTGTGATTGATGATATAGTCAACCATTATTGTTGTGGTTCCTAGTATTATCAACTCTTACAGCTGTGATTGATGATATAGTCAACCATTATTGTTGTGGTTCCTAGTATTATCAACTCTTACAGCTGTGATTGATGATATAGTCAACCATTATTGTTGTGGTTCCTAGTATTATCAACTCTTACAGCTGTGATTGATGATATAGTCAACCATTATTGTTGTGGTTCCTAGTATTATCAACTCTTACAGCTGTGATTGATGATATAGTCAACCATTATTGTTGTGGTTCCTAGTATTATCAGCTCTTACAGCTGTGATTGATGATATAGTCAACCATTATTGTTGTGGTTCCTAGTATTATCAACTCTTACAGCTGTGATTGATGATATAGTCAACCATTATTGTTGTGGTTCCTAGTATTATCAACTCTTACAGCTGTGATTGATGATATAGTCAACCATTATTGTTGTGGTTCCTAGTATTATCAACTCTTACAGCTGTGATTGATGATATAGTCAACCATTATTGTTGTGGTTCCTAGTATTATCAACTCTTACAGCTGTGATTGATGATATAGTCAACCATTATTGTTGTGGTTCCTAGTATTATCAACTCTTACAGCTGTGATTGATGATATAGTCAACCATTATTGTTGTGGTTCCTAGTATTATCAACTCTTACAGCTGTGATTGATGATATAGTCAACCATTATTGTTGTGGTTCCTAGTATTATCAACTCTTACAGCTGTGATTGATGATATAGTCAACCATTATTGTTGTGGTTCCTAGTATTATCAACTCTTACAGCTGTGACTGATGATATAGTCAACCATTATTGTTGTGGTTCCTAGTATTATCAACTCTTACAGCTGTGATTGATGATATAGTCAACCATTATTGTTGTGGTTCCTAGTATTATCAGCTCTTACAGCTGTGATTTAGTCAACCATTACTTTACACTATTTATTCCATCATTATCAAAACTTACAATATGGCCAGGAATTATCTGCCCTTTGGTCGGTGTAAACTGTAATGATTGCAGTGTTCCTTCCTGTTTAATATTATCTGCCTGTAATAAAAAACAAATTACATTTTTTTTTTACATTTTGCATTTTGTTGAGTTTCAAGAAAAAAAACACAGATTCATTTCAAATGATATTACAATGTTAGTTTCCTAAGAACATTCAATAAGTAATTATTGCTCAAGGGAGTGAGTGAGCAATTTTTCATCTATATCATGGCGAGAACAAGCTAATTTTCAATGAGATGATGATGAAGTCCGCTTTGTTCTAGATCAACACGCTGAGTTGGATTTTTATAGTGCTAACTAACTGAAACAACAGTCCGGGGATAGACATGTCACCCCACTCGGACACATTATCCTGATTCTGAGCCAACCAGTCTTTGCTCTTTTGCGGAGAAGCAACAGATACCAATTGATAGTCTTTGGTTTGAACCGATTGGGCTCGAATCCACGATCTACAACACTGAAGACGAGTATGCTAACCATTACATCACCGATGTGGTTATTTTTTTTTCACTTTCAGTATTGATTGAACTATTTGTTGTTGTTTGTTGTGATTGGTTTTTGACTGTTGATGCTTGTTGTGATTGGTTGAATTTTTGACCATCACTTTTTTACTTGTTAAGGTAAAGCCCATATTAAAACATCCTACACAAATCAAACACTTTGTAAATATCACCTGTCTATTCTAATTACCTGTCTATGCTACAAAAAAAAAACCATTAGACCTAAAGGTGTTCTATTTACACAGGTTTATTTTACCTGTGAAGTAAACTGCTCTAGACTGATTCCTGTTGGATCGAGGGTAGCATCCCCAAATAAAGAAATGGCAGAAGGATGTGTTATATAGGCTGTTGTACCATCTTCTAGATGTAAAGTATGGATACCATCTGAAACAGAGATAAATGTTACAACAATGCATTCCTGAAATATCATCAAGTGTATCTGTAGTGTTAGGGTTAGGGCTCTAATCTTCAATGCCACTTTATCTGTAGTGTTAGGGTTAGGGCTCTAATCTTCAATGCCACTTTATCTGTAGTGTTAGGGTTAGGGCTCTAATCTTCGATGCCACTTTATCTGTAGTGTTAGGGTTAGGGCTCTAATCTTCGATGCCACTTTATCTGTAGTGTTAGGATTAGGGCTCTAATCTTCAATGCCACTTTATCTGTAGTGTTAGTGTTAGGGCTCTAATCTTCAATGCCACTTTATCTGTAGTGTTAGTGTTAGGGCTCTAATCTTCAATGCCACTTTATCTGTAGTGTTAGGGTTAGGGTTCTAATCTTCAATGCCACTTTATCTGTAGTGTTAGGGTTAGGGCTCTAATCTTCCATCCCACTTTATCTGTAGTGTTAGGGTTAGGGCTCTAATCTTCAATGCCACTTTATCTGTAGTATTAGGGTTAGGGCTCTAATCTTCAATGCCACTTTATCTGTAGTGTTAGGGTTAGGGCTCTAATCTTCAATGCCACTTTATCTGTAGTATTAGGGTTAGGGCTCTAATCTTCAATGCCACTTTATCTGTAGTGTTTGGGCTCTAATCTTCAATGCCACTTTATCTGTAGTGTTAGGGTTAGGGCTCTAATCTTCAATGCCACTTTATCTGTAGTATTAGGGTTAGGGCTCTAATCTTCAATGCCACTTTATCTGTAGTGTTTGGGCTCTAATCTTCAATGCCACTTTATCTGTAGTGTTAGGGCTCTAATCTTCAATGCCACTTTATCTGTAGTGTTAGGGTTATGGTTCTAATCTTCAATGCCACTTTATCTGTAGTGTTAGGGCTCTAATCTTCAATGCCACTTTATCTGTAGTGTTAGGGTTAGGGCTCTAATCTCCAATGCCACTTTATCTGTAGTGTTAGGGTTAGGGCTCTAATCTTCAATGCCACTTTATCTGTAGTGTTAGGGTTAGGGCTCTAATCTTCAATGCCACTTTATCTGTAGTGTTAGGGTTAGGGTTCTAATCTTCAATGCCACTTTATCTGTAGTATTAGGGTTAGGGCTCTAATCTTCAATGCCACTTTATCTGTAGTGTTAGGGTTAGGGCTCTAATCGTCAATGCCACTTTATCTGTAGTGTTAGGGTTAGGGCTCTAATCTTCAATGCCACTTTATCTGTAGTGTTAGGGTTAGGGCTCTAATCTTCAATGCCACTTTATCTGTAGTGTTAGGGTTAGGGCTCTAATCTTCAATGCCACTTTATCTGTAGTGTTAGGGTTAGGGTTCTAATCTTCAATGCCACTTTATCTGTAGTGTTAGGGTTAGGGCTCTAATCTTCAATGCCACTTTATCTGTAGTGTTAGGGTTAGGGCTCTAATCTTCAATGCCACTTTATCTGTAGTGTTAGGGTTAGGGATCTAATCTTCAATGCCACTTTATCTGTAGTGTTAGGGTTAGGGTTCTAATCTTCAATGCCACTTTATCTGTAGTATTAGGGTTAGGGCTCTAATCTTCAATGCCACTTTATCTGTAGTGTTAGGGTTAGGGCTCTAATCTTCAATGCCACTTTATCTGTAGTGTTAGGGTTAGGGTTCTAATCTTCAATGCCACTTTATCTGTAGTGTTAGTGTTAGGGCTCTAATCTTCAATGCCACTGTATCTGTAGTGTTAGGGTTAGGGCTCTAATCTTCAATGCCACTTTATCTGTAGTGTTAGGGTTAGGGCTCTAATCTTCAATCCCACTTTCAACAATATTTCACTTATATCCTGGTAGTCACTTTTATTGGTGGAGGAACAGAGTATCCGGAGAAAACCATCGACCTGTCGCAAGTCAATGACAAACTTTATGACATAAGGTTGTATCGAAGTACACCTCACCATGAGCGGGATTCAAACTCCCTAATTTTAGTGGTGATAGGCACTGAGTGCATAGATAGCTTTAAATCCAGCTACCATACGATCACAACCACGACAGCAACTTATATCTGTAAATATTGAAATGGGTACATTATGTTTTCAATGAGATGATGATGATGATGTCTACTTTGTACTAGATCAACACGCTTATTTGGATTTTTATAGTGCTAGCTGACTGAAACAACATTCCACAGGTGGACATGTCACTCCACTCAGACACATTATCCTGATTCTGAGCCAATCATTCTTTGCTCTAACTACTGAATGCAATGTTATTAACTGAGAAGTTGCTAATCCTAAATATAAGTCTTTGGCTTGACAAAAAGGGAATTAAACCCATGATTAACCGTAGGGAAGACCAGATGGTTTGGATTAGCTGTTTAATGATTTCAGTTATATCGTGGTGGTTATTGATGGAGGAAACCAGAGTACCAGTAGAAAACCAAGGACCTGCTGCAAGTCACAGAAAAAGTTATGAGGTAACGAGTAAACCTTGCCATGGGCGAAGATCAAACTAACATTGATTGCATGGTTATGGATTCTCCTAATTAGGAGTAGCTTACCAATGTTTGTGTAACTTTGTGTAACTCTTACCTTTCCCAGTATTTTGAATATATGCAGTTGAACCATCTTCCAGTTGTACAGCCTGTTCCCCCTGTACAGGGTTCTCTAAAACAGATGTATGATCACTTAGAATGGCATCTGTCTCTGTACCGGCTGTTGTGCTCTGAACTGATAAATTTGTAACTATAAAGAATATACAATACTACAGTTTAATACAATCCTGTATGTATTTAAAGAGACTGAATCTTCAGTATTTAAAACACGCAAATTGTTCTTACGTATCATCAGTTGGACAAAATACCACTATATAATAAGACTGTAATCAGGAGAATAAGAATATTAAAGATCTGTTCTTTTATGAATGATTTGATTTATTGATTCTAATTAATCACCAAATAATTTAATTTGCGATACTGCAATCTGATTGGTTGATCCGCCTGGAGCAACATTGGTTATACTTGATAAACTGGGTTGGTCACCAACATATTCATTCGCCAACAACAAATTCAAATAGTCCCATAAATAATCTTAATTAAAAATCGAGGAATCGTTAAATTATAAGGAATATGTTCAATTTTTGAACAGGTTATACTTGTAAAACCTGGTTTGGAACGGGTTACGCTTTTTATACACCACCTCGCGGTTTATTAACCACAACCTGCACCAAACCAGGTTATTCCTTAAACATCTCTTACATATATAACAGTACAAAGGTTATAGAAAACAATTGGAATATAAGCAGCAATTTCATATTAATGAGTGGAACCAAAAAATCAGACAAGACTGGTTTTGGAGTCATACTGACAGATAATTACAGTATCAGAGTCAATCCATTGATACTGACAGATAATTACAGTATCAGAGTCAGTCCATTGATACTGACAGATAATTACAGTATCAGAGTCCATTGATATTGACAGATAATTACAGTATCAGAGTCAATCCATTGATACTGACAGATAATTACAGAATCAGAGTCAATCCATTGATACTGACAGATAATTACAGTATTAGGGTCAATCCATTGATACTGACAGATAATTACAGTATCAGAGTCAGTCCATTGATACTGACAGATAATTACAGAATCAGAGTCCATTGATACTGACAGATAATTACAGTATCAGTCAGTCCATTGATACTGACAGATAATTACAGTATCAGAGTCAATCCATTGATACTGACAGATAATTACAGTATCAGTCAATCCATTGATACTGACAGATAATTACAGTATCAGTCAGTCCACTGATACTGACAGATAATTACAGTATCAGAGTCCATTGATACTGACAGATAATTACAGTATCAGTCAATCCATTGATACTGACAGATAATTACAGTATCAGTCAGTCCATTGATACTGACAGATAATTACAGTATCAGAGTCAATCCATTGATACTGACAGATAATTACAGTATCAGAATCCACTGATACTGACAGATAATTACAGTATCAGAGTCAATCCATTGATATTGACAGTTAATTACAGAATCAGAGTGAGTCCATTGATACTGACAGATAATTACAGTATCAGAGTCAATCCATTGATACTGACAGATAATTACAGTATCAGAGTCCACTGATACTGACAGATAATTACGGTATCAGAGTCCATTGATACTGACAGATAATTACAGTATCAGAGTCAGTCCATTGATACTGACAGATAATTACAGTATCAGAGTCAGTTCATTGATACTGACAGATAATTACAGTATCAGAGTCAGTCCATTGATACTGACAGATAATTACAGTATCAGTCAGTCCATTGATACTGACAGATAATTACAGTATCAGAGTCAATACACTGATACTGACAGATAATTACAGTATCAGAGTCAGTCTATTGATACTGACAGATAATTACAGTATCAGAGTCAGTCCATTGATACTGACAGGTAATTACAGTATCAGAGTCAGTCCATTGATACTGACAGATAATTACAGTATCAGAGTCCATTGATACTGACAGATAATTACAGTATCAGAGTCAATCCACTGATACTGACAGATAATTACAGTATCAGAGTCAATCCATTGATACTGACAGATAATTACAGTATCAGAGTCAGTCCATTGATACTGACAGATAATTACAGTATCAGCATCAATCCATTGATACTGACAGATAATTACAGTATCAGAGTCAGTCCATTGATACTGACAGATAATTACAGAATCAGAGTCCATTGATACTGACAGATAATTACAGTATCAGTCAGTCCATTGATACTGACAGATAATTAAAGTATCAGAGTCAATCCATTGATACTGACAGATAATTACAGTATCAGTCAATCCATTGATACTGACAGATAATTACAGTATCAGTCAGTCCACTGATACTGACAGATAATTACAGTATCAGAGTCCATTGATACTGACAGATAATTACAGTATCAGTCAATCCATTGATACTGACAGATAATTACAGTATCAGTCAGTCCATTGATACTGACAGATAATTACAGTATCAGAGTCAATCCATTGATACTGACAGATAATTACAGTATCAGAATCCACTGATACTGACAGATAATTACAGTATCAGAGTCAATCCATTGATATTGACAGATAATTACAGAATCAGAGTGAGTCCATTGATACTGACAGATAATTACAGTATCAGAGTCAATCCATTGATACTGACAGATAATTACAGTATCAGAGTCCACTGATACTGACAGATAATTACGGTATCAGAGTCCATTGATACTGACAGATAATTACAGTATCAGAGTCAGTCCATTGATACTGACAGATAATTACAGTATCAAAGTCAGTTCATTGATACTGACAGATAATTACAGTATCAGAGTCAGTCCATTGATACTGACAGATAATTACAGTATCAGTCAGTCCATTGATACTGACAGATAATTACAGTATCAGAGTCAATCCACTGATACTGACAGATAATTACAGTATCAGAGTCAGTCCATTGATACTGACAGATAATTACAGTATCAGCATCAATCCATTGATACTGACAATATCCTGCAGTGAGATCAAAGGAAATAATGTATAATTCTAACATGACGTCCTTCTTTCGCTTTGAAACAAACGAGAGATTTATCGATTGGGTATAATCTCATTAGCATGTGCCGGTGCATGTGACTGACTTTCCCATCATAAATGTACATGTTGATGAATTATCGTCTGCTCGAATTTTGCAGGATAAATTGTGTGTGACATATTCCGCAAACGTAAATATAAATAACCGTCTTCCAATCAAAGTATACTACCGTATTTGTACTCTCAGAATCGAAATAATTCATGGAAGTCAGAATGTGTTTTGAGTTTTAACATGGGTTGGCGGAAATTAGTAAATTCTGGCTTCCATGATATATCTCTTAAATAACCAATAAAATTGATAACAAACCTTGAACCACAGCCGTTGTACCATCTTCTAAAGTAATAGTCTGTCCCTCTAAAAACTTTCCTCCTGAAATACAAATATAATTTAATAGTCTGTCCCTCTAAAAACTTTCCTCCTGAAATACAAATATAATGTAATAGTCTGACCCTCTAAAAACTTTCCTCCTGAAATACAAATATAATGTAATAGTCTGTCCCTCTAAAAACTTTCCTCCTGAAATACAAATATAATGTAATAGTCTGACCCTCTAAAAACTTTCCTCCTGAAATACAAATATAATGTAATAGTCTGTCCCTCTAAAAACTTTCCTCCTGAAATACAAATATAATGTAATAGTCTGTCCCTCTAAAAACTTTCCTCCTGAAATACAAATATAATGTAATAGTCTGTCCCTCTAAAGACTTTCCTCCTGAAATACAAATATAATGTAATAGTCTGACCCTCTAAAAACTTTCCTCCTGAAATACAAATATAATGTAATAGTCTGTCCCTCTAAAAACTTTCCTCCTGAAATACAAATATAATGTAATAGTCTGTCCCTCTAAAAACTTTCCTCCTGAAATACAAATATAATGTAATAGTCTGTCCCTCTAAAAACTTTCCTCCTGAAATACAAATATAATGTAATAGTCTGACCCTCTAAAAACTTTCCTCCTGAAATACAAATATAATGTAATAGTCTGTCCCTCTAAAAACTTTCCTCTTGAAATACAAATATAATGTAATAGTCTGACCCTCTAAAGACTTTTCTCCTCAAATACAAATATAATGTAATAGTTTGTCCCTCTAAAAACTTTCCTCCTGAAATACAAATATAATGTAATAGTCTGACCCTCTAAAGACTTTCCTCCTGAAATACAAATATAATGTAATAGTCTGACCCTCTAAAAACTTTCCTCCTGAAATACAAATATAATGTAATAGTCTGTCCCTCTAAAAACTTTCCTCCTGAAATACAAATATGATGTAATAGTCTGTCCCTCTAAAAACTTTCCTCCTGAAATACAAATATAATGTAATAGTCTGTCCCTCTAAAAACTTTCCTCCTGAAATACAAATATAATGTAATAGTCTGACCCTCTAAAAACTTTCCTCCTGAAATACAAATATAATGTAATAGTCTGTCCCTCTAAAAACTTTCCTCCTGAAATACAAATATAATGTAATAGTCTGTCCCTCTAAAAACTTTCCTCCTGAAATACAAATATAATGTAATAGTCTGACCCTCTAAAGACTTTCCTCCTGAAATACAAATATAATGTAATAGTTTGTCCCTCTAAAAACTTTCCTCCTGAAATACAAATATAATGTAATAGTCTGTCCCTCTAAAGACTTTCCTCCTGAAATACAAATATAATGTAATAGTCTGACCCTCTAAAAACTTTCCTCCTGAAATACAAATATAATGTAATAGTCTGTCCCTCTAAAAACTTTCCTCCTGAAATACAAATATAATGTAATAGTCTGTCCCTCTAAAAACTTTCCTCCTGAAATACAAATATAATGTAATAGTCTGTCCCTCTAAAAACTTTCCTCCTGAAATACAAATATAATGTAATAGTCTGACCCTCTAAAAACTTTCCTCCTGAAATACAAATATAATGTAATAGTCTGTCCCTCTAAAAACTTTCCTCCTGAAATACAAATATAATGTAATAGTCTGACCCTCTAAAGACTTTTCTCCTGAAATACAAATATAATGTAATAGTTTGTCCCTCTAAAAACTTTCCTCCTGAAATACAAATATAATGTAATAGTCTGACCCTCTAAAGACTTTCCTCCTGAAATACAAATATAATGTAATAGTCTGACCCTCTAAAGACTTTTCTCCTGAAATACAAATATAATGTAATAGTTTGTCCCTCTAAAAACTTTCCTCCTGAAATACAAATATAATGTAATAGTCTGACCCTCTAAAAACTTTCCTCCTGAAATACAAATACAGTTGACTCTCGTTATCTCGAATTCGATGGGACCATGGAAAAAATTCGAGTCAACCGTAGTTCGACTCAAGAGGAGCTATGAAAATACCGGAAGTGTAGTTTGTTTAACAACGAAAGGGAGACAACTCGAGCAAAATTTTGAAGAGCTAAAACCAGCATCGCATGTCTAGATTCTCGGAACGATTTAAAACTTATTCGATGTTTTTGTTGCTGGTTTTTTTTCTGTTAAATTCTTTGAATCTTGTGGAATGACTGATAACTGCTAGATATCTTTTTTTTTTGTGTGTATGATTATGTTTATCTGTTGTGTTGTATTGATTCAATAAAGTGTAAAAGAAAACTTTTCTCGACCGAAAATAACGCCAATTCTGAGAAATAGCGTGATTAAGAGTAACATTTTTTTTCAAATCTCTCAAAATTGAGAAATTATACATCTGTAATGAAAATTAATTTCCGACAAATAAATCAATAGATAAAACGCTTCCGTTGTGTACTTTTCACAATCATTGATGTATGCCGACCCAAGCGCATTTATTATAAATCGATAATTTGTTATTGTACACATTTAACCTGTGTCATAATAGATTATACCAAGCCAATTCAAATATTATCACTAATTAATTAGACAGATTGTTAAAATAAACATGTGAAATAGCATAAGGTAAAAATGTCAAAGTCAATGACCGGATGTTTCACCTGTGATCCGATTTTAATCCCAAGGTAATACACATGTTTTGACAGATAAATTTGACTTAACGAATGTAAATAATATGGTTTTCTACATCTCGGGACCAAAAATTTTATTCGAGACAACCGAAATTTCGACTCATCCGAATTCGACTCAACAGGAGTCAAATTATATATATTTATACACAACGAAGTTCGGGACTTCGATAAAAATTCGACTCAACCGGAAATTCGAGTCAACCGAGTTCGAGACAACGAGAGTCAACTGTATAATGTAATAGTCTGTCCCTCTAAAAACTTTCCTCCTGAAATACAAATATAATGTAATAGTCTGACCCTCTAAAGACTTTTCTCCTGAAATACAAATATAATGTAATAGTTTGTCCCTCTAAAAACTTTCCTCCTGAAATACAAATATAATGTAATAGTCTGACCCTCTAAAGACTTTCCTCCTGAAATACAAATATAATGTAATAGTCTGACCCTCTAAAAACTTTCCTCCTGAAATACAAATATAATGTAATAGTCTGTCCCTCTAAAAACTTTCCTCCTGAAATACAAATATGATGTAATAGTCTGTCCCTCTAAAAACTTTCCTCCTGAAATACAAATATAATGTAATAGTCTGACCCTCTAAAAACTTTCCTCCTGAAATACAAATATAATGTAATAGTCTGTCCCTCTAAAAACTTTCCTCCTGAAATACAAATATTATATGTTATTCAGCTATCAGACAGGGTATATAATGTGACATTCCCGGCTTATGATCTATATTCCCTGAGGCGCAGCCGAAGGGAATATAGAGCATAAGCTGGGAATGTCACATTATATACCCTGTCTGATAGCTGAACAACAAATATATTACGGATTTAACCATTTTTTTGTTAAATACAGAACCAAACTGTCGTATAAATTTTTTTTTTTTTTTTTTTTATTTTTTTTTTTTTGTTTGTTTCCTTTTTGTTTGTTTATTTTTATTTTCCTTTTGTTTTTTTTAACACGTACATAGTCCCAATTCATATTTAAAACCTTATTAAATATTTTGCATCTTTTATTTTCATTTTCCGTATTTCTAGATGTCCCTTTTCGTACCTCCGACATTCTTTGTTCAATGACGTCAAATATTTGTCACGTGATATTTTATGTACTGAGGTGTCTCATAAAGGAAAATCCTGTTCAATATTTCTAAATCAACACAATTTCATATGCAGTAAATTTAATAAACTTTATAATTATAACATTAATATATTACATAACAAAACAACGGGTCTGTGAAACAATTTCAATAATTAAAATGTTAATAATAAGCAAAAACTTGGTGTGGCCCCGTGACCTCGAAAGTTTTAAAGGCGGAAACTTTAACACACTTTCACTTGTTGATTGCTATGTTCAAATTTGTAATGGTACAGCCGTGGAACATGGGAGTTTGCTGAATTGTTCTGGTGTTTGTGACGGAATTAACTGTTGTAAGAGTGTTATAATCACAAAATAAATCATCATAATTTACATCCAAAATGTCAACGACGTCCGTAACCGACGATGAAACATGTGTATTGGCTCTCATTTGAACAAGTGATGTTGAACTTGAACTGTTTTGTGTCGGCGGGATGAGTTGCAACCGGGAAGTACTGTGCGGTGGCATTATTGAGGATAGTTGAGATGGTTGCTCTCCACGAACAGAACTTGTGATAATGTCTCCCATAACTTGTTTTTCCTTTGATGAAACACGTTGATATACTGCAACTGACGAGGCAGATTTGTGTCCGGTAACTGCCATAATTTGTGCCATTGAACAGTTTCTTCCGAGGATAGTTGCACCCGTTGCACGAATTGAGTGGTTGGTGTAGATTTGTGAAAGGTATATTTTAATTTTTAATTGAAGAAAAGAATATCTTTTTTGTTCATACAACCGTTTTGAGTTTAAAAACAGCATTTAATTTGGTAAAAATACATTTATTATTCCGTATTATGATATTGATTCAGTGAAGCGTAAATATTTCTGTTTTTGTCAACCACGTTGTTATTGTTTTTTCCTCCTGAAATACAAATATAATGTAATAGTTTGTCCCTCTAAAAACTTTCCTCCTGAAATACAAATATAATGTAATAGTCTGACCCTCTAAAAACTTTCCTCCTGAAATACAAATATAATGTAATAGTTTGACCCTCTAAAAACTTTCCTCCTGAAATACAGATATAATGTAATAGTCTGCCCCTCTAAAAACTTTCCTCCTGAAATACAAATATAATGTAATAGTTTGACCCTCTAAAAACACCCCTCCTGAAATACAAATATAATGTAATAGTCTGACCCTCTAAAAACTTTCCTCCTGAAATACAAATATAATGTAATAGTCTGACCCTCTAAAAACTTTCCTCCTGAAATACAAATATAATGTAATAGTTTGACCCTCTAAAAACTTTCCTCCTGAAATACAAATATAATTTAATAGTCTGCCCCTCTAAAAACTTTCCTCCTGAAATACAAATATAATGTAATAGTCTGACCCTCTAAAAACATCCCTCCTGAAATACAAATATAATGTAATAGTTTGACCCTCTAAAAACTTTCCTCCTGAAATACAAATATAATGTAATAGTCTGACCCTCTAAAAACTTTCCTCCTGAAATACAAATATAATGTAATAGTCTGTCCCCCTAAAAATATGCTACACTTGAGCTTACAGTTTGTTTTCAGACATTTCACAACAGAGCTCCAGATAATTTTCAAGTCCAAAGGGTAATTACCCCCTACTTTTGAAAATGATGCGTATTTGCATATTTCCTTTGCACTGTTGTACTCTCTACTTCAGAAAAGATTGCTTACATGTACACTTTTAAAATTATGTTTGACACAAGTGTTATTCAATAAATGCAGGATGCAAGTGAAATGTATATCTCTGTTTAATTTGACACGATTGTGTCATGTTTATTAATAAAATGTTGTAAATAGTTTGTTTTTTGCTCGTCGACTTCGGCAGTTTTCACAGCCGTGTTGATAATGTCATCAATGATTCCTTTAACTATACTGTCACTAGACACAGATGAAACTGTCAGGAACTTAAATATATAATTTTCCGTAGCGCGCTTATTCATGTTCTTGCTCATTTTCAACGAACAATGTGTTCCCAAATTTACTTTCATTTTAGTTCTTACTTATTACGTAAACCGCATTTATTTGTAATATTGACCGCGATTGGACGATTTATCGTAAACATCCAATCAGATCTCTTTTGACATCGATGCTTAGAAAGGCAAGCATTCTGTACCCCTGGGATGTATACGCTCTCTCCTTCAAAAAGTATAAAGGGAAGTAATTATGGGGAATTTCTCAAAGACAAAAACGTATTGTTATGTACACGACTGTACAAGTACGTTCCGAATTTGGAAAGTTTGCTTACACAGCAATATGCATGCGTAATGTGTACACTCTGATCTGATAATACATGCGTTTTTACTCGTTTTCATAGTGTAAAAAATGCAAATACGCAGCTTATCTGGAGCTCTGCACAAGGTCACCGTATTCTGAGTACTAAACTATTAAATCAAGGATGGACTTTTAAAGAATCATCTCATCTTATCTTTCAAAAAGTTTTTAGGAAAATATCAACACCTTGTTCAAAAGTGTACTAGCACTAACCGGATCAATTGTACTTGGTGACAACAATACTCGTATATGAGTATTGTCCACAATACTTGTATATAAATTATATACGAGTATTGTAAAAAAAAAATTAAAAAGTTTTGTGAGAAGAGATAATTACATTTATGTGCATTTCTGTGCTAAAATATAAAATTCTATGATGAATAAGCAATTTTGTTGACATTGAAATTTAAAAAAAGAAAAAAAAGATAGATTTATTAATGTAAATGACAGCTTGGGTTGGCTTTAATTTGTTATGGCTTCATATTTGACAGCTTGGGTTGTGTTCAAACAAAGTTGTGACAGATGTATGTAATTAATTACCTTAAAATTAAAATGACAAGAGCACCACCCACGGGTGCTGGATGCTCGACTTTTTTGCATCTGATATTAAACTGCAAGCAATTTACAAAGTTATACATACTTCTAACTATGATGGTCATATAAGCAAATATGTTTGCAAGATTGGTAAATATAAGTCAAAAAGGGGGAATAACTCAAATAAAATGCTGGATGGAGTTGTCTTCTCTTGTCAACAGATTGGGGTCAATACTTTCTACAAGTGTGTTGAGTTTCAAGTTAATAGCTTTGAGTTATTGAGAAATTTTAATTATACTAAAAAAATATCCCTAATTTCTATGTACTATGTTGAAACAAGGGCAGATAACTCTGGATATGCAAATCACAGGGTCACCTGCCTTGTTGTAATGGGTTCCCATTTGATAGTGAACAGGTATGTTGAGTTTCATTTCAATGCCTATCATAATTATTGAGAAATTGTATTTTTTGAAGAAATTCTAAGTGAAAAAAGGGGAATAACTCAAATAAAATACTGGATGGAGTTGTCTTCTCTTGTCAACAGATTGGGGTCAACACTTTCTACAAGTGTATTGAGTTTCAAGTTATTAGTTTTGATAGTTATTGAGAAATTTTAATTATACTAAAAAAATATCCTTAATTTCTATGTACTATGTCGAAACAAGGGGCTTAGGGCAGATAACTCTGGATATATCAATCACAGGGTCATCTGCCTTGTTGTAATGGGTTCCCCATTTGATAGTGAACAGGTATGTTGAGTTTCATTTCAATGCCTATCATAATTATTGAGAAATTGTATTTTTTGAAGAAATTCTAAGTGAAAAAGGGGGAATAACTCAAATAAAATGCTGGATGGAGTTGTCTTCTCTTGTCAACAGATTCAAGTTAACAACTTTGATAGTTATTGAGAAATTTTAATTATACTAAAAAAATATCCCTAATTTCTATGTACTATGTCGAAACAAGGGCAGATAACTCTGGATATACAAATCACAGGGTCATCTGCCTTGTTGTAATTGGTTCCTCTTTTGTTATTGAACAAGTATTCCAAGTTTCAAATGGATACCTTTGATAGTTTTTGAGAAATGGACTCTGACAAAAAAACTTAACAGAAAACTTAACCAAAAATTTAACCGACCCAGACACTGACGCCGGAGTGACGACAATAGCTAGATTTTTTCTTTGAAAACTCGAGCTAAAAATGTATTGAATTAGTTGAATTTATTTTTATTAACTTGAGATTTTAATTTTATTCACAAAAATATTTTTCTCTTTAAAATTGTTCTTTGTGCATTATTTTGCAATGTTTGTATAATTTTTCCAGAGATATCCAATAATATTCTAATAACTGCAAAACGTTATTTGTTCATTTGTATTCATGTGTAAATGAAGCCGAGAGGTTGATGAAACTTTACCAGTGTCCTTTGTAAGTAGGGATGAGAAGTCAAGGTTTTACTCAGTCTGTACTGTCTGTGATCAATCACTAGGGATGAGAAGTCAAGGTTTTACTCAGTCTGTACTGTCTGTGATCAATCACTAGGGATGAGAAGTCAAGGTTTTACTCAGTCTGTACTGTCTGTGATCAATCACTAGGGTTGAGAAGTCAAGGTTTTACTCAGTCTGTACTGTCTGTGAGCAATCACTAGGGATGAGAACTCAAGGTTTTACTCAGTCTGTACTGTCTGTGATCAATCACTAGGGATGAGAAGTCAAGGTTTTACTCAGTCTGTACTGTCTGTGATCCATCACTAGGGATGAGAAGTCAAGGTTTTACTCAGTCTGTACTGTCTGTGATCAATCACTAGGGATGAGAAGTCAAGGTTTTACTCAGTCTGTACTGTCTGTGATCAATCACTAGGGATGAGAAGTCAAGGTTTTACTCAGTCTGTACTGTCTGTGATCAATCACTAGGGATGAGAAGTCAAGGTTTTACTCAGTCTGTACTGTCTGTGATCAATCACTAGGGTTGAGAAGTCAAGGTTTTACTCAGTCTGTACTGTCTGTGAGCAATCACTAGGGATGAGAAGTCAAGGTTTTACTCAGTCTGTACTGTCTGTGAGCAATCACTAGGGATGAGAAGTCAAGGTTTTACTCAGTCTGTACTGTCTGTGATCAATCACTAGGGTTGAGAAGTCAAGGTTTTACTCAGTCTGTACTGTCTGTGATCAATCACTAGGGATGAGAACTCAAGGTTTTACTGTCTGTACTCTCTGTGATCCATCACTAGGGATGAGAAGTCAAGGTTTTACTCAGTCTGTACTGTCTGTGATCCATCACTAGGGATGAGAACTCAAGGTTTTACTCAGTCTGTACTGTCTGTGATCAATCACTATGGATGAGAAGTCTAGGTTTTACTCCGTCTGTACTGTCTGTGATCAATCACTAGGGATGAGAAGTCAAGGTTTTACTCAGTCTGTACTGTCTGTGATCCATCACTAGGGATGAGAAGTCAAGGTTTTACTCAGTCTGTACTGTCTGTAATCAATCACTAGGAATGAGAAGTCAATGTTCTACTTAGTCTGTACTCTCTGGGATCCATCACTAGGGATGAGAAGTCAAGGTTTTACTCAGTCTGTACTGTCTGTAATCAATCACAAGGGATGAGAAGTCAAGGTTTTACTCAGTCTGTACTGTCTGTGATCCATCACTAGGGATGAGAAGTCAAGGTTTTACTTAGTCTGTACTCTCTGGGATCCATCACTAGGGATGAGAAGTCAAGGTTTTACTCAGTCTGTACTGTCTGTAATCAATCACAAGGGATGAGAAGTCAAGGTTTTACTCAGTCTGTACTGTCTGTGATCAATCACTAGGGATGAGAAGTCAAGGTTTTACTTAGTCTGTACTCTCTGGGATCCATCACTAGGGATGAGAAGTCAAGGTTTTACTCAGTCTGTACTGTCTGTAATCAATCACAAGGGATGAGAAGTCAAGGTTTTACTCAGTCTGTACTGTCTGTAATCAATCACTAGGGATGAGAAGTCAAGGTTTTACTCAGTCTGTACTGTCTGTGATCAATCACTAGGGATGAGAAGTCAAGGTTTTACTCAGTCTGTACTGTCTGTGATCAATCACTAGGGATGAGAACTCAAGGTTTTACTCAGTCTGTACTGTCTGTAATCAATCACAAGGGATGAGAAGTCAAGGTTTTACTCAGTCTGTACTGTCTGTGATCAATCACTAGGGATGAGAAGTCAAGGTTTTACTCAGTCTGTACTGTCTGTGATCAATCACTAGGGATGAGAACTCAAGGTTTTACTCAGTCTGTACTGTCTGTAATCAATCACAAGGGATGAGAAGTCAAGGTTTTACTCAGTCTGTACTGTCTGTGATCAATCACTAGGGATGAGAAGTCAAGGTTTTACTCAGTCTGTACTGTCTGTAATCAATCACAAGGGATGAGAAGTCAAGGTTTTACTCAGTCTGTACTGTCTGTGATCCATCACTAGGGATGAGAAGTCAAGGTTTTACTCAGTCTGTACTGTCTGTGATCAATCACTAGGGATGAGAAGTCAAGGTTTTACTCAGTCTGTACTGTCTGTGATCAATCACTAGGGATGAGAAGTCAAGGTTTTACTCAGTCTGTACTGTCTGTGATCCATCACTAGGGATGAGAAGTCAAGGTTTTACTCAGTCTGTACTGTCTGTAATCAATCACAAGGGATGAGAAGTCAAGGTTTTACTCAGTCTGTACTGTCTGTAATCAATCACAAGGGATGAGAAGTCAAGGTTTTACTCAGTCTGTACTGTCTGTGATCCATCACTAGGGATGAGAAGTCAAGGTTTTACTCAGTCTGTACTGTCTGTGATCAATCACTAGGGATGAGAACTCAAGGTTTTACTCAGTCTGTACTGTCTGTGATCAATCACTAGGGATGAGAAGTCAAGGTTTTACTCAGTCTGTACTGTCTGTGATCAATCACTAGGGATGAGAACTCAAGGTTTTACTCAGTCTGTACTGTCTGTGAGCAATCACTAGGGATGAGAAGTCAAGGTTTTACTCAGTCTGTACTGTCTGTGATCAATCACTAGGGTTGAGAAGTCAAGGTTTTACTCAGTCTGTACTGTCTGTGATCAATCACTAGGGATGAGAACTCAAGGTTTTACTGTCTGTACTGTCTGTGATCCATCACTAGGGATGAGAAGTCAAGGTTTTACTCAGTCTGTACTGTCTGTGATCCATCACTAGGGATGAGAACTCAAGGTTTTACTCAGTCTGTACTGTCTGTGATCAATCACTATGGATGAGAAGTCTAGGTTTTACTCCGTCTGTACTGTCTGTGATCAATCACTAGGGATGAGAAGTCAAGGTTTTACTCAGTCTGTACTGTCTGTGATCCATCACTAGGGATGAGAAGTCAAGGTTTTACTCAGTCTGTACTGTCTGTAATCAATCACTAGGAATGAGAAGTCAATGTTCTACTTAGTCTGTACTCTCTGGGATCCATCACTAGGGATGAGAAGTCAAGGTTTTACTCAGTCTGTACTGTCTGTGATCAATCACTAGGGATGAGAAGTCAAGGTTTTACTCAGTCTGTACTGTCTGTGATCAATCACTAGGGATGAGAAGTCAAGGTTTTACTCAGTCTGTACTGTCTGTGAGCAATCACTAGGGATGAGAAGTCAAGGTTTTACTCAGTCTGTACTGTCTGTGATCAATCACTAGGGATGAGAAGTCTAGGTTTTACTCAGTCTGTACTGTCTGTGATCAATCACTAGGGATGAGAAGTCAAGGTTTTACTCAGTCTGTACTGTCTGTGATCAATCACTAGGGATGAGAAGTCAAGGTTTTACTCAGTCTGTACTGTCTGTGATCAATCACTAGGGATGAGAAGTCAAGGTTTTACTCAGTCTGTACTGTCTGTGATCAATCACTAGGGATGAGAAGTCAAGGTTTTACTCAGTCTGTACTGTCTGTGATCAATCACTAGGGATGAGAAGTCAAGGTTTTACTCAGTCTGTACTGTCTGTGATCCATCACTAGGGATGAGAAGTCAAGGTTTTACTCAGTCTGTACTGTCTGTAATCAATCACAAGGGATGAGAAGTCAAGGTTTTACTCAGTCTGTACTGTCTGTAATCAATCACAAGGGATGAGAAGTCTAGGTTTTACTCAGTCTGTACTGTCTGTGATCAATCACTAGGGATGAGAAGTCAAGGTTTTACTCAGTCTGTACTGTCTGTGATCAATCACTAGGGATGAGAAGTCAAGGTTTTACTCAGTCTGTACTGTCTGTGATCAATCACTAGGGATGAGAAGTCAAGGTTTTACTCAGTCTGTACTGTCTGTGATCAATCACTAGGGATGAGAAGTCAAGGTTTTACTCAGTCTGTACTGTCTGTGATCAATCACTAGGGATGAGAAGTCAAGGTTTTACTCAGTCTGTACTGTCTGTGATCAATCACTAGGGATGAGAAGTCTAGGTTTTACTCCGTCTGTACTGTCTGTGATCAATCACTAGGGATGAGAAGTCAAGGTTTTACTCAGTCTGTACTGTCTGTGATCCATCACTAGGGATGAGAAGTCAAGGTTTTACTCAGTCTGTACTGTCTGTAATCAATCACTAGGAATGAGAAGTCAATGTTCTACTTAGTCTGTACTCTCTGGGATCCATCACTAGGGATGAGAAGTCAAGGTTTTACTCAGTCTGTACTGTCTGTAATCAATCACAAGGGATGAGAAGTCAAGGTTTTACTCAGTCTGTACTGTCTGTGATCCATCACTAGGGATGAGAAGTCAAGGTTTTACTTAGTCTGTACTCTCTGGGATCCATCACTAGGGATGAGAAGTCAAGGTTTTACTCAGTCTGTACTGTCTGTAATCAATCACAAGGGATGAGAAGTCAAGGTTTTACTCAGTCTGTACTGTCTGTGATCAATCACTAGGGATGAGAAGTCAAGGTTTTACTTAGTCTGTACTCTCTGGGATCCATCACTAGGGATGAGAAGTCAAGGTTTTACTCAGTCTGTACTGTCTGTAATCAATCACAAGGGATGAGAAGTCAAGGTTTTACTCAGTCTGTACTGTCTGTAATCAATCACTAGGGATGAGAAGTCAAGGTTTTACTCAGTCTGTACTGTCTGTGATCAATCACTAGGGATGAGAAGTCAAGGTTTTACTCAGTCTGTACTGTCTGTGATCAATCACTAGGGATGAGAACTCAAGGTTTTACTCAGTCTGTACTGTCTGTAATCAATCACAAGGGATGAGAAGTCAAGGTTTTACTCAGTCTGTACTGTCTGTGATCAATCACTAGGGATGAGAAGTCAAGGTTTTACTCAGTCTGTACTGTCTGTGATCAATCACTAGGGATGAGAACTCAAGGTTTTACTCAGTCTGTACTGTCTGTAATCAATCACAAGGGATGAGAAGTCAAGGTTTTACTCAGTCTGTACTGTCTGTGATCAATCACTAGGGATGAGAACTCAAGGTTTTACTCAGTCTGTACTGTCTGTAATCAATCACAAGGGATGAGAAGTCAAGGTTTTACTCAGTCTGTACTGTCTGTGATCCATCACTAGGGATGAGAAGTCAAGGTTTTACTCAGTCTGTACTGTCTGTGATCAATCACTAGGGATGAGAAGTCAAGGTTTTACTCAGTCTGTACTGTCTGTGATCAATCACTAGGGATGAGAAGTCAAGGTTTTACTCAGTCTGTACTGTCTGTGATCCATCACTAGGGATGAGAAGTCAAGGTTTTACTCAGTCTGTACTGTCTGTAATCAATCACAAGGGATGAGAAGTCAAGGTTTTACTCAGTCTGTACTGTCTGTAATCAATCACAAGGGATGAGAAGTCAAGGTTTTACTCAGTCTGTACTGTCTGTGATCCATCACTAGGGATGAGAAGTCAAGGTTTTACTCAGTCTGTACTGTCTGTGATCAATCACTAGGGATGAGAACTCAAGGTTTTACTCAGTCTGTACTGTCTGTGATCAATCACTAGGGATGAGAAGTCAAGGTTTTACTCAGTCTGTACTGTCTGTGATCAATCACTAGGGATGAGAACTCAAGGTTTTACTCAGTCTGTACTGTCTGTGAGCAATCACTAGGGATGAGAAGTCAAGGTTTTACTCAGTCTGTACTGTCTGTGATCAATCACTAGGGTTGAGAAGTCAAGGTTTTACTCAGTCTGTACTGTCTGTGATCAATCACTAGGGATGAGAACTCAAGGTTTTACTGTCTGTACTGTCTGTGATCCATCACTAGGGATGAGAAGTCAAGGTTTTACTCAGTCTGTACTGTCTGTGATCCATCACTAGGGATGAGAACTCAAGGTTTTACTCAGTCTGTACTGTCTGTGATCAATCACTATGGATGAGAAGTCTAGGTTTTACTCCGTCTGTACTGTCTGTGATCAATCACTAGGGATGAGAAGTCAAGGTTTTACTCAGTCTGTACTGTCTGTGATCCATCACTAGGGATGAGAAGTCAAGGTTTTACTCAGTCTGTACTGTCTGTAATCAATCACTAGGAATGAGAAGTCAATGTTCTACTTAGTCTGTACTCTCTGGGATCCATCACTAGGGATGAGAAGTCAAGGTTTTACTCAGTCTGTACTGTCTGTGATCAATCACTAGGGATGAGAAGTCAAGGTTTTACTCAGTCTGTACTGTCTGTGATCAATCACTAGGGATGAGAAGTCAAGGTTTTACTCAGTCTGTACTGTCTGTGAGCAATCACTAGGGATGAGAAGTCAAGGTTTTACTCAGTCTGTACTGTCTGTGATCAATCACTAGGGATGAGAAGTCTAGGTTTTACTCAGTCTGTACTGTCTGTGATCAATCACTAGGGATGAGAAGTCAAGGTTTTACTCAGTCTGTACTGTCTGTGATCAATCACTAGGGATGAGAAGTCAAGGTTTTACTCAGTCTGTACTGTCTGTGATCAATCACTAGGGATGAGAAGTCAAGGTTTTACTCAGTCTGTACTGTCTGTGATCAATCACTAGGGATGAGAAGTCAAGGTTTTACTCAGTCTGTACTGTCTGTGATCAATCACTAGGGATGAGAAGTCAAGGTTTTACTCAGTCTGTACTGTCTGTGATCCATCACTAGGGATGAGAAGTCAAGGTTTTACTCAGTCTGTACTGTCTGTAATCAATCACAAGGGATGAGAAGTCAAGGTTTTACTCAGTCTGTACTGTCTGTAATCAATCACAAGGGATGAGAAGTCAAGGTTTTACTCAGTCTGTACTGTCTGTGATCCATCACTAGGGATGAGAAGTCAAGGTTTTACTCAGTCTGTACTGTCTGTGATCCATCACTAGGGATGAGAACTCAAGGTTTTACTCAGTCTGTACTGTCTGTGATCAATCACTAGGGATGAGAACTCAAGGTTTTACTCAGTCTGTACTGTCTGTGATCAATCACTAGGGATGAGAAGTCAAGGTTTTACTCAGTCTGTACTGTCTGTGATCAATCACTAGGGATGAGAAGTCAAGGTTTTACTCAGTCTGTACTGTCTGTGATCAATCACTAGGGATGAGAAGTCAAGGTTTTACTCAGTCTGTACTGTCTGTGATCAATCACTATGGATGAGAAGTCAAGGTTTTACTCAGTCTGTACTGTCTGTGATCAATCACTAGGGATGAGAACTCAAGGTTTTACTCAGTCTGTACTGTCTGTGATCAATCACTAGGGATGAGAACTCAAGGTTTTACTCAGTCTGTACTGTCTGTAATCAATCACTAGGGATGAGAAGTCAAGGTTTTACTCAGTCTGTACTGTCTGTGATCAATCACTAGGGATGAGAAGTCAAGGTTTTACTCAGTCTGTACTGTCTGTGATCAATCACTATGGATGAGAACTCAAGGTTTTACTCAGTCTGTACTGTCTGTGATCAATCACTAGGGATGAGAACTCAAGGTTTTACTCAGTCTGTACTGTCTGTGATCAATCACTAGGGATGAGAACTCAAGGTTTTACTCAGTCTGTACTGTCTGTGATCAATCACTAGGGATGAGAAGTCAAGGTTTTACTCAGTCTGTACTGTCTGTGATCAATCACTATGGATGAGAAGTCAAGGTTTTACTCAGTCTGTACTGTCTGTGATCAATCACTAGGGATGAGAACTCAAGGTTTTACTCAGTCTGTACTGTCTGTAATCAATCACTATGGATGAGGTTTTACTCACCTTTAGGATGTTGTATAAATGCAGTTGTACCATCAGATAGTGTGACGGCCTGTACTGTCTGTGATCCATCCCCTGTTATGATGGATGGTGGTGTCCCTGATGTACTCAGCTGTGAAACAATCTGGCTTATGTCAATCATTGATGTTGGTGTATCCATGGTAACAACATCTTGTTGAAAACTCATGACATTTTGGATGTGTTCTATATTGGTAACATTAGAATTGGCAATCACATCAAGGTTATTGCTCTGTTCAGACTGAAAAAAAAATATCAACATTTCATAAACAAGTAAATTTTATGAATACGCTACCCCAAAATAACATTAATATTTTTTTTCAAATAGTGTAACAATCAATCACTGGTGTTGCATTACATCAATCTCTGAAGTCCTGGTGTAATTCAGTTTCTCAGTAAACAAGTGCCGTAATTGTTGGTGTATAATACACAATAATGTATAATACACAATAATGTATAATACACAATAATGTATAATGCACAATAATGTATAATGCACAATAATGTATAATACACAATAATGTATAATACACAATAATGTATAATGCACAATAATGTATAATACACAATAATGTATAATACACAATAATGTATAATACACAATAATGTATAATACACAATAATGTATAATACACAATAATGTATAATGCACAATAATGTATAATGCACAATAATATATAAATACACAATAATGTATAAATACACAATAATGTATAATGCACAATAATGTATAATACACATCCTTTTGATAGTCTTTTTAATAGTTTTAATAGAAATTCATGTGTAATAACACTGAATCAGTCTAATAATGATCTGGGGCAAAAAGATGATTATAATACACAATCAATTACACAATTCTTTGAATATAATACTCAACCAGGATAGTCAAATGGTGTGCATCAAAAACCTTCCAGTCCTGTCCCCATTCACAGCTTTTTAAATCTGTTTAAACAGTGCTTCTAATTGTGCAGTTTGAATAATAATAATTTGGTTTGCTTACAGGTCACTGTCTATTATGATTTTAAGAAACCATGGTTACCAGAAATTGTTTCAACTATTGCCATAGAAATAAAACCTTTCCTGTGTATCAGTTGGAGTTAGTCAGGGTATATAATTTTTTCAAAGATGAAATGTTTTATTGAATGATTGCAGTACCTCTTGTCCTTTGTGGAGTTCAATCAATTGAACGTTTAAATGTCTCATTGAAAGGTTAATCATTCTTTGATTTAATTTTGCTGTACAAAAAATGAAACTCCTAGTGATGAAAATACATGTACCTATCTCTCATCTTAATTTTTAATAAACAAACATGATTTAAAGATACACATTATACTATTTACAATATTTAAATTATGTACACAACCTGACCTGGTGGTGTAATGGTTAAGAGTGCTCGTCTCGAGGGCAGTAGATCGTGGGGTCAAGCCAAACCAAATACTATGAAACTGGTATTTGTCGCTTCTCCGCTAAGCATCCAGCATGAAGGAGAAAGATGTCTACCTGCAGATTTTTGTGTCCGTGAACCAGCACTATAAAAATCCAACTAAGCGTGTTGTTGGTCTAGTACAAAGCTGTTATTATATCATCTCATTGAATGCAACTTGTTCTCCCCATGATATAGCTGAAGAATTGCCGAGTTGGCGTTAAACAACAATCACTCACTCATGCTACAGTTTGGTAGATATAGAGTTGTTAACTGAGAGGCATACACCTAATATTTATAATAACAACAAATCTACATAATTTTAGTTAACCTGACCTAAAGGTCACATGAGGCATTGTGATCACTTGGCATCCGTCATCATCAGTAAACTTTTACATTCTAATCTTCTTAACACTTGGGCAGTTGGAACCAAACTTAGTGGGAATGTTCATTGGATGGTCCTCTAACAAGTCTATGGGTTTTTTTGTTGATCGGAAAATACAAATAAACATAAACATGAATGCTACGATATAACTGAAATATTGTTGAAAGTGGCGTTAAACAATAAGGACATTGATGTTTCCTAATTATAATAATGTTTTAGCTGTACAGATAAAATGTATAAGTAACATGAAATGGTAAATAGTAAAAAGTACCAAAGCTGAATCAACATCGGAGTTCTCTGATAGTGTAACAGCATGTACCATATGGTGTCCAGTAAGACTACTGGTATCTATGTTTCCTGTTAGACTGACAGAGGTACCAGTTAGAGTGAGAGGATCTGGTGCTTCCAGTTCATGTAGAGAATTAGAAACAGCCTCTTCCTCATCAGGATTATCTGTAATTATCTGTACTGACGTCACTTCATCGTCTACTGTTAACTGATCTGGTATTGATGATGGTATAGTAATTGTGTTGTTCTCCATTTCATGCGTCTGTTTTTTACTTCCTGGTAATATATAGAAAGAAGACTCTATTTACATTTAATTAGTAGTAGCTCACCTGATTTCCTATTTAAATTGCATCGGTGGTGTAATGGTTAGAATGGTCGTCTAAAGTGTGGTAGATTGTGTGTTTGAGTCAAACCAAAGACTATAAAATTGGTATTTGATGCTTCTCCGCTAAGTACGCAGCACTAAGGAGAAAGAGCAAAGACTAGATTGCTCAGAATCAGGATAATGTGTCCAAGTGGGGCAACATGTCTACCCGCGGACTGTTGTTTCAGTGAGCTAGCATTAAAAAAATCCAACTATGCGTGTTGGTCTAGTACAAAGCTTACCTCATCATCATTCCATTGGCAATTAACTTGTTCTTGCCATGATATAGCTGAAAAATTGCTGAGTTGGCGTTAAACAATAATCACTCACTCACTGATTTCCAATTTGACATCTAAATTTTGCAAGAAAAAATCAAAGCATATATGTTAATTTATAAAATTCAAATTTCATCTGAATCTTTTTTTTATCATGAAATAAAATTTCTACTTTTAGTAATGACAGCCATCTTGGATGGAGAGTAGAGGTTTCACACATAATTTTCGTAAGAGGGCCAATATAAACCCAACCTGCACCAAAAAAGGGGTATAACAGGGTAATTTTATGACAACATTTATAAACTTTGGTGGCGAGACAACTTTATTGCTCGATGGAACATATCTGGGAAAAAAACATATCGAATTGACTGCAGATATTATATTCGAGATCATTTGGAAAACCCTCCCTTGGGGATTTTCACTGCCCAAAACCAGCTGATAATCTGCTACTATAAACAAGGTACCGTGGATTTAATAAAGGACAAAGTCCTTTTAACGGTAGGCTGTCCCGATTTTTCCCCCTTTCTATATTGATAGCCAAATATCTGTTCACCAGAAGTTTAAAAAAATAGATCAATTGATATTTAGAAACGCAAAAGATATATATTTCGATGAAAAATTCCCAATTCTTTAATTATTTATTCTATGCAAAATCGAAATAAACTTGAAATAAAATTCTAGTAAAAAAGTATCTTTCTACGAAACTCTCGACGGAAGAGCGGCGTAGGTAAGATGAAAGGAACCACCATAACAAATCGGCTACAAAATTCATTTAAAATAAAAGATAATAATGTGTACGGATCATCGTTAAAGGACGATGTCCTTTTAACGGTAGGCTGTCCGATTTTTCCTCCTTTCTATATTGATAGCCAAATATCTATTCACCGGAAGTTTAAAAAAATAGATCAATTGATATTTAGAAACGCAAAAGAAATATATTTCAATGAAAAATTCCCAATTCTTTAATTATTTACTCTATGCAAAATCGAAATAAACTTGAAATAAAATTCTAATAAAAAAATCTCTTTCTACGAAACTCTCGACGAAAGAGCGGCGTAGGAAAAATGAACGGAACAGCCATAACAAATCGGCTACAAAATTCATTCAAAATAAAAGATAATAACATATACGGATCATCGTATTATTGAAATTTTAGGACTTCGTCCTTCAAACAGGTTGCCTGTCTCATAATATTTAAAATTCATCAAGTGGGCAATCACCCAGATTTTTCAGACAACCATATTTACCGGAATTTACCCTATAAATATAACAATAAGTTATCTCCCCTTAGTGGTCAATTTCTTTTTATGCCATTCATTTTTTGTCATTAGTAAGCCAACAATACAGTCAGTCTTTCATCAAATCATTCAGTTTCATTGCTTTCTAGTTTTTGTAATTGTGAAATTTTGGACTGGGTATTAACATAAGCTGAGACAGGGATTTTCGTTCTTTTTTTTTGAGGGGTGAGGGGGGAGGGGGGTATTTTACACTTTTAACTTTTTTAAATATATATATTAGATCTAGAATCTACTAATCATTTGAAACTTTTCATCTTTCGAAAGTTAAATTTCAAATAATGAATAATTCTAAAAACTGATTAAATTTTTTTTTTATATAAACAATGCATTAGCGAACAGACAGTGCTATTTATAATGGACTTCCTTCACTCCAGATGGTCTATATTTAGTCACATTTTTACTTGTAAAAATTGAAACCAAAATACAAAGCTAACATTATCTTTTTAAATTCTTATTTAATTAAAAACACTCGCACGGGATTTTATTAATAAATTCCAAGCATAATAACCTGGAAGTCTTCCAGCCAATCCAGGTGTAAAACTATCAAGTGTTGGTTTACGTCCTCCATTTTGTTTTATCCCTGTTGTTCAAGAAAAACAAAGAGTGTGCTTCGTTAAACATTTATTTTAACAGAAAATGATGAACAAAAACAGCGAACGAGCAGTTTGAAAAACGGTCTTCTTCTATGAAACTATCCCAACAGCCTCTACACTGCTGAACACTGGGAAAACTTACCCAAAATCCTTCTCACTAATCTAGACCGCCATGCATCATTTTTTTTTAAACAGGAAAAGTCAACGACTGGTTCCTGGTTATACAACATGCTTACTCTTTATATGTTATAAATAATCATAAACCAGTTGTTTATTTGGCCCATAGCAATTAATTTTAAAATCATTTGAAGTGAGGTATTCTTTTAATATAAAAATGTCCACAATACAACCCGTAACACAGACTTCAACAGAGTCTGGTTTTGTATCATTTTTCTAATTAAAATAAAAATCGACACAACAGCGCAATTTATCAAATATTGCCGTATATATTCTAATAAATAGGAATGGAATGAAAAACTTCTCTCTTCTTTATAATTCCTCACTCCATCAACATACTGATAACGTGTCGGACACTGATGTCACTATGCCGTGTGTACTGCAGCTACAGGTAGGAGGTTCCATTGTGCTATTGTTCTTGGAAAAATGAGTACTTGTAAGAATCTTTAAAGGTGTTTGTATTAGTCTGTAAGCATAACTGTGTGGAGATTGTCTTGCTCTTGGATCGGATTGAGGAAGTAAATTTGTTGGGTATATGGCTACAATGTGGTGTATGATTTTGTACATACCGATGAGCATACGAATTATTCTCTTATTTTCACAATTAAATATCATGGGAGAAAATAACAGGATAGATTTTATTACAAGGTGCCGCCAACAAAAATTTCTAAACACTCCCAGAAACAAAATCCCAGGCTATTTAAGTGAACTGCAATTTTCTAATTTAACGTTGAACACATCAGACATTAAATGTTATCTTTAATTTAATCGAAAATAACTAAAAACGGTGAAAATATTCATTAAACTTGTATCACAATTTACAGTCAATTTAGAATAAGTGCACATGTATTGTCCATAGAAAGGGGTTGCTAAGTATGCTAAGTAACGAGTCGAATACACATCTGCATTATTTTCATCCTTATATATGCATAAACAAATATCTGAAGCCTCCGTGGTTCATGGTCATACTGGATGAACATCGTTGTCTTAAACCAGCATCTGCTTGAATGTCATTCAATTGTTTAATAAATAGTACAATTTTTGTTTTCTTTTCCATCAATGTTCATGTTTGTTTCCGAAAAGTTTTACTCTATGACGTTTTACTTTCACATCGGAACATTTCCGGTTTTCAAATTTGAAAAACGATTTCGATTGATTTTGGCGGATTGAGACTCGCGAGGGTAAAAAGGGCAATGCGTTTTGGCAATATCACGATACAAAGCGTAAAAAGGCGAAAACATAGGTGCAAATACTTAGTACCTCGGCAGTGGTGAAATAGAATGGAATTCGTTCGAATATAAAAAATACATGAAAAACACACGGCGTAGAAGCATGGAGGGGGGGTAGTCCGAGATTCCTCTGTCGTTTAACGGCATTGATAATCTTGCTGTAGCCGTTCAACGACAGAGGGTGATACATACGGAAACCATCAAATTTGCCTCACAGCCATAGTATCGGCACATTTCCACGTTTCGTGGCTATCGGATTTTATTTTCTATCATAAACCTTATATAAATCGCTTCACCAATCATTTTTCTATTCATTCATAACCATCTTACCCTCAGAAAGTGGTGTTACACTCCATTACAGCACGATTTTGCCTTAGATCCTATTATTCCGCCATTTGACTTCCATTTTCGAATCTACACACGTGATCTCGCGATACTAACTGAATGATGACAGCAACGCATTGCATGATGGGAGCTAATTAATGCAGCGTGCCAAATTATTTGGAGCATTATTTGCATACGTAAACAACATTCAAATCACATGGAAGACGATACATTTAAGCGTATTCTGCAGGACAAACAGTCCATCTACAGATCAAAGAAGAGCAGAAGGAAATTATACAGAATGTGTTGGAAAGAAAAGATTCAATGGCAGAGTGTTACCAACGGGCTTCGGAAAGAGCATGTGTTACGTTCCCCCTTTTTGTTTTTGGACAAGGTACTACATTTTTTTTTCTTATGGTTATCTGTAATTCACTAAATTTGCTGTTAAAATCATTACCAATCAATATAATCAACTGTATTAAATTTTATGTTAATTGTTCTGCCTTAACAGGTGCCTATGATTGGCAATAAAAATATTTGTTTGTTTGTTTATATGCAAATCATCTCCCATGATACATTGCGGTAATCGTAGTTTTCTCGTAGCCACGTGACAAATGTTTGAAAAATGGAAGACAAATGACGAAATCATAGGTTCTAAGGCAAAATCGTGCTGTAATGGAGTGTAACACCACTTTCTGAGGGTAAGATGTTTATGAATGAATAGAAAAATGATTGGTGAAGCGATTTATATAAGGTTTATGATAGAAAATAAAATCCGATAGCCACGAAACGTGGAAATGTGCTGACCCAGAGTTGGAGAAGCAAATCCGCTGTTTTCCGTATGTATCACCCTCTATCGTTGAACGGCTACAGCAAGATTATCAATGCCGTTAAACGACAGAGGAATCTCGGACTAGGGGGGGGGGGGGGTGCTATGGTTTTGCCTTCGTATTTTTTATGTGCAAAAATGTAGGAAAAGCTGAATCTCTATTGGAATGGAAGCAAAGTATGTTAATCAGAAGGACATGCATTGAAGACAAATGACCATATTTTTTGCCAGTTTTGGAAGCTTGCCAGTCCACTGGTACATCTTGCCTCATACTTTCCGGTCCATTTCTAAAGCTTTTTTAAAGGAGATTATGAAGCAATAAACGAAGTGCTTGCATATGTCGACTGGAAATTGTTACTGGCAACAGGAAGTATCGATGACCTATGGGATAGATTTACCGATAAAATATCAATAGCATGTAAAGAAAACATACCGGTGTGTAAATCTAAACCGAAGCATTATGATACTCCTTGGATGGATAAGGACACTCTCTCCGCAGTTCAGAACAAACAGAAAAGGTGGGAAAAGTACAAATATTGCAGAAGCCCACATAACAAGGAGAGATACGACCATGCTAAAACTGTATCAAGCATGAAAGTGAGAGAGGCACAGGCACGCTACGAAAAATCAGTTGCCCTTAAGGCAAAAGAAGACCCCAAAGTTTTTTTGGGAGATATGTACAATCCAAGACAAAAGTGAAAGAAAGTATTCAATGTATATTAGACGAAAACGGTGAAGTACACATAGATAATGGAACTAAGGCAGGATTGCTAAGCAACTTCTTTCAGAGCGTCTTTACGAAAGAACCGGACTGTGAAATATTACCAACGTTCAACTTAAGAACGGATTTAAGATTAGAAAATGTTTGATGAAGCCACCGTAAAAAAATATGTAAGCAAGGTAAAGGAATCAAAATCTCAAGGATCAGATTCAATATACCCTAAATTAATCAAAGAAACGGCAATTAGTATTTCCAAACCAGTTACCAAAATTTTCAACAAATCCATAGAAGAAAAGAAGTTACCCAAAATTTGGAAAATAGCTAATATTACACCAATACACAAAAAAGGTCACAAATATGATGTTTCAATCTATATACCAATAAGCCTTACTTCAATCATTTGCAAAACTATGGAGAAAATTATAAGAGACACACTAATGTCCCACATGAAAGAAAATAAATTCTTTACAGTCCATCAGCATGGTTTCAGGAAAGGACGTTCATGTGTTACACAATTGATAGAAGTAGTAGAAAAATGGACAGAAGAACTGGATAACCATAACTCCATCGACGCAATCTACCTAGACTTCCACAAATCCTTCGATACAGTACCTCACAAACGTCTTATACACAAACTTAAAGGGTATGGTATATTAGGGAACCTACTCCATTGGATTGAGGATTTTCTCCATGACAGAAAACAAAGAGTCTTACTGAACGGTGCACATTCCGCCTGGTCCACTGTTACAAGTGGATTACCTCAAGGCAGTGTCTTGGACCCCATCTTGTTCACAATATACATAAATGACCTCCCGGATGTTATAAAAAAAAAAACATGGTAAAACTATTTGCTGATGACACCAAAGTTTATGCAACAGTCAAAAACATGGATGAAAGAGACAGTTTACAGAGTGACATAGACAGGTTGATGAACTGGTCAGATACATGGCTATTAAAATTTAACAAGTCAAAATGTAAGCACACTCATTTGGGACCAGAAACAGGCACAAGTTACACAATGCTCGATGACACCATAGAACTATCCAACGAGGAAAAAGACCTAGGCATCACTATAGACAGCAAGCTCAACTTTCAACAGCATATCAATATTCAAGTTAAGAAAGCAAATAAAAAATTAGGAATTATTAACAGAACCTTCAATTACATGGACAAGGAAATGTTTTCAGTACTATATAAAATCCTAGTCAGACCTCACTTGGAATATGGCAGTGTGGTTTGGTCAGTCATAAATAAAAAAGAGGCAATACTAATAGAAAATGTACAAAGGAGAGCCACTAGACTTGTTAAAGAGATACAACACTTGTGGAGATAGACTAAGAAACTTGGGCCTTCCAACTCTTCAGTACAGAAGGATTAGATCTGACCTAGTTGAAACGTACAAAATCATCAACAATGTCGACAAGGTAGACTGTACCAACATATTTCCAATCAGAAAAACAAATACTAGAGGTCATAAACATAAAATATTCAAAAAACAGTGTAGAATAAATAGGAGGAAATACAGTTTTTCACAAAGAGTCGTGGATCATTGGAATTCATTACCAGATAAAGTAGTTGAAGTCAGTAGTGTAAATAGTTTTAAAAGTTCAATAAATAAACATTTTTGTAATTGTAAAATTTGTTCCCGACTTTTATGGACCGGAAGCTGGGATAAGCGGAAACTCACTTGAGATGGATCATAGAGGCTGAGCCTATAATAGATCTCGACGACAAGGTAACAAGGTAACAAGGTCACGTTGACCCCGTACTTTCCGGTCCACTCCTAATGCTTGTCCGCACTTTCCGGTCCACTCCCAATACTTGCCCTCGCTTTCCGGTTACGCCTCTGACAAAGTAGTATCAGGGATGGAATGCATTTGTTACACACATATAATGCTAGTCATGTTATACAGACAGGTCCGGTGTAGCTATTTCATCTTCATTAATCTATTATGATATATCTAAGTACATGTTTTACATCTATTTGAAATCTTTCGTCATGTTCCCAACCCAAGGTGATGAACCAATAAATGTTACAGCCTTGTTGATTTACACTTTAAAATCACTGTGTATCATTGACACCGGAAATTGTGTACCAGGCAAGCGGGAGAACAATGACGGATCGCACACACGAGGTAGGAATTTCATAATTTATTCCTGTTTATACTTGTAGTATATTGTCAAGGAGTTATATGCCAATTTGTAAGAAATGTAGCAATGAATCGCAGCATATATAACCATGCAGAATGTTTTATGCGTCGTTTTAAACTCAAAATAAGTGCATCTGGTACCTGTCAAAACAATCATGCGACGCTTTAAATCGACTCGAGTGTCATTGTTTGTACGCATATCGCGTATTTTACGGAACATGATACATTTTACGCAAAACATGATACACAGTAAAAATGAGACTGTATCACAGATACATAATAGACACTAAAAGATTTGTCTAATATTTATTCACCCCTAATTCCATGAATTCGTCCGACGGCTACGACCCAACATCAATATCAATGTCTCTTGCAGTATTATGTCATTTTTCTCAAATAATTATGAACGAAATAATGTTATGTTTTTGTAATATATTGTCTTTTTAATGATTTATATGTAACGGGTAAGACCTCATACTTGTGTCTGATCTATTGTTTGTATATTTTCTTGACAATAAAATATGCTTTAAGTAAAAAAAAAGAAGACTGTATTGCATGTATTGTGTTGCATTGGATTTTATAGGACATGGTTCACTGAGTATGGACAAATACATTTAAAATCATTGAACTGTAAACAAGGTCGTCTACAGTCCTGTAGAAACAAAACGTTCACCCCTCGAAGCCTTTTGGCTTCCTTCTAGAATGCCCTTATATTTCATACCCCTGGATGATGGGTCTTTTTTTGCATTGCATTTGGATATTTCCAATTTCCGTAGCAGCTGAGTTTACCCCGGTTTTGAGTGGGATTCGTGTTTCTCGATCTACAGTTTTCTGTGTCGTATTTTGTAGATCACTCTGTGGCCTTTTTATTTTGCCCATTGTATTGTCTGTCCTTCAATTTACGGTTTCTGATTACCCCTTTGATATCTTTATTCTGTCCTTAAAGATGTATTTTTGTCTCTCAGATATACGAATCTGTGGAGGTTTTTTTTATTGACGAATCTTCAAGACTCCATTAATACTAGTACCATAGCTGTGGTTAACTTCATATATTTGTTTCTAGTAGGCAAACTGTTACTCTTTTAATAATAATGCACAATAAAATAGTTCCTCCATTATTGTAACACTAGCACAAGATCAAATATCGTTCAATTCTTGTGATAATTGATATTTAAAAAAGATATAAAAGTGTGTTCATGAAATAAAACTTCTAGTCACAATTTCGCCGTATTTCAGGAATTTACCATCTTTATATTAGCTACAGTACATGTATTTGTATATTAAAAGCGAAGTATTTCGATTTATTTTAAAATTATTTCAAAGAAAGAAGTATAATAGCTATCAGCAATTTGTTATGTGGCATACCCTAATGAGACGAATTCCAAGATGGGAACGCGGACCTCCATGAAAACACTTTAAAATGATCGGCTGCTTTCTTAACGAGAGACTATGTATTTTTAACACATTTACGGTGATACATTTCTGAAATAGTTACCTCGTTCGTCATCGTTAACATTCGGGAGTTTCCGTGACGCACCGACATTTCACGGTGTTAGTAATTCATTTCCCAGAATTCACTTGGCTTTCTTCACTTTCTGGGTTTGGTTTTTACACAACAAACTGAAAAAGATTTGAATTTGGTAAGAATACAAACAATTTTATGTTGTGAAATGATATAAGATAAACCATATGTTAGATTGAATTCGATTTTGAAGTTTCAAGCTGATACTTAAATGTAAACCGACTTACGACGAAGAAGAAAGGGCCACTTGCGATTTTTTTATTTGTTATCGGTTTCACAATTTTCGGCATTTCGCATCTTGTCTTTGTTTTTAGGTTTATATTAACAACTTATTATGTCCAGATTCCTGTAACACAAAGGATACACATATTTTAGATACACTTTTGTTGTTTTATATGTAAATTTACAGGGGAAAAGTAAATCTTGTTGAGGCTTTTTATCAGCTATTCACTATGGCATGATGGTGTGTTACTAACCAAATAAGGACAGCATTTTAAACTTCACTGTATTTTAAGTGTGGTGAAATGAATTAGATGAAGCCTTATTAAGAATGTAATAATATCTATGTATTGACCACATTTAATTTTTTCAAGATCGACACTCCCTTTTTTAGTGAAGTTGTGTTGCCAGTTGACCCCTGGTTTTTACTTTTAGTTGGGTTTGTGTTGCTCAATATTTAGTTTCCTGTGTAGTTGAGTGTTTTGTAGATCATTGTTTGTCCTTTTTCTTTTAGTCATGGTATTGTCAGTCCTTTTTCGATTTACAGCTTCTGAGTGATGACCCAATTGGTATTTTCAAACTTGTGTTTCATCATGAAATCTGAGTCTGTTTACTGTTTTACATATTTGCCATGGGTCTGTTTACCATTAGTTTGATATATATTTCAATAATTTAAAATTGTACATGTGGTATAGTACAGGTAGTAAAATTAAATATTGTAAGAATATGACCACATCTATGGTGTAATGGTTAGCGTGCTCGTCTCGAATGCAGTAGATCACAGGGTTAGAAATAGTTCTAATAATAAAACCCTAAATGCTCGCTTACTCCCAAGGGTTATAACGGGATGCCATTACACGTAATGGAGCAGCCGCCGATATTTTTTGCACTCGCTTACAGAGCTTCTGACGCCTGCATTTATCAATAATAAGACATAACCTTTTCCTTTGTCCATTATTATAACAAGTTTTTATCACCTACCAGTATTTTAGAATGTAATTCCCACAAAATAAAATCTTCTCTTTGAAAATTTTGAATTTCGTCATTTCCGGCCTCACTATTTGGATGTCGATACCATATTTGGCGATTTAGGCGTGAATGTTTACCAATCGTAACTACTCGGCCATTCTCGCTACCCTGCAAATAACAGGGTAGCGAGAATGGCCGAGTAGTTACGATTGGAATGTTTGTAATAAGATATACCATATTTAGAAAAGCTCCGCCTTCCGTAGTTTCCGGTTATGGAAAACGATCGATAAATTTGAACAAGGTTGTTGCTAACTTTGACAAGCATATATTTCTCAGCCAAACCGATTAAACAAGGACTGGGATCATCAGTAATTGTTATAATGAAATGTTTGAAGCGTAAATAGTGAGTTTTTATGTTTCAACTGCAACTTTTTTTTTGCTCCATTGTGACGAATGGGACCGCGTTGTAGCTCTGCCGAGACACAAGTTTGTCACAGGAGCTACACTATTGCAGCTAGGTTAGAAATAAAACAAACTGAATTCAAGTCACTTCGGCACCTAGTCATTTTGGCCCCAAGTTAAATGGCACTTGGTCCAATTGGCACCTGACGATAGTCAAATCGGCACCTATGTATATATATTTTTTCATTTGTATATTGGAAAATTATAATTTTATTGATGTTTTAGTGATTAATATTTAAATGTATAGGTATTTGAATGAAACATGTTATCTGTAAAATGTTCATATTCTGCTTCACAATGTATAAATAATTAAAAAAAAGAAACAATATTCAGAGTTAATAAATTGCATTTATTAATTTTATTTATTTTGCAATATCATAAATAACAATGACAGATAGAACAATATAGTCAATTTATCTATAACATTCAGAGTTCAAAAATTGCATTTATTAATTATATTTTGTAACGTGTTAAATGAGAAAAGTGTGTTAACAGTGTTTTCTTCCAATAAATTTGTTTTCAAAAGCAAAAATAAACCTAATCTAATATAATAAAACAATTATTCGTATAATTCCCTATACAAGCATGTATCGGAAATCAAAATCCATCAATTAACAAAAAAAATCTGCATTCGTTTTACTTATTTCATGTTCTATTTAGTCAAAGTTAAAAAATATTCTCTTACCAGTATTGCAAGTGCGATGCTGCCAATGTTGACATTGTTCACATTGAAGTACCTCTTGTCTAGGATAGACTTGGTTTGTACACCTGAAATGCAGCTGTCGTCTGACATTTTGCAAGTGTTCATGTGCTCTCCAAATTTCCCATTTTAATTCAAAATTAAGCTTGTGTTTTTCTAAATTTTCTCAAAATAATGACGATGGCTTGGGTGTAGGCTTGATTGTCTTTCCTTCTACATTGTAACATCAAAGATTTCCAGAGTATATATAACCCTAACCCTATATATATATATATTTAAAAGAAACACATCTAATGTTAATCACGCGGCATGTTAGATGTATTGAATTTATATTATAAGTATTTATTTAATGAAGGAAATAATTAAAATTGATTAAAGCAATCAACTGCAATCGTAATAACTATAAAAAAAAAATCGTTGATTGACTATAGATTATATTTGGTACTAGCTACAGCACGCACAGCTCGTTTTAGCAAGTAATCACCTTGGTCGGTGTTTTATGTCGGTGATATGTCATAAAATCACCATAAAATGTCGGTGAAATCACGGTGAAACTTTCACCGCGAAAATTTGCAAATGAGGACCTAAATGTCGGTGAAATATTTTAATTGTCGGTGACAACACCGCGGCGAAAATCATACGTGTATACACGTACATGTAACTGCACTTCATGTGTTCTTTTGTTTTTTGTTGCTTAGTTTTGTTTTTTTATTACTTCGTACTTTATATTTCAATTTGATACCGGCTTTTTTTCTTAGGGATGCCAGCATGGCATACATTTTATTTATAGGATATATGAGGCTGAGCACGCATCTTGTTTTGCGTATATTATCTAATCCAAGGATTTGTCTAATCCCAACATTTCGATTGTTTTATGTCGGTTATTTTTTTTTCTCTCTCACGAGTTGATAATCACCTATGTTTTATCAATGTACGGATGTGTCTATTTTTATGTAGTGTACACATTGAACTCGGTCACTAAAAGGTCAAATACACAGTTACCTGAGGCTGAGGGATTGATTTAAAAACACAGAGAATGATTGAAAAGAAAAAAAACGATGTAATTTTTTATCTAAAGCAAACGTGCTTTTTCGTATTTGTATGTCGTTAATCCCCTTGCAAGCAACGTGTCATTTTACCTTTAATAAAAGTTCCATTTCTGATTTGTACACATTGTTTTCACGTGAATGAGAATCTAGAAAGGTTTCCACATGCTATAGATCAAAGCGTGCTTTTGGGGATCTAGAAACTTTTGTAACAGGTGAACTTAAGTCACGTGCCAAGTCGACATTAATTGAACACCCGAAAGCAAATTAACTCGGGATACCAAGCTTGCATTCAAAAGATCAAGTTTATTTTAATTAACAAAACAATACAACACAAGCTTATAAATGGTAATGATCACATAATACTAAACGTTTGTACCAGCATTGTTTTCTTAACAAAATAGATTAAAACAAAAGCAAATATCAGAACTTGATTAAAGAACTAAAAATGATCACATAGCTTGCACACCTGAAAAAGAAAATAAGTATTTGCTATGAATCATTCATATTATCAAAAATGACAGTCTCAAGAACATACAAATAAAGGTTAAAATCCCATTTCCTTATTTCGCGGCGTTTAATAGTCAATGTCAGTGTTTTGTCTGCGTTTTATAGTAAATCACCGTGTTCGATTTTTCTCGGACATTTCGCGGTGTAAACACCGACTTTTTTTTAATTTCTCCGACATTTTCTTGATTTCACAGATGTCGGACCCGAGTGATTTCTTGCTAAATCGCGCTGTGCGTGCTGTACTGTTTTTCTTATTTTTTATATATAAATATTTTATTATTACAAAATTATTTTTAACACTGGTGCCGATTTGACCTGATACCAACAAACTGACTGTCGATCATGACTCAAATAAAATGTTTGTAAACAACTTGTAATTGTATTAAGGAATTCAATATTTTCAAAATAAAGTCACCTCCCCAGGTAGTTTTTAATTACAATAATCAAGGAAAACAAAGAAATTTGTTAAATACCGATCAACAATCTTAAATGTTATAAAACAATGCTTGATTAATTAGAGAAAAAAATGTTAATATCTTCCCAGTACAGACAAAAGTAACCATGATTTTTTACATATATAGTTTTACCTACTGACAGACATAGTCGTTGACATCATAGATGGGTTTTAAAAAGTTTGCTTTTTTTAATGATTATTAAGGCCAAAAAAATATATATATGTGTGTGTTTACTGTCACATGTCAAAAAAATCTAGTCGGTTGGTCTGCATTAATTTTTTTTTTTTTTTTTTAACAATCGGCAAAACCGGAAATAGTCGTTCTGGAATCCGATTCCGGTATTTCATTTTCGGAATTTCTGGTAAGCCGTCATTTGTTTTATGACGAGTTACACAGTTTTTCTACCTTCTTTGCTCTCAATTTCGACAAAAAGCTAGCGGTTGAATAAATAAAACATTGCTGCTGATTAAACAACAAAAATGGTTATCCGAATTCTGTGTAAAAATTGATAGGGTCGCTAGCAAAAAGTAGAGTCAAATAATTGCCGATAAAAAAGGTTAGGGTCGGCGGCTGAAAAATAGGGTGGGTCGGGTGACCGTAAACACACATATTTTTTTTGGGGGCCTAATTAAAAAATATATCATGCCATCAGAGCAGTTCCAAATCTAATCGGAAATCAGAGTTTAATATTGATATCCCGCACCAGAGACATATAAACTAAAAAGCATTGTTTCATATGTCACTGCCCTAACTCAGTACATATATATAGATTAAAATCAATAAGTACACCATTATTCTTTATCATAACATAAATATGATGATTAGGTCTTTATAAATGAATCCTATTATGTGTTATTGTAAACAAACAATAAGAAAATCAATAAATGTTTACAAAGGTTGCTTCATAATTACATTGTCACCAAATATTTATGGATTGTAAATGATATTAATGATATTGCATATTAAATGAAACTTGTTATCAGAAATTACAATTGATTTTGTTTTGTTGTTTTTTTCCAGAAAAGACGAGAAGATTTTTATTTAATTTATTTTTTGTCGTGTGCTGAAGTGTGACTTGTATTTAGAAACCAGCAACATTCTGGACGGACAGCAAGGACAGGGTGGTGCTTCTCCACACGTCGGAGGAAGGTAATGACTAATGTATTAGATATAGCCACATTATTAGGCCAAAAAAAAATATATGTGTGTTTACTGTCACATGTCAAAAAAATCTAGGGTCTGTCGGTCGGGATTATTTTTTTTTTTTTTTTTAATTATCGACACAACCGGAAATAGTCGTATCCGATTCCGGTATTTAATTTTCGAAAATTCCGGTAAATGACGAATTATGCAGTTTTTCTACCTTCTTTGCTCTTAATTTCGACAAAAAGCTAGCAGATGAATAAATAAAACATTGCTGCTGGTTAAACAACAAAAATGGTTATCCGAATTTTGTGTAAAAATGCATAGGGTCGCTAGCAAAAATTAGGGTAGGTCGGGTGACCGTAAACACACATATATATTTTTTTTTGGCCTTACATTATATTGTGTTAGGATGAAGTAATAATGGCAGTATGTAAGATGATGAGATTTATGTCTTTTTAATGAAATACTTTATCATAGTACATATTTACAGAGATACTAGATGAATCCTGAACTACATCACTTGTGTTTGGGACTCACCATTTTTTTATTAAAAAAAACCCAGAATGCACTAGTGGGGCTCATGACTTTTTGTCTTGTCTGTATTGGGAGAAGGCTAGACATAGGTACATGTATGCTAATCCACCACTAACAATTATCAAATTTGTGCCAAGATTTGCTGTAATTCCACCGTATTTGTCTTCAAAGAATCGTCATGCGACTTATATTGATGTTTGATGATGTCAGTTTTGCATCAATTACAGGTCCAATATATTTGGTAGAATTTACATTAGATATGGATATGAGCAAGAATATGGTATTTGAACTTTTGGTTTCTTTTGGTATCCAAATGGTTAAATACTAAAACTTAAATATTTCACACGTGGAATATGATTATATCAATACTGTACAAAAGAAACAAGTGATATAAAGGGAAAATATTTACCCATCTTTTTAAACATGTTTATCGTGACAGGAAACCAAATGCTTATTACAAGTTATGGTAATAAACATTTGGTTTCCTGTCACGATAAAAATGTATGAAACGGCACCATCTAAGACCATTTGGTTTTTTTCTTGGTTATTTAATGCATTTATATACCATTTTAAATATTAAAGTAGCATATTTTTTTTTATTTTTTAACGCGACAGGATACCACAAGCACTGTATCAGAGTTATAATATTATCATACAAAAATTGTATAAATGTTCCGAAAATCACACTTCCATTACACGTGGTTCACTTGTGACCGGAAGTTCAATTGGGCGGAAATTGTAAATCAGACTAATATATTTAATCTTTAAATTAACGTTTCTTTTTGGATGACATGTAACGCATAACGTAACAGGTGGATGATTGAATAAAAAAAATAGAAAATGAAAAGCTTAAATGTAAACATCCGTGATTAATATATTTAAACATCTCACGAGAGTTTATTTATGCTAATCGTTGTTATGGCGACTGTTACAAAAAGGAGATAACACAACTTAAAATAGCGTTACGAAATCGGAAACCAATGTAACGTGCAATATATGACACCTGTAACAGAAATACTTACTCTGCTCAAAATTTTCTTCTCTCCATTCTTCATTATCAATGTTTGTCAATATTTTAACGGCTAGCTTACATTTTTGTATGTCACAGTTGTGTGGAAATCCAACACCGTTACGCAGTTCGGAGACGAAAATAACGATAAGAAACGACGCATAAAAGTACGAAGATGGACATTAAAAATAATTTGTATTCATAAAATATTTACAATATATCAATGGTCACCATTCATCTAACACACCAACCAACCATTTGGCCATAGAATTACAACATATATCAAAGAAATATCCAATTTTATCAGTTTTCTATCGTTATCAGAAACGGTTCAAATACCATATTCTTGCTCATATACAGTGCTCCCTCGTTAAACCGCCACCTTCTGTGCAGTCGGTAGTTTGGCGGTATAACGAGTTTGGCGATAAACTGAGGGACATTGAAAACCGGAAGTTATGTGATCATATGAAAAGATAAACTTTCAACTCGACGGACATGCATTTTGCACTTGTACAAATACATAAGTATAAATAAAACATGTTTAATAAATAAATAAATTAGAATAATTATATTCACATCGGAAATGTCCTGTACAGTTTGCAGATCTTTGTCAATGTTGACAAATTCTTGAACCGTCATTTGTAGCTTGGGACATCAAGGTTATTATAAACACGTGACAGCAACAGTTCATCTTCATTTGAGGGGTTATTGGAAGATCCCATTTAATTGTCAAATTATCGGCAATTCAATGTTATGTTAATTTTGGATTTTCCTTTGCATAACTTATAATTGCACGTTTTTGTTTGTCGTCTAATTAATTACGCTTTCTCTTCAAGCACGACATTTTTATGACAACTAATTAAATTACAAATTTTACTCAGGATTAAAAGTACAAATGTAATCACTAGAAAAGTAAATAAAGGTAATTATTCTAATCAAAACAACTGATCACCTGTTCCGACCCTCAACTATGAGATCAATGACCGTGTCCGATGACCAGTTTTGACATTCCATAATTACCGATCAATACACAGCCGTCAAAAGGTAGTTGTGGGCGGTACTAACGGGGGAATTTAAATTGGTTTTACGACTTTTGTGTCTGAAAACCTGTGGCGGATGGCGGTAGCTGAGTTTGGCAGTATAATGGGGTATTTTTAACGGGGGAAATCGGGCCAGACGAGAATTTTGGCGATAAAACGGGGGGCGATAGACCGAGGGAGCACTGTATACATCAGATGGCATATACCAATTGATTTTCTCAATATTTAAACATAGAGACCCGAGGAAAGAAAGCAAGTCTGGAAGGAGGAATAAAGTAATTGAGAGTTGTACTGAATTTATACATACAATGTTATATTTTAAACAAATTTTTTTTAATGTTTATTGGAGTAAAATGTACTCTAAAACAGAAGTAGAATTTATTTTTTTTAATCAAATTTCAGGGACGAAAGACCACCCCATTTAACTGGATCGGATGCTGCTGCATCCAAACTGACAAAAAACAGATGGATACCTCCAAGTAGTGTCAAAAGAGATGTTCCAATTACTGACGATAAAAACGATGTTACTTTCCGTAAAGTTAGAGGGTTCGTATTTATATAGTATTTTCATTTATAAAGTTAATTATTCTATACTTCAGCAGAACTTTGTCATTTAAAGCGGGTTCACCACACTTGTTAAAAACAGACTTCTCCTTCAGTTGACTTGAGGGAAAATTCGGGATATGTCCATTGAGTTTGCAGAAATTTTAATGTATATTTCCCCCGATACTGTGTGTCCCTCTAGCTATCACAAAACAAATATGCTGCTCAACGATCTTAATAAATATTGAGTCAACAAGTTCAGAATAGAATACTGAATATCAAACTTACATGTCAAATATCACGAAAATGATGGCTCCTTATATATCAATATCAGTGTTCTACAATTTCCATTTCCCATCACCCGTGGCAACTGAATTTTAGTCAGGTGTAAGTGGATTTCTAAACCTTAGTTGTCCGAGAACAAGTCAATTTCTACTACTATAACTAGAATTAACAGTTCATTTCAAATAGTTTTAAAACTTTCTATTTTGCATAATTGTACAAACAGAAGAATCAAAGTTTATTCAAAATTGCGTTTTCATGCATACAAGATGGTTATCATCAGTCTGAGAGGATATTATAGTGTCTGGGAAGGAAACATGTGTTGTTGTCAATGTCAAGACTCAAGGAAATGCTTGGTCTCTTCTGGTATTTTCCTTCTGTAATTGACGGAGAACTCCCACTTACATTTTAGAAATTGTCAAATTCTTCCATTTTATTGAAGCATACATTATTTGATAAATATTTTGATTGATTTTATTTCAGAATACTCAACAAACTTACTCCAGAGAAATTTGATAAGTTAAGTCTAGAACTTCTAAATGTGGGAATAGAAACAAATACCATTCTCCATGGAGTTATTTTATTGGTGAGTATATCACAAATTAAACAGACACACAGTTGCCATAGTAATTTTATTAGCCCTTTAGTCTTTTTAAATTTACAAAATTGTGGGTTTTAAATAAAGAAAGAGTTGTTTTTTTCCCCCAAAAATTGCTTAAATTATTTTTTTTTAAATAACAAAAAAATAAGTCTTTCCATTTCTGTGTTTTTGTCTAATCATCGTAAATATAAGAAAAGAAATTAAAAATATTGCTCCTCTCAAATTTTCAATATAAAACTGAGTAAATAATTATACATGTATTGATATGCTGTAAATATTTTTTCAGATATTTGAAAAAGCCCTTGATGAGCCGAAGTATAGTTCTATGTACGCACAGTTATGTCATCAATTATGTGAAGACGCACCAAATTTTGAATCCTCATCCTCTAATATATCTGTAAGTACAGTGGAAACTATCATAATCAAAGGGAATGATCATTTTGCTTCAAAATAGCTGAGTAATCAAATTATCTGTATTAAATTAAATTGAGAACTTCTATGAATGGTCCAAATTATTACTTTAAGTCATCCAATGAAATGGCTTATCCTTGATTGTGTTGCTCATTTGTACAGTGAAGTGTTCACTCTCGTGATGTCATGGTTACTGTGCTATCTCGAGTTAGGAAGACCTTGGGTTGATCCAGCTTGGGTAACACCAAATACTATGAAATTAGTATTTAAGGGTTTCTCTAAGCATGAAGTATTAAACAGCAAAGACTGGTTGGCTGGAATTCAGATAATGTGTCTTATTTGAGGTATTTCTCTATCTGTACCTTTTAGACTTGTGTCAGTGAGTTAGTACTATTAAGTCCAGTTCAATGTATTGAGTTTGTACAAAACAGACGTCATTATACACTGATTGTATAAGTAGTTATAAATTCAGCTACCCTATGATCACAACAATGGAGACCTCCCTTTCTTTAATGCACTGTAAATGTTTATATCTTTTTATATGTTAGTAATAAGTTGGCTCTCTGTCTTTTTCATTATCACATATTTTTTCAGACATTTCGCCGCCTCCTTTTAAACAAGTGTCAAGATGAATTTGAGAATAGATCCAGAGCCACAGAGGGTAAATAATTACAATTTTACTGTGTTAAAACAAACAAACAAAATGTTTATGAAAAGAAATTTTAAGCAGTGATTGTCAACAATTTAGCCAACATGAACGAAACGAGCAATCACCTCTTCACCTCAAATCATTGAAGACAAGAAATATGCTGATGGAAATATTTTTGCATTTTTTTGGAAAAAATAAATTTGTTTTCACTATTTATCTCTATATTAAATGAAATGCTTACACTGAAAAACCTTTTTAAAAATTATACATATTTGGTTTAAGCAAGAACTAGGTTAGTAGGTAGCTTTAAAAACTTTGCAAAAGTGAAATATGCATAAATTGTATATTTGAAAATTGTCTTCATTGATGAAGTTGTTTGTGTTTATATAAGTGGGACATACTTTTATTAAAAAGAATGTGAAGAAATTATTTTGTATAGACTGTCAACACAAATACTCAATTGGTGAATATTTTATTTTTCAGCTTTCGATCATGAAGATGGACCTCTTACACCTGAAGAATCTGAACAGTATCACCTGGCAAAGAGGAAAATGCTGGGCAACATTAAGTTCATCGGTAAGTGGTTATATAATAGAGAAACAGTATCACCTGGCAAAGAGGAAAATGCTGGGCAACATTCAGTTCATCGGTAAGGGGTTATATAATAGAGAAACAGTATCACCTGGCAAAGAGGAAAATGCTGGGCAACATTAAGTTCATCGGTAAGTGGTTATATAATAGAGAAACAGTATCACCTGGCAAAGAGGAAAATGCTGGGCAACATTAAGTTCATTGGTAAGTGGTTATATAATAGAGAAACAGTATCACCTGGCAAAGAGGAAAATGCTGGGCAACATTAAGTTCATCGGTAAGTGGTTATATAATAGAGAAACAGTATCACCTGGCAAAGAGGAAAATGCTGGACATCATTAAGTTCATTGGTAAGTGGTTATATAATAGAGAAACAGTATCACCTGGCAAAGAGGAAAATGCTGGGCAACATTAAGTAAATTATTGGTTCCCCTTTACACCCCCATTCACTCATTTTGAGAATTAGACATTGTTAATACAATATCTGAAAAGATAGGTATCAGATTATAGAACACTATAACAATACCACTGAGTATATTGGTCAAGTAAGATAGGTATCAGATTTTAGAATACTATAACAATACCATTGAGCATATTAGTCAAGTACAAGATGATATCATTATCTCATTGAATGTAACTTGTTTTCTCAGATAGCTGAAAATTTGCTCATTTGGCATTAAACAACAACCATTTACTCAATTCAATCTAAAAAAAACCAAACAGATATTGTATTTATTAGAAAGAACAGAAAGTGCCCAGCAGTATGTATTGAACTTGATGGAAATGAAATCCATGAAAAAGATTATCACTGTTAAACGAAGAAATGCTGCACAAATGACATGTACATATTATTGTTAATAGGTGAGCTGGGTAAACTGGAGATGTTACATGAAGGAATTCTACACAAATGTATTAAACAGCTACTGGAGAAGAAGAAAAATGTTCCGATCAGAGATATGGCCGAAGATTTGGAATGCCTCTGTCAAATAATGAGGACAGTTGGACGTCGTCTTGACACACCCAAGGCAAAGGTTGGTTTTCTTCTTTTTGTTATCTTTTGTAAATGTAACAACAGATTTATTTTTCTTTTTCATTCCCAATGATATAAGGATTTTTCATTCTTTATTGAAAATTTTGTATTGCAGTTTAAAAAAAGCTTGTCAATTACTTATGGCAGTAGGTCAGTGATTTTTTCCTCATGGACTCTGGAGGTTTTCTCATATACCTAAAATATTGTTGATTGTGGCATTGAACATAATAACTGACATCTCTACTTTTTAAGGATTAAAAGATTTAAACTTTATAATTGGTTTTTTTTCCAGTCATGGATGGACCAATACTTTTTAAGGATTAAAGTTTTAAGCTATTTGTATATAAACTTTATTATTATTATTTTTCAGTCATGGATGGACCAATACTTTTTGAGAATTAAAAGTTTTAAACTGTTTGTATACAAACTTTATACTTTTTTTCCAGTCATGGATGGACCAATACTTTTTAAGGATTAAAGTTTTAACCTGTTTGTATATAAACTTTATAATTGTTTTTTTCCAGTCATGGATGGACCAATACTTTTTAAGGATTAAAAGTTTTTCACAGCATGTGGAATTGCCATCTAGGATTAGATTTATGCTTCAGGACATCAGAGAATTGAGAGACAATGGTGTAAGTTGATTTATCTTTAGAGAATTGAGAGACAATATTGTAAATTGATTTATCTTTAGAGAATTGAGGGACAATATTGTAAGTTGATTTATCTTTAGAGAATTGAGAGACAATAGTGTAAGTTGATTTATCTTTAGAGAATTGAGGGACAATAGTGTAAGTTGATTTATCTTTAGAGAATTGAGAGACAATAGTGTAAGTTGATTTATCTTTAGAGAATTGAGGGACAATAGTGTAAGTTGATTTATCTTTAGAGAATTGAGGGACAATATTGTAAGTTGATTTATCTTTAGAGAATTGAGGGACAATATTGTAAGTTGATTTATCTTTAGAGAATTGAGGGACAATATTGTAAGTTGATTTATCTTTAGAAAATTGAGGGACAATAGTGTAAGTTGATTTATCTTTAGAGAATTGAGGGACAATAGTGTAAGTTGATTTATCTTTAGAGAATTGAGGGACAATAGTGTAAGTTGATTTATCTTTAGAGAATTGAGGGACAATAGTGTAAGTTGATTTATCTTTAGAGAATTGAGAGACAATAGTGTAAGTTGATTTATCTTTAGAGAATTGAGAGACAATATTGTAAGTTGATTTATCTTTAGAGAATTGAGAGACAATATTGTAAGTTGATTTATCTTTAGAGAATTGAGGGACAATAGTGTAAGTTGATTTATCTTTAGAGAATTGAGAGACAATAGTGTAAGTTGATTTATCTTTAGAAAATTGAGAGACAATATTGTAAGTTGATTTATCTTTAGAGAATTGAGGGACAATAGTGTAAGTTGATTTATCTTTAGAAAATTGAGAGACAATATTGTAAGTTGATTTATCTTTAGAGAATTGAGGGACAATAGTGTAAGTTGATTTATCTTTAGAGAATTGAGGGACAATATTGTAAGTTGATTTATCTTTAGAGAATTGAGGGACAATATTGTAAGTTGATTTATCTTTAGAGAATTGAGGGACAATAGTGTAAGTTGATTTATCTTTAAGAGAATTGAGAGACAATAGTGTAAGTTGATTTATCTTTAGAGAATTGAGAGACAATATTGTAAGTTGATTTATCTTTAGAGAATTGAGGGACAATAGTGTAAGTTGATTTATCTTTAGAGAATTGAGAGACAATATTGTAAGTTGATTTATCTTTAGAGAATTGAGGGACAATATTGTAAGTTGATTTATCTTTAGAGAATTGAGGGACAATATTGTAAGTTGATTTATCTTTAGAGAATTGAGGGACAATATTGTAAGTTGATTTATCTTTAGAGAATTGAGGGACAATAGTGTAAGTTGATTTATCTTTAGAGAATTGAGAGACAATAGTGTAAGTTGATTTATCTTTAGAGAATTGAGGGACAATATTGTAAGTTGATTTATCTTTAGAGAATTGAGGGACAATAGTGTAAGTTGATTTATCTTTAGAGAATTGAGGGACAATAGTGTAAGTTGATTTATCTTTAGAGAATTGAGAGACAATAGTGTAAGTTGATTTATCTTTAGAAAATTGAGAGACAATATTGTAAGTTGATTTATCTTTAGAGAATTGAGAGACAATAGTGTAAGTTGATTTATCTTTAGAGAATTGAGGGACAATATTGTAAGTTGATTTATCTTTAGAGAATTGAGAGACAATATTGTAAGTTGATTTATCTTTAGAGAATTGAGAGACAATAGTGTAAGTTGATTTATCTTTAGAGAATTGAGAGACAATATTGTAAGTTGATTTATCTTTAGAGAATTGAGGGACAATATTGTAAGTTGATTTATCTTTAGAGAATTGAGAGACAATAGTGTAAGTTGATTTATCTTTAGAGAATTGAGGGACAATATTGTAAGTTGATTTATCTTTAGAGAATTGAGGGACAATATTGTAAGTTGATTTATCTTTAGTGAATTGAGAGACAATATTGTAAGTTGATTTATCTTTAGAGAATTGAGGGACAATATTGTAAGTTGATTTATCTTTAGAGAATTGAGGGACAATATTGTAAGTTGATTTATCTTTAGAGAATTGAGGGACAATATTGTAAGTTGATTTATCTTTAGAGAATTGAGAGACAATATTGTAAGTTGATTTATCTTTAGAGAATTGAGAGACAATAGTGTAAGTTGATTTATCTTTAGAGAATTGAGGGACAATATTGTAAGTTGATTTATCTTTAGAGAATTGAGAGACAATATTGTAAGTTGATTTATCTTTAGAGAATTGAGGGACAATAGTGTAAGTTGATTTATCTTTAAGAGAATTGAGGGACAATAGTGTAAGTTGATTTATCTTTAGAGAATTGAGAGACAATAGTGTAAGTTGATTTATCTTTAGAAAATTGAGAGACAATATTGTAAGTTGATTTATCTTTAGAGAATTGAGAGACAATAGTGTAAGTTGATTTATCTTTAGAGAATTGAGGGACAATATTGTAAGTTGATTTATCTTTAGAGAATTGAGAGACAATATTGTAAGTTGATTTATCTTTAGAGAATTGAGAGACAATAGTGTAAGTTGATTTATCTTTAGAGAATTGAGAGACAATAGTGTAAGTTGATTTATCTTTAGAGAATTGAGGGACAATAGTGTAAGTTGATTTATCTTTAGAGAATTGAGGGACAATATTGTAAGTTGATTTATCTTTAGAGAATTGAGAGACAATAGTGTAAGTTGATTTATCTTTAGAGAATTGAGGGACAATATTGTAAGTTGATTTATCTTTAGAGAATTGAGAGACAATATTGTAAGTTGATTTATCTTTAGAGAATTGAGAGACAATATTGTAAGTTGATTTATCTTTAGAGAATTGAGAGACAATATTGTAAGTTGATTTATCTTTAGAGAATTGAGGGACAATATTGTAAGTTGATTTATCTTTAGAGAATTGAGAGACAATATTGTAAGTTGATTTATCTTTAGAGAATTGAGAGACAATATTGTAAGTTGATTTATCTTTAGAGAATTGAGGGACAATATTGTAAGTTGATTTATCTTTAGAGAATTGAGGGACAATATTGTAAGTTGATTTATCTTTAGAGAATTGAGGGACAATATTGTAAGTTGATTTATCTTTAGAGAATTGAGAGACAATATTGTAAGTTGATTTATCTTTAGAGAATTGAGAGACAATAGTGTAAGTTGATTTATCTTTAGAGAATTGAGGGACAATATTGTAAGTTGATTTATCTTTAGAGAATTGAGAGACAATATTGTAAGTTGATTTATCTTTAGAGAATTGAGGGACAATAGTGTAAGTTGATTTATCTTTAAGAGAATTGAGGGACAATAGTGTAAGTTGATTTATCTTTAGAGAATTGAGGGACAATAGTGTAAGTTGATTTATCTTTAGAGAATTGAGAGACAATATTGTAAGTTCTCTAGATATATGTGTAAAATTTCTTATGACTTAACCTTGATGGTGTAAATGGATTTGGAGTCCTCAAAATAAAACTATGAACTTATTGGTCCAAATCAAATTCTTGATTTTATTTTATTTAGATATATATATATATATATATCTAAATAAAACTTGAAAATTGTACTGGTACGAACACATGAACAAAAGACTTTAAAATGAAATAATTTGCTTTTCAATTTTCTGCCTTTGTTGATGGCAACGGAAGATTAAGTGTTACCCTTGTTTTCATTCTGATTTATAATGTTGTTATTTAATTGATATATTTCAGTGGGTACCTAGACATGTTTCCAAGGACAATGGACCCAGGACTATTACAGAGATTCGTCTTGAAGCAGCAGATGTAAGTGATCATTGTAACAAGTTATAAATACAGTATATTACAGAAGAAGGTGTAGTAGTATCAAAGGGTTGTAATAATGTTTCTTAAGACCCACACCTAATTACTTTTAAGATAGAATTCTTAAGACCCACACCTAATTACTTTTAAGATAGAATTCTTAAGACCCACACCTAATTACTTTTAAGATAGAATTCTTAAGACCCACACCTAATTACTTTTAAGATAGAATTCTTAAGACCCACACCTAATTACCTTTAAGATAGAATTCTTAAGACCCACACCTAATTACTTTTAAGATAGAATTCTTAAGACCCACACCTAATTACCTTTAAGATAGAATTCTTAAGACCCACACCTAATTACTTTTAAAATAGAATTCTTAAGACCCACACCTAATTACTTTTAAAATAGAATTCTTAAGACCCACACCTAATTACTTTTAAAATAGAATTCTTAAGACCCACACCTAATTACTTTTAAAATAGAATTCTTAAGACCCACACCTAATTACTTTTAAAATAGAATTCTTAAGACCCACACCTAATTACTTTTAAGATAGAATTCTTAAGACCCACACCTAATTACTTTTAAAATAGAATTCTTAAGACCCACACCTAATTACCTTTAAGATAGAATTCTTAAGACCCACACCTAATTACTTTTAAGATAGAATTCTTAAGACCCACACCTAATTACCTTTAAGATAGAATTCTTAAGACCCACACCTAATTACCTTTAAGATAGAATTCTTAAGACCCACACCTAATTACTTTTAAAATAGAATTCTTAAGACCCACACCTAATTACCTTTAAGATAGAATTCTTAAGACCCACACCTAATTACCTTTAAGATAGAATTCTTAAGACCCACACCTAATTACTTTTAAAATAGAATTCTTAAGACCCACACCTAATTACTTTTAAAATAGAATTTCCTTTAGAAGTATGTAACAGAAGCCCACTATCCATACAAACTTATATAAGAAAGGTCACATAGCTTTATTTTAGAGTAGGGCTGTCATGGTTGTGATCATAAGATAGTTGGATTTACAACTACACATGCAATTTGTGCCTATCACCACTAAAGTTGTGAGTTCGACCCTTGTTCATGGCGAGGTGTACTCAGTACAACATTATGTGGTAAAGTTTGTCAGTGACTTGAGACAGGTCAGTGGTTTTCTCTGGGTCCTCCGGTTTCCTCCACCAATAAAACTGACCGCCATGATATAACTGAAATAATGTTGAAAGTGGCATTAAAACACTATAAACCAACCTATTTTAGAGTACAATTAGAACAGTGCATATTCTAGATTCTGTTTCTATTTAATACATGTATAACACACAATTTTAAAATTAAAAAAAATGGCCTAGTGTTAGCAGTCTGTGCCAAAAACCACTAGCCCTATGCCCCTGTCTAGTAAAAATTGGTTCAGGCTAGTTAAAATTACATCAAATTTACTTAATCAAATAGAAAAAATTCTTCTAAAATACTGTTCGGGCTAGTTTGTCAAAATGTTTTTGGCACAGACTGAGTGCTAGTAAGAAACTAATAACATGAGTGTATGTATGTTTCATGATTCCTAAGAAATTTGAGAAAGGAAGTTTTTCTAAAATTAATAATTCCCAGCTAAAAGTGTATATTTTTGGCAAAATTATTTAGCTATTCCTTTTAACCTGTAGCATATAGCAACTCATGGTCACATAAAAGTAATCTCTTTATGTGTCAGCAATATGTACGTTGGCTTTGAAGTTTTTTCACTTTTTTTTGTAGGAATTTGGTGAATATGTAACTCCTCAACAGAACAGGTTTATGGGACGAGGTCAGATGAATGGTGGATTACCACCACAGTGGACTGGGGGGAATAATCTAACAGATCTGTTTGGAATATCAGGCCCAGGAATGGTTATGGGTAAGTGCAACACTCAAGCTTAACCACATAAAATAATTGTTAAAAACATTTTGGATATAGCATAATTTGTATATGTATGTTTTTATTGTTTTGCTTTGATCGATAATAGAAAAAAAGAAGAAATCCGGCCAGATTTAATGGATACTAATTTAGAACAGAGTTTGGATCAAAGGAATTCATGAATAATTAATCTGAACACAATTTTCACGACTTAGGCTATGGTCTGGTCAGTTTGTTATAATTGACAGGTTTTTCTCCCCCATTAAGTTTGCTAGTCAAGATATAACTGAAAAATGGTTGAAAATGACACCCATAAACCAAACCACAATTTTTGTGATTTTCACCTGTTTATTTTAAAGGAACAATTGGTACAGGGACAGGACCAGGGGTTATTAACGATTTACCAGGATATATGCCGAAAACTAAACAACAGGGACAAGGATATATTAACTACAACAAACAGAACCAGAACATGATCGGACGAACCGGGAACCAGAGACAGAATGGTACAACTGGACAACAGTCAGGAAGACTGTCACCTCAAACTCAACAAACACAACAGCAGCAACAACAAAGGAAACAAGGTGATTAACTTATTAGAATAGGGTACCAGAATATAGGTGAAAGGTCAGGGTACCAGACTATATGTGTCAGAGAGGGTAATTTTTACATTTAGTTTAGTATAAATATTGTTAATATACAGATAGGTAGCATGGTTGTGAATACAATGAAAGTGTTTATATAAATAAATAAAGAATAATGATATTATGTCCATACTAGGATGGTATTTTATATAAAACATGTGTTTTGTACTTTCCATATTTTTTTTTTATTCACATAGACAGTGATTTGTTATATTTAGGTGTCCTTAAAGGCAGGTGTGACTGTACTTGAATGTTAATTAACAACATTGTATTTGTCTATTTCACAGCTGGTCAGCAGAGTAGAGATCTGCCACCAAGATTTGCTGCTAAGCTGTCTCAACAACCGGCACAGATTAGTCCACCAACATCCAATCAACAAGTGCCACCGATGGCAATGATGAATGGAGTTGGTGGAACATATCCACAGAAAGAAGAGATCAGTTTGAGACCAGCTAAGAATTTCACTGTGTTTAAACCCACCTCACCAAGTAATCTGCCACGCTCAGCACAAGGGATGCCTCCTACTAGTCAAATGAGTAAAATGGCAGTGACCCCTCCAGAGCCTCCTAAACCTCTTCTTAATAAACAGGTAAGTCTTCTCTGACTCGCTCATAAGAATATTTATTATAACATATCAAGAAAGACAACTCTTACTGAAATAATATATCACATTTAATTGTATTGCTACACAATAACTCAAGTCTGTCAATATTCACAACTATTTGCAGATTTTTTACATAGGGGTATCTTGATATATGAAAACTTTGTTATGCATATTTTTTTTAATCTATTTTTAGCAGCAACATTTGTTATGTATATTATATTTTTTTTATCTATCTTGATATATTAAAGATTTTTATGTATATATTTTTTTCATCTATTTTTAGCAACCAATCACTATAAAGCAGGAGAAAGAGAAACCTAAACCAATCAAGAAGATTGTACCTACTAAAGAGGAAGTAGACAAGGCCACTGTAAGATATTAATTCTTAATTCATTATCACAATAATTTTTAGTGTCTTTTCTTAAAATAGTATTTAATATTTTAGTCTACATTAAAACAAAACATTTCTTCATGGAGATTATAATTTATACATTTAAACAAAGTGTTGCAAAAATTTTCGACGAAAATTTTTGCAACACTTTGTTTAAATGTAATATTTTAGTGATATAAATATTTATTTAAGTAAGACTGGTGTTGTTTTGATTGTGTGATATATACATCCTTTATAAATGAAACAGCAGCGATGGTGTAATGGTTAGCATGGTCTCCTCAAGTACAGTAGATCGTGGGTTCAACCTTAAGACCAAAGACTATTAATTTGGCATTTGTTGCTTTACCCTTAAGCACTCAACATTAAGGATTAAGAATAAAAACGGGTTGGCTCGATATCAGGATAATGTGTCAGAGTGGAGTGACATATCTATCCACAAACTGTTGTTTTAGTGAGCTAGCACTATTAATCTAGCAAAGTGTGTTGATCTAGTACAAAGCTGACATCATTATCATCTCATCAAATATAATTTGTTATCGCTATTTTGTTTACTTTCCCTTTGATGTTTAAAACCAATATGTTTCATATCACGTAAGCGCTGAGAAGATTCCAATTATCGCTAAGCGTTGTCAAGGACGCACGTAGTAATATCGCTGTTTTCTAATATGACGTTATAATGATGTCACATTACCAAAGCCTTGATAAACATACTATCATAGCAATCGCCCTTCGATGAGATGACTGAGAAAAGTCCTCTCGGTTTAGAAAACATCGTTAATCACTTATTCTCGCCACGATATAGCTGAAAAATTGTTCATTTGTCATTAAACAACAATCACTCACTCACTCTTATAAAATTTTAAGTTTAAATACATTGTTTTATATTTTTCAGACTAACATTCTGACAGAATATTTAGAAGGTGGTGGATCAAATAATGCTATCAATGCATTTAAAGATCTCAATCCTCCAAAGAAGTAAGTATAAATATCTTTTATACAGTGAAACCTGTCTAAACAGAAATGTATAAATATCTTATATACAGTGAAACCTGTCTAAACAGAACCTGTATAAACCATACTTTATATCTCAATGTCCCAATGTAAAAAATCTTTGTTAATTTAACCTGTATAAACCAAATACCTGTCTATTCCGAACTCAAAATGAGGTTCGTTTTAGACAGGTTTTACTGTAGATAAAAACACAATAGAGCATTTAACATGTGAGTTTAGGCTCGTCATTGAAGACAACATATGACTTGAGATGAAGAAAAATAATAAAATGGGTGTTTCTTAACTTTATTTTAACCTCAGTTTCAAACATATTTTGTTTGCACCCAGAGTGAACCTAGTTCTCTGTTTTGAGGTACAACTCCAAACTAGTGTTACTAGACAAATTGGTTCACTTGTGTGGCTTATTTTTCAGATACATGGCAGAGACATTGATGACAATGATGAAGACAACCGTTGACAAATCTGACACTGAGAGAGAAAATGTGATGGAGCTGATTAATACCATGAAGTCAGAGAGTCTGGTATCATCTGATCATTTTATGGAGGTAAGAATACGGATGGATATGTTCCACTTGTTGTAAACACTTACCTGTCCTTTCCTCATTCATGACTTATCACTGGGTTTGTAACCAGATTAACATGACTGGTGCCACTTGTGGAGCAGGAACTGCTTACCCTTCCGAAGCACCTGAGTTCACCCCCAGTTTTGAGTGGGGTTTGTGTTAATCAATCTTTAGTTTTATGTGTATGTTTTGTATCGTTGTTTGTCCTTTTTCTTTTGTCCATTGTGTAGCCTGTCCTTCTTTGATTTACAGATTCTGATTACCCCTTTGGTATCTTGGCCATTGTGTAGCCTGTCCTTCTTTGATTTACAGATTCTGATTACCCCTTTGGTATCTTGGCCATTGTGTAGCCTGTCCTTCTTTGATTTACAGATTCTGATTACCCCTTTGGTATCTTGGCCATTGTGTAGCCTGTCCTTCTTTGATTTACATATTCTGATTACCCCTTTGGTATCTTGGCCATTGTGTAGCCTGTCCTTCTTTGATTTACATATTCTGATTACCCCTTTGGTATCTTCAAACTCTTCTTCTTATCTTACTAGGAATTCCCAGGGTTTTATCTAGGAGTGGGCATTGTGAAATAACAGGACTGTATCTAACATATCTATGAGGAGGGCATTATGATTAACATTATTTTATTTGAAAATGCATTTTATTTAATAAAAGGAGAGGATACTTTCAGAACGTTCAAATTTTCCTTTTTGCACATTTTAGGAACCTTGTGTGTACAAAAATCAGCAAATTGTCCCTGTTTTTCATTACAAAGGGGACATTTGACCCTTTTTTCAAAATCCTGGATACAACCCAGATTAAGTTCTTGCAAGCAGTTAAATTTCACACTAAATTAATAGGATAAAGCAAAGTTATTATACATTTTAAGGAACAGCAGTAATTCCTTTTCGTTATGATCTATTGTGGTTCTGTCATGGAAATGATTGTATGATAGTGTATAAAAATGTAAATAAGATGTACTGTGTATCTAGCTATCAATTTTGAATAACTAACTCGTCTCATGGTCTTTAATATCGATTCATGAATTTTACAGGATGTTTACATGAAAGCCAACTTAGTGAGCATCTATCCTATTTTTATTAATATAAAAAGGATGCAGTTTAATTATTCTAGCACAAATTAACTCTGCTCTTGTATTATTTCAGGGTTTTCAGATGTTACTAGACCAGATGTCAGCCTTAGAAGCTGAAGTACCTCTGATAAGATCCTACCTAGCTAAGTTTGCTGCTATGGGGGTAACAGAGGGGATTATTACCCTGGCAGAGCTAGCTGATCCATTAGAGAATGGTGCTTATTACCCCTTGTTCTTACTGTGTCTACAACAGATACATAAGATAAAAGACAAGGAATGGCTTGTTGCTTCATTTAACAACAGTAAAATTAATCTGCAGAAAATGCTGCCAGGTACGTATACACCTGTCCTAGTAGGATCTTTTATATATGTAATAAATCATTAAGATCTTTCTTCATTTGAAACTGGGGCCATCGTGCCCGTGATCGTATGTTAGTTGGATTTACAATTACCTATGCAATCGGTGCCTATTGCCACTGATATGGGTTCGACTTCCACCCAGAGCGAGGTGTACAACATTATGTGATAAAGTTTGTCAGTGACTTGCAGCAGGTCTGTGGTTTTCTCTAGGTCCCCCGGTTTCCTCCACCAATAAAACTGACTGCCACGATATACTGAAATATTGTTGAAAGTGTCGCTAAGCACAATAATACCAAACCAAACCTTCATTTGAAGCTTAAGAATACATTTTTTGTAACAGTTTACAAATACAGTACACATGATTGAAGTTTTATTGTGAGGTAGCTCACTATGGTGTGTTCAGTTTTTGACCAATTCTCTCATTTGTACATACACACTGAAATAATCCCACAGTCTATTGCTTCATTGACAATATTTATAATGATATAAGAATGTAATTAAGTCTCCCAAACAACGTTTGGAGACTTATTGTTTTTGCTCCGTTTCTTCTTATTATTATTATTATTCTTGTTCTTGTTATTCTCCTTTCTTTCCGTGCACCATGAACTTGTACACGGCAGATCTCAGGAACTACAGGACAGAATTTCATGAAACTTGGTGGAGTTATAGATATATGTTTCTAGTTGATCCTAAAGTTTTCAGATTTGTGGTAAAGGGGGTCAAAGCCATATTTTTGGGGGTTCAAAGGGGGTGGGGGTTACTATAGAATCCTATGGGAAATTTGAAATTTCGTACATTAATGTTGATAACTTCTAACTGGATAATGATAGAGACATAAATTTTGACATAGTGATAGGTCACCATTAGAGGAGCAATTCTGCGTTTTCAACATTTTCAAGATGTCTGCCATTTTCAAAATGGCTGCCAAAACACGGCATAAAAATGGGGGGTAAAAATTCAACATTGTACGATATCATCAAAATTTGATATGTGGGTAGATAGTGTCAGTGGCCGGTTTGGGAGACTTCATAATCGTTAGATTATAATCATATCTTGTTTTGTGTGTGTTAACATACTTTATATATTGTAAATGTTACATATGATAACGACATATTAAATGGAATATGTTCATGTCATTCTTTTAATTTCTGGTGTATGAATATAAAGTAGTCCAAAATCCCAATTTGTTTTGTTTTTTATTTTTATGTGTTTCTTGTTGTAGAAATTGACCAGACAAAGGAGAGAATGATGGAGATATTAGAAGACCGGGGACTGAGTTTTATGTTCCCGTTATTACGTGTGCAATCAGAATTGTGGCGACAGATTCAGGCAGAGCCAAATGCCACATCGTTGTATAAGTGGATAAAGGACAAGGTTGATCCTAACCTCCACTATACTAAAGGATTTATAAATGTGTTGACAACATGGTCAGTACAATATTATACACTTGAAATTGCTAGTTATTGAAATACACATTTTTAAGTTGAATCTGCTCTAAAGGATTCCATTAAATCACAAATCACTGTCTATAGAGAGTAGTCTTATTTATACAAACAAGAGTTCAAAAATGAACAGAGATGAAAGTTTTCCTCTCATCAGCAAATGTCCTCTCTTTTTGAATAAAATATTTGGGAATAAGATGTTTCAAAAATGGTCCAAGCAACATGAAAATGGAGATTAGGGAGCACTGTAAAGGGTTTTTCTCTTTTTTAGAAGAAGTAATATTTTGTTTATTCCATTAACACCTATTAGGCCACCACTCTGTGGTGTAATGGTTAGTGTGCTCGCCTCGAGTGGGGTTGAGTCCAGATCGGGTCAAACCAAAGACTATAAAATTGGTATTTGTTGCTTCTCTGCTAAGCATGCAGCATTAAGGAGAAAGAATAAAACAGCTTTTTCTGGGATACTGCAAGCTTTCTTGAACCGAAATTGTGCATGAGTCAACCTCTATCTTAAATTCTGTGGGGTTTTTTCAATTTAATATTTTTGTTCCTATTAACTGTATTTGAATTATATTTCTATAGTGTACTGAAATGTGTGACCCAGGATTGTACTCTGGGTAAAGACATTGATACAACAATAACTCCAGAGAAGACATGTATAGAGAAAGAAAAACAGAACCTCCACAAGATGAAGGTATGTCAGACAAGGGAGATAATTCATAACCAGAAGTTTGTATGGTAAACAGATATTTTATTGAAGAAACAGTCCTCGAAATGAAAATTTGAATTCACTGGTCTGAATCAAATCCTTGAATTTATTTATATATAGTTCTTTTAAAAAAACTGAAAAATTTACTGGTCCAAACAACGTTTTACTGGTCTTAGGCCAGAGGGCCGGTGCTCATCGTGAGGACTGAAGAAATGTGTTAACTGTATTTCTGTAAAAACTGAAATTAAAATAATTATTAAAAAAGACAATAACTTTTAATTACAGAAAATATACAACTACTTTATTATGTCAATTACAGAAAATATACAACTACTTTATTACATCAATTACAGAAAATATACCACTACTTTATTACATCAATTACAGAAAATATACAACTACTTTATTACATCAATTACAGAAAATATAGAACTACTTTATTACATCAATTACAGAAAATATACAACTACTTTATTACATCAATTACAGAAAATATAGAACTACTTTATTACATCAATTACAGAAAATATACAACTACTTTATTACATCAATTACAGAAAATATACAATTACTTTATTACATCAATTACAGAAAATATGCAACTACTTTATTACATCAATAACAGAAAATAAATATACAACTACTTTATTACATCAATTACAGAAAATAAATATACAACTACTTTATTACATCAATTACAGAAAATAAAAATACAACTACTTTATTACATCAATTACAGAAAATATAGAGCTACTTTATTACATCAATTACAGAAAATATACAACTACTTTATTACATCAATTACAGAAAATATAGAACTACTTTATTACATCAATTACAGAAAATATAGAACTACTTTATTACATCAATTACAGAAAATATAGAACTACTTTATTACATCAATTACAGAAAATATACAACTACTTTATTACAGAAAATATAGAACTACTTTATTACATCAATTACAGAAAATATACAACTACTTTATTACATCAATTACAGAAAATATAGAACTACTTTATTACATCAATTACAGAAAATATAGAACTACTTTATTACATCAATTACAGAAAATATACAACTACTTTATTACATCAATTACAGAAAATATACAACTACTTTATTACATCAATTACAGAAAATATACAACTACTTTATTACATCAATTACAGAAAATATACAACTACTTTATTACATCAATTACAGAAAATATAGAACTACTTTATTACATCAATTACAGAAAATATAGAACTACTTTATTACATCAATTACAGAAAATATACAACTACTTTATTACATCAATTACAGAAAATATACAACTACTTTATTACATCAATTACAGAAAATATACAACTACTTTATTACATCAATTACAGAAAATATACAACTACTTTATTACATCAATTACAGAAAATATACAACTACTTTATTACATCAATTACAGAAAATATAGAACTACTTTATTACATCAATTACAGAAAATATAGAGCTACTTTATTACATCAATTACAGAAAATATACAACTACTTTATTACATCAATTACAGAAAATATAGAACTACTTTATTACATCAATTACAGAAAATATACAACTACTTTATTACATCAATTACAGAAAATATACAACTACTTTATTACATCAATTACAGAAAATATACAACTACTTTATTACATCAATTACAGAAAATATACAACTACTTTATTACATCAATTACAGAAAATATACAACTACTTTATTACATCAATTACAGAAAATATACAACTACTTTATTACATCAATTACAGAAAATATAGAACTACTTTATTACATCAATTACAGAAAATATAGAGCTACTTTATTACATCAATTACAGAAAATATACAACTACTTTATTACATCAATTACAGAAAATATAGAACTACTTTATTACATCAATTACAGAAAATATACAACTACTTTATTACATCAATTACAGAAAATATACAACTACTTTATTACATCAATTACAGAAAATATAGAACTACTTTATTACATCAATTACAGAAAATATAGAGCTACTTTATTACATCAATTACAGAAAATATACAACTACTTTATTACATCAATTACAGAAAATATACAACTACTTTATTACATCAATTACAGAAAATATACAACTACTTTATTACATCAATTACAGAAAATATACAACTACTTTATTACATCAATTACAGAAAATATACAACTACTTTATTACATCAATTACAGAAAATATACAACTACTTTATTACATCAATTACAGAAAATATACAACTACTTTATTACATCAATTACAGAAAATATACAACTACTTTATTACATCAATTACAGAAAATATAGAACTACTTTATTACATCAATTACAGAAAATATAGAACTACTTTATTACATCAATTACAGAAAATATACAACTACTTTATTACATCAATTACAGAAAATATAGAACTACTTTATTACATCAATTACAGAAAATATAGAACTACTTTATTACATCAATTACAGAAAATATACAACTACTTTATTACATCAATTACAGAAAATATACAACTACTTTATTACATCAATTACAGAAAATATAGAACTACTTTATTACATCAATTACAGAAAATATACAACTACTTTATTACATCAATTACAGAAAATATACAACTACTTTATTACATCAATTACAGAAAATATAGAACTACTTTATTACATCAATTACAGAAAATATACAACTACTTTATTACATCAATTACAGAAAATATACAACTACTTTATTACATCAATTACAGAAAATATACAACTACTTTATTACATCAATTACAGAAAATATACAACTACTTTATTACATCAATTACAGAAAATATAGAACTACTTTATTACATCAATTACAGAAAATATACAACTACTTTATTACATCAATTACAGAAAATATACAACTACTTTATTACATCAATTACAGAAAATATACAACTACTTTATTACATCAATTACAGAAAATATAGAACTACTTTATTACATCAATTACAGAAAATATACAACTACTTTATTACATCAATTACAGAAAATATACAACTACTTTATTACATCAATTACAGAAAATATAGAACTACTTTATTACATCAATTACAGAAAATATACAACTACTTTATTACATCAATTACAGAAAATATACAACTACTTTATTACATCAATTACAGAAAATATACAACTACTTTATTACATCAATTACAGAAAATATACAACTACTTTATTACATCAATTACAGAAAATATAGAGCTACTTTATTACATCAATTACAGAAAATATACAACTACTTTATTACATCAATTACAGAAAATATACAACTACTTTATTACATCAATTACAGAAAATATACAACTACTTTATTACATCAATTACAGAAAATATACAACTACTTTATTACATCAATTACAGAAAATATACAACTACTTTATTACATCAATTACAGAAAATATACAACTACTTTATTACATCAATTACAGAAAATATACAATTACTTTATTACATCAATTACAGAAAATATAGAACTACTTTATTACATCAATTACAGAAAATATACAACTACTTTATTACATCAATTACAGAAAATATACAATTACTTTATTACATCAATTACAGAAAATATACAACTACTTTATTACATCAATTACAGAAAATATAGAGCTACTTTATTACATCAATTACAGAAAATATACAACTACTTTATTACATCAATTACAGAAAATATACAACTACTTTATTACATCAATTACAGAAAATATACAACTACTTTATTACATCAATTACAGAAAATATACAACTACTTTATTACATCAATTACAGAAAATATACAACTACTTTATTACATCAATTACAGAAAATATACAACTACTTTATTACATCAATTACAGAAAATATACAATTACTTTATTACATCAATTACAGAAAATATAGAACTACTTTATTACATCAATTACAGAAAATATAGAACTACTTTATTACATCAATTACAGAAAATATACAATTACTTTATTACATCAATACCAGTGCTGTCATTTTATTGTTTTATATTATAGGGAGTGTTACAAATGTTTTTACATGACCATACAGACCTGCAGATGGTAACATTGTATGCTACACAAGTCTTCTGTCATTCACAACAGTTTCCTAAAGGTAAAAATCATATTCAGTCTTTTTGTCTTTCACAACAGTTTCCTAAAGGTAAAAATCCTATTCAATCTTTTGTCTATAGTCCAGTGACTTGGTACATTTTAGTATTATATGGTGGATATTTTGTCTACATTCCTTAGCAATATGTGTTCTGCATTTTATTATGACTGTTTAATGCTACTGTCAACATTATTTCATTCATGTTGTGATAGGTGGAGACTATAGTCCCTGGAGAAGGCCATTAAACTCCCACAAGTTGCTGACAAACTTTATTACGTAATGTATCTTGTACACTACACCTTATGTGAGAATGAATTCCAACTTTAGAAGTGATAGGTCCTGATTACTTAGGGAGATACATCTGTACACCAATCAATCATGGCCACGATGGTGACCAAGTTTGTTTTTGAATGGACACTTTAAAATGATTCGAACAATAAGTTAAGATGGTCTCACTTGCACATTTTGATACAAACAAACAAATAATAAAATAAAAGCAATGGGATTAGGGTTATGGTGTTTAACACTACCTTCAACAATATTTCTGTTATTTTTTGGCTGTCAGCTTTATTGGTGGAGGAAACCAGAGCACCCGGAGAAAACCACCGACCTGTCACTGACTAACTTTATCACATAATGTTGTATCGAGTACACTTAGCCTGAGCAAGATTCAAACTCACAACGTTAGTGGTGATATGCACTGATTGCGTAGGTAGTTGTAAATCCAACTACCATGCGATCACGATGGCCTCAATAAAAGCAATAAAATTGCTTTTTCTGTAACTTTAATTTTAACAGTCATCTATATTTTGACTTGTTATATATGAATTTTCTGTATTTTATAGGGATGCTATTAAGATTGTATATGAATTATTATGATCTGGAGATCGCAGACGAAGAAATATTTTTGAAATGGAAGGAAGAAGTAAATGATGAGTATCCTGGCAAAGGGAAAGCTTTGTTTCAGGTAGAAAAATCTATATTTTACACATCCTTGTTATAAAAAAAAGAGAATTAATAAACAAGCGAAGCTTGCTCTTAACGGTAGAAAGTTGGTAAGATATAAATAAAGAGTTGAATCCTATCAAAAAAATGTCATCATAACTGGAAACTGGTGGTTTATCTGCCATTTTAATTATGTTCAAAAAGATCAAGATGGTTTCTGCTCTTAAGAGCAATAAAAATAGCAAAGCTTGTACTGAATTATTTGTAACAAATTATTTAAATAGTAAAATTTATGGGGGAAACGAAAGTTAAAAATAGTTTATTCGGATTTTGCACCGAAAGTGAAAAGCAATACTTGTTATATAACGAAAAGCTTAATTATACATGGCAACACATTTTTTACACGATTAACAAAAGTTTGGTTCATTCTGTGTCCATACATTAATACACCTTGTATTTTTGTCTAAACTAAGGTCTTATGACGATATGACTATCCATCTTATCGCTCACTTCTCAGGTCGTACATGTTCTGATAATATATATAGTTTCTATCATTCCGTTTTTATTAAGATTTCATCAAAAAATGAAGATGAAAGTCATGCAATATTTTGAAAAGCCTTTTTATACACGTGTGACAACATACTTTTTTGAGGTCATTTGGAAGTCTTTTGTAAGGGTGTAAACTGTTAGTTTTCTATATTTTCTTCAATGATATTTTCAATACTACAAGTTTGTTTTAATTTACATTAATTTTATTTAGGTAAATACATGGCTAACGTGGCTTGAACAAGCTGAAGAGGAGTCAGATGAAGAAGATGATTAAAGTATCATTTTACTGGAGAGTGATTTAAGTAGAGATAATTGACTTAACTTTCAAAGGAAGTAGTGAAAAGGGAGATAATTCACAAATAGGATGATATAGATATAATTATAAAGATTTATAGGAAAGTTGGACATAACCAGCTTGTTGTTACTGTATTGACATACACAGACTTATGGATTTGACAATTTTTTTTGTAAACATTTGACATTTATTATTTATACATTAACCAAGCTGACATAGCGACTTTCCTGGAGATTATAGACTTTGTGAATGGCTAAGTTAACAGTAGTACAGGAAACATAAGACGTCGAAAACTAGATAAACAAAAAAGACACAATTTTCATAATAAAACTTACTCAAAATTTCATATTTTCTTGCTTGAATACTGTTTCTCTATCTGGGTCAGAATGTTAGCATTAGAATGTGTTAAGTACCGTGTGGTTGTGATGTGTGACGTACAGTGCAGGCATTAGGAGATAACCTTCTTTTGACCCAGTGACATACTTAATCAATTATGTCATCAATTTAATATATAATCATTTTTTTGTATGCACAGTAAAAATTGTACACATAATTTTTTTATCTTGTATTTTTTTGGAAATGAAAGGTCTCAAAAAGCATTTATAAAATGTATTATGTATTCAGAATTGATTATTAAGTTGTGGAAGGATATTATTAAAGTGAAATGAGAGGTATCCATATATACAGGAAAATCAATATCCTATGTTTATACAACATTTTGTATCATTGAAACACTGCCAATAAAATACTATTTTGATCATCAATTTTTTTTTACCGTTAATTCAGGTTTTATAAAACATGTGTTTAAAAATCATTTGTTTTGATTTTGAAAATTATTGATCATTGCATCAAATTTTTTTTTTAATCCAAAGATTAAAAATGTTACTTAGGAACATGTATTCTCATTTAATTAAACTGCCAGTTTGATTTTAAAGTTTGATATTTTCATTATATAGTTATTTCATATTACCAGTAGATTACATGTAGATTCTGGTGACAAACCTGCCACATGTCAGTTATTGGTATATTTACAGTGTAAATGATATTCTGAAGCTAAATGTAGCATTTGATCGGCCTTAAGTCATGTAAATTTTCGAATACCAGACAAAGTTGTGCTGAAGCTAAATGTAGCATTTATCGACCTTGAAGTCATGTAAATTTTTGAATACCAGACAAAATTGTGTGTATTTATTTCAATATTAATACAGTCGAATCTCGTTATCTTGAACAAGTTATATCCTTGGATGGTCTGTGTGAAATAGATCAAATGTAATAAGTATAATGTATCCATGGCAACCCGTATCCTATATAACTCAATTACTCCATACATTTAAACTAAAATATTTCTGTCTGTTTGACTTGACAACTAGATTTGACTGTATACGATTGTCATCTTCATCTTTTGTTTTTAATTTTAAACTCCAGATTTCATTGTGTTTAGCTTTTAATTACAAGTGAATCAGGATGTGACCTACATACTATAAAAATACAGCATATATTACCATGATTGATAGTTATCTATATATTCTAGGTTTCTATGCTTAGATATCATCAGTTATTAGCTGTGAGGTGAAATTTGAAATTATTACGAGTGAGTAAGCTTTAGCAAGTGATCGCGCTAGCTTCCTGTTCTGTCAATCTTCTACTTCTGCCACTTTTTTGGATGCGCATGCAAAAATAATAATAATAATGAATTAAACACTGAGTTTGAATTTTTGAAGTGCTTTACATATATACAGTGAAGATAAAAACATCCTGGAATGGCTTAGAATAGATCCTGAAGGTGGGCCTTGAAGGTTTCAAGGTTCCCGATGGTGACGCAGTTGTCCGGTAGCACATTCCAGTCTCTGATGGTTCAGCTGATAACTGATCAAATTTATAGGGAGACTGTAAAATAATAATAACTAATAACATATATGAGGAACTCGATAACAAAATCAGAAGTGATGTCATAGAAATGGTGACTTCTGTTCACTTCTTAATAAGTTAGGGTCAACCATTGTGGCATTATAAAAGCTGATATAGACACATATGAATGTGATCAGCTCTAAAGTCATATTTCACTTCTTAAATTAAATTAATCATGCACACAGTTCTATACCTTGTAAAACTTTATGATGTGTCATTTTTAAAAAAAAGCGATGATAAATCATGATTATATTAATTTAGTCTTACTACACACATGTTGTCAGAATTTAAAATTTGAATTAAAAAAAAGGAGTTTAATGTGCTTGTACTTTTTGATTTTGACCGTGTATGCAGAAAAAAATATTTTGAATTTGTTTACAGTAATCAGTTACTTTTTGCATAATTATGTATGTCTCATTGTTTTAGTCTGATTTTTTCTTCTTCCGCCGCTTCCACTTCTTCTTCTGCTCATCTCAGTAAAGCTTTTCTGGACCATAACTTTTTTGTCTTTCCAGATAGGTCAATGATATTTGGTATGTGGGTGCATGACCATAAGGCGGTGTGTCACGTACAGTAATGACCTTCGACCTCAAGGTCAAATAATTGTTTTTTAGGGGAGACATAAGTTTTAGGTATCTAAAGCAGTTCTTCCTAGTTATTTCAACAGAATATACAAGAAAAATGTTATTGTGAGGTGTGGTATATATTCCATATTTATATTATATATCACAATATCATCATCGTAAGTAATTAAAATATACACAATTTTTGTGCTCTTTCATTTTTCAGTGATCTCGTTTATTTTTTTTTTCAAGAAAAAAGAAGAAAATCATGTTTTATTGAATAGTTTCATGTATTTGTCTCCCATAGTTTGATATATAAAGTTTGGTATGATTGTAATATATATTCTGGCATTAGGAATAATAGGTGGATTGCTGTTTTTGTTTGATCAAATTATATTTATTTCTTGTATGCATGTATTTCGACAAGCAAGTGAAAGACTGTTTTTTTTTTATAAATTATTATATAACCTAGCTTTAATGTTTCGATAAATTAAGAAGAAAAAAAAGACATTTGGAGAATGATGACAATTGTTCATTACCAGAACTTAAGTAAAATTATGTTTGAAATTTGACAAACTTTTTATGTACACGTAGTTAGGAATTTAGTTTATATATTATATAAAATGATGTTGATTATTCAGAAATAATTTTGATTAGTTTAGTTGTCAGACCAAAATGAAATCGTTGATGTTATTTTGAAATTAGAATTGAAATCAAAATGAAATTATACTGTTTTATTATCCTGTAAAAGATTTCATTTAATTTTTTTAATATAAAAAAATATCCCAGATTATGTCAGATGTAATTATTTCAGAGCAAAACAAATTCTTTAGTTTTTCTGTAAAATTGTGCAGTTTCTAAATTATTAAAAACCAACAAAATTGGAAAACTTACATTAAATCTGCTTGTTTTGAAGTAATTTTGAATCTAATAAGATTTTATGAATGAAGGCTGGTATTTCACTAGTCTTATGAAATAATTTAATCGCAACAGTCCAGCCTCGTATAGAGTAAAAGCTGAAGACTGTTTGTACATATATTTTTGTTTGTATATCAATAACAATGATAGATTTACTGCATTTGATATTTTTGTCCTGGAGAGTTAATTATACCACTGGTGGTAGAAGTTGTAATAGCTGTAAGTAGTTTATGGTGCTTCAAGTCGCAGTTTGATTTTTGATGATATAAAAATCTCTTAAGAGAAATTGGAAATGAAGGGAAATTAGTCTTTCATAGAAGATCAAGGGAGATAATTTTTAAATAGTTAAAACAAGGGAGGTAATTATGGTTAGATGTCTTGAAAACAAGGGAGATAATTAATATCAATACAAGTAAGAACTATCTGTGTGTGATATTTAGTCCACAGACTTGTAGTCTAGATAGTATGGTAGGTAAGGAACACATATAGTGATATAGATCTAATTATGCCAGTTACAATGCTTGATGAATGAATGTTGAAAAAAATGTAATAAAATAAAAAAAAAATGATTTGAAAATATTTAAATGTGGGAACAACAAATTCAAAGGAAATTTTTGTTAACTTTATGTTAGTAGAACTTTATACTTTTCTATGAAGAGAGGAATTTACAGTATAATTATATGCATGGTATATCATAATCCCCCCTTTTGTCCACAATTTCATTGGTATAAACCTTTTTTCTATAACAATAATCCTACTGTGACATAAATGTCAATTATTATCCCCCCGCGATAGCGGTGAGGGATATAGTAATAGCTGCCGTCCGTCACACTTTCTTGTTTACGCGATAACTTCAGTAAACATGGGTAGATTTGAATAATTTTTTACATGTGGCTTGTAATTATCATTATCTTGTATGGGTTCTAACATGGAAATATTTGAAGGAAGGGTTTTGGGGGAACATATTAGTTTTTGGTTGAAAAATCACCAATTTTGAGAATTGTCTTGTTTACGCGATAACTTTAGTAAACATGGATAGATTTGAATAATTTTTTGCATGTGGCTTGTAATTATCATCATCTTGGATGGGTTCTAACATGGAAATATTTGAAGCAAGGGTTTTGGGGGAAAATCTATATTTACATCAGAGGTTTAATCAGTGTTCAAAGTGGAGTACTTCCTGTATATTATTCAGATCATGCTGCAATATACTCCATCCTTCAATAAAGTATGTTATACATTAAGACTGCAAAGCTGCTTTCTATAAATATATAAAACTAAATATTATTCAAGTGTGGGGGGATATAGGTTAAATTCGCTAGGTGGTTCTTTTATTATCTCTTTGAATGTGTTGAAAAATATAGAAATTTTTTCTATTAAAGTGTATGCAATTTGATTGTTGGAATGGATGATTAAATTCTGAGGGAGAAATCGTTGGTCATTTGAGGGAGAAATCATTGGCCATTTTATTCTGAGAGTAAATGCTGATGCTTTGGTGTATATTATTAATTTTATGGTGGTATAAAACTTAGCCTTGAGATATGCTATTTCCTTTGAATTTGTTGGAGAATTATATATATATTAATCATGTGTACCTATTTGTTTTTGTAACTTTCTATTGTCTTACAGAAAATCTGTGTCAAATAAAACAAGATTAAAATACTTACATTGTTTATTTTCATGTAATTCTTTCCTTAAGCTAAAGGATATACATTCAGTTTCTAGTCCATGTGACCATTTGGACAATATACTATTTCCCCATTTCTGGGGGCTGTCGTGATCGTATGGTAGTTTGGTTTACAACTATGCAATCAGTGCCTCTCACCACTAAAGTTGTGAGTTGGAATCCTGCTCAGGTGAGGTTTACTCAATACAACATTTATGTGATAAAGTTTGTCAGTGACAGGATGGTGGTTTTCTGTGCGTACTACGATTTCCTCCACCAATAAATCTGACCACAACAATATAACTGAAATATTGTTGAAAGTGGCATTGAAAACCGTAACTCTAACCTCCTTCCGTATTTGCACATTTCCGACTGATTGTAAAATTATGTTTTATAGAAGTTCATTGCCAATAAGGCATGACAAAGGATCCCCATTCATGCAAAGTTCAATGAAAATAACACATTTTCCCCCAAAATCTGTTCATAATTTTAATGTTGTAGCAACTTGTGAATTTTCTATTTCCTATGAATTATCTTCTGATTTTTAGCTCACCTGACCCAAAGGGTCATGTGAGCTATTCTCATCACTTGGCGTCCGTCGTCGTCGTCCGTCGTACGTCGTAAACTTTTTCAAAAATCTTCTCCTCTGAAAGTACTAGACCAATGGAAACCAAACTTGGTCTGAATCATTACTAGGGTATCTAGTTTCAAAATTGTGTCCGGTGATGCCGTGCACCAACCAACATGGCCGCTGTTACTAAAAATAGAACATATGGTAAAATTGCAGGTTTTTGGTAATATCTCAAAAACCGTTAGTAATATCAAAAATCTGACATGGGGTAAAAATGATCAGCACATCAAGATCTACCTACCCTGCAATTTTGAAGTAAATCTGATTACCCATCTTGGAGTTATTGCCCTTTTTTCATCAAATTTGTAAAATTTTAATGCTTTTCGTCTTATATTTCAAAAACTATAAGAGATAAAGGTTAACTTTAAATTGCAAAAATGTGCGGCATATTAAGATCTACCTACCCTGCAATTTTGAAGTAAATCCCATTACTCATTTTGGAGTTATTTCCCTTTTTTCATCAAATTTTCAAAATTTTAATACTTTTCGTCCTTTATTTCAAAAACTATAACAGACAGATGGTAAGTTGAAACTGCAAACATGCTCAGCATGTCAAGATCTACCTACCCTGCAATTTTGAAGTAAATTTGATTACCCATCTTGGAGTTATTGCCCCTTTTTCATCAATTTTTTTTTTTCCTTTTAATACTTTTCGTCTTATATTTCAAAAACTATTTAGAGATAGATGTTAAGTTTATTGCAAAAATGTGCAGCATATCAAGATCTACCTACCCTGCAATTTTGAAGTAAATCCCATTACCCATTTTGACCGATTATGCAAATTAGAAAAAAGGGGGGATGAAATTAAAAAAAAATCTTCTCCTCTGAAACTACTGAACCAATCTCAACCAAACTTTGCTGAAATGATCCTTAGGTGGTCCCCTTTCAAAATTGTGTCCATTAGCCCCGTCCTGTATCCAAGATGGCCGCCATTACTAAAAATAGAAATTTCTTCAAATGGTCAAAACTGCTCTATTTTAAGCCAGAAAGTGCCCAAATTTGAACTGTATAAGCATAATGATGAACTTTTTAACATATATTACGGGATTTTTTTATGAACTTTGAACTTTTACCGATTTTGACCGATTATGAAATTTAAAAAAAGGGGGGATGAAATTAAAAAAAAAATCTTCTCCTCTGAAACTACTGAGCCAATCTCAACCAAACTTTGCTGAGATGATCCTTAGGTGGTCCCCTTTCAAAATTGTGTCCGTCAGCGCCGTCCTGTATCCAAGATGGCCACCATTACTAAAAATAGAAATTTCTTCAAATGGCCAAAACTGTTCTATTTTAAGCCAGAAAGTGCCCAAATTTGAACTGTATAAGCATAATGATGAGCTTTTTAACATATATTACGGATTTTTTATGAACTTTGAACTTTTACCGATTTTGACCGATTATGAAATTTAAAAAAAGGGGGGATGAAATTAAAAAAAAATCTTCTCCTCTGAAACTACTGAGCCAATTTCAACCAAACTTTGCTGAGATGATCCTTAGGTGGTCCCCTTTTAAAATTGTGTCCGTCAGCGCCGTCCTATATCCAAGATGGCCACCATTATTAAAAATAGAAATTTCTTCAAATGGCCAAAACTGCTCTATTTTAAGCCAGAAAGTGCTCAAATTTGAACTGTATAAGCATAATGATGATCTTTTTAACATATATTACGGATTTTTTATGAACTTTGAACTTTTACTGATTTTGACCGATTATGCAAATTAGAAAAAGGGGGGATGGAATTAAAAAAAAATCTTCTCCTCTGAAACTACTGAGTCAATCTCAACCAAACTTTGCTGAAATGATCCTTAGGTGGTCCCCTTTCAAAATTGTGTCCGTCAGCGCCGTCCTGTATCCAAGATGGCCACCATTACTAAAAATAGAAATTTCTTCAAATGGCCAAAACTGCTCTATTTTAAGCCAGAAAGTGCCCAAATTTGAACTGTATAAGCATAATGATGAGCTTTTTAACATATATTACGGGATTTTTTATGAACTTTGAACTTTTACCGAGTTTGACCGATTATGCAAATTAGAAAAAAGGGGGGATGAAATTAAAAAAATCTTCTTCTCTGAAACTACAGAGCCAATCTCAACCAAACTTTGCTGAAATGATTCTTGGGTGGTCCTCTTCCAAAATTGTGTCCAGCATTTCAGAACACCGACCAAGATGGCCGCCACAGCCGAACTTAATTTAACATAGGACCCTATGGGAAATTCCCATAAAAATCTTTTTGTCTGAAACCATTTGCTCAATAAGAACAAAATTTTGATGAAATAGTCATTGAATGGTTCTCTTCCAAAAATGTGTCTGGCGGTTCGACCCTTCGATCAATTTTTATTTACCTGCAATTTTGAAGTAAATCCGATTACCCATCTTGGAGTTCTTGCCCTTTTTTCATCAAATTTATAAAAATGACGAAGGCTACAATTGTTAATTTTTTTTACCGAAGTTATCAAGTTTTATTGACTGATGTTATTATTATACCCAGGTGAGCTATACAGGCTCCTGGGAGCCTCTAGTTTTTACAATCAATTATCTACAAATTATGAGAAAATTAAAAGTAATACTCAAATTCGTTGACCTTTCCATTGTTCTTGTTAAACCTGGTGCCTTCTCTTTGTTTGAGTTGTCAGTGTAAGTTAATATTTTCTCTAAATCCACAACAACCTCCATGATGGTTAGTTGACTCCTTAGGTTAGGTTAGGTCATCTGTGGATGCTGGCTCCCCGCCACTATATCCACCTCTACTTCTTCCTTGATACAACTTATTTCGGTGTGGTTTCCGGTGTTTTCCTTGTTTTGGATGCTGGCTTTGTACTCAAATTGTACATCTTGGTGTTCCCAGTATTTATCTAACCTTATTTCAAATTGTCTTACATCCTTTGCATCAATTACTGATTGTGGCAGAGTATTCCATAAATCAACGATTCTGTTGGTGAAAGAAAATTTCCTTAAATTTATTTTGCAGAATTTCTTCTTGATTTTCTTACTATGGCCCCTAGTTTGAGTGTTAGGGTCGAGGTCAAATATACCTTCTGTGACTTCATTGTCATAGATACCCGTGATAATTTTGAAAGTTTCAATCATATCACTTCTGAGGCGTCTGTATTTCAAGGTAGGCATTTTTAATTTCTTTAATCTATCTGGGTACTCCATATCTCCTGTCGTGGGTTCAAAGACTAATAAGTTACTCTTGCCATGATATACAATATAGCTGAGAAATGATTCACATTATACAACAATCACTACAAGGCCAAGTAGAAACAAACTTTAGTAAGAAAGGATATGGATAAAATGAACACATGAGAGACTATCCAACATTACACTTAACCTTAGGTTTAGAAGAAAAAAATGGAAAAAATATGTCCATAGGACACAGAATAACCCAGCTTCTAATAACAGTAAACATGAGCATAACCCAGGTAAAATAGACCCAACAGCCAAAGTTATACTTGACCTGTGTATTTGGCTGAGGGAAACTTAAGTTATAGCACAAAAACCACAAAATTGATATTTTTCAGTTATTTAAGGGACATAACTCTGGAACCATAAAAGGAATAATAGCCTGACTGAGCTTGACCTGGTTATTGTTCAACAGAGTGTAAAATTTTCAAAACTTTTGGGAAAAACTAAATGCAGGATATACGAAAGGACGAACAGGGGTAAAACCTTGTGCCCTTGAATATAGCTGAAAAAAATGCTCGCTGGATGTTAAACACCAATCAATCAATCAATCAATTGAAGCTTAGGAGGGGGGATGGGGGCACAAATACCGGGTATCTAATTGTAATAAGACAGGTATGTATGCATGCTGTACAAACTTTTAATGAGGCTGTGCACCAAATTGTTTTGTACTGCATCCAGATAACAATTAGTTGACTATATGGCTCATGTATATAACATGGGAATAGTTTATGCTAAAAATACATTGTTTTTCATGATTTTTATTCTATTTACAAATCAGCATAGCACCAATGATGCAATAAATAGTATATAAATATTTACATAATAATTGTACAGGTAAACATGGCGATGTGTGAAAAAAAATGTCTGTATGAATCAGTTGTGTAAAGAGGGTCAAATGTCAACGTGTAAAAAATATCTGTTTGAATCAGTAGTGTAAAGAGGGTCAAATGTCACTGTGTAAAAAATATCTCTGTAAATCAGTAGTGTGAAGAGGGTCAAATGTCAATGTGTAAAAAATATCTGTGTGAATCAGTAGTGTAAAGAGGGTCAAATGTCAATGTGTGAAAGATATCTCTGTGTGAATCAGAAGTGTAAAGAGGGGTCAATGTGTGAAAGATATCTCTGTGTGAGTCAGAAGTGTAAAGGGGGGTCAAATGTCAATGTGTAAAAAATGTCTGTGTGAATCAGTAGTGTGAAGAGGGTCAAATGCCAATGTGAAAAATGTATGTACAAATGTATGTGAATGTAGTGTGAAAGAGGTCCCATTTGGAGCCTCCTTTACTGTAGTAAATGTCTGTGTGAAAGGGGTCCCATTTGGAGCTCCCTGTCGATGCAGTCGGGCTTAAGATTTCAAATTTTCTCCAGTTTTGAATTATTTGGTTAACAATCTTGAAAGAAATGCTTGGATATGAGTGATGTAGACATTTTATTTTAATTTGGTGGATAATGCTAGATTCCCCATCCTTAAATGGCTTTATTTGATTGGATGATGGGTTATTGCCTGGCTTTATCTGATTGGTTGATTGGTTACATCCTAACGTCCAGTGAGCAGTATTTCAGCTATATTCAGAACGATTATTTATTTGATTAATCCTCCTTGACCTTATTCAATGTAGTAAATCTCTAAATGTCCAGAAATTGATAAGATGAATGTAAAGTTAACATGGAATTGAGGCTCTTGAATTATAAATACCGGTAGTCTATTAGAAGAAGTGATACAATTAACACTGTCCTTGACAGCTGAGATCTATAGAATTCTTAAAATAAATAGACAATGAAGTTGTTCTATAAAATCTTGACTCTGTTCTTGACAGCTGAGATTTGCGAAATAGAATTCTTAAAACAAACAGACAATGAATTTGTTCTATAAAATCATGACTTTGTCCTTGACAGCTGAGATTTGTGAAATAGAATTCTTAAAACAAAGACAATGAATTTCTTCTATACAGTACAATCATATCTAAATTTTGTGTAAAACAGATATTTCTACCTTACAATACATGCTGACAAATCACAAGTCATATGACACGGAGGACAAATATGACAACTTTATCCATATACAGTTGTTTACCTATTATAAAGCCATTCCCATCAAAGGTCATCCCTCTTATCCGACTAGATTTTAGATGCACTGAGATAGTAAAATGTCCCCTCATGAGAGTCCACCCCTCTTATAAGGCCATATTTTTTAATGCACTGAGAGAGTAAAATACTATAAAATTGTCCCCTCAAGAGAGGCAGTCCCTTTTATAAGACCAGATTTCAGACACACTAAGATAGTAAAATACTACTAAATTGTCCCCCTGGTTTCAGATACATTGAGGTTGTAAAATACTACTAAATTGTCCCCCTGGTTTCAGATGCATTGAGGTTGTAAAATACTACTAAATTGTCCCCCTGGTTTCAGATACATTGAGGTTGTAAAATACTACTAAATTGTCCCCCTGGTTTCAGATGCATTGAGGTTGTAAAATACTACCACATTGTCCTCTTCAAGAGAGGCCACCCCTTTTATAATGCCTCTCTTATTTCAGAAGGTGTGGCCTTATAAGAGGGGGGCAGAAGGTGTGGCCTTATAAGAGGGGGACAGAAGGTGTGGCCCTATAAGAGGGAGACAGAAGGTGTGGCCTTATAATGGGGGGACAAAAGGTGTGGCCCTATAAGAGGGGGACAGAAGGTGTGGCCTTATAAGAGGGGGACAGAAGGTGTGGCCCTATAAGAGGGGGACAGAAGGTGTGGCCCTATAAGAGGGGGACAGAAGGTGTGGTCTTATAAGAGGGGGACAGAAGGTGTGGCCCTATAAGAGGGGGACAGAAGGTGTGGCCCTATAAGAGGGGGACAGAAGGTGTGGCCTTATAAGAGGGGGACAGAAGGTGTGGCCCTATAAGAGGAGGACAGAAGGTGTGGCCCTATAAGAGGGGGACAGAAGGTGTGGCCCTATAAGAGGGGGACAGAAGGTGTGGCCCTATAAGAGGGGGACAGAAGGTGTGGCCCTATAAGAGGGGGGCAGAAGGTGTGGCCTTATAAGAGGGGGACAGAAGGTGTGGCCCTATAAGAGGGAGACAGAAGGTGTGGCCTTATAATGGGGGGACAAAAGGTGTGGCCCTATAAGAGGGGGACAGAAGGTGTGGCCTTATAAGAGGGGGACAGAAGGTGTGGCCCTATAAGAGGGGGACAGAAGGTGTGGCCCTATAAGAGGGGAACAGAAGGTGTGGCCCTATAAGAGGGGGGGGCAGAAGGTGTGGCCCTATAAGAGGGGGACAGAAGGTGTGGCCTTATAAGAGGGGGACAGAAGGTGTGGCCCTATAAGAGGGGGACAGAAGGTGTGGCCCTATAAGAGGGGGACAGAAGGTGTGGCCCTATAAGAGGGGAACAGAAGGTGTGGCCCTATAAGAGGGGGACAGAAGGTGTGGCCCTATAAGAGGGGGACAGAAGGTGTGGCCCTATAAGAGGGGGACAGAAGGTGTGGCCCTATAAGAGGGAGACAGAAGGTGTGGCCCTATAAGAGGGGGGCAGAAGGTGTGGCCCTATAAGAGGGGGACAGAAGGTGTGGCCTTATAAGAGGGGGACAGAAGGTGTGGCCCTATAAGAGGGGGACAGAAGGTGTGGCCCTATAAGAGGGGGACAGAAGGTGTGGCCCTATAAGAGGGAGACAGAAGGTGTGGCCTTATAATGGGGGGACAAAAGGTGTGGCCCTATAAGAGGGGGACAGAAGGTGTGGCCTTATAAGAGGGGGACAGAAGGTGTGGCCCTATAAGAGGGGGGCAGAAGGTGTGGCCCTATAAGAGGGGGACAGAAGGTGTGGCCTTATAAGAGGGGGACAGAAGGTGTGGCCCTATAAGAGGGGGACAGAAGGTGTGGCCCTATAAGAGGGGGGCAGAAGGTGTGGCCCTATAAGAGGGGAACAGAAGGTGTGGCCCTATAAGAGGGGGACAGAAGGTGTGGCCCTATAAGAGGGGAACAGAAGGTGTGGCCCTATAAGAGGGGGACAGAAGGTGTGGCCCTATAAGAGGGGGACAGAAGGTGTGGCCCTATAAGAGGGGGACAGAAGGTGTGGCCCTATAAGAGGAGGACAGAAGGTGTGGCCCTATAAGAGGGGGACAGAAGGTGTGGCCCTATAAGAGGGGGACAGAAGGTGTGGCCCTATAAGAGGGAGACAACTGTAATGGTGGCACATATTTGTCAAACTAATAAATATTTGGTCTTTGGTCTTACCAATTACAAACATAGCATTGTTTTTTATTATGAAAGACAAAAAGAATGTTTGCTAGTGTACATACAAACGGCGCTGTTAACCTTAGTGTACACACAAATGACACTGTTAACCTTAATGTACACACAAACGACACTGTTAACCTTAGTGTACACACAAACGACACTTAAAATTGTAATCATGAAAGACGTGTAGCTAACATTTTACTTCTTAAGTCGGTAGACATGGATCCCTCCATACGTTTAACCAGTCTTTTCATACTCAGACCGAATTTCTTCTGTTTCTCTTCAATCTTACTGTTATTGTGACCTGTATTGCCACCATTTTGTTTCTCGTTTGTAATTTCTATGTTAATTTTATTCTGATCTCTAACTTTGTCATTTTTCTGTTTTACATTTGAATTTAATGAAGATTTTGATGAGATTTGTTCATTTTTAGAAGAATCCTGGTCTTTAATCAAGCTTTCCGAGGACGAGCTAGTTTTACATCCTCTATTACTGGTGCTCTTCACGACAGTAATTCCCATTTTTTCAAAGTTTGATCGATTTAACACTCGTTTTTGACGTTTTAATCGTTCTTCTTTAGCCTTGATCAGTTTATCATCTATATTGTACACACCTTTAGATTTCCTCCTCTTTATAACTTTAGGTTTAACTTTAACCGTGTTTACACATCCACTATCATTAGAAACTGTGTCATCAAACTCATCATCGTCTTTTAAATCGGCTAATTCATTTTCTCTTGAATTGACATTCATATCTTCTTCTACAGAAACCTCATCTACTTTACTGGAGCGATACGTTTCCTCGATCATATCCTCCCAAAATGTCGATTCTGTAATACTTTCTAAAAGTGAAATTTTACCGATTGCTCCAACGGAGACCATTTTCGGCTTGCTGTGTTCTAAATGAGGAACAGGCAAGTTTTCAATATCTATTAAATCCTTAGGTTTTTTAACCTTTGTATAAATCGTAGGTTCTGGCATTCTAGGACTTAAGATATCAGGACTTGGTATATCGTCGTCAAACCATGAACTTCTACTTGGTTTTAACTCAATAGAAGTAAAATCGTCTAAATTGTCATTTTCCGTTGCACTATTTAAGACTGATGTAAATGTGAACTCTAACGTTGGCGGTGATTTTACTTTTCTTTGGTTATTTGCAGCTCTTTTCTCTAACGTATACTTATTCAAATCTTTTTTGTAATTTTCTATTTTTAAAGTAATATCTATATCTTCGTTTAGATTTGAAACATTTGGTTCATTAATAGTATTTTCACTGTTATCAGCATTATGTGAAGTTGTATTTATTAGCACATTTTTATGAAAGCCATTTTTCATTTGTCTATTTTTAGTAGCAGTTAGACTGTTGGTATTGTCTACACAATTAGAACTGGATTGAAGAATCATTTTTTGGTCAGCATCTTCTTTAGGTTTAAATAAATGTTCATTAGAAGTTTTTAACCCTGCAGAAGTTTTAGGTCTATCAAAGTCTCTTGACCCAGAAGAGGTCTTCATTTTTTCAACAGAAGAAGTTCTGGGTCTTCCAGTGTTAAATGAAGTTTTTGACTTCTCAGAATCTGTAAGATCAATTATTAATTTCTTTTCCTGTATTTTAACAGTATCACTATTTTCAGAATCATTTATTCTTATTTTTCGTTTTTCAAAAGGTTTAGGAAAAGATTTTTTCGGTGCATGACTTGGGGACAATTCATCCCTCGTTTTATTAGTCTTATGGTCTGCAGATTTTTCTAAACTTTCAGCTGACGATCCTTCACCTAACTTATCCTCCATACTTCCGTATCCAGTATCGACAGTTTTACAAGAATCGGCAGGACTTTCAGTCATAGAAACAACAACTTCGTCCTCTAGGTCAACTTCTCCTGACTGTAGGTTAGCCGGAGCAGTGTTTGGACGCATGGCCTGATCTACAGGTGTGGCAACATCCGTTTTCTTTGTATAACGATGCACAAAGTCCCCTTTGATCTTTTTTACAGGTATATTGGAAGTTTCTACAAGTTTTTTATGAAGACGTCCAGTGTAGGAATTCTCGAATGAAGGAGCAACCAAAACAAAATGGCTTCCTTTCTTAGTTTTGATATTATGCCAGCCTCTAAACCTGCAAAAAAAAAAAAATAGCAAAACAATTAAATCAGGTATTTTTACTTCTTTTTTTTAACTTTACATAACATTATTTTGTTTTAATTTGCATCTGAAAATAAAGAATATTAAAATTTATAGTTTTCCTCTAAAAAATTATAATTTCACTATGAATTTCATAAACATAATACAATAAACTGTATAATAAGAATATCAAGAAATGTTGACAGAACATATTTTGTAATGCAACAGTTGGGGGGACGTTATAATGTAACAGTTGGGGGAGGGGGATACAATAATGTAACAGTTGGGGGAGGGGAATACAATAATGTAAAAGTTGGGGGGATACAATAATGTAACAGTTGGGGGGATACAATAATGTAACAGTTGGGGGGATACAATAATGTAACTGTTGGGGGGATACAATAATGTAACTGTTGAGGGGATACAATAATGTAACAGTTGGGGGATACAATAATGTAACAGTTGGGGGGATACAATAATGTAACTGTTGGGGGGATACAATAATGTAACTGTTGAGGGGATACAATAATGTAACTGTTGGGAGATACAATACTGTAACTGTTGGGGGATACAATAATGTAACTGTTGGAGGGAATACAATAATGTAACAGTTGAGGGGATACAATAATGTAACAGTTGAGGGGATACAATAATGTAACAGTTAGGGGGATACAATAATGTAACAGTTGGGGGGGATACAATAATGTAACAGTTGGGGGAATACAATAATGTAACAGTTGGGGGGATACAATAATGTAACTGTTGAGGGGATACAATAATGTAACAGTTGGGGGATACAATAATGTAACAGTTGGGGGATACAATAATGTAACTGTTGAGGGGATACAATAATGTAACAGTTGGGGGATACAATAATGTAACAGTTGGGGGAGGGGGATACAATAATGTAACAGTTTTTTTAAGAGTACATAGTTTGACTGTTAGACCATAGCTTGGCTAGTTGATAGGAAGGTCAAGCTTACATCAAGATAGAAATTCAAGAGTAAATAAAGCAAACTTTCTGAATAATTAAATAATTTCTGTGAAAGCAGCAGAGAAAGCATGCATGTTTTATAACATCCTTATTATCAAAGCTCTGTAAAGGATGAAGCATATAGTGAAATATTTCCATGATATAGCTGAAAAATATGCATACTTAGTGTTAAACAACAATCACCCACTCAGTTATATAGTGATGTCAAGTTGGTGTTCACAATTTTCCCTTACATATATTGATTGAAACCAATCTTGTTTGTTCAGTGTCAAAACCCCGTAATACAACCCTCCTTTACATAATTAAAATTAGATATTAGTTGGATTCCCCCTCCCCATTTTTTTACCTAGTGTTCCAACAAATGCTTAATAACAAATCTATAAAGATCCACAAGAATTTAATTTTAATCAGATTGTACATATTCATCTATTTATAAAAAAAATATATATATTCAGCAATTAAAGTAACATGTATTTTCTAATAACAACTATAATTTCATATTTTCATAAGATGTTTTAAAAATGCACTTATATAAAATACACCAATTTAAAATGCATATGTCACTGATAGTGCATCAAACCCTGATACCTGTGTAAACTGAACACTGACACCTGTGTACAGTGAACAACAAATGTAGTCTCCATGTCTGAAAACCTGATACATTTAACCTGTTTAATCTGAGCCCCTGTCTATTCCAAACAAAACAAGGACTACCATCTGGTGGTGACTTTTTATGGCTGCTGCAAGTTGACCATTTTTTGGTATCTTGTTTTGGCCTCTTGTTTGGAAACTGGTACCTAACATTTATTAACTGGTACCTAACATTTATTAACTGGTACCTAACATTTAATCTATGTGTGTTAACATTTCAGATGGATTGGTCAAACAGAACATAACTATATACAAACGTATTAAAAATATGAAATAAAACAAGTCCTTCAAGGCTGAAATGCACTGATAAGTTGGTATCCTTCTAAGGATGACCCATGAAAGCGTTTCTGCTTATTTCCAATGGGGGAGGGTTTGTTGTAATGTTTCAAGAACTCTGTGAATGTTTGAAACTTCACTATTTGAATGGCTATCAATATTCAATTTTGATGGTCACAAATATCTTATATCTGCTGTCTGATTTTAAATAGGAGACAGTAACTGATTCACTGTGATATCTGTTGGGTTTTTTTTACCATAGAAAGCAATAGGACACATGGTCATTTGGCAGGAAAAAACCCAACACAAATTAGTCACATGTTATGGCAGTACATGATTTTGATTGGATAATTGTCATCTGCCAATAAAAATCAAGCTAAGGTTGGTTTGGTGGAGGTTTATTGGTGTTTAACTCCTTTTTCAACAATATTCCAGTTATATTGTGGCAGTCAGTTTTATTGGTGGAGGAAACCGGAGTACCTAGAGAAAACCACTGACCTGTCGCCAGTCACTGACAAACTTTATCACATAATGTTGTATTGAGTACACCTCGTCTGAACGGTATTTGAACTCACAACTTTAGTGGTGATAGATACTGATTGCATAGGTAGTTGTAAATCCCACTACCACATGATCATGACCACGATGGCCCCTCAAGTTAACAAATTTGAATAAAAGGTTAGTAAATCAATAGTTAATGGTCAATAGCCTATATACTACAGGTTATTTATGTACTTTAAAAATTAGAAATAAATTTGTAATTATTTAATTATTATTCAATGAGTGGTGGAACAGTGTATATTTCGTATAGATCACAATACAATTTGGTGTAGTGATACCGATTACCCTTGAACCATGTGAGGTATAGTTCTGCTCAACATAAAGAATAACCAGCTACCAAACAGATTACTGAGCAATACACAATATTAAATTTATTATTTTTGTTAAATATAATGTTTTTGATGCAAGAACAGTTCTATAATTACTGGTATCTAAAGTTTCTTCATGAAGACATTAACAAGTCTTATGTCCTGGTTGTCACGATAAATTGCAAATAATTCTACACTGATTAGAATTTCTTTTTCTAAAACATTTTGTAAATTTACTTCATTTCAGTTTAAACCTTTGATAGAAATCATTATTTGAACTTGAGGAAATAAATTATGAACATTAGTCCACAATAATGAATAAATAAATAATTCCACATATTTTTTTGTGTTCTCTTTTATTTATAAGTCCATTTCAGTCAAAATATTTATTTAAAATGAAAATTCTTCAGTAACAAATGTCTAAAGTTGTATTTTGTGACTACCGATATTGAATATTTCTTTCCAAAATGGCTGTACTTTACTAAACCAGTTATCAATCTACCTCACAAATCAAGTGGGTTTTTTTTTGCAGTTCAAAACTTCACCAGAATCATTTAGAACTGACTTAATTTTTTATTTTTCTTTCAAATACTATTTCTGCATCATTATCAAATATACAAGGCCAGATTCAAAAATGTTTCGTTGGCTGTTTCTCAACCGACAATTCCAGAAATGGGTAGATAGGTAAAATCAATTAATTTTGTTCTTCTTCAAATGACAAAAAAACCACAATACATTTTTGTTATAAAACATGCAAAAAATAGTCAAAACTGAATTTCAAAACCCTAATAATTTTTTGGGGGATATTGTCGATTTTGGTGGGTCAGTTGGGAAACAGCAAACTTATAATTTTGTTTAAGGATGGCATAAGCTATATAAACAAATGTATTGCTCAGTTTATATAGGAAAAAAGACAGCATTGCTATAGTACAAAATGTACCTCTCTGCTAATTTGACTAGTTTCTCCTTCAACCTGTTTAAATACATTAAAAGCATAAAAAATACTTCTTCAAATGTAAATTAATATTAATTTTTTTAACCTCTAACATAATAATAAAATGTCTACTTTTTATAAATGAAGATTAAATTGATTGAAATTAATTTGACATGAAATGGACATGTAAAATCATGTTATCTATTTCAGAGATCATCTGTAAAATCTTTTTACATTGTACTTATATTCAGGTAGTTATTACCATGGTATAATACAATATATATCACCTTTTAAATCTAAGTTTACTTTAAATTAACACTTGAAATCCAGACCTAAATTTCAATCTTACAAAGTTGTATTTAGTAATGTACAGTGTACACATTCCTTGTACAGTGAAATCTGTATAAACAGAATCCTGAATAAATCGGAATCCAGTACAAACCAAACTTTAGATAAAGTTCCAATGTACAAATTCTTTGTTAATGTAACCTGTGTAGGCTGAACACCTGTCTTATCCAAACATAAAAATTGGTAACAGGAAAGTTCAGTTTAGACAGGTTTCACTGTATATCTTTGATTGTTACTTGGATCTAGTTAAGAGTTGAAAGTTCAAATTGCTTTTTTTCCCAGTATGTGGGAATTGCTCAATCTGTCATTTAAAAAAGATCTTAATATAATATTTTTGTATTATATATTTTTTTTACATTTCCAAATTTTATTTTCTGCCTGTAAGAATTACTTAATCTGTGTTATTAAAAAAAATAATTTATACTATAAGTTTAATTGCACTATATTACGTGTGTAGCGTAGAATTACAGAATTTTCCGTGTTAAATATTTCACTCTCGCTATATTTCGCACCATTTCGTTGTTGGAAAAGTACCGACAACGAAATGGCGCGAAATATAGCGAGAGTGAAATTAAAAACGATAATTTCACTGTGAAATTATCGTTTTTATTTAACTCAGAAAATTCTGTAATTCACAGCTATCTATATGATAAATAAATTATATTTTGTTATAAAATAATATTACTGAGTTTTAGTTTTAGGACTAAAGTTAAAAGTTGAAACTGTTGTTTTCCTGTGTGTGAGAATTGCTCAATCTGTGTATGTTTTTTGCTATAAAATAATTTTTTAAACATTTCCAAATTTTCCTCTAAGGCAATAATCTACTTACACTAAAGTCTTATTATATTTCAGAACCAATAACTTGATCAAGTAATGTAACATAATTCACAATTTTAATAATTTTCTTTAGAAAAATATAATTAAAGTAGAATTAAAAAGGCCAGAATTCCCACTTAAAATATTAATTAAAAGTTTCATTGTAAAAATCAACTCATATAAGACACTTGATAAGAATTGTGAAGTAAATATTTTTGTGAGAACTTATATATATTGTAGATATCAGGCATCAAATATTTATATAGCTCCATTTACACATTTATTTAACAATAAGATAAGATGACTACTGATAGTTGGTATAAAAACCTAGTTAATACAAAGATATAAACTTGTGATAATAAAATGCCTTTAGATTATAGTTCATTTATTTTATAGGGTCTATGAATCTAATATCGTCAAAATTAAAAAAATTCCATACTTAAGAATAATAATTAAATTTATTTCAAATATTAATAAAGTTATTAAAGTGAGACTATGAGGATGTACATAAACTTTTAATACTTAACTATAAAATAGTTCTATGTACACAAACTTTTAAATACTGAACTAAAACATATTTATATGTAACTACAGAGAAATCTCTGTGTAGAAATGAATGCTGACAATCTTAGCTTTTTACACTCACTGATGTTTAAATATATATATATATATATATATTAAAAAGTCAAATGAAATAGTTTGAAATAAATATATATATAATGTACCTGTACCAAATACATTTTCTCTAAAATGATTGATTTGTTGTTTAACATCACTTCTATTATTATATCATTATCGTTCAACAGGGGTTATTAGGGTTAATGTTATGGATTTTAACGCCACTTTCAACAATATTTCAGTTATATCATGGCGGTCAGTTTTATTGGTGGAAGAAACCAGAGTACTCGGAGAAAACCAATGACCTGTTGTAAGTCACTAACAAACTTTATCACATAATGCTGTATCAAGTATCCCCTCACCTGAGTGGGATTCAAATTCACAACGTTAGTGGCGATAGGCACTGATTGCACAGGTAGATAGAAATCCAACTACCATATGACCACGACGACCCCCTCGTTAAACAGTAATGGTCAACAGTTGTATCATTAAAAGAAACAATTACCTCTCACATTAAATTGTTGGACATAAAAAAAGACGCCATGACAAATACTGATTGAAATCAATGTCCTGTTTTTGGACAGGCACAAAAATGTGGTGGTGTAAAACCTATAATAGGACTCCCTGAAAGAAGCTTAAGGTTATTTTAGTAAAAAATATTGGTGTAGGCCCCCTTAAAAGGAAACATATTCAAGGCTTATCCACTTTTGTGGTCTGCCACTGGTCTCTGTGAAGAGTTACTTTTGGGGTATGCCACTGGTCTCTGTGAAGAGTTACTTTTGGGGTATGCCACTGGTCTCTGTGATGAGTTGACTTTTATTTATATAGTACTACAGTTTTTGTATATAAAATTTTATTTATATTTATATTTTTTGTAATTTATCACATTTTGTTTCCAACTTAACAAGAATTTGTCCCAAGTATAGTGAGTACCACTAGACAATGATATTCCTTGACCTTGTAAAGGTATGAAATTAAACAGGCATAATATATATTGATCTTGATACAAAAATACAAATTAATAAATCATTTAAAAATAAATGACCAGTCTTATCTTTAATTTACTTAAAATTAAAATGTAACAAAAAAAGGATAAAGCAAAATATAGAAAACATTTCAGAAATAAAAGCCAGTGTCTCCTTGACAACTTACAAAAATTATCTTAAAAAACTTAAAATAATAATACTTTTTACTAAACATGATTTTTATTATTAAAACCTAGTGTTGAAAATATTAATTTTTAAAATATTTAACAATATATAGCATATTAAAAAATATATATAATATAAAGGTTTTTTTTTAAAGCTTACCTTTACAACAAATTTAAAATATATAAGAAGTTGTTTCTTTACTCAAATTACTGTCTAACCAAATACAAGGCCAGACCTCATCAAACATACACTACATAAAGACATATGTATCAATGACAGGTATTCACCACTAATGTACAAAAACTTGTCATTAAAAATAGTCGGTGACAAAAGTTTAATATTATCGTAACGGATATAAAGATTATCCACGACACCTATTTATCTCGACTAATCATCCGTACCAGTGGTTATATTTAAATTATACAATGTGTATTGGCTTGTATTGATTTTATTTACTTGCACTTTATAAACAACAATATTAAATATCAGATGCTAAATATATCATATACAGTATTCATTTGTGGTAATAAGACAGAAGATACCCCAGGGATGGTGGGGTATACCCAGGGAACATATACCCAGACATAGTATACACAGGGATCATATACCCAGGGATGGTATACCCAGACATAGTATACCCCAGGGATAGTATACCCAGGGATGGTATACCCAGGGATAGTATACCCAGACATAGTATACCTCAGGGATGGTATACCCAGGGATAGTATATCCAGACATAGTATACCCAGGGATGGTATACCCAGGGATAGTATACCCAGGAATAGTATACCCAGACATAGTATACCCCAGGGATAGTATACCAAGGGATAGTATACCCAGACTTAGTATACCCCAGGGATAGTATACCCAGGGATGGTATACCCAGGGATAGTATACCCAGACATAGTATACCCCAGGGATGGTATACACAGGGATGGTATACCCAGGGATAGTATATCCAGACATAGTATACCCCAGGGATAGTATACCCAGGGATGGTATACCTAGGAATAGTATACCCAGACATAGTATACCCCAGGGATAGTATACCAAGGGATAGTATACCCAGACATAGTATACCCCAGGGGTAGTATACCCAGGGATGGTATACCCAGGGATAGTATACCCAGATATAGTATACCCCAGGGATGGTATACCCAGGGATAGTATACCCAGACATAGTATATCCCAGGGGTAGTATACCCAGGGATTGTATACCCAGGGATAGTATACCCAGATATAGTATACCCAGGGATGGTATACCCAGGGATAGTATACCCAGATATAGTATACCCCAGGGATGCTATACCCAGGGATAGTATATCCAGGGATAGTATACCCAGGGATAGTATACCCAGACATAGTATACCCCAGGGATGGTATACCCAGGGATAGTATACCCAGGGATAGTATACCCAGACATAGCATACCCCAGGGATGGTATACCCCACGGGAGGTATTATTTGTACTTGTCTTGTATTTGATATTTAAACTTCATTATAATAATACTATCTAATAGTGTTAGGGGTATTCAGTCTTATTCTTCATTTTCAGGATTTTTTCAGTTATATCGTGACTACTTGACATAATGCTATTGAGGAAGAAAAGCCCCAATATTATTAACATTATCGGTTAATCCCATAGCCTTTGTAGGTGTCTGGAGAACTTAAAAGAAGGGGTGGGTATTAGGGATCTAAATCCTGGAGAACTTAAAAGAAGGGGTGGGCATTAGGGATCTAAATCATGTCAGTGGTGTTAGGTCATAGGTTAACAAGAGTAACCAACAGGCCAATAGAAATCTTTAATTACTTGCCCACTTAGGCCTCTTAGCCACTCTAACCCCTTGACCACTGGGGCCCCTTACTACTGAATAATAACCTAAGTACAGGTATACAGACTGATGTAGGACAAACAAAAGTGGAATATCGAACTGCTGTTAATATGAAGAATAAACTCTAAAATGGAAACAAATATGGACAGACAATAGTATCATAAAAATATAGCATCAAGAAATGGTTAGTTATTAATGGCATACTTCCCACACAGACAGACATACCCGGCTTCATAGACATTGTCATGTGAGGGTTAGATAAACATATCTGGCTTCACAAACTTTGACATTTGAGGGTTAGATAAACATACCTGGCATCACAAACTTTGGCATGTGATGGAGGTATCCTTGATGGTGGATATGCTAATCGATCCACCTCTTTTTGTGTAATCTTAGGCTTCGATGGCTGACTGGAAGTTTTCTTCATCATGTCAACAGTCTCGCTTTCTTCTTTTTCTGCAATATCGATATCAAATCTTAAACATGTGGTAGTGTACAGGGTGTAGTGGCAACCTGTTTTCAATTATAACCATCCTCCTTTAATCAGTGAGGGATAGGTTCAGGTGTGGACTCAAATGGGGGCACACCCTCTAAAATAAAAAAAATAAAATAAAAAAACAACAAGAGATCGGCTGCCGATCATCTGTTGTTAAATCAGTGACAATACTATTTTCTCTATACTCATTTGTGAGTTCGAACCCCACTCAGGCAAGGGGTACTCGATACAACATTATGTGATAAAGTTTGTCAGTGACAGATCGGTGGTTTTCTCCGGGTACTCTGGTTTCCTCCACCAATAAAACTGACCGCCACAATATAGTTAAACACCATAAACCTAAACCAACCATCTATACTCATTTACATCTTCTAATTTCTAAATCTCAGGAGGTTACGGGGGGTTTCATGACTAACGGTGATACCCTATTTATTTAATCTTAAGAACTTAATTAACCTTCAATCTGTTTGGTCAATCTCTCTAGCTGTCCTGGGAAATAATATTCTATTTCTTTATTCTTGTGGTAATCAAATCTTCCTTGCTAAAAACACAAATATTTAAATTATTTAACTTGACACAATTAAAAAAAAATATCTTAATTGAAAAAATATAAAAAGAAAACTAATTATCTCCCCTGACATAATAAATTAAAGAAACGTTAAAAAAGACAAAGTAAAACATTTCTGACAGATAAGTATGAAATTATCTCCCTTTGTAATAATGAAAATGCTGACCTTGTTACACCCTCTAATTAATTCAAGCTTATTCCTGTTAAATAACTTTCATTTGAGTAGATTTTATTTATCTTGTATATGAACAATACTTACCACTGTTTCTATATCAAACTTTAACTGGTCGTAATTTTTCTGTGTTTCTTCTAACTCAGCATCACTTACAGCTTTAGCTGACCGTATTTTCTTTGGTAATGGAATACTTGGTTTGTCTGATAAATCTGGTTGAGTTCTCCCTGTAATGAATAAAAGTACAGTTAAACCTGTCTAAGCCGAACCGCTTTGGGACTGAAAAAGTTGTTCAGTTTAGACAGGTGTTTGTTTTACACAGGTTAAATTTACATGGACATTTAATAGATGGGACTGTAAGCTCTGTCTGGTTTAGACAGGTTTTCTGTTTACTCAGGGTTTGGTTTAGACAGGTTTTCTGTTTACTCAGGGTTCGGTTTAGACAGGTTTTCTGTTTACTCAGGGTTCGGTTTAGACAGGTTTTCTGTTTACTCAGGGTTTGGTTTAGACAGGTTTTCTGTTTACTCAGGGTTTGGTTTAGACAGGTTTTCTGTTTACTCAGGGTTCGGTTTAGACAGGTTTTCTGTTTACTCAGGGTTCGGTTTAGACAGGTTTTCTGTTTACTCAGGGTTCGGTTTAGACAGGTTTTCTGTTTACTCAGGGTTTGGTTTAGACAGGTTTTCTGTTTACTCAGGGTTTGGTTTAGACAGGTTTCACTGTATTTGATAAACACATTCAAAATATTATAAAGTCCTGCGAGTGGTACATATAGAATAATGGCAGCTTTGAAGGTCGAGACAGACTTTATATCAAATATAGCAGCCACTACGCTAGGACAAGCTGCCATACTAGTGATAATGTATTTTAAGACCCTCAAAGCTGATTTAATTATTTTTATGGATAGATCGTAATGTGTGCGACCTCACACTGACAGACAGTTCCTTGATACTAATAATATCACTCCATGAGATCAAAGGAATAATGTATAAATGATTGATAATTGAAAGTATTAAACAGGTAATAATATTATAAATACTTTCCTCAATTTTACCCATATCCTGTTAATTAAACAGGTAATAATATTATAAATACTTTCCTCAATTTTACCCATATCCTGTTTTCTATCTTTTAAAGTTATTAATCAAGACCATAAAATCTATGCACATTTTTTTTTATATATTATTTAAATTTAAAATGAGGAAGTAATTAAAACATCAACATGCAGCACTAAGGAGAAAGAACAAAGACTGGTAGGCTCGGCATCAGAATAATGTGTCTGAGTGGAGCGACACCCGTGGACTTTTGCTTCATTAAGCTAGAACTATAAAAATCCAACTAAGCGTATTGGTTTAGTATAAAGCCGACAACATCATCATCATCATTATCAAAATGTAATTTGTTCTGTCATGATATAGCCAAAACATTGTTCATTAGTCATTGAACAACAATCACTCACTCACATTCAATATTTTTACATCATTAGATACAATTATAATTATTATTTGATTTAATACTCCATCTTTTCTACTGTTGTTCCGCCTCGATATAACTGAAATATTGCTGAAGGTGGCGTTAAACACCATAAACATAACCCTACTGTTGTTTTTGTGTGTTGTAAATAGCTTTCATTACATTTTAAGATAGTCCATGTGTAACAGGAAGTGGTTCAATATGAATGTTGTGTGGCCTTCATTGACTGAATTAGTTTTAATTCTGAGGTTACATGTCAACATTTTGACCAATTATATATGGCTTACTAAATGAAATGAACACGTAATGTAATTATTTATAATTGAAGGTTAATATATGATATACATTTAAATAGTTTGTTGTATTTGTCTCAATCGCCATGAAAACATAGATAGTTTATCAGTATAAAGATATTAAACACTCATTTGAAATATTAATATAGAAATTATTATTCTGAATTTTATTTTTATACTAAGGATATTTTTAAAGTATTTAAATTTATATTATACATATATTATGCTATATAGTGTTTTATTAAAAGTACATCTAATCCCCAACAAAGAATCATTAAAATAGAATTATAAAGTTTTATAATACAAAATGTACTTCAATAAGTTAAAATATATAAATAACTTGGTGTTCAGAATCAGATAGTCATTGTAAGTTATAGTTATTTTAGATGATCATCTTTAAGACTGATGTTTTAGTATGATTTCACATCAATCTAATAAAAACCATCTATTATAATACCCTACACCCCCCTTACACCATCATAGGGAAAATCTAACATAGTTTTAAGATTTCAGATAAGAATTACATTACTGGTAAAATGTTTTTCCTATAGGGTCCTATGTTAAATATTCCCTATGATGATGGATTTCTGATGGACACAAAAAATAATCTTAATTTTGTAAGGGACCATTCGATGGTTATTCATGGACAGTTGGCTTCAATCAAATTTCTTACTTCTGAATTTTTTTTTTCACTTTCCAACATGGTCCTAATCATAAACTTTGTCTTGTGATGGTGACCATCTTGAAATTCTGATTAACAAAAAAAAACCACAAATTGTTTAGAGGATGATATAAGAAACATTTATAACAAGGAACAATTCCATCTCACGTACCGCTTCAGAGAAGACAATTTTTGAACTTTAAGCCAATCAGACCATAATTGACCCTAGCAGCCATGTTGAATTTCAGAAAGAAACAAAAATGATGACAGATGTTGAGGACTACCCAAGTAACATAAAAATTAAGTTTGGTACAATTAGTTTGTGAGAAATATATTAAAATGTTGGTAACAGACACAGATAATGATGCCAAAAATGGACTTTAGGTGATGATAATACCTCACATGGACCTTTGGCCCAGGTGAGCATGAACATGTTAATATATTTATTAAGGCTTGTACATAAACTTAATGAGCCCAATCCTTGAAGGCCTTCAATATATGCATCATTTCTGTCAATTTTCAGAGCTACAACTTGAGCTGAATGCGACTGTATGCAATATTTAAGATTATGATTCTGCTATTAAATGAAAACGAGTCATGAGTTATGTCACTTTCTACAAGTAATGAGTCATGTCGCTTTCTACATGCTCTCCTGAGTTTAGGGAAATCTTATTGAATTATCTAGACTATACAATAAAGACTTACTTTAATTAACATCTGTTTATTTCCAAACTTTTACTGCCATCAGGTAACAAACTTACAACATCAATATTAAAAATAAATTAACCTTTACCAAGCTATAACCATCTTGTCAATATCTAATTCATTAGAAAGTCAAATGAAGGGGGGTCTAAACGAGGATTATTTTAGTCAAATGAAGGGGGAAGGTCTAAACAAGGATTATTATAGTCAAAGATTATAATAGAATTCTTTAATATTGTACAGTACAGAAGACATAAATAGAAATTAATTAAGTATTTAAATTTTCATACACGCCTGATTTAATCCACCATGATAATACAAAGTCACATGTTTTCTTATTGAGGATCTTGTTGGGCCCCATGTGTTTTTGTTAATTCTACCAACCTTAATTTATAGTGCCTACACTAAAAAATACATAATTGACCTGTGTAACCTAGACAACAATTTTTTTTAATGTTTTGCCTATTTACCTATCTTATTTATTTTTAATGTTTTGCCTATTTACCCATCTTATTTATTTTTAATGTTTTGCCTACTTACCTATCTTATTTATTTTTAATGTTTTGCCTATTTACCTATCTTATTTATTTTTAATGTTTTGCCTATTTACCTATCTTATTTATTTTTAATGTTTTGCCTATTTACCTATCTTATTTATTTTTAATGTTTTGCCTATTTACCTATCTTATTTATTTTTAATGTTTTGTCTATTTACCTATCTTATTTATTTTTAATGTTTTGCCTACTTACCTATCTTATTTATTTTTAATGTTTTGTCTATTTACCTATCTTATTTATTTTTAATGTTTTGCCTATTTATCTATCTTATTTATTTTTAATGTTTTGCCTATTTACCTATCTTATTTATTTTTAATGTTTTGCCTATTTACCTATCTTATTTATTTTTCAAGAATGTTTACAGAAACACAGGTATTTTTTCATTACTATCTTGGTTTCTTACAGTACAGGAACAGACTTGGGGTATGTGGTATATGGTATGGGCATATTACACCATTATCGAAGAGTACCCTGAGAAAATAATTGTCCTGCCGCAAGTTGTAGGGATAAAATTCACAACTTTAGTGGTGATAGGCTCTGATTCTGTAGGTAGATGTAAATCTAACTACCACAAGATTATAACCATGGAGGCCCCTACACCTTGGTAATCTAAAATTAAGCAAAATTAAAGAAAGCACACATATTGTTTAAAAGGACATATCAAGAATATACATTGTACAAGGAGTCATTTTAATTTCTTATTAAACATATAACATTTTATTTTTGGCAACAAAATTATTTCTCAAATTCTTGGTGGGGCTGTCGTGGCCGTGATCATATGGCAGTTGGATTTACAACCTCCTATGCAATCAGTGCCTATCACCACTGATGTTGTGAGTTCGAATCTCGATCAGGGCAAGGTATACAACATTATGTGATAAAGTTTGTCAGTGACTTGCGACAGGTCTGTGGTTTTCTCCGGGTCCTACGGTTTCCCCCACCAATAAAACTGACTGCCACAATATAACTGAAATATTGTTGAAAGTGGTGTTAAACACCATCAATCAAACAAACAAACAAACAAATTCTTGGCAACAAAATTGAATCAATGTATAGGGATATTCTCTCATAAAGACCCTCAGACTTGTCACAAAATCAATCTATAGGAATATTCTCTCATAAAGACCTTCAGACTCAATGTCACATAATCAATCTATAAGAATATTCTCTCCTAAAGACCCTCAGACTTGTCACATAATCAATCTATAGGAATATTCTCTCCTAAAGACCCTCAGACTTGTCACAGAATCAATCTATAGGAATATTCTCTCCTAAAGACCCTCAGACATGTCACAGAATCAATCTATAGGAATATTCTCTCCTAAAGACCCTCAGACTTGTCACAGCATAAAGACCCTCAGACTTGTCACAGAATCAATGTATAGGAATATTCTCTCCTAAAGACCCTCAGACTTGTCACAGAATCAATCTATAGAAATATTCTCTCCTAAAGACCCTCAGACTTGTCACAGAATCAATCTATAGAAATATTCTCTCCTAAAGACCCTCAGACTTGTCACAGAATCAATCTATAGAAATATTCTCTCCTAAAGACCCTCAGACTTGTCACAGAATCAATCTATAGAAATATTCTCTCCTAAAGACCCTCAGACTTGTCACAGAATCAATCTATAGAAATATTCTATGTAAATATCAAGAGATAACAATAATGTCCATATATAGGAAATCATTACAACAAACAAGATAATTAATGATGTAGTAATATAAATAGTTTTCTTTTTCTTTTTAATTAAATATTGATTTTTTACGACTACAAAGTTATCTTTAAAAGTTCAATAAAAACATTAAACTTTATAGATAATGTTGAGATTTAATGACTACTTGGCCACCTGATTTAAAACATCAAATAAAGTAATAAATTCTGACAATTTACCATTTCTTAACTATGATAGGGATGGTGGTCATCTTGGAATCATTCATTTGTAAAGTTTTGTACTCCTACGACTCAACTCCCACATGCAGGGGGCGGATCCAGGGGGGAGTGTGCATCCGGCACGTGTCCCCCCTAAAATTGGAAAAAATATGATTTTTTGGCGTAAAATCGTGATTTTTCACACGAAATACCCCAAAAATTTCGCGCCTCCCTCCGCAATTGGAAAAAATATGATTTTTTGGCATAAAATTGTAATTTTTCACACGAAATACCCCAAAAATTTCCGTGCCTCCCTCCGCTCGGCGCAATTTTTTAAAGTCCACCCCCCCCCTAACTTGAAATCCTGGATCCGCCTCTGCACATGGGGGCATTCAATTGTAAAGTTTTGTTCTCCTACGGCTCAAACCCCATACACATGGGACATTAATTTGTAAAGTCTAAATCTGTATATCACCATAATTCATACAAAAAAATAATTTCATTTTTATTTTTCATTCTGAAATAAATGTTCTTTAAAAAATGGAGGAATGTGTCTATAGAACACGGATGCGTCTGCCTCAGGCTAAAGTTTACAGGGGCATAACTTCAGAACAGAAGTGATAAAGTTAAAAATCGAATTTGTCCTTCCCTTTATGGTCCTTGACCTTGTGTATAAATTTCCAATGATTTTGCTTACAGGGAATTTAAATTATTGAGTGGAAACCAAACATGTGACATAGATATGGATGGATGGACATGGTTCAAAACTTAATGCATTCTCTGCTATTTTTATTCCTAAATGACATAATAGTACTTATCAAACAGACCTTTAATCAGTGACATTCCATTTCAAACATAAAATCTGTTTAAGATTAAAAGTGTTTAAAAAAATTTAATAATCTCTTTTGTGTGTAAATTTATTTCTGTCTTGGGATCATTTTCATGGTAGAATTGTTTTGACACCAATTATCTCTTAATCTTATTTGAAATAGTTTACATAACACACACCATTATTATAATAGAAAGTTTAAACAGTTAACAATTCCATCAATATCAACAAAACAAAAGAAAGTTAATAAACAGTGATGGTTAACAATTCCATCAATATCAACAAAACAAACAACTACATGTACCTCTCATCTACAATTATTGCATATATAAATGACCATGTACAGCTTGGGTTCAATCATGTTTGTATTTTCTAAGAAAAAAGTTTTATTTCTTTTCTCATAGGATCCTATGCTACAATAAATTCCTGCAGTGGTGGCCATCTTGGATTCATCAAAAATGTCAAGATTGTAAGAAACCATCCAATCACCATTCATTTGGGTTCAATTCTTAAAATTTCTAAGAAAAAAACTATTCTTGATATGTCCCTTGATTCTTTTGTTAAAAATTAAGTTCTGTGGTGGTGGCCATCTTGGATAATCCATTGACACCAAACACCCGTGAAGTATCTAGCATATTTGGTTTAAAGTGGTTAAGCAGTCCTTAAGAAGAAGATTTTTTAAATATCATTGATGCCTGGGAAACATATTTAGCTGTCAACTGGCACACCACCTTGATCAGGACCTTATATGGCATAATCCAGCCAAATTTGTTTCATTCCCTTTAGTGCTTCTTGAGAAGAAGATTGAAATATTAAAAGCATACAGACACCAGACGCTGGATGGTAAAGTGATGGAAATAATCCACATGACCCTTTGGATCAAGTGCCCTAACAGTTATATATACCAAGAGGTATTTATTAGAACCAGTAGGGGCCGTCATGGTTCTGATCATATGGTAGTTTGATTTACAATAACCTGTGCAATCAGTGCCTATCACCACTAAAGTTGTGAGTTCAAACCCTGTTCATGGCGAGGTGTACTCGATACAACATTATGTGATAAAGTTTGCCAGTGACTTGGGACAGATCGGTGGTTTTCTCCTGATACTCCGGTTTCCTCCACCAATAAAACTGACCGCCACGATATAATTGAAATGTTGTTGAAATTGGCGTTAAACACCATAAACCAAACCAAACCTAGAACCAGTAGTCTGTAAAATGTTGTACCTACCCACTGCTGCATTAGCACTTTTGACTTTTCTCTGAACAATTTCATAAGCTGTCTGAGCCGTGAACTCTGCTGGTGGTGGGGCAGCTTCCTGCTCCTCATACATAGAGAGGTCTGGTGCCGTTACTGGACGATCCCTGATGTAGCCTGCTTTGGCTCTGTACATTTTACGATGAGATTTACCAAGTTCTGATTTTAAATATCTGTATTTTAATTTTTGTTCTCTTGCCTACAACAGATTTCAATCAGTTTTTTAAATTGGAAAAATTTACATCTACTTTAGACACTAAAATAATAAACAATAAACAAACTTAATGTAGATTTTGATTTCAAATCACAATAATGCATAACCATGAAGGTGGAATTGATAGTCCACACAAGAATCCACTGTATCACATCTTCACAAGTTAAGTGTTTTTTATTTGCTTGTGTTCACCATCTGTTTGTGGGAAGAACAAGCAGATCGAAAACTCTTTGACTTGGGAAGATGCAGTATCCATAATGCAGACATTTACATAGTTTATAGTCCATTTGGCAGTTCTGAAAATAAGGGAAAAAATTCATTAAAATCGGATTTAATTTTGTATTTTTTTCTTTATAAATATTTCATCGTGTATACTATATATACAAACTCGAGCAAATATTTACAGATTTTTTGGATTCAAAATAAAAAAGTTACCTTAATTTTTCCACTTGAAATAAAATGAAAGAAGTTTCATCAGAGAGGAAGTTTTCATCAGGAAAGAAGTTTAAACACAGTTCCTAATGTTCATTGATTGCCCAACAATAGGAACTTGATTTCTCAACAATAGGAACTTTAAACTTTTTCTGACTTCTAGGAGTTTAAATACCAGTTGGTCAATATTCATTGAGCAATTGGTAAATACATTCGTTAAATGAAACAGGAAATGCACCATAATAAATTTATTTAAAATCAAGTTCTAGTAACTTGTTTCCCAATCCAATTAATTACTTTCTATTATGTATTATATATAGTTGAATATATTGTAATGTTATGATATGTTGAATCAATTAAAATATGTTTAAATTAATTAATAAATTAATAAATATTTGATTTCAAATCCTACTTAATAACTATCTATGATTGCCACTTTTCTTTACCATGTATTGTATTTACAACATTACTATTGCCATTTTTATAAATTACATTATTTTTTAAACTTATAATATATATAGAAGATTAGATTTCAATATTATCACTCTAAAATTCTCTCTATATTTTATATACACAGCCATGATTGAAATGCTGCTAAATGTGGTGTTAAACATCAATCAATCAAACAACAATATTTTATATAAAACGAACAAAGAAAAAAATCTGCTTTAAAAAAAACAAAAAAAAAAACATCAACAGTATAATTAATTTTATTCTAATAAAATGTGATTTCAAGCATTAAATAAAAAAAAACACAAAAAAAACCAAACACGTAATTAATGAGACAAAAAAGTACAATTTTTTTCATTTAAATAACTAGCATTATAACACAAAACATTACCATAGCAACTAACTAACCTGGTTAAACAATAACTGTGGAATGTACCAAAAACATGACTAGTTTGTTATAATATTTACATGTTTGTCATAAATCTACTGGGTACTAGTACTTCCTCAAGTTTGCTTTTAACTCAAATCTTGGTATCATGTTTCTTTACACTAATTATCTAAGCTGTTGTATCTGTTTAAATCTTTACTTTACATAATATTGTTCAAACATAGAACTACACATACCTTTTATACTGAACATATATTAAATAAAGAGCTACAACTGGAACAGCATGATACGACCAAATATAGAAAGTAGACAAGGGCTTGCCAAGTACCTATGGTACAGCATGATATGACCAAGTTTAGAAAGTGGACAAGGGCTTCCTGGAACCTATTGTACTGCAATAAAGCTTAGCTCAAAAAATCTAACAGATTGAGGAAATCTGTTGTTGTACTACCTGAATCACAATCAATTCAAAGAAAAATTAACCATTAAAATTAGATTAAAAATAAAAATTGTGCATGCCTACTAGATACAACTCTATACAAATTTGTGAATTTTGGCTCCTTTTAGCCCCTTTTCCATAAAAAATAGCTTTTTATATATTAAATCATAAAAAACTCATTAAGATGAGCATTTTGCAGAAATAAAATGCACTAACACTGAATAAAAAATAAAAGTTCAAATTTTAACCCCCTTTTATTCGAGTTTATCTCAGAAACTGTAAATGATGGAGTAAATCCACATACATGCTACTGCCAGGTCTCTACACAAGGACATATAACAACTAGAGGCTCAGTGGGCTGAGCCTGTGTCGCTCACCTTTCATTCTGCTTTGAGGAAGCTTAATACAGAACTTTCCATACATGTAGATGCTTCCTACCAAGTTTCAGTTCATATGGCTAAGCAGTTTCAAAGGAGAAGATTTTTTAGAAATCGACCAATCAGAAACAATAATTGCATGTGGTGGCCATGTTTCCTAACCGATTGGGATGAAATGAGCAATCTTCATAGAGGACATTCCATAGATGCTTCCTACCAAGTTTCGGTGGTAGCCATGTTTGTTAATCGATCGGGACGAAATGAGCAGTTTTCATAGAAGACATTCCATAGATGATTCCTACCAAGTTTCGGTGGTTGTTATGTTTGTTAACCGATCGGGACGAAATGAGCAATCTTCATAGAGGACATTCCATAGATGCTTCCTACCAAGTTTCAGTTCATTTGGCTGAGGGTTTTCAGAGGAGAAGATTAAAATGTGAAAAGTAAACGGATGACAGATGACGGACACCAAGTGATGGCAAAAGCTCATATTGCCTTTGGCAAGGTTTGCTAAAAAGAATATTAAAATGTGAATACCTACTTGTAATGTATAGAATAAACATGTTACACTATATAAGTATTAGTTAATTTCTAAGGGAGATAATGGCAAGAGTTATCTTTCTTTTAACAGTTTAGACAAGAGTCATCATTTTTTTAACAGAGAAGATTATTTAGAAATCAACCAATCAGAAACAAGAAATGCCTGTGGCGGCCATGTTTGTTAATGGATCGGAACAAAATGTGCCATCTTTAGAGAGGACCTTCTATAGATGCTTCATACCAAGGTTCAGTTCATTTGACTGAGGGGTTTCAGAGAAGAAGATTAAAATGTGAAAAGTTAATGGACGACGGATGCCAAGTGATGGCAAAAGCTCACGTTGCCTTTGGCAAGGTGAGCTAAAACGAAAGCTTCAAAACTGGATGCAAAACAAGAACTGTATACCTTCAAAATATGTGAAATTTCTTATTTAGGGTCCCTTTTATGAAATAGTAAAATTGTTTAATGGCCAATAAATGTACAAGAAAAATTTGAAGATACCAAAGGGGTAATCAGAATCCGTAAATCAAATAAGAACAGACTACACAATGGCCAAAAGGACAAACAATGATCTACAAAACATACACATAAAACTAAAGATCGAGTAACACAAACCTCACTAAAAACTGGGGGGTGAACTCAGGTGCTGCCTTAAAATAACTAATAAAAGACCAGGAGAAAAATACTTATAATAGAAATGTACAGGTTATCACCGGTGACCGCTCGATAGTCCGAAGGTCCATTACTCCGAAGGTTCATTAGTCCGAAGGTCCGTTAGTCCGAAGGTTCATTAGTCCGAAGGTCCGTTAGTCCGAACGTTTTAAGGTCCGTTAGTCTTGTTTTTCAACCAAAGGATAGGTATCGAACAGTGTTGAATTGATTTAATATTCAGTCCTTTATCAAATTAAGTAAGAGAAGCAAGAATACTCATAATCACATCCTGACTAAGCAGTGGTCTATCCAGGTGGGTTGTAGGCTGTACGCCCATCTTTTGCTAGCAAAACAAAATGTGTAATCGGCAAATATAGGTAAAACTTAAAACATTTTGTAGAAAACACGCCAAAAATTGCACCAAACCCCTGTTTTGTAGTTATGGATCCAAGCATGCTAAGTCTAAAAAAAAAAGAGAGAAAAAAACCGCGTCGTCTCTGAAATATATGGAAATCATTCCAATGAAGTAAACCCTCCACTAAAACTCTGATCTTAACCAAATATGTTTAAGCTTAAAACTTAAAAGATATTTATATATTAAAATTTAAAAGATATCTAAATATTAGATTATTTTTAAGACCCGTTGTTGATCCAATTAACAACTGGGATTTTTTTGCTTAACAAAAGTATCAACAAAACGGTGCTGATCGAAGGATAGAGCTCTTCGTTTGTGACGTTAAGGGTGTCCTTCAGATTCGATGGTTTAGCGGTTGTCAATGTTGCCCAACAGGCTTGCCACCTTTTGATTTCGGCTTTAAAACATAACTATGTCGCAACGTAAATCGGTTTTGTATGTGTCAAATATAACGTCTACGGTGTCTGGTGTTAGTCTAGGCAAGTTCTTTGGTATCAAGTATTGTGCCTGGTATCTGCCGCCATTTTCAAGTAATCTCGCGGTAAGCTCTGTTATGTAATAGTTCATAAACGGGTAGTACATAGATTGCTGCCAAAACTGGCTAGGGTTATCAGCAGGATGACCAGCTCGGTTGATCTGTCGGCCCGTTCTCCTTGGAATAGTCGGTAGAATTTCAAACTGATCAGCAATAGAAACGGCCATATCAAATAACGATCGAGTCCCACACAGTTTGGTCGTTTCGTTCCGATGTTAACTGATTAATAACAACTTCATTCTCTTTGACCACTTCTACCAGATCGCATATAAAACACGTTATAATGATTATTAATCATACTGAAAAAGTGGGATTCTTCCCATGTCAATAATAATATTTTTTAGTGCAAGCAAACAAATTATTTTTTGCCGAAATGATGTGCAAGCAATTGATTTTTTGCGTAAAGGCAGCTACGCGCCTGATATCATAAAAGATCATCAAACAACTGTTTTATGCATATTACATGTAGGAAAAAACGTACGGGTTAATCTAGAAAAAAAATCATTATTTCCTGCAATTTCGGTACTTTGTTGTTTTATACCTTAATTTCTAGTAACACTACTTTAAGATACATGTTTGCACAAGGACGGAAGGACGGATGGACGAACGCAGACCATTACTATGTCACTCCGTTGCTTCGCGGCGGGGGACAAAAAAGGTATACGGGTTGAATATGGGTGCACTACGTTTGAGCGCATTTTCAATTTTAAGTGTGTTACGTTTGAGCGCATTTTACCTGTGGTTTGCCTGGGGAATTTAATATCTAAAAATGTGAAAAATAGAAATAAAAATATATACACTTTATTTTTAAAGATTACAGCACTAAAAAACACATAAAAACATCATAGGATTTATTTAAAATGTTTTATGAAATAGATTTAAGAATTTTTAAAAATGTTTATAAAAGTAGCACTAAAATCTTACAAATCGGTTCTTGCGGAAAATTTCAACCCCATTGACTTCATGTAAGTTGCTCTAGAAATTTCTCCTGTCTCTAACCTACGGTATTGTTCTAAGGAAAACGCAAGTTTTCCCTTCTCGGTGCACCTGACTGTAGCGGGGTTGTCAAGACCTCGAATTTTAATGTATGTGGTTGTCTGTATTTGTTTTAACACATCAATGAATACATATATACATGGGTGCGCAGAATAAAACTGATCATTGAAGTGACTGTGAAAGCACTCCGGGCCATTGTTAATGCGTTTAGCTGTACTGCAAGGTTTTGAAGCCCACATTGTAGGAGGATATTTTGACTTTTCGTCCACATAGGTTTCTAATAAATAGTCAGAGAACTTAGAACATCGTTCATTTGTGGGTGCCTCTGGTATCATCTCCTCTACAAAACTGTCTACGGTTTCATCAGGAGGTAGAAAGGGAAGTCCAAAAAATTGGGATAGCCATTTACCAATTTCACTAGATTTATCTTTGTAGTCCTGTGCAAGACCAAGAGACTGAATTTTGCTATACCACGCTTGACCAAGATGAAGCCTACAACCTTTAATTTCGACTTCCCTGAATTCTTCTCTTAGAAGGTTAACCATTCCAAGTTCAAAATCAAGATTTATTTTCTTCGGCTCAAATTTTTATAATAATTTCTTTTTTTCTCTCAGGTAAATAGTAAATAGCTAGGGTAAAATGCACTCAATCGTGGATTTTTTTGCACTCAAACGTAGGATTTTTTGTGCTCAAATGTAGGACCAATGCGCTCAAACATCGTGCAACGTTGAATATATACGTTTATTCAAACCAGAAATAACAGTTCAAACGTATAGGTGGCCGACATTAGGACAAACGGACCTTCGGACTAACGAACCTTCGGACTAATGGACCTTCGGACTAACGAACCTTCGGACTAATGGACCTTCGGACTAACGCCACGGAACCGTTATCACCTGTGGCTAATAATCTGAGGGGTGGCAAGCAGGGGCGGATCCAGGATTTCAAGTTAGGGGAGGGGGCACTTAAAAAAATCGCGCCGAGCAGAGGGAGACGCGAAACATTTTGGGGTATTTCGTGTGAAAAATCACGATTTTATGCCAAAAAATCATATATTTTCCAATTTTAGGGGGGGGGCACACACCAGGTGTGCCCCCCCCCTGGATCCGCCCCTGGCAAGGTATTTATGTGTAAGATATGTACATGTCAATACACATGGGGATTGGGGGTGGGGGTGATGTGGAATGATCTTAGCACTTGATACAAATGATGATGAATAAAGCAGGATAACTGATTATAAATCAATGTCTTCATATGAAAAGTGATGTAATATGTACAATGGTATCAAATTTTAATATTTCTATAAAACAATTCATACAAAAACAACATTTTCTTTAGCACTATAAAAACATAATAACTGGCACTACATAAAACCAGTATGTTTTCTTCTGAAACAAAAATTGGCACTACATATAACCAGTATGCTTACCCCCAATCTGATTAAAATTTGATCTAGCACTTGTTCCCCCTGAAATGTTGCAGTGTAGGGTACCAGAGGAAATCCCATTACAGGTCACATGTGAGTAACCTTTTGTTATAAATATAATACAGCCGCCCGATTACAGTGACCCGTGACCCAGATTAGCAGGTTCCAGCAGTTTTTTTCTAAATACTGTTGTTTAATAATGATATGATAAATATGGTTATGACTTTATTCAGCCAATTAGATTGCTCTTAGCATGTAAATCAGCTTAGTAACAATTAAAAAAAAATCTTGCAATCACTATTTTCATTGGTTGGTACATAGGGTCACAAGAACTCTTGTGACCCTTAATGTGATTTCTGCAGATTTTAATCAGATTGGCTTAACCTTGAAGCAAACATTAAAATTGGCACTATATAAAACCAGCATGTTTTTTTTTTACCCCTGAATCAAACATTTCAAATAATTCATCAGCAATGTTGCTTTCCTATAAAAACATACAACAGTGTCTAATAACAAATAATATGTTATAAGTTAATCATACTAAAAAATTACCATCTTTTCATCATGTTGTGAACTTGAATATTCTTCAATATTTAGAATAAAAATATTTATTGACCATATTAATCTACATTTAAGTTTGACCTTTGTAACAAAAAATAATAATCCAGTAGCCCCCCTCTTATAAGTCAACCCCTTCTGTAATAAAAATGTGGCCTTATAAGAGGGGTAGTCTCCCTTGATGAGGAACATTTAGTGATTATTTACTATCTCAGTGGATCTTAAAGTCTGGTCTGATAAGAGGGGTGGCTTTTGGTGAGAGTGACCTGATAAGAGGGGTGGTGTTTGGTGAGAGTGGCCTTATAAGAGGGGTCGCTTTTGGTGAGAGTGGCCTTATAAGAGGGGTGGTCTTTGGTGAGAGTGGCCTTATAAGAGGGATGGCCTTTGGTGAGAGTGGCCTTATAAGAGGGGTCGCTTTTGGTGAGAGTGGCCTTATAAGAGGGGTGGTCTTTGGTGAGAGTGGCCTTATAAGAGGGGTGGTCTTTGGTGAAAGTGGCCTTATAAGAGGGATGGTCTTTGGTGAGAGGGACCTGATAAGAGGGGTGGCTTTTGGTGAGAGGGGCCTTATAAGAGGGATGGCCTTTGGTGAGAGTGGCCTTATAAGAGGGGTGGTCTTTGGTGAGAGTGGCCTTATAAGAGGGGTGGTCTTTGGTGAGAGTGGCCTTATAAGAGGGGTAGTCTTTGGTGAGAGTGGCCTTATAAGAGGGGTGGTCTTTGGTGAGAGTGGCCTTATAAGAGGGGTGGTCTTTGGTGAGAGTGGCCTTATAAGAGGGGTGGTCTTTGGTGAGAGTGGCCTTATAAGAGGGGTGGTCTTTGGTGAGAGTGGCCTTATAAGAGGGGTGGTCTTTGGTGAGAGTGGCCTTATAAGAGGGATGGTCTTTGGTGAGAGGGACCTTATAAGAGGGGTGGTCTTTGGTGAGAGTGGCCTTATAAGAGGGATGGTCTTTGGTGAGAGGGACCTTATAAGAGAGGTGGTCTTTGGTGAGAGTGGCCTTATAAGTGGGGTGGTCTTTGGTGAGAGGGACCTGATAAGAGGGGTGGCTTTTGGTGAGAGGGGCCTTATAAGAGGGATGGCCTTTGGTGAGAGTGGCCTTATAAGAGGGGTGGTCTTTGGTGAGAGGGGCCTTATAAGAGGGATGGTCTTTGGTGAGAGTGGCCTTATAAGAGGGGTGGTCTTTGGTGAGAGTGGCCTTATAAGAGGGGTGGTCTTTGGTGAGAGTGGCCTTATAAGAGGGGTGGTCTTTGGTGAGAGTGGCCTTATAAGAGGAGTGGTCTTTGGTGAGAGGGACCTTATAAGAGGGGTGGTCTTTGGTGAGAGTGGCCTTATAAGAGGGATGGCCTTTGGTGAGAGGGACCTTATAAGAGGGGTGGTCTTTGGTGAGAGTGGCCTTATAAGAGGGGTGGTCTTTGGTGAGAGGGACCTTATAAGAGGGATGGCCTTTGGTGAGAGGGACCTTATAAGAGGGGTGGTCTTTGGTGAGAGTGGCCTTATAAGAGGGGTGGTCTTTGGTGAGAGGGACCTTATAAGAGGGATGGCCTTTGGTGAGAGTGGCCTTATAAGAGGGGTGGTCTTTGGTGAGAGTGGCTTAATAAGAGGGGTGGTCTTTGGTCAGAGGGACCTTATAAGAGGGGTGGTCTTTGGTGAGAGTGGCCTTATAAGAGGGATGGTCTTTGGTGAGAGTGGCCTTATAAGAGGGGTGGTCTTTGGTGAGAGTGGCCTTATAAGAGGGGTAGTCTTTGGTGAGAGGGACCTTATAAGAGGAGTGGTCTTTGGTGAGAGGGACCTTATAAGAGGGGTGGTCTTTGGTGAGAGTGACCATATAAGAGGGGTAGTCTTTGGTGAGAGGGACCTTATAAGAGGAGTGGTCTTTGGTGAGAGGGACCTTATAAGAGGAGTGGTCTTTGGTGAGAGTGGTCATATAAGAGGGGTGGTCTTTGGTGAGAGGGACCATATAAGAGGGGTGGTCTTTTGTGAGAGTGGTCATACTAGAGGCTCCTAGGAGCCTGTAATTGCTCACCTGGCTCAAAGTTGGCCCCAAAAAAGAAAAGCCATAATTATTGCTAAGTATATGGAAGATTCTGTAGTAAAATCCGTTGACATACTACTGAAAGATAATTTAATAAGGAATCTAAAGAAAAAACTGCATCAAAATCAGACAAAAAATAAACGTTCTATACAATAAAGTATGTTTGCTTTAAATTGCATGGGTAACTGCTTTCACAGTAGAACATTTTTAAGCATTTAACCAATGGTCCTATGTAAAAACTATGTCTGCTGATGGCAACAATATCGCATGCAGGTTGCATGGGCTCACCAGACACAATTCTGAAAGGGGACCACTAATGACCATTTCACAATAGTTTGGGCCCCACTGGCCCAGCAGTTTCAGAGGAGAAAATGTTTAAGTGAATTTTTGCAAATCTTCTATTTTTAGCAATGGCCACCATCTTCTTTGGTGGGCGGGGTTGTCAGGATATAATTCTGAAAGGGGACCATCTAAAGACCATTTCACCATAGTTTGGGCCCATTTCAACCAGCAGTTTCAGAGGAGATCATTTTTAAGTGATTTTTTGCCAAATTTTCTATTTTTAGTAATGGCGGACATCTTGGCTGGCAGCCGGGGTCGTCAGACAGAATTCTGAAAGGGGATCACCTAAAGACCATTCCACCATAGTTTGGGACCAATTGGCCCAGCAGTTTCAGAGGAGATAATTTTTAAGTGATTTTTTGCTGAATTTTCTATTTTTAGTAACGGTGGCCATCTTGGTTGGCAACCGGGGTCGTCGGACACAATTCTGAAAGATGACCACCTAAAGATCATTCCACCATAGTTTGGGCCCAATTGGCCCAGTAGTTTCAGAGGAGATAATTTTTAAGTGATTTTTTGCCAAATTTTCTATTTTTAGCAACGGCAGCTATCATGGTTGGCGGTGGGGGTCGTCAGACACAATTCTCAGAGAGGACGATCTGAAGACCATATCATCATAGTTTGGGCCCAATTGGCTCAGCAGTTTCAGAGAAGATAATTTTTAAGTGATTTTTTGCCAAATTTTCTATTCTTAGTAATGGCAGCCATCTTGGTTGGCAGGGGGATTGTCAGACACAATTCTGAAAGGGGACCACCCAAGGACCATTCCACCAAAGTTTGGTTCAAATTGGCCCAGTGGTTTTAGAGGAGTTGATTAAAATGCAAAAAGCTAACGACAGACGGACGACGGACGACCAGTGGTAGCAATAGCTCACCTGACCCTTTGGGTCAGGTGAGCTAATAAGAGGGGTGGTCTTTGGTGAGAGGGGCCTTATAAGAGAGGGACTATTGTACTCTTACACTTGTTCATTAATACAGTCAAACCTGGCTATGCGGTAACCCCTCTATTAAGCAGTCACCTGTATTAAAAGGTCACATTTTTCTTGTCCTGGCAATGAAAATTTCATATGAATTAAGCATCTTTCAAGAGGTCACCTGTCTTATAAGGCCACTTTTCTTTGTCCCAAAGGTGACCTCTTAATACAAGTTTGACTGTAGATTTATCATGTACAAATATTGTTGACCTTCTCATCTCAAGATAGAAACACACTTGTTTAGATATTCCGTTTTCTTACAATAATTTTTTTTATTGAAAATCTATCTTAATTAACAAAATATCAAAAAGTTTTAATAATCAATTTCTTTACCTACATTTGTAAATCAGTATCTATTTTTATAAATTTTTTCTGTTTATCAAAATTTTGTAAAATTACCTTTGTGTTAAAATCTGTTTTAACTATACACAGGTGTGTCGTCAAGTTCTTGAAAAGATTAAATTTTACAAACTTTCTAAACAATGGGACAAGATAACATGTATTTTTTCATAGGTTGTAGATTATTTCGGTAAAAACAAAATGATGTACCCTTAAGCCCCTGTTACACGGTAAAGCAAATATCATTATACTTGTATCATCAACCAAAAAATACAGTGTAAACAATGCTATTACTCTATATCATGCAACTCTTAGAAGTTGCATGATACACACTTTGGGATAGAATGTTCTATTCTGTACAGCAAGGATCACGATACATTTTATATCTGACCCAGGGGCGGATCCAGGATTTCAAGTCAGGGGGGGGGTGCACTTAAAAAAATTGCACTGAGCGGAGGGAGGCGCGAAATTTTTTGGGGTATTTCGTGTGAAAAATCATCATTTTACGCCAAAAAATCTTATTTTTTCCAATCTTAATCAGAGATCTTGGTTTGAGGTCAGGAGGTTACAACATCATCAACAAATAAAAGCACATGGTAAATAAAACATGACTGGAAAGGGGAAAAAAGTAGTGATGTTATTTGGTCAAAGGAACAGATGGAGAGTCTCCTCAATTTGTATGATAATGTCTTCTTTGTCAGGAACAATTTGTAAACAAACTCTGCATGAAACATGCTACTTGATTTAGTGTGTAAACTGACAAGGATCACGATACAAAAAGTTGCATGATACAAGTATCGCGATACTTGCTTTACCGTGTAAGAGGGCCTTTACAGACTGAAAAGTATGTATCATCCAATCAAAGCATTGTATATATTTGATAAAATATGTATCGTCCAATCAAAACACTGTATAAATTTGATAAAATATGTATCGTCCAACCAAAACACTGTATATATTTGATAAAATATGTATCGTCCAATCAAAACACTGTATATAATTGATAAAATATGTATCGTCCAATCAAAGCACTGTATATATTTGATAAAATAGGCATCGTCTAATCAAAGCACTGTATATATTTGATAAAATATTTATCTTCCAATCAAAACACTGTCTATATTTGATAAAGTGTTCTTTTTTAATACGAATACAAAACCTGTACTCAAAACTTATAAGAGTAAAACCCTACATATTGCCTTGATATCTTGAAGGAATCTCAATTCAGAATTATTACTAAAACATCTGAGATCTGACTGATGTAAGTCTGAACATTTTTTAGTTTTCAGAAATCCTGATCAGAAGTTTTACATACCATTTGAATTCTACTTTGATAAAGTATGTATCATCCAATCAAAACACTGTATATATTTGATCTTAGTGTTCTGATTGGCTGTTTTCTTTAATATGAGAACAATATCTGCTAAAAAGTCTCAGATTTGACTCACGTAGGCTGGACATTTGTTTATTTTCAGAAATCCTGATAAGAAGTTTTACGTACCATTTGAATTCTACTCTGTCCACAAATAACTGGGGGTTCTTTGAACTTAGACTTATCAGCTTCAAGTTTCTCCAGTCCAAAGTCCCACTCTTCATGTAGGTATTCATTGTTTAGTCTGTCTGCCAACTTTTTATCATGATGAGACAACAAGCGATCAAAATCAACCAACTGCAAAAAAAAAAAAAAAAAAAAATATCAATATGATAGTTACCATAGTAATGTTGAATTGCAGGCCAGGATTCTCATGCAAAGTAATGTTACGGTATTCAGGTTTTCATTCTTTCTCATGCAAAGTAATGTTACAGTATTCAGGTTTCCATTCTCATGCAAAGTAATGTTACAGTATTCAAGTTTTCATTCTCATGCAAAGTAATGTTACAGTATTCAGATTTTCATTCTCATGCAAAGTAATGTTACAGTATTCAGATTTTCATTCTCATGCAAAGTAATGTTACAGTATTCAGGTTTTCATTCTCATGCAAAGCAATGTTATAGTATTCAGGTTTTCATTCTCATGCAAAGTCATGTTATAGTATTCAGATTTTCATTCTCATGCAAAGTAATGTTACAGTATTCAGATTTTCATTCTCATGCAAAGTAATGTTACAGTATTCAGATTTTCATTCTCATGCAAAGTAATGTTACAGTATTCAGATTTCCATTCTCATGCAAAGTAATGTTACAGTATTCAGGTTTTCATTCTCATGCAAAGTAATGTTACAGTATTCAAGTTTTCATTCTCATGCAAAGTAATGTTACAGTATTCAGATTTTCATTCTCATGCAAAGTAATGTTACAGTATTCAGATTTTCATTCTCATGCAAAGTAATGTTACAGTATTCAGGTTTTCATTCTCATGCAAAGCAATGTTATAGTATTCAGGTTTTCATTCTCATGCAAAGTCATGTTATAGTATTCAGATTTTCATTCTCATGCAAAGTAATGTTACAGTATTCAGATTTTCATTCTCATGCAAAGTAATGTTACAGTATTCAGATTTTCATTCTCATGCAAAGTAATGTTACAGTATTCAGATTTCCATTCTCATGCAAAGTAATGTTACAGTATTCAGGTTTTCATTCTCATGCAAAGTAATGTTACAGTATTCAGATTTTCATTCTCATGCAAAGTAATGTTACAGTATTCAGATTTCCATTCTCATGCAAAGTAATGTTACAGTATTCAGGTTTTCATTCTCATGCAAAGTAATGTTACAGTATTCAGATTTTCATTCTCATGCAAAGTAATGCTACAGTATTCAGGTTTTCATTCTCATGCAAAGTAATGTTACAGTATTCAGGTTTTCATTCTCATGCAAAAGTGTTCTATTTCAGGCCAGGATTCTAATGCAATGTTACATTTAATGCTTTCATTCTCAGGCAATGTAATGTCAGACTCATTTCTACTTCACATCCAATATCCACCTCCACCAATAAAACTGATTGCCATGATATAACTGAACATGATATAACTGAAATATTGTTCAAAGAGTTCAACACAATAACCCTCCTCCATAATTCATAGGTCCTATTCTAATTCACATTCTCATGTCCAAAGTTCCATCTTCAATCTACATTCCAATGCCCACAGGTCCCATTTCTAATCTCCATCCCCACACCCAAAGGATCCCTGTCTTCTCAACTAATAATCTTTCCCTCTCCATATCCCCATATCCCCATATCCCCAGGGTACTTACATCTTGATATTCCTTCATGTTTTGGAAGATATAATTAGTTGGAACTAAAGCACAAATTACAAAATTTCCAAAATTCTGATGATTTCTGCAACTTAATTGATAAATTCCTTTACATAATTATTGTGTACATATTTTGAACTCCACTTTAAAAATTTCAGCTGCAAATTTTTTAATTCACACATATTGTTTCTTCATTTAAGTGGTTTATAATCCGTTTTATTCTATTTTTAATTTCATTTTGAAATATCGTGCCAGTTTTCCCGTTACATTTTATCCTTAAATATAATCTTTGACTTTTTAATGTCCAGTGTTTGAATAACGGATTGCCGTTGTTTGCTGAGCCTCTTGTAACAACAGTTTCTATGTTTCAAATAAAAATGACTTTCACAAGCAAACACCATGATCTTTTAACATCAAATATATACCATGGAATAATTTTCTTTTGTTATAGAAAGTAATTAAGTACAAAGAGTTTAACACATAGAATCCTGTTCATGTAAAGTTAGTTGAGTTGAAAAAAGATTCTAAATAATCATTCTTTCATTTGTTTCTCTTCCAGCTTAATAAACACAGCTGAAAACTTAGTAAATTAAACTTAATTATTACGTCAATGCTTCACGACAACAAAAGTGACGATTTTTTATCCTTTTATCGCTGGTGTTTTAAAGTAACACTCGTGTAACAATAGGTGTATTTTAGGAGTTATATAATTACTACCAGTTATTTTTTAAATGTTTAGAACATACTAGCTGATTTATATTATAATTAAATCTAACTTTCCCTTTTGTAAACATTCTAATTAAAAAGTTATAATACAAAGTAAAAATAAAACCTATATTATTTTACCTCCTCAACATTGGCCTCTAAACAGATTTTTCGGGTACAATAAAATTAAATGATGTTACGATAATACAGCAAAATAATAATATTTACAACAATAACTAGATTAAAAGAGTTTATCTGATTTAACGGGATTTATAAAATCTCAGCGATAAATATGCCCTAAAACTAAAATGTGCTTAAAAGTCAATAGAATAAAGTTAATACACAAAGACTTGTTAATTGTCTACTAGTTCTGTGTTGTTATAACTGATAAATCAAGTCAATCAGAGATTGGGGGGTTTGTATTCATTGGGGGTCTGTTTTAAAGTGATTGGGTTCAGGTATTTACAAACATTGATGTTCAGGATCTGCGAAGTCATGCCGATCGCTTACTTTGATTTGTTTTATAAACTTGAAGAAAATCCAAATTATTATATAATATTGTAGAAATAATGCTTTATATGGAACAGGCATTAACATATTATTAATTCATTTATTTTAAAGTAATATTTTATTTTAACATGAAAATACCTGAGATTCATGATTCTAATGCAAATAATAATAGTTTTTTTTTTACACAAAAAGTATGCCCCCTATTCTATCATATTTTGGGAAATATACCTTGTAGAAGCCATGTACAGTTTAATAAGTAATTGACAAAATGCACAAATCTGACAAAATAAAACACTGATTTAAAATATAAAAATTTTGGACAAAGGCAGCTTCTCAATTTCTCTATTTTTTATGACATATTCAAAGGGGGGGGGGGGGGGGTGGGGGTGGGGGGGGGGGGGGGGGGGTGTTTAATGCCACTTTCAACAATATTTCAGCTATATCATGGCAGTCAGTTTTATTGGTGGAGAAAACCAGAGTACCCGGAGAAGACCACCGACCTGCCGCAAGTCACTGATAAACTTTATCACATAATGTTGTATCGAGTACACCTCGCCATGAGTGGAATTTGATCTCATGTTAGTAGTGATAGGCACTGATTGTATAAATCCAACTACTGTATCGATCACGATCACGACCGCCCCCTATTCAAAGAGGGTAATAACTCCTTCAAAACTGATTCTATCAATCTGCCAAAACAAAATCTATATCTCTATTTGGTAATAAGCAAGCGTACAAACATTTGGGAATTCTCTTGATGTAGGAGTGCCCAGCATACAAAGATTTGGGGATTCCCTTGATGTAGGAGTGCCCAGCATACACAGATTTGGGAATTCTCTTGATGTAGGAGTGCCCAGCATACACAGATTTGGGGATTCCCTTGATGTAGGAGTGCCCAGCATACAAAGATTTGGGGATTCCCTTGATGTAGGAGTGCCCAGCATACAAAGATTTGGGGATTCCCTTGATGTAGGAGTGCCCAGCATACAAAGATTTGGGAATTCCCTTGATGTAGGAGTGCCCAGTATACAAAGATTTGGGGATTCCCTTGATGTAGGAGTGCCCAGCATACACAGATTTGGGGATTCCCTTGATGTAGGAGTGCCCAGCATACAAAGATTTGGGGATTCCCTTGATGTAGGAGTGCCCAGCATACATGTACAAAGATTTGGGGATTCCCTTGATGTAGGAGTGCCCAGCATACAAAGATTTGGGAATTCCCTTGATGTAGGAGTGCCCAGCATACACAGATTTGGGGATTCCCTTGATGTAGGAGTGCCCAGCATACAAAGATTTGGGAATTCCCTTGGTGTAGAGGGATTTGTGATATATGTATGTCTAGATGCATGGACAGACAGACATGACGAGGCATGTAGGAGTGCCCAGCATACAAAGATTTGAGGATTCCCACGATATAGATGGATTTGTGACATACGGATGTTTAGACACACACACAGACAGACATGATGAGGCATTTAGGAGTGCCCAGCAGATAAGGTTTGAGGATTCCATTGAAGTAGATAGATTTGTGACATACAGATGTCTAGACACACAGACAGACAAACATGATGAGGCATGTAGGAGTGCCCAGCATACAAAGATTTGAGGATTCCCACGATATAGATGGATTTGTGACATACAGATGCTTAGACACACACACAGACAGACATGATGAGGCACGTAGGAGTGCCCAGCAGATAAGGTTTGAGGATTCCATTGATGTAGATAGATTTGTGACATACAGATGTCACACGGACAGACATTTTTTTTGTAGGAGTAGCCAGCAGATAAGAAGCTTAGTATTTCCTCTTGTTCATATTACATATTAACCTTTAACCTTCTATTTAACACCACATCTATATTTCTACTTTTCCACAAATTAATAAATCATGCTTGATTATCTACTATATCAAATGGTTCAAAAGAATCTAAAAATAGAATAAATACCTCATTTCACATTTCACATTTTTCCACTTTAATTCCACAGCACACTTATTTAACAAAATTACGCTTAAATAAAACAATCTTGTAACAGGACTAAATATTTATTCTATGGTCTCTTTTCAATGGACATTTAATATATTATTTTGATAAAGAAACAAGTTGAAGACACCCCCTGATATATTTCTCTCATGTATGTAATTAATCACTTTTAAAATCCAACAATTTAAAATTAAAGGTTTTTCTCAAGGATAAAGAGCCGATAGATTACAGAAATTAAACAAAGATATTTTAAGATATTCTATCTGTTTAAATAGAAATGTGTTGTACACTACAACAAAATTTTGATGTTACATTTTGCTATATATGGGAACACAGACTGAAAGTTTCTTAAATTATTTCATTTTAAAAAACTAAGACAGAAAGATTGAATATATCTTGAAACAGATAAAAAAAAATGCTAGTACAGAATTAGCTTCAAAATGTTTTTAAGGGACGGGGAGTTATAGAATTGAAAGTCATTTAGACATAGTTTAAAAATAAATGAAAGGAGTTTTTTTGGCTTAGGTTTATGGTGTTTAATGCCACTTCCAATAATATTTCAGTTATATCGTGGCAGTCAGTTTTATTGGTGGAGGAAACCGGAGTACCTGGAGAAAACCACTGACCTGTCACAAGTCATTAACAAACTTTATTACATAATGTTGCATTGAGTACACTACACCATGAACGGGGTTCGAATTCACAACTTTAGTGGTGATAGGCACTGATTGCATAGGTAGTTGTAAATCCAACTACAATACGATCAAGACCACGATGGTCACGAAAATCAAAGGAAGATATTACAATGAAATTGTGAGGAAGATGAAAAATAGAATCATGAATCTTGAGAAAAATTTAATCAAGTCACTGAACCATAGAAATGAGGTCAAAGTTGGATAAGTTCCAGGGTGAAGGGTTAACCTATCTTGTATGCTCAAATGTGAACTAAATAGAACAAGCACACAACTATTAAAAAAAAATAAAAAAAGTCAAAAAAATTAAAGAAATAAAATCAAGGTCATTACTTGAGGTTTTCATGCAAAAAGAATTTGAAGATACCAAAGGGGTAATCAGAATCCATAAATTGAAGAAGAACAGACAACACAATGGCGAAAAGAAAAAGTACAAAAGGGCAAACAACGATCTACAAAACATAGATATAAAACTAAAGATCGAGTAACACGAATCCCACTAAAAACCGAGGGTGAACTCAGGTGCTCCGGAAGGGTAAGTAGTTCCTGTTCCACTAGTGGCACCCGTCGTGTTACTCTAGTTACAAACCCAGTGATAAGTCATGAAAGAGGAAAGGATTAGGGTTAGGAACTCTAACCCTGCAAAACATCATATACAAAATATCCTACAAATATGATGCAGTCAAAAAATGTAGTGGCAATTTTAACAAAATAACAATCGTCTAAAAACAAGAATTATGTTTGATTACATAACAGTACAATATTTTAAATAGAAATTGACTAAAAGTTTGATACAATATTACCTGAATTAATTGATTTTAAATAGTGTACAATTTCAGGATCTAGTGAGAAAAATACATTTGATCTATTTTTAATTTTTTGTGATTGTAAGAAAATTCTAATTTCCTGCTATTGTATGGTTTAGACTTTCAATTTGACCAAATTCATTTTGAATTATTTTAGGGATTTATAATTTACAACCCATGATAAAACTGTTCTATATGATCTCAATGGTGCTCATGTTAAATGTTAACAGCCAGCCATCTAATTATCATGAGGGAGAGGGTTCTAATTAAGCAGTTTAACTCAGCCACTTTTTTGTACCTATCATAAGACAGGGCCATGTATTTCCATCGACATATGTTGTAGTATTTTTGTTTGTGTTCAATGGTTTTAGGAGGTGATTGCTTTGTTTTGTTGATATTGATTGAAATGAATTGCTGACCATCACTGGTTAAATTTTCTTTTCATTAAATACCGGTATTTGCTTTAGATTTCCGAGTAGGATATGCATCTTTAAGAGGAAGATTTAATTTTTTTTTAGAAAGAATGTTTGGACAACTTTGCATGGAAAATCAAATTCATCACAATTGGTAGATTTTATACATAATACTTTTATAAATAAAAAAAATAAATCACTCATAGCCAAGGAAAGGAAAAGTGTTTGGGACATTCAAATTATAAATTTTATTATAAAATATTTTTAATAGCAGACGAAGACTTTAAAATGTTATCACTACATCTCTGATGGAAAATACTTTAAAAAAAATATGAGGATTTACACAGTAAAAGGGAGACAACTCTATTAGTTATACTAATGTTTGATCTAATACACTTATGCATTTCTTTGTCCAAACACTTTGTTGACCAGTCAAGGTCAAAATTATACATAATACATAAGACATCATGTATAATGCATTAACTGCTATAACAATCTGTATTAAACCAGAGGCTCACCTGAGACTGCATTGCTCACATGAGCTTGCACTGCTCACCTGGTTATTGATACACTTGTTCAATCAAAGCATAGTATTTGAGAAGTTTGTATGAGAAGAAGGGTAAGAATTCAGGGTGAAGCATTATGCCCCCCAATCTGATTAAAATCAGGTTTTTTACTTATGCCCCTTTACTGGTATGCCCCCCAATCTGATTAAAATCAGGTCTTTTACTTGCTCCCCTTTACTGTTATGTCCCCCAATCTGATTAAAATCAGGTCTTTTACTTGCTCCCCTTTACTGGTATGTCCCCCAATCTGATTAAAATCAGGTCTTTTACTTGCTCCCCTTTACTGGTATGTCCCCCCAATCTGATTAAAATCAGGTCTTTTACTTGCTCCCCTTTACTGGTATGTCTCCCAATCTGATTAAAATCAGGTCTTTTACTTGCTCCCCTTTATTGGTATGTCCCCCCAATCTGATTAAAATCAGGTCTTTTACTTGCTCCCCTTTACTGGTATGTCTCCCAATCTGATTAAAATCAGGTCTTTTACTTGCTCCCCTTTACTGGTATGTCCCCCAATCTGATTAAAATCAGGTCTTTTATTTGCTCCCCTTTACTGGTATGTCCCCCCAATCTGATTAAAATCAGGTCTTTTACTTGCTCCCCTTTACTGGTATGTCCCCCCAATCTGATTAAAATCAGGTCTTTTACTTGCTCCCCTTTACTGGTATGTCTCCCAATCTGATTAAAATCAGGTCTTTTACTTGCTCCCCTTTATTGGTATGTCCCCCCAATCTGATTAAAATCAGGTCTTTTACTTGCTCCCCTTTACTGGTATGTCTCCCAATCTGATTAAAATCAGGTCTTTTACTTGCTCCCCTTTACTGGTATGTCCCCCAATCTGATTAAAATCAGGTCTTTTACTTGCTCCCCTTTACTGGTATGTCCCCCCAATCTGATTAAAATCAGGTCTTTTACTTGCTCCCCTTTACTGGTATGTCCCCCCAATCTGATTAAAATCAGGTCTTTTACTTGCTCCCCTTTACTGGTATGTCTCCCAATCTGATTAAAATCAGGTCTTTTACTTGCTCCCCTTTATTGGTATGTCCCCCCAATCTGATTAAAATCAGGTCTTTTACTTGCTCCTCTTTACTGATATGTCGTGACATGGGGGATCTGAGGAAACCCTATGAGGGTTCACATCTAAGGGAGATAACTTGATTACCTTAAATAAATCTCCTTCCTTCCCTTCAGCTCTTTCCATACTCTTAAATGTAAACTCCTCATATAAATCAGCCCTGAAATTGAAATAACACTGTATTAATGTCATGAAATATCAAATCTGAGAAAACAACACTGTATTAATGTCATGAAATATCAAATCTGAGAAAATAACACTGTATTAATGTCATGAAATATCAAATCTAAGAAAATAACACTGTATTAATGTCATGAAATATCAAATCTGAGAAAATAACACTGTATTAATGTCATGAAATATCAAATCTGAGAAAATAACACTGTATTTATATCATGAAATATCAAATCTGAGAAAAGAACACTGTATTAATGTCATGATATATCAAATCTGAGAAAATAACACTGTATTAATGTCATGCAATATCAAATCTGAGAAAATAACACTGTGTTAATGTCATGAAATATCTAATCTGAGAAAATAACACTGTATTAATGTCATGATATATCAAATCTGAGAAAATAACACTGTGTTAATGTCATGATATATCAAATCTGAGAAAATAACACTGTGTTAATGTCATTAAATATCAAATCTGAGAAAATAACACTGTATTAATGTCATGAAATATCAAATCTGGGAAAATAACACTGTATTAATGTCATGAAATATCAAATCTGAGAAAATAACACTGTATTAATGTCATGATATATCAAATCTGAGAAAATAACACGGTGTTAATGTCATGAAATATCTAATCTGAGAAAATAGCACTGTATTAATGTCATGAAATATCAAATCTGGGAAAATAACACTGTATTAATGTCATGAAATATCAAATCTGAGAAAATAACACTGTGTTAATGTCATGATATATCAAATCTGAGAAAATAACACTGTGTTAATGTCATGAAATATCAAATCTGAGAAAATAACACTGTGTTAATGTCATGAAATATCAAATCTGAGAAAATAATATGAGAAATAGTCACTTGAAAACATAAAACTAGAGGCTCAGTGGGCTGAGCCTGTGTCGCTCACCTTTCATTCTGCTTTGAGGAAACTTAATACAGAACCTCCCATAGGTGCTTCCCACCAAGTTTTGGTCATTTGGCTAAGCAGTTACAGAGAAGAAGATACTTAGAAGTCGACCAATCAGAAACAAGAATGGCCTGTGGTGGCCATGTTTATTAACGGATCGGAATTAAATGAGCAATCTTTATAGATGACCTTCCAAGGATGCTTCCTACCAAGTTTCGATTCACTTGGCAAAGTGGTTTCAGAGAAGAAGATTTTTTAGAAATCAACCAATCAGAAACAAGAATTGCCTGTGGCGGCCATGTTTGTTAACAGATCAGAACTAAATGAGCAATCTTTATAGAGGACCTTCCAAGGATGATTCCTACCAAATTTCGATTCATTTGGCCAAGCGGTTACAGAGGAGAATATTTTTTTAGAAATCAACCAATCAGAAACAAGAATTGCCTGTGGCGGCCATGTTTGTCAACGGATCGGGACGAAATGAGCATTTTTTATAGAGGACATGATATAGATGCTTCCTAACAAGTTTCGGTTCATTTGGCCAAGCGGTTTCAGAGGTCTGATTGACTTTAACACTATGAGGTCTGTTTGACTTTAACACTATGAGGTTTGATTGATTTTAACACTATGAGGTCTGTTTGACTTTAACACCATGAGGTCTGTTTGACTTTAACACCATGAGTTCTGATTGACTTTAACACCATGAGGTCTGTTTGACTTTAACACTATGAGGTCTGATTGACTTTAACACTATCAGGTCTGTTTGACTTTAACATCATGAGGTCTGATTGACTTTAACACTATGAGGTCTGTTTGACTTTAACACTATGAGGTTTGATTGATTTTAACACTATGAGGTCTGTTTGACTTTAACACCATGAGGTCTGATTGACTTTAACACTATGAGGTCTGATTGACTTTAACACTATGAGGTCTGTTTGACTTTAACACTATGAGGTCTGATTGACTTTAACACCATGAGGTCTGATTGACTTTAACACTATGAGGTCTGTTTGACTTTAACACTATGAGGTCTGTTTGACTTTAACATCATGAGGTCTGTTTGACTTTAACACTATGAGGTCTGTTTGACTTTAACACTATGAGGTCTGATTGACTTTAACACCATGAGGTCTGATTGACTTTAACACCATGAGGTCTGATTGACTTTAACACCATGAGGTCTGTTTGACTTTAACACCATGAGGTCTGATTGACTTTAACATCATGAGGTCTGATTGACTTTAACACTATGAGGTCTGATTGACTTTAACACCATGAGGTCTGATTGACTTTAACATCATGAGGTCTGATTGACTTTAACACTATGAGGTCTGTTTGACTTTAACATCATGAGGTCTGTTTGACTTTAACATCATAAGGTCTGATTGACTTTAACACTATGAGGTCTGTTTGACTTTAACACTATGAGGTCTGATTGACTTTAACACCATGAGGTCTGTTTGACTTTAACACTATGAGGTCTGTTTGACTTTAACATCATGAGGTTTGATTGACTTTAACATCATGAGGTCTGATTGACTTTAACACCATGAGGTCTGATTGACTTTAACATCATGAGGTCTGATTGACTTTAACATCATGAGGTCTGTTTGACTTTAACACTATGAGGTCTGTTTGACTTTAACACCATGAGGTCTAATTGACTTTAACATCATGAGGTCTGATTGACTTTAACACCATGAGGTCTGATTGACTTTAACACCATGAGGTCTGATTGACTTTAACACCATGAGGTCTGATTGACTTTAACACCATGAGGTCTGATTGACTTTAACACCATGAGGTCTGATTGACTTTAACACTATGAGGTCTGTTTGACTTTAACATCATGAGGTCTGTTTGACTTTAACACTATGAGGTCTGATTGACTTTAACACTATGAGGTCTGATTGACTTTAACACCATGAGGTCTGATTGACTTTAACACTATGAGGTCTGATTGACTTTAACACCATGAGGTCTGTTTGACTTTAACACCATGAGGTCTGTTTGACTTTAACACCATGAGGTCTGTTTGACTTTAACACTATGAGGTCTGTTTGACTTTAACACCATGAGGTCTGATTGACTTTAACACCATGAGGTCTGTTTGACTTTAACATCATGAGGTCTGATTGACTTTAACACTATGAGGTCTGATTGACTTTAACACTATGAGGTCTGTTTGACTTTAACACTATGAGGTCTGATTGACTTTAACACTATGAGGTCTGTTTGACTTTAACATCATGAGGTCTGTTTGACTTTAACACTATCAGGTCTGTTTGACTTTAACACCATGAGGTCTGTTTGACTTTAACACTATCAGGTCTGTTTGACTTTAACACCATGAGGTCTGTTTGACTTTAACACCATGAGGTCTGATTGACTTTAACACCATGAGGTCTGTTTGACTTTAACACTATGAGGTCTGTTTGACTTTAACACCATGAGGTTTGATTGACTTTAACACCATGAGGTTTGATTGACTTTAACACTATGAGGTCTGTTTGACTTTAACACCATGAGGTCTAGGTCTGATTGTATAAAAATTAAAATGAGTGTAGACACAATAATAAGTTTTTCATTCAATTCTAGTAAATATTACATATGTTTTATATCTGAGAAAGAAATGACATCAAAGAACATAATCTGATTCATTGTAAATACAGTAGTCTCCCTTCTTACATGGCTTCTGAAATAAAAAAGTAGACTTATAAGAGGGATGACTTCTCTTGAGGGTGACAATTAAGTAGTATTTTACTATCTCTGATCATCTGAAATCTGGCCTGATAAGAGAGGTGGTCTTATAAGAGGAGGACTCTTTTTATATATGTACCATAAAACTAGGTCAAGAAATTCAAACAGCTGCATTCTGTCAGGTTCTTCAAAGTCAACTGCCATGTGCTTAATTCTGTGCATCATCTTTAAGGGAGCTATACTCCTACCACACATCTGTAAAATAAAGGTTATCATTATCATAGGGGGCTGTTGTGGCCATGTTCGTATGGTAGTTGGATTTACAACTACCTATGCAATCAGTGCCTATTACGACTGATGTTGTGAGTTCGAATCTCGATCAGGGCGAGGTGTTCAACATTATGTGATAAAGTTTGTCAGTGACTTGCGACAGGTCGGTAGTTTTCTCAGGGTCCTCCGGTTTCCTCCATCAATAAAACTGACCGCCACGATATAACTGAAATATTGTTGAAAGTGGCATTAAACACCATCAAACAAACTCATTATCATAATATGTTGTACATAAATATAACTTTTTAATGGGTTAGAGTTATTGTGCTTAACGCCACTTTCAACAATACTTCACTTCAGTTACCGGTATATTGTGGTAGTCAGTTTTATTGATGGAGGAAAGAGTTATCTCCCATTTAATGGTCAGTAGTTGCACTACATTATTCATTTTTCTTATGAATAAATAAAGTGTATAAGTATGAAAATAAATCTAATGAAAAATAATTATTGGCTAGCCAAAGGCTACATCTACAGAGAATAATTTCACTACAAGTTAATAATATACAATAGTACAAGGGAATGTTTTTCAAACACGTTTAAGGGCCCGGGTGGCTCAATGAGTTAGGTAGTTGGATTACCTAACAACTTATACAAACCTATCACCAATATGGCATGGGTTCGCGCCCGGCTTTGTAAATTACAAAAAAAGGGTGCACTCGATTCACAACTGCAAGTGATAAGTTTACCAGTTGCTTGCCCATGGTCGGTGGTTCTCTCCGGCTTCTTCCACCACTAAAACCGGTCGCCATGATATAGCTGAAATATTGCTGAAAGTGGCGTTAAAACACCAAAAATCAAAAAAATCAAAATCAAACACGTTTAACATATTTCCCTTCCAAGGTTATCTTGGTTATTCTTAAACTTAATTGATATTTTTCATATTTCAAATTCTAATGAGGAAATTGTTTTAATATTTTTCAGACATTTATGTATATAACATATTACAAGTGTGTGTAAACTTAAATTGAATATAAAACATTTATTTAAGAATTAAAAACATTGATTCTACACAACATTTATTTAATATACAATAAAAGTGTTTACTAGTTTATAATTCTACTGTTTGCATACAACAGTCAATAGACCTGTTTTATTACCAGACAATGTTATTTACAAGTTAGAATGTATTTATAGAACTAAATATGTTTGTTTGTTTGTTTGATGGTGCTTAACATCATTTTCAACAATATTTCAGTTATATCCTGGCAGTCAGTTTTATTGGTGGAGGAAACCGGAGGACCCTGGGAAAACCACAGTGGTGATAGGCACTGATTGCACAGGTAGTTGTAAATCTAACTACCATACGATCATGACCACAACAGCCACTTATAGCACTAAATAAAAATAATATAAAAATTATTTTGCTGTACAAACTTTTAAAGGGTAAAAATTTAGGAAATCTTGCTGAGTAGACAACAAAACCTGTTAAATTCTTTACTCTAGAATTCATATTTCAATGCTGTCATTAAGTTTATTGGTGGAATTAGTTCTAAATCTCTTAATATAATATCCCATGACAGTTTTTTTTTTCAGAATAAATCTAAATTACATTTTAGTTTCATTCTGTTGAAAAAAGAATAGATTGATAATAAACTTGAGCCTAACTTTGAAGTGACAATTAATTAAACTTTTTTTTTAAAAAGATTAAAAACCTTTGAGAGTTTTTATTTATGCAGCCTGATTTGTAAGCTTTCAGGCCATTTTTCATATTTAATTCTAGTTTTTGTTTTTGGTAAGAAAAGGAATAATAAATAAAATCTACCTTGAAATTGCTCAAAAATAAAAGAAAATAGACATATAGTTTTTTTCTGCTTTCTAAAATATAATAACCATCTATTTATACTTGTGAACTATTTTTACACAATACTGAGATTGACAACTATTATAACAAGCAGTAAAAGTCTTTCTCACTCAACTTGTTAAAATGTAAGTCAATATTTACTCTCGTCAATACGACTTTATTCCATTTATACGTGGAGTACAATACAAACAAATATAATATACTATTATAATAATCTACGACCATCTACTTAATGTAAACTTAATTAATCATAGCGAGGACATCTGTCAAAACCTCTATATTGATCTTTATTAAATAAAATTTCTTTACAAAACTTTGCTAAGATCAACAGTCAATAATTAAGTGATTCAACAAAGATTATTATCTCATTTAAAACTAAATTTATCAAATTTTATAAAAAATGAAATCTTTTATGATAAATGGTATCAAAATATTTCATGATTATATAATGGTGTTTAATGTAATGGATTTTGAATAATTGTGGTTGAACTTCATGTTCCACATCAGAGAGGTGATCACCTCTATTATTATGACCATGGTGGCAGCCTCTCTGATGTACTATATGTTTATTAGCAAACTTCATATATTATTGTAGCATATGCCTAGTAGAAGACTTCATAAGTGTATAATACTATTGGCATAATTTATGCAAATAAGATATGTTTTTAAACCACAATAGAACAGGGTGGTGAATGTATGTCATAATTAGAAGATATTTTGTGCCACTTAAAGGTAAGTTTTTACTTATAGCATTAGTTATTGTATGGATAACATTAAATGTGATAGTGCGTCAAATGCCTCTACATGTCAGCTAAACAACGGTGTGTCACAAGTGTTTGATAGTTTGACAACAAGTTTTTGAACGATGAACACCGTTGTTTAGTCGACATTTAGGGGCATTTGATGCATTATCACATTTAAAGTTAACCTTGTAATAACTAATGCTATAAGTAAAAACTTACCACTAAGTGGCACAAAATGGCTTCTAATTATGACATACATTCACCCACCCCCTGTAGAAAGAAACAATTTTTTAACCCCAAAAACAATGTGTACCTTAAGTGCTGACAACATAGTTCGTTCCTCTAACATCATGCCCCTCATATCATTGCCTTCAAATGCTTTGTAAGCTATTCTGATGTTATACAATTCTTCAAATCTGTAAATATAGGAATAAAACAGAAGAATTAAATATGATATTAACTACTCCATTAAGTTAGTCAATTTATAATAAACATGGGTTCATATCATCACAATTACAATTCCTTGCAGTGTAAATGCTTCGTTAAAATTCCAGATTTGGTCTAAATTATTTTTAGATGATGAATGTAACTTATGTCAAGGCATGGCGTTCAATGAGGTAAAAGACCTTCTTGATGGACTTAGTATTTCACTCTCCTATGTGGAGGTAATAAATATAACTTACGTCAAAGCATGGTGGTCCATGAGGTAAAGTGCCTTTCTAATGACTTTAGTATTCCACTCTCCTGTGTGGAGGTTTCTTGTTCTGTGGATCGACTGCTGAAGTAATCGTAAGTCTAACATTTTGTTTACTTGCTGAAATAAATGATAATTTTATCCTGTATTAATACAGTCTTTCATGTTTTTTAAGTGTAATTTTCATGTGCCAGAGCTATCAACATTTATTATAGGCTCAAAGTTCAACTTCTTCTACAACTTTTGAGGTCAGGTTTTTTGTTAACCTAATTAATATTGTGGTGTATATTTAAACTTTTTTAACCAGCGATACATTAACAGCTAATATCATCATGTATCAGGTCATGTTAGAGGTCACGTTTGTTTCGTTTGTTTGATGGTGTTTAATGCCACTTTCAACAACATTTCAATTATATCGTGGCGATCAGTTTTATTGGTGGAGGAAACCGGAGGACCCGGAGAAAAACCACCGACCTTTCGCAAGTCACTGACAAACTTTATCACATAATGTTGTAAACCTCCCCCTGATCGAGATTCGAACTCACAACATTAGTGGTGATAGGCACTGATTGCATAAGTAGCTGTAAATCCAACTACCATACGATCACGGCCACAACGACCCCCAAGATTTCAAACAACCAATAAGCATTAAGCTCATACTAACCTTAGGTATTGAACATTATAGTACTTTTATGAAGGAGTAGAGGGACTCCGAATGTCAATGGAGGGGTCGTCATGGTCGTGATCGTATGGTAGCTGGATTCAACTACCTAGATTGCAATCAGTGCATATCACCACTAATCTTGTGAGTTCGAATCTCGATCGGGGTGAGGTTTACAACATTATGTTATAAAGTTTATCAGTGACTTGCAACAGGTCTGTGATTTTCTCTGGGTTCTCCAGTTTCCTCCACCAATAATACCATCAAACAAACAAACCAAATGTGAATGAAAGGTTACCTGATGTTACCTGATACAGGATGTGAATGAAAGGTTACCTGATGTGACCTGATACAGGATGTGAATCAAAGGTTACCTGATGTTACCTGATACAGAATGTGAATGAAAGGTTACCTGATGTTACCTGATACAGAATGTGAATGAAAGGTTACCTCATGTTACCTGATACAGGATGTGAATGAAAGGTTACCTGATGTTACCTGATACAGAATGTGAATGAAAGGTTACCTGATGTTACCTGATACAGGATGTGAATGAAAGGTTACCTGATGTGACCTGATACAGGATGTGAATGAAAGGTTACCTGATGTTACCTGATACAGGATGTGAATCACAGGTTACCTGATGTGACCTGATACAGGATGTGAATGAAAGTTTACCTGATGTTACCTGATACAGGATGTGAATGAAAGGTTACCTGATGTTACCTGATACAGGATGTGAATGAAAGGTTGCCTCATGTTACCTGATACAGAATGTGAATGAAAGGTTACCTGATGTTACCTGATACAGGATGTGAATGAAAGGTTACCTGATGTGACCTGATACAGGATGTGAATGAAAGTTTACCTGATGTTACCTGATACAGGATGTGAATGAAAGGTTACCTGATGTTACCTGATACAGGATGTGAATGAAAGGTTACCTGATGTGACCTGATACAGAATGTGAATGAAAGGTTACCTGATGTTACCTGATACAGGATGTGAATGAAAGGTTACCTGATGTTACCTGATACAGGATGTGAATGAAAGGTTACCTGATGTTACCTGATATAGGATGTGAATGAAAGGTTACCTAGATGTTACCTGATACAGGATGTGAATGAAAGGTTACCTAGATGTTACCTGATACAGGATGTGAATGAAAGGTTACCTGATGTTACCTGATACAGGATGTGAATGAAAGGTTACCTAGATGTTACCTGATACAGGATGTGAATGAAAGGTTACCTAGATGTTACCTGATACAGGATGTGAATGAAAGGTTACCTGATGTTACCGGATACAGGATGTGAATGAAAGGTTACCTGATGTGACCTGATACAGAATGTGAATGAAAGGTTACCTGATGTTACCTGATACAGGATGTGAATGAAAGGTTACCTGATGTTACCTGATACAGGATGTGAATGAAAGGTTACCTGATGTTACCTGATATAGGATGTGAATGAAAGGTTACCTAGATGTTACCTGATACAGGATGTGAATGAAAGGTTACCTAGATGTTACCTGATACAGGATGTGAATGAAAGGTTACCTGATGTTACCTGATACAGGATGTGAATGAAAGGTTACCTAGATGTTACCTGATACAGGATGTGAATGAAAGGTTACCTAGATGTTACCTGATACAGGATGTGAATGAAAGGTTACCTGATGTTACCGGATACAGGATGTGAATGAAAGGTTACCTAGATGTTACCTGATACATGATGTGAATGAAAGGTTACCTGATGTAGGATGTGAATGAAAGGTTACCTGATGTTACCTGATACAGGATGTGAAAGAAAGGTTACCTGATGTTACTTGATACAAGATGTGAATGAAAGGTTACCTGATGTTACCTGATACATGATGTGAATGAAAGGTTACCTGATGTGACCTGATACAGGATGTGAATGAAAGTTTACCTGATGTGACCTGATACAGGATGTGAATGAAAGGTTACCTGATGTTACCTGATACAGAATGTGAATGAAAGGTTGCCTGATGTTACCTGATACAGAATGTGAATGAAAGGTTACCTGATGTTACCTGATACAGGATGTGAATGAAAGGTTACCTGATGTTACCTGATACAGGATGTGAATGAAAGGTTACCTGATGTGACCTGATACAGGATGTGCATGAAAGTTTACCTGATGTTACCTGATACAGGATGTGAATGAAAGGTTACCTGATGTGACCTGATACAGGATGTGAATGAAAGGCTACCTGATGTTACCTGATACAGAATGTGAATGAAAGGTTACCTGATGTGATCTGATACAGGATGTGAATGAAAGAATACCTGATGTTACCTGATACAGGATGTGAATGAAAGGTTACCTGATGTGACCTGATACAGGATGTGAATGAAAGGTTACCTGATGTTACTTGATACAGAATGTGAATGAAAGGTTACCTGATGTGACCTGATACAGAATGTGAATGAAAGGTTACCTGATGTGACCTGATACAGAATGTGAATGAAAGGTTACCTGATGTTACCTGATACAGAATGTGAATGAAAGGTTACCTGATGTTACCTGATACAGAATGTGAATGAAAGGTTACCTGATGTTACCTGATACAGGATGTGAATGAAAGGTTACCTCATGTTACCTGATACGGGATGTGAATGAAAGTTTACCTGATGTTACCTGATACAGAATGTGAATGCAATGTTACCTGATGTTACCTGATACAGGATATGAATGAAAGGTTACCTGATGTGACCTGATACAGGATGTGAATGAAAGGTTACCTGATGTGACCTGATACAGGATGTGAATGAAAGTTTACCTGATGTTACCTGATACAGAATGTGAATGAAAGGTTACCTGATGTTACCTGATACAGAATGTGAATGAAAGTTTACCTGATGTTACCTGATACAGAATGTGAATGAAAGGTTACCTGATGTTACCTGATACAGGATGTGAATGAAAGGTTACCTGATGTTACCTGATACAGGATGTGAATGAAAGTTTACCTGATGTTACCTGATACAGAATGTGAATGCAATGTTACCTGATGTTACCTGATACAGGATATGAATGAAAGGTTACCTGATGTTACCTGATACAGGATGTGAATGAAAGGTTACCTGATGTGACCTGATACAGGATGTGAATGAAAGTTTACCTGATGTTACCTGATACAGAATGTGAATGAAAGGTTACCTGATGTTACCTGATACAGGATGTGAATGAAAGTTTACCTGATGTTACCCGATACAGAATGTGAATGAAAGTTTACCTGATGTTACCTGATACAGAATGTGAATGAAAGGTTACCTGATGTTACCTGATACAGGATGTGAATGAAAGGTTACCTGATGTTACCTGATACAGGATGTGAATGAAAGTTTACCTGATGTTACCTGATACAGAATGTGAATGAAAGGTTACCTGATGTTACCTGATACAGGATGTGAATGAAAGTTTACCTGATGTTACCTGATACAGAATGTGAATGAAAGTTTACCTGATGTTACCTGATGTTACCTGATACAGGATGTTGTTAGATGTTGGCAGATTGCCCGATAGAAAAAAAAATGTATTAAAAAGAAAACTGTTGTTGTACTATGATACATGAAATATAATGAGAATTTCGATACAGAAATACATTATCAAAAGTAAAAGGTTTACACCATGATCATATGGCTTACCATACTTTAGTGACGTACATCTCACCTCAAAATTAATCACAAGTTATCACTTTTCCCTCCTTAGTATACATTATTAGTATTTCACATAATTTTATTCTACTCTATCAATTTATTATCTTCCCTGGCCAGGGTTCCTGTGTCCACATAGCGCGATACGTTCATGTCGCGTTGTGTGGACTCAAGTGACCTTGACTCGGGAGGATGTCTTATTATAAATTACAATGTACCAGCAATATTATTATATAAATATATTAATAGTTATAGATATATTTTATAAAGAGCATGCTATAATAGTCATGATTATGCTATGTATGTTTATTTTAGGAGACAGATTTAAAAAAGCAATAATTGCTTGTTTCTGAATCCTGTCTGTATTTACTATGTTTGATGTACTGTATATTCTGATTATTTTCTAAATAAATATTGTTTAAATTAATGAGAAAATCACAATAGGTAGAAGAGTAACAGTAATCTGTCAGATCTTAATGCTTTGTGTTTTATGTACATTTTTAATGTACCAGTGGTATTTCATTTATATCTTTACTTTTGAGATTTTACTGGTTTTCAAAAAAATTTAAAAACATAATAGTCTAAACTTGTGAGAAAAATAGTAAATATTTAATAGATTATTATAAAACTATTAATAATCGACTAAACTTTGACAATGTTACGTTAAGTTTGGCTGTAAACAGTTAGTGATATTTTCTTTATATCTCTTTCCAATTCAAATCACTGTATTTCATTCTATATATTCTGTGTTTGTTTGGTACACCAAAATATACATAACAACTGTCGCCCATATTAACAACTGTCACCCATATTAACAACTGTCGCCCATATTAACTTCATGTCATAAAAAGACTTGAAGAGACGTTGACATAACTGATGTTGAGAGTTTTAAAAGTTGTAAACAGATTTAGGTGTTTAGTACCTTTAGTTTAAATACAACATAAAATATTTAAGTCATTAATATAATATGCTGTTAATACACATTTTATGATCAAATTAGGGGTCCATCGTGATCTTGATCGTATGGTAGTTGGATGTACAATTACCAGTGCAATCAGTGCCTATCACCACTAACTTGGCGAGCTCGAATCCCACTCATTTGAGGTGTACTCCATACAACAATATGTGATAAAGTTTGTCAGTGACTTGCAGAAGGTCAATGCTTTTCTCTGGGTACACCGATTTCCTCCATCAATAAAACTGACTGCCACAATATAACTGAAATATTGTTGAAAGTGGCATTAAGCACCATAAACCATCAACCACCAAATCACCACATTTTATAATGAAATCAAGAACAATAACACTTGGTCTAACACTGTTTGATATTCAGTGACCTATGAACTTTATAAATACCTGTCACTATTTGATAATCAGTGACCTATGAACTTTATAAATACCTGTCACTGTTTGATATTCAGTGACCCATGAACTTTATAAATACCTGTACACTGTTTGATATTCAGTGACCTATGAACTTTATAAATACCTGTACACTGTTTGATATTCAGTGACCTATGAACTTTATAAATACCTGTACACTGTTTGATATTCAGTGACCTATGAACTTTATAAATACCTGTACACTGTTTGATATTCAGTGACCTATGAACTTTATAAATACCTGTACACTGTTTGATATTCAGTGACCTATGAACTTTATAAATACCTGTACACTGTTTGATATTCAGTGAACTATGAACTTTATAAATACCTGTACACTGTTTGATATTCAGTGAACTATGAACTTTATAAATACCTGTACACTCATTCCATGATCCTCTGTTGTTACATGTTTAGTTACATTTGTCTTGAATAAATCTGTAGGAAACTGAAAAATAACAAGAGAACATGTTTAATTGTGTTAGCAAGATATGTATGTTGTGAACAGTTTAAACATGTAATACATAGTAATGTAGAGTTATCTCCCATTATAATACCAACTATGTCATCACTTCACATGTTTAATTGTGTGTTGTCAAGATATGTATGTTGTCAACAGGTTAAACTGTAAAAAAAACATGAAATATATAGTAATGTTAGAGTTATCTCCCATTATAAATCTGTAGGAAACTGAAAAATAACAAGAGGACATGTTTAATTGGGTGTTGGCAATATATGTATGTTGTCAACAGATTAAAAATGAAATATATAGTAATGTTAGAGTTATTTCCCATTACAATACCATATGTCATCACTTCACTGGTGAAAAAAAAAATATGAATGATATTTCTTTATATAATGTCAGAAAAAAACCGTAAATGACAATATTTTATAAAAATATTTTATAAAACTATGAGCTCCATAGATGTTACAACTTGCTTTGAATATAAAATGTTATTCAGTAATGGTCGTCAATGTAAACAACCATAAAAACATAAAGCCCTCCTCTGTCAAACTTTAACCAGTAATGGTAGTCAATGTAACCCATCCACAGCAATTTGCTTCTGTCCACTTATTTTGGTCCACTGAATTGTTTTTGCTATCAATGTGTTACCCATTGAAAATGATTTTTCAGTGGGTAACACATTGATAGTAAAAAAAAAAATCAGTAGGGTAAAATTGGTGGCCGGGAACCAGTCTCTGTGACCCATCAATACAACATGAAACCTCTTCTGGCAAACTTCAAACTTTTAAACACAAGAAAGAATGTGTTTTAGAAGAATCCACAAAAAAGCCATGAATTTGATTTAATCATAGAATACCAAATACACATGAACCTGACTTTTTTTCATAGATTGCTACTAAAAAATCTTTACAGAGACAAATTAGAGTTATTCCTCTTTGTTACAATATCTAAATGTGTATTTTAAAACATTAAAACCACTTGACTGATGTTAAGTAACTTGAATTGTAGAAATACATTTGATAGAATACCACTTAATGTTTAGATAAATCACTTCAAACCACTTTATATATCTGTACATGTCATTATTTACTGGTGAACTTAAAGCTGAAGAGTGACATGGAATAGACTGGTTTCTGTCATATGAAATGGAATAGACTGGTTTCTGTGATATGACATGGAATAGACTGGTTTCTGTGATATGAAATGGAATAGACTGGTTTCTGTGATATGACATGGAATAGACTGGTTTCTGTGATATGACATGGAATAGACTGGTTTCTGTGATATGACATGGAATAGACTGGCTTCTGTGATATGACATGGAATAGACTGGTTTCTGTGATATGACATGGAATAGACTGGTTTCTGTGATATAACATGGAATAGACTGGTTTCTGTGATATGACATGGAATAGACTGGTTTCTGTGATATGACATGGATATAGACTGGTTTCCGTGATATGACATGGAATAGACTGGTTTCTGTGATATAACATGGAATAGACTGGTTTCTGTGATATGACATGGAATAGACTGGTTTCTGTGATATGACATGGATATAGACTGGTTTCCGTGATATGACATGGAATAGACTGGTTTCTGTGATATAACATTATATAATTTTATACACTGTAAGATGGTTTGGTTTATGGTGTTTAACACCACTATCAACAATATTTCAGCTATATTGAGGCGGTCAATTTTATTGGTGGAGGAAACCGGAGTATCCGGAGGAAACCACCGACCTGCCGCAAGTCACTGACAAACTTTATCACATATTGTTGTATCGAGAATACCTTGCCATGAACAGAGTGTGAACATACAACTTTAGTGGCGATAGGCACTGATTATACAGGTAGCTATAAATCCACCTAAAATATGATCATGACGGCCCCTATACACTGTAAAGAAATATATTTTCTGGTTTTAGGTTTCATCAATTAATAACAAGTTGAAACCTTAGATTGATTTGATTTGATTTGATTTTAGGTGTTTAATGCCACTTTCAGCAATATTTCAGCTATATCATGGTGACCAGTTTTAGTGGTGGAAGAAGCCGGAGTACCCGGAGAGAACCACCGACCATGGGCAAGCAACTGGTAAGCTTTATCACTTGCGGCTGTGAGTCGAGTGCACCTTTTTTTATAATTTACAAAGCCGGGTGCGAACCCACGCCGTATTGGCGATATGCTTGTATGAGTTGTTAGGTAATCCAACTACCTAACTTATTGAGCCACCAGGGCCCTCTGAAACTTTAGAGAAATACAATAAGAACTGATTACATGGAAAAGAAGTTTCCCATACAAAGGCAGGTTCTGTCTTTTTTTTTAATGAAATATTCAAAGTGGCCAATAACTTCTTCAAAACTAGTTCTATCAACCTGTCAAAACAATATGCATATCTACATATGGTTATATCCAAACATGCAAAGTTTTAAGGAATTCCCATTTAATATGTAGAAGTTGTTTGGCAGATTAAGACACCTTAAAATGAGTGGATGAGGAATGTAGGAGTGCTTTGTCATTTAGAACTTTGAAAAAAAATATGTTAAAGTTTGTCAATGAATGTTAAAGTTTGTCAATGAATGTTAAAGTTTGTCAATGAATGTTAAAGTTTATCAATGACTTGTAACAAGTCAGAGGTTTTCTCAGTGTACTCTAACTTCCTCTGAATAAATCATAGACAGTCATGATAGAACTGAAATATTGAAAGTAGCATTAAACAATCGTTTCCCAACTCAACCCTCAAATGTAGATACCAAAAATATACAATGTACATGTAGGGGGGCTATTTCTGGGGATGCAAATTTTCGTTTATTTTGATCTCTTGATCACAAGCAGCAAAATAACGACCACCAATATTAACATGTGACACATTGTATAACAGGAAACTGAAAGTAATAACAAAAAAATCAATCACCAAATACGTATTGCCATTCAAAATCGTTAAATTTTACACAGGCTAAAATAATATGTGATACAGTACAGTTAAACCTGCTTTAGTGACCACCTCTGTTAAGTTAAACCTGCTTTAGTGACCGACCACCTCTGTTAAGCTACAGTTAAACCTGCTTTAGTGACCACCTCTGTTAAGCTACAGTTAAACCTGCTTTAGTGACCACCTCTGTTAGGATACAGTTAAACCTGCTTTAGTGACCACCTCTATTAAGTTAAACCTGCTTTAGTGACTACCTCTATTAAGTTAAACCTGCTTTAGTGACCACCTCTATTAAGTTAAACCTGCTTTAGTGACCACCTATATTAAGTTAAACCTGCTTTAGTGACCATCTCTATTAAGTTAAACCTGCTTTAGTGACCACCTCTATTAAGTTAAACCTGCTTTAGTGACTACCTCTATTAAGTTAAACCTGCTTTAGTGACCACCTCTATTAAGTTAAACCTGCTTTAGTGACTACCTCTATTAAGTTAAACCTGCTTTAGTGACCACCTCTATTAAGTTAAACCTGCTTTAGTGACCACCTCTATTAAGTTAAACCTGCTTTAGTGACTACCTCTATTAAGTTACAGTTAAACCTGCTTTAGTGACCACCTTTGTTAAACTACAGTTAAATCTGCTTTAGTGACCACCTCTGTTAAGCTACAGTTAAACTTGCTTTAGTGACTATCTCTATTAAGTTAAACCTGCTTTAGTGATCACCTCTATTAAGTTAAACCTGCTTTAGTGACCACCTCTATTAAGTTAAACCTGCTTTAGTGACTACCTCTATTAAGTTAAACCTGCTTTAGTGACCACCTCTATTAAGTTAAACCTGCTTTAGTGACCACCTATATTAAGTTAAACCTGCTTTAGTGACCATCTCTATTAAGTTAAACCTGCTTTAGTGACCACCTCTATTAAGTTAAACCTGCTTTAGTGACTACCTCTATTAAGTTAAACCTGCTTTAGTGACCACCTCTATTAAGTTAAACCTGCTTTAGTGACTACCTCTATTAAGTTAAACCTGCTTTAGTGACCACCTCTATTAAGCTAAACCTGCTTTAGTGACTACCTCTATTAAGTTAAACCTGCTTTAGTGACCACCTCTATTAAGTTAAACCTGCTTTAGTGACTACCTCTATTAAGTTACAGTTAAACCTGCTTTAGTGACCACCTTTGTTAAACTACAGTTAAATCTGCTTTAGTGACCACCTCTGTTAAGCTACAGTTAAACCTGCTTTAGTGACTACCTCTATTAAGTTAAGCTAAATCTGCTTTAGTGACCACCTCTGTTAAGCTACAGTTAAACTTGCTTTAGTGACTATCTCTATTAAGTTAAACCTGCTTTAGTGATCACCTCTATTAAGTTAAACCTGCTTTAGTGACCACCTCTATTAAGTTAAACCTGCTTTAGTGACTACCTCTATTAAGTTAAACCTGCTTTAATGACCACCTCTATTAAGTTAAACCTGCTTTAGTGACTACCTCTATTAAGTTAAACCTGCTTTAGTGACCACCTCTATTAAGTTAAACCTGCTTTAGTGACTACCTCTATTAAGTTACAGTTAAACCTGCTTTAGTGACCACCTTTGTTAAGCTACAGTTAAACCTGCTTTAGTGACCACCTCTGTTAAGCTACAGTTAAACCTGCTGTAGTGACTACCTCTATTAAGTTACAGTTAAACCTGCTTTAGTGACCACCTCTATTAAGTTACAGTTAAATCTGCTTTAGTGACCACCTCTGTTAAGCTACAGTTAAACCTGCTTTAGTGACCACCTCTAATAAGTTACAGTTAAACCTGCTTTAGTGACCACCTCTGTTAAGTTACAGTTAAAGCTGCTTTAGTGACCACCTCTGTTAAGTTACAGTTAAACCTGCTTTAGTGACCACCTCTGTTAAGTTACAGTTAAACCTGCTTTAGTGACCACCTCTGTTAAGTTACAGTTAAACCTGCTTTAGTGACCACCTCTGTTAAGTTACAGTTAAACCTGCTTTAGTGACTACCTCTATTAAGTTACAATTAAACCTGCTTTAGTGACCACCTCTATTAAGTTACAGTTAAACCTGCTTTAGTGACCACCTCTATTAAGTTACAGTTAAACCTGCTTTAGTGACCACCTCTATTAAGTTACAGTTAAACCTGCTTTAGTGATTACCTCTATTAAGTTACAGTCAAACCTGCTGTAGTGACCATCTCTATTAAGTTACAGTTAAACCTGCTTTAGTGACCACCTCTATTAAGTTAAACCTGCTTTAGTGACCACCTCTATTAAGTTAAACCTGTTTTAGTGACTACCTCTATTAAGTTACAGTTAAACCTGCTTTAGTGACCACCTCTGTTAAGTTACAGTTAAACCTGCTTTAGTGATTACCTCTATTAAGTTACAGTTAAACCTGCTTTAATGACCACCTCTATTAAGTTACAGTTAAACCTGCTTTAGTTACCACCTCTGTTAAGTTACAGTTAAATCTGCTTTAGTGACCACCTCTATTAAGTTACAGTTAAACCTGCTTTAGTGACCACCTCTGTTAAGCTACAGTTAAACCTGCTTTAGTGACCACCTCTATTAAGTTACAGTTAAACCTGCTTTAGTTACCACCTCTGTTAAGTTACAGTTAAACCTGCTTTAGTGACCACCTCTGTTAAGCTACAGTTAAACCTGCTTTAGTGACTACCTCTATTAAGTTACAGTTAAACCTGCTGTAGTGACCATCTCTATTAAGTTACAGTTAAACCTGCTTTAGTGACTACCTCTATTAAATTAAACCTGCTTTAGTGACTACCTCTATTAAGTTACAGTTAAACCTGCTTTAGTGACCACCTCTGTTAAGTTACAGTTAAACCTGCTTTAGTGACTACCTCTATTAAGTAATAACTTGTATTGTGTGACCTTAATTTGTATTTCCCATCACAGTGCATTTCATATCAATTAAACCTGTATTAAGCGACCACCTGCCTTATGTGTCCATATTTCACTGTTCCCTTGGAAGGTCACATAAGACAGGTTGGACTGTATTTTCATATGAACACTAATAAAATGAAAGCCAGGCTTTCAAAATTTGTCTATTATGGAAAAGAAAGAAATAGAAATTAAACAGAATCATTTACATGATAAATTAAATAAATTAAAATTCTATTTTAAGACAAATTCAAACAAACTATGAAAACAGAGCCATCAATATTAATACACAGACTGCAGTTTAAATGTCTGCTCATACAAACAGAGTATTATATACATTACAGTTTCTCCGTTATACAGATATGTATATTTTGTTTAAATACACAGAGATTTCATTTGCTTTCAGAACTACTGATAAAGAAAGTATTGGAGTCAAGTTTGTATTTAAGAAACATTTTATTTTATGATAACACTGTAACCTACGCTAAAGTTCTATGATTTTCGCTGTCATCAATTCAAATCCATCTGTCAAGATACGACTAGCGATAAATTTTCGTATTTTCTTTCAACTTTTTCATTCACAGAAGAAATTGATTAATGAATAATTAATTAACGTGTTTGTAACAACGTTATACTTTTTATAAATAAATTGGAAATTAATTACATTTGATTAAACATAGACTTATTAACCCATGTATTTTGTTGACATTGAAAAGAATATTAATTAGGTCTTAGATTAATTAAGTTTCCATTAAAATATAAAATCTTATATTTGGTTACAGGTTGTATGGGTTTAACACCACTTTCAAAAATAATTCTGAATCAGTCCATTTATACTGACAATATCTGTAAGACAGATCAAAGGGGAGGGGGCTTATGGGGTTTAACGCCACTTTCAACAATATTTCAGCTATATCGTGGCGGTCAGTTTTATTGGTGGAGGAAACCGAAGAACCCAGAGAAAACCACTGACCTGCCACAAGCTACTGACAAACTTTATCACATAATGTTGTATTGAGTACACCTAGCCTGAGCGGTGCTCGAACTTACAACATTAGTGGTGATAGGCATTGATTGCATAGGTAGTTGAAATCCAATTACCATATGATCATGACCATGACAGCCCCTTTTTTTAAAGACTTTCTTTCAAACATAGATACATTAAGAAAAGTCCTTTATAATAAGAATGGAACCCCTATTTTGCTGGCTAAATTGAAATAGAAACTCAAACTTTCCTGCTATGTATAATACACTATGTACAAGTTAAGTAGTTTTTCTATAGGAGTGTGGTATTGGTGATCATAAAGAGCTCATCAACATTAAAATATCACTCAGCGACATTCTTATGTCAACATTTTAACTTAAAATTATTTTTTTATTAAACAAAAGTCTATATATGAGATCCTTGAAGAAGTTAAAGTTTGTTTGATCTAATAATTTATAAAAATCTTCAAATACCATAAAATGTAAATAAGCTAAAAAAAACATCAAAACTGAAGAAGATCAAATCTCTGTTTGATGTATGTATAAATAAATGTTTGCTCAAAGTATCTTACATGTAAGTAAAAATAAATGTTTGTTCAAACATATCTTACGATGGTGTCAGTATAACAATAACTCTTAATATGACAATAAAGTAGAACGATGAAAAAAGAGGTAACAAAATAAAATATAAACCTGTACATTATTTCTAAAATATAATATATAAACCTGTACATTATTTCTAAAAAATAAAATATAAACCTGTACATTATTTCTAAAATATAATATATAAACCTGTACATTATTTCTAAAAAATAAAATATAAACCTGTACATTATTTCTAAAATAATATATAAACCTGTACATTATTTCTAAAAAATAAAATATAAACCTGTACATTATTTCTAAAAAATAAAATATAAACCTGTACATTATTTCTAAAATATAATATATAAACCTGTACATTATTTCTAAAAAATAAAATATAAACCTGTACATTATTTCTAAAAAATAAAATATAAACCTGTACATTATTTCTAAAAAATAAAATATAAACCTGTACATTATTTCTAAAAAATAAAATATAAACCTGTACATTATTTCTAAAAAATAAAATATAAACCTGTACATTATTTCTAAAAAATAAAATATAAACCTGTACATTATTTCTAAAAAATAAAATATAAACCTGTACATTATTTCTAAAAAATAAAATATAAACCTGTACATTATTTCTAAAAAATAAAATATAAACCTGTACATTATTTCTAAAAAATAAAATATAAACCTGTACATTATTTCTAAAAAATAAATTATAAACCTGTACATTATTTCTAAAAAATAAATTATAAACCTGTACATTATTTCTAAAAAATAAAATATAAACCTGTATATTATTTCTAAAAAATAAAATATAAACCTGTACATTATTTCTAAAAAATAAAATATAAACCTGTACATTATTTCTAAAAAATAAATTATAAACCTGTACATTATTTCTAAAAAATAAAATATAAACCTGTACATTATTTCTAAAAAATAAAATATAAACCTGTACATTATTTCTAAAAAAATAAAATATAAACCTGTACATTATTTCTAAAAAATAAAATATAAACCTGTACATTATTTCTAAAAAAATAAAATATAAACTTATACATTATTTCTAAATTTTCAGTCCTGTTTTTATCTATTTCCATTCTCTGAAGAAGAGCATCATGAGAGTCATATCCATAGGTAGTGAAAAATTCCAATATTTTGTCCAATTTGCAAAAAAAAATAATTGACTATCAATAAATCTAAATAGGCAGAAAGTTTTTTTTCCCCAAATTTATAATCTTACAAAGACAGTCACTAAAATGCCTGACACAGTTAAATCTGTCTTAGACACATCATTACCACTTTGACTGAGCCCTTGTCTTCCATGCCAAAAACAAGCGTTCTGACCATACCACCACCGAGGGGGTCTTTTCAATAATTTAAAATTGATTTTGACATTTACTTCACTGAATTTGGCACTGCTTTGACAACTATTTTACCTATTTTGTTCCAGTATTGTTATAAATACTGTTATAGTGACAGCCGGAACCTTTGAGCCGTAATGAAAGTGGGAGGTTTGGCACTTTAATATCTGATTCAACCCACCATTTCTTTAGAAATTCCTGTACCAAGTCAGGGTCATTGCGGTTTTCACAGTTTTTCGGTTGTTGACTGATTTTGTCTGTTTATATACTTATGAGTTTTGACTTTCCCTTTGTAAGATTGTTCGGAGTTCGGTAATTTTGTTATTACCCTTATTTATGCAGTGTTAGGTATTATTTTCCTGTCAAACAAATACAACTTATATTAAGCTATTGGTTGTATGTAACCTTAGTAACTGGTCGTATGAAACCTTAGTAACTGGTTGTATGTAACCTTATTAACTGGTCGTATGTAACCTTAGTAACTGGTTGTATGTAACCTTATTAACTGGTCGTATGTAACCTTAGTAACTGGTCGTATGTAACCTTAGTAACTGGTCGTATGTAACCTTAACAACTGGTCGTATGTAACCTTAGTAACTGGTCGTATGTGACCTTAGTAACTGGTCGTATGTAACCTTAACAACTGGTCGTATGTAACCTTAGTAACTGGTTGTATGTAACCTTAGTAACTGGTCGTATGTAACCTTAGTAACTGGTCTTATGTAACCTTAACAACTGGTCGTATGTAACCTTAACAACTGGTCGTATGTAACCTTAATAACTGGTCGTATGTGACCTTAGTAACTGGTCGTATGTAACCTTAACAACTGGTCGTATGTAACCTTAACAACTGGTCATATGTAACCTTAACAACTGGTCGTATGTAACCTTAGTAACTGGTCGTATGTGACCTTAGTAACTGGTCATATGTAACCTTAACAACTGGTCGTATGTAACCTTAGTAACTGGTCGTATGTAACCTTAGTAACTGGTCGTATGTAACCTTAGTAACTGGTCGTATGTAACCTTAACAACTGGTCGTATGTAACCTTAACAACTGGTCATATGTAACCTTAACAACTGGTCGTATGTAACCTTAACAACTGGTCATATGTAACCTTAACAACTGGTCGTATGAAACCTTCATTTTTTATTTCCCTATGTGGTACATTTCATATTAAGTCAACCTGTGTTTAGAGACCACCTGTCTTATATGACCTATGTTTCAATGTTCCCTTGGATGGTCACATTAAACATGTGTAACTGTATATATCAACCATTCCATACAAATATGCAGGCTTTAATTCTAAATGATATTACATTTGTACATATATATATATGATCCCTATGACAAACATATTCTGTTTTACTAGGATAAACAAACCCAGCCTCTCCATGTTTATTAGTAAATTTGTCATCATGACTTAAATAAAACAATGGTCTATCAACATGCCAGTAAATACACAATTCTCCACCTATTTATTGACCTTAAATGACTTTGACAAACACTGCTGTCCTTACAAGTCAAGTATGTTTACTGTGTAAATGATGTTAATGGAATTGTCTTTTATTCCTCAAGTCTATTATATTAGTCAAGCACATCCTAAGTTACTTGAATGGTTACACACTTTCTCCTTAATTAGTCAAGCACATCCTAAGTTACTTGAATGGTTACAAACTTTCTCCTTAATTAGTCAAGCACATCCTAAGTTACTTGAATGGTTACAAACTTTCTCCTTAATTAGTCAAGCACATCCTAAGTTACTTGAATGGTTACAAACTTTCTCCTTAATTAGTCAAGCACATCCTAAGTTACTTGAATGGCTACAAACTTTCTCCTTAATTAGTCAAGCACATCCTAAGTTACTTGAATGGCTACAAACTTTCTCCTTAATTAGTCAAGCACATCCTAAGTTACTTGAATGGCTACAAACTTTCTCCTTAATTAGTCAAGCACATCCTAAGTTACTTGAATGGTTACAAACTTTCTCCTTAATTAGTCAAGCACATCCTAAGTTACTTGAATGGTTACAAACTTTCTCCTTAATTAGTCAAGCACATCCTAAGTTACTTGAATGGTTACAAACTTTCTCCTTAATTAGTCAAGCACATCCTAAGTTACTTGAATGGTTACAAACTTTCTCCTTAATTAGTCAAGCACATCCTAAGTTACTTGAATGGCTACAAACTTTCTCCTTAATTAGTCAAGCACATCCTAAGTTACTTGAATGGTTACAAACTTTCTCCTTAATTAATCAAGCACATCCTAAGTTACTTGAATGGTTACAAACTTTCTCCTTAATGACCTAATTCTTCTACTTCTACCAATCATTGACCAACTTCAACAGTCTAAAGATTATGTCAAGGGAATAGCATAGCAAAAAAGACAAGAAGAAAAAATAGCAACAAGAAAATAAGTTTAAAAATATGTACAAAACAGGGAGTGAACTTAAAAATAAGATGAGGTAATGGCAGCCCTGAAGGACTTGACTGCAATATGAGGTAGGCAGTTCCAGTCTATAATGGTGCAAGGGAAAAATGATGTCTTTCTCTGTTGGGCTCTACATAATGGGACCTGATATGACTGAGAGTGCATATTTCACAAGAGTTATTCTAACATGATTAATCATGTGTGACAGACATGTTTGATGTGACAGACTAATGTGTGATTCGTGCATCTCACATCACATGACCAGTTTTTGGTGTCACAATATGAAAACATGTTGCATTACAATGTGAAAATGTTGAGAAAACAAACAAATTCCTGCGAGTCTTTGAAAAACATTGAAGTTGTGATAAGTTCAGACTACAAACGACTGTATTAATACTTTCTAGTTGTTTATTTAGTCAAATTCGTACGATCATTTCAAATATCATATTTATTTATCATTAAACAAGTGTGGACACAGAAATGTGCTGTCCAAAAGGCAAGTGTGGATGTCAATATTTCATATTATTAACTTTTAAAAAAAAAAAAATCATGGACTCAGGGGTCCTGGATTTTTTTAATAAAAATCTAATCCTGGATTTTTATTTTTGCTTAATGTCCGGTCCTGTGTTTTTATTTCAAATTTTCATCATAGCCCCTCTCTCCCTCCCAAGGAATATAAAATTGTATCATTAATAATAAATTAATAAATAATAAATTCAGATTTTCTATTTAAAATAAATCTCATTTACAAAACCACTGATATTTGTTCAATTTTTAACGCTGATTTAAGCTTTAGTCGCAACAAATTTTTATTTTTCTCTTTAAACTATCGAAACATAACATTTATTTAACTGTAAAATTCACAAATAAAATTCACCCCCCCCTTTTCCCCTTTTTTCTTGTTTAAATCAATGATCAACAATATTCCAGAATCAAACAAATGAATAAATATAACATAGATTTCTTTTACATGCATCTTTTTACCATGCGGAGTCAGTGTATTTTAAATCGGTCATCCAATCAGGACGCTCATTATTCTTGTCCAAGATAAAAATACATTGCTAAAATTACCTGTGGGTGTTTCCCCACTTCAACTCGTAAATTTACATAGAAACTGGAGATATTTCGTCATAAAACTTCACACATGGTTTTGTCTCATATTTCTTGAAGACAAACATAAAATTTTATTGCATTTATCAATATTTTATGAGTATCAACAGTTTTTTCAACACCGTATCTGTTTCTCGATACAGCCGCCCGATTATAGTGACCCGTGACCCACTTTAGCATGTTCTACCAGTTTTTTTCTTAATAATGTTGTTTAAACATTAAAACACATTGAAAATGACTGCACATGATCCTTTCAGTTGTGAGGTCATTTGTCCAATCAAATGTTGGTATTATGAACATGTGACAGTTAAACAACTATATTGTTCTTATTTATTGGTCGCTGTCTTTTTTCTTTTCACTTTTCATATTTTTGAAAAAATTACCCTTTTAAAATTCTGTAATTTTTGGTCACTTATCAAATTTAAGAGTCGGGATTGCCAAAGTTAAGATTTTTTGCCGCTTTTCTAGTTATATTGCGGCGGTCAGTTTTATTGGTGGAGGAAATCGGAGTACCTGAAGAAAACCACCGACCTGCCATAAGTCACTGACAAACTTTATCACATAATGTTGTATCGAGTACACCTCGCCATGGGTAGCGATTGAACTTAAAGCTTCAAATAATTGTCTGCATTATATAATCACAGAACTTTATAAGCTCAGATTTCTGTTATGTAAGGATTAAATCTCTATACTATAAATGACATTTGATCTTCTATGAACAAACTAATTAAACCCTAATTAATTAGGTGGTACATTGTTGTATACTATCTATGTTTATTGTGTGTTAAATGACAAATCAAAAATGTTTTAATTTGATATAAGTTTTATATAAACAATAACATGGCAGGTTTATACAAAGAGAAACATCACAAAACAATTAATCTTGTGAAATGAACCATGAAAATTTAATTCCAATATGTAAAAGAGTTTCTAGACTTTATTTATACATGTAAAATACAGAAAATGAAACTGTTCTTAGAAAATTAGAATACAGTCAAACCAGCCTTAAAGGACACCTGTTTCTAACATATCACCCTCTATAAAGGGCAATATCATTTTCTCCATTTAATGAATAACACATACAATCTGAACCTGTATATAAAAGGAAACTGCTCATAAATTTTATCACCATAAATTCTGGTTCCATTCAGCTTATAAAAAAGAAAGTTTAAACAGTGTTGGTCAGCTATCCCACCAATATCAACAAAACAAAAGAAAGTTTAAACAGTGTTGGTCAACTATCCCACCAATATCAACAAAACAAAAGAAAGTTTAAACAGTGTTGGTCAACTATCCCACCAATATCAACAAAACAAAAGAAAGTTTAAACAGTGTTGGTCAACTATCCCACCAATATCAACAAAACAAAAGAAAGTTTAAACAGTGTTGGTCAGCTATCCCACCAATATCAACAAAACAAAAGAAAGTTTAAACAGTGTTGGTCAGCTAGCCCACCAATATCAACAAAACAAAAGAAAGTTTAAACAGAGTTGGTCAGCTATCCCACCAATATCAACAAAACAAAAGAAAGTTTAAACAGTGTTGGTCAGCTAGCCCACCAATATCAACAAAATGAATAATAACTCCTCACCTCAAATCACTGAACATGAAAAGACCATGACATATGAGGTTGGAAATGGACAGGCACAAAAATGTGGTGGGTTTAAACCAGTAGGATGTCAACCCTGCTCTCTTGATATTGAATCTCCAATGGCTATACAAAAATAAACAAGCAATGACAAACCTGCCCAGATTCGCTTTCACTCAAAGAGTGTCCATTTAATAAAGTTTTACTGTAATCATCTTACTAATAAAAAGTCTGTCTTAAAGGGCACCTCTATATAACAAATCACTGTCTATAATACAGTCAAACCTGTCTTAAAGGGCACCTCTATATAACAAATCACTGTCTATAATACAGTCAAACCTGTCTTAAAGGGCACCTCTATATAACAAATCACTGTCTATAATACAGTCAAACCTGTCTTAAAGGGCACCTCTATATAACAAATCACTGTCTATAATACAGTCAAACCTGTCTTAAAGGGCACATCTATATAACAAATCACTGTCTATAATACAGTCAAACCTGTCATAAAGGGCACCTCTATATAACAAATCACTGTCTATAATACAGTCAAACCTGTCTTAAAGGGCACCTCTATATAACAAATCACTGTCTATAATACAGTCAAACCTGTCTTAAAGGGCACCTCTATATAACAAATCACTGTCTATAATACAGTCAAACCTGTCTTAAAGGGCACCTCTATATAACAAATCACTATCTATAATACAGTCAAACCTGTCTTAAAGGGCACCTCTATATCACAAATCACTATCTATAATACAGTCAAACCTGTCTTAAAGGGCACCTCTATATAACAAATCACTATCTATAATACAGTCAAACCTGTCTTAAAGGGCACCTCTATGTAACAAATCACTGTCTATAATACAGTCAAACCTGTCTTAAAGGGCACCTCTATATAACAAATCACTGTCTATAATACAGTCAAACCTGTCATAAAGGGCACCTCTATATAACAAATCACTGTCTATAATACAGTCAAACCTGTCTTAAAGGGCACCTCTATATAACATATCACTGTCTATAATACAGTCAAACCTGTCTTAAAGGGCACCTCTATATAACAAATCACTATCTATAATACAGTCAAACCTGTCTTAAAGGGCACCTCTATATAACAAATCACTATCTATAATACAGTCAAACCTGTCTTAAAGGGCACCTCTATATAACAAATCACTGTCTATAATACAGTCAAACCTGTCTTAAAGGGCACCTCTATATAACAAATCACTGTTTATAATACAGTCAAACCTGTCTTAAAGGGCACCTCTATATAACAAATCACTGTCTATAATACAGTCAAACCTGTCTTAAAGGGCACATCTATATAACAAATTACTATCTATAATACAGTCAAACCTGTCTTAAAGGGTACCTCTATATAACATATCACAGTCTATAATAGTCAAACCTGTCTTAAAGGGTACCTCTATATAACAAATCACTATCTATAATACAGTCAAACCTGTCTTAAAGGGCACCTCTATATAACAAATCACTATCTATCATACAGTCAAACCTGTCTTAAAGGGCACATCTATATAACAAATCACTGTCTATAATACAGTCAAACCTGTCTTAAAGGGCACCTCTATATAACAAATCACTATCTATAATACAGTCAAACCTGTCTTAAAGGGCACCTCTATATAACAAATCACTGTCTATAATACAGTCAAACCTGTCTTAAAGGGCACCTCTATATAACAAATCACTATCTATAATACAGTCAAACCTGTCTTAAAGGGCACCTCTATATAACAAATCACTATCTATAATACAGTCAAACCTGTCTTAAAGGGCACCTCTATATAATAAATCACTATCTATAATACAGTCAAACCTGTCTTAAAGGACACCTCTATATAACAAATCACTATCTATAATACAGTCAAACCTGTCGTAACGGGCACCTCTATATAACAAATCACTATCTATAATATAGTCAAACCTGTCTTAAAGGGCACCTCTATATAACAAATTACTATCTATAATACAGTCAAACCTGTCTTAAAGGGTACCTCTATATAACAAATCACTGTCTATAATACAGTCAAACCTGTCTTAAAGGGCACCTCTACATAACAAATCACTGTCTATAATACAGTCAAACCTGTCTTAAAGGGCACCTCTATATAACAAATCACTATCTATAATACAGTCAAACCTGTCTTAAAGGGCACCTCTATATAACAAATCACTGTCTATAATACAGTCAAACCTGTCTTAAAGGGCACCTCTATATAACAAATCACTATCTATAATACAGTCAAACCTGTCTTAAAGGGCACCTCTATATAACAAATCACTGTCTATAATACAGTCAAACCTGTCTTAAAGGCCACCTCTATATACCAAATCACTATCTATAATACAGTCAAACCTGTCTTAAAGGGCACCTCTATATAACAAATCACTATCTATAATACAGTCAAACCTGTCTTAAAGAGCACCTCTATATAACAAATCACTATCTATAATACAGTCAAACCTGTCTTAAAGGGCACCTCTATATAATAAATCACTATCTATAATACAGTCAAACCTGTCTTAAAGGGCACCTCTATATAACAAATCACTATCTATCATACAGTCAAACCTGTCTTAAAGGGCACCTCTATATAACAAATCATTTTATATACAGGGCAGCCTCATTTTTCCCATTAATGAATAGTGCATATAATTTTGACCTGTATATAAACAGCCACTCATAAAGAGCATGTTCTCTTGAGTGTCCTTTATATACAGCTTTGACTGAATCACACAAGAAAACATAAATCATTTCAGCCTGACTTTAAGACGTATTTAAATATCAAAATAGATTTCTGAAAGTATAATAATAAAACCCATATTTTTAATTTTAATTTTAATTATTATTTTTATTATCCAATTATCTATATGGATATTAATATTGATAATGTTCCTGTAGAATTTGGTGTGAAAACGATCAAAACCAAGCACCTTAAACACCCACGTAGCTATTAACATAACAATTATTGAGAAATAATCACAAATATCAAAATTCATTTTATTAAAAGAATTTATTAAATCTTTCATACCTCATTTTTATTGGTTTACGGTGAAAATGTTTATGACATAAATTTTTATTTTGTAGATGATAATGTTGATGAAATTTTTATTATTTTATGAAATCACCCTGCAGATTCTTTAATGGTAAGCAAAAATAATGAAAATATTGTTTGATGTAGAGGATTCATGATGAATATTTGAATTTATAAATTCTATGAGTGAGTGATTGATTGTTGTTTAACATCTAATGAGCAATGTTTCAGCTCTATCAGTAATATCAGGGTGAGAACAAGTTATATTTGATGAGATGATGATGATATCCACCAACTTTGTACTAGACCAACTTTGTACTAGACCAACACAATTATATGGAAATTTATTGTGCTAGCTCACTGTAAAACAGTCAGTGGGTAAAACATGTTGGTCTACTCTGACTATTATCCTGATTCTGAGCCAACCAGTCTTTGCTCGTACTCCTTAATGCTGTGTGCTTAGAGGAGAAGCAACACATACCAATTTTACAGTCTTTGGTTTGACATGACAGGGAAGAAATTCTAACAATTATCTTTTAAGACTATATACAGAAAGCATTAGCTATGGATGCTTAACACAACATTCTACACTATTTCAGTTTTATTGTATGTAGCCCCTCCTTTTATAAGGCCAACCCTTCTAAATGAAAAAAAGAGCCATGTAGGAGTGGTGGCCTCTCTTGAAAAGTCCTAAGCTTACATGAAAAAGTAGCCTTATAAGAGGGGTGGCCTCTCTTGAGGGGGACAACTTAGTAGTACAGTAGTCCCTCCTCTTATAAGGCCACCCATTCTGACATGAAAAAGTAGCCTTATAAGAGGAGTGGCTCTCTTGAGGGGGATGATTTAGTAGTACAGTAGTCCCTCCTCTTGTAAAGGCCACCCATTCTGACATGACAAAGTAGCCTTGTAAGAGGAGTGGCCTCTCTTGAGGGGGATAATTTAGTAGTACAGTAATCCCTCCTCTTATAAGGTCACCCATTCTGACATGACAAAGTAGCCTTATAAGAGGAGTGGCCTCTCTTGAGGGGGACAATTTAGTAGTACAGTAGTCCCTCCTCTTATAAGATCACCCATTCTGACATGACAAAGTAGCCTTGTAAGAGGAGTGGCCTCTCTTGAGGGGGACAATTTAGTAGTACAGTAGTCCCTCCTCTTATAAGGTCACCCATTCTGACATGACAAAGTAGCCTTGTAAGAGGAGTGGCCTCTCTTGAGGGGGGCAATTTAGTAGTATTTTACTACCACATTTCATCTGAAATCTGGAGTAATAAGAGGGGTGACCTTTGATAGGTGGGGCCTTATAAGAGGGGGCCTACTGTATTTTACTCTCTCAGAACATCTGAACCATGGTCTTGTTAAGTCTTTTACCCTCATTCCACTACACTTCACTAAAGAAAAGACGAAATTTCACATGTAGTAACATAATAATCCATGTTTTATAAAATGAAAGAGACAAATCACATGTTCATAGGAGAAAAAATACTACAAGAAGCTATACATAATTTTTTTTTAAAACTCTTTAGTTGAAAAGTGATGGGGGGGGGGGGGGGGGGTAGGTGTTTAATGCCACTTTCAACAATATTTCAGCTATATCGTGGCAGTCAGTTTTATTGGTGGAGGAAACCAGAGCATCCGGAGAAAACCATAGACCTGACGCAAGTCACTGGTAACCTTATTCACAGAATGTTGTACAGAGTACACCTCACCTTCAGCATGATTCGAACTCACAACTTTAGTGGTGATAGGTACTGATTGCACATGTAGTTGTAAATCCAACTACAATATAATCATGACCAAGATGACCCAGTTGAAAAGTGAATTGAATGCATTTTTGTTCAAACTGATTCCTAGTACATGTATTTTTAGTACACAGGGTTCAAATGTAAAAGACAGTATACAAAAAAATTCTGTTATATAATGATAAAATCACCAGGACAAAATGGAAGTACATTTTTATTTTCATCCTAATTAAATTTAGATTTATTAATAAACAATTAAACTCACCTATATTATGATATCAATTTAAACAATAGATCTATAGATTTTTATAACACATTCTATTCAAATTAACCAGACAATTGTTGCTAAACTAGCACAGTAGTCAAATATTTTACCAACAAAAGATTGTCCGTTCACCCAACCATGAGGAATCATATAACATTTCTGTTTTAATGCAATATCATATTTGATATTTAAAAATGAAATATATTCTAGCAAGTGAAAAACAGAGTCACGTATCCTGAAGTTCAAAATATATACAGTCAAACCTGTCTTATAGGGCACCTGTATATAACAAATCACTGTCTATAAAGGACAGTTTCAATTTCTCCTTTTAATGAAAAGTGAATATAATTTTAACCTGTATATAAAGGGTAACTGCTCATAAAGGACATATTCAATCAGTGTCCTTTATATACAGGTTTGACAGTATATTACATATTTTCAGTGTCCAATCAGTGTCCTTTATATACAGGTTTGACAGTATATTACATATTTTCATTGTCTAATCAGTGTCCTTTATATACAGGTTTGACAGTATATTACATATTTTCAGTGTCCAATCAGTGTCCTTTATATACAGGATTGACAGTATATTACATATTTTCAGTGTCCAATCAGTGTCCTTTATATACAGGTTGGACTGTATATTACATATTTTCAGCATCCAATCAGTGTCCTTTATATACAGGTTGGACTGTATATTACATATTTTCAGTGTCTAATCAGTGTCCTTTATATACAGGTTTGACTGTATATTACATATTTTCAGTGTCCAATCAGTGTCCTTTATATACAGGTTGGACTGTATATTGCATATTTTCAGCATCCAGTGTCCTTCATATACAGGTTGGACTGTATATTACATATTTTCAGCATCCAGTGTCCTTTATATACAGGTTGGACTGTATATTACATATTTTCAGCATCCAGTGTCCTTTATATACAGGTTGGACTGTATATTACATATTTTCAGTGTCCAATCAGTGTCCTTTATATACAGGTTGGACTGTATATTGCATATTTTCAGTGTCTATTAGTCCTTTATATACATGTTTGATTGCATATTACATATTTTCAGTGTCTAATCAGTGTCCTTTATATACAGGTTTGATTGTATATTACATATTTTTATTTTGTTGACTCAAAACATATAAGCTGGAGCTGCTAAAATTATTTACAGTTCATTTTCTTTGATTTATGAGCATTGATGGAGTGAGTTTGTTTTTTAAAAAAATGCCAAGTAAGCATTTTGTTCATTTATATCATTGAGAACTAGTAACTTTTTGATGAGATAATGATACCTGCTATAGATGTACTAGACCATGTTACAAGTTCAGATTTGTATGGTGAAACAATAATCTGCAGGTAGACGTGTTGCACCACTCTAACACATTACTCTGAATCAGAGACAACCAATCTTTCCTCTCCCTCTTTTCACTCTCAGTGCTAAATTATCCACCTCAAGAGAGGCCACTCCTCTTATAAGACCTCTTTGCCATTGCAGAATGGGGGGCCTTATGAGGAGACAACTGTATCGACAAATAATTTTCCCCTCCCCCGTTCTCCAGATCTAGCCCAGTTTAAAATATGTCCTTGAGACCAATTAAATCAAGTAGATCAATCAAATACATTGTTGTTTTTATCTTGTGTGATCTCCTCATGGATATAAATCTATAATCTCTAAACTAAATAATGATTTAAAGTTAGGGACAATATACCAATCAGATTATAGAGATTAGTAGAAGATTAGTACCACATATAATACACTATAGCTTGCTAATATTTGTGTATTGGTGTCAAGATTAATTTCAAATAAATTATTTCTCTATAAAATCTGTCTAATAATCAATTGATCCCGTCATGAAAATTTATTTTTGTGCTTAAGAAATTTTATGATTTATTGTCATATGGAATTATTTCTCAAACTTATTGTAAAATTGCTGTTAATTATTAGAACAATTAAACATGTGTTATTTAGAGAATTAAGGAATATGTTATGATAAAATCTGAATTATTTGACAATAAGGATCCTATAGTGTATTCAAAAATCAATTTGACAAATCACACCAAATTTAGCAAACATCGCTTGAAATGATAATTGTTATGAAAACATCAAAGCTAAAAAATTATAAGGTTGTCTTGTAAGGTGACAATCAAATTCTGGTCTAATATGGGAAAACTAAATTAACAACAATATGACATCTCCCTCAAAAGATTAATTAAAAGATTATTTTAAAATTAAGATAAATTAATAGTAAAACATAAAATGATATTAGGATCTTTAAAAATATAATAACAAAACAGCATTCTTAAACATAGAATCAGGATTTACAGGGTTATAAGAAATAAAGATATATATAACCAGGATTTACAGGGTTATCAGAAATAAAGATAAATATAACCAGGATTTACACAAGGTGAACATCTGTGTAAAGAGGGAAGGGACATCACTGCCTTGAAATACAAAACTGCTTCATCTTGCATTACAAATAATTTCCTCATTTAATAAAAGGGGCTTAACTCCACTTAATGACAAAAATATCGTAGCTAATTCTAAAATAAATATTAAATATCTGACTTACCCCTACAGCTCTAGCTAAACATCTGAAATATAAAAAATAATCTGTCAGTTCAAGTCAAAAGTATGATTGATTAATTGATTGATTGGTTGGTGTTTAACACCAACTCCAGCAATATTTCAGCTATATGAGGGAAGATTAGCTTATTGTTACTAACTGTGTTACTCTCTTGAAGTCATTACTTACTTACTATATGGTGGCACGACAAAAGTATGATGAATTATAAAAATTATCTTATATAAATAGTACAGTAAGTTAATTATACATTTTAAACAATGAACTGACAATTACAGTCAAATTTAATCATGTTTTTGTCAATATCTATAAAAGACCTCCAGGACCATTGTGTTTGTTTTTTGTCTGTTTTTGTAACCTTGTAATGTGATGTCCAGCACAATGATGACAGTATTTGTAAGATTACTTCACCGGTGTTTTTTGTCTGTTTTTGTAGCCTTGTAATGTGATGTCCAGCACAATGATGAAGTATTTGTAAGATTATTTCACCAGTGTTTTTTGTCTGTTTGTGTAACCTTGTAATGTGATGTCCAGCACAATGATGACAGTATTTGTAAGATTACTTCACCAGTGTTTTTTGTCTGTTTTTGTAACCTTGTAATGTTTTGTCTGTTTTTGTAACCTTGTAATGTAATGTCCAGCATAATGATGACAGTATTTGTAAGATTACTTCACCGGTGTTTTTTGTCTGTTTTTGTAACCTTGTAATGTGATGTCCAGCACAATGATGACAGTATTTGTAAGATTACTTCACCGGTGTTTTTTGTCTGTTTTTGTAACCTTGTAATGTGATGTCCAGCACAATGATGACAGTATTTGTAAGATTACTTCACCGGTGTTTTTTGTCTGTTTTTGTAGCCTTGTAATGTGATGTCCAGCACAATGATGACAGTATTTGTAAGATTACTTCACCGGTGTTTTTTGTCTGTTTTTGTAGCCTTGTAATGTGATGTCCAGCACAATGATGACAGTATTTGTAAGATTACTTCACCGGTGTTTTTTGTCTGTTTTTGTAGCCTTGTAATGTGATGTCCAGCACAATGATGACAGTATTTGTAAGATTACTTCACCGGTGTTTTTTGTCTGTTTTTGTAGCCTTGTAATGTGATGTCCAGCACAATGATGACAGTATTTGTAAGATTACTTCACCAGTGTTTTTTGTCTGTTTTTGTAGCCTTGTAATGTGATGCCCAGCACAATGATGACAGTATTTGTAAGATTACTTCACCGGTGTTTTTTGTCTGTTTTTGTAGCCTTGTAATGTGATGTCCAGCACAATGATGACAGTATTTGTAAGATTACTTCACCGGTGTTTTTTGTCTATTTTTGTAGCCTTGTAATGTGATGTCCAGCACAATGATGACAGTATTTGTAAGATTACTTCACCGGTGTTTTTTGTCTGTTTTTGTAGCCTTGTAATGTGATGTCCAGCACAATGATGACAGTATTTGTAAGATTACTTCACCGGTGTTTTTTGTCTGTTTTTGTAGCCTTGTAATGTGATGTCCAGCACAATGATGACAGTATTTGTAAGATTACTTCACCGGTGTTTTTTGTCTGTTTTTGTAACCTTGTAATGTGATGTCCAACACAATGATGACAGTATTTGTAAGATTACTTCACCAGTGTTTTTTGTTGTTGATAACCTCACATCTTGGAAATAACACTCCATACAACAAATAACATTAAACAATAAAGATGCTCAGATGTGGCATTTATCTACAGAAGTAACGAGTCACTGCAGGCTAGGGGCTGTTTATCTACAGAAGTAACGAGTCACTGCAGGCTAGGTAGGGGCTGTTTATCTACAGAAGTAACGAGTCACTGCAGGCTAGGGGTTGTTTATCTACAGAAGTAACGAGTCACTGCTGGCTAGGGGCTGTTTATCTACAGAAGTAACGAGTCACTGCTGGCTAGGGGCTGTTTATCTACAGAAGTAACGAGTCACTGCAGGCTAGGGGCTGTTTATCTACAGAAGTAATGAGTCACTGCAGGCTAGGGGCTGTTTATCTACAGAAGTAATGAGTCACTGCAGGCTAGGGGTTGTTTATCTACAGAAGTAACGAGTCACTGCAGGCTAGGGGCTGTTTATCTACAGAAGTAACGAGTCACTGCAGGCTAGGGGTTGTTTATCTACAGAAGTAACGAGTCACTGCAGGCTAGGGGCTGTTTATCTACAGAAGTAACGAGTCACTGCAGGCTAGGTAGGGGCTGTTTATCTACAGAAGTAACGAGTCACTGCAGGCTAGGGGTTGTTTATCTACAGAAGTAACGAGTCACTGCTGGCTAGGGGCTGTTTATCTACAGAAGTAACGAGTCACTGCAGGCTAGGGGCTGTTTATCTACAGAAGTAACGAGTCACTGCAGGCTAGGGGCTGTTTATCTACAGAAGTAACGAGTCACTGCAGGCTAGGGGCTGTTTATCTACAGAAGTAACGAGTCACTGCAGGCTAGGGGCTGTTTATCTACAGAAGTAACGAGTCACTGCAGGCTAGGGGTTGTTTATCTACAGAAGTAACGAGTCACTGCTGGCTAGGGGCTGTTTATCTACAGAAGTAACGAATCACTGCAGGCTAGGGGTTGTTTATCTACAGAAGTAACGAGTCACTGCTGGCTAGGGGCTGTTTATCTACAGAAGTAACGAGTCACTGTAGGCTAGGGGCTGTTTATCTACAGAAGTAACGAGTCACTGCTGGCTAGGGGCTGTTTATCTACAGAAGTAACGAGTCACTGCAGGCTAGGGGTTGTTTATCAACAGAAGTAACGAGTCACTGCAGGCTAGGGGCTGTTTATCTACAGAAGTAACGAGTCACTGCTGGCTAGGGACTGTTTCACACATAAAGAGTACCACTCACTGCAGGCTTGGGGCTGTTTCACACGTAAAGAGTACCACTCACTGCAGGCTTGGGGCTGTTTCACACTCATCTTTAGGTATGAGTTATGTTCATTGTTGAAGACCCTACTGTGACTGTGAAATGTAGAACAGCAATAAAAGCACTGTTCCTTTACCTTAATATTGTGTCTTGGTGTAATGTTGGATAGTCTCTCACTTTCATTTACATCCATATCCTTTCTGACTACTTAAGCATACAAATATTGTAATCATTATTTTTAAGGCCACAGAGTGATTGCTTTTTTATGCCAACTGAGAGAATTTCAGCAATATCAGAAGTTATATATTGATGAATGATGTGTTGTACTAGACCAACATGCTGTGTTAGTGCTAGTTCACTGAAACAACAGTCCACAGGTAGACAGACATGTTGCTCCACTATTGACACATTTTCCTGACTCCAGACCAATCAGTCTTTGTTCTTACTCCTTAATGTTGTGTGGAGAAGAAACAGATACCTATTCTAGTCTTTGTGTACATAGTTTAAACATATTTGATTAATTAATAAATATAGTACAATAAGATAAATTTCAATATGATACAATACAAATAATTAAAGGGATTCGAAAACAAGTTTAGAAAAACTTATATTAATTCGTTTCCCTGTGTACTTGTTGATTTGATGATTTATTTTTTGTGTCTTAATGCCACTTTCAGCAATATTTCAGCTATATCATGGCAACCAGTTTAAGTGGTGGAAGAAACCGACCATGGGCAAGCAACTGGTAAGCTTTATCACTTGCGGTTACGAGTCGAGTGCACCCTTTTTGTAATTTACAAAACCGGGCGCAAACCCATGCCGTATTGGTGATAGGCTTGTATGAGTTGTTAGGTAATCCAACTACCTAACTCATTGAGCCACCCGGGCCCTGATTGTGTACTTGTAGAATCTTTTAGAATTTTGATAAGTACAATGTAGTATTCTTTATACAGTGAAACCTGTCTATAACAAACCTTCTTAGGGGCAGTTTGTGTGATTGGAAGACATATGTTTGGTTTACACAGGTTAAATTAACAAAGATTTTCTTCATTGTGACTTATGGGTTTATACCTTTATAGGATTCCATCATATTCAGGGTTTGGTTTTGACAGGTTTAAGCTTTATTCAGGGTTTGATTTTGACAGGTATAAGTTTTATTCAGGGTTTGATTTTGACAGGTATAAGTTTTATTCAGGGTTTGATTTTGACAGGTATCAGTTTTATTCAGGGTTTTGCTTTGACAGGTTTAAGTTTTATTCAGGGTTTTGCTTTGACAGGTATAAGTTTTATTCAGGGTTTGATTTTGACAGGTATAAGTTTTATTCAGGGTTTGATTTTGACAGGTATAAGTTTTATTCAGGGTTTTGTTTTGACAGGTATAAGTTTTATTCAGGGTTTGGTTTTGACAGGTTTAAGTTTTATTCAGGGTTTTGCTCTGACAGGTATAAGTTTTATTCAGGGTTTTGTTTTGACAGGTATAAGTTTTATTCAAGGTTTGGTTTTGACAGGTATAAGTTTTATTCAGGGTTTGATTTTGACAGGTATCAGTTTTATTCAGGGTTTTGTTTTGACAGGTATAAGTTTTATTCAGGGTTTGGTTTTGACAGGTTTAAGTTTTATTCAGGGTTTTGCTCTGACAGGTTTAAGTTTTATTCAGGGTTTTGCTTTGACAGGTATAAGTTTTATTCAGGGTTTGATTTTGACAGGTATAAGTTTTATTCAGGGTTTGGTTTTGACAGGTTTAAGTTTTATTCAGGGTTTTGCTCTGACAGGTATAAGTTTTATTCAGGGTTTTGTTTTGACAGGTATAAGTTTTATTCTAGGTTTGGTTTTGACAGGTATAAGTTTTATTCAGGGTTTGATTTTGACAGGTATCAGTTTTATTCAGGGTTTTGTTTTGACAGGTATAAGTTTTATTCAGGGTTTGGTTTTGACAGGTTTAAGTTTTATTCAGGGTTTTGCTCTGACAGGTTTAAGTTTTATTCAGGGTTTTGCTTTGACAGGTATAAGTTTTATTCAGGGTTTGATTTTGACAGGTATAAGCTTTATTCATGGTTTGATTTTGACAGGTATAAGTTTTATTCAGGGTTTGATTTTGACAGGTATAAGTTTTATTCAGGGTTTGGTTTTGACAGGTATCAGTTTTATTCAGGGTTTTGCTTTGACAGGTTTAAGCTTTATTCAGGGGTTTGCTTTGACAGGTATAAGTTTTATTCAGGGTTTGATTTTGACAGGTATAAGTTTTATTCAGGGTTTGATTTTGACAGGTATAAGTTTTATTCAAGGTTTGGTTTTGACAGGTTTAAGTTTTATTCAGGGTTTGGTTTTGACAGGTTTAAGTTTTATTCAGGGTTTTGTTTTGACAGGTATTAGTTTTATTCAGGGTTTGATTTTGACAGGTTTAAGTTTTATTCAGGGTTTTGCTCTGACAGGTTTAAGTTTTATTCAGGGTTTTGCTTTGACAGGTATAAGTTTTATTCGGGGTTTGATTTTGACAGGTATAAGTTTTATTCAGGGTTTGATTTTGACAGGTATAAGTTTTATTCAGGGTTTGATTTTGACAGGTATAAGTTTTATTCAGGGTTTTGTTTTGACAGGTATAAGTTTAATTCAGGGTTTGGTTTTGACAGGTTTAAGTTTTATTCAGGGTTTTGCTCTGACAGGTTTAAGTTTTATTCCCGGTGTTTGGTTTTGACAGGTATAAGTTTTATTCAGGGTTTGATTTTGACAGGTATAAGTTTTATTGAGGGTTTGGTTTTGACAGGTATAAGTTTTATTGAGGGTTTGGTTTTGACAGGTATAAGTTTTATTCAGGGTTTTGTTTTGATGGGTATAAGTTTTATTCAGGGTTTTGTTTTGATGGGTATAAGTTTTATTCAGGGATTTGTTTTGACAGGTCTAAGTTTTATTTAGGGCTTGATTTTGACAGGTCTAAGTTGTATTCAGGGTTTTGCTTTGACAGGTATAAGTTTTATTCAGGGTTTGATTTTGACAGGTTTAAGTTTTATTCAGGGTTTTGCTCTGACAGGTTTAAGTTTTATTCAGGGTTTTGCTTTGACAGGTATAAGTTTTATTCGGGGTTTGATTTTGACAGGTATAAGTTTTATTCAGGGTTTGATTTTGACAGGTATAAGTTTTATTCAGGGTTTGATTTTGACAGGTATAAGTTTTATTCAGGGTTTTGTTTTGACAGGTATAAGTTTAATTCAAGGTTTGGTTTTGACAGGTTTAAGTTTTATTCAGGGTTTTGCTCTGACAGGTTTAAGTTTTATTCCCGGTGTTTGGTTTTGACAGGTATAAGTTTTATTCAGGGTTTGATTTTGACAGGTATAAGTTTTATTGAGGGTTTGGTTTTGACAGGTATAAGTTTTATTGAGGGTTTGGTTTTGACAGGTATAAGTTTTATTCAGGGTTTTGTTTTGATGGGTATAAGTTTTATTCAGGGTTTTGTTTTGATGGGTATAAGTTTTATTCAGGGATTTGTTTTGACAGGTCTAAGCTTTATTTAGGGCTTGATTTTGACAGGTCTAAGTTGTATTCAGGGTTTTGTTTTAACGGGCATAAGTTTTATTCAGGGTTATGTTTTGACAGGTCTAAGTTTAATTCAGGGTTTTGTTTTGACAGGTCTAAGTTTAATTCAGGGTTTTGTTTTGACAGGTCTAAGTTTTATTCAGGGTTTTGTTTCGACAGGTCTAAGTTTTATTCAGGGTTTTGTTTTGACAGGTCTAAGTTTTATTCAGGGTTTGGCTTTGACAGGTCTAAGTTTTATTCAGGGTTTTGTTTTGACAGGTCTAAGTTTAATTCAGGGTTTTGTTTTGACAGGTCTAAGTTTTATTCAGGGTTTTGTTTTGACAGGTATAAGTTTAATTCAGGGTTTTGTTTTGACAGGTCTAAATTTTATTCAGGGTTTTGTTTTGACAGGTATAAGTTTAATTCAGGGCTTTGTTTTGACAGGTATAAGTTTTATTCAGGGTTTTGTTTTGACAGGTATAAGTTTTATTCAGGGTTTTGTTTTGACAGGTATAAGTTTTATTCAGGGTTTGATTTTGACAGGTCTAAGTTTTATTCAGGGTTTTGCTTTGACAGGTCTAAGTTTAATTCAGGGTTTTGTTTTGACAGGTCTAAATTTTATTCAGGGTTTTGTTTTGACAGGTATAAGTTTAATTCAGGGCTTTGTTTTGACAGGTCTAAGTTTTATTCAGGGTTTTGTTTTGACAAGTTTCATTGTACAATTGATTCACATTATTTCAAAGTTCTGTGATAACTAGAAGTAATAATATCTTCCTTCGGTACACTGTAGTAGACAAACCTGTATATAAAGAACACTTGATGGAACCTGAACAGGTGTCCTTTATATACAGGTTCAAATTATATACATGATGCATTAAATGGAGAACATACAACTATTCTTTATAGACAGTGATTTGCTATATACAGGTGCCCTTTAAGGCAGGTTTGACTTAAGGTTTTCAGTTATAATTGACTGTTCCAAGCCAAGAATATGTAGCAGTCATGTTTTTCTAGTGGGGAATTATAATTAAAAAAAAATACATATGAGATTCTGAATGAAGTAGTTTAAACTGTTTGACCTCACCTTTATGTATTGATAACATTATCATTATTGTGATGTTATTAATTTAATCAAATATCTTATTGTCTTTTAAACTGTTTTGTCAATATGAAGTAAACGGCTACATAAATAAATAATGAACACATCTAGTCTAGGTATCATTATAACAGAACAGTGATGTTTTACCTGCATGTTAGCTAAAGATAAAACATTTTATATTTAACCAGAAGTCTCTAGTCTTCAGTTCTAATGATTTCATTATAATATAAAGTCCTATCTTTTCAACCAGTGGCTGTACACTTACAAGAAAGTATGTAAAATAGGTAGTTGTGTTCCATGAAAGAAATGTACATGTTTGTGTACCATGGGTGAAAGTTACAAAGAGTTATTGTTCAACCAGTGTATATTGGAATGTGAAATATTACATTGAACAATTTATTTAATAAATATTATATTAACACAGGTGTGCTTCGTTATTTTAACAAAAGTAATGAATTTCTTGTACTTTTAGTGTTTTTTTTAGTGTGTGTTTTATTGACTTAAAATCTCAGTATATTTGTAAACAGGTTAAATTTAGAGAAAAGTGCATGATATATACTGAAACAATAAATTCAAGAAAAAACTCCTACAAATATACTGAACAATAGAAAATTATTTGGTAAGGATTTATTACACTGTCACAATACAAGATTCTTTTGATGCAAAATAGAAAAAATAATCAAAGCTTTTTCCCTACATTTCTGAAAAAACTTTATCACACAGAAAATTCAGTCAACTATAAAAAAAAAATTCCCAATTTTAATCTTTGACCATAAATCTTAAAATAACAGGAAATAAATTACAAAAATCTATAAAAGAAATCAAAGCTTATCTTTTATCTTAAGAAAAATTATCTAAAATTATGTTATTAGTTAGCCACAGAAATGCTTTGAAATACATTTCTATATATTTATCACAAATTATCTAAAATTATGTTATTAGGGTAACCACGGAAATGCTTTGAAATTTATTTCTATATATTTATCGCAATTATCTAAAATTAGGTTATTAGGATCGATCGCCATGGTAATGGTTTTGTAGGTTAATTTGACATCAAGTTTTGTCAACTGCCAGTCTACCATCAGTGTTTTTGTAGTTAATCAATTTCTGTAACAAACTATAACTACTTGTAAATTAACATTGTGTACATTTGTGAAGAAATCAATTAAATTATGGTCAATAAAAGTGTCCTTTACTGCTATTTAAATGGGTGTTTTAGAACTATCAACACTGACTTTACCACTATTAAAAACTATAAAAACCTACATAGCTGTTTACTTTCTAGTTTTATATATAAACACTTTACAATTAACCAATCAATTGAAGTTGATTTTCACAAAATATTGTTTGTAAAAAGGGGATGTTTTTGAGTTTCATTTCATGATTTCTTTTGTCATTAAGGGGGTATTAAGGTGCAAAAACAGTTTTTTTTATGAGGATCAGCTAAAAAAAATGGGGTGCAGTCCACTTCTTTCTTTGTATAAAATTTTGATGTAAACACTATGTGCAGGTTTTAAAAGGGACAAATTTGCTGGACATACCAGGCATAAATGTATTTTTTTTTTAAATTACAGTGTTTAGACTGAGCCTGTGAGATATTTGAAACAAGGCAGAAATTAGTCCACTGTTAGATACTTCACAAATACATTAATTAACCCTGCCACTTTTTGTGCCTGTCTAAGAGGAAAGATAAAGATTTTCATCAGCTTCTATCATTGTCTTATTTTTGTGAAGTGAAGTTTTGAGTTAACTAGAAGAGCGGTTCATGTTGCTATGGTTACTGAAATTGTCATTCACCATTGTTATTTAATATTGCATTTGCAAAACATTTTTTTTAAAATGAGCAAATTATACCCAAATTAGTTTGGTACTCACCCTAAGTCATCCCAGGTCATGAAACCACGGAAACGTGGACAATCTATGTGGAACATTCTGACAAATCCACGTCTAGAATTTTATGAAATTTTTATCAATCCATAAATTTCACTACTCTCCAAGCTCCAGGTTGAAAACACATTTTTTCTTTACTGGTATATCACATTTTTTTTTGTCTCTTAAAATTTAAATAATCCTTTTATGCATATTTCATAAAAAATTTCCGTCACCTTAAAATTCAACTCTTCAATCAGGCTTTTAAATCCATAGAACATTATCATAAAAACTGAAATCGACCTCAGCAGGTAGAAAATTAAAACCTTGTAAAAATATTAAATCTCTATACAATCCATCAAATTACCCTGAAATTAACATGTTCCATCACAGTTGATTGTAAACAATGTTCTCACATTGTGAATTATAACAATCCTATTCCTTGTATAGAAGTAAAAGTTCTCTCTTTATAGCATATGGCATGTTTTATTTACCTATAACGGTCTGATCACCTGGATTTAAATGGTGCACTTAGACTCGTTTAATCTCTAATCCATTATTTACCTTCCATATCCAAGTGAAATGAACAATCGTTTCTTATCTATTTACCATATATCACCTTTCACGCTTCTTTTTATATTTCATTTTCCATTTCGAACCGTGATGTCTACGTTAAAAAAAATCAAGTCTTGGTAACGGGAGTTATTAAATTATATAAATCAATATTAGTAAATATCTATATTGTATCAAATTGTTCCACCTGATAATATTATTATTCTTATCAAGATATACAATATATTTAAATGTATTGTGGTCTTACAACAAGAAATCTGATTTGATAGGAAAATGTTTACATTTGAAACAATATCAGTTTACGATCGTTGACACTGGTCAAAAATAACTACAGATAATTGATTAAAAAAGTAACACATACAACACAGCTAATGGAACATTGCCTATTGTAGTTGAATGTAAAAAGATGTAAGTGTCTACTGATGAAAAAAACACCAAGTCCTCTATTCAAAACATGAATACCTTTATTTTCTAGCTGTTTGGACCAAGTTTATCACATTTTATTTCCAAATACATTTTCTGTATTTTATTTAAAAAAAGAAGAGAAATTCGCTCATTAGAGGAAAACTTTCCTTTCTGATAGTATCTTTTTTTCAAATTAAAAATTATACAAGCAGTTAAGCCTTTCTTTTCAAAACTTAAAACTTGCTATAAAATTTTATGTTACTTTCAATAAAATCTAAAAAAAAACTTATTTTAAAAAAAAATAATTATAACTTAAATTTTTTTACATGTATTTCCATTAAATCTTTGAATTGTGAAAAAAATTACCATGCTATAATTAGATGAAGGCAAAAATTACCATGCTATAATTAGATGAAGGCAAAAATTAACATGCTATAATTAGATGAAGGCAAAAATTAAAAAAAAATTCATACATTTTGTGTATGTGATTTTTGATATATAAATAATTCTTAAAGAAAATGATTTCATCAGATAAAAGGTTAATAAGATCCTCACATGAGCCTGTATCACTCACCAAGTAAAAGGTTAATAAGAGGCCCACATGAGCCTGTATCACTCACCAAGTAAAAGGTTAATAAGATCCTCACATGAGCCTGTATCACTCACCAAGTAAAAGGTTAATAAGATCCTCACATGAGCCTGTATCACTCACCAAGTAAAAGGTTAATAAGAGGCCCACATGAGCCTATATCACTCACCAAGTAAAAGGTTAATAAGAGGCCCACATGAGCCTATGTCACTCACCAAGTAAAAGGTTAATTAGAGGCCCACATGAGCCTGTATCACTCACCAAGTAAAAGGTTAATAAGAGGCCCACATGAGCCTATATCACTCACCAAGTAAAAGGTTAATAAGAGGCCCACATGAGCCTATGTCACTCACCAAGTAAAAGGTTAATAAGAGGCCCACATGAGCCTGTATCACTCACCAAGTAAAAGGTTAATTAGAGGCCCACATGAGCCTGTATCACTCACCAAGTAAAAGGTTAATAAGAGGCCCACATGAGCCTGTATCACTCACCAAGTAAAAGGTTAATAAGAGGCCCACATGAGCCTATATCACTCACCGAGTAAAAGGTTAATAAGAGGCCCACATGAGCCTGTATCACTCACCAAGTAAAAGGTTAATAAGAGGCCCACATGAGCCTGTATCACTCACCAAGTAAAACGTTAATAAGATCCTCACATGAGCCTGTATCACTCACCAAGTAAAGAAGAATTATTGAACCATAGCACAATTATGTTTTAAACTCAATAGACCATACACTTCCATTCCTGGTTTATTAACACAGATAGTAGTTTTTTTTTTATAATTTACCTGTTCCATATAACAGCTGTTGTTCTTCTGATTCCAGAAATCTATGGTTGAAACATACTTTTAAAAAAATTAATGAGCCTGAAAATCTTTCAAATATTTAACAAATTTGGAATTACAATCTTTCCCATACCATAACTAATCCAAGTTTTTCATATTTGTAGCATTTTTTTACTCAAGTAATAGTGTAGTAAGACTAAATTCTCAAAATCCCTGCTTTTTTAAATAAAAAAAAAGGAAATTTCTCAGAATCATTTGCTCAGTCTTTTCCATCTAAGAAATCTCAAGGGTATTCAAATTTCCAGCCTTCATGCAAAAAAAAATTGAATTAAATCATGCTTACACACCACAAAGCCAATGTTTGGGTCTGAACAATATATAACATATTAAAATGAATATTCTTGACCTTGATATCTCAGGTCAAGGTCACCATAATGTAATTTTTATACTTGTCACTTTGCCATGACTTAATTACTGGGGCTTAATACAAAATAGTTATGCCCCATACAAATATTAATGATAAAAAAAGCAAATTATTTGACCATGTCATACAAAGTCATGGTCACAGTCACCATTGTTAACTTATGGTAAGATTGTTCTGTAATTGAGGGGCTTCAGGGAAGATTAGTTTGTACTGATTGTGTCACTCTCTTAAATTAATGTTTTTATTGGTATTATTTTTTTATTTTTATTATTATTTTGTATAGATGACAACCTTGCACCACTTTATTTTTACACATAATCTATAGACAATTATAATTAATCTTTTGTATTAAGACCCAGAAAATCAAAAATGTAAATTGATTTTCCAGATGTATTTCAGAGGTGTTTAACCAGATGTATTTTAGAAAAGTTTAACCAGATGTATTTCAGAAGTGTTTAACCAGATGTATTTCAGGGGTGTTTAACCAGATGTATTTCAGAAGTGTTTAATCAGATGTATGTCAGAAGTGTTTAATAAGATGTATTTCAGAAGTGTTTAACCAGATGTATTTCAGAAGTGTTTAACCAGATGTATTTCAGAAGTGTTCAATCAGATGTATTTCAGAATTGTTTAACCAGATGCATTTCAGAAGTGTTTAACCAGGTGTATTTCAGAAGTATCTAACCAGATGCATTTCAGAAGTGTTTAACCAGATGTATTTCAGGGGTGTTTAACCAGATGTATTTCAGAAGTTTTTAACCAGATGCATTTTAGAAGAGTTTAACCAGATGTATTTCAGAAGTGTTTAACCAGATGTATTTCAGAAGTGTTTAACCAGATGTATTTCAGAAGTGTTCAATCAGATGTATTTCAGAAGTGTTTAACCAGAGGCATTTCAGAAGTGTTTAACCAGATGTATGTCAGAAGTGTTTAACCAGATGTATGTCAGAAGTGTTTAACCAGATGTATTTCAGAAGTGTTTAGCCAGATGTATTTCAGAAGTGTTTAACCAGATGTATTTCAGAAGTGTTCAATCAGATGTATTTCAGAAGTGTTTAACCAGATGTATTTCAGAAGTGTTTCACCAGATGTATTTCAGAAGTGTTTAACCAGATGCATTTCAGAAGTGTTTATTCAGAAGTGTTTAACCAGATGTATTTCAGAAGTGTTTAACCAGATGTATTTCAGAAGTGTTTAACCAGATGTATTTCAGAAGTGTTTAACCAGATGTATTTCAGGGGTGTTTAACCAGATGTATTTCAGAAGTTTTTAACCAGATGCATTTCAGAAGTGTTTAACCACAATGTATGTCAGACGTGTTTAACCAGATGTATGTCAGCAGTGTTTAACCAGATGTATTTCAGAAGTGTTTAGCCAGATGTATTTCAGAAGTGTTTAACCAGAAGTATTTCAGAAGTGTTCAATCAGATGTATTTCAGAAGTGTTTAACCAGATGTATTTCAGAAGTGTTTAACCAGGTGTATTTCAGAAGTATCTAACCAGATGCATTTCAGAAGTGTTTAACCAGATGTATTTCAGGGGTGTTTAACCAGATGTATTTCAGAAGTTTTTAACCAGATGCATTTTAGAAGAGTTTAACCAGATGTATTTCAGAAGTGTTTAACCAGATGTATTTCAGAAGTGTTTAACCAGATGTATTTCAGAAGTGTTCAATCAGATGTATTTCAGAAGTGTTTAACCAGAGGCATTTCAGAAGTGTTTAACCAGATGTATGTCAGAAGTGTTTAACCAGATGTATGTCAGAAGTGTTTAACCAGATGTATTTCAGAAGTGTTTAGCCAGATGTATTTCAGAAGTGTTTAACCAGATGTATTTCAGAAGTGTTTAACCAGATGCATTTCAGAAGTGTTTATTCAGAAGTGTTTAACCAGATGTATTTCAGAAGTGTTTAACCAGATGTATTTCAGAAGTGTTTCACCAGATGTATTTCAGAAGTGTTTAACCAGATGCATTTCAGAAGTGTTTATTCAGAAGTGTTTAACCAGATGTATTTCAGAAGTGTTCAATCAGATGTATTTCAGAAGTGTTTAACCAGATGTATTTCAGAAGTGTTTCACCAGATGTATTTCAGAAGTGTTTATTCAGAAGTGTTTAACCAGATGTATTTCAGAAGTGTTTAACCAGATGTATTTCAGAAGTGTTTAACCAGATGTATTTCAGAAGTGTTTAACCAGATGTATTTCAGGGGTGTTTAACCAGATGTATTTCAGAAGTTTTTAACCAGATGCATTTCAGAAGTGTTTAACCACAATGTATGTCAGACGTGTTTAACCAGATGTATGTCAGAAGTGTTTAACCAGATGTATTTCAGAAGTGTTTAGCCAGATGTATTTCAGAAGTGTTTAACCAGAAGTATTTCAGAAGTGTTCAATCAGATGTATTTCAGAAGTGTTTAACCAGATGTATTTCAGAAGTGTTTAACCAGATGTATTTCAGAAGTGTTTCACCAGATGTATTTCAGAAGTGTTTAACCAGATGCATTTCAGAAGTGTTTAACCAGATGTATTTCAGAAGTGTTTAACCAGATGTATTTCAGAAGTGTTTAACCAGATGTATTTCAGAGGTGTCTAAGGATAATATTCCCCTTTACAGATCAACTAATACCTGTAGAAAATCTATTTAGCTAAGCAGTATTGCAGGAGATTAAAATGTGATGACAGAATACGGATGCCAAGTGACACTAAAAGCTCATTTGGCCTTTGTGGGGAGACAAGGGGTATCCATTTTTTGTCATAATCCCATATAGTCTTGTAGAAGATCACCTATGTACATAAATAGATATCTATCAATGGAAAAAAAATATAAGAAAATACACACAAAACCATACAAGTTGAGAATATGAAACTTGACGATAATATGTACATATAAGATTAAAAATCTATAAATAAAATATACTTTTTTATAAATTTACATTTTCATTTCAGAAGATAAACTTTAAAACAAAAACAAAATAAGATCATATGACTACAGAGACTAAAAGTAAAGAAATAAGGTAAGGTTTGACGAGCGGACAAATCAATATACGACAATAAAACACGGAGATCTGTTTAAAACGTGAAAAACATGGTACAATAAAACCTGGAGATCTGTTTGAACATGGAAAATCTCCTACAAATCATAACTTTACATTAATATTGATCATTCTCTAACTTTTATTTCATCTCCTTTAGAATATCTATAATAAAGAAAGTTCATGGTGGTCAAAGAAGTCATGTTTTTAGATCTTAAACATTTTTATAGTCAATTTATAAAAATCCAGCCAAAGTGACTCATCATAGCTTAAATTATAATATCTGTAATACTGTTTTCACTTGGACATCATAAACTCACAAATTTATCTTCTTTTAAGAAAAGGAAAAACAATTGAAACTCTGCTTTTTTCAACTTAGTTGTAAAATATTTGGTCTGAAAAACAAAAGACGGAGTGATAAATTTTTCTGTAATATACATGTATAGTTTTATAGCAATTGAATTAAATGTGCATTAATCCATTCTTGTAAATCAAATCAATGACAGTATATACACTTCATCAAAAGTTAAGCACCACTTAATTTATTTCATAAATATCTTTTATTGAAAATTAACTTTTTTAAAATGTGATTGCTGTAAAGAATATCTGTACACATAAGCTTTAATTAAATGAGTAGCCTGTCATCGATCGATAATGTGGTGTTCGATTAAAACCGGTTCAAGATTGGTATAATACATAATTACATAAAGTGTGCTTGCAAGTTGAGGTTGTAGAGTTTTTCATCACTATATTATGGTTAGGTAAAAATTGACATTAGCAGAGAGGTGGCAAGTGGAAGAGAATTCAGCCAGCAAGAGGCGATTGACACATTTCAGTGGCCTGTCATGCCCCTTGATATGAACCCAATCGAGCACGTATGGGACTTTGTTGGCCGTAAAGTGAACCAACGTAATCCACAATGTCAAAATATTGCTGAATTAACAAACACAATTCTGGAAGAATGGTGGTGATTCCCACAAGAGAGGCTTCGTCACCTAGTTCGTGTAATGAATAGGCACGTGTGGGAGCTTTGGTGTAAACATGGTGGTTATACTCCCTACTGAGTAAATGTGCACGATAATGCTTCTACATACATTCATTCAAAAGTTCTGAAAAAATTATGACTCGTCCGTTTTCTTAAATTATTTAAAAACAATAACCAAATAATTTTTTTTTTAATTTCAGTTTTAAAATATCTCCCATTTTTCCACTTGTAATAAGCAACAATTTGATTTCATAATCAGCTTCAAATATGACTAAAATTGTAGCCTGTGATCTAATCCATAATGAAATATTACCAAAAAGCACTTTAGCTTCAACTTCTTTCATCCATAAACTAGAGGCTCAGTGGGCTGAGCATTTGTTACTCACCTTGTCGGATCAACCAGAAAAAAGAATTGTCTATGGTGGCCATGATTGTTAATGGATCAGGACGAAATAAACAAATTTTATAGAGGACTTTCCATAGATGCTTACTACCAAGTTTTGGTTCATTTGGCCAAGCGGTTTCAGAGAAGAAGATTCAAATGTAAAAAGCTAATGGACGACGGAAGCCAAGTGATGGCAAAAGTTCACATGGTCTTTCGGCCAGATAAGCTAAATAAAAGAAAACAATTTTGAAAAAAATACTGAGTGGCTCTTAACTTTTGTCGAAGTGCATAGACATATATTTGCTTAAAGCAACATAAAACATCCTTAATTCTTAATGGTTTATGTTCTGATATAGAAAAATAGTTATTATACAAATATTCTCCTTTACAATTACGCATAGGTAGAATTACTACGTGATACTCTGAAGAGAAAGACTTTTAAACCATTTTATTTACTTCTTCTTCATATTACAGAACTGATATCAAAATCATCTAGTAAATATATTCAAATACATCTAAAAATAAGTCAAAATGACATTGAAAAATAAATAGAAAAGAAAAGAACATCCCAACTTAAGTATAAAATTATTCTTATCTTTTGACATGTAAAATTATAATTGAGAAGATATTAATATGAATAGAACAGTATATAATAACAGTATACAAAATAGTCAACAAAAAAAGATTGTTTTTACATTGTGTCCTCTTCTCTCATGTTATAGTAAAATGTTGACAAAAGTTAGAATACAGTAAAGAAATAATACAAAACATCATTTGTATATTTATTTTATACGTTGTATGTTTATTTTATGTAAATGTTATGCAAATCTACATCAATTGTATCAATGCAACCAAAATTTGACATTAGCGATGAAAATATCAAAAGGTTGTTCAACATGATAGAAATATTGTCTAATCGATTGGAAATTCTATGGGCCACGTAAATTGACATTTTTGAAGGTGTTTCTGAAAGGAAGTCATGTGGCTTATTATATTTTTCACCCGCATCTTTGTTTTTAAAAGGTTTGAATCTATTTTTGTTAAAATGTAAAATTTGAATCCATTGTACAGATTTAAATAATGTATTATTGTAAAATTGTTTATTTCATATTCATTACTTTGAAATGTTCTAAAAGGATACAACAAAATGCATCTGATCAATGATTAATGTATAATACATTTTGTAAGTAGAAAAAAGGTTTTCATACTGAAGCTATGTAAGGTTATAGAAAAGGCTGGAAAAAAATAAAATAAAATAAAAAAAGTTTTAATTGCTTACATTACTTAGATAATCCTTTGAAGTATAAAATGTAAAATCAACTAAAAAACATTTTATAAAATATAAAATATTGAATATTAGTTTTTATTAACAATAAAAGATTGATCACTTAATATCTCTGTACAATAAGTGTTGCTTGGTGTCCCAGGCACAGAATAGGAAGAAATAATGGCAATATATAAAGAATAACAACAGATTTGAAGGTTGTGATGGACCACTATACCACAGTTAGTCCAATAGGACAAGCTATAATACTAGTGATAATGTATGTCTAGATCATCAAAACTGATGTTGTTATAATACTAGTGATAATGTGTCTAGATCATCAAAACTGATGTTGTTATAATACTAGTGATACTGTATGTCTAGATCATCAAAACTAATGTTGTTATAATACTAGTGATAATGTATGTCTAGATCGTCAAAACTGATGTTGTTATAATACTAGTGATAATGTATGTCTAGATCGTCAAAACTGATGTTGTTATAATACTAGTGATAATGTATGTCTAGATCGTCAAAACTGATGTTGTTATAATACTAGTGATAATGTATGTCTAGATCGTCAAAACTGATGTTGTTATAATACTAGTGATAATGTATGTCTAGATCATCAAAACTAATGTTGTTATAATACTAGTGATAATGTATGTCTAGATCATCAAAACTGATGTTGTTATAATACTAGTGATAATGTGTCTAGATCATCAAAACTGATGTTGTTATAATACTAGTGATAATGTATGTCTAGATCGTCAAAACTGATGTTGTTATAATACTAGTGATAATGTATGTCTAGATCGTCAAAACTGATGTTGTTATAATACTAGTGATAATGTATGTCTAGATCGTCAAAACTGATGTTGTTATAATACTAGTGATAATGTATGTCTAGATCATCAAAACTGATGTTGTTATAATACTAGTGATAATGTATGTCTAGATCATCAAAACTGATGTTGTTATAATACTAGTGATAATGTATGTCTAGATCGTCAAAACTGATGTTGTTATAATACTAGTGATAATGTATGTCTAGATCATCAAAACTGATGTTGTTATAATACTAGTGATAATGTATGTTAAAATCATCAAAACTGATGTTGTTATAATACTAGTGATAATGTATGTCTAGATCATCAAAACTGATGTTGTTATAATACTAGTGATAATGTATGTCTAGATCATCAAAACTGATGTTGTTATAATACTAGTGATAATATATGTCTAGATCGTCAACACTGATGTTGTTATAATACTAGTGATAATGTATGTCTAGATCATCAAAACTGATGTTGTTATAATACTAGTGATAATGTATGTCTAGATCATCAAAACTGATGTTATAATACTAGTGATAATGTATGTCTAGATCATCAAAACTGATGTTATAATACTAGTGATAATGTATGTCTAGATCATCAAAACTGATGTTGTTATAATACTAGTGATAATGTATGTCTAGATCGTCAAAACTGATGTTGTTATAATACTAGTGATAATGTATGTCTAGATCGTCAAAACTGATGTTGTTATAATACTAGTGATAATGTATGTCTAGATCGTCAAAACTGATGTTGTTATAATACTAGTGATAATGTATGTCTAGATCTTCAAAACTGATGTTGTTATAATACTAGTGATAATGTATGTCTAGATCATCAAAACTGATGTTGTTATAATACTAGTGATAATGTATGTCTAGATCGTCAAAACTGATGTTATAATACTAGTGATAATGTATGTCTAGATCGTCAAAACTGATGTTGTTATAATACTAGTGATAATGTATGTCTAGATCGTCAAAACTGATGTTGTTATAATACTAGTGATAATGTATGTCTAGATCGTCAAAACTGATGTTGTTATAATACTAGTGATAATGTATGTCTAGATCGTCAAAACTGATGTTGTTATAATACTAGTGATAATGTATGTCTAGATCGTCAAAGCTGATGTTGTTATAATACTAGTGATAATGTATGTCTAGATCGTCAAAACTGATGTTGTTATAATACTAGTGATAATGTATGTCTAGATCGTCAAAACTGATGTTGTTATAATACTAGTGATAATGTATGTCTAGATCATCAAAACTAATGTTGTTATAATACTAGTGATAATGTATGTCTAGATCATCAAAACTGATGTTGTTATAATACTAGTGATAATGTATGTCTAGATCATCAAAACTGATGTTGTTATAATACTAGTGATAATGTATGTCTAGATCATCAAAACTGATGTTGTTATAATACTAGTGATAATGTATGTCTAGATCATCAAAACTGATGTTGTTATAATACTAGTGATAATGTATGTCTAGATCATCAAAACTGATGTTGTTATAATACTAGTGATAATGTATGTCTAGATCATCAAAACTGATGTTGTTATAATACTAGTGATAATGTATGTCTAGATCATCAAAACTAATGTTGTTATAATACTAGTGATAATGTATGTCTAGATCATCAAAACTGATGTTGTTATAATACTAGTGATAATGTATGTCTAGATCATCAAAACTGATGTTATAATACTAGTGATAATGTATGTCTAGATCGTCAACACTGATGTTGTTATAATACTAGTGATAATGTATGTCTAGATCATCAAAACTGATGTTGTTATAATACTAGTGATAATGTATGTCTAGATCGTCAAAACTGATGTTGTTATAATACTAGTGATAATGTATGTCTAGATCGTCAAAACTGATGTTGTTATAATACTAGTGATAATGTATGTCTAGATCGTCAAAACTGATGTTGTTATAATACTAGTGATAATGTATGTCTAGATCGTCAAAACTGATGTTGTTATAATACTAGTGATAATGTATGTCTAGATCGTCAAAATTGATGTTGTTATAATACTAGTGATAATATATGTCTAGATCATCAAAACTGATGTTGTTATAATACTAGTGATAATGTATGTCTAGATCATCAAAACTGATGTTGTTATAATACTAGTGATAATGTATGCCTAGATCGTCAAAACTGATGTTGTTATAATACTAGTGATAATGTATGTCTAGATCGTCAAAACTGATGTTGTTATAATACTAGTGATAATGTATGTCTAGATCGTCAAAACTGATGTTGTTATAATACTAGTGATAATGTATGTCTAGATCATCAAAACTGATGTTGTTATAATACTAGTGATAATATATGTCTAGATCGTCAACACTGATGTTGTTATAATACTAGTGATAATGTATGTCTAGATCGTCAACACTGATGTTGTTATAATACTAGTGATAATGTATGTCTAGATCGTCAACACTGATGTTGTTATAATACTAGTGATAATGTATGTCTAGATCGTCAAAACTGATGTTGTTATAATACTAGTGATAATGTATGTCTAGATCATCAAAACTGATGTTGTTATAATACTAGTGATAATGTATGTCTAGATCATCAAAACTGATGTTGTTATAATACTAGTGATAATGTATGTCTAGATCGTCAAAACTGATGTTGTTTTAATCTGTAAGTGATAATATGTTTTACCTCTCACTGACTGATCATTTTCAGTATCTGAGTAAGTTGGTTGATAATGACAACCTCTATCAGAGAGATCAAAGGAAAAATGTCCAGATAAATTGACATCAAAAACAAAATTCTATTTCTGTTGATTAGAGGACCGCTGTGAAGCTAAAGACATATTGAATGAATCCTAACTGTTCTGACCTTTTATCTTTTATCATGTTCAGTGAACAGAGGCAACTGCTCTGATCCCTTAACTCCTATCATATTAGTAAACTATAGCTAAACTCATTATTTACCTCTAATTATTCAGAGTGAAGCACAAAAAATGCAATGACCCTTGACCTCTTGCTATTGAGCAATTCAAAAACATTCCAATGAACCCAGAACTCTCTAATCACTCTTCAACACTGAGCAAATAACAATTGTACTGACCTCTTAACCTCTTTAATTCAGATTGATTGGTTGGTTTATGGTGTTTAATGCCACTTTCAACAATATTTCAGTTATATCGTGGCCGGCATTCAGATTGAATATTTATAGAATTATGTTCCTGGTGGCTGGCAATATGCAAAATATATTTTCAAGAATCAAAACATATTTCAAAATTCCGTGGGAAATATGTAGTCAGACAAGGAAAATGTTGTAATCAAATAAAGGGGTCGTGATCGTATGGTAGTTGGATTTATAATTACCTATGTAATCAGTGCCTATCACCACTAATGTTGTGAGTTTGAATCCAGCTCAGGCGAGATCAGACATGGGGTAATCGTAAATTCGTAATTTGTAATTGTAATCGGTTGTAATCGATTACATTTTTCATGTAATCGAATGTAATCTGTAATCGGACATTTTTAAGATTACATGTAATCGTAATATAATCGATTACATTCATTTTGACCCTGTAATCATGGTTACTTTCTGATTACATTTAGATTACTTTTCATCATTTTGACTTATTCTGTCTTAACTGAAACATATTATCTCCTTAGATATTTAATGTATGATTTATGTAAATGAATTTTCTTCATGAAATTTATTAAACAAATAATGTAGATATTATTATATGCTTAATTGCAATCAAAACTATCACAGCAACAACAAATATTAAGAATAAATTATGACTTCAAAGACTTGATATCCAAACAAATAATATCTCAATTTCAATTTCTTTAGGGTTTCAAAAATTCAGTGAAAACAGTTTGTCGGCTTGTGTAAAACACAAGCTCTAAAATTTTAAATTATCTGACACAACTTTTAAGATTTCATATATGAATTGCTTCTATGAAAGACTATCACCATGTCCTTATGATTCGCATAAAATAAAGAAATATTTTATATAAACCAAAATATCTCATGAAGATTTCTTATACAACTTTAAAAAGAGATTTAAATTTCAATAAGATATTATATAAAAAGCAAAATGTAAATTATAATTTTCAGAAACATTTATTTATGATGCTCGTACATACATGTATATTACAAATTAACTGATAAATAGCAAGTTGTAATATTTGTAAAATTTTGGATTTTTTTTTTTAAAGAATATTCTAATGGGGCTTGTATCTGATATTCAGATATATGTGATATTTCTGCTTTTTATTTTGGTGCTGATTTTCCTTTTAATATTGGATTATATGATAATTTTTTCATTACTTGTGGGTTACTATGCAACTTGTAATGGATATTTTATTAAACCTATTTACATAAATTAAGGATTTAGTTTTCATATTTAGACTGAGAAATTATGTACATTTTTAAGCAAGTTTTTAGAATCAGAATGATTTTTGTTTTTTTATCATCTGAATTATATATCAAGGACAAACATTCAAATGGTGTAAAATTTAGTAATGCCAATGGTGATTGTTACATAATTTGGTGTTATAAATAATACAGTAATTACAAATTTTATCAGGTAACCCCAATAGACTTTCACAGGATTTTTGAAATTATTTGATATATATTATTAAAATGTGCAAATGTATGTTATAATATTTACTAATAGTATAAGATGGAATCAATATTGGTCTTATATAGTAATAAGAGAAGACATATTTTATGAAAAATAGGAAAATGAGAATTGCTATTTATAATTTACAATGTACATGTACTGTTTGTTATTGCATGTAATGATCACATTACAACTGAATTGTAATTCATAGTTCTGATTTAAGAAATACATTAAAAAAAATAAGAGATATTGGACAGATGCACACGAGACAAAATAACATAAAACATTAATATATTGATTGTCATGACAATCAGTAATGTAATCAATTACATTTGAAAATTGATGTAATCGTAATGTAATGTAATGATGAAAATTGCAAAGTAATTGTAATGTAATCGATTACATTTGAAAGTAATTGACCCCAAGTCTGTGCGAGATGTACTCGATACAACATTATGTGATAAAGTTCGTCAGTGACTTGTGACAGAGACCCAAAAAATGTTGTAACGTGTAAGATTTAAAAAAAATTGTGGATTAAAATTCTTTCTCTCCTCCCATTCAGTGAATTTAACATGACCACTTAATGAAGACAGCCAGTATTTGGTTGAAGTAGAAGTGAAAACAATTTGGCAACACTAGATAAACCAAATATTTTAAACTTAAACCATTATTTTTAATGAGTTTGTCAAATGCATTTTCAATGCATTAATTAGAAAATTTTAAGACCAAGATAAAAATTAATTCTCTCTACACAATTAACAACAATAGGTAAAGATTAAAGGGTTAATCCTAATTCAATTACTCTTCTTAGCTGTTTAACATAACCTGTAAGCTCTCAGACTTTAACATAACCTCTCAGCTCTCAGACATACAACAAATAATTAGTCTTCTCTTATAAAACAGTCGTGAAACATAAGAGGATTAGGGTGGAAAGCATAAATATTTTATTTAGATTAAATTTTGATATGAACGAATATGAGTTTTAACTAATTAATTGTTGTAATACAGGTACTTTAACTTCAATATGTACTATTTATATATTATAACACAGAACAAGAAACAGGACCAAGAAATTTGTAAACTTTATTACCTTAAAATGGAGGTCAAGTTCCCAAGTGACTTTCCTGAAGTTGAATTGAAGTGGATTATAGATACAAAGAAAAAAAACCCAGAAACAATAAGAGCAATAGTTTTTCATAGTACCAGAGAATACCACAGTACCAGTATCCTAGATTACCAGAATAAACCAGAGTATAAGACTCCTAGGGTACCATTCTCCTAGATTACCAGAAAAACCAAAGCACCAGTCTCCCAGGTTACCAGAGAAAACCAGAGTACCAGTCTCCCAGGTTACCAGACAAAAATCGGAGTACCAGTTTCCTAGGTTACCATAGAAAACTAGAGTATCAGTCTCCTAGGTTACCAGAAAAAACCCTGAGTACCAGTCTCCTAGGTTACCATAGAAAACCAGAGTACCAGTCTCCTAGGTTACCATAGAAAACCAGAGTACCAGTCTCCTAGGTTACCATAGAAAACCAGAGTACCAGTCTCCTAGGTTACCATAGAAAACCAGAGTACCAGTCTCCTAGGTTACCAGAGAAAACAGAGTACCAGTCTCCTAGATTACCAGAGAAAACAGAGTACCTGTCTCCTAGATTACCAGAGAAAACAGAGTACCAGTCTTCTAGGTTACCAGAATAAACCAGAGTACCTGTCCCCTATGTTACCAGTAAAAAACCAGAGTACCAGTCTCCTAGGATACCATAGAAAACCAGAGTACCAGTCTTCTAGGTTACCAGAGAAAACCAGAGTACCAGTCTCCTAGGTTACCAGAGAAAACAGAGTACCAGTCTCCTAGATTACCAGAGAAAACAGAGTACCAGTCTTCTAGGTTACCAGAATAAACCAGAGTACCTGTCCCCTATGTTACCAGTAAAAAACCAGAGTACCAGTCTCCTAGGATACCATAGAAAACCAGAGTACCAGTCTCCTAGGTTACCAGAGAAAACCAGAGTACCAGTCTCCTAGGTTACCAACGAAAACCAGAGTACCAGTCTCCTAGGTCACCAGAGAAAACCAGAGTACCTGTCTCCTATTTTACCAGTAAAAAACCAGAGTACCAGTCTCCTAGGTTACCAGAACAAATAAAGTACCAGTCTACCAGGGAAAAAAACTGACCCTCTTTAAGTTACTGACAAACTTTATTACATAAAGACTATATCGTAAACATAGCCATGGGAAGATATTAAATTCACAAATCTTAGAGGCATAATATATACAATGTACTACCATACATACAGGGTCAGGTAAGTTTGTGTCTGAGGTTTAATACCACTGCCTGTATAGTGAACATTCATCTTATAAAACACAGAACAGCATGAAAACTGCTGTTCCTTCAGTTTAAGCTATGTCTAAGTTAAAAGCTTCTCATGTTCATTTACATACATATTATTCCTTTCGAAAATAACCATTCCCCAACATTACAGTTTAAAAGCACCTTTGAATTAGAGTTCATAAAATTCAGGGATTAATTTTTTTTTATTTTACTGATATTAGTCATAATTTCAAATTGCAATCCATTTTATCACCATTACTAATTAATACGCTGAATTAGTAATAAAATTTTAGTTTATTTAATATAGAGGGATTAATGTTAATTAATAATCAAATACTCAGCAATGTATACTGATACACACTTCACACTTCTGAATCGTGGACTTTAAATTTCAATAAAACATTTAAGTCTACTAAATCTAATTAAAAATCATTATAAGAAAATTCACCTCCATAAGAGAGTTGCTCGTATTCACCTCCATGAGATAGTTGCTTGTATATTTAAAATGTAGATCAAGTATGAAAAAGAAAATTATCCATTTTATTTAATCTGCACATGACTGAATAATTCATTCCAAAAATAAAACTGGATGGTCATCAGAAAATATGTTCCTAGAATTATCTCCCTTTGATTACAATTTGGTTATATATTTGTATAAGGACAATAGAGTTATCTCCCTTCATATTGAAAAAAATTGATGGATTGCGTTTGCTTAATGCCACCTTCAATACTTTACAGTTTTATGGTAATAGTCATTTGTTTTTGGTGATAGAAGTGAGAGAAGAACTTATTAACTTTAACTAAGATAGGCATTGATTCTATAGCTAGATGTTCATATAACAAATAGACAAAAACAATGTACTATGATCTCAAAAATTTAGGAACAAAATCAAATTAAAACAGTTTGAGTCTTATCTTGCCACCATAGCTTAAAATACAATACAACACAGTTATCTCCTCCTTATTGTTAAAATTAAAACAGTCTGAGTCTTATCTTGCCACCATAGCATAAAATACAACACAGTTATCTCCCTTATTGTTAAAATTAAAACAGTCTGAGTCTTATCTTGCCACCATAGCATAAAATACAACACAGTTATCTCCCTTATTGTTAAAATTAAAACAGTCTGAGTCTTATCTTGCCACCATAGCATAAAATACAACACAGTTATCTCCCTTATTGTTAAAATTAAAACAGTCTGAGTCTTATCTTGCCACCATAGCATAAAATACAACACAGTTATCTCCCTTATTGTTAAAATTAAAACAGTCTGAGTCTTATCTTGCCACCATAGCATAAAATACAACACAGTTATCTCCCTTATTGTTAAAATTAAAACAGTCTGAGTCTTAGCTTGCCACCATAGCTTAAAATACAACACAGTTATCTCCTCCTTATTGTTAAAATTAAAACAGTCTGAGTCTTATCTTACCACCGTAGCTTAAAATACAACACAGTTATCTCCTCCTTATTGTTAAAATTAAAAGTCTGAGTCTTAGCTTGCCACCATAGCATAAAATACAACACAGTTATCTCCTCCTTATTGCTAAAATTAAAACAATCCGAGTCTTATCTTGCCATCATAGCTTAAAATACAACACAGTTATCTCCTCCTTATTGTTAAAATTAAAACAGTCTTGAGTCTTATCTTGCCACCATAGCATAAAATACAACAGTTATCTCCCTTATTGTTAAAATTAAAACAGTCCGAGTCTTATCTTACCACCGTAGCTTAAAATACAACACAGTTATCTCCTCCTTATTGTTAAAATTAAAACAGTCCGAGTCTTATCTTGCCATCATAGCTTAAAATACAACACAGTTATCTCCTCCTTATTGTTAAAATTAAAACAATCTGAGTCTTATCTTACCACCGTAGCTTAAAATACAACACAGTTATCTCCTCCTTATTGTTAAAATTAAAACAATCTGAGTCTTATCTTGCCATCATAGCTTAAAATACAACACAGTTATCTCCTCCTTATTGTTAAAATTAAAACAGTCTGAGTCTTATCTTGCCACCGTAGCTTAAAATACAACACAGTTATCTCTTCCTTATTGTTAAAATTAACAGCTGTTGTTATCTTGTGTTGCTTGTTGTACTATATAATCTTTAATATTCCATTTTCTGTGAGACAAAAGTTGGCATAATGGAATAAACCATCTATTTCCCTTGAATGAGGAAGATATGCAGATTTACTCATACTTAACAATTTTAGTTTCCTGAATGCATCGTGATGCACTTGAGAAGCAAACCTTTCTGTAGGTGAACAAATCTTTGTATCTGACCCTGCTATTGTACAGTCCATGTTTATGTTGTCCTTTGTGATAGTAATTGTGGTCTTTTTGAGTGGAAGTGAATCTATGCAGGTTTTTATTGTTTGTTTATATACGGGAAAGTTTGGGATCCCATTAACCGGTTTAACTCTGACACATGTTTGTGCCTGTTCAAAACTAGGACCTGGATTTCCAATGCCATATGTCATGGTCTTTTTGGTGTTCAATTGTTTCAGGTGAAATGTTGTTTGTTTTTTTGATATTGGTGGAATTGTTGACATCTTGATTAAAATATACTTTTCACAATTTGTGCTGACAGAGTAAAAAAGTATGTCATCCCTTAAAATTCTACATTTTAATATATTCAATGGCTTTGAAGGGATGTACTCAAAGATACAAATGCTGAGATGCTGATCAACACTAAATGATACAGATGTTCACAGAAGCTATGTCTAAGAGAGTGAGTTTAAAAAGCTGAGATGTTGATAAACACTAAATGATGCAGATGTTCACAGAAGCTATGTCTAAGAGAGTGTGCTTAAAAAGCTGAGATGCTGATCAACACTAAATGATACAGATGTTCACAGAAGCTATGTCTAAGAGAGTGTGTTTAAAAAGCTGAGATGTTGATCAACACTAAATGATGCAGATGTTCACAGAAGCTATATCTAAGAGAGTGTGTTTAAAAAGCTGAGATGTTGATCAACACTAAATGATACAGATGTTCACAGAAGCTATGTCTAAGAGAGTGTGTTTAAAAAGCTGAGATGTTGATCAACACTAAATGATACAGATGTTCACAGAAGCTATGTCTAAGAGAGTGTGTTTAAAAAGCTGAGATGTTGGTCAACACTAAATGATACAGATGTTCACAGAAGCTATGTCTAAGAGAGTGTGTTTAAAAAGCTGAGATGTTGATTAACACTAAATGATACAGATGTTCACAGAAGCTATGTCTAAGAGAGTGTGTTTAAAAAGCTGAGATGTTGATCAACACTAAATGATACAGATGTTCATAGAAGCTATGTCTAAGAGAGTGTGTTTAAAAAGCTGAGATGTTGATCAACACTAAATGAGACAGATGTTCACAGAAGCTATGTCTAAGAGAGTTAGTTTAAAAAGCTGAGATGTTGATCAACACTAAATGATACAGATGTTAACAGAAGCTATGTCTAAGAGAGTGTGTTTAAAAAGCTGAGATGTTGATCAACACTAAATGATACAGATGTTCACAGAAGCTATGTCTAAGAGAGTGTGTTTAAAAAGCTGAGATGTTGATCAACACTAAATGATACAGATGTTCACAGAAGCTATGTCTAAGAGAGTGTGTTTAAAAAGCTGAGATGTTGATCAACACTAAATGATACAGATGTTCACAGAAGCTATGTCTAAGAGAGTGTGTTTAAAAAGCTGAGATGTTGATCAACACTAAATGATACAGATGTTCATAGAAGCTATGTCTAAGAGAGTGTGTTTAAAAAGCTGAGATGTTGATCAACACTAAATGATATAGATGTTCACAGAAGCTATGTCTAAGAGAGTTAGTTTAAAAAGCTGAGATGTTGATCAACACTAAATGATACAGATGTTCACAGAAGCTATGTCTAAGAGAGTGTGTTTAAAAAGCTGAGATGTTGATCAACACTAAATGAAACAGATGTTCACAGAAGCTATGTCTAAGAGAGTGTGTTTAAAAAGCTGAGATGTTGATCAACACTAAATGATACAGATGTTCACAGAAGCTATGTCTAAGAGAGTGTGTTTAAAAAGCTGAGATGTTGATCAACACTAAATGAAACAGATGTTCACAGAAACTATGTCTAAGAGAGTGTGCTTAAAAAGCTGAGATGTTGATCAACACTAAATGAAACAGATGTTCACAGAAGCTATGTCTAAGAGAGTTAGTTTAAAAAGCTGAGATGTTGATCAACACTAAATGATACAGATGTTCACAGAAGCTATGTCTAAGAGAGTGTGTTTAACAAGCTGAGATGTTGATCAACACTAAATGATGCAGATGTTCACTGAAGCTATGTCTAAGAGAGTGTGTTTAAAAAGCTGAGATGTTGATCAACACTAAATGATACAGATGTTCACAGAAGCTATGTCTAAGAGAGTGTGTTTAAAAAGATGAGATGTTGATCAACACTAAATGATACAGATGTTCATAGAAGCTATGTCTAAGAGAGTGTGTTTAAAAAGCTGAGATGTTGATCAACACTAAATGAGACAGATGTTCACAGAAGCTATGTCTAAGAGAGTTAGTTTAAAAAGCTGAGATGTTGATCAACACTAAATGATACAGATGTTAACAGAAGCTATGTCTAAGAGAGTGTGTTTAAAAAGCTGAGATGTTGATCAACACTAAATGATACAGATGTTCACAGAAGCTATGTCTAAGAGAGTATGTTTAAAAAGCTGAGATGTTGATCAACACTAAATGATACAGATGTTCACAGAAGCTATGTCTAAGAGAGTGTGTTTAAAAAGCTGAGATGTTGATCAACACTAAATGATACAGATGTTCACAGAAGCTATGTCTAAGAGAGTGTGTTTAAAAAGCTGAGATGTTGATCAACACTAAATGATACAGATGTTCATAGAAGCTATTTCTAAGAGAGTGTGTTTAAAAAGCTGAGATGTTGATCAACACTAAATGATATAGATGTTCACAGAAGCTATGTCTAAGAGAGTTAGTTTAAAAAGCTGAGATGTTGATCAACACTAAATGATACAGATGTTCACAGAAGCTATATCTAAGAGAGTGTGTTTAAAAAGCTGAGATGTTGATCAACACTAAATGAAACAGATGTTCACAGAAGCTATGTCTAAGAGAGTGTGTTTAAAAAGCTGAGATGTTGATCAACACTAAATGATACAGATGTTCACAGAAGCTATGTCTAAGAGAGTGTGTTTAAAAAGCTGAGATGTTGATCAACACTAAATGAAACAGATGTTCACAGAAACTATGTCTAAGAGAGTGTGCTTAAAAAGCTGAGATGTTGATCAACACTAAATGAAACAGATGTTCACAGAAACTATGTCTAAGAGAGTGTGCTTAAAAAGCTGAGATGTTGATCAACACTAAATGATACAGATGTTCACAGAAGCTATGTCTAAGAGAGTGTGTTTAACAAGCTGAGATGTTGATCAACACTAAATGATGCAGATTTTCACTGAAGCTATGTCTAAGAGAGTGTGTTTAAAAAGCTGAGATGTTGATCAACACTAAATGAAACAGATGTTCACAGAAGCTATGTCTAAGAGAGTGTGTTTAAAAAGATGAGATGTTGATCAACACTAAATGAAACAGATGTTCACAGAAGCTATGTCTAAGAGAGTGTGTTTAAAAAGATGAGATGTTGATCAACACTAAATGATGCAGATGTTCACAGAAGCTATGTCTAAGAGAGTGTGTTTAAAAAGCTGAGATGTTGATCAACACTAAATGATACAGATGTTCACAGAAGCTATGTCTAAGAGAGTGTGTTTAAAAAGATGAGATGTTGATCAACACTAATTGATGCAGATGTTCACAGAAGCTATGTCTAAGAGAGTGTGTTTAAAAAGCTGAGATGTTGATCAACACTAAATGATGCAGATGTTCACAGAAGCTATTTCTAAGAGAGTGTGTTTAAAAAGCTGAGATGTTGATCAACACTAAATGATGCAGATGTTCACAGAAGATATGTCTAAGAGAGTGTGTTTAAAAAGCTGAGATGTTGATCAACACTAAATGATGCAGATGTTCACAGAAGCTATGTCTAAGAGAGTGTGTTTAAAAAGCTGAGATGTTGATCAACACTAAATGATGCAGATGTTCACAGAAGCTATGTCTAAGAGAGTGTGTTTAAAAAGCTGAGATGTTGATCAACACTAAATGATGCAGATGTTCACAGAAGCTATGTCTAAGAGAGTGTGTTTAAAAAGCTGAGATGTTGATCAACACTAAATGATGCAGATGTTCACAGAAGCTATGTCTAAGAGAGTGTGTTTAAAAAGCTGAGATGCTGATCAACACTAAATGATACAGATGTTCACAGAAGCTATGTCTAAGAGAGTGTGTTTAAAAAGCTGAGATGTTGATCAACACTAAATGATACAGATGTTCACAGAAGCTATGTCTAAGAGAGTGTGTTTAAAAAGCTGAGATGTTGATCAACACTAAATGATGCAGATGTTCACAGAAGCTATGTCTAAGAGAGTGTGTTTAAAAAGTTGAGATGTTGATCAACACTAAATGATGCAGATGTTCACAGAAGCTATGTCTAAGAGAGTGTGTTTAAAAAGCTGAGATGTTGATCAACACTAAATGATGCAGATGTTCACAGAAGCTATGTCTAAGAGAGTGTGTTTAAAAAGATGAGATGTTGATCAACACTAAATGATGCAGATGTTCACAGAAGCTATGTCTAAGAGAGTGTGTTTAAAAAGCTGAGATGCTGATCAACACTAAATGATACAGATGTTCACAGAAGCTATGTCTAAGAGAGTGTGTTTAAAAAGCTGAGATGTTGATCAACACTAAATGATACAGATGTTCACAGAAGCTATGTCTAAGAGAGTGTGTTTAAAAAGCTGAGATGTTGATCAACACTAAATGATGCAGATGTTCACAGAAGCTATGTCTAAGAGAGTGTGTTTAAAAAGATGAGATGTTGATCAACACTAAATGATACTGATGTTCACAGAAGCTATGTCTAAGAGAGTGTGTTTAAAAAGCTGAGATGTTGATCAACACTAAATGATGCAGATGTTCACAGAAGCTATGTCTAAGAGAGTGTGTTTAAAAAGCTGAGATGTTGATCAACACTAAATGATACAGATGTTCACAGAAGCTATGTCTAAGAGAGTGTGCTTAAAAAGCTGAGATGTTGATCAACACTAAATGATGCAGATGTTCACAGAAGCTATGTCTAAGAGAGTGTGTTTAAAAAGCTGAGATGTTGATCAACACTAAATGATGCAGATGTTCACAGAAGCTATGTCTAAGAGAGTGTGCTTAAAAAGCTGAGATGTTGATCAACACTAAATGATGCAGATGTTCACAGAAGCTATGTCTAAGAGAGTGTGTTTAAAAAGCTGAGATGTTGATCAACACTAAATGATACAGATGTTCACAGAAGCTATGTCTAAGAGAGTGTGTTTAAAAAGCTGAGATGTTGATCAACACTAAATGATACAGATGTTCACAGAAGCTATGTCTAAGAGAGTGTGTTTAAAAAGCTGAGATGTTGATCAACACTAAATGATGCAGATGTTCACAGAAGCTATGTCTAAGAGAGTGTTTAAAAAGCTGAGATGTTGATCAACACTAAATGATACAGATGTTCACAGAAGCTATGTCTAAGAGAGGGTGTTTAAAAAGCTGAGATGTTGATCAACACTAAATGAAACAGATGTTCACAGAAGCTATGTCTAAGAGAGTGTGTTTAAAAAGCTGAGATGTTGATCAACACTAAATGATACAGATGTTCACAGAAGCTATGTCTAAGAGAGTGTGTTTAAAAAGCTGAGATGTTGATCAACACTAAATGATACAGATGTTCACAGAAGCTATGTCTAAGAGAGTGTGTTTAAAAAGCTGAGATGTTGATCAACACTAAATGAAACAGATGTTCACAGCAGCTATGTCTAAGAGAGTGTGTTTAAAAAGCTGAGATGTTGATCAACACTAAATGATGCAGATGTTCACAGAAGCTATGTCTAAGAGAGTGTGTTTAAAAAGCTGAGATGTTGATCAACACTAAATGATACAGATGTTCACAGAAGCTATGTCTAAGAGAGTGTGTTTAAAAAGATGAGATGTTGATCAACACTAAATGATACAGATGTTCACAGAAGCTATGTCTAAGAGAGTGTGCTTAAAAAGCTGAGATGTTGATCAACACTAAATGATACAGATGTTCACAGAAGCTATGTCTAAGAGATTGTGTTTAAAAAGCTGAGATGTTGATCAACACTAAATGATACAGATGTTCACAGAAGCTATGTCTAAGAGAGTGTGTTTAAAAAGCTGAGATGTTGATCAACACTAAATGATACAGATGTTCACAGAAGCTATGTCTAATAGAGTGTGTCTAAAAAGCTGAGATGTTGATCAACACTAAATGATACAGATGTTCACAGAAGCTATGTCTAAGAGAGTGTGTTTAAAAAGCTGAGATGTTGATCAACACTAAATGATGCAGATGTTCACAGAACTATGTCTAAGAGAGTGTGTTTAAAAAGCTGAGATGTTGATCAACACTAAATGATACAGATGTTCACAGAAGCTATGTCTAAGAGAGTGTGTTTAAAAAGCTGAGATGTTGATCAACACTAAATGAAACAGATGTTCACAGAAACTATGTCTAAGAGAGTGTGCTTAAAAAGCTGAGATGTTGATCAACACTAAATGAAACAGATGTTCACAGAAACTTGTCTAAGAGAGTGTGCTTAAAAAGCTGAGATGTTGATCAACACTAAATGATACAGATGTTCACAGAAGCTATGTCTAAGAGAGTGTGTTTAACAAGCTGAGATGTTGATCAACACTAAATGATGCAGATGTTCACAGAAGCTATGTCTAAGAGAGTGTGTTTAAAAAGCTGAGATGTTGATCAACACTAAATGATGCAGATGTTCACAGAAGCTATGTCTAAGAGAGTGTGTTTAAAAAGCTGAGATGCTGATCAACACTAAATGATACAGATGTTCACAGAAGCTATGTCTAAGAGAGTGTGTTTAAAAAGCTGAGATGTTGATCAACACTAAATGATACAGATGTTCACAGAAGCTATGTCTAAGAGAGTGTGTTTAAAAAGCTGAGATGTTGATCAACACTAAATGATGCAGATGTTCACAGAAGCTATGTCTAAGAGAGTGTGTTTAAAAAGCTGAGATGTTGATCAACACTAAATGATGCAGATGTTCACAGAAGCTATGTCTAAGAGAGTGTGTTTAAAAAGATGAGATGTTGATCAACACTAAATGATGCAGATGTTCACAGAAGCTATGTCTAAGAGAGTGTGTTTAAAAAGCTGAGATGCTGATCAACACTAAATGATACAGATGTTCACAGAAGCTATGTCTAAGAGAGTGTGTTTAAAAAGCTGAGATGTTGATCAACACTAAATGATACAGATGTTCACAGAAGCTATGTCTAAGAGAGTGTGTTTAAAAAGCTGAGATGTTGATCAACACTAAATGATGCAGATGTTCACAGAAGCTATGTCTAAGAGAGTGTGTTTAAAAAGCTGAGATGTTGATCAACACTAAATGATACAGATGTTCACAGAAGCTATGTCTAAGAGAGTGTGTTTAAAAAGCTGAGATGTTGATCAACACTAAATGATGCAGATGTTCACAGAAGCTATGTCTAAGAGAGTGTGTTTAAAAAGCTGAGATGTTGATCAACACTAAATGATACAGATGTTCACAGAAGCTATGTCTAAGAGAGTGTGCTTAAAAAGCTGAGATGTTGATCAACACTAAATGATACAGATGTTCACAGAAGCTATGTCTAAGAGAGTGTGTTTAAAAAGCTGAGATGTTGATCAACACTAAATGATGCAGATGTTCACAGAAGCTATGTCTAAGAGAGTGTGCTTAAAAAGCTGAGATGTTGATCAACACTAAATGATGCAGATGTTCACAGAAGCTATGTCTAAGAGAGTGTGTTTAAAAAGCTGAGATGTTGATCAACACTAAATGATACAGATGTTCACAGAAGCTATGTCTAAGAGAGTGTGTTTAAAAAGCTGAGATGTTGATCAACACTAAATGATACAGATGTTCACAGAAGCTATGTCTAAGAGAGTGTGTTTAAAAAGCTGAGATGTTGATCAACACTAAATGATGCAGATGTTCACAGAAGCTATGTCTAAGAGAGTGTGTTTAAAAAGCTGAGATGTTGATCAACACTAAATGATACAGATGTTCACAGAAGCTATGTCTAAGAGAGGGTGTTTAAAAAGCTTAGATGTTGATCAACACTAAATGATGCAGATGTTCACAGAAGCTATGTCTAAGAGAGTGTGTTTAAAAAGCTGAGATGTTGATCAACACTAAATGATGCAGATGTTCACAGAAGCTATGTCTAAGAGAGTGTGTTTAAAAAGCTGAGATGTTGATCAACACTAAATGAAACAGATGTTCACAGAAGCTATGTCTAAGAGAGTGTGTTTAAAAAGCTGAGATGTTGATCAACACTAAATGATACAGATGTTCACAGAAGCTATGTCTAAGAGAGTGTGTTTAAAAAGCTGAGATGTTGATCAACACTAAATGATACAGATGTTCACAGAAGCTATGTCTAAGAGAGTGTGTTTAAAAAGCTGAGATGTTGATCAACACTAAATGATACAGATGTTCACAGAAGCTATGTCTAAGAGAGTGTGTTTAAAAAGCTGAGATGTTGATCAACACTAAATGAAACAGATGTTCACAGAAGCTATGTCTAAGAGAGTGTGTTTAAAAAGCTGAGATGTTGATCAACACTAAATGATGCAGATGTTCACAGAAGCTATGTCTAAGAGAGTGTGTTTAAAAAGCTGAGATGTTGATCAACACTAAATGATACAGATGTTCACAGAAGCTATGTCTAAGAGAGTGTGCTTAAAAAGCTGAGATGTTGATCAACACTAAATGATACAGATGTTCACAGAAGCTATGTCTAAGAGAGTGTGTTTAAAAAGCTGAGATGTTGATCAACACTAAATGATACAGATGTTCACAGAAGCTATGTCTAAGAGAGTGTGTTTAAAAAGCTGAGATGTTGATCAACACTAAATGATACAGATGTTCACAGAAGCTATGTCTAATAGAGTGTGTCTAAAAAGCTGAGATGTTGATCAACACTAAATGATACAGATGTTCACAGAAGCTATGTCTAAGAGAGTGTGTTTAAAAAGCTGAGATGTTGATCAACACTAAATGATGCAGATGTTCACAGAAATATGTCTAAGAGAGTGTGTTTAAAAAGCTGAGATGTTGATCAACACTAAATGATACAGATGTTCACAGAAGCTATGTCTAAGAGAGTGTGTTTAAAAAGCTGAGATGTTGATCAACACTAAATGATACAGATGTTCACAGAAGCTATGTCTAAGAGAGTGTGTTTAAAAAGCTGAGATGTTGATCAACACTAAATGAAACAGATGTTCACAGAAACTATGTCTAAGAGAGTGTGCTTAAAAAGCTGAGATGTTGATCAACACTAAATGAAACAGATGTTCACAGAAACTATGTCTAAGAGAGTGTGCTTAAAAAGCTGAGATGTTGATCAACACTAAATGATACAGATGTTCACAGAAGCTATGTCTAAGAGAGTGTGTTTAACAAGCTGAGATGTTGATCAACACTAAATGATGCAGATGTTCACAGAAGCTATGTCTAAGAGAGTGTGTTTAAAAAGATGAGATGTTGATCAACACTAAATGAAACAGATGTTCACAGAAGCTATGTCTAAGAGAGTGTGTTTAAAAAGATGAGATGTTGATCAACACTAAATGATGCAGATGTTCACAGAAGCTATGTCTAAGAGAGTGTGTTTAAAAAGCTGAGATGTTGATCAACACTAAATGATACAGATGTTCACAGAAGCTATGTCTAAGAGAGTGTGTTTAAAAAGATGAGATGTTGATCAACACTAAATGATGCAGATGTTCACAGAAGCTATGTCTAAGAGAGTGTGTTTAAAAAGCTGAGATGTTGATCAACACTAAATGATGCAGATGTTCACAGAAGCTATTTCTAAGAGAGTGTGTTTAAAAAGCTGAGATGTTGATCAACACTAAATGATGCAGATGTTCATAGAAGATATGTCTAAGAGAGTGTGTTTAAAAAGCTGAGATGTTGATCAACACTAAATGATGCAGATGTTCACAGAAGCTATGTCTAAGAGAGTGTGTTTAAAAAGCTGAGATGTTGATCAACACTAAATGATGCAGATTTTCACAGAAGCTATGTCTAAGAGAGTGTGTTTAAAAAGCTGAGATGTTGATCAACACTAAATGATGCAGATGTTCACAGAAGCTATGTCTAAGAAAGTGTGTTTAAAAAGCTGAGATGTTGATCAACACTAAATGATGCAGATGTTCACAGAAGCTATGTCTAAGAGAGTGTGTTTAAAAAGCTGAGATGCTGATCAACACTAAATGATACAGATGTTCACAGAAGCTATGTCTAAGAGAGTGTGTTTAAAAAGATGAGATGTTGATCAACACTAAATGATGCAGATGTTCACAGAAGCTATGTCTAAGAGAGTGTGTTTAAAAAGCTGAGATGTTGATCAACACTAAATGATACAGATGTTCACAGAAGCTATGTCTAAGAGAGTGTGTTTAAAAAGCTGAGATGTTGATCAACACTAAATGATACAGATGTTCACAGAAGCTATGTCTAAGAGAGTGTGTTTAAAAAGATGAGATGTTGATCAACACTAAATGATGCAGATGTTCACAGAAGCTATGTCTAAGAGAGTGTGTTTAAAAAGCTGAGATGCTGATCAACACTAAATGATACAGATGTTCACAGAAGCTATGTCTAAGAGAGTGTGTTTAAAAAGCTGAGATGTTGATCAACACTAAATGATACAGATGTTCACAGAAGCTATGTCTAAGAGAGTGTGTTTAAAAAGCTGAGATGTTGATCAACACTAAATGATACAGATGTTCACAGAAGCTATGTCTAAGAGAGTGTGCTTAAAAAGCTGAGATGTTGATCAACACTAAATGATACAGATGTTCACAGAAGCTATGTCTAAGAGAGTGTGTTTAAAAAGCTGAGATGTTGATCAACACTAAATGATGCAGATGTTCACAGAAGCTATGTCTAAGAGAGTGTGCTTAAAAAGCTGAGATGTTGATCAACACTAAATGATGCAGATGTTCACAGAAGCTATGTCTAAGAGAGTGTGTTTAAAAAGCTGAGATGTTGATCAACACTAAATGATACAGATGTTCACAGAAGCTATGTCTAAGAGAGTGTGTTTAAAAAGCTGAGATGTTGATCAACACTAAATGATACAGATGTTCACAGAAGCTATGTCTAAGAGAGTGTGTTTAAAAAGCTGAGATGTTGATCAACACTAAATGAAACAGATGTTCACAGAAGCTATGTCTAAGAGAGTGTGTTTAAAAAGCTGAGATGTTGATCAACACTAAATGATACAGATGTTCACAGAAGCTATGTCTAAGAGAGTGTGTTTAAAAAGATGAGATGTTGATCAACACTAAATGATACAGATGTTCACAGAAGCTATGTCTAAGAGAGTGTGCTTAAAAAGCTGAGATGTTGATCAACACTAAATGATACAGATGTTCACAGAAGCTATGTCTAAGAGAGTGTGTTTAAAAAGCTGAGATGTTGATCAACACTAAATGATACAGATGTTCACAGAAGCTATGTCTAAGAGAGTGTGTTTAAAAAGCTGAGATGTTGATCAACACTAAATGATACAGATGTTCACAGAAGCTATGTCTAATATAGTGTGTCTAAAAAGCTGAGATGTTGATCAACACTAAATGATACAGATGTTCACAGAAGCTATGTCTAAGAGAGTGTGTTTAAAAAGCTGAGATGTTGATCAACACTAAATGATGCAGATGTTCACAGAAGCTATGTCTAAGAGAGTGTGTTTAAAAAGCTGAGATGTTGATCAACACTAAATGATACAGATGTTCACAGAAGCTATGTCTAAGAGAGTGTGTTTAAAAAGCTGAGATGTTGATCAACACTAAATGATACAGATGTTCACAGAAGCTATGTCTAAGAGAGGGTGTTTAAAAAGCTTAGATGTTGATCAACACTAAATGATGCAGATGTTCACAGAAGCTATGTCTAAGAGAGTGTGTTTAAAAAGCTGAGATGTTGATCAACACTAAATGAAACAGATGTTCACAGAAACTATGTCTAAGAGAGTGTGCTAAAAAAGCTGAGATGTTGATCAACACTAAATGAAACAGATGTTCACAGAAGCTATGTCTAAGAGAGTGTGTTTAAAAAGCTGAGATGTTGATCAACACTAAATGATACAGATGTTCACAGAAGCTATGTCTAAGAGAGTGTGTTTAACAAGCTGAGATGTTGATCAACACTAAATGATGCAGATGTTCACAGAAGCTATGTCTAAGAGAGTGTGTTTAAAAAGATGAGATGTTGATCAACACTAAATGAAACAGATGTTCACAGAAGCTATGTCTAAGAGAGTGTGTTTAAAAAGATGAGATGTTGATCAACACTAAATGATGCAGATGTTCACAGAAGCTATGTCTAAGAGAGTGTGTTTAAAAAGCTGAGATGTTGATCAACACTAAATGATACAGATGTTCACAGAAGCTATGTCTAAGAGAGTGTGTTTAAAAAGATGAGATGTTGATCAACACTAAATGATGCAGATGTTCACAGAAGCTATGTCTAAGGGAGTGTGCTTAAAAAGCTGAGATGTTGATCAACACTAAATGATGCAGATGTTCACAGAAGCTATTTCTAAGAGAGTGTGTTTAAAAAGCTGAGATGTTGATCAACACTAAATGATGCAGATGTTCATAGAAGATATGTCTAAGAGAGTGTGTTTAAAAAGCTGAGATGTTGATCAACACTAAATGATGCAGATGTTCACAGAAGCTATGTCTAAGAGAGTGTGTTTAAAAAGCTGAGATGTTGATCAACACTAAATGATGCAAATGTTCACAGAAGCTATGTCTAAGAGAGTGTGTTTAAAAAGCTGAGATGTTGATCAACACTAAATGATGCAGATGTTCACAGAAGCTATGTCTAAGAGAGTGTGTTTAAAAAGCTGAGATGTTGATCAACACTAAATGATGCAGATGTTCACAGAAGCTATGTCTAAGAGAGTGTGTTTAAAAAGCTGAGATGCTGATCAACACTAAATGATACAGATGTTCACAGAAGCTATGTCTAAGAGAGTGTGTTTAAAAAGCTGAGATGTTGATCAACACTAAATGTTACAGATGTTCACAGAAGCTATGTCTAAGAGAGTGTGTTTAAAAAGCTGAGATGTTGATCAACACTAAATGATACAGATGTTCACAGAAGCTATGTCTAAGAGAGTGTGTTTAAAAAGATGAGATGTTGATCAACACTAAATGATGCAGATGTTCACAGAAGCTATGTCTAAGAGAGTGTGTTTAAAAAGCTGAGATGTTGATCAACACTAAATGATGCAAATGTTCACAGAAGCTATGTCTAAGAGAGTGTGTTTAAAAAGCTGAGATGTTGATCAACACTAAATGATGCAGATGTTCACAGAAGCTATGTCTAAGAGAGTGTGTTTAAAAAGCTGAGATGCTGATCAACACTAAATGATACAGATGTTCACAGAAGCTATGTCTAAGAGAGTGTGTTTAAAAAGCTGAGATGTTGATCAACACTAAATGTTACAGATGTTCACAGAAGCTATGTCTAAGAGAGTGTGTTTAAAAAGCTGAGATGTTGATCAACACTAAATGATACAGATGTTCACAGAAGCTATGTCTAAGAGAGTGTGTTTAAAAAGATGAGATGTTGATCAACACTAAATGATGCAGATGTTCACAGAAGCTATGTCTAAGAGAGTGTGTTTAAAAAGCTGAGATGTTGATCAACACTAAATGATGCAAATGTTCACAGAAGCTATGTCTAAGAGAGTGTGTTTAAAAAGCTGAGATGTTGATCAACACTAAATGATGCAGATGTTCACAGAAGCTATGTCTAAGAGAGTGTGTTTAAAAAGCTGAGATGCTGATCAACACTAAATGATACAGATGTTCACAGAAGCTATGTCTAAGAGAGTGTGTTTAAAAAGCTGAGATGTTGATCAACACTAAATGTTACAGATGTTCACAGAAGCTATGTCTAAGAGAGTGTGTTTAAAAAGCTGAGATGTTGATCAACACTAAATGATGCAGATGTTCACAGAAGCTATGTCTAAGAGAGTGTGTTTAAAAAGCTGAGATGTTGATCAACACTAAATGATACAGATGTTCACAGAAGCTATGTCTAAGAGAGTGTGTTTAAAAAGATGAGATGTTGATCAACACTAAATGATGCAGATGTTCACAGAAGCTATGTCTAAGAGAGTGTGTTTAAAAAGCTGAGATGTTGATCAACACTAAATGATACAGATGTTCACAGAAGTATGTCTAAGAGAGTGTGTTTAAAAAGTTGAGATGTTGATCAACACTAAATGATACAGATGTTCACAGAAGCTATGTCTAAGAGAGTGTGTTTAAAAAGCTGAGATGTTGATCAACACTAAATGATGCAGATGTTCACAGAAGCTATGTCTAAGAGAGTGTGTTTAAAAAGCTGAGATGTTGATCAACACTAAATGATACAGATGTTCACAGAAGCTATGTCTAAGAGAGTGTGTTTAAAAAGCTGAGATGTTGATCAACACTAAATGATGCAGATGTTCACAGAAGCTATGTCTAAGAGAGTGTGTTTAAAAAGCTGAGATGTTGATCGACACTAAATGATGCAAATGTTCACAGAAGCTATGTCTAAGAGAGTGTGTTTAAAAAGCTGAGATGTTGATCAACACTAAATGATGCAGATGTTCACAGAAGCTATGTCTAAGAGAGTGTGTTTAAAAAGCTGAGATGTTGATCAACACTAAATGATACAGATGTTCACAGAAGCTATGTCTAAGAGAGTGTGTTTAAAAAGCTGAGATGTTGATCAACACTAAATGATACAGATGTTCACAGAAGCTATGTCTAAGAGAGTGTGTTTAAAAAGCTGAGATGTTGATCAACACTAAATGATGCAGATGTTCACAGAAGCTATGTCTAAGAGAGTGTGTTTAAAAAGCTGAGATGTTGATCAACACTAAATGATACAGATGTTCACAGAAGCTATGTCTAAGAGAGGGTGTTTAAAAAGCTTAGATGTTGATCAACACTAAATGATGCAGATGTTCACAGAAGCTATGTCTAAGAGAGTGTGTTTAAAAAGCTGAGATGTTGATCAACACTAAATGATGCAGATGTTCACAGAAGCTATGTCTAAGAGAGTGTGTTTAAAAAGCTGAGATGTTGATCAACACTAAATGATGCAGATGTTCACAGAAGCTATGTCTAAGAGAGTGTGTTTAAAAAGCTGAGATGCTGATCAACACTAAATGATACAGATGTTCACAGAAGCTATGTCTAAGAGAGTGTGTTTAAAAAGCTGAGATGTTGATCAACACTAAATGATACAGATGTTCACAGAAGCTATGTCTAAGAGAGTGTGTTTAAAAAGCTGAGATGTTGATCAACACTAAATGATGCAGATGTTCACAGAAGCTATGTCTAAGAGAGTGTGTTTAAAAAGCTGAGATGTTGATCAACACTAAATGATGCAGATGTTCACAGAAGCTATGTCTAAGAGAGTGTGTTTAAAAAGCTGAGATGTTGATCAACACTAAATGATGCAGATGTTCACAGAAGCTATGTCTAAGAGAGTGTGTTTAAAAAGATGAGATGTTGATCAACACTAAATGATGCAGATGTTCACAGAAGCTATGTCTAAGAGAGTGTGTTTAAAAAGCTGAGATGTTGATCAACACTAAATGATACAGATGTTCACAGAAGCTATGTCTAAGAGAGTGTGTTTAAAAAGCAGAGATGTTGATCAACACTAAATGATGCAGATGTTCACAGAAGCTATGTCTAAGAGAGTGTGTTTAAAAAGCTGAGATGTTGATCAACACTAAATGATGCAGATGTTCACAGAAGCTATGTCTAAGAGAGTGTGCTTAAAAAGCTGAGATGTTGATCAACACTAAATGATGCAGATGTTCACAGAAGCTATGTCTAAGAGAGTGTGTTTAAAAAGCTGAGATGTTGATCAACACTAAATGATACAGATGTTCACAGAAGCTATGTCTAAGAGAGTGTGTTTAAAAAGCTGAGATGTTGATCAACACTAAATGATGCAGATGTTCACAGAAGCTATGTCTAAGAGAGTGTGTTTAAAAAGCTGAGATGTTGATCAACACTAAATGATGCAGATGTTCACAGAAGCTATGTCTAAGAGAGTGTGTTTAAAAAGCTGAGATGTTGATCAACACTAAATGATACAGATGTTCACAGAAGCTATGTCTAAGAGAGGGTGTTTAAAAAGCTTAGATGTTGATCAACACTAAATGATGCAGATGTTCACAGAAGCTATGTCTAAGAGAGTGTGTTTAAAAAGCTGAGATGTTGATCAACACTAAATGATACAGATGTTCACAGAAGCTATGTCTAAGAGAGTGTGTTTAAAAAGCTGAGATGTTGATCAACACTAAATGAAACAGATGTTCACAGAAGCTATGTCTAAGAGAGTGTGTTTAAAAAGCTGAGATGTTGATCAACACTAAATGATACAGATGTTCACAGAAGCTATGTCTAAGAGAGTGTGTTTAAAAAGCTGAGATGTTGATCAACACTAAATGATACAGATGTTCACAGAAGCTATGTCTAAGAGAGTGTGTTTAAAAAGCTGAGATGTTGATCAACACTAAATGAAACAGATGTTCACAGAAGCTATGTCTAAGAGAGTGTGTTTAAAAAGCTGAGATGTTGATCAACACTAAATGATGCAGATGTTCACAGAAGCTATGTCTAAGAGAGTGTGTTTAAAAAGCTGAGATGTTGATCAACACTAAATGATGCAGATGTTCACAGAAGCTACGTCTAAGAGAGTGTGTTTAAAAAGCTGAGATATTGATCAACACTAAATGATACAGATGTTCACAGAAGCTATGTCTAAGAGAGTGTGTTTAAAAAGCTGAGATGTTGATCAACACTAAATGATACAGATGTTCACAGAAGCTATGTCTAAGAGAGTGTGTTTAAAAAGCTGAGATGTTGATCAACACTAAATGATACAGATGTTCACAGAAGCTATGTCTAAGAGAGTGTGTTTAAAAAGCTGAGATGTTGATCAACACTAAATGATACAGATGTTCACAGAAGCTATGTCTAAGAGAGTGTGTTTAAAAAGCTGAGATGTTGATCAACACTAAATGATACAGATGTTCACAGAAGCTATGTCTAAGAGAGTGTGTTTAAAAAGCTGAGATGTTGATCAATACTAAATGATACAGATGTTCACAGAAGCTATGTCTAAGAGAGTGTGCTTAAAAAGCTGAGATGTTGATCAACACTAAATGATACAGATGTTCACAGAAGCTATGTCTAAGAGAGTGTGTTTAAAAAGCTGAGATGTTGATCAACACTAAATGATGCAGATGTTCACAGAAGCTATGTCTAAGAGAGTGTGTTTAAAAAGCTGAGATGTTGATCAACACTAAATGATACAGATGTTCACAGAAGCTATGTCTAAGAGAGTGTGTTTAAAAAGCTGAGATGTTGATCAACACTAAATGATGCAGATGTTCACAGAAGCTATGTCTAAGAGAGTGTGTTTAAAAAGCTGAGATGTTGATCAACACTAAATGATGCAAATGTTCACAGAAGCTATGTCTAAGAGAGTGTGTTTAAAAAGCTGAGATGTTGATCAACACTAAATGATGCAGATGTTCACAGAAGCTATGTCTAAGAGAGTGTGTTTAAAAAGCTGAGATGTTGATCAACACTAAATGATACAGATGTTCACAGAAGCTATGTCTAAGAGAGTGTGTTTAAAAAGCTGAGATGTTGATCAACACTAAATGATACAGATGTTCACAGAAGCTATGTCTAAGAGAGTGTGTTTAAAAAGCTGAGATGTTGATCAACACTAAATGATTCAGATGTTCACAGAAGCTATGTCTAAGAGAGTGTGTTTAAAAAGCTGAGATGTTGATCAACACTAAATGATACAGATGTTCACAGAAGCTATGTCTAAGAGAGGGTGTTTAAAAAGCTTAGATGTTGATCAACACTAAATGATGCAGATGTTCACAGAAGCTATGTCTAAGAGAGTGTGTTTAAAAAGCTGAGATGTTGATCAACACTAAATGATGCAGATGTTCACAGAAGCTATGTCTAAGAGAGTGTGTTTAAAAAGCTGAGATGTTGATCAACACTAAATGATGCAGATGTTCACAGAAGCTATGTCTAAGAGAGTGTGTTTAAAAAGCTGAGATGCTGATCAACACTAAATGATACAGATGTTCACAGAAGCTATGTCTAAGAGAGTGTGTTTAAAAAGCTGAGATGTTGATCAACACTAAATGATACAGATGTTCACAGAAGCTATGTCTAAGAGAGTGTGTTTAAAAAGCTGAGATGTTGATCAACACTAAATGATGCAGATGTTCACAGAAGCTATGTCTAAGAGAGTGTGTTTAAAAAGCTGAGATGTTGATCAACACTAAATGATGCAGATGTTCATAGAAGCTATGTCTAAGAGAGTGTGTTTAAAAAGCTGAGATGTTGATCAACACTAAATGATGCAGATGTTCACAGAAGCTATGTCTAAGAGAGTGTGTTTAAAAAGATGAGATGTTGATCAACACTAAATGATGCAGATGTTCACAGAAGCTATGTCTAAGAGAGTGTGTTTAAAAAGCTGAGATGTTGATCAACACTAAATGATACAGATGTTCACAGAAGCTATGTCTAAGAGAGTGTGTTTAAAAAGCTGAGATGTTGATCAACACTAAATGATGCAGATGTTCACAGAAGCTATGTCTAAGAGAGTGTGTTTAAAAAGCTGAGATGTTGATCAACACTAAATGATGCAGATGTTCACAGAAGCTATGTCTAAGAGAGTGTGCTTAAAAAGCTGAGATGTTGATCAACACTAAATGATGCAGATGTTCACAGAAGCAATGTCTAAGAGAGTGTGTTTAAAAAGCTGAGATGTTGATCAACACTAAATGATACAGATGTTCACAGAAGCTATGTCTAAGAGAGTGTGTTTAAAAAGCTGAGATGTTGATCAACACTAAATGATACAGATGTTCACAGAAGCTATGTCTAAGAGAGTGTGTTTAAAAAGCTGAGATGTTGATCAACACTAAATGATGCAGATGTTCACAGAAGCTATGTCTAAGAGAGTGTGTTTAAAAAGCTGAGATGTTGATCAACACTAAATGATACAGATGTTCACAGAAGCTATGTCTAAGAGAGGGTGTTTAAAAAGCTTAGATGTTGATCAACACTAAATGATGCAGATGTTCACAGAAGCTATGTCTAAGAGAGTGTGTTTAAAAAGCTGAGATGTTGATCAACACTAAATGATACAGATGTTCACAGAAGCTATGTCTAAGAGAGTGTGTTTAAAAAGCTGAGATGTTGATCAACACTAAATGAAGCAGATGTTCACAGAAGCTATGTCTAAGAGAGTGTGTTTAAAAAGCTGAGATGTTGATCAACACTAAATGATACAGATGTTCACAGAAGCTATGTCTAAGAGAGTGTGTTTAAAAAGCTGAGATGTTGATCAACACTAAATGATACAGATGTTCACAGAAGCTATGTCTAAGAGAGTGTGTTTAAAAAGCTGAGATGTTGATCAACACTAAATGATACAGATGTTCACAGAAGCTATGTCTAAGAGAGTGTGTTTAAAAAGCTGAGATGTTGATCAACACTAAATGAAACAGATGTTCACAGAAGCTATGTCTAAGAGAGTGTGTTTAAAAAGCTGAGATGTTGATCAACACTAAATGATGCAGATGTTCACAGAAGCTATGTCTAAGAGAGTGTGTTTAAAAAGCTGAGATGTTGATCAACACTAAATGATGCAGATGTTCACAGAAGCTACGTCTAAGAGAGTGTGTTTAAAAAGCTGAGATATTGATCAACACTAAATGATACAGATGTTCACAGAAGCTATGTCTAAGAGAGTGTGTTTAAAAAGCTGAGATGTTGATCAACACTAAATGATACAGATGTTCACAGAAGCTATGTCTAAGAGAGTGTGTTTAAAAAGCTGAGATGTTGATCAACACTAAATGATACAGATGTTCACAGAAGCTATGTCTAAGAGAGTGTGTTTAAAAAGCTGAGATGTTGATCAACACTAAATGATACAGATGTTCTCAGAAGCTATGTCTAAGAGAGTGTGTTTAAAAAGCTGAGATGTTGATCAACACTAAATGATGCAGATGTTCACAGAAGCTATGTCTAAGAGAGTGTGTTTAAAAAGCTGAGATGTTGATCAACACTAAATGATGCAGATGTTCACAGAAGCTACGTCTAAGAGAGTGTGTTTAAAAAGCTGAGATATTGATCAACACTAAATGATACAGATGTTCACAGAAGCTATGTCTAAGAGAGTGTGTTTAAAAAGCTGAGATGTTGATCAACACTAAATGATACAGATGTTCACAGAAGCTATGTCTAAGAGAGTGTGTTTAAAAAGCTGAGATGTTGATCAACACTAAATGATACAGATGTTCACAGAAGCTATGTCTAAGAGAGTGTGTTTAAAAAGCTGAGATGTTGATCAACACTAAATGATACAGATGTTCACAGAAGCTATGTCTAAGAGAGTGTGTTTAAAAAGCTGAGATGTTGATCAACACTAAATGATACAGATGTTCACAGAAGCTATGTCTAAGAGAGTGTGTTTAAAAAGCTGAGATGTTGATCAATACTAAATGATACAGATGTTCACAGAAGCTATGTCTAAGAGAGTGTGCTTAAAAAGCTGAGATGTTGATCAACACTAAATGATACAGATGTTCACAGAAGCTATGTCTAAGAGAGTGTGTTTAAAAAGCTGAGATGTTGATCAACACTAAATGATACAGATGTTCACAGAAGCTATGTCTAAGAGAGTGTGTTTAAAAAGCTGAGATGTTGATCAACACTAAATGATACAGATGTTCACAGAAGCTATGTCTAAGAGAGTGTGTTTAAAAAGCTGAGATGTTGATCAACACTAAATGATACAGATGTTCACAGAAGCTATGTCTAAGAGAGTGTGTTTAAAAAGCTGAGATGTTGATCAACACTAAATGATACAGATGTTCACAGAAGCTATGTCTAAGAGAGTGTGTTTAAAAAGCTGAGATGTTGATCAACACTAAATGATACAGATGTTCACAGAAGCTATGTCTAAGAGAGTGTGTTTAAAAAGGTCAATGTTTCCTTCAAATTTTAGCTGTGCAGCTGCTTCAGGGTTAGGGGTTAGGATTATGGTGTTTGATGGTACTTTCAACAATATTTCAGTTATATCGTGGCAGTCAGTTTTATTGGTGGAGGAAACCGGAGTACCCGGAGAAAACCACGGACCTGCCGATAGTCACTGACAAACTTTATCACAAAAGGTGGTATCGAAGACACCTCGCCATGAACATGTTTTTCAACTCACAACTTTAGTGGTGATAGGTACTGATTGCAAAGGTAGTTGTAAAATTCAACTACCAGTAGTAAAATCCAACTACCAGTAGTAAAATCCAGTTACCAGTTGTAAAATCCAACTACCAGTAGTAAAATCCAACTACCAGTAGTAAAATCCAATGACCAGTAGTAAAATCCAACTACCAGTAGTAAAATCCAACTACCAGTTGTAAAATCCAACTACAAGTAGTAAAATCCAACGACCAGTAGTAAAATCCAACGACCAGTAGTAAAATCCAACTACCAGTAGTAAAATCCAACGACCAGTAGTAAAATCCAACGACCAGTAGTAAAATCCAACTACCAGTAGTAAAATCCAACAACCAGTTGTAAAATCCAACTACAAGTAGTAAAATACAACTACCAGTAGTAAAATCCAACTACCAGTAGTAAAATCCAACTACCAGTAGTAAAATCCAACTACCAGTAGTAAAATCCAACTACCAGTAGTAAAATCCAACTACCAGTAGTAAAATCCAACTACCAGTAGTAAAATCCAACTACCAGTAGTAAAATCCAACTACCAGTAGTAAAATCCAACTACCAGTAGTAAAATCCAACTACCAGTAGTAAAATCCAACTACAAGTAGTAAAATCCAACTACCAGTAGTAAAATCCAACTACCAGTAGTAAAATCCAACTACCAGTAGTAAAATCCAACTACCAGTTGTAAAATCCAACTACCAGTAGTAAAATCCAACTGCCAGTAGTAAAATCCAACTACCAGTAGTAAAATCCAACTACCAGTAGTAAAATCCAACTACCAGTTGTAAAATCCAACTACCAGTAGTAAAATCCAACTACCAGTAGTAAAATCCAACTACCATACAATCACAACAATGACGATTTCAACACATAAACACATAGTCAAACAGGTCTGATGGGTTCATCAAATATTGGAAGGATGTTGGGTAGACTATAAAGTTTGAAGAGAAATATGACTGTGCAAACACAACTTAAGATTCAGTTACAACAAAGTTTTTTTTAAAAATTTTCTCATAAATTTTGCTTCTTTATTTAATGGCATACATTACTTCTAGATTTTCTTGTTATAATGCTACGTATTGTTCTGACTGTCTATATGAGAATCTGATCTGTCGATGATTTTACCAGACAATACATCTTCTATGATCCTAGACAGTCGCTCCTGTTTCTTCTGCGTAGACATATCTTTTAAAAGTTCAACAGGATCAAACGCTTCATTAATGGAATCTTTCATTGTCAGAACAAGATACCTAATACGACAACGACTACACGAATCATTGAGATACGTCAAGAACTGGGTAACGTGAGAGTTGTGGTGTGTATCTTCATCAGAATCGCTATCAATCATCTAAAATAACATAGAATAAAAACATCTAAAAAAACAAGGTCATCCACAATAACATAGAATAAAAACATCTAAAAAGACAAGGTCATCCACAATAACATAGAATAAAGACATCTAAAAAGACAAGGTCATCCACAATAACATAGAATAAAGACATCTAAAAAGACAAGGTCATCCACAATAACATAGAATAAAAACATCTAAAAAGACAAGGTCATTCACAATAACTTAGAATAAAAACATCTAAAAAGACAAGGTCGTCGACAATAACATAGAATAAAAACATCTAAAAAGACAAGGTCATCCACAATAACATAGAATAAAAACATCTAAAAAGACAAGGTCATCGACAATAACATAGAATAAAAACATCTAAAAAGACAAGGTCATCCACAATAACATAGAATAAAGACATCTAAAAAGACAAGGTCATCCACAATAACATAGAATAAAAACATCTAAAAAGACAAGGTCATCGACAATAACATAGAATAAAAACATCTAAAAAGACAGGTCATCCACAATAACATAGAATAAAAACATCTAAAAAGACAAAGTCACCCACAATAACATAGAATAAAAACATCTAAAAAGACAAGGTCATCCACAATAACATAGAATAAAAACATCTAAAAAGACAAGGTCATCCACAATAACATAGAATAAAAACATCTAAAAAGACAAGGTCGTCGACTATAACATAGAATAACCAGAGGCTCTCAAGAGCCTGTATCGTTCACCTGGTTATAAAAAGAACCAATTGGTCCTATGTAAAAACTATGTCCTGCAGTGGTAGTCATCTTGGAATTACGATCAACATAAAAAACACAAAGTTTGTAAAGGACCTTCCAATGATTGATGCACAGTTTAGGTTCAATCAGTGCAATAGCTTCAAAGAAGAATATATTTCTGTATTTTCCCCATATGGTCCTGTGTTAATACTATGACCTGTGGTGGCAGCCATCTTGGATTTTCGATCGGCATAAAAAACAGAGGACATTCCAATGATCATTCCTGGGCAGTTTGGTTTCAACTGTCCTAGTGGTTTCAGAGAAGAAGCGTTTTGAAACATTTTTCCCATAGGGTCCAATGTTAAACTAAGTCCTGCCGTAGCCGCCATTTTGAATTTCATATCGGAACAAAAAACGTAAAGTTTGTAGAGGACCATCCAATGAACATTCATGTACAGTTTGGCTTTAATCATATTTGTAGTTTCTGAGAAGAAGGCATTTGAACATTTTCCCATAGGGTCCAATGTCAATCTATGTCCTGCGGTGGCGGCCATCTGGGATTTCCGATCGGCATAAAAAACAGTAACTTGGTAAAGGACATTCCAATGATCATTCCTGGGCAGTTTGGTTTCAATTGTCCAAGTGGTTTCAGAGAAGAAGCATTTTGAAACATTTTCCCCATAGGATCCAATGTTAAACTAAGTCCTGCCGTAGCCGCCATTTTGAATTTCATATCGGAACAAAAAACCTTAAGATTGTAGAGGACCATCCAATGAACATTCATGTACAGTTTGGCTTTAATGATATTTGTAGTTTCTGAGAAGAAGGCATTTGAACATTTTCCCATAGGGTCCAATGTTAATCTATGTCCTGCGGTGGTGGCCATCTTGGATTTCCGATCGGCATAAAAAACAGCAACTTGGTAAAGGACCTTCCAATGATCATTCATGGACAGTTTGGTTTCAATTGTCCAAGTGGTTTCAAAGAAGAAGCATTTTGAAACATTTTTCCCATAGGGTCCAATGTTAAACTAAGTCCTGCCATAGCTGCCATTTTGAATTTCACATCGGAACAAAAAACGTACAGTTTGTAGAGGACCATCCGATGAACATTCATGTACAGTTTGGCTTTAATAATATTTGTAGTTTCTGAGAAGAAGGCATTTGAACATTTTCCCATAGGGTCCAATGTTAATCTATGTCCTGTGGTGGTGGCCATCTTTGATTTCCGATCGGCATAAAAAACACACACCTTGTAGAGGACCTACCAATGATCATTCCTGGGCAGTTTGGTTTCAATTATCCAAGTGGTTTCAGAGAAGAAGCGTTTTGAAACATTTTTCCCATAGGGTCCAATGTTAAACTAAGTCCTGCCGTAGCCCCCATTTTGAATTTCACATCGGAACAAAAAACGTACAGTTTGTAGAGGACCATCCAATGAACATTCATGTACAGTTTGGCTTTAATAATATTTGTAGTTTCTGAGAAGAAGGCATTTGAACATTTTCCCATCGGATCCAATGTTAATCTATGTATTGCGGTGGCGGCCATCTGGGATTTCCGATCGGCATAAAAAACAGTAACTTGGTAAAGGACCTTCCAATGATCATTCATGGACAGTTTGGTTTCAATTGTCCAAGTGGTTTCAAAGAAGAAGCATTTTGAAACATTTTTCCCATAGGGTCCAATGTTAAACTAAGTCCTGCCATAGCCGCCATTTTGAATTTCATATCGGAACAAAAAACGTACAGTTTGTAGAGGACCATCCAATGAACATTCATGTACAGTTTGGCTTTAATAATATTTGTAGTTTCTGAGAAGAAGGCATTTGAACATTTTCCCATAGGGTCCAATGTTAATCTATGTCCTGTGGTGGTGGCCATCTTTGATTTCCGATCGGCATAAAAAACACGCACCTTGTAGAGGACCTACCAATGATCATTCCTGGGCAGTTTGGTTTCAATTATCCAAGTGGTTTCAGAGAAGAAGCGTTTTGAAACATTTTCCCCATAGGGTCCAATGTTAAACTAAGTCCTGCCGTAGCCCCCATTTTGAATTTCACATCGGAACAAAAAACGTACAGTTTGTAGAGGACCATCCAATGAACATTCATGTACAGTTTGGCTTTAATAATATTTGTAGTTTCTGAGAAGAAGGCATTTGAACATTTTCCCATCGGATCCAATGTTAATCTATGTATTGCGGTGGCGGCCATCTGGGATTTCCGATCGGCATAAAAAACAGTAACTTGGTAAAGGACCTTCCAATGATCATTCATGGACAGTTTGGTTTCAATTGTCCAAGTGGTTTCAAAGAAGAAGCATTTTGAAACATTTTTCCCATAGGGTCCAATGTTAAACTAAGTCCTGCCATAGCCGCCATTTTGAATTTCATATCGGAACAAAAAACGTACAGTTTGTAGAGGACCATCCAATGAACATTCATGTACAGTTTGGCTTTAATAATATTTGTAGTTTCTGAGAAGAAGGCATTTGAACATTTTCCCATAGGGTCCAATGTTAATCTATGTCCTGTGGTGGTGGCCATCTTGGATTTCCGATCGGCATAAAAAACACGCACCTTGTAGAGGACCTACCAATGATCATTCCTGGGCAGTTTGGTTTCAATTATCCAAGTGGTTTCAGAGAAGAAGCGTTTTGAAACATTTTTCCCATAGGGTCCAATGTTAAACTAAGTCCTGCCGTAGCCGCCATTTTGAATTTCATATCGGAACAAAAAACCTTAAGATTGTAGAGGACCATCCAATGAACATTCATGTACAGTTTGACTTTAATCATATTTGTAGTTTCTGAGAAGAAGGCATTTGAACATTTTCCCATAGGGTCCAATGTTAATCTATGTCCTGTGGTGGCGGCCATCTTGGATTTCCGATCGGCATAAAAAACAGTAACTTGGTAAAGGATCTTCCAATGATCATTCATGGGCAGTTTGGTTTCAATTGTCCAAGTGGTTTCAGAGAAGAAGCGTTTTGAAACATTTTTCCCATAGGGTTCAATGTTAAACTAAGTTCTGCCGTAGCCGCCATTTTGAATTTCATATCGGAACAAAAAACGTAAAGTTTGTAGAGGACCATCTAATGAACATTCATGTACAGTTTGGCTTTAATCATATTTGTAGTTTCTGAGAAGAAGGCATTTGAACATTTTCCCATAGGGTCCAATGTTAATCTATGTCCTGTGGTGGCGGCCATCTTGGATTTCCGATCGGCATAAAAAACAGCAACTTGGTAAAGGACCTTCCAATGATCATTCATGGACAGTTTGGTTTCAATTGTCCAAGTGGTTTCAAAGAAGAAGCATTTTGAAACATTTTTCCCATAGGGTCCAATGTTAAACTAAGTCCTGCCGTAGCCGCCATTTTGAATTTCATATCGGAACAAAAAACGTAAAGTTTGTAGAGGACCATCCAATGAACATTCATGTACAGTTTGGCTTTAATAATATTTGTAGTTTCTGAGAAGAAGGCATTTGAACATTTTCCCATCGGATCCAATGTTAATCTACGTATTGTGGTGGCGGCCATCTTGGATTTCCTATCAGCATAAAAAACATAAAATTTGTAGAGGACCTTCCAATGATCATTCCTGGGCAGTTTGGTTTCAACTGTCCTAGTGGTTTCAAAGAAGAAGCGTTTTGAAACATTTTTCCCATAGGGTCCAATGTTAAACTAAGTCCTGCCGTAGCCGCCATTTTGAATTTCATGCCGCCATTTTGAATTTCATATCGGAACAAAAAACGTAAAGTTTGTAGAGGACCATCCAATGAACATTCATGTACAGTTTGGCTTTAATCATATTTGTAGTTTCTGAGAAGAAGGCATTTGAACATTTTCCCATAGGGTCCAATGTCAATCTATGTCCTGCGGTGGCGGCCATCTGGGATTTCCGATCGGCATAAAAAACAGTAACTTGGTAAATGACCTTCCAATGATCATTCATGGGCAGTTTGGTTTCAATTGTCCAAGTGGTTTCAGAGAAGAAGCATTTTGAAACATTTTTCCCATAGGGTCCAATGTTAAACTAAGTCCTGCCGTAGCCGCCATTTTGAATTTCATATCGGAACAAAAAACCTTAAGATTGTAGAGGACCATCCAATGAACATTCATGTACAGTTTGACTTTAATCATATTTGTAGTTTCTGAGAAGAAGGCATTTGAACATTTTCCCATCGGGTCCAATGTTAATCTATGTATTGCGGTGGCGGCCATCTTGGATTTCCGATCGGCATAAAAAACATAAAATTTGCAGAGGACCTTCCAATGATCATTCCTGGGCAGTTTGGTTTCAACTGTCCTAGTGGTTTCAGAGAAGAAGCGTTTTGAAACATTTTTCCCATAGGGTCCAATGTTAAACTAAGTCCTGCCATAGCCGCCATTTTGAATTTCATATCGGAACAAAAAACGTAAAGTTTGTAGAGGACCATCCAATGAACATTCATGTACAGTTTGGCTTTAATCATATTTGTAGTTTCTGAGAAGAAGGCATTTGGACATTTTCCCATAGGGTTCAATGTTAATCTATGTCCTGCGGTGGTGGCCATCTTGGATTTCCGATCGGCATAAAAAACAGTAACTTGGTAAAGGACCTTCCAATGATCATTCATGGGCAGTTTGGTTTCAATTGTCCAAGTGGTTTCAGAGAAGAAGCATTTTGAAACATTTTTCCCATAGGGTCCAATGTTAAACTAAGTCATGCCGTAGCCGCCATTTTGAATTTCATATCGGAACAAAAAACGTAAAGTTTGTAGAGGACCATCCAATGAACATTCATGTACAGTTTGGCTTTAATAATATTTGTAGTTTCTGAGAAGAAGGCATTTGAACATTTTCCCATAAGGTCCAATGTTAATCTATGTCCTGCGGTGGTGGCCATCTTGGATTTTCGATCGGCATAAAAAAGAGAAACTTTGTAGAGGACCTTCCAATGATCATTCCTGGGCAGTTTGGTTTTAATTGTCCAAGTGGTTTCAGAGAAGAAGCATTTTGAAACATTTTTCCCATAGGGTCCAATGTTAAACTAAGTCCTGCCGTAGCCGCCATTTTGAATTTCATATCGGAACAAAAAACGTACAGTTTGTAGAGGACCATCCAATGAACATTCATGTACAGTTTGACTTTAATCATATTTGTAGTTTCTGAGAAGGCATTTGAACATTTTCCCATAGGGTCCAATGTTAATCTATGTCCTGCGGTGGCGGCCATCTTGGATTTCCGATCGGCATAAAAAACAGAGACTTGGTAAAGGACATTCCAATGATCATTCATTTACAGTTTGGGTTCAGTCAGTTCATTAGTTTCAGAGAAGAAGATCTTTGAAATTTCAGCCAATCAGAGCATATTATTGGCCCTGGCAGCCATGTTGAATATCCGACTGGAACTTTGTAGAGGACCATCCAAGGAACATTCTTGCAAAGTTTGGTTCCAATTGGCCCAGTGGTTTCGGAGAAGAAGCTTGAAATGTGAAAAGTTTACAGACGACAGACGACGGACGTCAAGTGATGGCAATAGTTCACCTGGACCTTTGGTCCAGGTGAACTAAAAACATCTAAAAAGACAAGGTCATCCACAATAACATAGAATAAAAACATCTAAAAAGACAAGGTCATCCACAATAACATAGAATAAAAACATCTAAAAAGACAAGGTCATCCACAATAACATAGAATAAAAACATCTAAAAAGACAAGGTCATCCACAATAACATAGAATAAAAACATCTAAAAAGACAAGGTCATCCACAATAACATAGAATAAAAACATCTAAAAAGACAAGGTCATCCACAATAACATAGAATAAAAACATCTAAAAAGACAAGGTCATCCACAATAACATAGAATAAAGACATCTAAAAAGACAAGGTCATCCACAATAACATAGAATAAAAACATCTAAAAAGACAAGGTCATCCACAATAACATAGAATAAAAACATCTAAAAAGACAAGGTCGTCGACAATAACATAGAATAAAAACATCTAAAAAGACAAGGTCATCCACAATAACATAGAATAAAAACATCTAAAAAGACAAGGTCATCCACAATAACATAGAATAAAAACATCTAAAAAGACAAGGTCATCCACAATAACATAGAATAAAAACATCTAAAAAGACAAGGTCGTCGACAATAACATAGAATAAAAACATCTAAAAAGACAAGGTCATCCACAATAACATAGAATAAAAACATCTAAAAAGACAAGGTCATCCACAATAACATAGAATAAAAATATCTAAAAAGACAAGGTCATCGACAATAACATAGAATAAAAACATCTAAAAAGACAAGGTCATCCACAATAACATAGAATAAAGACATCTAAAAAGACAAGGTCATCCACAATAACATAGAATAAAAACATCTAAAAAGACAAAGTCATCCACAATAACATAGAATAAAAACATCTAAAAAGACAAGGTCATCGACAATAACATAGAATAAAAACATCTAAAAAGACAAGGTCATCGACAATAACATAGAATAAAAACATCTAAAAAGACAAGGTCATCCACAATAACATAGAATAAAGACATCTAAAAAGACAAGGTCATCCACAATAACATAGAATAAAAACATCTAAAAAGACAAAGTCATCCACAATAACATAGAATAAAAACATCTAAAAAGACAAGGTCATCGACAATAACATAGAATAAAAACATCTAAAAAGACAAGGTCATCGACAATAACATAGAATAAAAACATCTAAAAAGACAGGTCATCCACAATAATATAGAATAAAAACATCTAAAAAGACAAGGTCATCCACAATAACATAGAATAAAAACATCTAAAAAGACAAAGTCATCCACAATAACATAGAATAAAAACATCTAAAAAGACAAGGTCATTGACAATACCATAGAATAAAAACATCTAAAAAGACAAGGTCATCGACAATAACATAGAATAAAAACATCTAAAAAGACAAGGTCATCATCAATACCATAGAATAAAAACATCTAAAAAGACAAAGTCATCCACAATAACATAGAATAAAAACATCTAAAAAGACAAGGTCATCCACAATAACATAGAATAAAAACATCTAAAAAGACAAAGTCATCCACAATAACATAGAATAAAAACATCTAAAAAGACAAGGTCATCCACAATAACATAGAATAAAAACATCTAAAAAGACAAGGTCATCGACAATAACATAGAATAAAAACATCTAAAAAGACAAGGTCATTGACAATACCATAGAATAAAGACATCTAAAAAGACAAGGTCATCCACAATAACATAGAATAAAAACATCTAAAAAGACAAGGTCATCATCAATACCATAGAATAAAAACATCTAAAAAGACAAAGTCATCCACAATAACATAGAATAAAAACATCTAAAAAGACAAGGTCATTGACAATAACATAGAATAAAAAAGTCAAGTTTCAAAATGTTTCTCCATATTTTACGAAGACAAGATGATAAGCTGCATTTTATTGTAAATAATCACAGCAAAGCCCAACAAAAAATGGAAAATATAATCAATTTGAGGAATACTACCTATATATATATATATATATATATGTCCACTCTGTACCGCATCGGTGGTATAATGGTTAGCGTGTTCACCTAAAGTGTTTCAAATCGTCTGCTGGAGGCTCGATTGGGTCAAACCAAAGACTATTAAATTGGTATTTGTTGCTTCTCTGCTAAGCACGCAGCATTAAAGACTGGTTGGCTCGGAATCAGGATAATGTGTCAGAGTGGGGCGACATGTCTATCCGCAGACTGTTGTTTCAGTGAGCTAGCACTACAAAAATCCAACTAAGCGTATTAGTCTAGTACAAAGCGGACCTCATCATCATCATCTCAATGTTCTCACTATGATATAGCTGAACAATTGCTGAGTTGGCATTAAACAACAATCACACACTCACTCTGTCAACTGTATAGATATCAAGAGTTTCCTTTTCAAAGGGAGATAACTCAAATTAAACTCTTTTATCATGCCAGAAACTCAAATTTCAATATGTTTTTTATATTTTCATCTTTAAAGATGGTGGTTGTGTTTCTGTTGTTTGTAAAGTCTACAATAAAATCTTCATAGTTTGATGTTATTTTATAGACTAACATAAAATTGAAGTGATAATTCCAGGGCTTTCAATATTTTTCAAGTCTACCAGTATTTCACTATTTGCAGGTGGTACTTTTTATTAAAATTTGAACAATTTTCATGAATATCTTATACAACATTCTTTAAAATGAGGAGGTATCAAAAACAATTTTAGGCTGGTAAAAGTACCTGGTACCACCCCTTATTGAAAGGCCTGTTAATTCTATAATATATTTTATATTTACCATTTGTAATGTAAACATATAATCATAAACAAATCCTTGAATAATTTGGTAAAGAATTTCTAAATGTTGAGATTCTTTGGCGTCTCTACATTTGACTTTCTTCAGTCTGTCACTATTGTCCTTTGATTCTTGGTCAGTTTCAGTTTCTACATCTTTCTTTTCGTCACATTTAGAATCTGTCTTTTTATCATCACCATCATCACCTGATGCATCCGTTTGTTCTAATTGGTCCTGTGAAGACTTTTTAATTTCTTGTAACCATGGATACAAAGGTTCCAATATCTTTAAAAACACTCTGATTAATGTTTCATCTAAAAGTAAAAATCAAACATGGAATGTAAACAGAAATCTAATTAAACAGGAAAAAGTTGCTAAAAAGTCAGAGATGCATAAAATTCATCCAAGTGTAGAAATGTTCTGGTTTAAAGATAACTAACAGATTAACTATTACAGTATTCCCTTCCTCTTATAAGGCTAAACCTTCTGGAATGAAAAAAGTGGCCTTATAAGAGTGGATGTCTCTCTTAAGGGGGACAAACAAGTAGTCTTATAAGAGGGGAGGTCTCTCTTAAGGGGGACAAAAAAGTGGCCCTATAAGAGGGGAGGTCTCTCTTAAGGGGGACAAAACAGTGGCCTTATAAGAGTGGATATCTCTCTTAAGGGGGACAAACTAGAGGCTCAGTACTGAGCTGAACCTGTGTCCCTCACCTTTCATTCTGCTTTGAGGAAACTTAACACAGAACCTTCCATAGGTGCTTCTCACCAAATTTCAGCTCATTTTGGCCAAGCAGTTTCAGAGAAGAAGATTTTTAGAAATTGATCAATCAGAAACAAGAATTGTCTGTGGTGGCCATGTTTGTACATGGATCGGGACGAAATTAGCACTCTTTATAGAGGACCGCACATAGATGCTTCCTACCAAGTTTCGGTTCATTTGGCCAAGCGGTTTCAGAGGAGAAGAATTTTAAAAATCAGCCAATCAGAAACAAGAGTCGCCTGTGGTGGCCATGCTTGTTAACGGATTGGGACGAAATGAGCAATCTTTACAGAGGACCTTCCATAGATGCTTCCTACCAAGTTTCGGTTCATTTGGCCAAGCAGGTTCAGAGGAGAAGATTTAAAAAAATCTGTATAGAGATAAAAGCATTTTGAATACAGATATCTATATTTTAAACAAGAGTTATCTTTCTTTCCACAGAAGATATTTTAGAAATCAACCAATCTGAAACAAAAATTGCCTGTGGCGGCCATGTTTGTTAACTAATCAGGACAAAATGAGCAGTCTTTATAGAGGACCTTCCATAGATGCTTCCTACCAAGTTTCGGTTCATTTGGACAAGCGGTTTCAGATGAGAAGATTTTTTAAAACCGGTCTATCAGAAACAAGAATTGCCTGTGGTGGCCATGTTTATTAATGGATCGGGACGAAATGAGCAATCTTTATAGAGGACCTTCCATAGATGCTTCCTACCAAGTTTCAGAGGAGAAGATTAAAATGTGAAAAGTTAACGGACGGTAGACGACGGACGCCAAGCGATGGCAAAAGCTCACATTGCCTTTGGCAAGGCGAGTTAAAAAAGTGGCCTTATAAGAGTGGATGTCTCTCTTAAAGGGGACAACAAAGTGGTCTTATAAGAGTGGATGTCTCACTTAGGGGGGACAAAAAAGTGGCCTTATAAGAGTGGATGTCTCTCTTAAGGGGGAAAATAGGGCCGTTATAAGAGTGGATGTCTCTCTTAAGGGGGACTAAAAGGTGGCCTTATAAGAGTGGATGTCTCTCTTAAGGGTGACAAAAAAGTGGCCTTTTAAGAGTGGATGTCTCTCTTAAGGGGGACAAAAAAGTGGCCTTATAAGAGTGGATGTCTCTCTTAATGGGGACAAAAAAGTGGCCGTATAAGAGTGGATGTTTCTCTTAAGGGGGACAAAAAAGTGGCCTTATAAGAGTGGATGTCTCTCTTAGGGGGGACAAAAAAGTGGCCTTATAAGAGTGGATGTCTCTCTTAACGGGGACAAAAAAGTGGCCTTATAAAAGTGGATGTCTCTCTTAAGGGGGACAAAAAAGTGGTCTTATAAGAGTGGATGTCTCTCTTAAAGGGGACAAAACAGTGGCCTTATAAGAGTGGATGTCTCTCTTAGGGGGACAAAAAAGTGGCCTTATAAGAGTGGATGTCTCTCTTAAGGGGGACAAAAAAGTGGCCTTATAAGAGTGGATGTCTCTCTTAAGGGGGACAAAAAAGTGGCCTTATAAGAGTGGATGTCTCTCTTAAGGGGGACAATTTAGTAGTATTTTACTATCTCAGTACATCTGAAATCTGGCCTGATAAAAGGGGTGGCCAATGATGGGAGTGGACTTATAAGAGAGGGGACTACTTATAAGAGGGGGGTTACTGTACTATAATAGATCATATCTCACTAACTTCAAATCCTACATTGAGGAGTCAGAAACTAGGTCAGGACGAGATCATTTCTTTTGTAATAGTGCTTGTAAGACATTCTTACCTGTAATTACCTTGACATGTAGACAGGTGAATGTACATGTAAATGATCACTTTATTATTAACTTTCTTAAAATAGAATTATAAAAATAGCACGGAATCCATACAAATAAATACAGTTGTAATGTTGTTCTTGTACATAGCTAATGTATATTACTATTTAGTCAACATTTTAGTAAGTGATTGGATGCATACTCAACCAAAGGGAGACAAATCAAATACTTCAAATATGATGTTATATTACACCAGTCCCCCTCTTATAATGCCACTCCCACCAAAGGCCACCCCTCTTATCAGTATTTAACAGTATAATCACATCCTCAAAAAGTTTACAAGAATACAAAAATTATTAGTCCCAGATATGTATTAGGGAATAGTGAGGAAAACAAACTACCCATAAGCCATATATAATCCTTAGCCATCATTGTAAGCATATTACCTTTAATAAGTTTGCTAGAGGTTTCTTCGTTGGCTGAGAAGAGGATGTTGAGGACAGATAATGCTGAGGCTATACAAGCTTCACGATCCTCGATACCAACGATTTCATCATCACAAATAGTGTTGAGGTATTTCATTAGAGGCTGTACAATAGCTGCAGCACATGAAACTGAAACACAATAATTACTATGTCATACGAAAATATTATTATGGTCGTACTAAATAATTACTATGTCATACTAAAATATTATTATGGTCGTACTAAATAATTACTATGTCATACTAAAATATTATTATGGTCGTACTAAATAATTACTATGTTCATACTAAAATATTATTATGGTCGTACTAAATAATTACTATGTCATACTAAAATATTATTATGGTCGTACTAAATAATTACTATGTCATACTAAAATATTATTATGGTCGTACTAAAATATTATTATGGTCGTACTAAATAATTACTATGTCATACTAAAATATTATTATGGTCGTACTAAAATATTATTATGGTCGTACTAAATAATTACTATGTTCATACTAAAATATTATTATGGTCGTACTAAATAATTACTATGTTCATACTAAAATATTATTATGGTCGTACTAAATAATTACTATGTTCATACTAAAATATTATTATGGTCGTACTAAATAATTACTATGTTCATACTAAAATATTATTATGGTCGTACTAAATAATTACTATGTCATACTAAAATATTATTATGGTCGTACTAAATAATTACTATGTTCATACTAAAATATTATTATGGTCGTACTAAATAATTACTATGTTCATACTAAAATATTATTATGGTCGTACTAAATAATTACTATGTTCATACTAAAATATTATTATGGTCGTACTAAATAATTACTATGTTCATACTAAAATATTATTATGGTCGTACTAAATAATTACTATGTCATACTAAAATATTATTATGATCATACTAAATAATTACTATGTTCATACTAAAATATTATTATGGTCTTACTAAATAATTACTATGTCATACTAAAATATTATTATGGTCATACTAAATAATCACTATGTCATACTAAAATATTATTATGGCCCTACTAAATAATTACTATGTCATACTAAAATATTATTATGGTCCTATTAAATAATTACTATGTCATACTAAAATATTATTATGGTTGAACTAAATAATTACTATGTTCATACTAAACTATTATTAAGGTAGATGTATATTGTATATAACAAAACAATTCTTTTTCTTGTATTGTTATTTCTTAAATAAGTTTTAAAGATGTACTGAGGTTCCTCCATTCAGTCCCCCTACTTGTCCCTCCCCATAGAGGAGGCACTTTATTTATATAAATCTGAATCTTGTCTTCCCAAGAATCATCTCTGCCAAGTTTGGTTCAGTTTAATTGTAATATTTTGTAGGAAAAGAATAAAATGGGAAAACTCTTAACAATGTGGCACGACAAGTGAGACTAAAAACTCACTTCTTCTCACCCCTTGAGACTAAAAACTCACTTCTTCTCACCCCTTGAGACTAAAAACTCACTTCTTCTCACCCCTTGAGACTAAAAACTCATTTCTTCTCTCCCCTTGAGACTAAAAACTCACTTCTTCTCACCCCTTGAGACTAAAAACTCACTTCTTCTCACCCCTTGAGACTAAAAACTCACTTCTTCTCTCCCATTGAGACTAAAAACTCACTTCTTCTCACCCCTTGAGACTAAAAACTCACTTCTTCTCTCCCCTTGAGACTAAAAACTCACTTCTTCTCTCCCCTTAAGACTAAAAACTCACTTCTTCTCAACTCCTTGAAACTACAAACTCACTTCTTCTCTCCCCTTGAGACTAAAAACTCACTTCTTCTCTCCCCTTGAGACTAAAAACTCACTTCTTGTCTCCCCTTGACTTGAGACTAAAAACTCACTTCTTCTCACCCCTTGAGACTAAAAATTCACTTCTTCTCACCCCTTGAGACTAAAAACTCACTTCTTCTCACCCCTTGAGACTAAAAACTCACTTCTCTCCCCTTGAGACTAAAAACTCTATTCTTCTCACTCCTTGAGACTAAAAACTCACTTCTTCTCTCCCCTTGAGAGTAAAAACTCACTTCTTCTCTCCCCTTGAGGCTAAAAACTCACTTCTTCTCACCCCTTGAGACTAAAAACTCACTTCTTCTCACCCCTTGAGACTAAAAACTCACTTCTTCTCTCCCCTTGAGACTAAAAACTCACTTCTTCTCACCCCTTGAGACTAAAAACTCACTTCTTCTATCATGTCAATATTTGTTTACGTTGAGAAAATATATAGAGTGCTATCCCTTGTTAGGTAACTAACGTAAATAAAATTAATTACCTCCCTTTGACCAACGTCAAATAACTTTTTTACAGGCATTTATCGCTGCTGTAGTAGCATTTATAATATATTTATAAAATACATTTTGTATTTTATTGTGAAATACATTAAAAATACTGCCAAGACACTATGAATTGACAATTTGATTCAACAATGGAAAACAATTTTGCGGGAAAAACGGTGTGTCTTACCCTGGAGCCGGGGTAAGATAGAAAAATCTTTTTCACCTAAATTAACGGACTACTTTATCCAAGGGGTGAGACATTTTCTATCTCACCCAGGCCCCTAGGTAAGACAAGCTACACAAGATTTTCTATCTTACCCAGGCCCCTGGGTAAGACAAGCTACACAAGCGTCTTCCCGAAAATTGTTTTTCATTGCTGAAGTAAATTGTCAATGTATCAACAATATACATCCGTGTCTCTGCAGTATTTTATATGTATTTCATAATCAAATACATAGACCGTATTCTTTAATGCTACTACAACAGAGATAAATACCTATAAAATTTATTTGACCCACATTTCACATTTTCCAGAACTACTTTTTTAGAATTCGGTCAAAGGGAGACAATTTTTTATTAACAAAAAGTAAACAAACATTGACACGACAGAAAGGGGTCAAACACTGTGGAAGGGGCAAGATAGTAAAATCTGAGACACTCTCATGTAAGATATAAATAGTACCCTCGGGTGTCTCAGATTTTACAGTCTTCCACCTCTCCCAGTGTTAGATCATATATGTCTTTAGCAAGGAGAGCTGAAAATGCTTGAAAAATAAGCAAACAAACTAGATAACCATGGCAACAATTACACTAATGAGATTGCATCAAATGTTGTAAATATTCTTATTTTACATAGATTAAAATACTATTTTAAACATAAGTAATTGTGGTTTTTTAACAAAACATACCTAATGATTCAGCTCCCTTATCTGTTGTTGATAGCAACTGTAATATATGAAGGTATATCTCTAATGGCTGACTGTGGCTCAAACTGAAAAATATACAATTTCATCAGTGAACAGAAGTAACCAGTTTTCTGTTCTTCCAGTTTTTCAGTCTTTTCTAGTTTTTATCCTCATGTTTAATGTTGTATTAGTATCTAGGAAGTTTGAACACCTATGTATAAGTAAAATGAGGGATAATCTTGGTTATTTCATGTTTGTTGATTAATATCCACTCAGTTCATGTAGTTTCCTCATATCTGTGTCTGTCCATGGCAACAGTTGTGTGTCTCCGGAATTATCCTTCACTTATCAGAAACATTTCAGGTCGAAAATATAGGCCATTCTTACTTATTTCTTTTATGTACTTTTTCATTGTTTTGATATTTTTACCGTTTAACTGCTTAATAAATGACATTCAATGCGTTTTTGTAATACATCTTTCTAGCCATCTCACAACATATTTTTTGTTTATATATCTTAACCAATCACATGTATAATCCTATATATATCTTATCCAATCACAACAGACAAGACATGAATCTCATGTATAATCCTATATATATCTTAACCAATCACAACAGACAAGACATACATCTCATGTATAAACCTATATATATATATATCTTAACCAAACACAACAGACAAGACATAAATATCATGTATAATCCCAAGTATATATATCTAACCAATCACAACAGACAAGACATAAATCTCATGTATAATCCCAAGTATATATATCTAACCAATCACAACAGACAAGACATAAATCTCATGTATAATCCTATATATATATATATCTTAACCAATCACAACAGACAAGACATAAATCTCATGTATAATCCTATATATATCTTAACCAATCACAACAGACAAGACATAAATATCATGTATAATCCCAAGTATATATATCTAACCAATCACAACAGACAAGACATAAATCTCATGTATAATCCTATATATATATCTTAACTAATCACAACAGACAAGACATAACTCTCATGTATAATCCTATATATATATATCTTAACCAATCACAACAGACAAGACATAAATCTTATGCATAATCCTATATATATATCTTAACCAATCACAACAGACAAGACATAAATCTCATGTATAATCCTATATACAGTCAAACCTGTCTTAGGCAGTCATTCATGGGGAATGTCAAAAGTGACCTCTCAAGAGAGGTGACCTCTTAAAAGAGGTTCAGTAAAAACGGACCAAAGTTGTCATCAGATGGATTGCCAAGCACTTTCACGTAATACATTTTGTACATGTATTTATGGATTTAAATGAACATAAGTTATGTTGAATAATGTAGTTCAAAGTTTATTTTTTAAATGCATATGCATTAATGTTTACACATACATTTGTCTGTATGTAAATAAACAGTTCGATAGATCGTTAGTAACCCGGTGTCGAGTATAATATACCAATGCGGATCGATAAAAATCTGAAGCATCCCCGTGCATTTCAACGAATTTTGAATGGCCAACCTTCGCATATATCCCGGGATATATGAACATATTAAATACGAGGAGCTAGGATTTTATGCAACAGAAATGAGAAAATAATAAATCAAAAGTTCTTTCTGCTGAAATTAGCTTCGGACAAAAAGTTTGGTCAACATTTCTCATAGCACAGAGTCGGATTTCGTTCACTTTCCAATGGGCCATTGTTGTTTGTTATTGAACGAAATTAAAGTTTCTTTAAAAACCGTAATGTATTACTTTTCAACAAAATCGCTTTCAAAATACTTAACGGCCACTTTTCCCATTTTTTAATAGCTTCATGTTTCTAATTTAACGTTAAAATACAGCTTTGAAACATCTTGTCTCCGACAAACTTTTATTGCACCAGTTTTCATAAAGATTATTTTACTGAGCCACAATGAACACTGTTTACACCTATTCAATTGTTTATTAGGATCTCTTTTTATCTATATTTATTTAACATTTAAATGACCAACTCAATTAGTTGTATTTCCCTTCGGCGATTATTTATCTTAAAAGTAACCGTATCACGTGATCGATCGTACACATTATGTCATGTGATAAGATGTCCAAAATGGACGTTATTAGAAGACGATCTCACAATTCACGCATGAAATAGGTGACCATTGGACGCGTTAGAGAGGTGACCGTTGAAAAGAGTTAAATTATATAGTAATATTAGTTGGGCAGGTCTCAAAGTGACCGTTAGACAGAGGTGACCGTTTATTTGAGGTGACCGGTAAGGCATGTTAGACTGTATCCAATCACAACAGACAATACATAAATCTCATGTATAATCCTATATCTATCTTATCAAATCACAACAGACAAGACATAAATCTCATGTATAATCCTATATATATCTTATCCAATCACAACATACAAGACATAAATCTCATGTATAATCCCATGTATATATAAATATAACCAATCACAACAGACAAGACATAAATCTCATGTATAATCCTATATTATTAACCAATCACAATCATGATTGTTTTTACCCTATTTGTTTAATAGCCTCCAGCAAAGCATGTATAAATTCTGATGTTGCCCAGCTCTCACAGATATCATCCTGTAGGTCTAATAGTACGTCTATCAAATCTCCTGCGTTCCTTAACAGATCAACTGTAACAAAATATAATGAAAACGTAAATAAAAAAACAACACTTTATTAGACTGTTAGCAATACTTCATACAAACTAATTCTCAACTGAGGAAGGTGAAACAATGAACTTAAAATACATACATTGTCAAGCTAGTTAAATAAAATTTAACAGTTATGATATAATCATTGTCTGTAACCCAGGACTGATAACACTTTGATATTTTCCATTCATCACCTGTGGGTCAGTTAAAACAAATACATTTATTTCAAAGTTGTCCGGTTACTGATTCGGCATTTAGAAGTTGCTAGAGAGCAACTTAACATGACTCAAATTTTACGATTGATCGGTAGCAGGTAGGTCACAAAAACACATTTTTTAATATAAAACCATGTTTTTTCATTTACCGTCCAAATAAAGTCATCAGTGTAATTTTCTGGTCCAGCAGATTGTAATATTAGTACAAATAATATCCCTCCTCCCAGCCAGTGGAGCCAATCACATTCCAGATGAATAATTCATGACTTTTTCTGTACGTTGACCTACAAGTGATGAGTGGAGAGTGTCAGAGTCAGAGATGAAAGTGCTCAGTCACTGATGAAACTAGTATTACTGTGAGCACAGCTCACTAAGATATATCCCCCACTCCCCACATCTGTCCAACCTATTTCCATAACCAAAACATTACAGATGGTTCTGACTAAAACTGAAAGGGACCCTCCTCTCTTCACCGGTAAGCTGCTGATAAAATTTCAAAACATTCTGAGAAACACTACTCAAGTTATCATACGACATAGGGTAAAAATCCTATTTTCCGTCATATCAAGTCCAATAACTCTGGAACAGCAAAAGTGAAAATCGTCAAAAATGAAAGGGATCCTCCTCTCTTCACCGGTAAGCTGCTGATAAAATTTCAAAACATTCTGAGAAACACTACTCAAGTTATCGTACGACATAGGGTAAAAATCCTATTTTCCGTCATATCAAGTCCAATAACTCAAAAGTGAAAATCGTCAAAAATGAAAGGGATCCTCCTCTCTTCACCGGTAAGCTGCTGATAAAATTTTAAAACATTCTGAGAAACACTACTCAAGCTATCGTACGACATAGGATTTGTTTACAGACGGACGGACGGACGGACAGACCGACGGACATGGTGAAACCAGTTTACCCCCCTACAACTTTGTTGTGGGGGTATAAAAAGAGGAAACCCTCTATGCAGTGTCAAGAAACCATTATATTCTAGTTGCTTGGAAATCGGGTGATCAGAGGAAACTTTCATCTCTACAGAATATTACTTATTTACTGCCTGGATTACTACATAGTGACAGTGATTTGATATATTCTAAAAGTTAAATGACCACAGCAAATGAAAAATGATGTAATCTGTGTTCTTATACAATAAAATTTTATTCAATTCTTTATTTTTGTCAAACATACTATTGAAATATGTTTGTTTGTTTTGTCTGATTGATGGTGTTTAATGCCACTTTAAACAATATTTCAGTTACATAATGGCAGTCAGTTTTATTGGGTGTAGGAAACAAGAGGACCCTGAGTAATCCACCGACCTGTCGAAAGTCACTGATAAACTTTATCACATAATGTTGTACATCTTCGAATTTGAACTCACAACATTAGTGTCTTGAAATACGACTATTTGAGTAATCCTAGTTAGAAAATAGATTTAGTAAACAACTGTCATTGATGTTGGATTATTTGTTGATGTTGGTATAAAGAGCATCAATCCTGAAAATGTGACAGATTCTCATCACTAGAATATGTAAACACATACCATTACCGGTATATGCTTCCGCCATCATGGTCGTGATCGTATGGTACATATAGTTGGATTTATAACTACCTGTGCAATCAGTGCCTGTCACCACTAAGGTTGTGAGTTTGAATCCTGTTCATGGCGAGGTGTACTCAATACAACATTATGTGATAAAGTTTGTCAGTGACTTGCCGCAGTTCCATGGTTTTCTCTGGTTTCCTCAATCAATAAAACTGACCGCCACGATACAACTGAAATATTGTTGAAAGCGGCATTAAACACCATACCCCCCTACCCCTTGACGTTAAAAAAACCCAACTTTGAATAACTCTGTCAAATAATATGCAAGTTATCTTTCTTTGTAAGTTGAGGATTATTTTAAAATTCAAACATCAATCATATCATTCATTACAACACAAAGGTTGTTAACAATACTTTGATAATTCTGGTCCTGATAATTGACCTGATGATATTTTCCTGTCCTTTAAATAATTTTGTTCTTGAAACCTTGAGACTTTTAAATGATAGAACTACTGATTGACCTTTTAAACAATCGATAATGACAAAAACTGAACCTTCAAATCATTTCTTATCAAAAAACCATTATCACATAAATTAATTTTAGAGTCACATGTCATTTTATATGTGTTTTGATGTGTTTGGTTTAAAAACTTGAGGTTATTTTCCAATGTACGGAATCTGAAAATAGACATCGTTCTCAAGGTGTTGCTTGCCGTTGTCATCAGGTGATTTTCTTTAAATGAGGCACATTTGGGGTTATTTAAATTTATTTCCGATTATTTGCCTTATTTTGCAAAAATAAATATATTTTTCAATATCATAACAAAAAAAGTTTGAATTAATTTATAAGGATTGATCGAAATTATTTGTTCAGTTCATTCGAAATAACCTCAATCAGGTTGTACACACCCTTACACGGTGTGTACAACCTGATTGAGGTTATTTCTTCATGAACCAAACAAAAATTGCGATCAATCCTTAAATAAATAAACTTTAGCATACATTTCTCGAAAACTCGTGGCTGACACCTGATCTTGTGTTGCTCATGTAATTATTCATGCACAGTTTTATCCAATAAATATTCAGGTTTGATTTCAAATGTTTAGTTTAAGAGAAGTAGAATTTCCAAATATTTCTTCCTTCAAGCTCTTGTGCTAAAAACTTGGATTTTTAACCACATCGGTGGTGTAATGGTTAGCGTACTCGTCTCGTGTGCGGTAGATTGTGGGTTCAAGCCCTGATCGGGTCAAACCAAAGACTATAAAATTGGTAGCTTCTCTGCTAAGCAAGCAGCATTAAGGAGAAAGAGCAAAGACTGATTGGTTTGGAATCAGGATAATGTGTCCATTGAAAATTAACTTGTTCTCACCATGATATAGCTGAAATATTGCTGAGTTGGCATTAAACTATCACTCAATCTTGGAATTCTAATCAACACAATTATATAAAACATGTATGTATCTGATGGGTGGTATCTAAAGGCTAAAAGCCTGTATTTCTACAGAATACATACTTAATCTTAGATATAAAAGTCATTAACTCAAGGAATGTTGAAATAAAATATGTTTTAGTTTTAACTTCAACTGTTTTCTTGATATATCAGTGATAAGTTTTAAGATACCAGAGTTTGGTTTATGGTGCTTAACGCCACTTTCAACAATATTTCAGTTATATCGTGGCTGTCAGTATTATTGGTGGAGAAAAACGGAGTACCCAGAGAAAACCACTGACCTGTCGCAAGTCACTGACAAACTTTATCACATAATGTTGGATACCAAAGGTAATCAGAAGCCATAAATCAAAGGATTAGACAACACAATGATCAAAAGAAAAAGGACAGTTATAAATGATGTTAAATATTCAATAAATTCTCAGAAAACATTGAACAAACTATTATACAGTCTAAACCTGTATTAACAGGTCACCATTGGGACAAAGAAAAAGTCATCTTATAAGACATGTGACCTCCTAAAAGAGGTTCAATTCATATGAAATTTTCTATGTCAGCACAAGAAAAGGTGACCCTTAAATACAGGTGTCTGCTTATTAGAGGTGACCACATGGGTAGGTTTAACTGTATCTGTAAAATAAAAAAGAGTGTTCTAAATATCTTCTACTCAAACTATTTTATTTTTTCATGATGAAAAGTCTAAAATAGTCACCATCATTGGACATATTTGAACAGGAATTGTATTTAAAATTTACATTTTGGGGAAAAAAAAGTTTGAGATCATTTGATTATCGATCTTTATAAAGCTTGCGTTATTATGCTTATCAAAATTTTAAGATTGACAGCACAGTGTGACCTAGGACCAGATAAACATGTAGTCTGTCCTAGGACCAGATAACATTTTAACTGACGTAAAGTGACCATGACCACACACTGACCATAAACACAGCCATGACCTGAAACACAGACATGACCTGACCAAACATTTATATTCTCTGGACTATATTGACAATATGTTTCTATAAATATCTACACATTTCTAAAAACGTGTGACATTTTATAACTGACATCTTATAACTAACTTTGTTAAAACCATGTGTTCTGTAAAAACATATTGAATATTACAGGTACATTCAAATTGACATTCCTTTATCAATAAAAAATATGTCACATAAAGAAATGTTATCAACATTAAACACCAGTACACTTAAGAACAGATTTTTCAAACAAGAAACTGTTTGTGTTTCAGGACGACACCTTATGTCAACAATATCTAAAACTTTAGGTAAAAAAAAAATCAAGATAAAATCTGAGAAATTAACTTCACTTTCTACATGTTCTATATTTTAAAATAGACGTCGTTCTCAAGGTGTCGCTTGCCGTTGTCATCAGGTGATTTTCTTTAAATGAGGCACCTTTGGGGTTATTTAAATTTATTTCCGATTGTTTGCCTTATTTTGCAAAAATAAATATATTTTTCAATATCATAACAAAAAAAGTTTGAATTAATTTATAAGGATTGATCGAAATTATTTGTTCAGTTCATTCGAAATAACCTCAATCAGGTTGTACACACCCTTACACGGTGTGTACAACCTGATTGAGGTTATTTCTTCATGAACCAAACAAAAATTGCGATTAATCCTTAAATAAATAAACTTTAGCATACATTTCTCGAAAACTCGTGGCTGACACCTGATCTTGTGTTGCTCATGTAATTATTCATGCACAGTTTTATCCAATAAATATTCAGGTTTGATTTCAAATGTTTAGTTTAAGAGAAGTAGAATTTCCAAATATTTCTTCCTTCAAGCTCTTGTGCTAAAAACTTGGATTTTTAACCACATCGGTGGTGTAATGGTTAGCGTACTCGTCTCGTGTGCGGTAGATTGTGGGTTCAAGCCCTGATCGGGTCAAACCAAAGACTATAAAATTGGTAGCTTCTCTGCTAAGCAAGCAGCATTAAGGAGAAAGAGCAAAGACTGATTGGTTTGGAATCAGGATAATGTGTCCATTGAAAATTAACTTGTTCTCACCATGATATAGCTGAAATATTGCTGAGTTGGCATTAAACTATCACTCAATCTTGGAATTCTAATCAACACAATTATATAAAACATGTATGTATCTGATGGGTGGTATCTAAAGGCTAAAAGCCTGTATTTCTACAGAATACATACTTAATCTTAGATATAAAAGTCATTAACTCAAGGAATGTTGAAATAAAATATGTTTTAGTTTTAACTTCAACTGTTTTCTTGATATATCAGTGATAAGTTTTAAGATACCAGAGTTTGGTTTATGGTGCTTAACGCCACTTTCAACAATATTTCAGTTATATCGTGGCTGTCAGTATTATTGGTGGAGAAAAACGGAGTACCCGGAGAAAACCACTGACCTGTCGCAAGTCACTGACAAACTTTATCACATAATGTTGGATACCAAAGGTAATCAGAAGCCATAAATCAAAGGATTAGACAACACAATGATCAAAAGAAAAAGGACAGTTATAAATGATGTTAAATATTCAATAAATTCTCAGAAAACATTGAACAAACTATTATACAGTCTAAACCTGTATTAACAGGTCACCATTGGGACAAAGAAAAAGTCATCTTATAAGACATGTGACCTCCTAAAAGAGGTTCAATTCATATGAAATTTTCTATGTCAGCACAAGAAAAGGTGACCCTTAAATACAGGTGTCTGCTTATTAGAGGTGACCACATGGGTAGGTTTAACTGTATCTGTAAAATAAAAAAGAGTGTTCTAAATATCTTCTACTCAAACTATTTTATTTTTTCATGATGAAAAGTCTAAAATAGTCACCATCATTGGACATATTTGAACAGGAATTGTATTTAAAATTTACATTTTGGGAAAAAAAAGAGTTTGAGATCATTTGATTATCGATCTTTATAAAGCTTGCGTCATTATGCTTATCAAAATTTTAAGATTGACATCACAGTGTGACCTAGGACCAGATAAACATGTAGTCTGTCCTAGGACCAGATAACATTTTAACTGACGTAAAGTGACCATGACCACACACTGACCATAAACACAGCCATGACCTGAAACACAGACATGACCTGACCAAACATTTATATTCTCTGGACTATATTGACAATATGTTTCTATAAATATCTACACATTTCTAAAAACGTGTGACATTTTATAACTGACATCTTATAACTAACTTTGTTAAAACCATGTGTTCTGTAAAAACATATTGAATATTACAGGTACATTCAAATTGACATTCCTTTATCAATAAAAAATATGTCACATAAAGAAATGTTATCAACATTAAACACCAGTACACTTAAGAACAGATTTTTTAAACAAGAAACTGTTTGTGTTTCAGGACGACACCTTATGTCAACAATATCTAAAACTTTAGGTAAAAAAAAAATCAAGATAAAATCTGAGAAATTAACTTCACTTTCTACATGTTCTATATTTTAAAATGAAGAAAAAAAATACCACGCTGTCGGAACAATTCTAAAAATAAATATCAAAATCGTAGAAAAGAGGCAAAATATCCTTAACACACAAGTTAAATGACCGCTGACTTTCCTGGATTTGTACAGGCACTTCAATAACAAGTGGTGGGGTTAAACTACTTGTTTGGTCCCCTGTTAGTGAAATGATGTAATCATCCAAGTGCTTTCTACATGTGAGTACAATGTGTATCCTATTACTGGGTGAACATGTACAGGGTTATTATAAAAAATGCTATAATCTTGAACATTATACATAATATGATTTTATTATCATAGTAGCCTTCTGTAGTCAAGAAATGATTCCAGTACACATGTCCTTAATCCAGGTAATCAAGGAGTTTTAATAATTTTACAAAATTTAAGTTCCATTGCTTCTTTTCTGGTAACAGGATACAAAGTAAATATGTTAGTTTTTATTAAAATTACCGGTATTTGGTTTTCCAATCTTTTCATAATGAGTGTACTTGATGATGGTTATTACAGAAACGTGTTGTGAGCATTAAATTAGATATCTACCTTTCTACTAGTTCTGTTTTATATTTAAGTTTTATTTATGATTATGTGACATGGGAAGATATCATAAACACCTTTTCAAGGATTGCAAAACATGGCAATGATGTAAATACTTTCAGCAATTCTATTGGATAAAAATACAACACAGTCATGAAGAATCACAAATAAAGACAAGTGATTGGTGTAAATAATGGTTCTGTTATTAACATGTGCAAATCTCTGACGGGAAGACCTGGTTGTTATTAACAGGGGCGACTCTCCGATGGGAAGACCTGGTTCTGTTATTAACAGGGGCGACTCTCTGATGGGAAGACCTGGTTTTGTTATTAACAGGGGTGACTCTCCGATGTGAAGACCTGATTCTGTTATTAACAGGGGCGACTCTCTGATGGGAATACCTGGTTCTGTTATTAACAGGGGAGACTCTCTGATGGGAAGACCTGGTTCTGTTATCAACAGGGGCGACTCTCTGATGGGAAGACCTGGTTCTGTTATAAACAGGGGCGACTCTCTGATGCGAAGACCTGGTTCTGTTATTAACAGGGGCGACTCTCTGATGGAAAGACCTGGTTCATTTCATAAAACTATGATGATAATCTAGACTGGTCCTATGATCAGAAAATATATGTTCTAGAAAATAACTTGACCTTTCATTCATGTGTATTCTATAACTAGCTTATTTATCTTAATTAGTACAATAAGGCATAGATTAAATGGTTCTGACCCAGAATGAGGCTTCTGTTGCAAATAAGATGAATAGAATTAAAAGAAAAAAACAATAATAATCAAACGGCATAGCTTTTTTAAAAAGCTATTATTTGTATCTTAAAGCACTTGTATGTACTGTATAAAATAAACAATGGGTTCTAAAATAAAAGGTGAAAATATCTTAAATTTCACTAAATCAGACTCAGCCAATAGTATTGGAATTAAATAGTTTTAAGACTAAAATCAACAGATCTCCAATAATGATAACTGGTACCCATAGCATGAACCACCAAAATCTTTATAAAAAAGTATTTTGTATTACAAGTATGAATTAAATGGACAGGACTTTTGTGAAACAGACTATATAAATCAATCAATGGGGTTTTATAGGTAAAGTATTTGTACTTGAACTGTGCCAACAAATATGATTGGTCTCTTAGTGTTACAAGAATTCAGTTAAGTATTTTGAAATGCATGTTGAGTCCAAATGTCATGAATTCGAACATCTTACGTTTAAATCGTGCAAAACTACTAAAAAAATAATCTTTCAACTTTTCCCCCCAATTTTTATAATTAAATCATTTATTAAACAACAAGTGATAAAAATTGTCACATGACAACAAATCTAGTTTTTCTGTTTGTTAGTGAAATAACGTGGCAGCCATATTATTCCAAAGTCCTGACATCCATTTCTTGATATCAAAAGAATTAAAAACCAGAGGCCTACCTGAATATATATTAGTATAAACATATTTTATTAATTAATTCAATATTACACATTATGATAATACACATATAAGTTATACATACATTTAAATTAATCAATAGGATTCGGAAACATATGAATATATATTGCTCCCGTTAGTATTCATGCAAAAATTTTATTGAAAAAGAATATCTTTATTTGCATTAATACACTTGTATGGGTCAAGCAAAACTCATACTTTGTTTTCAGATAGTTAAAACAATGTCCTGCCAAATATTTCAATATCAATTTTGGATTAACATAAAAATGAAAAGACCATCAAATTATTCATGTACCATTTAAATTCAGTCTGTATTCTAGAATCTGAGAAATAGAATTGTTCATTTTCCCATATAGATAAGGTCACATTGTATAACTTGGCCCTATTGTGGCAGACTCTTGGGTGCAATCAAGTTTACAGTTTATCAGATTTTTTTTTTTATTTGGTTTCCCAATGCTTAAACTTTGTCCTGAAGTGGTGTCATCTTGAATATCAGATCAACACAAAAAAGACAGTTCTTTTGCACTGTTCTAAGATTCCCATATCCTGTTACCCGTGGCAAGTGAATTTTGGTCAGGGAAAGTGGATTTCCAAAACTTAGTTTTCTGTGGGCAAGTAAATTTCAACTACTAGATTGAAGAGTTCATTTCAAATGATTTCAAAACTTTCTCTTTTGCATAATTGTACAAATGAAGAATCATACTTGTTTTTTAAATCCTGTTTTCATACGAGATCGTGATCAGCAGTCCGAGGAGATCTTATAGTTTAGGGGAAGGAAACATGTGTTGTTAATGTCAGGGAAATGCTTGTTCTGTTCTGGTATTTTCCTCCAGTAATGACGGAGCACTCCCACTTGGGATATTATATCCTATCTTAACTTACTTTAATATATTAATTTAATGATTAGAGTAAAAATTTAATTTATATTGGTTAAAAAAAAAGAATATGGTAAAATAAAGTTTTTACGCAATCTAAAGATTGTTAACGTTGCATGCCTCTCAACAATGAAAATTTAAATGGATAAAGACTAAAGAGACAAAATATACAGTGATGCTTTAAGGAGCCATTCTTTTGTTTCATATTGATAAGCTCATTTGCTTGGCCCTAATATGATGAACCAAAATGTTCAAATGTTTTAATTATATTAATGTACAAAGATTACCCTACATTAGCTAAACACAACAGATTTATTACTGTACAAAGATTACCCTACATTAGCTAAACACAACAGCTTTATTACTGGATCAAATGTCTTTCATCTAAATAACATTAAATCGAGTGACAAAATGAATTAATCAGGGAAAGTGAAATTTTGGTATGCACTTTCCCGTGGAAAGTTGCTGTTGCAGTAAATCCTAGAACACTGATTTTGTAAAGAACAATCCAAGAAACATTTAAGTCAAGTTTGCTATCAAATGGTTTCCATGGCATCAGATTCCAACAACTATAAACTATATTGTTGATGACGCTGACAACTGACAGACATGATTCTAATAGGAACTATCCATAACAAACTTGGTCTACTTAAAATATCATGAAAATGTCTCACACAATTTTTTTTTTTAGCTCACCTTGTCAAAGGCAATGTGAACTTTTGCCATCACTTGGCTTCCATCATCTGTTAACTTTTCACATTTTAATCTTCTCCTCTAAAACCACTTGGGCAAATGAACAGAAACTTGGTAGGAAGAATCTATGGAAGGTCCTCTATAAAAATAGCTCATTTCGGACCGATTCAATAACAAACATGGCCGCCATAGGCATTTCTTGTTTCTCATTCGTCTTTTTTTTTTTAAATCTTCTCCTCTGAAACTGCCAGGTCAAATGACCTGAAACTTGGTAGGAAGCCTCTATGGAAGGTCCTCTATAAAGATTGCTCATTTTGTCATGATCCATTAACAAACATTGCCACCACAGGCAATTCTTGTTTCTGAATGGTCGATTTCTAAAAAATCTCCTCCTCTGAAACAGTTTGGCCAAATGAACTGAAACTTGGTAGGAAGCACCTATTGAAGGATCTGTATAAAGTTTCCTCAAAACAGCATGAAAGGTGAGCCTCTAGTTTATAAATAAAACTACAGTTGTGAACAGCCAATCCCTTCTTACTTACCATTTGTAGAACTTTGTAGTATAAATATTATGTTGTCATGGAGACTATCTGAACTATTGATGACCTCTAACCAAGAGACCGTGGCCTGTTTACAGGACAGACAGGTAAATATCAATCTACAATATAAAACTTCTTATGTCATGTCTGATTTTTATCATCATCAATGCTTCCTTTTTATTGTTCTATGAGAATGTTATGAACACAAATTTTGAAATATTTTGTATCAGGATGATATATTTTATTTGATTTGATTGATTTATTGTGCTTAATGCCACTTTCAGCCATATTTCGGCTATATAATGGCAATAATTTTGTAGTGGTGGAAGAAGCTGGAGTACCCGGAGAGAACCACTGACCATGGGCAAGCAACTGGTAAACTTTATCACTTGCGGCTGCGAGTCGAGTGCACCCTTTTTTGTATTTTACAAAGCCGGGCACGAACCCATGCCTTATAGGTGATAGGCTTGTATGAGTTGTTAGGTAATCCAACTACCTAACTCATTGAGCCCCCCCCCCCCGGCCCTTTGATATATTTGAGTTGAGTACATCACTGTCATATACTTTTATAACAAGTACAGGGTCAATATTGACAGGGACATATTTAACATTCAATAATCATATCCTTCAAAATATTAAAAGTACAAAACAATTTCATTTTCATATAATATCTAAAATTAGATAATAAAACAAAATTCACCTGTTTTTATCTCAGATTTTATTATATAAGTTTTTGTAAAACTGATATATTCTGGTGCATACATTTACATCACACATGTTAACCATATAGAGTTACATTATACTAATCAATGAAAGTTTAAACAGTGACAGTTAACAATTCCATCATTACCAACAAAACAAACAATCACCTCTCACCTCAAATCACTGAACACACAAAAAAGTCCACATCATATGACACTGGAAATTCAGGTCCTAGCTTGTGACAGGCACACAATTATGGCAGGGTTAAATCAGTTAATGAGATCCTTCCCCCTCTTTATAACTGGATCTATTATGTTTCCTTTAATACCAACGCATGACACATTTTTCTCCCCATTTCAAGAGTTGTGAACTTTATTTTAGGAACCATTTATCAGTTTTAATGTCTTTATTTATATAGATAATATCACAGAGTATTTTAATGTTAACCAATCTTATCAAAACAGGAGTTATTATATGCTTTATGTTCCACCTAACACCTGACAGAACCCAATTAGAGGTCATGTCCATATGAACTCATGATCAGCCAATGAAAATGCTGCTGGTAAAATCTTAACAGTGCCTTTCACAAATTAAATATGTTTCTGTACATTATATTAAATTTCAGATGGAATGGTAATCAATAATCATGTAATCAATTAGTCAATTATTGGCCATAAATAGATGTGAAAATCACGAAATGTATGGTACATTAATTCAGAAATATTTCTAAATATTTTGTTACCTTGTCGTTTCAATCAATGTAGGTGGATCTCTTCCTTCTAAAAGTAACAACACCAAATTACTGAAATTAGAGAAAAATTGGAATGATAACATAAATTTTACATGACAACTGATCAAAACTTTCCAGTACGACAATAATACCACATACAAAAATGTACATGTAATGTTGTTAATAGGCCATTACATATAAAACCTGTCTAAAGAGAACACCTCTTTGTCACCAATATGTGGTCTTTAACCTGTCTAAAGAGAACACCTCTTTGTCACCAATATGTGGTCTTTAACCTGTCTAAAGAGAACACCTCTTTGTCACCAATATGTGGTCTTTAACCTGTCTAAAGAGAACACCTCTTTGTCACCAATATGTGGTCCTTAACCTGTCTAAAGAGAACACCTCTTTGTCACCAATATGTGGTCTTTAACCTGTCTAAAGAGAACACCTCTTTGTCACCAATATGTGGTCTTTAACCTGTCTAAAGAGAACCTCTTTGTCACCAATATATGGTCTTTGACCTGTCTAAAGAGAACACCTCTTTGTCTGTGTCACCAATATGTGGTCCTTAACCTGTCTAAAGAGAGCACCTCTTGGTCACCAATATGTGGTCCTTAACCTGTCTAAAGAGAACACCTCTTTGTCACCAATATGTGGTCTTTAACCTGTCTAAAGAGAACACCTCTTTGTCACCAATATGTGGTCTTTAACCTGTCTAAAGAGAACCTCTTTGTCACCAATATGTGGTCTTTAACCTGTCTAAAGAGAACACCTCTTTGTCTGTGTCACCAATATGTGGTCTTTAACCTGTCTAAAGAGAACGCCTCTTTGTAATCAATATGTGGTCTTTAACCTGTCTAAAGAAAACGCCTCTTTGTAATCAATATGTGGTCTTTAACCTGTCTAAAGAGAACGCCTCTTTGTAATCAATATGTGGTCTTTAACCTGTCTAAAGAAAACGCCTCTTTGTAATCAATATGTGGTCTTTAACCTGTCTAAAGAGAACACCTCTTTGTCTGTGTCACCAATATGTGGTCTTTAACCTGTCTAAAGAGAACACCTCTTTGTCACCAATATGTGGTCCTTAACCTGTCTAAAGAGAGCACCTCTTGGTCACCAATATGTGGTCCTTAACCTGTCTAAAGAGAACACCTCTTTGTCACCAATATGTGGTCTTTAACCTGTCTAAAGAGAACACCTCTTTGTCACCAATATGTGGTCTTTAACCTGTCTAAAGAGAACCTCTTTGTCACCAATATGTGGTCTTTAACCTGTCTAAAGAGAACACCTCTTTGTCTGTGTCACCAATATGTGGTCTTTAACCTGTCTAAAAGAGAACACCTCTTTGTCACCAATATGTGGTCTTTAACCTGTCTAAAGAGAACATCTCTTCGTCACCAATATGTGGTCTTTAACCTGTCTAAAGAGAACGCCTCTTTGTAATCAATATGTGGTCTTTAACCTGTCTAAAGAAAACGCCTCTTTGTAATCAATATGTGGTCTTTAACCTGTCTAAAGAGAACACCTCTTTGTCTGTGTCACCAATATGTGGTCTTTAACCTGTCTAAAGAGAACACCTCTTTGTCACCAATATGTGGTCTTTAACCTGTCTAAAGAGAATGCCTCTTTGTAATCAATATGTGGTCTTTAACCTGTCTAAAGAGAACACCTCTTTGTCTGTGTCACCAATATGTGGTCTTTAACCTGTCTAAAGAGAACACCTCTTTGTCACCAATATGCGGTCTTTAACCTGTCTAAAGAGAACACCTCTTTGTCACCAATATGTGGATTTAACCTGTCTAAAGAGAACACCTCTTTGCCACCAATATGTGGATTTAACCTGTCTAAAGAGAACACCTCTTTGTCACCAATATGTGGTCTTTAACCTGTCTAAAGAGAACACCTCTTTGTCTGTGTCACCAATATGTGGTCTTTAACCTGTCTAAAGAGAATGCCTCTTTGTAATCAATATGTGGTCTTTAACCTGTCTAAAGAGAATGCCTCTTTGTAATCAATATGTGGTCTTTAACCTGTCTAAAGAGAACACCTCTTTGTCTGTGTCACCAATATGTGGTCTTTAACCTGTCTAAAGAGAACACCTCTTTGTCACCAATATGTGGATTTAACCTGTCTAAAGAGAACACCTCTTTGCCACCAATATGTGGTCTTTAACCTGTCTAAAGAGAACACCTCTTTGCCACCAATATGTGGATTTAACCTGTCTAAAGAGAACACCTCTTTGTCACCAATATGTGGTCTTTAACCTGTCTAAAGAGAACACCTCTTTGTCACCAATATGTGGTCTTTAACCTGTCTAAAGAGAGCACCTCTTTGTCACCAATATGTGGTCTTTAACCTGTCTAAAGAGAACACCTCTTTGTCACCAATATGTGGTCTTTAACCTGTCTAAAGAGAACACCTCTTTGTCACCAATATGTGGTCTTTAACCTGTCTAAAGAGAACACCTCTTTGTCACCAATATGTGGTCTTTAACCTGTCTAAAGAGAATGCCTCTTTGTAATCAATATGTGGTCTTTAACCTGTCTAAAGAGAACACCTCTTTGTCACTAATATGTGGTCTTTAACCTGTCTAAAGAGAACACCTCTTTGTCACCAATATGTGGTCTTTAACCTGTCTAAAGAGAACACCTCTTTGTCACCAATATGTGGTCTTTAACCTGTCTAAAGAGAACACCTCTTTGTCACCAATATGTGGTCTTTAACCTGTCTAAAGAGAACACCTCTTTGTCACCAATATGTGGTCTTTAACCTGTCTAAAGAGAACACCTCTTTGTCACCAATATGTGGATTTAACCTGTCTAAAGAGAACACCTCTTTGTCACCAATATGTGGATTTAACCTGTCTAAAGAGAACACCTCTTTGTCACCAATATGTGGTCTTTAACCTGTCTAAAGAGAACACCTCTTTGTCACCAATATGTGGTCTTTAACCTGTCTAAAGAGAACACCTCTTTGTCACCAATATGTGGTCTTTAACCTGTCTAAAGAGAACACCTCTTTGTCACCAATATGTGGTCTTTAACCTGTCTAAAGAGAACACCTCTTTGTCTGTGTCACCAATATGTGGTCTTTAACCTGTCTAAAGAGAACACCTCTTTGTCGCCAATATGTGGTCTTTAACCTGTCTAAAGAGAACACCTCTTTGTCACCAATATGTCGTCTTTAACCTGTCTAAAGAGAACACCTCTTTGTTACCAATATGTGGTCTTTAACCTGTCTAAAGAGAACACCTCTTTGTCACCAATATGTGGTCTTTAACCTGTCTAAAGAGAACACCTCTTTGTCACCAATATGTGGTCTTTAACCTGTCTAAAGAGAATGCCTCTTTGTAATCAATATGTGGTCTTTAACCTGTCTAAAGAGAACACCTCTTTCTCACCAATATGTGGTCTTTAACCTGTCTAAAGAGAACACCTCTTTGTCACCAATATGTGGTCTTTAACCTGTCTAAAGAGAACACCTCTTTGTCACTAATATGTGGTCTTTAACCTGTCTAAAGAGAACACCTCTTTGTCACCAATATGTGGTCTTTAACCTGTCTAAAGAGAACACCTCTTTGTCACCAATATGTGGATTTAACCTGTCTAAAGAGAACACCTCTTTGCCACCAATATGTGGATTTAACCTGTCTAAAGAGAACACCTCTTTGTCACCAATATGTGGTCTTTAACCTGTCTAAAGAGAACACCTCTTTGTCACCAATATGTGGTCTTTAACCTGTCTAAAGAGAACACCTCTTTGTCTGTGTCACCAATATGTGGTCTTTAACCTGTCTAAAGAGAACACCTCTTTGTCGCCAATATGTGGTCTTTAACCTGTCTAAAGAGAACACCTCTTTGTTACCAATATGTGGTCTTTAACCTGTCTAAAGAGAACACCTCTTTGTCTGTGTCACCAATATGTGGTCTTTAACCTGTCTAAAGAGAACACCTCTTTGTCGCCAATATGTGGTCTTTAACCTGTCTAAAGAGAACACCTCTTTGTTACCAATATGTGGTCTTTAACCTGTCTAAAGAGAACACCTCTTTGTCACCAATATGTGGTCTTTAACCTGTCTAAATAGACTGCCTATTCTGTCACCAAGAAGTGGTCTTATCAAAACTGGTGATCTCTAAAAAAAAAAGAAGACTACTGATCTATATACATGTAGATGATTAATGTTATATTCTTACAGCAGTTTGACAGAAGGCAGGCATCCCAACAGAGAAGTCTAATAAAAGAAAGTGGTCTTCTCAAGAGCATGGGTAATTGTATTGAACAACAGACTTTATGGGAGAGTAACGGTGTATGAAGTACACCTGATCACAGACAGCAATCAAACTCTACTGGTGAGTCACTGATAGCATCAAACATCAAACGACCATATGATCACGGTCACTACTACCCATTCCTTCAAAAGAACAATGGTCGGTAGTATTGAAATGCACTTTACTTCACGGCCATTATGACCCATCCCTTCAAAAGAACAATGGTCGGTAGTATTGAAACGCACTTTACTTCACGGCCACTACGACCCACCCCTTCAAAAGAACAATGGTCGGTAGTATTGAAACGCACTTTACTTCATGGCCATGACGACCCCATCTCTCCAAAAGTACAATGGTCACTATTACCGAGTTGTACTTTACTACAAAATCAAATGTATGCTATGATGATTGAGACCTTCAATTTGTTGGAGAGGGACCTTCATGTTGTTAAAGTACTTAAAAAAGTACATAATAATTAAAAACTGTCAGGTACCTTCACGTTATTAAAGTACTTAAAAAAGTACATAATAATTAAAAACTGTCAGGTACCGTCATGTTATTAAAGTACTTAAAAAAGTACATAATAATTAAAAACTGTCAGGGACCTTCACGTTATTAAAGTACTTAAAAAAGTACATAATAATTAAAAACTGTCAGGTACCTTCACATTGTTAAAAGTACTTAAAAAGTACATATTAATAACAACCTGTCAAGTTGTATGAACTATTATCTTTTTATCTGATTCCAGAAATAGTAGCTTACTAATTATCTTAACCAATGTCACTTTTATTTAATCAGTTGTGTATTACACAATGATCAACAGATACTTATTATCAGTAGGTCACAACCTTTTATATGAACAAATCACACATTAACACAAACTAGAGGCTCAGTGGGCTGAGCCTGTGTCGCTCACCTTTCATTCTGCTTTGAGGAAACTTAATACAGAACCTTCCATAGGTGCTTCCCACCAAGTTTCAGTTCATTTGGCATTTTTAGAAATCAACCAACCAGAAACAAGAATTGTCTATGGCAGCCATGTTTGTTAACAGATTGGGATGAAATTAGCAATCTGTATAGAGGACCTTCCATAGATGCTTCCTACCAAGTTTCGGTTCAATTGGCTAAGAAGTTTAAGGGAAGAAGATTTTAAGAAATCGACCTATCAGAAACAAGAATTGCCTGTGGTGGCCATCTTTGCCAATGAATCTGGACGAAATGGTCAATCTTTATAGAGGACCTTCCATAGTTGCTTTCTACCAAGTTTCAGTTCATTTGGTAAAGTGGTTTCAGAGGAGAAGATTTTTAGAAATTGACCAATTAGAAACAAAAATTGCCTGTGGCAGCCACGTTTGTTAATGAATGGGGACAAAATGAGCAATCTTTTTAGAGGACCTTCCATAGATGCTCTCTACCAAATTTCAGTTCATTTGGGAAAGCGGTTTCAGAGGAGAAGATTTTGTAGAAATCAACCAATCAGAAACAAGAATTGTCTGTGGCGGCCATGTTTGTTAACAGATCAAGACGAAATGAGCAAACTTTATAGAGGACCTTCCATAGATGCTTCCTACCAAGTTTCGGTTCAATTGGCTAAGCAGTTTCAGAGAAGAAGATTTTTAGAAATCGACCAATCAGAAACAAGAATTGTCTGTGGCGGCCATGTTTGTTAACGAATCGGGACGAAATGAGCAATCTTTATAGAGAACCTTCCATAGATGCTTTCCACCAAGTTTTGATTCATTTGGCCTAGCGGTTTCAGAGGAGAAGATTTTTTAGAAATCAACGAATAAGAAACAAGAATGGCCTGTGGCGGCCATGTTTGTTAACAGATCGGGATGAAATGAGCAATTTTATAGAGGACCTTCCATAGATGCTTCCTACCAAGTTTCAGTTCATTTGGCTGAGGGGTTTCAGAGGAGAAGATTAAAAAATGTGAAAAGTTAACGGACGACAGACGCCAAGTGATGGCAAAAGCTCACATTGCCTTTGGCAAGGTGAGCTAAAAAGGGATTAGCACTTCATTGCTTTTGTGTTATTAACCAAATATAGGTTAGACTTGATATCTTATTTGATTTTTTTTAATCTCCATGGTAACGAAGTTATGAACTAATATAGAGTTTTGGAGTGCAAATGTGCACATGAACACAACCTTGCACATAGCTTGTAGAAGATTTTTAGAATTTAAAGATATTAAAATATATAGAATTACGGCACTTTTGAAGGTCGAGACACACATTATCACCAGTATCGCAGCAAGTCCGACAGGACCAGTGATTATGTATGTCGAGACCTTCAAAATGGACGCCACTGTTTTTATTGGTAACATTATAATGTGTTTGACGTAGTACTGACCGATAAATTACAACATATGAATCAGTTTGTTGATACTGATAATATCACTCGGCGAGATCAATGGGAAAATGTCCAAATTACCGATAAACAAACGTACTATGTATTTGGACTGATGTATAAAAAGTACAAGGTAATATAAGTGTTGGGAGCTAGGAAAGGTTTCAACAATATTTCAGTTATATCATGACTGTCAGTTTTATCAGTGGAGGAAACCAAGGTACCTGAAAAAACCATCACCTTGTGCTTTATGTAAATTTGTATGTAAAATAAGAGTCTGTAGCAATTCTACAAATAAATGTGAAGTTCTATTTAAGTTTGCTGTATAGTAGAATAATTTTTACTGGTCCCCTGTACTGGTATGTAAAATTAGGTTTGTCACAATTTGTACTGGTATGTAAAATCAGAAATTGTACTGGTCCTTGTACTGGTATGTAAAATTAGGTTTGTCACAATTTGTACTGGTATGTAAAATTAGGTATGTCAGATATTGTACTGGTCCCTGTACTGGTATGTAAAATTAGGTTTGTCACAATTTGTACTGGTCCCTGTACTGGTATGTAAAATAAGGTTTCACAATTTGTACTGGTCCCTGTATTGGTATGTAAAATTAGGTTTGACAGAATTTGTACTGGTCCCTGTACTGATATGTAAAACTAGGTTTGTCAGAATTTGTACAGGTATGTAAAATTAGGTTTGTCAGAATTTGTACTACATGTACATAATAGAGACGACAGAACTTGTACAACTTGTGTGTGATCCACTAGATGACAGAACTTGTACAACTTGTGTGTGATCCACTAGACGACAGAACTTGCACAACTTGTGTGTGATCCACTAGACGACAGAACTTGTACAACTTGTGTGTGATCCACTAGACAACAGAACTTGTACAACTTGTGTGTGATCCACTAGACAACAGAACTTGTACAACTTGTGTAAGATCCACTGGACGACAGAACTTGTACAACTTATGTGTGATCCACTAGACGACAGAACTTGTACAACTTATGTGTGATCCACTAGACGACAGAACTTGTACAACTTGTGTGTGATCCACTAGACGACAGAACTTGTACAACTTGTGTGTGATCCACTGGACGACAGAACTTGTACAACTTATGTGTGATCCACTAGACGACAGAACTTGTACAACTTATGTGTGATCCACTAGACGACAGAACTTGTACAACTTGTGTGTGATCCACTAGACGACAGAACTTGTACAACTTGTGTGTGATCCACTGGACGACAGAACTTGCACAACTTGTGTGTGATCCACTTGTTTTGATTATTATCACAATAAAATATGCTTAAATCTAAATTAAATTAATTATATTTAAAACTACAGGGACATCATTAATTTAAGTGTTGACAAGTCCAAGCCCAAGTCTACACCAGATTCAACTTTTTCCCCCATGCATGAGGCAAATATTAAAAAATATCCAGGTTAATGAAATGTTTACAAGAACTGTAACAATATTTGACCTCTCTGACCTTTAAGATTATATTTTCAGCAATCACGTTGATATTAATCATATTAAAACAATATTATCGGCCAATAATGTTATCACTGTGTCAATGTCCATCATAGGTATTTAGTGTGGTGAAAGTTGGTCTCTATTTATAACTGTTTTATGTGTATTTAATACAGTTGAACCTGTGCGATCCGACACCCGAGTTTTCCGACATCCTGTGACTTTCGACAAGAATTTCATGTCCCAAAATATTTCTTTAATATTCTTTGTTAAAAAACCTTGAGTATTCCGCAACCTGTCACTTCCGACATCCGACATTGTTTTACAGTCCCAGTGTTATTAATTACACTTAATTAATCCTGTCTTATCCGACCCTTTGATCTGCTCATTAATAAATTATCATGTACATGTATATCATTAAATAGATTGGCAGGCTTAGCTCACAAATAAATTGTGATTTTAACTAATTGATTGTCAGATAATTAGAGGCTCATTAGTAAGGGTTAATAGTAAGCTTACAAAGAATATATAAAATAAGTAAAATTTTACAATTAACTGTTTGCACTTTCTTTGTAAAGGACATGTCCACAACCATTATCTGATATATTATGACATTATTCTAGGCTTGGGTACACAAATAAATTATGATTTGAATTTATTGAATGGCAAGTAATTAGAGATTTATTAATAAGGGTTAAAGTACGCTTAGCAAGAATATAATAAAGTTTTACAGATAACTGTTTTCACTTTCTTTGTAAAGGACATGGCTACAACCAACAATTATCTGATCAGATTATGAAATTGTTCTAAATATATTAATTTTGTATAAATTAGATATTAAATGTATTTTCATCTACATTGTAGCTGTTCCAATTACATAGTCAAACATACACAATTTCTTCTCTTGTTCAATTCGTACAAATTTCTGTTAACTAAAAAGAAAATCTGAGTTTTCCGACATCCTGTACAATCTGACACATTTCCCTGGTCCCTTGGTGTGTCGGATTAGACAGGTTCTGACATCCTGTACAATCCGACACATTTCCCTGGTCCCTTGGTGTGTCGGATTAGACAGGTTCTGACATCCTGTACAATCCGACACATTTCCCTGGTCCCTTGGTGTGTCGGATTAGACAGGTTCTGACATCCTGTACAATCCGACACATTTCCCTGGTCCCTTGGTATGTCGGATTAGACAGGTTCTGACATCCTGTACAATCCGACACATTTCCCTGGTCCCTTGGTGTGTCGGATTAGACAGGTTCTGACATCCTGTACAATCCAACACATTTCCCTGGTCCCTTGGTGTGTCGGATTAGACAGGTTCTGACATCCTGTACAATCCGACACATTTCCCTGGTCCCTTGGTGTGTCGGATTAGACAGGTTCTGACATCCTGTACAATCCGACACATTTCCCTGGTCCCTTGGTGTGTCGGATTAGACAGGTTCTGACATCCTGTACAATCCGACACATTTCCCTGGTCCCTTGGTGTGTCGGATTAGACAGGTACTGACATCCTGTACAATCCGACACATTTCCCTGGTCCCTTGGTGTGTCGGATTAGACAGGTTCCACTGTATATCTATACATGCACTTCTCAACGCTGTTAAAGTTGGCATTAAACACCAATCAATCAACTTCTCGACACATTGAGACAGGCACTCAGGCCTTTCAATAAGGAGTGGTACCAGGTTTGAGACATGCACTCAGGCCTTTCAATAAGGAGTGGTACCAGGTTTGAGACAGGCACTCAGGCCTTTCAATAAGGAGTGGTACCAGGTTTGAGACATGCACTCAGGCCTTTCAATAAGGAGTGGTACCAGGTTTGAGACAGGCACTCAGGCCTTTCAATAAGGAGTGGTACCAGGTTTGAGACATGCACTCAGGCCTTTCAATAAGGAGTGGTACCATGTTTGAGACAGGCACTCAGGCCTTTCAATAAGGAGTGGTACCAGGTTTGAGACAGGCACTCAGGCCTTTCAATAAGGAGTGGTACCAGGTTTGAGACAGGCACTCAGGCCTTTCAATAAGGAGTGGTACCAGGTTTGAGACATGCACTCAGGCCTTTCAATAAGGAGTGGTACCAGGTTTGAGACAGGCACTCAGGCCTTTCAATAAGGAGTGGTACCAGGTTTGAGACAGGCACTCAGGCCTTCAATAAGGAGTGGTACCAGGTTTGAGACAGGCACTCAGGCCTTTCAATAAGGAGTGGTACCAGGTTTGAGACATGCACTCAGACCTTTCAATAAGGAGTGGTACCAGGTTTGAGACATGCACTCAGGCCTTTCAATAAGGAGTGGTACCAGGTTTGAGACAGGCACTCAGGCCTTTCAATAAGGAGTGGTACCAGGTTTGAGACATGCACTCAGGCCTTTCAATAAGGAGTGGAACCAGGTTTGAGACAGGCACTCAGGCCTTTCAGTAAGGAGTGGTACCAGGTTTGAGACAGGCACTCAGGCCTTTCAATAAGGAGTGGTACCAGGTTTGAGACATGCACTCAGGCCTTTCAATAAGGAGTGGTACCAGGTTTGAGACATGCACTCAGGCCTTTCAATAAGGAGTGGTACCAGGTTTGAGACATGCACTCAGACCTTTCAATAAGGAGTGGTACCAGGTTTGAGACATGCACTCAGGCCTTTCAATAAGGAGTGGTACCAGGTTTGAGACATGCACTCAGGCCTTTCAATAAGGAGTGGTACCAGGTTTGAGACATGCACTCAGGCCTTTCAATAAGGAGTGGTACCAGGTTTGAGACATGCACTCAGGCCTTTCAATAAGGAGTGGTACCAGGTTTGAGACATGCACTCAGGCCTTTCAATAAGGAGTGGTACCAGGTTTGAGACATGCACTCAGGCCTTTCAATAAGGAGTGGTACCAGGTTTGAGACATGCACTCAGGCCTTTCAATAAGGAGTGGTACCAGGTTTGAGACATGCACTCAGGCCTTTCAATAAGGAGTGGTACCAGGTTTGAGACATGCACTCAGGCCTTTCAATAAGGAGTGGTACCAGGTACTATCACACACTTAACATGGTAGTTGGTACCTCCTAATTTCAAAGAGTGTTGCATAAGATATTCATGAAAATTTTTCAAATTTTAAGAATTTTATAGTGAAGTACTGGCACAGTTGAAAAATATTGAAAACCCTGTGCCCTGCTGTTACAGTTGGCACTAAACGCCAATCAATTAAACAGGAGGCATTCATGTATCTTTGTGTTTCACCTTTTTTGGTTATTTTTTGTCTTTAACCAATGGAACTTTAATACCTATTTAAATTAAATTAGCCAAAAAACAAACTCAGAATTTTTGTTCTCCAATGGCCTTTAATTACAGCTGCACTCTTGTCTTACCGTTGTATCATAACCTAGCCTCGGTACTCTTCACGAATTCTAAACAAATTTGTTTGCTAAATATTTTTAGAAAGGATTTTTTTTGTGCATTAAAGTAAGTTTTCTTCAGCTATTTTAATAACAATTTCGAAAATATATATGTATTTCACAAAACCTACCTACCACTTCAGAAACAATATTATTTAATTATTTTTTTAACAATGTCTACATTATAATGGGATGAATTATATATCTATATTTATCTAATGCCATTCTACCAATAAAAAGGGGCTGTTGTGGTCTTGATTGTATGGTAGTTGGATTTATAACTAACTATGTAATCAGTGCCTATGACCACTAACGTTGTAAGTTCAAATCCCACTCAGGTGAGATGTACTAGAGATAAAGTTTGTCAGTGACTTGCGGAAGGTCGGTGGATTTCTCCGGGTACTCCGGTTTCCTCCAAAAATAAAACTTACCTCCAAGATATAACGAAAATATTGTTGAAAGTGGCATTAAACACAATAATCCTTACCCTAACCAATAAATTACAGAATGACTTTTCTTTACAACTTACATAATACACTTTTACCCTCTGGCCAAGTTATTAAGAAGTGAACACATTGTTGTATACATTGAGTAATACCATAATTAAGGTATTGATTTAAAGGACATACAAATATATTCAGTGGTCACAACAACCATATGTTGGGGATTTAATATTTTCCCATTAAGAGCCATATATATGTTTGGAGAAATGAGATATGCTTAGAGAAAATGGTCTTCTTTGTTTTGATAGAAAATTACATTTATTTAAAACCAAAACAGTTGAATACAGCATGTTTTATATAAATAAAAAAAATATATAACAAAATATAAATTAAGATAAAAATTCTGTAATTAAACATTAAAAATTATAGATAAATTTTGCAAATTAAAATTATTTTTGAAAATCAGACTTTAGTACTTTAGTTTTAAATTTACAATTATTACAATTTTATAATGTACTTTTCAATGAATGCTAAGCTTTAACATATTGCTTAGAAACAAAATTAATTCAAGCAGGATATTAATAAACTGATCACATAATGTTGTATCGAGTACACCTCGCTATGAACGGGGTTAAAACTCACAACATTAGTGGTGATTGGCACTGATTGCATAGGTAGTTATAAATCCAACTACCATACGATCACGACCACGATGGCCCCATAAACTATATAAGCTTCATTACTTACATTAGTTTGTTATTCTTTGACATATTTTCACAAATCTTTGAATCACATGCCATATTTCCCAGAATTCCAACACATATTTCCTGTGAAGCAATGAAATGTACATCATCATTCATGACAGTGATTATTTTTTTTCTGTTTTCTTGATAAAATGATATTACTAAATAATCAAACCAGATGTAACAACAATTGTTTGTGAAATCATAATTTTAGCACTAATATTGTACGTTTCTCCATTCCTTATTGTAAGACTATAGATAGCATACCAAAGGCTACATGGATCCTGTAATGGCTCACCAGGACAATTACTCACTACTTTACTCATTTGGAGTAATTCAAATTGTTGATATTTATCATGACACTCACAAAATCTACTTTGTCTTACACAAGCATCAGTACAACAACAGAATGCTATATACAGCTTGTCCCTATAACTGAATTATCCCTGCCAATTGTAGTTTAATTTAGCCAAATGGCTCAGAGAAAATATCTTTTTAATGAATTTTGTTCAAGAAGAGTTTGTGGATACCAAAGGGGTAATCAGAATCTGTATATCGAAGTAGAACAGACAACACAATGACCAAAAGAAAAAGAACAAAAGAACAAACAATGATCTACAAAACATACATATAAAACTAAAGATCGAGTAACACGAACTCCACTAAAAACTGGGGATGAATTAATTTGCATATTCTGCAAAAATTGACAAAATTAAACATTTTATCGAAAAAGTGGGTACATGTTAAACAACTGATTATGGTGTATATCTAGAATAAATATATAGGCTGCCATTTACACACTTTAAAAGGCACAATCAAAGCTAAAGGACCATTCCTGCAAAGCTTGATTTAATTTGACTAGTGGCTTCATGGGTCGTCATGGCCGTGATTGTATGGTAGTTGGATTTACAACTATGTATGCAATCAGTGTCTATCACCACTGATGTTGTGAGTTGAAATCTCGATCAGGGTGTGGTGTACAACATTATGTGATAAAGTTTGTCAGTGACTTACAACAGGTTGTGGTTTTCTCCGGGTCCTCCGGTTTCCTCCACCAATAAAACTGACCGCCACGATAGAACTGAAATATTGTTGGCGTTAAACACCATCAAACAAACAAGCAAACAGACAAGATTAGTGGCTTCAGAATAGCTTATATGGTAAAGGCGTACGGACGACGGATATCACATGATAACAAAAACTCACTTAGACTTTGACCATGAACTAAAAAACATCTACTATTTAAGATAATATAAATGTAAACACAGTTATATATATTCGTGATTAGAAGTTTTAGGTTTACCAGACAGAAGAGTGAGTGACAGATTGCAATTTAATGCCAAATTAGCAATTTATCAGCTATATCATGTTGAGAACAAGTTAAATTCAATGAGATGATTATGATGTCTGTTTTTCCAGAACAACATGCTTAACTGGATCTTTCATAGTGCTAGCTCACTGAAACAACAGTCTGTTGGTAAGAAATGTCACTCTACTTGAGACACATTATTCTGATTCCGAGCCAAACAGTCTTAGTGCTAGCTCACTGAAACAAGTCTATGGGTAAGAGATGTCACTCTACTTGAGACACATTATTCTGATTCCGAGCCAAACAGTCTTAGTGCTCACTGAAACAAGTCTATGGGGTAAGAGATGTCACTCTACTTGAGACACATTATTCTGATTCCGAGCCAAACAGTCTTAGTGCTAGCTCACTGAAACAAGTCTATGGGTAAGAGATGTCACTCTACTTGAGACACATTATTCTATTTCCGAGCCAAACAGTCTTAGTGCTAGCTCACTGAAACATGTCTATGGGTAAGAGATGTCACTCTACTTGAGACACATTATTCTGATTCCGAGCCAAACAGTCTTAGTGCTAGCTCACTGAAACAAGTCTATGGGTAAGAGATGTCACTCTACTTGAGACACATTATTCTGATTCCGAGCCAAACAGTCTTAGTGCTAGCTCACTGAAACAACAAGTCTATGGGTAAGAGATGTCACTCTACTTGAGACACATTATTCTGATTCCGAGTCAAACAGTCTTAGTGCTAGCTCACTGAAACAAGTCTATGGGTAAGAGATGTCACTCTACTTGAGACACATTATTCTGATTCCGAGTCAAACAGTCTTAGTGCTAGCTCACTGAAACAAGTCTATGGGTAAGAGATGTCACTCTACTTGAGACACATTATTCTGATTCCGAGCCAAACAGTCTTAGTGCTAGCTCACTGAAACAACAAGTCTATGGGTAAGAGATGTCACTCTACATGAGACACATTATTCTGATTCCGAGCCAAACAGTCTTAGTGCTAGCTCACTGAAACAAGTCTATGGGTAAGAGATGTCACTCTACTTGAGACACATTATTCTGATTCCGAGCCAAACAGTCTTAGTGCTAGCTCACTGAAACAACAGTCTATGGGTAAGAAATGTCACTCTACTTGAGACACATTATTCTGATTCCGAGCCAAACAGTCTTAGTGCTAGCTCACTAAAACAAGTCTATGGGTAAGAGATGTCACTCTACTTGAGACACATTATTCTGATTCCGAGCCAAACAGTCTTAGTGCTAGCTCACTGAAACAAGTCTATGGGTAAGAGATGTCACTCTACTTGAGACACATTATTCTGATTCCGAGCCAAACAGTCTTAGTGCTAGCTCACTGACACAACAGTCTATGGGTAAGAGATGTCACTCTACTTGAGACACATTATTCTGATTCCGAGCCAAACAGTCTTAGTGCTAGCTCACTGAAACAACAGTCTATGGGTAAGAAATGTCACTCTACTTGAGACACATTATTCTGATTCCGAACCAAACAGTCTTAGTGCTAGCTCACTGAAACAACAAGTCTATGGGTAAGAGATGTCACTCTACTTGAGACACATTATTCTGATTCCGAGCCAAACAGTCTTAGTGCTAGCTCACTGACACAACAGTCTATGGGTAAGAGATGTCACTCTACTTGAGACACATTATTCTGATTCCGAGCCAAACAGTCTTAGTGCTAGCTCACTGAAACAAGTCTATGGGTAAGAGATGTCACTCTACTTGAGACACATTATTCTGATTCCGAGCCAAACAGTCTTAGTGCTAGCTCACTGAAACAAGTCTATGGGTAAGAGATGTCACTCTACTTGAGACACATTATTCTGATTCCGAGCCAAACAGCCTTAGCCCTTAAAGATAAGCAGCAAATAACAAATTTAATAGTCATAGAATTGACTTGACCGGGGCTCAAACCCACGATCTACTGCACGTGAGACGAACACTTTAACCATTACACCACAGATGAGGTTACCAGACAGATGAGGTTACCAGGGTCTTTCATGTTGCTGTGGCTGATAATAGTGATTCTATTGTAAACATTACTGTTAACGTTTTATTTTTAATTCATACAAATAAGTGATCAGACAAGTAACATGCTATTGTACAAGAATTAGCAGACCCGCATATTACTTAAAGCAAACCCCTGAGAATCATTGACATTGGTAAAGCATTTCCAGAGCTCCAGATAAGCTGCGTATTTGCATTTTTTACGCTATGAAAATGAGTAAAAACGCATGTACAAAAATGTATTAACAGATCAGAGTGTACACATTACGCATACATATTGCTGTGTAAGCAAACTTTCCAATTTCGAAGCGTACTTGTACAGTCGTGTACATAACAATACATTTTGTCTTTGAGAAATTCCCCGTAATTACTTCCCTTTATACTTTTCGAAGGAGAGAGCGTATACATCCGAGGGGTACCGAATGTTTGCCTTTCTAAGCATCGATGTCAAAAGAGTTCTGATTGGATGTTTGCGATAGATCATCTAATCGCGGTCAATATTACAAATAAATGCGGTTTACATAATAAGTAAGAACTAAAACGAAAGTAAATTTGAGAACACGTTGTTCGTTGAAAATGAGGGATTACCGAAAATGAGCAAGAACATGAATAAGCACGCTACTAAGTGCAAGAGCGCTACGGAAAATTCTATACTTATGTTCCTGACAGTTTCATCTGTGTGTAGTGACAGTATAGTTAAAGGAATCATTGATGACATTATCAAAACGGCTGTGAAAACTGCCGAAGTCGACGATCAAAAAACTAAATATTTACAACATTTTATTAATAAACATGACACAATCGTGTCAAATTAAACAGAGATATACATTTCACTTGCATCCTGCGTTTATTGAATAACATTTGTGTCAAACATAATTTTAAAAGTGTACATGTAAGCAATCTTTTCTGAAGTAGAGAGTACAACAGTGCAAAGGCAATATGCAAATACCCATCATTTTCAAAAGTAGGGGGTATTTACCCTTTGGACTTGAAAATTATCTGTAGCTCTGCATTTCTACTTACTGTAACCCTGGGGGCTTTTGACTTTTGTATCACACCATATAAGATATCAACAGATTTAAATTCTTCTAGAAAACTGGCTACATCCTAAATACAAAATAGATATGAACAGATTTAGTTTGGTTTATTGTTTAATGCCCCTTTCAACAATATTTCAGTTATATCACAGTGATCAGTTTTATTGGTGGAGGAAACTGGAGTACACAGAGAGAATCACCGACCTATCGTAAGTCACTGACAAACTTTAATGTTGTATCGCCTGAAGTGGGATTTTATCTCAAAATGTTAGTGGTGATAGGTACTGATTGCAGAGGTAGTTGTAAATCCAATGACAAATTTTGTAAATTTCAAAATATATGTCCATAAATAAATAACTATGGTTAAGTTCTTCATCAACATGTTGGTTGATGATAGATTATATTCGAAAGTTGATCGGTTTAGAGAAGCCGATTCTGATAATTAACTAAAAATTGTAAAAAAGAAAACAAACAAATGTCCTCTATAATATTCAGAATTCAGTGAAATCTGACACCCATTTTTCATAGTGAGATTTATTTATTTTCAAACAACTATTGTTTACTTATCATGACCATTTTAACTCAGCAGAGTATACTGTAAAAGTATTCATTTTCGCTGCATTCCATTTTTGCGGTTTCTCCCAACTGGACAAATTCACAGGTACCTTTTTTCGCGTATTTCTTATTGCACAAAAGAAAAGAAAAATGTATTTTTCGGCTATTAAACCAGTTTATTAGCAGACGGCATTTTATACTGACAAGATAAAATCGTATTACGTATTACATTTGTCATGTGAAATCTGCTCACTCTGTTTTATCAATAACAGTAAGTTAACTTATGTTCACTCATTATAAAATTACTAGTAAAACTTTCAAATACTACCAAAAAAAACCATGCAAGAGTATGCAGAAAATGTGCTTATCCTTTATGTTGAAAGTGTTGTTGATGAATATCCTCTTAACCGTAAGGATCAGAAAGCGCTGTGCTTATTTGACGTGGTTGCTGCGCACAAAACAGATTCATTCAAAGACAAGCTAGATGACAATGATATTAAAATAAGATTTGTCCCTGCATCGTGCACTGGTGAACTAGTCACTGGTAATGACGAATTTAAAAGGAAAATTAAAAATTCTTTTATAAACTGGCATTCTGATGAACTTAGTAAAGGAATGAAATTGGGAAAAGCAGCAAGTAATGTTAAAATTGATATAAAACTGTCTACTATCAAACCCATTCATGCATCTTGGATCGTAGTTGCATTCCAGCAAGTAACAAAAGAAACTCTAATTAGGGGGTGGGAAAAAATGGTGTCATCCTGGTTTGCCCACTTTTAATTACAGGTATAAATAAACATAGGGGGTTATGTTGTTTTAACAATTAAAGTTTGTATCTGAAATGTAGTTATATTTTTGGTGTCTTCAACCTATGCCAACATTTTGAAATATCATATTCAAGGTATGCCAACAAACATTATATTACAGGTGTTTATATAGCAATTAATGACATTTACAGGTAAGTAAATTTGGAAATGCAGGTCTCAAAAGTGAAATTTATTATTTAAAAAAAAAAAAGCAAAACAAAAAACAATCTAAAAATGTAAGAATAAGTCTGTTAAAATTTAATAACTTGAAAAAAAAATAATTAAACTTTTGTAAAAATTTATATATAAAATAAAAATCTGGTAAAATTACACAAAAATCTATAAATAAAAAAGATGCAAATATAAAATTTTAGAATAATTTAAATAAACAATCTTTCTAAAACATATGAATTTAAGCAATTTTCTTAAAATCTAAATTCAAAAGTTTTTAATAATATTTATTTATAAATTTAGAATTATCATAATTTCTATGATTTCGAATTTGAACATTGTTATCCAAAATCTAAGACAATTGTATTTTTAGCAATTTGTAATGTGATTGTGTATACTGATTGTTTTTGGTTATTTTGATAAAGTATGATAAAAAAAATATCTGTGCCTATAATATCTTTAATCTATTTTCATGAAGTATGATAAAAAAAAATATCTGTGCTTGTAATATCCTAATTTATTTTCATGATGTATGATATAAAAATATATATGTTTATAATATCCTATTTTATTTTCATAGTGATTGATGTTAAAATATATGTGCTTATAATAATATCCTAATTATTTTTATAAAATTTGATATTAAATACATGTGTTGATATACATGTACTGATTTTTTGTTTGTTATTTCCATAAAATATGATTTTAAATACTTACTTTCTACTTACTACTCATAAAAAAATAATTGTGGACTTGGAGTACATTGACATCTCCTCCGATTTTATACTAATTAAACATTACTAGTCATGTTTATATAACAATTAACCTATTCAACCTATGCCAACAATCTTTCTTACCTTTTTATATATATTTTTTAAAATGTTGGCATAGGTTGAATGAACCATATTTTTACCTGTATTTTAACTGTAAAATCTTGTAAAGAATTATATAATTTACTATTGAATTATATATATATATATAAAGTGAAATATGCACATTTTAACAATAAATATTTCACAAACTCTGTAGAAATATGCTTAATTTTAATAACAAAATTTGCAAAACTTATACAATTTTGACGAAATATCTTACAAATTTGCCAAAATATGTATGATTTTGGTGAAATATCTTTAACAGGTTTAACAAAATATGCAATTTTTTTTTTTTTTGAATTGGTAAAATTATGACAGACAATTAAGTTAAATGCACGATACTTGGAGAATAAAACGAAATTAAGGATGTCATTTAGAAATTATTTTAATTTTTGCACTTTCTTTATTGTTTAATTATATTTTTTTTCAAATATATTTCATTTTAAAATTAAATGAATTAACAATTTGAAAATAATGTGAATAGTATTCTGCATCCAAGCTAGGATTTTTATGTTTCAACCACCAAAGCTGTGCTTTTAAAGCAGGTCTTGCCAGCTTATCAAAGCTATTAATTGTGTCTATTTGAACTCTTCTCACAAATTATAAGCATTATAAATAGGAAGTTGTTTTAGTTTTGAATCATTAAAAGATATTACAAATGTTGAGTACCTCATCAGCATTAAAGTAGGATTAATGTGCATCTAGAGGAAGGTTGCAGTACCCAACTCAACATGCTACACTATACCTACTAAACTGGGATTTGTCACACTGTTAAAATAACGTATATTATATACCAAATATAAGATGTCATTAATAAGAAAATTTGGTCTATACCACACCTATTTCAAATTATAACTGTTCAATCAGCCTAAAATCGTTAAAAATTCACATAAATTTAAAGTATTCACTTCTCTCTTATATAAATTTTCCCACTTCTTTAACTCACAACACATTTATATTTATAAAAAAAAAAGTTAAGTAAAAGTAGAATCAATTAAATTCTATTATAATTTTTTTTTTATGGGCACAATTTCACATCAAGAAAGTCTATATAATATATAAAAGTTAAAGTTTTGAATCATTCAAACCAAGTATGGCAAACGCTCAACTTCAAGCACTTCAGTACGTCCAGAACAAGTTTGGCAGAGAAAGTTTGGTCCTAGGAGGTCACCGTTTCAGAGTGAAGAACAGACGCAACGACAGAGTTTACTGGCAATGTAGTATTCCAGCCTGTCTAGCAACAGTTAATAAGATAAATAAGATAAAAATAAATTATATGTGCTATGATTGTCTGATATATTAGTAAAGTTTAAAGATTACTTTCAATGTTGTTATATTTATTGTTCAAATTAATTGTAATTGACTTCAATGAAGTAATATTAAAGTATATAAAGATATATTATTCATCTTAGACTTTTTTTTTACACATTTATATATTAAAAAGAAACTACACAGTGAAAACAAATCTTCTATACACAGAAACATACATATTTGACACCTATATATTTGGAACAGACTATTTTATAGTCAGTAAATTAAACCCTTTGTCTTTTTTGTTTATTTAACTGATTGATAATTCAAATTGGTGTAATAAAATGTGGGCAAACTAGGATTAAACCAAAAAAACATGTATCAAAGAATGTGTTGACAATTGCCGACTGATTATCCTGATAATCTGTTTCACATTTACACTATGATTTCAAGCTTTGACGCACTCAGTGTACCTGTAATTATGGCAGTATTTTTTGTAATTTTGTAATTAAATTTTGTTCCTGAAACATACATTTGTGTGTCTTAATAAGGAGTTTGACATGATCAGTTGGCCTAAAAAATATAAATAGAATTGAATTGTATGGTTACACGGGAGACAATCGGATACACAATGAAAACGAAATACCGGAAAACACTTCAATTTTACATAAAAATACCAATAATTAAATATATATAGTATACATGTTGTACAAAATAAAAAGTTCACAAAACACACTTGATAGAAATACTCCAAATTGATCATGTAAAGAATATGAAAAGTTAACATGTTGGGTTGAAGTTACTACTATCAAGGACTGACATAAGTAATCTTTTGTTAATATTTTTCGCTGTCTGTCGTCCTCCTCGAAAGAAGCAAAAATTAGTCCACCGCGTAAATTAGTACTTTTACAGTATTCAAATGGTTACTAACCAACACTAACTCCATTACACATATTTGTTTTTATACAACATATATATTTCTAATACAATTTTTATGGGATGTGTATTTTAATTAGTTACTACTTATTATCAAATTCACAACTGACATATCGTAACTAAGTACATATATCCTACTTTCAATGAGCAGCCATATTGAATTCTTGAAATCTACCATGTCTTAATATTGCAATATGATCAAACAGAAAACATGACTTACCTAAAAAAAATAGTTTTAATGTGATATTTATTCTAATCTGAGGCATCTAAATATCTAAAAAAAAGATATTTAAATGATCTGAACGTGTTGATATGACATCATGTTTTGTTATGATGTTAGCACATCAAGTATTATACACCAATATTATTTCATAGCATTTTATTCTATTCTTTTATTAGAACCTTATTTTATTACAACAGCTCAACAGAAAACAATTTTTTAAATGCATTCATGCATTGCCAGTAAAACTACATTTGCCAACTTCATATCTGGAATTGACACCTACACATCTTCAAATACAATAAATACTGTTATTCCTTAAGTAATAATTCTATCATTCAAGACAGTAAAGTATGTAAAGGTGGAGAATAACGTCTTAACAGTCTTTGCCCTAATTTTTTTCACCTACTTGCCCGAAAGCCAAATTCAGAAAAAAAAATTATTTATTGAAACAGATTCTTTCATATTCATAAACAGAAGACAAAAAATGTAAATGTTTATAAAAATTGTATAGACGAATTCAATAAAAGAATTGATGAGATAAAAAATCATAGTAGGAATAATAATTTTTTGCATGCTATGAAAAAGAAAATAAATAGTTCTTAGATATTATGATTTCTATTCTTAAAATGTATTTAAATTTGTACCAGCTGATTAATACCCTGGATAATCAGTGGAGTGTAACAGGGTACTTCAAGATAAGCTTGAACTCTTGATTAGATTTGTAACAAGCAAGAATTCAGAATAATTAAAATTATTATGTTGTTAAAAAAGAAAAAAATTCTTTCATATTAATTTTCACTTGTCAGAATCCAGTTTTACTTGATCCGGGCTTCGGGCAAGTGGGTTAGCACGAAGACTGCGTCTATAAGTAATCTTACAGAATTCATTGACATGTCCCACAGTTTACACAGCTCATTCTGTATTTCTTCATCTACATCAACAGCAAAATCAGAAGAATCTGAAACCTCTCTTTCTACTTCCTAAAATAAAATTATATTATCAATTACTTCATGTGATTTCTTGAGTGAACTCTCCCCTTCTCAATAAATAAATTACCGAACGCAATACAGATATCAACAAAGGATGAAAAACAAAAAAATATATTGTTTGTTTGTTTGATGGTGTTTAATGCCACTTTCAACAATATTTCAGTTATATCGTAGCGGTCAGTTTTATTGGTGGAGGAAACCACTGACCTGTCACAAGTCACTGACAAACTTCATCACATAATGTTGTATACCTCGCCCTGATCGCGATTCGAACTCACAACATCAGTGGTGATAGCCACTGATTGCATAGACAGTTGTAAGTCCAACTATCATACGTTCACGGCCACGACGGCCCCAAAAAAAGAAAAGAAAAAAAAGATATAAATATCATGCTACACATCGCTACAGGTTTACTTTCCCTGGTTGTTTAACTCTGTCAAATATTAGAAATTTATAAGAACACAAAAAATACATGTACACAATCTAATTAAAATTAACTCTCCTCGTATGCTCCCTGTTTTATGTCACTGTGAGCGAGACTTAACAACATCCCATTAGAGTTCATGTCAGAGAAATTTTCAATAACTTACAACTTTATCTTGACCAATGAGATTATTTCCTGGATTTTCCAGTGTATCCAAACAGTGTAGTTTCTCTACCTCCATAGACATAGATAAAAAAAAAAGCAGTAAAATTCTACCTCAGTTCAGTGTGAAGGAATTAAAAAGCATAATCCATTTTTGTACATCATTGCAATAATGCATGGGGATCTGCCATTTTTTGTCTATTTTATTGATGTGAATTGTCTCCCTTTGAAAAAAATATGGCAGAAATTTCCATCGACTTCATGAAGCGAAAACATAGAAAGGGGGAGCAAGTGAGGAGATCTAATTTTAATTAGTTTTATATATACAATACATGGCTTATACCTCTATCAATTTCATAAGAGTGCTGAACAACCAATGTTTACTAAACGTTGTATTTCCGATTCTGTCTGCCTCCAACGATTCAATCTGTTCCTGTAAATGTGGTGGTGGGGAGGGGTTACGGGAACAGTCTGGAGAGTTCTGTATGTCATCTTCTGAAATGATTAAATGTAAATATAAATTAAGTAGTTGTAAGTTAATGATTGTTATTTAAACTTCATGTCAGTAATTTTTCAGACATATCATGGCGCAAACAATGGGAACATTATGAAGAGATGATAATGATATCTGCTTTCTACTAGCTATAGACCACTATGTTTACCGGTAATTGGATCTACAAAAAATGTATATAGTACCAGCTCACTAGTCCGAGATTCCTCTGCCGTTCGACGGCTTTTTTTTCGACTTGCTGGAGCCGTGGGACGCTCTACATACGGAAAACAGCTGATTTCCCCATCCAACTCTGCCTTGGCACATTTCCACATTTCGTGGCTATCTGATTTTATTTTCTATCCGAAACCCTTACATAAATCGCTTCACCAATCATTTTTCTATTCATTCATAACCATCTTACCTTCAGAAAGTGGTGTTACACTCCATTACAGCACGATTTTGCCTTAGACCATCATTTCGCCATGTTGATTTAAACTTATTTTATTGTTCATAATAACAACAAATGGATCAGACACAAGTTTTACAACTTAGAAATGTCTTCTCCGCTAGTTACATCAATTTACATATAATCAGAACAGCATTAATTACATAATAATAACATATTTGTTCAGAATATGAAGACGAATAAAAAAAAAAAAAAAAAATAGAATAGAACGAAAAATGCAAATTTCAAAGGTCGATGAAACATACTGTGTGCTAAGGTATAATATATGGCAAGTCGAGCACACCTCAAAGACCATTCTTAAACACGTGGTGTATGTGTGTTGCATACTTGGATCGTATTACGATTAGCCATGTTGACTTTCATTCGAACCTACAAACGTGATCTCGCGATACTAATTGAATGATGACAGCAACGCATTACATGATGGGAGCTACTTAATGCAGCGTGCCAAATTATTTGCATACGTAAACAACAACATAGAGTTCACTCCATACCGGGAAGAAGGAATACAAAATGTGTTGGAAAGAAAAAATTCAATGGCAGTGTTACCCACGGGCTTCGGAAAGAGCATGTGTTATGTCTCCCCCACCCTCTCATTTTGGACAAGGTAAGATCATATATGCAAATCATCTCCCATGATACATTGCGGTAATCGTAGTTTTCTCGAAGTCACGTGATAAATGTTTGAAAATGAAAGTGATATGGCGAAATAATAGGGTCTAAGGGAAGATCGTATTTTTTTCACCTGTATAGGGTCTAACCATGTAAATTTGGGTACAATGCAAGAAGAGTTTTAAGATCCCCAAGTGCAAGGGCAGGCAATACAATGGCCAAAAGAAAAAGGACAATCACTGATCTACAAAACACTACTCAGAAAACTATCATTTCCCCCACAGCGATATATTTTTTCACAGGAAGCAAAAATCAGATTTTTATTTTTTGGACATAAAAAAAATTAATAATTTCCCTTCAAATTTTTATCATAAATTTCTCATTGAGAACTGTAGGGCCGGATTAATGATATTTTTGCATCTTTTGTGTCAATTTATTTTGTTTCTTTAAAATTTCACCACATAATTAATATATATTTTTTTCAGAAAAAAACATCCTAAAAGTTAAATGGTCGTCCCCTTAATGACATGAATGTGTGTCTCGGCCGCGTCCATGCAGCTTCGTATAATACGAACCACATCGGTGGCGTAATGGTTAGAGTGCTTGCCTCGAGTGCGGTAGATCGTGGGTTCGAGCCCCGGTCGGGTCATACCAAAGACTATATACAAATTGATATTTTTGCTTCTCTGGTAAGCACGCAGCATTAAGGAAAAAGAGCAAAGACTGGTCTGCTCGGAATCAGGATAATGTGTCCGAGTGGGGCGACATGTCTATCCGCGGACTGTTATTTTAGTGAGCTAGCACTATAAAAATCCAACTCAGTGTGTTGGTCTAGTACAAAGCGGACCTCATCATCATACGTGTACAATTTTCAATCGGGTTCAATTTAGTCTGAAAACTCGTGTGCAATTTTATGTCATTAGACAACAAATGAAGCAAAAAAAAACTTGTGTGCAATTTTACGTCATTAGACACCAAATGAAGTAAAAAAAAACATGTACATGCAATTTTACATTGCCATTGCAGGCATTGGGCCCTATAGGCTATGATTGTTACCGGTCACTGTGAAATAAACTAGAAAAAAAGGTATTCGAAATATCAAATTAAAATCTATTACGTTCACTTCCATCCTCTCTATAGGTTGTGCCTACTGTCATATTACGCAACGCTTCAGATCAAGGACACCGCGTAGGTAATGATATTGCCATTTGATTACATTGGTTACAAGCATTTATCGGAAAACAAACGTTTTCCTAACCACCGTTTGTACAGCGACGCCACCTGAGGGGAAAATGGGTGAATGGTCTCCATTGTTGCAGTGGTTGCCAGTTTAGTTGTAGGTATATCTGGCTGCTCGTTGCTGAATCTTTTCTACGGAGTGTATCTGATCTTCCGAGTGGGGATCCCAGGCAGTGCTACAGTACTCTAATTTCGGTCTCACTAGTACTTGATATGCTCAGTTAACATCACATCTTTCAATTAACTTTCAGGTTTCTACATAGGAAGGTGAGAGATTTGTTTGATGTGGCAAGAATAGACCCTGTCCATGTGATCTGCTCCCCCCCCCCTTTTTTTTTTAGCAGACACTGACACTGTAATCACTGTGAATTTGCATGCAATTTTACATCTAGATTTGATATGTAAAATAGCCACTAAATAATAATACCAAGACATGGGTTGCATGGAATTATCTACGCTGCACAAAAATGTAAAGAAAAATAATGTTGTTTACCATTCATATTTAGCAGGTCCTTTTTCTAAAATACAAATCGGTGACGGTTTGATTCGGATTCCAAATCCGGATTTTGCCTACATTTAATCAAATCGCTTTTTCCAAGCGATGCACTATTCAGCTGGGAGTAATGTTTTGATTTATTACTCCAAGATTTAAAAGACTTAATATTAAAGTTTATGTTTCAATATTAAAGTGAAATTTTATTACAATGAGTGAAATAGCAAATTTCAAACGTTTGAATGATCGAGAAGGAAAGCATCAGATAGCATTGACCAATCAAATTACAGTATTTCGGGGGCTCGCTTCCTACGTCAAACATCAACAAACACAGTGTGACAGACACGAAGAATACACGACATAAAACAACGTCCTATAAAAATCTAAGTCATTCTTATTCTAACTGATAAACTGAATATGGGGCTGTGAAAGAAACTCAAGAATTGCTTCTTTAGCATGAATTTTTCGTTTGCTGGTTGTGGATTCTTGGGAATTTATCACGTTGGAGTCGCTAGTTGTCTACGACAGCATGCCCCACAACTTGTAGAAAATGGAATTTTTGCTGGAGCCAGCGCTGGCGCTATTGTTTCATGTTGTTTATTATGTGGTTGTTGTTTAGGTAAGATTGATTTTTACATTAAAATCATATACAAATTATTTATTTAAATCGGAATGTACGCACTAAGGTAAGGATATCCCGCACTAAACTGACCCAATTTCGACCCCCCCATTCAATCAATACTACAGAAGTTGTATAACGTGACCCATTTCTCAACTAAATATCAATTTTGAAATTAACCAAACGACTTTGTACAATTGAATGTCGTGTTGATATTTTTTTTCACAATTGCATTCTTTGGCTATTCTTGTCATGTAACTGCCACTGTATTCCATTTTTTTCTGGCAAGTGTGGGGAGGGGCTATTCATTGCACATTAATTTCTGTTCTTGTATTTTACAATATTGATTTTATTATGAACACAGAAGGTGATGATTTACATGAAGTGCTAATTTTAATCATTAATAGTTGTTTCAACTGTCATTATAAAAGTGACATAACATTATGTCACCTCACTGAGAACAACACTTGTCAACAGTGAAAATCCCATTGAGTGGACATATTAATTGTCATTATTTTCACTTCCTTGACATAATGACATAATCATACCACAGGTTTCCTTACCTTGAGTGAAATCCTGTAATATAATGTTTAACCTGGCTGGTTTAATGAAGTGTGGAAATAATAATTTAATATACAAAATTATAGGACACACATGCCTTTCGATAAGGGGCGGTTCCAGGTACTTTTACCCACCTAAGATGATCTTTGGTACCTCTTGATTTTAAAGAGTGTTGTATAAGATATTCATGAAAATTTTCTAAATTTTTATAAAAAGTACTGCCTGTAAACAGTGAAGTACTGGTACAATTGAAAAAATATTGTAAGCCCTGGACACAAAATAAGTAGGAGAAGTAATATTGATGATGTATTAATTATAAATGTTCAAAGATCAAATACAATGTACATGTAGGGTTTATATGACACCTAAACTTTGTGTGCCCTTTAATTTCATATCAGATTGATAAACAATACATGTATATTCTAAATTTGCAGTAAAAAAAATTCTGAAAAGATACAAATGTGTGTGTAAAAATGAATGCCATATTATTAAAAACATCTTTAATGTTCATCAATAACAATATATTAATGACTGACGTTTGTCCTCTTCAATAGTTTGTAACCCCATGTTTGAATTTTGTTATGGTCGTCAACATGTAATGATTGTGCAATTTTTTCTGTTTATCTTTTAATCCACTCTTGTTTTCTTTTACATTACACATTACATATACACAAGCTATGATGTTGTATTATAGATATATTAATTCATTCATGTATTTTTATGCATTGTACCATAATCCTTTGATCTGAACGTAACGTCTTACTCATTTCAAAATACTATTTAGCACGTAGTTTGGAATATTCTTGTGCGTCATATGTATTTGTTTACTGTTGAACTTATCACGGTGACAATCAGTTTAATTAGAATTAGATGACTGTTATATTTTTCAGATTTAGCAGATATATATTAGATTTCTGCGACCAACATGAAGAATAACAATAATATATTTATTGCTTATTATTTTACTTTTTTCTCCCAAATTTTGGGATGTTTTATGTTTGTTTGATTTGTTCCACTTACACCAAGATCTCCAAACTCTCACAATACCCCGGGAATACCAGATTATTTCTGATAATATTTTTTGTAAATTGTGTTTAATACATGTAAAATGTCTGTCTTACATGAAGAATTAAAAAAAATATGCTACAATAGAAAATGGATGTCAACCGTATTGAGTATATTGTACATTTTGTTTGTTCCATTTGTTTAATTAATTAATAAGCCCATGATTGATAAATAATTTGATCAGTAATTTATGGGGTAGGATATGTACAAATGTATATTAGCTAGTATCACACAATTTAACATATTTTCCAAACATACATGTACATATATATATATATTTTCAGACGTATATAATATTTAGTATTAACCTAGTATCCTTTAAAGTAACTTTGAGATCCAGTGGGACAGATATATTGTATGGTTGTCACTTGCTTCTAGACGTTTGTATAATATACTTTATTTCCTGCGACTGTATAATGAATAATTCTTCATTATCCTATCCAATATATTAAAAATTGCTGAGTTAGATTGCTGTCAAATTATAATATTAAGTATATATGTACCATCTACACACGCTTATACACATGTCTTACGCCTATCCCTAGATTTGCCTTACGAGACAAGGTAACACTACGACTATTGAAGCTCCTTTTATAGGGAGTGGATGTAGTCGAGTGGTCTAGGGCGCTGGACGTAAGGCTAAGCGAATGGTGCTGCAGTGTAACAATGGTGTGGGTTCAAATCCCGTCGAGGGAAGAACAAAAATTTGACAGCTCTAAAATCTAATTCTAACACTGTTTGGTTTAATTTTCAGACGTATATATATACATGTATTTAAATTAAATTACTGGGTTGATAATTCTAGGTTGACTTGTAGGGTCAAGGATTATTGACAAACAGGACAAAGTTGATTGTATTGATTAGACCTAGGTCAAAAGTTCAACTTGGGCAACTCTTTATTTGCATAAATAATTTAACCACATTAAGAGTACAATGTAAATAAAATACATGTAATATGTACACATGTATATATGTATGATTTGATATACATGTATTTATGTATCAGGATTTCCAGATGTTAACCTCAGACACAACATTTGTTTGTTTAATTAATTAATAAGCCCATAATTTGATCAGTAATTTATGGGTACAATGTAAATAAAATACATGTATGATTTAAGATACATGTATTTATATGTATGATTTAAGATACATGCATTTTATTATTATTTTATATGTGTGATTTAAGATACATGTATTTATATGTTTCAAGATTTAAACCTCGGACACAACAGTGTGTAGACAAGTAGAGGAGGATGTCCTCTAATATTAATTTACACAACATTCAGATATAGCAGGACAAGATATAAATAATCAAAAAGAAATATGTCTGTATACAACATTATATACTCTGTTCTTTTGATAATTTTTTTTTTCAGATCAGATTGTTAAAATGTTGAAAAAAATCTAAAAAAAATTGTATATTTTTCTGTACAAATGTACATAATTCAGACTTGGTTTTGTCACAATCCTAAACATTTATGTGGACAATTTCATTATTATATATACATTGTACTGTACATGGTATCCATGATGAAATTAGATTTGTTTAAATGGGGCTATTCTAAAGCTTTTTATAAGGTTGTGGTGTTTTTAAGCTACAGTAGATGTACATTATATATGTTGTTTGTACAAAGTTATAATTTATTTCTTGTCCTTCAGTTTATTTCCTTCCTTTACATTTTTTCAGCACTTGTAAAATGTTGATTGGTTAGACATTTAAAAGAAACTATATATTAAATATATCCACTTTGTTTAAAAAAAAAACCAAGAATTTAAGAAACCAGCACTAGACTGTAAATCACAGAAAAAGTCATTAGGTACAAAAATGTAGATTTATCAAGTACTTTTGGCTTTACTGGCAGTTTAACTTGTACATTGTACTGTTACTGGCAGTTTAACTTGTACATTGTACTGTTACTGGCAGTTTAACTTGTACATTGTACTGTTACTGGCAGTTTAACTTGTACATTGTACTGTTACTGGCAGTTTAACTTGTACATTGTACTGTTACTGGCAGTTTAACTTGTACATTGTACTGTTACTGGCAGTTTAACTTGTACATTGTGCTGTTACTGGCATTTTAACTTGTACATTGTACTGTAACTGGCAGTTTAACTTGTACATTGTACTGTTACTGGCAGTTTAACTTGTACATTGTACTGTTACTGGCAGTTTAACTTGTACATTGTACTGTTACTGGCAGTTTAACTTGTACATTGTACTGAATTACGACAGGACCCGGGTGACTCAATGAGTTAGGTAGTTGGATTACCTAGCTACTCATACAAGCCTATCACCAATACGGCGTGCTTTGTAAATTACAAAAAAGGGTGCACTCGACTCGCCGCCCCAAGTGATAAAGTTGACCAGTTACTTGCCCATGGTTGATAGTTCTCTCCAGGTACTACGGCTTCTTCCACCACTAAAACTGGTTGCCATGATATAGCTGAAAGTAGCATTAAACACCAGAAATCAACCAACTGTATTGCGACTTGTAGCAGAGCCAGTAAAACATATTTTACGACTGTCAGATTTCCAATTGATTCCAGCAAATCTTCAAATACAATACTGTTATTTGTATTCTAATGCAAGACAAAAAAAGATTTCAATTGAATGTAGGAAACGAAAGTGTTTAAAAAGTGCCAAAATTGAAATACTGCAGAAAAAAAATATTGTCTTTTGACTTTGGCACATAAAGATAGAATATTGTGATGTCTTATGAACATTACATGTATCAAAGTAGAACATACATTCTGCCTAAATCTGGGCATTATTTCAGAACATGTACACTTCAAAAGTTCAATTTGGAATAAATGTAACAAGGAATAAATTTAAGGGTAGGGGATGTCTTTAATTTCTCTCATATTGTATTAATTGACAAGAATTTAATATGGCAGCTCATTCACACTATAACCATTAGTTATGACATGTCAGCTGTGAATTTGAAGGCAAACATTAGCCAATGAAAAAACATGTTAGATAATAATTCCATTCAATTAAGGTCACGGAGACCCCCTGCCAGGATACATTGTAAAAATAATATTATAATGATGTTGTACTTTCAGGTGAATGTACCAGTTTTACATTGCGTTTAGCAACTAAAGCCAGATCTCGTTCACTTGGACCTTTACATCCAAGCTTTAACTTGGTCAAGATATTACGAGATGCTCTAAACTTGGTGCTACCTGACAATGCTCACGAAATAGCCTCTGGGAAGCTGTTTATTTCATTGACACGGGTATCTGACAGGCAACCAGTTCTGGTGTCGCAGTATGATTCAAAGGAAGAACTTATACAAGTAAGATTGTTTATTATTGAATTTATTATTATTACAGGGATTCTTGTAGCAATTTATTATGATGAGTCCAGAAGATATTTCTGAATATATATTTTAGAGAGTCCTGTCATTGTAGAAATCTAATATTTAAAAACTTTGGCGAGTCCTAACTCAAAATATGGAGAGTCCAGGATTCATCTAGGTGAGTTGCAAGGATCTCTCATTATTATATTTTAAATCATTTATCTCAGTCTGGCAAACAAATTTCTAATGCTGAAATATATGTATCACTGTTTTTCCCCTTTTATGTCCACTGTAAATTATGAAGAAATAAGAAAATGATTGCTCCCAAATGTTTCCTGCTGCGTCTGTGAGGTGACATGGGACTTGTAAGCCATTACGTGATAAGTAATTAACAAGACTTATGCATGCTCTATAAAAATAATTATGTTAAGCCTACTCATCTCTTGGAACACATTTACATTTTAAAAAGAGGACTGTATATAAGAGATTAATAGGTTCTTACACGAGTCCCTATTGAAGATCAGGAATTTCTTCCACGAGTGTGAGAAGTTCCGTCTTTACACGAGTGGAGCGTAGCGGAACGAGTGGAAAGACGCTGAATTTCTCTCACGAGTGGAAGAAATCCCAGATCTTCAATAAGGACAAGTGCAAGTACCTGTTTCTTCCGTTTCAACTTAAAAACAAAGCATGTCGATTTCATTCATTCATTCGCATGTCAATGTCATGTTTACTACACAAAATATTACAACGCCACGTGCAATGCAGTAAATACACACTTATTTAAAACCGCATTAAATCTATTGGGGGAAATCAGTTAAAATTCAGATAAAATTGATATTTGAAGCTTTTTTAGATCTACAGCAATCGTAGAAGCGGACTCCATTGATTATACTCGGCCGATTTGATTGGCCGACAATGCCATGTAAGACAAGGTCACGCGCAGTTGTCTTTATGGCTTGTCTTACATAGAAAACGCATCAAAACGGAAGAAAAAATTTTCAATTCATGTTATATACTAAAATTTAGTAACTATATGCAGTCATTCACCTTTGGTGTTATTTGAGCAGGGATATATAACATTCATGTTATACTAAATGCAGTCATTCACCTTTGGTGTTATTTGAGCAGGTATATAAAGTAAATGAAATAGACTATAGACCTGGTTTAGGGACAGATCAATATGTAGGTCTTCATTAAACACTGACTGATATATAAAAATAGACATTCTCACCTGACACATGCTGAAATCATGAATTATATACATAATGATGTCTTTAAAATATTGCAGTTTCTTTGCCTTGATTTGAGGACTTTTAAAGTGTGATAGGTTCATGTACATGTATTTCAAAATGAAATAACACCTATTATATTATATATATATATATATATACGTCTGAAAATTAAACCAAACAGTGTTAGAATTAGATTTTAGAGCTGTCAAATTTTTGTTCTTCTCTCGACGGGATTTGAACCCACACCATTGTTACACTGCAGCACCATTCGCTTAGCCTTACATCCAGCGCCCTAGACCACTCGACTACATCCACTCCCTATATATATATATATATATATATACGTCTGAAAATTAAACCAAACAGTGTTAAAATTAGATTTTAGAGCTGTCAAATTTTTGTTCTTCCCTCGACGGGATTTGAACCCACACCATTGTTACACTGCAGCACCATTCGCTTAGCCTTACGTCCAGCGCCCTAGACCACTCGACTACATCCACTCCCTGATATATGTGACAGTTATTTACTGTTTGTACAAAATAAAACAACTACTGAACTAGAATTATTATGGCAATTCAAGTTAGAAAATAAGAATTCATCACTGTATTAAATGATCTGTTCCACTTTTATTTACCTATATCTATTGTTGATCTGTTTCACTTTTATTTACCTATATCTATTGTTGATCTGTTCCACTTTTATTTACCTATATCAATTGTTGATCTGTTCTACTTTTATTTACCTATATCAATTGTTGATCTGTTCCACTTTTATTTACCTATATCTATTGTTGATCTGTTCTACTTTTATTTACCTATATCTATTGTTGATCTGTTTCACTTTTATTTACCTATATCTATTGTTGATCTGTTCCACTTTTATTTACCTATATCTATTGTTGATCTGTTCCACTTTTATTTACCTATATCTATTGTTGATCTGTTCCACTTTTATTTACCTATATCTATTGTTGATCTGTTTCACTTTTATTTACTTATATCTATTGTTGATCTCTTCCAATTTTATTTACCTATATCTATTGTTGATCTGTTCCACTTTTATTTACCTATATCTATTGTTGATCTGTTCCACTTTTATTTACCTATATCTGTTGTTGATCTGTTCTACTTTTATTTACCTATATCTATTGTTGATCTGTTCCACTTTTATTTACCTATATCTATTGTTGATCTGTTCCACTTTTATTTACCTATATCTATTGTTGATCTGTTCCACTTTTATTTACCTATATCTATTGTTGATCTGTTCCACTTTTATTTACCTATATCTATTGTTGATCTGTTCCACTTTTATTTACCTATATCAATTGTTGATCTGTTTCACTTTTATTTACTTATATCTATTGTTGATCTCTTCCAATTTTATTTACCTATATCTATTGTTGATCTGTTCTACTTTTATTTACCTATATCTATTGTTGATCTGTTCCACTTTTATTTACCTATATCTATTGTTGATCTGTTTCACTTTTATTTACCTATATCTATTGTTGATCTGTTCCACTTTTATTTACCTATATCTATTGTTGATCTGTTCCACTTTTATTTACCTATATCTATTGTTGATCTGTTCCACTTTTATTTACCTATATCTATTGTTGATCTCTTCCAATTTTATTTACCTATATCTATTGTTGATCTGTTTCACTTTTATTTACCTATATCTATTGTTGATCTGTTCCACTTTTATTTACCTATATCTATTGTTGATCTGTTCTACTTTTATTTACCTATATCTATTGTTGATCTGTTCCACTTTTATTTACCTATATCAATTGTTGATCTGTTCCACTTTTATTTACCTATATCTATTGTTGATCTGTTTCACTTTTATTTACCTATATCTATTGTTGATCTGTTCCACTTTTATTTACCTATATCTATTGTTGATCTGTTCCAATTTTATTTACCTATATCTATTGTTGATCTGTTTCACTTTTATTTACCTATATCTATTGTTGATCTGTTTCACTTTTATTTACCTATATCAATTGTTGATCTCTTCCACTTTTATTTACCTATATCTATTGTTGATCTGTTTCACTTTTATTTACCTATATCTATTGTTGATCTGTTCCACTTTTATTTACCTATATCTATTGTTGATCTGTTCCACTTTTATTTACCTATATCTATTGTTGATCTGTTCCACTTTTATTTACCTATATATATTGTTGATCTGTTCCACTTTTATTTACTGTATTTAGGGTTGCATAACACGCATTGGTGCATAATGCGCACCCCTCTTGGCCTTGAAAATCTCCAGAAAAAAACTAGTTCCTGTCTATAATGCGCATGGAATTTTGAAAAAAATCGTCGTCGGAAATGTAAGAATTAAATATCAGTCGTATATATTTTTCAAAACAAAACTGCACTAGACAGTTTTAATTCTTCAATAATTAAAACATAGTAGATGCAATTAATTATTTTGTGGAATAGTGTCCAAACAATTTAAGAAATATTTAACTTTGCATGTTGACAATAGTAAACAAAAAAACATAGCGGACATGTGATTTCCCAGTCTGGGAAAGAGTGAAGCACATTGTTCCTGTTTATAATGCGCACACCTCCTACCAAATAAAGAATCTGGGCAAAATCCTGCGCATTATACAACCCTAAATACGGTACCTATATCTATTGATTTGTTCTTTATTTGTATTCCTGTACTTTAAGTTACAGTAGACTGTCAGTGCCTAAAAACTGACTGAGTGGAATGAATTTCATTAAGTTTACCTGGAACCATGGTAACCATGATTGAGGTAGATAAATGAAACATTTGAAATAAATTCTTGAATTTCTGTAAGGATATGATACAGTGTACTACTGAAAATAAAAAATTCTACAAATGTACATGCTAGTGTTTTTTCAAAAAATTCAGACAGGCATGGTATAAATTTGTATTTTGTGCATTCAGAGGGCATTTATGGATCTTTTTGTGAATGTAAAGGGTAGAAAAAATGAAGATGTTGAGGGCAGTTTTTATTAATTGTCAGTTACATTTGTATTTCTAATGTTAAATCTATTTATATTGATTCTAATACTGTTATTCTACTACTAAGTACTTCTAAGGTAAAATATTATAGTTTAATTAATTTGACAAGTGCATATGAACTTCCAGTGTGAGGGCAGCTTGGTGCTGGTAAAGGAACACAAGGTGCTGTGCCATGTTAAAATTGTCTAGGGAAAACTCTACACACACACGCATATATATAGGGAGTGGATGTGGTCGAGTGGTCTAGGGCGCTGGACGTAAGGCTAAGCGAATGGTGCTGCAGTGTATCAATGGTGTGAGTTCAAATCCCATCGAGGGAAGAAGAAAAATTTGACAGCTCTAAAATCTAATTCTAACACTGTTTGGTTTAATTTTCAGACGTATTATAACTGGAATAAATCATCAAAATAGTCCTCAATTACAATTACAACTTAATAAAAGTCCCATAAATTTGAAAATTTCACTGAACTGTTATTTAAAAAAAAAAATAACCTAAATTAGACACCTCAAATCTCCTGTTTTGTTGCACTCCTGACATAATTATATACATTGACAAACAATGCATAAACCACAAAAAATACACATTCAATTTACAATTTGAAAGTTTTACTTGTAAATTAAGAAATCAGGTGATTTTTCAATTTTATCGGATACATTTCATGTACCTGTACTTCAGTATATAATTAAACATATTTTTTTTTAAACATTTTTCAGATAAAATAGGGTGTAGTTAAATGCATACATATAAAAAAACAGGAATAAATCATCAAAATAGTCCTCATTAATTATAATTACAATTATCTTTGCCATTATCACAGGTCAGATCTGAAAATTAACTCATTCATTCAAAGGTTGGTGCTGAAATGAAACAGAAAATTTACTGAATTCCTTGTAATGGTACATTTATGTCAGGAGTGCAACATAATTTATGGGTTTTCATTGAAAGTAATTTTTAAAGAATTGGTATAGCAACAAGCAATATCATTATAACATACTTATTTGTTAATCTGAATTACAAGTTAGCAAACATTTTCTTCTTAAAGGTAAAAATTACTTGAATTATAGCATTAATAATAATGAATCTAACTAGAAAAGTAAATCTTGTGACACAATGGTGCTATAGCATTGCCAAGTACAATAGTTTTAATAGCTTAGTAAGGTATTCTGTATTGCAAGAAACAGTTTTGAATGTAAGCATGTCATTGGATAATTAATTTTACTTTAAAATTGAATTCTATAAATATATCATTATAAAAGTGTTGCACTCCTGACAGCAAAGAAATGGATTTCTGAAAAAATATTCATATCTATCATGCAACTTTATGACTGCAATCTGATGTCTTGTATAGTCTCCTGAAAAATAAAACAAAAATCATATATTGGCTTTGGTACTTTTTAATTGTGAGCCTCTAAACTTCAAAAGTTGCACTCCTGACATTGGGACGAGGGTGTTCTTTAATGACCATTGAGGGTTAAACCATATATGAATTGGGCAAATTAATGTTTTTTTCATGAAAGAACATATTGTGTTAATAGTTACAACAATATTTGTTGATTTTGTGCGAGTCATTGATTCAAAATTCAATTTTCTTTTTGAAATTACATATTTTTGTGTTGCACTCCTGACATAGCAATCTTTTTTGTAAAAACAAATTCATATTAAAATCATTTGACAAAAAAGCTGTATAATGTACTCAAATGATGACCAACATATCAAGTTTAAATAATAAATAAAAATCCAGTGCACCTACCTTCATATAACTATAAACTTCACCTTTAAAAACATGTATTTTTCAAAATGTCACACAAACATGTTGCACTCCTGACAATTTTGGCCACATATTTTGACATAATTTTTTTAATACTTGAGATATCCCTAAGAAATTTTGCATTTCTATACTACATATCAAACCACATAAATCAAAACAGTTTCTGAAAACCAGATACTTCTCAATTTTCAATTTATAATGCTTTTTATAGAAGGAACCATTTTTTTTTTACCTTATCTTTATGCACAAATTTATTGGTTAGCAGAATTTGGGGACGTTTCCTGTTTACAGTTTAACTATCTGAGAGTGGAGACTCTCACTCCGACATGGGATACTCTCACTCTCACATCGACCTGGGAGGATTTTGTCGGACGATTTTAAGAGTGACACCCTCTTCAAGTCCGACGAAATTTCGGGTGACTCTTAAGTCCGACCTGACAGTATGAGCGTTGATACACTTTGAGGGATCTGTGTATAATCTTTGTGAGGTACATTTTTGTACTGTGTACAGTATATATAGTTTGTGTGATTCCTCATTATCTCATTTTTTATCTTCTTTCCTAATTATCTAATTTTTTATCTTCTTTCCTCTATAATTATACAATCTTTTTAAAGAAATTAAGTGACACGTATTTATTCCACCTTTTACGTCATTATAATCTGTGAATAAACTTTGTCCCTTTAATAAAGTGACGGACAGTACACTAGCTGTATTAGCTCTAATCAGAATGTTATATACATGTACATACTATGACCTACTATAAATTATGAAGATTAACACATTTATTTACGGACATAAGATAAGATAATTTTATTGAAATAAAGACCAGACAATGATCTATCTTCAATGTCAATACACCAATGTACAATGTAAAATAACAATACAAAAAGAACAAAAAAACATATACTTAATTGAAGTTGTGTATCTCAGCTGAGGAAGGTTGAAAAGAGTTATCTCTCTTTTCACATTAAACTAGATTAGGAAAGTACTACAAACTTTGTTTTATTGTTTGGTTCAAATCATACATCTTTTTCACACCCAAAATACAAATCTTACAAATGTCTAAATCATTACTACTCAAAATATATTCAAATTTTTCAATCTCAGACATATCTGGAAAAGAGGGTATATATAACTAGTGATAAACTTTCAAAAAGATCAGCACACTGTCCTAACTTTATACTAAATTAATGTACATTTCTATAGTACATGATGTAAGAAAACCACCATGAATGTCATACATAGAGAATAACGTCAGTTTTGAAGGTTGAGACAAACATTATCACTAGTATTGCAGTGAGACCGATATCATAATCTGTGATACTAGTGATAATGTATGTTGATGCCTTCGTTATTATTTTGATCGGTAACGTTATAATGTGTTTGACATCACACTGACAAATAATTTTCAGTATCAGAGTCACAGATACAAAGATATGTGCGAGAGAAGTATTGGTCACTATTTTTCCCCCTGTATATTTCATTTAAAATCAGAATTTTTTAAATTATTATCCTGATATGAGGTCAATTGGTTTTTTAAATATTCACGATTTAATACAAACTTTAATCACTGCCAGGTACTCTAAAAGACTACCGTTGTATTATATTGTTGACTGTATTATATTGTTGACGTTCAAAATTATATTTTGTGTTTAACTCATGAACTCTTGAGATTCTTATATCATGATATTACTGAAATTATAGGATATTTACGTAAACTACATTTAATTCTGCTTTTGTTGGTTAAAAAAATGATCTAAATGGGACATGAATTGGCTTGAAATGCTTTTTTTTGTGTGAAAAATTGAGATTTTAGATATAACTGAGATATTGTTGAAAGTGGCATTAAATACCATATAAAGCCACTGACAAACTTATATTTTTATACAATTTTTTTTTTTTTATAGATTTCAAGCATTTGAACTTAATTTGATGTAGCAGTACATGTTTTGCTTATATGTACATTATGTCAATATTGTTCCATTCTGCTGGTACACAGGACAGAGATAGAATAAAACATTTATTTTAATGTATTATAAGTGTACAAATATTGTAAATGTACTGTTAGAGCTGAAGTGGACGGAATGATTTTTTTTTCAGTAGAAATTGGATAAAAAGCCTATCTGGTGTTAGTGTAGATACACAATAATTATATGATTATTTGTTTTCAGGCTTTATTATGCAGTGCCCACGTGCCTTTCTACTCAGGACTTTTACCACCATCATTCCAGGGAACGGTAAGATAGTTTAAAGGCCTAATGCAATGTTATATGTTACATTGTATATTTATTGATTTATAAAATGCAGGCATGAGATCCAAAATGTTGGAGTGTTTTTTCAAAAGGACACTTTAAAAACCAAAAATACCAGTATTAATTCAGTGACGAAAAAACATATGTTTACCCGTTATTATTTCTGTGTACAAAATCTTCAATGGTACCAGATCTGAAAACAAATTTAAACTCCAGACATACAAATGTCGAGGAGTTATATAATTATTTCCCTTTAACAAAAAAGTCAAATGAATACAAGAGCCTATATATGGTACTTAAACTTTGATTGTTAATTAATGAATGTGAAATTGAGCTGAATTAATATCAGTGTGCAAAATTCTGATAAAAATTTCAGAAGTTTTTTTAGTGTAAATTGATTTTTAGGCCCAAAAAATAGTGTTTCGACTAATTCTACATGTACCAACCCTAATTTTTAGTGCCTACTATATCCTAATGTTGTTATTGTCATTTTTGACAAGCTTTGTTAAAGTCATATTCTTGTCCTGTATAACCTATATATCTAGGAAACACAGGTGTTTTTTTAGCTCGCCTTCCCAAAGGCAATGTGAGCTTTTGCCATCACTTGGCATCCGTTGTCCGTTAACTTTTCACATTTTAATCTTCTCCTCTGAAACCCCTCTGCCAAATGAACTGAAACTTGGTAGGAAGCATCTATGGAAGGTCCTATATAATATAAAGATTGCTCATTTCGTCCCGATCCTTTTAACAAACATGGCCGCCACAGGCAATTCTTGTTTCTGATTGGCTGATTTTTTTAAATCTTTTCCTCTGAAACCGCTAGGCCAAATGAACCGACACTTGGTAGGAAGCATCTATTGAAGGTCCTCTATAAAGATTGCTCATTTCGTCCCGATCCATTAACAAACATGGCCACCACAGGCAATTCTTGTTTCTGATTGGCCAATTTAAAAAAATTCTTCTCCTCTGAAACCGCTTGGCCAAATGAACTGAAACTTGGTAGGAAGCATCTATGGGCGGTTCTCTATAAAGATTGCTCATTTAGTCCTGATCCATTAACAAACATGGCCACCACAGGCAGTTCTTGTTTCTGATTGGTTGATTTCTAAAATCTTCTCCTCTGAAAGTGCTTGGCCAAATGAAATGAAACTTGGTATGAAGCATCTACGTAAGGTCCTCTATAAAGATTGGTCATTTCGTCCAGATCCGTTGGCAAACATGGCTGCCATAGCTATAGGTAATTCTTGTTTCTGGTTGGTCGATTTCTAAAATCTTCTTCTCTGAAACCGCTTAGCCAAATGAACCAAAATACCTATGGAAGGTTCTGTATTAAGTTTCCTCAAAACAGAATGAAAGGTGAGCTACACAGGCTCAGCCCACTGAGCCTCTAGTTTTTTTTTGCTTTCTCAGATTCTGTAAAAAGAAAATTCCAGCACTATATTTGATAGTCAATAGTAGATTTAACATGTTCACATATCTGTTATAATTTACCATGTATATTATAATTATCTACTACCGTATGTAGAATGACTAGGTGTCCTAGTGGTGAATTTGTTTGACTTCCTGACCATTCGACTATATTCTCTTTATAAGACCATGTCTTAAAACAAAGCATAAAAATGACATATTTATATGCCCCTTCAAAGTATACATTTACACATGTTGGTCAGTAGACTAGTGTACATTGATAAAACTACAAAATGTATATACAAAGGCTAACGTAACACTGTTACACAAAGCAAAATCCTGAATAACTTGTGCTGAGTTTAATGTAAAACAAATGCCCCTTCCCCCAATTTAAAAAAAACATAGATCTCTTACCATGTACAGTTTAGTCACTTCAATTTTTATTTTTTCCAGAGATATGTAGACGGAGGTCTGAGTGATAATTTACCTATCCTTGATGACAACACTGTCACAGTGTCACCTTTTGCTGGCGAAAGTGACATCTGTCCCAGTGATAATGTCGCCAATGACGCCCACGTCCATCTTGCCAATACCAGTCTACAGATGTCCGGGAAGAATTTGTACAGACTTACAAGGACCTTGTTTCCGTGTAAACCAGAAATCCTTAGTGATATGTGTAAACAAGGATTTGATGATTGTCTAAGATTCCTTCAAAGAAATGGTGAGTAACTGGAAAATGCCAGTACATGTATGTCAATTTAAGTCAATTTACTCATAGCTCTTACCATTCTTTGTTAGATATTTATCAGAAGCAAATAGGTTAGGTTTAGGTTTATGGGGTTTAACGCCACTTTCAACAATATTTCAGTTATATCGTAGCAGCCAGTTTTATTGATGGAGGAAACCAGAGTACACGGAGAAAACCACAGAACTACCGCAAGTCACTGACAAACTTTATATCTCACCTTCGTGGGACCTTGACCTTTGATCTCAAGGTCAAATAATTGGTTTTTTTAATAGTATTTATTTGGTATGTGAGTGCATGACCATAAGGCGGTGTGTCGCATACCGTAATGATCTTCTTGGGACCTTGACCTTTGACCTCAAGGTCAAATAATTGTTTTTTAAATAGTATTTTCTTGTCTGGGCCATAACATTTTTGTCTTTCGAGATAGGTCAATGATATTTGGTATGTGGGTGCATGACCATAAGGTGGTGTGTCGCGTACCGTAATGACCTTCATGGGACTTTGACCTCAAGGTCAAATAATTGTTTTTTAAATAGTATTTTCTTGCCCGGGCCATAACATTTTTGTCTTTCGAGATAGGTTGTTGTACAGATGGCCGCATTAAGGGGAGACATAAGTTTTAGGTATCTAAAACAGTTCATCCTAGTTTTGCTTTTGTTTTTATATAAAATTTTGTTTATTTTCACAGAGCTGATATCTTGTTCCAGACACTTGACAGTCAAGTCTTCTATAGTATCTGTAGAGGAGAGTTCACCACCTCTCATTATAGTATCTACAGAGGAGTGTGATGATGTTGATGAGGAGGAGGGTTCTGATGATAGCTGTGATGAGGAGGATTGTGAAGAATGTAAAATAAAACAGAAAGGAGCACTTGTTGACAGCCTCCCTCCAATTGTTGTTGAAGGTATGTACATTGTATCACGATATATTGCTAGTTACTTTGCAGATGTCAGCTGTCTACAAACTTAGTTGATTTAAGTTGATATAAGGAAGCAGTTATATACAATGATGTGTAAATTTTCCTTCTGATACTGACACAATAATATCTTATAAATCAACAATTTGTAAATTTTCTTTTTGATCTTTACCTGCAATAATATCTATTATCAAGTAACAAGTGTGATATAAACTTATTGTGATATAAACTTATTGTGATACAAACATACCATTGTTGAATTCTAACCTTGACGTTATATAGATGTCACTTTGACAAGTCATTGATAAACATACTATGTTTGATATTTTTTGCTCAAAATAGATTTCTCATCACATCTCGTGTTTCACCTTTGATGCAATATCGCTCTGAGAAATCCATTCTTGCAAAACCAATCAATGATAGTATATATTTATCAAATGACAGGTATTATATATACCCATTACATACATAGTGTGGTGGTACAAGACTTTGTATCAGGTCGAGCCTGTTGTGTGAACCAGTATCACTATGAGTCGCGATAGTGACGAGTTAGTTCACGCAACAGGCAAGTATGATATTGTAAATTATCGTTGATTTCTGTGTATAATTATGTGACTTTATATTGATGTTTGTGACATCGCCATGACAGATTCTTGATAAACATACTACCGTCAATATGCTTTGCTCAAAATGTACTTGTCATCTGATCTCTTATCTAAGGCTTCAAGATCTTTGATGTGATATTTCTGTGAGATATCTATTCTCACAAAGCAAATCAACAAAGTAAAATGTATGATCACAGATAATTAAGTGAGTCAGTGATTGTTGCTCAATGCTAAATGAGCAAACCCACAATCTACCACACTTCACCATTACACTCGGTCTTTGCCTTAATTTTTTTCACCTACATGTCCAAAAGCCAAATTTAGAAGAAAAAAAATTATTTATTCAAACAAATTCATTCATAATTTTCACTTGTCTGAATCCAGTTTTACTTGTCCCAGTGCTTCAGGCAAGTGGGTTAGTGTAAAGACTGGTTACACGACCAATTCGTTTTCACACAGAATTTAAGAGTAAATACAAAAATATTAATTACTTCTTGCTATGCTTGGAGTTATAATGGAGTGGAATAAACATGTTTTAGTGGGTATTCTCTCCACGGTACAGGAGTTATAATGGAGTGGAGTAAACATGTTTTAGTGGGTATTCTCTCCATGGTACAGGAGTTATAATGGAGTGGAGTAATCATGTTTTAGTGGGTATTCTCTCCACGGTACAGGAGTTATAATGGAGTGGAGTAAACATGTTTTAGTGGGTATTCTCTCCACGGTACAGGAGTTATAATGGAGTGGAGTAAACATGTTTTAGTGGGTATTCTCTCCACGGTACAGGAGTTATAATGGAGTGGAGTAAACATGTTTTAGTGGGTATTCTCTCCACGGTACAGGAGTTATAATGGAGTGGAGTAAACATGTTTTAGTGGGTATTCTCTCCACGGTACAGGAGTTATAATGGAGTGGAGTAAACATGTTTTAGTGGGTATTCTCTCCACGGTACAGGAGTTATAATGGAGTGGAGTAAACATGTTTTAGTGGGTATTCTCTCCACGGTACAGGAGTTATAATGGAGTGGAGTAAACATGTTTTAGTGGGTATTCTCTCCACGGTACAGGAGTTATAATGGAGTGGAGTAATCATGTTTTAGTGGGTATTCTCTCCACGGTACAGGAGTTATAATGGAGTGGAGTAAACATGTTTTAGTGGGTATTCTCTCCACGGTACAGGAGTTATAATGGAGTGGAGTAAACATGTTTTAGTGGGTATTCTCTCCACGGTACAGGAGTTATAATGGAGTGGAGTAATCATGTTTTAGTGGGTATTCTCTCCACTGTACAGGAGTTATAATGGAGTGGAGTAAACATGTTTTAGTGGGTATTCTTTCCACGGTACAGGAGTTATAATGGAGTGGAGTAAACATGTTTTAGTGGGTATTCTCTCCACGGTACAGGAGTTATAATGGAGTGGAGTAAACATGTTTTAGTGGGTATTCTCTCCACGGTACAGGAGTTATAATGGAGTGGAGTAATCATGTTTTAGTGGGTATTCTCTCCACGGTACAGGAGTTATAATGGAGTGGAGTAAACATGTTTTAGTGGGTATTCTCTCCACGGTACAGGAGTTATAATGGAGTGGAGTAATCATGTTTTAGTGGGTATTCTCTCCATGGTACAGGAGTTATAATGGAGTGGAGTAAACATGTTTTAGTGGGTATTCTCTCCACGGTACAGGAGTTATAATGGAGTGGAGTAAACATGTTTTAGTGGGTATTCTCTCCATGGTACAGGAGTTATAATGGAGTGGAGTAAACATGTTTTAGTGGGTATTCTCTCCACGGTACAGGAGTTATAATGGAGTGGAGTAAACATGTTTTAGTGGGTATTCTCTCCACGGTACAGGAGTTATAATGGAGTGGAGTAAACATCTTTTAGTGGGTATTCTCTCCACGGTCCAGGAGTTATAATGGAGTGGAGTAAACATGTTTTAGTGGGTATTCTCTCCATGGTACAGGAGTTATAATGGAGTGGAGTAAACATGTTTTAGTGGGTATTCTCTCCATGGTACAGGAGTTATAATGGAGTGGAGTAAACATGTTTTAGTGGGTATTCTCTCCACAGTACAGGAGTTATAATGGAGTGGAGTAAACATGTTTTAGTGGGTATTCTCTCCACGGTACAGGAGTTATAATGGAGTGGAGTAAACATGTTTTAGTGGGTATTCTCTCCACGGTACAGGAGTTATAATGGAGTGGAGTAAACATGTTTTAGTGGGTATTCTCTCCACGGTACAGGAGTTATAATGGAGTGGAGTAATCATGTTTTAGTGGGTATTCTCTCCACGGTACAGGAGTTATAATGGAGTGGAGTAAACATGTTTTAGTGGGTATTCTCTCCACGGTACAGGAGTTATAATGGAGTGGAGTAAACATGTTTTAGTGGGTATTCTCTCCACGGTACAGGAGTTATAATGGAGTGGAGTAAACATGTTTTAGTGGGTATTCTCTCCACGGTACAGGAGTTATAATGGAGTGGAGTAATCATGTTTTAGTGGGTATTCTCTCCACGGTACAGGAGTTATAATGGAGTGGAGTAAACATGTTTTAGTGGGTATTCTCTCCACGGTACAGGAGTTATAATGGAGTGGAGTAAACATGTTTTAGTGGGTATTCTCTCCACGGTACAGGAGTTATAATGGAGTGGAGTAATCATGTTTTAGTGGGTATTCTCTCCACTGTACAGGAGTTATAATGGAGTGGAGTAAACATGTTTTAGTGGGTATTCTTTCCACGGTACAGGAGTTATAATGGAGTGGAGTAAACATGTTTTAGTGGGTATTCTCTCCACGGTACAGGAGTTATAATGGAGTGGAGTAAACATGTTTTAGTGGGTATTCTCTCCACGGTACAGGAGTTATAATGGAGTGGAGTAATCATGTTTTAGTGGGTATTCTCTCCACGGTACAGGAGTTATAATGGAGTGGAGTAATCATGTTTTAGTGGGTATTCTCTCCACGGTACAGGAGTTATAATGGAGTGGAGTAAACATGTTTTAGTGGGTATTCTCTCCACGGTACAGGAGTTATAATGGAGTGGAGTAATCATGTTTTAGTGGGTATTCTCTCCACGGTACAGGAGTTATAATGGAGTGGAGTAAACATGTTTTAGTGGGTATTCTCTCCATGGTACAGGAGTTATAATGGAGTGGAGTAAACATGTTTTAGTGGGTATTCTCTCCACGGTACAGGAGTTATAATGGAGTGGAGTAAACATGTTTTAGTGGGTATTCTCTCCACGGTACAGGAGTTATAATGGAGTGGAGTAATCATGTTTTAGTGGGTATTCTCTCCATGGTACAGGAGTTATAATGGAGTGGAGTAAACATGTTTTAGTGGGTATTCTCTCCATGGTACAGGAGTTATAATGGAGTGGAGTAAACATGTTTTAGTGGGTATTCTCTCCACGGTACAGGAGTTATAATGGAGTGGAGTAAACATGTTTTAGTGGGTATTCTTTCCACGGTACAGGAGTTATAATGGAGTGGAGTAAACATGTTTTAGTGGGTATTCTCTCCATGGTACAGGAGTTATAATGGAGTGGAGTAAACATGTTTTAGTGGGTATTCTCTCCACGGTACAGGAGTTATAATGGAGTGGAGTAAACATGTTTTAGTGGGTATTCTCTCCATGGTACAGGAGTTATAATGGAGTGGAGTAAACATGTTTTAGTGGGTATTCTCTCCATGGTACAGGAGTTATAATGGAGTGGAGTAAACATGTTTTAGTGGGTATTCTCTCCACGGTACAGGAGTTATAATGGAGTGGAGTAAACATGTTTTAGTGGGTATTCTCTCCACGGTACAGGAGTTATAATGGAGTGGAGTAAACATGTTTTAGTGGGTATTCTCTCCACGGTACAGGAGTTATAATGGAGTGGAGTAAACATGTTTTAGTGGGTATTCTCTCCATGGTACAGGAGTTATAATGGAGTGGAGTAATCATGTTTTAGTGGGTATTCTCTCCACGGTACAGGAGTTATAATGGAGTGGAGTAAACATGTTTTAGTGGGTATTCTCTCCACGGTACAGGAGTTATAATGGAGTGGAGTAATCATGTTTTAGTGGGTATTCTCTCCACGGTACAGGAGTTATAATGGAGTGGAGTAAACATGTTTTAGTGGGTATTCTCTCCATGGTACAGGAGTTATAATGGAGTGGAGTAAACATGTTTTAGTGGGTATTCTCTCCATGGTACAGGAGTTATAATGGAGTGGAGTAAACATGTTTTAGTGGGTATTCTCTCCACGGTACAGGAGTTATAATGGAGTGGAGTAATCATGTTTTAGTGGGTATTCTCTCCACGGTACAGGAGTTATAATGGAGTGGAGTAAACATGTTTTAGTGGGTATTCTCTCCATGGTACAGGAGTTATAATGGAGTGGAGTAAACATGTTTTAGTGGGTATTCTCTCCATGGTACAGGAGTTATAATGGAGTGGAGTAAACATGTTTTAGTGGGTATTCTCTCCACGGTACAGGAGTTATAATGGAGTGGAGTAATCATGTTTTAGTGGGTATTCTCTCCATGGTACAGGAGTTATAATGGAGTGGAGTAAACATGTTTTAGTGGGTATTCTCTCCATGGTACAGGAGTTATAATGGAGTGGAGTAATCATGTTTTAGTGGGTATTCTCTCCACGGTACAGGAGTTATAATGGAGTGGAGTAAACATGTTTTAGTGGGTATTCTCTCCATGGTACAGGAGTTATAATGGAGTGGAGTAAACATGTTTTAGTGGGTATTCTCTCCATGGTACAGGAGTTATAATGGAGTGGAGTAAACATGTTTTAGTGGGTATTCTCTCCACGGTCCAGGAGTTATAATGGAGTGGAGTAAACATGTTTTAGTGGGTATTCTCTCCATGGTACAGGAGTTATAATGGAGTGGAGTAATCATGTTTTAGTGGGTATTCTCTCCATGGTACAGGAGTTATAATGGAGTGGAGTAAACATGTTTTAGTGGGTATTCTCTCCACGGTACAGGAGTTATAATGGAGTGGAGTAAACATGTTTTAGTGGGTATTCTCTCCATGGTACAGGAGTTATAATGGAGTGGAGTAATCATGTTTTAGTGGGTATTCTCTCCACGGTACAGGAGTTATAATGGAGTGGAGTAAACATGTTTTAGTGGGTATTCTCTCCACGGTCCAGGAGTTATAATGGAGTGGAGTAAACATGTTTTAGTGGGTATTCTCTCCATGGTACAGGAGTTATAATGGAGTGGAGTAAACATGTTTTAGTGGGTATTCTCTCCACGGTACAGGAGTTATAATGGAGTGGAGTAATCATGTTTTAGTGGGTATTCTCTCCACGGTACAGGAGTTATAATGGAGTGGAGTAAACATGTTTAGTGGGTATTCTCTCCATGGTACAGGAGTTATAATGGAGTGGAGTAATCATGTTTTAGTGGGTATTCTCTCCACGGTACAGGAGTTATAATGGAGTGGAGTAATCATGTTTTAGTGGGTATTCTCTCCACGGTACAGGAGTTATAATGGAGTGGAGTAATCATGTTTTAGTGGGTATTCTCTCCACGGTACAGGAGTTATAATGGAGTGGAGTAATCATGTTTTAGTGGGTATTCTCTCCACGGTACAGGAGTTATAATGGAGTGGAGTAAACATGTTTTAGTGGGTATTCTCTCCACGGTACAGGAGTTATAATGGAGTGGAGTAAACATGTTTTAGTGGGTATTCTCTCCACGGTACAGGAGTTATAATGGAGTGGAGTAAACATGTTTTAGTGGGTATTCTCTCCATGATACAGGAGTTATAATGGAGTGGAGTAAACATGTTTTAGTGGGTATTCTCTCCACAGTACAGGAGTTATAATGGAGTGGAGTAAACATGTTTTAGTGGGTATTCTCTCCATGGTACAGGAGTTATAATGGAGTGGAGTAATCATGTTTTAGTGGGTATTCTCTCCATGGTACAGGAGTTATAATGGAGTGGAGTAAACATGTTTTAGTGGGTATTCTCTCCACGGTACAGGAGTTATAATGGAGTGGAGTAAACATGTTTTAGTGGGTATTCTCTCCATGGTACAGGAGTTATAATGGAGTGGAGTAATCATGTTTTAGTGGGTATTCTCTCCACGGTATATTTTACAGTTTTGGTGACATTTGTGCTGTATATCTTCACTCTCTGATTATTTGTAGACAAATCAGAATTGTTTGTTTGTTTGAGATCATTTAAAAAGTCCTTGCCTTATTACCATAAACAAATTTCTATTTTGAGTTTTGTTTCTAACCAAACACAGAAATCATTAAAGTTTTTTTTCTTTATAATTTTATATCTTAATTATATTAACTTTTTGCAGCGTTCCAGTCTGCCATGAGTAAGAATTTCCAGTCTTATATTCACCGGTCCAGAACATTAAGATTTATGGGAGTTTTAGCCACACCCTGGCTCTTACCAATTGATCTAGTCTATAATTCTGTTGTCAGGTATGTTCAACAAGAAAAAAGTCAATTATCTCCCTTATAGCAAGTTGTTTCATAATTAGAGTCCAAATATTGTTCTAATGCAACTTGAATGTAAATATAATTTCATTGGCTACTGTTTACTGTCAAATCATCAATTGATATTTCGTAACTTAGGGTTCTACTTTCAATGAGCAGCCATATTGAATTCTTGAAATCTAACATGTCTGATTATTGCAATATATTCAAATAAAAAACACCACTTACCTCAAAAACTGGTTTTAATGTGATCTTTATTCAGATCTGAGGTGTATCAATATCTAAAAAAACAAAACATCCAATGTTATGTTATGCTTTGAAAGTTTTGATACATACATGTATATAACATCATGTTCTTCTATGACGACACTCTGGAAGTTTTCAAAAGAAAAACGTTTTTTTGTAATGTATTGGAATAGGAATAATAATGTATTGTATCAGAAGACCTGTCATGTCAATTAGGGATCTGACGTGGGAAATATTGGATTTACAGGTTCTGATTCACATCACCAGTAAAACTGCATTTGTCACCGTCAAATCACCACTTGATGTTGGCAAAGTACAGTTATTCCTTAATTAGTACATGTATATGTCATAAAAGAAAACTCAATTCAAACAAATGTTTCAAATTCTTGTTAAACAAATGACTTATTGTTTGTAGATTGTTGGAATATTTACCATCTCTACCTCAAGATGCTGTTCAGATGTACAGAGAAATTATGGATATATTTCACTCAGTGTCGGCCAAGATGGCCAACAGAAAGAGGAGATATACAGCCAGGTGTGTACATGTCTTTATTATATCAGTATTTTATACTCTCACTAATTAAGAAGGTTGGGGTACATCAATATCTGTGCTTTATAATATTTAATCCATATTTTGAATGAAATTTATTTTGATACATTAAAAAAAAGTAATAATAAGACTTTAATAATATATCTGACATGTCCAAAGTCCTGTGTATTGTACAGATTTGTGTATAGAAACCTCTGTTATTTAAAGATTACAAAAAGATCTTCAAAATATTATCACTAATCAAAGTTGAATTTTCTTCAAAGCAGCAAATAAATCGTTAACTAGATTTTTTGTAGGGTAAACAGGTTTTTGTCTGTCTGTCTATTTTTAGCATCAGCTGGTTTTCACTTGTCTGTCTGTCTATTTTTAGTATAAACTGGTTTTCACCTGTCTATCTATTTTTAGTATCAACTGGTTTTCGCCTGTCTCTCTATCTATTTTTAGTATAAACTGGTTTTCACCTGTCTGTATCTATTTTTAGTATCAACTAGTTTTCGCCTGTCTGTCTGTCTATCTATTTTTAGTATAAACTGGTTTTCATCTGTCTGTCTTGTCTGTCTATCTATTTTTAGTATAAACTGGTTTTCACCTGTCTCTCTGTCTATCTATTTTTAGTATAAACTAGTTTTCACCTGTCTGTGTATCTATTTTTAGTATCAACTGGTTTTTGCCTGTCTGTCTGTCTATCTATTTTTAGTATAAACTGGTTTTCATCTGTATGTCTATCTATTTTTAGTATAAACTGGTTTTCACCTGTCTCTCTGTCTATCTATTTTTAGTATCAACTGGTTTTCGCCTGTCTGTCTGTCTATCTATTTTTAGTATAAACTGGTTTTCATCTGTCTGTCTTGTCTGTCTATCTATTTTTAGTATAAACTGGTTTTCACCTGTCTGTCTGTCTATCTATTATTAGTATCAACTGGTTTTTACCTGTCTCTATTTATTTTTAGTATCAACTGGTTTTCACCTGTCTGTATCTATTTTTAGTATAATTTGATCATTGTTTACTTTCTTTTTCAGATTTACTTGTCAGTTGGCTATTACAGAATTCAACCTTAACAAAGATGTTGCAGAAAATGTTTTAATGTCAAGTAATCCTTATCAACCACAACCAACTGAACCTGTTATTAGAAATCTAAATATAGGCTTTGCTGTAGATTTTGAAACGAAATTAGGGAAATCCATTAATTCTCTAAGACAAATTGAAAGTCACATGGATCATATGAATATTGATCAAATATCTATGGAATCTAATAGTCCTGGACAAAGTGGAGCTGTGGGCACTGATGTGTCGGCCACGAAAGAAAGTATGCTTCATAGCCAACAGGTGTTTGACACATTTGAACAATGTCTGCACATTTCTGATGAAATGGAGTCTGTAATGGCATATTATTACAAAGACGAAGATGACTCAAAATCTTATAACTTTGAAGAAATATTTGACATAGATAACACGGACATCAATTTCCCGGTCAATTTACCGAACACGTCAAAGTCAGAGGAGAGCAACACTTCTACACAAGATTTATCCTGGGATTCCTACGTTGAAATGAAGCCAGAAATAGAACAAGAAACGGAGGATTTTATTAACGAGATTTTAAACATACCAGATTTAATAAAGCACCACAATGATCATAACATTAGCCATGTAGAAACCTTGGAGGGGGTTTCACGATCACGGTCTAATTCTTATAAAGTGTCATGGGAAGGCTCGCCACGATCAAGGTCAAATTCATTCATTGGAGCAAGGTCAAGTACCAGTAAAAGATTATTGGAACTTTCGTCTCGATCTAGATCAAATTCTAACGTTAGTATGTTGGAAGTTCCGTCTCTATCTAGATCAAATTCTAATATAAGTATGTTAGAAGGTTCATGTCGATCATGTTTGAAATCAACATCACAGTCAAGTTCACTATCAAATATAGACAATATGGCAGATGTTTCTAGATCAAATTCTGATATAAGTACAAGTTAGTGCTACTAATTATGTTTTATTTTGTTATTGATGGTTCAACAACAACTTTTGTTAAATTTTAATGTTAGACAATCACTATTTATTAACAAACAAAAAATGTTGAAACTATAAAAAATAAACAATGCACATTTTAATGATGTATATAGATATGTTTGTTTTACATTGTGGGTTTTTTTTGTTTTTTTTTAATTAAATGTTGTTTTGATGTGTATAATATGATTTAGTAATTAATCACCTCTAGTTTTTAGTATGCTTTGTATAAACCAATAGTTAGTAGGTTTTAAGACGAATGTATTATTTAAGATTGTAGGTTTTAACACGTATGTATTTTTTAAGGCTGTTATGTAAGATAGAATTTTAAAGAGAACAGCTTAAAATAACAAAATTGGGATGAAGGAGTTATTTTGTCATTTTCGCATTTTCGATGTCCAAAATTTTCCTCATGTGAAAAAATATTGTTGACCCAGATATACAATCACTATTGGTAGGCGAATGATGATGTGTTTATTTTTTTAGCTGTCTTAAAATAGACTGTTTCAGTATATTTAATTGATGATATTGTCAGTGACATATACGAGCACTTGATAAGCGAATGATGATGTGTTTATTTTTTTTGCTGTGTTAAAACAGATTGTTTCAGTATATTTAATTGACAGGATTTTTTCAGAAACTGTTATATTTATTTTTGTCTGTTTTTGACTTTTCCCTTAAAAAAAACCGTGAAAATAAATGATTTGACTTGTTGTTGTTTGTGTTGTTGTAGATTTGTTTAGATTCACGATTGTCACTGTTGTCTGTGATTGATAATAATTTTAGAGCGACATCCAAAATTTGGATTGTATCATGGTTAGATTTACATATACATATGTAATTGGTGCCTTTCACCACAAGTTTTATTGTGGTTTTTGGTGATATTGTTGACCATCTTTATTTTGTGGTTGACGGTCATATTGTTGACCATCATTATTTTGTGGTTTGTGGTTATATTGTTGACTATCACTATTTTGTGGTTTGTGGTCATATTGTTGACTATCACTATTTTGTGGTTTGTGGTCATATTGTTGACCATCACTATTTTGTGGTTTGTGGTCATATTGTTGACCATCACTATTTTGTGGTTTGTGGTTATATTGTTGACCATCACTATTTTGTGGTTTGTGGTCAGATTGTCAATCAATGCATATATAGTATTAAACATTTCATGTTATATTTAGCCCTGCCACATATTTGTGCCTGTCCCATCTAGTCAGAACCTAGATTTCTATCAGCATGTGTCATGATTTTTCTTGTGTTCAATGATTTGAGGTCAGAGGTGGTCGTTTGTTTTGTTGGTCAATGATTTTAGGTGAGAGGTGGTAGTTTGCTTTGTTGGTCAATGATTTGAGTTGAGAGGTGGTCAATGATTTGAGGTGAGAGGTGGTCAATGATTTGAGGTGAGAGATGGTCGTTTGTTTTGTTGGTCAATGATTTGAGTTGAGAGGTGGTCAATGATTTGAGGTGAGAGGTGACTAATGATTTGAGGTGAGAGGTGGTCAATGATTTGAGGTGAGAGGTGGCTAATGATTTGAGGTGAGAGGTGGTCAATGATTTGAGGTGAGAGGTGGCTAATGATTTGAGGTGAGAGGTGGCTAATGATTTGAGGTGAGAGGTGGTCGTTTTGCTTTGTTGGTCAATGATTTGAGTTGAGAGGTGGTCAATGATTTGAGGTGAGAGGTGGTCAATGATTTGAGGTGAGAGGTGGTCGTTTGTTTTGTTGAGATTGGTTAAATTGTTCACCATCGCTATTTAAGCTTTCATTTTCATAATATATCATACATGTACATATATCATTTAATTATATTTCTCTTTTCGTGTTTATTTATTTTTTTTAACATTTATCATTTCATATAATTTTGCTTTTTATTTTTTTACACTAATTTTGGATATGCCACTTCAATGCAAACATTTTAGTTTTTGTTTTTTTTTTACATAAAATTAATTTTCTTGAAAAAAAAAAGAAGAAAAAAATCTTAAATTTTATTTTAATTTTCATGAAAATGCAAGCATTTTGTTGTGTATCTTCCATTCTCACATAACATTGTCTTCTAGTCCAAGTATTTGTTTTCATGTTGTTGTTTTTTGTTGGCCTACATTTGAAATATAAAATGTTTAGTAATACATGAAATTGGTAGTTTGATATTTCGTTGTTTACCCTCTGTTTTACATTGAAGTTGGTGATGCTCTGAATTTCATGATTTGATGGTAAAAATAAAAAAATAAATAAAAAAAACTGATATCCCAGGGTTCATCAAACCAGATGAAATGGTTTCAATAAATTTGCTCTACTTCTACTCTTAAGGGAAGTTTTAATCACCCTTTGGAAATCAGTATTTATTTTCACAAATAATCAAACAGTTTCTTGTATATTCACACGTACAGAGCTCCCATTCTACTGTATTTGATCTATACAGGGTTTGATTTTCAATATTTCATTCCAAACTTGTTGATTGCATCTTTTTAAAGATCTTTGAGCAGCATGTGTGTTTTACTAAAGCTTGGTAACATGTGGTAGAGTAGAAAGAAACACTTCAAATAACCAGAAACTCTTGGGAATTTTCAAAGATTTTCACCCACTTCACCCTCAAGTGTTCTAACAGAGATGTCAAGTTGCTGCACACAACTTTATGTGTGTGATGAGGTTAGATATCCCACAAAAAGTTCATAATCTATTGAAAAAATGCCAGAAGTCGAGATTAAAGAGTAAAGCTGTGTAATATGGTGCTATAAAGAGTTTCATGGTTTACTAATTAACATATTATACAATAACATATATTGTTTTATTAGCATACAATGTACAATTAAAGTAAAATAAAGCATTTGCAAAAGTCATCTGATACAACTAATGTGACCTGTTGTCAGTCATGGGAACAATCTGTTGTACCTTTTGGGAGATAGATTAAGAATTAACAAATTTATAATTATCTCCCTTTTTTCTTGTATATCTGTGAAGAGATCAGGAATTAACAAATTTATAATTATTCTCTTTTTTTGTATAACTGTGAAGGAACTGGGTACCAGTTTTGTGATTTGCATGTAATGTCAGAATTGACCAACCTTACACGTCAGGTTTTATATGTCTAATTTTGTCTACAAACCTTACTTGTAAATTTTTATCACTAGAATGTTTGAAATATGATGGTCTTCCTGTATTTATACATTTTGATTGGTTCTTCCTATTTTGAAAAACAGCCAATCAAATTGTTTTTTAATTTACAATTAGCTACAGGTAAGTTTGTCAATGGTTGAACCCTGACGATTGAGAATTAAGGATTTACATATTGGGAATCTTTAATATTAATTGATAATCTTAAAATAAAATAAGATTTCAATTAAAATGATAATAACAGAAACTATCTTCACCAAAAAAACTTCAGATAGAACATATTTTACCAATTTAATTCAAATTATTTTACTACATTATTTTTGTTTTGAAATAGTCCCTGTTAAAAGTGCATTGTTGGAATAACATTTGTGAATGTCTTTATAACCTATATATTCTGGATTTGCACTATGAAATCCAACCAAAATGATATTGTAAAAATATCCTGATGTCAGGTTTGTTCTATATCAGAATATTGTGTAATGTACAATAATGTGCCAAAAGTGAATCACGTTTTCAAAATTACCTCCAAAAAAATCTCAAGAGTTTGTTTCTTGTCCCAACTTGAAATGAAATGAAATATAAAAAAAAAAACCCATTAAAACAGAATATTCTACAGTTGTGCAATATTAAAATTATTTTATTTTCTCATGGTCAACTAGTATTTGTGAATTAAACTCAAATTGAATCTGATGTCACAGTTTACTATATATTTATAGTAAGGAAAGTTTGAAGATACCAAAGGAAAACTAAAGAACACAAGCTTAAAACAGGTGGTGAACTCGGGTGCTCCGAAGGGCAGTTCCTGATTCACTAGTGGCACCCGTCATGTTACTCTTGTTACAAACCCAGTAAGGTTAAAATTTCTAATTTGTGTTTATCTTATTAATACTTCAACATTTGTGTGTGTATGTATTAACCATATAGATTTTTTAAAGTTTCTTATTAGTGGTACAAGTTTCATGAAAATCCAACAAGAAACAATATCAGGAGAAATTATTTAAAAATAGATTGGCTTCTCACTTTTAGCACTTTGCTGTAGATGTAAATTTGACAGTACAATAATATTAGATGTAGATATAAATCTTGACAAGTTGGATTTTCTGTATATTGTTTATGTAAATAAAATGTAAAGTAATATATATATATATTTATAATAATTGTTGTATGATGTTGTTATTGTACAGAATTGTGAGCCAAAAATACCATGTTAAAAATAGCTATACCTTGTACATATACAGCTACAATGATGATTAAAAGTAATAATTATCTTTTGTTCATTTATTACAAAAATACAGGTTTGGGTTTATGATGTTTAATGCCACTTTCAACAATATTTCAGTTATATCATGGCAGTCAGTTTTATTGGTGGAGGAAAATGGGGTACCTGGAGAAAACCAACGACCTATCACTAGTCATTACCAACTTGATCACATAATGTTGTATCGAGTACACCTCGCTATGAACGGGGTTCGAACTCACAACTTTAGTGATGGTAGGCACCGATCACGGCCCCAACCTGTTTCAGTGACCTCTATTAAGCAATAACTTATTTATTATGTGACCTTATTTTACTTTCCATTCATAGTGCATTTCACATTAATTAAACCTGTATATAGTGGCCACCTGTCGTTTGACCCTATTTTAATATTCTCTTGGAAGGTCACATAAGACAGGTTTGGCTGTATATGTATATCCATAAAGGAGGAAGTTTACAAGGGTCCCTTTTTACCCCCTAATTAACATCAAAGGTACATATAACTACATCAAGGGTGTAAGGGTTAGTGTGCTCATCTCAAAGGTGAGTTAGATCACTGTTTTGAGCCCCTGTCAGATCAGACCAAAGACTATGAAATTGGTATTTGTTTCTCCTCCGCTAAGTACACAGCATTAAGGACTAAGAACAAAGACTGGTTGGCTGAAGTCGGGATAATGTGTCCGAGTGTGACGACATCTTTACCTGTGGACTGTTGCTTCAGTAACTTACTACAACCACTAAACATCCAAATAAACATATTGGTCTATTACTAATCAGATAAGACCTGCATTTCCATCTAGAAATGCAAGGGTTTTTTGTGTTCAATGATTAAAGGTGAGACGTGGTTGTTCAATGATTAAAGGTGAGATGTGGTTGTTCAATGATTAAAGATGAGATGTGGTTGTTCAATGATTAAATATGAGATGTGGTTGTTCAATGATTAAAGGTGAGATGTGGTTGTTCAATGATTAAAGGTGAGATGTGGTTGTTCATTGATTAAAGATGAGATGTGGTTGTTCAATGATTAAAGGTGAGATGTGGTTGTTCAATGATTAAAGGTGAAATGTGGTTGTTCAATGATTAAAGGTGAGATGTGGCTGTTCATTGATTACAGATGAGATGTGATTGTTCAATGATTAAAGGTGAGATGTGGTTGTTCAATGATTAAAGGTGAGATGTGGCTGTTCGTTGATTAAAGGTGAGATGTGATTGTTCAATGATTAAAGGTGAGATGTGGTTATTCAATGATTAAAGGTGAGATGTGGTTGTTCAATGATTAAAGGTGAGATGTGGTTGTTCAATGGTTAAAGATGAGATGTGGTTGTTCATTGATTAAAGATGAGATGTGGTTGTTCAATGATTAAAGGTTAGATGTGGTTGTTCAATGATTAAAGGTGAGATGTGGTTGTTCAATGATTAAAGGTGAGATGTGGTTGTTCAATGATTAAAAATGAGATGTGGTTGTTCAATGATTAAAGATGAAATGTGGTTGTTCAATGATTAAAGGTGATATGTGTTTGTTCAATGATTAAAGGTGAGATGTGGTTATTCAATGATTAAAGGTGAGATGTGGTTGTTCAATGATTAATAGATGTGGTTGTTCAATGATTAAAGGTGAGATGTGGTTGTTCAATGATTAAAGATGAGATGTGGTTGTTCATTGATTAAAGGTTAGATGTGGTTGTTCATTGATTAAAGGTGAGATGTGGTTGTTCAATGATTAAAGGTGAGACGTGGTTGTTCAATGATTAAAGGTGAGATGTGGTTGTTCAATGATTAAAGGTGAGATGTGGTTGTTCAATGATTAAAGGTGAGATGTGGCTGTTCAATGGTTAAAGGTGAGATGTGGTTGTTCATTAATTAAAGGTGAGATGTGGTTATTCAATGATTAAAGGTGAGATGTGGTTGTTCATTGATTAAAGGTGATATGTGGTTGTTCATTGATTAAAGATGAGATGTGGTTGTTCAATGATTAAAGGTGAGATGTGGTTGTTCAATGATTAAAGGTGAGATGTGGCTGTTCGTTGATTAAAGGTGAGATGTGATTGTTCAATGATTAAAGGTGAGATGTGGTTGTTCATTAATTAAAGGTGAGATGTGGTTATTCAATGATTAAAGGTGAGATGTGGTTGTTCAATGATTAAAGGTGAGATGTGGTTGTTCATTAATTAAAGGTGAGATGTGGTTATTCAATGATTAAAGGTGAGATGTGGTTGTTCAATGATTAAAGGTGAGATGTGGTTATTCAATGATTAAAGGTGAGATGTGGTTGTTCATTTTATAGATACAGTATTGTTAGATTTGTTGACCATCACTGTTTAAACTTTCTATTGATAATCATCATCTCATCAGAAACGTAACATGTTCTTGCCATGATATGGCTGAAAAATAGCACAATTGGTGTTAATAACTTAATCAACAATCGCTAACTCAGAAGCTGAAATTAAGTTAACACTATGATTCATGGCACAAAATAAAGGTTTGGTAATATTTTGGGAAATTCTAATCCTATACGTTTTCAAACAAAAGCCTCAAATGCCACTGTCAAAATATTCATCTTTATGGATTATTGATGACCTGTGATTATTTATCTTTTATTGTTAGTGAAGAACGCTGAATTGTTCTATTATTTATGTATTAGTTAGACAAGATTGTAGTAAAAGGGGAAGCCCTTGTCACTTGATAATGGTGACCCGGTATAACCCTTTCTGTGCAGGGGCGTAGGAGCCGCGTGCAAGGGGGTACGTGGAAGCAGAAAAGTTAAGAAAATCACGATATTTAAGCTTAAGGGTCTCAATAATGTATTCTTAGAAGGTAAATAACATGTTTAAATTTGTTTTTGCTTGTCAGTTTCAGGTCCTCTCTTGAAGGCCCGAAGCTCTTCCACTTTCCGGTATTTTCCTGAAGCTTGCATCTCATTTTACGGTCCATTTCAAATGCTTGACACCCCACATTTTCATGTCCACCCTAAAAGTTGCACCCCAATTTATACGCCTCCGATTTCATATACAATTAAGACCCCAAGGTATTTAGAATCCAAGTCAGTCTAAAACTTGAATATATGCAACAATGGGGTATAGCTTTCATGAATTCTTGTTTACCAGGTGAGCGATACAGGTTGATGAAGACCTCTTGATATTAGTGAAAAGGTTTTAAAAAATGGGAAAACCCTTCACTGTTTAAAATGACTTTGCATACAGTTATTAAATCGGTCTTGTAATATTACACCAAGTTATAAAAGAACACTACTTATCCAAATTCTAGATACATGTAACAAGATTTGACTGTCAAAATATTTGGTAAATATCAGGTTTAATATAGTTAAACATCACCAAAATTATATCGTACAAAGAATAAAGATTAAAGACTTATACTTTAGTATTGTATTATAGCCAATAATTATGTGTGTATACTGTATAGTAAACAAGAGGATATCCTGTACACTGCTGCCAAGTACTACTATATTTATATCTGACATATGTCATATTAAATATAGGGATATCCTGTTGATAATAATCCCCCAAAAATATGAATATTTGTCGTTGTTATTTACTTGTCAAAGTTTGTTAGTGACTTACGGCAGGTCGGTGGTTTAAAACTGTTCTCCTGGTTCTATGGTTTCCTCCACCAATAAAACTGACCGCCACGATACAACTGAAATATTGTTGAAAGTGGCGTTAAACACCATAACAACAACCTCAAATTGCCATCCTTTTAATTTACCTTTGGTGAACCTGATCATTGGCACCGATTCTAAATTCAACATGGCCACCAGATCCAATAAAGCATGTTATTTGTTTACCCTGAAATCTCTCTTGTTCATAAACTACTCAATAGTTTGATATTTATCTAGGCCTACATTGTAGTATGTGAAATTGTGGAGATTTGAAATCCAATATGGCTGTCGCCGTAGAACATAATGGAACACAGAACCCTATGGAAAATGATATAAAACATTTCCTTGGAGTCTAGAGACTACACTGAACCAAAATTGAGCAATATTGACCTTACAAGGTTTACATCAACAATCAAACACTGCTACCACTACATGACAAAGTTTAATATAGGACTTAATTAATTTATTTTTCTATATATTTCCTTGAATCATTTTTTAATAACTATTTAAAAAGAAAAGGGACTAGAATGGTTCTATATAAAAAAAAATCAAATCTGGAGAATGTAAAAATTTCTTTGTCGATGGGAAAGTTGTCATCATCAATGTTAATTAAGAAATAAATCATGTGTTTTGAGTTTTATCATGGGTTGGCAGGATATTAGTAATTTAAAAAAAATACTAATATCCGCCAACCCATGTTAAAACTCGAAACACATTCTGGATTCCATGAATTATTTCGATTCTGTTATATCTAACAGTACAAATAAGGTAGTATACTTTGATTGGAAGACGGTAATTTATATTTAATTGCGGACAATGTCGCACACAATTTATGCTGCCAAATTCGAGCAGACGATAACTCATCAACATGTACTTTTACGTCGGGAAAGTCAGTCGTATTGATGGAGCATTAGTAAAGGACGAAGTCCTTATAACTGTAGGCTGTCCGATTTTTCCTCCTTTCTATATTGATAGTCAAATATCTGTTCACCAGAAGTTTAAAAAATAGATCAATTGATATTTAGAAACGCAAAAGAAATATATTTCAATGAAAAATTCCCAATTCTTTAATTATTTACTCTATGCAAAATCGAAATAAACTTGAAATAAAATTCTAATAAAAAAATCTCTTTCTACGAAACTCTTGACGGAAGAGCGGCGTAGGTAAAATGAACGGAACAGCCATAAATCAAAGAGAGATAACTCCAGCCAAATAATTAAAAAAAAATATTAAAATGTACTTGAAAAAAAAAAATACATTCCCTTCTCACGCCTCCCTCTTGAAATTATAGGACTTCGTCCTTCAAACAGATTATGCCTGTCTCATATTAACAATAATATTGTGTTTGCATGTTTTACTTGCACGTCGCATATGCTTAATTGTTGATATGTTGATTATTTTCAGTGAATAATAGATGCTTAAAACGTTAACAACCGTGTAAATAGTTTTATTTTGTGATTTTATCACCTGGCTTAGCATCGTGTAATGGGTTTTCGTACTATTATCGATTTTCCGACATAGCGATTAACAGTGTTAACCCTTCATTCATATGACGATTGGAATTTTCAAAGAATGGCTAGTTAAATATTTCTTTGTACATAAGATTGTTTTAAAAGCCATTCTTGTATTTTAATATACTCTCGATTATCTGGCAACTTTTGCTGTCAGTAAAATGGCGTCATAGGTTTTCGTATGAAGTAAAAACAGGGCCAATATACGGGATGGAAACGAATATAAAATCCGGAAATGGCTGGTTTTAGAATTTCATGGTTCTGGTCATCTACAAATCATACTACATCTAAATAAAATAACAATGTTTGAAAATGACACTTTCAAAATTGTGTTTACTTTTGATGTTTTTTTTAGTGCTGAAACCACATGCACCGCAAGGTGACATGTATTTTATATAAGAAACAGGCACATTTCAGTCAGCTCCTTTGTTTACAAGTACGATCAGTGACCCCATGACAGTCACATGACAGGAAGAGCCGGTGTCTGAGAGGCAGACGACATAGTTCAATTTTATATAGCCCTTCTGGATTTTTTTCCAGCTACTTTATAAATGAAGTAAATTTTTAGCATTACAAAAAGTATGAATCAGTAGGTAGGTTCACTATTTTTGGTACTTACGTCTTTAAAAGCAACCTTGAACATTTTTGACAGATGTCACGTTAGAGTCCTGTTTACGTTCCAGAAATAAAAACCGGAAGACACGCCAAAAATAACGCGTGCACTGTGGAAATCAAAATAAAATGGATGATACGAAAACATATGACATACGAAAACACATACCGTGGCGATAAATGTTTGCACCGCACACGTGCTAATGAGATTTTGCCATCTAATTAATCAATCGTTTGTTTGCAAAGCGAAAGAAGGACGTTATGTTAGAATATATGTTTTATGCTGATAAGAAATTAAAGAATATACACGACTGTAGCCGAATAAAGAATAAAATTAGCAAATCAACGAATAAATGTTATATTTTCTGAGAAACCACTGACCTTATTCAACCCACAATGTATATAGCTTATTATTTGATAATAAATTGACAGTTTATAAATCTCTAGGCGAGTGATACAGGTTCAGGTGAGCCTCTAGTTTTGTTTTCATGTTGTATTATTTTTTCAATGGGTCGAAACCTTCTCAGTTTAACCTAATAGAAAGACGTTACTTGTGATTATCTAGGGGTAATTTTGCAAATTAGAAGCAAAGGGAAAATGCTGTAATTCACTAGATTAACACAAAAGTACTTTTATTCCAGTTCATTTCCATGGTGACAAATACATGTATAGATTATGAACGACATTGGGGGCTATATCACTTGGATGGTGCAATGGTCTGGCAAACAAAAGATATTTGGTATCTGCTGCCTCATCGCTAACCACAGTCAACATTATAGAGTAAGAACAAAGACCAGTTTGTTCGGAATCGAGATATGTATTCGAATGGAACGACAATGTCTACAATGTAGACCGTTACTTTAGTGAGCTAGTACTACAAAATCCAACTAGGTGTGTTGGTCTAGTTCATCACCTTCTCATCAAAAGTACCCTGTTTTCTCCATAAAAAGCTGAAACTGAAAAAAAATAATGTTCGACTGGTATGACACTTCGTTCCACTCGGATATTTTCCTGACTCTGGGCCAACCAGTCCTTGCTCTTGCTCCTTAATGCTGCGTGCTTATAGAAGTAAGTGAGTAATTGTTGTTAAACGCCAATTCAGCAATTTTTCAGCTATGTCATGTCAAGAACAGGTTAATTTTCAATGAGATGATGATGAGGTTCGCTTTGTACTAGACCAACACACTTAGTTGGAATTTTATAGTGCTAGCTCAGTAGCTCACTGAAACAACAGTCCGCCGCGGATAGATTTGTCGCCCCACTCGGACACATTAACCTGATTCCGAGCCAACCAGTCTTTGCTCTTTCTCCTTAATGCTGCATGCTTAGTGGAGAAGCATCAAATAGTCTTTGGTTTGACCCGACAGGGGATACGAACTCACGATCTACCACACTCAAGGTGAGCACGCTAACCATTACACCACCGATGCGATTTTCAAAATGTGAGAATGAGTTGAGTAATTAATGAAATATCACAAACATAATTTTCTGTGGTTTTAAATTTATATGAAATTACGTCAATAGAATAAGTAATGAAATGTTCGACAAGGCCAAGTATATCTTACAATAATACACTCCTCTGACGTCACACTATAATTCGAACAGTGGAATATTTTTAAGAATCTACAATTTATTCTTTTGTTCTTGAATATATGAACTTTAACCTTTTACTGTTTTAGGCTTAAAAACGTAATATAAATATTTTGAGATTTTCGGGTATCGAACCACTGCTGGGCTATTCAAGGTCTACTTCGACTTTCAAAACTTCCATCTAACCACTCGGCTACAGTGACCACACTACTAAATTCTATAATTAGTATATAATATGACTTTTGATAGTAAGCTTTGTTAAAAAAATATCAACAATTTGTTTAAGAAAGCAATTGATCAATATATACAAGACACGCAATCTAATTAAAATTAAATCTCAGAACTTGCTCCCTATTTTCATTTTGTTGTTTACATGTCGCGCGTTTGAGATCTAAAAACACCCGATCAAGCGTCATCAATTGTTAAAAATAGTTTTTGTTTATGTCTCCAGATAAAATTCTACTGCATCACTGCTTTCTGAAATATTAAATACAATATTTAAATATGATTCGTTGTTACTTTGGAAACTTCAATGATTGTATACTTTTCAAAAGTCAACCTCATCTATTTATGTCATCTCAACTAATTTAGTGAGGGGTGTCGTGGTCGTGATCGTATGGTAGTTGGATTCACAATTTGCCTATCACCACTGATGTTGTGAGTTTGAATCTCGATCAGGGCGAGGTGTACAACATTATGTAATAAAGTTTGTCAGTGACTTGCGACAGGTCGATGGTTTTCTCCGGGTCCTCCGGTTTCCTGCACCAATAAAACTGACTACCACGATATATCTGAAATATTGTTGAAAGTGGCGTTAAACACAATAAAGCAATCGAACAAACATTTGTTTGCGCAACATTGTAGTCTAAGGGAAATAACTCGTATGTATAATCTTCTCTGACACCATTGAAATTTAAACATCCATGTACATTTGAAATACATGGTTACCATCATTAGACCATACAACATGGTTACCATCACTACACCAACTGTAATGAGAGTTCTTACATCACTAGACCAACTGTAATGAAAGTTCTTACAACACTAGACCAACTGTAATGAGAGTTCTTACATCACTAGACCAACTGTAATGAGAGTTCTTACAACACTAGACCAACTGTAATGAGAGTTCTTACAACACTAGACCAACTGTAATGAGAGTTCTTACATCACTAGACCAACTGTAATGAGAGTTCTTACAACACTAGACCAACTGTAATGAAAGTTCTTACATCACTAGACCAACTGTAATGAGAGTTCTTACAACACTAGACCAACTGTAATGAAAGTTCTTACATCACTAGACCAACTGTAATGAGAGTTCTTACATCACTAGACCAACTGTTATGAGAGTTCTTACAACACTAGACCAACTGTAATGAAAGTTCTTACATCACTAGACCAACTGTAATGAGAGTTCTTACATCACTAGACCAACTGTAATGAGAGTTCTTACATCACTAGACCAACTGTAATGAGAGTTCTTACAACACTAGACCAACTGTAATGAAAGTTCTTAAAACACTAGACCAACTGTAATGAGAGTTCTTACATCACTAGACCAACTGTAATGAGAGTTCTTACATCACAAGACCAACTGTAGTGAGAGTTCTTACATCACTAGACCAACTGTAATGAGAGTTCTTACATCACTAGACCAACTGTAATGAGAGTTCTTACATCACTAGACCAACTGTAATGAGAGTTCTTACATCACTAGACTGGCTACCCTCACTAGACCGGTTACCATCACTAAGACCAAGTGTAATGAGAGTTTTTGCATCACTAGAACAACTGTAATGAGAATTCTTACATCACTAGACCAACTGTAATGAGAGTTCTTACATCACTAGACCAACTGTAATAATAGTTCTTACATCACTAGAACAACTGTAATGAGAATTCTTACATCACTAGACCAACTATAATGAGAGTTCTTACATCACTAGACCAACTGTAATGAGAGTTCCTACATCACTACACCAACTGTAATGAGAGTTCTTACATCACTAGACCAACTGTAATGAGAGTTCTTACAACACCAGACCAACTGTAATGAGAGTTCTTACATCACTAGACCAACTGTAATGAGAGTTCTTACATCACTAGACCAACTGTAATGAGAGTTCTTACATCACTAGACTGGCTACCATCACTAAGACCAAGTGTAATGAGAGTTCTTGCTGTTGGATGTTTTATCCACATCTTGTTCCTGATGCTTTTGTTATTTTCACAGAGCTGGTAACTGTTTCCAAAATCTTGTCAGTTGAAGCCTCCATTAGTTCTTTAAAGGAGAGATCGCCATTACTTAATCTTTTATCTAGAGAGGAGAGAGTAAGGCAGTTGAGAAGGTTGCTGACGAAATTTGTGAGGAGGAAAATTGTGACGAATGTATATTTATTATTAAGCATAATTACTAATGGACTCCGTCGAGGACTATTCTTGTAAACAGACAATACGAGAAAAATGTCGACGTCAATACACCTTTAGATCGACCATTAATTTAAATGTTAATGGAACTTGTCTCGTCCGATACTCCTTTAGATTGACCATTAATTCAAATGTAGTGGAACTTGTCTCATCCGATACTCTTTTAGATTGACCATTAATTTAAATGTAGTGGAACTTGTCTCATCCGATACTCCTTTAGATTGACCATTAATTTAAATGTAGTAGAACTTGTCTCATCCGATACTCCTTTAGATTGACCATTAATTTAAATGTAGTGGAACTTGTCTCATCCGATACTCCTTTAGATTGACCATTAATTTAAATGTAGTAGAACTTGTCTCATCCGATACTCCTTTAGATTGACCATTAATTTAAATGTAGTAGAACTTGTCTCATCCGATACACCTTTAGATTGACCATTAATTTAATGTAGTAGAACTTGTCTCATATCCGATACACCTTTAGATTGACCATTAATTTAAATGTAGTAGAACTTGACTCATCCGATATTCCTTCAGATTGACCATTAATTTAAATGTAATGGAACTTGTCTCATCCGATATCCCTTTAGATTCACCATTAATTTAAATGTAGTGGAACTTGTCTCATCCGATACCCCTTTATCAGTTTTATAGTTTGTAACCCGTGATCGAACCCGTGATGTTCCACACCCAGGACGAACATGACAACCGGCCAAAGATGGATGAAAGGTGTCTGACTTGACCCCGGGATGGGTATAACAAACATCTAATTGTAATTAGAGTGTAGCTTACTGTAATACGTAACAAGGTTAACCAAAGTATGTGTCCGTTTTATCACCATATCAAAGTTATGTGCGTTTTATCTGATAGCGTTTGTAAAATTATTAACTGGCATTCGGCGGAAGTTATTTTTTATTCGGCGGAAGTTATTTTTCATCATATCGAATGCTTTCAACATGGATGAAGATTTTGGGGATTGCTTTCAAACAGAACAGGTAATGAAATTGGACCACCATTATCTTTTTTTTCCATTTGTCGGTAGACATTGTTAGAGATACCCGTATTATAATCAGTTTTTGAGAAAAGTAGGCTAATGAAAAAATATTTGTAGATCACAAGAGCCTACCTCATCTCTCAGTCACAAGGGCCTACCTCATCTCAGCAGTCACAATGGCCTACCTCATCTCAACCGCCACAAGGGCCTATCTCATCTCAGCAGTCACAAGGGCCTCCTCATCTCAGCAATCACAAAGGTCTACCTCACACCAGCAATCACAAGGGCCTACCTCATCTCAGCAGTCACAAGGGTCTACCTCATCTCAGCAGTCACAAGGGCCTACCTCATCTCAGCAGTCACAAGGGTTTATCTCATCTCAGCAGTCACAAGGGCCTACCTCATCTCAGCAGTCACAAGGGCCTACTCCATCTCAGCAATCACAAGGAACTACCTCATCTCAGCAATCACAAGTGCCTACTCCATCTCAGCAGTCACAAGTGCCTACCTCACATCAGCATCCACAAGGGCCTTCCTCATCTCAGCAGTCACAAGGCCTACCTCATCTCAGCAGTCACAATAGTTTATCTCATCTCAGCAGTCACAAGGGCCGTCATTATCTCAGCAGTCACAAGGCCTACATCATCTCAGCAGTCACAAGAGCTTACCTCATCTCAGCAGTCATAAGGGCCTTCATCATCTCAGCAGTCACAAGGGTCTACCTCATCTCAGTAGTCGCAAGTGCCTACCTCACCTTAGCAGTCACAAGTGCCTATCTCACCTCAGTAGTCACAAGGGCCTTCCTCACCTTAGCAGTCACAAGTGCCTATCTCACCTCAGTAGTCACAAGGGCCTTCCTCATCTCAGCAGTTACAAGGTCTACCTCATCTCAGCAGTCACAAGAGCCTATCTCACCTCAGCAGTCACAAGGGCCTTCCTCATCTCAGTAGTCACAAGAGCCTACCTCATCTCAGCAGTCACAAGGGCATACCTCATCTCAGCAGTGAAATAACATCTAGTATCCTTTACCTTAATAAATCTAGTTTACTATGTTTGAAATGGACCGTTGTGGTCGCGATTATTTGGTTGTTAGTTTTGCCTCTACTTATGCAATAAAAGTCTCGCATGCCTTAAAATATTTCGCAATATCAATAAGATGGCGATAAATACAAGAAGGACTAGGTAAGATCCTGCTTCATACCTTGACAGTAAGGGTCAACTAAGAAGGAAACTTTACAATAAAATATGTGGTTTTTTTTTTCTCATTGTGAACTTTCCATTTATTTCTTACTACTAATGTTATGCATTTTTTGTTGTGCAAACCTTTTACACGTTTATAATAACGCGATAACGGAGACCACCTCTAACACAGTAAACGGGGGGTGGTGGTGACTTACTATGATACCTATTACCGTAAAGGAAGGTAATCGTTATATACACAGCAATTTTGTGTTTCCATGACGAATTCTTGTCGAACAGACCTTGCTGTTAACGAGTTTTAACTGGAACAACATATTATATATAGGAACTGTGTATATATGTTTCTTTTGTTTCAGGTTCCTGTCCTTGTGTTAATTGTAGGCGGTTGTATATTTTTGACCGAACGGTCAAACGTGCTTCAATAGCCAAACAATCATTTAGCAGAGTTAGTAGAAAACCCAACGTTGAGAGATGAAAGCGGAAATATATTTATACATAGAAACAGTAGATATTTTTAATACATCCTTGATTTTTTGAGACAATAACAGTTTTCCTCCTCGAAAAATATATACTGAAGTTTTAAAAGAATGTATGTTTTATGGTATAAATGCTCTAGAAAGATTTCTGAAACAGGAAGCGGAAGACGATGCGAACAATAACCCGTGTAAAGGTGTGGATTTTTACCGCAGTATTACAAAAACTAATTATTGAAAATGGACCAAGATTTCTATTAGAAATAGGAATACATATAAAAGAGTTTTATAAACTTCACATGTCTAAAGAAATGACAGACTATGTTACCGGAAGTTCCAACGTAGCCATTAAAACAGTCAAAGAGGCTAATTGTTTGGTGTCCTGGTTATGGAGGGATATTCGTAGTGCAGGGTTTGGTGTTGCTGTCCAGTTTTATCCAGAGGATGGTACAACACACGAGAATGGCGTTAACTATTATTACATGAAGAAACTGAAATGTTTATTTATATTGAAATGAAACATTTGAATTTCATTTTCAATCTGCCGGTAGATCTATGTGAAGTGTACATGACTGATGAAATAGAAAGTAATTTTTACATATATTTCAAACTTATTTTCCCGTGGGAATACAAACTACCGCCCATAAGTCCCTCCCAGTGCCACCATTACACAACAATAAAATAAGTATGCATAAATACCAGTCAATGAGTTTGTGCAAACAGGATTAGGGTTAGCTCGTCATGCACGTATTTAACAAGTAGCCAAATATAATCGTAGGTATTTGTTAAACCATGCCTATAAGAATAACACAGTGTACCCTTGTCAGGAGAGAATGAAGGTAGTTATTTCTGTGAATACATAGAATGTAAATCTGTGTATTATTTTATTTCTACTAGTATTTAATAGTGAGTAAAGACCATGAGAGGTCCATTGCATATCACAGGTTTACTGACATTTTATCTAGATTGATTTACTTGTATTATTAGACCTTTGTTGTCATTTTATAATGCCATACTCATCCAGTTATATAAACGTTAGAGAAAACCGAAGGGGGCAATCAATAATAGACAATCTAGAGATACTGGCAACATTGAGCACACAAGGCACAGGATGAAGACATATAAAACACAAAAACACAACACACAAAACTTAAAACATGAGCATCACGGATCACACCAAAAGCCGGTGGGGGGTAGGGTGTGAATCCAGTGGCTCGCGAAGGGTAAGCAGTCCCTGCCTCTTATAACACACCCACCATGTTACTCATATGGTCCAGGTGTGTTGTACACCACAATGCGCAAACAAACACAAATAATGTAAATAAGACATATGAGCCCTTGTACAAACAACTGGGGGTAAAGATGAACCGATCATCGATCATGCAATAATTTGAATGTAGTTGATCGTAGATTAGAGTCCTGGTCGGGTCAAACCACAGACTATGAAATTGGGTATTTGTTGCTTTTCTGCTTAAAACACAGAATCAAGCAGTAAGAGCAAAAACTGACTGGCTCTGAATCAGAACAATGTGTAATGTGTCCAATCAAGTGGAGCGACATGTCTATCCGTAGAGTAGGTCAGTTTTAGTGAGCTACATGTAGCATTATAAAAGTGCAACTAGGGTGTTGGTCTAGTACAGAGCGAACATCATCATCATCTCATTGAATGTAGCTTGTTCTCCCCATGACATAGCTCAGAAAGTACTCGTTTGACATTAAACAATAAACATTGACTCACTATATGTGATGGTCAGCATGTTACAGGCATGTGGGAAACATTTGTATGAACCCATCATTTCACTAAGAGGGATGGTTTCAGTGCCGGAATTAGATAGAGAGAGGCCCTAGGCTATTCCACTTGTGAGGCCCCTCCCAATTCCCTGCCTTCACGACTGGAGTGTGCTTAATCAATTTGAATAAAGGCAAAGGTTTGTTTAGAAAGTACAGTACGTTATGACAGCATAAGTGTGAAAGTCTAATAACAGTGTTAAGAATATTATACACCTTGGCCGGAGTCCCCCTAAATTTTGAGGCCCTAGGTTTCAGCCTGTCTAGCCTATAGGTATATCCGGCATTGGGTGGTTTGGTCCACTGGTTGTACACCGTCACCTTTATTGAAGTGCCATGTCGAGTGAGAGGACATTATACATTATCTATTTTACTTCTGTTTCTACAATTTTCCGGATTGATTTTCTAATTTTTCGGCGGCGTGCATGTGGTATTAAATGCTTTTCATTTTATTTATAGCAGGACTGAAATATTGTTGAAAATGACGCTAAACGTCACAATTCTAAACTTATATATTCGTTACGGTCTTTTTTTACATGTATGTTTTACTAATTACAATCATTGATTCCCATTGTTTTTGAGGGTACCAGATGAAGGTTATTCTAGAAACGCGTCGTGCACACCAAATTAGATGGTTGGTTTGGTTTGGTTTAGGTTTATGGTGTTTAACGCCACTTTCAACAATATTTCAGTTATATCGTGGCGGTCAATTTTATTAGTGGAGGAAACCGGAGTACCCAGAGAAAACCATCGCCCTGTTGCAAGTAACTGACGAACTTTATCGCATAATGTTGTATCGAGTACACCTCGCCATTAACGGGGTTCGAACTCACAACTGTAGTGGTGATAGGCACTTATTGCACGGGTAGTTGTAAATCCAACTACCATACGATCACGACCACGACGGCCCCCATAAAATTAGATATCTACTTTTTATTAGGACGTTTCATTGATATCCAGTCTTTATTTCTATTTGTGATGGTATTTCAACATGACGATTTATTATCAATAATAACAGTATTACCAATAATTTGTTTACACTTAGATATAATTATATAAAGATAATGTAAATAAACAAATTAAAGTAATAATGTTTTGATTAGAAAACGGAAAAATCTAAATATTTCGTAAACCGTAGATTTTTTTTTAACGCATTCGACGAGAGTTTTGTCAGGAATTTTACTACCATTTTGGAATTGTATAAATATTTACGGTTGAAATTATTCTGAAGGCCCTGCTCATCTGAAAAATTACAAATTTTTAGCGTTATTTTGGTCTTTATTTCAGGCTAACTTCTTCAACATACGCCAAGTTTGCTCGTTAAATGAGATAGCCAACTCACCGCGGACGTAATCACATATAACAATAGGAACGACGGTGGTCCTGCAGCTGGTCTATTGTCTCTCGTCGAAGTGCCGGAGAAGGCTTTTGTTCCCTTCATGGTTAATGCATTTGACTACGTGACATTTATACACAGGCTTACCTGGAAAATTTTGAAAAAACGTGAAATCATAAATTTACATAATTACTGATTTTTAATTTGACCAAGTTATTTCAATCTTTCGGAAATAATTCGAAAAAGAACGGTCTTTTCTGCTAATAAATTCCCTGAAGTTAGACATAGAGTACACACTTATTGGATATGAATAAAATTTTATAGGTAAAAACGTTATGTACAATCTGTCATTTACAACCGGTGTACCCGTTCAATCTGTAATCATGTTGGACTGGATTTAGCTTTCCTCGTCGTCATCAAAATCAATTATTATTGGAGGAATCTCACTCCTATCAATGCAATTCTCATTCCTATGCTCCTTTTCTATTTTTAATACATGGTCGTCTGCCTTCGCCCAAACTTCCTTTGTAATTCTGCCAAATCCCCCCCCCCCCCCCCCCCCCCCCCCCCCATAAGTTCTTTCACATCCTTCAAACGAAAAATTGTATTATTGTTTTCTGCAACAAACCTTTTAACCTGTGCCCAAATAAGTTCTATGAGGTTCAATTCGCAATGCGAACAGCGGTTCTTAGAACTTCGTGACCGTGTAGGTTGGCAATTTTATCAGTTTTAAAAACGGAAAGGGGTTTCTTAAATTTGATTTTTTCATAAAGTTGTTTTTTAGTTTCAAGGGGCTGAAAAGGAATGTTGTGTTTTGAAAGATAATCTTGTAAGAGAGCTTTTCTCTGATTAAAGTTTGGCACAACAGTTTCTTCAGTCTTGATGTTGTGATAACTGGCATTATCTAAAACGATAACACTTGGGCTTTTTAATGCTGGCATAAGCTGATTTTCGAACCAGTTTAAAAAGGTGGGCCCGTTCATTTCTTGGTGATAATCCCCATCTTTAGCTTTGGCAAGAAAAACCAAATCACACCTCCTCCCGATTACCAGCGTGCAAAACTATCAACCTTTTACCTTTTCCTGAAGGGATCTTTGGGGCATCAGAACCATCAACTGGTAACCACATGTAGTCAGTGGCATGATTCTGATTAACCCAGGTCTCGTCCAAATATACAATTTCATACCCATCCTCTCGAAACTTTCTGATTTTACACGTACACCGATCATTTATTACTGACCTGTGATCATATAAAAGCTTCCTATTATCGCCGGACTTTTTATACTTATAAGAAGATCTAATAAAGTTAAAGTAAGCATTGATTTCGAGATTTTAATTGTATCTTCAATTTCTCTCTTAAATTTTGAGACTGTTGGGGCAATTTTCCTGTTGTACATGCTATGAACGGTCCGTTTAATAACGCAACGGTCAAAATCATCAAGAGTTTTCTTTCTTTCTTTCGGTCTGTTGGATTCAGGAGGACTTTTACCGTTTACAACTCTATACACAGAACTGTAAGATATGCCAGCAGCTTTGCATGTTCTTTTAATCAAATTATCTGGGGAATAAAGTGGTCTTCTCCTGGCCTTCTCAAGCTGAAAAAACCTGAATAGAATTAACACAACGTTTTTACAATCATTTGACAAGTCCTTTGTTTTACCCATTCTTGCGATGTTTATATATGTTAAGATGTCAAAAAATAGGTTTATTAAGAAATTTTATGTGAACTTTTAGAAAGATTTTAAAGTTTAAAAATGGAGTGTCAAAATATGCCTGTACACGTGTCTCTGTCTCTATCAAGGTAAGATTTACCTGGCTGCTACCTCTAGTTAGTTTACTCCCACCTCTATTTTGGCGGTAAAAATCGGGGAAATTGTCAAATTTCAGATGAGTGCAGCAATAATGAAAGGTTATGGTTAGATGAAATGCATATTTTAAAAATGTTGGTAAAATTCTGCACAAAACTCTCGTTTACTGTGTTTTAAAAAAATGTATTGTTTTCGAGAAAACTCAAATTTTCCGTTTTCTAATAAAAAAATTATTACTTTTAGTCAACACATTTTGTACAAAAACAAATCAACTCGACTGAACAGTGTGATTTCTTCAACACCAAACACCCATGAATGATGTCATGTTGTTTACATAGAAGGTAACATCTTCTATACAAGATCAGATTTGATATACTTATTGAAGCGTACATGAAATGATGTCAAATGCACATCTATATAGAGATTAATATGTAATGTCAACCAATCAGTGTCTGTTTTATGAATATTTACAATCAAATATTTGATATTATTGCAATAAAATTTGGATGATCTTCTTTATGGACCAGTCATTCAGCTTTACCCAATACAATTTGAAGGGTCTTTTTTTTGGATAATGAGAGTTTGTTCTATAAGTATCCATAATGAGTTTATTACAATAAAAGTGTTCTTTGTTTTGGATATCGAGAGTCTGCTGTAGGGATAACGACAGTCAATACTATTGCAATCAATTTGGAGACTGTGTTTATGTCCTACGTCTTTATATACACAACACTGTCGAATAACACATAGATGCTTCAACAGCAACTCCATGAAACCTGAAATATAAGACAATCTATCAGTTTATATATAACGTCATGTTCTGAATCATAAAGAATAAATATATTATGTATTAAGTTCATGGGCTTCAACAGCCACATCATGAAACCTGAAATTTAAGACAAACCATCAGTTCTGCATCATAAAGAATAAATATATTATGAATTACAACAACGCAGTTGACGCATATCCGGAAACGACTGCATGGCATGACTGCATCATCTCATTAAAATAACAACTGCATGACATGACTGCATCATCTCATTAAAGTGTGAGGGGTTTTTTTTGGTCCCATACCATAAGTTTAAGCCCCACTCTTTACTGAGGTATCCACCAAGGTATACATGTGACCTCTCACGCTCCTGGCTTTGTGGATACTTCTGTAAAAAGTAGGGGTTTAATATATATATATAGTCTAAGGGAATCTATATTATTAGTTATATAGGCTTTAGACAGGTAATACGGGCTCATATAACCTGTCTGTGTTTTATATTTCCAGAGCCGAAGGCGAGGGAAATATACAACTCAGACAGGTTATATGAGCCCGTATTACCTGTCTAAAGCCTATATAACGAATTTGTCATACTGCAATACCATGGGTCCATATTACCTGTGTAAAGCCTAAATAAAGAACATGACTACTATACATGTATTGTCTCGTGAACATTTAACCCCAGTTATGACTTTGCTTTAAAGAAGAAATTAATTCTTCAACATATTTAATAAACAACTTAACAATTTTAACAGAAAAATAACAAATGATTTAAAATTGCCTCAATATCGGCGTCAGAGTGACAGGCGAACCTGGGGGTCGCCATCTTGATTACGTATGATTTCAAAATGAGTTATCTTTCTTGGCACGTGCTTTCATATTACCGGCTAGAGCCGTATAATATGGATTAGTAAAATCGAGTAAATATTTGTCATACTGCAATAGAAAATCTAAGTGATCCGATTGGTTATTTACTCGATTTTACTAATCCATATTATACGGCTCTAGCCGGTAATATGAAAGCACGTGCCAAGAAAGATAATTCATTTTGAAATCATACGTAATCAAGATGGCGACCCCCAGGTTCGCTTGTCACTCTGACGCCGATATTGAGGCAATTTTAAATCATTTGTTATTTTTATGTTAAAATTGTTAAGTTGTTTATTAAATATGTTGAAGAATTAATTTCTTCTTTAAAGCAAAGTCATATCTGGGGTTAAATGTTCACGAGACAATACATGTATAGTAGTCATGTTCTTTATTTAGGCTTTACACAGGTAATATGGACCCATGGTATTACAGTATGACAAATTCGTTATATAGGCTTTAGACAGGTAATACGGGCTCATATAACCTGTTTGTGTCGGCTCAGGAAATATAAAACACAGACAGGTTATATGAGCCTGTATTACCTGTCTAAAGCCTATATAACTAATAATAATAGGCAGATCAAAAAGACCCTGACATATGCTGTATGTTTGAAAATACCAAAGGGGTAATCAGAAGTCGTAAATCGAAGAAGAACAAAAAATAAACAAACAAATTTGTGTTTGTTGTGTATAGTGATGTCCACGTATTGACTGTATATATGAGTAACATGGTGGGTGTCTTATAAGAAGCAGGAACTGCTTATCCTTCGCGAGCACCTGAGTTCACCCCTAGTTTTTTGGTGGGGTCCGTGTTTTTTAGTTCTATAGTTTTTTTTGTGTTATCCTATTATGTGCTTTTACGTTCTGAGTTCCGTGTTGTGATGTCCGTAACGATTTTTACATAACAATGATCAATGTTCGGTTCGTCGTTACCTTCGGATGTTTGTTGGAGGTCTCATGTCTTCTTTACGTTATTTACGTATAGTGGGGTCCGATGGTGTTGTTTTTGTGGTTTGTTCTTCTTCGTCGTGTGTAAACTATACTGCCAGTTTCTCTGAATTGTCCATATTTGATTGTCCTTTTGATGTTCTCTAGCGCTTAATTATCTACAAAACACTACACAGAAAACTAAAGATCGAGGAACACCAAGCACATTAAAAACCGGGATGAACTCGGGTGCTCTAAACAGTTCTTGCGTCACATGTGGCACTCGTCGTGTTGCAATTGTTACAATTACGGTGACAAGTCATGCATGAGGAAAGGAACAGATTGTAAATACGCCAAATGGAACATATCCATGATCATTTGTGACACAGATATTCCGTATCGGTTAACCAAGTCATGTTGGTGACAGTAACACTTTGGAAGTGATGACTTCAGTTTAACCACTATTAAATGCTTGGTTCAGTAGCTTCCTTGTTAGCAGCAACCCTGTAGTGTCTGTGTAGTGTTTTGTAGAATGTTGTTTGTCTATTTTTCCTTTGACCATTGTTGTATTGTCTGTTCACGACTTTGACCATTGTTGTATTGTCTGTTCACGACTTTGACCATTGTTGTATTGTCTGTTCACGACTTTGACCATTGTTGTATTGTCTGTTCACGACTTTGACCATTGTTGTATTGTCTGCTCACGACTTTGACCATTGTTGTATTGTCTGTTCACGACTTTGACCATTGTTGTATTGTCTGTTCACGACTTTGACCATTGTTGTATTGTCTGTTCACGACTTTGACCATTGTTGTATTGTCTGTTCACGACGTTGGTATTTTCAAGCTTTCCATACCATTTGAAATATTTTCATAACTAGTGAATTCAATTATCTTTGATAGTTTAATACGGGTAGTTAGATGACAAGCGTAGTTTTAAATTCAAATTAATAGATAAATGCTTTGATGGCCTATATTATTACAAAACAACCTGGAAATGTCAACTCGACATTCAACTCTATTTTGGAGAGGAAAGACCTAAGGTTGCTTGTTTAATATGATAATAAAAACGTAGATAACTAATATATTGCACACGACACGTTTCAAAAATAATATACTCGATGTAAATAGATTGGAAGTAAGAAAACTAAAGGGTCTAAACAGGACTGATAATATCGGCTAAAGTTTTCTATGCCTGACAAAGATGTTCATTTGTTTTCATAAATTTAGCATAGATGAGAATAAAAATTGCTACTGTGACTGCATAAGGTGGCAGATGGAAAAAACCTCTCATTCAAGTGATGTTCAGCTAACTGTCAAATATATAAACATTACCCATTTCAGGGGCGGATCCAGGGGGGGGGGGGGGCGCACCCGGCGCGCGCCCCCTCTAAAATTGGAAAAAAAAAGATTTTTTGACGTAAAATCGTGATTTTTCACACGAAATACTCCAACAATTTTCGCGCCTCCCTCCGCTCGGCGCAATTTTTTTAAGTGCGCCCCCCCCCCCCTGACTTGAAATCCTGGATCCGCCCCTGCATTTACTCTTGAAGGACACAATTACTTTTGTATATACACATTAACAGAGATTTCTTTCTAACAGACAGGAGGATAATAAGTTAATTATAAACACCAATATAACTACGGCCATGGTTGACACATCAAATTAGTAAGAAATAAGACAAGAGAGAATGGTCTGACAAGCCTTACCATCTATCACTAAGAGTAATGAAGTCTTCTAAAGTTTCTACAGATATCATACAATTTGACAAAATTGATCGAATCAATGACAAATCATACTGTTCTATTTCTTGAAAATATTTTTTAAAACATTATACAATCTAATTATTCGGGGAACCAATTTTCACGCAATATTGATCTTAGCGGCAGCAAAACTATTACGATCTTTAAGATTCTAATCTGTTCTTTATGGCGCGGTATATCGGTCCAAAACAACTATTTATATAAAATATAATATATTACACTTGTTGACTGGTATGAGGGTAATAACAAGTTTATTGTTCCCCGAGTCAAATCCAAGTGCAATAGTTGGTATCGAAAGGAACGATAAACATGCTATTACCCGAATACCCAGTCAATAAATGTTTTATTACACTGAACAGGATAAGAGACAATAATACCATGGACACAGCAACTGCTCGCCATGTTTGTTGGCGTCTGCCGGTTTCATAATTTTAGTTTAGAATAGGAAAACTCCCGAGAATTTTGAATGTCCATTACAGTGGTTCTTCCAATGAATCAAGAGGATAAAACAATTCCGCGAAAATATATCGCCCCTCCGGTGAATAGTATACACCTATTTACTGGCTATGAGGACAATAAACTTGCTATTGTCCGAATAGCCATTAAATAAGTGTTTTATTATATCAAAGGCAATCTAGGAAATCTGAGAAAATATGGCTATTAAAAAGACACAAATAGAAGTTCTTAATAGTAATATTAAGAAAAAATATCAACAATAAACATGTTTTAACAACAATTCTAACCAGCTTAAAGAATTAATCAACAAGATTAAACTCAAAATCCTCCTCGGAGAGCGAGGCAAATCGACCTGCTTCAGGAGATGCCATTTTATCGTCTGGTAAACAAATAATCGTATCTCTCGGGCATGTAGGTGCATATACATTGTATGTTAAAACACGCAAGATCCGAACCATTAAAGCGCGGGAAAACGTATGCTGTTTGAACTGAACTATTTCCCTAGGAATAATAGTCATGATCAGTCATCAAAACTATTTAAACAAATCACCAATTGGATTTTTATGTGCAAAATAGTAATTTTATCTGCATTTAATTTTATATAGAAAATATATACTGAGGTATAATAACACAGGATATGTCTTTTGAACTATTCACCGGTGAATAGTTCATTACACAATATACCAGTAAATATAATATATTATAACATGTCTTTTAAAATGTTAGACATATACTGAGGGATAATAAACTAATTATTTAAGTCTAGCTATTATTATTATGGCTAGCATTGATTATCTATACCTACCCATAATCCAGTTACCTAGCGACCGACTAATGAATATCCCCGTAAGAACAGATTTGATTTGATTTGATTTATTGTGCTTAACGCCCCTTTCAGCAATAGTTCAGCTATATCATGGTGACCAGTTTTAGTGGTGGAAGAAGCGGAAGTACGCGGAGAGAACCACCGACCATGGGCAAGCAACTGGTAAACTTTATCACTTGCGGCTGCGAGTCGAGTGCACCCTTTTTGTAATTTACAAAACCGGGCGCGAACCCACGCCGTATTGGTGAAAGGCTTGTATGAGTTGTTAGGTAATCCAACTGCCTAACTCATTGAGCCACCCGGGCCCTTCCGTATTAAGAACAGATCATGCACGGTTGATATAAAAGTTTAATACACTGAGACCTACCTTGAAAGGCACAGCTCTATATAGCAAATCACTTTCTATAAATAACAGTCTGATTTCCCCATTAATGAATAGTACATATAATGTTAATCGGTATACAGGGATACTGCTCATCAACTTACATGATCAAATGAAAAGTTCAGCGTGGTCATCTAAATTCAACACCCATTCTCTTTAGTGCTAACATTGCATTGACAGCTCTCTGTAAAAGTCAAACAAATAACATATTTCATCATTTGTCGGGTTCAAAGTTTAAATATAATTGATTGCTTTCATTATTTAATGTAAAAAACACAAAGATGAATATGCATTGTCTTTGTCTTGTGTCTTGTGTCTGCAAGTGTCTCGGGATTGTTTTTGTTCTGTGTCTTGTGTCTGCTGATGTCTCGGGATTGTCTTTGTCCTGTGTCTTGTGTCTGCTGGTGTCTCGGGATTGTCTATGTCCTGTGTCTTGTGTCTGCCGGTGTCTCGGGATTATCTTGTCCTGTGTCTTGTGTCTGCTATTGTCTCGGGATTATTTTGTCATGTGTCTTGTGTCTGCTGGTGTCTCGGGATTGTCTTTGTCCTGTGTCGTGTGTCTGCCGGTGTCTCGGGATTGTCTTTGTCCTGTGTCTTGTGTCTGCCGGTGTCTCGGGATTGTCTTTGTCCTGTGTCTGCCGGTGTCTTGGGATTGTCTTTGTCCTGTGTCTTGTGTCTGCTGGTGTCTCGGGATTGTCTTTGTCCTGTGTCTTGTGTCTGCCAGTATCTCGGGATTATTTTGTCCTGTGTCTGCTGGTGTCTCGGGATTGTCTTTGTCCTGTGTCTTGTGTCTGCCGGTGTCTCGGGATTGTCTTTGTCATGTGTCTTGTGTCTGCCGATGTCTCGGGATTGTCTGTCCTGTGTCTTGTGTCTGCCGGTGTCTCGGGATTGTCTTTGTCCTGTGTCTTGTGTCTGCCGGTGTCTCGGGATTGTCTTTGTCCTGCGTCTTGTGTCTGCCGGTATCTCGGGATTGTCTTTGTCCTGTGTCTTGTGTCTGCCGGTGTTTCGGGATTGTCTTTGTCCTGTGTCTTGTGTCTGCCAGTGTCTCGGGATTGTCTTTGTCCTGTGTCTTGTGTGCCGGTGTCTCGGGATTGTCTTTGTCCTGTGTCTTGTGTCTGCCGGTGTCTCAGGATTGTCTTTGTCCTGTGTCTTGTGTTTGCCGGTATCTCAGGAATGTCTTTGCCATGTGTCTTGTGTCTGCCGGTGTCTCGGGATTGTCTTTGTCCTGTGTCTTGTGTCTGCCGGTGTCCCGGGATTGTCTTTGTCCTGTGTCTGTCGGTGTCTCAGGAATGTCTTTGTCCTGTGTCTTGTGTCTGCCGGTGTCTCAGGAATGTCTTTGTCCTGTGTCTTGTGTCTGCCGGTGTCTCAGGAATGTCTTTGCCATGTGTCTTGTGTCTGCCGGTGTCTCGGGATTGTCTTTGTCCTGTGTCTTGTGTCTGTCGGTGTCCCGGGATTGTCTTTGTCCTGTGTCTTATGTCTGCCGGTGTCTCGGGATTGTATTTGTCCTGTGTCTTGTGTCTGCCGGTGTCGCGGGATAATCTTTGTCCTGTGTCTTGTGTCTGCCGGTGTCTCGGGATTGTCCATTCTTGATTGTTCCTTCGTTTTTTGCTTTTCTAATTTGTACTATTGTTTTATAGGTTACGGAAAAGCATGTAGACAGGACATTGATTCAAAAGGCAACTAATGTCTGATTTGTTTACTGAAATGAAATAATTACGTTAAGCATCAGACAAATAAACACTGTGCACATAATTGCCGCCGTTTAATTGTGTGAAATTGACCAGAAGTGACTTCCCGTAAATCAATCTAGAAAAAAAACCCGAACAGTTGCCAAATATGAAATGATCAACACAGAAACCCAACCGAACACCGGGGCGAACTCAGTGAGCAGCACAGAGACCCAACCGAACACCGGGGCGAACTCAGTGAGCAACACAGAGACCCAACCGAACACCGGGGCGAACTCAGTGAGCAACACAGAAACCCAACCGAACACCGGGGCGAACTCAGTGAGCAGCACAGAGACCCAACCGAACACCGGGGCGAACTCAGGGAACAACACAGAAACCCAACCGAACACCGGGGCGAACTCAGTGAGCAACACAGAAACCCAACCGAACACCGGGGCGAACTCAGTGAGCAACACAGGAAACCAACCGAACACCGGGGCGAACTCAGTGAGCAACACAGAAACCCAACCGAACACTGGGGCGAACTCAGTGAGCAACACAGAAACCCAACCGAACACCGGGGCGAACTCAGTGAGCAACACAGAAACCCAACCGAACACCGGGGCGAACTCAGTGAGCAGCACAGAAACCCAACCGAACACCGGGGCGAACTCAGTGAGCAGCACATAAACCCAAACGAACACAGGGGCGAACTCAGTGAGCAGCACAGAGACCCAACCGAACACCGGGGTGAACTCAGTGAGCAACACAGAAACCCGACGGAACACCGGGGCGAACTCAGTGAGCAACACAGAAACCCGACCGAACACCGGGGCGAACTCAGTGAGCATCACAGAGTCCCAACCGAACACCGGGGCGAACTCAGTGAGCAGCACAGAGACCCAACCGAACACCGGGGCGAACTCAGTGAGCAACACAGAAACCCAACCGAACACCGGGGCGAACTCAGTGAGCAGCACAGAGACCCAACCGAACACGGGGTGAACTCAGATGTTTCTGTGGAAAAGAAACATGTAACATACAAATGCACAGTCAGTAATTAAAACATAGATATCTAACTTAGTGTTCACGATCCTTTCTAGAATATTCTTCATTATGCCCTCTCAAAGTCAAGAGATTTGAGAGCAAAATAATTTTAAAGTCGTTGAAAGCTAGAAAGGCAAATTTCAATAATGAATATATCTAATAAACCATATCGGCAGTGCATAAACACCACTGACTACTGGGTGGGTGATACCTTAGGGGACCAATAGTCCATCAGCAGAGGTATCTACCCAGTTATAGTAATAATAACATAAATGATAATACGATTAGTACCATCGCCATGATATAGCTGAAATATTGCTGAAAGTGGCGTTAAATACCAAAAATATAAATAAGAAATCAATCAACTATTAGTACCTGCCATTTTCTTCTATATACAAATTTTCGTAATCGCTTAGTTGACAATGTTCGTTGTACTGCTTTGGTTGCTCTCTGTACCGTTACCTGAAGACATAAAGTGAACAAGCTATCTTTATACATACTGAAAGTTTATAGCTGAGACATACATGATCATTATAAAAGAAGCTGATACAGTAATGTTCAACAATTCAGGATGGGTCTGACTAGAAGCTGAAACAGTAATGTTCAACAATTCAGGATGGGTCTGACTAGAAGCTGAAACAGTAATGTTCAACAATTCAGGATGGGTCTGACTAGAAGCTGAAACAGTAATGTTCAACAATTCAGGATGGGTCTGACTAGAAGCTGAAACAGTAATGTTCAACAATTCAGGATGACTAGAAGTTACAATTGATTTCCTTCTACTTAATCATATACATAGGTGGAAAGTATATAGATTCAGCAAATTTTGTATTAACGATAATTTATTATTTTCATTGACAATGTCATATTCTCAGTGTTTCATATCTCCGCTCAAAAATATTAAGTTTAAAGTTTTATGATATTTTACTGTGATGTGTTCGGCATCTCCTATCACAAACACATATGTTTACCATTAATTATTTACAAACAGCCTTAATCATGACAGTTTTGCAGTATAAAAGTACTTCACAGAAATTGTTGATTTTGGCCTCATTTCTCTCTTAACTGATATCTGCATAAGATCAAAGATTCAATCAATAATAAGACTTCAATGTAAATAGAGAGTAGGATTACTTTGTTTAACTCCATTGACTATGCCACACCCTGATTAGCTGATTGTTTAACTCCATTGACTATGCCACACCCTGATTAGCTGATTGTTTAACTCCATTGACTATGCCACACCCTGATTAGCTGATTGTTTAACTCCATTGACTATGCCACACCCTGATTAGCTGATTGTTTAACTCCATTGACTATGCCACACCCTGATTAGCTGATTGTTTAACTCCATTGACTATGCCACACCCTGATTAGCTGATTGTTTAACTCCATTGACTATGCCACACCCTGATTAGCTGATTGTTTAACTCCATTGACTATGACACACCCTGATTAGCTGATTCAGTGTGATCTCAAATATAACATTTTTATACATATATTGTTACACTAAATACATCCAGTTGTATGACATACTTATGATTGTGTTGCTTACATATCAACTGTACTGATTTTTATAAACATCTAAACATATGTGCGTGTATTTCCACAGCTAGTATGCACGTGCATTCAGAAGCCAAACATTTACACATTCTTACCTGTAGCCACTTGTGTTCAAGACATTCCCTACAACTCATTCTTTTCCTGTAAAAAAATAATATTAGCACAATTTGTTCTCCAATTTCAATGCATGGCATTTCAACGTTGCGTGGATTGGCAAATAATACTGTTTTTGTCACGGACACTTTATCATGTCATAATCATTGTCTTTGCCAATATCGGACTGATCTCTGCCTATTCATGTCATAGAGTTTTTATTTCGGTCCTTTCCTCATTCATGACTTGTTTCCGGGTTTGGAATTAGATTAACACTACGGGTACCACTAGTGGAGCAGAACCTGTTTACCCTTCCGGAGCACATGAATTCACCCCCGGTTTATAGTGGGGTTCGTGTAACTCGATCTTTAGTTTTATGTGTATGTTTTATAGATCATTGTTTGTCCTTTTGTCGTTTTTCTTTTGGCCATTGTGTTGTCTGTTCTTCTTCGATTTACGGATTCTGATTTACCCCTTTGGTATCTTCAAACTCTTCTTATGATCATTGTTTTTGCCAATATTTGCCCGATCTCTGCATATCCATGTCATAGAGGTTTTTATCATGGCATAATCATTGCCTTTGCCAATATCTGCCTAATCTCTGCCTATCCATGTCATAGAGATTTTTATCATGTCATAAGCATGGTGTTTGCCAATATCTGCCTGATCTCTGCATATCCATGTTATAAAGGTTTTTATCATGTCATAATCATTGCCTTTGTCAATATCTGCCTGATCTCTGCATATCTTTGTCATAGAGGTTTTTATCATGTCATAAACATGGTCTTTGCCAATATCTGCCTGATATCTGCCTATCTTTGTCATAGAGATTTTTATCATGTCAATCATGGTCTTTGCCAATATCTGCCTGATCTCTGCCTATCTTTGTCATAGAGGTTTTTATCATGTCATAATCATGGTCTTTGCCAATATCTGCCTGATCTCTGCCTATCTTTGTCATAGAGGCTTTTATCATGTCATAATCATGGTCTTTGCCAATATCTGCCTGATCTCTGCCTATCAATGTTATAAAGGTTTTTAGTCATAATCATGGTCTTTGCCAATATCTGCCTGATCTCTGCCTATCAATGTTATAAAGGTTTTTAGTCATAATCATGGTCTTTGCCAATATCTGCCTGATCTCTGCCTATCTTTGTCATAGAGGCTTTTATCATGTCATTACATTTAAACATTGACTGCTATTAAATAATATTATCTATCTGTACATTACATCATATTATATTATACTCTCCTGTGTTTTGTTGTAATTATTTTACTAAATTACCTGACAAATAAATCGTGTTTATATTTAGATGTTCATTACAAACGTTTGTACCACAGATGCTTCAGTTGAAGTGCTACATTGTGTACATGGATTATTTTAAATTTAACAGACGCCATTTTTAATTACAGACAGTTGTAAGCTACACATTGTAGTGTTGTTTTTACCTTTAGATTACTAGACTACATGTGATTAATCTAAATATAGAAACATAATATATTTGGTGTGTTTGAACTAGTCGCTGGTATTACCTTCTATTAAAAATAATACTTAAGTATTCTGTAACTGTGCTGACAATATTTTCCTCATCCGACATGTTTCTTGAATTGTTTCATGTGCACTTATCTAACTGGGAAACCAGCGAAGCGCTTCAGTAACGTTTTTTACGTGTAGTCATATGTATTTCCAGTATCCACACATTCGTCAAGCTCTTTAGTTTGCAGAGTGAAAGTGCTTACGCTTCTGGAGCACATGAGTTCACCCCAGGTTTTTAGTGGGGTTCGTGTTACTCGATCTTTAGTTTTATGTGTATGTTGTGTAGATCGTTGTTTGTCCTTTTGTACTTTTTCTTTAGGCCATTGTGTTGTCTGTCCTTCTTCGATTTACGGATTCTGATTACCCCTTTGGTATCTTCAAACTCTTCTTGGAGACATTAATTTTCACCACTAACAGTGATTTAAGTCAAGATGCGTTTCAACCAAGTTAGTACTCATTTACATTCTTAGCCTATGCAAAACTTTTTTCGGACACTTGATTCTGTTTCAAATATTCCGTAACGGTTAACGAGGTCATGCTGGCGACCGTAATGCGTTTGAAGTGATTACTTCAACTTAACAATTTAGGAACCCTTGGTTCAGTAGCTTCCTTTTGAGCAGCAATCCTTTATCAAGGAAATCCTGATTGGAAACACAAGGTCTGGAATATCCGATCAGCTGAGAGATATATACTCCATATGCAAGTGTTGTTGGAACTTGTTGTATATTAATGGAAAGAACACAAGTTTCGTTCTTAACCGGTTTTCATAACACTCCTTGAGCAGATAGTGTCACAGTAACTATGAAGTACAGTTTTGACCCCTGATATAATAGATGTTAATAATTTGGAAAGAGGTTTCTTGGAGCATCTTGCAGAACCAGCAATATAACGCTGTTATATAAAAGTGGAGACTTTGACAAAGGTATATGGGAGTGTAAGGTATTGGGGAAACAACGAGGTACAGTAATAGGACAGACATTCTCTGCGGTCCAGTGCAGCCACCCCTTTGTGAAGGGCGAATCAAAATTTAAACAATTATAAATAAGTAAAAAATTTACAAATGTACCTGGGATCCTTTACTAAAAGTTTTGAAATGAAATCTTTGGCGACGCTAGATATACTCTCGAACTCTTCAGCCTCGAAGTCCCATTTAGCTGTTGTCACATTACATAACGTTTCCGGTTCCGTTGCTCCCATAAATGGAGAAAGTCCTGATAATCTAAAACAAGTATATATATCTAATTTGATATTTGATTTTCATATTCATATGTCGTACCAGATTTTTAAACTGATACATCGTAAATGATAAAATAAAATATTTACAAAAAATATGTTTAATTTTGTATTGAATCTATAAACTCAACTTGAATACTCTCAATAACATTTACTTATTGTTGCATGGCAACAATTCCGTTCATATCAATTCTGTTTCTTGTGACAATCTAAACTTCCGCCCATTGAACCATTACAATCACACGATTTTGTTGTTCCTCTACCACTACCAAGATATTTACTGAGTCTTATCAGAAGCAGGAACTGCTTATTCTTCGCGAGCACCTGAGTTCACCCCCGGTTTTTTGGTGGGGTCCGTGTTTTTTAGTTTTATAGTTTTTTTGTGTTGTCCTATTATGTGTCTCTACGTTCTGAGTTCCGTGTTGTGATGTCCGTTGCGATTTCCGCATATAAACGATGTTCGCTTCGTCTTTAACTCCAGTTGTTCATAAGAGGGCTCATGTCTTATTTACGTTACTTGTGTTTGCTTACGCATAGTGGTGTGCGGCACAGATTGTGTTGTGTTTTTGTTTTGTTTGCCTTCATCTTGTGTACCATATGTTGCCATTTTCTGTGGATTGTCAATTTGTGATTGTCCCTTCGATGTTCTGTAACGTTTATTTGTTCTTGTAATTGATGAAGTTGAAGTGTTGTCAATCCACGCGAAACAACTATCAATCAACCAACTCTAGTAATCGAACATATATTTATCAACCTAATTATGTAACAAAGAAAATAATCTCAAAGTTTAAAATGGAAATGTGCGTTTTCTGTGTTGTGCTATGTTTTTGTGCTTTGTTTGTCTTCGTCTTGTGTCTAGTATGTCCAATGTTACCAGTGTCTTTTGTCTTGTGTCTAGCATGCCCAATGTTACCAGTGTCCTTTGTCTTGTGTCTAGTATGTCCAATGTTGTCAGTGTCCTTTGTCTTGTGTCTAGTATGTCCAATGTTACCAGTGTCCTTTGTCTTGTGTCTAGTATGTCCAATGTTGCCAGTGTCCTTTGTCTTGTGTCTAGTATGCCCCATGTTGCCAGTGTCCTTTGTCTTGTGTCTAGTATGCCCAATGTTGCCAGTGTCTTTTGTCTTGTGCTTAGTATGCCCAATGTTGCCAGTGTCCTTTGTCTTGTGTCTAGTATGCCCCATGTTGCCAGTGTCCTTTGTCTTGTGTCTAGTATGCCCAATGTTGCCAGTGTCCTTTGTCTTGTGTCTAGTATGCCCCATGTTGCCAGTGTCCTTTGTCTTGTGTCTAGTATGCCCCATGTTGCCAGTGTCTTTGTCTTGTGTCTAGTATGCCCCATGTTGCCAGTGTCTTTTGTCTTGTGTCTAGTATGCCCAATGTTGTCAGTGTCCTTTGTCTTGTGTCTAGTATGCCCAATTTTGCCAGTGTCCTTTGTCTTGTGTCTAGTATGCCCAATGTTGCCAGTGTCCTTTGTCTTGTGTTTAGTATGCCCAATGTTGCCAGTGTCCTTTGTCTTGTGTCTAGTATGCCCAATGTTGTCAGTGTCCTTTGTCTTGTGTCTAGTATGCCCCATGTTGCCAGTGTCCTTTGTCTTGTGTCAAGTATGCCCCATGTTGTCAGTGTCCTTTGTCTTGTGTCTAGTATGCCCAATGTTGCCAGTGTCCTTTGTCTTGTGTCTAGTATGCCCCATGTTGCCAGTGTCCTTTGTCTTGTGTCTAGTATGCCCAATGTTGCCAGTGTCCTTTGTATTGTGTCTAGTATGCCCAATGTTGTCAGTGTCCTTTGTCTTGTGTCTAGTATGCCCAATGTTGCCAGTGTCCTTTGTCTTGTGTCTAGTATGCCCAATGTTGCCAGTGTCCTTTGTCTTTTGTCTTGTGTCTAGTATGTCCAATGTTGCCAGTGTCCTTTGTCTTGTGTCTAGTATTCCCAATGTTGCCAGTATCCTTTGTCTTGTGTCTAGTATGCCCCATGTTGCCAGTGTCCTTTGTCTTGTGTCTAGTATGCCCAATGTTGCCAGTGGCCTTTGTCTTGTGTCTAGTATTCCCAATGTTGCCAGTGTCCTTTGTCTTGTGTCTAGTATGCCCAATGTTGCCAGTGTCTTTTGTCTTGTGCTTAGTATGCCCAATGTTGCCAGTGTCCTTTGTCTTGTGTCTAGTATGCCCAATGTTGCCAGTGTCCTTTGTATTGTGTCTAGTATGCCCAATGTTGTCAGTGTCCTTTGTCTTGTGTCTAGTATGCCCAATGTTGCCAGTGTCCTTTGTCTTGTGTCTAGTATGCCCAATGTTGCCAGTGTCCTTTGTCTTTTGTCTTGTGTCTAGTATGTCCAATGTTGCCAGTGTCCTTTGTCTTGTGTCTAGTATTCCCAATGTTGCCAGTGTCCTTTGTCTTGTGTCTAGTATGCCCCATGTTGCCAGTGTCCTTTGTCTTGTGTCTAGTATGCCCAATGTTGCCAGTGTCCTTTGTCTTGTGTCTAGTATTCCCAATGTTGCCAGTGTCCTTTGTCTTGTGTCTAGTATGCCCAATGTTGCCAGTGTCTTTTGTCTTGTGCTTAGTATGCCCAATGTTGCCAGTGTCCTTTGTCTTGTGTCTAGTATGCCCCATGTTGCCAGTGTCCTTTGTCTTGTGTCTAGTATGCCCAATGTTGCCAGTGTCCTTTGTCTTGTGTCTAGTATGCCCCATGTTGCCAGTGTCCTTTGTCTTGTGTCTAGTATGCCCCATGTTGCCAGTGTCTTTTGTCTTGTGTCTAGTATGCCCAATGTTGTCAGTGTCCTTTGTCTTGTGTCTAGTATGCCCAATGTTGCCAGTGTCCTTTGTCTTGTGTCTAGTATGCCCAATGTTGCCAGTGTCCTTTGTCTTGTGTTTAGTATGCCCAATGTTGCCAGTGTCCTTTGTCTTGTGTCTAGTATGCCCAATGTTGTCAGTGTCCTTTGTCTTGTGTCTAGTATGCCCCATGTTGCCAGTGTCCTTTGTCTTGTGTCAAGTATGCCCCATGTTGTCAGTGTCCTTTGTCTTGTGTCTAGTATGCCCAATGTTGCCAGTGTCCTTTGTCTTGTGTCTAGTATGCCCCATGTTGCCAGTGTCCTTTGTCTTGTGTCTAGTATTCCCAATGTTGCCAGTGTCCTTTGTATTGTGTCTAGTATGCCCAATGTTGTCAGTGTCCTTTGTCTTGTGTCTAGTATGCCCAATGTTGCCAGTGTCCTTTGTCTTGTGTCTAGTATGCCCAATGTTGCCAGTGTCCTTTGTCTTTTGTCTTGTGTCTAGTATGTCCAATGTTGCCAGTGTCCTTTGTCTTGTGTCTAGTATTCCCAATGTTGCCAGTATCCTTTGTCTTGTGTCTAGTATGCCCCATGTTGCCAGTGTCCTTTGTCTTGTGTCTAGTATGCCCAATGTTGCCAGTGTCCTTTGTCTTGTGTCTAGTATTCCCAATGTTGCCAGTGTCCTTTGTCTTGTGTCTAGTATGCCCAATGTTGCCAGTGTCTTTTGTCTTGTGCTTAGTATGCCCAATGTTGCCAGTGTCCTTTGTCTTGTGTCTAGTATTCCCAATGTTGCCAGTATCCTTTGTCTTTTGTTTCTAGTATGCCCAATGTTGTCAGTGTCCTTTGTCTTGTGTCTAGTATGCCCAATGTTGCCAGTGTCCTTTGTCTTGTGTCTAGTATGCCCCATGTTGCCAGTGTCCTTTGTCTTGTGTCTAGTATGCCTAATGAATGTTGCCAGTGTCCTTTGTCTTGTGTCTAGTATGCCCCATGTTGCCAGTGTCCTTTGTCTTGTGTCTAGTATGCCCCATGTTGCCAGTGTCTTTGTCTTGTGTCTAGTATGCCCCATGTTGCCAGTGTCTTTTGTCTTGTGTCTAGTATGCCCAATGTTGTCAGTGTCCTTTGTCTTGTGTCTAGTATGCCCAATGTTGCCAGTGTCTTTTGTCTTGTGTCTAGTATGCCCAATGTTGCCAGTGTCCTTTGTCTTGTGTTTAGTATGCCCAATGTTGCCAGTGTCCTTTGTCTTGTGTCTAGTATGCCCAATGTTGCCAATGTCCTTTGTCTTTTGTATTGTGTCTAGTATGCCCAATGTTGCCAGTGTCCTTTGTCTTGTGTCTTGCCCAATGTTGCCAGTGCCTCTGCATTGTCTATTGTCGATTGTCCCTTCGGTTTTCTTTAACATTTATTTATAAAACTGGATCAATATAATTAGTGGATTTCGTAGTTCATTTAAACCGTAATTAAAAAGTCAAAAACAATAATATTGTAAGTAAAGCTATCATAACACAACTCGATGTCTAAGAATTTACGTCTCATTGAACTTGCTACTTCTTGCAGACCATGATTTTGTTTTATCAAGCCAATTAAGACGTTTTGGGTTTTTTTGTTTTTGCATAGCCATGCTCTTTTATTTTTCCTATTCTTTAAAAATCAAACGTACAGTATATAGCAAATAACACCAATGCTCCACATATCTGTTGCTGGAGCCACCGGGTCAAAGTTTACCACTTCCGGTGCCATAAATTCTGGTGTTCCGAATAGAACTTTCAAGTCACCTGTTGGGTTATATTTTCTAGCTAGCCCAAAATCAATTATTTTTATTCTGTTCCCTTGTCGTGTTAAACAAAGAATGTTTTCAGGCTGAAATTATAAATAAAGTGGAATACATATTGCTTGGAAATGAACTGACAGACAATGCCCAAGCTTAAATAGTAATGACCAAGAATTCCACCAATATCAACACAACTTTCATTTACATCTTTATCCTTTCTTACTAATTTAATGTAGTGCAATTTTGTTTTTATATGTACAAAAAAATGTATACCAGCTGAAGATTTTCATGGAACCTTCATAATATTATATATTATTTAAAAAGCCTTCTACCTCATAAAAACACAAGCATGTCTTCTAAGTGTGTCAAACAAACCAGTCGTATAACTAAAGCAACATATACAATAGTATGATAACATAACATCATCAGTTTCACACTATCAACCACTTTTAAACCCAATATCAGAAGCCTAAAAAGTTGTATCTGAAATGTTATGCTTTTATTCTTCATATGATATATAATTTGTCAAAATTCCTTTATTACCTGTGTTTATATTTAAATCAACACTTGTATCTTGAAAGAAGAATGTGACGTCGTACTTGTAACTAACATAACGGTGGTAGTACACTAGTAGGAAGCATAGTTTCACACTCATTCACAACAGAGCAATTATCGCCAAGATATACATCATTAAACGTTTTCGAGCACCTGCTTGTTTTCTGTAATTTGATTGGCTAAAATCAACAAACGGAGGTGGTAAAACTGATAACAATTAATTAGTATTTCTCTGTGGGTAATTATACAATATAACCACCATATGTTATTCGTTTGCTCTGACTATTGATAAGAATTTGCTGGATAATTCTTTATAAATAAGACAACCACTAAGAATGTTATAGATAAATAGAGGCTCCTTAATTTACGTCTGAGGAGAGGAATGTAGTAATACTAACGATTGACGTACACTGATTCAATTATATTCATTTAAACGATATTTCAACGCTTGATATTGTCCATTTAATTCATTTTCTTATTTGAATCATAGAATTACACTTGAGAGTACTGTTGTTGTACTGTTATTGTCTGAGTTGGTCAAGTATTTGTGGTGGGAAAAAAATGTTGAAAATTTGAAGATACCAAATGGGTTATCAGAAACAGTAAATCGAAGAACATACGATACAATGGCCAAAAAAAAAACTATTATCTACAAAACACTCCACTGAACCCTAAAGATTAAGCAACAGGAACATCACACACAAAAAAATAAAAATAAAGCGGGAGTGGATTGAGGTACTCCGCAAGCATAATCAGCTCTTGCTCCACTAGTACCCCCCTCCGCGTAACTTTTGTTAAAAATCCAAAGTTGTGTCGAGTGAGATGGAGTACTGTCGTTTTTCTAGAATGTTCATGATTGTAGGTTCATTTAAATTTATTTAGTAGAGAACTAAACCAGATGAAATGAGCCACCATTCTCATTCTTACAGTTTACGATTGTCATCATGACCAGGCTAACCGTTGCTGAAATATCTGTTACCGTTTGTCATATTCACAATCCCGTCCTCATGACATGGTCTTCTTTATGCTCAGTGAGCTCAGTTAAGATGAGAGGTGATTGTTCGTTTTGTTGATATTGGTGGAATTTATGACCATCACTGTTTAAACTTTCTTTTCATAAAAACATAATAATACGAACTCGAAATATTTAACGTTCAGTTATAAGAAACATTTTCTCATGTCACTTAAGAACAGACGAACAACTTCTAGTTCTTATAAATCGACTGTTGATGAACAACATTCGATTAAAAAATCTTAAAATATCAACAAAAAAGACATATCTACTTCCAATGACATGTAATATTTGTCTATATATCATGGCATGTAATATTTGTCTATATATCATGGCATGTAATATTTGTAACAACTATTTCTAATTGTCAGGTGATTAGAATATAATAGAGAATTAATTGATGAAGGCGTTGTGTCTTGATTTCAGTTAGTCTTTCGTGTCTTTAATGTATAATTCAGTAATAATGTATCTGGTATTAAGTTTATTAGATATAGTATTAGACTTGATAGATATAACATAATATAATATCTCTTAATTTAATTCATTTTGTGCTACAATCATCAGAAGATCTCCATATTACGCTGTTATTACTTTGCAACGAACATTTAGGCGCCACTATATATATATACAATGTCTGAAAAACCAGTCAACGACCAATCTTGTGGTATAACAAGTAAAATGAATTATAAACGTCTAAAATTGTTTGTAAAACAACACCAAGTACACAAAACAAAGTGATAAAGAATTAAGCATTTTGCTGAATGATAAAATTTTAGTCTCACCGAGAGACTTTTTCAATGTCTATTCTACAATCGTTGAGTGGTAATAAAGGGGAACATAAACTTAAGTGTTATTTAGACGTGGACATCGTACATCTTTTCTGGTACCAGGTTCATGTAGAGCGCACGGTAAGAAGCGGTAACATAATAAGCGCGGACGTGATAGAAGATACCATTGAAAACGATTAGAATGACTCTCTTTTTCTATTCTTTTAATTACAATTTGATTATTGATTTAGATTTTCTGGACAATATACGATGAACACAACATATGTACATTGTCAGTAAAAATAAAAATTGATTCGCACTCGCTGCATATCGATGCAAAAAAGCTCTCCAAAGACACCCTTTTCTACTTGTTTCTAAAGCTCGTTCAATTAAATTTGATATTTTCCGACAATATACATAGTGTATTGTATATTTATTCTTTTCTAGCAGAAGTCAGAACAAACATTGTCGGCAACGCTGATATTTATTTTGCTACTCACAAGATAACAACAAACACTACATGGGGGTTGAATGGTACTAACTCGATATTCAATTGAATACAAATCAAAATCCTTTCTTGTAAAGGTAATATAAATGTATTTATTATCAATGATAAGATTCCCCTCCTTAAAATTATTTAGATTGTCAATCTTGTGACTTTGAGCATACGTACGCGTATTGAAGTTTATTCCAGAAATGCGTCGTGCGCACTAAATTAGACAATCTACGTTTTAATTTGGAAATCATTTCTAGAACATGTGGTTGACTTGTTCACAAAGACTTTACCTTAGATTTACAATCGTTTGACTGATGAAGGTTTTCAAGGAGCTCGTAGTGCACAAAAAAGTAAGACAACTAATTATAAACATGTGATATTGTAGAACAATTCAACGCTGTAGACAGACAACAATACTTAATAAAACTCAAATCATTAATAAAAACATAGATATCCAATTGAATGCGCACGACGCGTTAATTAATAATCGTAGAAACAAAATTATCAATGACAAAAGCCGAAATTACTAATTAATTAAATTATAAATATTATTGTTTTAATTTCCTGATCGAATTCACGTGGGTCCAAGCTTGCCAAATTGTCATTTATTATGTAATATGTTATTATATTCTTTTCATTTGGTACTGCTCTTTTTAACCAGTTTTATTTAATATATAATTATATAATTTCCATTTTTTCCCGCTATCTATAACATCAAACAAAATTACACTTTTCTTCCAATATGTACTTTTAATTATATAAAGATTATATCTATACTCGCTAACCTTCATATCTAAATGAAGAATGTGTCTGGAATGCATAAAGCTCACGCCATCACAAATCTGGCGCATGAACATCACAGATGCTTTTTCTGTCAGAACAAAATCATCGTTGATAACTCTCTCGAACAGCTCCCCACCTGTAATTCTAAAGAAAACATCAATCAAACAGACCGAATATATATCAACAGGTGGCAGGTCAATTAGTCAAATTTTTATTTTACGAGTACAGGTTTTGTTGGAATGTAAATGATGAAGCTAAATACAGGTGCTAAAGGTATGCCAGTTCTATTTTGTTTCCTCTCAATTCTGTTGATTTCTATGTATATACCGGACAACGCCATGTGGCTAGTGTGCTCGACCCGATTGGGGTAGTTCGAGGATTCCGGTCGGGTCAGACAAAGACTATAAAACTGGTATTTGCTGCTTCTCTGCTCGGAACGCATAATTATGGAGTAAGAGCAAAGACTGGTTGGCTCAGAGTCAGGATAATATGTCAGAGTTGAGCGATTTGACGTCACACTATTCATATGGATTTTTAATATTGTACCCTAAAATAACGTTATAATAATAGATATATACTAAATATAAATGCAACTTACAATTCTGTTATGATACAAAAAACTTACAATTCTGTCATAATACAAAAAACTTACAATTCTGTCATAATACAAAAAACTTACAATTCTGTTACAATACAGAGGGAATTTCTATTTTCAAATGCATCATAAAGTTGTAAGAGTCGAGGATGCTGAAGACTTCTCATTACCTCTACCTCATTCGTCACGTCTTTACGTTCCTGAGGACAACTAAACTCTATAAACTTAGCTGCCAGCTGCCGTCCAGATCTCTTCTCTTTACATTGTTTGACCTCTCCAAACTTCCCTCTGTAAACAAGATAGTGTAAGTTATTATTTGTTTTCTCTTTATACAGAACATCTCGATGGTGTGTTGGCTAGAGGGATCGTATTGAGTGTGGATAACGTTCTGGTCAAAACAAAGGAAACATAATGGGTAATTGCTATTTCTACTCCGAACAGTCAGCATTAAATAGAAAGAGCTAAACCTGATCGTGTCAAAAGAGTTTGAAGATACCAAAGGGGTAATCAGGATCCGTAAATCGAAGAAGGACAGACAACACAATGGCCAAAAGAAAAAGAACAAAAAGACAAACAACGATCAACAAAACATACATATAAAACTAAAGATCGAGTAATACGAACCCCACTAAAAACCGGGCGTGAACTCAAGTGCTCCGGGAGGGTAAGCAGTTCCTGCTCCTCTAGTGTCGCCCGTCGTGTTAATCTAGTTACACACCCGGTCAAAATCAGTTTAATGTGTTGGAGTAGAACGAGATGACCACACTGTCGTTTACGTGTTCTAGCACTATTCAAATAATACAACTCAACGTGGATATAATAGACAACACCAATATCAGAAAGTAACCCGACAAATCTGTGATATACCTGAAAATCTGCTGACTTGGTGTTAAACAACGATTGAGTCAGGAACTCGCTTAATCTTGTGTTTCTCTTATTTCATGTCATTTATATATTTACTTATAATTAATTGCATTTAAAATAATGCGATATATTGTATATAACTTAGTTTTAATGAAGAATGACACAATTGTTTCTGTGATAATATGTTTTGCCTATGAAACTACGACTTTTATCACAATGACTTTGATATTTTTAAAACTATGCTCTGTGATGAGAATGTCTTTTATTTAATGTTCGTGTATGATTTATGCTCATTTTAATTGTATAGTTGTTTATTTATGATTATTAGACGCAAACATTGGTACCCTGCTGATGTTTGACCCCGTTGTAAAGGGGTAATGTCTTAATAAAATATATATTACGATACTATATTCACTTCTTGTGGGAAAATTCAATTTATTACTATCCTCTCTATGAACAACAGTAACAATGTATTCTCGATATTGTATCTTTCTTCTAAGAGGGCCTGGTTGGCTCTATGAGTTAAGTAGTTGTAGGGCCTGGGTGGATCTATGAATTAGGTAGTTGTAGGGCCTGGGTGGCTCTATGAGTTAGGTAGTTGTAGGGCCTGGGTGGCTCTATGAGTTAGGTAGTTGTAGGGTCTGGGTGGCTCTATGAGTTAGGTAGTTGTAGGGCCTGGGTGGCTCAATGAGTTAGGTAGTTGTAGGCCTGGGTGGCTCAATGAGTTAGGTAATTGTAGGGCCTGGGTGGCTCTATGAGTTAGGTAGTTGTAGGGTCTGGGTGGCTCTATGAGTTAGGTAGTTGTAGGGCCTGGGTGGCTCTATGAGTTAGGTAGTTGTAGGGCCTGGGTGGCTCTATGAGTTAAGTAGTTGTAGGGCCTGGGTGGCTCTATGAGTTAGGTAGTTGTAGGGCCTGGGTGGCTCTATGAGTTAGGTAGTTGTAGGGCCTGGGTGGCTCTATGAGTTAGGTAGTTGTAGGGCCTGGGTGGCTCAATGAGTTAGGTAGTTGTAGGGCCTGGGTCTGGGTGGCTCTATGAGTTAAGTAGTTGTGGGGCCTGGGTGGCTCTATGAGTTAATTAGTTGTAGGGTCTGGGTGGCTCTATGAGTTAGGTAGTTGTAAGGCCTGGGTCTGGGTGGCTCTATGAGTTAGGTAGTTGTAGGGCCTGGGTGGCTCTATGAGTTAAGTAGTTGTAGGGTCTGGGTGGCTCTACGAGTTAGGTATTTGTAGGGCCTGGGTGGCTCAATGAGTTAGGTAGTTGTAGGGCCTGGGTCTGGGTGGCTCTATGAGTTAGGTAGTTGTAGGGCCTGGGTGGCTCTATGAGTTAGGTAGTTGTAGGGCCTGGGTGGCTCAATGAGTTAGGTAGTTGAAGGGCCTGGGTCTGGGTGGCTCTATGAGTTAAGTAGTTGTAGGGCCTGGGTGGCTCTATGAGCTAAGTAGTTGTAGGGTCTGGGTGGATCTATGGGTTAAGTAGTTGTAAGGCCTGGGTGGCTCAATGAGTTAGGTAGTTGTAGGGCCTGGGTCTGGGTGGCTCTATGAGTTAGGTAGTTGTAGCGCCTGGGTGGCTCTATGAGTTAAGTAGTTGTAGGGTCTGGGTGGCTCTACGAGTTAGGTAGTTGTAGGGCCTGCGTGGCTCAATGAGTTAGGTAGTTGTAGGGCCTGGGTCTGGGTGGCTCTATGAGTTAGGTAGTTGTAGGGTCTGGGTGGCTCTATGAGTTAAGTAGTTGTAGGTTCTGGGTGGCTCTATGAGTTAGGTAGTTGTAGGGCCTGGGTGGCTCAATGAATTAGGTAGTTGTAGGACCTGGGTCTGGGTGGCTCTATGAGTTAAGTAGTTGTAGGGCCTGGGTGGCTCTATGAGTTAAGTAGTTGTAGGGTCTGGGTGGATCTATGAGTTAGGTAGTTGTAAGGCCTGGGTGGCTCAATGAGTTAGGTAGTTGTAGGGCCTGGGTGGCTCTATGAGTTAGGTAGTTGTAGGGCCTGGGTGGCTCTATGAGTTAAGTAATTGTAGGGTCTGGGTGGCTCTACGAGTTAGGTAGTTGTAGGGCCTGCGTGGCTCAATGAGTTAGGTAGTTGTAGGGCCTGGGTCTGGGTGGCTCTATGAGTTAAGTAATTGTAGGGTCTGGGTGGCTCTATGAGTTAGGTAGTTGTAGGGCATGGGTGGCTCAATGAATTAGGTAGTTGTAGGACCTGGGTCTGGGTGGCTCTATGAGTTAGATAGTTGTAGGGCCTGGGTCTGGGTGGCTCTATGGGTTAAGTAGTTGTAAGGCCTGGGTAGCTCTATGAGATAAGTAGTTGTAGGGTCTGGGTGGCTCTATGAGTTAAGTAGTTGTAGGGTCTGGGTATGGGTGGCTCTATGAGTTAATTAGTTGTAGGGCCTTGGTGACTCTATGAGATAAGTAGTTGTAGGGCCTGAGTGGCTCTATGAGTTAAGTAGTTGTAGGGCCTGGGTCTGGGTGGCTCTATGAATTAATTAGTTGTAGGGCCTGGGTGGCTCTATGAGTTAAGTAGTTGTAGGGCCTGGGTGGCTCTATGAGTTAAGTAGTTGTAAGGCCTGGGTGGCTCTATGAGTTAAGTAGTTGTAGGGCCTGGGTGACTCTATGAGTTAAGTAGTTGTAGGCCTGGGTGGCTCAATGAGCTCAGTAGTTGTAGGGCCTGGGTGGCTCTATGAGTTAAATAGTTGTAGGGCCTGGTGGCTCTATGATTTAAGTAGTTGTAGGGCCTGGGTGGCTCAATGAGATAAGTAGTTGTAGGGCCTGGGTGGCTCTACGAGTTAAGTAGTTGTAGGGCCTGGGTGGCTCTATGAGCTAAGTAGTTGTAGGGCCTGGGTGGCTCTGAGTTAAGTAGTTGTATGGCCTGGGTGGCTCTATGAGCTAAGTAGTTGTAGGCCTGGGTGGCTCAATGAGTTAAGTAGTTGTAGGCCTGGGTGGTTCAATGAGTTAAGTAGTTGTAGGGCCTGGGTGACTCTATGAGTTAAGTAGTTGAAGGGCCTGGGTGGCTCTATGAGTTAAGTAGTTGTAGGGCGTGGGTGGCTCTGAGTTAAGTAATTGTATGGCTGGGCCTGGGTGGCTCTATGAGCTAAGTAGTTTGCAGGGCCTGGGTGGCTCTATAAGTTAAGTAGTTGTAGGGCCTGGGTAGCCCTATGAGTTAAGTAGTTGTAGGGCCTATGTGGTTCTATGAGTTAAGTAGTTGTAGGGCCTGGGTGGCTCTATGAGTTAAGTAGTTGTAGGGCCTGGGTGACTCAATGAGCTAAGTAGTTGTAGGGCCTGGGTGGCGCAATGAGTTAAGTAGTTGTAGGCCTGGGTGGTTCAATGAGTTAAGTAGTTGTAGGGCCAGGGTGACTCCATGAGTTAAGTAGTTGTAGACCCCGGGTGGCTCTATGAGTTAAGTAGTTGTAGGGGCATGGTGGCCCTATGAGTTAAGTAGTTGTAGGGCCTATGTGGTTCTATGAGTTAAGTAGTTGTAGGGCCTGGGTGGCTCTATGAGTTAAGTAGTTGTAGGGCCTGGGTGACTCTATGAGTTAAGTAGTTGTAGGCCTGGATGGCTCATTGAGCTAAGTAGTTGTAGGGCCTGGGTGGCGCAATGAGTTAAGTAGTTGTAGGCCTGGGTGGTTCAATGAGTTAAGTAGTTGTAGGGCCTGGGTGACTCCATGAGTTAAGTAGTTGTAGGCCCTGGGTGGCCCTATGAGTTAAGTAGTTGTAGGGCCTGGATGGCCCTATGAGTTAAGTAGTTGTAGGGCCTATGTGGTTCTATGAGTTAAGTAGTTGTAGGGCCTGGGTGGCTATATGAGTTAAGTAGTTGTAGGGCCTGGGTGACTCTATGAGTTAAGTAGTTGTAGGCCTGGATGGCTCAATGAGCTAAGTAATTGTAGGGCCTGGGTGGCGCAATGAGTTAAGTAGTTGTAGGGCCTGGGTGGCTCTATGAGTTAAGTAGAGGGATTACATAACATTGCATGGCCTATCACCAATACGGCGCGGGTTCGCACCCGGTTTTGTAAATTACAAAAAGGTGCACTCGACTCGCAGCCGCAAGTGATAAAGTTTACAAGTTGCTTGCCCATGGTCGGTGGTTCTCTCCGGGTTATTTCACCACTAAAACTGGTCGCCATGATATAGCTGTAATATTGCTGAAAGTGGCGTTAAACACCAAAAATCAAACCAATCAAATCAAATCTATCATTAAAGTAGTATTTCCTTTCGTCTATGATATAGTATTATTGTTGACATTATCACAATCGTCCAGAGTACTTACCTTCCTAACAAGTTGTTGCGGACATCGTACTCCTCCGTCACCCATGTAGACATTATCACGTCCAGAGTACTTACCTTCCTAACAAGTTGTTGTGGACATCGTACCTCTCCGTCACCCATGTAGACATTATCACGTCCAGAGTACTTACCTTCCTAACAAGTTGTTGTGGACATCGTACTCCTCCGTCACCCATGTAGACATTATCACGTCCAGAGTACTTACCTTCCTAACAAGTTGTTGTGGACATCGTACTCCTCCGTCACCCATGTAGACATTATCACGTCCAGAGTACTTACCTTCCTAACAAGTTGTTGTGGACATCGTACTCCTCCGTCACCCATGTAGACATTATCACGTCCAGAGTACTTACCTTCCTAACAAGTTGTTGTGGACATCGTACTCCTCCGTCACCCATGTAGACATTATCACGTCCAGAGTACTTACCTTCTTAACAAGTTGTTGTGGACATCGTATTCCTCCGTCACCCATGTAGACATTATCACGTCCAGAGTACTTACCTTCCTAACAAGTTGTTGTGGACATCGTACTCCTCCGTCACCCATGTAGACATTATCACGTCCAGTGTACTTACCTTCCTAACAAGTTGTTGTGGACATCGTACTCCTCCGTCACCCATGTAGACATTATCACGTCCAGAGTACTTACCTTCCTAACAAGTTGTTGTGGACATCGTACTCCTCCGTCACCCATGTAGACATTATCACGTCCAGAGTACTTACCTTCCTAACAAGTTGTTGTGGACATCGTACTCCTCCGTCACCCATGTAGACATTATCACGTCCAGAGTACTTACCTTCCTAACAAGTTGTTGTGGACATCGTACTCCTCCGTCACCCATGTAGACATTATCACGTCCAGAGTACTTACCTTCCTAACAAGTTGTTGTGGACATCGTACTCCTCCGTCACCCATGTAGACATTATCACGTCCAGAGTACTTACCTTCCTAACAAGTTGTTGTGGACATCGTACTCCTCCGTCACCCACTTAGTTTTCTTTATTGACACATAACGTGGTTCAAATGGTGGTTCATCACCTTACAAGAAAAGATTAAATTTATATTACAAACAAAACACAATTATCTTCATACTAGTTTTGTTTATATTTTGTTGATTTTGCGCTGTTCGAACTACATATTAATAGAAAACGTCGTCATCAGAAAGATTTTTCATGTTCATTTCATGCGATTTAAATTATTGTAGACATTTTGTTGATGTGACGTCAAATATTATTACACGTGTTCTTGTTTTTTTCAAACACGAATTTCCTTCATCACGTATAGAGGTAATGAGATAGTTCAATTAAAATTAAATTATTATTTCGGAGGAATTATTGTTACTACGCCCAAACAACAGTTAAACTTAATTAAACAGTAAATGTTTATGTATAATGTAATATAAATACATCCTGCGTTTCTTTCAATAAAGGAAATGTAAATAAGTTTTTTGCAATATTTTTCACAAAATGGCTGATCGTGTTCTGTTATTTGATGCTATTCTATTAGCTGTTATTTTATTAGATCCATCTTTTTTTTAATCTTTAACAGAATCAAAGTAATTTGCTTTGACTGGTGATGGGAACATATGGTCATGAAAATATATACCAATAAACATTATTTCCCAAATGTTTTTGATTTTGAGAAGTATTATTTGTTCACACTGTAAATATTTAGACCATATAATATCGTTTAGTGTAAGATAAAGCATTAAATGTTATATTGTAGTCAATTTATTGCTAGAAAACCAGAGAACACTCAAACTCGGGTCAAAACATCCGTGTTTATAATCAGGATGATTTTGTTTTTAAAAACACATGGATATATATATAAAAAAAAATAAAAATAAATAAATGTCTACACAAGAGAAATGTTGGAAGATAACAAAGGGAGGTAATCCGAAGTCGTAAACCGAAGGACAGACAGCACAATGACCAACAGATAAATAACAAACAAGGATCTACAAAACATTACACAGAAAGCTAAATATCGAGCAACACGAACCCAACTAAAAACAAGGCGTGAACGTTTTATGAATGCACATGCAATAAATTGTCATTAGGTTAGATATATGTAAGCCACATCGTTGGGTAGTGGTTAGCGTGCTCGCCTAGAGTACGGTAGATCGTGGCTTCGTTACCCGGTCAGCAACTTGAGTAGAGTATGAAACTAATGCTCTAAATAAGTGCACCCAAAAATAGTTCCTACTTTCAACTAGCGTAAAAATGATAAAAAGTAACGATTATGACAAGCTATCAAAACAACATACATTCAATATTCATACCAATTATATACATAACAAAAATAACATTATATTCATGGTATTAATCAGCCATGAGTTATTAGGTCGGTATGTTTATCAAATATTGGCGGGAAATTAAACAGGGTGACGACAAAAGCTTCAAACGTCCCAAGGAATTATGGGAATAATTAATATCAGTCCGTTAGTCTGCGAAAACTTAATATCGGTATCTTTGATGTATGCAGTTTACTAGTTTATCTTTTCATCTTGCATTTTACTTTGCGCATTAATTTTCATTTGCAATAAAATAATTATTTACTGTACTAATGGTGGATGGTAGTTTGTACAATATTCGTTGTTTATTTCTGAAAATATTTGCTCCAGTCGACATGGATTCTAAAATTATTAAATTTTAACATTCAGCATGGTTTGTATTTAACACCTAGTGATACTCTATGCATAAGTGTGTAAAAGGTATCAATGGTTTCTCCTTCTTTTCGGTTGGATTAAATATGATGTTGAATTCTGGAATTTCCGTATTTGAAAGTAGTATAATTTCTATTTTATCCGTTTATCCGGGTTAAATGACATCAACCATTTCTTTTCAAGTCGTGATCAGTCAACAGTTTTTATCTGTAATTCATCACGGTTGAAATAGCTGAATGAAACGTCATCCGCATAAAGAGATATGAAATGGTTTGGTTTGGTTTTATGGTGTTTAACACCACTTTCAACAATATTTCAGCTATATCGTGGCGGTCAGTTTTATTGGTTAAGGAAACCAGAGTACCCTGAGAAAACCACCGACCTGTCGCAAGTCACTGACAAACTTTATCACATAATGTTGTACACATCGCCCTGATCGGTTTTCGAACTCACAACATCAGTGGCGATAGGTACTTATTACATAGGTAGTTGTAAATCCAACTACCATACGATCATGGCCACGATATGAGATTATCTACAATATCATTAATATATATATATAATAAATCAGACATTACTGAGAATCTCATTAGGGCGGAAGGAACATCAATGAATGCACCGTTGCTCGTGTCACGCCCCTTTATATGCAAACAAATAAACAACTTTCAGCAGCTCGGCTCCTATATATAATGAAAAACATATTGTAGGTGTGGTCATTGTTGTCACATTACAAGGTCATAAGTTCACGACCTGTTCTGCCATACCTGTTTCCCTTGTGCTAATCAGTAGGAGTGGTTGTTGTTGTCACATTACAAGGTCACAAGCTTACGACCTGTTCTATCATCTCCTGTTTCCCTGGTGACAATCAGTAGGAGTGGTCGTTGTTGTTACATTACAAAGCTTATAAGTTCACGACCTGTTCTGTCATCTCCTGTTTCCCTGGTGACGATCAGTAGAAGTGGTCGTTGTTGTCACATTACAAGGTCATAAGTTCACGACCTGTTCTGTCATCTCCTGTTTCTCTTGTGACAATCAGCAGGAGTGGTCGTTGTTGTCACATTAAAAGGTCACAAGTTTACGACCTTTTCTGTCATCTCCTGTTTCCCTGGTGACAATCAGCAGGAGTGGTCGTTGTTGTCACATTACAAGGTCATAAATTCACGACCTGTTCTATCATTTCCTGTTTCCCTGGTGACAATCAGTAGGAGTGGGCGTTGTTGTTACATTACAAGGTTACAAGTTCACGACCTGTTCTATCATCTCCTGTTTCCCTGGTGACAATCAGTAGGAGTGGCTGTTGTTGTCACATTACAAGGTCACAAGTTCACGACCTGTTTTGTCATCTCCTGTTTCCCTGGTGACAATCAGTAGGAATGGTCGTTGTTGTCACATTACAAGGTCACAAGTTCACGACCTTTTCTGTCATTTCCTGTTTCCTTTCTGACAATCAGTAGCATGCGTCCACGCTCAGTGTTATAGAACATGTAATTAATTATTTGTTAGCTAGTTCAAGTCTTGTATTTAATTGAAACACTGTTAAGAAAAGTTGAAGTCACCAAAGGGACAACCAGAAGCCGCAAATCGAAGAAGAACAGACAACACAATGGCCATTAGAAAAAAGACAAACAACGATCTACAAAACATTACACAGAAAAATAAAAATCTGATATTAAATTAAAAATGAAGAGGTTTCTGAACTTGACAAAGAGGAGGAAAACAAGTACAAAAATGTACAAGGAGCCCTGATACTTGTTAAGTAATTAAACGGTGAGGTAACACCGTTAGAAGTACTTTACTAACATATGGTAATTTTTAACTTCTGAGTTTTACATAATTGTTATGTAAATATTATGTTGGCACCTCCGATAACTTAGTTTTGCCAATTGCCAACAGCAACATACATACCGATCTATCTGAGCTGTTTGATGTGTTGTCAGCTTCACCTTTCTGTTGTGTATCATATAATCATTGATGAGCGACACCTGCCTTTACTCATCGGCAATGATTTAACCGTCACAATCAGTTAGATATACTATATTACATGTATATTTGATTGAATAATTAAATCTATAGTGAGTATTTCTGCATGCGTGTTAAGGGGGAAAAGGGGGGGGGGGGGGGCGGGGGCATTTTTTCCGATAGAACGATATGCAGTATTTCTTTTGAATATTAGTATTATCTCCCCAGCAACTTTGTACCAAACTTATTTTGGGGTGGTTGTTCATTTTGTTGAGGTTTGTGGAATTGTTGACAATCTATGATTAAGCTTTCTTTTTATATTTATATGACTGATATCTACTATAATAAACCTATGTGATGTTACCATACCATATTTATAAAAAAAAAAAAAAACGAAAAGAAAAGAAAAAAAAAACGAAAATAACACTATTTCTAACTACTATTTTCTTGTTTCAATAGGACTGTAAAAGAATACCGATGTGCAATGAAAAAAGATAATGCAGAGAAACTGGCAACATTGCCATTGGGTACACAAGACGAAGACAAACAAAGCAAAAACACAACACGATATGTGTTGGACACCACGATATGCAAACAAACACAAATAACGTAAATAAGACATGCTCCCTCCTACAAACAAACACAATCAACGTAAATAAGACATGCTCCCTCCTACAAACAACTTTAGATAATGAGGAACCTAACATTGTTAGTGAGGTGTTCAGTATTTACCCTCATTTGACCTTCATCAATGTCACAACACCAACAGTTGACGTCACATCAATTTCAACTCAAAATCTATTTCAAGGCAGAACATTTAATAGTAAATTAGTTTATTTTATATCTCACGAAGCAACTTCCATCTTTTGAAAGCTAAAGTTAATAAAGTCAATATCTAAATGTCCATCCAATGTTTCTCTGAAGCTTATCATTATAGGAATTCAGACTATTGGTAAAATCGTTAATCTTTATTGGACTTGCACATGTTAGGCTCCCAGAATAATAAAGAACGATGATTCCGAAATCTATTAAGTCTTTAATGGTGGACTGACATGAGAACCCAACATGGACATAATAATATAATAGTTACTGATATGGAGTGCAATATCAGGATATACAGACTGCCCAAGGGTCGTGGTCCGTGCCACGACCCAAGGGCAATCTGTCTATCCTGATATTGCACTCCATATCAGAAACGATTGTGTTTATTGCATTGAAGACCAGAATCTGACACATACAATATAAATGCATAGCAATTTTTAATCAGGATCATTGAAGGTTTCCCTAGGCGTTATCACCTTTGTTATTACCTAATTTGAATTGACTACAACAATTGTTTAAATGGTGTTCAACTTATAATGAGAAATAAAATGAGATTATAAGTAACATTGTAATTTATTAAAACGTAAACAAGCAAATATCCGTGTATAGACCAGTAGTACCAGTCTATGCACGGTTTTTGGACCAGTCTATATCAGCATTCCAGTCTATATCGCGGAATAGTGAAGGTCACGTGGAGAGTATTCAGCCAATTCAATGCATGATTTTTATTCTGATATGCAATAATACAAAATAAAGCATATCTACATTATCTAACGGTAAAAAAGGTCGAAACCTGGAACTTTGAAAAATACACAATTTGCACCGTATCCTTTTACTACTAAAACACTATACCCGATGTCATTCTATGCACATATATGTAATTAATCAAATTCAAATTATTTTATTGGAAATAGCACACACATATATATGTATGATAGCCGTGATCCAGTAATAAATGTACGTTCATACAAGAAACTGGAAAACACTAGAATTAATTATACAATGAATCTTGAGAGTAAAAGACAGATAAACTCAATAATATTCCTTTAAATATTTGTTATAGCGTTACTGTTCACATCATTATTAAGAATTTGATTGCTTTTTAATGAAAGTTTTCTTCACACGATATGCTTAGAAAGTGGTTAGTCACATGGTTACAAGGTCTAGTAGTGTAGGAATCAAATGTTATCAGAGTAAAACAACGTACTAATTATATGTAAGAACGTAAGACCGAGTTAAAAAAGGTTGTTACAACACCAAGTGTATAACCCCAGCCCCACTTTGATGTTCTCAACACCAAGTGTATAACCCCAGCCCCACTTTGATGTTCTCAACACCAAGTGTATAACCCCAGCCCCACTTTGATGTTCTCAACACTAAGTGTATAACCCCAGCCCCACTTTGATGTTCTCAACACTAAGTGTATAACCCCAGCCCCACTTTGATGTTCTCAACACCTAGTGTATAACCCCAGCCCCACTTTGATGTTCTCAACACCAAGTGTATAACCCCAGCCCCACTGTGATGTTCTCAACACTAAGTGTATAACCCCTGTCCACCCTGATTTTCTCATACAAAGATTAATTATTCATGCAACCTGTTGATTGATCGCTTCAACCTCATAGCTATCACATCCTCCTTGATTGACTATCTTAAGTAATGATACCTCTGGGTTTTAATTAATAATCCGTCAAAGTCTTTATTTCAAGCATCTTTTATTTATAACACAACAATTGACTCATGGCTGACAGTCGTCTTACTTCTTTATATCTTTATTTAATAACACAATACACCGTTACTTATAATTGTCGGTTCATTTTAGAATTTACTTGATTACATATATACCAGAGCAGAACTTTATTTGTAGTGTTGATTTGTCAGTATAGTCGACTGAGTTTTAAAAGAAACAGAATGCATTTTTCCTCGCGAATTTCTTGTTTGTCAGCATAAAGAGGTGATATTGAACAATAATGGCGCGCGTTAGTATTTTAACGAGCAGGGTTGACATTTCACTCGCACGTGGAATACACTTGCTTGAAGGTTTGGGTGTGTAAAATTAACTTAACCGCCACTTTTTAATGAAGTACCCGGACCAAGCCAGACAAATGACAAGATATGTGTGTTAGGGGTTGACAAGATATGTGTGTTAGGGACAATATATGTGTGTAAGGGACAAGATATGTGTGTTAGGGACAAGATATGTGTGTTAGGGACAAGATATATGTGTTAGGGGCAAGATATGTGTGTTAGGGACAAGATATGTGTGTTAGGGGGGTCGATTTTACTTCTACGTTATTTGATTATATTTTAGAACTGTTCCTACAGTGCGGAATTTGTTTGCTTTTTATGTTACAGTAAAATGTCCGAATGTTCTAGAATTATATCGTATGTATGATGAATGTTATGACAATAATGAGATGTTTGTAATAAATAACAACTATATATGTAACACATGGTAACTATTCGACCAATCATTGACCTGGCTTGTATTCTGCTCATTTGTAGTATTGTGAGTACAAGCCGATCAGTGCATTTTTGTATTATTTGTTTATTTGCATGGTCGATGGTGTGTGGGGATTCACGAGAGGAAGTGGCAGGTACTTAAAACAAACTTGAAGACAGGATAGGGGTATTCAGAAGTTGTTAATCGAAGGAGACACCATAAAATGACCACATGAAAAAGAACCAATAGGACAAACAATGGTCCACAAATCACTACAGAAAATTACAGCATGTCAATGATAGGCTGATGATCACAGGTACTAGACAAACATACAAAGCTGGATTGTTATAATCCTAGCTCACAGAACCTGATGATCACAGATACTAGACAAACACACAAAGCTGGATTGTTATAGTCCTAGCTCACAGAACCTGATGATCACAGGTACTAGACAAACACACAAAGCTGGATTGTTATAGTCCTAGCTCACAGAACCTGATGATCACAGATACTAGACAAACACACAAAGCTGGATTGTTATAGTCCTAGCTCACAGAACCTGATGATCACAGGTACTAGACAAACACACACAGCTGGATTGTTATAGTCCTAGCTCACAGAACCTGATGATCACAGGTACTAGACAAACATACAAAGCTGGATTGTTATAGTCCTAGCTCACAGAACCTGATGATCACAGGTACTAGACAAACACACAAAGCTGGATTGTTATAGTCCTAGCTTACAGAACCTGATGATCACAGGTACTAGACAAACATACAAAGCTGGATTGTTATAGTCCTAGCTCACAGAACCTGATGATCACAGGTACTAGACAAACACACAAAGTTGGATTGTTATAGTCCTAGCTCACAGAACCTGATGATCACAGATACTAGACAAACACACAAAGCTGGATTGTTGTAGTCTTAGCTCACAGAACCTGATGATCACAGGTACTAGACAAACACACAAAGTTGGATTGTTATAGTCCTAGCTCACAGAACCTGATGATCACAGGTACTAGACAAACACACAAAGCTGGATTGTTATAGTCCTAGCTTACAGAACCTGATGATCACAGGTACTAGACAAACATACAAAGCTGGATTGTTATAGTCCTAGCTCACAGAACCTGATGATCACAGGTACTAGACAAACACACACAGCTGGATTGTTATAGACCTAGCTCACAGAACCTGATGATCACAGGTACTAGACAAACACACAAAGCTGGATTGTTATAGACCTAGCTCACAGAACCTGATGATCACAGGTACTAGACAAACACACAAAGCTGGATTGTTATAGACCTAGCTCACAGAACCTGATGATCACAGGTACTAGACAAACACACAAAGCTGGATTGTTATAGACCTAGCTCACAGAACCTGATGATCACAGGTACTAGACAAACACACAAAGCTGGATTGTTATAGACCTAGCTCACAGAACCTGATGATCACAGGTACTAGACAAACACACAAAGCTGGATTGTTATAGACCTAGCTCACAGAACCTGATGATCACAGGTACTAGACAAACACACAAAGCTGGATTGTTATAGACCTAGCTCACAGAACCTGATGATCACAGGTACTAGACAAACACACAAAGCTGGATTGTTATAGTCCTAGCTCACAGAACCTGGTGATCACAGGTACTAGACAAACACACACAGCTGGATTGTTATAGTCCTAGCTCACAGAACCTGATGATCACAGGTACTAGACAAACACACAAAGCTGGATTGCTATAGACCTAGCTCACAGAACCTGATGATCACAGGTACTAGACAAACACACAAAGCTGGATTGTTATAGTCCTAGCTCACATAACCTGATGATCACAGGTACTAGACAAACACACAAAGCTGGATTGTTATAGTCCTAGCTCACAGAACCTGGTGATCACAGGTACTAGACAAACACACAAAGCTGGATTGTTATAGTCCTAGCTCACAGAAACTGATGATCACAGATACTAGACAAACACACAAAGCTGGATTGTTATAGACCTAGCTCACAGAACCTGATGATCACAGGTACTAGACAAACACACAAAGTTGGATTGTTATAGTCCTAGCTCACAGAACCTGATGATCACAGGTACTAGACAAACACACAAAGCTGGATTGTTATAGACCTAGCTCACAGAACCTGATGATCACAGGTACTAGACAAACACACAAAGCTGGATTGTTATAGACCTAGCTCACAGAACCTGATGATCACAGGTACTAGACAAACACACAAAGCTGGATTGTTATAGACCTAGCTCACAGAACCTGATGATCACAGGTACTAGACAAACACACAAAGCTGGATTGTTATAGTCCTAGCTCACAGAACCTGGTGATCACAGGTACTAGACAAACACACAAAGCTGGATTGCTATAGTCCTAGCTCACAGAACCTGATGATCACAGGTACTAGACAAACATACAAAGCTGGATTGTTATAGTCCTAGCTCACAGAACCTGATGATCACAGGTACTAGACAAACACACAAAGCTGGATTGCTATAGTCCTAACTCACAGAACCTGATGATCACAGGTACTAGACAAACACACAAAGCTGGATTGTTATAATCCTAGCTCACAGAACCTGATGATCACAGGTACTAGACAAACACACAAAGCTGGATTGTTATAGACCTAGCTCACAGAACCTGATGATCACAGGTACTAGACAAACACACAAAGCTGGATTGTTATAGACCTAGCTCACAGAACCTGATGATCACAGGTACTAGACAAACACACAAAGCTGGATTGTTATAGACCTAGCTCACAGAACCTGATGATCACAGGTACTAGACAAACACACAAAGCTGGATTGTTATAGACCTAGCTCACAGAACCTGATGATCACAGGTACTAGACAAACACACAAAGCTGGATTGTTATAGTCCTAGCTCACAGAACCTGGTGATCACAGGTACTAGACAAACACACACAGCTGGATTGTTATAGTCCTAGCTCACAGAACCTGATGATCACAGGTACTAGACAAACACACAAAGCTGGATTGCTATAGACCTAGCTCACAGAACCTGATGATCACAGGTACTAGACAAACACACAAAGCTGGATTGTTATAGTCCTAGCTCACATAACCTGATGATCACAGGTACTAGACAAACACACAAAGCTGGATTGTTATAGTCCTAGCTCACAGAACCTGGTGATCACAGGTACTAGACAAACACACAAAGCTGGATTGTTATAGTCCTAGCTCACAGAAACTGATGATCACAGATACTAGACAAACACACAAAGCTGGATTGTTATAGACCTAGCTCACAGAACCTGATGATCACAGGTACTAGACAAACACACAAAGTTGGATTGTTATAGTCCTAGCTCACAGAACCTGATGATCACAGGTACTAGACAAACACACAAAGCTGGATTGTTATAGACCTAGCTCACAGAACCTGATGATCACAGGTACTAGACAAACACACAAAGCTGGATTGTTATAGACCTAGCTCACAGAACCTGATGATCACAGGTACTAGACAAACACACAAAGCTGGATTGTTATAGACCTAGCTCACAGAACCTGATGATCACAGGTACTAGACAAACACACAAAGCTGGATTGTTATAGTCCTAGCTCACAGAACCTGGTGATCACAGGTACTAGACAAACACACAAAGCTGGATTGCTATAGTTCTAGCTCACAGAACCTGATGATCACAGGTACTAGACAAACACACAAAGCTGGATTGCTATAGTCCTAACTCACAGAACCTGATGATCACAGGTACTAGACAAACACACAAAGCTGGATTGTTATAATCCTAGCTCACAGAACCTGATGATCACAGGTACTAGACAAACACACAAAGCTGGATTGTTATAGTCCTAGCTCACAGAACCTGGGGATCACAGGTACTAGACAAACACACAAAGCTGGATTGTTATAGTCCTAGCTCACAGAATCTGATGATCACAGGTACTAGACAAACGCACAAAGCTGGATTGTTATAGTCCTAGCTCACCGAATCTGATGATCACAGGTACTAGACAAACACACAAAGCTGGATTGTTATAGTCCTAGCTCACAGAACCTGGTGATCACAGGTACTAGACAAACACACAAAGCTGGATTGTTATAGTCCTAGCTCACAGAACCTGATGATCACAGATACTAGACAAACACACAAAGCTGGATTGTTATAGACCTAGCTCACAGAACCTGATGATCACAGGTACTAGACAAACACACAAAGCTGGATTGTTATAGTCCTAGCTCACAGAACCTGATGATCACAGGTACTAGACAAACACACAAAGCTGGATTGTTATAGACCTAGCTCACAGAACCTGATGATCACAGGTACTAGACAAACACACAAAGCTGGATTGTTATAGACCTAACTCACAGAACCTGATGATCACAGGTACTAGACAAACACACAAAGCTGGATTGTTATAGTCCTAGCTGACTGAATCATCAGGTAGACATGTCACTCCACTCTCGAGTAAATCTGTGTTTTGCTCTGGATTATTAATGCTGCATTCGAAACAGAGAAGAAGTGATTGTAAAATGAATCTTTTTTAGACCGGGACCGAGGATCGAACACGCAATATACTTTAATCTAAGACAGAACGCTTACCATTACATCACTTGTACTTAATAAACGTTAGAGAGCAAATGAAGGGGCAATCAAGAATTGACAATCCAGAAAAACTGGCAACATGGGCAACACAAGACATAGGACATTCTCAATGTTGGTTGTAAAAACAAAAGTACAATACGACATATAGGAGAAGATGAATTATATCGTTGTTTGTCCTTTTGTCCATCTGTTGGCCTTTGTGTTGCCTGTTCTTCTTTGATTTACGGATTCTGATTACCCTTTTAATATCTTCAAACTCTTCTTATTTTACATTTGTTCTTTTACATATCATTATATATATATACAGCATGATGAATGAACTCAGAAGCAGGTAATGATGGCAATCTCCTTGTGTTGTCAAAATATATATTTAATTATTTTATGCTTACCACACGTCGGTTGGTATATATTTTGTTTCTATATTTTAATTATTTTATACTCACCACCGCTCGGTTCACTCTCGTCTACAACTACACGTCGACTAGTCATGTTCTATCACCATCTGTTAAAAAAATGAGTAAAAATCAAATAAAAACTGACAGAAACAAGATATAAACCATAAGTCATCAAAACACACAGAAAATAAACAGGGGGTAAAACATAGAAACAAACCAAAATGGTCCCAACAGAAGTGGTTTAACCCATTTATGATGGAAGTTAATCCAGTTCTTTTGACATTTTCTGTACAAAAACAGAATACCATAAGTCTCTATAGTTAATTCTGTCTTGGAATGAAATGAAAAATCAAATATACCACACTGCAAGAACAATTCCAAAATCAAATATCAAAATCGTAGAAAGAAGGTTTTGTTCCTGGTGAGATGTAAGGCGCGTAATCTTTGAGTCGAAGTAGATTTTTTGTACGAGGCAGACTTCATACAGGGGCTTCTCAAGAGAAACGAAAAGAAGCTGGCCCGATCCTGTAATTTCACGCTCCGCTGCATAGATGATGTCATTTCACTAAATAGTTCTACGATTAATGATTTTATTGATAGCGTCTATCTGATTTAGCTTTAAATAAAGTACGACAAGAGATGTTTCAATTTTCCCATTCCTCCTACACCATAAATCTGTTAGAGCTATGGCTCCATCTCTTTTTTAAAGATCAACCTGTTCCTATCATTTCATATTCCTACACTACACCCATTTCACTCATTTTGTTACATATAGACGTGTCTTGCCGGACACCAGTATTGATGACACAAAAGCTAATCCTCTTGATTGTTCTTGCCAAAATTCTCATTTCAAATATAGTTCAATTGGCCACGCCATTACGAACGGATGCCACTGTCCATCCTCGGATTTTTGTGGGGTTCGGTTTGCTCAAACTTTGGTTTTCTGTGTAGATCGTTGTTTGTTCTTTTGACAACTGTATCTTCTGACTTCAGAGTACCAGTTTGGTATCTCCAAACTTTTCTGAATAAGTATAAAAAACTTAAGTTTTTATAACATTATATTATGATTGGATTCGTCCCATTTACGACACTCCCACGTTTATCTATGTCCGTGGCATACCTTCTTGTGTCCTGTAATGTCTATGACACTCCGGTAGCATAGTACTACAAAGAACACGAATATACGAATGAATAACACCAAGCAAGGGTTATAGACAATGGTTTGACAAATCAACAGATTATTGTACAACATAACTTGTAATCTTTGTAATGATATATATATATATATATATATACATACGTCTGAAAATTAAACCAAACAGTGTTAGAATTAGATTTTAGAGCTGTCAAATTGTTGTTCTTCCTTCGACGGGATTTGAACCCACACCATTGATTCACTGCAGCACCATTCGCTTAGCCTTACGTCCAGCCCCCTAGACCACTCGACCACATCCACTCCCTATAAAAGGAGTTTCAATAATCCTAGTGTTACCTTTTCTCGTAAGGCAAATCTAGGGATAGACGTAAGAAATGTGTATAAGCGTGTGTAGATGGTACATATATACTTAATATATATACCTAAATATTTAACAGTAATTTAAATCAGATTGTGATCTCTAACCGCGGGATATTATCTCCCTAGATAGATACTGATAGTATCTTTGGAAATGTATGTATATTAAATGTGTTAAACATCTTGGTGCAAGCTGTATCGCAGCTGTACTTCACATACTTTAAAATACATTAAAGTTTAAAGAATCACTTCTCAAAATATTGGATTGTCATGCTGAAAATACGTTTTTAATCAAAATGTGACAAATGCAACCTCCAAGTATGTAAATAAAGATAAATAAAAGGGAACCAGTGAAGGAATGGTCTGATAAAATTTATTTAGAATATCTTAAGTAGCTTAGTTGTCACAGGGGGAAAATGTCAATTGACCACCAACGACAACTCATAAGAAAGTGTTACACGTTATAAGCTGATTTAAAGTAAAAATGTATAAAGATAAAGAGTCAAATATGTCAAAAAATTTTTTTTGTCAATGTGTGACGTAAAAGTATTTTTGACATTTACGTCACCGAATATGGTACTGCTTTGACAACTATTTTACCTATTTTGTTCCTGTATTTAAATACTGTTACAGTGACAGCCGGAACCTTTGAACCGTAATGAGAGCGGGAGGTTTGGCGCCTTAAAATCTGATTCAACCCACCATTTCTTTAGAAATGCCTGTACCAAGTCAGGGTCATTATACGGTTTTCACAGTTTTCCGGTTGTTGACTGATTTTGTCTGTTTATATAATTATGAGTTTTGACTTTCCCTTTGTAAGATTGTTCGGAGTTCGGTAATTTTGTTATTACCTTTATTAGGTACGATTGTGTCATTGTTCAAACATTGGACACCCATTTACGTCCCATACTAACCCGAACTCGTCCCAAGTAAAAACAAATCCGCACAATTCAGAGAGGTTGTACATCGTAGAGAAGAAACTAAATTTGATTTTATACCCTGGTATTCCCTCATGGATAAAGTCGCTAAAAGCGAAGTGTAGGATGGCAAAATACAAAAACCAACTAGGACATGGCCTCACCGTCAAATAACTTTCGATTTTCTTCATGATCTTTAGTATTCATAATAAAACAATCTCATTTGAATTTCAGAACAAAAGTTTCACCTTATATATTTTATTACCAATTACATCGATTCTGAAGTCCATGTTTCTTCAATTGCCTAAAATATGTGTTTTGATCAGTTAAAATCGTACTGGAAGAAAGTTTTATGCCGGAAATGACTGATGTTGTAAAGAAATAATTATGTGTATACACTGTGCCAATTATGAACGTGAATGACCTATAATAAAATGTAGTAATTATGCATGTTGCACGCGCCTACATTGCATATTGCTCATCGTCATCAAAAGCAATTTTCATATTTTCACATACTTTGGTGGTTTTCTTTATGTTCACATACTTTTGTGGTCCTCTTTTATATTCCAGAATCTTTCAGAACAAACATACCTACTTAAGAATGTGCATGATAACGCATTACTTTTATAAATTATTTCATCCGGAGGATCGACACAAGATTTACACGTGTGATGTAAGGATGCGCGTGTTGTAGATTGATAAATCTTTATCAGCATGATCAGCTGTATTACAATTGTAAGAAATGAACCTTAATGTCTATCTAATGTACAACTGTTATATACTGTAAATATGTACTGATAGTATCAATACAGGTTATCAACGGAATTAAGTGCTTTCTACTACCGCGTGGAGATTTATAGCAATCTGCTGTTTACAAACAAAATAGAGTAAACCATGCTACTATTAATGTAGCGTGTCGGGGGTAGTGAGTTGGCGGAAGGAACGCCATTCGTTATGGGATCGGTTGTATAAGTTAGCGGAAGAAACGCCATTCGTTAAGGGATAGGTTGCATACGAATGAAAACGAAGTGTAAACAAACCAACCCTCCAATTTTGACAAATGTTGCAGCGTCCGGTGATATCGTGCATGCATACTTTGGATGGTTCTTAAAATGAATAAAGGAAAGATTTTATTTTGAAAGTTTTCGAAATTGAAGTTTATACCTATTCCTTCAAAATAAGCTCAAATTTGAAAACATTTGATATCTTTTAATATAATTTGAGGTAATCATCACATACCAGTAGTCTCCATCTTAACTTTTCCAATGATTTTGCAATTTTGACACGTACAATATGTATGCGCGAACACCGGTGCGAAGACAGTATAATAATAATATTGGACCAAACAACAATACAAAGGTTAGCTTCCTGGATGGTTTGCCAGACATTTGGTCAGACACATAAAATAAATTCACTGAACCGACTCAGAATTTGCCTGTCGTGTCCTTGTGTCCTTCGGTTGGGCACAGTTCCATCCTCCCTAATTTATTATGGGTTTTACAGTAATAATGTCACTTTTTCTCATTAATCGATCCAAAGAATTTCAACTTTACATACAAAAATTGAGAAGCTAAGGTTAGAGGCTGGTATGCCTCCCACCTATTTAAGTTTCTTATAAAATGTCATTTGATGATCTTTAAAAATTAACCCTTTCAGTGTGAATTTTGCAGACTTGAGAATGATAAGAAAATTAAAAGAAAATGGAAATCCATTACAGTAAATCAAATTTGTCAGAGTTAAGATTATGCAAATGGTTTGCTGACATGTACTAACTCCCAAAAAATCCAAAAATTTGTATGGAAAAACTTATTATTTGCTTTAGAGTAATAATAACACTTTTACTAATTTATTAATCTAAAGAATTTCAACTTTACATACAAAACTTGATAAGGTTAGAGGCTGGTATGCCCCCCCACCTATTTAAGTTTCATATAATTTTTTCTAAAAAACATTTAATCTAAAGAATTTCAATTTTACATACAAATCTTGAGAAGGTTAGAGGCTGGTATGCCTCCCACCTATTTAAGTTTCATATATTTTTTTCTAAAAAATATTTAATCTAAAGAATTTCAACTTTACATACAAAACTCGAGAAGGTTAGAGGCTGGTATGCTCCCCACCTATTTAAGATTCATATAATTTTTTCTAAAAAATATTTAATCTAAAGAATTTCAACTTTACATACAATACCTCAGAAGGTTAGAGGCTGGTATGCCCCCCCACCTATTTAAGTTTCATATAATTTTTTCTAAAAAATATTGAATCTAAATTTCAACTTTACATACAAAACTTGAGAAGGTTAGAGGCTGGTATGCCCCCACCTATTTAAGTTTCATATAATTTTTTCTAAAAAATATTTAATCTAAAGAATTTCAACTTTACATACAATACCTCAGAAGGTTAGAGGCTGGTATGCCCCCCACCTATTTAAGTTTCATATAATTTTTTCTAAAAAAATAACCCTTTCAGTGTGAATTTTGCAGACTTGAGTATGATAAGGGAATAAAATACAGTAACAGAGGCAATATCATAAAGAAGTTGTATATTCTTTTCTATTCTAAGTAAATGTAATTTATATTCGTCTTTTGAAGTTCCAAGAATCTTCATCATCATTTGAATCAGAATCTTCAAAGACCATGTCATTCCTCAAGTCATGCAAAACAGAGGAGCACATGTCAGCAAACCATTTATCTGCCATAGGCAGGTTTGGATGGACACCATCATAAAACCCATCATAATTATAAACACAAACTACACTTTTATTTGTACCCATTCGACCCCTCTTCTTAGTTTTGGTTTTGCAGACTGATTTATCCCACCTGATGTTAGATACCCCAATAGCATTGTTAAGTTCACATATTTTCTCATTTGTTAAGTGTAGATCTTTTTCTAGGTTTTTTTGTTGAATTTCTGTTTCTAAATCTGCAAAGATGCTTTTTTGAAGTTTGTATCGGTTTTTTTTCAAGTCGAAGGAGTTATAATTATAATCGCGATATTTTGAAATGCAGACTGGTGGAATGCATGCAAGTGTTATTGGAGTGTTTTTGGATTTGTAAATTTCATTTTGAATGTCTTGAAGCTGTGAAATAACAGAATTTACTTTGTTTGCCTTTGGGTCATTTTGATATTTTGTTTCTGTTCCGAAGTCATGCGTTATTTTTTGAGTAAAATTGCACAGCCCCCTGTAAAAACTACTTTCATTTTTGTGTCTGCCCCATACATTTCCTGAATAGAATCCATTGAATTATTTATTTCATTATGAATTTGTTTTATGGTCCCCCCAGGTTTAACAATGATGTGATAGTACCAATCATCAATTGGTATTCTTTGTTCTAAAAAATGTTCTAATTTGGCTCCTCTAGAAGAACAACCAAATATCAAGTGTCCAGCCATGTAAATGATGTTGATCAATATTTTCCTGAAAATAGGAAAATAATCAATATTTTGAGCTAGATGGTTGAAATAAAGTCTAATGGAAAATACAATGTACTGGGATATGGAATTAATGTCTGTGGAACAATGATCCAACAAAACAGCAAAATACAAAACCTCATCTCTTATATTTGTGCATTGATAATCATTATTGTATGGGTCTATTGATATACCACATAAATCAAGTGTTGAGGAAACTGGTACTTTTAATGATATGTAGACAAATACATTAAATAAGAAATATTGACGGATTATCAAATATTTGCATGACCTTGAGTGAAATCATGAGACATGTAATACATTTATACATCCCTCCAGTATCTTGGAATTACCCGTCTCCCTTCTTATACGAAAATGCTTAGGAGAGTGTGGTTTTATGCAGCATCATTGTGTTATGTAGTACAATGTACTCAAAATTACCAGAAGTACAAATGTACTCAAAATAAATCATTTGCAGATGGTGTTCTTCATGATACCTTCGTAAAAAACCTTATATATATAACTTGGTTAGATTGGTATATCCCTCACCAACTAATTCAACTAATCTCCAGGACTTTGCAAATCCCAGCTATCTGTACCAGAAAGTGAGACTGGTTAAGTTAGAACAGAGAGTTAGAGACTGGTATGTCCCCCACCCTTTGTTCATGTCATTTCAAGTAGGTTATAATTCAATACTTGAAGAAATTTTTATGAGTAAAAAAAATGTCTTTGATTATCAACTGTCAACCCCATAATGACTTTGGCTAAGTTAGGACTGGGAGTTAGAGACTGGTATGTCCCCCACCCTTTGTTTTCACTGTTACCTAAAATAGGTTATAATCGATGATAATACTTAGTTAGATTGGTATATCCCTCACCAACTAATCCCCAGGATTTTGCAAATCCCAGTTGTCTGTACCAGAAAGTGAGACTGGTTAAGTTAGAACAGAGAGTTAGAGACTGGTATGTCTCCCACCCTTTGTTCATGTTGCTTAAAATAAATTATGATTTAATACTGGAAGAAATTTTATAATTAGTCAAAGAAAAATATATGTCTTAAATAGTCCACTATCAACCCCATAATGACTTTGGTGAAGTTAGAACTGAGCTAGAGTTAGAGGCTGGTATGTCCCCCACCCTTTGTTCATGTCACTTCAAATAGGTTATTTAAAACTTGAAGAAATTTTTAATAGTCAAAGAAAAATGTCTTTGATTATCCACTATCAACCCCATAATGACTTTGGTGAAGTTAGAACTGAGAGTTAGAGACTGGTATGTCCCCCACCCTTTGTTCATGTCACTTCAAATAGGTTATTTAAAACTTGAAGAAATTTTTAATAGTCAAAGAAAAATGTCTTTGATTATCCACTATCAACCCCATAATGACTTTGGTGAAGTTAGAGCTGAGAGTTAGAGACTGGTATGTCCCCCACCCTTTGTTCATGTCACTTCAAATAGGTTATTTAAAACTTGAAGAAATTTTTAATAGTCAAAGAAAAATGTCTTTGATTATCCACTATCAACCCCATAATGACTTTGGTGAAGTTAGAGCTGAGAGTTAGAGACTGGTATGTCCCCCACCCTTTGTTCATGTCACTTCAAATAGGTTATTTAATACTTGAAGAAAAAAGTTACAGAAAAATTGTCAAGGTTTTAAGGTGATGCTTTCCCTCACCAACTAATTAAAATGATATGATATAATACTTGGTTAGAGAGTGGTATATCCTTTTCAGTGAATGTTAAAAATATATGATCATATGGAGTTTGGCGTGATTAGATGCACAAAGAAATTTAAACAATATATTTGGTTGGAGATGGTTATATATGTATACCTCATCATGAGATTGAAATGATATACTACTTGGCTAGAGATTGATATATCCCTTAATTACCATAATTTCAAACAATATGTTAGATTTGGAGCATAATGATATTTAAATATTCTTGGTTTGGTATGTCCCTCATCACTCTATTAGAAATTTTTAAGGAGAGGTTAATCATTCCTCAATAGCCTCTCCATCAGGAAGAAAACCATTAATAAAGGTTGCCAGGCTTGTGTCAAATTCAAGTGAGGAAAATTGATTTTTAGTTTGGACACACAATGATGATATTCTTTCCATTTCTTTTGTTCTTGCTTCAACAGTAGCTGATTTTACAACATGACAAAGACGGTCTTCATTAACAAGAACAGAAGAATACCATGCAAAATCTGGATCAACAAAATCATTTCCAGCAGATTTTGCCCTTGAAAGCGCAACGAATAAAGCACCTGGATTACGTGATTCGAAAGCTCTGGTTCCTGGGTTAATGACTATATATTGATTTGGCTCACCTTTACCAATAGTCATACCCTGACACTTATGTATTGTTGTGGCCCAACCAAGTTTTAGAGGAATTTGTTTTCTTTTGCAAAAGCTACAACTACAATCAAGTTTTCTCTCAACTGGTAAAATAGGAACAAGTTTTGGATTATCCTTTACAAAAGATGGACCTGTATAATTTGGGTATTCAACCATCACAGCAGCAGGTAGAGAATTTTCAGGAATATTTCCTTCAAGATAAATAATATCAATAATTTTACCAATGGCTCCATTATATAAACCAAAAGAAACACAAAGATTAACTGAAAGCATAACCTTAGCAGATTTGCTCATGAAAACTGTTTTCTGTAGTCCTCCAGCTTTAGCACTGTCTATTGATTTTGCATGTATACCATGAGAGATAGCATTTGATTTTGCCACTGGATATGTCTCATTTACTTCAAGCAATTTCATCTTATTATGACCCCAAACCTCTTCATGGGTAGGGAAAACAAACAAACCATTTTCAGACAATCTGGAAAGAAAATCAGTGCCATATTTTAGCCTCAAATTATTCCATTGAAAGTTTTGAAGCCAATTTGAATGACAAGATGTTGTTTTGTATTCTCTTAGAGCAAGAAGAACTTCTTTTAACTGTTGTTGATCTGGTGCTTGTCTTACTATTTGTTGTAAATTAACAGCATGGTTGAAATTTTTCCAAACAAGAGCACCATGTAATGCTGCTGGTGTTTTACCACTGGTATTATAGACAGGAGAATCCAAAACAGGTGGCAATTGCACATCATCACCAAAAAATATAACTACTGGTAGCTCACCCCATGTGTTATCAAAATTTTGCCCTTCTTCCACACCATACCTACACATAAACTCCACCCAACCCAAAGTTGTAGCTCCAATCAAAGATCTTTCATCTACAAGCAAAACCTTAACACCTTGACAATTTTTTTGTAACTTTTCACCTAAAGCTCCCTCAGGAGGTTTCATTTCCTGACCTTTTTTATTAGTAGGAATTTTCAAAAAACTGTGCAATGTTAAACCAGAAATTATATTTGCACTATTCCCTGTAGGGCAGAGTACCTGAACAGATCTTTTGGATGCAAAAATAGTCCTGATAACCTTAACAAGACATTTTATAAGGTAAGATTTCCCCGAACCAGCAGTTCCAGAGACTATCATTCTTAAAGAAATGAAATTGTCTTGTTCGTTTAAATAATTTTGGATTGTTTTAAGAACAATGTTAAAAGCAAACCTTTGATCTGAATTCATATTTGAAATATCAACTTCAGGTATGTCTAAATTCTTATCATCTGTATCTATATGGGACTGCAAGTTTTCAAGCCATTCCTTACCAAAGTCATTTGGATATTCATACGAGGTTTTACTCCAATCAAAATCTGGCCCCCCATTATCAAATGAAAAGTCAGAATCTATTTCTTCAAATTGTTTATTTGGATGTACTAGTTCCATCCATTCTGATTGATTTGAATTGTCAAATACTGAAGAATTAAATTGGTCATTTTCATCTTCATTATTAATAAGTTCGTCATCTACATGAATCTTAGCTTTTTCCACACCTGCTTTTACAAAATTTGGACAATGATCCGAATTTAAGAAAAATTCCATTTTCTCTAACCATGTCATATCATCATCTTTAATGTCTGAAATTTTTCTCCAGTTGGGAGTGTGGAGGAGTAGCATTGTTTTACAATAATTTTCATCTAGTGGCCAAACTGCCTGGGTGTAACATCCGAGTTGTTCTGGATAAAAGAATTAGGCACTGCAATGCCTTACAGTTGCAATGATAACATCAAAGGAGTGGGAAATTTGTCAAGTCCTGGATGCAACGAAATCAACGTGATGAGCCTTTTTAATACTATTCCAAGAACTAAACGTAGCCATGGTCATAAAAAAATTCAACATCCTAATGTTAAAAAGTCCTCTAAACCAAGAACGTTACAAGATACTTTTAATGATTTACTTTCTAATATACAAAAACCTCTTGGAATTCATCATATTCGTACAATCTTATTTTCACTACCTGTAAACTACCTCAAAGATCTTAAGGATTTTGGACTTGACAAAGGAGGCGTAGATCCTTTTTCTCCTAAGTACAGATTGTCTAGTATTATATGTGACGTGGCGTCCTTTCGTCTTTTTAAACCAGTTCGATCTGAACCTCTTCATGATAACAACAGAAAATTCCTCCATATTCCGTTTGCTAACAAAGGAATCGATGCTATTAACATCAGCAACATTCTTAATAGAAAAGAGGTCGTAAAAGAAATTCCACCATATTTCAAAAATCAATCTGTTCCCATTGTCTCCTATAGCTACACTAACAGCATTGGCCGTAAAATTTTCAACTACAAAGAAGCATTGCAAGATATTAACATAGAAGAGTACCTTAAGAACCCTCTGACTTGTGACTGCTCCCACTCTCCTTTTCAATACAACCCATCTGGACATGTAATCACTGGTGATCTGAATATCATTCAACATGAGAGTCTCCGAAAGGTGATTTCTCATGGTCCTAAATTCAGAGAACCTCAACACATCAATTGGAAACATAATTTCAAGATAATTATGGATGCTGTTGAAGATTATGCCAGAAGGTGGATAAAGAGAGAAGTAGACCAAGATCCTGAGTTAGAGTCCTTGTCAGACTGGGTTAGAACAATTAGATCTCTAGTACAAGGTCGGATTCACAAACTCAAAAATTGTGTTAATAGTCGACCTAAGTCTGTATTTAAAGACCAAGAAGCTGTTAAGTGTCTTTCCTCTCTTCATGACAAATATGTTATCGTTCCTGCTGACAAGGCTTCCAACAATATCGTGTTTGTATGTAAATCATATTACTTCGAATGCCTAATCAAGGAATTAGGCATAAATAGCAACACCTCTAGTAATATCACATACAAACCAACTTCGTTCGACAAAGATGAAATCCTAGCTAACCACAGATCATTCATGACCTCTTTAAACATTCCCTCTGGTAAAGAGTCTGAGGATTTACCCTATTTATATTGGATACCTAAACTCCATAAGACACCATACAAAGAAAGGTACATAGCGGGATCATCAACTTGTTCGACGAAAGAATTGTCTATTCACCTGACAAAGATTCTGTCTGCAGTAAAAGAGGGACAACAGAAATATTGTGAAACTGTTTACTCGCGTAGTGGCATAAATCACATGTGGATTTTGAAAAACTCTAAAGATCTTTTGGATAACCTGAAATCAAGATCTTTCTCTCAGGTATCCTCCATCAAAACATTTGATTTTTCAACTCTATATACCACCCTACCGCATGACAAATTAAAAACCCGCTTAAAAGAAACAATTCATAAAGCTTTTAGTCATAGAAACTATGGCTCCAAATTTGTTGTGTTAGGCTACAATTCCACATATTTTTCAAACAAAATTCATAAAGGTAAAACATGCTACTCCGAGGAACAAGTGATCAGTATGCTGGAGTTCCTCATCGATAACATATTTGTCTCCTTTGGAGGGACACTGTTTCAGCAGGTCGTCGGCATACCAATGGGTACGAATTGTGCCCCTCTTCTAGCCGATTTATTTTTATACTCATATGAGTCGGAGTTTCTTCAAACGCTTGTAAAAGATAAGAAGATTCATGAGGCTAGAGCCTTTAATTTCACATACAGGTATATTGATGACGTTTTATCTATCAATAATTCTAGATTTGCAGAATTTCTTCCATTGATATATCCTCCAGAGCTGGAAGTTAAAGAGACCACCGATACAGCTTCGTCCGCATCATTTTTGGACCTATACCTCGAATTTGACGACAGTGGTCAACTCAGTACTAAAATTTATGATAAGCGGGACGACTTCAATTTTAAAATCATAAATTTTCCAAACATGTGCAGCAATATACCAGCTTCTCCTGCATATGGTGTTTACATCTCGCAATTGATTCGCTATGCAAGGGCCAGTAGCAATTATTCTGATTTCCTGAAACGTCATCTTCATCTGAGAAACAGGCTACTGGACCAGGGCTATAAAAAGATTCGCCTTATTCGATCTCTTAAAAAGTTTATATTCCGATACCAATATCTTGTCGAAATATATTCCGTCTCTGCAGAAAAAATTATAAGCGATGCATTTTCATATAGTGAAAATGTATAAAGATAAAGAAGTCACAAATGTCAAGAATTTTTTTGTCAATGTGTGACGTAAAAGTATTTTTGACATTTACGTCACCGAATATGGTACTGCTTTGACAACTATTTTACCTATTTTGTTCCTGTATTTAGATACTGTTACAGTGACAGCCGGAACCTTTGAGCCGTAATGAGAGCGGGAGGTTTGGCGCCTTAAAATCTGATTCAACCCACCATTTCTTTAGAAATGCCTGTACCAAGTCAGGGTCATTACGGTTTTCACAGTTTTCCGGTTGTTGACTGATTTTGTCTGTTTATATAATTATGAGTTTTGACTTTCCCTTTGTAAGATTGTTCGGAGTTCGGTAATTTTGTTATTACCTTTATTTACTATAACCATGCCCAATGTCACTGCTGGTGGAATTTTTTTTCCCCGAGGTCATTGCAACTTGGTAGCTTTACTTAAGCAATTATGAATAACGAAATTAACGACTACATACCGGCTAGGACGTCACCCGGGTTAACAAGGTCCTCATTTGCTACTACACGGAACAGGGTAGCAAATGATATATGCGTTCCACGGAATATCCTACGGGATACCCCCGATTTGTCTTACGTTCAGCCAGAGGGTAATTATTATTTCAAAACTTCAGATTCGTATCAAATTTTAAAATCTTGTTCTATTAATATTTCGGACTGTCTTAAATCTCCAGGTACTTGTGACTCTTCTCCATGCATTACTACTTGCAAAATAAAAACTGACAAAAATAATACTTGTAAAACATGCGTCATGCTAATAACTTCTCCTGAATTTACAAGTAATTTAACTGGAAAAACGTACTACACCAAATCGTTTGAACCTCTGGACTGTTCTACTAAAAATGTCATTTACGGTATAGAATGTACACTCTGTGGACTTTTGTATGTTGGTGAAACTCGTCAAACATTGCGAAGTAGGATGAGCCAACATCGATATGATGCAAAAGATCCCAAATACAGGATTTTGTATAATCATTTCAATCAACCGGGTCATGACCGCTGTTTGACGATGAAAGTTCGAATCATCGAGAAGATTTACCATCATACAAACAGTCCTATTCTTAGTACACCTTACCGCACCGATAGAGAGTTGTTCTGGATAAAAGAATTAGGCACTGCAATGCCTTACGGTTGCAATGATAACATCAAAGGAGTGGGAAATTTGTCAAGTCCTGGATGCAACGAAATCAACGTGATGAGCCTTTTTAATACTATTCCAAGAACTAAACGTAGCCATGGTCATAAAAAAATTCAACATCCTAATGTTAAAAAGTCCTCTAAACCAAGAACGTTACAAGATACTTTTAATGATTTACTTTCTAATATACAAAAACCTCTTGGAATTCATCATATTCGTACAATCTTATTTTCACTACCTGTAAACTACCTCAAAGATCTTAAGGATTTTGGACTTGACAAAGGAGGCGTAGATCCTTTTTCTCCTAAGTACAGATTGTCTAGTATTATATGTGACGTGGCGTCCTTTCGTCTTTTTAAACCAGTTCGATCTGAACCTCTTCATGATAACAACAGAAAATTCCTCCATATTCCGTTTGCTAACAAAGGAATCGATGCTATTAACATCAGCAACATTCTTAATAGAAAAGAGGTCGTAAAAGAAATTCCACCATATTTCAAAAATCAATCTGTTCCCATTGTCTCCTATAGCTACACTAACAGCATTGGCCGTAAAATTTTCAACTACAAAGAAGCATTGCAAGATATTAACATAGAAGAGTACCTTAAGAACCCTCTGACTTGTGACTGCTCCCACTCTCCTTTTCAATACAACCCATCTGGACATGTAATCACTGGTGATCTGAATATCATTCAACATGAGAGTCTCCGAAAGGTGATTTCTCATGGTCCTAAATTCAGAGAACCTCAACACATCAATTGGAAACATAATTTCAAGATAATTATGGATGCTGTTGAAGATTATGCCAGAAGGTGGATAAAGAGAGAAGTAGACCAAGATCCTGAGTTAGAGTCCTTGTCAGACTGGGTTAGAACAATTAGATCTCTAGTACAAGGTCGGATTCACAAACTCAAAAATTGTGTTAATAGTCGACCTAAGTCTGTATTTAAAGACCAAGAAGCTGTTAAGTGTCTTTCCTCTCTTCATGACAAATATGTTATCGTTCCTGCTGACAAGGCTTCCAACAATATCGTGTTTGTATGTAAATCATATTACTTCGAATGCCTAATCAAGGAATTAGGCATAAATAGCAACACCTCTAGTAATATCACATACAAACCAACTTCGTTCGACAAAGATGAAATCCTAGCTAACCACAGATCATTCATGACCTCTTTAAACATTCCCTCTGGTAAAGAGTCTGAGGATTTACCCTATTTATATTGGATACCTAAACTCCATAAGACACCATACAAAGAAAGGTACATAGCGGGATCATCAACTTGTTCGACGAAAGAATTGTCTATTCACCTGACAAAGATTCTGTCTGCAGTAAAAGAGGGACAACAGAAATATTGTGAAACTGTTTACTCGCGTAGTGGCATAAATCACATGTGGATTTTGAAAAACTCTAAAGATCTTTTGGATAACCTGAAATCAAGATCTTTCTCTCAGGTATCCTCCATCAAAACATTTGATTTTTCAACTCTATATACCACCCTACCGCATGACAAATTAAAAACCCGCTTAAAAGAAACAATTCATAAAGCTTTTAGTCATAGAAACTATGGCTCCAAATTTGTTGTGTTAGGCTACAATTCCACATATTTTTCAAACAAAATTCATAAAGGTAAAACATGCTACTCCGAGGAACAAGTGATCAGTATGCTGGAGTTCCTCATCGATAACATATTTGTCTCCTTTGGAGGGACACTGTTTCAGCAGGTCGTCGGCATACCAATGGGTACGAATTGTGCCCCTCTTCTAGCCGATTTATTTTTATACTCATATGAGTCGGAGTTTCTTCAAACGCTTGTAAAAGATAAGAAGATTCATGAGGCTAGAGCCTTTAATTTCACATACAGGTATATTGATGACGTTTTATCTATCAATAATTCTAGATTTGCAGAATTTCTTCCATTGATATATCCTCCAGAGCTGGAAGTTAAAGAGACCACCGATACAGCTTCGTCCGCATCATTTTTGGACCTATACCTCGAATTTGACGACAGTGGTCAACTCAGTACTAAAATTTATGATAAGCGGGACGACTTCAATTTTAAAATCATAAATTTTCCAAACATGTGCAGCAATATACCAGCTTCTCCTGCATATGGTGTTTACATCTCGCAATTGATTCGCTATGCAAGGGCCAGTAGCAATTATTCTGATTTCCTGAAACGTCATCTTCATCTGAGAAACAGGCTACTGGACCAGGGCTATAAAAAGATTCGCCTTATTCGATCTCTTAAAAAGTTTATATTCCGATACCAATATCTTGTCGAAATATATTCCGTCTCTGCAGAAAAAATTATAAGCGATGCATTTTCATATAGTGAAAATGTATAAAGATAAAGAAGTCACAAATGTCAAGAATTTTTTTGTCAATGTGTGACGTAAAAGTATTTTTGACATTTACGTCACCGAATATGGTACTGCTTTGACAACTATTTTACCTATTTTGTTCCTGTATTTAGATACTGTTACAGTGACAGCCGGAACCTTTGAGCCGTAATGAGAGCGGGAGGTTTGGCGCCTTAAAATCTGATTCAACCCACCATTTCTTTAGAAATGCCTGTACCAAGTCAGGGTCATTACGGTTTTCACAGTTTTCCGGTTGTTGACTGATTTTGTCTGTTTATATAATTATGAGTTTTGACTTTCCCTTTGTAAGATTGTTCGGAGTTCGGTAATTTTGTTATTACCTTTATTTAGTACAGGAACTTTACCATTTTTGCAAATAAAGTCATAAAAAGATGATGTATCTTTTTCTGATCTTTGAATGTACCTATCAAGTGCAGTATTTTTTGTAATGGCCATTCCATTTGATTCTTTTTCAATCTGTCTAAAGCCTGATACACTAATATTTTGGAAAGTGTGACTTGATCTGTAAAGTGGAAGACTAGATAATTCATATGATGCCTCATCTGCTGGAATATCTCGTTTAACTGTACCCATTAGAAGTTTATTACAGAGGGATTTTGTTGTAGCACCTGTTGATTCATCGGCACAATTTACCATATCATTAAACAAATCAACAATAGCTCCAGTTGGCTGGTTACCTTTGCAAGCATATCCTGACACATATTTTTCAGTTGCAATGATTTCATTGACAGAGGGATTTTCTGGGGGACTCTTGGAAAGAATAAGAGAGATATCACCATTTGCCCGCCAACCTTGTGTATGAAACCTTGAATGTTGTACTAACATTGGATGGTCCCTTGCCATCTCTAGTCTCATAGATCCATTACGGTCCGTAGCAATGGCTGGTATCTCTCTTAATTGTTTTCCAGGAGAAGATTTTGAGCCAAACTCCATACGACATTTTTTATTTTTGCCAGATTTTAAAGTCAAACAGTAGTCTGAACAGCGGTGTATATTAAAACGGTTTGTAAGTAATAAATGGTCCTCTAATAAAGACTCTTGGGATGAACTAACATCCATTAAAAGTTTTATTAGAGGATTCTTTTCTTCTGGAGGCATGGGAGCTATGCCTTCAGGTGGTGGCCACAATTTTTTATTCGGCTGCCCATTTTCATCTTTACCACCTGGATGGGAAGCTGTCAGTCCAAATTCTGTGGCAGCCCAATCAGCAAGTCTTGCTGAACAATCTGAATCTGACAGTCCTTCCTCAATAGCCTTACTTAACAAGTTATGTGGCTCTCTGTCTGACCTCCAGCACAGACCGTGCCAATGTACCATTCCCCGGGATTTTGCAAATTCCTGTCTGTACCAGAAAGTGGTTACCCCAAATGCTGGTGACATTACATCGCTGAAATAATTTTGAGTCCTAATATCGAAGTAGTGAGCAACACTATGGGTGTTTTTTTGAAGAGCGTCGAAAAGTTTAGAGTTGTCTGATAAATCTGGGTCCTTTCCAGTTGTTTCCTTAATATAGATTGAAAGCAACCGTCTTAATGGTTTGAAATGATACTCAGCACAGCTCCCAGTTGTAAAGAAAGCTGGTAATCCCTTTTTTTCATTGATTTGAAATTGTATAAGAGCACGAAGCTCTCTTGCTCTTTGTGCCCAATATTGGGTTGTTCCCCTTAAAGATGCACCAAAATACAAATTTTTTTTTACAATAGAATCATCCCCATTCTGTAATTTTTCCTTCAAATCTGAAACAGTTAAATGTGCATCCCCTAAGTTTTGCTACACAATAAAATTTCCATTTTCAAGAGCCCTTTTTCTTAAAATCATATTATGGACTATAAACTTGAAGTATGGATGATGTGCAAACCTTCCATCATCATACCAAAGAAGATATTCTGCCCAATCACCTATTGATGAAACAGTTCTAGGGCGATTTATAAAAAAGTCACCAGTACCATAAGGAAAGAGGGTTGGAAAAGCAAGTGTAAAAAAATATTGAGTTGTAAACTCTGAAACTGGTTTATTATTACGCGTTGGCCATGGTAATATTAGTGTGCCCTTTTTATTGACAGAAACACTGTGGTCATTTCCAACAACATCTTTCACAATACCTTGTACAGTTTTTTGTATATTTATGTTGGGGTCTGGTAATAGAACACTGGAATGAGTGGTACCATTAATCTCCCCAGGATCAGTTTGATTAGGTGCAGGACCAAGGTCTGAATTATGCACTGTATCAGGATTAAATTCTACAGTTTGAACTGATGTGAGCTCTCCATCAACAGGAAGAGAATTCAATCTATCTTGACTAATTATGATGTCAGTGTAAGCAGAATTGTTGTTTTTAGGAAAAGTAGAGCTTCTTGAATTTTTTGTCTACGTACTGAATAATCTTTAGATGTATCATTTTTACCTAATTTTCTAACTCGAACAATGTTTATTTCTGAAGGGAGTCTGGGGAAAATTTTAGCAGGTTCGTTTACCTCCTGTGGAAAGGTCACACAATGACCAGCAGATGCTATTCCGCCATGCTTAAGCATATGTATGTTTATGCATGGTGAAATTCTGCATATCAATTGTTGCTCAATTATACTCAAATCTGAAAGTTCAGGAGGGACACTCTGAGGGTCCATGTTATTTTGAAATGAAAATAATTTTAAGGAATTTTTATCAGAATTGCAACGTTTGCATATTGAACTGGAAGACATTTTAGTCTCTATTCGCCTTTCTTTGCATATAGTACAAAATTTAAAATTAAGAGACATTTGTTTTAACTCAAAACTTCTAATACAATCCATAACTTTATTAAAGTGTTGATTTTCATGTAGAGGAGGTGGAGCAGGGACATCGTGTTCACTCATATTAATTTGTTCTATTTTTTTTTGTATTTTATACTGTAACCGTCTTTTTCTTTTCATTAACTCTGATTTTGCTTCATTGTTTGACGGACTTTCATATGGTACACCTAATTTTCTGCATTTCAAATATAATGTATCAGTCAAAGGATCATATATATTTGAAGATTGTGATGGATCTTCATGATTGCAGTTATTGGAGCATTTGTTATCATCCGTGCTCATAACATTTTGGTTAGCGTTATTTATCTCATGAATTGATTTTCTATTAATTTCTAATTCTGAGTTATGAAAATAATTTGTGTCATTACTTTCGGAAAAAGATTCAGGTTTCTGAGAATGTAAATTTTCATGCGTGTCAGGACTCTTGTTAAAAGATTGTTTTGTTTTTATTAACTTGCTTTTTTTTTCTGTTGCACTCTAGCTGTTTTATTTTGAACTGATAAATGTGGTACACTAACATTTTCAAAATCTTTTTCTTCACACAACTCAGCTGTATAAATAAACTGACATTGCTTTTCACTTTCCTGTTCGGTTTGTCTATTTCCTTCTTCTAAATGTGGTGTAATTTTGGTTGACAGTTTTCTTTTTTTATTATTTGATGTCTTGTTTTGCTGTCCCTGTCTTTTAAGCTGTTTTTTCAGTATATCAAAAGAATTGTCTGTAATGGGAGGGACCAATTTTAATGGTGAGAAATGATTTCGTGAAAGAAGTATGTCAATGTAAGTAGGAGAACTTGCATTGAATGAACTTAAAGTACAATGTGAAGACTGTTGTAGCCAAATATTTATATTTAAACCAAATAAATTTGCTGCTGCCTGAATTTCCGTGGCCGTAGCCCAACCATTTCTATTTATCATATGTTGCTGATACAACTCTACTGTCATATTATTAGTATGGGAGTGAAAAATTTTGTCTTCCCAAATTTGCCAATTGTGTATGATGTGTGTACAAATAATATTTCTGTAGAAGGAACTATTTGTTGTATTTCCATTTATTAATAAACTTAGCGAATGAAAAAAACAGTTTCCATCACCTGGAACACTGTAACTTAAAAATAGTTTATTGTCTACATATGTTAATTGAGATGGCAGATTTTTTATATCAGCTAATACCAAAGCCATTGAATTTGTTGACAAGTTATCATGAAAAACACCATCTTCAATCACACAATCCTGTTTATCACACTGTTCAATTTGAGGATTGGGGATAATTGATTTTTCATTATTTTTATTATGAAGAGCACCACTTTCCTCCACAGTGCATGCATAGGAATGGTCCCCAACATGCTTATTTTTATGTTTATCCCCAAATTTAACCACATCTGCATAGCTATGATCACCCTTGGCCTTGGCCTTGGAGTGATCAATTACAGGAATTTTAGTTACAGATGTATTTTTTACATATGAATGATCAGTACAGTTTTCTAATTACAGATGTATTTTTTACATAATATGAATGATCATGAGCACAGTTTTCATCAACACGTTGTATACTTGTAGTTGTAGAATAGGAATGATCCCATACATGGACATGGTTAGACTTATCAAATTTAACCACATCCGCGTAGGAAAGACCATTTGTTGTAAATTGGGGGGTCAACGGAACTTTTGAAAGTGTTTTTCTTTGAGACATTTTGGGCAATTGTGTATTTTATCAATACCTGATGCGATTAAGCGAATATAAATATAAGCTTGCGTTTGCTTTAGCAATAATCCAGAGCAGACGATCGGGTTGCGCAATCGTGTTATTTTTAGCGACTCGTTACTTTCCGTGTAGGATTCGATAATTATCGGTTTCAATTTACAGACAAAATTCTTTAAATATTCATTTCAAACAAATATTTGTATATTTTCGTCAAAGAAGAAGAACGTTGAATTAATTTTAATGTTTATTTCACAAGCAAACAATATAGGCAACAGCGAAATACCGGTATTTTGCTCTTCGATACCTTTCGTACACCGTATCTTTCATAAGGTCTAGAGGGTGTCGCGAAAAGCAGTGACCCGGAATGTCCCGGATGTGTTGAAGCTTTTTCATAGCCATAGTGGTATGGATAACCCGGATGTGTTGAAACTTTTTCATAGGCATAGTGTATGGATGATAAGGATTTCTGTTTTAGTCAAAGTAAATGGTATTCGTCATTATTTCTTTATTGATTTAATTTTACCATGTTTCAGTCATAAATAGCTCGCTTAACGAAGCGAGCTTATAAGTTAGCGGAAGAAACGCCATTCGTTAAGGGATAGGTTGTATAAGTTAGCGGAAGAATGGCCATTCGTTAAGGGATAGGTTGTATAAGTTAGCGGAAGAAACGCCATTCGTTAAGGGATAGGTTGTATAAGTTAGCGGAAGAATGGCCATTCGTTAAGGGATAGGTTGTATAAGTTAGCGGAAGAAACGCCATTCGTTAAGGGATAGGTTGTATAAGTTAGCGGAAGAAACGCCATTCGTTAAGGGATAGGTTGTATAAGTTAGCGGAATAAAGGCCATTAGTTAAGGGATAGGTTATTTAAGTTAATCATTTGACTTATATATTAAAACTTTATCAATCATTCAATAAAATGATGTACAAATGTTGATCAGGTCCTATATTTTCAAACACAACTTTCCCAATTCCTTTCTCCACCTTTTCATTTCGATATACCAATGCATTTTTCTTATTTCTCTTTGGAGTTTTGTTCTGGGGCAATTTGACAACTTTTATGAGAGTGTTGCAATACAGTTTCCGATAGATGGTCGGCGATACATAATACAAAAAACAACCAACAAACACTGAAGTGTTGGAAAACGTAAAATCATACACGAATTATCCTTAGTTTATTCAATCATTCAGAAAGAGGGTACCAGTCGATGTGAATCTTCATATTACATGTAAGTATGTGTAATAGTGAAATAAGTCCTGGTGTGGAATTGGTCCGGGTGGAATAAAGTTACTAGTAAAATAAGTCTATGGACCATATATATTAGGAACAAAATATCCCTACAAAACGTTGAAAAAGTATGTACTACTTACAGTTAGAAAGAAGGTTGATGACGGGATAAGTTGTTTGTCATGTTTACACTTAGAAAGAAGGTTGATGACGGGATAAGTTGTTTGTCATGTTTACACTTAGAAAGAAGGTTGATGACGGGATAAGTTGTTTGTCATGTTTACACTTAGAAAGAAGGTTGATGACGGGATAAGTTGTTTGTCATGTTTACACTTAGAAAGAAGGTTGATGACGGGATAAGTTGTTTGTCATGTTTACACTTAGAAAGAAGGTTGATGACGGGATAAGTTGTTTGTCATGTTTTACACTTAGAAAGAAGGTTGATGACGGGATAAGTTGTTTGTCATGATTACACTTAGAAAGAAGGTTGATGACGGGATAAGTTGTTTGTCATGTTTTACACTTAGAAAGAAGGTTGATGACGGGATAAGTTGTTTGTCATGTTTTACACTTAGAAAGAAGGTTGATGACGGGATAAGTTGTTTGTCATGTTTACACTTAGAAAGAAGGTTGATGAAGGGATAAGTTGTTTGTCATGATTACACTTAGAAAGAAGGTTGATGACGGGATAAGTTGTTTGTCATGATTACACTTAGAAAGAAGGTTGATGACGGGATAAGTTGTTTGTCATGTTTTACACTTAGAAAGAAGGTTGATGACGGGATAAGTTGTTTGTCATGTTTTACACTTAGAAAGAAGGTTGATGACGGGATAAGTTGTTTGTCATGTTTACACTTAGAAAGAAGGTTGATGACGGGATAAGTTGTTTGTCATGTTTTACACTTAGAAAGAAGGTTGATGACGGGATAAGTTGTTTGTCATGTTTTAGACTTAGAAAGAAGGTTGATGACGGGATAAGTTGTTTGTCATGTTTACACTTAGAAAGAAGGTTGATGAAGGGATAAGTTGTTTGTCATGTTTTACACTTAGAAAGAAGGTTGATGACGGATAAGTTGTTTGTCATGTTTACACTTAGAAAGAAGGTTGATGAAGGGATAAGTTGTTTGTCATGTTTACACTTAGAAAGAAGGTTGATGACGGGATAAGTTGTTTGTCATGTTTACACTTAGAAAGAAGGTTGATGACGGGATAAGTTGTTTGTCATGTTTACACTTAGAAAGAAGGTTGATGACGGGATAAGTTGTTTGTCATGTTTTACACTTAGAAAGAAGGTTGATGAAGGGATAAGTTGTTTGTCATGTTTCAGCTATATCATAGCGAGAATTAATGACGGGTGTCTTGTGATAAGCAGGAACTCCTTTGCGAACACCTGGGTTCATTCCCGGTGTTTTGGTGGATCCGTGTTGCTCATCCTTTGCGAGCACCTGGGTTCATTCCCGGTGTTTTGGTGGATCCGTGTTGCTCATCCTTTGCGAGCACCTGGGTTCATTCCCGGTGTTTTGGTGGATCCGTGTTGCTCATCCTTTGCGAGCACATGGGTTCATTCCCGGTGTTTTGGTGGATCCGTGTTGCTCATCCTTTGCGAGCACCTGGGTTCATTCCAGGTGTTTTGGTGGATCCGTGTTGCTCATCCTTTGCGAGCACATGGGTTCATTCCCGGTGTTTTGGTGGATCCGTGTTGCTCATCCTTTGCGAGCACATGGGTTCATTCCCGGTGTTTTGGTGGATCCGTGTTGCTCATCCTTTGCGAGCACATGGGTTCATTCCCGGTGTTTTGGTGGATCCGTGTTGCTCATCCTTTGCGAGCACATGGGTTCATTCCCGGTGTTTTGGTGGATCCGTGTTGCTCATCCTTTGCGAGCACATGGGTTCATTCCCGGTGTTTTGGTGGATCCGTGTTGCTCATCCTTTGCGAGCACATGGGTTCATTCCCGGTGTTTTGGTGGATCCGTGTTGCTCATCCTTTGCGAGCACATGGGTTCATTCCCGGTGTTTTGGTGGATCCGTGTTGCTCATCCTTTGCGAGCACATGGGTTCATTCCCGGTGTTTTGGTGGATCCGTGTTGCTCATCCTTTGCGAGCACATGGGTTCATTCCCGGTGTTTTGGTGGATCCGTGTTGCTCATCCTTTGCGAGCACCTGGGTTCATTCCCGGTTTTTTTTTGAATACGTGTTGCTCATCCTTGTTTTGTACGCCTTCGTTCTGTGTTTTGTTCCGAATATTGCCTGTGTCTGTGGATAGTCATTACTTGTTTGGCCCTTCGGTTTTCTCTAACGTTTATTTACTTTTTGATCCGATAAGGATGATGTCAGTATTGTATTAGATAAACATGTTATTCTGAGTCCATAGATACACGTGTTATTCTGAGTCCACAGATATACATTGCGCTACAGGTTTATATCCGCCGGAGGAATCGAGCCTAATATTTACGAAACTAGAGGAGAGCATTCTAACCAGTCCAATGCCGAGAGAATTATATAAAACAGGATGGTGATAGCATAGGAAATTATCGGTTTTTGATTTTTGGAGAAATTTAAACGAAGGCTCGTCAATGCCCGTACAATGATTTGGCGATATATAGAAGCAATATGGTTTTACTTTTGATATGTTGTTTAAGATGACCATATAACCACCTCAGCTTTAGAGACTGTAGTTGAACGGTCGATTGTCAATTGGTTTTTACCTGGTTCATATGGGGTTTAACGTCACTTTCAACAATATTTCAGTTGTATCGCGGTGGTCAGTTTTATTGGTGGAGGAAACCGGAGTACCCAGATCGAGAAAACCACTGATAGACCTGCTGCAAATCACTGACAAACTTTATCACACAATGTTGTATCAATGACACCTCTCCATGAGCGGTATTAGAACTCACAACTTTAGTAGTGATTGCATAGTTAGTTGTAAATCCAACTACCATACGATCACGACCACGACGGCCCCTTCGTTAATTGGTGTTTACGCATTAATTTGACTGATGAATGACTATGTAATGACTGTCATTTCCCATTTCTTTTATCAATGAATGTCTGACCAATGACCGTCGAACAAATGATTATTACTGTCTAACTAATGACTGTCTGACTAAATAAATGACTGACGACCCACAAAGATTCAGGGAGGTTGACTGACAACCCCACAAAGATTCAGGGAGGTTGACTGAACCCCACAAAGATTCATGGAGGTTGCCAATATAGGGATTACGGCTATGGTGTTTAACACCACTTTCTACAATATTTCAAGTTTATCGCGGCATTCAGTTTTATTGGTCATGGTGGACCACTAACAATACATTTGTTTGAATAAAGTGATTATAAATACGTCAGGGATTGACACTATAAGCATTTAAAAATAAAGGACTAACTTTTTTCTTCTTTAATTTAGAAAGGGCATATAGGGAAAAGGGGATATTGAAGCATTAAAATCCTTTTTAGCATTACAGTTCTTTGTTTTCTCTTTTGAGAAGGGAGGTTTCGGTCCATTAAACTAGCCTAACCCCGCCACATTTGATTGACGTGCCTGGACCCAGACAGGAAAGAGAGCGATCATGTATTTGTGTGTTAGGCGTATCGATTTTTCTTCTTTCTACTAATTTGATATTTGATTTTCGAATTGTTACGACAGTGTGGTATATTTTGTTTTTCATTTTTATTTTCACCAGGATGTCAATAGTTTTATACCCCACCCTTCCCCGATATAAGAAAATGATTAGAGCTTATAATATTAATAAAAAAAAAAATACACTGAAACAGTGATGTTCAACTATTCTTAATACAACATTAAAAATATACATGTCGCCATGATATAGCTGAAATATTGCTGAAAGTGGCGTTAAGCACAATAAATCAAATCAATCAAAGTTATATATGTAACTTACCTGATTTTATACGAATGTAAAATTGGTCCCATAACTAGAATCAAAGACAATAGTGTACTGTGTGTGTAACAGAAATAATAAAGCCACGTTACTATGTAGTAATAAGTGTAACTACTGGCATTTGATGATAGCAGAAGATGCCGTCTGCTATCTTATCACGTGACTATAGAACCGCTTACTATCAATGAAAAGCCATTATAAAAATGTCCAGAGAGAGAACTGAGAACAGATAAACACTTAAGATGCTATTAGAGAATCTTTGATACAGAGAGTATTTATTTATTGTAAGTAAGAAGTGTCTATCACTTTCATCAACATACATTGGATTCTTACATTTTTGCACACACGTGATATTTTAAAAATATGTTTACCTAAGCCGTGTTTTGGTTTTCAAACATTCCAAAAACACATTTGTATTCTCCAACTCATCAGGGGGTAGATCGCGGGTTAAAATGTTACGTACGCATCATTATGGAATAAGAACAAAGACTGGTTGGCTCGGAATCAGGTTAATGTGTCCGAGTGAAACGACATGTTTTTTCTGTGGACCGTTGTTTCAGCGAGCTATCTCTATACGTGTTGTTCTAGTACAAAGCGGTCATATCATCATCATCCCACAGAAATATAACTTTGTTCTCGCCATGGCAGGTATAGCTGAAAAATTGTTCATTTTGGCGTTAAACTACAACCACTCACTCGCTCTAAAAGTTTAAAACAATTATTTGTAATATCTAATATTCCAAACGGAAATGATACTTTATATAAATCCTTACCTTCCAGTTATAAGTCAGATATTAACGTTATGATTAAAGTGAAGAAGATTGGATTGTTTTGTCGTTGAAGGTGAAAACAAATTCCATAGTGATATAAACATCTTCTGTATGTTTCATACTTTATTGATTTATAATCAACCGTTGAAGATCTACATCTACGTCTTACACAACATAGAACATCTGTGAGGTTGTAAACGTCATGCCATACAATACTCACTTCTTAAAAAACTCATTTTAACTCGAGTTACCCCCTGTAAAATGTAAATCTTAAAATCAACAGTTTGATATGAGTGTTCTGTAGAAATATATCAAATGAATTTAATATTCCTCTTCATAATAAAGAACATAGTTAAAGGGTTTATTGTGTAAATAATACAGCCTCATTTGTCTGTCAAAGTATAAATGAATTCTTTTCGCCTTGCCTTTCACTAAGACATATGTTTTGCTTTAAAGTTACTTAGTTTGGCAAGACACTACGTATTCTAATTACATGTACTTTATTTTGTTACCATCTTTTATTTACATATTATATATAGTATTACTACGTGATGTTTTTCATATTGTCCTAGTTATAGGTCCGAGGCCTGCTGTATTGGCCTGAGGCGCATCCGAACGCCAATACAGCAGACCGAGGACCTTTTACTAGGCCAATATGAAAAACATCACGTAATGATACTTTTATTAATTAACCAGTCCAATATCTCTCGGGATTTTTCCTTGCAATTATCGAAATGTCTAGTGGATTCCGATCTAGTTGTTATTGGAGTGACTGGAATTGGGCCAATACGGAAAATGTCCGTATTGGACTGGTTTTTGCCGTATTGGCCCAATGAAAGTTTTTATATTGTATTGACAGATTTGATCATATAAAGGCTAATAAATCAAAGTTAATTGATAATCCATTTTATTTCACCTACCTTGCATACATATGACGAAATGACTGAAAATTACTTAGAAATACTAAAGGACAAAATAAAATAGAAAACAAAAAATACATGTGAATAATGGAAAAAAGTCAAAATTAAATATACATTTGTATATATTTTACAACGTCATCATGAGTGTGTCATCCGTCGTTCAGACAGTCAACAATTCCACCAATATCAACAAAGCGAATAATCACCTCTCGCCTCAACATTCCAGAGCGTGTGGTTCCTTGATAGAGTGTTGCTGCCAATAAGGAAACTACTGAACCAATGGTTCCTACTGGTTAAGTTGAAGTCATCATTCTGACAGTTTTACGGTCGCTACCATCACTTGGTTAACCGTTTCTGAATTTGTGTGTCTTGGTACAGGCACTTCAATAAAAAAAGTGGCGGGGTTAAACTAGTTTTATGGGCCCAAACCTCCCCGTTTAGCATTAAACTTAGTCTCATGTCCTTGGTTTTAGGATTGCCTAATTGAAATAAACATATGTTATTTTTTTCAAAATATTAGCCATTGGGACTGTATAATAAAGGAAACCGTTGTTTTACCTGATTACAGATTCCGGATCTAATATAAAATTTGATATTCCAGAGTCATCTAAATTATGAGAGTCATTACAGCCCAATTTAATAATTTGACAAAAAGTATATGGTCTGTAAAAACAAATTTCGTCCTCTGCTTCTGCCTCTGTTGAAACATATCATTTCATAAAACTTATGTGGGTGTTTTTGTAGCCACCTATTTCTATTTTAAGAGGATGTGGTCACTTATTTCCAACTGTATGAATATCCTTCGAATATACGAAAGTTATAAATTTTATTTACTAATCAAATTACATATTACAGCTGTAAGGAAGGTTAACAGATGGTTGTCAACTTTGAAGATACCAAATGATTAATTAGAAGTCATTAATCGAAGAATGACAGACAATTTATAATGGCTTAAAAAATAAAGACAGACAAGACAAACAATGATCAACAAAACACTACACAGAAAACACGGCGAAACACTAAAACACAGAGAAACACTAAAACACAGAGAAACACTAAAACATGGAGAAACACTAAAACATGGAGAAACACTAAAACATGGAGAAACACTAAAACACGGAGAAACACTAAAACATGGAGAAACACTAAAACACGGAGAAACACTAAAACACGGAGAAACACTAAAACATGGAGAAACACTAAAACACGGAGAAACACTAAAACACAGAGAAACACTAAAACACGGAGAAACACTAAAACACGGAGAAACACTAAAACACGGAGAAACACTAAAACATGGAGAAACACTAAAACACAGAGAAACACTAAAACATGGAGAAACACTAAAACACGGAGAAATACTAAAACACGGAGAAACACTAAAACATGGAGAAAAACTAAAACACGGAGAAACACTAAAACATGGAGAAACACTAAAACACGGAGAAATACTAAAACATGGAGAAACACTAAAACACGGAGAAACACTAAAACACGGAGAAACACTAAAACATGGAGAAACACTAAAACACAGAGGAACACTAAAACATGGAGAAACACTAAAACACGGAGAAATACTAAAACACGGAGAAACACTAAAACATGGAGAAACACTAAAACACGGAGAAACACTAAAACATGGAGAAACACTAAAACACGGAGAAATACTAAAACATGGAGAAACACTAAAACACGGAGAAACACTAAAACACGGAGAAACACTAAAACATGGAGAAACACTAAAACACGGAGAAACACTAAAACACGGAGAAACACTAAAACACGGAGAAACATTAAAACACGGAGAAATACTAAAACACGGAGAAACAGAGAAACACTAAAACACGGAGAAACACTAAAACATGGAGAAACACTAAAACACGGAGAAACACTAAAACACGGAGAAACACTAAAACACGGAGAAACACTAAAACACGGAGAAACACTAAAACATGGAGAAACACTAAAACATGGAGAAACACCAAAACACAGAGAAACACTAAAACATGGAGAAACACTAAAACACGGAGAAACACTAAAACACAGAGAAACACTAAAACACGGAGAAACACTAAAACACGGAGAAACACTAAAACACGGAGAAACACTAAAACACGGAGAAACACTAAAACACGGAGAAACACTAAAACACGGAGAAACACTAAAACACGGAGAAACACTAAAACACGGAGAAACACTAAAACATGGAGAAACACTAAAACACGGAGAAACACTAAAACACGGAGAAATACTAAAACATGGAGAAACACTAAAACACGGAGAAACAGAGAAACACTAAAACACGGAGAAACACTAAAACACGGAGAAACACTAAAACACAGAGAAACACTAAAACACGGAGAAACACTAAAACACGGAGAAACACTAAAACACGGAGAAACACTAAAACACGGAGAAACACTAAAACACGGAGAAACACTAAAACATGGAGAAACACTAAAACACGGAGAAACACTAAAACACGGAGAAACACTAAAACACGGAGAAACACTAAAACACGGAGAAACACTAAAACACGGAGAAATACTAAAACACGGAGAAACACTAAAGCATGGAGAAAAACTAAAACATGGAGAAACACTAAAACACGGAGAAACACTAAAACACGGAGAAACACTAAAACATGGAGAAACACTAAAACACGGAGAAATACTAAAACATGGAGAAACACTAAAACACGGAGAAACACTAAAACATGGAGAAACACTAAAACACGGAGAAACACTAAAACACGGAGAAACACTAAAACATGGAGAAACACTAAAACACAGAGAAACACTAAAACACGGAGAAACACTAAAACACGGAGAAACAGAGAAACACTAAAACACGGAGAAACACTAAAACACAGAGAAACACTAAAACACGGAGAAACACTTAAACATGGAGAAACACTAAAACACGGAGAAACACTAAAACACGGAGAAACACTAAAACATGGAGAAACACTAAAACACGGAGAAATACTAAAACACTGAGAAACACTAAAACACGGAGAAACACTAAAACACGGAGAAATACTAAAACACGGAGAAACACTAAAACACGGAGAAACACTAAAACACGGAGAAACACTAAAACACGGAGAAACACTAAAACATGGAGAAACACTAAAACACGGAGAAATACTAAAACACTGAGAAACAGAGAAACACTAAAACACGGAGAAACACTAAAACACGGAGAAATACTAAAACACGGAGAAACAGAGAAACACTAAAACACGGAGAAACACTAAAACATGGAGAAACACTAAAACACGTAGAAATACTAAAACACGGAGAAACACTAAAACACGAAGAAACACTAAAACACGGAGAAACACTAAAACACGGAGAAACACTAAAACATGGAGAAACACTAAAACATGGAGAAACACTAAAACACGGAGAAACACTAAAACATGGAGAAACACTAAAACACGGAGAAACACTAAAACATGGAGAAACACTAAAACACAGAGAAACACTAAAACATGGAGAAACACTAAAACACGGAGAAACACTAAAACATGGAGAAACACTAAAACACGGAGAAACACTAAAACATGGAGAAACACTAAAACACAGAGAAACACTAAAACATGGAGAAACACTAAAACACGGAGACACACTAAAACACGGAGAAACACTAAAACACGGAGAAACACTAAAACACGGAGAAACACTAAAACATGGAGAAACACTAAAACATGGAGAAACACTAAAACATGGAGAAACACTAAAACACGGAGAAATACTAAAACATGGAGAAACACTAAAACACGAAGAAACACTAAAACACGGAGAAACACTAAAACACGGAGAAACACTAAAACACGGAGAAACAGAGAAACACTAAAACACAGAGAAACACTAAAACACGGAGAAACACTAAAACACGGAGAAACACTAAAACACGGAGAAACACTAAAACACGGAGAAACAGAGAAACACTAAAACATGGAGAAACACTAAACATGGAGAAACACTAAAACACGGAGAAACACTAAAACACGGAGAAACAGAGAAACACTAAAACATGGAGAAACACTAAAACATGGAGAAACAGAGAAACACTAAAACATGGAGAAACACACACTAAAACACGGAGAAACACTAAAACACGGAGAAACAGAGAAACACTAAAACATGGAGAAACACACACTAAAACACGGAGAAACACTAAAACACTGTTTTGATCTCAGGACTTTTATTGTCATTTTAGTGTGTTAACTTATATATGTGGTTGTAAACACTGTCATATGATATTTTAAACACCATGTGTACTTCGAAAGGCGGAGACTGTTCACAAAAACTCTCTACGTTTTTCTGTAATCTTCAACTTGATACTTATTTAATAATTTAACATAGCCATGCTACATATTTGGGGGCAATTATTGTGAACATATTCGATCATGTTATGAACAGAAAGTGTAAACATTGATGGTCAACAATACAACCAGCATCAACAGGGGGCGGGGTGAAAGTACATATTAAATTACAATTCAAGTAAAATATGTGATTTTCGGCTAAGATTGTGTTCTGTAAAGGCAAAAAAATAATAGCAACATTCTGATATGTAAAGGTCATCAACACGTTAACCCGTTATGGCAAGGGTATTGTGGACATTGCGTGGCTACAGTACTCATGCCCCAGGGACGATGATGCAAACCATTCATAATAGAACATTACTTTGTTACTTTGTTGTTCTGTCCATTTCACCAATCTGGTAAGGACCTCAGTCTTCTTTTAAAGCTGTCCAAGGTAGGTGCGCTGACAACAGCAGATGGCAAGTCATTCCAGTAATTAACCACTCTATTTGAGGAGAAGTTTTTTCTGACATCCGTTCTGGCGAAATGTTTAGCAAGTTTAAAGTTGTGTCCTCGTGTTATAGATGTGTTAAGTTTAAATAAATTGTCAGTGTTAGCTTTATAACTATGATTAAGGTATTTACAAACTTCACACATATCATGTCTACGCCTACGAAGTTCCAGTGGTTCAATATGAAAAGGGTGGTTCGAAATTCTAGTATACCTACGCTGAACTTTATCTAAAGCTTCTATATCTTTAACTAAATATGGTGACCAAGCTGTTGGTCCGGCGTATTCTAAAATTGGACGTACGATTGATTTGTATAATATAGATACTTTCTCAGATGTAAGATTAGTAAAACATCTTCTAATAAGACCAATACGCTGGTTTGCTTTCTTAACGATATGAGAAATATGACAATCCGGGTGTAAGTCATTAGAAATGACAACTCCTAAATCTCGTTGGTTATCCTCTTCTATTAAAGGTATTCCATTCAAGTCGTATATGAATTCAAAACATTTACGTATTCGAAGTACTATGCATTTTGTTTCATTGAAACGCAGCAACCATATTTTAGACCAAACTGATAAAGTGTTCAAATCTTTCTGTATCTCTTGACAATCATCAAAATCAATAATTTCACGATAAAGCTTTGTATCATCGGCAAAGAGTTTTGCTGTAGAATTGACACAGTCTGGTAAGTCGTTTACATACAATAAAAAGAGTATGGGGCCCAAGATTGAGACATGCGGAACGCCGCTAGTGACATTCTTCCAGCTAGAAGATCCACCTGGTAAAACAACTTAGTAAGAAAGGATACACTCCATCTTAAAACATTACCACGAATCCCAGCGTTTCTAAGTTTCAACTTTAATCTGTTATGCGGCACTGTATCAAACGCCTTGGCAAAATCTAAGTAAATGGCATCTGTACCTAATTTATTGTCAAAAGAATCAGTCCAATCATTCAGACATTCAATAAGTTGCGTAATACATGAGCACATACTTTGAAATCCATGTTGATGCCAAGATATAATACGATTTCTAGTAATTTGAGTAATAATAGCATCTTGAATAAGTCTTTCAAATAATTTCAAAATCTGACTGGTTAATGAAACAGGTCTATAGTTAGTAGCAATAGATCGAGAGCCTTTCTTAAATACAGGAGTCACATTAGCATCACGCCAATCTTGTAGTACATGACCGGATCTAATAGAGAGGTTAAAAATATATGACAAAAGAACGTCGAAATCTAAACAGTTACGTAAAACGTTACCATGAATACCATCTGGATCACTGGATTTAAATAAAGTTAGTTTTGCAAATTTTTTCCTTAATGAATATGGAGTTGTATCTAAGTCGCATAGAGCGGAATCGAAATTGACGACGGGTAAATCTGGTGTATGGTCTAGTGGTTGCTCTTGAATAAGAACGGATATAAAGAAGTTATTCAATACTTCTGATTTGTCCTTGTCATTAGTAAGTTTAACTCCATTGGGATTATCTTTAACCTGGTTAACCAATTTGTCCTCAAAATCTGATTTAGCTTGAGACATAATATAGTTAGTGACACATCTTTCCTGATCATAGAGAAGTTCATCCGCGAATAATCCTGATTTTTTAAACTTAACCCACTTTTTCCTACGATTCTTTTTAGCTTTGGTAACCGATTTATACATAGTCCATGGCTGTCCATGACGCTTACCCGGTTTGATTGTCTTACTTGGAACGAAATTATCTACAAGATCATTATAAGTGTTCTTAAATAGCATCCAACAATCGTTGACGGATTTCTTACTAAATTTATTTGTTGATATCACTTAGGTCATTTGATACCGATTGATAGTCACCTTGTGAATACAAGTAAATTTTTCGGGTTAATGTATTTTGTCTTGACACCGGAAAACGCACAGACAAGAAAACTGATTTATGATCACTCATGCCAGAAGGCTCATCTATATACGACAATCTTCCACAAAACTAGGATCACTTACAAAAGCTAAATCTAAAATGTTATTACCACGAGTTGGTTCGTCCACTATCTGAGTAAGCAGGTTATCTTGTATAGTGTTCAATTTTTTTTTTCGGTTAAACCAGATGAAGCTTCCATCTTATTCCAATTAATCTGTCTAAAGTTAAAGTCGCCTAACAATAAACAATTACTAGTGTCAATATTGTTAATTGAAGTATACACAAATACGATCGACAATAATGTTCTCATTAACTTCAGGTCTATAACATGATCCAATAACAATATTAACGTTAGGATGAGGATTTATATTTATTCAGCATAATTCTGCTTGTACATTAATCTCTATAAGTGTAGGGTTTAAAAAATCCTTAACTAAAAGTAAAGTTCCACCACGACTAGTTTATGTATATGTACATTGAGTATAAAAGTTAAGGTCTCTATCTTGACGAAATATTGTGTATCCATTCGGAACAAATTCTGAGTCTTTCACTGAACTATCTAACCACGTTTCAGAAATACTAACTATATCAACATTAACTGAACTTAGAAAGTCATGTAACTGTAAAAAAATGCTAACTAAGCCTTGGGCATTAAAGCAGCATATATACATTAGAAAGTCAATTTAGAAATTACAATCATGAAGCATGTAAGGTACTTATTAATTGTTTTATCTGGTGACTCCCTTACATTTATTGACGTTCGATTTCTAGTCACATCAGAATCGAAGCCGTCATAATTTAAACGACAAATCAATGACAGACCTACACATGTTCAAAATATTGAACAGTTGTCGTAAAGAGTAGAGAGCCTCCAAATGTCAATGAAAGATTACCTGACGCGACCCGATATCGAATGTTGACCGCAAAATAAAAACAATTTTAATTTATTTAGAATGCTGGAATATCTTATTTTGACAAAATACCTATATTTAGACATTTGCGTGATATAGACAAGTAGATACACTATATACAAATATAACAGAGATCTGTGTAGTAAAACAAGATATGTCATCAAATATTTAATAGTTATAAATGTTTATACAAACATTCATAGTTTCTTTTCCCCCTAAAACAGATATCAATGATCATTTTCTTAAAAATATAAATTGACGATGATTATTACTTGTATACAAAGTATTAAACATACTTTACAAACCCATTGCTCTATGATTGTTTATTTATGATAGAAATACTTTAAATATCGACGAATTGAATTACATGTCCAGGAAGACAGATATACAGTACAAGAAACGCATTATACAGGATGACCTTTGACGTGGTCACACTCGGCAGGTGCCTGGAAGCTGAATGTAAATCGCGTATGTGGATGATGTAATGATGGTAGAGTTGCTGACAAAGTAAGCAAGGCACAGAGATTGACCTCTCTGAACGTAAGAAAAAGAAAAAAAAAGAAGTGGAATGAGTAAATGTCGGCTTCATGATGGCAGAGACAAGCTGAAGCATGATCGTTGGAACATAGCCCACACCTGCTTTCATTTATTTACGTATAATGTTGTCCACCCTGACTTTTATATATGTGTAACATGACGGGTGTTTTATAAGAAGCAGGAACTGCTTACCCTCGGGTTTTTTTGTGGGGTCTTTGTTGCTCATCTTTTCGGTTTACTGTGTTGTGGTTTTGTTTTGTTTGTCTTCTTCTTGAATCTTGTGTGCCCAATCTTGCCAGTGTCTCCAGATTGTCCATTCTTAATTGTCTCTCCGGGTTTCTCTAACGTTTATTCAGATGCCGAATTTGCGAAAATGTATTGATGGTCACACCACCTGTAGGTGATCATTCATGTTTGTTGCATTGTCTTATGTATTTTAAATTTATTCTATCACATGTAATACTTTTCAACTTTATATAAGACTTATTCAGACATTATCAACGATAAATTGTATTTGTTAGAGAAGTATTAAATTCACAAGCTACGCGAAGGGGAAATCTGGAATGAACAATCCAGAGACACAGGCAATATTGGGCACAAGACACAGACTGACGGCAACCCCCCCCAAAAAAACAAAAAAAAACTTAAACAAAACACCACATAGAAAACGAAACAGGTAAGCTATACGAACTCCACCATAAAACTGTGGATGAACCCAGCTGTTCGTGAAGGGTAAGCAGATCCTGTTGCCTAACGATTCCACCTTACAATTAACTTTTACCACTTGTCAATACTGTCAACAATTTTACGTAATTTTGAGGACGTTTTGTAAAAGTAAACTTTTTATACCACAATTATAACTTGTTTATAAAACGACTGTAAGGTTTCCCAGGCAACTCAAATAACTTTATTATCCCTTTTAACATCACAATGTAAACACATCTATATAATACGAATCACCTGTTTAGAGTGCAAGAATTTGCTTTGTAAGTGTAAAATATATGTTGAGGATTTGTACAGTATTATCTTTAAAGCAATGTATTGCCATTGACAGTAACATCTTTTACCACATTAATTTGATTAAGAATAGTTTGAAGAATATCAAAGGGGTAATCCAAATCCGTAAATCGAAAAAGGAAAGATAGGCCAAAGGAAAAAGGTCAAAAGGACAAACAAAGATCTACAAAACACAGAAAGCTAAAGATCGAGCAACACGAACCTCACTAAAAACCGGGGAGGGTTGGGGTAGTGAATCCATTCTCTCCAGAAGGGTACGCAGTGCCTGCTCCACTATTGACACTCGCCGTGTTACTCTAGTTACAAAGCCGGTGATTAGTCACGAGAAAGGACCAGGAAGTGAAAACCCTTTACAGTACATTTGTATTTGTAAATATAAATTACGTTTTATCTGATAACATTATCATTCATGCTTTGATGTATAGAATTTAATAAGTGTGGTACAGTTGTAAATAAATGTGTCAGATGCACACATGTTTTTCTGCTTCATGTATAAATACTATAGCTTATATGTCAGGAGGGACCGTCGTGGTCGTGAGACTCGTGACCGTATGGTAGTTGTATTTACAACTACATGTACAATCAGTTTATATCACCACTACAGCTGTGAGTTCCAATCCCGTCTTGCGACAGGTCGTGGTTTTCTTCGGGTACTCCGTTTTCTCTCACCAATAATACTGAGCTCCACGATATAACTGAAATATTGTTGAAAAAGGCGTTAAACACCATAACCCTAACTCTTTTTTCTGGAACCCCTTTCACATGTTTTACCTGTTAACTTATGGTAAACTATAACTTGAGCTAGTTACAAGTCGGTTCACTTGTTGTATATTTTTCTTATTTAATACAAAATATAAACATTTATCGGTAAGTCGGACATTTTCCCTTTGATCTCAGCTAGTGATGTTGTCAGTATCAACCAACTGACCTTAATACTGTAAATCATAGGTCAGTGTGACGTCACACATATTATCGGATTCTCTGCGGTACTAGTGATAACGTCTGTCTTGACCTTGAAAACCTCCGTTATTCTATATTTATTGCTTATTGCAATTTTTCTGCAGGATAAACACAATATCAGTGAGGTGTCTTAAAAATATAAAGTTACTATGTATGGGGTACAAATTTTGTTAAAGTCTTGGTCCTCATCCTCTGTTAGTGGGGTTCCTGTTAAAGACTTGTTCCTCATCCTCTGTTGTTAGTGAGGTTCCTGTTAAAAACTTGGTCCTCATCCTCTGTTGTTAGTGGGGTTCCTGTTAAAGACTTGTTCCTCATCCTCTGTTGTTAGTGGGGTTCCTGTTAAAGACTTGTTCCTCATCCTCTGTTGTTAGTGAAGTTCCTGTTAAAGACTTGTTCCTCATCCTCTGTTGTTAGTGAGGTTCCTGTTAAAGACTTGTTCCTCATCCTCTGTTGTTAGTGAGGTTCCTGTTAAAGACTTGTTCCTCATCCTCTGTTGTTAGTGAGATTCCTGTTAAAGACTTGTTCCTCATCCTCTGTTGTTAGTGAGGTTCCTGTTCAAGACTTGTTCCTCATCCTCTGTTGTTATTGAGGTTCCTGTTAAAGACTTGTTCCTCATCCTCTGTTGTTAGTGGGGTTCCTGTTAAAGACTTGTTCCTCATCCTCTGTTGTTAGTGGGGTTCCTGTTAAAGACTTGTTCCTCATCCTCTGTTGTTAGTGAGGTTCCTGTTAAAGACTTGTTCCTCATCCTCTGTTGTTAGTGAGGTTCCTGTTAAAGACTTGTTCCTCATCCTCTGTTGTTAGTGGGGTTCCTGTTCAAGACTTGTTCCTCATCCTCTGTTGTTAGTGAGGTTCCTGTTAAAGACTTGTTCCTCATCCTCTGTTGTTAGTGAGGTTCCTGTTAAAGACTTGTTCCTCATCCTCTGTTGTTAGTGGGGTTCCTGTTCAAGACTTGTTCCTCATCCGCTGTTGTTAGTGAGGTTCCTGTTAAAGACTTGTTCCTCATCCTCTGTTGTTAGTGAGGTTCCTGTTAAAGACTTGTTCCTCATCCTCTGTTGTTAGTGGGGTTCCTGTTAAAGACTTGTTCCTCATCCTCTGTTGTTAGTGAGGTTCCTGTTAAAGACTTGTTCCTCATCCTGTGTTGTTAGTGGGGTTCCTGTTCAAGACTTCTTCCTCATTCTCTGTTGTTAGTGAGGTTCGTGTTGCTAGCTCTTTAGATCTTTGGTATAGTGTTTTGTAAATCATTGTTTGTCCCTTTGACCTATTTCATTTAACCATTGTGTTGTCGTTGTTTCTGTGCAGCAACACTATGCTAAAAGTCCAAATGTAAAATGTTGTAATATAAGTACAAACCAGCTATCATAATCATCTCGTCAAAAAGTTACTTGTCATCGCCATGATGTAACAAAATAAAACAGAAGCAGTTCTCACTAGGCGTTAAACAACAATTGTTCACTCACTCAAACATAAATAAATTTTGTACAACTACATGATAGCAGTTTTTAGATAAATGTTGTTAGTATGTATTACTGTGTTAACTTCACTTCATCTACAGATGTTTGAGAGATTGAAGTAGCGAGGGAGAAAAATATCGGTAACATTTGTTTTGTGATTTAGTGTCCTATTTATATAGGTTTTTGTTTTATGCTTTTGCTTGATGCAGAATCTACGAATACAAATGTATGCCTAAGGTACATATATACTAATTGCAGCTTGGTAAGTTTTCAGGAAACATGTTTGTTATTTAAAACATTAAAACACACTCGTTAAAATAAAACCCCATATGTACACCTCATCTCCGCAATTAGGTCATAGCACTACAGTTATAAAATGGTCAAGTTTTCATTTGTGGGTCTGAAATATGCTAGCTTTGTGCCAAGAATAAATTCACACACAGAAAACAAAATTCTACTTAGAATTATATAAAATAAAACTAATAAGAACTTTTATTTGTTTTTCTGGAATGCGGTGAAGATCAATAGAAATATCTTCTATTGTGACTAAGCACCGTGTCTTTAACGATACATCTTATTATCGCTTATCTCCCCTTGGTAAACATTATGAAAAGAAAGTGTAAACAGTGATGGTCAACAATTCCACCAATATCAACAAAACGAACAATCACCTCTCACCTTAACTGAACTCACTGAACACAGCAAAGACCACGACATATGACGTTGAACATCCTGACTTGGAACAGGCACCAAAATGTGGCGGGGTTTTCCCGGTTAATTGGATCCCAAACATCCCCTCTTGATAATTGCATCTCCAACGTTAGTACATATAAAACAAACGATTAAAAAAACCTGCATATTGGCTTACACTCACAAAAACAACATACTATCACAAAATGAATGACAACATAAATATAGACAGCACAACAGCGAGGTGAATGAATGCTCGTAGTTAAGTGACTACTAGCTAGGAACGTAGAATATGTTTAGTTACAATGACAGTACAATGGCGAGACCAATGAATGCTGTAGTTAACAGACTATTCTAGCTAGAAATGTAGAATATGCTATTGAACAATTGTGACAGCTTTACAAACAACCATAAGTTTCCATGGAGATGTATCATCTCTATACATATATATCACTGTACCCAAGCCAGAGCAGATATTCTTATAAAAGGTAGTATTAGTGGACACAAAGTACATATATGCTCTTATATTGACTTCTCTTTGTATTCTCATGTTCACCTTGACTGAACTTTCATTAATAAAACATTTGTATTTGTATATAAAAGCAAACATAATCGTGGGTGATACCAGATTAAAACGACAATTTCTCCTGTACTGTTGTTATCGACTATTAATATAATATAATTTAATCTGTTATATTTTAAACACACAATATAATGTATTGAAAGCAAGGGCCGTCATGGTCGTGATCGTATGGTAGTTTCATTTACAACCAACTAAGCAATCAGTGCCTATCACCACAACCGTTGTGAGTTGGAACCCCGCTCGATACAACATTATGTGCTATTATAAAATACTTGAATAAATGCATAGAAAACTACATTTATACTTTGTGTATATGGTGTTCAATATTATAATGTTCTTTATAATAACGCTGTTCGCCTGGATATATGCGAGGGTTTCCATTTTACTCAAATGTGGAAATCACTTGTATAACCGCATCATTTCACTAGGAGGGGAGGTTTGGATCATGTGGCTGGTTTAGCTCCGCCACATTTTGCTGGAGTGTCTGTACTAAGCGGAGAAAGTGAGCGGTCATTTATTTGAATGTTTGGTGTATCGATTTTCTTCCTTTCTACGATTTTAATATTTGATTTTTGAATTGTTCGGACAGTGTGGTGTTTTTTGTTATTAGTCTTACTTATACAATAAAACAAATTGGGACAGCAACAAAAACGAAATAAAATCAATTCAAGACCAAAGTATTAAAAACAATTTGAAATTCAGATTTCAACATCATCTCTGTGTAAACAGAAGCTCATTTATTAACCCCTCTTCTGGAGGACTTTTTCTGTCATTCTTATGAAGCATTTATCTTATTGAATTGAAGTAAAAGATACCACAGATACATCTAGTTTTGCTTCATACATTGACGTACACCTAGAAATGACAAGGAGGACGACCGGTGAAGCCTTACGACAAAAAGATGATTTCAATTTTAAATCTATATATAGCAACATTCCAGCAGTACCTGCATACAGAGTATATCGCTCTCAATGGATATGTCATGGAAGAGTTTGTGGTTCTTATTTGGAATTCCTTGATAGATGGCTGCTTCTAACAAGGAAGCTACTGAACCAAGAGTTCCTAGTAGTTAAGTTGAAGTAATCACTTCGACAGTTTAACAGTCGTCATTATGACTGGGTTAGCCATTGTGATGCCACAGATGGCTAGGGGTATGTTCCGTTTGTCGTCACTATACCAAGCTTTCATGATTCATCACAATCCAAGAGTATCACGAAGGACGCCTGGAAAGACATTAACATGAACTGCATACTCCGGTTTTTCGTGTGGATCTTTAGTTTTCTGTGTAATGTTATGTAGATCGTTGTTTGTCCTTTTGTACTTTTTCTTTTGGCTATTGTGTTGTCTGTTCTTCTCCGATATACGGATTCTGATTGCCCCTTTGGTATCTTCAAACTCTTCTTGTAATCATATATATACATGAGTGTGCATTATAAAGAACGATTACTATTTTAATCTGTATTTACAATATCAATATACATATATTTAACATTAACAGTATTTAAATATCTTAAAATATTAAATTAATTGCACATTAAATCAGTGAACACGTAACGTAGAAATGAACTCCTAGTACAATGATTACATTCGTTGTGTTGTATGTGTTTAGAGACCATGTCTTGACAGAGGCAGGGTAATTGTTGTTACATAGGGGTATAGTTTTCTGTGTTTAGAGATCATGTCTTGACAGAGGCAGGGTACTTGTTGTTATATAGGGGTATGGTTGTCTGTGTTTAGAGATCATGTCTTGACAGAGGCAGGGTACTTGTTGTTACATAGGGGTATAGTTTTCTGTGTTTAGAGATCATGTCTAGACAGAGGCAGGGTACTTGTTGTTACATAGGGGTATAGTTTTCTGTGTTTAGAGATCATGTCTTGACAGAGGCAGGTTACTTGTTGTTACATAGGGGTATAGTTGTCTGTGTTTAGAGATCATGTCTAGACAGAGGCAGGGTACTTGTTGTTACATAGGGGTATAGTTTTCTGTGTTTAGAGATCATGTGTTGACAGAGGCAGGGTACTTGTTGTTACATAGGGGTATAGTTTTCTGTGTTTAGAGATCATGTCTTGACAGAGGCAGGGTACTTGTTGTTACATAGGGGTATAGTTTTCTGTGTTTAGAGATCATGTCTTGACAGAGGCAGGGTACTTGTTGTTAAATAGGGGTATAGTTGTCTGTGTTTAGAGATCATGTCTAGACAGAGGCAGGGTACTTGTTGTTACATAGGGGTATAGTTTTCTGTGTTTAGAGATCATGTCTTGACAGAGGCAGGGTACTTGTTGTTACATAGGGGTATAGTTGTCTGTGTTTAGAGATCATGTCTAGACAGAGGCAGGGTACTTGTTGTTACATAGGGGTATATTTTTCTGTGTTTAGGGATCATGTCTAGACAGAGACAGAGCGTTTGTTGTTACATAGGGGTATAGTTTTCTGTGTTTAGAGATCATGTCTTGACAGAGGCAGGGTACTTGTTGTTATATAGGGGTATGGTTGTCTGTGTTTAGAGATCATGTCTTGACAGAGGCAGGGTACTTGTTGTTACATAGGGGTATAGTTGTTTGTGTTTAGAGATCATGTCTAGACAGAGGCAGGGTACTTGTTGTTACATAGGGGTATAGTTGTTTGTGCTTAGAGATCATGTCTAGAGAGAGGCAGGGTACTTCTTGTTACTTAGGGGTATAGTTGTCTGTGTTTAGAGATCATGTCTAGACAGAAGCAGGGTACTTGTTACATAGGGGTATAGTTGTTTGTGTTTAGAGATCATGTCTAGACAGAGGCAGGGTACTTGTTGTTACATAGGGGTATAGTTGTTTGTGCTTAGAGATCATGTCTAGAGAGAGGCAGGGTACTTCTTGTTACTTAGGGGTATAGTTGTCTGTGTTTAGAGATCATGTCTAGACAGAAGCAGGGTACTTGTTACATAGGGGTGTAGTTTTCTGTGTTTAGAGATCATGTCTTGACAGAGGCAGGGTACTTGTTGTTATATAGGGGTATGGTTGTCTGTGTTTAGAGATCATGTCTTGACAGAGGCAGGGTACTTGTTGTTACATAGGGGTGTAGTTTTCTGTGTTTAGAGATCATGTCTTGACAGAGGCAGGGTACTTGTTGTTACATAGGGGTATAGTTTTCTGTGTTTAGAGATCATGTCTTGACAGAGGCAGGTTACTTGTTGTTACATAGGGGTATAGTTGTCTGTGTTTAGAGATCATGTCTAGACAGAGGCAGGGTACTTGTTGTTACATAGGGGTATAGTTTTCTGTGTTTAGAGATCATGTGTTGACAGAGGCAGGGTACTTGTTGTTACATAGGGGTATAGTTTTCTGTGTTTAGAGATCATGTCTTGACAGAGGCAGGGTACTTGTTGTTACATAGGGGTATAGTTTTCTGTGTTTAGAGATCATGTCTTGACAGAGGCAGGGTACTTGTTGTTACATAGGGGTATAGTTGTCTGTGTTTAGAGATCATGTCTAGACAGAGGCAGGGTACTTGTTGTTACATAGGGGTATAGTTTTCTGTGTTTAGAGATCATGTCTTGACAGAGGCAGGGTACTTGTTGTTACATAGGGGTATAGTTGTCTGTGTTTAGAGATCATGTCTAGACAGAGGCAGGGTACTTGTTGTTACATAGGGGTATAGTTTTCTGTGTTTAGGGATCATGTCTAGACAGAGACAGAGCGTTTGTTGTTACATAGGGGTATAGTTTTCTGTGTTTAGAGATCATGTCTTGACAGAGGCAGGGTACTTGTTGTTATATAGGGGTATGGTTGTCTGTGTTTAGAGATCATGTCTTGACAGAGGCAGGGTACTTGTTGTTACATAGGGGTATAGTTGTTTGTGTTTAGAGATCATGTCTAGACAGAGGCAGGGTACTTGTTGTTACATAGGGGTATTGTTGTTTGTGCTTAGAGATCATGTCTAGAGAGAGGCAGGGTACTTCTTGTTACTTAGGGGTATAGTTGTCTGTGTTTAGAGATCATGTCTAGACAGAAGCAGGGTACTTGTTACATAGGGGTGTAGTTTTCTGTGTTTAGAGATCATGTCTTGACAGAGGCAGGGTACTTGTTGTTACATAGGGGTATAGTTTTCTGTGTTTAGAGATCATGTCTTGACAGAGGCAGGGTACTTGTTGTTATATAGGGGTATGGTTGTCTGTGTTTAGAGATCATGTCTTGACAGAGGCAGGGTACTTGTTGTTACATAGGGGTATAGTTTTCTGTGTTTAGAGATCATGTGTTGACAGAGGCAGGGTACTTGTTGTTACATAGGGGTATAGTTGTCTGTGTTGAGAGATCATGTCTAGACAGAGGCAGGGTACTTGTTGTTACATAGGGGTATAGTTTTCTGTGTTTAGAGATCATGTCTTGACAGAAGCAGGGTACTTGTTGCTGCATAGGGGTATAGTTTTCTGTGTTTAGAGATCATGTCTAGACAGAGGCAGGGTACTTGTTGTTACATAGGGGTATAGTTGTTTGTGTTTAGAGATCATGTCTTGACAGAGGCAGGGTACTTGTTGTTACATAGGGGTATAGTTGTCTGTGTTTAGAGATCATGTCTTGACAGAGGCAGGGTACTTGTTGTTACATAGGGGTATAGTTGTTTGTGTTTAGAGATCATGTCTTGACAGAGGCAGGGTACTTGTTGTTACATAGGGGTATAGTTGTCTGTGTTTAGAGATCATGTCTAGACAGAGGCAGGGTACTTGTTGTTACATAGGGGTATAGTTTTCTGTGTTTAGAGATCATGTCTTGACAGAAGCAGGGTACTTGTTGCTGCATAGGGGTATAGTTTTCTGTGTTTAGAGATCATGTCTAGACAGAGGCAGGGTACTTGTTGTTACATAGGGGTATAGTTTTCTGTGTTTACAGATCATGTCTAGACAGAGGCAGGGTGTTTGTTGTTACATAGGTGTATAGTTTTCTGTGTTTAGAGATCATGTCTTGACAGAGGCAGGGTACTTGTTGTTACATAGGGGTATAGTGTTCTGTGTTTAGAGATCATGTCTTGACAGAGGCAGGGTACTTGTTGTTACATAGGGGTATAGTTGTCTGTGTTTAGAGATCATGTCTAGACAGAGGCAGGGTACTTGTTGTTACATAGGGGTATAGTGTTCTGTGTTTAGAGATCATGTCTTGACAGAGGCAGAGTACTTGTTGTTACATAGGGGTATAGTTGTTTGTGTTTAGAGATCATGTCTAGACAGAGGCAGGGTACTTGTTGTTACATAGGGGTATAGTTTTCTGTGTTTAGAGATCATGTCTTGACAGAGGCAGGGTACTTGTTGTTACATAGGGGTATAGTTTTCTGTGTTTAGAGATCATGTCTTGACAGAGGCAGGGTACTTGTTGTTACATAGGGGTATAGTTGTTTGTGTTTAGAGATCATGTCTAGACAGAGGCAGGGTACTTGTTGTTACATAGGGGTATAGTTTTCTGTGTTTAGAGATCATGTCTAGACAGAGGCAGGGTACTTGTTGTTACATAGGGGTATAGTTTTCTGTGGTTAGAGATCATGTCTTGACAGAGGCAGGGTACTTGTTGTTACATAGGGGTATAGTTGTTTGTGTTTAGAGATCATGTATAGACAGAGGCAGGGTACTTGTTGTTACATAAGGGTATAGTTGTTTGTGCTTAGAGATCATGTCTAGAGAGAGGCAGGGTACTTCTTGTTACTTAGGGGTATAGTTGTCTGTGTTTAGAGATCATGTCTAGACAGAAGCAGGGTACTTGTTACATAGGGGTGTAGTTTTCTGTGTTTAGAGATCATGTCTTGACAGAGGCAGGGTACTTGTTGTTACATAGGGGTATAGTTTTCTGTGTTTAGAGAACATGTCTAGACAGAGGCAGGGTACTTGTTGTTAGATAAGGGTATAGTTTTCTGTCTTTAGAGATCATGTCTAGACAGAGGCAGGGTACTTGTCGTTACATAGGGGTATAGTTTTCTGTGTTTAGAGATCATGTCTTGAGAGAGGCAGGGTACTTTTTGTTACATAGGAATATAGTTTTCTGTGTTTAGAGATCATGTCTAGACAGAGGCAGGGTACTTGTTGTTACATAGGGGTATAGTTTCCTGTGTTTACAGATCATGTCTTGACAGAGGCAGGGTACTTGTTGTAACATAGGGGTATAGTTTTCTGTGTTTAGAGATCATGTCTAGACAGAGGCAGGGTACTTGTTGTTACATAGGGGTATAGTTTTCTGTGTTTACAGATCATGTCTAGACAGAGGCAGGGTACTTGTTGTAACATAGGGGTATAGTTTTCTGTGTTTAGAGATCATGTCTTGACAGAGGCAGGGTACTTGTTGTTGCATAGGGGTATAGTTTTCTGTGTTTAGAGATCATGTCTAGACAGAGGCAGGGTACTTGTTGTTACATAGGGGTATAGTTTTCTGTGTTTAGAGATCATGTCTTGACAGAGGCAGGGTACTTGTTGTTACATAGGGGTATGGTTGTCTGTGTTTAGAGATCATGTCTTGACAGAGGCAGGGTACTTGTTGTTACATAGGGGTATAGTTGTCTGTGTTTAGAGATCATGTGTTGACAGAGGCAGGGTACTTGTTGTTACATAGGGGTATAGTGTTCTGTGTTTAGAGATCATGTCTTGACAGAGGCAGAGTACTTGTTGTTACATAGGGGTATAGTTGTTTGTGTTTAGAGATCATGTCTAGACAGAGGCAGGGTACTTGTTGTTACATAGGGGTATAGTTTTCTGTGTTTAGAGATCATGTCTTGACAGAGGCAGGGTACTTGTTGTTACATAGGGGTATAGTTTTCTGTGTTTAGAGATCATGTCTTGACAGAGGCAGGGTACTTGTTGTTACATAGGGGTATAGTTGTTTGTGTTTAGAGATCATGTCTAGACAGAGGCAGGGTACTTGTTGTTACATAGGGGTATAGTTTTCTGTGTTTAGAGATCATGTCTAGACAGAGGCAGGGTACTTGTTGTTACATAGGGGTATAGTTTTCTGTGGTTAGAGATCATGTCTTGACAGAGGCAGGGTACTTGTTGTTACATAGGGGTATAGTTGTTTGTGTTTAGAGATCATGTCTAGACAGAGGCAGGGTACTTGTTGTTACATAGTGGTATAGTTGTTTGTGCTTAGAGATCATGTCTAGAGAGAGGCAGGGTACTTCTTGTTACTTAGGGGTATAGTTGTCTGTGTTTAGAGATCATGTCTAGACAGAAGCAGGGTACTTGTTACATAGGGGTGTAGTTTTCTGTGTTTAGAGATCATGTCTTGACAGAGGCAGGGTACTTGTTGTTACATAGGGGTATAGTTTTCTGTGTTTAGAGAACATGTCTAGACAGAGGCAGGGTACTTGTTGTTAGATAAGGGTATAGTTTTCTGTCTTTAGAGATCATGTCTAGACAGAGGCAGGGTACTTGTTGTTACATAGGGGTATAGTTTTCTGTGTTTAGAGATCATGTCTTGAGAGAGGCAGGGTACTTTTTGTTACATAGGAATATAGTTTTCTGTGTTTAGAGATCATGTCTAGACAGAGGCAGGGTACTTGTTGTTACATAGGGGTATAGTTTCCTGTGTTTACAGATCATGTCTTGACAGAGGCAGGGTACTTGTTGTAACATAGGGGTATAGTTTTCTGTGTATAGAGATCATGTCTAGACAGAGGCAGGGTACTTGTTGTTACATAGGGGTATAGTTTTCTGTGTTTACAGATCATGTCTAGACAGAGGCAGGGTACTTGTTGTAACATAGGGGTATAGTTTTCTGTGTTTAGAGATCATGTCTTGACAGAGGCAGGGTACTTGTTGTTGCATAGGGGTATAGTTTTCTGTGTTTAGAGATCATGTGTTGACAGAGGCAGGGTACTTGTTGTTACATAGGGGTATAGTTTTCTGTGTTTAGAGATCATGTCTAGACAGAGGCAGGGTACTTGTTGTTACATAGGGGTATAGTTTTCTGTGTTTAGAGATCATGTCTTGACAGAGGCAGGGTACTTGTTGTTATATAGGGGTATGGTTGTCTGTGTTTAGAGATCATGTCTTGACAGAGGCAGGGTACTTGTTGTTACATAGGGGTATAGTTGTTTGAGTTTAGAGATCTTGTTTTGACAGATGCAGGGTACTTATTGTTACATAGGGGTATAGTTTTCTGTGTTTAGAGATCATGTCTTGACAGAGGCAGGGTACTTGTTGTTATATAGGGGTATGGTTGTCTGTGTTTAGAGATCATGTCTTGACAGAGGCAGGGTACTTGTTGTTACATAGGGGTATAGTTGTCTGTGTTGAGAGATCATGTCTTGACAGAGGCAGGGTACTTGTTGTTGCATAGGGGATTAGTTTTCTGTGTTTAGAGATCATGTCTTGACAGAAGCAGGGTACTTGTTGTTGCATAGGGGTATAGTTTTCTGTGCTTAGAGATCATGTCTAGACAGAGGCAGGGTACTTGTTGTTACATAGGGGTATAGTTTTCTGTGTTTACAGATCATGTCTAGACAGAGGCAGGGTGTTTGTTGTTACATAGGGGTATAGTTTTCTGTGTTTACAGATTATGTGTTGACAGAGGCAGGGTACTTGTTGTTACATAGGGGTATAGTTGTCTGTGTTTAGAGATCATGTCTAGACAGAGGCAGGGTACTTATTGTTACATAGGGGTATAGTTTTCTGTGTTTAGAGATCATGTCTAGACAGAGGCAGGGTACTTGTTGTTATATAGGTGTATAGTTGTCTGTGTTTAGAGATCATGTCTTGACAGAGGCAGGGTACTTGTTGTTACACATAGGGGTATGGTTGTCTGTGTTTAGAGATCATGTCTAGACAGAGGCAGGGTACTTGTTGTTACATAGGGGTATAGTTGTTTGTGCTTAGAGATCATGTCTAGAGAGAGGCAGGGTACTTCTTGTTACATAGGGGTATAGTTGTCTGTGTTTAGAGATCATGTCTAGACAGAGGCAGGGTACTTGTTACATAGGGGTGTAGTTTTCTGTGTTTAGAGATCATGTCTTGACAGAGGCAGGGCACTTGTTGTAACATAGGGGTATGGTTTTCTGTGTTTAGAGATCATGTCTTGACAGAGGCAGGGTACTTTTTGTTATATAGGGATATAGTTTTCTGTGTTTAGAGATCATGTCTTGACAGAAGCAGGGTACTTGTTGTTGCATAGGGGTATAGTTTTCTGTGTTTAGAGATCATGTCTAGACAGAGGCAGGGTACTTGTTGTTACATAGGGGTATAGTTTTCTGTGTTTACAGATCATGTCTAGACAGAGGCAGGGTGTTTGTTGTTACATAGGGGTATAGTTTTCTGTGTTTAGAGATCATGTCTTGACAGAGGCAGGGTACTTGTTGTTACATAGGGGTATAGTTTTCTGTGTTTAGAGATCATGTCTTGACAGAGGCAGGGTACTTGTTGTTACATAGGGGTATAGTTGTTTGTGTTTAGAGATCATGTCTAGACAGAGGCAGGGTACTTGTTGTTACATAGGGGTATAGTTGTTTGTGTTTAGAGATCATGTCTAGACAGAGGAAGGGTACTTGTTGTTACATAGGGGTATAGTTGTTTGTGTTTAGAGATCATGTCTAGAGAGAGGCAGGGTACTTCTTGTTACTTAGGGGTATAGTTGTCTGTGTTTAGAGATCATGTCTTGACAGAGGCAGGGTACTTGTTGTTACATAGGGGTATAGTTTTCTGTGTTTAGAGATCATGTCTAGACAGAGGCAGGGTACTTGTTGTTAGATAGGGGTATAGTTTTCTGTCTTTAGAGATCATGTCTAGACAGAGGCAGGGTACTTGTTGTTACATAGGGGTATAGTTTTCTGTGTTTAGAGATCATGTCTTGACAGAGGCAGGGTACTTGTTGTTACATAGGGGTATAGTTGTCTGTGTTGAGAGATCATGTCTAGACAGAGGCAGGGTACTTGTTGTTACATAGGGGTATAGTTTTCTGTGTTTAGAGATCATGTCTTGACAGAAGCAGGGTACTTGTTGCTGCATAGGGGTATAGTTTTCTGTGTTTAGAGATCATGTCTAGACAGAGGCAGGGTACTTGTTGTTACATAGGGGTATAGTTGTTTGTGTTTAGAGATCATGTCTTGACAGAGGCAGGGTACTTGTTGTTACATAGGGGTATAGTTGTCTGTGTTTAGAGATCATGTCTTGACAGAGGCAGGGTACTTGTTGTTACATAGGGGTATAGTTGTTTGTGTTTAGAGATCATGTCTTGACAGAGGCAGGGTACTTGTTGTTACATAGGGGTATAGTTGTCTGTGTTTAGAGATCATGTCTAGACAGAGGCAGGGTACTTGTTGTTACATAGGGGTATAGTTTTCTGTGTTTAGAGATCATGTCTTGACAGAAGCAGGGTACTTGTTGCTGCATAGGGGTATAGTTTTCTGTGTTTAGAGATCATGTCTAGACAGAGGCAGGGTACTTGTTGTTACATAGGGGTATAGTTTTCTGTGTTTACAGATCATGTCTAGACAGAGGCAGGGTGTTTGTTGTTACATAGGTGTATAGTTTTCTGTGTTTAGAGATCATGTCTTGACAGAGGCAGGGTACTTGATGTTACGTAGGGGTATAGTGTTCTGTGTTTAGAGATCATGTCTTGACAGAGGCAGGGTACTTGTTGTTACATAGGGGTATAGTTGTCTGTGTTTAGAGATCATGTCTAGACAGAGGCAGGGTACTTGTTGTTACATAGGGGTATAGTGTTCTGTGTTTAGAGATCATGTCTTGACAGAGGCAGAGTACTTGTTGTTACATAGGGGTATAGTTGTTTGTGTTTAGAGATCATGTCTAGACAGAGGCAGGGTACTTGTTGTTACATAGGGGTATAGTTTTCTGTGTATAGAGATCATGTCTTGACAGAGGCAGGGTACTTGTTGTTACATAGGGGTATAGTTTTCTGTGTTTAGAGATCATGTCTTGACAGAGGCAGGGTACTTGTTGTTACATAGGGGTATAGTTGTTTGTGTTTAGAGATCATGTCTAGACAGAGGCAGGGTACTTGCCGTTACATAGGGGTATAGTTTTCTGTGTTTAGAGATCATGTCTAGACAGAGGCAGGGTACTTGTTGTTACATAGGGGTATAGTTTTCTGTGGTTAGAGATCATGTCTTGACAGAGGCAGGGTACTTGTTGTTACATAGGGGTATAGTTGTTTGTGTTTTGAGATCATGTCTAGACAGAGGCAGGGTACTTGTTGTTACATAGGGGTATAGTTGTTTGTGCTTAGAGATCATGTCTAGAGAGAGGCAGGGTACTTCTTGTTACTTAGGGGTATAGTTGTCTGTGTTTAGAGATCATGTCTAGACAGAAGCAGGGTACTTGTTACATAGGGGTGTAGTTTTCTGTGTTTAGAGATCATGTCTTGACAGAGGCAGGGTACTTGTTGTTACATAGGGGTATAGTTTTCTGTGTTTAGAGAACATGTCTAGACAGAGGCAGGGTACTTGTTGTTAGATAAGGGTATAGTTTTCTGTCTTTAGAGATCATGTCTAGACAGAGGCAGGGTACTTGTTGTTACATAGGGGTATAGTTTTCTGTGTTTAGAGATCATGTCTTGAGAGAGGCAGGGTACTTTTTGTTACATAGGAATATAGTTTTCTGTGTTTAGAGATCATGTCTAGACAGAGGCAGGGTACTTGTTGTTACATAGGGGTATAGTTTCCTGTGTTTACAGATCATGTCTTGACAGAGGCAGGGTACTTGTTGTAACATAGGGGTATAGTTTTCTGTGTTTAGAGATCATGTCTAGACAGAGGCAGGGTACTTGTTGTTGCATAGGGGTATAGTTTTCTGTGTTTACAGATCATGTCTAGACAGAGGCAGGGTGTTTGTTGTTACATAGGTGTATAGTTTTCTGTGTTTAGAGATCATGTCTTGACAGAGGCAGGGTACTTGTTGTAACATAGGGGTATAGTTTTCTGTGTTTAGAGATCATGTCTTGACAGAGGCAGGGTACTTGTTGTTGCATAGGGGTATAGTTTTCTGTGTTTAGAGATCATGTGTTGACAGAGGCAGGGTACTTGTTGTTACATAGGGGTATAGTTTTCTGTGTTTAGAGATCATGTCTAGACAGAGGCAGGGTACTTGTTGTTACATAGGGGTATAGTTTTCTGTGTTTAGAGATCATGTCTTGACAGAGGCAGGGTACTTGTTGTTATATAGGGGTATGGTTGTCTGTGTTTAGAGATCATGTCTTGACAGAGGCAGGGTACTTGTTGTTACATAGGGGTATAGTTGTTTGAGTTTAGAGATCTTGTTTTGACAGATGCAGGGTACTTATTGTTACATAGGGGTATAGTTTTCTGTGTTTAGAGATCATGTCTTGACAGAGGCAGGGTACTTGTTGTTATATAGGGGTATGGTTGTCTGTGTTTAGAGATCATGTCTTGAGAGAGGCAGGGTACTTGTTGTTACATAGGGGTATAGTTGTCTGTGTTGAGAGATCATGTCTTGACAGAGGCAGGGTACTTTTTGTTGCATAGGGGATTAGTTTTCTGTGTTTAGAGATCATGTCTTGACAGAAGCAGGGTACTTGTTGTTGCATAGGGGTATAGTTTTCTGTGCTTAGAGATCATGTCTAGACAGAGGCAGGGTACTTGTTGTTACATAGGGGTATAGTTTTCTGTGTTTACAGATCATGTCTAGACAGAGGCAGGGTGTTTGTTGTTACATAGGGGTATAGTTTTCTGTGTTTACAGATTATGTGTTGACAGAGGCAGGGTACTTGTTGTTACATAGGGGTATAGTTGTCTGTGTTTAGAGATCACGTCTAGACAGAGGCAGGGTACTTATTGTTACATAGGGGTATAGTTTTCTGTGTTTAGAGATCATGTCTAGACAGAGGCAGGGTACTTGTTGTTATATAGGGGTATAGTTGTCTGTGTTTAGAGATCATGTCTTGACAGAGGCAGGGTACTTGTTGTTACACATAGGGGTATGGTTGTCTGTGTTTAGAGATCATGTCTAGACAGAGGCAGGGTACTTGTTGTTACATAGGGGTATAGTTGTTTGTGTTTAGAGATCATGTCTAGAGAGAGGCAGGGTACTTCTTGTTACATAGGGGTATAGTTGTCTGTGTTTAGAGATCATGTCTAGACAGAGGCAGGGTACTTGTTACATAGGGGTGTAGTTTTCTGTGTTTAGAGATCATGTCTTGACAGAGGCAGGGTACTTGTTGTAACATAGGGGTATGGTTTTCTGTGTTTAGAGATCATGTCTTGACAGAGGCAGGGTACTTTTTGTTATATAGGGATATAGTTTTCTGTGTTTAGAGATCATGTCTTGACAGAAGCAGGGTACTTGTTGTTGCATAGGGGTATAGTTTTCTGTGTTTAGAGATCATGTCTAGACAGAGGCAGGGTACTTGTTGTTACATAGGGGTATAGTTTTCTGTGTTTACAGATCATGTCTAGACAGAGGCAGGGTGTTTGTTGTTACATAGGGGTATAGTTTTCTGTGTTTAGAGATCATGTCTTGACAGAGGCAGGGTACTTGTTGTTACATAGGGGTATAGTTTTCTGTGTTTAGAGATCATGTCTTGACAGAGGCAGGGTACTTGTTGTTACATAGGGGTATAGTTGTTTGTGTTTAGAGATCATGTCTAGACAGAGGCAGGGTACTTGTTGTTACATAGGGGTATAGTTGTTTGTGTTTAGAGATCATGTCTAGACAGAGGAAGGGTACTTGTTGTTACATAGGGGTATAGTTGTTTGTGTTTAGAGATCATGTCTAGAGAGAGGCAGGGTACTTCTTGTTACTTAGGGGTATAGTTGTCTGTGTTTAGAGATCATGTCTTGACAGAGGCAGGGTACTTGTTGTTACATAGGGGTATAGTTTTCTGTGTTTAGAGATCATGTCTAGACAGAGGCAGGGTACTTGTTGTTACATAGGGGTATAGTTTTCTGTGTTTACAGATCATGTCTAGACAGAGGCAGGGTGTTTGTTGTTACATAGGGGTATAGTTTTCTGTGTTTACAGATTATGTGTTGACAGAGGCAGGGTACTTGTTGTTACATAGGGGTATAGTTGTCTGTGTTTAGAGATCACGTCTAGACAGAGGCAGGGTACTTATTGTTACATAGGGGTATAGTTTTCTGTGTTTAGAGATCATGTCTAGACAGAGGCAGGGTACTTGTTGTTATATAGGGGTATAGTTGTCTGTGTTTAGAGATCATGTCTTGACAGAGGCAGGGTACTTGTTGTTACACATAGGGGTATGGTTGTCTGTGTTTAGAGATCATGTCTAGACAGAGGCAGGGTACTTGTTGTTACATAGGGGTATAGTTGTTTGTGTTTAGAGATCATGTCTAGAGAGAGGCAGGGTACTTCTTGTTACATAGGGGTATAGTTGTCTGTGTTTAGAGATCATGTCTAGACAGAGGCAGGGTACTTGTTACATAGGGGTGTAGTTTTCTGTGTTTAGAGATCATGTCTTGACAGAGGCAGGGTACTTGTTGTAACATAGGGGTATGGTTTTCTGTGTTTAGAGATCATGTCTTGACAGAGGCAGTGTAATTTTTGTTATATAGGGATATAGTTTTCTGTGTTTAGAGATCATGTCTTGACAGAAGCAGGGTACTTGTTGTTGCATAGGGGTATAGTTTTCTGTGTTTAGAGATCATGTCTAGACAGAGGCAGGGTACTTGTTGTTACATAGGGGTATAGTTGTTTGTGTTTAGAGATCATGTCTAGAGAGAGGCAGGGTACTTCTTGTTACATAGGGGTATAGTTGTCTGTGTTTAGAGATCATGTCTAGACAGAGGCAGGGTACTTGTTACATAGGGGTGTAGTTTTCTGTGTTTAGAGATCATGTCTTGACAGAGGCAGGGTACTTGTTGTAACATAGGGGTATGGTTTTCTGTGTTTAGAGATCATGTCTTGACAGAGGCAGGGTACTTTTTGTTATATAGGGATATAGTTTTCTGTGTTTAGAGATCATGTCTTGACAGAGGCAGGGTACTTGTTGTAACATAGGGGTATGGTTTTCTGTGTTTAGAGATCATGTCTTGACAGAGGCAGGGTACTTTTTGTTATATAGGGATATAGTTTTCTGTGTTTAGAGATCATGTCTTGACAGAAGCAGGGTACTTGTTGTTGCATAGGGGTATAGTTTTCTGTGTTTAGAGATCATGTCTAGACAGAGGCAGGGTACTTGTTGTTACATAGGGGTATAGTTTTCTGTGTTTACAGATCATGTCTAGACAGAGGCAGGGTGTTTGTTGTTACATAGGGGTATAGTTTTCTGTGTTTAGAGATCATGTCTTGACAGAGGCAGGGTACTTGTTGTTACATAGGGGTATAGTTGTTTGTGTTTAGAGATCATGTCTAGACAGAGGCAGGGTACTTGTTGTTACATAGGGGTATAGTTGTTTGTGTTTAGAGATCATGTCTAGACAGAGGAAGGGTACTTGTTGTTACATAGGGGTATAGTTGTTTGTGTTTAGAGATCATGTCTAGAGAGAGGCAGGGTACTTCTTGTTACTTAGGGGTATAGTTGTCTGTGTTTAGAGATCATGTCTTGACAGAGGCAGGGTACTTGTTGTTACATAGGGGTATAGTTTTCTGTGTTTAGAGATCATGTCTAGACAGAGGCAGGGTACTTGTTGTTACATAGGGGTATAGTTTTCTGTGTTTACAGATCATGTCTAGACAGAGGCAGGGTGTTTGTTGTTACATAGGGGTATAGTTTTCTGTGTTTACAGATTATGTGTTGACAGAGGCAGGGTACTTGTTGTTACATAGGGGTATAGTTGTCTGTGTTTAGAGATCACGTCTAGACAGAGGCAGGGTACTTATTGTTACATAGGGGTATAGTTTTCTGTGTTTAGAGATCATGTCTAGACAGAGGCAGGGTACTTGTTGTTATATAGGGGTATAGTTGTCTGTGTTTAGAGATCATGTCTTGACAGAGGCAGGGTACTTGTTGTTACACATAGGGGTATGGTTGTCTGTGTTTAGAGATCATGTCTAGACAGAGGCAGGGTACTTGTTGTTACATAGGGGTATAGTTGTTTGTGTTTAGAGATCATGTCTAGAGAGAGGCAGGGTACTTCTTGTTACATAGGGGTATAGTTGTCTGTGTTTAGAGATCATGTCTAGACAGAGGCAGGGTACTTGTTACATAGGGGTGTAGTTTTCTGTGTTTAGAGATCATGTCTTGACAGAGGCAGGGTACTTGTTGTAACATAGGGGTATGGTTTTCTGTGTTTAGAGATCATGTCTTGACAGAGGCAGGGTACTTTTTGTTATATAGGGATATAGTTTTCTGTGTTTAGAGATCATGTCTTGACAGAAGCAGGGTACTTGTTGTTGCATAGGGGTATAGTTTTCTGTGTTTAGAGATCATGTCTAGACAGAGGCAGGGTACTTGTTGTTACATAGGGGTATAGTTTTCTGTGTTTACAGATCATGTCTAGACAGAGGCAGGGTGTTTGTTGTTACATAGGGCTATAGTTTTCTGTGTTTAGAGATCATGTCTTGACAGAGGCAGGGTACTTGTTGTTACATAGGGGTATAGTTTTCTGTGTTTAGAGATCATGTCTTGACAGAGGCAGGGTACTTGTTGTTACATAGGGGTATAGTTGTTTGTGTTTAGAGATCATGTCTAGACAGAGGCAGGGTACTTGTTGTTACATAGGGGTATAGTTGTTTGTGTTTAGAGATCATGTCTAGACAGAGGAAGGGTACTTGTTGTTACATAGGGGTATAGTTGTTTGTGTTTAGAGATCATGTCTAGAGAGAGGCAGGGTACTTCTTGTTACTTAGGGGTATAGTTGTCTGTGTTTAGAGATCATGTCTTGACAGAGGCAGGGTACTTGTTGTTACATAGGGGTATAGTTTTCTGTGTTTAGAGATCATGTCTAGACAGAGGCAGGGTACTTGTTGTTAGATAGGGGTATAGTTTTCTGTCTTTAGAGATCATGTCTAGACAGAGGCAGGGTACTTGTTGTTACATAGGGGTATAGTTTTCTGTGTTTAGAGATCATGTCTTGACAGAGGCAGGGTACTTGTTGTTACATAGGAATATAGTTTTCTGTGTTTAGAGATCATGTCTTGACAGAGGCAGGGTACTTATTGTTACATAGGGGTATAATTTTCTGTGTTTAGAGATCATGTCTAGACAGAGGCAGGGTACTTGTTGTTACATAGGGGTATAGTTTTCTGTGTTTAGAGATCATGTCTAGACAGAGGCAGGGTACTTGTTGTTACATAGGGGTATAGTTTTCTGTGTTTACAGATCATGTCTAGACAGAGGCAGGGTACTTGTTGTAACATAGGGGTATAGTTTTCTGTGTTTAGAGATCATGTCTTGACAGAGGCAGGGTACTTGTTGTAACATAGGGGTATAGTTTTCTGTGTTTAGAGATCATGTGTTGACAGAGGCAGGGTACTTGTTGTTACATAGGGGTATAGTTTTCTGTGTTTAGAGATCATGTCTAGACAGAGGCAGGGTACTTGTTGTTACATAGGGGTATAGTTTTTTGTGTTTAGAGATCTTGTTTTGACAGAGGCAGGGTACTTGTTGTTACATAGGGGTATAGTTTTCTGTGTTTAGAGATCATGTCTTGACAGAGGCAGGGTACTTGTTGTTATATAGGGGTATGGTTGTCTGTGTTTAGAGATCATGTCTTGACAGAGGCAGGGTACTTTTTGTTATATAGGGGTATAGTTTTCTGTGTTTAGAGATCATGTCTTGACAGAGGCAGGGTACTTGTTGTTACATAGGGGTATAGTTTTCTGTGTTTAGAGATCATGTCTTGACAGAGGCAGGGTACTTGTTGTTACATAGGGGTATAGTTGTTTGTGTTTAGAGATCTTGTTTTGACAGAGGCAGGGTACTTATTGTTACATAGGGGTATAGTTTTCTGTGTTTAGAGATCATGTCTTGACAGAGGCAGGGTACTTGTTGTTACATAGGGGTATGGTTGTCTGTGTTTAGAGATCATATCTTGACAGAGGCAGGGTACTTGTTGTTACATAGGGGTATAGTTTTCTGTGTTTAGAGATCATGTCTTGACAGAGGCAGGGTACTTGTTGTTACATAGGGGTATAGTTTTCTGTGTTTAGAGATCATGTCTAGACAGAGGCACGGTACTTGTTGTTACATAGGGGTATAGTTGTCTGTGTTTAGAGATCATGTCTAGACAGAGGCAGGGTACTTGTTGTTACATAGGGGTATAGTTTTCTGTGTTTAGAGATCATGTCTAGACAGAGGCAGGGCGTTTGTTGTTACATAGGGGTATAGTTTTCTGTGTTTAGAGATCTTGTTTTGACAGAGCCAGGGTACTTGTTGTTACATAGGGGTATAGTTTTCTGTGTTTAGAGATCATGTGTTGACAGAGGCAGGGTACTTGTTGTTACATAGGGGTATAGTTTTCTGTGTTTAGAGATCATGTGTTGACAGAGGCAGGGTACTTGTTGTTACACATAGGGGTATGGTTGTCTGTGTTTAGAGATCATGTCTAGACAGAGGCAGGGTACTTGTTGTTACACATAGGGGTATGGTTGTCTGTGTTTAGAGATCATTTGTTGACAGAGGCAGGGTACTTATTGTTACATAGGGGTATAGTTTTCTGTGTTTAGAGATTATGTGTTGACAGAGCCAGGGTACTTGTTGTTACACATAGGGGTATGGTTGTCTGTGTTTAGAGATCATGTCTTGACAGAGGCAGGGTACTTGTTGTTACATAGGGGTATAGTTGTCTGTGTTTAGAGATCATGTCTAGACAGAGGCAGGGTACTTGTTGTTAGATAGGGGTATAGTTTTCTGTGTTTATAGATCATGTCTTGACAGAGGCAGGGTACTTGTTGTTATATAGGGGTATGGTTGTCTGTGTTTAGAGATCATATCTTGACAGAGGCAGGGTACTTGTTGTTACATAGGGGTATAGTTTTCTGTGTTTAGAGATCATGTCTTGACAGAGGCAGGGTACTTGTTGTTATATAGGGGTATGGTTGTCTGTGTTTAGAGATCATATCTTGACAGAGGCAGGGTACTTGTTGTTACATAGGGGTATAGTTTTCTGTGTTTAGAGATCATGTCTTGACAGAGGCAGGGTACTTGTTGTTACATAGGGGTATAGTTTTCTGTGTTTAGAGATCATGTCTAGACAGAGGCACGGTACTTGTTGTTTCATAGGGGTATAGTTGTCTGTGTTTAGAGATCATGTCTAGACAGAGGCAGGGTACTTGTTGTTACATAGGGGTATAGTTTTCTGTGTTTAGAGATCATGTCTTGACAGAAGCAGGGTACTTGTTGTTGCATAGGGGTATAGTTTTCTGTGTTTAGAGATCATGTCTAGACAGAGGCAGGGTACTTGTTGTTACATAGGGGTATAGTTTTCTGTGTTTACAGATCATGTCTAGACAGAGGCAGGGTGTTTGTTGTTACATAGGGCTATAGTTTTCTGTGTTTAGAGATCATGTCTTGACAGAGGCAGGGTACTTGTTGTTACATAGGGGTATAGTTTTCTGTGTTTAGAGATCATGTCTTGACAGAGGCAGGGTACTTGTTGTTACATAGGGGTATAGTTGTTTGTGTTTAGAGATCATGTCTAGACAGAGGCAGGGTACTTGTTGTTACATAGGGGTATAGTTGTTTGTGTTTAGAGATCATGTCTAGACAGAGGAAGGGTACTTGTTGTTACATAGGGGTATAGTTGTTTGTGTTTAGAGATCATGTCTAGAGAGAGGCAGGGTACTTCTTGTTACTTAGGGGTATAGTTGTCTGTGTTTAGAGATCATGTCTTGACAGAGGCAGGGTACTTGTTGTTACATAGGGGTATAGTTTTCTGTGTTTAGAGATCATGTCTAGACAGAGGCAGGGTACTTGTTGTTAGATAGGGGTATAGTTTTCTGTCTTTAGAGATCATGTCTAGACAGAGGCAGGGTACTTGTTGTTACATAGGGGTATAGTTTTCTGTGTTTAGAGATCATGTCTTGACAGAGGCAGGGTACTTGTTGTTACATAGGAATATAGTTTTCTGTGTTTAGAGATCATGTCTTGACAGAGGCAGGGTACTTATTGTTACATAGGGGTATAATTTTCTGTGTTTAGAGATCATGTCTAGACAGAGGCAGGGTACTTGTTGTTACATAGGGGTATAGTTTTCTGTGTTTAGAGATCATGTCTAGACAGAGGCAGGGTACTTGTTGTTACATAGGGGTATAGTTTTCTGTGTTTACAGATCATGTCTAGACAGAGGCAGGGTACTTGTTGTAACATAGGGGTATAGTTTTCTGTGTTTAGAGATCATGTCTTGACAGAGGCAGGGTACTTGTTGTAACATAGGGGTATAGTTTTCTGTGTTTAGAGATCATGTGTTGACAGAGGCAGGGTACTTGTTGTTACATAGGGGTATAGTTTTCTGTGTTTAGAGATCATGTCTAGACAGAGGCAGGGTACTTGTTGTTACATAGGGGTATAGTTTTTTGTGTTTAGAGATCTTGTTTTGACAGAGGCAGGGTACTTGTTGTTACATAGGGGTATAGTTTTCTGTGTTTAGAGATCATGTCTTGACAGAGGCAGGGTACTTGTTGTTATATAGGGGTATGGTTGTCTGTGTTTAGAGATCATGTCTTGACAGAGGCAGGGTACTTTTTGTTATATAGGGGTATAGTTTTCTGTGTTTAGAGATCATGTCTTGACAGAGGCAGGGTACTTGTTGTTACATAGGGGTATAGTTTTCTGTGTTTAGAGATCATGTCTTGACAGAGGCAGGGTACTTGTTGTTACATAGGGGTATAGTTGTTTGTGTTTAGAGATCTTGTTTTGACAGAGGCAGGGTACTTATTGTTACATAGGGGTATAGTTTTCTGTGTTTAGAGATCATGTCTTGACAGAGGCAGGGTACTTGTTGTTACATAGGGGTATGGTTGTCTGTGTTTAGAGATCATATCTTGACAGAGGCAGGGTACTTGTTGTTACATAGGGGTATAGTTTTCTGTGTTTAGAGATCATGTCTTGACAGAGGCAGGGTACTTGTTGTTACATAGGGGTATAGTTTTCTGTGTTTAGAGATCATGTCTAGACAGAGGCACGGTACTTGTTGTTACATAGGGGTATAGTTTTCTGTGTTTAGAGATCATGTCTAGACAGAGGCAGGGTACTTGTTGTTACATAGGGGTATAGTTTTCTGTGTTTAGAGATCATGTCTAGACAGAGGCAGGGCGTTTGTTGTTACATAGGGGTATAGTTTTCTGTGTTTAGAGATCTTGTTTTGACAGAGCCAGGGTACTTGTTGTTACATAGGGGTATAGTTTTCTGTGTTTAGAGATCATGTGTTGACAGAGGCAGGGTACTTGTTGTTACATAGGGGTATAGTTTTCTGTGTTTAGAGATCATGTGTTGACAGAGGCAGGGTACTTGTTGTTACACATAGGGGTATGGTTGTCTGTGTTTAGAGATCATGTCTAGACAGAGGCAGGGTACTTGTTGTTACACATAGGGGTATGGTTGTCTGTGTTTAGAGATCATTTGTTGACAGAGGCAGGGTACTTATTGTTACATAGGGGTATAGTTTTCTGTGTTTAGAGATTATGTGTTGACAGAGCCAGGGTACTTGTTGTTACACATAGGGGTATGGTTGTCTGTGTTTAGAGATCATGTCTTGACAGAGGCAGGGTACTTGTTGTTACATAGGGGTATAGTTGTCTGTGTTTAGAGATCATGTCTAGACAGAGGCAGGGTACTTGTTGTTAGATAGGGGTATAGTTTTCTGTGTTTATAGATCATGTCTTGACAGAGGCAGGGTACTTTTTGTTATATAGGGGTATGGTTGTCTGTGTTTAGAGATCATATCTTGACAGAGGCAGGGTACTTGTTGTTACATAGGGGTATAGTTTTCTGTGTTTAGAGATCATGTCTTGACAGAGGCAGGGTACTTGTTGTTATATAGGGGTATGGTTGTCTGTGTTTAGAGATCATATCTTGACAGAGGCAGGGTACTTGTTGTTACATAGGGGTATAGTTTTCTGTGTTTAGAGATCATGTCTTGACAGAGGCAGGGTACTTGTTGTTACATAGGGGTATAGTTTTCTGTGTTTAGAGATCATGTCTAGACAGAGGCACGGTACTTGTTGTTTCATAGGGGTATAGTTGTCTGTGTTTAGAGATCATGTCTAGACAGAGGCAGGGTACTTGTTGTTACATAGGGGTATAGTTTTCTGTGTTTAGAGATCATGTCTAGACAGAGGCAGGGCGTTTGTTGTTACATAGGGGTATAGTTTTCTGTGTTTAGAGATCTTGTTTTGACAGAGCCAGGGTACTTGTTGTTACATAGGGGTATAGTTTTCTGTGTTTAGAGATCATGTGTTGACAGAGGCAGGGTACTTGTTGTTACATAGGGGTATAGTTTTCTGTGTTTAGAGATCATGTGTTGACAGAGGCAGGGTACTTGTTGTTACACATAGGGGTATGGTTGTCTGTGTTTAGAGATCATGTCTAGACAGAGGCAGGGTACTTGTTGTTACACATAGGGGTATGGTTGTCTGTGTTTAGAGATCATTTGTTGACAGAGGCAGGGTACTTATTGTTACATAGGGGTATAGTTTTCTGTGTTTAGAGATTATGTGTTGACAGAGCCAGGATACTTGTTGTTACACATAGGGGTATGGTTGTCTGTGTTTAGAGACCATGTCTTGACAGAGGCAGGGTACTTGTTGTTACATAGGGGTATAGTTTTCTGTGTTTAGAGATCATGTCTAGACAGAGGCAGGGTACTTGTTGTTAGATAGGGGTATAGTTTTCTGTGTTTATAGATCATGTCTTGACAGAGGCAGGGTACTTGTTGTTACATAGGGGTATAGTTTTCTGTGTTTAGAGATCATGTGTTGACAGAGTCAGGGTACTTGTTGTTACATAGGGGTATAGTTTTCTGTGTTTAGAGATCATGTGTTGACAGAGGCAGGGTACTTGTTGTTACATAGGGGTATAGTTGTCTGTGTTTAGAGATCATGTCTAGACAGAGGCAGGGTACTTGTTGTTAGATAGGGGTATAGTTTTCTGTGTTTATAGATCATGTCTTGACAGAGGCAGGGTACTTGTTGTTACATAGGGGTATAGTTTTCTGTGTTTAGAGATCATGTGTTGACAGAGTCAGGGTACTTGTTGTTACATAGGGGTATAGTTGTCTGTGTTTAGAGATCATGTGTTGACAGAGGCAGGGTACTTGTTGTTACATAGGGGTATAGTTTTCTGTGTTTAGAGATCATGTCTTGACAGAGGCAAGGTACTTGTTGTTACATAGGGGTATAGTTTTCTGTGTTTAGAGATCATGTCTTGACAGAGGCAAGGTACTTGTTGTTACATAGGGGTATAGTTTTCTGTGTTTAGAGATCATGTCTTGACAGAGGCAAGGTACTTGTTGTTACATAGGGGTATAGTTTTCTGTGTTTAGAGATCATGTCTAGACAGAGGCAAGGTACTTGTTGTTACATAGGGGTATAGTTTTCTGTGTTTAGAGATCATGTCTAGACAGAGGCAGGGTACTTGTTGTTACATAGGGGTATAGTTGTCTGTGTTTAGAGATCATGTCTAGACAGAGGCAGGGTACTTGTTGTTACATAGGGGTATAGTTTTCTGTGTTTAGAGATCATGTCTTGACAGAGGCAAGGTACTTGTTGTTACATAGGGGTATAGTTTTCTGTGTTTAGAGATCATGTGTTGACAGAGGCAGGGTACTTGTTGTTACATAGGGGTATAGTTTTCTGTGTTTAGAGATCATGTCTAGACAGAGGCAGGGTACTTGTTGTTACATAGGGGTATAGTTGTCTGTGTTTAGAGATCATGTCTTGACAGAGGCAAGGTACTTGTTGTTACATAGGGGTATAGTTTTCTGTGTTTAGAGATCATGTGTTGACAGAGGCAGGGTACTTGTTGTTACATAGGGGTATAGTTTTCTGTGTTTAGAGATCATGTCTAGACAGAGGCAGGGTACTTGTTGTTACATAGGGGTATAGTTGTCTGTGTTTAGAGATCATGTCTTGACAGAGGCAAGGTACTTGTTGTTACATAGGGGTATAGTTTTCTGTGTTTAGAGATCATGTGTTGACAGAGGCAGGGTACTTGTTGTTACATAGGGGTATGTTTTTGTCGCCCATTAATGGTTATTTTTAGAAATGTGCCGACAGTTTGGTATTTTTTGTGTTTTATTTTATCAATTTGAATGAAGCCAAATTAGATGATACAAATATCATTTGTCAGGTTTGATTGATTGATTTGATTGATAACTGATTGTTTTTTAAAGTCAAGTGATGAGTATTTCATGACGAGTAATTGCAATTATGACGGTAAAAGTAAGTAGATCCGGGGTGGCGCGGCCCTATCGACGGATAAGATAATTTACAGATGAAATTCACACTAGTACCTTAGGAAAATCTCAAAACGTTAAATGTATAGAGATGCCTTTGTCATCCTGCAGTTATCAATATGTAGATTTAAGAAAATTCCTCAAAGTAATTTTTAATAATAATAATTATTGGTCATGTGTGATCGTCCATTCCGCTTAAAAGCAGTTTCTCAATTACTAATCATTGTGATAAAAAAACCAACATGCAGACTGAAATCCAAGCATCCTTTAAGTAAAACAATTGACAAGTATCAGAAAGAGGCTAGAAGATTATGACCATTTCTGTAACGTAATGGTAGCTCTCTCTCGCACAGTAATGTCGTTGATACTTGAGGTTCTTGTCTGATGATAAACTCCCTGGTACCAAAATCAAGGGCACACTACAAGTATATAAACATATGTAATTAAGTATAACTCCCTGGTACCAAAAATCAAGGGCACACTACAAGTATATAAAGATATTTGATTACGTCTGTGCAATTTATTTGTCTTTTGTTTACACTTGGGTATCAAACATAATAAAATATAAATTACTAGTGGAGCAGGAACTGCTCACCCTTCCGGAGCGCCCCAGTTCACCCCAGGTTTTTAGTGGGTTTCGTGTTACTCGATCTTTAGTTTTATATGTATATTTTGTAGATCGTTGTTTGTCCTTTTGTACGTTTTCTTTTGGCCATTGTATTGTCTGTTCTTCTTCGATTTACGGATTCTGATTACCTCTTTGGTATCTTCAAACTCTTCTGCCTACATGTATTCATTGACTCTGTTATAGCACTGTCTATGTTTCATGAAGGTCATTCCAGAGACTCTGTTATAACACTGTCTATGTTTGATGAAGGTCATTCCAGAGACTCTGTTATAACACTGTCTATGTTTGATGACGTCATTCATTGACTCTGCTATAGCACCGTCTATGTTTGATGAAGGTCATTATAGCACTGTCTATGTTTGATGAATGTCATTATAGCACTGTCTATGTTTGATGAAGGTCATTATAGTACTGTCTATGTTTGATGAAGGTCATCATATCACTGTCTATGTTTGATGAAGGTCATAATAACACTGTCTATGTTTGATGAAGGTCACTATAGCACTGTCTATGTTTGATGAAGGTCATTATAGCACTGTCTATGTTTAATGAAGGTCATTATAGCACTGTCTATGTTTGATGAAGGTCATTATAGCACTGTCTATGTTTGATGAAGGTCATTATAGCACTGTCTATGTTTGATGAAGGTCATTCATTGACTCTGCTATAGCACTGTCTATGCTTGATGAAGGTCATTATAGCACTGTCTATGTTTGATGAATGTCATTATAGCACTGTCTATGTTTGATGAAGGTCATTATAGTACTGTCTATGTTTGATGAAGGTCATCATAGTACTGTCTATGTTTGATGAAGGTCATCATAGCACTGTCTATGTTTGATGAAGGTCATTATAGCACTGTCTATGTTTGATGAAGGTCATTATAGCACTGTCTATGTTTGATGAAGGTCATTATAGTACTGTCTATGTTTGATGAAGGTCATTATAGTACTGTCTATGTTTGATGAAGGTCATCATAGCACTGTCTATGTTTGATGAAGGTCATTATAGCACTGTCTATGTTTGATGAAGGTCATTATAGTACTGTCTATGTTTGATGAAGGTCATCATAGTACTGTCTATGTTTGATGAAGGTCATCATAGCACTGTCTATGTTTGATGAAGGTCATTATAACACTGTCTATGTTTGATGAAGGTCACTATAGCACTGTCAATGTTTAATGAAGGTCATAATAGCACTGTCTATGTTTGATGAAGGTCATTATAGCACTGTCTATGTTTGATGAAGGTCATTATAGCACTGTCTATGTTTGATGAAGGTCAGAAGGTCATTCCAGAAACGTCGTGCGCACTAAATTCGATATTTACTTATTATTTTGTTTTGTTATTATTATTACAGAACACGACTGTAACGTCATAGAATGTGAGCCTCGTTATCGAGATAGAAAGTCAACAAATCGATCAGTATTAACACGGAGTGTTATCAATTTCCTGTAGAATCAATACATTTATATTATCAGCAATATAGATTAAGAAATATATATATAATATTTTGCAGCCTGGCGGATAGATATCAACACTAAAATAAAACAAATTCTACCGGACGTTTTTTCCCAGGACAAACAATTAAATAAAATACCGGATGAAATAACTCTTCATATTCTCCCCATTGTGTCCCGATATCCCCTCCTTTCTGTATAATATTTAATACGATGTTCTTGTCCTGATAATGTATGGCATATTTGCACATCAATCAATCAATCAATCAATCAATCAATCAATCAATCAATCAATCAATCAATCAATCAATCAATCAATCAATCAATCAATCAATCAATCAATCAATCAATCAATCAATCAATCAATCAATCAATCACAACGAAGTTCCACAGCACTGTAATCGTGATTGATATATAATTATTATACAACATCACTATCTTTCCTTTGATTTATCAACAATTAAATGCAAACGCGCGGATCTAGAGGAGCGTCCTCGTGTGTGCGCGCCTTAAAATTGCAAAGCAAAAGTTATGCCTAGCGTCCGCACGTCCGCCTAGATATCACCCATTAACGTCAAAACCTGGATATGAGTCTGAGAACTGAAAATAGGAAGTTAAATTAAATACCTCAAGCTGTGTGAAAAAATCCAGTCCTAGAACCAAGTCTGGCACGTCTCCTGAAATACAAAATAAATATACAATGTCAATACCCATAGAAGGTGGGCAGTAAACTATGTTGTCATTTATGGGTAATATACACGTGAGAGAGAGAGAGAGAGAGAGAGAGAGAGAGAGCGAGAGAATACAGCTGAGCTTTTCATCCTAATACTCAAAACTCACCTCGTATTATGAAGTCAAAATGAATGAGTTTATTTTCTATCATAAATGGAACACCTCGTGCAGTATCATACGCCTGTAAATGGAACGCGCCGTCATCCAAAAATCTGAAGAATAAGAAAATGTATCATAAACTATTAAAAATCATCCTTCTATTTTATCTTGTTAAATATTATTGGAAAATCGGCCATCAATAATGAGTAAATACCTTTAGTTAATTAAGATTTATTTACACTTCTAAGTAACTAACGTATTTAAGATTGTTCACTGGTGGTCAGGTACATGGCTAAAAGTATACATTATCTCTTATTACCTTGTGATAATATGCCCACACGAATCCCACCTTTTGGCAAATTCGTTTGGTTTTTGGTTGCAAACTTCTTCTGGTCATGAAAATAGCTGATACACGGTGTAATTGAAGTTAAATAAAACATAGCTGATACAAGGCCAATGTGACGTTAAATAAAATATAGCTAATCCAAGGCCCAGTGTGACGTTAAATACAACATAGCTGATACAAGGCCCAGTGTGATGTTAAATACAATATAGCTGATATAGCTGATACAAGGCCCAATGTGACGTTAAATAAAATATAGCTGATACAAGGCCCAGTGTGACGTTAAATAAAATATAGCTGATACAAGGCCCAGTGTGACGTTAAATAAAACATAGCTGATACAACGATCAGTGTGACGTTAAATAAAATATAGCTGATACAAGGCCCAATGTGACGTTAAATAAAATATAGCTGATACACGGCCCAGTGTGACGTTAAATAAAATATAGCTGATACAAGGCCCAATGTGACGATCAATACAATATAGCTGATACAAGGCCCAGTGTGACGTTAAATAAAATATAGCTGATACAAGGCCCAGTGTGACGATCAATAAAACATAGCTGATACAAGGCCCAGTGTGACGTTAAATAAAATATAGCTGATACAAGGCCCAGTGTGACGTTAAATAAAACATAGCTGATACAAGGCCCAGTGTGACGTTAAATAAAATATAGCTGATACAAGGCCCAGTGTGACGATCAATACAATATAGCTGATACAAGGCCCAGTGTGACGTTAAATAAAATGTAGCTGATACAAGGCCCAGTGTGACGTTAAATAAAACATAGCTGATACAAGGCCCAGTGTGACGTTAAATAAAATATAGCTGATACAAGGCCCAGTGTGACGATCAATACAATATAGCTGATACAAGGCCCAGTGTGACGTTAAATAAAATAATGCTGATACAAGGCCCAGTGTGACGTTAAATAAAACATAGCTGATACAAGGCCCAGTGTGACGTTAAATAAAATATAGCTGATACAAGGCCCAGTGTGACGATCAATACAATATAGCTGATACAAGGCCCAGTGTGACGTTAAATAAAACATAGCTGATACAAGGCCCAGTGTGACGATCAATAAAACATAGCTGATACAAGGCCCAGTGTGACGTTAAATAAAATATAGCTGATACAAGGCCCAGTGTGACGTTAAATAAAATATAGCTGATACAAGGCCCAGTGTGACGATCAATAAAACATAGCTGATACAAGGCCCAGTGTGACGTTAAATAAAATATAGCTGATACAAGGCCCAGTGTGACGTTAAATAAAACATAGCTGATACAAGGCCCAGTGTGACGTTAAATAAAATATAGTTGATACAAGGCCCAGTGTGACGTTATATAAAACATAGCTGATACAAGACCCAGTGTGACGTTAAATAGAATATTGCTGATACAAGGCCCAATGTGACGTTAAATAAAATATAGCTGATACAAGGCCCAGTGTGACGATCAATAAAACATAGCTGATACAAGGCCCAATGTGACGTTAAATAAAATATTGCTGATACAAGGCCCAATGTGACGTTAAATAAAATATAGCTGATACAAGGCCCAGTGTGACGATCAATAAAACATAGCTGATACAAGACCAAGTGTGACGTTAAATAAAATATTGCTGATACAAGGCCCAATGTGACGTTAAATAAAACATAGCTGATACAAGGCCCAATGTGACGTTAAATAAAATATAGCTGATACAAGGCCCAGTGTGACGTTAAATAAAATATAGCTGATACAAGGCCCAGTGTGACATCAAATAAAATATAGCTGATACAAGGCCCAATGTGACGTTAGATAAAATATAGCTGATACAAGGCCCAGTGTGACGTTCAATACAATATAGATGATACAAGGCCCAGTGTTACGTTAAATAAAATATAGATGATACAAGGCACAGTGTGACGTTAAATAAAATATAGATGATACAAGGCCCAGTGTGACGTTAAATGGCAATAAATCAACAAATTGCTAGCATTATACGTTCTATCACAATGCATAAAAAAATAAGTCAACAAATTCAACATTCATTTATGATAAGAAAGATAACTCAATTATATACTAAATAATCTGAAAATAAATATTAGATAAATGCAGGTAAATTGCAGGTGTTGAAGTGTAAGATAATAACATGTAAAATCCAGGTGAGACAATTGTGGCATTGTTCTTGATCATTGTTATATATACATGTACTAAACTGGAACATCATAGGTTAACATATCAAATCCCAGGGGAGGGGATACAAGGTTGTTAGTCAACAAATTAGGTAGTTAATTTTCAACATTATAATATATTATATGGGAACGAGGGGGTGTCTTGGTATAAATCATGATATGCCATAGTAAAACAATCCCTACCCATTGATGGATTGAAGTGGAGAATTTACACCCTATCATATAATGAAAAGTAGACCCTCTCCAACAGCACGCGGACCTTTATTAGAAGTTGTTCAGTGGATAGTGACCACTGAATTGTGAATTGCCCAAGTTTGTATTTACTAAAATAAAAACGAAAATATGTATCCACAGGTGTGTGTTTCTTGAAAAAAATAAATTTGAATATGATATGTATTGCTAGAGGACATCGAAGTGCCATTTCTACACTCCCACCTCCCCAAACCTATAAACGTTCACTAAGTGAAATTATGCGGTCATTATGTATTTTCCACATGTTAGTAAAATGTCAACAATCCCATACAAGTGTATTCAAATTAGAGGGTATTTTAAGATTTTAATTCATCTAAATCAAATTGATATTGTCACGTGATTCATAACCAGTTTCATTAAATTGTTGTGATTTCAAATTCAATTGTATTGTTTGTGGTCGAGATCATTATTTTTGTGACTCGTATCCTCGCTCACTCTCCAGCTATATATCATTGATTGAATTAAAGGGCTATGGTTAGGGTTATGGCGTTTAATGCCACTTTCAACAATATTTCAGTTATATCGTGGCGGTCAGTTTTATTTGTGGAGGAAACCGAAGTACCCGGAGAAAAACCACCACCGTCCGCAATTCACTGACAAACTTGATCACATAATGTTGTATCGAGTACACCTCGCCATGAGCGGATTCGAACTTACAACTTTAGTGGTGATAGGCACTGATTGCATATTTAGTTGTAAATCCAACAACCATACGATCACGACCACGATGGCCCCTAGATTGAATTAAAAGAAATGTATTCTTGTTAATAAGTTGAACAATTTGAATAAAGATGTTAATTGCATATCAAAGAATACAAATTTGTCTCTACAAATCGATTTCTTTCTACGTTAAAAATGATCGAGGTTTCCACGTGTAATGGACATACAACCTCTAGCAAATCATCAACGTACAGAAATATTAAGCCACGTCCATTAATTATCTATAACTTACAGTTCTTGATAAAGTCGTCGATTAATTATAGAGGATAAGACACACGTGTTGATTAAAGCCTTCGCCTCTCGTGTATGGAACTACAAGCAGAAGAAAAAGGAAATACATTTGTATAGATGTTAGTAACTTGATTCCCACTTTGAGATGATACAGAGATATGGTCACTCTATAGTATGTACATAATTTGTAGATCAGTCATATTTATAATACATTTATAACTAAACAAAGAAGTAGATTGATACTAATAATGACTGGTCAGAATAAAACAATTAAAATTAAGATATTTCAACCAATTCACTCGTCAAATGCACAAGCACTTGCCTCAGTAAATATCCCCCACCCCTGTATTTTGAAATATAAGAGAATATGAGGCTTTTATTACACAGACAAGTGCAGTAGTCATATGTAAAAATTCATACTCACCATAATAAACTTATTATTTTTTTTTAAATGGATGCATGAGTTCGTCATTTTTTTATATTGTTATTTAATTTGTAAGAAAGGATTTAATTTACATATTCTGGTGTCCAACACGATTTCCATACCACATTGATGTTAGTGTCGTTTAATAGCAATACGACGGGTGCCACTTAGAGAGCAGGAGCTGCTTATCCTTCCAGAGTACATGACTTTATCCCTGTTTTGGTTCGTGTTGCTCAGTCTTTAGTTTTCTATGTAGTTGATCATTATTTGTCTTTTCGTTTGTTTTTCTCATGGTTTGTCTTTCTTCGATTGACGGTTTCTGATAACTTCTTTGGTATCTCGTGTCTTACATTTACAGTGATTGGACTATGACCTTCCAGAAGAATGATTATTGTGGGGTGACAGACATTTGCAGTGATTGGACTCTATATATAACCTTCCAGAAGAATGATTATTGTGGGGTGACAGACATTTACAGTGATTGGGCTCTATATATGACCTTCCAGAAGAATGATTATTGTGGGGTGACAGACATTTACAGTGATTGGGCTCTATATATAATCTTCCAGAAGAATGATTATTGTGGGGTGACAGACATTTACAGTGATTGTGCTCTATATATAACCTTCCAGAAGAATGGTTATTGTGGGGTGACAGACATTTACAGTGATTGGGCTCTATATATGACCTTCCAGAAGAATGATTATTGTGGGGTGACAGACATTTACAGTGATTGGGCTCTATATATAATCTTCCAGAAGAATGATTATTGTGGGGTGACAGACATTTACAGTGATTGTGCTCTATATATAACCTTCCAGAAGAATGATTATTGTGGGGTGACAGACATTTACAGTGATTGAGATCTATATATAACCTTCCAGAAGAATGATTATTGTGGGTTGACAGACATTTACAATATAATTTCACTAATTCAAAACAAAACTATATGCTTGTAAATCATTGTATGTCTCTTGATTCGTAGATCAAGATGATGTGTCCAGGTGGAGCGACACGTCTTTCTGTGGACAGTTGTTTCAATGAGCTGTATCTATAAAAGTTCAACACGTGTGTTGATTTAGTTGAATACAGACATCACCTTCTTCTTGTTAAATAGTAACTTGTCGCCATGATATACTGTGTTAACAAAATGTTCCCTTGGCATTAAACAGCAACCAAGCACTCAAAGAATTCATTCCAATCAGATTGGACTGGATTCTTTAAGTGAGTGATTGTTGCTTAACGCCAAGTGAATGAATTATTTGAGTGAGTGATCGTTGTTTAACGCCAAGCAACAAATTATCGAAGATTGCATCTTTGATAATCTGTTGCTTATAAATTAATAGTCAAACCAAAGAATTAATAAACTGGTACCTTGCATAAAATAAATGGTAAACAGAAAGCAGTGTTCCTGAACTGTAATTGTCTGTCTACAAACTTAGGTCTCCTCAGCGTTTGTAGACTAGGAACAGTTATTGTAGAGAGATTCTGATCAGCTATCAGTCTACGATTAGGAGTTGACTGAAATAAAATGATAAAAAAAAACAATAAATTAACTGAGACACGATGAGAATTCTGAAATAAAATGATAGATAAGACAATAAATTAATGAGAATTCTGGCACTGAGGTAACAGTAGGGGTTGATGGTGTTTAACACCACTTTCAACAATATTTCAGTTATATCATGGTGGTCAGTTTTATTGGTGGAGGAAACTGGAGTACTGGGAGAAAACCAACCACCTGTCACAAGTCACTGACAAACTTTATCACATAATGTTGTATCGAGTACACCTCGTCATCAACGGGGGTTGAACTGACCACTTTATTGGTGATTGGCACTGATTGCAATGGTATTTGTAAATCCAACTATCACATGTTCACGACCACAACGGCACCACCAGTAGTGGTATAAAAGATTGAAAATTAAGGAAATCTTTAAAAAAAAAAAAAAAAAAAAAAACGTTCTGTAAATATACAAGCTCATGTGAGTCACTAGTTTATAATGTATATAACCTTTTCAGCATTTGTGTCATAGCAAATAAAATAATAATAAATATTTTTGTTCGTTTTATTGATATTGGTGGAATTGTTGACCATCCCTGTTTAAACTTTCTTTTCATAATGACTTTGTCAGGTAGCATTCACTGTTTCTCCTAATGAGAGGAATCTTAGCAGAATCTAAAATATCATGCTTATCTATTACTCGTGTAAAATTTTAATATCGCAGTTATTCGCAAATAAAATCATATTACGACGAACTTAGGTCTAATTAGTTATGACATCAATATATCTGTTACTAAAAATATAATGTGGATAAATTATAAGAAAATATGAAATAAATAAAAAATAAGAAGAGTCCCTAAAACAACAAAAATCAGAGCTTTGTAATTAATTTCTGATGATTTTAATGATATTTTGTGGTATAAATTGTCACTAATCTTCAAAAGAAGAGTTTGAAGATACCAAAGGGGTAATCAGAATCCGTAAATCAAAACATAGGAACGACGACATCAGACTAAGAATAAATATAATTATAATTCATTTCATATTTGACTAAAATTTAACGGAATGAATAGAAAATGAAGCTAAAACCTCTGGAAATCGTGGTAAATGACAGAGAACAAAATTGAACGGTGATTTACTTCCACATCTTAAGTGATTGGTATACTTACGGGATTTGACAAATGTACGGCCTCGGTTAGGACACCCGACAGAAGTGATTCTTCCATATTTTCATCACGGTTATGACCCTGGGGACGGATTCTTCTCTGATGTCGAAGAGCAGCTTGACTGACAATGTTATCATCCGCCATGTTTTATAGTAGAGGACCAACGCGAAGCATTCCATCAAGTTGATACTGTTAACAGTTATACATGATGTGATAACGTAAGATTGTCATAACTGGTGTAAAAACAATGGCTCACACAAAGATCTGATAGGAAATCAATGATAAAATAACGTGAACGTTTTATTGACTTCGATGACTGTCAATTGATGAAATTAATGTGTGAAAATAATGACGGTTATTATACAACCATTGTCTATTTTCTCATAAAAATATATTTTTATATTTTTCAAAATGTCAACAAATTCAACAGTTATAAAAAATAATCATTGAATAAATAAAGTTACGTACAATGGAATTAAACTGTGACTTTCCTCGTTCTTAAAGAGGTTTGAATTGGCTACAATTTCTTATTAATAATCCCTTAAAATAGATTGTTGCTATGAAAGTAGAAATCTTGACTGACCACTTATCTTTACTAACACCATATCTTTATCGACAAGATAAAAACATCCATATAAGGTATTATCAACAGTGCCGGATTTAGATAAAAAGAGGCCCTAGGCTATTCTACTTGAGAGGCCCCTCCCAATACCCTCCTTCACGACTGGAGGAAGATGGAAGTGTGTTTAATCAATTTCAATAAAGGCGAATATGATGAGGGGTGTTTAAAATTCTGCAATATTCTGAAATGGAGTGCAACTGTGTCAGGAAAATTACTGAAGGGTTGTTTAAAAAGTACAGTACGTTATGACAGCATAAGTGTGAAAGTCCAATAACAGTGTTAAAATCATTATACATCTTGACCGGAGACCCCCATAGCTTTGAGACCCTAGGCTTTTGCGTATCGAGCCTAAAGGTAAATCCGGCACTGATTATTAATAAGAAAGGAACTTGTATCAATCTAAATCCACTCACAACTGGAAAATAATCGACTACAAAGATTATTGGTATGACATTTAAAGGAGTGATGTACACAATTTTCTTATGCCGTGTTTTGCCGTAAATTCGTTTTCGTCATAAATATAAGTAAATTATACATATATAGTTGTGGAACTGTTGCTCTGATTGTATTTTTATATGGTCACAAAAAAGACCACAAGCATTGTAGCTGCTCATTGCGTTAAGCTCAATCAATCAATCAATCAATCAATCAATCAATCAATCAATCAATCAATCAATCAATCAATCAATCAATCAATCAATCAATCAATCAATCAATCAATCAATCAATCAATCAATCAATCAATCAATCAATCAATCAATCAATCAATCAATCAATCAATCAATCAATCAAACAATCAATCAATCAATCAATCAATCAATCAATCAATCAATCAATCAATCAATCAATCAATCAATCAATCAATCAATCAATCAATCAATCAATCAATCAATCAATCAATCAATCAATCAATCAATCAATCAATCAATCAATCAATCAATCAATCAATCAATCAATCAATCAATCAATCAATCAATCAATCAATCAATCAATCAATCAATCAATACTAGTATTATTGTTATTGATGTGCTTAATACTACACCAACTTTGGGTAAATAATAAATAATATTGTAGACTATGATAACAATATAAAATTGATGCAGTATATGAATTTGAATTTTAATTTTTGGTGTTTAACGCCACTTTCAGCAATATTTCAGCTATATCATGGCGACCAGTTTTAGTGGTGGAGGAAGCCGGTGTACCCAGAGAGAACCACCGACCCTGGTCAAGCAACTGATAAACTTTATCACTTGCGGCTGCGAGTCGAGTGCACCCTTTTTTGTAATTTACAAAGCTGGACGCGAACCCACGCCGTATTGGTGATAGACTTGTGTGAGGTGTTAGATCCAACGACCTAACTCATTGAACCACCCGGGTCCCCTGTTGCAGTATAAGATTTAATAAAATGGTTTCAAATTTGTAACAAGGTAGGTTTGCTTTATTTTAACAAGGGGCCGTCATGGTCGTGATCGCATGGTAGTTGGATATACAGCTACCTATGCAATCAGTGCCTATCACCACTGATGTTGTGAGTGCGAATCTCGATCAGGGCGAGGTGCACTCGATGCAACATTATGTGATAAAGTTTGTCAATGACTTGCGACAGGTCGATGGTTTTCTCCTGGTACTCCGGTTTCCTCTACCAATAAAACTGACCGCCACGATATAGCTGAAATATTGTTGAAAGTGGCGTTAAGCACTATCAATCAATAAAATCATGTATCTCAACAAAGGCATTGGAAAATAATTTTGGTAAAAATTAGAGTTATCTCCCGTTGTTTTTTTGTTTTTTTTTATCCTTGACAACCAATGACGTTCATTGCTTGTCTTTTCTACGAATGATAAAATTATCTGATATGAATATTGTACAATGATGGCTAATTCTTCCGTTTACTATAAGCCATTACCTTCAAAAGAGTAATAATTATCCTTTTGTTATAAAAATAAACATTGGACGACAAACAAGCTTTCCATACAAAATAAATGTTTGGTAGAATTATCTCAAATCCCGAAATTTTCAGACATCAAGAATCAAAGAAGTTTTTAGTATTGATTCAGATCCATATTTATAAACTCTTGTGTTGTATAGCCGTCAAGCAGAAATATGGAAAAGCACTTTATATTAATAAATATATGATTAATTCTGATAGATAGAAGATATCTATTAATTAATTGTAAATCATGTAAACCGGCGTCTTTTTACCATTTATTATATATTATATAAATCCTGTATATTCTTCCATGTCTATAGAAAGTGTCGAGATATTGATAAGAACCCCTTGTCAGACAGCACTATTTTATAAAGCCAATCAGAAGCTAATGTAATGTATGGGGAAGAGATTAAAATAGATAGATCATACTTTAGTTTACGTTTGATTCGCGTCAATTCTTTCATCAGTAGATTTTATCTAGAAATATTTTTTTTTATTAGAGACTTTGTACATGCGTGCTGATAACAGGATTTAGTGGTGTTTAAGTAAATAGATAATATACTCAATAGTTCTATGTACATGTATGACAAGATGTCATGTAGTTCTAGGATATTGTTAATAACCGTTTTACTTGTCTTTGCACATGTTTTGAAGGTAAGTTGTTTATTTTAAAATATGAATAATTCTTCTTATGTTTTTGTTTTCATTTCTGTGTCTGTGTGTGGTCTGTTGAGATGAAGCGATAGAATCGGTGCATGTTTTTGTTGTTGTTTTTTTTATTTTCGATTTGCAGCAAGTTTTCTAGACACCGTCAGATGAGGGTTGAGGTCCCATTATGCGGTTTAGCCACTCCACATTTCTTGTGTGTCCATGCCAAACAACCAGGACCTCGAGGTCCGTCGTTGTCATTACTTTGTTTTAAAGTTTGAGATTTGCCAGAGAAAAGAGTCGTATTCCCGCTAGTTATATTGTCGACCATTTTATTTTCAGTATTGAAAACGTTTTCATAGTGTAAATGGTATGATTAGTCCATTCTGATGCACCAACAATATCACTATCCAGAAATTTAATTATGAAAATTTTCAAAATTCTTGCAAAATATAGGAACAGAAACTCCATACATGTTATTATTTTATAAGCAGTATGTTATTTTTTAAACCAAGTTATAGCATCGCCAGAACTATACCTTGTTCCTAACGATGATAATTACACCAGTACACTGGACATCTTAAATCCAATCAATTAATAATTTTTTCTCGTCAATTTGCTTTTTTATTTTCCCTTTATGGACCCATGATTTGAAAATAAAGTTTCTTGTATCTCGAATCAAGACAAAATATCTTAGATAAACCTTTTTTTACCCCATTACACAAACTGGCAAACCTGCTTTATAAGAATAATGGAATATGAATGGAAGAGTTTGAAGATACCAATGGGGTAATCAGAATACGCAAATAGAAGGACAGACAACACAATGGTCAAAAGAAAAAAATACAGGACAAACAACGATCTACAAGACATACATATAAAACTAAAGATCCAGTAACACGAACCCCACTAAAGATCGAGTAACACGAAACCTCTAAGAACCGGGGGTGAACTCATGTGCTCCGGAAGTGTAACCATTCCTGTTCCACTAGTGACGCCCGGCGTGTTAATCTAGTTACACCAAATCCGGTGATAAGTCAATAGAATTTTCTAATTTAAAATTAAAATACAGAACTGCATGCATCCTTACCAGATGGAGATTCACACATATCGTAGAGACAGTTTGATCAGATGGAGATTCGCACATATCGTAGAGACAGTTTGATCAGATGGAGATTCGCACATATCGTAGAGACAGTTTGATCAGATGGAGATTCACACATACCGTAGAGACAGTTTGATCAGATGGAGATTCACACATATCGTAAAGACAGTTTGATCAAATGGAGATTCACACATATCGTAGAGACAGTTTGATCAGATGGAGATTCACACATATCGTAGAGACAGTTTGATCAGATGGAGATTCACACATATCGTAGAGACAGTTTGATCAGATGGAGATTCGCACATATCGTAGAGACGGTTTGATCAGATGGAGATTCACACATATCGTAGAGACAGTTTGATCAGATGGAGATTCACACATATCGTAGAGACAGTTTGATCAGATGGAGATTCACACATATCGTAGAGACAGTTTGATCAGATGGAGATTCACACATATCGTAGAGACAGTTTGATTAGATGGAGATTCGCACATATCGTAGAGACAGTTTGATCAGATGGAGATTCGCACATATCGTAGAGACAGTTTGATCAGATGGAGATTCACACATATCGTAGAGACAGTTTGATCAGATGGAGATTCCCACATATCGTAGAGACAGTTTGATCAGATGGAGATTCACACATACCGTAGAGACAGTTTGATCAGATGGAGATTCACACATATCGTAGAGACAGTTTGATTAGATGGAGATTCGCACATATCGTAGAGACAGTTTGATCAAATGGAGATTCGCACATATCGTAGAGACAGTTTGATCAGATGGAGATTCGCACATATCGTAGAGACAGTTTGATCAGATGGAGATTTGCACATATCGTAGAGACAGTTTGATCAGATGGTGATTCGCACATATCGTAAAGACAGTTTGATCAGATGGAGATTCACACATATCGTAGAGACAGTTTGATCAGATGGAGATTCACACATACCGTAGAGACAGTTTGTTCAGACCATTTTAGTAGGAGTTATGTCCCCTTTTGCTTTAGATTATTCCATCTAAAGGTTTGCATAGCTCCCGTACGTTTTAGATTAGAAACACAAGGTTTATTTTCCAAAACACGAAATATTATGGAAGGGGGATTGGTTGGTTGCTTTTATGGCGTTTAACGCCACTTTCAACAATATTTCAGTTATATCATGGCGATAAGTTTTATTGGTAGATGAAACCGAAGGTCCCGGAGAAAGCCAATGACTTTCCGCAAGTCACTGACAAACTTTATCACATCATGTTGTACACCTCGCCCTGAGCGGGAGTCGAACCCACAATATCAGTGGTGATAGGCACCAATCGGAAGGGGGACATATAGTTTTGTGTAAAAAATAACTGTAAAGTTTTATTTTTTACAGGTAAACAGTAATCCTCGTGTACGCCGCGATACAACAATAAACCTATGGCCAGGAGGGATAATACCATATGTAATACCGGCCTCACAGTTCAGTAAGTTATTTCTGAATTAATTACATCAAATACGGCAATCTTAATAAGATCATACGGGGGGGGGGGGGGGGGGATAGATAATAAAGGGCTGGAATCAGTTGTATGATCACGGTCTGATAGATTGATAGACATAGGTGGGTGGATGTAAATTTATCTACCACGCGATCGCGGACACGACCGACCCGTGTCTATGTACGTTGCACTATTCTACTCCTGTATAATTATGTTACTTTAAGATGATACCATTCTATCATCCAATTAGTGTGGAAAGCTGGAAACGGAGAAAACAGTCGTCTAGTTCTAAAAGATATGGCGCATGCCATGTCTTTATTCTCTGGTTTTCATGACTTTCGGAGTATGAAAATGTGGCTTAGCAAAAAAAAGTTATCCACTCTTTACCGCTTTTAACTAGTTTAAGCTACTATATATATATTTTTTTTCTTATTGCATGCAATTTGTTTAGAGAAATGTGTTTTTATTACATATTTGAGAAATGCACTGAATTTTGGAAGTCATGAGACAATCAGATTTGCATTGCAGTCGAAATATGCGAACAGAGTGGGTCGAATTAATATGAAGTTACCTTTATATTTTGATGGCAATGGTGATGGTTATGGTATTTAACGCCACTTTCGACAATTTTTCAGTTATATCATGGCGGCCAGTTTTATTGGTGGAGGAAACCGGAGTACCTAGAGAAAACAACAGATCTGTCACAAGTCACTGACAAACTTTATCATATAATGTTGTATCGAGTACACCACGCCATGAACGGGGTTCGAACTCACAACGTAAGGGGTGATAGGCACCGATTGCATAGGTAGTTATAAATCATACGATCACGACCATGACGGCCCCCATATATTGTGAATACCATTCAAACATTGTTTCTATAAGATGAAAATAAAATTGATGATATGTTATACTGAATTAGAGCTAAGTTCTATGGTACATGAGGCACAATCATAAACTTTAATTCTTTCATAACGTAAAATGGGGAATTAAAACCTGATTGTTCCCAGCAAATGATTTGATTTGATTTATTGTGCTTAACGCCACTTTCAGCAATATTTCAGCTATGTCATGACAACCAGTTTTAGTGGTGGAGGAAGCCGGAGTATCCGGAGAGAACCACCGACCATGGCCAAGCAACTGGTAAACTTTATCACTTGCGGCTTCCCAGCAAATGAACTGGACCGACACTGATGCTGCAAGCTGCAAGACAATTGTCTATTTGTAAACTGCATGACAACTGAGAATACATATACTGTATATAGCACATTGTAATTTCAATATTCATTTTGCTTTGCATTAAACAAACACCCTGAGTTGGATTTGTATAGTGTTAGCTAAGTGAAACAAGTTCACATGCAGACAAGTCGCTCAACTAGGACACATTATCCTGAGTCCGATCCAACCAGACTTTGCTATTTCTTCTTAGCGCTGCGCGTCGAATAGAGAAGCAACACATATCATTTTATTGTACTTGATTAGACCCGACTGGGGCTCGAATCCAAGAACTTCCACAATCTACCGAACTGGATCAACGAATACTACCCATTGCACCATCTAGGCCGTTTTAACCTTTTTTTAATTGTTCAACATAAAAGTAAAAAAAAATATACTGACAATAAATAAGTCTATATTACGAGTCCCAGAAGAATGACAGTTGTTTTAGAAATATTGCTTGGCAACTTGTCTTCTCAGAATATAATATTATTAAGTGAGTGTTTTTCAATAAGACTTGTGTAAAGCGTTATGTCCATCATATTGATCAGATATAAAAGAAAATTGAGATAGACTAGTTATATATAATAATACGGCAGTACAGCACGCAATAATACAGTAGGACAAATTAATCATTTCTTATTCTCTGTTTTTTCTCTGTCGTATTGTACAGAAAGGGAACGTTTAGTTGTTAGGAAAAGAACAGTACGAGTCATTTAAAAGCTCTAATACTTCAAAATATGTTATAAATTACATAATTCATTTTTGAAAACAGTTTCGCTGCAAAAATTATGATATAAAAATAACAATTCAGATCATTGATGAAGAATAACAAACTTAAATGTCATATATAACATTAAAACTTAGGAAATAGGAGGGGAACAAACTTAAATGTCATATATAACATTAAAACTTAGGAAATAGGAGGGGAACAAACTTAAATGTCATATATAACATTAAAACTTAGGAAATAGGAGGGGAACAAACTTAAATGTCATATATAACATTAAAACTTAGGAAATAGGAGGGGAACAAACTTAAATGTCATATATAACATTAAAACTTAGGAAATAGGAGGGGAACAAACTTAAATGTCATATATAACATTAAAACTTAGGAAATAGGAGGGGAACAAACTTAAATGTCATATATAACATTAAAACTTAGGAAATAGGAGGGGAACAAACTTAAATGTCATATATAACATTAAAACTTAGGAAATAGGAGGGGAACAAACTTAAATGTCATATATAACATTAAAACTTAGGAAATAGGAGGGGAACAAACTTAAATGTCATATATAACATTAAAACTTAGGAAATAGGAGGGGAACAAACTTAAATGTCATATATAACATTAAAACTTAGGAAATAGGAGGGGAACAAACTTAAATGTCATATATAACATTAAAACTTAGGAAATAGGAGGGGAACAAACTTAAATGTCATATATAACATTAAAACTTAGGAAATAGGAAGAGAACAAACTTAAATGTCATATATAACATTAAAACTTAGGAAATAGGAGGGGAACAAACTTAAATGTCATATATAACATTAAAACTTAGGAAATAGGAGGGGAACAAACTTAAATGTCATATATAACATTAAAACTTAGGAAATAGGAGGGGAACAAACTTAAATGTCATATATAACATTAAAACTTAGGAAATAGGAGGGGAACAAACTTAAATGTCACATATAACATTAAAACTTAGGAAATAGGAAGGGAACAAACTTAAATGTCATATATAACATTACACTATAGGAAATAGGAGGGGAAAAACTTAAAAATTTAATTCATGCATTTGCTATCCAAATACATGTGTAATTACACATTTTAAACCAGACTGGTCTCGGCCTGTATTTATAAAACTGAAAAACCATAGCCTTCTATAAACAATGTCCATGTATGTCTAGTACATATTTTGTATAATTTTAATAATTTCTAAAGATAAATGACATACAACGTAGAAAAGGTCTGGTTAAAATAAAATGTACTGGCCTAAATAAAGCAATGTGTACATGTGGTATGAAAGAGTAAATAAAAATAAGACAATGTGTACCTGTGGTATGAAAGAGTAAATAAAAATAGAACAATGTGTACATGTGGTATGAAAGAGTAAATAACAAAATAAGACAATGTGTACATGTGGAATGAAAGAGTAAATAAAAATAAAACAATGTGTACATGTGGTATGAAAGAGTAAATAAAAATAAGACAATGTGTACATGTGGTATGAAAGAGTAAATAAAAATAAGACAATGAATGCATGTGGTATGAAAGAGTAAATAAAAATAAAACAATGTGTACATGTGGTATGAAAGAGTAAATAAAAATAAGACAATGTGTACATGTGGTATGATAGAGTAAGTAAAAATAAAACAATGTGTACATGTGGTATGAAAGAGTAAATAAAAATAAAACAATGTGTACATGTGGTATGATAGAGTAAATAAAAATAAAACAATGTGTACATGTGGTATGAAAGAGTAAATAAAAATAAGACAATGTGTACATGTGGTATGAAAGAGTAAATAAAAATAAAACAATGTGTACATGTGGTATGAAAGAGTAAATAAAAATAAGACAATGAATTCATGTGGTATGAAAGAGTAAATAAAAATAAGACAATGTGTACATGTGGTATGAAAGAGTAAATAAAAATAAGACAATGTGTACATGTGGTATGAAAGAGTAAATAAAAATAAGACAATGAATGCATGTGGTATGAAAGAGTAAATAAAAATAAAACAATGTGTACATGTGGTATGAAAGAGTAAATAAAAATAAGACAATGTGTACATGTGGTATGATAGAGTAAGTAAAAATAAAACAATGTGTACATGTGGTATGAAAGAGTAAATAAAAATAAAACAATGTGTACATGTGGTATGAAAGAGTAAATAAAAATAAAACAATGTGTACATGTGGTATGAAAGAGTAAATAAAAATAAGACAATGTGTACATGTGGTATGAAAGAGTAAATAAAAATAAAACAATGTGTACATGTGGTATGAAAGAGTAAATAAAAATAAAACAATGTGTATATGTGGTATGAAAGAGTAAATAAAAATAAAACAATGTGTACATGTGGTATGAAAGAGTAAATAAAAATAAAACAATGTGTACACGTGGTATGAAAGAGTAAATAAAAATAAAACAATGTGTACATGTGGTATGAAAGAGTAAATAAAAATAAAACAATGTGTACATGTGGTATGAAAGAGTAAATAAAAATAGAACAATGTGTACATGTGGTATGAAAGAGTAAATAAAAATAAGACAATGAATTCATGTGGTATGAAAGAGTAAATAAAAATAAAACAATGTGTACATGTGGTATGAAAGAGTAAATAAAAATAAAACAATGTGTACATGTGGTATGAAAGAGTAAATAAAAATAAGACAATGTGTACATGTGGTATGAAAGAGTAAATAAAAATAAGACAATGTGTACATGTGGTATGAAAGAGTAAATAAAAATAAGACAATGAATTCATGTGGTATGAAAGAGTAAATAAAAATAAAACAATGTGTACATGTGGTATGAAAGAGTAAATAAAAATAAAACAATGTGTACATGTGGTATGAAAGAGTAAATAAAAATAAGACAATGTGTACGTGTGGTATGAAAGAGTAAATAAAAATAAAACAATGTGTACATGTGGTATGAAAGAGTAAATAAAAATAAAACAATGTGTACATGTGGTATGAAAGAGTAAATAAAAATAAAACAATGTGTACATGTGGTATGAAAGAGTAAATAAAAATAAGACAATGTGTACATGTGGTATGAAAGAGTAAATAAAAATAAGACAATGTGTACATGTGGTATGAAAGAGTAAATAAAAATAAGACAATGTGTACATGTGGTATGAAAGAGTAAATAAAAATAAAACAATGTGTACATGTGGTATGAAAGAGTAAATAAAAATAAAACAATGTGTACATGTGGTATGAAAGAGTAAATAAAAATAAGACAATGTGTACGTGTGGTATGAAAGAGTAAATAAAAATAAAACAATGTGTACATGTGGTATGAAAGAGTAAATAAAAATAAGACAATGTGTACATGTGGTATGAAAGAGTAAATAAAAATAAAACAATGTGTACATGTGGTATGAAAGAGTAAATAAAAATAAGACAATGTGTACATGTGGTATGAAAGAGTAAATAAAAATAAAACAATGTGTATATGTGGTATGAAAGAGTAAATAAAAATAAGACAATGTGTACATGTGGTATGAAAGAGTAAATAAAAATAAGACAATGAATTCATGTGGTATGAAAGAGTAAATAAAAATAAAACAATGTGTACATGTGGTATGAAAGAGTAAATAAAAATAAAACAATGTGTACATGTGGTATGAAAGAGTAAATAAAAATAAAACAATGTGTACATGTGGTATGAAAGAGTAAATAAAAATAAAACAATGTGTACATGTGGTATGAAAGAGTAAATAAAAATAAAACAATGTGTACACGTGGTATGAAAGAGTAAATAAAAATAAGACAATGTGTACATGTGGTATGATAGAGTAAATAAAAATAAAACAATGTGTACATGTGGTATGAAAGAGTAAATAAAAATAAGACAATGAATTCATGTGGTATGAAAGAGTAAATAAAAATAAAACAATGTGTACATGTGGTATGAAAGAGTAAATAAAAATAAGACAATGTGTACATGTGGTATGAAAGAGTAAATAAAAATAAGACAATGTGTACGTGTGGTATGAAAGAGTAAATAAAAATAAAACAATGTGTACATGTGGTATGAAAGAGTAAATAAAAATAAGACAATGTGTACATGTGGTATGAAAGAGTAAATAAAAATAAAACAATGTGTACATGTGGTATGAAAGAGTAAATAAAAATAAGACAATGTGTACATGTGGTATGAAAGAGTAAATAAAAATAAAACAATGTGTATATGTGGTATGAAAGAGTAAATAAAAATAAGACAATGTGTACATGTGGTATGAAAGAGTAAATAAAAATAAAACAATGTGTACATGTGGTATGAAAGAGTAAATAAAAATAAAACAATGTGTACATGTGGTATGAAAGAGTAAATAAAAATAAAACAATGTGTACACGTGGTATGAAAGAGTAAATAAAAATAAAACAATGTGTACATGTGGTATGAAAGAGTAAATAAAAATAAAACAATGTGTACATGTGGTATGATAGAGTAAATAAAAATAAAACAATGTGTACATGTGGTATGAAAGAGTAAATAAAAATAAGACAATGTGTACGTGTGGTATGAAAGAGTAAATAAAAATAAAACAATGTGTATATGTGGTATGAAAGAGTAAATAAAAATAAAACAATGTGTACATGTGGTATGAAAGAGTAAATAAAAATAAAACAATGTGTACATGTGGTATGAAAGAGTAAATAAAAATAAAACAATGTGTACGTGTGGTATGAAAGAGTAAATAAAAATAAAACAATGTGTATATGTGGTATGAAAGAGTAAATAAAAATAAAACAATGTGTACATGTGGTATGAAAGAGTAAATAAAAATAAAACAATGTGTACATGTGGTATGAAAGAGTAAATAAAAATAAAACAATGTGTATATGTGGTATGAAAGAGTAAATAAAAATAAAACAATGTGTATATGTGGTATGATAGAGTAAGTAAAAGTAAGAATGATTTCTTCTTGTAGCACATATTGTGTTTCAGTTGTAGAATTTCCGTTATGTATTCTAGAAACTATTATTACTGTTATTAAAAAAAATGAGTTAATAAGTAGCCTGTCTTATATGAATGGGGATGGGTGGCCATGAATGGACACTCTTTTAAAATTTTCTGGAAGAAATTGAAAAACATATGCCGAAAAATAGCACGCATCCCCCTTCCCTCCTTTCACAAGAACCCCACCCGTTTAAAAAATCCTGGATCCTGACATTATATTTTATAATTTGCAGCCGAGGCCCAAAAGAAATTGGTACGAGTGTCTATGAACCGCTGGGAGGAGGTAACATGTGTCAGATTTCTGCCATGGACAGAAGAATTACACCAACAGATGGGAGTCAAAAGATATGTTGAATTTTATAAGGGAAGAACGTAAGTTGTTTTACTATCCAGTTCAATATCAGCTCAGATATATGGGGGTATCGTCAGGACCGTCTTAACAACATCATAGGTTCTGACAAAACAGTGCACTGGGGCCCTACCTACACAACCACTCACAGTAATAAAAATGTAAATAGTCGATAAAATTAAACATATATTTATTGTATTGGTACTTCCAATGAACAGTGTTTAAACATTAAATAACGTGCCATGCACAACATACCTAGATTAGCATGGGGCCCCTATGCTAGTGGTGCCCCCGGGAAACTGTCCATCGTGCTCATGCGTTAAGACGGCACTGGGTATCGTGGTACTAATAACTCTACCCCAGATATACGGGTATCCTATACATAAACATATATTATGATGTTCGTGATTGAATATAACATAATTAGAACAATGAGATTACAAATTGTAACCGTGAGATGATTAATTTGGATACGTTTTATCTGTCCTGTAAGCTTCATTTAACTTACAAGTTTTCTTTGTATTATTTGGACCTTGTCTTTACATATATTGTTCTGAGATAAATATTAAAATTTTGTCTGCTGAAGAAATGAATGTGTGTAGTCTTAATTAGACTGTTATAGGAATACACTGTACAACAGAAATAATTCTGGTCTTCAGTTTATCAGATTTGATGGCTGTATTTCCATTAACTCCAATTATATTATGACAATCAATGTTATTAGTTCAGGAAGCCGGAGTTCTCAAGAAAAACCAACTACCTGTCATAAGTCATTGCCAAATGTTCTTCCTAAGGTTGCATGGAGTAGAATTCATACGCTAAGAGATATACATTTGTTTTATGCAATGATTCATCCCCTACCTCCTTCCTTTCTAAACCAACTTTACAGCTCCCACTTCAAGAACACTTTGAAGATACCAAAGGGGTAATCAGAAACCGTATATCTAAGATACCAAAGGGGTAATCAGAAACCGTAAATCTAAGATACCAAAGAGGTAATCAGAAACCGTAAATCACAGGACAGACTAAAGGGCTAACCAGAAACCGTAAATCACAGGACAGACCAAGGGCTAACCAGAAACCGTAAATCACAGGACAGACCAAAGGGGTAACCAGAAACCGTAAATCACAGGACAGACCAAAGGGCTAACCAGAAACCGTAAATCACAGGACAGACCAAAGGGGTAACCAGAAACCGTAAATCACAGGACAGACTAAAGGGGTAACCAGAAACCGTAAATCACAGGAGAGACCAAAGGGCTAACCAGAAACCGTAAATCACAGGACAGACCAAAGGGGTAACCAGAAACCGTGAATCACAGGACAGACCAAAGGGGTAACCAGAAACCGTAAATCACAGGACAGACCAAAGGGGTAACCAGAAACCGTAAATCACAGGACAGACCAAAGGGCTAACCAGAAACCGTAAATCACAGGACAGACCAAAGGGGTAACCAGAAACCGTGAATCACAAGACAGACCAAAGGGGTAACCAGAAACCGTAAATCACAGGACAGACCAAAGAGGTAACCAGAAACCGTAAATCACAGGACAGACCAAAGGGGTAACCAGAAACCGTAAATCACAGGACAGACCAAAGGGGTAACCAGAAACCGTAAATCACAGGACAGACCAAAGGGGTAACCAGAAACCGTGAATCACAGGACAGACCAAAGGGGTAACCAGAAACCGAAAATCACAGGACAGACCAAAGGGCTAACAAGAAACCGTAAATCTAAGATACCTAAGTGGTAATCAGAAACCATAAATCGAAGAACAGACCATACATTTGCAATAAGAAAAAGGACATACAACTTAATTTGTTTGATATTAATAATATATTATAGTGTTATAATTATATATCTTTGGTGTGACTCGAACGAGTATCGAACCTATGATCGACTGCATTGGAGACGAACACACTGGCCACTAAAAAACTAAGTCATCGTTTAGATGCATTCGAAACTGGAAGTGTAAAAACTGAAGTTGGCTACCTTATAGTAAGGAAGAGGAAGGATCAATAGCACTTAACAAATAGGCTTGGTTTGGTTTATGGTGTCTAGCATCACTTTCAACAATATTTCAGTCATATCGTGGAGGAAACCGGAGTACCCGGAGAATACCTCCGACCTGTCGCAAGTCACTGACAAACTCTATCACATAATGTTGTATCGAGTACACCTCGCCATGAATGGGGTTCGAACTAATAACTTTAGTGGTGATAGACACTGATGGCACAGGTAGTTGTAAATCAAACTACCATACGATCACGACCACAACGACCCCCATTTAGCAAATATTTCTGCTCAAACACATAATCCAACTAATACGACACCAGTCATAGCAAAATATATGTCGGGATATACTTTATATTGTGATTTGCTTCTTTTCAGATGTTTTTCAAACAACGGGCTGAGTCAAAGTCAACCACAGATCATAGGGATCAGTATGGGATGCATGAATGTACGTATCTAGTTCTAAAGAAAATATGTATCTTTACACCAAAAGAAAACATTTAACAGTTTACTAATATGTATTCTTCCACCAAAATGTAGGTACATTGTATCTAGTTCTAGAGAAAACATTTAACAATTTACAAATGTGTATCCTTCCACAAATGAAAAACAAATAGTGTTTACGTTTTCTTGCTTTCCATTTTTTTGTTTGTTTGTCGCATTTTGTTGAAATATTGCAAATGTTATTTTGAATTTGAATTTGTACAATATCTGATAATGTTATTAAACAACATTATTAAGAAAAAACTGCTCGAACGTGCTAAAGTGGGTCACGGGTCACTGTAATCGGGCGGCTGTATCGAGAAACAGATACGGTGTTGAAAAAACTGTTGATACTCATAAAATATTGATAAATGCAATAAAATTGTATGTTTGTCTTCAAGAAATATGATAGACAAAACCATGTGTGAAGTTTTATGACGAAATATCTCCGATTTCTATGTAAATGTACGAGTTGAAGTTGCGGCTGTATCGAGAAACAGATGCGGTGTTGAAAAAACTGTTGAAACTCATAAAATATTGATAAATGCAATAACATTTTATGTTTGTCTTCAAGAAATATGATAGACAAAACCATGTATGAAGTTTTATGACGAAATATCTCCGATTACTATGTAAATTTACGAGTTGAAGTGGGGAAACATCCCCAGGTCATTTTAGCGATGTATTTTTATCTTGGACAATAATAATGAGCGTCCTGATTGGATGACCGATTTAAAACACACCGACTCCGCATTGTAAAAAGAGGCATGTAAAGGAAATCTATGTTATATTTATTCATTTGTTTGATTCTGGAATATTGTTGATCATTGATTTAAACAAGAAAAAAGGAAAAAAGGGGGGGGGGGGGTGAATTTTATTTGTGAATTTTACAGTTAAATAAATGTTATGTTTCGACAGTTTAAAGAGAAAAATAAAAATTTGTTGCGATTAGTCGCTTAAATCAGCGTTAAAAATTGAACAAATATCAGTGGTTTTGTAAATGAGATTTATTTTAAATAGAAAATCTGAATTTATTATTTATTAATTTATTATTAATGATACAATTTTATATCCCTTGGGAGGGGGAGGGGGGCTATGATGAAAATTTGAAATAAAAACACAGAACCGGACTTTAAGCAAAAATAATAATCCAGGATTAGTTTTTTATTAAAAAAAACCAGGACCCCTGTGTCCATGATTTTTTTTTTTTTTTAAAGTTAATAATATGAAATATTGACATCCACACTTGCCTTTTGGACAGCACATTTCTGTGTCCACACATGTTTATATTACAAAATAATGTTTAATTATATTGTTGAAGAGTCTCACATTGTACAGGTATCTACATCAGTAAACATGCACTATACATGTATCACACATATCAAATTAAGATTCTTTGAAAACATCTATAAAGCTCCAGAATGGTTCTTGTATATGGTAATATAAACATGCATATAGGTGTACTCGATACAACAGTATGTCATAAAGTTTGTTCAGTTGATTTCTCCGGTTTTCTCCACCAATAAAACTGACCGCCATGATGTAATTGAAATATTGTTGAAAGTAGCGTTAAACATGGTTTATTAGATATATTTTTTATTGAAATTTACAGTTCCTAAATATGTATGTTTTTCTTATTAAGACTAAGGTTCTCCTCCCTCAGACATAAGTGATCTTAGATGATTTTGTCTATCCTGTTTAGGCCCTTTGATTGTATTGCTCCCAAACACTTTTAAATTATTTGGCTTTCCAATCTTTCAATTTTGAGCGCCACCTGATGAATGTTATTCCAGAAACACGCCGTGCGTACTACATTATATATCTACGTTTCAATAACATTACCCATAATCCTCAAAGATTGTTTCGTATTTAGCTACTGTGTCTTTGCTTTCAATAACATTACCCATAATCCTCAAAGATTGTTTCGTATTTAGCTACTGTGTCTTTGCTTTCAATAACATTACCCATAATCCTCATAGATTGTTTCGTATTTAGCTACTGTGTCTTTGCTTTCAATAACATTACCCATAATCCTCAAAGATTGTTTCGTATTTAGCTACTGTGTCTTTGCTTTCAATAACATTACCCATAATCCTCAAAGATTGTTTCGTATTTAGCTACTGTGTCTTTGCTTTCAATAACATTACCCATAATCCTCAAAGATTGTTTCGTATTTAGCTACTGTGTCTTTGCTTTCAATAACATTACCCATAATCCTCAAAGATTGTTTCGTATTTAGCTACTGTGTCTTTGCTTTCAATAACACTACCCATAATCCTCAAAGATTGTTTCGTATTTAGCTACTGTGTCTTTGCTTTCAATAACACTACCCATAATCCTCAAAGATTGTTTCGTATTTAGCTACTGTGTCTTTGCTTTCAATAACATTACCCATAATCCTCAAAGATTGTTTCGTATTTAGCTACTGTGTCTTTGCTTTCAATAACATTACCCATAATCCTCATAGATTGTTTCGTATTTAGCTACTGTGTCTTTGCTTTCAATAACATTACCCATAATCCTCAAAGATTGTTTCGTATTTAGCTACTGTGTCTTTGCTTTCAATAACATTACCCATAATCCTCAAAGATTGTTTCGTATTTAGCTACTGTGTCTTTGCTTTCAATAACATTACCCATAATCCTCAAAGATTGTTTCGTATTTAGCTACTGTGTCTTTGCTTTCAATAACATTACCCATAATCCTCAAAGATTGTTTCGTATTTAGGTACTGTGTCTTTGCTTTCAATAACACTACCCATAATCCTCAAAGATTGTTTCGTATTTAGCTACTGTGTCTTTGCTTTCAATAACACTACCCATAATCCTCAAAGATTGTTTCGTATTTAGCTACTGTGTCTTTGCTTTCAATAACACTACCCATAATCCTCAAAGATTGTTTCGTATTTAGCTACTGTGTCTTTGCTTTCAATAACATTACCCATAATCCTCAAAAATTGTTTCGTATTTAGCTACTGTGTCTTTGCTTCATATGATATTTATATCTTTAATTTTTCATTTTAGATACCTTCAATAGTGCACGAGATTGGTCATGCTATCGGTTTACTCCACACAATGAGACGGTCTGACAGAGATGGTTATGTCATTGTACATTATGACAACATAAATCCTGCCTCCCGTGGAAACTTTGACACAACCACAACATCAGGAATCACATACCCTTTATATAATACTCCATACGACTATAGTAGCATCATGCACTACAAACCAAAGGTATGTCGGTCTTGTAGAATTTATTGTTCAAATATTTAAACAGCAAGAAGTTTATTAAGAGATTATTACATGACATTTTCCATATTATTATTATTATTATTATTATTATTATTTACCAGATTTATATAGCGCTCTTTTCATACATAAAATAAACGTTCAAAAGCGCTGTACAAACTACATATAACAGATATGGACACACAATGCAACATGTTTAAAACAATTAAAAAATAATAAATAAAAATATCAGCATTAAAATTAAAATTAAAATTACAATAGAACAAAATAATACTTATAGACACTAAAAATATAGATGCTAAATGTTATAAAGAGCAGTGTAATTATACAACAACTTCTATTTCACAGTCTTATAACAGCTTGCTTTCCAGTGCAAAGTTAGTTTCCATAGATCTTGACGACGAAAAAGTGTGTTTTTAACGATCTTTTGAAAACATCCAAACTTTTAGCGTCTCTAATGGTAACCGGAAGGGCATTCCATAACCTCGGTGCAACTGACGAAAAACTTCGATCACCGTACCTCACAGTTCTGCTTTTATGAACAACTGGTTGGTTTGAGTTCTGGGATCTCAAATTTCTTGCTGGTTGATAGAGTTCTAGCAAGTCTTTCACATAGATCGGTGATTGGTCGTGCAATGCTTTGTATACGTGAACTAGAATCTTAAAGTCCACTCGATGAGTTACTGGTATCCAATGCAGTTCTTTTAAGACCAGAGTAATGTGATCATAACGCGATGTTCTCGTTCTGATGCGAGCTTGCAGTGTTCTGTAGATTTTGAAGTCTATTCAACGAGACCTTCGGAACACCATACAAGAGCGCATTGCAATAGTCCAGGCATGACGTGACGAGAGATTTTACTAGAGATTTTATAGCATCTGAATTTAGATATTGCCTGATGTGGCCTATTTGACGTAATTGTCCGTATCCTGATCTGCAGACTGAGTTAATATGTTTTTCCATGCTCATTTTGGAGTCTAGAAAAGCACCAAGATTTCTCACACATTTAGATGGTTTGATGTCCTCTCCTCCAATTTTCACAGAAATGGATTCAATATGTTTTTCGTTTTTTTGAGATGTAAATACAATGACTTCAGTTTTATCGGCATTGATTTTCAACATGTTGCTGTTCTTCCACGATACAATTTCGACGAGACAGTTTTCATATTGGTCCTGGTATCAGCCCGAGACTCCTATATCAAGCCCGACAGCGAAGCTGGAGGGCTGATATGGGTCGAGGGCTGATACCAGGGACGATATGGAAAATTTCATGTCATAATCTATTTATCACATATTTTACATTGACTTTATTCCAGCATTGACTTTTATATGGCAGAAAAGATCTTTGAACTGACAAATTGCGAAAATGAATCCTTAAGAGAGTTGCCTTTCTTCAACTTGCAAATATTTTTGTTTCGAGTTTTGAACAATGACGTTAGAAAGTGTTTGTATAATCTACCCAAGACGTTGTCATTTGAATGGAAATTCCTATTCATGACGACGTATATATTTGAGCTAATTATTTCGATTCAAGTTATTTAAACTTTATTCCAATATTTTGAAACGTGTTAATTTGATTGAAATACGATTTTACCATCTTTCCTTGTACTTTGACATATTGTCTTTGAGACCAAGTTGCAGATACCAGTAATTAAATTCGGGGGCAAATACGGATATTTGAGGGCAAATACACACTGACTTCTAGCTATTATTGGACATGTAAAAACGAACATATTGCAACATGTTATTTCCTTATGTTCTATTCAATTGTATTATACCTTAAGTGTTAAGTGTAGCAAGATTATGACCAATTATCACATCACCAGTTAGCTCCTTAGCTGAATGGGGGACATCTGGTCGTGATCATATGGTAGTTGGATTTACAACTACCTATTCAATCAGTGCATATGACCACTAACGTTGTGAGTTCGAATCCCGCTAAGGCACGATGTACTCGATACCACATTACATGCTAGAGTTTGTCAGTGACTTATGGCAGGTTGGTGGTTTTCTCCGGTCACTCCGGTTTCCTCCACCAATAAAACTGACCACAATGATACAGCTGAAATATTGTTGAAAGTGGCTTTAACACCATAACCCTTGGTTAAATAACTTTATTTGAAATTGCTTGAAGATCGAAGGAAAACAATCTAGGTTGATTATGATGAAGAAATTAACAAATGGAATGATCAATGTATACATAGATCGACGTCTTATCTAACCAGATTGAAGAACCCGGTACACGAACACTAAGGACTTTCATGTACCATCGTGCAGAACTGAAATTCGGGCCAATATTTACATGGGTCCCAAACATTTTTAGAAGAATTTGAAGATACCAAAGGTGCAATCCATCAACTCTAACCCTAACCTTAATCTAAATATAACATTACCCTAACCCGAGCCTTCTTTTTGTTAAGGTTATGTTGGGACTCTAAAGAAAATGAAGGCCGAAATTCGTATGAAACCTTTTTTCCCCATGAACCATCATGAACTAGAAATCTACAGGAAATCATTGTCACCTACGATAGTCTTGAATATTTCAAGATAACACATTACTGAATTATTTAATTTTACTCCTATGAATGTGATAGACTAATGGACGTATTGATGTTGGCCATATAAAAGTAGATATAGAAGTAGGGACTGTATATCATGATAAGTAATTACTTACCATATGTTCTGAAATTTATTCATGTGACACCGAATATAACTAGTGTTATATAACGTAAATGGATATTGACATAATTATACTTAATGCTTTATAATTTTATATTGAATCAAAGGATCTGGCAGACATTGACAATTATACATAATACACAATTACTGATATGATGTATTTATAAATGACATTGAAAGGACATTCACCTGATAGAGAACGATGTTAAGTGTCAATACTATCTGTACTTGTTGACAGTACATTAAATGTTAATACAATCTGTACTTGTTGACAGTACATTAGGAATTTTGTCGAATTTCAATATTGCCATGTTGAATTATTATTATATATTTAGTTGTGACAAAAACACCACACTGTTCTTAAATCAAATAATTCTTATTTGAGTCACTTACTAAAATACCATTCTGTTGAACCAGTCATTTTCTTATCATGGGGAAGGAGGGGGAGGTGGGACTGGAAATTTATGTCAGGACATATTTTAGTTTTGTCCATGAATTCAGACCCTGAATGGGGTTCTATAGTTTTAGGTGTAATGTGTTGCAGATCATTGTTTGTCTTTTTGTACTTCTGATTTTGTCCATTGTATGGTCTGTCCTCTTATTTACGTCTTCTGATTACCCATTTAGGCAAAGGGGAGAGGGGGAGTTGTAGAAATATTATAATTTACTTTAGCCTATTACGATACTTTTGTAATAGTAACTACCTCCATAAGATAAGAAACTGATTGGTTCAATCAATCAATCAATCAATCAATCAATCAATCAATCAATCAATCAATCAATCAATCAATCAATCAATCAATCAATCAATCAATCAATCAATCAATCAATCAATCAATCAATCAATCAATCAATCAATCAATCAATCAATCAATCAATCAATCAAGCAATCAATCAATCAATCAATCAATCAATCAATCAATCAATCAATCAATCAATCAATCAATCAAGTTGTGCTCTTCACAGAGTATACTGGTTCATTTTTTTGACTTACTGTACAATACCCCTAACATTTTGTATATATATTCTATCCATTATTTAAGCTATTTAAATGATTTTATATTGGATATTTAGACTTGGTCAAGGAATGGCGAGGTAGTTTTAGAAACCAAAGATCCAGCCTACCAGTCTGTGATTGGTCGTGCGTTTAAGATTAGTTTTTATGATTCAATGTGGGTCAACAGAGCTTACACATGTAATGGTAAGATAACCCATTTCCGTGTTGAGGTTTTCATTTTGCTGTACATTCGCACGTAGCACAATCGTTGTGTTGTGTCGAAGTGGAAGAAACTGTTAAATTTAACTCGAAATAAATCAAACATGATATAACATACAATACCTAGAGACTGCCGACCTGTCACGAGTCACGGACAAAGTTTATCACATAAAGTTGAATTGAGTACACCTCTCCACCGTTTGGAATCGAATACACAAGTTGCGCACAAACGACACTGTTCTGATGGATGCTGAAGAATCTTAATCCGTCCTATAGTGACACTATCCCGAATGCGGTCAGAATTTACGAGTTCTTTTGTTTAATTTTGTTTTTGATTTTTGCTAATAAAATGTTGTCAGAATATTTAGTTGTGTCTCTTGGTGGTATTGAAGTTGTTTCCCCAATATGTAGGCCAAGGATTGTCTGGTTGTGGTACACAAATTATAACTCTTTTGTGTTTTAGACTACATTTACAATTTGTACCTAAAAAAATGTGATGCATTAATTGATAAACTTTGTCGTAAAATATCAGAAATACATTAGTAACAAAGGATATGGATGTAAATCAACACGAGAGACTATCCAACACTACACTTAGATACAAATTAAAGTAAAGGAACAACTTATAGTAAGAAAGGATATGGATGTAAATAAACATGAGAGACTATCCAACATTACACTTATACACAAATTAAAGTAAAGGAACAGCTTGTAGTAAGAAAGGTTATGGATGTAAATGAATATGCCACACTATCCAACATTACACATAGACACAAAATCAGTAAAGGAACAACTTATAGTAAGAAAGGTTATGGATGTAAATGTACATGAGAGACTGTTTAACATTACACTTATACACAAATTAAAGTAAAGGAACAGCTTGTAGTAAGAAAGGTTATGGATGTAAATGAATATGCCACACTATCCAACATTACACATAGACACAAAATCAGTAAAGGAACAACTTATAGTAAGAAAGGTTATGGATGTAAATGTACATGAGAGACTGTTTAACATTACACTTATACACAAATTAAAGTAAAGGAACAGCTTGTAGTAAGAAAGGTTATGGATGTAAATGTACATGAGAGACTGTTTAACATTACACTTATACACAAATTAAAGTAAAGGAACAGCTTGTAGTAAGAAAGGATATGGATGTAAATGAATATGCCACACTATCCAACATTACACTTATACACAAATTAAAGTAATGGAACAACGCGTGTATTGCTGTTCTGCATTTCACAGTCACAGTATTTCGCATTTTCTACGATTTCTAAATCTCACACATCTACATTTGTCTATATCACACACACATATTAATATACATTTTGTATTAAGAAATAATAAAACAAACGTATTTCAGCAAAATGTGATAAATCAAAACGGTGTTTCAACGGAGGATATGTAGGTGGTGGTAACTGTCAATGTATATGCCCGGATGGATTTACTGGTTACCATTGCGAAGCACCGCTACCAGGGTACCAGAAAAGTGAGTTAATATATATAACATATGACACGTGACTATACTGTTTATCATTGGGAATCACTGTTTCCTGTGTAATTAGAACATGGATTCAACCAGCAATTAATGTAGTACGTTTATATTTCATTCTTGATCAAATTACTATATTATGTTCAATATTTGATTGCAACCAGTTGATGACCTATTTATTCTGATCTCCCACGAAGACCATTGATTTCATTATATGTTCGTGACTAATTGATATTAATTATGTTAGAAGTATCGGTTATGAATTTGTTTTGTTCTAAGAGTAATGGTCTTTAATCATCATATCTACATTCCTAGGTAGTAGACAGTTAACAACGGGCATTCGTTGACCCCGCTATTGTACTGTCCACGTTTATGTTGTTATTCATTTTTGTGTCGGGGCGTCGTGGCCGTGATCATATGGTAGTTGGATTTACAACTAACTATGCAATCAGTGCCTTTCACCACTGATGTCGAATATCGATCAGCGTACAAAATTATGCGATAAAATTTGTCAGTGACCTTCGACAGGTCGGTGGTTTTCTCCGGGTCCTTCGGTTTCCTCCACCAATAAAACTGACCGCCGCGATATAAATGAAATATTGTTGAAAGTGGCCCTTTTGAGTGGAAGCGAATATCTGCAGCCTTTGTTATCGTTTGTTTATATATTTATTGCAGTTGGAGATCCAGTTATAAAGAGAGGAGGGTTGAGATCCAGTTATCAAGAGGGGAGTGTTGAGATCCAGTTATCAAGAGGGCAGGGTTGGGATCCAGTTATCAAGAGGGGAGGGTTGGAGATCCAGTTATCAAGAGGGGAGTGTTGGGATCCAGTTATCAAGAGGGGAGTGTTGAGATCCAGTTATCAAGAGGGGAGTGTTGAGATCCAGTTATCAAGAGGGGAGGGTTGGGGATCCAGTTATCAAAAGGGGAGGGTTGGAGATCCAGTTATCAAGAGGGGAGGGATGGAGATCCAGTTATCAAGAGGGGAGGGTTGGGATCCAGTTATCAAGAGGGGAGGGTTGAGATCCAGTTATCAAGAGGGGGGTGTTGGGATCCAGTTATCAAGAGGGGAGTGTTGGGATCCAGTTATCAAGAGGGGAGGGTTGAGATCCAGTTATCAAGAGGGGAGGGTTGGGATCCAGTTATCAAGAGGGGAGGGTTGGAGATCTAGTTATCAAGAGGGGAGGGTTGGGATCCAGTTATCAAGAGGGGAGGGTTGGAGATCTAGTTATCAAGAGGGGAGGGTTGAGATCCAGTTATCAAGAGGGGAGGGTTGAGATCCAGTTATCAAGAGGGGAGGGTTGGAGATCTAGTTATCAAGAGGGGAGGGTTGAGATCCAGTTATCAAGAGGGGAGGGTTGAGATCCAGTTATCAAGAGGGGAGGGTTGGGATCCAGTTATCAAGAGGGGAGGGTTGGAGATCTAGTTATCAAGAGGGGAGGGTTGAGATCCAGTTATCAAGAGGGGAGGGTTGAGATCCAGTTATCAAGAGGGGAGGGTTGAGATCCAGTTATCAAGAGGGGAGGGTTGGAGATCCAGTTATCAAGAGGGCAGGGTTGGGATCCAGTTATCAAAAGGGGAGGGTTGGAGATCCAGTTATCAAGAGGGGAGGGTTGGAGATCCAGTTATCAAGAGGGGAGTGTTGGGATCCAGTTATCAAGAGGGGAGTGTTGAGATCCAGTTATCAAGAGGGGAGGGTTGGAGATCCAGTTATCAAAAGGGGAGGGTTGGAGATCCAGTTATCAAGAGGGGAGGGATGGAGATCCAGTTATCAAGAGGGGGGGGGGGGTTGGGATCCAGTTATCAAGAGGGGAGGGTTGAGATCCAGTTATCAAGAGGGGAGTGTTGGGATCCAGTTATCAAGAGGGGAGTGTTGGGATCCAGTTATCAAGAGGGGAGGGTTGAGATCCAGTTATCAAGAGGGGAGGGTTGGGATCCAGTTATCAAGAGGGGAGGGTTGGAGATCTAGTTATCAAGAGGGGAGGGTTGGGATCCAGTTATCAAGAGGGGAGGGTTGGAGATCTAGTTATCAAGAGGGGAGGGTTGAGATCCAGTTATCAAGAGGGGAGGGTTGAGATCCAGTTATCAAGAGGGGAGGGTTGGGATCCAGTTATCAAGAGGGGAGGGTTGGAGATCTAGTTATCAAGAGGGGAGGGTTGAGATCCAGTTATCAAGAGGGGAGGGTTGAGATCCAGTTATCAAGAGGGGAGGGTTGGGATCCAGTTATCAAGAGGGGAGGGTTGGAGATCTAGTTATCAAGAGGGGAGGGTTGAGATCCAGTTATCAAGAGGGGAGGGTTGAGATCCAGTTATCAAGAGGGGAGGGTTGAGATCCAGTTATCAAGAGGGGAGGGTTGGAGATCCAGTTATCAAGAGGGGAGGGTTGATATCCAGTGATCAAGAGGGGAGGGTAGGGATACAGTTATCAAGAGGGAAGGGTTGGGATCTAGTTATCAAGAGGGGAGTGTTGGGATCCAGTTATCAAGAGGGGAGGGTTGGGATCCAGTTATCAAGAGGGGAGTGTTGGGATCCAGTTATCAAGAGGGAAGGGTTGGGATCCAGTTATCAAGAGGGGAGTGTTGGGATCCAGTTATCAAGAGGGGAGGGTTGGGATCCAGTTATCAAGAGGGGAGGGTTGGGATCTATTTATCAAGAGGGGAGAGTTGGGATCCAGTTATCAAGAGGGGGGGGATCCAGTTATCAAGAGGGGAGGGTTGGGATCCAGTTATCAAGAGGGAAGGGTTGGGATCCAGTTATCAAGATGGGAGTGTTGGGATCCAGTTATCAAGAGGGGAGGGTTGGGATCCAGTTATCAAGAGGGGAGGGTTGGGATCCAGTTATCAAGAGGGGAGAGTTGGGATCCAGTTATCAAGAGGGGGGGGTTGGGATCCAGTTATCAAGAGGGGAGGGTTGAGATCCAGTTATCAAGAGGGGAGGGTTGATATCCAGTTATCAAGAGGGGGGGATCCAGTTATCAAGAGGGGAGGGTTGGGATCCAGTTATCAAGAGGGGAGGGTTGAGATCCAGTTATCAAGAGGGGAGGGTTGGAGATTAAGTTATCAAGAGGGAAGGGTTCGGATCTGTGTATATATAGTAGGAGATCCAGTTATCAAGAGGGGAGGGTTGGGATCCAGTTATCAAGAGGGGAGTGTTGGAGATTAAGTTATCAAGAGGGGAGGGTTCGGATCTGTGTATATATAGTAGGAGATCCAGTTATCAAGAGGGGAGGGTTGGGATCTGTGTATATATAGTAGGAGATCCAGTTATCAAGAGGGGAGGGTTTGGATCCCTTTAATCGGTTTAACACTGCCACATTTGTGTATCTGTCTCATGCCAGAACCTGGATTTCTAACATGTTAAGTGAGTTGAGATGAGCGGTGATTGTTCGTTTTGTTGATATTGGTGAATTTATTGATCATCATGTTTCATATTTCCCTTCTCAAACTTGATCTATATTCGAACGTAATTGATATATATTTGTAACTAATTGCAGCGCTAACTGTAGACGTTTTATTTATATATTTTCAGTTATAACTTGGAAGTGTCCCAGTGCGAGGACATTTGTGACGCTAACTTTAGACGTTGTATTTAATATATTTTCAGTTATAACTTGGAACTGCCCCGGTGCCTGGACATTTGCTAATGGACGTTGTTATAGAACGTACCCTAACATCATCCTTTCATATTCAGTGGCGTTAAATCTATGTAACAACCAGGATGCTACTCTGGTTACATTTGAAACGGAAGTAGAAAGGGTAACGCTTGTTTTATATAACAAATAATAATAGTTGATACAATTAACAATGGAAAATAGTACTTGAAATAAACAAATATTAATTCTGACCTGCTATTAGATATTACATGTATTCTCCGTCACTAGACATATATAGTAAAATCGAAATATACACTTTCTGAATAATTTAATTATTATTAAAATAGGATCAATCAGTTTTAGGCTAGACAAAATGGTAATCAAAACCTGTAAATCAAAGAAGGACAGACAACACAATGGCTTAAAGAAAACGGACAAACAATGTTCTACAAAATACTACACTGAAAACTAAAGATTGATCTACAGGTACCCCACAAAAGTCAGAGGTGAGCTGAAGTACACCAGAAGGGTAAGCAGTTCTTGATCCACCGGTGGCACACGTGGTATCTCTCTTGTAAAAAATCCGGCGGTAAGTCATAAATGAGGAAAGGGTGGTATTGTGATTACAACAAAGGAACCATCTTCTTCGTCATTTGTGATACAGATATTCCGTATTAGATTTAACCCATTCTGTTTAGGCACTGGTTGTATTGCTCCCAAAGCTTTAAAAACATTATTTGTTTTTCCAATATTTTGACTTTGAGCGTACCTGATGAATGTTATTCCGGAAACTAGTCGTGAGCACAACACAAATCAGATATTTACGTTTTTATTTTTAACAATGGCAAGTGCAACTTCTTGAAAAGTGATATTGTGATGTGTAATTTCGTGTTACTCGATCTTTAGTTTTATGTGTGTGTTTTGTAGATTGTTGTTTGTACTTTTTCTTTTGGTCATTGTGTTGTCAGTTCTTCTTCGATATACGGATTCTGATTACCCCTTTGGTATCTTCAAACTCTTCTTCTATGATTCGTTATTCTATATTCGGTATAGAACACATATTTTATATATTTCAGGACTGGGTTGTTAAAACACTAACCGAACTGAAGTATATTGATACCACTAAGAGTGTGTGGCTTGGTGTTAAGCGTAATGCTAACGATGGTTGGCTTGGTAACCAACCCTTCTACCAATGGCTTGATGGACAGACTTATAATGATTCATTAATGTAAGCTTGATTTAAAAACATGAACTGCATTTCAGAAGTACAGACATTTGTTTTCTGTCGATTGTATATATATTTACTTCAGAACACTATAAATTATTACCTGTATAACACGTCTGTGCAAAATCCAGAAAACATAAACAACACTTTAAAGATCGAACATGAAATCAACTAAAATTATTGAGTAATACAAACACATAGGACATTTACAATGCATCTGTTTCCTTTCCTTTGGTCAATATCTTTAAGACGGTCTCAATGTATGACAATCACGAATTTAAATACATGTACTAGTTCTTATGTGGAGCTCGGAAACACCAAATGACTAAATAGTACTCTATATATACTACCATAGTAATTTAACAACCTTCATTTCCCTAACATAGTGTGCCATTATTTTGTGAAGGTTATCTCGACCGTTCCAGATCACTTGGAATCACTCCTCGCTCGACCGTTCCAGATCACTTGGAATCACTCCTCGCTCGACCGTTCCAGATCACTTGGAATCACTCCTCGCTCGTGTTTATTGTGTTTTATCTTTTCTGCTTTGCTTGTGCCTACTGTACTTTCGTTTTCTTTTTTGATATCTTAAAGAATGCTCTATATATAACTCTTTCAGCCGTACTTTCGTTTTATTTTTGATATCTACAAGAATGTTCTATATATAACTATTTATTTTTGCTATATACAAGAATATTCTATTTGATAGCTATTTATTTTTGATATCTACAAGATGTTCTATTTATAACTATTTATTTTTTATATCTACAAGAATATACTGTATATAACTATTTATTTTTGATATCTACAAGAATGTTCTATTTATAACTATTTATTTTTGATATCTACAAGAATGTTCTATATATAACTATTTATTTTTGATATCTACAAGAATGTAGAATATATAACTATTTATTTTTGATATCTACAAAAATGTCCTATATATAACTATTTATTTTTGATATCTACAAGAATGTTCTATTTATAACTATTTATTTTTGATATCTACAAGAATGTTCTATTTATAACTATTTATTTTTTATATCTACTAGAATGTTCTATATATAACTATTTATTTTTGATATCTACTAGAATGTTCTATTAATTTTGATATCTTCTAGAATGTTCTATATATAACTATTTCAGGCCAATACACGACTTGGCAACAGAGGCTGCAGATAATTGTGGTTCAACTGATGGCCAGTTTTTAACCATTGGCAGCTGTACCAAGAAAACCAGACGTGGGTTTATCTGCATGAAGGATTTTGGTATGTTCCATTTTAGCTTTTTTTGTGTCAGTTTAGAATGTTCAATGTGTGTGCTTATTAGTATGGTGTTTAACGCTATTTTCTACAATATTTCAGTTATATCGTGGTGGCCAGTTTTATTGGTGGAACAAACCAGAGTACCCTAGGAAAACCACCGACCTGTCGCATGTCACTGACAAACTTTATCACATAATGTTGTATCAGGTACACCTCGCCATGAACGGGATTCGAACTCACAACTTTAGTGGTGATAGACACTGATTGTACAGGTAGTTGTAAATCCAAATACCATACGATACCAACTACACCCAATACTTCTATATTAAGTTTCTAAATTTAAGTGTATAAAACATTCATTAGTTGAAGTTTCGAAGCGTTTTTTTGTTTGTATATACTTTCTCTTCATGTTCGGAGTTGTTTACCTTAAGCAGATAATAAGTAAGGTGAGTAAGTGATTGTTGTTTAACGCCAATTCAGCAATTTTTCAGCTATATTATGGCGAGAACAAGTTAATTTTCAATGAGATGATGATGAGGTCCGCTTTGTTCTAGACAAACACGCTGAGTTTGATTTTTGTAGTGCTAGCTCACTGAAACAACAGTCCGCGGGTAGACATGTCGCTCCACTCAGACACATTATTCTGATTCCGAGCCAACCACTCATTGCTCTTTCTCCATAATGATACGTGCTTAGCGGAGAAGCAACACATACCAATTTTATAGTCTTTGGTTTGACCCGACCGGTGCTCGAACCCACGATCTACCGCACTCGAGGCGAGCACGCTAACCATTACACGATAATAAGTAAAGCCATGTCATATTACGTACATATGTTGTATATTTTATGTAAATCATATTACTGTAGACTATTACAACAGCCGTATACTTCACTGTTGAGTGGTTTGTCTGTGGTAAGAAGAGTTTGAAGATATCAAAGAGTGATCAGAATCCGTATATCGAAAAAGAACAGACAACGCAACAGAATGTCACTTTCCTTACAAGTCAAAATACTTATAGTAGGAGTGGTCGTTGGTGACCCGTTGCAAGGCAAAATTTAGCGGCCCTATCAATTATATATCCACCTTTTCCTGTGGCAATCTAAGAAAAGTTTGAAGATACCAAAGGGAGGTAATCAGAATATGTATATCGAAGAAGAACAGACAATACAATGGCCAAAAGAAAAAGTATAAAAGAACAAACAACGATCTACAAAACATTACACATACAACTAAAGATCGAGTAGCATCTTTACCCCCACTAAAAACCGGAAGTAAAGAGATCTTACGACATTACAACTTGTTATATACAGACTTTTTATTGTTTGTGGTATGGAGTACTAGATTACTTTTGTAATTCTCGCATGGTTATATTTTAGCTTTGCACAAGTACGTGTATTTTCAGAGCTCTAAAACCCTAGCATTTGTTTTTCATCTCATTTCTGAGAATGAATTTGTCTCTTTCTTGCCCTTTATTTAAAATCCAACCATTGTTCCCACTTTAAACAATTCGTTACGGTAGCAAATCTTACTAATACATATGACATAACGGTACTCAGGGCGAAGAGCGGTCTAAGAAAGAACGGTATAATCTTAAACATTATGTATTATAAACATTCGTCTCGGGTGATATTTTTCTTCTTGTGGTAATATACCGTAACACCCTCAACCAAAGGCAGTATGTTTTATATTATACTGAATGTCCTTCAGAGGGTGGTATTGCGAAGGGTGGTATTGCAGGATGTGGTATATCCTTGCAATACCACCCTCTGCTTTGGTGGGCGGGGTAAAGAAAAGTTAGAGAAAAATACCACATCTACATTTACCAATGCAATTGCCGAATTATCAAAGAAATTTGCATAAAGTATAACATAATATATTCAATCCTCGTGACACAGAAGTTGTCTCACCCCTTCGGTATCTTCTAACTCTTCTTGTCATATGTATATGTCATATGAAGATACCAAAGGCGTAATCACGTATATCGAAGAAGAACTGACAGCACAATGGCCAAAAGAAAAAGTACAACCGTCAAACAACGATCTACAAAACATACATATAAAACCAAAGATCGAGTAATACGAACCCCACTAAAAACCGTGGTGAACTCAGGTGCTCCGGAAAGGTAGACAAACCGTGGTGAACTCAGGTGCTCCGGAAGGGTAGACAGTTCCTGCTCCACTAGTGGCATATCATAGTATTTTTGTGTGTGTTTTTTTTATAATATTGCGAGGTATATGTTGATGTCTTTATAGATACAGCTTGTGGTGGTAGATTTAGGCTAAGAAACAGAGAACGATATATTTCTTCCCCTGGATATCCGAACGAATATACAAACAGTATGGAGTGTCAGTATGTTATACAAGTAAGCTACTATTTCCATCCCAAGATATTATAACTTATACACATCTAAATATTGTATTTAACATCAGTATGTAAACCTTTCCATATAAAAGGTGCATATCATATAAAATATTAACCTTGAACACACATAATATATAGATAATCTGACTTTCATACCTTGGTATCTGAACGTGGCAGAATAAAACTTTTGTTTTTTGCCCGAACATCCCCTTTTAGAGTAATTCTGCGGTCATGTAAGTGAGTAAATACCAACCCTCAAATATAATCTTGAACTTTATACATACATGAAATATATTTATTATTCGCAACACATAAGATGTCAAATATATAATATTGTTCTGCTAAAGAGAACCGACCCCCTCAAACATCATTTAAATATTGGACAGTACACAATGTCTTAGTAAGAAGACATCCCAAGATTATTATGTATCTTTCAACATTGCTTCAGTTATTTTGTGGCGCGCAGTTTTATTGGTGGAGAAAACAATTAGCCCCCTACACTACTATTACAAACTGTCATGTCAAGTTATATCGAGTGCACCCTATAACGGGTAGGAATCGAATTACTATTACAAACTGTCATGTCAAGTTATATCGAGTGCACCCTATAACGGGTAGGAATCGAATTACTATTACAAACTGTCATGTCAAGTTATATCGAGTGCACCCTATAACGGGTAGGAATCGAATTACTATTACAAACTGTCATGTCAAGTTATATCGAGTGCACCCTATAACGGGTAGGAATCGAATTACTATTACAAACTGTCATGTCAAGTTATATCGAGTGCACCCTATAACGGGTAGGAATAGAATTCATAACTTTAGTGGTGATAGACACCGACTACATGTAAATAACGTTAGAGAAAACCGAAAGTACAATAAAGAGTGGAAAATCTGGAGACACAGTCAACATTGGCCACAAGACAAAGAACGAAGACAAGTTAAACATAAAAACGACATGGAAAACTAAAAAGACGAGAAATACGGACCCCACTAAAAACACGGAGATGGACCTATTTGGGTATTATTAAAGGGATATTAAAGCTCATTTTGGTAATTTTTTGTATCTCATGAAAACTTGCAATTGGTTCAATAAATGATATTTATGAAACATTAACCCGGTTTTTATCAATGAAACTTTGTAAAAGTGACATAATTCGTTGATAATTCTGTCATATCTTGCGGTCTTTGCCGATAATTGAATTTTTGCTTCCTGAACAAAATTCATTTCGACCCTTTTAAGTGATATTTTAACGATATTAGGGATTATATGGGCGTGCAAAGTATTTTTGGATTGTTTTTACAATTAAATTGAAAAGAAACAACCTTCGTCACGAGTTGAAAAAATATATGTTAAAACGAGCTTTAATATCGAGTTAATCTAGTTGAGATATCTATCAGCCTAATCGATAGTGCTGCGACCTTCGTTCAGATCATAACTCGAGACGCTACAATGGTGGGAGTGTTGTTGGCATGAACCTGAAATAATATTCAGGTCTTCGTCAAGTTGTATACCAAATCAGGCAGACACTCATGTGTTAAAATGGTCAAGACTCGGGACTACGCTTACATTTGATTGGAGGTTATGCAAAGAAATTAGGTTAATAGTCTAGCCATTTAGTTATGTCATTATAGTCGTTATCTCTTGTAGTTTAACTTGTAGGGTGGTTACCCTCGATGCAATAAAGGTAGGGGTTTTGTCATTCTTGGAACCATTAATATGTTCCTACATGTATGTTACATTCAATATTTTCTCGAATCAGGTTTTGAGACAGTTTTCCGTCACTCGTCCAATTATATACAATCTTTATTTTATGTTCATTTCAGACAAGACGTAATAGACGTGTACAGATTACATTTGAAGTTTTTAATATGGAAATAACAACCGGTTGTCAAGACGACTATGTATTAGTTCAAAAGTCAAACAGCGCATTGGATGCAGGAAAGAAGTGAGTAATGTGTTGACTTTCTACTAACTCTAATATGTATTGTGTACTGTGATTTATTCCTCATGGTTTGCTGGAATTATTTCTGTTTCTTATTAATATTAGTTGCTATGGCAACCATGCAGACATTATGTTACTAATGACCACGGATCTATTGTAATCACAATCTTGCTCTTTCCTCATTCCTGACTTAGCACCGGGTGTGTAACAAGACTAGAGTAACATGACAAGTGCTACTAGTGGAGCAAGCACTGCTAACTCTTCCGGAGTACATGGGGTCACCTACTAGTGGAGCAAGCACTGCTTACTCTTCTGGAGTACCTGGGTTCACCTACTAGTGGAGCAAGCACTGCTAACTCTTCCGGGGTACCTGGGTTCACCAACTAGTGGAGCAAGCACTGCTAACCCTTCCGGAGTACCTGGGTTCACCTACTAGTGGAGCAAGCACTGCTTACTCTTCTGGAGTACCTGGGTTCACCTATTAGTGGAGCAAGCTCTGCCTACTCTTCCGGAGTACCTGGGTTCACCTACTAGTGGAGCAAGCACTGCTAACTCTTCCGGAGTACCTGGGTTCACCTACTAGTGGAGTAAGCACTGCTAACTCTTCCGGAGTACCTGGGTTCACCTACTAGTGGAGTAAGCACTGCTAACTCTTCCAGAGTACCTGTGTTCACCTACTAGTGGAGTAAGCACTGCTTACTCTTCTGGAGTACCTGGGTTCACCTATTAGTGGAGCAAGCTCTGCCTACTCTTCCGGAGTACCTGGGTTCACCTACTAGTGGAGCAAGCACTGCTAACTCTTCCGGAGTACCTGGGTTCACCTACTAGTGGAGTAAGCACTGCTAACTCTTCCGGAGTACCTGGGTTCACCTACTAGTGGAGTAAGCACTGCTAACTCTTCCAGAGTACCTGTGTTCACCTACTAGTGGAGTAAGCACTGCTAACTCTTCCAGAGTACCTGTGTTCACCCCCGACTTTTAGTGGGGGTTCGTGTTGCTTTATCTTTAGTGTTCTATGTAATATTTTGTAGATCGTTGTTTGTCCTGATCTCCCTTTTTTCTTTTAGACATTGTATTGTCTGTTCTTATTTTATTTGACCTTCTGATTACCTCCCTTTGGTATCTTCAAACTTTTCTCACCTTATCCACTTAGTTATACCTCATATTGACAAAGACCAATGAGTCATATTTACTGACCTTTATGTATAGGAGAATGTCCAAGTAACTCTCCATTCCTTAAAAATAATGGAGTCGAGGCCCATTGATTTTAAGGAATGGAGAGATACGAGGACATTCTCCAACTTAAAATCCACCCATTGTACTTTATTAATTTGATTAATTATTAATCTTGTCACAAAAAAATTTGTGTATAGTATCTAAAGTACAAAGTATTAAATTGTTTGCCCCTTGTGGGACCTTAAAAGTACAAAGAGAACAATATAACTCTCCATTCCTTAAAAATAATGGAGAGTTTTGACAATAGATTTACATCACAGGTGGATTTTAAAGACCAGATAGAATTTCACAGTAAGAAGTTTAAACGTCGTAGTTAGGACGAATGACGAGTTTGAATTACAACCTAGATCTGGCAATGTGCCAAAGATAAAAGTCGGTCATAGTGGGATGTGTTTTTATAAATATTTTTTCGAAAACAAAGACTTATGTGTAGAAACTATTTAAAGATTTGTTTACAAAATAGTTCAGCTGTCCTAAATACCGGTTTACATTTCCCAGTAAACAATATCAGAATTTCTAATTTTTTTTAAAAGAAAACTTTAATAAATTTGTATTATCGTGGAATAAAGTAATGGCAGTGGATTCCAATCAGTAGTTCACATACAACAGGTGCATAGCCAGGATTCATTTATAAATCATGAGGGCTATAATATAAAAAAAGGGGGGGATCTTAAGGTACTTTACGGGGTAATTAATACTACTTCTATTGTTAATGTTATTATTTTCATTGTATTTTTCAATGTATTCTTGTAATTAAAACAAAATCTGAAAAAAATGGTGTGATCCCAACCCAGAACTGTTCCCTACATCCACTGCTGCATGATAACATGTACATGATAATCCAGATTTATGGTTAATTCTCATTATTTTTCACTTCTTCGTTAGACACAAATATAATAGGGTGTGATATGATGAAAAACACCTTTTCGTCATTAAAGGGAAGAGATAATTGTCAAAGATGATACTTAATACATCAGTTACATAATATATGACATCGGTAATCCAGTACGTTTGTGTATGTTAGGGAATCACTGTGGAGCGGACTTCGTATGACGCAGTCTTGGCTTTAACATAACGTGGTTCACTGTCGAGCGGACTTCATATGACGCAGTCTTAGCTTTGACATAACGTGGAAACATACAAAACACAAGGAGAAACCCCTAATTGATACTGTCTTGAGATTAACGTAATTTGGAAATAAACAATACAAAATAGGAACCCATTAATCTAGTACATATAATACAATCTTGAATTTGAAATCGAGTTAAATGTCTTACTATGAAAGAATTTCAATGGCGAAGCACGAACAACCCAATCTTGTGCTTAGCATATACGAATTATTACACAATGAATATATTCTAAATGTTTTCTATTTATTTTTTCCAGATATTGTGGTAGAGGACTTAGAAATAAAACTTTGGTTTCCGACGGGAATTTAATGATTATCACTTTTCGGTCTGATGTACGAACTGCTGACAAAGGATTCAAAGCCAAGATAAAGGCCATTCCTCTTAGATTTGGTGTACGTGACCGAGAAAACCCGACTAACTTTCTAGGATCATTCTATTCGGTTTTCTCTGCAAACAACCAACAGACCAGTAGTAATTCCTATTTAGAAAGTACATGGAATTTATTTAGATCAATGTCCCTGTCAAACATTCTGGGATAAAGAACTATTTTAACATAAGTGTAGGCGACTTCAAACGAATTATATTCATATGTTAATATGTAATGAATGGTGTTGTGTTGACATTTTAGACAACTGGAATGTTTTAGCGCACTAGGAACACCTGGCATTGCTATTGGTTTTCAACACTTATATTTTGTTATATTTTTATTGATATTAGATTAAATAAAAACTGGTTTTGTTTGTAATCGTTGTCGATTTTTAATGGATACAGTTTGCTGGAAGACTAGAATGAGAAGTCTAACAGACCCCTATGATAATCTTCTTCTGAAAATTAAATTGATTTCTCCCATTATCACGGCGTTTCAACCCCGCTGAACCAAATGGATAGCCTGGGTAAATGTGATTTCATTTAAAACATTTTATATATGTATATCTTGGATGACCTCTGGTTTGTGAAAGGCTACAATTCCAACATTGGTAAGCTTCCTGGAAGACTCTCAGACTTATTAACTTTTAGAGGGCCCGGGTGGCTCAATGAGTTAAGCAGTTGGATTACCTAACAACTCATACAAGCCTATCACCAATACGGCGTGGGTTCGCGCCCGGCTTTGTAAATTACAAAAAGGGTGCACTCGACTCGCAGCCGCAAGTGATAACGTTTACCAGTTGCTTACCCACGGTCGGTAGTTCTCTCCAGGTACTCCGGCTTCCTCCACCACTAAACCTGGTCGCCATGATATAGCTGAAATATTGCTGAAAGTTGCGTTAAAACACCAAAAATAAAAAAATCAATCAATCTTATTAATTTTCAAGTTCCATACAACAATATATCATAAGAGCAACACCTATTACATAGAACATTTAAATTTGTAAATATTTGAATTCCTGGAATACTCTCATTTTCAAAAGTACCTAGCCACTGTACATTTGGGGAACTCTAGCTGTGACATGGAACAACTGGATTTCATAATATGTTAATTACAAGAATACTCTCATACCTATTATTTTTGGGAAACTGCATTTGGGTTGTTCCCACAATCCGCTGTTTATTGATTTATAAACACTCCCGATACTTTGAAGGGCAAGCATCAGTTTAAGTGCCCCTAAACTATTTATTTGTTTAATCTTGTGTTGGTTTCCTCTAGAGAAGTGTTAGATATGTTTCCTCTAGAGAGTTGTTAAGCATATGTTTAAATATAAAAAGAAAGTTTAAACAGTGATGGTCAACAATAACAGAAGGGATGTATCTCATCCTAAAGCATTGAAAACGAAGGGCTGTATCTCATCCTAAAGTATTGAAAACGAAGGGCTGTATCTCATCCTAAAGTATTGAAAACGAAGGGCTGTATCTCATCCTAAAGCATTGAAAGCGAAGGGCTGTATCTCATCCTTTAGCATTGAAAACGAAGGGCTGTATCTCGTCCTAAAGCATTGAAAACGAAGGGCTGTATATCATCCTAAAGCATTGAAAACGAAGGGCTGTATCTCCTCCTAAAGAATTGAAAACGAAGGGCTGTATCTCATCCTAAAGCATTGAAAACGAAGGGCTGTATCTCATCCTAAAGCATTGAAAACGAAGGGCTGTATCTCATCCTAAAGCATTGAAAACGAAGGGCTGTATCTCATCCTAAAGCTTTGAAAACGAAGGGCTGTATCTCATCCTAAAGCATTGAAAACGAAGGGCTGTATCTCATCCTAAAGCATTGAAAACGAAGGGCTGTATCTCATCCTAAAGCATTGAAAACGAAGGGCTGTATCTCATCCTAAAGCATTGAAAACGAAGGGCTGTATCTCATCCTAAAGCATTGAAAACGAAGGGCTGTATCTCCTCCTAAAGAATTGAAAACGAAGGGCTGTATCTCATCCTAAAGCATTGAAAACGAAGGGCTGTATCTCCTCCTAAAGAATTGAAAACGAAGGGCTGTATCTCATCCTAAAGCATTGAAAACGAAGGGCTGTATCTCATCCTAAAGTATTGAAAGCGAAGGGCTGTATCTCATCCTAAAGCATTGAAAACGAAGGGCTGTATCTCATCCTAAAGCATTGAAAACGAAGGGCTGTATCTCATCCTAAAGCATTGAAAACGAAGGGCTGTATCTCATCCTAAAGCATTGAAAACGAAGGGCTGTATCTCATCCAAAAGCATTGAAAACGAAGGGCTGTATCTTATCCTAAAGCATTGAAAACGAAGGGCTGTATCTCATCCTAAAGCATTGAAAACGAAGGGCTGTATCTCATCCTAAAGTATTGAAAGCGAAGGGCTGTATCTCATCCTAAAGTATTGAAAACGAAGGGCTGTATCTCATCCTAAAGCATTGAAAACGAAGGGCTGTATCTCATCCTAAAGCATTGAAAACGAAGGGCTGTATCTCATCCTAAAACATTGAAAACGAAGGGCTGTATCTCATCCTAAAGCATTGAAAACGAAGGGCTGTATCTCATCGTAAAGCATTGAAAACGAAGGGCTGTATCTCATCCTAAAGCATTGAAAACGAAGGGCTGTATCTCATCCTAAAGCATTGAAAACGAAGGGCTGTATCTCATCCTAAAGCATTGAAAACGAAGGGCTGTATCTCATCCTAAAGCATTGAAAACGAAGGGATGTATCTCATCCTAAAGCATTGAAAACGAAGGGCTGTATCTCATCCTAAAGCATTGAAACAATCAAAATGATTGCTACATATGACGTTGAAATTTAACAGAACGAAGGGCTGTATCTCATCCTAAAGCATTGAAACAATCAAAATGATTGCTACATATGACGATGAAATTTAACAGAACAAAGGGCTGTATCTCATCCTAAAGCATTGAAACAATTAAAATGATTGCTACATATGACGATGAAATTTAACAGAACGAAGGGCTGTATCTCATCCTAAAGCATTGAAACAATCAAAATTATTGCTACATATGACGATGAAATTCTAATCCTGGCTTGAGACAGACACAACATAGCGACAAGTCTAACGCTACTGACGAAAGTTCACGATCCACTACCAAAAACGGCTAGGGTTTCTAAATACCTTTCTTTACTCGATCCTGGAGATTATACTGGTCACTCCATTATAACATATATCCAGAAGTTTCGTTTTCATTATTGGGATCTCGCCATGATATAGCTGAAATTTTGCTGAAAGTGGCGTTAAACACAATAAATCAAATCAAATCAAATCAGTTTTGAGATAAAACATAAATTTTACAATCTCACATTACGACCTGATTTGATAAATATTGGTGTTTAGTTTCTAATCATTGTCATATGAAATATTTATCGTTTTTCTATTAACACCATTCAAATCAAATGTTCCGTTAAAGTAGAAAAAAGTACCGTTAAAACAAGAGATTGTTTACATGTCAAACTGTGCTTTGTCCTTAACGTGAAAGCATACAATGAAAAAAGAATATATTTTTTTCTTTAATAAGAAAACAGATATATAAACTGGTGACCAATTTTTTTAATCTTTAAAGAAAGAAATGATTTAGAACGTTCAGCAATGGTAAGGTTATTATTTAGAAGATTATTTGTTTAATGTAAATACTTCAGATATATTAAATTGAAAATTAATTTGGAGAAAATCAAATATTTTATAGAGAGTTAAAATTTATCTTTAATCTTAAATATACACATGTACATGTATACATACACTACGTGTATTTAGTTATATTGATGTGTATAGGGTTAGGGTGTTTAGCGCTACTTTCATCATAGCGATTGGTGTGTATAGCAGTTCATCATTGATATCTGTGGTATAATAAGGAGATAACTGTATTGTATTTGAAGATTTGCTGACCTTCATTGTTGATTTAATGGTTGCAAATTGAGCTTACTGTGGCGAGTCGTTAGCAACAAAATGGCTTTGTAACACCAGATTGACCGCAATGATATGATATTAAAATAAAAAAAATATAAGACATTGTATTGATGAAAGTTCCAAGGGGATCAACCCATAGTGCTGCCTAGAACGTCCACTGGTGGCAGATCCGGGATACCTCTCGACATGATGGGGATGTCAGATTATAATACGGAAAACCTGACCATTGACCATAGTCAGCGTTTGGATACTACCACGTTCTTTGCATGTAAATAGCGCCGATTGAATACGACAAAAGTAGACTCCGATTGTTCCATTCCTCCCTCACTCCGATTGTTCCATTCCTCCCTCACTCCGATTGTCCCATTGCGCCTCCACTCCGATTGTCCCATTCCGCCCTCACTCCGATTGTTCCATTCCTCCCTCACTCCGATTGTCCCATTCCGCCCTCACTCCGATTGTTCCATTCCTCCCTCACTCCGATTGTTTCATTCCGCCCTCACTCCGATTGCCCCATTCCGCCCTCATTCCGATTGTTCCATTCCTCCCACACTCCGATTGTCCTATTCCTCCATCACTCTGATTGTCCCATTCCGCCCTCACTCCGATTGTTCCATTCCTCCCTCACTCCGATTGTCCCATTCCGCCCTCACTCCGATTGTTCCATTCCTCCCTCACTCCGATTGTTCCATTCCGCCCTCACTCCGATTGACCCATTCCCCCCTCATTCCGAATGTCACATTCCGCCCTCACTCCGATTGTCCCATTCCGCCCTCACTCCGATTGTTCCATTCCTCCCTCACTCCGATTGTCCCATTCCGCCCCCACTCCGATTGTCCCATTCCGCCCTCACTCCGATTGTTTCATTCCGCCCTCACTCCGATTGCCCCATTCCGCCCTCATTCCGATTGTTCCATTCCTCCCACACTCCGATTGTCCCATTCCTCCATCACTCTGATTGTCCCATTCCGCCCTCACTCCGATTGTTCCATTCCTCCCTCACTCCGATTGTCCCATTCCGCCCTCACTCCGATTGTTCCATTCCTCCCTCACTCCGATTGTTCCATTCCGCCCTCACTCCGATTGCCCCATTCCGCCCTCATTCCGAATGTCACATTCCGCCCTCACTCCGATTGTCCCATTCCGCCCTCACTCCGATTGTTCCATTCCTCCCTCACTCCGATTGTCCCATTCCGCCCTCACTCCGATTGTTCCATTCCTCCCTCACTCCGATTGTTCCATTCCGCCCTCACTCCGATTGCCCCATTCCGCCCTCACTCCGATTGTTCCATTCCTCCCTCACTCCGATTGTCCCATTCCTCCATCACTCTGATTGTCCCATTCCACCCTCACTCCGATTGTCCCATTCCGCCCTCACTCCGATTGTCCCATTCCGCTCTCACTCCGATTGTTCCATTCCGCCCTCACTCCGATTGCCCCATTCCGCCCTCATTCCGAATGTCACATTCCGCCCTCACTCCGATTGTTCCATTCCTCCCTCACTCCGATTGTCCCATTCCTCCATCACTCTGATTGTCCCATTCCACCCTCACTCCGATTGTCCCATTTCGCCCTCACTCCGATTGTCCCATTCCGCCCTCACTCCGATTGTTCCATTCCTCCCTCACTCTGATTGCCCCATTCCGCCCTCACTCCGATTGTTCCATTCCTCTCTCACTCCGATTGTTCCATTCCTCCCTCACTCCGATTGTCCCATTCCGCCCTCACTCCGATTGTCTCATTCCTCCCTCACTCCGATTGTTCCATTCCTCCCTCAGTCCGATTGTCCCGTTCCTCCATCACTCCGATTTCCCCATTCCGCCCTCACTCCGATTGTCTCATTCCTCCCTCACTCCGATTGTTCCATTCCTCCCTCAGTCCGATTGTCCCGTTCCTCCATCACTCCGATTTCCCCATTCCGCCCTCACTCCGATTGTCCCACTCCTCCCTCACTCCGATTGTCCCATTCCGCCTTCATTTAGTCATTTTTGTAGATTTCAGAAGGGAATATTTCTACTATAAAATCGGCAAAAATATCTCTGATATTGTGATATTACTGGATGTATGACCATATTTCTGCTTAATGATTCATCCGCCCTATGATTTATTGGATATCAGACAACTATACCTCAGTACAAGACACTTGTATCTAGTTGCTGATGATGCCTCACTTCCCTTACTAGTTAAACCAGTTAATGGGATACCAACTCATCTCTTGAAATCTTTGGAAAGCTTGAAGATACAAAAGAGTAATCAGAAGCCGTGATTCGCAGAAGGACAAGACGATACAATGAACAAATATAAACGGACAAAAGGACAAACAACAAACAACAAAACATTACACAGAAAACTAATGATCGAGCAACAATTTTGAGATCTTACAACACGTTCTTGTATTTGAATATAGGTGTAGTATAGGTATACAGGATTATAGGAACAGACTGATATTTAAAATAGTGATGAATCTTAGATTTGTCTGATTTGTGATGAAGGATATCCATTGCTTTCTATTGCATCTTAAGATTATTTAAATATGATTGATTTGATTTGATTTATTGTGCTTAACGCCACTTTCAGCAATATTTCAGCTATATCATGGCGACCAGTTTTAAAGGTAGAAGCCGGAGTACCCGGAGAGAACCACCGACCATGAGCAAGCAACTGGTAAACTTTATCACTTGCGGTTGCGAGTCGAGTGCACCCTTTTTGTAATTTACAAAGCCGGGCGCGAACCCACGCCGTATTGGTGATAGGCTTGTATGAGTTGCTAGGTAATCCAACTACGTAACTCATTGAGCCACGCGGGCCCTTATTTAAATATGACATTTTCTTACCGATATCTACACATTAAATCATTAATTTTACTTGCACATACCCGAGTATTCATGTTATCAACGACATATTAAATTTAAAAAAATTACAGCTACGGGCCAAAAACTTTACTTCGACATACCCGAGTACTGGAGTTATCCGGGATAAATTAAGGTAATGACTAAAACGAATTAACAAAGTTTTACTTCTAATTATCCAATGAAACGGTATGTTAATTGAAGATAACGAGATATGACTTTATTGTAATATTAATTAAAGATAACGAGATTTGACTTTATTGTAATACTAATTGAAGATAACGAGATATGACTTTATTGTAATATTAATTAAAGATAACGAGATATGACTTTATTGTAATATTAATTAAAGATAACGAGATATGACTTTATTGTAATATTAATTAAAGATAACGAGATATGACTTTATTGTAATATTAATTGAAGATAACGAGATATGACTTTATTGTAATATTAATTAAAGATAACGAGATATGACGTTATTGTAATATTAATTGAAGATAACGAGATATGATTTTATTGTAATATTAATTAAAGATAACGAGATATATCTTTATTGTAATATTAATTGAAGATAACGAGATATGATTTTATTGTAATATTAATTAAAGGTAACGAGATATGATTTTATTGTAATATTAACTGAAGATAAGGATATATTACTTTCTCCCATTATTACGGCGTTTTAACCCCGCTGAACCAGTGGTGGAAAAATCTGTAGTCCTCTAGAGTATTAAAACGTCTCGTGCCTTTACCCGCATATTGTCAAATCGGTAATTTTGAAGGATTTTGAAATAAAGTTCGTGTTAAATAATGGGAGAAACAAATTCTCCTTCAGTTGCCCATGTGGGTTACGATAAAGTTAAATTAAAAATTTTAACCACTCGCCTGACGGCTTGTGGTTAATTTTTTTTTATCTAACTCTCTTGTATGGAGAAATATCGTAACCCATGGGCAACTGAAGGAGAATCTATATTTATTGTAATATTAATTCAAGATAACGAGATATAACTTTATTGTAATATTAATTGAAGATAACGAGATATGACTTTATTGTAATATTAAATTCGTCTTTGTCTTAGGAATTATCATATGATGGTCAACTTTACAATGAAGTGTTGATGTACTTCATGGACAGAAAATCAGATGGTGAGGCCACAGATATTACTGAGGTTTATGAAAACCTCTTTGTAGGCAACGAGTAAGTACATATACACCACAAAACATATTTGGGTTAGAGGGTAGGGTTATGGTGTTTAACGCCACTTCCAACAATATTTCAGCTATATCGTGGCGGAAGATATTTGGCAATTTTATATGTTTTAACAACAGAATTAAATACAATGTACTTAATTGCTTTGAACTGTATATGGGGATAAGAAATGAACCATTTTAAGTTTGAAGAATTCAAAGGGGCAATCGGAGGACGTTCATCGAAGAACAGACAATACAATGGTTAAAGAACAAATAATGATATACAAAACACTACACAGAAAACTATAGACTGATAAACACACACCCCACTAAAAACCCGCGGTAAAATCATGTGTTCCGAAGGGTAAGTAGTTTCTACTCCACAAGAGGCACCCGTCGTGTTATTGTTGCCAAAGATCCGATCGCGAGTCATTAATGAGGAAAAAGCGGGATTTTCTGAACAGTTCCACAATCCAATACAAATATCGTAGAAAAAGGCAAAATCGATAACTCTCACATACAAATACATCATTCTAACATTCCTGTCTTAGGACAGGTACTTTACAAATACATCATTCTAACATTCCTGTCTTAGGACAGGTACTTTACAAATACATCATTCTAACATTCCTGTCTTAGGACAGATACTTTACAAATACATCATTCTAACATTCCTGTCTTAGGACAGGTACTTTACAAATACATCATTCTAACATTCCTGTCTTAGGACAGGTACTTTACAAATACATCATTCTAACATTCCTGTCTTAGGACAGGTACTTTACAAATACATCATTCTAACATTCCTGTCTTAGGACAGGTACTTTACAAATACATCATTCTAACATTCCTGTCTTAGGACAGGTACTTTACAAATACATCATTCTAACATTCCTGTCTTAGGACAGGTACTTTACAAATACATCATTCTAACATTCCTGTCTTAGGACAGATACTTTACAAATACATCATTCTAACATTCCTGTCTTAGGACAGGTACTTTACAAATACATCATTCTAACATTCCTGTCTTAGGACAGGTACTTTACAAATACATCATTCTAACATTCCTGTCTTAGGACAGGTACTTTACAAATACATCATTCTAACATTCCTGTCTTAGGACAGGTACTTTACAAATACATCATTCTAACATTCCTGTCTTAGGACAGATACTTTACAAATACATCATTCTAACATTCCTGTCTTAGGACAGATACTTTACAAATACATCATTCTAACATTCCTGTCTTAGGACAGATACTTTACAAATACATCATTCTAACATTCCTGTCTTAGGACAGGTACTTTACAAATACATCATTCTAACATTCCTGTCTTAGGACAGATACTTTACAAATACATCATTCTAACATTCCTGTCTTAGGACAGGTACTTTACAAATACATCATTCTAACATTCCTGTCTTAGGACAGGTACTTTACAAATACATCATTCTAACATTCCTGTCTTAGGACAGGTACTTTACAAATACATCATTCTAACATTCCTGTCTTAGGACAGGTACTTTACAAATACATCATTCTAACATTCCTGTCTTAGGACAGGTACTTTACAAATACATCATTCTAACATTCCTGTCTTAGGACAGGTACTTTACAAATACATCATTCTAACATTCCTGTCTTAGGACAGATACTTTACAAATACATCATTCTAACATTCCTGTCTTAGGACAGGTACTTTACAAATACATCATTCTAACATTCCTGTCTTAGGACAGGTACTTTACAAATACATCATTCTAACATTCCTGTCTTAGGACAGGTACTTTACAAATACATCATTCTAACATTCCTGTCTTAGGACAGGTACTTTACAAATACATCATTCTAACATTCCTGTCTTAGGACAGATACTTTACAAATACATCATTCTAACATTCCTGTCTTAGGACAGATACTTTACAAATACATCATTCTAACATTCCTGTCTTAGGACAGATACTTTACAAATACATCATTCTAACATTCCTGTCTTAGGACAGGTACTTTACAAATACATCATTCTAACATTCCTGTCTTAGGACAGATACTTTACAAATACATCATTCTAACATTCCTGTCTTAGGACAGGTACTTTACAAATACATCATTCTAACATTCCTGTCTTAGGACAGATACTTTACAAATACATCATTCTAACATTCCTGTCTTAGGACAGGTACTTTACAAATACATCATTCTAACATTCCTGTCTTAGGACAGGTACTTTACAAATACATCATTCTAACATTCCTGTCTTAGGACAGATACTTTACAAATACATCATTCTAACATTCCTGTCTTAGGACAGATACTTTACAAATACATCATTCTAACATTCCTGTCTTAGGACAGGTACTTTACAAATACATCATTCTAACATTCCTGTCTTAGGACAGATACTTTACAAATACATCATTCTAACATTCCTGTCTTAGGACAGGTACTTTACAAATACATCATTCTAACATTCCTGTCTTAGGACAGGTACTTTACAAATACATCATTCTAACATTCCTGTCTTAGGACAGGTACTTTACAAATACATCATTCTAACATTCCTGTCTTAGGACAGGTACTTTACAAATACATCATTCTAACATTCCTGTCTTAGGACAGGTACTTTACAAATACATCATTCTAACATTCCTGTCTTAGGACAGATACTTTACAAATACATCATTCTAACATTCCTGTCTTAGGACAGATACTTTACAAATACATCATTCTAACATTCCTGTCTTAGGACAGATACTTTACAAATACATCATTCTAACATTCCTGTCTTAGGACAGGTACTTTACAAATACATCATTCTAACATTCCTGTCTTAGGACAGGTACTTTACAAATACATCATTCTAACATTCCTGTCTTAGGACAGATACTTTACAAATACATCATTCTAACATTCCTGTCTTAGGACAGGTACTTTACAAATACATCATTCTAACATTCCTGTCTTAGGACAGGTACTTTACAAATACATCATTCTAACATTCCTGTCTTAGGACAGGTACTTTACAAATACATCATTCTAACATTCCTGTCTTAGGACAGATACTTTACAAATACATCATTCTAACATTCCTGTCTTAGGACAGGTACTTTACAAATACATCATTCTAACATTCCTGTCTTAGGACAGATACTTTACAAATACATCATTCTAACATTCCTGTCTTAGGACAGATACTTTACAAATACATCATTCTAACATTCCTGTCTTAGGACAGATACTTTACAAATACATCATTCTAACATTCCTGTCTTAGGACAGGTACTTTACAAATACATCATTCTAACATTCCTGTCTTAGGACAGGTACTTTACAAATACATCAATCTAGCATTCCTGTCTTAGGACAGGTACTTTACAAATACATCATTCTAACATTCCTGTCTTAGGACAGGTACTTTACAAATACATCATTCTAACATTCCTGTCTTAGGACAGGTACTTTACAAATACATCATTCTAGCATTCCTGTCTTAGGACAGATACTTTACAAATACATCATTCTAACATTCCTGTCTTAGGACAGATACTTTACAAATACATCATTCTAACATTCCTGTCTTAGGACAGGTACTTTACAAATACATCATTCTAACATTCCTGTCTTAGGACAGGTACTTTACAAATACATCAATCTAGCATTCCTGTCTTAGGACAGGTACTTTACAAATACATCATTCTAACATTCCTGTCTTAGGACAGGTACTTTACAAATACATCATTCTAACATTCCTGTCTTAGGACAGGTACTTTACAAATACATCATTCTAACATTCCTGTCTTAGGACAGGTACTTTACAAATACATCATTCTAACATTCCTGTCTTAGGACAGGTACTTTACAAATACATCATTCTAACATTCCTGTCTTAGGACAGGTACTTTACAAATACATCATTCTAACATTCCTGTCTTAGGACAGGTACTTTACAAATACATCAATCTAGCATTCCTGTCTTAGGACAGGTACTTTACAAATACATCATTCTAACATTCCTGTCTTAGGACAGGTACTTTACAAATACATCATTCTAACATTCCTGTCTTAGGACAGGTACTTTACAAATACATCATTCTAACATTCCTGTCTTAGGACAGGTACTTTACAAATACATCATTCTAACATTCCTGTCTTAGGACAGGTACTTTACAAATACATCATTCTAACATTCCTGTCTTAGGACAGGTACTTTACAAATACATCATTCTAACATTCCTGTCTTAGGACAGGTACTTTACAAATACATCATTCTAGCATTCCTGTCTTAGGACAGATACTTTACAAATACATCATTCTAACATTCCTGTCTTAGGACAGGTACTTTACAAATACATCATTCTAACATTCCTGTCTTAGGACAGGTACTTTACAAATACATCATTCTAGCATTCCTGTCTTAGGACAGATACTTTACAAATACATCATTCTAACATTCCTGTCTTAGGACAGATACTTTACAAATACATCATTCTAACATTCCTGTCTTAGGACAGGTACTTTACAAATACATCATTCTAGCATTCCTGTCTTAGGACAGATACTTTACAAATACATCATTCTAACATTCCTGTCTTAGGACAGGTACTTTACAAATACATCATTCTAGCATTCCTGTCTTAGGACAGGTACTTTACAAATACATCATTCTAACATTCCTGTCTTAGGACAGGTACTTTACAAATACATCATTCTAATATTCCTGTCTTAGGACAGGTACTTTACAAATACATCATTCTAACATTCCTGTCTTAGGACAGGTACTTTACAAATACATCATTCTAATATTCCTGTCTTAGGACAGGTACTTTACAAATACATCATTCTAGCATTCCTGTCTTAGGACAGATACTTTACAAATACATCATTCTAACATTCCTGTCTTAGGACAGGTACTTTACAAATACATCATTCTAGCATTCCTGTCTTAGGACAGGTACTTTACAAATACATCATTCTAACATTCCTGTCTTAGGACAGGTACTTTACAAATACATCATTCTAATATTCCTGTCTTAGGACAGGTACTTTACAAATACATCATTCTAATATTCCTGTCTTAGGACAGGTACTTTACAAATACATCATTCTAATATTCCTGTCTTAGGACAGGTACTTTACAAATACATCATTCTAACATTCCTGTCTTAGGACAGGTACTTTACAAATACATCATTCTAGCATTCCTGTCTTAGGACAGGTACTTTACAAATACATCATTCTAATATTCCTGTCTTAGGACAGGTACTTTACAAATACATCATTCTAATATTCCTGTCTTAGGACAGGTACTTTACAAATACATCATTCTAATATTCCTGTCTTAGGACAGGTACTTTACAAATACATCATTCTAGCATTCCTGTCTTAGGACAGGTACTTTACAAATACATCATTCTAATATTCCTGTCTTAGGACAGGTACTTTACAAATACATCATTCTAACATTCATGTCTTAGGACAGGTACTTTACAAATACATCATTCTAACATTCCTGTCTTAGGACAGGTACTTTACAAATACATCATTCTAATATTCCTGTCTTAGGACAGGTACTTTACAAATACATCATTCTAACATTCCTGTCTTAGGACAGGTACTTTACAAATACATCATTCTAACATTCCTGTCTTAGGACAGGTACTTTACAAATACATCATTCTAGCATTCCTGTCTTAGGACAGGTACTTTACAAATACATCATTCTAACATTCCTGTCTTAGGACAGGTACTTTACAAATACATCATTCTAACATTCCTGTCTTAGGACAGGTACTTTACAAATACATCATTCTAGCATTCCTGTCTTAGGACAGGTACTTTACAAATACATCATTCTAGCATTCCTGTCTTAGGACAGGTACTTTACAAATACATCATTCTAACATTCCTGTCTTAGGACAGGTACTTTACAAATACATCATTCTAGCATTCCTGTCTTAGGACAGGTACTTTACAAATACATCATTCTAACATTCCTGTCTTAGGACAGGTACTTTACAAATACATCATTCTAGCATTCCTGTCTTAGGACAGGTACTTTACAAATACATCATTCTAGCATTCCTGTCTTAGGACAGGTACTTTACAAATACATCATTCTAGCATTCCTGTCTTAGGACAGGTACTTTACAAATACATCATTCTAACATTCCTGTCTTAGGACAGGTACTTTACAAATACATCATTCTAACATTCCTGTCTTAGGACAGGTACTTTACAAATACATCATTCTAACATTCCTGTCTTAGGACAGGTACTTTACAAATACATCATTCTAACATTCCTGTCTTAGGACAGGTACTTTACAAATACATCATTCTAACATTCCTGTCTTAGGACAGGTACTTTACAAATACATCATTCTAACATTCCTGTCTTAGGACAGGTACTTTACAAATACATCATTCTAGCATTCCTGTCTTAGGACAGGTACTTTACAAATACATCATTCTAACATTCCTGTCTTAGGACAGGTACTTTACAAATACATCATTCTAGCATTCCTGTCTTAGGACAGGTACTTTACAAATACATCATTCTAGCATTCCTGTCTTAGGACAGGTACTTTACAAATACATCATTCTAGCATTCCTGTCTTAGGACAGGTACTTTACAAATACATCATTCTAACATTCCTGTCTTAGGACAGGTACTTTACAAATACATCATTCTAACATTCCTGTCTTAGGACAGGTACTTTACAAATACATCATTCTAACATTCCTGTCTTAGGACAGGTACTTTACAAATACATCATTCTAACATTCCTGTCTTAGGACAGGTACTTTACAAATACATCATTCTAACATTCCTGTCTTAGGACAGGTACTTTACAAATACATCATTCTAACATTCCTGTCTTAGGACAGGTACTTTACAAATACATCATTCTAATATTCCTGTCTTAGGACAGGTACTTTACAAATACATCATTCTAACATTCCTGTCTTAGGACAGGTACTTTACAAATACATCATTCTAACATTCCTGTCTTAGGACAGGTACTTTACAAATACATCATTCTAACATTCCTGTCTTAGGACAGGTACTTTACAAATACATCATTCTAACATTCCTGTCTTAGGACAGGTACTTTACAAATACATCATTCTAACATTCCTGTCTTAGGACAGGTACTTCAATTAAAAAGTGGTGGCACTAAGCTAGTTTTATGGGTCCAAAAAGGGAACAAATCATATGTATTTAGATTTGCGTTTTTATGTTTTTCGCCAACACGAAAATTCGCATAACATCACTAAAATATTTGTTAATGTCGTTCCTACTTTAGACTCGTATTGACGAATTCAATTCCTATCAACATAAGATAAAGATCAGGAGTATTGGTGTTTAATGACACTTTCAATAATATTTCTGTTATTTTTTCTGTTATATCATGTCGGTCCATCTTATAGGGTTGTATCGAGTAGGCCACCGTGGGAATCAAACCTACAGCTTTATTGATTGCCTAAATAGATTAAAATCGCGACGATCGCGACCACGATGGCGCCTGTTATTAATATGAGTAATTTCTATCATTATGTTGGTATCCTAAATGTTCGTGGAACATTAACAAACAACTTGTAACTTGTTCATTTTCCTGTTTATTCTTCCAGGGTTATCGCTAGAGATGCAGCTAAATTAAATGCCTTAGGAATCAACATAGTTATCAACTTGTGTCCTAATGAAGTGAAAACTGACCCAAACATTTACGAACCATTTGAAATTAAATATTACTGTTCTAAGTCTGACGATAATGTTTATACAAACCTACTAACTATAGTCGATAATACAGTGGACCTCATTGAAGACACCCTCAAAGATGGCGGTATGTTATTTATTGTATTAGCAACTCAGTAAATAGTTGAATATCATATTAAAATACTAAAACACCAAACAAACCTGTTCGTAATAAGGAAAACATCTTTATACAACAATTAATTATCCAGTTGCATCCAAAACTCCCGATAATCTTAGAAGAGGATATATCTACAATCTTAACTACGTGTACTAGGCAATTTTCGCTACACATAGTTGATTAGTGAGAATGGACGAATTTAGCTGTTTCAGTCGATAAAAAAACACACTTGGATTCTCCACAATATAAACTTTCCCAGGATATGTCAACATAGGTGGACTCAGAAACATTGACATATGAAGATACACAAGGCAATGATATTTTTGGTCAGTTTTGAAGCATGACAAATTCAGTCTGTTCGCGATAAATTCACAGCTATTTTTTTTACAGATCAGAACGACTTGCAGACAAGCAAGGTAATTCCAATAGGTAAATTTGGGTATTAACTTAGTGATAGTTGTGTTGTGTCTATTATATTCAAAATTATTTACTAAAATCAGAGATACCGTACATCAGAAAGCCACAATTTTAGTTGTATAACCTAATTAAACCTTTGAATGAAAAACAATAAAACAATTAATATTGACGTATTATTTTTGTTATTTCAAACAGGAAAAGTGTTAGTGCACTGTTCCAGTGGAGCAAGAATGTCACCCGCCATTGCCATTGCCTACCTCATGCTGAAGGAACAGATTCCTATTTGGAATGCCGTAAAACGGATTAGAAGATGTCGTAAAGTGTGTCCTAGCAACGGACTTATTATGCAGCTTTGTAGTCTGAATAGAGACTTATTTGAAGATGTCAAAAAATAAGACAGTTTCAGGAGAGTTTTAAGTTAGAAAACATTCTGCATTTACAAGTTTTAATAGGAATATTTTATACTGCAGTCAAGTTTAGATAGAACAGTCAAACTGGCTGAACAATCAATGACCGCATATATTATACTGAAATATTATTCAAGATGCTACATATTGAAGACGTAGCTTCTTATTGGATGGTAAGATATATTCAATGTTGATAATTTTGGTATAATAGTGATTGTAAAAATAACCGATCCAGGAATCACATCAGTCGCCATTTACTCACAGAGAAGTACTCCAAATATGTGTTATGTTATATTGCACCAAATATAATAATCATAACTTCTTACATTTTATAGTTAGTACAATATTCCACTAAGATATGGAGAAAATACATAATATGTGCTAAGTTGGCGTTAAACACCAATCAATCAATCATAATATGTGCAACATTCAGTTCATTACTATTATGTGAATTAAAATAAATATTTTTAACTGAATGCATGTTGTTATAATTAAGAAATAAATCATGGAAGCCAGAATGTTTATTTCGATTCTGATATGTCTAAGAGTACAAATACGGTAGTATACTTTGATTGGAAGACGGTAATTTATATTTACGTTTGCGGACAATGTCGCACACAATTTATGCCCAATCGATAAATCACAAATCGCTCGTTTGTTTACAAAGCGAAAGAAGAACGTCATATATAACAGTACATAGTTATTACGATGCTTAAATAAATATACTCTACTGCTAGACTGTTAAAGTTCTGTCACTGTCCATTAATCTGTGCTACTAAAAGCGTAGGAGTAGACTGAAAAGGGGTGGGGAGTAGGATTAAGGAGTGGACTGGAAAGTAGGGACAAGGAAGTAGACCGGTAAGTTGGGGGCAAGCTTTCGGAGTGCACCGAAAGTAAGGAGCAAGCTTTTGTAGTGGACGTAAAGTGGGGGCAAGCTTCATAAGAAGGTAGGAAAGTGGGGGAAACTTCATGAGAGGACCGGAAAGTTGGTGATAGCTCCATGAGAGGACCGGAAAGTTAGGGATAGCTTCAAGAGATGACCCGAAAGTAGGGACAAGCTTTAAAAACTGACAAGCAATTCAAAAAAGTTCATAGGTATATAGTCAAACTAATTCGGACTCACGACATTAGTAGGTAAAATATATATAAAGATAATGTTTTCCATGCTCTAATATGTTGCCTGTTCATGCTTTGTATAGCTCTATCGACAACTTTCAGTGAAATCATGATGGCGTCGACGGTAGTTGTGTAGGCTTAAACGTATCTCTTATGACTTATTTTTTTCTTTCTTTTTTATGCCAATAGAAAGGTTGCTTGTGTCTATGGAACCAGTGTACCCAACGAATACCACGTAAGTTCTTAACAAACGACATTGACCATGTAGCTACCGCCGGAAATCAGTCTGTTGTATGGTTATAGAGAACTGGTCGTTTGGGTATAGATCTAACCAAATACCAAAATGCACTTTTTGTTATTCTTCACTTCAAGTATAAGTAAAATGATACAATTCATTTAGTGTAAATTTCAACAATTAACACAAAATTATAGGTTGAAAAAAACAAAGGCAATTATTTCTATACCACAAAACATGCTTATTACAAATTACGCTTGCACAAGCATATCCAGGACATCAACTTTCCAATTGTAAGCTTACCACTGTAGATTCCAGCAGCTCCTGCAATTGGAATTTATACATCTTATGTATTCAATCGTAACTACTCGGCCATTCTCGCTACCCTGCAAATAACCTCGTACGTACATAGTAGAAATTCTTCTTAAATTGTTTGCCGGAAGTTAAGTTAGGTTAAGCCGCAAAAAAATATAGTCCACGAAAATCCAATATGGAAGACATACAAAGTAAAATCTAATCATGCAAATCTAATTAAAACTTTAATTGAAATATAGAAAATTGCTTAAAATATAACTTTATCAAACTATCATGTAACTGATATGTGAAAAGTAGTGCGATTTATACGCCTAATGCATACGAGGTTATTTGCAGGGTAGCGAGAATGGCCGAGTAGTTACGATTGCTTATTTATTAAGATCATGCACGGCGTATGCATCCTATGTTGATTTTCTATAACTAAATAGATGACTGATGCTGATGACGGGTACACTATTTTCAAAGGGACAGTTATATTGATGTGTTCACTACAGGAGTATTACGGTCCCCATCATGTGTTCGCTACGCAGTGTATATCTCAGACATGATTCTGGATCTATTTGCCCTATCGTAATATCTTTCCATTCCTTTTACCTTATTGACGAACCTATCACCGCTAAAGTTGTGAGTTCTAACTTAGTTCATGGCTAAAGTTGTGAGTTCTAACCTAGTTCATGGCTAAAGGTGTGAGTTCTAACCTAGTTCATGGCAAGGTGTACTCGATACAAGAATATATGGTAAAGTTTTCAGTTTCAGTGACTTGTTGTAGGTCGGTGGTTTTCTCCGGGTACTTCGATTTCCTCCACCAATAAAGCTGAACGCCACGATAACTGAAATATTGTTGACATAATTTACTGCATGATGACCTTTAAACTAAGCAACATGGTGGATACAACATGTGGAGCAGGAACTGCGTATCCTTTCGGATCACCTGTGTTCACCCCCGGATTTTGATGAAGTCTGTGCTGGTCATCTTTAGTTTTTTGAGTTCGTTCACGACTTTCTGTATAGATTTACGATGTTACTGATCACTTTCTGGTATATTCTGTCTTTCTTTTAATTTCCATCTTTGATCAACTGTGTTTGGCTTTTTCATTTTTATTTTTGTTTACTATTTTGTTTACGTCATCTGTTCAGTCAGTTGGATTAAAATCATCTGTTACAATACGCTACGGAGCGTAGCGTATTATAACAGATGATTTTAATCAGTTGCTGTTCTGCTATCTGTTCATTCACTAAACATTTCAAAACATTTACAACAGGTATATTTCATGCAATATAAAAACTGATCATCATATTCCATGGTTTTTCTACTTGTTAATGATGACTTGAAATCTACCGCCATTCTGAAACTTGTAAATGATAAGTTAATTGAGTGAGTGATTGTTTTTAAACACCAATTGGGCAATTCTAAAAGTAGCCTGGACTTCTTTCAGCAATGTAATGTTGGAACGGGAAGACAGAATTATTTGAATGATAATAATATTTTTAGGACATCAAGGCTGAAATTGTTGGCAAGGACTAAAACTATCCCACTGAACAAATATTTAAATCGAATGAATTTATTTGACGATGATCGATGTCTTTTATGTACCGCAGACGTTAGCGAAGACCTCGAACACTTTTTACTAGAATGCACTTCGCTAAGTAATGTACGAAATGAGTTTTTCGAACTTTTCCAATCGGTTAGTTCTTACTATTCAATTGATTTTATTGAACTGCCGCCTAGTGCCACATTACAATTTTTAACTGGTGAGGTAGCCTACCTCTTTGATGACAGGTTAGGTTGTTTTTATGATACACATGGTAGATTTTACGTTGAGAAATGTTTTAAAGCTAGGTGTGAAATTATGGACTGACCAGTGTTTTTAATACTTCATTCTATTTTATTGTGTTTAATTTCACTGATATTATGCCGATCGGCTTTTAAGTATTTTAGTATAGTAGTATTTTATTGTAATAGTTATGTCAGTGCTACATGTAATGTTAACCATTTCATATCATGAACTTTCGTATAGGCTATCATTAGCCTGTTTTGTTGTACACATTGTTTTATATTTTATATATTTTGTATAATTTATTATAATAGACGCGCCACTGCTTCTACCCTGGTGGTAGGCACCCCCGTTGTAAAGGGGTAGTTTCTTAATAAATATATATATAAACATGGAGAGAAAATGTTACTTTTTTGTTGAGATGGTAATCTGTTTGGTAATAGGCAAAAAGTCTGAATTGGATTTTATACAACTAGCTCACTGAAACATCAGACATCTTGTAGACATGTCGTATTACACAGGCACGTTAATATGACTTAATCGAGCCAACCAGTCTTACTCTTATTTCTTAATGCTGCGTGATTAGCGGAAAGACAATAAATACTCCGTACTACATTTATAGCGGGCTAGCGTTTGATCCGAAGGTCGAGAGAATCCACGATCTACAACACTGGAGTTATCCTAAGTAATGGAGAATACACTCCAACTGTAGATTCTTAAAAATAATCAACGAGACCCGTGATTATTTTTAAGAATCTACAACCTGACGGGTCTCGTTGATTATTTTTAAGAATCTACAACCTGACGGGTACGGTTGATTATTTTTAAGAATCTACAAGTTGGAGTGTATTCTCTTATATAATACATTTCCATCTACAAATGTGTTTTCATTTTATATTTTTATACTTTTAATGTTCAGAAAGCTAAATAAGCCACAATTAAGAAGAATTACAACAATCGTCTTGGATATGTGACATCACAGACTTTTCAAACTTGTTTGCATTAAGAAAAAATCGTAAATTGGAAACATTGTGATCTCAACTCCGTAAATGGGAAATATTTCGCGAGCCTAAATCCGTAAATAGCAAACATAACTTTAATCTTATGGGTTCCGTTGCGAATTATGCCAGACACTGGACAAAGCGTGAAAGAGAACTCATAGATACACTGTCCAAATCTGTTATGGTTGTGTGGTCGTTGATACAAATTAGAATTAAAAATAATGAGCCAATGAACACTCGTGTGCACAAATATTGCACACAAAAAATTTGTCTTACCTCCATAGCAAGTATGTTGTTGTCCCTGCAGACATACCCCTAACAATATCTTTTTCTATGTAAATCACATCAAATAGACCGATCGATAAAGGAATTAGGTATTGAGAATTCATTTGGCAACCCTACATATTCCACGAAGACATCAGTAATTTAACCAATTATAAATTAATTTGGACACTTAATGTGCCGAAATCACAAGATCTTGTGTCATGGGATTAGTCCCCATTTCTAACTTTCCAAGGAAAATAAATAAAAAAAAACCCCATCAAAATCACATGCACTTGACCGATGGACCTTAATTTCTCCGTATTTGCCACGGGGGTACGTATTTTCAGGGCTAGTAACGATGTAGGGCCTTTATTTCTGGGTCCTGAGTCCACACGAATACTAGAAATAAATGTTTTTTTTCTAGTATTCGTGTGGACCCAGGACCCAGAAATAGAGGCCCTACATCGTTACTAGCCCTGAACATACGTACCCCCGTGGCAAACACGGGGAAATTAAGGTCCATCGGTCAAGTGCCTGTGATCAAAATTGGTTGAAAAATAAACCACACACACACAACAAAACATGAAGCGCCCTGTTGGCACCTCTTGCTTCTGTGGTGTATTTCAGAGTGGCCACTCACAGAGTGTTCCTACCAATTCTGGCCAGTGATCATGTTTCAGAGAAGAATATATAAATGTAAAAGTTTATGGATGACAACAATGACAGATGATGGATATGGATGCATAGTGATGGCAGTATCATGGGTCATAGTGACATTTAGCTTAAGAATATTGGAAAATAATAGGATATTTTTTTTTCTAACAATACGACAAATATAGGGTATTTTTCTAAAAAAAATAGGGAAAACAAACGGACGTTTTTGTAAATAAAATAGGACAAATATGGGACCGACATGTTTGTATATAAAATAGGGCTTTATAGATAGGACTATTTTTTCTTAGATGTCGTTCAGCTAAATCTTAAATAAACCTTTAAATGCTTAAGAAGTGTATACATCTTTTGCAAACATGAATTATATCTGACCAATGAAAAGTATGTTTTTGATTTTTGGTGTTTTAACGCCACTTTCAGCAATATTTCAGCTATATCGTGGCCACCAGTTTTAGTGGTGGAAGAAGCCGGAGTACCCGGAGAGAACCACCGACCATGAGCAAGCAACTGGTACACTTTATCACTTGTGGCTGCGAGTCGAGTGCACCCTTTTTGTAATTTACAAAACCGGGTGTGAACCCACGCCGTATTGGTGATAGGCTTGTATGAGTTGTTAGGTAATCCAACTACATAACTCATTTAGCCACCTGGGGCCTCCAATGAAAAGTAGGAAGCACGTTTGATTAAATAAAATAGGACAGGAATGCCACTGATTCCAGATTAAGTAAACTGGGGTATAACTTAGGAAAAATAAAAAAGATATTAACTAAGTATACCTTTTACACATCCCCGATTGGATTATTAAAATATATACGTTTTTGTATGTTTTATTTCATAGGAGTTATTTCCCTTACAACGAACAATTTCGTTGAAGGTGTAATACCACTGAAGAATTCTCCATAGCCTTCTATGTTAAATAAAACAAAATTGAGCCCTTGTGGGCCCTCTATTGGACAATAAAAAATTCTTATTCTTATTCATACAAGATTCATCTTAAGTTTAATCTAAGTGACACTCATATCTCATGGAAGGGGGTCCCTAATTGGAAGCTTAACTCCGAAAATCAACATACATTTAATGGCATATAAGAAAAAACAGACAGTTCGAAGATGTCTACCATTAAAAATCCTACTTTCACTTTCGATTGAACACAAATTCAGGTGGTTTCTTTCCAATGTAATCAATTTTTTATTTAAAACCACAAGGACATCAAATATGGGCTTAAAATTATCCCAAAATATGTAGGTTTCTGCTGACATTCAGTATTTTGCACTATCTAATAGGGTTTATTTTTTATCCAACAATGTAGCATCCTTTTTGACCGGTACCCATGTAGTGGTATTACACCTGAAAGTTGAAGCACCAGGTAGTCTGACGTACTACTTAACCACCAGGAAGTCTGACGTACTACTCACTCAAATATAATCACGATGTGTAAAGCATGTCGAAGTCTGGCGATCAAGTTTATATTAAAGTATATTTAGTGAAACTAGTCTACAAATAATCCCAATAATAGTTATTTATTTGAAACCTTGCAATTGCAAGCAGAGATCATAATAATCTGCAAATAAATAAAGAATTAAATTAAGTAGATATATGTACAATCTTACTTGAAGCGGTCAGAAACAGACACACAGGGTATCTCTCTATCAAATCATTTTTAGACATCATTTATATTAGGTTAAATTCATTAATATTTAATTTCAAATATACTTCCGTCCTCTTCAAAGACCGCGCCTTCTTGTCTTGTCTTGTCTTGTTAGTATTTCCGTCCTATATAGGACCATCTCACAAATTTGAGTAAGATTCAGTTCAAATATCACTTAATTATTACTGTATAAGTTAAAATCTAAAATGCTTTTGTACGGAAAGCATGGGGGTGGCTGCCCTTAAAGATCATTACGCCTATTATTAGGTAGTGTCTTTAACATGTTATTTCTTTTAGTATTCAAGGCAAAGCATAATCTACGGGTTACATGCTCAAAGGTATATAAGGTTTTCAAGCAGTTACAGTCACAACCACAACCACAACACACAGTGCTAGGATCTAGAATACTACGTAGATTGAGTATAGATGTATTAGTAGTGTTACATTTAACACAGGAATGACATTCTTTTATTAGAACATCGAGCTCTGAGATATATGGCTCACGTGTTTCTGCTAGGACATTACATTCTCAGTCACGATTAGGATTCTATATATAGCTAGTCCAAAATGAAAATCCGAATAATAAATAATCAACTCAATAAGTGGTAATCTTATTGATTAAATACATAACATGTGCCTAATATGTGCTTACTATTGCTACTGTACAATGCCAACTATATTTTTAAGTATGATCACATCTTGTTTGCATGTATTACGTGTGTCTCCTATGCATGTATAAATTTGTCTAAATGTCTTTATTTTATATGAACAGTCGATTCAAAAGCTCATTATAGCCTATGTTATTTGTATATTTTTACATTGACTAAATAAATAAAACTTTGACTTGACTTGTTGTGCCGTATTAATTTTCCGGAAATTAATCTGCTCTTCTCCGAGGACGAATCATATAAAATAAACATCTGAACATCAAAATGTTTTAAGTCATACATATATCGTGCATGAACAATTAATATGATTTGACATCGAATTTATGTTTTCATTTTTGACACATCAACAGTGATCAACGTTCATGTTAGAAAATGACAGATTTTAGGAATCATCGGAATGGTATATGCAAATTTAAGATGAATTTCTTCATTTCATGAACACCCAAAAGAGAAATGAATTTGATCCAGATAATCTGATTCATGTAACCTGTTTCCGATTGTCGATAACTGAAAATGAAATAGTGTTGAAAGTGGCGATAAAAGCCCTTACCCTAACATCGATTGTCGAATTACAGTAGACTGTCACTGAAAATACATACAACAAGTATTGCTTCTGTGTTGATATCCACGAATACCCATAAAGAAAAGTTGCTTGTTTTAAATAATATTCTACAGACACTAATAAGCTTATTCTCGTATAGGGAAGTAACGAAATAGTGCATTCGTTCTAATTTTCCGTTGTTTACATACCAAATTTGGGTTATACAACAAACTTACACAGATACAGAATTTGTGATATATACAGATGAAGCCAAACATAATCGTCAGGATTTTACATAAGACTTCAATGCAAATTAATTTATTTGGTGTCTACCAACAGCATGTTAAATCATAATATTTACAGAAGCATATTATTAGTTACACAGTGTGTTTATGACCTAATACGTTACATAAGGGGTCAGTGAATGCCATATGGAGGCGAGAGCGAAGCAGTAATTCAATGTACAAATATATTACACTGAATGGTCGGGCCTGTCGTGGTCGTATGGTAGTTGGATTTACAACCAATATATTTGAATAAACTTATCTACGCAGTAAATGTAAAAGATTTGGAAGAAAAGTTTGAAGATGCATATACATACCAAATGGATAACTACATGTAAGGACAAAAGGACAAACAATGATGCACAAAACACCACACATAGAACCAAAAATTGAACACCATGAATCCACTAAAAACCAAGGGTGAACTTGGGTGCTCTGGAATGGTAAGAAGTTCCTGAAAGGATAGATGATAAATGATAAATACAGCAACTAGGAATATCAAACAATTTAGAATTTTGTTATACATATATTATAATAAAGTACATACATGTACATGTATGTGTTGAAGGAAAAAAAAATGCTTTCAAATACAATTCAGCTTGTTACAAAACCATGCTTTGGATATTTACATGTACATATAAGTACATTACTATATACATATGTACTTCTTCAAATTCTTGTTGCAGGTTTATCCAGAACCGAAGAAAGACTGGATTCGGAAAATCAAGTGAGAGTTGAAGGGTTGTCTGACAAAGTGTCTCGACTCAAATCTGTAAGTCAAGTTTTAGGCCTAAGGCTAACTGATTAAGTGTGTACATATAGACTAGGTGTTGTACTTAAACAGTGATGGTAAACAATTCCACCAATATCAACAAAACAAGCAATCACCTCTTGTCTTCACCCTCAACAAAACAAGCAATCACCTGTTGTCTTCACCCTCAACAAAACAAGCAATCACCTCTTGTCTTCACCCTCAACAAAACAAGCAATCACCTCTTGTCTTCACCCTCAACAAAACAAGCAATCATCTCTTGTCTTCACCCTCAACAAAACAAGCAATCACCTCTTGTCTTCACCCTCAACAAAACAAGCAATCACCTCTTGTCTTCACCCTCAACAAAACAAGCAATCACCTCTTGTCTTCACCCTCAACAAAACAAGCAATCATCTCTTGTCTTCACCCTCAACAAAACAAGCAATCATCTCTTGTCTTCACCCTCAACAAAACAAGCAATCACCTCTTGTCTTCACCCTCAACAAAACAAGCAATCACCTCTTGTCTTCACCCTCAACAAAACAAGCAATCATCTCTTGTCTTCACCCTCAACAAAACAAGCAATCATCTCTTGTATTCACCCTCAACAAAACAAGCAATCATCTCTTGTCTTCACCCTCAACAAAACAAGCAATCATCTCTTGTCTTCACCCTCAACAAAACAAGCAATTACCTCTTGTCTTCACCCTCAACAAAACAAGCAATCACCTCTTGTCTTCACCCTCAACAAAACAAGCAATCACCTCTTGTCTTCACCCTCAACAAAACAAGCAATCACCTCTTGTCTTCACCCTCAACAAAACAAGCAATCACCTCTTGTCTTCATCCTCAACAAAACAAGCAATCATCTCTTGTCTTCACCCTCAACAAAACAAGCAATCATCTCTTGTCTTCACCCTCAACAAAACAAGCAATCATCTCTTGTCTTCACCCTCAACAAAACAAGCAATCATCTCTTGTCTTCACCCTCAACAAAACAAGCAATCATCTCTTGTCTTCACCCTCAACAAAACAAGCAATCATCTCTTGTCTTCACCCTCAACAAAACAAGCAATCATCTCTTGTCTTCACCCTCAACAAAACAAGCAATCATCTCTTGTCTTCACCCTCAACAAAACAAGCAATCATCTCTTGTCTTCACCCTCAACAAAACAAGCAATCATCTCTTGTCTTCACCCTCAACAAAACAAGCAATCATCTCTTGTCTTCACCCTCAACAAAACAAGCAATCATCTCTTGTCTTCACCCTCAACAAAACAAGCAATCACCTCTTGTCTTCACCCTCAACAAAACAAGCAATCACCTCTTGTCTTCACCCTCAACAAAACAAGCAATCACCTCTTGTCTTCACCCTCAACAAAACAAGCAATCACCTCTTGCCTTCACCCTCAACAAAACAAGCAATCACCTCTTGTCTTCACCCTCAAAAAAACAAGCAATCACCTCTTGCCTTCACCCTCAACAAAACAAGCAATCACCTCTTGTCTTCACCCTCAACAAAACAAGCAATCATCTCTTGTCTTCACCCTCAACAAAACAAGCAATCATCTCTTGTCTTCACCCTCAACAAAACAAGCAATCACCTCTTGTCTTCACCCTCAACAAAACAAGCAATCACCTCTTGTCTTCACCCTCAACAAAACAAGCAATCACCTCTTGTCTTCACCCTCAACAAAACAAGCAATCATCTCTTGTCTTCACCCTCAACAAAACAAGCAATCACCTCTTGTCTTCACCCTCAACAAAACAAGCAATCACCTCTTGTCTTCACCCTCAACAAAACAAGCAATCACCTCTTGTCTTCACCCTCAACAAAACAAGCAATCACCTCTTGCCTTCACCCTCAACAAAACAAGCAATCACCTCTTGTCTTCACCCTCAAAAAAACAAGCAATCACCTCTTGCCTTCACCCTCAACAAAACAAGCAATCACCTCTTGTCTTCACCCTCAACAAAACAAGCAATCATCTCTTGTCTTCACCCTCAACAAAACAAGCAATCATCTCTTGTCTTCACCCTCAACAAAACAAGCAATCACCTCTTGTCTTCACCCTCAACAAAACAAGCAATCACCTCTTGTCTTCACCCTCAACAAAACAAGCAATCACCTCTTGTCTTCACCCTCAACAAAACAAGCAATCATCTCTTGTCTTCACCCTCAACAAAACAAGCAATCATCTCTTGTCTTCACCCTCAACAAAACAAGCAATCACCTCTTGTCTTCACCCTCAACAAAACAAGCAATCATCTCTTGTCTTCACCCAAAACAAAACAAGTAATCATCTCTTGTCTTCACCCTCAACAAAACAAGCAATCACCTCTTGTCTTCACCCTCAACAAAACAAGCAATCACCTCTTGTCTTCACCCTCAACAAAACAAGCAATCACCTCTTGTCTTCACCCTCAACAAAACAAGCAATCATCTTTTGTCTTCACCCTCAACAAAGCAAGCAATCACCTCTTGCCTTCACCCTCAACAAAACAAGCAATCACTTCTTGCCTTCACCCTCAACAAAACAAGCAATCACCTCTTGCCTTCACCCTCAACAAAACAAGCAATCACCTCTTGCCTTCACCCTCAACAAAACAAGCAATCACCTCTTGCCTTCACCCTCAACAAAACAAGCAATCACCTCTTGCCTTCACCCTCAACAAAACAAGCAATCACCTCTTGTCTTCACCCTCAACAAAACAAGCAATCACCTCTTGCCTTCACCCTCAACAAAACAAGCAATCACCTCTTGTCTTCACCCTCAACAAAACAAGCAATCACCTCTTGTCTTCACCCTCAACAAAACAAGCAATCACCTCTTGTCTTCACCCTCAACAAAACAAGCAATCACCTCTTGCCTTCACCCTCAACAAAACAAGCAATCACCTCTTGCCTTCACCCTCAACAAAACAAGCAATCACCTCTTGCCTTCACCCACAGAAAAAAGGGGACAATGACATAATTATGACGTTGGAAATCTATGTCCTGGTTTGGGACAGGTACAAATATGTGGTGGCGATAAACTGGTTGATTGAATCCAAACCTCCCCTCTTGATAACTGGATCTCCAACGGCAATATACATATATAATCAAATGATAAAATACCTACACAGATTTGCTTTCAGTCAAAAAGACCACATACTATCACAAAAATAAATGACAACATCAACGTGGACAGTACAACAGCAGGGTCAATGAATCCTCGTAGTTAACTGACTATTAGCTAAGAAGGTAGAATCTCTTGGTCACATGGACAGTACAACAGCATGGTCAATGAATCCTCATAGTTAATTGACTACTATCTAGGAAGGTAGAATCTATTGGTCACATGGACAGTACAACAGCAGTGTCAATGAATCCTCGTAGTTAATTGACTACTAGCTAGGAAGGTAGAATCTATTGGTCACATGGACAGTACAACAGCAGGGTCAATGAATCCTCGTAGTTAATTGACTATTAGCTAGGAAGGTAGAATCTCTTGGTCACATGGACAGTACAACAGCAGGGTCAATGAATCCTCGTAGTTAATTGACTACTAGCTAGGAAGGTAGAATCTATTGGTCACATGGACAGTACAACAGCAGGGTCAATGAATCCTCGTAGTTAATTGACTACTAGCTAGGAAGGTAGAATCTCTTGGTCACATGGACAGTACAACAGCAGGGTCAATGAATCCTCGTAGTTAATTGACTACTAGCTAGGAAGGTAGAATCTCTTGGTCACATGGACAGTACAACAGCAGGGTCAATGAATCCTCGTAGTTAATTGACTACTAGCTAGGAAGGTAGAATCTCTTGTTCACATGGACAGTACAACAGCAGGGTCAATGAATGCTCGTAGTTAACTGACTACTAGCTAGGAAGGTAGAATGTCTTGGCTAAAGACCCTTACTCTTGGTAAGTCACAAGCATATTCAAGATTGATTATTTATTGTTTAATATCAAGTGAGCAGTATTTCAATAACATTACTTACAAGTTAGTACAAGATTAGGTAAAAAGATGGAACATACTAGAATCAACCTGTTACATGGTGAATAAATTGTTGTTGCTAACTATATTTTACAAAGATGGAGTCGTATGTAGGTTACTATAAGAAGAATTGATCCAGAAGTTATTTATCTCAGAACACAATGTACCATTATTTGATACCAGACTTGGTCCATGGATGATCACTAAATTATGTATTTTTTAGTTAAATTAATAAGTTTCAGTTATAAGATAAACAAATCACTTGTGTTTCATTTTTTTCAGCTGGCTTTTGACATTGAGACAGAATCAAAAGATTCCAACAGATATTTAGATGACATGGTCAGTATGAGTTTTGGTTAGGGTAAGGTTTTATGGTGTTTAATGCCACTTTCAACAATATTTCAGTTTTATCATGGTGGTTAGTTTTATTGGTGGAGGAAACCGAAGCACCCAGAGAAAAACCACCAACCTGTTGCAAGTCACTGACAAACTTTATCACATAATGTTGTATTGAGTACATCTCGCCATGAATTGGATTCGAACTCACAACAGGTATCAATTACAGATAAAAACAAATCACATTCAGTTTTTATGAGGATCATGTAATTTGTATTGGAATCAAAGGGAAATATAACTGCATAGCTGGTGTAATGGTTAGCGTGCGAGATGCCTCAAGTGTGGTAGATCATAGGTGGTGTAATGGTGAGCCTGCTCGCCTCAAGTGTGGTAGATCATAGGTGGTGTAATGGTTAGCGTGCGAGACAGCTCAAGTGTGGTAGATCATAGGTGGTGTAATGGTTAGCGTGCTCACCTCAAGTGTGGTAGATCATAGGTGATGTAATGGTTAGCGTGCTCACCTCAAGTGTGGTAGATCATTGGTGGTGTAATGGTTAGCGTGCTCACCTCAAGTGTGGTAGATCATAGGTGGTGTAATGGTTAGCATGCTCACCTCAAGTGTGGTAGATCATAGGTGGTGTAATGGTTAGTGTGTGAGACAGCTCAAGTGTGGTAGATCATAGGTGGTGTAATGGTTAGCATGCTCGCCTCAAGTGTGGTAGATCATTGGTGGTGTAATGGTTAGCGTGCTCGCCTCAAGTGTGGTAGATCATAGGTGGTGTAAAGGTTAGTGTGCGAGATGCCTCAAGTGTGATAGATCATAGGTGGTGTAATGGTTAGCGTGCTCACCTCAAGTGTGGTAGATCATAGGTGATGTAATGGTTAGTGTGCTCGCCTCAAGTGTGGTAGATCATTGGTGGTGTAATGGTTAGCGTGCTCGCCTCAAGTGTGGTAGATCATAGGTGGTGTAATGGTTAGCATGCTCACCTCAAGTGTGGTAGATCATAGGTGGTGTAATGGTTAGCGTGCTCGCCTCAAGTGTGGTAGATCATTGGTGGTGTAATGGTTAGCGTGCTCGCCTCAAGTGTGGTAGTTCATTGGTGGTTTAATGGTTAGCGTGCTCGCCTCAAGTGTGGTAGATCATAGGTGGTGTAATGGTTAGCATGCTCGCCTCAAGTGTGGTAGATCATAGGTGGTGTAATGGTTAGCGTGCTCGCCTCAAGTGTGGTAGATCATAGGTGTTGTAATGGTTAGCGTGCTCGCCTCAAGTGTGGTAGATCATAGGTGGTGTAATTGTTAGCATGCTCGCCTCAAATGTGGTAGATCATAGGTGGTGTAATGGTTAGCATGCTCACCTCAAGTGTGGTAGATCATTGGTGGTGTAATGGTTAGCGTGCTCGCCTCAAGTGTGGTAGATCATAGGTGGTGTAATGGTTAGCATGCTCACCTCAAGTGTGGTAGATCATTGGTGGTGTAATGGTTAGCGTGCTTGCCTCAAGTGTGGTAGATCATAGGTGGTGTAATGGTTAGCATGCTCACCTCAAGTGTGGTAGATCATTGGTGGTGTAATGGTTAGCGTGCTCACCTCAAGTGTGGTAGATCATAGGTGGTGTAATGGTTAGCGTGCTCGCCTCAAGTGTGGTAGATCATAGGTGGTGTAATGGTTAGCATGCTCACCTCAAGTGTGGTAGATCATTGGTGGTGTAATGGTTAGCGTGCTCACCTCAAGTATGGTAGATCATAGGTGGTGTAATGGTTAGCGTGCTCACCTCAAGTGTGGTAGATCATAGGTGGTGTAATGGTTAGCATGCTCACCTCAAGTGTGGTAGATCATTGGTGGTGTAATGGTTAGCGTGCTCACCTCAAGTGTGGTAGATCATAGGTGGTGTAATGGTTAGCGTGCTCGCCTCAAGTGTGGTAGATCATAGGTGGTGTAATGGTTAGCATGCTCACCTCAAGTGTGGTAGATCATTGGTGGTGTAATGGTTAGCGTGCTCACCTCAAGTATGGTAGATCATAGGTGGTGTAATGGTTAGCGTGCTCACCTCAAGTGTGGTAGATCATAGGTGGTGTAATGGTTAGTGTGCTCGCCTCAAGTGTGGTAGATCAAAGGTGGTGTAATGGTTAGCATGCTCACCTCAAGTGTGGTAGATCATTGGTGGTGTAATGGTTAGCATGCTCACCTCAAGTGTGGTAGATCATTGGTGGTGTAATGGTTAGCGTGCTCACCTCAAGTGTGGTAGATCATTGGTGGTGTAATGGTTAGCGTGCTCACCTCAAGTGTGGTAGATCATAGGTGGTGTAATGGTTAGCATGCTCACCTCAAGTGTGGTAGATCATAGGTGGTGTAATGGTTAGCGTGCTCGCCTCAAGTGTGGTAGATCATAGGTGATGTAATGGTTAGCGTGCTCACCTCAAGTGTGGTAGATCATTGGTGGTGTAATGGTTAGCGTGCTCGCCTCAAGTGTGGTAGATCATAGGTGGTGTAATGGTTAGCATGCTCACCTCAAGTGTGGTAGATCATAGGTGGTGTAATGGTTAGTGTGCGAGATAGCTCAAGTGTGGTAGATCATAGGTGGTATAATGGTTAGCATACTCGTCTCAAGTGTGGTAGATCATTAGTGGTGTAATGGTTAGCGTGCTCGCCTCAAGTGTGGTAGATCATAGGTGGTGTAATGGTTAGTGTGCGAGACGCCTCAAGTGTGGTAGATCATAGGTGGTGTAATGGTTAGCGTGCTCACCTCAAGTGTGGTAGATCATAGGTGATGTAATGGTTAGTGTGCTCGCCTCAAGTGTGGTAGATCATTGGTGGTGTAATGGTTAGCGTGCTCGCCTCAAGTGTGGAAGATCATAGGTGGTGTAATGGTTAGCATGCTCACCTCAAGTGTGGTAGATCATAGGTGGTGTAATGGTTAGCGTGCTCGCCTCAAGTGTGGTAGATCATTGGTGGTGTAATGGTTAGCGTGCTCGCCTCAAGTGTGGTAGATCATAGGTGGTGTAATGGTTAGCATGCTCGCCTCAAGTGTGGTAGATCATAGGTGGTGTAATGGTTAGCGTGCTCGCCTCAAGTGTGGTAGATCATAGGTGGTGTAATGGTTAGCGTGCTCGCCTCAAGTGTGGTAGATCATAGGTGGTGTAATGGTTAGCATGCTCGCCTCAAGTGTGGTAGATCATAGGTGGTGTAATGGTTAGCGTGCTCGCCTCAAGTGTGGTAGATCATAGGTGGTGTAATGGTTAGCGTGCTCGCCTCAAGTTTGGTAGATCATAGGTGGTGTAATGGTTAGCATGCTCACCTCAAGTGTGGTAGATCATTGGTGGTGTAATGGTTAGCATGCTCACCTCAAGTGTGGTTGATCATTGGTGGTGTAATGGTTAGCGTGCTCGCCTCAAGTGTGGTAGATCATAGGTGGTGTAATGGTTAGCATGCTCACCTCAAGTGTGGTAGATCATTGGTGGTGTAATGGTTAGCGTGCTCACCTCAAGTGTGGTAGATCATAGGTGGTGTAATGGTTTTCGTGCTCGCCTCAAGTGTGGTAGATCATAGATGGTGTAATGGTTATCGTGCTCGCCTCAAGTGCGGTAGATTATGGGTTTGAGCCCTGGTTCTGGTCAAACCAAAGAATATAAGATTGGTGTTTGTTGCTTCTCCACTAAGCACGCAGAATTAAGGAGTAAGAGCAAAGACTGGTTGGCTTGGAATTAGAATAATGTGTCCGAGTGGAGTGACATGTCTATTTGGAATTAAATGTAAAATATATTTATTAGCTCACCTTGCCAAAGGCAATGTGAGCTTTTGCCATCACTTGGCGTCCATCGTCCGTTAACTTTTCACATTTTAATCTTCTCCTCTGAAACCCCTCGGCCAAATGAACTGAAACTTGATAGGAAGCATTTATGGAAGGTCCTCTATAAATATTGCTAATTTCATCCCGATCCATTAACAAACATGGCTGCCACAGGCAATTCTTGTTTCTGATTGGCCTATTTTTAAAAATCTTCTACTCTGAAACCACAGGGCCAAATGAACTGAAACTTGGTAGGAAGCATCTATGGAAGGTCCTCTATAAATATTGCTCATTTCGTCCCGATCCATTAACAAACATGGCCGCCACAGGCAATTCATGTTTATGATTGTATACTTTATAAAAAAAAACTGTTTTTCTGTGGAAAGGGAGATAACTCTATTTTAGATATAGCTATTAGTAAAATACAGTTAGCTATGAATTGAATTACAGATAAATATGCCTCTAAAACCCCTCAGCCAAATGAACTGAAACTTGGTAGGAAGCATCTATGGAAGGCCCTCATTGCTCATTTCGTCCCAATCCATTAACAAACATGTTTCTGATTGGCTGATTTTAAAAATTCTTCTCTTCTGTAACCGTTTGGCCAAATGAACCGAAACTTGGTAGGAAGCATCTATGGAAGGTCCTCTATAAAGATTGCTCATTCCGTCCCGATCCATTAACAAACATGGATGCCACAGGCGATTCTTGTTTCTGATTGGCTGATTTTAAAAATTCTTCTCCTCTGAAACTGTTTGGCCAATTGTACCGAAACTTGGTAGGAAGCATCTATGGAAAGTCCTCTGTTGCGATTGCTTATGTCGTTATGATCCGTTAAAAAACATGGCCACCACAGGCAATTCTTGTTTCTGATTGGCCTATTTTTTTAAATCTTTTCCTCTGAAACTGCTTGGCCAAATGTACCGAAACTTTGCAGGATGCATCTATGGGAGGTCCTCTATAACGATTACTCATTTCATCCCGATCCATTAACAAACATGGCCACCACAGGCAATTCTTGTTTCTGAATGGTCAATTTCTAAAAATCTTCTCTGTAACCGCTTGGCCAAATGAATTGAAACTTGGTAGGATGCATCTATGGAGGTCCTCTATAAAGATTACTCATTTCGTCCCTATCAATTAACAAATATGGCTGCCACAGGCAAGTCTTGTTTTTTATTGGTCAATTTCTAAAACAGCTTTTCCTCTGAAGCCACTTGGCCAAATGATCTGAAACTTGATAAGAAGCATCTATGGAAGATCCTCTATAGAGATTACTCATTTCGTTTTGATCCATTTACAAACATGGCTGCCACAGGCAATTCCTGTTTTAGATTGGTCAATTTCTAAAAATCTTCTTATCTGAAACTGCTTTGCCAAAATGAACCGATATTTGGTGGGAAGCACCTATAGAAGGTTCTGTATTAAATTTCCTCAAAGCAGAATGAAAGGTGAGTTTTTATATTGGCAGTTAATTGTTTGTATCTTCTTAAAGGGAAATAATCCATCTTGTTAGTATCATCTTAAAGGGAAATAATCCATCTTGTTAGTATCATCTTAAAGGGAAATAATCCATCTTGTTTGTATCTTCTTAAAGGGAAATAATCCATCTTGTTTGTATCTTCTTAAAGGGAAATAATCCATCTTGTTTGTATCTTCTTAAAGGGAAATAATCCATCTTGTTTGTATCTTCTTAAAGGGAGATACTCCATCTTGTTTGTATCTTCTTAAATGGAAATAATCCATCTTGTTTGTATCTCCTTAAAGGGGATAATCCATCGTGTTTGTATCTTCTTAAGGGGAGATAATAAATTTTGTTTGTATCTTCTTATAGGGGAATAATCCATCTTGTTTGTATCTTCTTAAGGGGAAATAACCCATCTTGTTTGTATCTTCTTAAAGTGAAATAATCCAACTTGTTTGTATCTTCTTAAGGGGAGATAATAAATCTTGTTTGTATCTTCTTAGAGGGAAATAATCCATCTTGTTTGTATCTTCTTAAGGGGAGATAGTCCATCTTGTTTGTATCTTCTTAAGGGGAAATAATCCATCTTGTTTGTATCTTCTTAAAGTGAAATAATCCAACTTGTTTGTATCTTCTTAAGGGGAGATAATAAATCTTGTTTGTATCTTCTTAGAGGGAAATAATCCATCTTGTTTGTATCTTCTTAAAGGGAAATAATCCATCTTGTTTGTATCTTCTTAAAAGGAAATAATCCATCTTGTTTGTATCTTCTTAAAGGGAAAAATCCATCTTGTTTGTATCATCTTAAAGGGAAATAATCCATCTTGTTAGTATCATCTTAAAGGGAAATAATCCATCTTGTTTGTATCTTCTTAAAGGGAAATAATCCATCTTGTTTGTATCTTCTTAAAGGGAAATAATCCATCTTGTTTGTATCTTCTTAAAGGGAAATAATCCATCTTGTTTGTATCTTCTTAAAGGGAGATACTCCATCTTGTTTGTATCTTCTTAAATGGAAATAATCCATCTTGTTTGTATCTCCTTAAAGGGGATAATCCATCGTGTTTGTATCTTCTTAAGGGGAGATAATAAATTTTGTTTGTATCTTCTTATAGGGGAATAATCCATCTTGTTTGTATCTTCTTAAGGGGAAATAATCCATCTTGTTTGTATCTTCTTAAAGTGAAATAATCCAACTTGTTTGTATCTTCTTAAGGGGAGATAATAAATCTTGTTTGTATCTTCTTAGAGGGAAATAATCCATCTTGTTTGTATCTTCTTAAGGGGAGATAGTCCATCTTGTTTGTATCTTCTTAAAGGGAAATAATCCATCTTGTTTGTATCTTCTTAAAAGGAAATAATCCATCTTGTTTGTATCTTCTTAAAAGGAAATAATCCATCTTGTTTGTATCTTCTTAAAGGGAAAAATCCATCTTGTTTGTATCTCCTTAAAGGGAAAATTCCATCTTGTTTGTATCTTCTTAAAGGGAAATATTCTATCTTGTTTGTATCTTCTTAAAGGGAAATAATCCATCTTGTTTGTATCTTCTTAAAGGAAAAAATCCATCTTGTTTGTATCTTCTTAAAGGGAAATAATCCATCTTGTTTGTATCTTCTTAAAGGGAAATAATCCATCTTGTTTGTATCTTCTTAAAGGGAAAAATCCATCTTGTTTGCATCTCCTTAAAGGGAAAATTCCATCTTGTTTGTATCTTCTTAAAGGGAAATAATCTATCTTGTTTGTATCTTCTTAAAGGGAAATAATCTATCTTGTTTGTATCTTCTTAAAGGGAAATAATCTATCTTGCTAGTATCATCAGAAAGGGAAATAATTCATCAAAGCAAAAAACCAAATATTATGAGGGAGTAATTGATGATATCAACCATGTCTTAATCTAATACAGCTATATGTACCGTTTACTAGAATGATATCAACAATGTCTTAATCATACAGCTATATGTACAGTTTACTAGAATGATATCAACAATGTCTTAATCTAATACAGCTATATGTGCAGTTTACTAGAATGATATCAACCATGTCTTATCTAATACAGCTATATGTACAGTTTACTAGAATGATATCAACAATGTCTTAATCATACAACTATATGTACAGTTTACTAGAATGATATCAACCATGTCTTAATCATACAGCGGATAATATGAAGCAGCCGGCCGCGATACTGGTATTACCAGTATTGTAATATTTACAATACTAGTATTACCAGTATTATAATATTCACAATACTGGAAATACCAGTATTGCAAATATTACAATACTGGTAATACCAGTATTGTAACACTGTACAATACTAGAAATACCAGTATTGTAATGTTACAATACTAGTAATACCAGTATCGTACATATACAATACTGGATGTACCAGTATCATGCATTTACAATACTGGAATACCAGAATCGTTGATCTATGCACAATACCGGAAGCTCCAGTATTCTTCATCCAACAATACTGGTAATACTAGTATTGTAAAACACACGATACTGGAAGCTCCAGTATTCTTCATCCAACAATACTGGTAATACTAGTATTGTAAAGCACACAATACTGGAAACTCTAGTATTCTTCATCCAGCAATACTGGTAATACTAGTATTGTAAAACACACAATACTGGAAGCTCCAGTATTCTTCATCCAGCAATACTGGTAATACTAGTATTGTAAAACACACAATACTGGAAACTCTAGTATCTGGCAATTTGACACGAGTGGGCAGAGCCTAATTCTAACTGTAAATCACAGCTCATTGTATTTACCGTTATTACTAGGCTCCGTCCAGTCATGTCAAATTACCTTACCAATATATATCAAACTCTAAGGGACCATACAAAATATTTTGACATTACAGGGCTTTTGCCTCTTATGTTGTGTACAGCAGAAATGACGTATGAGTATGAATTATATTCAATTCTTTTAGTATAATGTAGACATAAAAACTCGGGTTAACCGGAATTCTACCTAATCTTCCAATATCTGCAATACTGGTATAACCAGTATTTTCCAGTATCTGCAATACTGGTATTACCAGTATTTTCCAGAATCTTCCAGTATCTGCAATACTGGTATTACCAGTATTTTCCAGAATCTTCCAGTATCTGCAATACTGGTATTACCAGTATTTCCCAGAATCTTCCGGTATCTACAATACTCATATTTTGGCAATGACCAGTATCTTCTAGTATTGCAGATACTGGAAAATTCTGGAAGATACTGGAATACTAGTATTTACCAGTATCTGTACCAGTATTGCAGATACTGAAAGATACTGGTAAAATACTGGTATTACCAGTATTGTGTACCAGTATTGTAGTACCAGTATCGCGGCCGGCTGCTTCATATTATCCCATACAGCTATATGTACAGTTTACTAGAATGATATCAACCATGTCTTAATCATACAGCTATATGTACAGTTTACTAGAATGATATCAACAATGTCTTAATCATATAGCTATATGTACAGTTTACTAGAATGATATCAACCATGTCTTAATCATACAGCTATATGTACAGTTTACTAGAATGATATCAACTATGTCTTAATCATACAGCTATATGTACAGTTTACTAGAATGATATCAACCATGTTTTAATCATACAGCTATATGTACAGTTTACTAGAATGATATCAACAATGTCTTAATCATACAGCTATATGTACAGTTTACTAGAATGATATCAACCATGTCTTAATCATACAACTATATGTACAGTTTACTAGAATGATATAAACCATGTCTTAATCATACAGCTATATGTACAGTTTACTAGAATGATATCAACAATGTCTTAATCTAATACAGCTATATGTACAGTTTACTAGAATGATATCAACCATGTCTTAATCTAATACAGCTATATGTACAGTTTACTAGAATGATATCAACCATGTCTTAATCTAATACAGCTATATGTACAGTTTACTAGAATGATATCAACAATGTCTTAATCATACAGCTATATGTACAGTTTACTAGAATGATGTCAACCATGTCTTAATCATACAGCTATATGTACAGTTTACTAGAATGATATCAACCATGTCTTAATCATACAGCTATATGTACAGTTTACTAGAATGATATCAACCATGTCTTAATCATACAGCTATATGTACAGTTTACTAGAATGATATCAACCATGTCTTAATCATACAGCTATATGTACAGTTTACTAGAATGATATCAACCATGTCTTAATCTAATACAACTATATGTACAGTTTACTAGAATGATATCAACCATGTCTTAATCATACAACTATATGTACAGTTTACTAGAATGATATCAACCATGTCTTAATCTAATACAGCTATATGTACAGTTTACTAGAATGATATCAACCATGTCTTAATCATACAGCTATATGTACAGTTTACTAGAATGATATCAACCATGTCTTAATCATACAACTATATGTACAGTTTACTAGAATGATATCAACCATGTCTTAATCATACAACTATATGTACAGTTTACTAGAATGATATCAACCATGTCTTAATCATACAGCTATATGTACAGTTTACTAGAATGATATCAACCATGTCTTAATCATACAGCTATATGTACAGTTTACTAGAATGATATCAACCATGTCTTAATCTAATACAGCTATATGTACAGTTTACTAGAATGATATCAACAATGTCTTAATCATACAGCTATATGCACAGTTTACTAGAATGATATCAACCATGTCTTAATCATACAGCTATATGTACAGTTTACTAGAATGATATCAACAATGTCTTAATCTAATACAGCTATATATACAGTTTACTAGAATGATATCAACAATGTCTTAATCATACAGCTATATGTACAGTTTACTAGAATGATATCAACCATGTCTTAATCATACAGCTATATGTACAGTTTACTAGAATGATATCAACCATGTCTTAATCTAATACAGCTATATGTACAGTTTACTAGAATGATATCAACCATGTCTTAATCTAATACAGCTATATGTACAGTTTACTAGAATGATATCAACCATGTCTTTATCATACAGCTATATGTACAGTTTACTAGAATGATATCAACCATGTCTTATTCATACAACTATATGTACAGTTTACTAGAATGATATCAACCATGTCTTAATCATACAGCTATATGTACAGTTTACTAGAATGATATCAACCATGTCTTAATCATACAGCTATATGTACAGTTTACTAGAATGATATCAACCATGTCTTAATCATACAGCTATATGTACAGTTTACTAGAATGATATCAACCATGTCTTAATCTAATACAGCTATATGTACAGTTTACTAGAATGATATCAACCATGTCTTAATCATACAGCTATATGTACAGTTTACTAGAATGATATCAACCATGTCTTAATCATACAGCTATATGTACAGTTTACTAGAATGATATCAACCATGTCTTAATCATACAGCTATATGTACAGTTTACTAGAATGATATCAACCATGTCTTAATCATACAACTATTTGTACAGTTTACTAGAATGATATCAACCATGTCTTAATCATACAACTATATGTACAGTTTACTAGAATGATATCAACCATGTTTTAATCATACAACTATTTGTACAGTTTACTAGAATGATATCAACCATGTCTTAATCATGCAACTATATGTACAGCTTACTAGAATGATATCAACCATGTCTTAATCTAATACAGCTATATGTACAGTTTACTAGAATGATATCAACCATGTCTTAATCATACAGCTATATGTACAGTTTACTAGAATGATATCAAGCATGTCTTTATCATACAGCTATATGTACAGTTTACTAGAATGATATCAGCCATGTCTTAATCATACAGCTATATGTACAGTTTACTAGAATGATATCAACCATGTCTTAATCATACAGCTATATGTACAGTTTACTAGAATGATATCAACCATGTCTTAGTCATACAACTATATGTACAGTTTACTAGAATGATATCAACCATGTCTTAATCATACAGCTATATGTACAGTTTACTAGAATGATATCAACCATGTCTTAATCATACAGCTATATGTACAGTTTACTAGAATGATATCAACCATGTCTTAATCTAATACAGCTATATGTACAGTTTACTAGAATGATATCAACCATGTCTTAATCATACAGCTATATGTACAGTTTACTAGAATGATATCAACCATGTCTTAATCATACAGCTATATGTACAATTTACTAGAATGATATCAACAATGTCTTAATTATACAACTATATGTACAGTTTACTAGAATGATATCAACCATGTATTAATCTAATACAGCTATATGTACAGTTTACTAGAATGATATCAACCATGTCTTAATCATACAGCTATATGTACAGTTTACTAGAATGATATCAACCATGTCTTAATCATACAGCTATATGTACAGTTTACTAGAATGATATCAACCATGTCTTAATCATACAGCTATATGTACAGTTTACTAGAATGATATCAACAATGTCTTAATCATACAGCTATATGTACAGTTTACTAGAATGATATCAACCATGTCTTAATCATACAGCTATATGTACAGTTTACTAGAATGATATCAACAATGTCTTAATCATACAGCTATATGTACAGTTTACTAGAATGATATCAACCATGTCTTAATCATACAGCTATATGTACAGTTTACTAGAATGATATCAACAATGTCTTAATCATACAGCTATATGTACAATTTACTAGAATGATATCAGCCATGTCTTATTCATACAACTATATTTACAGTTTACTAGAATGATACCAAGCATGTCTTTATCATACAGCTATATGTACAGTTTACTAGAATGATATCAACCATGTCTTAATCATACAACTATTTGTACAGTTTACTAGAATGATATCAACCATGTCTTAATCATGCAACTATATGTACAGTTTACTAGAATGATATCAACCATGTCTTAATCTAATACAGCTATATGTACAGTTTACTAGAATGATATCAACCATGTCTTAATCATACAACTATATGTACAGTTTACTAGAATGATATCAACCATGTCTTAATCATACAGCTATATGTACAGTTTACTAGAATGATATCAACCATGTCTTAATCATACAACTATATGTACAGTTTACTAGAATGATATCAACCATGTCTTAATCTAATACAGCTATATGTACAGTTTACTAGAATGATATCAACCATGTCTTAATCATAGAACTATATGTACAGTTTACTAGAATGATATCAACCATGTCCTAATCATACAACTATATGTACAGTTTACTAGAATGATATCAACTATGTCTTAATCATACAGCTATATGTACAGTTTACTAGAATGATATCAACCATGTCTTAATCATACAACTATATGTACAGTTTACTAGAATGATATCAACTATGTCTTAATCTAATACAGCTATATGTACAGTTTACTAGAATGATATCAACCATGTCTTAATCATACAACTATATGTACAGTTTACTAGAATGATATCAACAATGTCTTAATCATACAACTATATGTACAGTTTACTAGAATAATATCAACCATGTCTTAATCATACAGCTATATGTACAGTTTACTAGAATAATATCAACCATGTCTTAATCATACAACTATATGTACAGTTTACTAGAATGATATCAACCATGTCTTAATCATACAGCTATATGTACAGTTTACTAGAATGATATCAACCATGTCTTAATCATACAGCTATATGTACAATTTACTAGAATGATATCAACAATGTCTTAATTATACAACTATATGTACAGTTTACTAGAATGATATCAACCATGTATTAATCTAATACAGCTATATGTACAGTTTACTAGAATGATATCAACCATGTCTTAATCATACAGCTATATGTACAGTTTACTAGAATGATATCAACCATGTCTTAATCATACAGCTATATGTACAGTTTACTAGAATGATATCAACCATGTCTTAATCATACAGCTATATGTACAGTTTACTAGAATGATATCAACAATGTCTTAATCATACAGCTATATGTACAGTTTACTAGAATGATATCAACCATGTCTTAATCATACAGCTATATGTACAGTTTACTAGAATGATATCAACAATGTCTTAATCATACAGCTATATGTACAGTTTACTAGAATGATATCAACCATGTCTTAATCATACAGCTATATGTACAGTTTACTAGAATGATATCAACAATGTCTTAATCATACAGCTATATGTACAATTTACTAGAATGATATCAGCCATGTCTTATTCATACAACTATATTTACAGTTTACTAGAATGATACCAAGCATGTCTTTATCATACAGCTATATGTACAGTTTACTAGAATGATATCAACCATGTCTTAATCATACAACTATTTGTACAGTTTACTAGAATGATATCAACCATGTCTTAATCATGCAACTATATGTACAGTTTACTAGAATGATATCAACCATGTCTTAATCTAATACAGCTATATGTACAGTTTACTAGAATGATATCAACCATGTCTTAATCATACAACTATATGTACAGTTTACTAGAATGATATCAACCATGTCTTAATCATACAGCTATATGTACAGTTTACTAGAATGATATCAACCATGTCTTAATCATACAACTATATGTACAGTTTACTAGAATGATATCAACCATGTCTTAATCTAATACAGCTATATGTACAGTTTACTAGAATGATATCAACCATGTCTTAATCATAGAACTATATGTACAGTTTACTAGAATGATATCAACCATGTCCTAATCATACAACTATATGTACAGTTTACTAGAATGATATCAACTATGTCTTAATCATACAGCTATATGTACAGTTTACTAGAATGATATCAACCATGTCTTAATCATACAACTATATGTACAGTTTACTAGAATGATATCAACTATGTCTTAATCTAATACAGCTATATGTACAGTTTACTAGAATGATATCAACCATGTCTTAATCATACAACTATATGTACAGTTTACTAGAATGATATCAACAATGTCTTAATCATACAACTATATGTACAGTTTACTAGAATAATATCAACCATGTCTTAATCATACAGCTATATGTACAGTTTACTAGAATAATATCAACCATGTCTTAATCATACAACTATATGTACAGTTTACTAGAATGATATCAACCATGTCTTAATCATACAGCTATATGTACAGTTTACTAGAATGATATCAACCATGTCTTAATCATACAGCTATATGTACAATTTACTAGAATGATATCAACAATGTCTTAATTATACAACTATATGTACAGTTTACTAGAATGATATCAACCATGTATTAATCTAATACAGCTATATGTACAGTTTACTAGAATGATATCAACCATGTCTTAATCATACAGCTATATGTACAGTTTACTAGAATGATATCAACCATGTCTTAATCATACAGCTATATGTACAGTTTACTAGAATGATATCAACCATGTCTTAATCATACAGCTATATGTACAGTTTACTAGAATGATATCAACAATGTCTTAATCATACAGCTATATGTACAGTTTACTAGAATGATATCAACCATGTCTTAATCATACAGCTATATGTACAGTTTACTAGAATGATATCAACAATGTCTTAATCATACAGCTATATGTACAGTTTACTAGAATGATATCAACCATGTCTTAATCATACAGCTATATGTACAGTTTACTAGAATGATATCAACAATGTCTTAATCATACAGCTATATGTACAATTTACTAGAATGATATCAGCCATGTCTTATTCATACAACTATATTTACAGTTTACTAGAATGATACCAAGCATGTCTTTATCATACAGCTATATGTACAGTTTACTAGAATGATATCAACCATGTCTTAATCATACAACTATTTGTACAGTTTACTAGAATGATATCAACCATGTCTTAATCATGCAACTATATGTACAGTTTACTAGAATGATATCAACCATGTCTTAATCTAATACAGCTATATGTACAGTTTACTAGAATGATATCAACCATGTCTTAATCATACAACTATATGTACAGTTTACTAGAATGATATCAACCATGTCTTAATCATACAGCTATATGTACAGTTTACTAGAATGATATCAACCATGTCTTAATCATACAACTATATGTACAGTTTACTAGAATGATATCAACCATGTCTTAATCTAATACAGCTATATGTACAGTTTACTAGAATGATATCAACCATGTCTTAATCATAGAACTATATGTACAGTTTACTAGAATGATATCAACCATGTCCTAATCATACAACTATATGTACAGTTTACTAGAATGATATCAACTATGTCTTAATCATACAGCTATATGTACAGTTTACTAGAATGATATCAACCATGTCTTAATCATACAACTATATGTACAGTTTACTAGAATGATATCAACTATGTCTTAATCTAATACAGCTATATGTACAGTTTACTAGAATGATATCAACCATGTCTTAATCATACAACTATATGTACAGTTTACTAGAATGATATCAACAATGTCTTAATCATACAACTATATGTACAGTTTACTAGAATAATATCAACCATGTCTTAATCATACAGCTATATGTACAGTTTACTAGAATAATATCAACCATGTCTTAATCATACAACTATATGTACAGTTTACTAGAATGATATCAACCATGTCTTAATCATACAGCTATATGTACAGTTTACTAGAATGATATCAACCATGTCTTAATCATACAGCTATATGTACAGTTTACTAGAATGATATCAACTATGTCTTAATCATACAGCTATATGTACAGTTTACTAGAATGATATCAACCATGTCTTAATCATACAGCTATATGTACAGTTTACTAGAATGATATCAACCATGTCTTAATCATACAGCTATATGTACAGTTTACTAGAATGATATCAACAATGTCTTAATCTAATACAGCTATATGTACAGTTTACTAGAATGATATCAACAATGTCTTAATCTAATACAGCTATATGTACAGTTTACTAGAATGATATCAACAATTTATTATACAGCTATAATTTTAATCCAATCAAAAACACCCATTTAAGACATGTGACCGTACATTATTTTTACGTATTGTACAACCGAAAGCTGTATTTTTTCCGTATTGGACATCCAATACAGATTTTTTTCATATTGTACATTATGTAGGGGAAGTAACTCGTTGGTTTTTGTCGTCTGCTAGTAAATTATTTTTAATTGTAATCTACAATCAAATTAACTTGTTCGATATTTAACAGTTTGAGGGAAAAAAGTTGTTTAGAATAATTGTTGATCCGTTATTTTAGAGATTACGAGATCTGTATTGATACAGAACATTTTCCTAACGAAATACTGTTGTGCAGTTGTTCTATTTAGACTGTATTAAAAGTTAAACATAAAATTGTTGTTATAGTATTGATCATTTCAGCTGTATGATAAATAGGTCATTATACAGTGTTATGTACAATATGGAAAAATATTGTACTCGTCCGTATTGTATTGAAAACCCGTATTGGACTCGATGCCTGCGGCGTCTCGTCCAATACCGGTTTTCAATACAATACAGACTCGTACAATATCTTTCCATATTGTACATAGCACTGTATAATAATAACCTATTAGTCTTAATCATACAGCTATATGTACAGTTTACTAGAATATATTATTCTACAAGTATTTTGTTTTATATATATTTCAGGGTGATGATTTTGATAGCTCACAAGGTTTGTTAGGAGGATCAGTAAACAGACTGTCTAACATGGTAGCTGCCAACAGGGGGAACAGGAAGTTAATGTGTTATCTCATTATTGGAGTCCTCCTATTGTTCTTCTTGTCATATTATCTAATAACTAAAGTGACTGGTTGATAGTTGAATGTATTGTGTTTAACTATTAGGAAATGTGTGTGTGGTAATTGATATGAATTATTTAATAAGAAATAATGTTTTATAAAAGTTTCAACTTCGAGAGAAAGAAGTTCATAAACTGACATGCAAAATTAAGTATTAAAGATTAAACAAGCATGAAGATCAAATTTCTAAACTGTAAATCACTGATACAGTATTAAAATCAAGTCAGAGAAAAAATGTTTCAGTTCAGGAAATTGCAATGGTTTTTTTTTGTGCATTCATTTTTCAGTAATAGGATCAGTATGGTCGGTAGTAACAATTCTGGTTGATCGGGAAACCTGAAACACATAATTTTTCTTTTGGGCCTTAGTTTTTATGATGGTGGTTTGACAGACAGGATTATTGTGTAATTGTTGTTTATTTGTTATATAATTTTTAAGCTGTTATTTGATGTGATAAATGACAATTATTATACATGTACATGTATTTAAATGGACAAGAGTCATTTGATGTTGTTGGGGATCAATAGTAGGGGGGTGGGGGTCATTTTTGGTAAAGAAAAAAAAAAGGGTACAGGGGTGCAGCTGTGGTTTAAAAACCACCTGTATTCTTATATCCACTCAGTACGAGGATCATACCCATTCATAAATTGTGCAGTATTGATGACCCACTCATCTATTGTGTAGTAGTAGTGAGCCACTCATAAATTAGTCTAAAACCCTAAATAAACACACAATACATGATCCTGATTAAAAAGTGACCAGAAAAAGCTGCATTTGTAAGACCAATATTATATATCAAAGCTTTGTTGTAAAAAGCTTGGTGCTTGTGGAAATATCACTTGTTGATAAATCATAGCTGAAAAATCCTCACCCACTGGTTTATATTGGGATCCCCACCCACTGGTATATATTGGGATCCTCACCCACTGGTATATATTGGGATCCCCACCCACTGGTATATATTGGGATCCACACCCACTGGTATATATTGGTATCCCCACCCACTGGTATATATTGGGATCCTCACCCACTGGTATATATTGGGATCCTCACCCACTGGTATATATTGGGATCCCCACCCACTGGTATATATTGGGATCCCCACTCACTGGTATATATTGGGATCCCCACCCACTGGTATATATTGGGATCCTCACCCACTGGTATATATTGGGATCCTCACCCACTGGTATATATTGGGATCCTCGCCCACTGGTATATATTTTGGTAATTTTTTTTTTTAAAGTAATGTAGATTTGTTAACAAATACAGAGATCATATGTCAATCAAATCTTGAATGAAATGGATTCCTGTATAAGCTGAAAATTATATGTGATGCCATTGTCTTAAATCATTACAATACAGTATGGTAAACCCCTGTCTATAACAAACACCTGTCTATACTAAACACATGTCTATTCTAACCACCTGCCTATTCTAACCACCTGTATATACTAAACACCTGTCTATGCTAATCATCTGTCTATTCTAACTACCTGTCTATACCAAGCACCTGTCTATACTTAACACCTGCCTATTCTTAACACCTGCCTATTCTAACCACCTGTCTATACCAAACACCTGTCTATACTAAACACCTGTCTTTTCTAAACACCTGATTATTCTAAACACCTGTCTATACTAAACACCTTTATATTCTAAACACCTGTCTATTCTAACCACCTATATATACCAAACACCTGTCTATGCTAAACACCTGTCTATTCTAAACACCTGTCTATACTAATCATCTGTCTATTCTAACTACCTGTCTATGCTTAGCACCTGTCTATTCTAAACACATGACTATACCAAGCACATGTCTATGCTTAACACCTGCCTATTCTAATTGCCTGTTTATACCAAACACCTGTCTATGCCAAACACCTGTCTATACTAAACACCTGTCTATTCTAAACACCTGACTACCAAGCAGATGTCTATACCAAACACCCGTCTATACTAAACACCTGTCTATTCTAATCACCTGTTTATACCAAACACCTGTCTATACTAAACACCTATCAATACTTAACACCTGTCATTCAAGGGTGTTATTTGTAATGATTTATGTACATTTATATAATTGATTTCATTTTAATTTATTTTTTATACATTAAATAAAGTATTAATTTTACATATTTTAAGCTTGTGCTAACATATGTTGTACTGATCTATCTGGAGATATATTTGTGTTTTTCAGAGCTTATATATATGTGCTTCTGTATATTTGTATGTACTTCTGTATATAGTATGCTTGTGTTGTCACTTTCAGCAATGTTTCAGCTATGTTGTGACCACATGACTTATTAGAGCAGGAAAGATTAGACAGATATAACAAACTGAATATTAGTTATCATAACACACTACTGACTATTAGAATACATTGTTTGTGTTATCTACTCTTTAAATCCAGTACTCATTTCTAATATACATAACTGTATCGGTGGCGTAATGCTTAGCGTGCTCGCCTCAAGTGTGGTAGATTGTGGGTTCAAGCCCCGGTCGGGTCAAACCAAAGACTATAAAATTAGTATTTGTTGCTTCTCCGCTAAGCACGCAGCATCAAGAAGAAAGAGCAAAGACTGGTTGGCTCGGAATCAGAATAATGTGTCCGAGTGGAGCGACATGTCTACCCGTGAACTGTTGTTTCAGTAAGCTAGCACTATAAAAATCCAACTCAGCTCTTTGGTCTAGTACCAAGCCTACCTCATCATTATCTCATTGAAAAAGAACTTGTTCTCAGCATGATATAGCTGAAAAATTGATGAGTTGGTGTTAAACAACGATCACTCACTCTAATATACATTGTTATTACTTTTAAACTTAGATTTCTTGTAAACAATGTGTAATTATGGGAATAAAGATATTTTTTTGTAAATTTAGATTGTTTTTGGTAAATGCCAACTTATTACAGGTGTAACATGGAAAAATTGACATCATAGTAAAAATAGACCTGGTCCAAATTTATACAAAGTAAAAATAGACCTGGTTCAAATTGACATCATAGTAAAAATAAACCTGGTCCAAATTTATACAAAGTAAAAATAGACCTGGTTCAAATTGACATCATAGTAAAAATAGACCTGGTCCAAATTTTTACAAAGTTTATTTTCACTTGTTACACAAGAATCACAGTGTTTTACAAACTATTTTTACAATAGATTAATTTTATGTCATATCTAGAATACTATATTTATTACAACAATTTGACAGACAATACAATGAGCGAAAGAAAAATGACAAAAGGACAAACAATGATCTACAAAACACTACACAGAAAACTAAAGATCGAGTAACATGAACCCTACTGAAAATCAGGGGTCAACTCAGGTTCTCCGGAAGGGAGAGCAGTTCCTGCTTTACATGTGGGATCCGTCGTGTTATTTTTGTTACAAACCCAGTAATAAGAGATGAAGAGGAAAGACCAGATTGTGATAAAGACAAACAAAACATATCTATGATCATTCATGATACAGATATTCAGCAAAGGTTAACCAAGGTGGCGACCATAACATGTTGAAGTGATGACTTCAAGTTAACTCCTAGGAACCCTTGTTTCAATAGCTTCCATGTTAGCAGCAACCCCCCATCAAGGAAATTATGACAGGAACCACAAGCTCTGGGATATTGAATGAACTACAAAATATGACAGACACGTACCAGGTATTTCATGCACAAATTAGGACCTACATGTACCAGGTATTATCAAATAACTTGCATTTGTTTATTGTTTGATGTTTTGAAATAATCTGTTTTAAATGTAAAAATGTAACCACAACTTCTGACTGAATCACTCCCTGAGTATGTTAACATGGGCAGAATTAACCAGCAATACTTCAGACTAATAGTGAAAGTATGTCCCCTGACATATGTTGATTCCATGTTCCATAAATATTTGTATTCTTCTAAATAATAAATAATTATATAGCACTATTCCTTTCTAAATTAAAAACATGTAATATCATAACTTGTTTTTTCTTATTTTCTCGTGAAATTCTAATTATCACGTTATATATATAGTCTTATGCTTAGAATCTATGATCTAATGAATAAACTTAAGCTTAAATCAAATTTTGACCTCATATTTTGAGAAAGGGTCAGATTCGTCTTGACTTAAGCTAACTATTACATAAAAGATTGTTTGTTAAAAGTCCGATTATATATAAACCATACCGTTCTATATATATTTAGAAAGCAAGGTTATTCAACCATGAAATAAAATCATTCAAACTTTAAATGAAAATTTTTTACTATTTATGAAATCGCAAATCACCCCTGACGGCGACGAACAAACACTATATTTATTTATAATATGTGGGATCATTGACTGAGAAGTAAGAATTATGAAGAAGAATTGGGATGTGTACTAGATAAATATGACATGGAAATGTTTGTTTTATATGACGAAAATAACGAGACTGGCAACTGTCGCTGTCCCGGGTAGTGTTGTTGTTTATGAGACAAGAAAGTCCAACAGAAGAGGGTTCGCCCCGTGGATTATGGACCCGGATAGTTCGACTATCACAAAATGGGATAATGACTGGGACAGGTATTGAATTATTATTATTTAATATTAGATGTAAAATCGCCGATGACATGTTATCACAATATCAATCAAAGGAACGATTCGATTATCGTCCAGCAATTTCCTGTTTAGTGTGATACTAAGAATTGGTTGAGAAATAAGGTTAGCTACTTTTTTTTTAAACATTCATCCAATCTTAAGTGGTGTTTGGAGAATAGCGTGTAAACAAAGTGTTAGCATACATAATTTAAATACACCACTTTGGGTTAATATAATGTTATGGTTGAATGATTGATTGTTGTTTAACATTAAGTGTGAGCAGTATATTTCAGTTACAACCATGGCGGGAACAAGTGTCAGTTACAACCATGGCGGGAACAAGTGTCAGTTACAACAATGGCGGGAACAAGTGTCAGTTATAACCATGGCGGGAACAAGTTCAGTTACAACCATGGCGGAAACAAGTTCAGTTACAACCATGGCGGGAACAAGTTCAGCTACAACCATGGCGGGAACAAGTGTCAGTTACAACCATGGCGGGAACAAGTGTCAGTTACAACCATGACGGGAACAAGTGTCAGTTACAACCATGGCGGGAACAAGTGTCAGTTACAACCATGGCGGGAACAAGTTCAGCTACAACCATGGCGGAAACAAGTTCAGTTACAACCATGGCGGGAACAAGTTCAGCTACAACCATGGCGGGAACAAGTGTCAGTTACAACCATGGCGGGAACAAGTGTCAGTTACAACCATGGCGGGAACAAGTTCAGTTACAACCATGGCGGGAACAAGTTCAGTTACAACCATGGCGGGAACAAGTTCAGCTACAACCATGGCGGGAACAAGTTCAGTTACAACCATGGCGGGAACAAGTTCAGTTACAACCATGGCGGGAACAAGTTCAGCTACAACCATGGCGGGAACAAGTGTCAGTTACAACCATGGCGGGAACAAGTTCAGTTACAACCATGGCGGGAACAAGTTCAGTTACAACCATAGCGGGAACAAGTTCAGTTACAACCATGGCGGAAACAAGTTCAGTTACAACCATGGCGGGAACAAGTTCGGTTACAACCATGGCGGGAACAAGTTCAGTTACAACCATGGTGGGAACAAGTTCAGTTACAACCTTGGCGGAAACAAGTTCAGCTACAACCATTTTGAAGCTATTATATTCTATCCTTGATTTCCACTTCCTTTCCACCTGACTCGCAGCACCTTCCACTCTCGGTCCTAAGTTTCCCGACTCCCGGATCCCTACCATTCTGTCTACCCCAGGGGCGGATCCCCACCATTCTGTCTACCCCAGCGGCTGATCCCCACCATTCTGTCTACCCCAGGGGCGGATTCCCACCATTCTGTCTACCCCAGGGGCGGATCCCCACCGTTCTGTCTACCCCTGGGGCGGATCCCCATCATTCTGTCTACCCCAGGGGCGGATCCCGACCATTCTGTCTACCCCAGGGGCGGATTCCCACCATTCTGTCTACCCCAGGGGCGGATCTCCACCATTCTGTCTACCCCAGGGGCGGATCTCCACCATTCTATCTACCCATTCCTATAATGACATATATAATACACCTACAATAATTATCATTTATCTTTTCTTTTTCACAGAAGAGACAATGGAAGTTTAGTCAACACAAACAAAGATTCAAACCAACATACGTACGTACCAACATCAAACAGACACATATTCTTGATTCGACATGGGCAGTACAATGTAGAGGGGGAGGTCGACAAGAACCAAGGGTTAACTAATCTTGGTACGTATAACAACCAATGAAAGGAAAATCACCAAACCGCATAAATGCTTGTTTGTGTGTTTAATTCGATTTTCGACTTGTTGTCCTTATGAACTTTAATATCTTCCGTTTGTCGGCTTTGTAAACAAACGAGCAATTTATTGATTAAGTATAATCTTATTAGCGCGTGCGCTGGTCCATGTGGCTGACTTTCCCGTCGTAAATGTACGTGTTGATGAATTATCGTCTGTTCGAATTTGGCAGCATAAATTGTGTGCGACATTGTCCGCAAGCGTAATTTTTTTTATCGTCTTCCAATCAAAGTATACTACCGTATTTGTACTCTTAGACATAACAATACTGTTTTACATCTCAGTAACAAACACTCATTCTGTAATATAGTTGATAAGATGTACAATATTGTTGCACCTTCAGATTTTCTCTATGGATTATAAAATCATACAATATTTATTTTTGCCAAGAATAGACTAGTATCAGGTCAATCATTGTGTATTTATGGGGTGAATACTCTGAATTATACGAAGAAACTGACGTTTTCGGATATAAACTTAATCATTTTGTCGCCAAGCTGCAATTAGAAATATCATTCATTTATAGGAAAAGAGCAAGCATTGATGGTGGGCAAAAGACTAAGAGAATATGGTTATAAGTACACACGTATTGTAAGTTCTAGTTTAAAAAGAGCTAAAGAAACCACGAGTATTATACAGAAAAGTCTAGAATCAGTTAAACACGAGGAAACAGACTTACTGACGGAGGGAGCACCAATGAAACCAGAACCACCGGTAGAGTGGAGCATAGATAAAGATGTAAGTATTATAAACGTACTCTAATTGACCACAATCCATATCCTCCTCTTAATCCTTGGCTGAGGGGAGGAGGCGGGTTATAACTCTTGTCTAGCGAATATGCAAATTAGCTAGTCTGTATAACACATCCGATTTATAGATTATCAACGTACTATTCAATGTTTACGTATGTCAACTGTGGGGTTAATCCCTTTGACTTGTGAACTGTGGTGTCAATCCCTTTGACCTGTGAACTGTGGGGTCAATCCTTTTACTAGAATGTCAATGTTTTCTGCCAGAACTCTCTTTTCGTTTTCACTCACTACAGTACCATTCTAATTAGTTCTTACAATAACTGTAAGATAAAACCTTTGGTCCTTTGTTTGTATAAGTTCTAATGTATATAAGTGTAAGAAAATATTATTATTTTAATTGTTCTTGCACAATAATCCGGCTGTTGGACAATAAATTGTAAAGACACTATTCACTTTCCAAAGTGTTAAAAGATAGATGTACATGTAATTAATTTGAAACTGAAATTGAATCGGTTTGATTTGGTTTCTGGTGTTTAACGCCACATACAACAATATTTCAGTTATATCGTGGCGGTAAGTTTTTTTGGTTGAAACCGGAGGACCCGGAGAAAACCACCGACCTTCCGCAATTCACTGACAAACTTTATCACATAATGTTGTATCGAGTACACCTCGCCATGAACGGGATTCGAAATCACAACATTAGCGGTGACAGGCACTGATTACACAGGTAGTTGTAAATCCAACTACCATGTGGTCATGACCACGACGACCCGTAATGTATGATAGTAAGTAGGTAAAGTAATCAACAAGTTTCTGAGGTACAGCTTCCACAATAACTAAAACATTTGGACGACTGCTTACCCACCTGCCGGGCGGATATTACCAATCTAATAGTGTGATCTGTCCATAAAAAAAACCGGCTATGAAGTTCAACATGCATTTATGAAAAGGAATGCCTGTCTCTATCTGTAGTAGTCTTTTTTATAAACAATGGGATACAATTTCAGCAATAACTTATAGATATTTTTACGAGTTTATTTTATATTCAATTTTACTTGTAGCCTTTTTACCAAGACAGTGTCAGGATTGAAGCAGCATTTAGACGCTTTGTACACAGAGCAGAACCAACACAAAAAGAAGATAGTTATGAAATTTATGTTTGTCATGCAAACGTTATACGATATTTTGTTATTAGGTAAGTTATCTATTGTAGAAGTCATATCAAATGATCATGGATGTTTAATACCAGTTATCACATATTTATAAGTAATAACGTCAATTTTGCCCATACGTAAACACCGGAAGTGCCACAGTGATATCTGCCATCGGGGCAAAACTCTAATAACACGATATCAAGCCTCTCGTGAGCCCCATGACGTTACTTCCGCCCAACTGTTAATCGTCGTTGGGAAAATGTCGACGTTCAGCGAGGAAAGATTTATTGGCGTTTCGGAAGCAGAACCGTTAACCGATATTGATCACTGACTCATATCCATAAGTTTGGTGTCTGTGTGGGAAGTTAAATTTGTTCTTTTTAATTCAATGTTGAAATATGTGATAAATAGATTAATGCATGCCTTTTTCAATATCAGGACTGTTATCATCCCTCGACCGATATCAACCCTCGGGCTAAAGCCCTCTGGCCGATATCGATCTCTCGGGATGATAACAGTCTTGATATGGAAAAGGGCATGCATTAATCTATAATTTATGCAAGATCAAATTTATTGATGAAGGAAAACCATCTTTACCAGCCAAGGGTTAGATCAACATCACATCTTCTTCACTCTTAGTCTTGGAAGCGTTAGCCTGATTTTGGTGGTCACACGGTGGCGGTTTTAGCTAGATCCAGAAATCGATAGCTACAACCAATCAGAATGCCTGTTGCAAAAAAAAACACGTGTTTTACAGGAACATGCTAACATAATACGGACCCGTGGTTTGCTTTGTCATTAAAGACTGGCAAAATAAACACATGCTATTTTGGGGGATAGACGAATTTAGTGTTTTCAGTTAGTTGTGTACATATGACATGTAGTGAAATGAATGTCCTGTGTTGATTTACTAACTACTAGTACAATCAGTGTCTATCACCACTAAAGCCGTGAGTTCGAATACAACTCTATGTGATTAAGTTGGTCAGTGACATGTGGCATGTCGGTGGTTTCCTCCACCAATAAAACTGACCGTCACGATATAACTGAAATATTGTTGAAAAGGGCGTAGGAGACAGACTATAAGGAGAAAACAACAGAATTACCGCAGATCACTGACAAATTTCAAATTATTACGTGAAGTTGTATCGACTACACCCCACCACGGCGGAAATCGAACCCGTAACTCTAGTGACATTAATTGCATTTGGATATAAAAATAAACTATTATAATATCAAAACGTTGGGAACTCCTTGGGGGTGTAATGGTTAGCGAGCCCCGGTCGGGTCAAACCAGTCTATAAATTTGGTATTAGCTGCTTCTCCGCTACGCATGCAGTATTAAAGGAATAAGAAGTTAAACTGGTTTTTTTCAGAATCAGGGTAGTGTGTCAGAGAGAAGCAACATGCCTGCACGTATCACAAAAGACATCGGCTATCAAACTGATTATCTTTAGCGAACCGTGGCGTATGTCCATGGTTACATAAAGTCATATTTAAGTTGTCATTTGAATACTTTTCTTTCTTAAAATAGTGCATGTGAAATTTATTCCTATCAAATATGGTCCATGGACTTGTCACTTAAATATTACTAATAACTTTATTTCATAACTTAACCAATTTCACACCAGGACTTTTTTTTACTGTTACACAATTTATCATGTTATTTCCTTAACATTTAACATAGCATAAACATTACAGATCTCTACAACTACCTCCCCAAGCATGGCTAAGGATGACGTTAAATCATGGTAGTATAACATGGTTAACAGTCCACCCGACTGGAGAGGTTACTCTTCGAAGATTAGGAGACACGGGGTTTATGCCTGTAAGTTTTTAAATTTTAGATTAGAGGAAAGCAAGTAAGATAACCAATTCAACTATTTTCATTTTTTCCTTTTGTATTTTTAAGACAAAAAAAAAGATAAAAACAAAGGAAAAAATCTTTCTTTAATAGGATTACTCTTGTATATTAGTGTTTGCCATTAATATACATTTCAGTTTAAAACTAAGTTGTAAATGTCCGTTTTGACAAAGTTTCAACGAAGAACAACATACTTTACTGACCGTCTGTTACAAGTTTGATGCTCCTTGTAGAAAAACTGTACCGGTGGTGTAATGCTTAATCATTCTCTATCCAGAGTTGTCGTTCCTGCTACGCTGCACAACATCTCTGTCAACGCCCATTTTACAAGATTTTTGTAAAATGTAGAAACAGTCAAAACAAATGTACTTAAAATTGTTTTAATTACTGTAAATATCAATAAAGATGAAAAATAAATCTCTCATTTCAAATCAATTCTCTCTTAAAAATGATTCCCCCCCCCCCCCCACTTCTTGGAGAACTATTTTGCGGAGGTAAAAATTAAAAAGTTAAAAACGATCACAAATCATTTTTAGGAGAGAATTTATTTGAAATGAGTGACTTATTTTCATCTTTATTGATATTTACAATAATTAAAACAATTTTAAGTACATTTTTTTACTGTTTCTAAATTTTACAAAAATCTTGTAAAATGGGCGTTGACAGATGCAGTGTAGCGTAGCAGGAACGACAACTCTGGATAGAGAATGATGCTTAATGTGTTCGCCTCGAGTGCGGTAGATCGTGGGTTCGAGCTCTGATCAATTCAAACTAAAAATTATAAAATTGGTATTTGCTGCTTCTCCGATCAGCACGGATCATGTAACAAGTAAGATTGGTATGGAATTGGGATATTGTGTCCGAGTGGAGCGACATGTCTACCCCACACTAATGTTTCAATGAGTTAAGTGTGTTGGTCTACTATCATCATCATCTCATTGAAATATAGCTGGTTCACCCGCTGCTATACCTAAAAAGTTAAACAATACTTACACACCTATATAGAAACTATGGCACCCCGATAAAGACATTTCTTGATATTATTTATAGCTTCAGAATAATGGAAGAATCGTATACATGTAGTTGCCATATTATGTGGACTTTATCATTGTGCATTTACTTATTCTTTTTTATCAATTTCTGTTCCAGGTCGAGTTTTGTACAACTTATAATTTTCCTGAAGATGTTGTTGATTAAAGGTGATACATGTGGAGTTTATAGTACATTGTAGTAAAATACATACCCCAAAAAACGTGCAAAGAAAACCTTGTAGAATTAAATGTTTAAACCAATAAACTAGAAAACTAATTTTCAAAACTTTCTTCCTGTGACTAAAAAAATCACCAAATGTTCTATTGTAAATGTTATTTCTATACATTTTATTTGTACATAAAACTAAAAGAATTATAACTATCATTATTCATTTTGAATATCTACTTCCGACTTGACATTAAGACATCCCTGTCATTATTTATTTTGAATATCTACTTCCGACTTGACATTAAGACATCCCTGTCATTATTTATTTTGAATATCTACTTCCGACTTGACATTAAGACATCCCTGTCATTATTTATTTTGAATATCTACTTCCGACTTGACATTAAGACATTCCTGTCATTATTCATTTTGAATGTCTACTTCCGACTTGACATTAAGACATTCCTATCATTATTCATTTTGAATATCTACTTCCGACTTGACATTAAGACATTCCTGTCATTATTCATTTTGAATGTCTACTTCTGACTTGACGTTGACACAATCATGTGATTCTGTAACACAGTCTTCTGGTTCAGTATGTTCTGACTTTATATAAACGTCTTCAGTAAAGTCTGTATTGTTCATATCAATCTCCTTCAGATCTCCAGAGAATTCTGTCAGATCTATGAATGACCCCGCCTCGGAGATTTCAATACTTAGATCTGACGAGCCACGCTTTCTTCTTTGTTGAATTTTGCCTAATCTCTTGTCTAGAAGGTACTTCCTTCTATTCTGAAGAGCTTCTCTTAACCTCGTAAATAAAATATTCTGACTGTTTGAAAGTTGTGGTGCTAAAGAAACGATAAATTTGTAGAATTCCTTTCTTTGTGGTAGTGATATTTCGTGCAGACAAGGTGCATCTTTCCAGACACCTGCAGAATGTGCAGCATTTCTGATTAGTATTCCACCCAATCTCTGGGCTTCAGTTGGCTTCGAAAAACGTGACCTTTTTGATAACAGTTCATCTGCTGAAAATGACTTGACTTTTTGTGACATAATATTCCAAGCATACGTACAATCATAGTTCAAACCATAAATGTTGGACCCACCAAGTTGTGGCCCGGGGTGGTTTATAGATGGCCCGGGGTGGGCTGTAGACGTCGATTGAACAGTACTGGAATTCGGAGAAGACACAGATACATTTGACCATTTAGTTTTCGATAAATGTTCTGCAGACGTGTGTTTATTTGAAAGTGACACTAATGCATCAACTGCGCAGTCGTAAATGTTTCTTTGGTTATCATCGACATTGCCGTGAGATTTTCTAGCACTAGCAGGTCTGTATTCATCAGTACTTGAAACTCTTTCAATCATTAATTCTTTAGAAGGTGATTTTACTTCATAATTTTCTGTTTTCTTGACAGGAGAAGAAACTGTGTGGGTAGGAGGTACAAAAGCTTGGTTTTTATGAATCTGTAAAGGAACAACGCCGCTATTTTCTTCTTTCACAAGTGAAATAACTCGACGATTTTGTTGCTGGTGGTGTTGACTATAAACAGCTCCATGTGAACTAATCACGTGTTTGTTTGGAACTGGTCCTACTTTAGTGGGAGGACTAAATTGTTGTTCGTAGGTTTTATTTATTGTTGAACTTTGAACTTGGTGTGTCTGATGCGTAGATGTTTGTAGTCTGGTAGGGGAGACAACCGCTGGCGTTGTTTGACTATCGGTTGATTTTTGTTCTCTTAGTGCTTTTCGTATTGTAAATCTGTCTTTAAAAACAGAAAATGCATCCTGAATATCATCTTCACAAAACTCAAGCAGCATCTGTCCTGTTATTTCATTATCTGAAAATATATCATGGTGGAATAATATCAATTTCTTTATTATGCAAAGAAATTTACATCCATATTTGGGTGAATATTTGTTTAATGTCAAGTGTACAGTATTTCAGCTATATTTATTTATAACAAGAAAAAGTTGAAACAATACTCCTCGTGAAGGTAGAGGGCTGGCACCCATCCATTTGCAAAATGGTTTTTGTTCTCAAATTTAGACTTACATAATAATAATGTTCATGTATTCAGCTATGATTTAACATACTTCCAAATTTAAATCGCTATAATGTGAGATGTCATTTTTATGGAGGAAATCTGAGTAACGAGAAAACGATCGACCTGTCATAAGTCGCCGACAAACTTAACCACACAAAATGTTGTATCGAGTACACCTTATCACGAACAGGACTCGAACTGACAACTTTAATCTGATAGGTACTAGTGATTGCATATTTGATGTAAATCAAGAATTAATACAAGTCACTTTCTTATTAATATTATAACATTACCATGTTCACTTCCATCTAGTATCGACTTTAACTCTGCTTCTATCATTTTCATATTAGATTTAAGGGCCCGGGTGGCTCAATGAGCTAGGTAGCTGGATTACCTAACAACTCATACAAGCCTATCACCAATACGACGTGGGTTCGCGCCCGGCTTTGTAAATTACAAAAAAAAAGTGCACTCGACTCGCAGCCGCAAGTGATAAAGCTTACCAGTTGCTTACCCATGGTCAATGGTTCTCTCCGGGTACTCCGGCTTCTTCCACCACTAAAACTGGTCGCCATGATATAGCTGGACTATTGCTGAAAGTGGCGTTAACCACCAAAAATCAATCAATCAATCATATTAGATTTTAGAACAGTTCTAACGATGTGGTATTTTTTTGTTTTTCATGTTTTTATTTCAATAAATTGTTGCTATGAATTATGAAATCTTGACTGACCGTTTATATTTATTATCCCCATGCTGTGCAAGATACGAGAGGTTTGGTGTTGTCATTAGTTCACCTCTATAGGTAAAATGTTTTAAAGGTAAAATATGGTTAAAATCCAATCTAATTAAAATAAGACGTTTGTTGTATCATTTTTTTTTACATTTTGGCGATACACTATAAAAAACTAGTGTATGGCCAAAGAATAAACGCCTACTTTAATTAGACTGGTTTCAGGTATCGACTTCTCTGTACATTTTGAGAGGCTAAAAACTCCGAAAGAATGCTCTCTTTATGTCAATCAATCAATAAATCAATCAATTCAATATAATGCAAATGTAACTGTTCCACAAGATAAAGAACAGTTGAATATAATCATAGAAAATGCAATTAAAATAATAGGAGAGTCAGTCTCCATAATGTTACAAGAAGAGTTTGAAGATACCAAAGGTCGGAATCCGTATATTGAATAGGAACAGACAACACAATGACCAAAAGAAAAGGTACAAAAGGACAAACAATGATCTACAAAATATAAATAATGATATAAAACTAAAGATCGAGTATCACGAACCCCACTAAAATCCGGGGGTGAACTCAGGTGCTCCGGAAGGGTAATCAGTTCCTGCTCCACTAGTGACACCCGTCGTGTTAATCTAGTTACAAACCCGGTGATAAGTCATGAATGAGGAAAGGACTGGGAAGCGTTAAGACAAGTGGAACATATATGTCATTTGTGACACAGATACGGGTATTCCATAACGGTCAACAAAGTCATGGTGGCGACCGTAAAACTTTCGAAGTGATGACTTCAACTTAACTAAGAGGAACCCTTGGTTCAGTAGCTTCATTGTTAGCAAACTCTGGAATATCGTATCAACTGAGAGATGTACCCCATATGCAGGTGCTGCTGGAATGTTGCTATTGTATATGAATGGAAAGTTCAACACTGGTTTTATGTCGTTCTCATCATGCTTGAAACGAGTGCCGAGTACTGAGTAGTGAAGCAGAGCCGTCAAATCGTTATCTTTACTGACTTTACTTCCCTCTCAACTTGTTTTTAGTTGTTCACATACCCATCAGAGTCCGCACATATATTCAACGTTCTACGTCTATGAGAGAGGAGGATACTATTACTACAGTCGAAACACGTCTTTCGCGAATGATGCATACATTTTATATTTGCTATTTTGGGACATTAGTTACCATAAACATTATACTGTAGAAAAAGGGGGGGGGGGTTCATAACACCATCTACCCCCTCCTAGACCCCCCTGTCTCACACAACACCTCCTAAGACCTCCTTTATCAATACAGTACATATCTTACCTGTTATACTTTTTTGTCCAGTCTCAGACAACCCTTTACTCGCCAGGAACATGGACAGCTCTTTATAATTCATCCTCCATAGTACACTCATGGCTGACTCTCTAACGTTATCAATGAATTAGGTCACCCTGTAGTTAATGTCTTTGTTCAGATACACCAATAATCTTAATATCTGTCTATATTCTGTTTTACTTAAATGTCCATGATACAAATACAATTATATCCCTGCATTATTTACATGTAAAATGTAATCATGTTTAAGTTATAAGTGTCCAGCTATGAATCTGTAATACGGTGAACAAACAATGATAAAACGTAATGGCCATGAACTATGACTAAAATTAATAGGTTTGCGAACATATAATTATAGTCTATTTCATACTTGTCATAAAATCAATACTTGAGGCCATTACATTACATGATATATAGTCTGTTTTTAATCAATCTTGATATTGTGTCTGTAAATCAATATTTTAATACTGTCATTAAAAAACAATTATATTTGTACTTTAGATTAATAGTTAGGATATGTTAAAATAAGAAATATTTATTTCTCAATAAAGTGAATGATTAATAAAATACTTGAGATAGATCTGGAGGTTTCGTTAGAAAACCTCAAATTAAACGACAGCAAATAATATTGTTACATGTGTATATATGTTACAGTAAATAAGTGTAACCAGTAATTACACGTAAAAACTGAAAAAACAGTAAATACACGTAATCCCTAATTTCCTTAGTAATTACTCGTATTTACTGAAATTGTTCAGGAATTACACGTAATTAGTATTTACTAGCAAAAATTTAAAGTTTTACGCTTATTTACTGACTGATCATTACATCTTGTAAACAGTGTTCTAAGCATCTATTAATATAAAAAAAAATAGGGATATTAAATATTTTACTCGCGTTTTTAATTTGGTATTTAAAATGTTATACTTCTTAAAAAAGGAATTCGTATTCGTCAAAATTTAAGGGAAGATTATTATTATTTAGACAGGTACATATACTTTATTATATTTGTTCAGTCATTTTAATATGCTTGGAATCAGGATAATGTGTCCTAGTGAGGTGACATGTTTATCCGCGGAATGTTATCTCAGTCAGCTAGCACTATAAAATTCCAACTAAGTGTGTTGGTATAATACAAAGCGAACCTCTTTATTATCTCATTGAAAAAATTAACTTGTTCTCTCCATGATTATATAGAGGAAATAACACAGGTGGGGTTTAAAGTGAGACGGGGGGGGGTATACTTCTCAAAGGGGGCATCTTCCATATTGTATTGGTAAGCCAGCTTGTACTTCGATGATCCCGCAGCCTTTATAAATATTTGTAATTTTAGAAATGCCTACACATGTGATATATTTCCTGGTAAGTTCCGTGTTGCTCATCGTTTTAGTTTTCAGCGCTGTGTTTTTTTGTTTTTTGTTTTTGTCTTCGTTCTGTGTCTTCTGTACACGATGTTGCTAGTTTCTCTGGTTTGTCCATTCTTCATTGTACATTCAGTTTTCTTTGTCTTCGTTCTGTGTCTTCTGTACACGATGTTGCTAGTTTCTCTGGTTTGTCCATTCTTCGTTGTACATTCAGTTTTCTTTGTCTTCGTTCTGTGTCTTCTGTACACGATGTCGCTAGTTTCTCTGGTTTGTCCATTCTTCATTGTACATTCAGTTTTCTTTGTCTTCGTTCTGTGTCTTCTGTAAACGATGTTGCTAGTTTCTCTGGTTTGTCCATTCTTCATTGTACATTCAGTTTTCTTTGTCTTCGTTCTGTGTCTTCTGTACACGATGTTGCTAGTTTCTCTGGTTTGTCCATTCTTCATTGTACATTCAGTTTTCTTTGTCTTCGTTCTGTGTCTTCTGTACACGATGTTGCTAGTTTCTCTGGTTTGTCCATTCTTCATTGTACATTCAGTTTTCTTTGTCTTCGTTCTGTGTCTTCTGTACACGATGTTGCTAGTTTCTCTGGTTTGTCCATTCTTCATTGTACATTCAGTTTTCTTTGTCTTCGTTCTGTGTCTTCTGTACACGATGTTGCTAGTTTCTCTGGTTTGTCCATTCTTCATTGTACATTCAGTTTTCTTTGTCTTCGTTCTGTGTCTTCTGTACACGATGTTGCTAGTTTCTCTGGTTTGTCCATTCTTCATTGTACATTCAGTTTTCTTTGTCTTCGTTCTGTGTCTTCTGTACACGATGTTGCTAGTTTCTCTGGTTTGTCCATTCTTCATTGTACATTCAGTTTTCTTTGTCTTCGTTCTGTGTCTTCTGTACACGATGCTGCTAGTTTCTCTGGTTTGTCCATTCTTCATTGTACATTCAGTTTTCTTTGTCTTCGTTCTGTGTCTTCTGTACACGATGTCGCTAGTTTCTCTGGTTTGTCCATTCTTCATTGTACATTCAGTTTTCTTTGTCTTCGTTCTGTGTCTTCTGTACACGATGTTGCTAGTTTCTCTGGTTTGTCCATTCTTCATTGTACATTCAGTTTTCTTTGTCTTCGTTCTGTGTCTTCTGTACACGATGTTGCTAGTTTCTCTGGTTTGTCCATTCTTCATTGTACATTCAGTTTTCTTTGTCTTCGTTCTGTGTCTTCTGTACACGATGCTGCTAGTTTCTCTGGTTTGTCCATTCTTCATTGTACATTCAGTTTTCTTTGTCTTCGTTCTGTGTCTTCTGTACACGATGTTGCTAGTTTCTCTGGTTTGTCCATTCTTCGTTGTACATTCAGTTTTCTTTGTCTTCGTTCTGTGTCTTCTGTACACGATGTTGCTAGTTTCTCTGGTTTGTCCATTCTTCGTTGTACATTCAGTTTTCTTTGTCTTCGTTCTGTGTCTTCTGTACACGATGTTGCTAGTTTCTCTGGTTTGTCCATTCTTCATTGTACATTCAGTTTTCTTTGTCTTCGTTCTGTGTCTTCTGTACACGATGTTGCTAGTTTCTCTGGTTTGTCCATTCTTCATTGTACATTCAGTTTTCTTTGTCTTCGTTCTGTGTCTTCTGTACACGATGTTGCTAGTTTCTCTGGTTTGTCCATTCTTCATTGTACATTCAGTTTTCTTTGTCTTCGTTCTGTGTCTTCTGTACACGATGCTGCTAGTTTCTCTGGTTTGTCCATTCTTCATTGTACATTCAGTTTTCTTTGTCTTCGTTCTGTGTCTTCTGTACACGATGTTGCTAGTTTCTCTGGTTTGTCCATTCTTCGTTGTACATTCAGTTTTCTTTGTCTTCGTTCTGTGTCTTCTGTGCACGATGTTGCTAGTTTCTCTGGTTTGTCCATTCTTCATTGTACATTCAGTTTTCTTTGTCTTCGTTCTGTGTCTTCTGTACACGATGTTGCTAGTTTCTCTGGTTTGTCCATTCTTCATTGTACATTCAGTTTTCTTTGTCTTCGTTCTGTGTCTTCTGTACACGATGTTGCTAGTTTCTCTGGTTTGTCCATTCTTCATTGTACATTCAGTTTTCTTTGTCTTCGTTCTGTATGTTCTGTACACGATGTTGCTAGTTTCTCTGGTTTGTCCATTCTTCATTGTACATTCAGTTTTCTTTGTCTTCGTTCTGTGTCTTCTGTACACGATGCTGCTAGTTTCTCTGGTTTGTCCATTCTTCATTGTACATTCAGTTTTCTTTGTCTTCGTTCTGTGTCTTCTGTACACGATGTTGCTAGTTTCTCTGGTTTGTCCATTCTTCGTTGTACATTCAGTTTTCTTTGTCTTCGTTCTGTGTCTTCTGTACACGATGTTGCTAGTTTCTCTGGTTTGTCCATTCTTCATTGTACATTCAGTTTTCTTTGTCTTCGTTCTGTGTCTTCTGTACACGATGTTGCTAGTTTCTCTGGTTTGTCCATTCTTCATTGTACATTCAGTTTTCTTTGTCTTCGTTCTGTGTCTTCTGTACACGATGTTGCTAGTTTCTCTGGTTTGTCCATTCTTCGTTGTACATTCAGTTTTCTTTGTCTTCGTTCTGTGTCTTCTGTACACGATGTTGCTAGTTTCTCTGGTTTGTCCATTCTTCATTGTACATTCAGTTTTCTTTGTCTTCGTTCTGTGTCTTCTGTACACGATGTTGCTAGTTTCTCTGGTTTGTCCATTCTTCGTTGTACATTCAGTTTTCTTTGTCTTCGTTCTGTGTCTTCTGTACACGATGTTGCTAGTTTCTCTGGTTTGTCCATTCTTCATTGTACATTCAGTTTTCTTTGTCTTCGTTCTGTGTCTTCTGTGCACGATGTTGCTAGTTTCTCTGGTTTGTCCATTCTTCATTGTACATTCAGTTTTCTTTGTCTTCGTTCTGTATGTTCTGTACACGATGTTGCTAGTTTCTCTGGTTTGTCCATTCTTCATTGTACATTCAGTTTTCTTTGTCTTCGTTCTGTGTCTTCTGTACACGATGCTGCTAGTTTCTCTGGTTTGTCCATTCTTCATTGTACATTCAGTTTTCTTTGTCTTCGTTCTGTGTCTTCTGTACACGATGTTGCTAGTTTCTCTGGTTTGTCCATTCTTCGTTGTACATTCAGTTTTCTTTGTCTTCGTTCTGTGTCTTCTGTACACGATGTTGCTAGTTTCTCTGGTTTGTCCATTCTTCATTGTACATTCAGTTTTCTTTGTCTTCGTTCTGTGTCTTCTGTACACGATGTTGCTAGTTTCTCTGGTTTGTCCATTCTTCATTGTACATTCAGTTTTCTTTGTCTTCGTTCTGTGTCTTCTGTACACGATGTTGCTAGTTTCTCTGGTTTGTCCATTCTTCATTGTACATTCAGTTTTCTTTGTCTTCGTTCTGTATGTTCTGTACACGATGTTGCTAGTTTCTCTGGTTTGTCCATTCTTCATTGTACATTCAGTTTTCTTTGTCTTCGTTCTGTGTCTTCTGTACACGATGCTGCTAGTTTCTCTGGTTTGTCCATTCTTCATTGTACATTCAGTTTTCTTTGTCTTCGTTCTGTGTCTTCTGTACACGATGTTGCTAGTTTCTCTGGTTTGTCCATTCTTCGTTGTACATTCAGTTTTCTTTGTCTTCGTTCTGTGTCTTCTGTACACGATGTTGCTAGTTTCTCTGGTTTGTCCATTCTTCATTGTACATTCAGTTTTCTTTGTCTTCGTTCTGTGTCTTCTGTACACGATGTTGCTAGTTTCTCTGGTTTGTCCATTCTTCATTGTACATTCAGTTTTCTTTGTCTTCGTTCTGTGTCTTCTGTACACGATGTTGCTAGTTTCTCTGGTTTGTCCATTCTTCGTTGTACATTCAGTTTTCTTTGTCTTCGTTCTGTGTCTTCTGTACACGATGTTGCTAGTTTCTCTGGTTTGTCCATTCTTCATTGTACATTCAGTTTTCTTTGTCTTCGTTCTGTGTCTTCTGTACACGATGTTGCTAGTTTCTCTGGTTTGTCCATTCTTCATTGTACATTCAGTTTTCTTTGTCTTCGTTCTGTGTCTTCTGTACACGATGTTGCTAGTTTCTCTGGTTTGTCCATTCTTCATTGTACATTCAGTTTTCTTTGTCTTCGTTCTGTGTCTTCTGTACACGATGTTGCTAGTTTCTCTGGTTTGTCCATTCTTCATTGTACATTCAGTTTTCTTTGTCTTCGTTCTGTGTCTTCTGTACACGATGTTGCTAGTTTCTCTGGTTTGTCCATTCTTCATTGTACATTCAGTTTTCTTTGTCTTCGTTCTGTGTCTTCTGTACACGATGTTGCTAGTTTCTCTGGTTTGTCCATTCTTCATTGTACATTCAGTTTTCTTTGTCTTCGTTCTGTGTCTTCTGTACACGATGTTGCTAGTTTCTCTGGTTTGTCCATTCTTCATTGTACATTCAGTTTTCTTTGTCTTCGTTCTGTGTCTTCTGTACACGATGTTGCTAGTTTCTCTGGTTTGTCCATTCTTCATTGTACATTCAGTTTTCTTTGTCTTCGTTCTGTGTCTTCTGTACACGATGTTGCTAGTTTCTCTGGTTTGTCCATTCTTCATTGTACATTCAGTTTTCTTTGTCTTCGTTCTGTGTCTTCTGTACACGATGTTGCTAGTTTCTCTGGTTTGTCCATTCTTCATTGTACATTCAGTTTTCTTTGTCTTCGTTCTGTGTCTTCTGTACACGATGCTGCTAGTTTCTCTGGTTTGTCCATTCTTCATTGTACATTCAGTTTTCTTTGTCTTCGTTCTGTGTCTTCTGTACACGATGTTGCTAGTTTCTCTGGTTTGTCCATTCTTCGTTGTACATTCAGTTTTCTTTGTCTTCGTTCTGTGTCTTCTGTACACGATGTTGCTAGTTTCTCTGGTTTGTCCATTCTTCATTGTACATTCAGTTTTCTTTGTCTTCGTTCTGTGTCTTCTGTACACGATGCTGCTAGTTTCTCTGGTTTGTCCATTCTTCATTGTACATTCAGTTTTCTTTGTCTTCGTTCTGTGTCTTCTGTACACGATGTTGCTAGTTTCTCTGGTTTGTCCATTCTTCATTGTACATTCAGTTTTCTTTGTCTTCGTTCTGTGTCTTCTGTACACGATGTCGCTAGTTTCTCTGGTTTGTCCATTCTTCATTGTACATTCAGTTTTCTTTGTCTTCGTTCTGTGTCTTCTGTACACGATGTTGCTAGTTTCTCTGGTTTGTCCATTCTTCGTTGTACATTCAGTTTTCTTTGTCTTCGTTCTGTGTCTTCTGTACACGATGTTGCTAGTTTCTCTGGTTTGTCCATTCTTCATTGTACATTCAGTTTTCTTTGTCTTCGTTCTGTGTCTTCTGTACACGATGTTGCTAGTTTCTCTGGTTTGTCCATTCTTCGTTGTACATTCGGTTTTCTTTGTCTTCGTTCTGTGTCTTCTGTACACGATGTTGCTAGTTTCTCTGGTTTGTCCATTCTTCATTGTACATTCAGTTTTCTTTGTCTTCGTTCTGTGTCTTCTGTACACGATGTTGCTAGTTTCTCTGGTTTGTCCATTCTTCATTGAACATTCAGTTTTCTTTGTCTTCGTTCTGTGTCCTCTGTACACGATGTTGCTAGTTTCTCTGGTTTGTCCATTCTTGATTGAGCATACAGTTTTCTGTAACGTTTAGTATACTATAGAATTATTTTCATTTTTCAAAAATATACATCTGACAATAAGTATAAGCGTAAACTTTCGATTTTCCAAAAACAGGATCATCTAGATTTAATAGCAATTGATGGGTAATGCGAAATCAACTGATATGAAACACACCCAATCAAATTTCTCAAATTTACAAAAAATAACAAACAGTCATTAATAATAAATATTCGCTTTGCATATTGTCTCATTTCATGTCATTACAGCTTCCATTTTATATGTTTTTTTGTCTTATGTGAATAGAATAAAATATGTAATATTAATAGCACGGTTTTCCGAGTCATACGGGTTAAACAATCGAACGCGAAGCATTCATGTTACAAGAATATGTATATGATGTCACAGTAGTCGAACCACATCGGTGGTTTCTGTTTCTGCCTGGTAATGGCCACAATCATCTAGCTGATTATAATGCCATGACATAGGTGCGCATACGGACCCCCCCCCCCCGCCAAAAAAAAATGTAAGAATTATAATTCATCTTTGTCAGTGAGGCTTTGAAGGCCTCGACTGACGGCGCTGTTACTACCCCATGGGGAGGGAGGGCGTTCCAGTCCCTGATCGTACGTGGGAAGAACGAATATTTCCTATAGTCGCTGGCTGCTGATGGTATCTGGAAGTTTTGGTCGTGCATGTTTCTCGACAGTTGTTTGGGTGGTATTAGACGTCCTTCCTTTGGAATAGCTACTTTCTCATGTTGATCTTGTACATCATTGTTAGCCTTGCATCTTTTCTTCTTTGTTCCATGCATTTCCATTCAAGGTGTTCTAGAATTTGATTTACACTTGATCTATTATTGTGGCTGTTGGTTACATATGTTGCTGCTCTTCTTTGGACCATTTCTATTCGATCGATCTCTGTCTGACGATAAGGATCCCAAACTGGGCTGGTGTATTCTACTAATGGACGAACCAATGCTTTGTATGCGTTTTGCTTTACTGTGGTAGAACATATGTTCAGGTTGCGTTTTAGAAATCCGATAGTTGTATTTGCTTTAGGAACGGACCATTTAACTTCCAGGGGGCGGGGGGAGGGGGTTATGGGTTTTTTCTAAAAAAAATATTCTGATTCCCAATGTTGCTGAAAAAAATATTCTGATTTTGGTGGAGGAATAAACAAAATCTGATTCAGAGATTTTGTCATATAACCTAATGTTAGATTCTGGAAGAAAAATTTGCGCTTCGCGCGACAAAAAAATAAATATTCTAACTCTCGTGTTGTCCGAAAAAAATAATTCTGAATGAAATAAAAAACCATACCCCCCCCCCCCCCCCCCCCTGTAAGTTAAATGGTCGGTCCCATATTGCAGATGGTGTTGATATGGACGTTCCATCGGAGATCTGATCTAAATGTGCAGCCTAGGTATTTAGCGCTTTCCACAGTTTTGAGAGTGAGTCCATGTAATTTGTAGGATGTTGGTATCGTATTATTTTTCCTACTGATGGTTTAGCACATTGCATTTGTCCGGATGGAAGGACATTTTCCATTTTGTTTCCCATAATGCGAGCTTGTCTAAATCGTTCTGCAAGTCGCTAGAATCCTTGTCAGATGATATGGTGAGATACGCTATTGTGTCATCAGCGAATATTCGGACGGTAGATTTTATTCTCTCAGGCATGTCGTTGATGTAAAGCAGGAATAATGATGACCCAAGTACGGATCCTTGTGGTATTCCTGACTCTACATCAATGTGTGTTGAGCTCTCTCCATCCACTACTACTGCTTGTGTGCGATTGTATAGGAAACTAGCGATCCACCTGTTGATGTAGGCTGTGGCTGACCTTATCAAATGCTTTGGAGAAATCCATTATGAGAATGTTTGTCTGTTTTACTGCACTCATGTTTTTGGTGATATCATCCACAAATTCTATGAATTGGGTTTCACATGATCTTTTACTGCAGAAACCGTGTTGTAGGTGGGTAGAGAATATTGTGACGATCAGCATATTTCATAATATGGCTGGTAATTATGTGTTCTAGGAGCTTACAGCAGATACATGCGAGTGATATTGGCCGATAGTTTTCTGCTTTATACTTCTCTCTTCTTTTAAGGACTGGGCTTACGTTGGCATTTCTCCAGTCTGATGGTACCGCCCCTGTATCAAGTGACTTCCTGAAGATGATCGCAAGGATAGGAGCTATCTATGTCGCTAATTCCTTTAGTAATTTCGGTTTTATATTGTCTGGTCCTGCTGCTTTATTTGGATTTATGCTTGTAAGTAATTTCAGAAGTCCATTTTCGGTGATATCAAGCTCGTCTGCAGAGGGATATTGGCCCGATATCTTGCAGCGAGTGTTGAACTCATCAGGACTATAAGTATCTTTGGTGGAGAAAGCTGACTTGAACTGTTTATTCAGGATGTTCGCCTGGTCTACTGGGTGAGAGTATTCCATAACTACGAAGGGGTGCAACTCCACTGCTTTCAGATCTCTTATGTTTGATGTATATCCAGAAGCGTTTCATGCTGCTGTGTTGGTTTTCATCGTCTCCTTTGGGTGTTACGATGTTCTCAATATATTTCCAGTATTCTCTACGGAGCTCACTCTGTATCATTCTCTTCACTTCTTTGAACTTTGATGTAATTTTGGGATCGGCTGATTTTTTCTTCTTTTTATATAATCTATCCCGACGACGAATGAGTTTACGGATGTTTGGTGCGATCCATGGAAGACTGTCCTTTTGCTTTGTAGTCTTGTGAGGGATGTGGTCCATCACACTTTGGCTTAGCCTGGTTTTGAACAATAACCAGAGTTCTCCAACTGTTCCACCATTGGCTTCCAGTTCTTGTATCTTTTTATGTGTTTCAGTTATTTTTTCTTTCATTGTTTCCCAGTTAGCCTTTCTGTACAATGGTATTTGTCTTGGTTTTTGTTTCCTGGATAATGGTTTGGTGTCTATCTCGCTGAAGACGATGTCATGATCGGATAACCCGGGTATTACTTGGGGGCGAGTGAAATGTGATGGGTTGTTCGTGACAACAAAGTCTAGTGTATTTGGACCTCTTGTTGGTTCTTCAATCAGTTGCACGAGACCATTATCATCCAGCATGTCACCATATTTGTAGTGGTTTTTCTGGTATGTTGAATCTGGTTTGAGGGTTCTGGTATTCCAATTCCAACCTGGAAGATTGAAGTCACCTCCGACCACTATAAAGGCATTTTTCATTGTGTTGGCTCTTTCAAGACTGAGACCAAATTCGTCAAGGCTATCCTCATTGGATGTCGTAGGGTTATAGTATGAGGCAATATACATGTCTTTCCTACCAACAAGACTAATCTTAGCCCATACAATCTCACAGTCTGTTTGAAGTTCAGGTACTGGTGTGCTTAGAATGTCATTGGATATTGCTATGAGCACTTCGCCGCCCTGCATGTTGCGATCCTTCCTGTAGAGTTTGTAGTTTGGAGGGAATATTTGGTTATCGGTTACTGTTGGGTCTATCCATCCATGTTTCGGTTCCTATGACAATAGCTGGTTTTGTGCTCTCAATGAGATTTTTAACTAGTCCTTGTTTAGATTTGATGGACTGAAAATTTATCGTTAGCAACTTGGATGAGTTTGCATTTTGCTTTTTCCTTTCTGGTGTGGATCCATGAACAGGTTTAATATGGTCAGATGGAAGTGGACTGTGTAGTGATGTATCAGACTGGACACTGAATGAATTTGATGTTGATAGTATTAGTTCAAAGCATACTGAGCTGTAATTTATGGTTTTTTTCAAAAAAATATTCTGATTCCCAATGTTGCTGAAAAAAATATTCTGACTTTGGTGGAGGAAAAAAAAATAATCTGATTCAGAATTTTTGTCATATATCCTAATGTTAAATTCTGGGGGAAAAAAATTCTAACTCTTGTGTTGTCCGAAACAATTTTTCTGAACGAAACAAAAAACCATAACCCCCCCCCCCCCTTCAAGTTAAATGGTCGGTCCATAAGGAGAAAGAGGAAAGACTGGTTAGCTCGGAATCAAGATAATGTGTTAGGCGACATGTCTATCCGCGGACTGTTGTTTCGGTGAATTAGCACTATACAAATCCAACTAAGCGTGTTTGTCTAGTACAAAGCGGACCTCATCATCATCTCATTGAAAATTAACATGTTCTCGCCCCATCATATAGCTGAAAAACTGGTGAGTTTGTGTTAAACAATAATCACTCACTCACCAATAACTCTAACCATAATCCATTACGTCGAGTCTACCATTCCTCGTCAATAATTTAGTTAGAGTTGTCTCGCTTAGTTCCTACATTTTTGTACTTATAAGCTTTAACGCACATATTTCATAGGCATGCGTTAAACAGAGATTGAATTACAAAATATGAGTTCATAGGAAAGAAGACGAAAAGAAAAACAAAACAAAACAAACAAACAAACAATGTATTTGTGAAATATATTGTTTGCTTCTACCTGCTTCTACAGACCAAAGAGTGTAGATCTAATACATTAAAAACACATTAAGACGTTCTTATAATGTAACAAATGAAGTTAGTACTACATAGGCGTGTTTAAGATCCCCCTTTCCTCCATAATAGAAATTGTTACTGCTCTGTAATTTAAGAATAAAAGCCACACGACTTTGTGAATACACTACTTTGCTTAATGTGATTTTAATGAGGGAATTAAAATTTGTGGTATACAATGGAATGTAATTTTTGTGAAATTGTAATAAATGTTACTATAAATAAAGGTCTTAAAAGACACAAACAAAACCCAACCTAAACTGAGATTTAAAGGTTTAGGTCAGACCACACAGAAAAAATCAATTACATAACATTTAATTTAACATGTATCTACATGTATATGAGAACAAATAAAGTATAAGAAACAGAAGTTACATCACACGATTTACATACATGTATGTATTGAACTTGTATTACTGTTCGTTGGTATGGCAACGCGTAAATGATAATAATCTATGTGTAATAAAAGTTTGAAGATAAAAGTGAGTTAATTAGAAGCTGTAAGACAAAGAAGAACAGGAAAATACAATGGTCAAAAGAAAAAGGACAAAAGGGGAAAAAAACTACACAGAAAACTAAAAGAACCAGGATGAACTGAACAACCACGAAATACAACCAAGAGTTCTATATCTTCATGACAGGTGACCCACGAAATACAACCAAGAGTTCTATATCTTCATGACAGGTGACCCACGAAATACAACCAAGAGATCTATATCTTCATGACAGGTGACCCACGAAATACCACCAAGAGTTCTATATCTTCATGACAGGTGACCCACGAAATACAGCCAAGAGTTCTATATCTTCATGACAGGTGACCCACGAAATACCACCAAGAGTTCTATATCTTCATGACAGGTGACCCACGAAATACCACCAAGAGTTCTATATCTTCATGACAGGTGACCCACGAAATACAGCCAAGAGTTCTATATCTTCATGACAGGTGACCCACGAAATACAACCAAATGTTCTATATCTTCATGACAGGTGACCCACGAAATACAGCCAAGAGTTCTATATCTTCATGACAGGTGACCCACGAAATACAACCAAATGTTCTATATCTTCATGACAGGTGACCCACGAAATACAGCCAAGAGTTCTATATCTTCATGACAGGTGACCCACGAAATACAACCAAATGTTCTATATCTTCATGACAGGTGACCCACGAAATACAGCCAAGAGTTCTATATCTTCATGACAGGTGACCCGAGAAATACAACCAAGAGATCTATATCTTCATGACAGGTGACCCACGAAATACAGCCAAGAGTTCTATATCTTCATGACAGGTGACCCACAAAATACAACCAAATGTTCTATATCTTCATGACAGGTGACCCACGAAATACAGCCAAGAGTTCTATATCTTCATGACAGGTGACCCGAGAAATACAACCAAGAGATCTATATCTTCATGACAGGTGACCCACGAAATACAGCCAAGAGTTCTATATCTTCATGACAGGTGACCCGAGAAATACAACCAAGAGATCTATATCTTCATGACAGGTGACCCACGAAATACAACCAAGAGTTCTATATCTTCATTACAGGTGACCCACGAAATACAACCAAATGTTCTATATCTTCATGACAGGTGACCCACGAAATACAGCCAAGAGTTCTATATCTTCATGACAGGTGACCCGAGAAATACAACCAAGAGATCTATATCTTCATGACAGGTGACCCACGAAATACAGCCAAGAGTTCTATATCTTCATGACAGGTGACCCACAAAATACAACCAAATGTTCTATATCTTCATGACAGGTGACCCGAGAAATACAACCAAGAGATCTATATCTTCATGACAGGTGACCCACGAAATACAACCAAGAGTTCTATATCTTCATGACAGGTGACCCACGAAATACAACCAAATGTTCTATATCTTCATGACAGGTGACCCGCGAAATACAACCAAGAGATCTATATCTTCATGACAGGTGACCCACGAAATACCACCAAGAGTTCTATATCTTCATTACAGGTGACCCACGAAATACCACCAAGAGTTCTATATCTTCATGACAGGTGACCCACGAAATACAGCCAAGAGTTCTATATCTTCATGACAGGTGACCCACAAAATACAACCAAATGTTCTATATCTTCATGACAGGTGACCCGAGAAATACAACCAAGAGATCTATATCTTCATGACAGGTGACCCACGAAATACAACCAAGAGTTCTATATCTTCATGACAGGTGACCCACGAAATACAACCAAATGTTCTATATCTTCATGACAGGTGACCCGCGAAATACAACCAAGAGATCTATATCTTCATGACAGGTGACCCACGAAATACCACCAAGAGTTCTATATCTTCATTACAGGTGACCCACGAAATACCACCAAGAGTTCTATATCTTCATGACAGGTGACCCACGAAATACAACCAAGAGTTCTATATCTTCATGACAGGTGACCCACGAAATACCATCAAGAGTTCTATATCTTCATGACAGGTGAACCACGAAATACAGCCAAGAGTTCTATATCTTCATGACAGGTGACCCGCGAAATACAACCAAGAGTTCTATATCTTCATGACAGGTGACCCACGAAATACCACCAAGAGTTCTATATCTTCATGACAGGTGACCCACGAAATACCACCAAGAGTTATATATCTTCATGACAGGTGACCCACGAAATACCACCAACCGAGGCAACAACATGAGTGAGGGGTGGGCCAACCGAGGCAACAACATGAGTGAGGGGTGAGCCAACCGAGGCAACATGAGTGAGGGGTGGGCCAACCGAGGCAACAACATGAGTGAGGGGTGAGCCAACCGAGACAACAACATGAGTGAGGGGTGAGCCAATCGAGGCAACAACATGAGTGAGGGGTGGGCCAACCGAGGCAACAACATGAGTGAGGGGTGAGCCAATCGAGGCAACAACATGAGTGAGGGGTGAACCAACCGAGGCAACAACATGAGTGAGAAGTGAGCCAACCGAGGCAACAACAGGAGTGAGGGGTGGGCCAACTGAGGCAACAACATGAGTGAGGGGTGGGCCAACCGAGGCAACAACATGAGTGAGGGGTGAGCCAACCAAGACAACAGCATGAGTGAGGGGTGGGCCAACCGAGGCAACAACATGTGTGAGGGGTGGGCCAACCGAGGCAACAACATGAGTGAGGGGTGGGCCAACCGAGGCAACAACATGAGTGAGGGGTGGGCCAACCGAGGCAACAACATGAGTGAGGGGTGAGCCAACCAAGACAACAACATGAGTGAGGGGTGGGCCAACCGAGGCAACAACATGAGTGAGGGGTGGGCCAACCGAAGCAACAACATGAGTGAGGGGTGGGCCAACCGAGACAACAACATGAGTGAGGGGTGAGCCAATCGAGGCAACAACATGAGTGAGGGGTGAGCCAATCGAGGCAACAACATGAGTGAGGGGTGAACCAACCGAGGCAACAACATGAGTGAGAAGTGAGCCAACCGAGGCAACAACAGGAGTGAGGGGTGGGCCAACTGAGGCAACAACATGAGTGAGGGGTGGGCCAACCGAGGCAACAACATGAGTGAGGGGTGAGCCAACCAAGACAACAGCATGAGTGAGGGGTGGGCCAACCGAGGCAACAACATGTGTGAGGGGTGGGCCAACCGAGGCAACAACATGAGTGAGGGGTGGGCCAACCGAGGCAACAACATGAGTGAGGGGTGGGCCAACCGAGGCAACAACATGAGTGAGGGGTGAGCCAACCAAGACAACAACATGAGTGAGGGGTGGGCCAACCGAGGCAACAACATGAGTGAGGGGTGGGCCAACCGAAGCAACAACATGAGTGAGGGGTGGGCCAACCGAGACAACAACATGAGTGAGGGGTGAGCCAATCGAGGCAACAACATGAGTGAGGGGTGGGCCAACCGAGGCAACAACATGAGTGAGGGGTGAGCCAACCGAGGCAACAACATGAGTGAGGGGTGAGCCAATCGAGGCAACAACATGAGTGAGGGGTGAACCAACCGAGGCAACAACATGAGTGAGGGGTGAGCCAACCGAGGCAACAACAGGAGTGAGGGGTGGGCCAGCTGAGGCAACAACATGAGTGAGGGGTGGGCCAACCGAGGCAACAACATGAGTGAGGGGTGAGCCAACCAAGACAACAGCATGAGTGAGGGGTGGGCCAACCGAGGCAACAACATGTGTGAGGGTTGGGCCAACCGAGGCAACAACATGAGTGAGGGGTGGGCCAACCGAGGCAACAACATGAGTGAGGGGTGGGCCAACCGAGGCAACAACATGAGTGAGGGGTGGGCCAACCGAGGCAACAACATGAGTGAGGGGTGGGCCAACCGAGGCAACAACATGAGTGAGGGGTGGGCCAACCGAGGCAACAACATGAGTGAGGGGTGGGCCAACCGAGGCAACAACATGTGTGAGGGGTGGGCCAACCGAGGCAACAACATGAGTGAGGGGTGGGCCAACCGAGGCAACAACATGAGTGAGGGGTGGACCAACCAAGGCAACAACATGAGTGAGGGGTGAGCCAACCGAGGCAACAACATGAGTGAGGGGTGAGCCAACCGAGGCAACAACATGAGTGAGGGGTGGGCCAACCGAGGCAACAACATCAGTGAGGGGTGAGCCAACCGAGGCAACAACATGAGTGAGGGGTGGGCCAACCGAGGCAACAACATGAGTGAGGGGTGGGCCAACCGAGGCAACAACATGAGTGAGGGGCGAGCCAACCGAGGCAACAACATGAGTGAGGGGTGGGCCAACCGAGGCAACAACATGAGTGAGGGGTGGGCCAACCGAGGCAACAACATCAGTGAGGGGTGAGCCACTCGAGGCAACAACATGAGTGAGGGGTGGGCCAACCTAGGCAACAACATGTGTGAGGGGTGGGCTAACCGAGGCAACAACATGAGTGAGGGGTGGGCCAACCGAGGCAACAGCATGAGTGAGGGGTGAGCCAACCGAGGCAACAACATGAGTGAGGGGTGGGCCAACCGAGGCAACAACATGAGTGAGGGGAGGGCCAACCGAGGCAACAACATGAGTGAGGGGTGGGCCAACCGAGGCAACAACATTTGACTGTCACTGGAAGAGTATGAAGATTTGGGTAGGGACGAATAATGTAGTCTTTAATAGCCGTTACAATATACCTTGTTCAAAATCTACAAAAGAGGTACTTCACGTGCAGGAAGCGTGACATTCTCCAAGCATGATGCCCAGTATGGTGCAAGTACAGGGTTTCCATATCATAATCAGGCAGCCTCCCCCAAATCGAGAGGAATTCCCCTATCCGCCACATGGGGGAGCACTGAGCAGTCCTGTGAACCTTCACCAGTTCCAATCACGACAACAGGAGCCACTCTTTTGTCGACAAGCTTAGCAATCATGACAACATGAAACACATTAATTTGGTCGACAATATTACTAACCAAAGCAACACGAAGCACTCTTTTGTCGGCATAGCAACCAATCACACCAACAATTACCACCACTTTGTCGCCATAGCAACCAATCACACCAACAATTACCACCACTTTGTCGGCATTCCTACCAACCACAACGACACGAAACACACCTTTTATCACGAATCAACCACAACACGATATACATTTTTTGTCGACAATCCAGCCAACCAAAATGGCACTAACCACTACATTGTCAACAATCTAACCCCAGCCCCACATAGCAGGGCATTACCATGCGTCTCGTCTAGATTATCGACAATCTAACCCCAGGCCCACATAGCAGGGCATTACCATGTGTCTCGTCTAGATTATCAACAATCTAACCCCAGGCCCACATAGCAGGGCATTGCCATGTGTCTCGTCTAGATTATCGCAATCTAACCCCAGGCCCACATAGCAGGGCATTACCATGTGTCTCGTCTAGATTATCAACAATCTAACCCCAGGCCCACATAGCAGGGCATTACCATGTGTCTCGTCTAGATTATCAACAATCTAACCCCAGGCCCACATAGCAAGGCATTACCATGTGTCTCGTCTAGATTATCGACAATCTAACTCCAGGCCCACATAGCAAGGTATTACCATGTGTCTCGTCTAGATTATCGACAATCTAACACCCAGGCCCACATAGCAGGGCATTACCATGTGTCTCGTCTAGATTATCAACAATCTAACCCCAGGGTCACATAACAGGGCATTACCATGTGTCTCGTCTAGATTATCGACAATCTAACCCCAGGCCCACATAGCAGGGCATTACCATGTGTCTCGTCTAGATTATCAACAATCTAACCTCAGGCCCACATAGCAGGGCATTACCATGTGTCTCGTCTAGATTATCAACAATCTAACCCCAGGCCCACATAGCAGGGCATTACCATGTGTCTCGTCTAGATTATCGACAATCTAACACCCAGGCCCACATAGCAGGGCATTACCATGTGTCTCGTCTAGATTATCAACAATCTAACCCCAGGCCCTCATAGCAGGGCATTACCATGTGTCTCGTCTAGATTATCGACAATCTAACCCCAGGCCCACATAGCAGGGCATTACCATGTGTCTCGTCTAGATTATCAACAATCTAACTCCAGTCCCACATAGCAGGGCATTACCATGTGTCTCGTCTAGATTATCGACAATCTAACCCCAGGCACACATAGCAGGGCATTACCACGTGTCTCGTCTAGATTATCCACTCTCCCCTAACGTCAAAATCCTGACCCTTTTCTGATAGCGTTGCTGAATAGAAAATTTGAAATTCGGAAAAAGATCAAATATATTATTATTTCTAATTTAAATGTTCAGAGTGGGTGGTATACACAATATATTATTGAACTTTTTGGTGAACTGTTGTGTAATGATTTAAATATTCAGATTGATAGGATGTGGTGACGAATTACAAACATATTAGTCACCTTACACTAAAAGTAAATATACATACAGCATAGAGATCTAGACATCACCCCGGTCTGTGTTGTGTTATATTTTAGACAATTGTTATTTAAGTGGTGTGTGTTGTTTCGATTTGTCATTTAGTCGACTATCATATTTTCATGTTTTTCAGGCGACTTGTTCGTGTTGTTTTGATTTTTTATCAATATTGTCGACAAAAGTGGTGTGTGACGTGTTGATTTGCCATAATGTTTCACCATTGTTATGTCAGCTTTGTCAGACAGTCGCGACTTGTCCATGTTGTTGTATATGCTTATATTGTCGATAATTGTAGTCTAAGAGGAGCTTGTTGTGTTGATCGATGATTCTGTCGGCCATTACTGTGTCAGGTTTGTCTGTCGACTGGTTCGTGTTGTGGTGGTCGATGATTCTGTCGACCATTACTGTCAGGTTTTTCTGTCGACTGGTTCGTGTTGTGTTGATCGATGATTCTGTCGACCATTACTGTCAGGTTTGTCAGTCGACTGGTTCGTGTTGTGGTGGTCGATGATTCTGTCGACCATTACTGTGTCAGGTTTGACTGTCGACTGGTTCGTGTTGTGGTGGTCGATGATTCTGTCGGCCATTACTGTGTCAGGTTTTTCTGTCGACTGGTTCGTGTTGTGGTGATCGATGATTCTGTCGACCATTACTGTGTCAGGTTTGTTAGTCGACTGGTTCGTGTTGTGGCTGTCGACGATTCTGTCAACCATTACTGTGTCAGGTTTATCTGTCGATTGGTTCGTGTTGTGGTGGTCGATGATTCTGTCGGCCATTACTGTGTCAGGTTTTTCTGTCGACTGGTTCGTGTTGTGGTGATCGATGATTCTGTCGACCATTACTGTGTCAGGTTTGTCTGTCGACTGGTTCGTGTTGTGGCTGTCGACGATTCTGTCGACCATTACTGTGTCAGGTTTATCTGTCGATTGGTTCGTGTTGTGGTGGTCGATGATTCTGTCGACCATTACTGTGTCAGGTTTGTCAGTCGACTGGTTCGTGTTGTGGTGGTCGATGATTCTGTCGACCAATACTGTGTCAGGTTTATCTGTCGACTGGTTCGTGTTGTGGCGATCGATGATTCTGTCGACCATTACTGTGTCAGGTTTGTCTGTCGACTGGTTCGTGTTGTGGTGGTCGATGATTCTGTCGGCCATTACTGTGTCAGGTTTGTCTGTCGACTGGTTCGTGTTGTGGTGATCGATGATTCTGTCGACCATTACTGTGTCAGGTTTGTCTGTCGACTTGTTCGTGTTGTGGTGACCGATGATTCTGTCTGCCATTACTGTGTCAGGTTTGTTTGTCGACTGGTTCGTGTTGTGGCGATCGATGATTCTGTCGACCATTACTGTGTCAGGTTTGTCTGTCGACTGGTTCGTGTTGTGGTGGTCGATGATTCTGTCTGCCATTACTGTGTCAGGTTTGTCTGTCGACTGGTTCGTGTTGTGGCGATCGATGATTATGTCGACCATTTGTGTGTCAGGTTTGTTAGTCGACTGGTTCGTGTTGTGGTGGTCGATGATTCTGTCTGCCATGACTGTGTCAGGTTTTTCTGTCGACTGGTTCGCGTTGTGGTGATCGATGATTCTGTCGACCTTTACTGTGTCAGGTTTGTCAGTCGACTGGTTCGTGTTGTGGTGATCGATGATTCTGTCGGCCATTACTGTGTCAGGTTTGTCTGTCGACTGGTTCGTGTTGTGGAGATCGATGATTCTGTCGACCATTATTGTGTCAGGTTTGTCTGTCGACTGTTTCGTGTTGTGGTGGTCGATGATTCTGTCGACCATTACTGTGTCAGGTTTAACTGTCGATTGGTTCGTATTGTGGTGGTCGATGATTCTGTCGAACATTACTATGTCAGGTTTGTCTGTCGACTGGTTCGTGTTGTGGTGGTCGATGATTCTGTCGACCATTACTGTGTCAGGTTTGTCTGTCGACTGGTTCGTGTTGTGGCAATCGATGATTCTGTCGACCATTACTGTGTCAGGTTTGTCTGTCGACTGGTTCGTGTTGTGGTGATCGATGATTCTGTCGACCATTACTGTGTCAGGTTTGTCTGTCGACTTGTTCGTGTTGTGGTGACCGACGATTCTGTCGACCATTACTGTGTCAGGTTTGTCTGTCGACTGGTTCGTGTTGTGGTGATCGACGATTCTGTCGACCATTACTGTGTCAGGTTTGTCTGTCGACTGGTTCGTGTTGTGGCGATCGATGATTCTGTCGACCATTACTGTGTCAGGTTTGTCTGTCGACTGGTTCGTGTTGTGGTGGTCGATGATTCTCTCGGCCATTATTGTGTCTGGTTTGTCTATCGACTGGTTCATGCTGTGGTGGTCGATGATTCTGTCGGCCATTACTGTGTCAGGTTTGTCTGTCGACTGGTTCGTGTTGTGGTGGTCGATAATTCTGTCAACCATTACTGTGTCAGGTTTGTCTGTCGACTGGTTCGTGTTGTGGTGATCGATGATTCTGTCGACCATTACTGTGTCAGGTTTGTCTGTCGACTGGTTCGTGTTGTGGCGATCGATGATTCTGTCGACCATTACTATGTCAGGTTTGTCTGTCGACTGGTTCGTGTTGTGGCTGTCGACGATTCTGTCGACCATTACTGTCAGGTTTGTCTGTCGACTGGTTCGTGTTGTGGCGATCGATGATTCTGTCGACCATTACTATGTCAGGTTTGTCTGTCGACTGGTTCGTGTTGTGGCTGTCGACGATTCTGTCGACCATTACTGTCAGGTTTGTCTGTCGACTGGTTCGTGTTGTGGTGAACGATGATTCTGTCGACCATTACTGTGTCAGGTTTGCTAGTCGACTGGTTCGTATTGTGGAGATCGATGATTCTGTCGACCATTACTGTGTCAGGTTTGTCTGTCGATTGGTTCGTATTGTGGTGGTCGATGATTCTGTCGAACATTACTATGTCAGGTTTGTCTGTCGACTGGTTCGTGTTGTGGTGATCGATGATTCTGTCGACCATTACTGTGTCAGGTTTGTCTGTCGACTGGTTCGTGTTGTGGTGATCGATGATTCTGTCGGCCATTACTGTGTCAGGTTTGTCTGTCGACTGGTTCGTGTTGTGGAGATCGATGATTCTGTCGACCATTATTGTGTCAGGTTTGTCTGTCGACTGGTTCGTGTTGTGGTGGTCGATGATTCTGTCGACCATTACTGTGTCAGGTTTGTCTGTCGATTGGTTCGTATTGTGGTGGTCGATGATTCTGTCGAACATTACTATGTCAGGTTTGTCTGTCGACTGGTTCGTGTTGTGGTGGTCGATGATTCTGTCAACCATTACTGTGTCAGGTTTGTCTGTCGACTGGTTCGTGTTGTGGCAATCGATGATTCTGTCGACCATTACTGTGTCAGGTTTGTCTGTCGATTGGTTCGTATTGTGGTGGTCGATGATTCTGTCGAACATTACTATGTCAGGTTTGTCTGTCGACTGGTTCGTGTTGTGGTGGTCGATGATTCTGTCAACCATTACTGTGTCAGGTTTGTCTGTCGACTGGTTCGTGTTGTGGTGATCGACGATTCTGTCGACCATTACTGTGTCAGGTTTGTCTGTCGACTGGTTCGTGTTGTGGCGATCGATGATTCTGTCGACCATTACTGTGTCAGGATTGTCTGTCGACTGGTTCGTGTTGTGGCGATCGATGATTCTGTCGACCATTAGTGTGTCAGGTCTGTTAGTCGACTGGTTCGTGTTGTGGTGGTCGATGATTCTGTCTGCCATGACTGTGTCTGGTTTTTCTGTCGACTGGTTCGTGTTGTGGCGATCGATGATTCTGTCGACCATTACTGTGTCAGGTTTGTCTGTCGACTGGTTCGTGTTGTGGTGGTCGATGATTCTGTCTGCCATTACTGTGTCAGGTTTGTCTGTCGACTGGTTCGTGTTGTGGCGATCGATGATTCTGTCGACCATTAGTGTGTCAGGTTTGTTAGTCGACTGGTTCGTGTTGTGGTGGTCGATGATTCTGTCTGCCATGACTGTGTCAGGTTTTTCTGTCGACTGGTTCGCATTGTGGCGATCGATGATTCTGTCGACCATTACTGTGTCAGGTTTGTCAGTCGACTGGTTCGTGTTGTGGTGACCGATGATTCTGTCGACCATTACTGTGTCAGGTTTGTCTGTCGACTGGTTCGTGTTGTGGCGATCGATGATTCTGTCGACCATTACTGTGTCAGGTTTGTCTGTCGACTGGTTCGTGTTGTGGTGGTCGATGATTCTGTCGGCCATTACTGTGTCAGGTTTGTCTGTCGACTGGTTCGTGTTGTGGTGATCGATGATTCTGTCGACCATTACTGTGTCAGGTTTGTCTGTCGACTGGTTCGTGTTGTGGTGGTCGATGATTCTGTCGGCCATTACTGTGTCAGGTTTGTCTACCGACTGGTTCGTGTTGCGGCGATCGATGATTCTGTCGACCATTACTATGTCAGGTTCGTCTGTCGACTGGTTCGTGTTGTGGCTGTCGACGATTCTGTCGACCATTACTGTCAGGTTTGTCTGTCGACTGGTTCGTGTTGTGGTGATCGATGATTCTGTCGACCATTACTGTGTCAGGTTTGTTAGTCGACTGGTTCGTATTGTGGAGATCGATGATTCTGTCGGCCATTACTGTGTCAGGTTTTTCTGTCGACTGGTTCGTGTTGTGGTGATCGATGATTCTCTCGGCCATTATTGTGTCAGGTTTGTCTGTCGACTGGTTCGTATTGTGGAGATCGATGATTATGTCGGCCATTACTGTGTCAGGTTTGTCTGTCGACTGGTCCTTTTTGTGGTGATCGATGATTCTGTCGGCCATTACTGTGTCAGGTTTGTCTGTCGACTGGTTCGTATTGTGGAGATCGATGATTCTGTCGACCATTACTGTGTCAGGTTTTTCTGTCGATTGGTTCCTGTTGTGGTGGTCGATGATTCTGTCGACCATTACTGTGTCAGGTTTGTCTGTCGACTGGTTCGTGTTGTGGCTGTCGACGATTCTGTCGACCATTACTGTGTCAGGTTTGTCTGTCGACTGGTTCGTATTGTGGTGATCGATGATTCTGTCGACCATTACTGTGTCAGGTTTGTCTGTCGATTGGTTCGTATTGTGGTGGTCGATGATTTTGTCGAACATTACTATGTCAGGTTTGTCTGTCGACTGGTTCGTGTTGTGGTGGTCGATGATTCTGTCAACCATTACTGTGTCAGGTTTGCCTGTCGACTGGTTCGTGTTGTGGCAATCGATGATTCTGTCGACCATTACTGTGTCAGGTTTGTCTGTCGACTGGTTCGTGTTGTGGTGATCGATGATTCTGTCGGCCATTACTGTGTCAGGTTTGTCTGTCGACTGGTTCGTGTTGTGGTGATCGATGATTCTGTCGACCATTACTGTGTCAGGTTTGTCCGTCGACTTGTTCGTGTTGTGGTGACCGACGATTCTGTCGACCATTACTGTGTCAGGTTTGTCTGTCGACTGGTTCGTGTTGTGGTGATCGACGATTCTGTCGACCATTACTGTGTCAGGTTTGTCTGTCGACTGGTTCGTGTTGTGGCGATCGATGATTCTGTCGACCATTACTGTGTCAGGTTTGTCTGTCGACTGGTTCGTGTTGTGACGATCGATGATTCTGTCGACCATTAGTGTGTCAGGTTTGTTAGTCGACTGGTTCGTGTTGTGGTGGTCGATGATTCTTTCTGCTATGACTGTGTCAGGTTTGTCTGTCGACTGGTTCGTGTTGTGGTGGTCGATGATTCTGTCGACCATTATTGTGTCAGGTTTGTCAGTCGACTGGTCCGTGTTGCTATTTGCTATACTGTCGACAATTAATGTCTGAGTGGTTCGTGATGTGGTGATTTGTCATTTTGATTACCATTATTCGTATTGTCGTAATTTGCTATATATACTGTCGACAAAAGATGTATGTGTTTCGGTGACTTGTCATTTTGTCGATCATTACTGTGTCTTCTGACTAATTCGTGTTGTTGTGGGGGGGGGGGGGGGGGGCGGGTATTCTAATATTATGGACAATGGGAATATTCGTGTTGTTGTGGCTGGTTATCTTATTGTTGTCGACAATGGGAAGATTTATGTTGTTGTGATTGGCTATTTTAATATTGTCGACAATGGGAAAATTCGGGTTCTTGTGGTTGGTTATTTTAATAGTGTCGACAATGGGAAGATTCGTGTTGTTGTGGCTGGTTATCTTAATATTGTCGACAATGAGAAGATTCGTGTTGTTGTGACTGGTTATTTTAATATTGTCGACAATGGGAAGATTCGTGTTGTGGCTGGTTATTTTAATATTGTCGACAATGGGAAGATTCGTGTTGTTGTGATTGCTTATTTTAATATTGTCGACAATGGGAAGATTCGTGTTGTTGTGATTGGTTATTTTAATATTGTCGACAATGGGAAGATTCGTGTTGTTGTGACTGGTTATTTTAATATTGTCCACAATGGGAAGATTCGTGTTGTTGTGATTGGTTATTTTAATATTGTCGACAATGGGAAGATTCGTGTTGATGTGGCTGGTTATTTTAATATTGTCGACAATGGGAAGATTCGCGTTGTTGTGGCTGGTTATCTTAATATTGTCGACAATGGGAAGAATCGTGTTGTTGTGACTGGTTATTTTAATAATGTCGACAACGTGAAGATTCGGGTTGTTGTGGCTGGTTATTTTAATAATGTCGACAATGGGATGATTCGTGTTGTTGTGACTGGTTATTTTAATATTGTCGACAATGGGAAGATTCGTGTTGTTGTAATTGGCTATTTTAATATTGTCGACAATGGGAAGATTCGTATTGTTGTGGCTGGTTATTTTAATATTGTCGACAATGGGAAGATTCGTGTTGTTGTGATTGGTTATTTTAATATTGTCGACAATGGGAAGATTCGTGTTGTTGTGACTGGTTATTTTAATAATGTCGACAACGTGAAGATTCGGGTTGTTGTGGCTGGTTATTTTAATATTGTCGACAATGGGAATATTCGGGTTGTTGTGGCTGGTGTAGGTTCTATTATGAAATGAAAGCTTAAACAGTATAGTTAACTACCACTAATATCAACAAAGTAAACACTCGACTCCCACCTTAACTAAAACGCGCACGCTCTCGCAAAATTCCCGATATATGATATTGGCAAAATCCAGGTCCTGGTTTGGGACAGGCACTAAAATGTGGCGGGGTTAAGCCGGTTAATTGTAGACAATTAAAAGATTCGTGTTGTTGTGGTATGTTATATTATAATTGACAATTTTTATTATTTTTTTATTTTCTACTGTACATTCAATTTTATACTTATGACTTAAAAAACTGGTAGACGCCTCCAATGAATATACAAACAAATGAAACAAAATAACACATGTACATAAATCTAAATTACAAATAGGGTGTCGTATTCCTTTCAATCGAGTATCCATGGAAACAGATGTTTTATCTGCCGTTTTGTTGCCTTTGTTTTGCTTTGTTTGATAAAGGTGACCCTAAAGTTATTGTCAGTTACGTTTATTCCCATAAACAATATATCTATTTACCGAATACCACATCAAGAGGACAATAAAAATGATCAGACAATGAATAAAATATAAAAACATCCATCAACTTAGTATTGAATAAATTATCTCTTACAGAACAGTTACACGAGGTCTGTGTGAAACGTCTACGCGAGGTCTGTGTAAAAGAAACTGTACAGAGTCCGACCTATTAAATTATCTCTTGCAGAACATCTACAAAAGGTCGGTGTGATACATCTACACGAGGTCTGTGTGAAACATCTACACGAGGTCTGTGTGAACATCTACAAGAGGTCTGTGTGAAACATATACACGAGGTATGTGTAAAAGAAACTTTACAGAGTCCGACATATTAAATTATCTCTTACAGAACATTTACACGAGGTCTTTGTGAACATCTACAAGAGATCTGTGAAAAAGAAACTGTACAGAGTGCGACCTATTAAATTATCTCTTATAGAACATCTACACGAGGTCTGTGTGAAACATCTACAAGAGGTCTGTGTAAAAGAAACTGTGCAGAATCCGACCTATTAAATTATCTCTTACAGAACATCTACACGAGGTATGTGTGAAACATCTACACGAGGTCTGTGTAAATGAAACTTCACGGGGTCCGACCTATAATACGACGCTCAGATAATCCAACTGTTCAATAGTCCAACATGCCGTTATTCCGACAGTCTGATCATCCGACAAATCTTTCAATAAACCTTTGATTGTGCGTGATTTACCTGTTCAGTGCAAGCGTTTGGAATTGTTTTACTTTTCCCTTCCCCAGCCAACTGATTGGGCGAATGGGGTCTGTTATGACTTTTACTTTCAGTTCATCAAATATAGTTTAGTACTGACTCACTGACTTCTACTTTCAGTTCATGATTGCGTTTCACTAAGCAGATGACTTTCATGCTGATCAACAATACATGTATTTAAAATCACCACTGTTTAACCCTTTTCACGACACATATAAGGTTTTATATCGTATCCATTTACAGAAGCTTTAAAAGTGCATGTGTACTTCAAAGAAGAACAACAGACGGACAAGTAGTCATTCCTACACAGCACAAGGCCATTTTCTTCTGTACATGGAGCTTTTCCTTGTAAGAAGAGTTTGAAGATACCAAAGGGGCAATCAGAATCCGTATATCGAAGAAGACAACACAATGACCAAAGAAAAAGTACAAAAGGACAAACAACGATCAACAAAACATATGATCGATAACACGAACCCCACTAAAAACCGGGGGTGAACTCAGATGCTCCGGAAGGGTAAGCAGTTCCTGCTCCACTAGTAAGGCATCTCACAGAAGACAGTCGCACGTGATGGTGTCGTCTGTTGCCGTGTTGGCTTGATTGTCCAATGTTCTTGGGTAATATTTACGTTTTGTTATTATTTAAGGAAGAAAAAACTTCTTCCATTCTGTTTAAATAAAAGACATGTGAAATGTCTTATATCCTCGTTCCGCTACGCTCTACTCGAGAAAAGACGGAATGTCCCACGCTCGTGAGACATATACATACAACTCTTATTATAACGGAGGGCCCGGGTGGATCAATGAGTTAGGTAGTTGGATTACCTAACAACTCATACAAGCCTATCACCAATACGGCGTGGGTTCGCGCCCGGCTGTGTAAATTACAAAAAGGGTTCACTCGACTCGCAGCCGCAAGTGATAAAGCTTACCAGTTGCTTGCCCATGGTCGGTGGTTCTCTCCGGGTACTTCGGCTTCTTCTTCCACCACTAAAGCTGGTCGCCATGATATAGCTGAAATATTGCTGAAAGTGGCGTTAAGCACAATAAATCAAATCAAATCAAATCAAATCAAATCTTATTATAACGCATATGGAAGAACTTATTTTTCTATAATTGATTTGTATGATATGATATGGAAGATTGTGTGTGATTTATTATTTGACATTCATCTATAAGAACTTATTAAAAGGTTCTCGACCCTTGTTTACTGCACTATGAAACTTGATATATGAAAACAATACATTTAACAATTTACGTTTCTTCCCAGCGTGTCAATCAAGGGCCAACATAGGTCAACACCATACAATAAAAGTCTAATTTGTATAGAATATAGATATCAATACAATAATACAAAGCTGTAAGCTTGTAAATGTGACCCAAAAAATGGTTATCAAATCTAGTTTTTAAATTACTGCAAAAGGCACCAACAGATTATATATGACGGGTTCTTAGAAATATGATAGATATCCTCCTACAAAAACAGAAGACAAAAATAACATTATATGCACCACAAAAAAATAATTATATCTACATTATTGGTTTGTACGTAGCTGCACAAAACACAAGAAGTGTTAAAAATCAATTAATATTTTAAATATTAAAATGGACAAAATAATTTACGGTCGCCACCATGACTTGGTTGACCGTTACGGAATACCTGTGTCAGAAATGACCACGGATATGTTTCGTTTGTCGTACTCACAATCCGATCCGTTCCTCATTCACGACTTATCACCGGTTTGTAAAAAGTGCAACACGGCGAATGTCACTAATGGAGCAGGAACTGCTTACCCTTCCGGGGAACATGCATTTCCCCCGATTTTCTACATGTAAGAGAGTTCGTGTTATTCACTTTAATTATCTTATGTATTCACGTGCTTAGTTCCGTGTTGTGATGTACAGTTTCGTGTTCTGATGTATGCTACGATTTACATGTAAAAACGATGTTCAATTTGTCTTTACTCCCATTTGTTTTGAATGAGATTCATGCTTTATTTATATTTATTTACACATATATGACGTTCGTGTGTTAGTGGACCATGAACTTCTTACCCTACCGGAGTACCTGAGTTCACCACTGGGTTTTAGTGGATTCCGTGTTGTCCTATATTTAGTTTTCTGTGAAGTGTTTTGTAGATCCTTGTTTATTCATTTGTCATAGTTTAGACATTGCATTACATATGCTATATAGGCCAAAGTGAATGATACATAGTGACATACACAGGCTGATATGGCATTAATAAACAATAGTCCAACCGGGGTCATAGCGCCATATCAGCCCAGTCTGAAACGCCATATCAGCCCAGTCTGATACCGGTACGCCATATCAGCCCCATATTTTTAGATCAATTAATAGTAAGTATAAAATAAATAGTCACGGGCACTGATGCGTTTATATGTACATTATATATGTGGCAAAGGAACAAAAACAACCATTATTACAACCAGCAAATTTAGTGGACATCCTTGCCAAATTCCCTGAATAGATTAAATTGTGGCTGCTTAACGTTCATAAGCAGTTTAATTAGCATTATGTGAGTGGGTAATTGTTGCCTAACACCAATATAGCAATTTGTCAGATATATCATGACAATCATGAAGTAATGATGTCGGTTTTGTACCAGCCAAACAAGCTTGATTTTGATAGTGCTAGTTCAATGAAATAACAGTAGACAAGTAGACACGCCACTACACTAGGACACATTCTCCTGTGAAGGAAGAAACCAATCTTTGTTAATTCCTTAAACATATTTGATTGTTCAATAAAGCAATTGTATAAGACACAAGTTGTATAACTTAGAAACATCTTCTACAATACATTAATGAAGTAATACAAGATTTGTAACATGAATGCATTCTTTTCTTTGATATGATTATGGTTTATATACCAGAATGTAAGTAACAACTAAGAACTATGAAATAATACACAAAAAACCGTGTTATTAATATTATATATCAATTTTAAAATCTTTGGATTGACCCGACCTTGGCTTGAACCCATGATCGTTCACACTCCAGGCGATCACGCTAACCATTACATCGCACATGTGGTGTCATGACGAGAGCGTGTTGCCCTTTGAAGAGATAAAGATAGTGTCTGATTTATTCAAGATTAACAACCGAGTCGAAATTGTATAGTGCTAGCTCAATGGAATAACAATCGACAGTTAGATATGTCACTGGGAGACATTATCCTGACTCCGATGGAATAACAATCGACAGGTAGATATGTCACTAGGAGACATTATCCTGACTCCGATGGAATAACAATCGACAGGTAGATATGTCACTAGGAGACATCATCCTGACTACGATGGAATAACAATCGACAGGTAGATATGTCACTAGGAGACATTATCCTGACTCCGATGGAATAACAATCGACAGGTAGATATGTCACTAGGAGACATTATCCTGACATCGATGGAAGAACAATCGACAGGTAGATATGTCACTAGGAGACATTATCCTGACTCCGATGGAATAACAATCGACAGGTAGATATGTCACTAGGAGACATTATCCTGACTCCGATGGAATAACAATCGACAGGTAGATATGTCACTAGGAGACATTATCATGACTCCGATGGAATAACGATCGACAGGTAGATATGTCACTAGGAGACATTATCCTGACTCCGATGGAATAACAATCGACAGGTAGATATGTCACTAGGAGACATTATCCTAACTCCGATGGAATAACAATCGACAGGTAGATATGTCACTAGGAGACATTATCCTGACTCCGATGGAATAACAATCGACAGGTAGATATGTCACTAGGAGACATAATCCTGACTCCGATGGAATAACAATCGACAGGTAGATATGTCACTAGGAGACATTATCCTGACTCCGATGGAGTAACAATCGACAGGTAGATATGTCACTAGGAGACATTATCCTGACTCCGATGGAGTAACAATCGACAGGTAGATATGTCACTAGGAGACATTATCCTGACTCCGATGGAATAACAATCGACAGGTAGATATGTCACTAGGAGACATTATCCTGACTCCGATGGAGTAACAATCGACAGGTAGATATGTCACGCGGAAACATCATCCTGACTCCGATGGAATAACAATCGACAGGTAGATATGTCACTAGGAGACATTATCCTGACTCCGATGGAATAACAATCGACAGGTAGATATGTCACTTGGAGACATTATCCTGACTCCGATGGAATAACAATCGACAGGTAGATATGTCACTAGGAGACATCATCCTGACTCCGATGGAATAACAATCGACAGGTAGATATGTCACTAGGAGACATCATCCTGACTCCGATGGAATAACAATCGACAGATAGATATGTCACTAGGAGACATTATCATGACTCCGATGGAATAACAATCGACAGGTAGATATGTCACGAGGAGACATCATCCTGACTCCGATGGAATAACAATCGACAGGTAGATATGTCACTAGGAGACATAATCCTGACTCCGATGGAATAACAATCGACAGGTAGATATGTCACTAGGAGATATCATCCTGACTCCGATGGAATAACAATCGACAGGTAGATATGTCACTAGGAGACATTATCCTGACTCCGATGGAATAACAATCCACAGGTAGATATGTCACTAGGAGACATCATCCTGACTCCGATGGAGTAACAATCGACAGGTAGATATGTCACGCGGAGACATTATCCTGACTCCGATGGAATAACAATCGACAGGTAGATATGTCACGCTGAGACATTATCCTCACTCCGATGGAATAACAATCGACAGGTAGATATGTCACTAGGAGACATCATCCTGACTCCGATGAAATAACAATCGCCAGGTAGATATGTCACTAGGAGACATCATCCTGACTCCGATGGAATAACAATCGACAGGTAGATATGTCACTAGGAGACATTATCCTGACTCCGATGGAATAACAATCGACAGGTCGATATGTCACTAGGAGACATCATCCTGACTCCGATGGAATAACAATCGACAGGTAGATATGTCACTAGGAGACATTATCCTGACTCTGATGGAATAACAATCGACAGGTAGATATGTCACTAGGAGACATTATCCTGACTCCGATGGAGTAACAATCGACAGGTAGATATGTCACTAGGAGACATCATCCTGACTCCGATGGAGTAACAATCGACAGGTAGATATGTCACTAGGAGACATCATCCTGACTCCGATGGAATAACAATCGACAGGTAGATATGTCACTAGGAGACATTATTCTGACTCCGATGGAATAACAATCGACAGGTAGATATGTCACTAGGAGACATCATCCTGACTCCGATGGAATAACAATCGACAGGTAGATATGTCACTAGGAGACATTATCCTGACTCTGATGGAGTAACAATCGACAGGTAGATATGTCACTAAGAGACATTATCCTGACTCCGATGGAATAACAATCGACAGGTAGATATGTCACTTGGAGACATTATCCTAACTCCGATGGAATAACAATCGACAGGTAGATATGTCACGCGGAGACATCATCCTGACTCCGATGGAATAACAATCGACAGGTAGATATGTCACTAGGAGACATCATCCTGACTCCGATGTAGTAACAATCGACCGGTAGATATTTCACTAGGAGACATCATCCTGACTCCGTGGAATAACAATCGACAGGTAGATATGTCACTAGGAGACATTATCCTGACTCCGATGGAATAACAATCGACATGTAGATATGTCACGCGGAGACATTATCCTGACTCCGATGGAGTAACAATCGACAGGTAGATATGTCACGCGGAGACATTATCCTGACTCCGATGGAATAACAATCAACAGGTAGATATGTCACTAGGAGACATCATCCTGACTCCGATGGAATAACAATCGACAGGTAGATATGTCACTAGGAGACATTATCCTGACTCCGATGGAATAACAATCGACAGGTAGATATGTCACTAGGAGACATTATCCTGACTCCGATGGAATAACAATCGACAGGTAGATATGTCACGCGGAGACATCATCCTGACTCCGATGGAATAACAATCGACAGGTAGATATGTCACTAGGAGACATTATCCTGACTCCGATGTAGTAACAATCGACAGGTAGATGTGTCACTAGGAGACATCATCCTGACACCGATGGAGTAACAATCGACAGGTAGATATGTCACGCGGAGACATCATCCTGACTCCGATGGAATAACAATCGACAGGTGGATATGTCACGCGGAGACATTATCCTGACTCCGATGGAGTAACAATCGACAGGTAGATATGTCACTAGGAGACATTATCCTAACTCCGATAGAGTAACAATCGACAGGTAGATATGTCACTAGGAGACATCATCCTGACTCCGATGGAATAACAATCAACAGGTAGATATGTCACAAGAAGACATCATCCTGACTCCGATGGAATAACAATCGACAGGTAGATATGTCACTAGGAGACATCATCCTGAATCCGATGGAATAACAATCGACAGGTAGATATGTCACTAGGAGACATTATCCTGACTCCGATGGAATAACAATCGACAGGTAGATATGTCACTAGGAGACATCATCCTGACTCCGATGGAATAACAATCGACAGGTAGATATGTCACTAGGAGACATTATCCTGACTCCGATGGAATAACAATCGACAGGTAGATATGTCACTAGGAGACATCATCCTGACTCCGATGGAATAACAATCGACAGGTAGATATGTCACTAGGAGACATCATCCTGACTCCGATGGAATAACAATCGACAGGTAGATATGTCACGAGGAGACATCATCCTGACTCCGATGGAATAACAATCGACAGGTAGATATGTCACTTGGAGACATTATCCTGACTCCGATGGAATAACAATCGACAGGTAGATATGTCACTAGGAGACATCATCCTGACTCCGATGGAATAACAATCGACAGGTAGATATGTCACTAGGAGACATCATCCTGACTCCGATGGAATAACAATCGACAGGTAGATATGTCACTAGGAGACATTATCCTGACTCTGATGGAATAACAATCGACAGGTAGATATGTCACTAGGAGACATTATCCTGACTCCGATGGAATAACAATCAACAGGTAGATATGTCACAAGGAGACATCATCCTGACTCCGATGGAATAACAATCGACAGGTAGATATGTCACTAGGAGACATCATTCTGACTCCGATGGAATAACAATCGACAGGTAGATATGTCACTAGGAGACATTATCCTGACTCCGATGGAATAACAATCGACAGGTAGATATGTCACTAGGAGACATCATCCTGATTCCGATGGAATAACAATCGACAGGTAGATATGTCACTAGGAGACATTATCCTGACTCCGATGGAATAACAATCGACAGGTAGATATGTCACTAGGAGACATCATCCTGACTCCGATGGAATAACAATCGACAGGTAGATATGTCACTAGGAGACATCATCCTGACTCCGATGGAATAACAATCGACAGGTAGATATGTCACGAGGAGACATCATCCTGACTCCGATGGAATAACAATCGACAGGTAGATATGTCACTTGGAGACATTATCCTGACTCCGATGGAATAACAATCGACAGGTAGATATGTCACTAGGAGACATCATCCTGACTCCGATGGAATAACAATCGACAGGTAGATATGTCACTAGGAGACATCATCCTGACTCCGATGGAATAACAATCGACAGGTAGATATGTCACTAGGAGACATTATCCTGACTCCGATGGAATAACAATCGACAGGTAGATATGTCACTAGGAGACATCATCCTGACTCCGATGGAATAACAATCGACAGGTAGATATGTCACTAGGAGACATAATCCTGACTCCGATGGAGTAACAATCGACAGGTAGATATGTCACTAGGAGATATCACCCTGACTCCGATGGAATAACAATCGACAGGTAGATATGTCACTAGGAGACATTATCCTGACTCCGATGGAGTAACAATCGACAGGTAGATATTTCACTAGGAGACATCATCCTGACTCCGATGGAATAACAATCAACAGGTAGATATGTCACTAGGAGACATCATCCTGACTCCGATGGAATAACAATCGACAGGTAGATATGTCACTAGGAGACATTATCCTGACTCCGATGGAATAACAATCGACAGGTCGATATGTCATTAGGAGACATTATCCTGACTCTGATGGAATAACAATCGACAGGTAGATATGTCACTAGGAGACATTATCCTGACTCCGATGGAGTAACAATCGACAGGTAGATATGTCACTAGGAGACATCATCCTGACTCCGATGGAGTAACAATCGACAGGTAGATATGTCACTAGGAGACATCATCCTGACTCCGATGGAGTAACAATCGACAGGTAGATATGTCACTAGGAGACATTATCCTGACTCTGATGGAGTAACAATCGACAGGTAGATATGTCACTAAGAGACATTATCCTGACTCCGATGGAATAACAATCGACAGGTAGATATGTCACTTGGAGACATTATCCTAACTCCGATGGAATAACAATCGACAGGTAGATATGTCACGCGGAGACATCATCCTGACTCCGATGGAATAACAATCGACAGGTAGATATGTCACTAGGAGACATCATCCTGACTCCGATGTAGTAACAATCGACCGGTAGATATTTCACTAGGAGACATCATCCTGACTCCGATGGAATAACAATCGACAGGTAGATATGTCACTAGGAGACATTATCCTGACTCCGATGGAATAACAATCGACATGTAGATATGTCACGCGGAGACATTATCCTGACTCCGATGGAGTAACAATCGACAGGTAGATATGTCACGCGGAGACATTATCCTGACTCCGATGGAATAACAATCAACAGGTAGATATGTCACTAGGAGACATCATCCTGACTCCGATGGAATAACAATCGACAGGTAGATATGTCACTAGGAGACATTATCCTGACTCCGATGGAATAACAATCGACAGGTAGATATGTCACTAGGAGACATTATCCTGACTCCGATGGAATAACAATCGACAGGTAGATATGTCACGCGGAGACATCATCCTGACTCCGATGGAATAACAATCGACAGGTAGATATGTCACTAGGAGACATTATCCTGACTCCGATGTAGTAACAATCGACAGGTGGATATGTCACGCGGAGACATTATCCTGACTCCGATGGAGTAACAATCGACAGGTAGATATGTCACTAGGAGACATTATCCTGACTCCGATAGAGTAACAATCGACAGGTAGATATGTCACTAGGAGACATCATCCTGACTCCGATGGAATAACAATCAACAGGTAGATATGTCACAAGAAGACATCATCCTGACTCCGATGGAATAACAATCGACAGGTAGATATGTCACTAGGAGACATCATCCTGAATCCGATGGAATAACAATCGACAGGTAGATATGTCACTAGGAGACATTATCCTGACTCCGATGGAATAACAATCGACAGGTAGATATGTCACTAGGAGACATCATCCTGACTCCGATGGAATAACAATCGACAGGTAAATATGTCACTAGGAGACATTATCCTGACTCCGATGAAATAACAATCGACAGGTAGATATGTCACTAGGAGACATCATCCTGACTCCGATGGAATAACAATCGACAGGTAGATATGTCACTAGGAGACATCATCCTGACTCCGATGGAATAACAATCGACAGGTAGATATGTCACGAGGAGACATCATCCTGACTCCGATGGAATAACAATCGACAGGTAGATATGTCACTTGGAGACATTATCCTGACTCCGATGGAATAACAATCGACAGGTAGATATGTCACTAGGAGACATCATCCTGACTCCGATGGAATAACAATCGACAGGTAGATATGTCACTAGGAGACATCATCCTGACTCCGATGGAATAACAATCGACAGGTAGATATGTCACTAGGAGACATTATCCTGACTCCGATGGAATAACAATCGACAGGTAGATATGTCACTAGGAGACATCATCCTGACTCCTATGGAATAACAATCGACAGGTAGATATGTCACTAGGAGACATAATCCTGACTCCGATGGAATAACAATCGACAGGTAGATATGTCACTAGGAGATATCACCCTGACTCCGATGGAATAACAATCGACAGGTAGATATGTCACTAGGAGACATTATCCTGACTCCGATGGAATAACAATCGACAGGTAGATATGTCACTAGGAGACATCATCCTGACTCCGATGGAATAACAATCAACAGGTAGATATGTCACAAGGAGACATCATCCTGACTCCGATGGAATAACAATCGACAGGTAGATATGTCACTAGGAGACATCATTCTGACTCCGATGGAATAACAATCGACAGGTAGATATGTCACTAGGAGACATTATCCTGACTCCGATGGAATAACAATCGACAGGTAGATATGTCACTAGGAGACATCATCCTGATTCCGATGGAATAACAATCGACAGGTAGATATGTCACTAGGAGACATTATCCTGACTCCGATGGAATAACAATCGACAGGTAGATATGTCACTAGGAGACATCATCCTGACTCCGATGGAATAACAATCGACAGGTAGATATGTCACTAGGAGACATCATCCTGACTCCGATGGAATAACAATCGACAGGTAGATATGTCACGAGGAGACATCATCCTGACTCCGATGGAATAACAATCGACAGGTAGATATGTCACTTGGAGACATTATCCTGACTCCGATGGAATAACAATCGACAGGTAGATATGTCACTAGGAGACATCATCCTGACTCCGATGGAATAACAATCGACAGGTAGATATGTCACTAGGAGACATCATCCTGACTCCGATGGAATAACAATCGACAGGTAGATATGTCACTAGGAGACATTATCCTGACTCCGATGGAATAACAATCGACAGGTAGATATGTCACTAGGAGACATCATCATGACTCCGATGGAATAACAATCGACAGGTAGATATGTCACTAGGAGACATCATCCTGACTCCGATGGAATAACAATCGACAGGTAGATATGTCACTAGGAGACATCATCCTGACTCCGATGGAATAACAATCGACAGGTAGATATGTCACTAGGAGACATCATCCTGACTCCGATGGAATAACAATCGACAGGTAGATATGTCACTAGGAGACATCATCCTGACTCCGATGGAATAACAATCGACAGGTAGATATGTCACTAGGAGATATCACCCTGACTCCGATGGAATAACAATCGACAGGTAGATATGTCACTAGGAGACATTATCCTGACTCCGATGGAATAACAATCGACAGGTAGATATGTCACTAGGAGACATCATCCTGACTCCGATGGAATAACAATCAACAGGTAGATATGTCACAAGGAGACATCATCCTGACTCCGATGGAATAACAATCGACAGGTAGATATGTCACTAGGAGACATCATTCTGACTCCGATGGAATAACAATCGACAGGTAGATATGTCACTAGGAGACATTATCCTGACTCCGATGGAATAACAATCGACAGGTAGATATGTCACTAGGAGACATCATCCTGATTCCGATGGAATAACAATCGACAGGTAGATATGTCACTAGGAGACATTATCCTGACTCCGATGGAATAACAATCGACAGGTAGATATGTCACTAGGAGACATCATCCTGACTCCGATGGAATAACAATCGACAGGTAGATATGTCACTAGGAGACATCATCCTGACTCCGATGGAATAACAATCGACAGGTAGATATGTCACGAGGAGACATCATCCTGACTCCGATGGAATAACAATCGACAGGTAGATATGTCACTTGGAGACATTATCCTGACTCCGATGGAATAACAATCGACAGGTAGATATGTCACTAGGAGACATCATCCTGACTCCGATGGAATAACAATCGACAGGTAGATATGTCACTAGGAGACATCATCCTGACTCCGATGGAATAACAATCGACAGGTAGATATGTCACTAGGAGACATTATCCTGACTCCGATGGAATAACAATCGACAGGTAGATATGTCACTAGGAGACATCATCATGACTCCGATGGAATAACAATCGACAGGTAGATATGTCACTAGGAGACATCATCCTGACTCCGATGGAATAACAATCGACAGGTAGATATGTCACTAGGAGACATCATCCTGACTCCGATGGAATAACAATCGACAGGTAGATATGTCACTAGGAGACATCATCCTGACTCCGATGGAATAACAATCGACAGGTAGATATGTCACTAGGAGATATCATCCTGACTCCGATGGAATAACAATCGACAGGTAGATATGTCACTAGGAGACATTATCCTGACTCCGATGGAATAACAATCCACAGGTAGATATGTCACTAGGAGACATCATCCTGACTCCGATGGAGTAACAATCGACAGGTAGATATGTCACGCGGAGACATTATCCTGACTCCGATGGAATAACAATCGACAGGTAGATATGTCACGCTGAGACATTATCCTGACTCCGATGGAATAACAATCGACAGGTAGATATGTCACTAGGAGACATCATCCTGACTCCGATGAAATAACAATCGACAGGTAGATATGTCACTAGGAGACATCATCCTGACTCCGATGGAATAACAATCGACAGGTAGATATGTCACTAGGAGACATTATCCTGACTCCGATGGAATAACAATCGACAGGTCGATATGTCACTAGGAGACATCATCCTGACTCCGATGGAATAACAATCGACAGGTAGATATGTCACTAGGAGACATTATCCTGACTCTGATGGAATAACAATCGACAGGTAGATATGTCACTAGGAGACATTATCCTGACTCCGATGGAGTAACAATCGACAGGTAGATATGTCACTAGGAGACATCATCCTGACTCCGATGGAGTAACAATCGACAGGTAGATATGTCACTAGGAGACATCATCCTGACTCCGATGGAGTAACAATCGACAGGTAGATATGTCACTAGGAGACATCATCCTGACTCCGATGGAATAACAATCGACAGGTAGATATGTCACTAGGAGACATTATCCTGACTCCGATGGAATAACAATCGACAGGTCGATATGTCACTAGGAGACATCATCCTGACTCCGATGGAATAACAATCGACAGGTAGATATGTCACTAGGAGACATTATCCTGACTCTGATGGAATAACAATCGACAGGTAGATATGTCACTAGGAGACATTATCCTGACTCCGATGGAGTAACAATCGACAGGTAGATATGTCACTAGGAGACATCATCCTGACTCCGATGGAGTAACAATCGACAGGTAGATATGTCACTAGGAGACATCATCCTGACTCCGATGGAGTAACAATCGACAGGTAGATATGTCACTAGGAGACATTATCCTGACTCTGATGGAGTAACAATCGACAGGTAGATATGTCACTAAGAGACATTATCCTGACTCCGATGGAATAACAATCGACAGGTAGATATGTCACTAGGAGACATTATCCTAACTCCGATGGAATAACAATCGACAGGTAGATATGTCACGCGGAGACATCATCCTGACTCCGATGGAATAACAATCGACAGGTAGATATGTCACTAGGAGACATCATCCTGACTCCGATGTAGTAACAATCGACAGGTAGATATGTCACTAGGAGACATCATCCTGACTCCGTGGAATAACAATCGACAGGTAGATATGTCACTAGGAGACATTATCCTGACTCCGATGGAATAACAATCGACATGTAGATATGTCACGCGGAGACATTATCCTGACTCCGATGGAGTAACAATCGACAGGTAGATATGTCACGCGGAGACATTATCCTGACTCCGATGGAATAACAATCAACAGGTAGATATGTCACTAGGAGACATTATCCTGACTCCGATGGAATAACAATCGACAGGTAGATATGTCACTAGGAGACATTATCCTGACTCCGATGGAATAACAATCGACAGGTAGATATGTCACTAGGAGACATTATCCTGACTCCGATGGAATAACAATCGACAGGTAGATATGTCACGCGGAGACATCATCCTGACTCCGATGGAATAACAATCGACAGGTAGATATGTCACTAGGAGACATTATCCTGACTCCGATGTAGTAACAATCGACAGGTAGATGTGTCACTAGGAGACATCATCCTGACACCGATGGAGTAACAATCGACAGGTAGATATGTCACGCGGAGACATTATCCTGACTCCGATGGAATAACAATCGACAGGTGGATATGTCACGCGGAGACATTATCCTGACTCCGATGGAGTAACAATCGACAGGTAGATATGTCACTAGGAGACATTATCCTAACTCCGATAGAGTAACAATCGACAGGTAGATATGTCACTAGGAGACATCATCCTGAATCCGATGGAATAACAATCGACAGGTAGATATGTCACTAGGAGACATTATCCTGACTCCGATGGAATAACAATCGACAGGTAGATATGTCACTAGGAGACATCATCCTGACTCCGATGGTATAACAATCGACAGGTAGATATGTCACTAGGAGACATTATCCTGACTCCGATGGAATAACAATCGACAGGTAGATATGTCACTAGGAGACATCATCCTGACTCCGATGGAATAACAATCGACAGGTAGATATGTCACTAGGAGACATTATCCTGACTCCGATGGAATAACAATCGACAGGTAGATATGTCACTAGGAGACATCATCCTGACTCCTATGGAATAACAATCGACAGGTAGATATGTCACTAGGAGACATAATCCTGACTCCGATGGAATAACAATCGACAGGTAGATATGTCACTAGGAGATATCACCCTGACTCCGATGGAATAACAATCGACAGGTAGATATGTCACTAGGAGACATTATCCTGACTCCGATGGAATAACAATCGACAGGTAGATATGTCACTAGGAGACATCATCCTGACTCCGATGGAATAACAATCAACAGGTAGATATGTCACAAGGAGACATCATCCTGACTCCGATGGAATAACAATCGACAGGTAGATATGTCACTAGGAGACATCATCCTGACTCCGATGGAATAACAATCGACAGGTAGATATGTCACTAGGAGACATTATCCTGACTCCGATGGAATAACAATCGACAGGTAGATATGTCACTAGGAGACATCATCCTGATTCCGATGGAATAACAATCGACAGGTAGATATGTCACTAGGAGACATTATCCTGACTCCGATGGAATAACAATCGACAGGTAGATATGTCACTAGGAGACATCATCCTGACTCCGATGGAATAACAATCGACAGGTAGATATGTCACTAGGAGACATCATCCTGACTCCGATGGAATAACAATCGACAGGTAGATATGTCACGAGGAGACATCATCCTGACTCCGATGGAATAACAATCGACAGGTAGATATGTCACTTGGAGACATTATCCTGACTCCGATGGAATAACAATCGACAGGTAGATATGTCACTAGGAGACATCATCCTGACTCCGATGGAATAACAATCGACAGGTAGATATGTCACTAGGAGACATCATCCTGACTCCGATGGAATAACAATCGACAGGTAGATATGTCACTAGGAGACATTATCCTGACTCCGATGGAATAACAATCGACAGGTAGATATGTCACTAGGAGACATCATCCTGACTCCGATGGAATAACAATCGACAGGTAGATATGTCACTAGGAGACATAATCCTGACTCCGATGGAGTAACAATCGACAGGTAGATATGTCACTAGGAGATATCACCCTGACTCCGATGGAATAACAATCGACAGGTAGATATGTCACTAGGAGACATTATCCTGACTCCGATGGAATAACAATCGACAGGTAGATATTTCACTAGGAGACATCATCCTGACTCCGATGGAATAACAATCAACAGGTAGATATGTCACTAGGAGACATCATCCTGACTCCGATGGAATAACAATCGACAGGTAGATATGTCACTAGGAGACATCATCCTGACTCCGATGGAATAACAATCGACAGGTAGATATGTCACTAGGAGACATCATCATGACTCCGATGGAATAACAATCGACAGGTAGATATGTCACTAGGAGACATCATCCTGACTCCGATGGAATAACTATCGACAGGTAGATATGTCACTAGGAGACATCATCCTGACTCCGATGGAATAACAATCGACAGGTAGATATGTCACTAGGAGACATCATCCTGACTCCGATGGAATAACAATCGACAGGTAGATATGTCACTAGGAGACATTATCCTGACTCCGATAGAATAACAATCGACAGGTAGATATGTCACTAGGAGAAATTATCCTGACTCCGATGGAGTAACAATCGACAGGTAGATATGTCACTAGGAGACATCATCCTGACTCCGATGGAGTAACAATCGACAGGTAGATATGTCACTAGGAGACATTATCCTGACTCGGATGGAATAACAATCTACAGGTAGATATGTCACTAGGAGACATCATCCTAACTCCGATGGAATAACAATCTACAGGTAGATATGTCACTAAGAGACGTCATCCTGACTCCAATGGAATAACAATCGACAGGTAGATATGTCACTAGGAGACATCATCCTGACTCCGATGGAATAACAATCGACAGGTAGATATGTCACTAGGAGACATCATCCTGACTCCGATGGAATAACAATCGACAGGTAGATATGTCACTAGGAGACATCATCCTGACTCCGATGGAGTAACAATCGACTGGTAGATATGTCACTAGGAGACATCATCCTGACTCCGATGGAATAACAATCGACAGGTAGATATGTCACTAGGAGACAGTATCCTGACACCGATGGAATAACAATCGACAGGTAGATATGTCACTAGGGGACATCATCCTGACTCCGATGGAATAACAATCGACAGGTAGATATGTCACTAGGAGACATCATCCTGACTCCGATGGAATAACAATCGACAGGTAGATATGTCACTAGTAGACATCATCCTGACTCCGATGGAATAACAATCCACAGGTAGATATGTCACTAGGAGACATCATCCTGACACCGATGGAGTAACAATCGACAGGTAGATATGTCACGCGGATACATTATCCTGACTCCGATGGAATAACAATCGACAGGTAGATATGTCACGCGGAGACATTATCCTGACTCCGATGGAGTAACAATCGACAGGTAGATATGTCACTAGGAGACATTATCCTGACTCCGATGGAGTAACAATCGACAGGTAAATATGTCACTAGGAGACATCATCCTGACTCCGATGGAATAACAATCAACAGGTAGATATGTCACCAGGAGACATCATCCTGACTCCGATGGAATAACAATCGACAGGTAGATATGTCACTAGGAGACATCATCCTGACTCCCATGGAATAACAATCGACAGGTAGATATGTCACTAGGAGACATCATCCTGACTCCGATGGAATAACAATCGACAGGTAGATATGTCACTAGGAGACATCATCCTGACTCCGATGGAATAACAATCGACAGGTAGATATGTCACTAGGAGACATCATCCTGACTCCGATGGAATAACAATCGACAGGTAGATATGTCACTAGGAGACATTATCATGACTCCGATGGAATAACAATCGACAGGTAGATATGTCACTAGGAGACATTATCCTGACTCCGATGGAATAACAATCGACAGGTAGATATGTCACTAGGAGACATCATCCTGATTCCGATGGAATAACAATCGACAGGTAGATATGTCACTAGGAGACATTATCCTGACTCCGATGGAATAACAATCGACAGGTAGATATGTCACTAGGAGACATCATCCTGACTCCGATGGAATAACAATCGACAGGTAGATATGTCACTAGGAGACATCATCCTGACTCCGATGGAATAACAATCGACAGGTAGATATGTCACGAGGAGACATCATCCTGACTCCGATGGAATAACAATCGACAGGTAGATATGTCACTTGGAGACATTATCCTGACTCCGATGGAATAACAATCGACAGGTAGATATGTCACTAGGAGACATCATCCTGACTCCGATGGAATAACAATCGACAGGTAGATATGTCACTAGGAGACATCATCCTGACTCCGATGGAATAACAATCGACAGGTAGATATGTCACTAGGAGACATTATCCTGACTCCGATAGAATAACAATCGACAGGTAGATATGTCACTAGGAGACATCATCCTGACTCCGATGGAATAACAATCGACAGGTAGATATGTCACTAGGAGACATAATCCTGACTCCGATGGAGTAACAATCGACAGGTAGATATGTCACTAGGAGATATCACCCTGACTCCGATGGAATAACAATCGACAGGTAGATATGTCACTAGGAGACATTATCCTGACTCCGATGGAATAACAATCGACAGGTAGATATTTCACTAGGAGACATCATCCTGACTCCGATGGAATAACAATCAACAGGTAGATATGTCACTAGGAGACATCATCCTGACTCCGATGGAATAACAATCGACAGGTAGATATGTCACTAGGAGACATCATCCTGACTCCGATGGAATAACAATCGACAGGTAGATATGTCACTAGGAGACATCATCATGACTCCGATGGAATAACAATCGACAGGTAGATATGTCACTAGGAGACATCATCCTGACTCCGATGGAATAACAATCGACAGGTAGATATGTCACTAGGAGACATCATCCTGACTCCGATGGAATAACAATCGACAGGTAGATATGTCACTAGGAGACATCATCCTGACTCCGATGGAATAACAATCGACAGGTAGATATGTCACTAGGAGACATTATCCTGACTCCGATAGAATAACAATCGACAGGTAGATATGTCACTAGGAGAAATTATCCTGACTCCGATGGAGTAACAATCGACAGGTAGATATGTCACTAGGAGACATCATCCTGACTCCGATGGAGTAACAATCGACAGGTAGATATGTCACTAGGAGACATTATCCTGACTCGGATGGAATAACAATCTACAGGTAGATATGTCACTAGGAGACATCATCCTAACTCCGATGGAATAACAATCTACAGGTAGATATGTCACTAGGAGACATCATCCTGACTCCGATGGAATAACAATCGACAGGTAGATATGTCACTAAGAGACGTCATCCTGACTCCAATGGAATAACAATCGACAGGTAGATATGTCACTAGGAGACATCATCCTGACTCCGATGGAGTAACAATCGACAGGTAGATATGTCACTAGGAGACATCATCCTGACTCCGATGGAATAACAATCGACAGGTAGATATGTCACTAGGAGACATCATCCTGACTCCGATGGAGTAACAATCGACTGGTAGATATGTCACTAGGAGACATCATCCTGACTCCGATGGAATAACAATCGACAGGTAGATATGTCACTAGGAGACAGTATCCTGACACCGATGGAATAACAATCGACAGGTAGATATGTCACTAGGAGACATCATCCTGACTCCGATGGAATAACAATCGACAGCTAGATATGTCACTAGTAGACATCATCCTGACTCCGATGGAATAACAATCCACAGGTAGATATGTCACTAGGAGACATCATCCTGACACCGATGGAGTAACAATCGACAGGTAGATATGTCACGCGGATACATTATCCTGACTCCGATGGAATAACAATCGACAGGTAGATATGTCACGCGGAGACATTATCCTGACTCCGATGGAGTAACAATCGACAGGTAGATATGTCACTAGGAGACATTATCCTGACTCCGATGGAGTAACAATCGACAGGTAAATATGTCACTAGGAGACATCATCCTGACTCCGATGGAATAACAATCAACAGGTAGATATGTCACCAGGAGACATCATCCTGACTCCGATGGAATAACAATCGACAGGTAGATATGTCACTAGGAGACATCATCCTGACTCCCATGGAATAACAATCGACAGGTAGATATGTCACTAGGAGACATCATCCTGACTCCGATGGAATAACAATCGACAGGTAGATATGTCACTAGGAGACATCATCCTGACTCCGATGGAATAACAATCGACAGGTAGATATGTCACTAGGAGACATCATCCTGACTCCGATGGAATAACAATCGACAGGTAGATATGTCACTAGGAGACATTATCATGACTCCGATGGAATAACAATCGACAGGTAGATATGTCACTAGGAGACATCATCCTGACTCCGATGGAATAACAATCGACAGGTAGATATGTCACTAGGAGACATCATCCTGACTCCGATGGAATAACAATCGACAGGTAGATATGTCACTAGGAGACATCATCCTGACTCCGATGGAATAACAATCGACAGGTAGATATGTCACTAGGAGACATCATCCTGACTCCGATGGAATAACAATCGACAGGTAGATATGTCACTAGGAGACATTATCATGACTCCGATGGAATAACAATCGACAGGTTGATATGTCACTAGGAGACATCATCCTGACTCCGATGGAATAACAATCGACAGGTAGATATGTCACTAGGAGACATCATCCTGACTCCGATGGAATAACAATCGACAGGTAGATATGTCACTAGGAGACATCATCCTGACTCCGATGGAATAACAATCGACAGATAGATATGTCACTAGGAGACATTATCCTGACTCCGATAGAGTAACAATCGACAGGTAGATATGTCACGCGGAGACATTATCCTGACTCCGATGGAATAACAATCAACAGGTAGATATGTCACTAGGAGACATTATCCTGACTCCGATGGAATAACAATCGACAGGTAGATATGTCACTAGGAGACATTATCCTGACTCCGATGGAATAACAATCGACAGGTAGATATGTCACTAGGAGACATTATCCTGACTCCGATGGAATAACAATCGACAGGTAGATATGTCACGCGGAGACATCATCCTGACTCCGATGGAATAACAATCGACAGGTAGATATGTCACTAGGAGACATTATCCTGACTCCGATGTAGTAACAATCGACAGGTAGATGTGTCACTAGGAGACATCATCCTGACACCGATGGAGTAACAATCGACAGGTAGATATGTCACGCGGAGACATTATCCTGACTCCGATGGAATAACAATCGACAGGTGGATATGTCATGCGGAGACATTATCCTGACTCCGATGGAGTAACAATCGACAGGTAGATATGTCACTAGGAGACATTATCCTAACTCCGATAGAGTAACAATCGACAGGTAGATATGTCACTAGGAGACATCATCCTGAATCCGATGGAATAACAATCGACAGGTAGATATGTCACTAGGAGACATTATCCTGACTCCGATGGAATAACAATCGACAGGTAGATATGTCACTAGGAGACATCATCCTGACTCCGATGGAATAACAATCGACAGGTAGATATGTCACTAGGAGACATTATCCTGACTCCGATGGAATAACAATCGACAGGTAGATATGTCACTAGGAGACATCATCCTGACTCCGATGGAATAACAATCGACAGGTAGATATGTCACTAGGAGACATCATCCTGACTCCGAAGGAATAACAATCGACAGGTAGATATGTCACGAGGAGACATCATCCTGACTCCGATGGAATAACAATCGACAGGTAGATATGTCACTTGGAGACATTATCCTGACTCCGATGGAATAACAATCGACAGGTAGATATGTCACTAGGAGACATCATCCTGACTCCGATGGAATAACAATCGACAGGTAGATATGTCACTAGGAGACATCATCCTGACTCCGATGGAATAACAATCGACAGGTAGATATGTCACTAGGAGACATTATCCTGACTCCGATGGAATAACAATCGATAGGTAGATATGTCACTAGGAGACATCATCCTGACTCCTATGGAATAACAATCGACAGGTAGATATGTCACTAGGAGACATAATCCTGACTCCGATGGAATAACAATCGACAGGTAGATATGTCACTAGGAGATATCACCCTGACTCCGATGGAATAACAATCGACAGGTAGATATGTCACTAGGAGACATTATCCTGACTCCGATGGAATAACAATCGACAGGTAGATATGTCACTAGGAGACATCATCCTGACTCCGATGGAATAACAATCAACAGGTAGATATGTCACAAGGAGACATCATCCTGACTCCGATGGAATAACAATCGACAGGTAGTTATGTCACTAGGAGACATCATCCTGACTCCGATGGAATAACAATCGACAGGTAGATATGTCACTAGGAGACATTATCCTGACTCCGATGGAATAACAATCGACAGGTAGATATGTCACTAGGAGACATCATCCTGATTCCGATGGAATAACAATCGACAGGTAGATATGTCACTAGGAGACATTATCCTGACTCCGATGGAATAACAATCGACAGGTAGATATGTCACTAGGAGACATCATCCTGACTCCGATGGAATAACAATCGACAGGTAGATATGTCACTAGGAGACATCATCCTGACTCCGATGGAATAACAATCGACAGGTAGATATGTCACGAGGAGACATCATCCTGACTCCGATGGAATAACAATCGACAGGTAGATATGTCACTTGGAGACATTATCCTGACTCCGATGGAATAACAATCGACAGGTAGATATGTCACTAGGAGACATCATCCTGACTCCGATGGAATAACAATCGACAGGTAGATATGTCACTAGGAGACATTATCCTGACTCCGATGGAATAACAATCGACAGGTAGATATGTCACTAGGAGACATCATCCTGACTCCGATGGAATAACAATCGACAGGTAGATATGTCACTAGGAGACATAATCCTGACTCCGATGGAGTAACAATCGACAGGTAGATATGTCACTAGGAGACATCATCCTGACTCCGATGGAATAACAATCGACAGGTAGATATGTCACTAGGAGACATCATCCTGACTCCGATGGAGTAACAATCGACTGGTAGATATGTCACTAGGAGACATCATCCTGACTCCGATGGAATAACAATCGACAGGTAGATATGTCACTAGGAGACAGTATCCTGACACCGATGGAATAACAATCGACAGGTAGATATGTCACTAGGAGACATCATCCTGACTCCGATGGAATAACAATCGACAGCTAGATATGTCACTAGTAGACATCATCCTGACTCCGATGGAATAACAATCCACAGGTAGATATGTCACTAGGAGACATCATCCTGACACCGATGGAGTAACAATCGACAGGTAGATATGTCACGCGGATACATTATCCTGACTCCGATGGAATAACAATCGACAGGTAGATATGTCACGCGGAGACATTATCCTGACTCCGATGGAGTAACAATCGACAGGTAGATATGTCACTAGGAGACATTATCCTGACTCCGATGGAGTAACAATCGACAGGTAAATATGTCACTAGGAGACATCATCCTGACTCCGATGGAATAACAATCAACAGGTAGATATGTCACCAGGAGACATCATCCTGACTCCGATGGAATAACAATCGACAGGTAGATATGTCACTAGGAGACATCATCCTGACTCCCATGGAATAACAATCGACAGGTAGATATGTCACTAGGAGACATCATCCTGACTCCGATGGAATAACAATCGACAGGTAGATATGTCACTAGGAGACATCATCCTGACTCCGATGGAATAACAATCGACAGGTAGATATGTCACTAGGAGACATCATCCTGACTCCGATGGAATAACAATCGACAGGTAGATATGTCACTAGGAGACATTATCATGACTCCGATGGAATAACAATCGACAGGTAGATATGTCACTAGGAGACATCATCCTGACTCCGATGGAATAACAATCGACAGGTAGATATGTCACTAGGAGACATCATCCTGACTCCGATGGAATAACAATCGACAGGTAGATATGTCACTAGGAGACATCATCCTGACTCCGATGGAATAACAATCGACAGGTAGATATGTCACTAGGAGACATCATCCTGACTCCGATGGAATAACAATCGACAGGTAGATATGTCACTAGGAGACATTATCATGACTCCGATGGAATAACAATCGACAGGTTGATATGTCACTAGGAGACATCATCCTGACTCCGATGGAATAACAATCGACAGGTAGATATGTCACTAGGAGACATCATCCTGACTCCGATGGAATAACAATCGACAGGTAGATATGTCACTAGGAGACATCATCCTGACTCCGATGGAATAACAATCGACAGATAGATATGTCACTAGGAGACATTATCCTGACTCCGATAGAGTAACAATCGACAGGTAGATATGTCACGCGGAGACATTATCCTGACTCCGATGGAATAACAATCAACAGGTAGATATGTCACTAGGAGACATTATCCTGACTCCGATGGAATAACAATCGACAGGTAGATATGTCACTAGGAGACATTATCCTGACTCCGATGGAATAACAATCGACAGGTAGATATGTCACTAGGAGACATTATCCTGACTCCGATGGAATAACAATCGACAGGTAGATATGTCACGCGGAGACATCATCCTGACTCCGATGGAATAACAATCGACAGGTAGATATGTCACTAGGAGACATTATCCTGACTCCGATGTAGTAACAATCGACAGGTAGATGTGTCACTAGGAGACATCATCCTGACACCGATGGAGTAACAATCGACAGGTAGATATGTCACGCGGAGACATTATCCTGACTCCGATGGAATAACAATCGACAGGTGGATATGTCATGCGGAGACATTATCCTGACTCCGATGGAGTAACAATCGACAGGTAGATATGTCACTAGGAGACATTATCCTAACTCCGATAGAGTAACAATCGACAGGTAGATATGTCACTAGGAGACATCATCCTGAATCCGATGGAATAACAATCGACAGGTAGATATGTCACTAGGAGACATTATCCTGACTCCGATGGAATAACAATCGACAGGTAGATATGTCACTAGGAGACATCATCCTGACTCCGATGGAATAACAATCGACAGGTAGATATGTCACTAGGAGACATTATCCTGACTCCGATGGAATAACAATCGACAGGTAGATATGTCACTAGGAGACATCATCCTGACTCCGATGGAATAACAATCGACAGGTAGATATGTCACTAGGAGACATCATCCTGACTCCGAAGGAATAACAATCGACAGGTAGATATGTCACGAGGAGACATCATCCTGACTCCGATGGAATAACAATCGACAGGTAGATATGTCACTTGGAGACATTATCCTGACTCCGATGGAATAACAATCGACAGGTAGATATGTCACTAGGAGACATCATCCTGACTCCGATGGAATAACAATCGACAGGTAGATATGTCACTAGGAGACATCATCCTGACTCCGATGGAATAACAATCGACAGGTAGATATGTCACTAGGAGACATTATCCTGACTCCGATGGAATAACAATCGATAGGTAGATATGTCACTAGGAGACATCATCCTGACTCCTATGGAATAACAATCGACAGGTAGATATGTCACTAGGAGACATAATCCTGACTCCGATGGAATAACAATCGACAGGTAGATATGTCACTAGGAGATATCACCCTGACTCCGATGGAATAACAATCGACAGGTAGATATGTCACTAGGAGACATTATCCTGACTCCGATGGAATAACAATCGACAGGTAGATATGTCACTAGGAGACATCATCCTGACTCCGATGGAATAACAATCGACAGGTAGATATGTCACTAGGAGACATCATCCTGACTCCGATGGAATAACAATCGACAGGTAGATATGTCACTAGGAGACATCATCCTGACTCCGATGGAATAACAATCGACAGGTAGATATGTCACTAGGAGACATCATCCTGACTCCGATGGAATAACAATCGACAGGTAGATATGTCACTAGGAGACATTATCATGACTCCGATGGAATAACAATCGACAGGTTGATATGTCACTAGGAGACATCATCCTGACTCCGATGGAATAACAATCGACAGGTAGATATGTCACTAGGAGACATCATCCTGACTCCGATGGAATAACAATCGACAGGTAGATATGTCACTAGGAGACATCATCCTGACTCCGATGGAATAACAATCGACAGATAGATATGTCACTAGGAGACATTATCCTGACTCCGATAGAGTAACAATCGACAGGTAGATATGTCACGCGGAGACATTATCCTGACTCCGATGGAATAACAATCAACAGGTAGATATGTCACTAGGAGACATAATCCTGACTCCGATGGAGTAACAATCGACAGGTAGATATGTCACTAGGAGACATTATCATGACTCCGATGGAATAACAATCGACAGGTAGATATGTCACTAGGAGACATCATCCTGACTCCGATGGAATAACAATCGACAGGTAGATATGTCACTAGGAGACATCATCCTGACTCCGATGGAATAACAATCGACAGGTAGATATGTCACTAGGAGACATCATCCTGACTCCGATGGAATAACAATCGACAGGTAGATATGTCACTAGGAGACATCATCCTGACTCCGATGGAATAACAATCGACAGGTAGATATGTCACTAGGAGACATTATCATGACTCCGATGGAATAACAATCGACAGGTTGATATGTCACTAGGAGACATCATCCTGACTCCGATGGAATAACAATCGACAGGTAGATATGTCACTAGGAGACATCATCCTGACTCCGATGGAATAACAATCGACAGGTAGATATGTCACTAGGAGACATCATCCTGACTCCGATGGAATAACAATCGACAGATAGATATGTCACTAGGAGACATTATCCTGACTCCGATAGAGTAACAATCGACAGGTAGATATGTCACGCGGAGACATTATCCTGACTCCGATGGAATAACAATCAACAGGTAGATATGTCACTAGGAGACATTATCCTGACTCCGATGGAATAACAATCGACAGGTAGATATGTCACTAGGAGACATTATCCTGACTCCGATGGAATAACAATCGACAGGTAGATATGTCACTAGGAGACATTATCCTGACTCCGATGGAATAACAATCGACAGGTAGATATGTCACGCGGAGACATCATCCTGACTCCGATGGAATAACAATCGACAGGTAGATATGTCACTAGGAGACATTATCCTGACTCCGATGTAGTAACAATCGACAGGTAGATGTGTCACTAGGAGACATCATCCTGACACCGATGGAGTAACAATCGACAGGTAGATATGTCACGCGGAGACATTATCCTGACTCCGATGGAATAACAATCGACAGGTGGATATGTCATGCGGAGACATTATCCTGACTCCGATGGAGTAACAATCGACAGGTAGATATGTCACTAGGAGACATTATCCTAACTCCGATAGAGTAACAATCGACAGGTAGATATGTCACTAGGAGACATCATCCTGAATCCGATGGAATAACAATCGACAGGTAGATATGTCACTAGGAGACATTATCCTGACTCCGATGGAATAACAATCGACAGGTAGATATGTCACTAGGAGACATCATCCTGACTCCGATGGAATAACAATCGACAGGTAGATATGTCACTAGGAGACATTATCCTGACTCCGATGGAATAACAATCGACAGGTAGATATGTCACTAGGAGACATCATCCTGACTCCGATGGAATAACAATCGACAGGTAGATATGTCACTAGGAGACATCATCCTGACTCCGAAGGAATAACAATCGACAGGTAGATATGTCACGAGGAGACATCATCCTGACTCCGATGGAATAACAATCGACAGGTAGATATGTCACTTGGAGACATTATCCTGACTCCGATGGAATAACAATCGACAGGTAGATATGTCACTAGGAGACATCATCCTGACTCCGATGGAATAACAATCGACAGGTAGATATGTCACTAGGAGACATCATCCTGACTCCGATGGAATAACAATCGACAGGTAGATATGTCACTAGGAGACATTATCCTGACTCCGATGGAATAACAATCGATAGGTAGATATGTCACTAGGAGACATCATCCTGACTCCTATGGAATAACAATCGACAGGTAGATATGTCACTAGGAGACATAATCCTGACTCCGATGGAATAACAATCGACAGGTAGATATGTCACTAGGAGATATCACCCTGACTCCGATGGAATAACAATCGACAGGTAGATATGTCACTAGGAGACATTATCCTGACTCCGATGGAATAACAATCGACAGGTAGATATGTCACTAGGAGACATCATCCTGACTCCGATGGAATAACAATCAACAGGTAGATATGTCACAAGGAGACATCATCCTGACTCCGATGGAATAACAATCGACAGGTAGTTATGTCACTAGGAGACATCATCCTGACTCCGATGGAATAACAATCGACAGGTAGATATGTCACTAGGAGACATTATCCTGACTCCGATGGAATAACAATCGACAGGTAGATATGTCACTAGGAGACATCATCCTGATTCCGATGGAATAACAATCGACAGGTAGATATGTCACTAGGAGACATTATCCTGACTCCGATGGAATAACAATCGACAGGTAGATATGTCACTAGGAGACATCATCCTGACTCCGATGGAATAACAATCGACAGGTAGATATGTCACTAGGAGACATCATCCTGACTCCGATGGAATAACAATCGACAGGTAGATATGTCACGAGGAGACATCATCCTGACTCCGATGGAATAACAATCGACAGGTAGATATGTCACTTGGAGACATTATCCTGACTCCGATGGAATAACAATCGACAGGTAGATATGTCACTAGGAGACATCATCCTGACTCCGATGGAATAACAATCGACAGGTAGATATGTCACTAGGAGACATTATCCTGACTCCGATGGAATAACAATCGACAGGTAGATATGTCACTAGGAGACATCATCCTGACTCCGATGGAATAACAATCGACAGGTAGATATGTCACTAGGAGACATAATCCTGACTCCGATGGAGTAACAATCGACAGGTAGATATGTCACTAGGAGACATCATCCTGACTCCGATGGAATAACAATCGACAGGTAGATATGTCACTAGGAGACATCATCCTGACTCCGATGGAGTAACAATCGACTGGTAGATATGTCACTAGGAGACATCATCCTGACTCCGATGGAATAACAATCGACAGGTAGATATGTCACTAGGAGACAGTATCCTGACACCGATGGAATAACAATCGACAGGTAGATATGTCACTAGGAGACATCATCCTGACTCCGATGGAATAACAATCGACAGCTAGATATGTCACTAGTAGACATCATCCTGACTCCGATGGAATAACAATCCACAGGTAGATATGTCACTAGGAGACATCATCCTGACACCGATGGAGTAACAATCGACAGGTAGATATGTCACGCGGATACATTATCCTGACTCCGATGGAATAACAATCGACAGGTAGATATGTCACGCGGAGACATTATCCTGACTCCGATGGAGTAACAATCGACAGGTAGATATGTCACTAGGAGACATTATCCTGACTCCGATGGAGTAACAATCGACAGGTAAATATGTCACTAGGAGACATCATCCTGACTCCGATGGAATAACAATCAACAGGTAGATATGTCACCAGGAGACATCATCCTGACTCCGATGGAATAACAATCGACAGGTAGATATGTCACTAGGAGACATCATCCTGACTCCCATGGAATAACAATCGACAGGTAGATATGTCACTAGGAGACATCATCCTGACTCCGATGGAATAACAATCGACAGGTAGATATGTCACTAGGAGACATCATCCTGACTCCGATGGAATAACAATCGACAGGTAGATATGTCACTAGGAGACATCATCCTGACTCCGATGGAATAACAATCGACAGGTAGATATGTCACTAGGAGACATTATCATGACTCCGATGGAATAACAATCGACAGGTAGATATGTCACTAGGAGACATCATCCTGACTCCGATGGAATAACAATCGACAGGTAGATATGTCACTAGGAGACATCATCCTGACTCCGATGGAATAACAATCGACAGGTAGATATGTCACTAGGAGACATCATCCTGACTCCGATGGAATAACAATCGACAGGTAGATATGTCACTAGGAGACATCATCCTGACTCCGATGGAATAACAATCGACAGGTAGATATGTCACTAGGAGACATTATCATGACTCCGATGGAATAACAATCGACAGGTTGATATGTCACTAGGAGACATCATCCTGACTCCGATGGAATAACAATCGACAGGTAGATATGTCACTAGGAGACATCATCCTGACTCCGATGGAATAACAATCGACAGGTAGATATGTCACTAGGAGACATCATCCTGACTCCGATGGAATAACAATCGACAGATAGATATGTCACTAGGAGACATTATCCTGACTCCGATAGAGTAACAATCGACAGGTAGATATGTCACGCGGAGACATTATCCTGACTCCGATGGAATAACAATCAACAGGTAGATATGTCACTAGGAGACATTATCCTGACTCCGATGGAATAACAATCGACAGGTAGATATGTCACTAGGAGACATTATCCTGACTCCGATGGAATAACAATCGACAGGTAGATATGTCACTAGGAGACATTATCCTGACTCCGATGGAATAACAATCGACAGGTAGATATGTCACGCGGAGACATCATCCTGACTCCGATGGAATAACAATCGACAGGTAGATATGTCACTAGGAGACATTATCCTGACTCCGATGTAGTAACAATCGACAGGTAGATGTGTCACTAGGAGACATCATCCTGACACCGATGGAGTAACAATCGACAGGTAGATATGTCACGCGGAGACATTATCCTGACTCCGATGGAATAACAATCGACAGGTGGATATGTCATGCGGAGACATTATCCTGACTCCGATGGAGTAACAATCGACAGGTAGATATGTCACTAGGAGACATTATCCTAACTCCGATAGAGTAACAATCGACAGGTAGATATGTCACTAGGAGACATCATCCTGAATCCGATGGAATAACAATCGACAGGTAGATATGTCACTAGGAGACATTATCCTGACTCCGATGGAATAACAATCGACAGGTAGATATGTCACTAGGAGACATCATCCTGACTCCGATGGAATAACAATCGACAGGTAGATATGTCACTAGGAGACATTATCCTGACTCCGATGGAATAACAATCGACAGGTAGATATGTCACTAGGAGACATCATCCTGACTCCGATGGAATAACAATCGACAGGTAGATATGTCACTAGGAGACATCATCCTGACTCCGAAGGAATAACAATCGACAGGTAGATATGTCACGAGGAGACATCATCCTGACTCCGATGGAATAACAATCGACAGGTAGATATGTCACTTGGAGACATTATCCTGACTCCGATGGAATAACAATCGACAGGTAGATATGTCACTAGGAGACATCATCCTGACTCCGATGGAATAACAATCGACAGGTAGATATGTCACTAGGAGACATCATCCTGACTCCGATGGAATAACAATCGACAGGTAGATATGTCACTAGGAGACATTATCCTGACTCCGATGGAATAACAATCGATAGGTAGATATGTCACTAGGAGACATCATCCTGACTCCTATGGAATAACAATCGACAGGTAGATATGTCACTAGGAGACATAATCCTGACTCCGATGGAATAACAATCGACAGGTAGATATGTCACTAGGAGATATCACCCTGACTCCGATGGAATAACAATCGACAGGTAGATATGTCACTAGGAGACATTATCCTGACTCCGATGGAATAACAATCGACAGGTAGATATGTCACTAGGAGACATCATCCTGACTCCGATGGAATAACAATCAACAGGTAGATATGTCACAAGGAGACATCATCCTGACTCCGATGGAATAACAATCGACAGGTAGTTATGTCACTAGGAGACATCATCCTGACTCCGATGGAATAACAATCGACAGGTAGATATGTCACTAGGAGACATTATCCTGACTCCGATGGAATAACAATCGACAGGTAGATATGTCACTAGGAGACATCATCCTGATTCCGATGGAATAACAATCGACAGGTAGATATGTCACTAGGAGACATTATCCTGACTCCGATGGAATAACAATCGACAGGTAGATATGTCACTAGGAGACATCATCCTGACTCCGATGGAATAACAATCGACAGGTAGATATGTCACTAGGAGACATCATCCTGACTCCGATGGAATAACAATCGACAGGTAGATATGTCACGAGGAGACATCATCCTGACTCCGATGGAATAACAATCGACAGGTAGATATGTCACTTGGAGACATTATCCTGACTCCGATGGAATAACAATCGACAGGTAGATATGTCACTAGGAGACATCATCCTGACTCCGATGGAATAACAATCGACAGGTAGATATGTCACTAGGAGACATTATCCTGACTCCGATGGAATAACAATCGACAGGTAGATATGTCACTAGGAGACATCATCCTGACTCCGATGGAATAACAATCGACAGGTAGATATGTCACTAGGAGACATAATCCTGACTCCGATGGAGTAACAATCGACAGGTAGATATGTCACTAGGAGATATCACCCTGACTCCGATGGAATAACAATCGACAGGTAGATATGTCACTAGGAGACATTATCCTGACTCCGATGGAGTAACAATCGACAGGTAGATATTTCACTAGGAGACATCATCCTGACTCCGATGGAATAACAATCAACAGGTAGATATGTCACTAGGAGACATCATCCTGACTCCGATGGAATAACAATCGACAGGTAGATATGTCACTAGGAGACATCATCCTGACTCCGATGGAATAACAATCGACAGGTAGATATGTCACTAGGAGACATCATCATGACTCCGATGGAATAACAATCGACAGGTAGATATGTCACTAGGAGACATCATCCTGACTCCGATGGAATAACAATCGACAGGTAGATATGTCACTAGGAGACATCATCCTGACTCCGATGGAATAACAATCGACAGGTAGATATGTCACTAGGAGACATCATCCTGACTCCGATGGAATAACAATCGACAGGTAGATATGTCACTAGGAGACATTATCCTGACTCCGATAGAATAACAATCGACAGGTAGATATGTCACTAGGAGAAATTATACTGACTCCGAAGGAGTAACAATCGACAGGTAGATATGTCACTAGGAGACATCATCCTGACTCGGATGGAATAACAATCTACAGGTAGATATGTCACTAGGAGACATCATCCTGACTCCGATGGAATAACAATCGACAGGTAGATATGTCACTAGGAGACATTATCCTGACTCCGATGGAATAACAATCGACAGGTAGATATGTCACTAGGAGACATCATCCTGACTCCGATGGAATAACAATCGACAGGTAGATATGTCACTAGGAGACATTATCCTGACTCCGATGGAATAACAATCGACAGGTAGATATGTCACTAGGAGACATCATCCTGACTCCGATGGAATAACAATCGACAGGTAGATATGTCACTAGGAGACATCATCCTGACTCCGAAGGAATAACAATCGACAGGTAGATATGTCACGAGGAGACATCATCCTGACTCCGATGGAATAACAATCGACAGGTAGATATGTCACTTGGAGACATTATCCTGACTCCGATGGAATAACAATCGACAGGTAGATATGTCACTAGGAGACATCATCCTGACTCCGATGGAATAACAATCGACAGGTAGATATGTCACTAGGAGACATTATCCTGACTCCGATGGAATAACAATCGACAGGTAGATATGTCACTAGGAGACATCATCCTGACTCCTATGGAATAACAATCGACAGGTAGATATGTCACTAGGAGACATAATCCTGACTCCGATGGAATAACAATCGACAGGTAGATATGTCACTTGGAGATATCACCCTGACTCCGATGGAATAACAATCGACAGGTAGATATGTCACTAGGAGACATTATCCTGACTCCGATGGAATAACAATCGACAGGTAGATATGTCACTAGGAGACATTATCCTGACTCCGATGGAATAACAATCGACAGGTAGATATGTCACTAGGAGACATCATCCTGACTCCGATGGAATAACAATCAACAGGTAGATATGTCACAAGGAGACATTATCCTGACTCCGATGGAATAACAATCGACAGGTAGATATGTCACTAGGAGACATCATCCTGACTCCGATGGAATAACAATCGACAGGTAGATATGTCACTAGGAGACATTATCCTGACTCCGATGGAATAACAATCGACAGGTAGATATGTCACTAGGAGACATCATCCTGATTCCGATGGAATAACAATCGACAGGTAGATATGTCACTAGGAGACATTATCCTGACTCCGATGGAATAACAATCGACAGGTAGATATGTCACTAGGAGACATCATCCTGACTCCGATGGAATAACAATCGACAGGTAGATATGTCACTAGGAGACATCATCCTGACTCCGATGGAATAACAATCGACAGGTAGATATGTCACGAGGAGACATCATCCTGACTCCGATGGAATAACAATCGACAGGTAGATATGTCACTTGGAGACATTATCCTGACTCCGATGGAATAACAATCGACAGGTAGATATGTCACTAGGAGACATCATCCTGACTCCGATGGAATAACAATCGACAGGTAGATATGTCACTAGGAGACATCATCCTGACTCCGATGGAATAACAATCGACAGGTAGATATGTCACTAGGAGACATTATCCTGACTCCGATGGAATAACAATCGACAGGTAGATATGTCACTAGGAGACATCATCCTGACTCCGATGGAATAACAATCGACAGGTAGATATGTCACTAGGAGACATAATCCTGACTCCGATGGAGTAACAATCGACAGGTAGATATGTCACTAGGAGATATCACCCTGACTCCGATGGAATAACAATCGACAGGTAGATATGTCACTAGGAGACATTATCCTGACTCTGATGGAGTAACAATCGACAGGTAGATATTTCACTAGGAGACATCATCCTGACTCCGATGGAATAACAATCAACAGGTAGATATGTCACTAGGAGACATCATCCTGACTCCGATGGAATAACAATCGACAGGTAGATATGTCACTAGGAGACATCATCCTGACTCCGATGGAATAACAATCGACAGGTAGATATGTCACTAGGAGACATCATCATGACTCCGATGGAATAACAATCGACAGGTAGATATGTCACTAGGAGACATAATCCTGACTCCGATGGAGTAACAATCGACAGGTAGATATGTCACTAGGAGATATCACCCTGACTCCGATGGAATAACAATCGACAGGTAGATATGTCACTAGGAGACATTATCCTGACTCCGATGGAGTAACAATCGACAGGTAGATATTTCACTAGGAGACATCATCCTGACTCCGATGGAATAACAATCAACAGGTAGATATGTCACTAGGAGACATCATCCTGACTCCGATGGAATAACAATCGACAGGTAGATATGTCACTAGGAGACATCATCCTGACTCCGATGGAATAACAATCGACAGGTAGATATGTCACTAGGAGACATCATCATGACTCCGATGGAATAACAATCGACAGGTAGATATGTCACTAGGAGACATCATCCTGACTCCGATGGAATAACAATCGACAGGTAGATATGTCACTAGGAGACATCATCCTGACTCCGATGGAATAACAATCGACAGGTAGATATGTCACTAGGAGACATCATCCTGACTCCGATGGAATAACAATCGACAGGTAGATATGTCACTAGGAGACATTATCCTGACTCCGATAGAATAACAATCGACAGGTAGATATGTCACTAGGAGAAATTATACTGACTCCGAAGGAGTAACAATCGACAGGTAGATATGTCACTAGGAGACATCATCCTGAATCCGATGGAGTAACAATCGACAGGTAGATATGTCACTAGGAGACATTATCCTGACTCGGATGGAATAACAATCTACAGGTAGATATGTCACTAGGAGACATCATCCTGACTCCGATGGAATAACAATCGACAGGTAGATATGTCACTAGGAGACATTATCCTGACTCCGATGGAATAACAATCGACAGGTAGATATGTCACTAGGAGACATCATCCTGACTCCGATGGAATAACAATCGACAGGTAGATATGTCACTAGGAGACATTATCCTGACTCCGATGGAATAACAATCGACAGGTAGATATGTCACTAGGAGACATCATCCTGACTCCGATGGAATAACAATCGACAGGTAGATATGTCACTAGGAGACATCATCCTGACTCCGAAGGAATAACAATCGACAGGTAGATATGTCACGAGGAGACATCATCCTGACTCCGATGGAATAACAATCGACAGGTAGATATGTCACGAGGAGACATCATCCTGACTCCGATGGAATAACAATCGACAGGTAGATATGTCACTTGGAGACATTATCCTGACTCCGATGGAATAACAATCGACAGGTAGATATGTCACTAGGAGACATTATCCTGACTCCGATGGAATAACAATCGATAGGTAGATATGTCACTAGGAGACATCATCCTGACTCCTATGGAATAACAATCGACAGGTAGATATGTCACTAGGAGACATAATCCTGACTCCGATGGAATAACAATCGACAGGTAGATATGTCACTAGGAGATATCACCCTGACTCCGATGGAATAACAATCGACAGGTAGATATGTCACTAGGAGACATTATCCTGACTCCGATGGAATAACAATCGACAGGTAGATATGTCACTAGGAGACATTATCCTGACTCCGATGGAATAACAATCGACAGGTAGATATGTCACTAGGAGACATCATCCTGACTCCGATGGAATAACAATCAACAGGTAGATATGTCACAAGGAGACATTATCCTGACTCCGATGGAATAACAATCGACAGGTAGATATGTCACTAGGAGACATCATCCTGACTCCGATGGAATAACAATCGACAGGTAGATATGTCACTAGGAGACATTATCCTGACTCCGATGGAATAACAATCGACAGGTAGATATGTCACTAGGAGACATCATCCTGATTCCGATGGAATAACAATCGACAGGTAGATATGTCACTAGGAGACATTATCCTGACTCCGATGGAATAACAATCGACAGGTAGATATGTCACTAGGAGACATTATCCTGACTCCGATGGAATAACAATCGACAGGTAGATATGTCACTAGGAGACATCATCCTGACTCCGATGGAATAACAATCGACAGGTAGATATGTCACGAGGAGACATCATCCTGACTCCGATGGAATAACAATCGACAGGTAGATATGTCACTTGGAGACATTATCCTGACTCCGATGGAATAACAATCGACAGGTAGATATGTCACTAGGAGACATCATCCTGACTCCGATGGAATAACAATCGACAGGTAGATATGTCACTAGGAGACATCATCCTGACTCCGATGGAATAACAATCGACAGGTAGATATGTCACTAGGAGACATTATCCTGACTCCGATGGAATAACAATCGACAGGTAGATATGTCACTAGGAGACATCATCCTGACTCCGATGGAATAACAATCGACAGGTAGATATGTCACTAGGAGACATAATCCTGACTCCGATGGAGTAACAATCGACAGGTAGATATGTCACTAGGAGATATCACCCTGACTCCGATGGAATAACAATCGACAGGTAGATATGTCACTAGGAGACATTATCCTGACTCTGATGGAGTAACAATCGACAGGTAGATATTTCACTAGGAGACATCATCCTGACTCCGATGGAATAACAATCAACAGGTAGATATGTCACTAGGAGACATCATCCTGACTCCGATGGAATAACAATCGACAGGTAGATATGTCACTAGGAGACATCATCCTGACTCCGATGGAATAACAATCGACAGGTAGATATGTCACTAGGAGACATCATCATGACTCCGATGGAATAACAATCGACAGGTAGATATGTCACTAGGAGACATCATCCTGACTCCGATGGAATAACAATCGACAGGTAGATATGTCACTAGGAGACATCATCCTGACTCCGATGGAATAACAATCGACAGGTAGATATGTCACTAGGAGACATCATCCTGACTCCGATGGAATAACAATCGACAGGTAGATATGTCACTAGGAGACATTATCCTGACTCCGATAGAATAACAATCGACAGGTAGATATATCACTAGGAGAAATTATCCTGACTCCGAAGGAGTAACAATCGACAGGTAGATATGTCACTAGGAGACATCATCCTGACTCCGATGGAGTAACAATCGACAGGTAGATATGTCACTAGGAGACATTATCCTGACTCGGATGGAATAACAATCTACAGGTAGATATGTCACTAGGAGACATCATCCTAACTCCGATGGAATAACAATCTACAGGTAGATATGTCACTAGGAGACATCATCCTGACTCCGATGGAATAACAATCGACAGGTAGATATGTCACTAAGAGACGTCATCCTGACTCCGATGGAATAACAATCGACAGGTAGATATGTCACTAGGAGACATCATCCTGACTCCGATGGAGTAACAATCGACAGGTAGATATGTCACTAGGAGACATCATCCTGACTCCGATGGAATAACAATCGACAGGTAGATATGTCACTAGGAGACATCATCCTGACTCCGATGGAGTAACAATCGACTGGTAGATATGTCACTAGGAGACATCATCCTGACTCCGATGGAATAACAATCGACAGGTAGATATGTCACTAGGAGACAGTATCCTGACACCGATGGAATAACAATCGACAGGTAGATATGTCACTAGGAGACATCATCCTGACTCCGATGGAGTAACAATCGACAGGTAGATATGTCACTAGGAGACATCATCCTGACTCCGATGGAATAACAATCGACAGGTAGATATGTCACTAGTAGACATCATCCTGACTCCGATGGAATAACAATCCACAGGTAGATATGTCACTAGGAGACATCATCCTGACACCGATGGAGTAACAATCGACAGGTAGATATGTCACGCGGATACATTATCCTGACTCCGATGGAATAACAATCGACAGGTAGATATGTCACGCGAAAACATTATCCTGACTCCGATGGAGTAACAATCGACAGGTAGATATGTCACTAGGAGACATCATCCTGACTCCGATGGAATAACAATCGACAGGTAGATATGTCACTAGGAGACATCATCCTGACTCCGATGGAATAACAATCGACAGGTAGATATGTCACTAGGAGACATCATCCTGACTCCGATGGAATAACAATCGACAGGTAGATATGTCACTAGGAGACATCATCCTGACTCCGATGGAGTAACAATCGACAGATAGATATGTCACTAGGAGACATTATCCTGACTCCGATGGAGTAACAATCGACAGGTAGATATGTCACTAGGAGACATCATCCTGACTCCGATGGAGTAACAATCGACAGGTAGATATGTCACTAGGAGACATCATTCTGACTCCGATGGAGTAACAATCGACAGGTAGATATGTCACTAGGAGACATCATCCTGACTCCGATGGAATAACAATCGACAGGTAGATATGTCACTAGGAGACATCATCCTGACTCCGATGGAATAACAATCGACAGGTAGATATGTCACTAGGAGACATTATCCTGACTCGGATGGAATAACAATCTACAGGTAGATATGTCACTAGGAGACATCATCCTGACTCTGATGGAATAACAATCTACAGGTAGATATGTCACTAGGAGACATCATCCTGACTCCGATGGAATAACAATCGACAGGTAGATATGTCACTAGGAGACATCATCCTGACTCCGATGGAGTAACAATCGACAGGTAGATATGTCACTAGGAGACATCATCCTGACTCCGATGGAGTAACAATCGAAGGTAGATATGTCACGCGGAGAAATCATCCTGACTCCGATGGAATAACAATCGACAGGTAGATATGTCACTAGGAGACATCATCCTGACTCCGATGGAAAAACAATCGACAGGTAGATATGTCACTAGGAGACATCATCCTGACTCCGATGGAATAACAATCGACAGGTAGATATGTCACTAGGAGACATCATCCTGACTCTGATGGAATAACAATCGACAGGTAGATATGTCACTAGGAGACATTATCCTGACTCCGATGGAATAACAATCGACAGGTAGATATGTCACTAGGAGACATCATCCTGACTCCGATGGAATAACAATCGACAGGTAGATATGTCACTAGGAGACATTATCCTGACTCCGATGTAATAACAATTGACAGGTAGATATGTCACTAGGAGACATTATCCTGACTCCGATGGAATAACAATCGACAGGTAGATATGTCACTAGGAGACATTATCCTGACTCCGATGGAGTAACAATCGACAGGTAGATATGTCACGCGGAGACATTATCCTGACTCCGATGGAATAACAATCGACAGGTAGATATGTCACTAGGAGACATCATCCTGACTCTGATGTAGTAACAATCGACCGGTAGATATGTCACTAAGAGACATCATCCTGACTCCGATGGAGTAACAATCGACAGGTAGATATGTCACGCGGAGACATTATCATGACTCCGATGGAATAACAATCGACAGGTAGATATGTCACGCGGAGACATTATCCTGACTCCGATGGAGTAACAATCGACAGGAAGATATGTCACTAGGAGACATTATCCTGACTCCGATGGAATAACAATCGATAGGTAGATATGTCACTAGGAGACATCATCCTGACTCCTATGGAATAACAATCGACAGGTAGATATGTCACTAGGAGACATAATCCTGACTCCGATGGAATAACAATCGACAGGTAGATATGTCACTAGGAGATATCACCCTGACTCCGATGGAATAACAATCGACAGGTAGATATGTCACTAGGAGACATTATCCTGACTCCGATGGAATAACAATCGACATGTAGATATGTCACTAGGAGACATCATCCTGACTCCGATGGAATAACAATCAACAGGTAGATATGTCACAAGGAGACATCATCCTGACTCCGATGGAATAACAATCGACAGGTAGTTATGTCACTAGGAGACATCATCCTGACTCCGATGGAATAACAATCGACAGGTAGATATGTCACTAGGAGACATTATCCTGACTCCGATGGAATAACAATCGACAGGTCGATATGTCACTAGGAGACATCATCCTGATTCCGATGGAATAACAATCGACAGGTAGATATGTCACTAGGAGACATTATCCTGACTCCGATGGAATAACAATCGACAGGTAGATATGTCACTAGGAGACATCATCCTGACTCCGATGGAATAACAATCGACAGGTAGATATGTCACTAGGAGACATCATCCTGACTCCGATGGAATAACAATCGACAGGTAGATATGTCACGAGGAGACATCATCCTGACTCCGATGGAATAACAATCGACAGGTAGATATGTCACTAGGAGACATTATCCTGACTCCGATGGAAAAACAATCGACAGGTAGATATGTCACTAGGAGACATCATCCTGACTCCGATGGAATAACAATCGACAGGTAGATATGTCACTAGGAGACATTATCCTGACTCCGATGGAATAACAATCGACAGGTAGATATGTCACTAGGAGACATCATCCTGACTCCGATGGAATAACAATCGACAGGTAGATATGTCACTAGGAGACATAATCCTGACTCCGATGGAGTAACAATCGACAGGTAGATATGTCACTAGGAGATATCACCCTGACTCCGATGGAATAACAATCGACAGGTAGATATGTCACTAGGAGACATTATCCTGACTCCGATGGAGTAACAATCGACAGGTAGATATTTCACTAGGAGACATCATCCTGACTCCGATGGAATAACAATCAACAGGTAGATATGTCACTAGGAGACATCATCCTGACTCCGATGGAATAACAATCGACAGGTAGATATGTCACTAGGAGACATCATCCTGACTCCGATGGAATAACAATCGACAGGTAGATATGTCACTAGGAGACATCATCATGACTCCGATGGAATAACAATCGACAGGTAGATATGTCACTAGGAGACATCATCCTGACTCCGATGGAATAACAATCGACAGGTAGATATGTCACTAGGAGACATCATCCTGACTCCGATGGAATAACAATCGACAGGTAGATATGTCACTAGGAGACATCATCCTGACTCCGATGGAATAACAATCGACAGGTAGATATGTCACTAGGAGACATTATCCTGACTCCGATAGAATAACAATCGACAGGTAGATATGTCACTAGGAGAAATTATACTGACTCCGAAGGAGTAACAATCGACAGGTAGATATGTCACTAGGAGACATCATCCTGAATCCGATGGAGTAACAATCGACAGGTAGATATGTCACTAGGAGACATTATCCTGACTCGGATGGAATAACAATCTACAGGTAGATATGTCACTAGGAGACATCATCCTGACTCCGATGGAATAACAATCGACAGGTAGATATGTCACAAGGAGACATCATCCTGACTCCGATGGAATAACAATCGACAGGTAGTTATGTCACTAGGAGACATCATCCTGACTCCGATGGAATAACAATCGACAGGTAGATATGTCACTAGGAGATATCACCCTGACTCCGATGGAATAACAATCGACAGGTAGATATGTCACTAGGAGACATTATCCTGACTCCGATGGAATAACAATCGACAGGTAGATATGTCACTAGGAGACATCATCCTGACTCCGATGGAATAACAATCAACAGGTAGATATGTCACAAGGAGACATCATCCTGACTCCGATGGAATAACAATCGACAGGTAGTTATGTCACTAGGAGACATCATCCTGACTCCGATGGAATAACAATCGACAGGTAGATATGTCACTAGGAGACATTATCCTGACTCCGATGGAATAACAATCGACAGGTAGATATGTCACTAGGAGACATCATCCTGATTCCGATGGAATAACAATCGACAGGTAGATATGTCACTAGGAGACATTATCCTGACTCCGATGGAATAACAATCGACAGGTAGATATGTCACTAGGAGACATCATCCTGACTCCGATGGAATAACAATCGACAGGTAGATATGTCACTAGGAGACATCATCCTGACTCCGATGGAATAACAATCGACAGGTAGATATGTCACGAGGAGACATCATCCTGACTCCGATGGAATAACAATCGGCAGGTAGATATGTCACTAGGAGACATTATCCTGACTCCGATGGAAAAACAATCGACAGGTAGATATGTCACTAGGAGACATCATCCTGACTCCGATGGAATAACAATCGACAGGTAGATATGTCACTAGGAGACATTATCCTGACTCCGATGGAATAACAATCGACAGGTAGATATGTCACTAGGAGACATCATCCTGACTCCGATGGAATAACAATCGACAGGTAGATATGTCACTAGGAGACATAATCCTGACTCCGATGGAGTAACAATCGACAGGTAGATATGTCACTAGGAGATATCACCCTGACTCCGATGGAATAACAATCGACAGGTAGATATGTCACTAGGAGACATTATCCTGACTCCGATGGAGTAACAATCGACAGGTAGATATTTCACTAGGAGACATCATCCTGACTCCGATGGAATAACAATCAACAGGTAGATATGTCACTAGGAGACATCATCCTGACTCCGATGGAATAACAATCGACAGGTAGATATGTCACTAGGAGACATCATCCTGACTCCGATGGAATAACAATCGACAGGTAGATATGTCACTAGGAGACATCATCATGACTCCGATGGAATAACAATCGACAGGTAGATATGTCACTAGGAGACATCATCCTGACTCCGATGGAATAACAATCGACAGGTAGATATGTCACTAGGAGACATCATCCTGACTCCGATGGAATAACAATCGACAGGTAGATATGTCACTAGGAGACATCATCCTGACTCCGATGGAATAACAATCGACAGGTAGATATGTCACTAGGAGACATTATCCTGACTCCGATAGAATAACAATCGACAGGTAGATATGTCACTAGGAGAAATTATACTGACTCCGAAGGAGTAACAATCGACAGGTAGATATGTCACTAGGAGACATCATCCTGAATCCGATGGAGTAACAATCGACAGGTAGATATGTCACTAGGAGACATTATCCTGACTCGGATGGAATAACAATCTACAGGTAGATATGTCACTAGGAGACATCATCCTGACTCCGATGGAATAACAATCGACAGGTAGATATGTCACTAGGAGACATTATCCTGACTCCGATGGAATAACAATCGACAGGTAGATATGTCACTAGGAGACATCATCCTGACTCCGATGGAATAACAATCGACAGGTAGATATGTCACTAGGAGACATTATCCTGACTCCGATGGAATAACAATCGACAGGTAGATATGTCACTAGGAGACATCATCCTGACTCCGATGGAATAACAATCGACAGGTAGATATGTCACTAGGAGACATCATCCTGACTCCGAAGGAATAACAATCGACAGGTAGATATGTCACGAGGAGACATCATCCTGACTCCGATGGAATAACAATCGACAGGTAGATATGTCACTTGGAGACATTATCCTGACTCCGATGGAATAACAATCGACAGGTAGATATGTCACTAGGAGACATCATCCTGACTCCGATGGAATAACAATCGACAGGTAGATATGTCACTAGGAGACATTATCCTGACTCCGATGGAATAACAATCGATAGGTAGATATGTCACTAGGAGACATCATCCTGACTCCTATGGAATAACAATCGACAGGTAGATATGTCACTAGGAGACATAATCCTGACTCCGATGGAATAACAATCGACAGGTAGATATGTCACTAGGAGATATCACCCTGACTCCGATGGAATAACAATCGACAGGTAGATATGTCACTAGGAGACATTATCCTGACTCCGATGGAATAACAATCGACAGGTAGATATGTCACTAGGAGACATTATCCTGACTCCGATGGAATAACAATCGACAGGTAGATATGTCACTAGGAGACATCATCCTGACTCCGATGGAATAACAATCAACAGGTAGATATGTCACAAGGAGACATTATCCTGACTCCGATGGAATAACAATCGACAGGTAGATATGTCACTAGGAGACATCATCCTGACTCCGATGGAATAACAATCGACAGGTAGATATGTCACTAGGAGACATTATCCTGACTCCGATGGAATAACAATCGACAGGTAGATATGTCACTAGGAGACATCATCCTGATTCCGATGGAATAACAATCGACAGGTAGATATGTCACTAGGAGACATTATCCTGACTCCGATGGAATAACAATCGACAGGTAGATATGTCACTAGGAGACATCATCCTGACTCCGATGGAATAACAATCGACAGGTAGATATGTCACTAGGAGACATCATCCTGACTCCGATGGAATAACAATCGACAGGTAGATATGTCACGAGGAGACATCATCCTGACTCCGATGGAATAACAATCGACAGGTAGATATGTCACTTGGAGACATTATCCTGACTCCGATGGAATAACAATCGACAGGTAGATATGTCACTAGGAGACATCATCCTGACTCCGATGGAATAACAATCGACAGGTAGATATGTCACTAGGAGACATCATCCTGACTCCGATGGAATAACAATCGACAGGTAGATATGTCACTAGGAGACATTATCCTGACTCCGATGGAATAACAATCGACAGGTAGATATGTCACTAGGAGACATCATCCTGACTCCGATGGAATAACAATCGACAGGTAGATATGTCACTAGGAGACATAATCCTGACTCCGATGGAGTAACAATCGACAGGTAGATATGTCACTAGGAGATATCACCCTGACTCCGATGGAATAACAATCGACAGGTAGATATGTCACTAGGAGACATTATCCTGACTCCGATGGAGTAACAATCGACAGGTAGATATTTCACTAGGAGACATCATCCTGACTCCGATGGAATAACAATCAACAGGTAGATATGTCACTAGGAGACATCATCCTGACTCCGATGGAATAACAATCGACAGGTAGATATGTCACTAGGAGACATCATCCTGACTCCGATGGAATAACAATCGACAGGTAGATATGTCACTAGGAGACATCATCATGACTCCGATGGAATAACAATCGACAGGTAGATATGTCACTAGGAGACATCATCCTGACTCCGATGGAATAACAATCGACAGGTAGATATGTCACTAGGAGACATCATCCTGACTCCGATGGAATAACAATCGACAGGTAGATATGTCACTAGGAGACATCATCCTGACTCCGATGGAATAACAATCGACAGGTAGATATGTCACTAGGAGACATTATCCTGACTCCGATAGAATAACAATCGACAGGTAGATATGTCACTAGGAGAAATTATCCTGACTCCGAAGGAGTAACAATCGACAGGTAGATATGTCACTAGGAGACATCATCCTGACTCCGATGGAGTAACAATCGACAGGTAGATATGTCACTAGGAGACATTATCCTGACTCGGATGGAATAACAATCTACAGGTAGATATGTCACTAGGAGACATCATCCTAACTCCGATGGAATAACAATCTACAGGTAGATATGTCACTAGGAGACATCATCCTGACTCCGATGGAATAACAATCGACAGGTAGATATGTCACTAAGAGACGTCATCCTGACTCCGATGGAATAACAATCGACAGGTAGATATGTCACTAGGAGACATCATCCTGACTCCGATGGAGTAACAATCGACAGGTAGATATGTCACTAGGAGACATCATCCTGACTCCGATGGAATAACAATCGACAGGTAGATATGTCACTAGGAGACATCATCCTGACTCCGATGGAGTAACAATCGACTGGTAGATATGTCACTAGGAGACATCATCCTGACTCCGATGGAATAACAATCGACAGGTAGATATGTCACTAGGAGACAGTATCCTGACACCGATGGAATAACAATCGACAGGTAGATATGTCACTAGGAGACATCATCCTGACTCCGATGGAGTAACAATCGACAGGTAGATATGTCACTAGGAGACATCATCCTGACTCCGATGGAATAACAATCGACAGGTAGATATGTCACTAGTAGACATCATCCTGACTCCGATGGAATAACAATCCACAGGTAGATATGTCACTAGGAGACATCATCCTGACACCGATGGAGTAACAATCGACAGGTAGATATGTCACGCGGATACATTATCCTGACTCCGATGGAATAACAATCGACAGGTAGATATGTCACGCGAAAACATTATCCTGACTCCGATGGAGTAACAATCGACAGGTAGATATGTCACTAGGAGACATCATCCTGACTCCGATGGAATAACAATCGACAGGTAGATATGTCACTAGGAGACATCATCCTGACTCCGATGGAATAACAATCGACAGGTAGATATGTCACTAGGAGACATCATCCTGACTCCGATGGAATAACAATCGACAGGTAGATATGTCACTAGGAGACATCATCCTGACTCCGATGGAGTAACAATCGACAGATAGATATGTCACTAGGAGACATTATCCTGACTCCGATGGAGTAACAATCGACAGGTAGATATGTCACTAGGAGACATCATCCTGACTCCGATGGAGTAACAATCGACAGGTAGATATGTCACTAGGAGACATCATTCTGACTCCGATGGAGTAACAATCGACAGGTAGATATGTCACTAGGAGACATCATCCTGACTCCGATGGAATAACAATCGACAGGTAGATATGTCACTAGGAGACATCATCCTGACTCCGATGGAATAACAATCGACAGGTAGATATGTCACTAGGAGACATTATCCTGACTCGGATGGAATAACAATCTACAGGTAGATATGTCACTAGGAGACATCATCCTGACTCTGATGGAATAACAATCTACAGGTAGATATGTCACTAGGAGACATCATCCTGACTCCGATGGAATAACAATCGACAGGTAGATATGTCACTAGGAGACATCATCCTGACTCCGATGGAGTAACAATCGACAGGTAGATATGTCACTAGGAGACATCATCCTGACTCCGATGGAGTAACAATCGAAGGTAGATATGTCACGCGGAGAAATCATCCTGACTCCGATGGAATAACAATCGACAGGTAGATATGTCACTAGGAGACATCATCCTGACTCCGATGGAAAAACAATCGACAGGTAGATATGTCACTAGGAGACATCATCCTGACTCCGATGGAATAACAATCGACAGGTAGATATGTCACTAGGAGACATCATCCTGACTCTGATGGAATAACAATCGACAGGTAGATATGTCACTAGGAGACATTATCCTGACTCCGATGGAATAACAATCGACAGGTAGATATGTCACTAGGAGACATCATCCTGACTCCGATGGAATAACAATCGACAGGTAGATATGTCACTAGGAGACATTATCCTGACTCCGATGTAATAACAATTGACAGGTAGATATGTCACTAGGAGACATTATCCTGACTCCGATGGAATAACAATCGACAGGTAGATATGTCACTAGGAGACATTATCCTGACTCCGATGGAGTAACAATCGACAGGTAGATATGTCACGCGGAGACATTATCCTGACTCCGATGGAATAACAATCGACAGGTAGATATGTCACTAGGAGACATCATCCTGACTCTGATGTAGTAACAATCGACCGGTAGATATGTCACTAAGAGACATCATCCTGACTCCGATGGAGTAACAATCGACAGGTAGATATGTCACGCGGAGACATTATCCTGACTCCGATGGAATAACAATCGACAGGTAGATATGTCACGCGGAGACATTATCCTGACTCCGATGGAGTAACAATCGACAGGAAGATATGTCACTAGGAGACATTATCCTGACTCCGATGGAATAACAATCGACAGGTAGATATGTCACTAGGAGTCATTATCCTGACTCCGATGGAATAACAATCGACAGGTAGATATGTCACTAGGAGACATCATCCTGACTCCGATGGAATAACAATCGACAGGTAGATATGTAGGAGACATTATCCTGACTCCGATGGAATAACAATCGACTGGTAGATATGTGACTAGGAGACATTATCCTGACTCCGATGGTATAACAATCGACAGGTAGATATGTCACTCGGAGACATCATCCTGACTCCGATGGAATAACAATCGACAGGTAGATATGTCACTAGGAGACATCATCCTGACTCCGATGTAATAACAATCGACAGGTAGATATGTCACTAGGAGACATCATCCTGACTCCGATGGAGTAACAATCGACAGGTAGATATGTCACGCGGAGACATTATCCTGACTCCGATGGAATAACAATCGACAGGTAGATATGTCAGGCGGAGACATTATCCTGACTCCGATGGAGTAACAAACGACAGGTAGATATGTCACTAGGAGACATCATCCTGACTCCGATGGAGTAACAATCGACAGGTAGATATGTCACTAGGAGACATCATCCTGACTCCGATGGAATAACAATCAACAGGTAGATATGTCACTAGGAGACATCATCCTGACTCCGATGGAATAACAATCGACAGGTAGATATGTCACTAGGAGACATCATCCTGACTCCGATGGAATAACAATCGACAGGTAGATATGTCACTAGGAGACATAATCCTGACTCCGATGGAATAACAATCGACAGGTAGATATGTCACTAGGAGATATCATCATGACTCCGATGGAATAACAATCGACAGGTAGATATGTCACTAGGAGACATTATCCTGACTCCGATGGAATAACAATCGACAGGTAGATATGTCACTAGGAGACATTATCCTGACTCCGATGGAATAACAATCGACAGGTAGATATGTCACTAGGAGACATCATCCTGACTCCGATGGAATAACAATCGACAGATAGATATGTCACTAGGAGACATCATCCTGACTCCGATGGAATAACAATCGACAGGTAGATATGTCACTAGGAGACATCATCCTGACTCCGATGGAATAACAATCGACAGGTAGATATGTCACTAGGAGACATCATCCTGACTCCGATGGAATAACAATCGACAGATAGATATGTCACTAGGAGACATCATCCCGACTCCGATGGAGTAACAATCGAGAGGTAGATATGTCACTAGGAGACATCATTCTGACTCCGATGGAGTAACAATCGACAGGTAGATATGTCACTAGGAGACATCATCCTGACTCCGATGGAATAACAATCGACAGGTAGATATGTCACTAGGAGACATTATCCTGACTCGGATGGAATAACAATCTACAGGTAGATATGTCACTAGGAGACATCATCCTGACTCCGATGGAATAACAATCTACAGGTAGATATGTCACTAGGAGACATCATCCTGACTCCGATGGAATAACAATCGACAGGTAGATATGTCACTAGGAGACATTATCCTGACTCCGATGGAATAACAATCGACAGGTAGATATGTCACGCGGAGACATTATCCTGACTCCGATGGAGTAACAATCGACAGGAAGATATGTCACTAGGAGAAATTATCCTGACTCCGATGGAATAACAATCGACAGGTAGATATGTCACTAGGAGTCATTATCCTGACTCCGATGGAATAACAATCGACAGGTAGATATGTCACTAGGAGACATCATCCTGACTCCGATGGAGTAACAATCGACAGGTAGATATGTCACTAGGAGACATCATCCTGACTCCGATGGAATAACAATCGACAGGTAGATATGTCACTAGGAGACATCATCCTGACTCAGATGGAAATAAATCGACAGGTAGATATGTCACTAGGAGACATTATCCTGACTCGGATGGAATAACAATCTACAGGTAGATATGTCACTAGGAGACATCATCCTGACTCCGATGGAATAACAATCTACAGGTAGATATGTCACTAGGAGACATCATCCTGACTCCGATGGAATAACAATCGACAGGTAGATATGTCACTAGGAGACATTATCCTGACTCCGATGGAATAACAATCGACAGGTAGATATGTCACGCGGAGACATTATCCTGACTCCGATGGAGTAACAATCGACAGGAAGATATGTCACTAGGAGACATTATCCTGACTCCGATGGAATAACAATCGACAGGTAGATATGTCACTAGGAGTCATTATCCTGACTCCGATGGAATAACAATCGACAGGTAGATATGTCACTAGGAGACATCATCCTGACTCCGATGGAATAACAATCGACAGGTAGATATGTCACTAGGAGACATTATCCTGACTCCGATGGAATAACAATCGACAGGTAGATATGTCACTAGGAGACATCATCCTGACTCCGATGTAATAACAATCGACAGGTAGATATGTCACTAGGAGACATCATCCTGACTCCGATGGAGTAACAATCGACAGGTAGATATGTCACTAGGAGACATTATCCTGACTCCGATGGAATAACAATCGACAGGTAGATATGTCACGCGGAGACATTATCCTGACTCCGATGGAGTAACAAACGACAGGTAGATATGTCACTAGGAGACATCATCCTGACTCCGATGGAGTAACAATCGACAGGTAGATATGTCACTAGGAGACATCATCCTGACTCCGATGGAATAACAATCAACAGGTAGATATGTCACTAGGAGACATCATCCTGACTCCGATGGAATAACAATCGACAGGTAGATATGTCACTAGGAGACATCATCCTGACTCCGATGGAATAACAATCGACTGGTAGATATGTCACTAGGAGACATAATCCTGACTCCGATGGAATAACAATCGACAGGTAGATATGTCACTAGGAGATATCATCCTGACTCCGATGGAATAACAATCGACAGGTAGATATGTCACTAGGAGACATTATCCTGACTCCGATGGAATAACAATCGACAGGTAGATATGTCACTAGGAGACATCATCCTGACTCCGATGGAATAACAATCGACAGGTAGATATGTCACTAGGAGACATCATCATGACTCCGATGGAATAACAATCGACAGGTAGATATGTCACGCGGAGACATCATCCTGACTCCGATGGAATAACAATCGACAGGTAGATATGTCACTAGGAGACATCATCCTGACTCCGATGGAATAACAATCGACAGGTAGATATGTCACTAGGAGACATTATCCTGACTCCGATAGAATAACAATCGACAGGTAGATATGTCACTAGGAGACATTATCCTGACTCCGATGGAGTAACAATCTACAGGTAGATATGTCACTAGGAGACATCATCCTGACTCCGATGGAGTAACAATCGACAGGTAGATATGTCACTAGGAGACATTATCCTGACTCGGATGGAATAACAATCTACAGGTAGATATGTCACTAGGAGACATCATCATGACTCCGATGGAATAACAATCGACAGGTAGATATGTCACTAGGAGACATCATCCTGACTCCGATGGAATAACAATCGACAGGTAGATATGTCACTAGGAGACATTATCCTGACTCCGATAGAATAACAATCGACAGGTAGATATGTCACTAGGAGACATTATCCTGACTCCGATGGAGTAACAATCTACAGGTAGATATGTCACTAGGAGACATCATCCTGACTCCGATGGAATAACAATCGACAGGTAGATATGTCACTAGGAGACATCATCATGACTCCGATGGAATAACAATCGACAGGTAGATATGTCACTAGGAGACATCATCCTGACTCCGATGGAATAACAATCGACAGGTAGATATGTCACTAGGAGACATTATCCTGACTCCGATAGAATAACAATCGACAGGTAGATATGTCACTAGGAGACATTATCCTGACTCCGATGGAGTAACAATCTACAGGTAGATATGTCACTAGGAGACATCATCCTGACTCCGATGGAGTAACAATCGACAGGTAGATATGTCACTAGGAGACATTATCCTGACTCGGATGGAATAACAATCTACAGGTAGATATGTCACTAGGAGATATCATCCTAACTCCGATGGAATAACAATCTACAGGTAGATATGTCACTAGGAGACATCATCCTGACTCCGATGAAATAACAATCGACAGGTAGATATGTCACTAGGAGACATCATCATGACTCCGATGGAATAACAATCGACAGGTAGATATGTCACGCGGAGACATCATCCTGACTCCGATGGAATAACAATCGACAGGTAGATATGTCACTAGGAGACATCATCCTGACTCCGATGGAATAACAATCGACAGGTAGATATGTCACTAGGAGACATTATCCTGACTCCGATAGAATAACAATCGACAGGTAGATATGTCACTAGGAGACATTATCCTGACTCCGATGGAGTAACAATCTACAGGTAGATATGTCACTAGGAGACATCATCCTGACTCCGATGGAGTAACAATCGACAGGTAGATATGTCACTAGGAGACATTATCCTGACTCGGATGGAATAACAATCTACAGGTAGATATGTCACTAGGAGACATCATCATGACTCCGATGGAATAACAATCGACAGGTAGATATGTCACTAGGAGACATCATCCTGACTCCGATGGAATAACAATCGACAGGTAGATATGTCACTAGGAGACATTATCCTGACTCCGATAGAATAACAATCGACAGGTAGATATGTCACTAGGAGACATTATCCTGACTCCGATGGAGTAACAATCTACAGGTAGATATGTCACTAGGAGACATCATCCTGACTCCGATGGAATAACAATCGACAGGTAGATATGTCACTAGGAGACATCATCCTGACTCCGATGGAATAACAATCGACTGGTAGATATGTCACTAGGCGACATAATCCTGACTCCGATGGAATAACAATCGACAGGTAGATATGTCACTAGGAGATATCATCCTGACTCCGATGGAATAACAATCGACAGGTAGATATGTCACTAGGAGACATTATCCTGACTCCGATGGAATAACAATCGACAGGTAGATATGTCACTAGGAGACATCATCCTGACTCCGATGGAATAACAATCGACAGGTAGATATGTCACTAGGAGACATCATCATGACTCCGATGGAATAACAATCGACAGGTAGATATGTCACGCGGAGACATCATCCTGACTCCGATGGAATAACAATCGACAGGTAGATATGTCACTAGGAGACATCATCCTGACTCCGATGGAATAACAATCGACAGGTAGATATGTCACTAGGAGACATTATCCTGACTCCGATAGAATAACAATCGACAGGTAGATATGTCACTAGGAGATATTATCCTGACTCCGATGGAGTAACAATCTACAGGTAGATATGTCACTAGGAGACATCATCCTGACTCCGATGGAGTAACAATCGACAGGTAGATATGTCACTAGGAGACATTATCCTGACTCGGATGGAATAACAATCTACAGGTAGATATGTCACTAGGAGACATCATCATGACTCCGATGGAATAACAATCGACAGGTAGATATGTCACTAGGAGACATCATCCTGACTCCGATGGAATAACAATCGACAGGTAGATATGTCACTAGGAGACATTATCCTGACTCCGATAGAATAACAATCGACAGGTAGATATGTCACTAGGAGACATTATCCTGACTCCGATAGAGTAACAATCTACAGGTAGATATGTCACTAGGAGACATCATCCTGACTCCGATGGAGTAACAATCGACAGGTAGATATGTCACTAGGAGACATTATCCTGACTCGGATGGAATAACAATCTACAGGTAGATATGTCACTAGGAGATATCATCCTAACTCCGATGGAATAACAATCTACAGGTAGATATGTCACTAGGAGACATCATCCTGACTCCGATGAAATAACAATCGACAGGTAGATATGTCACTAAGAGACATCATCCTGACTCCGATGGAATAACAATCGACAGGTAGATATGTCACTAGGAGACATCATCCTGACTCCGATGGAATAACAATCGACAGGTAGATATGTCACTAGGAGACATCATCCTGACTCCGATGGAGTAACAATCGACTGGTAGATATGTCACTAGGAGACATCATCCTGACTCCGATGGAATAACAATCGACAGGTAGATATGTCACTAGGAGACATTATCCTGACACCGATGGAATAACAATCGACAGGTAGATATGTCACTAGGAGACATCATCCTGACTCCGATGGAGTAACAATCGACAGGTAGATATGTCACTAGGAGACATCATCCTGACTCCGATGGAATAACAATCGACAGGTAGATATGTCACTAGTAGACATCATCCTGACTCCGATGGAATAACAATCCACAGGTAGATATGTCACTAGGAGACATCATCCTGACACCGATGGAGTAACAATCGACAGGTAGATATGTCACGCGGATACATTATCCTGACTCCGATGGAATAACAATCGACAGGTAGATATGTCACGCGGAGACATTATCCTGACTCCGATGGAGTAACAATCGACAGGTAGATATGTCACTAGGAGACATTATCCTGACTCCGATGGAATAACAATCGACAGGTAAATATGTCACTAGGAGACATCATCCTGACTCCGATGGAATAACAATCAACAGGTAGATATGTCACCAGGAGACATCATCCTGACTCCGATGGAATAACAATCGACAGGTAGATATGTTACTAGGAGACATCATCCTGACTCCCATGGAATAACAATCGACAGGTAGATATGTCACTAGGAGACATCATCCTGACTCCGATGGAATAACAATCGACAGGGAGATATGTCAGGCGGAGACATTATCCTGACTCCAATGGAATAACAATCGACAGGTAGATATGTCACTAGGAGACATCATCCTGACTCCGATGGAATAACAATCGACAGGTAGATATGTCACTAGGAGACATTATCCTGACTCCGATGGAATAACAATCTACAGGTAGATATGTCACTAGGAGACATTATCCTGACTCGGATGGAATAACAATCTACAGGTAGATATGTCAATAGGAGACATCATCCTGACTCCGATGGAATAACAATCTACAGGTAGATATGTCACTAGGAGACATCATCCTGACTCCGATGGAATAACAATCGACAGGTAGATATGTCACTAGGAGACATCATCTTGACTCCGATGGAATAACAATCGACAGGTAGATATGTCACTAGGAGACATCATCCTGACTCCGATGGAATAACAATCGACAGGCAGATATGTCACTAGGAGACATTATCCTGACTCCGATAGAATAACAATCGACAGGTAGATATGTCACTAGGAGACATCATCCTGACTCCGATGGAGTAACAATCGACAGGTAGATATGTCACTAGGAGACATCATCCTGACTCCGATGGAGTAACAATCGACAGGTAGATATGTCACTAGGAGACATTATCCTGACTCGGATGGAATAACAATCTACAGGTAGATATGTCACTTGGAGACATCATCCTAACTCCGATGGAATAACAATCTACAGGTAGATATGTCACTAGGAGACATCATCCTGACTCCGATGAAATAACAATCGACAGGTAGATATGTCACTAAGAGACATCATCCTGACTCCGATGGAATAACAATCGACAGGTAGATATGTCACTAGGAGACATCATCCTGACTCCGATGGAATAACAATCGACAGGTAGATATGTCACTAGGAGACATCATCCTGACTCCGATGGAATAACAATCGACAGGTAGATATGTCACTAGGAGACATCATCCTGACTCCGATGGAGTAACAATCGACTGGTAGATATGTCACTAGGAGACATCATCCTGACTCCGATGGAATAACAATCGACAGGTAGATATGTCACTAGGAGACATTATCCTGACACCGATGGAATAACAATCGACAGGTAGATATGTCACTAGGAGACATCATCCTGACTCCGATGGAGTAACAATCGACAGGTAGATATGTCACTAGGAGACATCATCCTGACTCCGATGGAATAACAATCGACAGGTAGATATGTCACTAGTAGACATCATCCTGACTCCGATGGAATAACAATCCACAGGTAGATATGTCACTAGGAGACATCATCCTGACACCGATGGAGTAACAATCGACAGGTAGATATGTCACGCGGATACATTATCCTGACTCCGATGGAATAACAATCGACAGGTAGATATGTCACGCGGAGACATTATCCTGACTCCGATGGAGTAACAATCGACAGGTAGATATGTCACTAGGAGACATTATCCTGACTCCGATGGAGTAACAATCGACAGGTAAATATGTCACTAGTAGACATCATCCTGACTCCGATGGAATAACAATCAACAGGTAGATATGTCACCAGGAGACATCATCCTGACTCCGATGGAATAACAATCGACAGGTAGATATGTTACTAGGAGAAATCATCCTGACTCCCATGGAATAACAATCGACAGGTAGATATGTCACTAGGAGACATCATCCTGACTCCGATGGAATAACAATCGACAGGGAGATATGTCAGGCGGAGACATTATCCTGACTCCAATGGAATAACAATCGACAGGTAGATATGTCACTAGGAGACATCATCCTTACTCCGATGGAATAACAATCGACAGGTAGATATGTCACTAGGAGACATTATCCTGACTCCGATGGAATAACAATCGACAGGTAGATATGTCACTAGGAGACATCATCCTGACTCCGATGGAGTAACAATCGACAGGTAGATATGTCACTAGGAGACATCATCCTGACTCCGATGGAATAACAATCGACAGGTAGATATGTCACTAGGAGACATTATCCTGACTCGGATGGAATAACAATCTACAGGTAGATATGTCACTAGGAGACATCATCCTGACTCCGATGGAATAACAATCTACAGGTAGATATGTCACTAGGAGACATCATCCTGACTCCGATGGAATAACAATCGACAGGTAGATATGTCACTAGGAGACATCATCTTGACTCCGATGGAGTAACAATCGACAGGTAGATATGTCACTAGGAGACATTATCCTGACTCGGATGGAATAACAATCTACAGGTAGATATGTCACTAGGAGACATCATCCTGACTCCGATGGAGTAACAATCGACAGGTAGATATGTCACTAGGAGACATCATCCTGACTCCGATGGAGTAACAATCGACAGGTAGATATGTCACTAGGAGACATTATCCTGACTCGGATGGAATAACAATCTACAGGTAGATATGTCACTAGGAGACATCATCCTAACTCCGATGGAATAACAATCTACAGGTAGATATGTCACTAGGAGACATCATCCTGACTCCGATGAAATAACAATCGACAGGTAGATATGTCACTAAGAGACATCATCCTGACTCCGATGGAATAACAATCGACAGGTAGATATGTCACTAGGAGACATCATCCTGACTCCGATGGAGTAACAATCGACAGGTAGATATGTCACTAGGAGACATCATCCTGACTCCGATGGAATAACAATCGACAGGTAGATATGTCACTAGGAGACATCATCCTGACTCCGATGGAGTAACAATCGACTGGTAGATATGTCACTAGGAGACATCATCCTGACTCCGATGGAATAACAATCGACAGGTAGATATGTCACTAGGAGACATTATCCTGACACCGATGGAATAACAATCGACAGGTAGATATGTCACTAGGAGACATCATCCTGACTCCGATGGAGTAACAATCGACAGGTATATATGTCACTAGGAGACATCATCCTTACTCCGATGGAATAACAATCGACAGGTAGATATGTCACTAGTAGACATCATCCTGACTCCGATGGAATAACAATCCACAGGTAGATATGTCACTAGGAGACATCATCCTGACACCGATGGAGTAACAATCGACAGGTAGATATGTCACGCGGATACATTATCCTGACTCCGATGGAATAACAATCGACAGGTAGATATGTCACGCGGAGACATTATCCTGACTCCGATGGAGTAACAATCGACAGGTAGATATGTCACTAGGAGACATTATCCTGACTCCGATGGAGTAACAATCGACAGGTAAATATGTCACTAGGAGACATCATCCTGACTCCGATGGAATAACAATCAACAGGTAGATATGTCACCAGGAGACATCATCCTGACTCCGATGGAATAACAATCGACAGGTAGATATGGCACTAGGAGACATCATCCTGACTCCCATGGAATAACAATCGACAGGTAGATATGTCACTAGGAGACATCATCCTGACTCCGATGGAATAACAATCGACAGGTAGATATGTCACTAGGAGACATTATCCTGACTCCAATGGAATAACAATCGACAGGTAGATATGTCACTAGGAGACATCATCCTGACTCCGATGGAATAACAATCGACAGGTAGATATGTCACTAGGAGACATTATCCTGACTCCGATGGAATAACAATCGACAGGTAGATATGTCACTAGGAGACATCATCCTGACTCCGATGGAGTAACAATCGACAGGTAGATATGTCACTAGGAGACATCATCCTGACTCCGATGGAATAACAATCGACAGGTAGATATGTCACTAGGAGACATTATCCTGACTCGGATGGAATAACAATCTACAGGTAGATATGTCACTAGGAGACATCATCCTGACTCCGATGGAATAACAATCTACAGGTAGATATGTCACTAGGAGACATCATCCTGACTCCGATGGAATAACAATCGACAGGTAGATATGTCACTAGGAGACATCATCCTGACTCCGATGGAATAACAATCGACAGGTAGATATGTCACTAGGAGACATCATCCTGACTCCGATGGAGTAACAATCGACAGGTTGATATGTCACTAGGAGACATCATCCTGACTCCGATGGAATAACAATCGACTGGTAGATATGTCACTAGGAGACATCATCCTGACTCCGATGGAATAACAATCGACAGGTAGATATGTCACTAGGAGACATCATCCTGACTCCGATGGAATAACAATCGACAGGTAGATATGTCACTAGGAGACATCATCCTGACTCCGATGGAATAACAATCGACAGGTAGATATGTCACTAGGAGACATTATCCTGACTAGGATGGAATAACAATCGACAGGTAGATATGTCACTAGGAGACATCATCCTGACTCCGATGGAATAACAATCGACAGGTAGATATGTCACTAGGAGACATTATCCTGACTCCGATGGAGTAACAATCGACAGGTAGATATGTCACTAGGAGACATTATCCTGATTCCGATGGAATAACAATCGACAGGTAGATATGTCACTAGGAGACATTATCCTGACTCCGATGGAGTAACAATCGACATGTAGATATGTCACGCGGAGACATTATCCTGACTCCGATGGAATAACAATCGACAGGTAGATATGTCACTAGGAGACATCATCCTGACTCTGATGTAGTAACAATCGAAGGGTAGATATGTCACTAGGAGACATCATCCTGACTCCGATGGAGTAACAATCGACAGGTAGATATGTCACGCGGAGACATTATTCTGACTCCGATGGAGTAACAATCAACAGGTAGATATGTCACTAGGAGACATTATCCTGACTCCGATGGAATAACAATCGACAGGTAGATATGTCACTAGGAGATATTATCCTGACTCCGATGGAATAACAATCGACAGGTAGATATGTCACTAGGAGACATCATCCTGACTCCGATGGAATAACAATCGACAGGTAGTTATGTCACTAGGAGACATTATCCTGACTCCGATGGAATAACAATCGACTGGTAGATATGTCACTTGGAGACATTATCCTCACTCCAATGGAATAACAATCGACAGGTAGATATGTCACTCGGAGACATCATCCTGACTCACATGGAATAACAATCGACAGGTAAATATGTCACTAGGAGACATCATCCTGACTCCGATGTAGTAACAATCGACAGGTAGATATGTCACTAGGAGACATCATCCTGACTCCGATGGAATAACAATCGACAGGTAGATATGTCACGCGGAGACATTATCCTGACTCCGATGGAATAACAATCGACAGGTAGATATGTAACGCGGAGACATTATCCTGACTCCGATGGAATAACAATCGACAGGTAGATATGTCACTAGGAGACATCATCCTGACTCCGATGGAGTAACAATCGACAGGTAGATATGTCACTAGGAGACATCATCCTGACTCCGATGGAATAACAATCAACAGGTAGATATGTCACTAGGAGACATCATCCTGACTCCGATGGAATAACAATCGACAGGTAGATATGTCACTAGGAGACATCATCCTGACTCCGATGGAATAACAATCGACAGGTAGATATGTCACTAGGAGACATCATCCTGACTCCGATGGAATAACAATCGACAGGTAGATATGTCACTAGGAGACATCATCCTGACTCCGATGGAATAACAATCGACAGGTAGATATGTCACTAGGAGACATTATCCTGACTCCGATGGAATAACAATCGACAGGTAGATATGTCACTAGGAGACATCATCCTGACTCCGATGGAATAACAATCGACAGGTAGATATGTCACTAGGAGACATCATCCTGACTCCGATGGAATAACAATCGACAGGTAGATATGTCACGCGGAGACATTATCCTGACTCTGATGGAGTAACAATCGACAGGTAGATATGTCACTAGGAGACATTATCCTGACTCCGATGGAGTAACAATCGACAGGTAAATATGTCACTAGGAGACATCATCCTGACTCCGATGGAATAACAATCAACAGGTAGATATGTCACCAGGAGACATCATCCTGACTCCGATGGAATAACAATCGACAGGTAGATATGTTACTAGGAGACATCATCCTGACTCCCATGGAATAACAATCGACAGGTAGATATGTCACTAGGAGACATCATCCTGACTCCGATGGAATAACAATCGACAGGTAGATATGTCAGGCGGAGACATTATCCTGACTCCAATGGAATAACAATCGACAGGTAGATATGTCACTAGGAGACATCATCCTGACTCCGATGGAATAACAATCGACAGGTAGATATGTCACTAGGAGACATTATCCTGACTCCGATGGAATAACAATCGACAGGTAGATATGTCACTAGGAGACATCATCCTGACTCCGATGGAGTAACAATCGACAGGTAGATATGTCACTAGGAGACATCATCCTGACTCCGATGGAATAACAATCGACAGGTAGATATGTCACTAGGAGACATTATCCTGACTCGGATGGAATAACAATCGACAGGTAGATATGTCACGCGGAGACATTATCCTGACTCCGATGGAATAACAATCGACAGGTAGATATGTAACGCGGAGACATTATCCTGACTCCGATGGAATAACAATCGACAGGTAGATATGTCACTAGGAGACATCATCCTGACTCCGATGGAGTAACAATCGACAGGTAGATATGTCACTAGGAGACATCATCCTGACTCCGATGGAATAACAATCAACAGGTAGATATGTCACTAGGAGACATCATCCTGACTCCGATGGAATAACAATCGACAGGTAGATATGTCACTAGGAGACATCATCCTGACTCCGATGGAATAACAATCGACAGGTAGATATGTCACTAGGAGACATCATCCTGACTCCGATGGAATAACAATCGACAGGTAGATATGTCACTAGGAGACATCATCCTGACTCCGATGGAATAACAATCGACAGGTAGATATGTCACTAGGAGACATTATCCTGACTCCGATGGAATAACAATCGACAGGTAGATATGTCACTAGGAGACATCATCCTGACTCCGATGGAATAACAATCGACAGGTAGATATGTCACTAGGAGACATCATCCTGACTCCGATGGAATAACAATCGACAGGTAGATATGTCACGCGGAGACATTATCCTGACTCCGATGGAGTAACAATCGACAGGTAGATATGTCACTAGGAGACATTATCCTGACTCCGATGGAGTAACAATCGACAGGTAAATATGTCACTAGGAGACATCATCCTGACTCCGATGGAATAACAATCAACAGGTAGATATGTCACCAGGAGACATCATCCTGACTCCGATGGAATAACAATCGACAGGTAGATATGTTACTAGGAGACATCATCCTGACTCCCATGGAATAACAATCGACAGGTAGATATGTCACTAGGAGACATCATCCTGACTCCGATGGAATAACAATCGACAGGTAGATATGTCAGGCGGAGACATTATCCTGACTCCAATGGAATAACAATCGACAGGTAGATATGTCACTAGGAGACATCATCCTGACTCCGATGGAATAACAATCGACAGGTAGATATGTCACTAGGAGACATTATCCTGACTCCGATGGAATAACAATCGACAGGTAGATATGTCACTAGGAGACATCATCCTGACTCCGATGGAGTAACAATCGACAGGTAGATATGTCACTAGGAGACATCATCCTGACTCCGATGGAATAACAATCGACAGGTAGATATGTCACTAGGAGACATTATCCTGACTCGGATGGAATAACAATCTACAGGTAGATATGTCACTAGGAGACATCATCCTGACTCCGATGGAATAACAATCTACAGGTAGATATGTCACTAGGAGACATCATCCTGACTCCGATGGAATAACAATCGACAGGTAGATATGTCACTAGGAGACATCATCCTGACACCGATGGAATAACAATCGACAGGTAGATATGTCACTAGGAGACATCATCCTGACTCCGATGGAATAACAATCGACAGGTAGATATGTCACTAGGAGACATTATCCTGACTCCGATAGAATAACAATCGACAGGTAGATATGTCACTAGGAGACATCATCCTGACTCCGATGGAGTAACAATCGACAGGTAGATATGTCACTAGGAGACATCATCCTGACTCCGATGGAGTAACAATCGACAGGTAGATATGTCACTAGGAGACATTATCCTGACTCGGATGGAATAACAATCTACAGGTAGATATGTCACTAGGAGACATCATCCTAACTCCGATGGAATAACAATCTACAGGTAGATATGTCACTAGGAGACATCATCCTGACTCCGATGAAATAACAATCGACAGGTAGATATGTCACTAAGAGACATCATCCTGACTCCGATGGAATAACAATCGACAGGTAGATATGTCACTAGGAGACATCATCCTGACTCCGATGGAGTAACAATCGACTGGTAGATATGTCACTAGGAGACATCATCCTGACTCCGATGGAATAACAATCGACAGGTAGATATGTCACTAGGAGACATTATCCTGACACCGATGGAATAACAATCGACAGGTAGATATGTCACTAGGAGACATCATCCTGACTCCGATGGAGTAACAATCGACAGGTAGATATGTCACTAGGAGACATCATCCTGACTCCGATGGAATAACAATCGACAGGTAAATATGTCACTAGTAGACATCATCCTGACTCCGATGGAATAACAATCCACAGGTAGATATGTCACTAGGAGACATCATCCTGACACCGATGGAGTAACAATCGACAGGTAGATATGTCACGCGGATACATTATCCTGACTCCGATGGAATAACAATCGACAGGTAGATATGTCACGCGGAGACATTATCCTGACTCCGATGGAGTAACAATCGACAGGTAGATATGTCACTAGGAGACATTATCCTGACTCCGATGGAGTAACAATCGACAGGTAAATATGTCACTAGGAGACATCATCCTGACTCCGATGGAATAACAATCAACAGGTAGATATGTCACCAGGAGACATCATCCTGACTCCGATGGAATAACAATCGACAGGTAGATATGGCACTAGGAGACATCATCCTGACTCCCATGGAATAACAATCGACAGGTAGATATGTCACTAGGAGACATCATCCTGACTCCGATGGAATAACAATCGACAGGTAGATATGTCACTAGGAGACATTATCCTGACTCCAATGGAATAACAATCGACAGGTAGATATGTCACTAGGAGACATCATCCTGACTCCGATGGAATAACAATCGACAGGTAGATATGTCACTAGGAGACATTATCCTGACTCCGATGGAATAACAATCGACAGGTAGATATGTCACTAGGAGACATCATCCTGACTCCGATGGAGTAACAATCGACAGGTAGATATGTCACTAGGAGACATCATCCTGACTCCGATGGAATAACAATCGACAGGTAGATATGTCACTAGGAGACATCATCCTGACTCGGATGGAATAACAATCTACAGGTAGATATGTCACTAGGAGACATCATCCTGACTCCGATGGAATAACAATCTACAGGTAGATATGTCACTAGGAGACATCATCCTGACTCCGATGGAATAACAATCGACAGGTAGATATGTCACTAGGAGACATCATCCTGACTCCGATGGAATAACAATCGACAGGTAGATATGTCACTAGGAGACATCATCCTGACTCCGATGGAGTAACAATCGACAGGTTGATATGTCACTAGGAGACATCATCCTGACTCCGATGGAATAACAATCGACAGGTAGATATGTCACTAGGAGACATCATCCTGACTCCGATGGAGTAACAATCGACAGGTAGATATGTCACTAGGAGACATCATCCTGACTCCGATGGAATAACAATCGACAGGTAGATATGTCACTAGGAGACATCATCCTGACTCCGATGGAATAACAATCGACAGGTAGATATGTCACTAGGAGACATTATCCTGACTAGGATGGAATAACAATCGACAGGTAGATATGTCACTAGGAGACATCATCCTGACTCGGATGGAATAACAATCTACAGGTAGATATGTCACTAGGAGACATCATCCTAACTCCGATGGAATAACAATCTACAGGTAGATATGTCACTAGGAGACATCATCCTGACTCCGATGAAATAACAATCGACAGGTAGATATGTCACTAAGAGACATCATCCTGACTCCGATGGAATAACAATCGACAGGTAGATATGTCACTAGGAGACATCATCCTGACTCCGATGGAGTAACAATCGACAGGTAGATATGTCACTAGGAGACATCATCCTGACTCCGATGGAATAACAATCGACAGGTAGATATGTCACTAGGAGACATCATCCTGACTCCGATGGAATAACAATCGACAGGTAGATATGTCACTAGGAGACATCATCCTGACTCCGATGGAGTAACAATCGACAGGTTGATATGTCACTAGGAGACATCATCCTGACTCCGATGGAATAACAATCGACAGGTAGATATGTCACTAGGAGACATCATCCTGACTCCGATGGAGTAACAATCGACAGGTAGATATGTCACTAGGAGACATCATCCTGACTCCGATGGAATAACAATCGACAGGTAGATATGTCACTAGGAGACATCATCCTGACTCCGATGGAATAACAATCGACAGGTAGATATGTCACTAGGAGACATTATCCTGACTAGGATGGAATAACAATCGACAGGTAGATATGTCACTAGGAGACATCATCCTGACTCGGATGGAATAACAATCTACAGGTAGATATGTCACTAGGAGACATCATCCTAACTCCGATGGAATAACAATCTACAGGTAGATATGTCACTAGGAGACATCATCCTGACTCCGATGAAATAACAATCGACAGGTAGATATGTCACTAAGAGACATCATCCTGACTCCGATGGAATAACAATCGACAGGTAGATATGTCACTAGGAGACATCATCCTGACTCCGATGGAGTAACAATCGACAGGTAGATATGTCACTAGGAGACATCATCCTGACTCCGATGGAATAACAATCGACAGGTAGATATGTCACTAGGAGACATCATCCTGACTCCGATGGAGTAACAATCGACTGGTAGATATGTCACTAGGAGACATCATCCTGACTCCGATGGAATAACAATCGACAGGTAGATATGTCACTAGGAGACATTATCCTGACACCGATGGAATAACAATCGACAGGTAGATATGTCACTAGGAGACATCATCCTGACTCCGATGGAATAACAATCGACAGGTAGATATGTCACTAGGAGACATTATCCTGACTCCAATGGAATAACAATCGACAGGTAGATATGTCACTAGGAGACATCATCCTGACTCCGATGGAATAACAATCGACAGGTAGATATGTCACTAGGAGACATTATCCTGACTCCGATGGAATAACAATCGACAGGTAGATATGTCACTAGGAGACATCATCCTGACTCCGATGGAGTAACAATCGACAGGTAGATATGTCACTAGGAGACATCATCCTGACTCCGATGGAATAACAATCGACAGGTAGATATGTCACTAGGAGACATTATCCTGACTCGGATGGAATAACAATCTACAGGTAGATATGTCACTAGGAGACATCATCCTGACTCCGATGGAATAACAATCTACAGGTAGATATGTCACTAGGAGACATCATCCTGACTCCGATGTAATAACAATCGACAGGTAGATATGTCACTAGGAGACATCATCCTGACTCCGATGGAATAACAATCGACAGGTAGATATGTCACTAGGAGACATCATCCTGACTCCGATGGAGTAACAATCGACAGGTTGATATGTCACTAGGAGACATCATCCTGACTCCGATGGAATAACAATCGACAGGTAGATATGTCACTAGGAGACATCATCCTGACTCCGATGGAGTAACAATCGACAGGTAGATATGTCACTAGGAGACATCATCCTGACTCCGATGGAATAACAATCGACAGGTAGATATGTCACTAGGAGACATCATCCTGACTCCGATGGAATAACAATCGACAGGTAGATATGTCACTAGGAGACATTATCCTGACTAGGATGGAATAACAATCGACAGGTAGATATGTCACTAGGAGACATCATCCTGACTCGGATGGAATAACAATCTACAGGTAGATATGTCACTAGGAGACATCATCCTAACTCCGATGGAATAACAATCTACAGGTAGATATGTCACTAGGAGACATCATCCTGACTCCGATGAAATAACAATCGACAGGTAGATATGTCACTAAGAGACATCATCCTGACTCCGATGGAATAACAATCGACAGGTAGATATGTCACTAGGAGACATCATCCTGACTCCGATGGAGTAACAATCGACAGGTAGATATGTCACTAGGAGACATCATCCTGACTCCGATGGAATAACAATCGACAGGTAGATATGTCACTAGGAGACATCATCCTGACTCCGATGGAGTAACAATCGACTGGTAGATATGTCACTAGGAGACATCATCCTGACTCCGATGGAATAACAATCGACAGGTAGATATGTCACTAGGAGACATTATCCTGACACCGATGGAATAACAATCGACAGGTAGATATGTCACTAGGAGACATCATCCTGACTCCGATGGAGTAACAATCGACAGGTAGATATGTCACTAGGAGACATCATCCTGACTCCGATGGAATAACAATCGACAGGTAGATATGTCACTAGTAGACATCATCCTGACTGCGATGGAATAACAATCCACAGGTAGATATGTCACTAGGAGACATCATCCTGACACCGATGGAGTAACAATCGACAGGTAGATATGTCACGCGGATACATTATCCTGACTCCGATGGAATAACAATCGACAGGTAGATATGTCACGCGGAGACATTATCCTGACTCCGATGGAGTAACAATCGACAGGTAGATATGTCACTAGGAGACATTATCCTGACTCCGATGGAGTAACAATCGACAGGTAAATATGTCACTAGGAGACATCATCCTGACTCCGATGGAATAACAATCAACAGGTAGATATGTCACCAGGAGACATCATCCTGACTCCGATGGAATAACAATCGACAGGTAGATATGGCACTAGGAGACATCATCCTGACTCCCATGGAATAACAATCGACAGGTAGATATGTCACTAGGAGACATCATCCTGACTCCGATGGAATAACAATCGACAGGTAGATATGTCACTAGGAGACATTATCCTGACTCCAATGGAATAACAATCGACAGGTAGATATGTCACTAGGAGACATCATCCTGACTCCGATGGAATAACAATCGACAGGTAGATATGTCACTAGGAGACATTATCCTGACTCCGATGGAATAACAATCGACAGGTAGATATGTCACTAGGAGACATCATCCTGACTCCGATGGAGTAACAATCGACAGGTAGATATGTCACTAGGAGACATCATCCTGACTCCGATGGAATAACAATCGACAGGTAGATATGTCACTAGGAGACATTATCCTGACTCGGATGGAATAACAATCTACAGGTAGATATGTCACTAGGAGACATCATCCTGACTCCGATGGAATAACAATCTACAGGTAGATATGTCACTAGGAGACATCATCCTGACTCCGATGGAATAACAATCGACAGGTAGATATGTCACTAGGAGACATCATCCTGACTCCGATGGAATAACAATCAACAGGTAGATATGTCACTAGGAGACATCATCCTGACTCCGATGGAGTAACAATCGACAGGTTGATATGTCACTAGGAGACATCATCCTGACTCCGATGGAATAACAATCGACAGGTAGATATGTCACTAGGAGACATCATCCTGACTCCGATGGAGTAACAATCGACAGGTAGATATGTCACTAGGAGACATCATCCTGACTCCGATGGAATAACAATCGACAGGTAGATATGTCACTAGGAGACATCATCCTGACTCCGATGGAATAACAATCGACAGGTAGATATGTCACTAGGAGACATTATCCTGACTAGGATGGAATAACAATCGACAGGTAGATATGTCACTAGGAGACATCATCCTGACTCCGATGGAATAACAATCGACAGGTAGATATGTCACTAGGAGACATTATCCTGACTCCGATGGAGTAACAATCGACAGGTAGATATGTCACTAGGAGACATTATCCTGACTCCGATGGAATAACAATCGACAGGTAGATATGTCACTAGGAGACATTATCCTGACTCCGATGGAGTAACAATCGACATGTAGATATGTCACGCGGAGACATTATCCTGACTCCGATGGAATAACAATCGACAGGTAGATATGTCACTAGGAGACATCATCCTGACTCTGATGTAGTAACAATCGACCGGTAGATATGTCACTAGGAGACATCATCCTGACTCCGATGGAGTAACAATCGACAGGTAGATATGTCACGCGGAGACATTATTCTGACTCCGATGGAGTAACAATCAACAGGTAGATATGTCACTAGGAGACATTATCCTGACTCCGATGGAATAACAATCGACAGGTAGATATGTCATTAGGAGACATTATCCTGACTCCGATGGAATAACAATCGACAGGTAGATATGTCACTAGGAGATATCATCCTGACTCCGATGGAATAACAATCGACAGGTAGATATGTCACTAGGAGACATTATCCTGACTCCGATGGAATAACAATCGACTGGTAGATATGTCACTTGGAGACATTATCCTGACTCCGATGGAATAACAATCGACAGGTAGATATGTCACTCGGAGACATCATCCTGACTCCCATGGAATAACAATCGACAGGTAAATATGTCACTAGGAGACATCATCCTGACTCCGATGTAGTAACAATCGACAGGTAGATATGTCACTAGGAGACATCATCCTGACTCCGATGGAATAACAATCGACAGGTAGATATGTCACGCGGAGACATTATCCTGACTCCGATGGAATAACAATCGACAGGTAGATATGTAACGCGGAGACATTATCCTGACTCCGATGGAGTAACAATCGACAGGTAGATATGTCACTAGGAGACATCATCCTGACTCCGATGGAGTAACAATCGACAGGTAGATATGTCACTAGGAGACATCATCCTGACTCCGATGGAATAACAATCAACAGGTAGATATGTCACTAGGAGACATCATCCTGACTCCGATGGAATAACAATCGACAGGTAGATATGTCACTAGGAGACATCATCCTGACTCCGATGGAATAACAATCGACAGGTAGATATGTCACTAGGAGACATCATCCTGACTCCGATGGAATAACAATCGACAGGTAGATATGTCACTAGGAGACATCATCCTGACTCCGATGGAATAACAATCGACAGGTAGATATGTCACTAGGAGACATTATCCTGACTCCGATGGAATAACAATCGACAGGTAGATATGTCACTAGGAGACATCATCCTGACTCCGATGGAATAACAATCGACAGGTAGATATGTCACTAGGAGACATCATCCTGACTCCGATGGAATAACAATCGACAGGTAGATATGTCACTAGGAGACATCATCCTGACTCCGATGGAATAACAATCGACAGGTAGATATGTCACTAGGAGACATCATCCTGACTCCGATGGAATAACAATCGACAGGTAGATATGTCACTAGGAGACATCATCCTGACTCCGATGGAATAACAATCGACAGGTAGATATGTCACTAGGAGGCATTATCCTGACTCCGATGGAATAACAATCGACAGGTAGATATGTCACTAGGAGACATTATCCTGACTCCGATGGAGTAACAATCAACAGGTAGATATGTCACTAGGAGACATTATCCTGACTCCGATGGAATAACAATCGACAGGTAGATATGTCACTAGGAGACATTATCCTGACTCCGATGGAATAACAATCGACAGGTAGATATGTCACTAGGAGACATCATCCTGACTCCGATGGAATAACAATCGACAGGTAGATATGTCACTAGGAGACATTATCCTGACTCCGATGGAATAACAATCGACAGGTAGATATGTCACTTGGAGACATTATCCTGACTCCGTTGGAATAACAATCGACAGGTAGATATGTCACTCGGAGACATCATCCTGACTCCCATGGAATAACAATCGACAGGTAAATATGTCACTAGGAGACATCATCCTGACTCCGATGTAGTAACAATCGACAGGTAGATATGTCACTAGGAGACATCATCCTGACTCCGATGGAATAACAATCGACAGGTAGATATGTCACTCGGAGACATTATCCTGACTCCGATGGAATAACAATCGACAGGTAGATATGTAACGCGGAGACATTATCCTGACTCCGATGGAGTAACAATCGACAGGTAGATATGTCACTAGGAGACATCATCCTGACTCCGATGGAGTAACAATCGACAGGTAGATATGTCACTAGGAGACATCATCCTGACTCCGATGGAATAACAATCAACAGGTAGATATGTCACTAGGAGACATCATCCTGACTCCGATGGAATAACAATCGACAGGTAGATATGTCACTAGGAGACATCATCCTGACTCCGATGGAATAACAATCGACAGGTAGATATGTCACTAGGAGACATCATCCTGACTCCGATGGAATAACAATCGACAGGTAGATATGTCACTAGGAGACATCATCCTGACTCCGATGGAATAACAATCGACAGGTAGATATGTCACTAGGAGACATCATCCTGACTCCGATGGAATAACAATCGACAGGTAGATATGTCACTAGGAGACATCATCCTGACTCCGATGGAATAACAATCGACAGGTAGATATGTCACTAGGAGGCATTATCCTGACTCCGATGGAATAACAATCGACAGGTAGATATGTCACTAGGAGACATTATCCTGACTCCGATGGAGTAACAATCAACAGGTAGATATGTCACGCGGAGACATTATCCTGACTCCGATGGAATAACAATCGACAGGTAGATATGTCACTAGGAGACATTATCCTGACTCCGATGGAATAACAATCGACAGGTAGATATGTCACTAGGAGACATCATCCTGACTCCGATGGAATAACAATCGACAGGTAGATATGTCACTAGGAGACATTATCCTGACTCCGATGGAATAACAATCGACAGGTAGATATGTCACTTGGAGACATTATCCTGACTCCGATGGAATAACAATCGACAGGTAGATATGTCACTCGGAGACATCATCCTGACTCCCATGGAATAACAATCGACAGGTAAATATGTCACTAGGAGACATCATCCTGACTCCGATGTAGTAACAATCGACAGGTAGATATGTCACTAGGAGACATCATCCTGACTCCGATGGAATAACAATCGACAGGTAGATATGTCACTCGGAGACATTATCCTGACTCCGATGGAATAACAATCGACAGGTAGATATGTAACGCGGAGACATTATCCTGACTCCGATGGAGTAACAATCGACAGGTAGATATGTCACTAGGAGACATCATCCTGACTCCGATGGAGTAACAATCGACAGGTAGATATGTCACTAGGAGACATCATCCTGACTCCGATGGAATAACAATCAACAGGTAGATATGTCACTAGGAGACATCATCCTGACTCCGATGGAATAACAATCGACAGGTAGATATGTCACTAGGAGACATCATCCTGACTCCGATGGAATAACAATCGACAGGTAGATATGTCACTAGGAGACATCATCCTGACTCCGATGGAATAACAATCGACAGGTAGATATGTCACTAGGAGACATCATCCTGACTCCGATGGAATAACAATCGACAGGTAGATATGTCACTAGGAGACATTATCCTGACTCCGATGGAATAACAATCGACAGGTAGATATGTCACTAGGAGACATCATCCTGACTCCGATGGAATAACAATCGACAGGTAGATATGTCACTAGGAGACATCATCCTGACTCCGATGGAATAACAATCGACAGGTAGATATGTCACTAGGAGACATCATCCTGACTCCGATGGAATAACAATCGACAGGTAGATATGTCACTAGGAGACATCATCCTGACTCCGATGGAATAACAATCGACAGGTAGATATGTCACTAGGAGACATCATCCTGACTCCGATGGAATAACAATCGACAGGTAGATATGTCACAAGGAGGCATTATCCTGACTCCGATGGAATAACAATCGACAGGTAGATATGTCACTAGGAGACATTATCCTGACTCCGATGGAGTAACAATCGACAGGTAGATATGTCACTAGGAGACATCATCCTGACTCCGATGGAGTAACAATCGACAGGTAGATATGTCACTAGGAGACATCATCCTGACTCCGATGGAATAACAATCGACAGGTAGATATGTCACTAGGAGACATTATCCTGACTCGGATGGAATAACGATCTACAGGTAGATATGTCACTAGGAGACATCATCCTAACTCCGATGGAATAACAATCGACAGGTAGATATGTCACTAGGAGACATCATCCTGACTCCGATGGAATAACAATCGACAGGTAGATATGTCACTAGGAGACATCATCCTGACTCCGATGGAATAACAATCGACAGGTAGATATGTCACTAGGAGACATCATCCTGACTCCGATGGAGTAACAATCGACAGGTAGATATGTCACTAGGAGACATCATCCTGATTCCGATGGAATAACAATCGACAAGTAGATATGTCACTAGGAGACATCATCCTGACTCCGATGGAGTAACAATCGACAGGTAGATATGTCACTAGGAGACATCATCCTGACTCCGATGGAATAACAATCGACAGGTAGATATGTCACTAGGAGACATTATCCTGACACCGATGGAATAACAATCGACAGGTAGATATGTCACTAGGAGACATCATCCTGACTCCGATGGAGTAACAATCGACAGGTAGATATGTCACTAGGAGACATCATCCTGACTCCGATGGAATAACAATCGACAGGTAGATATGTCACTAGGAGACATCATCCTGACTCCGATGGAATAACAATCGACAGGTAGATATGTCACTAGGAGACATTATCCTGACTCCGATGGAATAACAATCGACAGGTAGATATGTCACTAGGAGACATTATCCTGACTCCGATGGAATAACAATCGACAGGTAGATATGTCAGTAGGAGACATTATCCTGACTCCGATGGAATAACAATCGACAGGTAGATATGTCACTAGGAGACATTATCCTGACTCCGATGGAATAACAATCGACAGATAGATATGTCACGCGGAGACATCATCCTGACTCCGATGGAATAACAATCGACAGGTAGATATGTCACTAGTAGACATCATCCTAAATCCGATGTAGTAACAATCCACAGGTAGATATGTCACTAGGAGACATCATCCTGACACCGATGGAGTAACAATCGACAGGTAGATATGTCACGCGGAGACATTATCCTGACTCCGATGGAATAACAATCGACAGGTAGATATGTCACGCGGAGACATTATCCTGAATCTGATGGAGTAACAATCGACAGGTAGATATGTCACTAGGAGACATTATCCTGACTCCGATGGAGTAACAATCGACAGGTAGATATTTCATTAGGAGACATCATCCTGACTCCGATGGAATAACAATCAACAGGTAGATATGTCACTAGGAGACATCATCCTGACTCCGATGGAATAACAATCGACAGGTAGATATGTCACTAGGAGACATCATCCTGACTCCGATGGAATAACAATCGACAGGTAGATATGTCACTAGGAGACATCATCCTGACTCCGATGGAATAACAATCGACAGGTAGATATGTCACTAGGAGACATTATCCTGACTCCGATGGAATAACAATCGACAGGTAGATATGTCACTAGGAGAAATCATCCTGACTCCGATGGAATAAAAATCGACAGGTAGATATGTCACTAGGAGACATCATCCTGACTCCGATGGAATAACAATCGACAGGTAGATATGTCACTAGGAGACATTATCCTGACTCCGATGGAATAACAATCGACAGGTAGATATGTCACTAGGAGACATCATCCTGACTCCGATGGAGTAACAATCGACAGGTAGATATGTCACTAGGAGACATCATCCTGACTCCGATGGAATAACAATCGACAGGTAGATATGTCACTAGGAGACATTATCCTGACTCGGATGGAATAACAATCTACAGGTAGATATGTCACTAGGAGACATCATCCTGATTCCGATGGAATAACAATCTACAGGTAGATATGTCACTAGGAGACATCATCCTGACTCCGATGGAATAACAATCGACAGGTAGATATGTCACTAGGAGACATCATCCTGACTCCGATGGAATAACAATCGACAGGTAGATATGTCACTAGGAGACATCATCCTGACTCCGATGGAGTAACAATCGACAGGTAGATATGTCACTAGGAGACATCATCCTGACTCCGATGGAATAACAATCGACAGGTAGATATGTCACTAGGAGACATCATCCTGACTCCGATGGAGTAACAATCGACAGGTAGATATGTCACTAGGAGACATCATCCTGACTCCGATGGAATAACAATCGACAGGTAGATATGTCACTAGGAGACATCATCCTGACTCCGATGGAATAACAATCGACAGGTAGATATGTCACTAGGAGACATTATCCTGACTAGGATGGAATAACAATCGACAGGTAGATATGTCACTAGGAGACATCATCCTGACTCCGATGGAATAACAATCGACAGGTAGATATGTCACTAGGAGACATTATCCTGACTCCGATGGAGTAACAATCGACATGTAGATATGTCACGCGGAGACATTATCCTGACTCCGATGGAATAACAATCGACAGGTAGATATGTCACTAGGAGACATCATCATGACTCTGATGTAGTAACAATCGACCGGTAGATATGTCACAAGGAGACATCATCCTGACTCCGATGGAGTAACAATCGACAGGTAGATATGTCACTAGGAGACATCATCCTGACTCCGATGGAGTAACAATCGACAGGTAGATATGTCACTAGGAGACATCATCCTGACTCCGATGGAATAACAATCGACAGGTAGATACGTCACTAGGAGACATCATCCTGACTCCGATGGAATAACAATCGACAGGTAGATATGTCACTAGGAGACATCATCCTGACTCCGATGGAGTAATAATCGACAGGTAGATATGTCACTAGGAGACATCATCCTGACTCCGATGGAGTAACAATCGACAGGTAGATATGTCATTGCTCCTTGCTCTTTAGTGTAGTGTAGTTAAGCTGTAAATTATTATGTTATTGTCTTTTGGTTTTACCAGAACGAGTGTAGAAACCATGAGATATCGAGCTCGAGGCGAGTATACTCACCACTACACCACTGAAGAGGGATTTAAAATGCTATCCATTTATATTATATGAATAAAGAAATATTAGTAACAAGCCTGGCTATCTTTTTTTGTATCGATTATTCTTATATTATATATATATCATTATATAAAAATGACAGGAAATAAAAATAAGTTCTCATAAGACGACAATTACCTTGTAAAAATGACACCAAATTGACAGGTAGTGGTGACGAAAGGACAAAATGACATCTGGTGGACAGACACATTACCTTGAAATCTATAACTGTTATTGATATACATATTAAGGCATACATTCATCCCTCTTATGTTTTATATTGTACAATGTAAGTTGTAAGAACTAGAGTATGTTTCTGTGTCAATTGTAAGAAGGAGAGTATGTCTCTATGTCAAGTTGTAAGAACGAGAGTATGTCTCTGTGTCAGTTGTAAGAACTAGAGTATGTCTCTGTGTCAAGTTGTAAGAACTAGAGTATGTCTCTGTGTCAGTTGTAAGAACTAGAGTATGTCTCTGTGTCAGTTGTAAGAACTAGAGTATGTCTTTGTGTCAAGTTGTAAGAACTAGAGTATGTCTTTGTGTCAAGTTGTAAGAACTAGAGTATGTCTGTGTGTCAAGTTGTAAGAACTAGAGTATGTCTCTGTGTCAGTTGTAAGAACTAGAGTATGTCTTTGTGTCAAGTTGTAAGAACTAGAGTATGTCTCTGTGTCAAGTTGTAAGAACTAGAGTATGTCTCTGTGTCAAGTTGTAAGAACTAGAGTATGTTTCTGTGTCAGTTGTAAGAACTCGAGTATGTCTTTGTGTCCGTTGTAAGAACGAGAGTATGTCTCTGTGTCAAGTTGTAAGAACTAGAGTATGTCTCTGTGTCAGTTGTAAGAACTAGAGTATGTCTCTGTGTCAAGTTGTAAGAACTAGAGTATGTCTCTGTGTCAGTTGTAAGAACGAGAGTATGTCTCTGTGTCAAGTTGTAAGAACTAGAGTATGTCTCTGTGTCAGTTGTAAGAACTAGAGTATGTCTCTGTGTCAAGTTGTAAGAAGGAGAGTATGTCTCTGTGTCAGTTGTAAGAACTAGAGTATGTCTATGTGTCAAGTTGTAAGAACGAGCGTATGTCTCTGTGTCAAGTTGTAAGAACTCGAGTATGTCTCTGTGTCAAGTTGTAAGAACTAGAGTATGTCTCTGTGTCAGTTATAAGAACTAGAGTATGTCTCTGTGTCAGTTGTAGGAACTAGAGTATGTCTCTGTGTCCAGTTGTAAGAACTAGAGTATGTCTCTGTGTCAGTTGTAAGAACTAGAGTATGTCTCTGTGTCAAGTTGTAAGAACGAGAGTATGTCTCTGTGTCAGTGTAAGAACTAGAGTATGTCTCTGTGTCAGTTGTAAGAACTAGAGTATGTCTCTGTGTCAAGTTGTAAGAACGAGAGCATGTCTCTGTGTCAGTTGTAAGAACTACAGTATGTCTCTGTGTCAGTTGTAAGAACTAGAGTATGTCTCTGTGTCAAGTTATAAGAACTAGAGTATGTCTCTGTGTCAGTTGTAAGAACTAGAGTATGTCTATGTGTCAAGTTGGAAGAACTAGAGTATGTCTCTGTGTCAAGTTGTAAGAATTAGAGTATGTCTCTGTGTCAAGTTGTAAAGACTAGAGAGTATGTCTCTGTGTCAAGCTGTAATAACTAGAGTATGTCTCTGTGTCAGTGGGTCAACAATTGTTTCAAACGAAATTGTTAAACTACTGAAGATGAGAAAGTCTTATATTAACCTTTCAACCCTGTGGTCTGAGAACAGCGTTTTTGAAGCCGTCTATTGTATTATTCCTGCACCGTTGTAAACAGTGAGTTTAACAGTGGTGACCAACAACAACCAAAAGCAACAAAAAGAAAAAAGAAAAAGAAAGAAAAAAAACCCTACATATCTCCTCAAACCATTGTACACAAAAAAGATCAAATCAAATGGCGAGGGAAATCCAGGTCATATACCAGACATCCAAATAATCACTGGAACCACGTCACGTATCACAAATCAAGGGAGATTGACTTACATCATTGAATCTAGTCTCGTTGTACCACAGTTATCGTTCTTACTCGATCTCTCTCCGAACCGATAACGTCTTTGTTCTGTTACTGGGCAGCTATAGTTGATGAGCTTTAGATTTATGTATATGTTTTGTAGATCGGTGTTTGTCCTTTTGTACTTTTTTCCTTTGGCCATTGTGTTATCTGTTCTACTTCGATATACGGATTCTGATTACCCCTTTGGTATCTTCAAATTCTTCTTACAGCAAAGCAATCAGAACAGACCTGGATGGTTGTTGTTGTTTAGAATAAGAGATGTCGCTCAATAAATATACATAATTGTAAATAGAGGAATATGAATGTGGCATTAAAGAAAGGGAATGTATCGTATAAACCCGCCACCTATTAAATAATAGACCTCACCTACTTGTTAAACAAATATCATAAGCTTGGAACCATTCTTTACACACTTAGTGTGGAGCGTTTTAATTTGATTTGATTTGATTTTTGATGCTTAACGTCACTTTCAGCAATATTTCAGCTATATCATGGCGACCAGTTTTAGTGGTGGAAGCAGCCGGAGTACCCGGTGAGAACCACCGACCATGGGCAAGCAACTGATAAGCTTTATCACTTGCGGCTGCGAGTCGAGTGCACCTTTTTGTAATTTACAAAGCCGGGCGCGAACTCACGCCGTATTGGTGATAGGCTTATATGAGTTGTTAGGTAATCCAACTACCTAACTCATTAAGCCACCCGGGCCCTACAACTACCTAACTCATTAAGCCATCCGGGCCCTACATCTACCTAACTCATTAAGCCACCCGGGCCCTTAGGAGCGTTTGGATGATCCAGACTATTTGAGCTATAATTGATACACACCTTCGTGATGATGTAAACACTGTTGTGTTGAACCAAACACAATCGATTGACTTCATAATCCCAAAATTTACAACAAAAAGAGAAATTTAATATGGGTCAGTCTTTGCAATACTTTCAACCAAACATATTTGTTTTCCTAATTTGCTGCTACATTGAACAAGGAAGCTACTGACCAAGGATTCCTAATGGTTAAGTTGCTAAGTCATTACATCGACAGTTTCACAATGTTCATCATTGGTTTCCTAACCGTTACAGATGATCTGTTTAACAGATGATCATGGGTATGTTCCATTTGCTGTAGTCATAATCATGTCCCCCTTTTCTATTTCATGACTTATCACCATGGTTACAGATTATCTGTTTAACAGATGACCATGGGTGTGTTCAGTTTGTTGTAGGCACAACCCTGTCCCCCTTTTCTATTTCATGACTTATCACCGAATGTTTAACATGAGTAACAGAGCGGATGCCACTAGTGGAACAAGAACTGTTTACCCTTCCGAAGCACATGAGTTAACCCCAGTTTTAATTGGGTTCGTATTTCTGTCTTTTGTTTTCTCGACCATTGTTTGTCTGTTTATTCTTTTTCTTGTATTACTTGTATTACTTGTATTACTTGTATTACTTGTATTACTTGTCCTTTGAATTACCATGGTTACCAACTTCTCTTTGTAACATTATTTAATTATCTTTTTATTCAATTTTTAATGGATACTTAGCTCTGGTTTGAAAATTGTATTAGTTTGTCAACATTTAAAGCTTCAAAATTAATAAGTAATTTGAGTGAGTGATTGTTGTTTAGCACCAAGTGAACAATTTTTCAACCATATCATGGCAAGACCAAGTTACATTGATGTATTTTACTAGACCAACATGTTTAGATAAATCTTTATATTGTACTAGATATTAATGCAATGAAACAACAAGACGCCCAGTTAGATATTTATAGTGTTAGCTCAAAGAAATAATACAATGTCGCTCCACTATGACTAAGACACATTATACTCATTCCGAACTAACCAGCATTTACTGTTACTCCTAAATGGCAAGTGCTTAGCGGAAAAAACAACAAATACAATCTTTGTTTGGAAAAACTTGTACATCTGTTTTGTAATTTACAATTAGGTTCAAAACCTAAGCATGAGTTTGAAAATAGTTGTAGCTTTTTTTTCAGAATGTATATATGGTTTTAAGATTTAATTTACTCCACCTTAAGTAAAAAGCAAAACGATAACTGACAAACTTCGGATTAATCCGTATTATCACGGAAATTGTCGAATTGTACGAATTATCTTAAATATTTGGTACAAAGAGGACAAATATCCCCGAGACAGTCAGTTGATCAGACATTTGATCAATGTGTCATCGATTAGGACTAACTTGTAAATATGAAATTAATGTATTTAAGCGTAATGTAGTGACCTGAAGATATACTGCCAACACAATACCCAGGAAATAACGACTTGAATGACGCAGTTAATGGTCAGCTACATAAAATAGAACACCCACGCATTAATGAGGTCAAAAAGTATAAAATAAATGAAAACGGGATGATTACATATTTTGCATAATTTCGGTGAAATGATTGGTCAATTTGCTCCCATTAAGTATGTATTACAAAGTGTATCACTTCAAATTAACCTCAACATTCTGCGGAAGAAGTCAAACTTTAAAGTTATTATTGTTAGACTACATCCTAATTCTCTTGTACATTTTTAATGAATATTCATCTCTTCTAGAATTCGTGATTTTTCTTTAGCAAGTATATGTTCGTATCTGCCACCCCATCGCATCGGTGGTGTAATGATTAACGTGCTCGCCTCGAGTGCGGTAGGTCGTGGGTTCGAGCCCCGATCGGGTCAAACCAAAGACTATAAAATTGGTATTTGTTGCTTCTCCGTTAAGCACGCAGCATTAAGAACAAAGAGCAAAGACTTGTTGGTTCGGAATCTGGATAATGTGTCTAAGTGGAGCGACATGTCTATCCACGGACGGTTGTTTCAGTGAGATAGCACTATAGCAATCCAACTTTTAGTATGTTGGTCTAGTACAAAGCGGGGCTCATCATCATCTCATTGATAATTAACTTGTTCTCGCCATGATATAGCTGAAAATTTGCTGCTTTGGCGTTAAGCAACAATCACTCACTCATCCCCTACCATTTCCCGCCAAAAACAAAAATATAACAGAAAAAAAAGAAAATAATAACCACACATAAATGTCCATCTGAGACTATCATAGTCTTATCTGTGTGTTACAGAGATGAAAGTTTTCCTCTGATAAGCGGCTTTCTTCTTTTTTAAGCAATCCATTGGGAAATAAAATGAGTCAATATTGATCAAAACAGCTTGAAGAAGAAGGTATTCGTGTACTGAATAGGAGTTGCTCTTTTGTCATTAGTGAAAACTTTCATCTCTGGTGTTGTAGTACAGTTTTAGAGTGTTTCGTGACTTTGTGGTCAGTGATGTAGTGGCCAGAACTAGTTTTACAGTCGTTCAAGTGTTTCGTGACTTTGTGGTCAGTGATGTAGTGGCCAGAACTAGTTTTAGAGTCGTTCAAGTGTTTCATGTCTTTGTGGTCAATGATGTAGTAGCCAGAACTAGTTTTAGAGTCGTTCAAGTGTTTCATGTCTTTGTGGTCAATGACGTAGTAGCCAGAACTAGTTTTACAGTCGCTCATGTGTTTCGTGTCTTTGTGGTCAATGATGTAGTGGCCAGAACTATTTAAATTATCTTTGTGTGAGGTTATCAATCGTACTTGGATCTTGACTGGAATACAAGGACAGTGTTACATAAGGCAATTCGAGTTCTATATTTATATATATTACGTACATTAATTACAATATTTCACATTTGGATTTTGAAACTGATCATGTACATATTGTTGTACTTATTGTCGTCTATAATCAAGAAGTTTGATTATTCTATCCTATCTTGTAGAATCAGGTTTTAGTGTTCGTGCGGCTCTAACCTTACTTCAGGTCATTTTACATCTTGTAGAATCAGGTTTTAGTGTTCGTGCGGCTCTAACCTTACTTCAGGTCATTTTACATCTTGTAGAATCAGGTTTTAGTGTTCGTGCGGCTCTAACCTTACTTCAGGTCATTTTACATTTTGTAGAATCAGGTTCGAGTGTTCGTGCGGCTCTAACCTTACTTCAGGTCATTTTACATCTTGTAGAATCAAGTTTTAGTGTTCGTGCGGCTCTAACCTTACTTCAGGTCATTTTACATCTTGTAGAATCAGGTTTTAGTGTTCGTGCGGCTCTAACCTTACTTCAGGTCATTTTACATCTTGTAGAATCAGGTTTTAGTGTTCGTGCGGCTCTAACCTTACTTCAGGTCATTTTACATTTTGTAGAATCAGGTTCGAGTGTTCGTGCGGCTCTAACCTTACTTCAGGTCATTTTACATCTTGTAGAATCAAGTTTTAGTGTTCGTGCGGCTCTAACCTTACTTCAGGTCATTTTACATCTTGTAGAATCAGGTTTTAGTGTTCGTGCGGCTCTAACCTTACTTCAGGTCATTTTACATCTTGTAGAATCAGGTTTTAGTGTTCGTGCGGCTCTAACCTTACTTCAGGTCATTTTACATCTTGTAGAATCAGGTTTTAGTGTTCGTGCGGCTCTAACCTTACTTCAGGTCATTTTACATCTTGTAGAATCAGGTTTTAGTGTTCGTGCGGCTCTAACCTTACTTCAGGTCATTTTACATCTTGTAGAATCAGGTTTTAGTGTTCGTGCGGCTCTAACCTTACTTCAGGTCATTTTACATCTTGTAGAATCAGGTTTTAGTGTTTGTGCGGCTCTAACCTTACTTCAGGTCATTTTACATCTTGTAGAATCAGGTTTTAGTGTTCGTGCGGCTCTAACCTTACTTCAGGTCATTTTACATCTTGTAGAATCAGGTTTTAGTGTTCGTGCGGCTCTAACCTTACTTCAGGTCATTTTACATCTTGTAGAATCAGGTTTTAGTGTTCGTGCGGTTCTAACCTTACTTCAGGTCATTTTACATCTTGTAGAATCAGGTTTTAGTGTTCGTGCGGCTCTAACCTTACTTCAGGTCATTTTACATCTTGTAGAATCAGGTTTTAGTGTTCGTGCGGCTCTAACCTTACTTCAGGTCATTTTACATCTTGTTGAATCAGGTTCGAGTGTTCGTGCGGCTCTAACCTTACTTCAGGTCATTTTACATCTTGTAGAATCAAGTTTTAGTGTTCGTGCGGCTCTAACCTTACTTCAGGTAATTTTACATCTTGTAGAATCAAGTTTTAGTGTTCGTGCGGCTCTAACCTTACTTCAGGTCATTTTACATCTTTTAGAATCAGGTTTTAGTGTTCGTGCGGCTCTAACCTTACTTCAGGTCATTTTACATCTTGTAGAATCAGGTTTTAGTGTTCGTGCGGCTCTAACCTTACTTCAGGTCATTTTACATTTTGTAGAATCAGGTTCGAGTGTTCGTGCGGCTCTAACCTTACTTCAGGTCATTTTACATCTTGTAGAATCAAGTTTTAGTGTTCGTGCGGCTCTAACCTTACTTCAGGTCATTTTACATCTTGTAGAATCAGGTTTTAGTGTTCGTGCGGCTCTAACCTTACTTCAGGTCATTTTACATCTTGTAGAATCAGGTTTTAGTGTTCGTGCGGCTCTAACCTTACTTCAGGTCATTTTACATCTTGTAGAATCAGGTTTTAGTGTTCGTGCGGCTCTAACCTTACTTCAGGTCATTTTACATCTTGTAGAATCAGGTTTTAGTGTTCGTGCGGCTCTAACCTTACTTCAGGTCATTTTACATCTTGTAGAATCAGGTTTTAGTGTTCGTGCGGCTCTAACCTTACTTCAGGTCATTTTACATCTTGTAGAATCAGGTTTTAGTGTTTGTGCGGCTCTAACCTTACTTCAGGTCATTTTACATCTTGTAGAATCAGGTTTTAGTGTTCGTGCGGCTCTAACCTTACTTCAGGTCATTTTACATCTTGTAGAATCAGGTTTTAGTGTTCGTGCGGCTCTAACCTTACTTCAGGTCATTTTACATCTTGTAGAATCAGGTTTTAGTGTTCGTGCGGTTCTAACCTTACTTCAGGTCATTTTACATCTTGTAGAATCAGGTTTTAGTGTTCGTGCGGCTCTAACCTTACTTCAGGTCATTTTACATCTTGTAGAATCAGGTTTTAGTGTTCGTGCGGCTCTAACCTTACTTCAGGTCATTTTACATCTTGTTGAATCAGGTTCGAGTGTTCGTGCGGCTCTAACCTTACTTCAGGTCATTTTACATCTTGTAGAATCAAGTTTTAGTGTTCGTGCGGCTCTAACCTTACTTCAGGTAATTTTACATCTTGTAGAATCAAGTTTTAGTGTTCGTGCGGCTCTAACCTTACTTCAGGTCATTTTACATCTTTTAGAATCAGGTTTTAGTGTTCGTGCGGCTCTAACCTTACTTCAGGTCATTTTACATCTTGTAGAATCAGGTTTTAGTGTTCGTGCGGCTCTAACCTTACTTCAGGTCATTTTACATCTTGTATAATCAGGTTTTAGTGTTCGTGCGGCTCTAACCCTACTTCAGGTCATTTTATATGTTGTCGTTTCTAACTTCTGTCAAACCTTTATACCTGTGTGGTCTCTGTAACTCACACCTTGTGTAGTCTTTTACAAAATATTTAAAAGATAATGTAATTTTAATTTTTAGGACTTGTTATTAAATATCATGTATAATAAATAAACGTTAGAGAATACCGAAGGGGCAATCACAAATGAAAAATCCAGAGAAACTGGCAACATTGGGTACACAAGACCAAGACAAACAAAACAAAAACAATATATGTTGAACATCACTATACGCAAACAAACACAAATAACGTAAATAAGACACGTGCCCTCCTACAAATAACTGGAAGTAAAGACGAACCAAACATCGTTTTTATGCGGAAATCGTAACGGACTTCACAACACGGAGCTCAGGACGTAAAATCACATAATAGGACAACACAAAAAACTTTAAAAAAAAAAAAAAAGCAGCAAGGACCCCACCAAAAAACCTGGAGTGAACTCAGGTGATTGTGAAGGGTAGACAGTTCCTGCTTCTTATAAAACACCCAGTGAACTCAGGTGATTGTGAAGGGTAGACAGTTCCTGCTTCTTATAAAACACCCAGTGAACTCAGGTGATTGTGAAGGGTAGACAGTTCCTGCTTCTTATAAAACACCCAGTGAACTCAGGTGATTGTGAAGGGTAGACAGTTCCTGCTTCTTATAAAACACCCAGTGAACTCAGGTGATTGTGAAGGGTAGACAGTTCCTGCTTCTTATAAAACACCCAGTGAACTCAGGTGATTGTGAAGGGTAGACAGTTCCTGCTTCTTATAAAACACCCAGTGAACTCAGGTGATTGTGAAGGGTAGACAGTTCCTGCTTCTTATAAAACACCCAGTGAACTCAGGTGATTGTGAAGGGTAGACAGTTTCTGCTTCTTATAAAACACCCAGTGAACTCAGGTGATTGTGAAGGGTAGACAGTTCCTGCTTCTTATAAAACACCCACCGTGTTGCTCATATTATAGTCAAACCCAGTAAAAGTCTTGGCAGTGGTAGAGGAAAGAAAACATCTACGTAAAAAGTCAAAGATCCATTGCCATTTGAGATATGTATATTTCGTAAAGATCAACCATATTGTGATGACGACCGTAGCCTTGTTTGAATAGCTTTTGCGTCAGCAGCTGAGATCTGTCCAGAAAATCACTGTTACTGGGCGCAATCTATAGAATAACGTACGAGTTGTGAAATATAAGCTCCATACGCTGCTGATGCTGGAATATTGCTACTGATGAAGGGGAAGTTGACTATTTTGTCGCAGAGTTTTGTTTTAATCTTCATCTGCTGTCTATTTCAAGGTGAAGGTCAAGGTAAGAAGCAGACATTTGAGTGTCAGTAGTATACTTAACTTCATGCTCATGTGGATAGATGTGATGTAGATAATCACCAAATCGAGAATTGTTCGGTAACAGAACATCATCAGTATGGCGGAATCTAGAATTAAAGAGTCTGGAATAATTTTCTGTCTTTTTTCGTGAGAAGCCCTTGGAGGAAGCGCAAGGGCCGATAATGCTGTGTAAGATAGTGACTGGAGCTATCTTTACGTCTTTTAAAGTTACTATTGTCATACAACACTTGACCTTGCCTTGTGTAGACTTCATGCAAACAGTTATTTAATCATAAATACACCATGTAGACTATAGATCAAGCGAACTTTGTTCTGTTACATTGTTTATATATAATGTACATATATAGCTTGGTACTGACAATAACTGTTTATGTGTGTTATAGCGTTATATGACATGACACAGCTTTGTTTTGATGTTAGCAGTCAAAATAATATTTCTGTATCCCCTTTTTATAGATATTTCAGACATCTATAGTTCTTTATGTTAAAAAAAGTACACAGTTATGCAGTTATGTCATCAGTAATTATTTTCAGATGAATTTGTTTTATTAGCACTAAAATATTGACGACCCATTTATTTGGGGAGGGGGCGAATTTTACAAAATTCAGGTTGTTTCTTGTGAAACAGAACAGTAACAAGTAGTTTTCTGGTACTGTTTATAGGTGATCTGTAATATATTATTTTTTTCATAGCAAACTTCTGAACAAAATTATTTTTTTTCTAGAAAGTTTGAATTCGACATTTATTTACTCCAACCTATAGAATTAAATTGGTGGTGTCTTACCCGAGGAGTACTTCATTGGTGTCAGCTTATTCTACTGACAATGACAGAAACGAGAACGACCATCGTTTGGGAGTTTGTTATAAGTGTCAATCACCAATAAGTTCTGAGTTCGATTCTCTCTCGTGTCGATGTGCATTCTATGCAACATTATGCAATAATGTTCTGAGTTCGATTCCCTCTCGTGTCGAGATGTACTCGGTACAACATTATGTTATACAACATTGTGTAATTAAGTACTGAGTTCGATTCCCTCTCGTGTCGAGATGTACTCGGTACAACATTATGTTATACAACATTGTGTAATTAAGTACTGAGTTCGAGTACCTGTCGTGTCGAGATGTACTCGGTACAACATTATGCTATATAACATTGTGTAATTAAGTACTGAGTTCGATTCCCACTCGTGTCGAGATGTACTCGGTACAACATTATGTTATACAACATTGTGTAATTAAGTACTGAGTTCGATTCCCTCTCGTGTCGAGATGTACTCGGTATAACATTATGTTATACAACATTGTGTAATTAAGTACTCAGTTCGATTCCCTCTCGTGTCGCGGTGTACTCGATTTGTAATGAAATTCTGAGTTCGATCCCCTCCCGTGTCGAGTTGTACTCGATACAACATTATGTAATAAAGTTCTGAGTTCGATTTCCACCCGTATCGAGGTGTATTCAATACAGCATTATGTCTTAAAATTTGACAACGATTTGCTCTCGGTGGTTTTCACCGGATACTCCAGTTTCTTCCATCAATAATAATGACCGTCGCGATATAACTGAAATATTGTTGAAAGTGGTGTGAAACGCCAGAAACAAACAACAAAAAACCTGAACAGTCGTCGCGTGGCAACGCTTTATGTGACAACAAAAAACCTGAACAGTCATCGCGTGGCAACGCTTTATATGATTTTTCTTGCATTTTATTATTTTTCACATTTGCATGTTCTTCAGAAACCTTTGTTTGGTATTCATTAATATAGATTCCTGTCATATCTGTATGTTATAATCAATTAATTATCGATACATGATTATTCAGGTAGGATGTTTTATACGGTTCCAGCATTTGATTTCCATAATGATAACATCTACAGGGGTTTCTCTAATCAATAAATCATATAGTTATTGTCAGTTCTAAAGAGAAATGATTCTTCATTGTGTAAATTATGAGAACAATGGTCCGATGCCTCTTTGTAATATTAGTATTGGTTTTTGGGGAAACAGATCTATTTATGAAGAGTGGGTGGGATCATATTGACCGGTTTAACACCGCTACATTTCTGTGCCTGTTCCAAGTCAGAACACAGAGTATGTCATGGTTGTTTTTGTGCCTGTTCCAAGTCAGGATACAGAATATACCATGGTTGTTTTTGTGCCTGTTCCACGTCAGGACGCAGAGTATGTCGTGGTTTTTTTTGTGCCTGTTCCAAGTCAAGACACAGAGTATGTCGTGGTTGTTTTTGTACCTGTTCCAAGTCAGGACACAGAGTATGTCGTGGTTGTTTTTGTGCCTGTTTCAAGTCAGGACACAGATTATGTCATGGTTGTTTTTGTGCCTGTTCCAAGTCAGGACACAGAGTATGTCGTGGTTGTTTTTGTGCCTGTTCCAAGTAAGGACACATAGTATGTAGTGGTTGTTTTTGTGCCTGTTTCAAGTCAGGACACAAAGTATGTCATGGTTGTTTTTGTGCCTGTTCCAAGTTAGGACACAAAGTATGACATGGTTGTTTTTGTACCTGTTCCAAGTCAGAACACAGAGTATATCATGGTTGTTTTTGTGCCTGTTCCAAGTCAGGACACAGAGTATATCGTGGTTGTTTTTGTGCCTGTTCCAAGTCAGGACACAAAGTATGTCATGGTTGTTTTTGTGCCTGTTCCAAGTCAGCACACAGAGTATGTCATGGTTGTTTTTGTGCCTGTTCCAAGTCAGGACACAGAGTATGTCATGGTTGTTTTTGTGCCTGTTCCAAGTAAGGACACAGAGTATTTCGTGGTTGTTTTTGTGCCTGTTCCAAGTCAGGACACAGAGTATGTCGTGGTTGTTTTTGTGCCTGTTCCAAGTCAGGACACAGAGTATTTCGTGGTTGTTTTTTTGCCTGTTCCAAGTCATGACAGAGAGCATATCGTGGTTGTTTTTGTGCCTGTTCCAAGTCAGGACAGAGAGCATATCGTTGTTGTTTTTGTGCCTGTTCCAAGTCAGGACAGAGAGCATATCGTTGTTGTTTTTGTGCCTGTTCCAAGTCAGGACAGAGAGTATTTCGTGGTTGTTTGTGCCTGTTCCAAGTCAGGACACAGAGTATTTCGTGGTTGTTTTTGTGCCTGTTCCAAGTCAGGACAGAGAGCATATCGTGGTTGTTTTTGTGCCTGTTCCAAGTCAGGACAGAGAGCATATCGTTGTTGTTTTTGTGCCTGTTTCAAGTCAGGACAGAGAGCATATCGTTGTTGTTTTTGTGCCTGTTCCAAGTCAGGACAGAGAGCATATCGTTGTTGTTTTTGTGCCTGTTCCAAGTCAGGACAGAGAGCATATCGTTGTTGTTTTTGTGCCTGTTCCAAGTCAGGACAGAGAGTATTTTGTGGTTGTTTTTGTGCCTGTTCCAAGTCAGGACACAGAGTATTTCGTGGTTGTTTTTGTGCCTGTTCCAAGTCAGGACAGAGAGCATATCGTGGTTGTTGTTGTGCCTGTTCCAAGTCAGGACAGAGAGCATATCGTTGTTGTTTTTGTGCCTGTTCCAAGTCAGGACAGAGAGCATATCGTTGTTGTTTTTGTGCCTGTTCCAAGTCAGGACAGAGAGCATATCGTTGTTGTTTTTGTGCCTGTTCCAAGTCAGGACAGAGAGCATATCGTTGTTGTTTTTGTGCCTGTTCCAAGTCAGGACAGAGAGCATATCGTTGTTGTTTTTGTGCCTGTTCCAAGTCAGGACAGAGAGCATATCGTTGTTGTTTTTGTGCCTGTTCCAAGTCAGGACAGAGTATTTCGTTGTTGTTTTTGTGCCTGTTCCAAGTCAGGACAGAGAGCATATCGTTGTTGTTTTTGTGCCTGTTCCAAGTCAGGACAGAGAGCATATCGTTGTTGTTTTTGAGCCTGTTCCAAGTCAGGACAGAGTATTTCGTTGTTGTTTTTGTGCCTGTTCCAAGTCAGGACAGAGAGCATATCGTTGTTGTTTTTGTGCCTGTTCCAAGTCAGGACAGAGAGCATATCGTTGTTGTTTTTGTGCCTGTTCCAAGTCAGGACAGAGCATATCGTTGTTGTTTTTGTGCCTGTTCCAAGTCAGGACAGAGCATATCGTTGTTGTTTTTGTGCCTGTTCCAAGTCAGGACACAGAGTATGTCGTTGTTGTTTTTGTGCCTGTTCCAAGTCAGGACAGAGCATATCGTTGTTGTTTTTGTGCCTGTTCCAAGTCAGGACACAGAGTATGTCATGGTTGTTTTTGTGTTCCTTTCATTGATATTTGTGGCATTGTTGGTCATCACTATTTATACTTTCTTTTCATGCTCGTTACTTGTTAAATTGGACATTTGATATTTTATTTCTATTTTCAGAAACTATAATGTCGTCAAAGACTAAATACATCTGTATAATGATATTTTGATTAGAAAACGATAATTATTAAGAGTGGAGGTAGAGAAAGAAACAGTCAGTCAAAAAGTTGCCGAGAAAGAAAATTATATGTGTTAATCTTTTATTTTTTTTTTAAAATTTAGACTGATATCGAACAACGCTGGTTTTAATGATGTCCGTTATCATAAGTACTGTCCGTATTTTTATCCCGAGGCTACACGACATCTAAGGTTCTCCTGGATCATATTGTCTGTAGTGTACAGATATCATTATAGGTTTTATTTTTCCTAAACAGTACACAAAAAACTATATTGCTAACTATTCTCCACTCAGTGTGAAAAGTCATTATAATTCTGTGCATGTTTAATATTTTATTTGATAAATCAGTATTACCTGAATGTATATTTTCATTTTATGCATAATATTTTAAACAAGAAAAAATTATTTTTGACAAAGTGAATTCAATGAACCTAATTTCCTTTCATTGTTGTGTCTCTAAGTCATTTAAATATTCAATAGACATTGAAGAAACAAAGAAAAACCACAAATAAGTATATTACTATTCGCTTAAATTTTAGATTTGGTCTAGTAACTCTTAAAATTAGGCTAATACAAAATGGTACACACTAAATGTAATTCGTCATTTGACCCACAGATGACGACGAACAGCTGTATATTACCTGTTTATCAAAGTTTATATATCAATGATCATTTTACTGTTATAAGTTAAAGTTAATTGAGTGTAAATTTAAAGATAGTTATTTAATTGTGAGGTATTCGAACAACTTTAATCGATGATTAAATAAGAGTATTTTATTTTCTCGTAATACTTCACAATAGAATAACGAACAGGTCATAAACAAATGTGTATTGGGAAATTTATGTATTTAGGGAAATTACAATATTTTATTAAAATTCCAGTAGGAAGTTGTAATATCAATTTGACATAAGGGGGTTGTGCTATTCGACATTAATCAAGCTAGAATTGTTTTTACATGGTATTTCAACAGAACAAGAATTTGATTGACAGCAGAAATTTACACGCCACAAATCGATCAAGGTAGAACATTTCAATCAAGAGACAAAAAATGAATGGAAGTGGTTTGTGATTTTTCTCCGAGTGATTTTTTACTATTGATTCATTTTGAAGGATATCGTGCATTTTTGCGTTGATTAGAAGGCTGTATACAGGACATATTTGAATTTCGTATCTCTGTAAAGTAGATAAAATGGTGTCATCTAGAGATGTTTTATGTCTGGCCATCATTGTATTGACGGTAAGTCTATTTCTATTATAATATAATTGGTTGATTAATTTTCACGATTTCTTTTGTTTCGTTATAGATTTCATTAATATATATAATTGTAATGCTCCAGGACAAATGCATGGGTATTTCTAACTCGACCCTCTTTTTTATATAAATAAAACGTGATCAAACTATATAAATTAAAAGTCCAGAGTTTGTTTTAAAGTAGATTAATGTGTACTTAACCGATTGAGTGATCGACTTAACGGTGTAATGTGAAGTAGAAATAGCTTTATTGGGTGTAAATGATAGATTGACATGGGTGGCATACTGGTTCTAAAACGACTTGTGTGTCAGTTTGAAAAAATATGGAGGGGGGGGTAGATTATCTTAGTTAAAACTCGCCCTTGCGGTTGAACCACTATTGCTACATCCAACAATATTGTACGCGGGATCGACTTTGGGAGGTACAGGGCCCAATGCTGTTCTTTGTAAACCCTGCAGTGTGTCGTTGTGTGTACTTGCTGGGCCCAATGCTGTTATTTGAAAACCCTACAGTGTGTCGTTGTGTGTACTTGCTGGGTCCAATGTTGTTCTTTGTAAACCCTGCAGTGTGTCGTTGTGTGTACTTGCTGGGCCCAATGTTGTTCTTTGTAAACCCTGCAGTGTGTCGTTGTGTGTACTTGCTGGGCCCAATGCTGTTCTTTGTAAACCCTGCAGTGTGTCGTTGTGTGTACTTGCTGGGCCCAATGCTGTTATTTGAAAACCCTACAGTGTGTCGTTGTGTGTACTTGCTGGGCCCAATGTTGTTCTTTGTAAACCCTGCAGTGTGTCGTTGTGTGTACTTGCTGGGCCCAATGTTGTTCTTTGTAAACCCTGCAGTGTGTCGTTGTGTGTTCTTGCTGGGCCCAATGCTGTTCTTTGTAAACCCTACAGTGTGTCGTTGTGTGTACTTGCTGGGTCCAATGCTGTTCTTTGTAAACCATGCAGTGTGTTGTTGTGTGTACTTGTTGGGCCCAGTGCTGTTCTTTGTAAACCCTGCAGTGTGTCGTTGTGTGTACTTGCTTGGATTTACCATTGTGCTTCGGGGTGCTTAAGCATTTGTTTTCGATGGATTTCTGCTTATGTGGTGCAATTTTAAATTTGAAGGCGTTCTGTTTCGGAGCGATTCCAGACATAATGATAGAGTTGATAGTCTATGGGAGTGTGCCACATTCAGGGCCCAAGTAAGGAGCCTCACAACTTAACTACCACAGGGCCTCATTTGTCCTAAATCCGCCACTAACTCTATGACATAAACATGACAATATTGTCACCTACAGACGTACATAATGAGGACAATCGTGTTATATATTTAATATTCATAGTGTCAACTCTGTTTTTTAAAACAATGATTATAATTTAAAATTCACAATTGTATTAATAAATTAAAACGCCCGATGGCATGATATGCCCAAGTTACAATAACAATTACTCGGTCTATAGATACTTAGGCAGGCAAGTGTACTTTAAGTAGTTCAAAGTCCTGCAGTGTTCAAAAAGTCCACCTGATATTTTTGCCAGCAATTTGTTATGTTCAAGTGTTAAACAGTAATATCTAACTTGAATTAAATGAAGCTAAGGAGTAGTTCGTAAGTCTTAACAAAGTTACTTCTGGTTATGACAGAAGATGTAAAACCTTCAAGTTCAATTCAAGTTCAAGTTCTTTATTCACTCAGACACATATACAAGTGTAACAAGAGGAATATTATACAAAATATTTTACATAATGACGGATATAACTAACTTAGAATAATACAGCTTCAGAATATAATTGCAAAACATTTTGCAATTTAGATATAAATAATGACAATTTTTTCAGAACTTTAACATTACACAAAGATAACAGGCCTTTCATTTTGTACATGTTTGCATATCTAGTATAATAAATCGGAATAAATTTACATCTAAGCCTTTGTACATCATCAGAGGTACATTCAAATAAAAAATGAAATTCAGTACTTAAACCAACATTACACAGATGACAAATACGTTCTTCTCTTGGAGTATTCGACCATCTTCCAGTTTCTATTGGAGTATTCGACCATCTTCCAGTTTATATTGGAAGTTTAATGTTACTACATCTAAACTTTCTTATCATGTTTCTCTCATGTCGTAATAATTTCAATAAATATTTCTCTAAATTAAATTTCAGCTATAATGTTGATCTTGAACTTAATTAGCATATTAAATGTGCAATTTTGTCTTCTGGAGTTTGACCTTGACTCTTCTATTCTAATAATGTTGATCCTGTAGATAAGATCATATAAGCCTGTAGGTATATACGACGTGGATATACACCCGATACTAATATAAAATGTTAAGGTATCCAGACATCTACCCATAGTCAAGGTTGTCTGAGGTTCTCGGACATCTACTCAAGACCACGTGTATCTAAGGAATCCAGAAATTTACCTATGGTCACGAGTGACTAAGTTGTCCAGACATCTACCCATTGTCACGGGTGTCTAATGTTCTCAGACATCTACTCAAGACCACGGGTGGCTAAGGTATCCATACATCTACCCAAGGTCACGGGTGTCTAAGCTTCTCAGACATCTACTCAAGGCCACGGGTTGTTAAGGTATCCATACATCCACTCAAGACCATGGATGGCTAAGATATCCAGACATCTACCCAAGGCCACGGTTGTCTAAGGTTCTCAGACATCTACTCAAGACCACGGGTGGCTAAGATATCCATACATCTACCCAAGGTCACGGGTGTCTAAGCTTCTCAGACATCTACTCAAGACCACGGGTGGTTATGGTATCCATACATCTACTCATGACCACGGTTGTCTAAGGTTCTCAGACATCTACCCAAGACCACGGGTGGCTAAGGTATCCAGACATCTACCCGAGGCAACGGGGAATGATTGATTAATTGATTATTACTTAACGTCCAGTGAGCAGTAGTCCATCTATATTCAGGACGAGAACATGTTCAATAATATATAAAACTATATAGAAATAAGGAACTGGCCATCCGAATCAAAGAAATGACGGAACTGGCCACCCGAATCAAAGAAATGACGGAACTGGCCACCCGAATCTAAGACTTCCAACTGACACTGAAAAAGTATGGAGTGTTGGATATGGAGGAAAGTCTGTTGTGGCGGATACAATGACCATAACTTGTTTTTAAATCTACAGAAGATGTATTTATCGTGTAGAGAGTATGGCACTCTCCGAACACGTTACTGACAACCCCCATCGAGAGGCCCCCACTATCCGTCACAATGGGACTCGCTGAGCAGCTTTGTGTGTTTTAGCTCTGTGAACCATCACCAGTATCAGTTTTTTTTTTAGATTCTAGAATATACTCTACTGGTACATCTACCTCATGCTTATGACTAACGAGGACGTCCATCAATTTTACGTTGCCATGAGAAACTATCTTCTTATGATTCCTTCTTACTATATCAAATATTTACCAACAGAGTTAAGAATATCATTTTCTTCTGAATTCAGTGAATAAATAAATGTTTGTCCCATATTCAATAGTAGTGAAGTTAGGAACTTGTTTTTATCATAAATGATAATATTGAATAACTGGTCCCTGTTAGATTCATATTTTAGGCATACTAATAAATAATGAAGTTCATCTTCTGTATCACCAGATTAGTAATTATTATAATATTCTTTCCTTACTAGGAATTTGAGAAAAACAACCGACTTATGTTTTTTTGAAGGTGCCATTCCTTAATTTATTTTTTTACCTGAGATTCGCATGAATTAACTTTCATGTTCATTATGCGTAAATCATTTCATATTTAAATTTAAAGATTTAATTTCACTTCCATTCGTGTTATTTAAAAAAAAATGAATGAAATTTAAGTTCATTCAGTCTTTATAAATCTCGTAGGAGTTTTGACTTCTGATTTGTGTAAAAACCATAGTTTGTTTATTCTAAGTAGACCTGGTCGTGATCGCTTCCGGGGGACTAATTCACTGTACATGTCCTTTTAAATCATACACGTAGGTTGCACTTTTATTAAATTATTTCGTATTTTATTGACTGTTGAGGTACAAATTTGTACAATGGGAAACTTGTTTAACAAACACAAATTATAACATATTGTGTTGAACTGATAATTTGATAATTTTGTTATGTATCGTGTTGTTTTACGTTTAATACAAGTGGTGAATGTGGGAACACATACTGTATTGTGTGTGTATCATTGTATATCGTGTGTACATCAACATTATAGGGAGGATACCTCACACTTTAAACAATATATACCCTCACACATTTAAGTACATTTTACAGTATTAGTCAGTCATGAAATAGTTTTTTTTTAGTTATTGTGAATCTCAAATAAAATACATGTATAAATTTGAAATGTGTTTCAATGAAGCATACACAAAGCCTAAGTCTTTTCTTTATTTATCTATGTAAGATTGTTATAGAAATGTGTTATTTCTAGATAAATGTCTTGAAATGGTAACTTGTCTGATATATTAAGGGGGAAATGCAACCTTGATTATGTCAAATGGCCAGTATAACTCTTATTGGTGAGGTTTCCAGTTTAAAGTTCACAGAAATCCTTAGTTTCCAATATTTTTCAGATTATATAATATTCCTCTACCCCCCACCCCCCTCTCCCACATTTACAGTACAAGTACAAATTGTTCTCTGATGTTAAATTACTTTAATTTCAGTCTAATTGTTGTTAGATGTTTGTTGGATTGTATTTTTTATTGACCATGTTTAACATAGCTGACGTAATGATTGTCTGAACTTCCTTCGTCCATTTGATTTGTCGTAGAGTCAAACCTACTTTAGTGACCACCTCTATTAAGCAATAACTTTTTGATTTTAAAATTTTGATTCCCCAGTACAATTGTATTAAGTAAACCTGCATTTAGTGACCACCTGTCTTATGTGACCTTATATTAATGTCCCATTTGAAGGTCACATAAGACAGGTTTGACTGTAATTTAGAAATTTCCAAATTTACAATTGTTGTTTTGCAATGTTAATAAGCCATAATTTAAAATAAGGAATATAATACACTTAAAGAAACACTACATATGCATGGGGGAATACTATTAATGTGAATGTTCTGAAGAATTACATCATTATTGAATGATACACATCTTCTATGTATTTCAATTCATTTTAAAGTTTATTTTTATCTATAGAATCTCTAATTGAACCACAGATTTCAATGTCAAATTTACAAAATTTATGGGAGCCTTTTACAAATAATAATGTGTGATATAACACGTCTGATACCGACGTGAGTCATGGTCTTGTCAAATACATGTATAGGCACACACCTTAACTTACTGATAAAACATAAGTTAAACGGCGTACCTATAGTCTGTTATCTCACAAACCACGAATCACAACATACGGCAAAACACAAGAAAAAGACGGATACAGAGGCTGATGAAGTTCTAGGACATGACATGTCACATGTTCTACAAGAATGCCACAGGTACAACATGTGGCAGTGTTCAACCGATCAATAGGCTCTTACCCCCCCCCCCCCCCACACACACACACACCAAGACACATGCCCGACACAGGAGCCTTAACCTCTCACCTCGCTATTACTGGAGAGTGGGCCCCCAAATAATTCTGGTAGACATCATATACCTGAGGGTATCAGTAAGCGTGACGGAAATAAAAATAACAAAACCTCTCTTGATGTTTAACCCAGAGTTGATAATAGGTGACCAGTCAGTCGTCTGGTCAAAGTAAAGACTGTACAGATGGTATTTATTGCTTCTCTGATAAGTCACACATCAACAAGGAGTAAGAGCAAAGACTTGTTGGCTCAGAAACATGATGATGTTATATGTCTGAGTGGAGTGACATGTCTAACAGTTAGTCTGAGTGGAGTGACATGTCTAACAGTTAGTCTGAGTGGAGTGACATGTCTAACAGTTAGTCTGAGTGGAGTGACATGTCTAACAGTTAGTCTGAGTGGAGTGACATGTCTAACAGTTAGTCTGAGTGGAGTGACATGTCTAACAGTTAGTCTGAGTGGAGTGACATGTCTAACAGTTAGTCTGAGTGGAGTGACATGTCTAACAGTTAGTCTGAGTGGAGTGACATGTCTAACAGTTAGTCTGAGTGGAGTGACATGTCTAACAGTTAGTCTGAGTGGAGTGACATGTCTAACAGTTAGTCTGAGTGGAGTGACATGTCTAACAGTTAGTCTGAGTGGAGTGACATGTCTAACAGTTAGTCTGAGTGGAGTGACATGTCTAACAGTTAGTCTGAGTGGAGTGACATGTCTAACAGTTAGTCTGAGTGGAGTGACATGTCTAACAGTTAGTCTGAGTGGAGTGACATGTCTAACAGTTAGTCTGAGTGGAGTGACATGTCTAACAGTTAGTCTGAGTAGAGTGACATGTCTAACAGTTAGTCTGAGTGGTGTGACATGTCTAACAGTTAGTCTGAGTGGAGTGACATGTCTAACAGTTAGTCTGAGTGGAGTGACATGTCTAACAGTTAGTCTGAGTGGAGTGACATGTCTAACAGTTAGTCTGAGTGGAGTGACATGTCTAACAGTTAGTCTGAGTGGAGTGACATGTCTAACAGTTAGTCTGAGTGGAGTGACATGTCTAACAGTTAGTCTGAGTGGAGTGACATGTCTAACAGTTAGTCTGAGTGGAGTGACATGTCTAACAGTTAGTCTGAGTGGAGTGACATGTCTAACAGTTAGTCTGAGTGGAGTGACATGTCTAACAGTTAGTCTGAGTGGAGTGACATGTCTAACAGTTAGTCTGAGTGGAGTGACATGTCTAACAGTTAGTCTGAGTGGAGTGACATGTCTAACAGTTAGTCTGAGTAGAGTGACATGTCTAACAGTTAGTCTGAGTGGTGTGACATGTCTAACAGTTAGTCTGAGTGGAGTGACATGTCTAACAGTTAGTCTGAGTGGAGTGACATGTCTAACAGTTAGTCTGAGTGGAGTGACATGTCTAACAGTTAGTCTGAGTGGAGTGACATGTCTAACAATTAATTAGTATTTCAGTGAGCTAGCAGCTCTTCACAAATCTACATACGGTCTGAGTGGAGTGACATGTCTAACAGGTAGTCTGAGTGGAGTGACATGTCTAACAGTTAGTCTGAGTGGAGTGACATGTCTAACAGTTAGTCTGAGTGGAGTGACATGTCTAACAGTTAGTCTGAGTGGAGTGACATGTCTAACAGTTAGTCTGAGTGGAGTGACATGTCTAACAGTTAGTCTGAGTGGAGTGACATGTCTAACAGTTAGTCTGAGTGGAGTGACATGTCTAACAGTTAGTCTGAGTGGAGTGACATGTCTAACAGTTAGTCTGAGTGGAGTGACATGTCTAACAGTTAGTCTGAGTGGAGTGACATGTCTAACAGTTAGTCTGAGTGGAGTGACATGTCTAACAGTTAGTCTGAGTGGAGTGACATGTCTAACAGTTAGTCTGAGTGGGGTGACATGTCTAACAGTTAGTCTGAGTGGAGTGACATGTCTAACAGTTAGTCTGAGTGGAGTGACATGTCTAACAGTTAGTCTGAGTGGAGTGACATGTCTAACAGTTAGTCTGAGTGGAGTGACATGTCTAACAGTTAATTAGTATTTCATTGAGCTAGCAGCTCTTCACAAATCTACATACGGTCTGAGTGGAGTGACATGTCTAACAGTTAGTCTGAGTGGAGTGACATGTCTAACAGTTAATTAGTATTTCAGTGAGCTAACAGCTCTTCACAAATCTACATACGGTCTGAGTGGAGTGACATGTCTAACAGTTAATTAGTATTTCAGTGAGCTAGCAGCTCTTCACAAATCTACATACGGTCTGAGTGGAGTGACATGTCTAACAGTTAGTCTGAGTGGAGTGACATGTCTAACAGTTAATTAGTATTTCAGTGAGCTAACAGCTCTTCACAGATCTACATACGTCTGAGTGGAGTGACATGTCTAACAGTTAATTAATATTTCAGTGAGGTGACAGCTCTTCACAAATCTACATACGGTCTGAGTGGAGTGACATGTCTAACAGTTAATTAGTATTTCAGTGAGCGAGCAGCTCTTCACAAATCTACATACGGTCTGAGTGGAGTGACATGTCTAACAGTTAGTCTGAGTGGAGTGACATGTCTAACAGTTAATTAGTATTTCAGTGAGCTAACAGCTCTTCACAAATCTACATACGGTCTGAGTGGAGTGACATGTCTAACAGTTAGTCTGAGTGGAGTGACATGTCTAACAGTTAATTAGTATTTCAGTGAGCTAACAGTTCTTCACAAATCTACATACGGTCTGAGTGGAGTGACATGTCTAACAGTTAATTAGTATTTCAGTGAGCTAACAGCTCTTCACAAATCTACATACGGTCTGAGTGGAGTGACATGTCTAACAGTTAATTAGTATTTCAGTGAGCTGACAGCTCTTCACAAATCTACATACGGTCTGAGTGGAGTGACATGTCTAACAGTTAATTAGTATTTCAGTGAGCTAACAGCTCTTCACAAATCTACATACGGTCTGGGTGGCGTGACATGTCTAACAGTTAATTAGTATTTCAGTGAGCTAACAGCTCTTCACCAATCTACATACGGTCTGAGTGGAGTGACATGTCTAACAGTTAGTCTGAGTGGAGTGACATGTCTAACAGTTAATTAGTATTTCAGTGAGCTAACAGCTCTTCACAAATCTACATACGGTTTGAGTGGAGTGACATGTCTAACAGTTAATTAGTATTTCAGTGAGCTAACAGCTCTTCACAAATTTACATACGGTTTGAGTGGAGTGACATGTCTAACAGTTAATTAGTATTTCAGTGAGCTAACAGCTCTTCACAAATCTACATACGGTCTGAGTGGAGTGACATGTCTAACAGTTAATTAGTATTTCAGTGAGCTAACAGCTCTTCACAAATCTACATACGGTCTGAGTGGAGTGACATGTCTAACAGTTAATTAATATTTCAGTGAGCTAACAGCTCTTCACAAATCTACATACGGTCTGAGTGGAGTGACATGTCTAACAGTTAGTCTGAGTGGAGTGACATGTCTAACAGTTAATTAGTATTTCAGTGAGCTAACAGCTCTTCACAAATCTACATACGGTCTGAGTGGAGTGACATGTCTAACAGTTAATTAGTATTTCAGTGAGCTAACAGCTCTTCACAAATCTACATACGGTCTGAGTGGAGTGACATGTCTAACAGTTAATTAGTATTTCAGTGAGCTAACAGCTCTTCACAAATCTACATACGGTCTGAGTGGAGTGACATGTCTAACAGTTAATTAATATTTCAGTGAGCTAGCAGCTCTTCACAAATCTACATACGGTCTGAGTGGAGTGACATGTCTAACAGTTAGTCTGAGTGGAGTGACATGTCTAACAGTTAATTAGTATTTCAGTGAGCTAACAGCTCTTCACAAATCTACATACGGTCTGAGTGGAGTGACATGTATAACAGTTAATTAGTATTTCAGTGAGCTAACAGCTCTTCACAAATCTACATACGGTCTGAGTGGAGTGACATGTCTAACAGTTAATTAGTATTTCAGTGAGCTAACAGCTCTTCACAAATCTACATACGGTTTGAGTGGAGTGACATGTCTAACAGTTAATTAGTATTTCAGTGAACTAACAGCTCTTCACAAATCTACATACGGTCTGAGTGGAGTGACATGTCTAACAGTTAATTAGTATTTCAGTGAGCTAACAGCTCTTCACAAATCTACATACGGTCTGAGTGGAGTGACATGTCTAACAGTTAATTTGAGTGGAGTGACATGTCTAACAGTTAATCTGAGTGGAGTGACATGTCTAACAGTTAATTAGTATTTAAGCTTATCTATGACAAATTAGACATCACCATTATGTCATCAAAACTAACTTCTCGTCATGATATGGCTGAAAAAATAGTTCAAATGATGACGTCAAACAACAGTTATCTGTTCGTTTTTTCATAATAAAACTGAACTGTTGTAACATGTGGTTCATCTTTTTAACAATTTATGAATTTGTCGGGGTTTTTTTTTATTGCGTTTCTCAAAATGTTCAGAAAACGCTTCGTTTTTATCATAAGTAATTATAAAAATCAAAACAAATTATTACACAGTCCAATGGTTGAATTAGAACGTAAAAAAGTTTAGCTGACCTAGATTACATTATTAATCAGATGGGTGTGATAAGAGATTACATTGTTTATTGTTGACGTATAATGTACACGGGTAGATCTCCAATATTTTGTGTAATCCAAGTTAGTGTACACGGGTTGATCTCGAGTATGTTATGTAATCCAAGTAGCTCTTACCCACGACTTCATTCACAAAAACCACAAAAGACGAGGACCACCTGTGAACACGTTAAGGTGTGTTTGTCATTTCTGTAAATACAGAGCTTTAACTATGTTTTTAAGTAATAAGACAAATGGGAAATCTATTGACTTTTTATCAAATAAATTTAAATTGTACTCTGATGTCACTATCGGTCGTAATACAAACTGTCGCGTCTGATAAAGGGGTTATCTGTGTGTCAATTCTATATTTGTTAAGAAACAAAGCTCCCCTGGAATGACACAGCTAACAGTTTAAGTTATTATGAAATACAACGAATATAAATGCATTTCAATTGAAATAGACTTGGAAAAGAAAGTTCGAGTGAATTTAACTTTTTATTTGAATTGTTCTTCCATGATATAATAATGTCTTGCTTTGCAAATCTTCGTCATTTTTTAAATTGCATGTGGTTCCTTTATAGTCATTTTTTGAAAATAAATGTATAGAAGTTTTTATCTGTTTTCTACATAGCGTTTAATTGCTATATGTAATTAACCAGAAACACATCAATAAAACGTTATCTAATCACTCAAGTGTAGCCGCTTAATACAACGTTATCTAATCACTCAAGTGTAGCCGCTTAATACAACGTTATCTAATCACTCAAGTGTAGCCGCTTAATACAAGAAAATGTCATGTCTGTAATCCTCAACTTCATCATTTTTATATACATACCATTAATTTTTATCTATGTCATGCAGAAATTGCAAAACTCATGAAGCAAAAATTCAAGATCATATCTTAATTTGTTTCTATTCAAAACAAAGCCCACACCCACACTGAGGAGTACATGTCTGTAAATTCATAATACTACTGAACAAGTAAATACAATGATATACTGTCTGAAGATTCTTCGTGGTGTAATGCATGGTTAACGTGCTCATCTAGAGTACGGTGGATCGCGTGTTCGAGCCTCGGTCAGATCAAACCAAAGACTATAGTATTTGTTACTTCTCCCCTAAGATCGCGGCATTAAGGAGTACTAGAAAAGATCGATTGGCTCGAAAATTATGATAATATGTGTTCCAAGTGGAGCGACATGTCTATATGATAATATATGTCCAAGTGGAGCGACATGTCTATATGATAATATATGTCCAAGTGGAGCGACATGTGTATATGATAATATATGTCCAAGTGGAGCGACATGTCTATATGATAATATATGTCCAAGTGGAGCGACATGTCTATATGATAATATATGTCCAAGTGGAGCGACATGTCTATATGATAATATATGTCCAAGTGGAGCGACATGTGTATATGATAATATATGTCCAAGTGGAGCGACATGTCTATATGATAATATATGTCCAAGTGGAGCGACATGTCTATATGATAATATATGTCCAAGTGGAGCGACATGTCTATATGATAATATATGTCCAAGTGGAGCGACATGTCTATATGATAATATATGTCCAAGTGGAGCGACATGTCTATATGATAATATATGTCCAAGTGGAGTGACATGTCTATATGATAATATATGTCCAAGTGGAGCGACATGTCTACCTTTACCTTTACCTTTACCTATCCTGTATATGCCACCTATATCAGATGAACCACTGGCGTTGCTATTAGTCGTCAGTGTGTAGCTCCTCCTTGTCAATCCACACAGTGAAATACTATATAAGTTGAATTACTTCTAATAAACACACAATCCTTATATTAAAACGGTGTACTATTAAAAATTAAAGCCAGTAAATATATGTCCAAGTGGAGCGACATGTCTATATGATAATATATGTCCAAGTGGAGCGACATGTCTATATGATAATATATGTCCAAGTGGAGCGACATGTCTATATGATAATATATGTCCAAGTGGAGCGACATGTCTATATGATAATATATGTCCAAGTGGAGCGACATGTGTATATGATAATATATGTCCAAGTGGAGCGACATGTCTATATGATAATATATGTCCAAGTGGAGCGACATGTCTATATGATAATATATGTCCAAGTGGAGCGACATGTCTATATGATAATATATGTCCAAGTGGAGCGACATGTCTATATGATAATATATGTCCAAGTGGAGCGACATGTCTATATGATAATATATGTCCAAGTGGAGTGACATGTCTATATGATAATATATGTCCAAGTGGAGCGACATGTCTACCTTTACCTTTACCTTTACCTATCCTGTATATGCCACCTATATCAGATGAACCACTGGCGTTGCTATTAGTCGTCAGTGTGTAGCTCCTCCTTGTCAATCCACACAGTGAAATACTATATAAGTTGAATTACTTCTAATAAACACACAATCCTTATATTAAAACGGTGTACTATTAAAAATTAAAGCCAGTAAAAAGTGCTGTACATGACCAACCACTGTAAGAACACAAGACTTCACAGTCCTGAATAAAAATATTTATATGCAGTATGATAACATGTGTCCGAGTGGAGTGACATATATGCATGTCTATATGATATTGTATCATGCTTTCTCGTCTTTTCTATTGTCATCAGCCGTATAATATCTCATGATACCCAGAGAGGGGGTGGAGCTAGATGACGACACATCATACAATATCTTCGATAACAAAATATACAAGATATCATCATAAAGCTTACATACTCTCACTCAAACAGCAAAATTAAAAAACTTTGATTGACGTCGCAAGATACAAGTCCCTTATTGAACAAAGTTACTCGTGCACCATCATATATTTTGATAGGCCAGACTCGTTCTGCAAACTCGTCACATGGCCTACCAAAATATCTGATGATACACTTGCCTTTTTGTTCAATAAATGTAACATATGTGTCCGAGTGAAGTGACATGTATATATGATATTTTTCCCGAGTGGAGTGATATGTCTATATGATAACATGTGTCCGAGTGGAGTGACATATATATATATGATATGTTTCCCGAGTGGAGTGACATGTCTACATGATAACATGTGTCCGAGTGGAGTGACATATATATATGATATGTTTCCCGAGTGGAGTGATATCTCTACATGATAACATGTGTCCGAGTGGAGTGACATGTATATATGATAATATGTGTCTCTATACCACGTGTGTCACTGTATCACTGACTTTCAGGGTTCTGGCTTCATGGCTATTCGATTTCTGACCTGCCTTGTGTTTTTCAGATTATGAACTTGTGACCTTCATTAAAGTAAATCTATCATACTATTAAAATGACATATTTTAATTACATTGTACACGGAAGACAAATCTTTTATCGTAGGAGTTCTGTATAGTAAATGGCTAAAGAATTAATTCGACAAATTACCACCATTTGCAAGCATGCGTGCGCGATTCATTTCTATCTGACACTTCCGGAAAGCTGTTCAAGTCAGTGTTACCACGCATGTTTCTCAGATGTCAACCCCTGCGCATTAAGTTTAAAATAGAATCTATAATTACTATTCTCCAGAACATATCAATATCTCAAAACAAATAAACCCTAAATAGATTCAACGACAATCATAAACGTTATAAAAATAAAGTCAAATACAGAAACCTGTGTGAATAGGTCTATTGAAGCATGTTAACAACTTTATATTGACAACGTTAAATATGGTAAATGTAATTACAATAATAACTCAATATCATGTAACTTTTCACATTCACACGGTGGCGTGATTTTTTGTTTGTTTACTGTTGGTAAAAAAAAAAAAAAAAGAATACCGCAAATAACGTCGTGCACATTGTATATGTATGTATGCTGGGAACAAACATGAAATTGATGCAATAATTCTCATTATTATATGATATCAGATAATGTCTTTTCTGATTGAGATGACGTCCTTAGTAACGTTCTTTGATAAAATGTTATATTCACCTCGCGTGACGTCTTCCACCAAGCTAAACCAAAGAAAACGTTGTGATAAAAGCTTATTTTAAGGGTGAAAGAAACATATAAAATGTGTCATATAATAAAACAATTAATGACTTTCAATTCGATGGATACCAGGATTTATTAACCTAAGAATAATATATTTACCTCGGCCCCTGGCCTCGGTAAATATATCCACATCATTAAAAGTCATTAATTGTATAATATTATTTACTGTGTAAATATAAATATGCTTTGAAAATATTAATTTAAAAAAATCAAGGACGTGCTTTCGTTTCGTCAGTGCTATGGTAGTTCGATAGATCGTGAGTTCGATCCCCAGTTATGTCAAACCAAAGATTATAAATTTGGTATATGCTGTTTCTCCACTAAGCATACAACACTAAGAAATAAGAAGAAAGACCGGTTGGCCATGGTAATCAGAGTAGTGTTATTTCGGTGATCTAGCACTATAGAATTTCAATCGGCATGTTAATATTCGCGGAATTGTTGACCGTTACTGTTTAAACTTTTTTAATCGACCTCGATTTAATTATTGTTGGAATTACAGTTTAACACACATAACCGTAATAGGTAGACGTTATTCTAATTCAGTAACCGACAGGTAGATGTTATTTTAATTCAGTAACCGATAGGTAGATGTTATTTTAATTCAGTAACCGACAGGTAGATGTTATTTTAATTCAGTAACCGATATATATATATGTTATTCTAATTAAGTAACCGATAGGTAGATGTTATTCTAATTCAGTAACCGACAGGTAGATGTTTTTCTAATTAAGCAACCGATAGGTAGATGTTATTCTAATTCAGTAACCGACAGGTAGATGTTATTCTAATTAAGTAACCGATAGGTAGATGTTATTCTAATTCAGTAACTGACAGGTAGATGTGATTCTAATCCAGTAACCGATAGGTAGATGTTATCTTAATTCAGCAACCGATATATAGATTATATTCTTATTCAGTAACCGATATGTAGATTTTATTCTGAGTCAGTAACCGATATGTAGATGATATTTTAATTCAGTAACCGATATGTAGATGATATTTTAATTCAGTATCACAGAATCGCGGCACATTACTTATTTATATATACTTAGTACCTGAACAATTTACGAAGTAATTATCAATTTATCGTCCCCTTCTGTTCCTTGGGACTACTAAGTATTCCTACACATCAAAGTTGTCAAATAATATTATACATCATGTAAAATTAAATAATGACAAGACATTTCCGGTTTTATTGGGGACATTTCATATGTAATTACCACATGTTAATGATATAATATGTAACAAAGTTTTATATATATGGCTTTGTGTTTTAACATGACAATATTTTGGTTAATTTTGACAGGTAATGTCACCTTTCGTGTCCTTTCCTGTCGATTCGGTCTTTTATGTGTATATTCATGTGAAATATTAACGACTGTATTCGGAACTCTCGCGTTGTTTTTATTACATGTATAAAGTCAAATTAATCCAGTGCAGTCTAATTCCCTTTTTAAGATTTCAGTCGGTTCGCTGTAAATGTTTTCGAACCTGAGGGTATATGGCGATGTCTATAACAAACTTATCATTCTCTCAGAAGGGGCACCGTCTGTTGATTCTTTTTGATACATGTACAAATACATAATGGAAAAAAGGGGTAAGAAAATGTTGCTAGAAACGACCATTTATAATACATTTGTACAATTATCATAGCAAATTTTAAATACAATAAGGGGCCGTCGTGGTCGTGATCGTATGGTAGTTGGATATACAACTACCTATGCAATCAGTGCCTATTGTCTCTAACGTTGTGAATTCCAATCCCGCACAGGCCAGGTGTACTCGATACAACATTATGTGATACAATGTGTCAGTTACTTGAGGCAGGTCGGGTACTCTGGTTTCCTCCACCAATAAAACTGATCTCGATATAACTGAAATATTAATGAAAATGGCGTTAAACACCATAACCCTAACCCTATAAATACAATAAATGCAGATTAATGCATGTTATTTTGATGTATCACACACTATATGTCTTCCCGCGGCCATTATAGTAACTCGAGATTTTTAAATCGAAGATTGATAAATATCGACCAGGAGCTGTTATTGTATATGATACGAAAACAATGATGTTTTAATTTGTTTATCACCTAGGGACTTGTTTGTTTGTTGTTTGTTTGATGGTGTTTGACGTCATCTTCAACAATATTTCAGTTATATCATGGCGGTCAGTTTTATTGGTGGAGGAAACCAGAGGACCTGGAGAAAACCACCGATCTGTCGCTAGTCACTGACAAACTTTATCACATAATGTTTGTACACCTCGCCCTGATCGAGATTCGAACTCACAAAATCAGTGGTGATAGGCACTGATTGAATAGGTAGTTGTAAATCCAACTACCATGCGATCACGGCCACGACGGCCCCTCGTAGGGACTTGTTTTATATAAAATAAACTTTAAAAACAATTTACCATCTACTATACTACTCCAACAGTATAGCAGAGGGGTAATTTTTTTTAAAGTTTTTTTTATATGACATACAAACAAGTCTCTATGGTTTATCATACAGGTAGTTCACTTAGTAAAGAAACAATGTCTATATTTAAGACATTTTTCCTTGGTATTTTTGTTTGTCGATATTTAAGACATTTTCTTTGGTATTTTGGTTTCTCGTGTCATCCACGTCATTTTTCAGTGTCATCTTTGTCACTTTGTATTATTTTCTCTGATTCGTCAATATTAACCTCTTCAATCTAAAAAGACAATTTTTTATCACAACATAAATTTGCAGTAAACTAAAAGTAACCGGAATTAATGTAGACAGGAAGGCAACGCCGGATCAACATCGGACAACAAATTCCGTATAACGGGGGTTAATAACAGTTGATAACAGTGGATGTTATCACATGGTTATTACCTTTTAGAAGGAAATACCACAATTTGTTCAGTATTAATTTAGTGTACAGTGAAATTACAGTTATAATAATGTATGTTTTTAATAAGTATTCAGTCTGTATTAAGAGGTCACCTTTGGAACAAAGAAAAGGTGTTCTTTTAAGACATGTGGTGACTACTTAAAAGAGGTTCAATTTATATGAAATTTTCTATGACAAGACAAGAAAAGGGTGACCTTTTAATAAGGTAACTGCTTAAGGGAAGTAACCACTTAATAGATGTGACTGCGTGGGCAGGTTTGACTTAATAGATGTGACTGCGTGGGCAGGTTTGGCTTAATAGATGTGACTGTGTGGGCAGGTTTGACTTAATAGATGTGACTGCGTGGGCAGGTTTGACTTAATAGATGTGACTGCGTGGGCAGGTTTGACTTAATAGATGTGACTGTGTGGGCAGGTTTGACTTAATAGATGTGACTGCGTGGGCAGTTTTGACTTAATAGATGTGACTGCGTGGGTAGGTTTGACTTAATAGATGTGACTGTGTGGGCAGGTTTGACTTAATAGATGTGACTGCGTGGGTAGGTTTGACTTAATAGATGTGACTGCGTGGGTAGGTTTGACTTAATAGATGTGACTGCGTGGGTAGGTTTGACTTAATAGATGTGACTGTGTGGGCAGGTTTGACTTAATAGATGTGACTGCGTGGGTAGGTTTGACTTAATAGATGTGACTGCGTGGGCAGGTTTGACTTAATAGATGCGACTGTGTGGGCAGGTTTGACTTAATAGATGTGACTGCGTGGGCAGGTTTGACTTAATAGATGTGACTGCGTGGGCAGGTTTGACTTAATAGATGTGACTGTGTGGGCAGGTTTGACTTAATAGATGTGACTGTGTGGGCAGGTTTGACATAATAGATGTGACTGTGTGGGCAGGTTTGACTTAATAGATGTGACTGCGTGGGTAGGTTTGACTTAATAGATGTGACTGTGTGGGCAGGTTTGACTTAATAGATGTGACTGCGTGGGTAGGTTTGACTTATTAGATGTGACTGCGTGGGTAGGTTTGACTTAATAGATGTGACTGCGTGGGTAGGTTTGACTTAATAGATGTGACTGTGTGGGAAGGTTTGACTTAATAGATGTGACTGCGTGGGTAGGTTTGACTTAATAGATGTGACTGCGTGGGCAGGTTTGACTTAATAGATGTGACTGCGTGGGCAGGTTTGACTTAATAGATGTGATTGCGTGGGCAGGTTTGACTTAATAGATGTGACTGCGTGGGCAGGTTTGACTTAATAGATGTGACTGTGTGGGCAGGTTTGACTTAATAGATATGACTGCGTGGGCAGGTTTGACTTAATAGATGTGACTGCGTGGGCAGGTTTGACTTAATAGATGTGACTGCGTGGGCAGGTTTGACTTAATAGATGTGACTGCGTGGGCAGGTTTGACTTAATAGATGTGACTGCGTGGGCAGGTTTGACTTAATAGATGTGACTGCGTGGGCAGGTTTGACTTAATAGATGTGACTGCGTGGGCAGGTTTGACTTAATAGATGTGACTGCGTGGGCAGGTTTGACTTAATAGATGTGACTGTGTGGGCAGGTTTGACTTAATAGATGTGACTGCGTGGGCAGGTTTGACTTAATAGATGTGACTGTGTGGGCAGGTTTGACTTAATAGATGTGACTGCATGGGCAGGTTTGACTTAATAGATGTGACTGTGTGGGCAGGTTTGACTTAATAGATGTGACTGCGTGTGCAGGTTTGACTTAATAGATGTGACTGCGTGTGCAGGTTTGACTTAATAGATGTGACTGTGTGGGCAGGTTTGACTTAATAGATGTGACTGCGTGGGTAGGTTTGACTTAATAGATGTGACTGCGTGTGCAGGTTTGACTTAATAGATGTGACTGCGTGGGCAGGTTTGACTTAATAGATGTGACTGCGTGGGCAGGTTTGACTTAATAGATGTGACTGTGTGGGCAGGTTTGACTTAATAGATGTGATTGCGTGGGTAGGTTTGACTTAATAGATGTGACTGCGTGTGCTGGTTTGACTTAATAGATGTGACTGCGTGGGCAGGTTTGACTTAATAGATGTGACTGCGTGGGCAGGTTTGACTTAATAGATGTGACTGCGTGGGCAGGTTTGACTTAATAGATGTGACTGCGTGGGCAGGTTTGACTTAATAGATGTGACTGCGTGGGTAGGTTTGACTTAATAGATGTGACTGCGTGGGCAGGTTTTACTTAATAGATGTGACTGCGTGGGCAGGTTTGACTTAATAAATGTGACTGCGTGGGTAGGTTTGACTGTATATGATTAAGGAAAAATATTAATGTCACGTGTCTAAAGCTTACTGTTCTTCTGTGTATGCGTAGACTAATGGTGAAGAACTACAATCCTAACGCCACTGAGTGTGTTCACACCCCCATTATTGACTCCACGTATTGACATTCTAGATTCCTACTCATTGCAGTTTGTTAAGCTGAATCGTTGTGACATTGTTTACATATAGTGGAGTAATATTCTATTCTTAGACTGCTCCTACTTTAATATGAATAACATCTCTTTATACCTTCCTCTGGTTCTTGGTTGGAGATATTTACCAACTATCCAGTTTGATATAGGAATACAAACTACAGTTTGATATAGGAATACAAAATACAGTTTGATATAGGAATACAAAATACAGTTTGATATAGGAATACAAACTACAGTTTGATATAGGAATACAAACTACAGTTTGATATAGGAATACAAACTACAGTTTGATATAGGAATACAAACTACAGTTTGATATAGGAATACAAACTACAGTTTGATATAGGAATACAAAATACAGTTTGATATAGGAATACAAACTACAGTTTGATATAGGAATACAAACTACAGTTTGATATAGGAATACAAACTACAGTTTGGTATTTATTTTAGCCAATATCTAATCTAAGAAATAAAAAAAGTGCTCGCACAAACAGAGTAATATAAACAAAAGCATCGCGTTAAACCTGTCAGAGAGTACACAGTCTGAAAGTTCATAGTGAGTACGAAATGCTTAAGATCAATAGTAAAAAGTGATCTATAATACAAGTGGCAATAGATAAAGAGAGAGATAGGTATCCAGACATTTAAGTACCAACTTTAATTTAACATGTACATGACACTGAAATGTTTTAATTTAATGAAGTTACAGACAAGTGTTACGACAGACGTTCACCGTACTGAACAACACGACAAACATAGCCCTGCCAGACCTCACTTATGATAATTCATGTGACCTTTTTATCTGTTTCAACAGCTACATTTGAAAAATTTGCCCTGAAGTAAAGAACGTCGATGTGGCCGTTACAGATCGTTTGTATAATAACACTTTCACACGACTTCATGGAAATTACTGCTAATTCAAAACAAGAACACTTTCAATTATTTAAATTATGCTTTAAGTTCAAAGTTTCTACTTAACTTGATCGTGTATTGTCTGTCAGTTATTGTATGCATTACAAAGTATGTACTGCTCTTACCCTCAATTTCTGTATTATAGAACATGAAAAACTTTATTAGACAATAGATTTAATTAACAGAATTGTGTCGTTCAAACAGAAAGGTAGACTCAATGCAGGGTCCTGTTACACGTTCTTTGGAAAATGTGGACACCACAGGAAGCCATGGTCTGTAAAATACCAGTTACCTATATATTGTTCTTTAAAGAAAGAAAGAGACAGGGTGGGTGGGGGGTTTGCGTTGTTCAGAACCAAAAAAAGGACCAAAAAAGGAGCCGTAAATTAAAAAAACCCTCTCTAGATAACGGAACCCGGACCCATGCTTACCCTGGGTCCGCCTATGAATGATCATTTTTGTTTAAAATATCTTTAGTCGAATGGAAGATTATTACGAAATACAATTCTGTTTTAAAAGATTTATGTCATATAATTAATGTATGATGTATATTTTGGAAGAATGACGCGTTTTTTAAATTTCGTCCTAATACACACACGTACACTTACTGTATACCTATTTATTGACACATAATAAATATTTAATAGAATTTCTGGGAAGTATTTTATATGATTGAAAGGCGCCTATTTTATGAATTAACATGACAAAGCTTACATTTTGAAATATTTGTATTTCCGATTCCTATCAGATCAACCACAGAATTAAAATATTTAAGGGTGTATTTACATTATATCTGATCTGGATAAACATTGATAGTTTGTATGTAGGCGGTTAATAAAAAAATAATCAATTAATTTAATTCCATTGTTGCACGTTCTCTTTGAAAATGAAATTTGAACCATCCAATAAATTTTTGGATTGCTCAAGTTTTGTTTTGACGCATACCAAGAAGTTGTTTTATCTTTGAAGCAGAACATAGCAACAACTGATCGGAATATCACAACATCTGACCGGAAATATAAAACAGCTGACCGGAATATGTTGACAACTGACCCATGTCCATCTCTTGTCTGTTGTTTGAAAAATTAAAACAGATGGTGGGCATCGTGTAGTCAGTTTCATTTGAAAACATGTACACAATTATAGAATTTTGAAAAAAGTGACTAGATAGTTAGACACCAACCATTTCTTTCAAGCGGGGTCTCCTGTCTAGCTAGCAAAATAATAAAAAAAAAAAAAAAATCTACTGCATCAGTACCCCCTTTTCCCTGTAGGCTCTTTGTAGATTAAAAAAAATTGTCCTTACAATAAATCTGTCTTCGGTAAGGAAATGGTCGATACCTTTATTATTATTATACACGATGATAACGTTGATATCTAATATTAGTGCGCATGGCGCGTTTCTGGAATAACCTTCATCAGGTACGCTCAATATATAAATATTGGAAAACCAAATGATTTAAAAGTGTTTGAGAGCAATAAACCAAACGGCCTAAGCGGCATAGCAAGATAACACTGGGTATTCCTATATTTGATAAAGGGAGATAATTAACACTGGGTATTCCTATATTTGATAAAGGGAGATAATTAACACTGGGTATTCCTATATTTGATAAAGGGAGATAATTAACACTGGGTATTCCTATATTTGATAAAGGGAGATAATTAACACTGGGTATTCCTATATTTGATAAAGGGAGATAATTAACACTGGGTATTCCTATATTTGATAAAGGGAGATAATTAACACTGGGTATTCCTATATTTGATAAAGGGAGATAATTAACACTGGGTATTCCTATATTTGATAAAGGGAGATAATTAACACTGGGTATTCCTATATTTGATAAAGGGAGATAATTAACACTGGGTATTCCTATATTTGATAAAGGGAGATAATTAACACTGGGTATTCCTATATTTGATAAAGGGAGATAATTAACACTGGGTATTCCTATATTTGATAAAGGGAGATAATTAACACTGGGTATTCCTATATTTGATAAAGGGAGATAATTAACACTGGGTATTCCTATATTTGATAAAGAGAGATAATTAACACTGGGTATTCCTATATTTGATAAAGGGAGATAATTAACACTGGGTATTCCTATATTTGATAAAGGGAGATAATTGACACTGGGTATTCCTATATTTGATAAAGGGAGATAATTAACACTGGGTATTCCTATATTTGATAAAGGGAGATAATTAACACTGGGTATTCCTATATTTGATAAAGAGAGATAATTAACACTGGGTATTCCTATATTTGATAAAGGGAGATAATTAACACTGGGTATTCCTATATTTGATAAAGAGAGATAATTAACACTGGGTATTCCTATATTTGATAAAGAGAGATAATTAACACTGGGTATTCCTATATTTGATAAAGGGAGATAATTAACACTGGGTATTCCTATATTTGATAAAGGGAGATAATTAACACTGGGTATTCCTATATTTGATAAAGGGAGATAATTAACACTGGGTATTCCTATATTTGATAAAGGGAGATAATTAACACTGGGTATTCCTATATTTGATAAAGGGAGATAATTAACACTGGGTATTCCAATATTTGATAAAGGGAGATAATTAACACTGGGTATTCCAATATTTGATAAAGGGAGATAATTAACACTGGGTATTCCTATATTTGATAAAGAGAGATAATTAACACTGGGTATTCCTATATTTGATAAAGGGAGATAATTAACCCTGGGTATTCCTATATTTGATAAAGGGAGATAATTAACCCTGGGTATTCCTATATTTGATAAAGGGAGATAATTAACCCTGGGTATTACTATATTTGATAAAGGGAGATAATTAACCCTGGGTATTCCTATATTTGATAAAGGGAGATAATTAACACTGGGTATTCCTATATTTGATAAAGGGAGATAATTAACACTGGGTATTCCTATATTTGATAAAGGGAGATAATTAACACTGGGTATTCCTATATTTGATAAAGGGAGATAATTAACACTGGGTATTCCTATATTTGATAAAGGGAGATAATTAACCCTGGGTATTCCTATGTTTGATAAAGGGAGATAATTAACCCTGGGTATTCCTATATTTGATAAAGGGAGATAATTAACCCTGGGTATTCCTATATTTGATAAAGGGAGATAATTAACACTGGGTATTCCTATATTTGATAAAGGGAGATAATTAACACTGGGTATTCCTATATTTGATAAAGGGAGATAATTAACACTGGGTATTCCTATATTTAATAAAGGGAGATAATTAACACTGGGTATTCCTATATTTGATAAAGGGAGATAATTAACACTGGGTATTCCTATATTTGATAAAGGGAGATAATTAACACTGGGTATTCCTATATTTGATAAAGGGAGATAATTAACACTGGGTATTCTCATATTTGATAAAGGGAGATAATTAACACTGGGTATTCCTATATTTGATAAAGGGAGATAATTAACACTGGGTATTCCTATATTTGATAAAGGGAGATAATTAACACTGGGTATTCCTATATTTGATAAAGGGAGATAATTAACACTGGGTATTCCTATATTTGATAAAGGGAGATAATTAATACTGGGTATTCCTATATTTGATAAAGGGAGATAATTAATACTGGGTATTCCTATATTTGATAAAGAGAGATAATTAACACTGGGTATTCCTATATTTGATAAAGGGAGATAATTAACACTGGGTATTCCTATATTTGATAAAGGGAGATAATTAACACTGGGTATTCCTATATTTGATAAAGGGAGATAATTAACACTGGGTATTCCTATATTTGATAAAGGGAGATAATAAACACTGGGTATTCCTATATTTGATAAAGGGAGATAATTAACCCTGGGTATTCCTATGTTTGATAAAGGGAGATAATTAACACTGGGTATTCCTATATTTGATAAAGAGAGATAATTAACACTGGGTATTCCTATATTTGATAAAGGGAGATAATTAACACTGGGTATTCCTATATTTGATAAAGGGAGATAATTAACACTGGGTATTCCTATATTTGATAAAGGGAGATAATTAACACTGGGTATTCCTATATTTGATAAAGGGAGATAATTAACACTGGGTATTCCTATATTTGATAAAGGGAGATAATTAACACTGGGTATTCCTATATTTGATAAAGGGAGATAATTAACACTGGGTATTCCTATTTTTGATAAAGGGAGATAATTAACACTGGGTATTCCTATATTTGATAAAGAGAGATAATAAACACTGGGTATTCCTATATTTGATAAAGGGAGATAATTAACCCTGGGTATTCCTATATTTGATAAAGGGAGATAATTAACACTGGGTATTCCTATATTTGATAAAGGGAGATAATTAACACTGGATATTCCTATATTTGATAAAGGGAGATAATTAACACTGGGTATTCCTATATTTGATAAAGGGAGATAATTAACACTGGGTATTCCTATATTTGATAAAGGGAGATAATTAACACTGGGTATTCCTATATTTGATAAAGGGAGATAATTAACACTGGGTATTCCTATATTTGATAAAGGGAGATAATTAACACTGGGTATTCCTATATTTGATAAAGAGAGATAATTAACACTGGGTATTCCTATATTTGATAAAGGGAGATAATTCATTTCTGCTATTTCTTATTTGCACCAAAACCACGGTAAATAGTAATGGGCTAAAACATTAATAAGGTCAAGAACATTTGTGTATGTCAGACAATAAAATGTCACAATTTGCAACGTCATTAAACCGAAAGGCTTCATACTTGTATAAGAATTATGAAACATTTTATTTTTACATATAAAGGTTACTAATTCTACATACAATATGGACGAGTTAGATGTAATATTCTACCAACACGACCGTCAATTTTCTGACTGTGGAGTTAAAAATTAACGTTCGTATTGATTCATCATACGGAAGTGGGTTTAAAGTAGAAAAGACAACACAGGTCAACCTCTTGTTTCTAATCTTTATTACGTAATGTCATATTATCAGGAACACTCAAATGTCTTAATCTTTCAACTAAACTTCCGTCATAATTTAGATTTTCTTTTGTATCTATTGAATGTATTAAAACAATAAAAATAATTAAGTTGTTAAACATTATGTAACAAATACAAGAAAAAATATGTGAAACGTAATCTAATAGTACATATGATAGAAGATATGTGCTCTTTTATTTGTAAGTAACTTTGTACTCGTGTGATGTTAACACTTAGATTAAAAAAAAGGGGGTGGGGGGGGGGGGGGGGGGGGGGGGCTAGAGGAGGGTGTGATTGAGGTCTAGGATTCGACTAGGAAATCGCTGCCTTTTGGTAGGAATAGTCCCTTTTACTGACTGTGTGGTTACTGTCTTAAGCCATATTTTTCAATATCATACCAAAAAAAGTTTGAATTAATTTATAAGGATTGATCGAAATTATTTGTTCGGTTTATTCGAAATAACCTCAATCAGGTTGTACACACCCTTGCGTAACACGGTGTGTACAACCTCATTGAGGTTATTTCTTCATGAACCGGGGGAAAAAATGCGATCAATCCTTAAATGTAAATAAATATACTTGATAGAAAGTTCTATAGCACGAAATATTCCAAAGTTCACGAAAACCAAAACTTATAATACAAAAATTAAAGAGAAGATGGTATAACTGTATATGTGATTTATAAAGTATATAAATACTTGACAATGACTATTTCTACAATAATCTCATACATTATACGTAGCAGAGCTTGGGAAACACAATTTTAAAGTAATTGAGCAAGTAAATAAGAATTTTAACTACAAACAATTGCCATCATTATCTGTATATGTTGTCAACAATAACATTATTATCTACATCGCGTTACTGACGTTTGTCGTCTCGTTTAACAAATGTGCTGCTGTATCTTGTTGAAGAAGACAAGCTAGGTTATATATAAGGAATTGGCCGTTGAAACCTCTAGTCTTGGGTAGATGTTAGGAAACATTAACACTTCAAGTGGGTATTGCGGCACGAACTTGAGATGGGTATTGCGGCACGAACCGCGTCCATTGTGTTAGGCTTGTGTTATAATGTCAGTGACCTTAAACCACTCGGCCACAAAGGTCCTATGATTATTTAAAAACTTCTAAGACAAATTGTAAATTATTGCGAAAAATGGCTTGGATCCGCTCCTCTCATTTTTTGCTTTAAAAAAAATTGGATATGACCACTTGACTTTCATCTTCTCTATTCTCTCTGGAATCTCAATCAAAGTCTTGAATGTCTTCAAGAAATTAACCTCCGTTACCTTAGACAAGACATTATATGTCACTTAGTGATCGATTGATTTAATAATTGATTTATTTATTTATTTAATATTTAAAAGAACAAAGTTCTGGATTGTTTCGTTTGTTTATTTTTCAAAGGTTATTAAATATATTTGAAAAACGTTCTGACGTACTTTACACTTATCTCGAGAAATCTGATTAAAAAAATTCTAAAGGTTTTAATACCACTTTGTGTGCTAAGAACGAATTATAATACCATGAAATTACTGGGTCATGTAGTATATGTCTGTAGGTCAGTTGTTAAAAAAACCCATCTGTGTACAATGTATTTGACTATTGACAGTGAACACTTACAAGTGGTAATACATTTATGAATAATTCAAAATATTTGGTCAATTGCTAAGTGTCACGACTAATATTGATCTCGCCATTTTTCACAAGATTAAAAGATTAGGAAGAAATACTAATTTATCTTTAAATACATCAATACAATTGTAGAAACTAACTATTTATGTCTATGCACATGAAGGATTCCAGTAATATTAGTTTATTCATATTTTCAACTTCTCCTTTTATTTGCAGAAACTAAAAACCTTCGTATTTTGTCAAAATAATAAATAATTTGGTATAAAATTAAATACTTGATATGATAAATATCAAAGTAGTTCACATAACGTGTCATATAACGTTTCATAGTTAATTAAAGCATAAACTTCAGTAAAAAAACATTTGATATTTCAGATATCACAATTGTTATACCTAAATACAACCCACGAAAAACACGACTGTATAATATTCATTCTCTTTTATATTTTCAATTAATCAAAAACCACGCAACAGGAAATGTTTGATAAAAAGATCAGAATTTTTATGAGAATTCTTGTATTGGTTTTCAATATTGTTACACAAGCAGACTTTTATTACTATATAAAATAAAAACTACGTCACTGATAATTGTCGTGGAAATTTTTAGAAAGAGAAATTGATTTTTGAAAACTAATTGGTATTAACTAGTTTGTAAGCAGAACTAATATTTGACTTAATTGTGGCTATTAATCGATACACTAGTTACACTACAGTTATAATAGGTGATTGATTTTTGGTGTTTTAACGCCACTTTCAGCAATATTTCAGCTATATCATGGCGACCAGTTTTAATGATTGAAGAAGCCGGAGTACCTGGAGAGAACCACCGACCATGGGTAAGCAACTGGTAAACTTGATCACTTGTGGCTGCGAGTCGAGTGCACCCTTTTTTGTAACAGGTAATTGTAGCAATGTTCAGTTATAATTTGATTAGAGTACTTTCTCAAGAGGCTTTGAAGTGCCGTAATACCACACATTACAGTCTTTGGTGTTACAGCAGATGTCGCTTCTGATATAAAAGTTTGCGGTATCAGTAACTGACCATCCGGCACTTAACATCATATTGTATTCTCTGTTTTCAATGAACCATGCTATATGTTTTATTCAGTAAAGTTGGTACCAGGACAGATAGTGATATAATGACCAGGTACCAGTTTTTTTGTAGAAATAATCTGAAAATGATGGAGGTCATTGCTAAGGTCAAATAAATGTCTTGTAGATCAATGAGATAAGAAACAATACACTAGAACTGATACCACGAACACTTGATAGAAATGTGTTATATAGAATTAGGAAAACAAAGAAAAGTCTTAGTAGAATAACTACTTAATTAAATCTTAAGTACAAGTTATCATTTCGAAGGTAACAAATGTGAATTGATATGAAGACACTTTGGTCAGCTTACGCATTATTTGGAGCATCTAAGAAGAGTTTGAAAATACCAAAGGGAGGTAATCAGAATCCGTATATCGAAAAAGAACAGACAACACAATGGCTAAAAGAAAATAAACAAACGGACAAACAACGATCCAAGTTCACCCCCGATCTGCCCTTTTTCGATTTACGGATTCTGATTACCCCTTTGATATCTTTAAACTCTTCTTATGCTGAAAACATTCATCCGAAAATTCGAAACAGGTTTTTAGCCCACCTGTGTAAAGTAAGTCTGATCTTTAAGTCCATGTGTTAACTTTTCACATGTTCATCTTCATCTTTTAATATAAACCAATCGGCCAATATTAACCAAACTTGGCAGACATGGCCCTTGGTATGTCACTATTCTAAATTATATCCGATAGTTCCGAACTCCATCCAAAATGACCACCATTACTTAATATATGAAATTCTTAACTTAACCAAAGCAACTGTATTTCAAGCTAGAATCAGCTCAGAATTTAACTGTAAAGGTATATAAAATAAATAGGTGCTTTTTAGCACATTTCGAATTTTTCGCCAAGTTTATACATTTGCCGAGTTTTTCGTCATGATTACAATTTTGAAATTGTACAACTAAATACCAGAACTCAGATATGATCTATAACCACCACGACGTTCCTTTCAGTATATGAAATCCGAAACAGTGCATATCCATGGTCATAAGAAAAAACCAAAATCATTGCATTTACGGCAATTAACATAGAATTTGTAAACAATGCTACTCCCCCACTTGTTTTTACTTGTATTTAGTAGACATTTGTAAACAATTGTCTCTACTTGTTTTTTCTTGTGTTTAGTAGACATCTTTTCTACGACATGATGGATTGATCCCATATTTATTTTTGACGGTTGTTTAATGACAGTTTAATTACTGTCAAAATATTAAAAAATTATTCAAACACGACTTCCTTGTAATATGACATTTTATAGTAAACGTATATCCACCTAAGAGAACGACAAACTAATTGTCAGTTTTAACCTGCTTTTAAACGGTTGGGATTAATTTTTATGTAGAAATGATGCTGTTTATTTTTCCAAATTAAAAATAGAAATCGGATTTTTCTAAAATTGTTAGTAATTTAAATTATGTACATATTGCACATCTGATAAGATTTTGAAGATGAACTTCATTATTTCTTAGCATTCTGTGAAAATGAATGAATCTGATAGGAACAAGTTATTTAATAGTATGACGATCTAGATTAGTGTTTAATTCTTACATGATCTGTTTGGCGTATTACAGGTAAACACACCTCTCAATACCCACCCCCTCATTCCACACCCCCAACCATCACTTCCACTGATGTCGCGACGTGGGCACAAAGTGGAGCAAACGAGACGCGTGATGTTAATCAAATTGAGGTTCTGACTACATTTTGTATTTATTTTTCACTGCTTTTGCATGGTGAGATTTTTTTGTTCAAAATCCCTGCGTGTACCCCATAAAAAGCATATGGTTGCTCCCTTTTCAATAACAGATATATTCTCATAAAAATGTAAATCTTTGAACTTCAACAATCGCTAGCAAATTAAAAAGACGAAATCATATTAAACTGCTTCATAAATATTATTTTATTTATTTGTATACAATAAATTTTGAGGACTAATAATTTATATTTCGGTTAATGGCGATCTGAAAAGAAAACAATAAACATTCTATGATGTTAGAGGTTATTTACATACTATCTATAAATGTGAACATAATTAACTTCTGTAAACAATTCACCTGTCCTTTATCCTCTGTACATTATAAGTGGAAAGAGTTCCTTATGGCACCCCCATCCAACCCTAACCCTAACTCTAACCCTATTTATTATCAAAATCATTGAATTAATATGCTTATTATTAAATATACAAATTTCATAGATTTTTGGGTGGGGGTGCCATAAGTAACTCTTACCAAAAACATTTTCCTACATAGCATTCTCTATCCAGAATTGTCGTTCCTGCTACGCTAGACTCTATCTCTGTCAACGCCCATTTTACAAGATTTTTGTAAAATTTATAAACAGTAAAAAAATGTACTTAAAATTGTTTTAATTATTGTAAATATAAAAAAAGATGAAAATAAATCACTCATTTCAAATCAATTCTCTCCTAAAAATGATTTGTGATCGTTTTTAACTTTTTAATTTTGACCTCCGCAAAATAGTTCTCCAAGAAGGGGGGTGGGGGGGGGGGGGGGTGGGGGGGGGATAATTTTTAAGAGAGAATTGATTTTAAATGAGTGATTTATTTTCATCTTTATTGATATTCACAATAATTAAAACAATTTTAAGTACATTTTTTTTTATTGCTTCTAACTTTTACAAGAATCTTGTAAAATGGGCGTTGACAGAGATAGAGTCTAGCGTAGCAGGAACGACAACTCTGGATAGAGAATGCTTACATAGCTGAAATGATTGTTGGTGATAATTTTGATTTGTCTTTTACAGATTACTGGACTAGTGTTATCATCGACAAGTGATGGTATTAACTGTAGGAAATGTAAACATGGATTTTACGTAAAGGAAGCATGTACTACAGATCATGATACTGTATGTACACAATGTCCGTCAGGGCGTTTTATGTCTCTAGAGGACAATCTAGAAGCAGACTGTAACATATGCTCTGTTTGTCCGGCCGGGTCGTATGTATCTGTTCAGTGTACTACAACAACAGACACGTTATGTCAATCATGTGATCATGTAGTAGATACTGAGATATATAGGTCAATCTGTAAAGGTCAAAAAGTGCCACAACTTGACTTAAGCTTAGGTAGTGGTAGCTTGAAGCTGGATAACATCGAAGAGACTGGTTCAGGAACAGAAGAAGTTGATGTTGTTGTTCATCCTAATGTCACTGTTATAAACGATGATTATATTATTACTGACAATGAAACAGAAGGGAGTGGGGACGTCATATTAGTAATCCCTCCTGTTGATGAAATAATTCCTGAAGACAAAACAGCAAGTGTATTACCAGTGTTACAAAACGATACTGTGGTCAAAGATGAGGATTTAATTCCCGTCTCGCCACCTGTCCCCACAAAGAAGACAAAAGTGACGACCGTTGCGTCAGAAACACCGTCAACGTCACACACGGTACAAACTACAACGGCAGCGCTAAGAATAGATTTAGGTCCTGGTATAAAGTTGGATGATGACAAAAGTGATGATCAAACGAGTAATGATAAATTAGAGGAAATAACCATAGCTGTTCCAGTAGAAAGAAAATCTGCAACCCCAAAAACAGGTACATATATGTAACATGTTAATATACAGCTTATAGTAGTTTTTATACCATACACTACGTATCCCCTCCCAGTTTTACAAGTCGATGGTTTTCTCCGGGTCCTCCGGTTTCCTGCACCAATACAACTGACCGTCATGATATACTAGCTGAAATATTGTTAAAAGTGGTGTTAAACACCATCAAGCAAACAACAAACCCTCCCATTTCTCCATCTCTCGGAAACCTCTATTCTACTCTGTGCATATGTATATTATTAAAGCCACATAAAGATAAATTATGATATGTAATGATTTTAATACGGTAATTCTGACAGATTACTACACATGGTTTTAGGCATCAAATACTAATTCAACCAATCAGAACTTATATTTAAAAGTAGTCCCTTTTCACAAAATTAGTTCATTTCACTTTGTTGTATTTTGAAATATATTGGATGGAATGGCATATATCAAATACGTAATTGACGGTTAATATATAAGGATTATTTTAGGTTCAGATTTGATTGTATTTAGTTGTATTTTGATACCTATATGGAGGGTTTGATGCATGACTTATTACTACAGAATGTTCGGGTGGGACAGAATTTTGAAAACCCATGATATTCTGTCAGAACATATAGGAATCGTATTTATCTAAAACATATATGGTGTCAGAAATAGATAGGAAGACATAACAATACATTACCCGGGGATCTATTTTCTGAAGAGTGTGGTGGAGGTTAAGATACATTCCCCGGAGATCTATTTTCTGTAGGGTGTGGTGGAGGTTAAGATACATTCCCCGGAGATCTATTTTCTGTAGGGTGTGGTGGAGGTTAAGATACATTCCCCGGAGATCTATGTTCTGAAGAGTGTGGTGGAGGTTAAGATACATTCCCCGGAGATCTATTTCTGTAGGGTGTTGTGGAGGTTAATATACATTCCCCAGGGATCTATTTTCTGAAGAGTGTTGTGGAGGTTAAGATACATTCCCCGGAGATCTATTTCTGTAGGGTGTTGTGGAGGTTAATATACATTCCCCAGGGATCTATTTTCTGAAGAGTGTGGTGGAGGTTAAGATACATTCCCCGGAGATCTATTTCTGTAGGGTGTTGTGGAGGTTAATATACATTCCCCAGGGATCTATTTTCTGAAGAGTGTGGTGGAGGTTAAGATACATTCCCCGGAGATCTATTTCTGTAGGGTGTTGTGGAGGTTAATATACATTCCCCAGGGATCTATTTTCTGAAGAGTGTGGTGGAGGTTAAGATACATTCCCCGGAGATCTATTTCTGTAGGGTGTTGTGGAGGTTAAGATACATTCCCCGGAGATCTATTTCTGTAGGGTGTTGTGGAGGTTAATATACATTCCCCAGGGATCTATTTTCTGAAGAGTGTGGTGGAGGTTAAGATACATTCCCTGGAGATCTATTTCTGTAGGGTGTTGTGGAGGTTAATATACATTCCCCAGGGATCTATTTTCTGAAGAGTGTGGTGGAGGTTAAGATACATTCCACGGAGATCTATTTCTGTAGGGTGTTGTGGAGGTTAATATACATTCCCCAGGGATCTATTTTCTGAAGAGTGTGGTGGAGGTTAAGATACATTCCCCGGAGATCTATTTCTGTAGGGTGTTGTGGAGGTTAAGATACATTCCCCGGAGATCTATTTCTGTAGGGTGTTGTGGAGGTTAATATACATTCCCCAGGGATCTATTTTCTGAAGAGTGTGGTGGAGGTTAAGATGCATTCCCCGGAGATCTATTTCTGTAGGGTGTTGTGGAGGTTAATATACATTCCCCAGGGATCTATTTTCTGAAGAGTGTGGTGGAGGTTAAGATGCATTCCCCGGAGATCTATTTCTGTAGGGTGTTGTGGAGGTTAATATGCATTCCCCGGGGATCTATTTTCTGTAGGGTGTGGTGGAGGTTAAGATACACTCCCCGGGGATCTATTTTCTGTAAGGTGTGGTGGAGGTTAAGGACTAGGGAGTGGCGGGATATAACTTAAAGGGGAATTTACCTCCATGTCATAATCAGTTTACAATTATAAATTGAAATTTATCTTAATTTAATTAAAACTCCATTATCTAATGAATCTAACTCTACATGGAATAGGTTTCAATAAAGCGACACCATTGTCATCTGGCTAATTAATTACTGTACCGTCATTGAAGTCTATTGCTATGATCAGCTATAGTACACAATCAGGATTTTGATATATTTTTGTTTGTAAAGATCGATAATGACTTTTTTTTTATCACGCCATGAAATGATATTAATATTATGTAGATATAAAGGTTTGAGATGTCTGTATTCAAATCCTTACCTTATCAAAACAGTGTAAACATGACGGTAACTCTTCAAAGTTTTCGTCAAGTATTGACTCTGTAGTATATTGACATTATTTTGGATAATTTTACACTTTTTTTCCAGAGAAAAACGATATTCCCACAAGATCATTGGCTTCTGAAAGGAAAATTGCATCAATGGTGAGTATCAAATTTAATATGTGATGTCGAAATATACACCTTAGTTTTATTGTAATGTCGAAATATACATGCTAGTTTTTTTGTGATGTCGAAATTTACACCCTAATTTAAATGTAATGTCGAAATGTACACCCTAGTTTTATTGTGATGTTCAACCATACACCCTAGTTTTATTGTGATGTCGAAATATACACTCTATTTTATTGTGATGTCGAAATATACACCCTAGTTTTATTGTGATGTCGAAATATACACCCTAGTTCTATTGTGATGTTCAACCATACACCCTAGTTTTATTGTGATGTCGTAATATACACTCTATTTTATTGTGATGTCGAAATATACACCCTAGTTTTATTGTGATGTCGAAATATACGTCCTAGTTCTATTGTGATGTCGAAATATACACCCTAGTTTATTGTGATGTCGAAATATAGACCCTAGTTTTAATGTGATGTCGTAATATACACCCTAGTTTTATTGTGATGTCGAAATATACACCCTAGTTTTATTGTGATGTCGAAATATACACTCTATTTTTATTGTGATGTCGTAATATACACTCTATTTTATTGTGATGTCGAAATATACACCCTAATGTTATTGTGATGTTGAAATATACACCCTAATTTAATTGTGATGTCGAAATATACACCCTAATTTTATTGTAATGTCGAAATATACACCCTAATTTTATTGTGATGTCGAAATATACACCCTAATTTTATTGTGATGTCGAAATATACACCCTAGTTTTATTGTGATGTCGAAATATACACCCTAGTTGTAATGTAATGTCGAAATATTCACCCTAATTTTATTGTAATGTCGAAATATACACCCTAGTTCGCCAGTAAATTCAATTTGCGACCATCAAATCTCCAATTGATGCCGTTAAATTTTCAAATACAATACAGTTATCTCCTAGATAGTGTACTTTTCCACATTTTGAACAGGTGTTAAAGAAAAACATTCACGGTCAGGTAACATTTGCTGGTTCTCTGCTAAGCACGCAGTATTAAGGAGCAAGCGTAAAGATTATTTGGCTCGGAATCAGAATATGTGTCTAAGTGGAGCCACATGTCTACCCGTGGACTTTTGTTTTTGTTAGCTAGCACTATAAAAATCTATAAGCGTGTTGGTCTAGTTCAAAGCGCTCATGCTATCGCAATGACATAGCAGCAAAAGTATGGTGTGTTATTATACACGGTAAATACTATTGGCTGATTTCTGTATAACACCAATGTATTTGTTTGCTATGTATATCTATGTTATGATTTACTCCACCTGACACATGCGCACCTTTAATTAACATATTTAATCATATTTGATTTGTTTCTGTTTCAGACTAACGATAGTGATAAAGTGTCCATTGGTATTGTTATAGCTGTGGCTATCATCGCTGCCATCGTCTTTTTCGTCATTGGGTTCATCGTCAGTAAATATTGTCGTAGGAGGAGACAAGAGTTTAAAATGATGAATGTAAGTCTATAGGTTCAATGTATATGCTCATCCTCCACTTTAATAGGAGGGTCTATATGAATGGATGAATGTAAGTCTTATAGGTTCAATGTATATGGTCATCCTCAACATTAATAGGGGGTCTATATGAATGGATGAATGTAAGTCTTATAGGTTCAATGTATATGGTCATCCTCAACATTAATAGGGGGTCTATATGAATGGATGAATGTAAGTCTTATAGGTTCAATGTATATGGGCATCCTCCACTTTAATAGGGGATCTATATGAATGGATGAGTGTAAGTGGTTTCTATAGGTTCAATGTATATGGTCATCCTCAACATTAATATGGGGTCTATATGAATGGATGAATGTAAGTTTATAGGTTCAATGTATATGGTCATCCTCAACATTAATAGGGGGTCTATATGAATGGATGAATGTAAGTCTATAGGTTCAATGTATATGGTCACCCTCAACATTAATAGAGGATCTATATGAATGGATGAATGTAAGTCTATAGGTTCAATGTTTTTGGTCATCCTCAACATTAATTCTATATGAATGGATGAAGGTAAACTAAATCTTTAGAAAGACCTCCATGATTCCTCCCTCATTTGCCTCTTCACAATAAAGGGAAAAGACCAACCAAATACAGTGAAACTTGTCTAAACCGAACCTTGAGTCAACTGAAAACCTGCCTAATCCGAACTTTGAGTAAACTGAAAACCTGTCTAAACCGAACCTTGAGTAAGCTGAAAACCTGCCTAAACCGAACCTTGAGTAAGCTGAAAACCTGCCTAAGCCGAACTTTGAGTAAGCTGAAAACCTGCCTAAACCGAAACATGAGTAAACTGAACACTTGCCTAAACCGAACCTTGAGTAAACTGGAAACCTGCCTAAACCGAACCTTGAGTAAACTGAAAACCTGCCTAAACCGAACCTTGAGTAAACTGAAAACCTGCCTAATCCGAACTTTGAGTAAACTGAAAACCTGTCTAAACCGAACCTTGAGTAAGCTGAAAACCTGCCTAAACCGAACCTTGAGTAAGCTTAAAACCTGCCTAAGCCGAACCTTGGGTAAGCTGAAAACCTGCCTAAACCGAACCTTGAGTAAGCTGAAAACCTGCCTAAACCGAAACATGAGTAAACTGAAAACCTGCCTAAACCGAACCTTGAGTAAACTGAAAACCTGCCTAATCCGAACTTTGAGTAAACTGAAAACCTGTCTAAACCGAACCTTGAGTAAGCTGAAAACCTGCCTGAACCGAACCTTGAGTAAGCTTAAAACCTGCCTAAGCCGAACCTTGAGTAAGCTGAAAACCTGCCTAAACTGAACCTTGAGTAAGCTGAAAACCTGCCTAAACCGAAACATGAGTAAACTGAAAACTTGCCTAAACCGAACCTTGAGTAAACTGGAAACCTGCCTAAACCGAACCTTGAGTAAACTGAAAACCTGCCTAAACCGAACCTTGGGTAAGCTGAAAACCTGCCTAAACCGAACCTTGAGTAAACTGAAAACCTGTCTAAACCGAACCTTGAGTAAACTGAAAACCTGCCTAAACCAGACAGACTTTACAATCATATCTACTAATTGTCTATGTAATTTTAACCTGGGTAAACCGAATATATGTCTAAACTGAACACATTCGTCAGTCCCATAGGGGTTCGGTTTAGACAGATTTTACTGTCTGACGATGTTAATTGTAATATATAGTTGGTAAATGTACTCTGTACTCTCAGCTCCTTTTCATGAGTTATATAAGGATACATGTACTATCAGTGATGTTGTCAGATGACTAGACAATGTCATGTATATATAATTATATTTCACCTTTTTAACGAAATGTCATATTTGATTGAAGTGTGGTATAATAATGATGACTGTTGCTAAATATGTCCTCTGCAGCTGGTTACACTATCTAAAACTGGTACAAAGATCTTAAAAACAATTGTCTTAGCTGGTTACACTATTTAAAGCTGGTACACAGATCTTAAAAACAATTGTCTTAGCTGGTTACACTATCTAAAACTGGTACAAAGATCTTAAAAACAATTGTCTTAGCTGGTTACACTATCTAAAACTGGTACAATGATCTTAAAAACAATTGTCTTAGTTGGTTACACTATCTAAAACTGGTACAAAGATCTTAAAAACAATTGTCTTAGTTGGTTACACTATCTAAAACTGGTACAAAGATCTTAAAAACAATTGTCTTAGTTGGTTACACTATCTAAAACTGGTACAAAGATCTTAAAAACAATTGTCTTAGCTGGTTACACTATTTAAAGCTGGTACAAAGATCTTAAAAACAATTGTCTTAGTTGGTTACACTATCTAAAACTGGTACAAAGATCTTAAAAACAATTGTCTTAGCTGGTTACACTATCTAAAACTGGTACACAGATCTTAAAAACAATTGTCTTAGCTGGTTACACTATCTAAAACTGGTACAAGATCTTAAAAAACAATTGTCTTAGCTGATTACACTATCTAAAACTGGTACAAAGATCTTAAAAACAAATGTCTTAGCTGGTTACACTATCTAAAACTGGTACACAGATCTTAAAAAACAATTGTCTTAGCTGATTACACTATCTAAAACTGGTACAAAGATCTTAAAAACAAAATAAGAAATAAGTGCATTGCTGTACTGATTTAATGACGATTCGGCAAACTGCGTAAACAATGCCGATAATCAATAAGATGGCGTCCATTTCCTGATCGATCTCAAAACACGAGCAGTTGCACCTTTTTTCCCCGATGCGCGTACATTTCATAACATTTATAAGTTACAGAAACACGTTTTATTAAGGCATCAATCATATCTGATAGTTTTTATGGGTAACAAAAATTTACGATTTTGGCAGATAATGCCCCTTTAAGTAAGTTTTGACAGATAAAACCGTTTAAAGATTTACAGTTATATGAATACAACATGCCCTCATCCTTTATTTATCGAGTCGTGATTTAATGAAAAGTGTAAGCATTTACTTTATATTTGTATAGCGATGTGTAATTTATTATACTTTGTTAGGTAATACCTTAACACACAATGTTAGATTTGACTGGTAACCTGGCTATGCCGACAAATTAATGTGAAACACTCCAGACAGGTACATTAAATGACTTTGTCTGACCTCCGTTGCTAAGCTTGTTCCATTTCAAGGTGACTGGATAAACCTTTTATTATATTACCGGTATCTTAATTAGCCACTTGTCCAATTAGTCTTTTATTTAAATATGCATTGTACATGCATGTACTTTGAGTCTGTTTCAGTTTATACATGCTTCTTACTATCTATGGTCAAGAGCGTTACAAAGCGAGCTCCTACATCTACCAGTAGGAGAAATAAATTGTACCTGTCCATCTCAGATGTCAGGGAGTTCACAACACGTCTAGATGGTCTCTTTTGCCAGAATGTTCACGCACTGAACAGTCCACTATGTAGGCCACTGAATATGTCAGGAAATTCACCAACAGTGGTCATTCTTCTATATCAGCCACCAATAACGTCATGAGATTCTTTAAAGCTGGACAATTTTCTTCATCAGTCTCCTACGTCAGGAGGTTCACCAACACTGGACAGCAGTCCTCTATATATCGACCACCGATTGCGTTCGTAGATTGGTTCTATTAAGTCAGGAGTCAATTAGGGGTAGATGAAGGTCCCGCCCACACACAAAAGAAATCTTCAATTAGGGGAAGATGATGGTCCACAAACAATGGGTAACGCAAAATGGGAAAAAGCAATCGATTATTCAGATGTAACGAATGAAAACCAAAATCACGAATCACGGAAGATTGTAAACAGTGAAGAAAATTGTTATTTCCCTTCTCGATTGTTAAACCAGAATACTGTAGTTATAATCAACTTGTATGATCTACATAGTTTGTTTTGTGTGAGAAAAAGTTTAGTATTTAGATGACATTTAAATATGACTGTAGAAACGTTATAACTAACAATTTTGTCAATGTCGAACTATAATATTTCATTATTATAGCGATCACGTTAGAATTATAATGACGTGTTAGTTACGTAACATCTAGTTTTGCTATATCGTTAAATTTAATGGTCAAAATGTTTCTCATGTGAAATTTGTTGTCAATTAAATTCGGTAATGTGTATCAATGTATCTTTCCACAGAACAGTGAACCCCTGATAATTTGAAGGGGAACATATCAATGTATCTTTCCACAAAACAGTGAACCCCTGATAAGTCGAAGGTGGACGATTCTAACATGTTTGTGATATATATTTTGTCGTTTCGGTTGAGGGAATTCGAGTGTTTACCTAGAGCATGCGCTGATCTCTGTAGTAATAAAATGAAAACAATAATAAATACCACACGTCAGAATCGTTCAAAACTCTATATCAGAAAAATGTGTTTTTCAAGAAAAACGGTCTAACTCTGTATTAATAAAAATAACAACTAATAAAAACCTCTTACCTCATTAAGTGTACCTCTTGTTTAACAGAACATGTTGAGGATGTTTTAGTTAACCAAGGTTTGACTGGTGTATAAATATTACAGACAGGAGATGACAATAAATTATTTCTTCTTTTTCAGAAGATAGAGAAAAATGGCGGACCCCATAACGGAAGTATACCTGTCATGCTAGATGTAAATAATAGTTACCGACAAAATGGAATTTATGATGAAATTGGAAAAGAGGCTAACGGCAAATGTAGCATTTCCAAACTAGACGAAATAGTTCCTGTCCATGAAGACAACGTTTATGCTGTACCAGAAAAAAAGAAGAAAAATGAACCCGGTAAGATAAATGTTAAATATTGTGTTTAAAACGTGGTTATTATAGGATTATGATTAATTGTTGCTTAATGTCACATTTATTTCAGTTATATCGTTTGTTGTGAGTTCTATTGATGGCTGAAAATGGAGAACCTGGGTAATGACAGACCTGCCACATGTTACTGACAAACATTTTAACGTAAAGTTGTATAGTTTGTTGTGAGTTCTATTGATGACTGAAACTGGAGAACCTGGGTAATGACAGACCTGCCACATGTTACTGACAAACATTGTAACGTAAAGTTGTATAGTTTGTTGTGAGTTCTATTGATGACTGAAACTGGAGAACCTGGGTAATGACAGACCTGCCACATGTTACTGACAAACTTTTTAACGTAAAGTTGTATAGTTTGTTGTGAGTTCTATTGATGACTGAAACTGGAGAACCTGGGTAATGACAAACCTGCCACACGTTACTGACAAACATTTTAACGTAAAGTTGTATAGTTTGTTGTGAGTTCTATTGATGACTGAAATTGGAGAACCTGGGTAATGACAGACCTGCCACATGTTACTGACAAACATTTTAACGTAAAGTTGCATAGTTTGTTGTGAGTTCTATTGATGACTGAAACTGGAGAACCTGGGTAATGACAGACCTGCCACATGTTACTGACAAACATTTTAACGTAAAGTTGTATAGTTTGTTGTGAGTTCTATTGATGACTGAAACTGGAGAACCTGGGTAATGACAGACCTGCCACATGTTACTGACAAACTTTTTAACGTAAAGTTGTATAGTTTGTTGTGAGTTCTATTGATGACTGGAACTGGAGAACCTGGGTAATGACAAACCTGCCACATGTTACTGACAAACATTTTAACGTAAAGTTGTATAGTTTGTTGTCGTTTTCAGTCATATTTTCCTCAAAACAACATATATGAACAGGGTTGATCAATAGACCTCTATATACAAATTCTACCCGTCTCACATGTAAAGGATTGAACAGTATGTCCCTATGCAAATGCTTTGCATCTCACAAGTACAGGATTGAGTAATAGGCCTTTATACAAATTATCTCCGTCTCACATGTATGTGACAGAGCAATAGGCTGCTATACAAATACTCATTGTCTTTTATAATTTAAGGGGAGTATTTCGCTAAATTAAGACCCGACTCTTGTTTAGAACAAAAAAAAACCCAATGTAGTGGTCCACTCTTTTCGGAAAGTATAGATTCCCCTCAACAAACCTGATTTAACCCAATATGTACATAATAAAAGAATAATTAAGATAATAATTTATCCTGCGATCGTATGCTTCTGATTCGTGTAGAGCGAACACTAAGAAACTGTAAGAGCATAAACGCGAACGTGTTAGCAGACACTCTCAAAAACAATTAGAACGACACTTGTTTCTGCTCTCTTTTTAAGTTTGTTTTTGGCAGTTGTTGGGGAGATTTTATATTTTCGGACAGTATTTAAATCACATAGACTATAATTGTAGTGCATGACATGTTCTCGGAAATTTTGCATCAACCAAAGCGCATGTACGATGGATAATACATATATATTATTAATTTATGACTTGATATTTTATTGTAGAAATTAAATATATAGATGAAACAACCGACGACGAATTCGATAGTAAGGAAGATCAAACGTTGTTGGAAAAACCGGAAGCAGTAAGCAATGATAATGAGATCACATCTCCAAAACATAGTACCGTGATTGAGCACAATACTGACGAGTCCGTGGAAGACATCAATGAAGCGAGTCCAATGATGAGTGAAATTCGTTCCGAAATTGAAAATAAAATTGAAAATTCTACTGAAAACGACTCACTGGTTGAAAAATCATGAAAATAATTGAGGACTTAATTTTGCCTATTATTTAACGTGACAGCACACTGTTGACTATGAACATTTAAAAAAACTGTAATGCCGATCATGGGCAATAAAAAAACATTGGATGGACAATATATTAAATAGTGTTTATTAGCCTCAAAGGCATTGTGACAATGTGCAATATCATAATAATTTACAAGAGAAGTGAGACATGTGATCAAATATGACAAGGCTATTTATAATGAGAACAAAACTTTAGAAGATGTAGTTTTAAAATTGGAGAAGGAATCAAACACAGGAGTAGTATTATATTTGTATAGTTTTAATTAACATTTAACCATGAGGTGGAGTTGCAGCTAGGTATTTTTCGTGTTATGAATTATTAAGAATTATTTTTCTGTGTGCCTGTGTGATATTTTATTGCTTATTATATAAGCTCAAAAAACTTGATTTGTTTAAAGCCAAATTTATTGCTGTAATGTCAAATTAGATTTACTGACTGTTTCTATTTATTCAAGTGCTTTTAATTATTTCGTGCTTCCATTCATTATAATATGTGTCTTGTTTTGCATTAGTATTTATTATTTATCCATATCATATTTTACTGAAGACACATTTATTAGGCTTTGTAAATTACAAAAAGGATGCACTCAACTCACAGCCGCAAGTGATAAAGTTGACCAGTTGCTTTCCCATGGTCGGTGGTTCTCTTGGGTACTCCGGCTTCTTCCATCACTAAAACTGGTCGTCATGATATAGCTGAAATATTGCTGAAAGTGGCGTTAAACACCAAAAATCAAATCACATTTATTAGTGTAATCTAACCTTGTAAAAGTTCTTCTAAGCCATATTATTGGTGAATAGAATTATTTTTAAAACTAATATCTGACAAAAAGGTCAAGGTACATTTACAATTTTCTAATGAAAGTCCATCTAGTTTTGAAGAATTTAGGAGAAGGAAAAGTAAGGGGAGGGCTCCTGTATCAACAGATATGTCACATGTCCCAATCCATATTTGATAAAAATAGAATACAAAAAAGCCACCCTCTTCATCATCTGTTGCTGAGAAAACAAGATTGTTTATATACTTCAAATCTTCATTGATTAAAGACATATAAGTGTTTTATACAGAGGTTTTACTATAAACATTTGTACATTCTCAATAGAGCCCTGTCCTCTAATGTCAACCCTATATAATGAGTTAAAGAGGAGGAGGTGTGCTTATCAATGAGTTAAGAGTGAAAATAAAACCATAGCAAAGTCTTTCATAGTAAATATTCGCTGTGTATAATGTCTCATATTCATATCATCACAGATTTCATTTTATGTGATTTTTATTTTGTTTTATGTGAATAGAATAAAATATGAATATTCAGGTCATGTCATTTTATTACTTCCTGGAATTACATGTACACCGTGTGTCAATGTTATGGGAGATAACTCTTACTAATGATATTTTTTTTGTATATACTGACTAACACTCAGTCTATACAAAGTGCGAGGGGACCGGGTGGCTCAATGAGTTAGGTAGTTGGATTACCTAGCAACTCATACAAGCCTATCACCAATATGGCGTGGGTTCGCGCCCGACTTTGTAAATTACAAAAAGGGTGCACGCGACTCGCACCCGCAAGTGATAAAGCTTACCAGTTGCTTGCCCATGATCGGTAGTTCTCTCCGGGTACTCCGGCTTCTTCCACCAGTAAAACTGGTCGCTATGATATAGCTGAAATATTGCTGAAAGTGGTGGCGTTAAACACCAAAAATCAATTAAGATCAATCATATACAAAGTGCCACAAGACAAAATTATTTTTACTGCTACTGCTTCTATTTATTTACTTGAACTGAAAAATTATTAAGCGAAAAATATGGAAAAACTGTCATATCAACATGAATACATTATATTAATATACAATTAGTGGTCCGTTTTGTCTACCATACATCTATCTGCTTTGTGAATCCAGTTTCTTTATCTCACTTAATCACCATCGGCAAAAATTAACTGGAACGTTCATTGTATAATACTGAACATAACATGATCAAAGAGATATCGTTTGTTGTCTTCTGTTCATTGTATAATACTGAACATAACATGATCAAAGAGATATCGTCTGTTGTCTTGTGTTCATTGTATAATACTGAACATAACATGATCAAAGAGATATCGTCTGTTGTCTTGTGTTCATTGTATAATACTGAACATAACATGATCAAAGAGATATCGTCTGTTGTCTTGTGTTCATTGTATAATACTGAACATAACATGATCAAAGAGATATCGTCTGTTGTCTTGTGTTCATTGTATAATACTGAACATAACATGATAAAAGAGATATCGTTTGTTGTCTTGTGTTCATTGTATAATGCTGGTCAGATCATTTCCATACAACGAGAATTAAAAATCAATTAATAATGATATACACTGACCGTCGACAGGATTGTTTATTTGTTTGATGGTGTTTAGCGCCACTTAAAAAATATTTCAGTTATATCGTGTTGGTCAGTTTTATTAATATTGGTGGAGGAAACCGGAGGACCCGGAGAAAACCACCGACCTGTCTCAAGTCACTGACAAACTTAATCACATAATGTTGTACACCTCGCCCTGATCGAGATTCGAACTCACAACATCAGTAGTGATAGGCACTGATTGCATATGTAGTTGTAAATCCAATTACCATACGATCACGGCCACGAAGGTACCTAACAGTCTGCAAGGAAACAATCGATAGCTCTGTATCTTTGATACCAGTTCAAGTCTGACTAAAAGTCTGATCCATAGTGATATTTTTTAAAACGTTCCCGACAGAAGTTTTAAACCACTGTTAAATGTAATGCTATACTTCCATATCTAAATTTCGAAAATGATTGATAATCTAATCAAAATGTGCACCACAATAAATTATTTACTATGATGTCACAATTAAATATACCTACTACATTTGTGTGGGAAGTTCAGATTTTATTTACATAATTTACCAGAATTTATTTGCACTCGATTTACACATGCATTTCAATTAGTCAATATCTTATCTATAGTACTTATGTCGAAAGATTTCAAAGCCAAAACAAATAATACACATGACAAAATCAAACATGACCTAAACATTTTAGGTCAAGGTCAAAATACATTTTGTTCCAATAAATTGTCTACTGAGGTGATCCGTGATCACTAGTATTGTTAAATAAGATTATCTGGGAAAAAAATGATCCCGCAATGTTCAAGCACTTCTCTGACGTCATTAAGCACAGGCACCTAAAACACGTGTGATTTTTGTTTTTCAGATCAATGTTTCTAGGTTTAATACATGTCAATAAAGAACAGAGCCAGTATCAGTATATATACACCATAAAATGAGAATATGAAAACCTTACCAAAAACAACAATCTGTTTCTATAGTTACGGATGAACAGCTCGTTGCTGTAGTTACGGATGAACAGCTCGTTTCTGTAGTTACGGATGAACAGGTCGTTTCTGTAGTTACGGATAAACAATTCGTTTCTGTAGATACGGATGAACAGCTCGTTTCTGTAGTTACGGATGAACAGCTCGTTTCTGTAGCTACGGATGAACAGCTAGTTTCTATTTCTACGGATGAACAGCTCGTTTCTGTAGTTACGGATGAACAGCTCGTTTCTATAGCTACGGATAAACAGCTAGTTTCTGTAGTTATGGATGAACAGCTCGTTTCTGTAGTTACGAATGAACAGCTCGTTTCTGTAGCTACGGATGAACAATTCGTTTCTGTAGTTACGGATGAACAGCTCGTTTCTGTTGTGATGAACAATTCGTTTCTGTAGTTCGGATGCACAATTCGCTTCTGTAGTTATGGATGAGCAGCTCGTTTCTGTAGTTACGGATGAATAGCTCGTTTCTGTAGTTACGGATGAACAACTCGTGTGGTTACGGATGAACAGCTCGTGTAGTTACGGATGAACAGCTCGTTTCTGTAGCTACGGGTAAGCAACTCGTTTCTGTAGTTACGGATGAACAGCTCGTTTCTGTAGTTACGGATGAACAGCTCGTTTCTGTAGTTACGGATGAATAGCTCGTTTCTGTAGTTACGGATGAACAGCTCGTGTGGTTACGGATGAACAACTCGTGTAGTTACGGATGAACAGCTCGTTTCTGTAGCTACGGGTAAGCAACTCGTTTCTGTAGTTACGGATGAACAACTCGTTTCTGTAGCTACGGATGAACAACTCGTTTCTGTAGATACGGATGAACAGCTCGTTTCTGTAGTTACGGATGAACAGTTCGTTTCTGTAGTTACCGATGAACTGTTCGTTTCTGTAGTTCGGATGAACTGTTCGTTTCTGTAGTTAAGAATGAACAGCTCGCTTCTGTAGTTACGGATGAACAGCTCGTTTCTGTAGTTACGGATGAACAGCTCGTCTCTGTAGTTACGGATGAACAGCTCGTTTCATAAAACAAACCTTAGCATGCAATATTGATAATATTTGTTAAAAATGTAACATCCCATACTTATGAATTAAAGGACCGTTTTCATTCCCTACACTGCTGTATACAGACCTTAGCCATTCGGGAGGTGAACTCGATTTGAACGTCAAAATGTATGCTTTATTATTATATGGTTAGGGTTATGGTGTTTAACGCCATTTTCAACAATATTTCAGTTACATCATTGTGGTCAGTTTTATTGGTGGTGAAAACCGGAGAACCCGGAGAAAACCACCGTCCTTACCCAAGTCACTGACAAACATTATCACATTATGCTGTATCAAGTACACCTCGCCATGAGCGGGATTTAAATATTTGCTTAGCACATTTTAGCTTTAGAAAAAGGTCATTTATTTTATTTCCAAAAGTGAGGCCACTAAATATTCACGAACAGAAAACAGATTCATTATTTAAGGGGAAAAGAAGAAATTTCAGATTCCGTTATACAGATGACGGCATATCTATGTAAAATGCACAGCCGGTTTAGTAATTTATTTACTCGTATATATATATCACAATGAGCTTGAAATAGAGTGTAATGGAGAACCTCTTTTATCTTTTATTACCTGAAAACTGACGTCTACGTACGATTGAGATCCAAATCGAAAAACACACCACATAGGTGATGTAATGGTTACAGTACGGTAGATCGTAGGCTACAGTGCGGTAGATCGTAGGTTACAGTGCGGTAAAACGTAGGTTACAGTGCGGTAGATCGTAGGTTACAGTGCGGTAGATCGTAGGTTAGAATCATAGGTGGTGTAACGGTTACAGTGCGGTAGATCGTAGGTTAGAATCATAGGTGGTGTAATGGTTACAGTGCGGTAGATCGTAGGTTAGAATCATAGGTGGTGTAACGGTTACAGTGCGGTAGATCGTAGGTTAGAATCATAGGTGGTGTAATGGTTGCAGTGTAGTAGATCGTAGGTTAGAATCATAGGTGGTGTAATGGTTACAGTGCGGTAGATCGTAGGTTACAGTGAGGTAGATAGTAGGTTAGAATCATAGGTGATGTAATGGTTACAGTGCGGTAGATCGTAGGTTACAGTGCGGTAGATAGTAGGTTAGAATCATAGGTGGTGTAATGGTTACAGTGCAGTAGATCGTAGGTTAGAATCATAAGTGGTGTAATGGTTACAGTGCGGTAGATCGTAGGTTAGAATCATAGGTGGTGTAATGAATACAGTGCGGTAGATCGTAGGTTAGAATCATAGGTGGTGTAACGGTTACAGTGCGGTAGATCGTAGGTTAGAATCATAGGTGATGTAATGGTTACATTGCGGTAGATAGTAGGTTAGAATCATAGGTGGTGTAATGGTTACAGTGCGGTAGATCATAGGTTAGAATCATAGGTGGTGTAATGGTTACAGTGCGGTAGATCGTAGGTTAGAATCCTAGGTGATGTAATGGTTACAGTGCGGTAGATAGTAGGTTAGAATCATAGGTGGTGTAATGGTAACAGTGTGGTAGATAGTAGGTTGGAATCATAGGTGATGTAATGGTTACAGTGCGGTAGATCGTAGGCTAGAATCATAGGTGGTGTAATGGTTACAGTGCGGTAGATCGTAGGTTAGAATCATAGGTGATGTAACGGTTACAGTGCGGTAGATAGTAGGTTAGAATCATAGGTGGTGTAATGGTTACAGTGCGGTAGATCGTAGGTTAGAATCATAGGTGGTGTAATGGTTACAGTGCGGTAGATCGTAGGCTAGAATCATAGGTGATGTAATGGTTACAGTGCGGTAGATCGTAGGTTAGAATCATAGGTGGGGTAATGGTTACAGTGCGGTAGATCGCAGGTTAGAATCATAGGTGGTGTAACGGTTACAGTGCGGTAGATCGTAGGTTAGAATCATAGGTGGTGTAATGGTTACAGTGCGTAGATCGTAGGTTAGAATCATAGGTCGTGTAATGGTTACAGTGCGGTAGATCGTAGGTTACAGTGAGGTAGATAGTAGGTTAGAATCATAGGTGATGTAATGGTTACAGTGCGGTAGATCGTAGGTTACAGTGCGGTAGATAGTAGGTTAGAATCATAGGTGGTGTAATGGTTACAGTGCAGTAGATCGTAGGTTAGAATCATAGGTGGTGTAATGGTTACAGTGCGGTAGATCGTAGGTTAGAATCATAGGTGGTGTAATGGTTACAGTGCGGTAGATCGTAGGTTAGAATCATAGGTGGTGTAACGGTTACAGTGCGGTAGATCGTAAGTTAGAATCATAGGTGATGTAATGGTTACAATGCGGTAGATAGTAGGTTAGAATCATAGGTGGTGTAATGGTTACAGTGCGGTAGATCGTAGGTTAGAATCATAGGTGGTATAATGGTTACAGTGCGATAGATCGTAGGATAGAATCATAGGTGGTGTAATGGTTACAGTGCGGTAGATAGTAGGTTAGAATCCTAGGTGATGTAATGGTTACATTGCGGTAGATCGTAGGTTAGAATCATAGGTGGTGTAATGGTTACAGTGCGGTAGATCGTAGGTTAGAATTATAGGTGGTGTAATGGTTACAGTGCGGTAAATCGTAGGTTAGAATCATAGGTGGTGTAATGGTTACAGTGCGTAGATCGTAGGTTAGAATCCTAATTGATGTAATAGTTAAAGTGCGGTAGATCGAAGGTAAGAATCATAGGTGGTGTAATGGTTACAGTGCGGTAGATAGAAGGTTAGAATCATAGGTGGTGTAATGGTTATAGTGCGGTAGATCGTAGGTTAGAATTGTGTAATGTTTACAGTGCGGTAGATAGTAGGTTAGAATCATAGGTGGTGTAATGGTTACAGTGAGGTAGATAGTAGGTTAGAATCATAGGTGGTGTAATGGTTACAGTGCGGTAGATCGTAGGTTAGAATCATAGGTGATGTAATGGTTACAGTGCAGTAGATCGTAGGTTACAGTGCGGTAGATAGTAGGTTAGAATCATAGTTGGTGTAATGGTTACAGTGCGGTAGATCGTAGGTTAGAATCATGGGTGGTGTAATGGTTACAGTGCGGTAGATCGTAGGTTAGAATCATAGGTGGTGTAATGGTTACAGTGCAGTAGATCGTAGGTTGGAATCATAGGTGGTGTAATGGTTACAGTGCGGTAGATCGTAGGTTAGAATCATAGGTGATGTAATGGTTACAGTGCGGTAGATCGTAGGTTAGAATCATAGGTGGTGTAATGGTAACAGTGTGGTAGATAGTAGGTTAGAATCATAGGTGGTGTAATGGTTACAGTGCGGTAGATCGTATGTTAGAATCATAGGTGGTGTAATGGTTACAGTGCGGTAGATCGTAGGTTGGAATCATAGGTGGTGTAATGGTTACAGTGCGGTAGATCGTAGGTTAGAATCATAGATGGTGTAATGGTTACAGTGCGGTAGATAGTAGGTTAGAATCATAGGTGGTGTAATGGTTACAGTGCGGTAGATCGTAGGTTAGAATCATAGGTTGTGTAATGTTTACAGTGCGGTAGATAGTAGGTTAGAATCATAGGTGGTGTAATGGTTACAGTGCGGTAGATCGTAGGTTACAATCATAGGTGATGTAATGGTTACAGTGCGGTAGATCGTAGGTTACAGTGCGGTAGATAGTAGGTTAGAATCATAGGTGGTGTAATGGTTACAGTGCGGTAGATCGTAGGTTAGAATCAAGGGTGGTGTAATGGTTACAGTGCGGTAGATCGTAGGTTAGAATCATAGGTGGTGTAATGGTTACAGTGCAGTAGATCGTAGGTTAGAATCATAGGTGGTGTAATGGTTACAGTGCGGAAGATCGTAGGTTAGAATCATAGGTGATGTAATGGTTACAGTGCGGTAGATCGTAGGTTAGAATCATAGGTGGTGTAATGGTAACAGTGTGGTAGATAGTAGGTTAGAATCATAGGTGATGTAATGGTTACAGTGCGGTAGATCGTAGGTTAGAATCATAGGTGGTGTAATGGTTACAGTGCGGTAGATCGTAGGTTAGAATCATAGGTGATGTAATGGTTACAGTGCGGTAGATCGTAGGTTAGAATCATAGGTGGTGTAATGGTTACAGTGCGGTAGATCGTAGGTTAGAATCCTAATTGATGTAATGGTTACAGTGCGGTAGATCGAATGTTAGAATCATTGGTGGTGTAAAGGTTACAGTGCGTAGATAGTAGGTTAGAATCATAGGTGGTGTAATGGTTATAGTGCGGTAGATCGTAGGTTAGAATCATAGGTGATGTAATGGTTACAGTGCGGTAGATCGTAGGTTAGAATCCTAGGTGGTGTAATGGTTACAGTGCGGTAGATCGTAGGTTAGAATCATAGGTGGTGTAATGGTTACATTGCGGTAGACCGTAGGTTAGAATCATAGGTGGTGTAATGGTTACAGTACGGTAGATCGTAGGTTAGAATCATAGGTGGTGTAATGGTTACAGTGCGGTAGATCGTAGGTTAGAATCATAGGTGGTGTAATGGTTACAGTGCGGTAGATAGTAGGTTAGAATCATAGGTGGTGTAATGGTAACAGTGCGGTAGATCGTAGGTTAGAATCATAGGTTGTGTAATGTTTACAGTGCGGTAGATAGTAGGTTAGAATCATAGGTGATGTAATGGTTACAGTGATGTAGATAGTAGGTTAGAATCATAGGTGGTGTAATGGTTACATTGCGGTAGATTGTAGGTTAGAATCATAGGTGGTGTAATGGTTACAGTGCGGTAGATCGTAGGTTACAGTGCGATAGATAGTAGGTTAGAATCATAGGTGGTGTAATGGTTACAGTGCGGTAGATCTTAGGTTAGAATCATAGGTGGTGTAATGGTTACAGTGCGGTAGATCGTAGGTTAGAATCATAGGTGGTGTAATGGTTACAGTGCAGTAGATCGTAGGTTAGAATCATAGGTGGTGTAATGGTTACAGTGCGGTAGATCGTAGGTTAGAATCATAGGTGGTGTAACGGTTACAGTGCGGTAGATCGTAGGTTAGAATCATAGGTGGTGTAATGGTTACAGTGCGATAGATCGTAGGTTAGAATCATAGGTGGTGTAATGGTTACAGTGCGGTAGATCGTAGGTTAGAATCATAGGTGGTGTAATGGTTACAGTGCGGTAGATCGTAGGTTACAGTGAGGTAGATAGTAGGTTAGAATCATAGGTGATGTAATGGTTACAGTGCGGTAGATCGTAGGTTACAGTGCGGTAGATAGTAGGTTAGAATCATAGGTGGTGTAATGGTTACAGTGCAGTAGATCGTAGGTTAGAATCATAGGTGGTGTAATGGTTACAGTGCGGTAGATCGTAGGTTAGAATCATAGGTGGTGTAATGGTTACAGTGCGGTAGATCGTAGGTCAGAATCATAGGTGGTGTAACGGTTACAGTGCGGTAGATCGTAGGTTAGAATCATAGGTGATGAAATGGTTACAGTGCGGTAGATAGTAGGTTAGAATCATAGGTGGTGTAATGGTTACAGTGAGGTAGATCGTAGGTTAGAATCATAGGTGGTGTAATGGTTACAGTGCGGTAGATCGTAGGTTACAGTGAGGTAGATAGTAGGTTAGAATCAAAGGTGGTGTAATGGTTACAGTGCGGTAAATCGCAGGTTAGAATCCTAGGTGATGTAATGGTTACAGTGCGGTAGATCGTAGGTTAGAATCATAGGTGGTGTAATGGTTACAGTGCGGTAGATCGTAGGTTAGAATCATAGGTGGTGTAATGGTTACAGTGCGGTAGATCGTAGGTTAGAATCATAGGTGGTGTAATGGTTACAGTGCGGTAGATCGTAGGTTAGAATCATAGGTGGTGTAATGGTTACAGTGCGATAGATCGTAGGTTAGAATCATAGGTGATGTAATGGTTACAGTGCGGTAGATCGTAGGTTAGAATCATAGGTGGTGTAATGGTTACAGTGCGGTAGATCGTAGGTTAGAATCATAGGTGGTGTAATGGTTACAGTGCGGTAGATCGTAGGTTAGAATCAAAGGTGGTGTAATGGTTACAGTGCGGTAGATCGTAGGTTAGAATCATAGGTGGTGTAACGGTTACAGTGCGGTAGATCGTAGGTTAGAATCATAGGTGGTGTAATGGTTACAGTGCGTAGATCGTAGGTTAGAATCATAGGTGATGTAATGGTTACAGTGCGGTAGATGGTAAGTTACAGTGCGGTAGATCGTAGGTTAGAATCACAGGTGGTGTAATGGTTACAGTGCGGTAGAACGTAGGTTAGAATCATAGGTGGTGTAATGGTTACAGTGCGGTAGATCGTAGGTTAGAATCATATGTGGTGTAATGGTTACAGTGCGGTGGATCGTAGATTAGAATCACAGGTGGTGTAATGGTTACAGTGCGGTAGATCGTAGGTTAGAATCATAGGTGGTGTAATGGTTACAGTGCGGTAGATAGTAGGTTAGAATCATAAGTGGTGTAATGGCTACAGTGCAGTAGATCGTAGGTTAGAATCATAGGTGGTGTAATGGTAACAGTGCGGTAGATCGTAGGTTAGAATCATAGGTGGTGTAATGGTTACAGTGCGGTAGATCGTAGGTTAGAATCATAGGTGGTGTAATGGTCACAGTGCGGTAGATCGTAGGTTAGAATCATAGGTGGTGTAATGGTTACAGTGCAGTAGATCGTAGGTTAGAATCATAGGTGGTGTAATGGTTACAGTGCGGTAGATCGTAGGTTAGAATCATAGGTGGTGTAACGGTTACAGTGCGGTAGATCGTAGGCTAGAATCATAGGTGGTGTAATGGTTACAGTGCGATAGATCGTAGGTTAGAATCATAGGTGGTGTAATGGTTACAGTGCAGTAGATCGTAGGTTAGAATCATAGGTGGTGTAATGGTTACAGTGCGGTAGATAGTAGGTTAGAATCATAGGTGGTGTAATGGTTACAGTGCAGTAGATCGTAGGTTAGAATCATAGGTGGTGTAATGGTTACAGTGCAGTAGATCGTAGGTTAGAATCATAGGTGGTGTAATGGTTACAGTGCGGTAGATCGTAGGTCAGAATCATAGGTAATGTAACGGTTACAGTGCAATAGATCGTAGGTTAGAATCATAGGTGATGAAATGGTTACTGTGCGGTAGATAGTAGGTTAGAATCATAGGTGGTGTAATGGTTACAGTGAGGTAGATCGTAGGTTAGAATCATAGGTGGTGTAATGGTTACAGTGCGGTAGATCGTAGGTTACAGTGAGGTAGATAGTAGGTTAGAATCATAGGTGATGTAATGGTTACAGTGCGGTAGATCGTAGGTTACAGTGCGGTAGATAGTAGGTTAGAATCATAGGTGGTGTAATGGTTACAGTGCAGTAGATCGTAGGTTAGAATCATAGGTGGTGTAATGGTTACAGTGCGGTAGATCGTAGGTTAGAATCATAGGTGGTGTAATGGTTACAGTGCGGTAGATCGTAGGTTAGAATCATAGGTGGTGTAACGGTTACAGTGCGGTAGATCGTAAGTTAGAATCATAGGTGATGTAATGGTTACAATGCGGTAGATAGTAGGTTAGAATCATAGGTGGTGTAATGGTTACAGTGCGGTAGATCGTAGGTTAGAATCATAGGTGGTGTAATGGTTACAGTGCGATAGATCGTAGGATAGAATCATAGGTGGTGTAATGGTTACAGTGAGGTAGATCGTAGGTTAGAATCATAGGTGGTGTAATGGTTACAGTGCGGTAGATCGTAGGTTAGAATCATAGGTGGTGTAATGATTACAGTGCGGTAGATCGCAGGTTAGAATCCTAGGCGATGTAATGGTTACAGTGCGGTAGATCGTAGGCTAGAATCATAGGTGGTGTAATGGTTACAGTGCGGTATATCGTAGGTTAGAATCATAGGTGGTGTAATGGTTACAGTGCGGTAGATCGTAGGTTAGAATCATAGGTGGTGTAATGGTTACAGTGCAGTAGATCGTAGGTTAGAATCATAGGTGGTGTAATGGTTACAGTCCGGTAGACCGTAGGTTAGAATCATAGGTGATGTAACGGTTACAGTGCGGTAGATCATAGGTTAGAATCATAGGTGGGGTAATGGTTACAGTGCGATAGATCGTAGGTTAGAATCATAGGTGGTGTAATGGTTACAGTGCGGTAGATCGTAGGTTAGAATCATAGGTGATGTAACGGTTACAATGCGGTAGATAGTAGGTTAGAATCATAGGTGGTGTAATGGTTACAGTGCGGTAGATCGTAGGTTAGAATCATAGGTGGTGTAATGGTTACAGTGCGGTAGATCGTAGGCTAGAATCATAGGTGATGTAATGGTTACAGTGCGGTAGATCGTAGGTTAGAATCATAGGTGGGGTAATGGTTACAGTGCGGTAGATCGCAGGTTAGAATCATAGGTGGTGTAACGGTTACAGTGCGGTAGATCGTAGGTTAGAATCATAGGTGGTGTAATGGTTACAGTGCGTAGATCGTAGGTTAGAATCATAGGTCGTGAAATGGTTACAGTGCGGTAGATCGTAGGTTACAGTGAGGTAGATAGTAGGTTAGAATCATAGGTGATGTAATGGTTACAGTGCGGTAGATCGTAGGTTACAGTGCGGTAGATAGTAGGTTAGAATCATAGGTGGTGTAATGGTTACAGTGCAGTAGATCGTAGGTTAGAATCATAGGTGGTGTAATGGTTACAGTGCGGTAGATCGTAGGTTAGAATCATAGGTGGTGTAATGGTTACAGTGCGGTAGATCGTAGGTTAGAATCATAGGTGGTTTAACGGTTACAGTGCGGTAGATCGTAAGTTAGAATCATAGGTGATGTAATGGTTACAATGCGGTAGATAGTAGGTTAGAATCATAGGTGGTGTAATGGTTACAGTGCGGTAGATCGTAGGTTAGAATCATAGGTGGTGTAATGGTTACAGTGCGATAGATCGTAGGATAGAATCATAGGTGGTGTAATGGTTACAGTGCGGTAGATAGTAGGTTAGAATCCTAGGTGATGTAATGGTTACATTGCGGTAGATCGTAGGTTAGAATCATAGGTGGTGTAATGGTTACAGTGCGGTAGATCGTAGGTTAGAATTATAGGTGGTGTAATGGTTACAGTGCGGTAAATCGTAGGTTAGAATCATAGGTGGTGTAATGGTTACAGTGCGTAGATCGTAGGTTAGAATCCTAATTGATGTAATAGTTAAAGTGCGGTAGATCGAAGGTAAGAATCATAGGTGGTGTAATGGTTACAGTGCGGTAGATAGAAGGTTAGAATCATAGGTGGTGTAATGGTTATAGTGCGGTAGATCGTAGGTTAGAATTGTGTAATGTTTACAGTGCGGTAGATCGTAGGTTAGAATCATAGGTGGTGTAATGGTTACAGTGCGGTAGATCGTAGGTCAGAATCATAGGTGGTGTAACGGTTACAGTGCGGTAGATCGTAGGTTAGAATCATAGGTGATGAAATGGTTACAGTGCGGTAGATAGTAGGTTAGAATCATAGGTGGTGTAATGGTTACAGTGCGGTAGATCGTAGGTTAGAATCATAGGTGGTGTAATGGTTACAGTGCGGTAGATCGTAGGTTACAGTGAGGTAGATAGTAGGTTAGAATCAAAGGTGGTGTAATGGTTACAGTGCGGTAAATCGCAGGTTAGAATCCTAGGTGATGTAATGGTTACAGTGCGGTAGATCGTAGGTTAGAATCATAGGTGGTGTAATGGTTACAGTGCGGTAGATCGTAGGTTAGAATCATAGGTGGTGTAATGGTTACAGTGCGGTAGATCGTAGGTTAGAATCATAGGTGGTGTAATGGTTACAGTGCGGTAGATCGTAGGTTAGAATCATAGGTGGTGTAATGGTTACAGTGCGATAGATCGTAGGTTAGAATCATAGGTGATGTAATGGCTACAGTGCGGTAGATCGTAGGTTAGAATCATAGGTGGTGTAATGGTTACAGTGCGGTAGATCGTAGGTTAGAATCATAGGTGGTGTAATGGTTACAGTGCGGTAGATCGTAGGTTAGAATCAAAGGTGGTGTAATGGTTACAGTGCGGTAGATCGTAGGTTAGAATCATAGGTGGTGTAACGGTTACAGTGCGGTAGATCGTAGGTTAGAATCATAGGTGGTGTAATGGTTACAGTGCGTAGATCGTAGGTTAGAATCATAGGTGATGTAATGGTTACAGTGCGGTAGATGGTAAGTTACAGTGCGGTAGATCGTAGGTTAGAATCACAGGTGGTGTAATGGTTACAGTGCGGTAGAACGTAGGTTAGAATCATAGGTGGTGTAATGGTTACAGTGCGGTAGATCGTAGGTTAGAATCATATGTGGTGTAATGGTTACAGTGCGGTGGATCGTAGGTTAGAATCACAGGTGGTGTAATGGTTACAGTGCGGTAGATCGTAGGTTAGAATCATAGGTGGTGTAATGGTTACAGTGCGGTAGATAGTAGGTTAGAATCATAAGTGGTGTAATGGCTACAGTGCAGTAGATCGTAGGTTAGAATCATAGGTGGTGTAATGGTAACAGTGCGGTAGATCGTAGGTTAGAATCATAGGTGGTGTAATGGTTACAGTGCGGTAGATCGTAGGTTAGAATCATAGGTGGTGTAATGGTCACAGTGCGGTAGATCGTAGGTTAGAATCATAGGTGGTGTAATGGTTACAGTGCAGTAGATCGTAGGTTAGAATCATAGGTGGTGTAATGGTTACAGTGCGGTAGATCGTAGGTTAGAATCATAGGTGGTGTAACGGTTACAGTGCGGTAGATCGTAGGCTAGAATCATAGGTGGTGTAATGGTTACAGTGCGATAGATCGTAGGTTAGAATCATAGGTGGTGTAATGGTTACAGTGCAGTAGATCGTAGGTTAGAATCATAGGTGGTGTAATGGTTACAGTGCGGTAGATAGTAGGTTAGAATCATAGGTGGTGTAATGGTTACAGTGCAGTAGATCGTAGGTTAGAATCATAGGTGGTGTAATGGTTACAGTGCAGTAGATCGTAGGTTAGAATCATAGGTGGTGTAATGGTTACAGTGCGGTAGATCGTAGGTCAGAATCATAGGTAATGTAACGGTTACAGTGCAATAGATCGTAGGTTAGAATCATAGGTGATGAAATGGTTACTGTGCGGTAGATAGTAGGTTAGAATCATAGGTGGTGTAATGGTTACAGTGCGGTAGATCGTAGGTTAGAATCATAGGTGGTGTAATGATTACAGTGCGGTAGATCGCAGGTTAGAATCCTAGGCGATGTAATGGTTACAGTGCGGTAGATCGTAGGCTAGAATCATAGGTGGTGTAATGGTTACAGTGCGGTATATCGTAGGTTAGAATCATAGGTGGTGTAATGGTTACAGTGCGGTAGATCGTAGGTTAGAATCATAGGTGGTGTAATGGTTACAGTGCAGTAGATCGTAGGTTAGAATCATAGGTGGTGTAATGGTTACAGTCCGGTAGACCGTAGGTTAGAATCATAGGTGATGTAACGGTTACAGTGCGGTAGATCATAGGTTAGAATCATAGGTGGGGTAATGGTTACAGTGCGATAGATCGTAGGTTAGAATCATAGGTGGTGTAATGGTTACAGTGCGGTAGATCGTAGGTTAGAATCATAGGTGATGTAACGGTTACAATGCGTAGATAGTAGGTTAGAATCATAGGTGGTGTAATGGTTACAGTGCGGTAGATCGTAGGTTAGAATCATAGGTGGTGTAATGGTTACAGTGCGGTAGATCGTAGGCTAGAATCATAGGTGATGTAATGGTTACAGTGCGGTAGATCGTAGGTTAGAATCATAGGTGGGGTAATGGTTACAGTGCGGTAGATCGCAGGTTAGAATCATAGGTGGTGTAACGGTTACAGTGCGGTAGATCGTAGGTTAGAATCATAGGTGGTGTAATGGTTACAGTGCGTAGATCGTAGGTTAGAATCATAGGTCGTGAAATGGTTACAGTGCGGTAGATCGTAGGTTACAGTGAGGTAGATAGTAGGTTAGAATCATAGGTGATGTAATGGTTACAGTGCGGTAGATCGTAGGTTACAGTGCGGTAGATAGTAGGTTAGAATCATAGGTGGTGTAATGGTTACAGTGCGGTAGATCGTAGGTTAGAATCATAGGTGGTGTAATGGTTACAGTGCGGTAGATCGTAGGTTAGAATCATAGGTGGTGTAATGGTTACAGTGCGGTAGATCGTAGGTTAGAATCATAGGTGGTGTAACGGTTACAGTGCGGTAGATCGTAAGTTAGAATCATAGGTGATGTAATGGTTACAATGCGGTAGATAGTAGGTTAGAATCATAGGTGGTGTAATGGTTACAGTGCGGTAGATCGTAGGTTAGAATCATAGGTGGTGTAATGGTTACAGTGCGATAGATCGTAGGATAGAATCATAGGTGGTGTAATGGTTACAGTGCGGTAGATAGTAGGTTAGAATCCTAGGTGATGTAATGGTTACATTGCGGTAGATCGTAGGTTAGAATCATAGGTGGTGTAATGGTTACAGTGCGGTAGATCGTAGGTTAGAATTATAGGTGGTGTAATGGTTACAGTGCGGTAAATCGTAGGTTAGAATCATAGGTGGTGTAATGGTTACAGTGCGTAGATCGTAGGTTAGAATCCTAATTGATGTAATAGTTAAAGTGCGGTAGATCGAAGGTAAGAATCATAGGTGGTGTAATGGTTACAGTGCGGTAGATAGAAGGTTAGAATCATAGGTGGTGTAATGGTTATAGTGCGGTAGATCGTAGGTTAGAATTGTGTAATGTTTACAGTGCGGTAGATAGTAGGTTAGAATCATAGGTGGTGTAATGGTTACAGTGAGGTAGATAGTAGGTTAGAATCATAGGTGGTGTAATGGTTACAGTGCGGTAGATCGTAGGTTAGAATCATAGGTGATGTAATGGTTACAGTGCAGTAGATCGTAGGTTACAGTGCGGTAGATAGTAGGTTAGAATCATAGTTGGTGTAATGGTTACAGTGCGGTAGATCGTAGGTTAGAATCATGGGTGGTGTAATGGTTACAGTGCGGTAGATCGTAGGTTAGAATCATAGGTGGTGTAATGGTTACAGTGCAGTAGATCGTAGGTTGGAATCATAGGTGGTGTAATGGTTACAGTGCGGTAGATCGTAGGTTAGAATCATAGGTGATGTAATGGTTACAGTGCGGTAGATCGTAGGTTAGAATCATAGGTGGTGTAATGGTAACAGTGTGGTAGATAGTAGGTTAGAATCATAGGTGGTGTAATGGTTACAGTGCGGTAGATCGTATGTTAGAATCATAGGTGGTGTAATGGTTACATTGCGGTAGATTGTAGGTTAGAATCATAGGTGGTGTAATGGTTACAGTGCGGTAGATCGTAGGTTACAGTGCGATAGATAGTAGGTTAGAATCATAGGTGGTGTAATGGTTACAGTGCGGTAGATCTTAGGTTAGAATCATAGGTGGTGTAATGGTTACAGTGCGGTAGATCGTAGGTTAGAATCATAGGTGGTGTAATGGTTACAGTGCAGTAGATCGTAGGTTAGAATCATAGGTGGTGTAATGGTTACAGTGCGGTAGATCGTAGGTTAGAATCATAGGTGGTGTAACGGTTACAGTGCGGTAGATCGTAGGTTAGAATCATAGGTGGTGTAATGGTTACAGTGCGATAGATCGTAGGTTAGAATCATAGGTGGTGTAATGGTTACAGTGCGGTAGATCGTAGGTTAGAATCATAGGTGGTGTAATGGTTACAGTGCGGTAGATCGTAGGTTACAGTGAGGTAGATAGTAGGTTAGAATCATAGGTGATGTAATGGTTACAGTGCGGTAGATCGTAGGTTACAGTGCGGTAGATAGTAGGTTAGAATCATAGGTGGTGTAATGGTTACAGTGCAGTAGATCGTAGGTTAGAATCATAGGTGGTGTAATGGTTACAGTGCGGTAGATCGTAGGTTAGAATCATAGGTGGTGTAATGGTTACAGTGCGGTAGATCGTAGGTCAGAATCATAGGTGGTGTAACGGTTACAGTGCGGTAGATCGTAGGTTAGAATCATAGGTGATGAAATGGTTACAGTGCGGTAGATAGTAGGTTAGAATCATAGGTGGTGTAATGGTTACAGTGAGGTAGATCGTAGGTTAGAATCATAGGTGGTGTAATGGTTACAGTGCGGTAGATCGTAGGTTACAGTGAGGTAGATAGTAGGTTAGAATCAAAGGTGGTGTAATGGTTACAGTGCGGTAAATCGCAGGTTAGAATCCTAGGTGATGTAATGGTTACAGTGCGGTAGATCGTAGGTTAGAATCATAGGTGGTGTAATGGTTACAGTGCGGTAGATCGTAGGTTAGAATCATAGGTGGTGTAATGGTTACAGTGCGGTAGATCGTAGGTTAGAATCATAGGTGGTGTAATGGTTACAGTGCGGTAGATCGTAGGTTAGAATCATAGGTGGTGTAATGGTTACAGTGCGATAGATCGTAGGTTAGAATCATAGGTGATGTAATGGTTACAGTGCGGTAGATCGTAGGTTAGAATCATAGGTGGTGTAATGGTTACAGTGCGGTAGATCGTAGGTTAGAATCATAGGTGGTGTAATGGTTACAGTGCGGTAGATCGTAGGTTAGAATCAAAGGTGGTGTAATGGTTACAGTGCGGTAGATCGTAGGTTAGAATCATAGGTGGTGTAACGGTTACAGTGCGGTAGATCGTAGGTTAGAATCATAGGTGGTGTAATGGTTACAGTGCGTAGATCGTAGGTTAGAATCATAGGTGATGTAATGGTTACAGTGCGGTAGATGGTAAGTTACAGTGCGGTAGATCGTAGGTTAGAATCACAGGTGGTGTAATGGTTACAGTGCGGTAGAACGTAGGTTAGAATCATAGGTGGTGTAATGGTTACAGTGCGGTAGATCGTAGGTTAGAATCATATGTGGTGTAATGGTTACAGTGCGGTGGATCGTAGGTTAGAATCACAGGTGGTGTAATGGTTACAGTGCGGTAGATCGTAGGTTAGAATCATAGGTGGTGTAATGGTTACAGTGCGGTAGATAGTAGGTTAGAATCATAAGTGGTGTAATGGCTACAGTGCAGTAGATCGTAGGTTAGAATCATAGGTGGTGTAATGGTAACAGTGCGGTAGATCGTAGGTTAGAATCATAGGTGGTGTAATGGTTACAGTGCGGTAGATCGTAGGTTAGAATCATAGGTGGTGTAATGGTCACAGTGCGGTAGATCGTAGGTTAGAATCATAGGTGGTGTAATGGTTACAGTGCAGTAGATCGTAGGTTAGAATCATAGGTGGTGTAATGGTTACAGTGCGGTAGATCGTAGGTTAGAATCATAGGTGGTGTAACGGTTACAGTGCGGTAGATCGTAGGCTAGAATCATAGGTGGTGTAATGGTTACAGTGCGATAGATCGTAGGTTAGAATCATAGGTGGTGTAATGGTTACAGTGCAGTAGATCGTAGGTTAGAATCATAGGTGGTGTAATGGTTACAGTGCGGTAGATAGTAGGTTAGAATCATAGGTGGTGTAATGGTTACAGTGCAGTAGATCGTAGGTTAGAATCATAGGTGGTGTAATGGTTACAGTGCAGTAGATCGTAGGTTAGAATCATAGGTGGTGTAATGGTTACAGTGCGGTAGATCGTAGGTCAGAATCATAGGTAATGTAACGGTTACAGTGCAATAGATCGTAGGTTAGAATCATAGGTGATGAAATGGTTACTGTGCGGTAGATAGTAGGTTAGAATCATAGGTGGTGTAATGGTTACAGTGAGGTAGATCGTAGGTTAGAATCATAGGTGGTGTAATGGTTACAGTGCGGTAGATCGTAGGTTAGAATCATAGGTGGTGTAATGATTACAGTGCGGTAGATCGCAGGTTAGAATCCTAGGCGATGTAATGGTTACAGTGCGGTAGATCGTAGGCTAGAATCATAGGTGGTGTAATGGTTACAGTGCGGTATATCGTAGGTTAGAATCATAGGTGGTGTAATGGTTACAGTGCGGTAGATCGTAGGTTAGAATCATAGGTGGTGTAATGGTTACAGTGCAGTAGATCGTAGGTTAGAATCATAGGTGGTGTAATGGTTACAGTCCGGTAGACCGTAGGTTAGAATCATAGGTGATGTAACGGTTACAGTGCAGTAGATCATAGGTTAGAATCATAGGTGGGGTAATGGTTACAGTGCGATAGATCGTAGGTTAGAATCATAGGTGGTGTAATGGTTACAGTGCGGTAGATCGTAGGTTAGAATCATAGGTGATGTAACGGTTACAATGCGGTAGATAGTAGGTTAGAATCATAGGTGGTGTAATGGTTACAGTGCGGTAGATCGTAGGTTAGAATCATAGGTGGTGTAATGGTTACAGTGCGGTAGATCGTAGGCTAGAATCATAGGTGATGTAATGGTTACAGTGCGGTAGATCGTAGGTTAGAATCATAGGTGGGGTAATGGTTACAGTGCGGTAGATCGCAGGTTAGAATCATAGGTGGTGTAACGGTTACAGTGCGGTAGATCGTAGGTTAGAATCATAGGTGGTGTAATGGTTACAGTGCGTAGATCGTAGGTTAGAATCATAGGTCGTGAAATGGTTACAGTGCGGTAGATCGTAGGTTACAGTGAGGTAGATAGTAGGTTAGAATCATAGGTGATGTAATGGTTACAGTGCGGTAGATCGTAGGTTACAGTGCGGTAGATAGTAGGTTAGAATCATAGGTGGTGTAATGGTTACAGTGCAGTAGATCGTAGGCTAGAATCATAGGTGATGTAATGGTTACAGTGCGGTAGATCGTAGGTTAGAATCATAGGTGGGGTAATGGTTACAGTGCGGTAGATCGCAGGTTAGAATCATAGGTGGTGTAACGGTTACAGTGCGGTAGATCGTAGGTTAGAATCATAGGTGGTGTAATGGTTACAGTGCGTAGATCGTAGGTTAGAATCATAGGTCGTGAAATGGTTACAGTGCGGTAGATCGTAGGTTACAGTGAGGTAGATAGTAGGTTAGAATCATAGGTGATGTAATGGTTACAGTGCGGTAGATCGTAGGTTACAGTGCGGTAGATAGTAGGTTAGAATCATAGGTGGTGTAATGGTTACAGTGCAGTAGATCGTAGGTTAGAATCATAGGTGGTGTAATGGTTACAGTGCGGTAGATCGTAGGATAGAATCATAGGTGGTGTAATGGTTACAGGGAGGTAGATCGTAGGTTAGAATCATAGGTGGTGTAATGGTTACAGTGCGGTAGATCGTAGGTTAGAATCATAGGTGGTGTAATGATTACAGTGCGGTAGATCGCAGGTTAGAATCCTAGGCGATGTAATGGTTACAGTGCGGTAGATCGTAGGCTAGAATCATAGGTGGTGTAATGGTTACAGTGCGGTATATCGTAGGTTAGAATCATAGGTGGTGTAATGGTTACAGTGCGGTAGATCGTAGGTTAGAATCATAGGTGGTGTAATGGTTACAGTGCAGTAGATCGTAGGTTAGAATCATAGGTGGTGTAATGGTTACAGTCCGGTAGACCGTAGGTTAGAATCATAGGTGATGTAACGGTTACAGTGCGGTAGATCATAGGTTAGAATCATAGGTGGGGTAATGGTTACAGTGCGATAGATCGTAGGTTAGAATCATAGGTGGTGTAATGGTTACAGTGCGGTAGATCGTAGGTTAGAATCATAGGTGATGTAACGGTTACAATGCGGTAGATAGTAGGTTAGAATCATAGGTGGTGTAATGGTTACAGTGCAGTAGATCGTAGGTTAGAATCATAGGTGGTGTAATGGTTACAGTGCGGTAGATCGTAGGCTAGAATCATAGGTGATGTAATGGTTACAGTGCGGTAGATCGTAGGTTAGAATCATAGGTGGGGTAATGGTTACAGTGCGGTAGATCGCAGGTTAGAATCATAGGTGGTGTAACGGTTACAGTGCGGTAGATCGTAGGTTAGAATCATAGGTGGTGTAATGGTTACAGTGCGTAGATCGTAGGTTAGAATCATAGGTCGTGAAATGGTTACAGTGCGGTAGATCGTAGGTTACAGTGAGGTAGATAGTAGGTTAGAATCATAGGTGATGTAATGGTTACAGTGCGGTAGATCGTAGGTTACAGTGCGGTAGATAGTAGGTTAGAATCATAGGTGGTGTAATGGTTACAGTGCAGTAGATCGTAGGTTAGAATCATAGGTGGTGTAATGGTTACAGTGCGGTAGATCGTAGGTTAGAATCATAGGTGGTGTAATGGTTACAGTGCGGTAGATCGTAGGTTAGAATCATAGGTGGTGTAACGGTTACAGTGCGGTAGATCGTAAGTTAGAATCATAGGTGATGTAATGGTTACAATGCGGTAGATAGTAGGTTAGAATCATAGGTGGTGTAATGGTTACAGTGCGGTAGATCGTAGGTTAGAATCATAGGTGGTGTAATGGTTACAGTGCGATAGATCGTAGGATAGAATCATAGGTGGTGTAATGGTTACAGTGCGGTAGATAGTAGGTTAGAATCCTAGGTGATGTAATGGTTACATTGCGGTAGATCGTAGGTTAGAATCATAGGTGGTGTAATGGTTACAGTGCGGTAGATCGTAGGTTAGAATTATAGGTGGTGTAATGGTTACAGTGCGGTAAATCGTAGGTTAGAATCATAGGTGGTGTAATGGTTACAGTGCGTAGATCGTAGGTTAGAATCCTAATTGATGTAATAGTTAAAGTGCGGTAGATCGAAGGTAAGAATCATAGGTGGTGTAATGGTTACAGTGCGGTAGATAGAAGGTTAGAATCATAGGTGGTGTAATGGTTATAGTGCGGTAGATCGTAGGTTAGAATTGTGTAATGTTTACAGTGCGGTAGATAGTAGGTTAGAATCATAGGTGGTGTAATGGTTACAGTGAGGTAGATAGTAGGTTAGAATCATAGGTGGTGTAATGGTTACAGTGCGGTAGATCGTAGGTTAGAATCATAGGTGATGTAATGGTTACAGTGCAGTAGATCGTAGGTTACAGTGCGGTAGATAGTAGGTTAGAATCATAGTTGGTGTAATGGTTACAGTGCGGTAGATCGTAGGTTAGAATCATGGGTGGTGTAATGGTTACAGTGCGGTAGATCGTAGGTTAGAATCATAGGTGGTGTAATGGTTACAGTGCAGTAGATCGTAGGTTGGAATCATAGGTGGTGTAATGGTTACAGTGCGGTAGATCGTAGGTTAGAATCATAGGTGATGTAATGGTTACAGTGCGGTAGATCGTAGGTTAGAATCATAGGTGGTGTAATGGTAACAGTGTGGTAGATAGTAGGTTAGAATCATAGGTGGTGTAATGGTTACAGTGCGGTAGATCGTATGTTAGAATCATAGGTGGTGTAATGGTTACAGTGCGGTAGATCGTAGGTTGGAATCATAGGTGGTGTAATGGTTACAGTGCGGTAGATCGTAGGTTAGAATCATAGATGGTGTAATGGTTACAGTGCGGTAGATAGTAGGTTAGAATCATAGGTGGTGTAATGGTTACAGTGCGGTAGATCGTAGGTTAGAATCATAGGTTGTGTAATGTTTACAGTGCGGTAGATAGTAGGTTAGAATCATAGGTGGTGTAATGGTTACAGTGCGGTAGATCGTAGGTTACAATCATAGGTGATGTAATGGTTACAGTGCGGTAGATCGTAGGTTACAGTGCGGTAGATAGTAGGTTAGAATCATAGGTGGTGTAATGGTTACAGTGCGGTAGATCGTAGGTTAGAATCAAGGGTGGTGTAATGGTTACAGTGCGGTAGATCGTAGGTTAGAATCATAGGTGGTGTAATGGTTACAGTGCAGTAGATCGTAGGTTAGAATCATAGGTGGTGTAATGGTTACAGTGCGGAAGATCGTAGGTTAGAATCATAGGTGATGTAATGGTTACAGTGCGGTAGATCGTAGGTTAGAATCATAGGTGGTGTAATGGTAACAGTGTGGTAGATAGTAGGTTAGAATCATAGGTGATGTAATGGTTACAGTGCGGTAGATCGTAGGTTAGAATCATAGGTGGTGTAATGGTTACAGTGCGGTAGATCGTAGGTTAGAATCATAGGTGATGTAATGGTTACAGTGCGGTAGATCGTAGGTTAGAATCATAGGTGGTGTAATGGTTACAGTGCGGTAGATCGTAGGTTAGAATCCTAATTGATGTAATGGTTACAGTGCGGTAGATCGAATGTTAGAATCATTGGTGGTGTAAAGGTTACAGTGCGTAGATAGTAGGTTAGAATCATAGGTGGTGTAATGGTTATAGTGCGGTAGATCGTAGGTTAGAATCATAGGTGATGTAATGGTTACAGTGCGGTAGATCGTAGGTTAGAATCCTAGGTGGTGTAATGGTTACAGTGCGGTAGATCGTAGGTTAGAATCATAGGTGGTGTAATGGTTACATTGCGGTAGACCGTAGGTTAGAATCATAGGTGGTGTAATGGTTACAGTACGGTAGATCGTAGGTTAGAATCATAGGTGGTGTAATGGTTACAGTGCGGTAGATCGTAGGTTAGAATCATAGGTGGTGTAATGGTTACAGTGCGGTAGATAGTAGGTTAGAATCATAGGTGGTGTAATGGTAACAGTGCGGTAGATCGTAGGTTAGAATCATAGGTTGTGTAATGTTTACAGTGCGGTAGATAGTAGGTTAGAATCATAGGTGATGTAATGGTTACAGTGATGTAGATAGTAGGTTAGAATCATAGGTGGTGTAATGGTTACATTGCGGTAGATTGTAGGTTAGAATCATAGGTGGTGTAATGGTTACAGTGCGGTAGATCGTAGGTTACAGTGCGATAGATAGTAGGTTAGAATCATAGGTGGTGTAATGGTTACAGTGCGGTAGATCTTAGGTTAGAATCATAGGTGGTGTAATGGTTACAGTGCGGTAGATCGTAGGTTAGAATCATAGGTGGTGTAATGGTTACAGTGCAGTAGATCGTAGGTTAGAATCATAGGTGGTGTAATGGTTACAGTGCGGTAGATCGTAGGTTAGAATCATAGGTGGTGTAACGGTTACAGTGCGGTAGATCGTAGGTTAGAATCATAGGTGGTGTAATGGTTACAGTGCGATAGATCGTAGGTTAGAATCATAGGTGGTGTAATGGTTACAGTGCGGTAGATCGTAGGTTAGAATCATAGGTGGTGTAATGGTTACAGTGCGGTAGATCGTAGGTTACAGTGAGGTAGATAGTAGGTTAGAATCATAGGTGATGTAATGGTTACAGTGCGGTAGATCGTAGGTTACAGTGCGGTAGATAGTAGGTTAGAATCATAGGTGGTGTAATGGTTACAGTGCAGTAGATCGTAGGTTAGAATCATAGGTGGTGTAATGGTTACAGTGCGGTAGATCGTAGGTTAGAATCATAGGTAGTGTAATGGTTACAGTGCGGTAGATCATAGGTCAGAATCATAGGTGGTGTAACGGTTACAGTGCGGTAGATCGTAGGTTAGAATCATAGGTGATGAAATGGTTACAGTGCGGTAGATAGTAGGTTAGAATCATAGGTGGTGTAATGGTTACAGTGAGGTAGATCGTAGGTTAGAATCATAGGTGGTGTAATGGTTACAGTGCGGTAGATCGTAGGTTACAGTGAGGTAGATAGTAGGTTAGAATCAAAGGTGGTGTAATGGTTACAGTGCGGTAGATCGCAGGTTAGAATCCTAGGTGATGTAATGGTTACAGTGCGGTAGATCGTAGGTTAGAATCATAGGTGGTGTAATGGTTACAGTGCGGTAGATCGTAGGTTAGAATCATAGGTGGTGTAATGGTTACAGTGCCGTAGATCGTAGGTTAGAATCATAGGTGGTGTAATGGTTACAGTGCGGTAGATCGTAGGTTAGAATCATAGGTGGTGTAATGGTTACATTGCGATAGATCGTAGGTTAGAATCATAGGTGATGTAATGGTTACAGTGCGGTAGATCGTAGGTTAGAATCATAGGTGGTGTAATGGTTACAGTGCGGTAGATCGTAGGTTAGAATCATAGGTGGTGTAATGGTTACAGTGCGGTAGATCGTAGGTTAGAATCAAAGGTGGTGTAATGGTTACAGTGCGGTAGATCGTAGGTTAGAATCATAGGTGGTGTAACGGTTACAGTGCGGTAGATCGTAGGTTAGAATCATAGGTGGTGTAATGGTTACAGTGCGTAGATCGTAGGTTAGAATCATAGGTGATGTAATGGTTACAGTGCGGTAGATGGTAAGTTACAGTGCGGTAGATCGTAGGTTAGAATCACAGGTGGTGTAATGGTTACAGTGCGGTAGATCGTAGGTTAGAATCATAGGTGGTGTAATGGTTACAGTGCGGTAGATGGTAGGTTAGAATCAAAGGTGGTGTAATGGTTACAGTGCGGTAGATCGTAGGTTAGAATCATAGGTGGTGTAACGGTTACAGTGCGGTAGATCGTAGGTTAGAATCATAGGTGGTGTAATGGTTACAGTGCGATAGATCGTAGGTTAGAATCATAGGTGATGTAATGGTTACAGTGCGGTAGATCGTAGGTTACAGTGCGGTAGATCGTGGGTTAGAATCATAGGTGGTGTAATGGTTACAGTGAGGTAGATAGTAGGTTAGAATCATAGGTGGTGTAATGGTTACAGTGCGGTAGATCGTAGGTTAGAATCATAGGTGGTGTAATGGTTACAGTGCGGTAGATCGTAGGTTAGAATCATATGTGGTGTAATGGTTACAGTGCGGTGGATCGTAGGTTAGAATCACAGGTGGTGTAATGGTTACAGTGCGGTAGATCGTAGGTTAGAATCATAGGTGGTGTAATGGTTACAGTGCGGTAGATAGTAGGTTAGAATCATAAGTGGTGTAATGGCTACAGTGCAGTAGATCGTAGGTTAGAATCATAGGTGGTGTAATGGTAACAGTGCGGTAGATCGTAGGTTAGAATCATAGGTGGTGTAATGGTTACAGTGCGGTAGATCGTAGGTTAGAATCATAGGTGGTGTAATGGTTACAGTGCGGTAGATCGTAGGTTAGAATCATAGGTGGTGTAATGGTTACAGTGCAGTAGATCGTAGGTTAGAATCATAAGTGGTGTAATGGCTACAGTGCAGTAGATCGTAGGTTAGAATCATAGGTGGTGTAATGGTAACAGTGCGGTAGATCGTAGGTTAGAATCATAGGTGGTGTAATGGTTACAGTGCGGTAGATCGTAGGTTAGAATCATAGGTGGTGTAATGGTTACAGTGCAGTAGATCGTAGGTTAGAATCATAGGTGGTGTAATGGTTACAGTGCGGTAGATCGTAGGTTAGAATCATAGGTGGTGTAACGGTTACAGTGCGGTAGATCGTAGGCTAGAATCATAGGTGGTGTAATGGTTACAGTGCGATAGATCGTAGGTTAGAATCATAGGTGGTGTAATGGTTACAGTGCCGTAGATCGTAGGTTAGAATCATAGGTGGTGTAATGGTTACAGTGCGGTAGATAGTAGGTTAGAATCATAGGTGGTGTAATGGTTACAGTGCAGTAGATCGTAGGTTAGAATCATAGGTGGTGTAATGGTTACAGTGCAGTAGATCGTAGGTTAGAATCATAGGTGGTGTAATGGTTACAGTGCGGTAGATCGTAGGTCAGAATCATAGGTAATGTAACGGTTACAGTGCAATAGATCGTAGGTTAGAATCATAGGTGATGAAATGGTTACTGTGCGGTAGATAGTAGGTTAGAATCATAGGTGGTGTAATGGTTACAGTGAGGTAGATCGTAGGTTAGAATCATAGGTGGTGTAATGGTTACAGTGCGGTAGATCGTAGGTTAGAATCATAGGTGGTGTAATGATTACAGTGCGGTAGATCGCAGGTGAGAATCCTAGGCGATGTAATGGTTACAGTGCGGTAGATCGTAGGCTAGAATCATAGGTGGTGTAATGGTTACAGTGCGGTATATCGTAGGTTAGAATCATAGGTGGTGTAATGGTTACAGTGCGGTAGATCGTAGGTTAGAATCATAGGTGGTGTAATGGTTACAGTGCAGTAGATCGTAGGTTAGAATCATAGGTGGTGTAATGGTTACAGTCCGGTAGACCGTAGGTTAGAATCATAGGTGATGTAACGGTTACAGTGCGGTAGATCATAGGTTAGAATCATAGGTGGGGTAATGGTTACAGTGCGATAGATCGTAGGTTAGAATCATAGGTGGTGTAATGGTTACAGTGCAGTAGATCGTAGGTTAGAATCATAGGTGGTGTAATGGTTACAGTGCGGTAGATCGTAGGTTACAGTGAGGTAGATAGTAGGTTAGAATCATAGGTGATGTAATGGTTACAGTGCGGTAGATCGTAGGTTTCAGTGCGGTAGATAGTAGGTTATAATCATAGGTGGTGTAATGGTTACAGTGCAGTAGATCGTAGGTTAGAATCATAGGTGGTGTAATGGTTACAGTGCGGTAGATCGTAGGTTAGAATCATAGGTGGTGTAATGGTTACAGTGCGGTAGATCGTAGCTCAGAATCATAGGTGGTGTAACGGTTACAGTGCGGTAGATCGTAGGTTAGAATCATAGGTGGTGTAATGGTTACATTGCGATTGATAGTAGGTTAGAATCATAGGTGGTGTAATGGTTACAGTGCGGTAGATCGTAGGTTAGAATCATAGGTGGTGTAATGGTTACAGTGCGGTAGATAGTAGGTTAGAATCATAGGTGGTGTAATGGTTACAGTGCGGTAGATCGTAGGTTAGAATCATAGGTGGTGTAATGGTTACAGTGCGGTAGATCGTAGGTTAGTATCATAGGTGGTGTAATGGTTACAGTGCGGAAGATCGTAGGTCAGAATCATAGGTGGTGTAACGGTTACAGTGAGGTAGATCGTAGGTTAGAATCATAGGTGATGAAATGGTTACTGTGCGGTAGATAGTAGGTTAGAATCATAGGTGGTGTAATGGTAACAGTGAGGTAGATCGTAGGTTAGAATCATAGGTGGTGTAATGGTTACTGTGCTGTAGATCGTAGGTTAGAATCATAGGTGGTGTAATGATTACAGTGCGGTAGATCGCAGGTTAGAATCCTAGGCGATGTAATGGTTACAGTGCAGTAGATCGTAGGTTAGAATCATAGGTAGTGTAATGGTTACAGTGCGGTAGATAGTAGGTTAGAATCATAGGTGGTGTAATGGTTACAGTGCGGTAGATAGTAGGTTAGAATCCTAATTGATGTAATGGTTACAGTGCGGTAGATCGTAGGTTAGAATCATAGGTGTTGTAATGGTTACAGTGCGGTAGATCGTAGGTTAGATTCATAGGTGGTGTAATGGTTACAGTGCGGTAGATCGTAGGTTAGAATCATAGGTGATGTAATGGTTACAGTGCGGTAGATCGTAGGTTAGAATCATAGGTGGTGTAATGGTTACAGTGCGGTAGATCGTAGGTTAGAATCATAGGTGGTGTAATGGTGACAGTGCGGTAGATTGTAAGTTAGGATCATAGGTGGTGTAATGGTTACAGTGCGGTAGATCGTAGGATAGAATCATAGGTGGTGTAATGGTTACAGTGCAGTAGATCGTAGGTTAGAATCATAGATGGTGTAATGGTTAAAGTGCGGTAGATAGTAGGTTAGAATCATAGGTGGTGTAATGGTTACAGTGCGGTAGATCGTAGGTTACAGTGCGGTAGATCGTAGGTTAGAATCATAGGTGGTGTAATGGTAACAATGCGGTAGATCGTAGGTTAGAATCATAGGTGGTGTAATGGTTACAGTGCGGTAGATCGTAGGTTAGAATCATAGGTGGTGTAATGGTTACAGTGCAGTAGATCGTAGATTAGAATCATAGGTGGTGTATTGGTTACAGTGCAGTAAATCGTAGGTTAGAATCATAGGTGGTGTAATGGTAACAGTGCGGTATATCGTAAGTAAGAATCATAGGTGGTGTAATGGTTACAGTGCGGTAGATAGTAGGTTAGAATCATAGGTGGTGTAATGGTAACAGTGCGGTAGATCGTAGGATAGAATCATAGGTGGTGTAATGGTAACAGTGCGGTAGATCGTAGGTTAGAATCATGGGTGGTGTAATGGTTACAGTGCGGTAGATCGTAGGCTAGAATCATAGGTGGTGTAATGGTTACAGTGCGGTAGATCGATGGTTAGAATCATAGGTGGTGTAATGGTTACAGTGCGGTAGATCGTAGGTTAGAATCATAGGTGGTGTAATGGTTACAATGCGGTAGATCGTAGGTTAGAATCAAAGGTGGTGTAATGGTTACAGTGTGGTAGATCGTAGGTTAGAATCATAGGTGGTGTAACGGTTACAGTGCGGTAGTTCGTAGGTTAGAATCATATGTGATGTAATTGTTACAGTGCGGTAGATCGTAGGTTAGAATCATGGGTGGTGTAATGGTTACAGTGCGGTAGATCGTAGGCTAGAATCATAGGTGGTGTAATGGTTACAGTGCGGTAGATCGATGGTTAGAATCATAGGTGGTGTAATGGTTACAGTGCGGTAGATCGTAGGTTAGAATCATAGGTGGTGTAATGGTTACAATGCGGTAGATCGTAGGTTAGAATCATATGTGATGTAATTGTTACAGTGCGGTAGATAGTAGGTTAGAATCATAGGTGGTGTAATGGTTACAGTGCAGTAGATCGTAGGTTAGAATCATAGGTGGTGTAATGGTTACAGTGTGGTAGATCGTAGGATAGAATCATAGGTGGTGTAATGGTTTCAGTGCGGTAGATCGTAGGTTAGAATCATAGGTGGTGTAATGGTTACAGTGCGGTAGATCGTAGGTTAGAATCCTAATTGATATAATGGTTCCAGTGCGGTAGATCGAAGGTTAGAATCATAGGTGATGTAATGGTTACAGTGCGGTAGATAGTAGGTTAGAATCATAGATAGTGTAATGGTTACAGTGCGGTAGATCGTAGGTTAGAATCATAGATGGTGTAATGGTTACAGTGCGGTAGATCGTAGGTTAGAATCATAGGTGGTGTAATGGTTACAGTGCGGTAGATCGTAGGTTAGAATCATAGGTGGTGTATTGGTTACAGTGCGGTAGATAGTAGGTTAGAATCATAGGTGGTGTAATGGTTACAATGCGGTAGATCGTAGGTTAGAATCATAGGTGGTGTAACGGTTACAGTGCGGTAGATCGTAGGTTAGAATCATAGGTGGTGTAATGGTTACAGTGCGGTAGATCGTAGGTTAGAATCATAGGTGGTGTAATGGTTACAGTGCGGTAGATCGTAGGTTAGAATCATAGGTGGTGTAATGGTTACAGTGCGGTAGATCGTAGATTACAGTGAGGTAGATAGTAGGTTAGAATCATAGGTGATGTAATGGTCACAGTGCGGTAGATCGTAGGTTACAGTGCGGTAGATAGTAGGTTAGAATCATAGGTGGTGTAATGGTCACAGTGCAGTAGATCGTAGGTTAGAATCATAGGTGGTGTAATGGTAACAGTGCGGTAGATCGTAGGTTAGAATCGTAGGTGGTGTAATGGTTACAGTGCGGTAGATCGTAGGTTAGAATCATAGGTGGTGTAATGGTTACAGTGCGGTAGATCGTAGGTTAGAATCATGGGTGGTGTAATGGTTACAGTGCAGTAGATCGTAGGTTAGAATCATAGGTGGTGTAATGGTTACAGTGCGGTAGATCGTAGGTTAGAATCATAGGTGGTGTAATGGTGACAGTGCGGTAGATCGTAGGTTAGAATCATAGGTGGTGTAATGGTTACAATGCGGTAGATCGTAGGTTAGAATTATAGGTGGTGTAATGGTTACAGTGCGGTAGATCGTAGGTTAGAATCATGGGTGGTGTAACGGTTACAGTGCGGTAGTTCGTAGGTTAGAATCATATGTAATATAATGGTTACAGTGCGGTAGATAGTAGGTTAGAATCATAGGTGGTGTAATGGTTACAGTGCGGTAGATCGTAGGTTGGAATCATAGGTGGTGTAATGGTTACAGTGTGGTAGATCGTAGGATAGAATCATAGGTGGTGTAATGGTTACAGTGCGGTAGATCGTAGGTTAGAATCATAGGTGTTGTAATGGTAACAGTGTGGTAGATAGTAGGTTAGAATCATAGGTGATGTAATGGTTACAGTGCGGTAGATCGTAGGTTAGAATCATAGGTGGTATAATGGTTACAGTGCCGTAAATTGTAGGTTAGAATCATAGGTGGTGTAATGGTTACAGTGCGGTAGATCGTAGGTTAGAAACCTAATTGATGTAATGGTTACAGTGCGGTAGATCGAAGGTTAGAGTCATAGGTGATGTATGGTTACAGTGCGGTAGATAGTAGGTTAGAATCATAGGTGGTGTAATGGTTACAGTGCGGTAGATCGTAGGTTAGAATCATAGGTGGTGTAATGGTTACAGTGCGGTAGATCGTAGGTTAGAATCATAGGTGGTGTAATGGTTACAGTGCGGTAGATCGTAGGTTAGAATCATAGGTGGTGTAATGGTTACAGTGCGGTAGATCGTAGGTTAGAATCATAGGTGGTGTAATGGTTACAATGCGGTAGATCGTAGGTTAGAATCATAGGTTGTGTAATGTTTACAGTGCGGTAGATAGTAGGGTAGAATCATAGGTGGTGTAATGGTTACAGTGAGGTAAATAGTAGGTTAGAATCATAGGTGGTGTAATGGTTATAGTGCGGTAGATCGTAGGTTAGAATCATAGGTGATGTAATGGTTACAGTGCGGTAGATCGTAGGTTACAGTGCGGTAGATCGTGGGTTAGAATCATAGGTGGTGTAATGGTTACAGTGAGGTAGATAGTAGGTTAGAATCATAGGTGGTGTAATGGTTACAGTGCGGTAGTTCGTAGGTTAGAATCATATGTAATATAATGGTTACAGTGCGGTAGATAGTAGGTTAGAATCATAGGTGGTGTAATGGTTACAGTGCGGTAGATCGTAGGTTGGAATCATAGGTGGTGTAATGGTTACAGTGCGGTAAATTGTAGGTTAGAATCATAGGTGGTGTAATGGTTACAGTGCGGTAGATCGTAGGTTAGAAACCTAATTGATGTAATGGTTACAGTGCGGTAGATCGAAGGTTAGAGTCATAGGTGATGTAATGGTTACAGTGCGGTAGATCGTAGGTTAGAATCATAGGTGGTGTAATGGTTACAGTGCGGTAGATCGTAGGTTACAGTGCGGTAGATCGTGGGTTAGAATCATAGGTGGTGTAATGGTTACAGTGAGGTAGATAGTAGGTTAGAATCATAGGTGGTGTAATGGTTACAGTGCGGTAGATCGTAGGTTAGAATCATAGGTGGTGTAATGGTAACAGTGCGGTAGATCGTAGGTTAGAATCATAGGTGGTGTAATGGTTACAGTGCGGTAGATCGTAGGTTAGAATCATAGGTGGTGTAATGGTTACAGTGCGGTAGATCGTAGGTTAGAATCATAGGTGGTGTAATGGTTACAGTGCGGTAGATCGTAGGTTAGAATCCTAGGTGGTGTAATGGGTACAGTGCAATAGATCGTAGGTTAGAATCATAGGTGGTGTAATGGTTACAGTGCAGTAGATAGTAGGTTAGAATCATAGGTGGTGTAATGGTTACAGTGAGGTAGATCGTAGGTTAGAATCATAGGTGGTGTAATGGTAACAGTGCGGAAGATCGTAGGTCAGAATCATAGGTGGTGTAACGGTTACAGTGAGGTAGATCGTAGGTTAGAATCATAGGTGATGAAATGGTTACTGTGCGGTAGATAGTAGGTTAGAATCATAGGTGGTGTAATGGTAACAGTGAGGTAGATCGTAGGTTAGAATCATAGGTGGTGTAATGGTTACTGTGCTGTAGATCGTAGGTTAGAATCATAGGTGGTGTAATGATTACAGTGCGGTAGATCGCAGGTTAGAATCCTAGGCGATGTAATGGTTACAGTGCAGTAGATCGTAGGTTAGAATCATAGGTAGTGTAATGGTTACAGTGCGGTAGATAGTAGGTTAGAATCATAGGTGGTGTAATGGTTACAGTGCGGTAGATAGTAGGTTAGAATCCTAATTGATGTAATGGTTACAGTGCGGTAGATCGTAGGTTAGAATCATAGGTGTTGTAATGGTTACAGTGCGGTAGATCGTAGGTTAGATTCATAGGTGGTGTAATGGTTACAGTGCGGTAGATCGTAGGTTAGAATCATAGGTGATGTAATGGTTACAGTGCGGTAGATCGTAGGTTAGAATCATAGGTGGTGTAATGGTTACAGTGCGGTAGATCGTAGGTTAGAATAATAGGTGGTGTAATGGTGACAGTGCGGTAGATTGTAAGTTAGGATCATAGGTGGTGTAATGGTTACAGTGCGGTAGATCGTAGGATAGAATCATAGGTGGTGTAATGGTTACAGTGCAGTAGATCGTAGGTTAGAATCATAGATGGTGTAATGGTTAAAGTGCGGTAGATAGTAGGTTAGAATCATAGGTGGTGTAATGGTTACAGTGCGGTAGATCGTAGGTTACAGTGCGGTAGATCGTAGGTTAGAATCATAGGTGGTGTAATGGTAACAGTGCGGTAGATCGTAGGTTAGAATCATAGGTGGTGTAATGGTTACAGTGCGGTAGATCGTAGGTTAGAATCATAGGTGGTGTAATGGTTACAGTGCAGTAGATCGTAGATTAGAATCATAGGTGGTGTATTGGTTACAGTGCAGTAAATCGTAGGTTAGAATCATAGGTGGTGTAATGGTAACAGTGCGGTATATCGTAAGTAAGAATCATAGGTGGTGTAATGGTTACAGTGCGGTAGATAGTAGGTTAGAATCATAGGTGGTGTAATGGTAACAGTGCGGTAGATCGTAGGATAGAATCATAGGTGGTGTAATGGTAACAGTGCGGTAGATCGTAGGTTAGAATCATGGGTGGTGTAATGGTTACAGTGCGGTAGATCGTAGGCTAGAATCATAGGTGGTGTAATGGTTACAGTGCGGTAGATCGATGGTTAGAATCATAGGTGGTGTAATGGTTACAGTGCGGTAGATCGTAGGTTAGAATCATAGGTGGTGTAATGGTTACAATGCGGTAGATCGTAGGTTAGAATCAAAGGTGGTGTAATGGTTACAGTGTGGTAGATCGTAGGTTAGAATCATAGGTGGTGTAACGGTTACAGTGCGGTAGTTCGTAGGTTAGAATCATATGTGATGTAATTGTTACAGTGCGGTAGATCGTAGGTTAGAATCATGGGTGGTGTAATGGTTACAGTGCGGTAGATCGTAGGCTAGAATCATAGGTGGTGTAATGGTTACAGTGCGGTAGATCGATGGTTAGAATCATAGGTGGTGTAATGGTTACAGTGCGGTAGATCGTAGGTTAGAATCATAGGTGGTGTAATGGTTACAATGCGGTAGATCGTAGGTTAGAATCATAGGTGGTGTAATGGTTACAGTGCGGTAGATCGTAGGTTAGAATCATAGGTGGTGTAACGGTTACAGTGCGGTAGTTCGTAGGTTAGAATCATATGTGATGTAATTGTTACAGTGCGGTAGATAGTAGGTTAGAATCATAGGTGGTGTAATGGTTACAGTGCAGTAGATCGTAGGTTAGAATCATAGGTGGTGTAATGGTTACAGTGTGGTAGATCGTAGGATAGAATCATAGGTGGTGTAATGGTTTCAGTGCGGTAGATCGTAGGTTAGAATCATAGGTGGTGTAATGGTTACAGTGCGGTAGATCGTAGGTTAGAATCCTAATTGATATAATGGTTCCAGTGCGGTAGATCGAAGGTTAGAATCATAGGTGATGTAATGGTTACAGTGCGGTAGATAGTAGGTTAGAATCATAGATAGTGTAATGGTTACAGTGCGGTAGATCGTAGGTTAGAATCATAGATGGTGTAATGGTTACAGTGCGGTAGATCGTAGGTTAGAATCATAGGTGGTGTAATGGTTACAGTGCGGTAGATCGTAGGTTAGAATCATAGGTGGTGTATTGGTTACAGTGCGGTAGATAGTAGGTTAGAATCATAGGTGGTGTAATGGTTACAATGCGGTAGATCGTAGGTTAGAATCATAGGTGGTGTAACGGTTACAGTGCGGTAGATCGTAGGTTAGAATCATAGGTGGTGTAATGGTTACAGTGCGGTAGATCGTAGGTTAGAATCATAGGTGGTGTAATGGTTACAGTGCGGTAGATCGTAGGTTAGAATCATAGGTGGTGTAATGGTTACAGTGCGGTAGATCGTAGATTACAGTGAGGTAGATAGTAGGTTAGAATCATAGGTGATGTAATGGTCACAGTGCGGTAGATCGTAGGTTACAGTGCGGTAGATAGTAGGTTAGAATCATAGGTGGTGTAATGGTCACAGTGCAGTAGATCGTAGGTTAGAATCATAGGTGGTGTAATGGTAACAGTGCGGTAGATCGTAGGTTAGAATCGTAGGTGGTGTAATGGTTACAGTGCGGTAGATCGTAGGTTAGAATCATAGGTGGTGTAATGGTCACAGTGCAGTAGATCGTAGGTTAGAATCATAGGTGGTGTAATGGTAACAGTGCGGTAGATCGTAGGTTAGAATCGTAGGTGGTGTAATGGTTACAGTGCGGTAGATCGTAGGTTAGAATCATAGGTGGTGTAATGGTTACAGTGCGGTAGATCGTAGGTTAGAATCATGGGTGGTGTAATGGTTACAGTGCAGTAGATCGTAGGTTAGAATCATAGGTGGTGTAATGGTTACAGTGCGGTAGATCGTAGGTTAGAATCATAGGTGGTGTAATGGTGACAGTGCGGTAGATCGTAGGTTAGAATCATAGGTGGTGTAATGGTTACAATGCGGTAGATCGTAGGTTAGAATCATAGGTGGTGTAATGGTTACAGTGCGGTAGATCGTAGGTTAGAATCATGGGTGGTGTAACGGTTACAGTGCGGTAGTTCGTAGGTTAGAATCATATGTAATATAATGGTTACAGTGCGGTAGATAGTAGGTTAGAATCATAGGTGGTGTAATGGTTACAGTGCAGTAGATCGTAGGTTGGAATCATAGGTGGTGTAATGGTTACAGTGTGGTAGATCGTAGGATAGAATCATAGGTGGTGTAATGGTTACAGTGCGGTAGATCGTAGGTTAGAATCATAGGTGTTGTAATGGTAACAGTGTGGTAGATAGTAGGTTAGAATCATAGGTGATGTAATGGTTACAGTGCGGTAGATCGTAGGTTAGAATCATAGGTGGTATAATGGTTACAGTGCGGTAAATTGTAGGTTAGAATCATAGGTGGTGTAATGGTTACAGTGCGGTAGATCGTAGGTTAGAAACCTAATTGATGTAATGGTTACAGTGCGGTAGATCGAAGGTTAGAGTCATAGGTGATGTATGGTTACAGTGCGGTAGATAGTAGGTTAGAATCATAGGTGGTGTAATGGTTACAGTGCGGTAGATCGTAGGTTAGAATCATAGGTGGTGTAATGGTTACAGTGCGGTAGATCGTAGGTTAGAATCATAGGTGGTGTAATGGTTACAGTGCGGTAGATCGTAGGTTAGAATCATAGGTGGTGTAATGGTTACAGTGCGGTAGATCGTAGGTTAGAATCATAGGTGGTGTAATGGTTACAATGCGGTAGATCGTAGGTTAGAATCATAGGTTGTGTAATGTTTACAGTGCGGTAGATAGTAGGGTAGAATCATAGGTGGTGTAATGGTTACAGTGAGGTAGATAGTAGGTTAGAATCATAGGTGGTGTAATGGTTATAGTGCGGTAGATCGTAGGTTAGAATCATAGGTGATGTAATGGTTACAGTGCGGTAGATCGTAGGTTACAGTGCGGTAGATCGTGGGTTAGAATCATAGGTGGTGTAATGGTTACAGTGAGGTAGATAGTAGGTTAGAATCATAGGTGGTGTAATGGTTACAGTGCGGTAGTTCGTAGGTTAGAATCATATGTAATATAATGGTTACAGTGCGGTAGATAGTAGGTTAGAATCATAGGTGGTGTAATGGTTACAGTGCGGTAGATCGTAGGTTGGAATCATAGGTGGTGTAATGGTTACAGTGCGGTAAATTGTAGGTTAGAATCATAGGTGGTGTAATGGTTACAGTGCGGTAGATCGTAGGTTAGAAACCTAATTGATGTAATGGTTACAGTGCGGTAGATCGAAGGTTAGAGTCATAGGTGATGTAATGGTTACAGTGCGGTAGATCGTAGGTTAGAATCATAGGTGGTGTAATGGTTACAGTGCGGTAGATCGTAGGTTACAGTGCGGTAGATCGTGGGTTAGAATCATAGGTGGTGTAATGGTTACAGTGAGGTAGATAGTAGGTTAGAATCATAGGTGGTGTAATGGTTACAGTGCGGTAGATCGTAGGTTAGAATCATAGGTGGTGTAATGGTAACAGTGCGGTAGATCGTAGGTTAGAATCATAGGTGGTGTAATGGTTACAGTGCGGTAGATCGTAGGTTAGAATCATAGGTGGTGTAATGGTTACAGTGCGGTAGATCGTAGGTTAGAATCATAGGTGGTGTAATGGTTACAGTGCGGTAGATCGTAGGTTAGAATCCTAGGTGGTGTTATGGGTACAGTGCAATAGATCGTAGGTTAGAATCATAGGTGGTGTAATGGTTACAGTGCAGTAGATAGTAGGTTAGAATCATAGGTGGTGTAATGGTTACAGTGAGGTAGATCGTAGGTTAGAATCATAGGTGGTGTAATGGTAACAGTGCGGTATATCGTAGGTTAGAATCATAGGTGGTGTAATGGTTACAGTGCAGTAGATCGTAGGTTAGAATCATAGGTGGTGTAATGGTAACAGTGCGGTAGATCGTAGGTTAGAATCATAGGTGGTGTAATGGTTGCAGTGCAGTAGATCGTAGGTTAGAATCATAGGTGGTGTAATGTTTACAGTGCGGTAGATAGTAGGTTAGAATCATAAGTGGTGTAATGGTTACAATGCGGTAGATCGTAGGTTAGAATCATAGGTGGTGTAATGGTTACAGTGCAGTAGATCGTAGGTTAGAATCATAGGTGGTGTAATGGTTACAGTGCAGTAGATCGTAGGTTAGAATCATAGGTGGTGTAACGGTTACAGTGCGGTAGATCGTAGGTTAGAATCATAGGTGGTGTAATGGTGTCAGTGCGATAGATCGTAGGTTAGAATCATAGGTGGTGTAATGGTTACAGTGCGGTAGATCGTAGGTTAGAATCATAGGTGGTGTAATGGTTACAGTGCGGTAGATCGTAGGTTACAGTGAGGTAGATAGTAGGTTAGAATCATAGGTGATGTAATGGTTACAGTGAGGTAGATTGTAGGTTAGAATCATAGGTGGTGTAATGGTTACAGTGCAGTAGATCGTAGGTTAGAATCATAGGTGGTGTAATGGTTACAGTGCGGTAGATAGTAGGTTAGAATCATAGGTGGTGTAATGGTTACAGTGCGGTAGATAGTAGGTTAGAATCCTAATTGATGTAATGGTTACAGTGCGGTAGATCGTAGGTTAGAATCATAGGTGTTGTAATGGTTACAGTGCGGTAGATCGTAGGTTAGAATCATAGGTGGTGTAATGGTTACAGTGCGGTAAATTGTAGGTTAGAATCATAGGTGGTGTAATGGTTACAGTGCGGTAGATCGTAGGTTAGAAACCTAATTGATGTAATGGTTACAGTGCGGTAGATCGAAGGTTAGAGTCATAGGTGATGTAATGGTTACAGTGCGGTAGATAGTAGGTTAGAATCATAGGTGGTGTGATGGTTACAGTGCGGTAGATCGTAGGTTAGAATCATAGGTGGTCTAATGGTTACAGTGCGGTAGATCGTATGTTAGAATCATAGGTGGTGTAATGGTTACAGTGCGGTAGATCGTAGGTTAGAATCATAGGTGGTGTAATGGTTACAGTGCGGTAGATCGTAGGTTAGAATCATAGGTGGTGTAATGGTTACAATGCGGTAGATCGTAGGTTAGAATCATAGGTTGTGTAATGTTTACAGTGCGGTAGATAGTAGGGTAGAATCATAGGTGGTGTAATGGTTACAGTGAGGTAGATAGTAGGTTAGAATCATAGGTGGTGTAATGGTTATAGTGCGGTAGATCGTAGGTTAGAATCATAGGTGATGTAATGGTTACAGTGCGGTAGATCGTAGGTTACAGTGCGGTAGATCGTGGGTTAGAATCATAGGTGGTGTAATGGTTACAGTGAGGTAGATAGTAGGTTAGAATCATAGGTGGTGTAATGGTTACAGTGCGGTAGATCGTAGGTTAGAATCATAGGTGGTGTAATGGTAACAGTGCGGTAGATCGTAGGTTAGAATCATAGGTGGTGTAATGGTTACAGTGCGGTAGATCGTAGGTTAGAATCATAGGTGGTGTAATGGTTACAGTGCGGTAGATCGTAGGTTAGAATCATAGGTGGTGTAATGGTTACAGTGCGGTAGATCGTATGTTAGAATCCTAGGTGGTGTAATGGGTACAGTGCAATAGATCGTAGGTTAGAATCATAGGTGGTGTAATGGTTACAGTGCAGTAGATAGTAGGTTAGAATCATAGGTGGTGTAATGGTTACAGTGAGGTAGATCGTAGGTTAGAATCATAGGTGGTGTAATGGTAACAGTGCGGTATATCGTAGGTTAGAATCATAGGTGGTGTAATGGTTACAGTGCAGTAGATCGTAGGTTAGAATCATAGGTGGTGTAATGGTAACAGTGCGGTAGATCGTAGGTTAGAATCATAGGTGGTGTAATGGTTACAGTGCAGTAGATCGTAGGTTAGAATCATAGGTGGTATAATGTTTACAGTGCGGTAGATAGTAGGTTAGAATCATAGGTGGTGTAATGGTTACAATGCGGTAGATCGTAGGTTAGAATCATAGGAGGTGTAATGGTTACAGTGCAGTAGATCGTAGGTTAGAATCATAGGTGGTGTAATGGTTACAGTGCAGTAGATCGTAGGTTAGAATCATAGGTGGTGTAACGGTTACAGTGCGGTAGATCGTAGGTTAGAATCATAGGTGGTGTAATGGTTACAGTGCGATAGATCGTAGGTTAGAATCATAGGTGGTGTAATGGTTACAGTGCGGTAGATCGTAGGTTAGAATCATAGGTGGTGTAATGGTTACAGTGCGGTAGATCGTAGGTTACAGTGAGGTAGATAGTAGGTTAGAATCATAGGTGATGTAATGGTTACAGTGAGGTAGATTGTAGGTTAGAATCATAGGTGGTGTAATGGTTACAGTGCAGTAGATCGTAGGTTAGAATCATAGGTGGTGTAATGGTTACAGTGCGGTAGATAGTAGGTTAGAATAATAGGTGGTGTAATGGTTACAGTGCGGTAGATAGTAGGTTAGAATCCTAATTGATGTAATGGTTACAGTGCGGTAGATCGTAGGTTAGAATCATAGGTGTTGTAATGGTTACAGTGCGGTAGATCGTAGGTTAGAATCATAGGTGGTGTAATGGTTACAGTGCGGTAGATCGTAGGTTAGAATCATAGGTGATGTAATGGTTACAGTGCGGTGGATCGTAGGTTAGAATCATAGGTGGTGTAATGGTTACAGTGCGGTAGATCGTAGGTTAGAATCATAGGTGGTGTAATGGTTACAGTGCAGTAGATCGTAGGTTAGAATCATAGGTGGTGTAATGTTTACAGTTCGGTAGATAGTAGGTTAGAATCATAGGTGGTGTAATGGTTACCATGCGGTAGATCGTAGGTTAGAATCATAGGTGGTGTAATGGTTACAGTGCAGTAGATCGTAGGTTAGAATCATAGGTGGTGTAATGGTTACAGTGCGGTAGATCGTAGGTTAGAATCATAGGTGGTGTAATGTTTACAGTGCGGTAGATCGTAGGTTAGAATCATAGGTGGTGTAATGGTTACAGTGCGATAGATCGTAGGTTAGAATCATAGGTGGTGTAATGGTTACAGTGCGGTAGATCGTAGGTTAGAATCATAGGTGGTGTAATGGTTACAGTGCGGTAGATCGTAGGTTACAGTGAGGTAGATAGTAGGTTAGAATCATAGGTGATGTAATGGTTACGTGAGGTAGATTGTAGGTTAGAATCATAGGTGGTGTAATGGTTACAGTGCAGTAGATCGTAGGTTAGAATCATAGGTGGTGTAATGGTTACAGTGCGGTAGATAGTAGGTTAGAATCATAGGTGGTGTAATGGTTACAGTGCGGTAGATAGTAGGTTAGAATCCTAATTGATGTAATGGTTACAGTGCGGTAGATCGTAGGTTAGAATCATAGGTGTTGTAATGGTTACAGTGCGGTAGATCGTAGGTTAGAATCATAGGTGGTGTAATGGTTACAGTGCGGTAGATCGTATGTTAGAATCATAGGTGATGTAATGGTTACAGTGCGGTAGATCGTAGGTTAGAATCATAGGTGGTGTAATGGTTACAGTGCGGTAGATCGTAGGTTAGAATCATAGGTGGTGTAATGGTGACAGTGCGGTAGATCGTAAGTTAGGATCATAGATGGTGTAATGGTTAAAGTGCGGTAGATAGTAGGTTAGAATCATAGGTAGTGTAATGGTTACAGTGCGGTAGATCGTAGGTTACAGTGCGGTAGATTGTAGGTTAGAATCATAGGTGGTGTAATGGTAACAGTGCGGTAGATCGTAGGTTAGAATCATAGGTGGTGTAATGGTTACAGTGCGGTAGATCGTAGGTTAGAATCATAGGTGGTGTAATGGTTACAGTGCAGTAAATCGTAGGTTAGAATCATAGGTGGTGTAATGGTAACAGTGCGGTATATCGTAAGTAAGAATCATAGGTGGTGTAATGGTTACAGTGCGGTAGATAGTAGGTTAGAATCATAGGTGGTGTAATGGTTACAGTGCAGTAGATCGTAGGTTAGAATCATAGGTGGTGTATTGGTAACAGTGCGGTAGATCGTAGGATAGAATCATAGGTGGTGTAATGGTTACAGTGCGGTAGATCGTAGGTTAGAATCATAGGTGGTGTAACGGTTACAGTGCGGTAGTTCGTAGGTTAGAATCATATGTGATGTAATTGTTACAGTGCGGTAGATAGTAGGTTAGAATCATAGGTGGTGTAATGGTTACAGTGCGGTAGATCGTAGGTTAGATTCATGGGTGGTGTAATGGTTACAGTGCGATAGATCGTAGGTTAGAATCATAGGTGGTGTAATGGTTACAGTGCGGTATATCGATGGTTAGAATCATAGGTGGTGTAATGGTTACAGTGCGGTAGATCGTAGGTTAGAATCATAGGTGGTGTAATGGTTACAATGCGGTAGATCGTAGGTTAGAATCATAGGTGGTGTAATGGTTACAGTGCGGTAGATCGTAGGTTAGAATCATAGGTGGTGTAACGGTTACAGTGCGGTAGTTCGTAGGTTAGAATCATATGTGATGTAATTGTTACAGTGCGGTAGATAGTAGGTTAGAATCATAGGTGGTGTAATGGTTACAGTGCAGTAGATCGTAGGTTAGAATCATAGTTGGTGTAATGGTTACAGTGTGGTAGATCGTAGGATAGAATCATAGGTGGTGTAATGGTTACAGTGCGGTAGATCGTAGGTTAGAATCATAGGTGGTGTAATGGTAACAGTGTGGTAGATAGTAGGTTAGAATCATAGGTGATGTAATGGTTACAGTGACGTAGATCGTAGGTTAGAATCATAGGTGGTGTAATGGTTACAGTGCAGTAGATCGTAGGTTAGAATCATAGGTGGTGTAATGGTTACAGTGCGGTAAATTGTAGGTTAGAATCATAGGTGGTGTAATGGTTACAGTGCGGTAGATCGTAGGTTAGAATCCTAATTGATGTAATGGTTACAGTGCGGTAGATCGAAGGTTAGAATCATAGGTGATGTAATGGTTACAGTGCGGTAGATAGTAGGTTAGAATCATAGATAGTGTAATGGTTACAGTGCGGTAGATCGTAGGTTAGAATCATAGATGGTGTAATGGTTACAGTGCGGTAGATCGTAGGTTAGAATCATAGGTGGTGTAATGGTTACGGTGCGGTAGATCGTAGGTTAGAATCATAGGTGGTGTAATGGTTACAGTGCGGTAGATAGTAGGTTAGAATCATAGGTGGTGTAATGGTTACAATGCGGTAGATCGTAGGTTAGAATCATAGGTGGTGTAACGGTTACAGTGCGGTAGATCGTAGGTTAGAATCATAGGTGGTGTAATGGTTACAGTGCGGTAGATCGTAGGTTAGAATCATAGGTGGTGTAATGGTTACAGTGCGGTAGATCGTAGGTTAGAATCATAGGTGGTGTAATGGTTACAGTGCGGTAGATCGTAGATTACAGTGAGGTAGATAGTAGGTTAGAATCATAGGTGATGTAATGGTCACAGTGCGGTAGATCGTAGGTTACAGTGCGGTAGATAGTAGGTTAGAATCATAGGTGGTGTAATGGTTACAGTGCAGTAGATCGTAGGTTAGAATCATGGGTGGTGTAATGGTTACAGTGCGGTAGATCGTAGGTTAGAATCATAGGTGGTGCAATGGTTACAGTGCGGTAGATCGTAAGTCAGAATCATAGGTGGTGTAACGGTTACAGTGCGGTAGATCGTAGGTTAGAATCATAGGTGATGTAATGGTTACAGTGCGGTAGATAGTAGGTTAGAATCATAGGTGGTGTAATGGTTACAGTGAGGTAGATCATAGGTTAGAATCATAGGTGGTGTAATGGTTACAGTGCGGTAGATCGTAGGTTAGAATCATAGGTGGTGTAATGGTTACAGTGTGGTAGATAGTAGGTTAGAATCATAGGTGATTTAATGGTTACAGTGAGGTAGATCGTAGGCTAGAATCATAGGTGGTGTAATGGTTACAGTGCGGTAGATCGTAGGTTAGAATCATGGGTGGTGTAATGGTTACAGTGCGGTAGATCGTAGGTTAGAATCATAGGTGGTGTAATGGTTACACTGCGGTAGATCGTAGGTTAGAATCCTAATTGATGTAATGGTTACAGTGCGGTAGATCGTAGGTTAGAATCATAGGTGGTGTAATGGTTACAGTGCGGTAGATAGTAGGTTAGAATCATAGGTGGTGTAATGGTTACAGTGCGGTAGATCGTAGGTTAGAATCATAGGTGATGTAATGGTTACAGTGCGGTAGATCGTAGGTTAGAATCATAGGTGGTGTAATGGTTACAGTGCGGTAGATCGTAGGTTAGAATCATAGGTGGTGTAATGGTTACAGTGCGGTAGATCGTAGGTTAGAATCATAGGTGGTGTAATGGTTACAGTGCGGTAGATCGTAGGTTAGAATCATAGGTGGTGTAATGGTTACAGTGCGGTAGATCGTAGGTTAGAATCATAGGTGGTGTAATGGTTACAGTGCGGTAGATCGTAGGTTAGAATCATAGGTGGTGTAATGGTTACAGTGCGGTAGATCGTAGGTTAGAATCATAGGTGGTGTAATGGTTACAGTGCGGTAGATAGTAGGCTAGAATCATAGGTGGTGTAATGGTTACAGTGAGGTAGATCGTAGGTTAGAATCATAGGTGGTGTAATGGTTACAGTGCGGTAGATCGTAGGTTAGAATCATAGGTGATGTAATGGTTACAGTGCGGTAGATCGCAGGTTACAGTGCGGTAGATCGTAGGTTAGAATCATAGGTGGTGTAATGGTAACAGTGCGGTATATCGTAGGTTAGAATCATAGGTGGTGTAATGGTAACAGTGCGGTATATCGTAGGTTAGAATCATAGGTGGTGTAATGGTTACAGTGCGGTAGATCGTAGGTTAGAATCATAGGTGGTGTAATGGTTACAGTGCAGTAGATCGTAGGTTAGAATCATAGGTGGTGTAATGGTAACAGTGCGGTAGATCGTAGGTTAGAATCATAGGTGGTGTAATGGTTACAGTGCGGTAGAACGTAGGTTAGAATCATAGGTGGTGTAATGGTTACAGTGCAGTAGATCGTAGGATAGAATCATAGGTGGTGTAATGGTAACAGTGCGGTAGATCGTAGGTTAGAATCATAGGTGGTGTAATGGTTACAGTGCGATAGATTGTAGGTTAGAATCATAGGTGGTGTAATGGTTACAGTGCGGTAGATCGTAGGTTAGAATCATAGGTGGTGTAATGGTTACAGTGCGGTAGATCGTAGGTTAGAATCATAGGTGGTGTAATGGTTACAGTGCGGTAGATCGTAGGTTAGAATCATAGGTGGTGTAATGGTTACAGTGCGGTAGATCGTAGGCTAGAATCATAGGTGATGTAATGGTTACAGTGCGGTAGATCGTAGGTTAGAATCCTAGGTGGTGTAATGGTTACAGTGCCGTAGATCGTAGGTTAGAATCATAGGTGGTGTAATGGTTACAGTGCGGTAGATAGTAGGTTAGAATCGTGGTTGGGCCTGGTGTAATGGTTACAGTGCGGTATATCGTAGGTTAGAATCATAGGTGGTGTAATGGTTACAGTGCGGTAGATCGTAGGTTAGAATCCTATGTGATGTAATGGTTACAGTGCGGTAGATCGTAGGTTACGGTGCGGTAGATAGTAGGTTAGAATCATAGGTGGTGTAATGGTTACAGTGCGGTAGATCGTAGGTTAGAATCATAGGTGGTGTAATCGTTACAGTGCGGTAGATAGTAGGTTAGAATCATAGGTGGTGTAATGGTTACAGTGCAGTAGATCGTAGGTTAGAATCATAGGTGGTGTAATGGTAACAGTGCGGTAGATCGTAGGTTAGAATCATAGGTGATGTAATGGTTACAGTGCGGTAGATCGTAGGTTACAGTGCGGTAGATAGTAGGTTAGAATCATAGGTGGTGTAATGGTTACAGTGCGGTAGATCGTAGTATCATAGGTGGTGTAATGGTTACAGTGCAGTAGATCGTAGGTTAGAATCATAGGTGGTGTAATGGTTACAGTGCGGTAGATCGTAGGTTAGAATCATAGGTGGTGTAATGGTAACAGTGCGGTAGATCGTAGGTTAGAATCATATGTGGTGTAATGGTTACAGTGCGGTAGATAGTAGGTTAGAATCATAGGTGATGTAATGGTTACAATGCGGTAGATCGTAGGTTAGAATCATAGTTGGTGTAATGGTTACAGTGCGGTAGATCGTAGGTTAGAATCATAGGTGGTGTAATGGTTACAATGCGGTAGATAGTAGGTTAGAATCATAGGTGGTGTAATGGTTACAGTGCGGTAGATCGTAGGTTAGAATCATAGGTGGTGTAATGGTAACAGTGCGGTAGATCGTAGCTTAGAATCATAGGCGGTGTAATGGTTACAATGCGATAGATTGTAGGTTAGAATCATAGGTGGTGTAATGGTCACAGTGCGGTAGATCGTAGGTTAGAATCATAGGTGGTGTAATGGTTACAGTGCGGTAGATCGTAGCTTAGAATCATAGGTGGTGTAATGGCTACAGTGCAGTAGATCGTAGGTTAGAATCATACGTGGTGTAATGGTTACAGTGCGGTATATCGTAGGTTAGAATCATAGGTGGTGTAATGGTTACAGTGCGGTAGATCGTAGGTTAGAATCATAGTTGGTGTAATGGTTACAGTGCGGTAGATCGTTGGTTACAATGATGTAGATAGTAGGTTAGAATCATAGGTGGTGTAATGGTTACAGTGCGGTAGATCGTAGGTTAGAATCATAGGTGATGTAATGGTTACAGTGCGGTATATCGTAGGTTACAGTGCGGTAGATAGTAGGTTAGAATCATAGGTGGTGTAATGGTTACAGTGCGATAGATCGTAGGTTAGAATCATAGGTGATGTAATGGTTACAGTGCGTAGATCGTAGGCTAGAATCATAGGTGGTGTAATGGTTACAGTGCGATAGATCGTAGGTTAGAATCATAGGTGGTGAAATGGTTACAGTGCGGTAGATCGTAGGTTAGAATCATAGGTGGTGTAATGGTTACAGTGCGATAGATCGTAGGTTAGAATCATAGGTGGTGTAATAGTTACAGTGCGATAGATCGTAGGTTAGAATCATATGTGGTGTAATGGTTACAGTGCGGTAGATCGTAGGTTAGAATCATAGGTTGTGTAATGGTTACAGTGCGGTAGATCGTAGGTTAGAATCATAGGTGGTGTAATGGTTACAGTGCGGTAGATCGTAGGTTAGAATTATAGGTGATGTAATGGTTACAGTGCGGTAGATCGTAAGTTAGAATCATAGGTGGTGTAATGGTTACAGTGCGGTAGATCGTAGGTTAGAATCATAGGTGGTGTAATGGTTACAGTGCGGTAGATCGTAGGTTATAATCCTAGGTGATGTAATGGTTACAGTGCGGTAGTAGATCGTAGGTTAGAATTCTAGGTGATGTAATGGTTACAGTGCGGTAGATCGTAGGTTAGAATCATAGGTGGTGTAATGGTTACAGTGCGGTAGATCGTAGGTTAGAATCATAGGTGGTGTAATGGTTACAGTGCGGTAGATCGTAGGTTAGAATCATAGGTGGTGTAATGGTTACAGTGCGGTAGATCGTAGGTTAGAATCATAGGTGGTGTAATGGTTACAGTGCGATAGATCGTAGGTTAGAATCATAGGTGGTGTAATGGTTACAGTGCGATAGATCATAGGTTAGAATCATAGGTGGTGTAATGGTTACAGTGCGGTAGATCGTAGGTTAGAATCATAGGTGGTGTAATGGTTACAGTGCGGTAGATCGTAGGTTAGAATCATAGGTGGTGTAATGGTTACAGTGCGATAGATCGTAGGTTAGAATCATAGGTGGTGTAATGGTTACAGTGCGGTAGATCGTAGGTTAGAATCATAGGTGGTGTAATGGTTACAGTGCGGTAGATCGTAGGTTAGAATCATAGGTGGTGTAACGGTTACAGTGCGGTAGATCGTAGGTTAGAATCATAGGTGATGTAATGGTTACAGTGCGGTAGATAGTAGGTTAGAATCATAGGTGGTGTAATGGTTACAGTGAGGTAGATCATAGGTTAGAATCATAGGTGGTGTAATGGTTACAGTGCGGTAGATCGTAGGTTAGAATCATAGGTGGTGTAATGGTTACAGTGTGGTAGATAGTAGGTTAGAATCATAGGTGATTTAATGGTTACAGTGAGGTAGATCGTAGGCTAGAATCATAGGTGGTGTAATGGTTACAGTGCGGTAGATCGTAGGTTAGAATCATAGGTGGTGTAATGGTTACACTGCGGTAGATCGTAGGTTAGAATCCTAATTGATGTAATGGTTACAGTGCGGTAGATCGTAGGTTAGAATCATAGGTGGTGTAATGGTTTCAGTGCGGTAGATAGTAGGTTAGAATCATAGGTGGTGTAATGGTTACAGTGCGGTAGATCGTAGGTTAGAATCATAGGTGATGTAATGGTTACAGTGCGGTAGATCGTAGGTTAGAATCATAGGTGGTGTAATGGTTACAGTGCGGTAGATCGTAGGTTAGAATCATAGGTGGTGTAATGGTTACAGTGCGGTAGATCGTAGGTTAGAATCATAGGTGGTGTAATGGTTACAGTGCGGTAGATCGTAGGTTAGAATCATAGGTGGTGTAATGGTTACAGTGCGGTAGATCGTAGGTTAGAATCATAGGTGGTGTAATGGTTACAGTGCGGTAGATCGTAGGTTAGAATCATAGGTGGTGTAATGGTTACAGTGCGGTAGATCGTAGGTTAGAATCATAGTTGGTGTAATGGTTACAGTGCGGTAGATCGTTGGTTACAATGATGTAGATAGTAGGTTAGAATCATAGGTGGTGTAATGGTTACAGTGCGGTAGATCGTAGGTTAGAATCATAGGTGATGTAATGGTTACAGTGCGGTAGATCGTAGGTTACGGTGCGGTAGATAGTAGGTTAGAATCATAGGTGGTGTAATGGTTACAGTGCGGTAGATCGTAGGTTAGAATCATAGGTGGTGTAATCGTTACAGTGCGGTAGATAGTAGGTTAGAATCATAGGTGGTGTAATGGTTACAGTGCAGTAGATCGTAGGTTAGAATCATAGGTGGTGTAATGGTAACAGTGCGGTAGATCGTAGGTTAGAATCATAGGTGATGTAATGGTTACAGTGCGGTAGATCGTAGGTTACAGTGCGGTAGATAGTAGGTTAGAATCATAGGTGGTGTAATGGTTACAGTGCGGTAGATCGTAGTATCATAGGTGGTGTAATGGTTACAGTGCGGTAGATCGTAGGTTAGAATCATAGGTGGTGTAATGGTTACAGTGCGGTAGATCGTAGGTTAGAATCATAGGTGGTGTAATGGTAACAGTGCGGTAGATCGTAGGTTAGAATCATATGTGGTGTAATGGTTACAGTGCGGTAGATAGTAGGTTAGAATCATAGGTGATGTAATGGTTACAATGCGGTAGATCGTAGGTTAGAATCATAGTTGGTGTAATGGTTACAGTGCGGTAGATCGTAGGTTAGAATCATAGGTGGTGTAATGGTAACAGTGCGGTAGATCGTAGCTTAGAATCATAGGCGGTGTAATGGTTACAATGCGATAGATTGTAGGTTAGAATCATAGGTGGTGTAATGGTCACAGTGCGGTAGATCGTAGGTTAGAATCATAGGTGGTGTAATGGTTACAGTGCGGTAGATCGTAGCTTAGAATCATAGGTGGTGTAATGGCTACAGTGCAGTAGATCGTAGGTTAGAATCATACGTGGTGTAATGGTTACAGTGCGGTATATCGTAGGTGTGAATCATAGGTGGTGTAATGGTTACAGTGCGGTAGATCGTAGGTTAGAATCATAGTTGGTGTAATGGTTACAGTGCGGTAGATCGTTGGTTACAATGATGTAGATAGTAGGTTAGAATCATAGGTGGTGTAATGGTTACAGTGCGGTAGATCGTAGGTTAGAATCATAGGTGATGTAATGGTTACAGTGCGGTATATCGTAGGTTACAGTGCGGTAGATAGTAGGTTAGAATCATAGGTGGTGTAATGGTTACAGTGCGATAGATCGTAGGTTAGAATCATAGGTGATGTAATGGTTACAGTGCGTAGATCGTAGGCTAGAATCATAGGTGGTGTAATGGTTACAGTGCGATAGATCGTAGGTTAGAATCATAGGTGGTGAAATGGTTACAGTGCGGTAGATCGTAGGTTAGAATCATAGGTGGTGTAATGGTTACAGTGCGATAGATCGTAGGTTAGAATCATAGGTGGTGTAATAGTTACAGTGCGATAGATCGTAGGTTAGAATCATATGTGGTGTAATGGTTACAGTGCGGTAGATCGTAGGTTAGAATCATAGGTGGTGTAATGGTTACAGTGCGGTAGATCGTAGGTTAGAATCATAGGTGGTGTAATGGTTACAGTGCGGTAGATCGTAGGTTAGAATTATAGGTGATGTAATGGTTACAGTGCGGTAGATCGTAAGTTAGAATCATAGGTGGTGTAATGGTTACAGTGCGGTAGATCGTAGGTTAGAATCATAGGTGGTGTAATGGTTACAGTGCGGTAGATCGTAGGTTATAATCCTAGGTGATGTAATGGTTACAGTGCGGTAGTAGATCGTAGGTTAGAATTCTAGGTGATGTAATGGTTACAGTGCGGTAGATCGTAGGTTAGAATCATAGGTGGTGTAATGGTTACAGTGCGGTAGATCGTAGGTTAGAATCATAGGTGGTGTAATGGTTACAGTGCGGTAGATCGTAGGTTAGAATCATAGGTGGTGTAATGGTTACAGTGCGGTAGATCGTAGGTTAGAATCATAGGTGGTGTAATGGTTACAGTGCGATAGATCGTAGGTTAGAATCATAGGTGGTGTAATGGTTACAGTGCGATAGATCATAGGTTAGAATCATAGGTGGTGTAATGGTTACAGTGCGGTAGATCGTAGGTTAGAATCATAGGTGGTGTAATGGTTACAGTGCGGTAGATCGTAGGTTAGAATCATAGGTGGTGTAATGGTTACAGTGCGATAGATCGTAGGTTAGAATCATAGGTGGTGTAATGGTTACAGTGCGGTAGATCGTAGGTTAGAATCATAGGTGGTGTAATGGTTACAGTGCGGTAGATCGTAGGTTAGAATCATAGGTGGTGTAACGGTTACAGTGCGGTAGATCGTAGGTTAGAATCATAGGTGATGTAATGGTTACAGTGCGGTAGATAGTAGGTTAGAATCATAGGTGGTGTAATGGTTACAGTGAGGTAGATCATAGGTTAGAATCATAGGTGGTGTAATGGTTACAGTGCGGTAGATCGTAGGTTAGAATCATAGGTGGTGTAATGGTTACAGTGTGGTAGATAGTAGGTTAGAATCATAGGTGATTTAATGGTTACAGTGAGGTAGATCGTAGGCTAGAATCATAGGTGGTGTAATGGTTACAGTGCGGTAGATCGTAGGTTAGAATCATAGGTGGTGTAATGGTTACACTGCGGTAGATCGTAGGTTAGAATCCTAATTGATGTAATGGTTACAGTGCGGTAGATCGTAGGTTAGAATCATAGGTGGTGTAATGGTTTCAGTGCGGTAGATAGTAGGTTAGAATCATAGGTGGTGTAATGGTTACAGTGCGGTAGATCGTAGGTTAGAATCATAGGTGATGTAATGGTTACAGTGCGGTAGATCGTAGGTTAGAATCATAGGTGGTGTAATGGTTACAGTGCGGTAGATCGTAGGTTAGAATCATAGGTGGTGTAATGGTTACAGTGCGGTAGATCGTAGGTTAGAATCATAGGTGGTGTAATGGTTACAGTGCGGTAGATCGTAGGTTAGAATCATAGGTGGTGTAATGGTTACAGTGCGGTAGATCGTAGGTTAGAATCATAGGTGGTGTAATGGTTACAGTGCGGTAGATCGTAGGTTAGAATCATAGGTGGTGTAATGGTTACAGTGCGGTAGATCGTAGGTTAGAATCATAGTTGGTGTAATGGTTACAGTGCGGTAGATCGTTGGTTACAATGATGTAGATAGTAGGTTAGAATCATAGGTGGTGTAATGGTTACAGTGCGGTAGATCGTAGGTTAGAATCATAGGTGATGTAATGGTTACAGTGCGGTATATCGTAGGTTACAGTGCGGTAGATAGTAGGTTAGAATCATAGGTGGTGTAATGGTTACAGTGCGATAGATCGTAGGTTAGAATCATAGGTGATGTAATGGTTACAGTGCGTAGATCGTAGGCTAGAATCATAGGTGGTGTAATGGTTACAGTGCGATAGATCGTAGGTTAGAATCATAGGTGGTGAAATGGTTACAGTGCGGTAGATCGTAGGTTAGAATCATAGGTGGTGTAATGGTTACAGTGCGATAGATCGTAGGTTAGAATCATAGGTGGTGTAATAGTTACAGTGCGATAGATCGTAGGTTAGAATCATATGTGGTGTAATGGTTACAGTGCGGTAGATCGTAGGTTAGAATCATAGGTGGTGTAATGGTTACAGTGCGGTAGATCGTAGGTTAGAATCATAGGTGGTGTAATGGTTACAGTGCGGTAGATCGTAGGTTAGAATTATAGGTGATGTAATGGTTACAGTGCGGTAGATCGTAAGTTAGAATCATAGGTGGTGTAATGGTTACAGTGCGGTAGATCGTAGGTTAGAATCATAGGTGGTGTAATGGTTACAGTGCGGTAGATCGTAGGTTATAATCCTAGGTGATGTAATGGTTACAGTGCGGTAGTAGATCGTAGGTTAGAATTCTAGGTGATGTAATGGTTACAGTGCGGTAGATCGTAGGTTAGAATCATAGGTGGTGTAATGGTTACAGTGCGGTAGATCGTAGGTTAGAATCATAGGTGGTGTAATGGTTACAGTGCGGTAGATCGTAGGTTAGAATCATAGGTGGTGTAATGGTTACAGTGCGGTAGATCGTAGGTTAGAATCATAGGTGGTGTAATGGTTACAGTGCGATAGATCGTAGGTTAGAATCATAGGTGGTGTAATGGTTACAGTGCGATAGATCATAGGTTAGAATCATAGGTGGTGTAATGGTTACAGTGCGGTAGATCGTAGGTTAGAATCATAGGTGGTGTAATGGTTACAGTGCGATAGATCGTAGGTTAGAATCATAGGTGGTGTAATGGTTACAGTGCGGTAGATCGTAGGTTAGAATCATAGGTGGTGTAATGGTTACAGTGCGGTAGATCGTAGGTTAGAATCATAGGTGGTGTAACGGTTACAGTGCGGTAGATCGTAGGTTAGAATCATAGGTGATGTAATGGTTACAGTGCGGTAGATAGTAGGTTAGAATCATAGGTGGTGTAATGGTTACAGTGAGGTAGATCATAGGTTAGAATCATAGGTGGTGTAATGGTTACAGTGCGGTAGATCGTAGGTTAGAATCATAGGTGGTGTAATGGTTACAGTGTGGTAGATAGTAGGTTAGAATCATAGGTGATTTAATGGTTACAGTGAGGTAGATCGTAGGCTAGAATCATAGGTGGTGTAATGGTTACAGTGCGGTAGATCGTAGGTTAGAATCATGGGTGGTGTAATGGTTACAGTGCGGTAGATCGTAGGTTAGAATCATAGGTGGTGTAATGGTTACACTGCGGTAGATCGTAGGTTAGAATCCTAATTGATGTAATGGTTACAGTGCGGTAGATCGTAGGTTAGAATCATAGGTGGTGTAATGGTTTCAGTGCGGTAGATAGTAGGTTAGAATCATAGGTGGTGTAATGGTTACAGTGCGGTAGATCGTAGGTTAGAATCATAGGTGATGTAATGGTTACAGTGCGGTAGATCGTAGGTTAGAATCATAGGTGGTGTAAAGGTTACAGTGCGGTAGATCGTAGGTTAGAATCATAGGTGGTGTAATGGTTACAGTGCGGTAGATCGTAGGTTAGAATCATAGGTGGTGTAATGGTTACAGTGCGGTAGATCGTAGGTTAGAATCATAGGTGGTGTAATGGTTACAGTGCGGTAGATCGTAGGTTAGAATCATAGGTGGTGTAATGGTTACAGTGCGGTAGATCGTAGGTTAGAATCATAGGTGGTGTAATGGTTACAGTGCGGTAGATCGTAGGTTAGAATCATAGGTGGTGTAATGGTTACAGTGCGGTAGATCGTAGGTTAGAATCATAGGTGATGTAATGGTTACAGTGCGGTAGATCGCAGGTTACAGTGCGGTAGATCGTAGGTTAGAATCATAGGTGGTGTAATGGTAACAGTGCGGTATATCGTAGGTTAGAATCATAGGTGGTGTAATGGTAACAGTGCGGTATATCGTAGGTTAGAATCATAGGTGGTGTAATGGTTACAGTGCGGTAGATCGTAGGTTAGAATCATAGGTGGTGTAATGGTTACAGTGCAGTAGATCGTAGGTTAGAATCATAGGTGGTGTAATGGTAATAGTGCCGTAGATCGTAGGTTAGAATCATAGGTGGTGTAATGGTTACAGTGCGGTAGAACGTAGGTTAGAATCATAGGTGGTGTAATGGTTACAGTGCAGTAGATCGTAGGTTAGAATCATAGGTGGTGTAATGGTAACAGTGCGGTAGATCGTAGGTTAGAATCATAGGTGGTGTAATGGTTACAGTGCGATAGATCGTAGGTTAGAATCATAGGTGGTGTAATGGTTACAGTGCGGTAGATCGTAGGTTAGAATCATAGGTGGTGTAATGGTTACAGTGCGGTAGATCGTAGGTTAGAATCATAGGTGGTGTAATGGTTACAGTGCGGTAGATCGTAGGTTAGAATCATAGGTGGTGTAATGGTTACAGTGCGGTAGATCGTAGGCTAGAATCATAGGTGATGTAATGGTTACAGTGCGGTAGATCGTAGGTTAGAATCCTAGGTGGTGTAATGGTTACAGTGCGGTAGATCGTAGGTTAGAATCATAGGTGGTGTAATGGTTACAGTGCGGTAGATAGTAGGTTAGAATCCTGGTTGGGCCTGGTGTAATGGTTACAGTGCGGTATATCGTAGGTTAGAATCATAGGTGGTGTAATGGTTACAATGCGGTAGATCGTAGGTTAGAAACCTATGTGATGTAATGGTTACAGTGCGGTAGATCGGAGGTTACGGTGCGGTAGATAGTAGGTTAGAATCATAGGTGGTGTAATGGTTACAGTGCGGTAGATCGTGGGTTAGAATCATAGGTGGTGTAATCGTTACAGTGCGGTAGATAGTAGGTTAGAATCATAGGTGGTGTAATGGTTACAGTGCAGTAGATCGTAGGTTAGAATCATAGGTGGTGTAATGGTAACAGTGCGGTAGATCGTAGGTTAGAATCATAGGTGATGTAATGGTTACAGTGCTGTAGATCGTAGGTTACAGTGCGGTAGATAGTAGGTTAGAATCATAGGTGGTGTAATGGTTACAGTGCGGTAGATCGTAGTATCATAGGTGGTGTAATGGTTACAGTGCGGTAGATCGTAGGTTAGAATCATAGGTGGTGTAATGGTTACAGTGCGGTAGATCGTAGGTTAGAATCATAGGTGGTGTAATGGTAACAGTGCGGTAGATCGTAGGTTAGAATCATAGGTGGTGTAATGGTTACAGTGCGGTAGATAGTAGGTTAGAATCATAGGTGATGTAATGGTTACAATGCGGTAGATCGTAGGTTAGAATCATAGTTGGTGTAATGGTTACAGTGCGGTAGATCGTAGGTTAGAATCATAGGTGGTGTAATGGTTACAATGCGGTAGATAGTAGGTTAGAATCATAGGTGGTGTAATGGTTACAGTGCGGTAGATCGTAGGTTAGAATCATAGGTGGTGTAATGGTAACAGTGCGGTAGATCGTAGCTTAGAATCATAGGCGGTGTAATGGTTACAATGCGGTAGATTGTAGGTTAGAATCATAGGTGGTGTAATGGTCACAGTGCGGTAGATCGTAGGTTAGAATCATAGGTGGTGTAATGGTTACAGTGCGGTAGATCGTAGCTTAGAATCATAGGTGGTGTAATGGCTACAGTGCAGTAGATCGTAGGTTAGAATCATAGGTGGTGTAATGGTTACAGTGCGGTATATCGTAGGTTAGAATCATAGGTGGTGTAATGGTTACAGTGCGGTAGATCGTAGGTTAGAATCATAGTTGGTGTAATGGTTACAGTGCGGTAGATCGTTGGTTACAATGATGTAGATAGTAGGTTAGAATCATAGGTGGTGTAATGGTTACAGTGCGGTAGATCGTAGGTTAGAATCATAGGTGATGTAATGGTTACAGTGCGGTATATCGTAGGTTACAGTGCGGTAGATAGTAGGTTAGAATCATAGGTGGTGTAATGGTTACAGTGCGATAGATCGTAGGTTAGAATCATAGGTGATGTAATGGTTACAGTGCGTAGATCGTAGGCTAGAATCATAGGTGGTGTAATGGTTACAGTGCGATAGATAGTAGGTTAGAATCATAGGTGGTGTAATGGTTACAGTGCAGTAGATCGTAGGTTAGAATCATAGGTGGTGTAATGGTAACAGTGCGGTAGATAGTAGGTTAGAATCATAGGTGATGTAATGGTTACAGTGCGGTAGATCGTAGGTTACAGTGCGGTAGATAGTAGGTTAGAATCATAGGTGGTGTAATGGTTACAGTGCGGTAGATCGTAGTATCATAGGCGGTGTAATGGTTACAGTGCGGTAGATCGTAGGTTAGAATCATAGGTGGTGTAATGGTTACAGTGCGGTAGATAGTAGGTTAGAATCATAGGTGATGTAATGGTTACAATGCGGTAGATCGTAGGTTAGAATCATAGTTGGTGTAATGGTTACAGTGCGGTAGATCGTAGGTTAGAATCATAGGTGGTGTAATGGTTACAATGCGGTAGATAGTAGGTTAGAATCATAGGTGGTGTAATGGTTACAGTGCGGTAGATCGTAGGTTAGAATCATAGGTGGTGTAATGGTAACAGTGCGGTAGATCGTAGCTTAGAATCATAGGCGGTGTAATGGTTACAATGCGGTAGATTGTAGGTTAGAATCATAGGTGGTGTAATGGTCACAGTGCGGTAGATCGTAGGTTAGAATCATAGGTGGTGTAATGGTTACAGTGCGGTAGATCGTAGCTTAGAATCATAGGTGGTGTAATGGCTACAGTGCAGTAGATCGTAGGTTAGAATCATAGGTGGTGTAATGGTTACAGTGCGGTATATCGTAGGTTAGAATCATAGGTGGTGTAATGGTTACAGTGCGGTAGATCGTAGGTTAGAATCATAGTTGGTGTAATGGTTACAGTGCGGTAGATCGTTGGTTACAATGATGTAGATAGTAGGTTAGAATCATAGGTGGTGTAATGGTTACAGTGCGGTAGATCGTAGGTTAGAATCATAGGTGATGTAATGGTTACAGTGCGGTATATCGTAGGTTACAGTGCGGTAGATAGTAGGTTAGAATCATAGGTGGTGTAATGGTTACAGTGCGATAGATCGTAGGTTAGAATCATAGGTGATGTAATGGTTACAGTGCGTAGATCGTAGGCTAGAATCATAGGTGGTGTAATGGTTACAGTGCGATAGATCGTAGGTTAAAATCATAGGTGGTGAAATGGTTACAGTGCGGTAGATCGTAGGTTAGAATCATAGGTGGTGTAATGGTTACAGTGCGATAGATCGTAGGTTAGAATCATAGGTGGTGTAATAGTTACAGTGCGATAGATCGTAGGTTAGAATCATATGTGGTGTAATGGTTACAGTGCGGTAGATCGTAGGTTAGAATCATAGGTGGTGTAATGGTTACAGTGCGGTAGATCGTAGGTTAGAATCATTGGTGGTGTAATGGTTACAGTGCGGTAGATCGTAGGTTAGAATTATAGGTGATGTAATGGTTACAGTGCGGTAGATCGTAAGTTAGAATCATAGGTGGTGTAATGGTTACAGTGCGGTAGATCGTAGGTTAGAATCATAGGTGGTGTAATGGTTACAGTGCGGTAGATCGTAGGTTATAATCCTAGGTGATGTAATGGTTACAGTGCGGTAGTAGATCGTAGGTTAGAATTCTAGGTGATGTAATGGTTACAGTGCGGTAGATCGTAGGTTAGAATCATAGGTGGTGTAATGGTTACAGTGCGATAGATCGTAGGTTAGAATCATAGGTGGTGTAATGGTTACAGTGCGATAGATCATAGGTTAGAATCATAGGTGGTGTAATGGTTACAGTGCGGTAGATCGTAGGTTAGAATCATAGGTGGTGTAATGGTTACAGTGCGGTAGATCGTAGGTTAGAATCATAGGTGGTGTAATGGTTACAGTGCGATAGATCGTAGGTTAGAATCATAGGTGGTGTAATGGTTACAGTGCGATAGATCATAGGTTAGAATCATAGGTGGTGTAATGGTTACAGTGCGGTAGATCGTAGGTTAGAATCATAGGTGGTGTAATGGTTACAGTGTGGTAGATCGTAGGTTAGAATCATAGGTGATGTAATAGTTACAGTGCGGTAGATCGTAAGTTAGAATCATAGGTGGTGTAATGGTTACAGTGCGGTAGATCGTAGGTTATAATCCTAGGTGATGTAATGGTTACAGTGCGGTAGATCGTAGGTTAGAATCCTAGGTGATGTATGGTTACAGTGCGGTAGATCGTAGGTTATAATCATAGGTGGTGTAATGGTTACAGTGCAGTAGATCGTAGGTTAGAATCATAGGTGGTGTAATGGTTACAGTGCGGTAGATCGTAGGTTAGAATCATAGGTGGTGTAATGGTTACAGTGCGGTAGATCGTAGGTTAGAATCATAGGTGGTGTAATGGTTAGTGCGGTAGATCGTAGGTTAGAATCATAGGTGGTGTAATGGTTAGTGCCGTAGATCGTAGGTTAGAATCCTAGTTGATGGTTACAGTGTGGTAGATCGTAGGTTAGAATCCTGGTTGATGGCTACAGTACGGTAGATCGTAGGTTAGAATCGTGGTTGGGACTGGTGTAATGGTTACAGTGCGGTAGATCGTAGGTTCGAATCCTGGATGGGCCTTGTGTAATGGTTACAGTGCGGTAGATCGTAGGTTAGAATCCTGGTTGGGCCTGGTGTAATGGATACAGTGCGGTAGAACGTAGGTTATAATCCTGGTTGGGCCTGGGGTAATGATTACATTGTGGTAGATCGTAGGTTACAGTGCGGTATATCGTAGGTTAGAATCCTGCTTGGGCCTGGTATAATGGTTACAGTGTGGTAGATCGTAAGTTACAGTGCGGTAGATCGTAGGTTACAGTGCGGTAGATCGTAGGTTCCAGTGCGGTAGATCGTAGGTTATAATCCTGGTTGGCCCAAACCAAAGACAAAAATTGTATTTACTGCGTATCCGCTGAGAACGCAGCGTTAATGAGTTAAGAGAAAAGACTGGTTGGCTCGGAATCAGGGTAATGTATCCCAGTGGAGCGACATGTCTGTCCGTGAACTGTTGCTTCAGTGAACTAGCACTATAAATATCGGGGCCGTTGTGGTCGTGATCGTATGGTAGTTGGATTTACAACTATCTGTCCAATCAGTGCCTATCACCACTAAAGTTGTGAGTTTGAATCCCGCTCATGGCGAGGTGTACCCAATACAACATTAGGTGACCCTTCGGTTTCCTCCACCAATAAAACTGACCGCCACGATATAGCTGAAATATTGTTGAAAGTTGCTTTAACCCTCTTAATGCCAAGGCGACATATGTGTCGTCCGAAAGTCGAATGCCAATGCGACATATATGTCATTTATCAAAACAAATTATATATATTTATTGTTGTTGTCTCTAATTGCAAATATATTTGTTTCGGTTTCATAATGTTTTGATCAAAGTCTAAAGTACATCGCTGAGATGATGTGACGTAGAATTTATTGACGTCACAATATAAAATATGACGTCAACGTGACGTCATGATTGATAGGGTTGCGTGTACTATTGCACCTGCAATGTCGTCAACGGAAGACGAAAGCGACATAAACTGTCCCCGAACACTGCATCAGGAGATTCTGACAGTGATGTCGATTCCGATATTCCAAGACATAACACAAGAGGGCCATGGTTTACAGTAACTAGTGTCCAGAGCCAAACTCTTTCAATATTGCAAGACTACCTAAATTTACTGAGAGTTGTGCACACCTTTTGATTATTTCAATAGATTTGTCAATGAAGAAGACCAAAGTTTATTTGATATTATCACAGAGGAAACTAATGTATATGCTTCTCAAAAGCTGAATGGAAATGATAACCCAACGCCGCATGCCAGGGGAAATAAATAGAAACCGGTAACAAAAGAAGAAATCAGCGCCCTCTTTGGCTTAATATTTGCAATAGGTTTTGTCAGGAAACCCTCCTACGCGTCATACTGGGAAAAGGTTGAAGGACAGGTATTGACAGAAACTCCTAATTTTGCTCACATCATGTCAAGAAATAGGTTTCAGGCAATATTAAGATTTCTGCACTATAATGAAAATAACTTGGCAGTAGAACGGGGACACCAGGGATACGACCCAATCCACAAAATTTCTAATGTTATAGAATTTTTTAACAGAACGCTTGAAAACAACTACAGGTAAGTAATTAATCAAAGAATATTTATAATGAAATGTAACAAGTCAACAGGTTGGAATAAACGGCCACAGTGCACTAAAATGACGTGATTTTGCACGAGTTACCAGAATGCCGAAAAATGTAATATGGACAAATCTGCGCTCAACTGGTAACAGTTGAAGCTTAAAATTCCACTTGGTTAAACAAGAGAGAAAAATGGTAAACGTTTTCCAAATACGTCGTCTCATATTCGCATCACCCCTTGGTTGCCAAAATTTCAAGGGAGTGAAGAAACCAATATTTAAGCAAATTTTAAGATTCAAAACTATTAACCTGGCAAGTTCAAACTGGTAACAGTTCAGAACCGACCCCCCATGGTTGACATGAGATGACCTCGCCCCAACTTCCAGCTGTGACGCTGTACAGTTTTTACCTAATATGATCCGACGTAGAATAACGGAAAGAATCGTGACCCCCAAATCTTGCAAGATCCCGCCAATCCAGCAGCTGTGACATAAGAAAATTGATTTCGAATACATGTAATAATAAAACATACTTTGACCATTGAAAAACATTGAAATGTAAGAATAAAAAAAAAATATATGAATATGAAAAATCGTTAGTGTGATCAGAGAAGTCATTGATATAGTATTAAAGTTCTTCCGGTTTTATACCCAAGTAAGTATTTCAAAAACATTAAAATTAATCTAAGAAGCGATGTTTCAACAAATAGTTCTAATTCAAGCCTTAAGTCGGTACATTACAGTCTATTGTACATCCATGATGGAACGAAAATCCGTGATGCGGAATAATGTTCATGTTGGTTCACTGTTATTCCAGATTGTAAATAGCTGATAGGCTCGAAGACTAGTCCATCGCACCCGGGTAGGCCAAGCAGTTGAATGTTAGTTCAGTACTTAGATCACTGATCACTTCACGTTACAGCAAGCGAATGACTGCGATACGCCTGAAAAATAATAAAAACAACAGCAGACAAAAGTTGGTAGGTTTTGGGGAGGGGGTGGGATTGACATTTTTTTGAAGCCGTTTGCCAAACTTTCTGGACGACGTGGGTAAACGGAAGTGACGAACAAAACGTTTATAGGGACGGATCAGACTCCGATTAAAATTCCGGAAATCCCTTTTATTAAATTGGTTTATCGTTTAATCACGATAAACCCGATTAAATTACAGTACAAAAATAAAAGTATGTGTGCCACTGATATATTATCAATTCTTGAAATATAACAATTGTCTTGCAATATGATCTATTTGTTCGATTATTCTTCCAATAGCGGGAAAACATCACTGCCTCTCTCCCTCAACCCCTCCTCCCCCCAACAAAAACAATAAAAAACAGATCTCTCTTTCTTTCTTTTTCAAATCAAATTTATAACTCCCAAATCCGCAACTATAAATAATTCACAAAACGATACATTTATTTTGTCATAAAGTAATTGACAGTGAAATTTTATCAATCAAATCAAATTAATTTTATTGTCATTAAACTGTTATAAGTTTGTGACAAAAACAAACACATGTATACACGTATAAGACATGTATAATATTCATATGAAATTGTAATAAAATGTTTATTCTTACAGTGACATTGTCCGATCAATTAAAACTACACACGTTGCAACGAAACGAAAAAAGGGAACAAACTTTCATTATGGCAATCGAAAGCGAAAAAGGCCTTTTCCTACAAATTTACCATTTTTGCTAAAAAAATCTACATTTTGGAATTCATTGTTTCAGATTGTCGCAGAATGTCTGCATAGATGAGCGTATGATAGGTTTCAAGGGAAGACATTTCCTCAAACAATACATGGCAAATAAGAAGGGGCATAGATGGGGAGTTAAAGTCTGGGTTCTTGCGGAGTCACAGACTGGATATACTCACCAAGTGGAAATTTATAAAGGGAAATCGAACACAGCTAGATATCCTAATGGATTATGGTATGCTTTTTCACAATCAGACAACCTTCCACGAATATGAATCTGACAACTTACAAAGAATGTACTCCAGTTACGGCAAACGATTTCAAGTTTGTTTAATAATATTTTATTGTACATAAACAATAGAATAGGATTGGACAGCAAGTTATACCAACTTATGTGAAGTCCTCTCCTTACAAAATATACACATGAATTAATGACAGCAAAACAAACACTAACAATAGACATTTAGAATGTTGACACTGATAAGAAGAAAGTAAGAAGTACAGGTGAAACATTGCTGACTTAGCCCTAAAACCTTTTAGATTGATTTATAAAAGTTCGAACTTTTCCAAATATTTTGGAGTTGACGTCATAACTATAATCATCGTTCCCAAAGAGTAATGTTCCAATATTGATGTTGATATCGTCGCAATTACTAAGAAGTGTTCTTCTTTCGTTCAGGTATAAAGGACATTCCAGAAAATAGTGTATAGCATCTTCAAAAGAAGCACCGCAATTACATTTATAATTATTTATTATATGTATTCTTGACAGATCGGCAATGAGTGAGCTGCATTGGTGTCTAAGGTCTAGTGTGTAATATATTTAGTTTCCTTGGGCCTTCATTATAATACTTTGGGGAATGTTAGTATTATTTGAATTATAAGGGCTTTAATTTTGTTAGGGTTAAAGTCTACAAGCCATGTTTTTGCCCATTGATCTAATATTTCTAAATCATTATTTATCTCAATTTGCATTAAATCAAAATTTTGCCCAGAGTATGTCAATGAAGTGTCGTCAGCAAACAGTCTCGCCAAATTGCCTAGGTTATCTGTATCTATGTCATTAATATATAGTAAAAACAATAAAGTTAAAAATAATAATTAAAGGTATACAAATGGTTTCAGAAGTACTCTTTAACATTTGATGGGCGATGCCGTCATCACCACAACTTGGTGGTCAAGCCAAAAATTGAAATGCTAATAAATCATCCAATTTATAGTTTAGTATGACAGTACATACAAAATGGGAAATTTTGGTACAAAAATTATTAAAATCGGTTGAGCTGTTCAAAAGTTATGGCCTTTTCGGTGAGCCAAAAGAGGTCGATTTTCTGTTTTTTGGAAAAATGTTAAAAAAATGACATTTTTGGACCAAAATATATTATTTTCACTACCTAATAGGTTATCATGCTTTCTTCTATAGTAATGTATCCTCCTTATGCTTCAAAAAGAGGTATTATACACACCTGTAGGTGTTATATGAAAAAAATGTCACAGAATTTAAAACATTGAAAATAGCCTTTGGACTTAGTTTTTTTAATTTATGTGTCAGCCGTCTGCTTGTTCAAACTACTAGGTTTGTGGTCAAATATCTTCAAAAACCTTTAACTTGCAAGGCTGAAACTTGCAGCACTGTCCACAAAGTGCCCAGTCTCTAGGTAAAAATAACAAGAATATCATTTATTCAATTAATATATATATTTTTTTAATATTATTTCCTTTGCGCAGGCCTCCATAATTTTAACGTCAAATTTTATTCGAAAAATCAAGTTTTTGGTCATAAAAAATCTGAAAAAAGTACTAGAATTTTTCTGAATACTGATTTTGGTAAGGAAAAGAACCCTCTAACAGGGAACACCTATATTTATCAGCCAAAAAAATTCTCAAAGTCTGTAGCGCCAGAATCATAAACTCCGCAGCTTATTATTTTGAGCTCTGTAAAGTGTAAAAATAAGTTATTTCAGGGAATTAATTATATTTTTTATGTTCAAATTGATATTTTATGGTAAACAACCTCAATATCCATACATCAATGAAGTTATTATTACAGTTTGTGTAAAAACTGCCATTTTTTCCATTGAAAAGGTCAATTTTCTTTGTTCAATCAAAATTTCAGATAATTCCCGAAATTGATACAATTTCAATAATTGTCGAATATTATAATATTAAATGTTCAAGTGTTTGGTATTATTTTGATCCTATAACTGTATACTACAAGGAGAAAACTATCAGCAACCCCAATTCTGACACTGGTATGAACTATGTCCTGGTTCATTAGCCCTCTACCTGGAAATTTAGTAAAAATAATATTTCAATTATGGCCCCGTATTCCATGAAAAGTCTTATTTGGATTATCAGATATGTTCTCTGTACAATTTATAAGCCAGCCTTGAAGTTATGTTATCTTTTAAACATTTAATTAGCACATTTTATACATGATTTTCATTTTTTTGTCTGGGAAAAACCTCAAATTTGAAAATTTTAGCTGATTTAAGCGAACAGTTCATGCGATTAGAAAGTCCCAAATTTTCAAAGTTATCATTTTTATTGTCACAAATCAATAAACTGTTATCTTCTACTATTATTTATAATCTTAATTCATAACAGTCTTCAATGTCACTCTCTTTTCCTTTATATACTATAATTTTACATTTGACGACTACAAATAGTGCTGTGTCCCAGTTCATGACCAACTTATTCCAAATGAAATCTTTGTGAATTCTTTTAAATTGTGTGTTTTGTGATCCTATGCATATCCTATGCATATTTGATTAACTGAATCATAATCAATAGCATCAACTTTCAGAAGTGTCATTTTAATGATTTAAAACTCTTAATGATCTACTGAGATGTCACGATCACACCTGTAAAATAAAATTAAAAATAAACATTTAAAATATGTTATACAGAATAAAAATAAAGAACTAAAAATAATTGATCTTTTCCAGAAATAGTTTATCATACATGTACAAATGAAAAAAGCTTTAATACAATGCACTCTTCGACTAAAAATTATCTTTATGCATATATGCTTGGTGGCAAATAGATTCTATATGAAAAATAGCATTATTCCAGAAATGTTTGCTGCATGCATCATAAATGTTCTGTCATATCAAACAAGTTTGCACACAGTAATGGTGTAATGAAAAAAATGTAATTAATTAAACTTAGCATATCACATGCACTGCCACTGATTACAATGTATATAGCCAGAATGTTAATACATTCACATACTGTAATGTATGCATTAAGCATATATTTCATAAAGCTTCCCTAATAGCACTGAAACATAATAATTATGTTTTATAACAATTTAAATAAATTGTTTCAAAAATGTTGCATGGAAATTCATGTTACTATTTAAAAACAATTGTCCTATGTATTGCTACAATATACACTAGGAACTTAATGAGAAATGCATAAAAAGTTTTCATGTAGACAAATTTCATTTAAAACCAAAAAATATAAAAAATCTTGAACATTTCACAAAAGTATCAAAGAATACCGGAACAATTCCTTTATATAGATGTATTAATAAATCCCGATAAATTCCGAACAGCCATGATTACGTCACCAAAGGTCTGCTTGGATAAAGTTATTTATAGATTGGGAGAATTTGACAACTTTATATTGATGCTTGCCGTTTTCGCCATTTTGCGAGTAAAATAATAAAATCGTGAATTAAATCCCATCTCTTTTTCATTTATCGAAACAAAGATATATATTTATTCAGTTCGTGTAAAGTTTCTGTGCGATTTTTGTGCATCTTTTGTTTTCAAAATTAACCCCCATTTGATCCGGTTGAAAACGATATTTCTTTTGAGAATAAAACTATATTTTAGAAGAAGTTTTGTTACTTACCGTGCATGATTGACCTCCGTGGTCTGATTACATCAATGCTAGATAATTATTGTATCAATTGGTAGAACAATACGTCGGTAAATTCTATTTTTCTTTGGTACAACTCTGAAATTGTCCTGGCCAAAATGGCGGAAGACATACATCCCGGTCATGCGCCACACAACGTCCGATAACTCTTCCCGCTCAACTCTGATTGCAAAGTCAGAAAATATGGACCGAACATCCAATGATTTCCGGGAGCTATTACTGCTTATCCATTGAAACCTTGGCGACATATCTTTAGAGGAAGGTCCAGTTTATTGATATTTGACCCCCAATATTTTCCGGAAGTGTGGTAAGCGAGTTTAAAAACACTGTTTTGTAAACTTTTATATTTTACGTTACGATTTCGATTGTTTTTAATTTTTGGCGGTCGGATTGGTAAAATTGAAGACTTTCTGCAAATTTTAAGCCATGCATGAAGAATATTGGTCCAGGGATAGCTCCCGGAATTATTTTTGAAAATGGGCTGTTCGTTGACACATAAATCAAGATGGCGTCCGATTTTCTCGAAACGACTTCACTTTGGACGTTCAGTAGTAGTACCCAATCATATTTTTAATGCTTATAACTACCAAATTAATAAAGATCTAGTTTTCAAGTTTTATCTGATATATTTTTTATCACGAAATAATAAATTTTAGGTGTTTTTCTAATGAAATGAAAAAGGTGAAAATTCGGGTTTTTCTACTCTGACAGAAAATAATAACGCTTTCGACGACTACGTTTGTCCTCCCTACGCACAAGCTTTACTTATTTTTATTGTTTGTAAAATATCTTTAACATCCTGTTCAGTAATATATATATATTAGATATTCTAATATGAAGGCCTACATATCGTCAACCAGTATATGTCGGTATATATCTACCTTTAGCACCATCGCACTCAAATTATCGGTTGGAAACAAAAAAACATAAAAAAAAGTTTCTGTAGATAGACAGTTTTTCATCTCGGAAGTATCTGTCAATACTGTTATGTATGCTGCACAAGGTATCCGGGTCATATTCACTCAAATCCCTCTTTCTTACACCCAAAAAGAATCTGGCTAGCAAACTGTCTAAATCAGAGGAAGGGATTGTAGCCGAGTCTCTGAATTCCCCAACGGACCTGAAGAAATTTGTAACTATTTTCATATCACTTTTGGTTCTCTGACCCCTGTTCTTGTTTTTGTTTTCTTTCTGGAATGCATCTGTTTCTGCATCAGAATAAATTCTGAATCTTTGTACCGCTTCTTGGTTATCAGTTTGGTCTGGTGACTGATTCTCTTTTTCACCTATTTCTTACGTTAGAGATGAGCTCGTCAAGTTCCCTATACTCGAGAACTTCAGTGTCCGATCCAGTAATGTTGTGACGGATATCTTCTGCTTCCATTTGTGTTAGCTCGTCGTATCAGAAGTAATCTTCTACAAGAGCATCCATCATTTCCTCAGTACTGTTTATTTTCTGTCGTTTTCTGACATTTTGTCTTTATCAGACGACAGTTAGTGACGCCAGGGCGTCTCTGTTTTATCTTCGATATGTATGTAAAATCTAGAGAGATTCCTGAGCACCGTTATTGGCCGGATCAAAGTCGGCCAATACGAGAAAATAATCCGTATTAGCCGACTTTGTCCCGTATTGGCCGAGTTGTTATATCTGTATTATTATGGCAGTTTTCATCACATCAAGTACAATAATATAGTACATGTAGATAATTAATAATATAGTATTATTACGTGATGTTTTTCATATTGGCCTAGTTATAGGTCCGAGGCCTACTGTATTGGCCTGAGGCGCAGCCGAACGCCACTGATACAGCAGACCGAGGACCTATAACTAGGCCAATATGAAAAACATCACGTAATGATACCTTTATTAATTAACCAGTCCAATATCTCTCGGGATTTTTCCTTGCAAATGTCGAAATGTCTAGCGGATTCCGATCTAGCTGTTATTGGACTGACTGGAATCGGGCCAATACGGGAAATATCCGTATTGGACTGGTTTTTGCCGTATTGGCCCAATGAAAGTTTTTATATTGCATTGACAGATTTGATCATATAAAGGTTGATAAATCAAAGTTAAATTGAATAATCTATATTATTACATTTATGGTTTTATACAGTATTATAAAACCATATAATTATTTTTTTTGGTGATAAATCGTCATATTGCACGGCAGGATTTCATATTGAATGATCTATTTAGCGGTGGGCGAAATCCTGGCAAAATTTTAAAGTTTACTAGCCAAACGTTTTCTACGTCCGCTACAATAACGTCACACAAACACAAACAGAAAGTGGCTCAGAAGTTTTACAAACGCAAGCAAAATGCATATATAAATTTGTACACATTGAATTAGTAATATAAATTTGTACATACTGTAGTATCTATGATATTAAATGGATCAGCTCATGTGCTTTTGAATTTGAAAAAAATCCAACAAACAATACCTAAAAATTGCTCCAGGTATACAAAACAAACTGGGAATGTTAAATGTAATAAAACAATTACCAGCACTTCATTTTGTGCAATATGATGTGTTATGGAGCACTGAAAAGCAATGCCTTCGGCCTTGGTCAATATTGCTTTTCAGTGCTCCATAACACATCATATCGCACTCGATGAAGTGCAATAATTGTATATTATTACATGGCATTTTTCATATCATACCCTTTATCAGCCCTAGGGCATGACATCAGCCCGAGAGCCGATAGGCTCAAGGGATGAGACATGAACGAGGGCTGATAAAGGGTATGATATGAAAACTGACATGTAATGATATGTTTATCATATATTTCAACAGAAGAAATAACTGATTTGTTCCAAAATGTTTAGTCTTTTTTGGCTAGAATTAAAATACATACAAAAATGTATTTATAGAACAAGAAGTTTATTGTTTTAATAAACAAATCCAATAAATGCCCCCCCCCCCCTTTTTTTTTTAGTCCCTTCAATATTATAAGAAAGAAAATTGGCAGTAATAATAATTTTCTGTGCAAATATTCAATAAAACGGTTTCGTCCGTCGTGTTTGTAAACATATTTTTCTGGAAATTCACGAAGTGAACTTACGAATATTGACGGAAAGGCATTCCGGAAGCAGTTAATAAACTTGCTTTATCAGCCCGCTTGGGTCATTCTTGTGACACTGAGTGAAATAAACATGATTCCTCTTATTATTCTAATCAAAACTCAAAGTTTTATCACAGGGTAAAATTTCAGCTATACTACTCTACAAGACTAGTATATAATAAGTCTATTTATCATATACTTAGTACTAAATAAAGGAAATTTGCATATATGATACTGAAAGAATATTACGACTGTATTTGTCTGCCGTGACTGATATCGATATCATCACCCCTTTATCATACCCCTTAAAATGATATTGATCGCGTGACTACGTCGACGTCACAATTCATAATATAGAACAAGACTTTCTCATGTTTAAGTATATGTTAAACATAATATGATATGGCTCTTTCCGTATTACATCCCGTATCAACCCTCGGGATGATATTGGTGTCTCGGGCTGATACGTGATGTGATACAGAAAGAGCCATATAATATTCTCTATTTATCACATATTTCAACATTGAATTAAAAAGAACAAAATTAACTTCCCACACAGACACCAAACGTATATGGATATGAGTGATCGATATCGGTTGAGGGATGATAACAGTCCTGTTATGGAAAAAGTCATGCATTGATCTATTCACAGAAAGGCTTGATATCGTGTTATCAGATTTTTGCCCCGATATTGGCCCATGGGCTGATATTGCTGTGGCACTTCTGGTGTTTACGTATGGGCAAAATCAATCTAATTAAAATTAGCTCTACGCACTTGCTCCTCCCCCCCCCCCTTTTTTTTTTTGGTCGCTGCGATAGATTGGGGCAAAATTGACGTTATTACTTCTTTTTTCTGTTTTTTTTTTGTACACAAGATCTTTATTTCATGAATATCTCAGTTAAGCTTGAAAAGGAGTGATATCAGAATACTTTTGGGATGAAATCTTGATTGTTTATTGAAAAACTGTGAATTATTTCAAGATTTCTAAATATTTTAATTCCAATTATTTTATTTTTCATCTAAAAGATCAACCTCAGCATCTAATGATTTCTATTATGTTTCTTATCTGTAATAAGTTAAAGTTACAGTTAAGTTTCTTGTACATTGCTTGAAAAAAATCATAGATATATGTAAATAAAGGTAATAACAAAATTACCGAACTCCGAACAATCTTACAAAGGGAAAGTCAAAACTTGAAATTTGAAATAGATTTGTTTTCAATATACTTGATATTACTTTTCTATTAACACATTGCGCGTTTCTCACTCAAAGAGAAGTAACTCTGACAAATATGACAAACAATGTTTGAATGAATGTATAGTTATTTCCCTTTGTATGCTGTCATATTAGAATGATGACGCACTATTCCTTCAATAATTCATTTTTAGATAATTGTCAGTATTTCATTTTCATGTTTGATTTTGGATGTAGTAATTCATTGCATGTCTTTTTTTTTTTAAATATTGGATCTAAAACAGGACGTGTTACACAGGCTATTGAACGGCTAAATGTTTTGTTGAAACTTAAAATTTATTAGTAAAAGAAGTGATAATTGTCTGTAATTCCATTTATTTGAATTTTAGGAGGTGGGGATTATTGTATTAATATATCAAATGCAAGAGAGAGAAAAAGATCGGAAATAATATTCGATTTGATTTGATTTTTGGTGTTTAACGCCACTTTCAGCAATGACATAATATTCGACAATAGTATGTTCTAGATGTACGGCGGGTACTTCACCTGTATGTGCCCCCGATGAATGGAAATGGGTAGTTTTATAATGAATAAAAAAAAATTAAAAAAATTATAAAAAACGTCAGAAAGGTTTATTTTTCACCAGAATGTCGACATGCTACATTCTCTCGAGACAATGTTTGTGTAAACAAGTCCTTGATTATGTGTAGTTGAATTGTGAGATAATTTCAAAGCTTGTCGACATCATCGTCATCAATCACAATCGGCTGTTTTATTGTGGCAAATTAACTATCCACGAAGCAATGAAACGATTCTGGTGGAGTAGAGTGGAGTAAGTAAGTAAGTAATTTTTACTTAAAGTCAGAATCATATACAGTCAATCCTGTATTAAGAGGTCACCTGTATTAAGAGGTCATGACCTATGGAACAAACAAAAAGTGGCCTTTTAAGACAGGTGACCTCTTAAAAGAGGTTCAGTTGATATGGAATATCTATGACAGGACAAGAAAAAGGTGACCTTTTAATACAGGTGACTGCTTAACAGAGGCGACCACTTGGGCAGCGGGTTTCTATACAAATACAACATAGAACATGAGCTCTTTACCCGACTTGATATTTAAAAACAGAAAAAAGACAAACATAAACAAATCAGCACATGGTTAAACATACATAAAATTATACTTATAGAGAGACACATAGCATAAATAAAATACATGCATAATTAATTAAAAGCACAAAGGTGAGCACAATACATAAAAATAATAATACGTTTAAATTAAATACTTAAAAAATAGCACATTTAAAGCAATAAAAGAGACTTCATATTTTAAAAGGAGCATAAGTTTTATTTAATGATTTACGAAAAAACCTATCTTCACAATCTTTATACTTTCCTACCTGTCCGGGTTTAGACCTCCGTGGTTTTTTTTTTACATTATTATTAACGTGCTAAGCGACATACTTTCACTTTCAGTTTTGAAAACGGCGGAATGGCAACTAACAGAGAGAAATTTCTAATTAAGAATACACTAATTTGTTTGCTTAAAGCAGTTGAAGGTAAAGTGACAACGGTTGAATTAAGGAATGAGAATTCTGTTACAGGAACAATTGATCACGTAGATGGATTTATGTGTATTTCCATGTCAAACGTGTGCTTCAAAACAATGGCTGGAAAAATGACAAATTTTGAGTCGTTCTATGTACAAGGACCACATATTAGGTATGTTCAGATTCCCGATGAAATTGATATGAGAAAAGCAATGGAATATGAAGTCAACAAAGAGAGAATTTTGAGAGCTAGGATGCAAAAATGTTTACGACAAGCTGCAATGAAAAAGATGCAAAAACGACAAAAACAAAGCCTGAAGATGGAGAAGGAAGAATCAAACAAGAGTGAAGAAAAAACATAATGTTATAATCATTGAGGTAGAATAGTGAAAAAACATAATGTTATAATCTTGTATTGAGGTAGAATAGTGAAAAAACATAATGTTATAATCTTGTATTGAGGTAGAATAGTGAAAAAGGATGGTAGCTACAAGCAAATGATGAACAGTACTAAATGTCAGAAGGAAATATGATATCTTAGACGCTAAGCTGTCATTAACTGTTTGATTATTTGTATTTGTCGTACATTAATAAAACTAATAGGTTATTTCATAATGCCATCATTTTTAGCTTACTTGAGTGACCATAGGCCATGTGAACTTTTGCCATCACTTGGCATCTGTCCATCTTACATCGTAAATATTCACATTTAAATCTTCTGCTCTAAAACAACTAAACCAAATTAAACCAAACTTGGCAGTGATGGTCCTTAGGAGGGTCCCTTTCAAAACTGTGTCCGACAGCCCTACCCTTCGTTCAAGATGGCTGCTGTTACTAACAATATAAATTTCTTCAATTGTCCATTGCTGCTTTATTATAATTCAAAATGAGCCCAAATCATGGCAATGAGTATATTTAATATATATTCCAGATGACAGGGGCTAGGTGCGTCCAAATTTTTTTTTACTATATAATACAACAAGGGGAAGAACCACAGGGGCTCGCAGTTATATTTTCACATCACCAGGTATGTGTTAAAAGAAGAAGAGAGGACACTTTTTTTGCTGCCCAAAGTGAAAGTAGAATTTCGGCACCTTTTTTCGCTTCAAAAACGGTTTAGTCTTTGTTCTTCCCATAAAATTAATGCAAATATCATTGTTTTTTGCTGATTGACTGGTTTACAGTGGAATAACACTCATTTTTAAATTCCAAGCGGTCTGGACAACTTCTTATCATACTCAATTCTGGTTTATACGGACTTAATATTAAGGTGAGTTTTCATTGGTCGAAATAAAAAAATCGAATTATAATTTTTCTAAAATCAGAAAGCAACAGTAAGCGGGAAATACAAATCGAAAGCAACATATATAAGAAGAATTTCTAGCATAAGTTACGATCAATTTAACACGACCACTTTAAAAAATGCAAGCAAGTGAGTTCTTCCCCTTGTTGTATTATTTAGTAAAAAAAAATCGGACGCACCTAGCCCCTGTGTTCCAGATTTGTCTGAAAATGTTCTTTTAGCCGATTTATATAACAATTATACAAATTAGGCACATTTGAAAAAAGGTCACATTCAAATCCTCTCCTCTGAAACTGGTGCATCAAATTTGGCTAGGATAGTCCTTATGTAGACTCCTTTCAAAATTGTGTCAGAAACCCCCAGACCTCCATTCGAGAGGTCTGCTGTTACTAAAAATAGAAATTTCTTCAATAGTCCATTGCTGCTTTATTATAAACCAAAATAAGCAACAATTTTAACTGCAGCTACATGGCAATGAGTATTTTAACATATATTCCAGATTTTTCTATGATATTTTTCGTTCAGCCGATTTATACCAGTTATGCAAATTAGGCATATTTTGATAAAAGATCATATTTAAATTTTCTCCTCTGAAATCGCTGAACCAAAAATGTAATGTCCCAGGAGGGATACGATCATGATACCTCTTGCATTGTATGCCAACTATAGTCTCCTTTACCTCTGATGGTAGGGCACTGGTTTAGAATGTGAGAGGTACATTGAATCCCATCAGGCTTCATGGTGTCATATTTTTCAGCTCGATGCAATATGCTATACTGCTATATAACAAATGGTTTTCATGCTTTCAGTAATTTTCCTATAACTGGTCTTGTTTCATTGTTCATTGTGGCTGACACTCTGATCACTTTTTTATAACTTTTTTCCATATCAACCTCAGACCAAAAAAACAATATGTGCGTTTCCAGTTACCTAACCGACCCCTTTTTGCTGATGGGTCCAATTTAGACAAAAAGTAATTAAAAAATATTAATAATCTGAAACCTATAGGCCAGTGGAAACTGATTTTGACAGGACTGTTTATAAGTTAGTGTAAAAAGTATGGATGAATTTTCGTGCTGATAAGAAATAGTCAATACAACACTACAGCCAGGACCAGTTAAATGCATTCTGATTTGCTGACATGCTCGACTGGAGTGTTGGAGATTGTGGGTTCGAGCCCTGGTCAGATCAAATCAAAAATTATAAAATTGGCATTTGCTGTTACTTCACTGACTATGCATGCAGTATCAGGCAAAAAGAGCAAAAACTGCTTGGCTTGAAATCAGGTTAATAATGTATCCGAGTCGGGCGAGTGGAGTGGCATGTAAAGATTCAACGAAGCATGTTGGCATTGTACAAAGCGGATTTAATCATCACCTCATCGAATGCAACTTGTTCTTGCCATGGAAATAAAATTACTCATTGGCAAGCAACAACCACTCTTTCACTCACTCTACCAAAGTTGTTATAATTTGGTGTTGATCTGAAATCGAAGATGACCTCAAAGATAACTGCCTTCTATTTTGTGGTTTTAGTAACAATAGAAAATGAAAGATGGCCACCACAGTACTGAAGTTAGATCAACATAAAACTCTGAAAAATACAAAAATGATCTTAGAAAACAAAATCACCCTTTTGAAACACATCTTAGACAAATGATACCACCAGGTAGAACCTATTACAAACTGATCCGTTATTGGTGAATTCCAAGATGGCTGCCACCACAGAACAACCCTGTTATAAATACATAAAAACAGCTTATTTACAGAAACTGTTTCTCTTATTTTAACTAAAGCATTCTTAAATAACACTAGGGTGGACCTATGCCAAACTTTTAAAATTGTGTTGCCAATTTTAAATTTAAAATGGCTGTTGCCACACAACATGGTTTTAACATGGAACCCGTAAAAAAATGCATACAAAAAGTTCTTTTTTTTCTCAGAAACCATTGGACACATTTAAACCAATTCATCCACAAAGATAACCTCTACGAAACATTTCATTTTGGTGACGATCTGAATTCCAAGATGACCATGGTGACCGGCACAATCTGATGAAGAATTTAGGATTGTTTCTTCATTGTCTATAATATAATCAGTTGATATATACAGACTTTTGAAAGCCTCTGGTTTTCATACGGCCACACAAATTTTGTGGCAGTATTATTGTATGGTATGGTACTGTTGTCGTTCCTCTGTGGACACGATGGTTTTCATGTGATAACTTTAGTTGTTATTTACAGATCCTTCTGAACTTTTAACAAAATGAATGTTTGTATGAATTTGTGTTGTTGTAGCCCTATCTTTTTCCAAACAAGTGGTCTCGGGATACAAAATGGATGTTTCTTTTGTTCTTTTTGTACTTGTAGAGCTTTTTGTATGAACTCATATGAAAATCATTTCAGACAAGTGTATAGCATTATTATGTTACCGTTTTGACATAAAAGGGGTAAATTTCAAAATTTGAACTTTCTTATTTTTTATCCAATTGGAACGAGCAAGAGTAACACGGTGGGTGCCACTAGTTGAGCAGGTACTACTGCCTGCCCTTCTGGAGCACCTGAGTTCACCCCCGGTTTATAGTGGGGTCCGTGTTACTCGACCTTTAGTTTTATGTGAAATGTTTTGTAGATCGTTGTTTGTCCTTTTTAGCTTTTTGCCATCACTTGGCATCCGTCGTCTGTTAGCTCTTCCCATTTTAATCTTCTCCTCTGAAACCGCATGGCCAAAGGAACTGAAACTTGGTATGAAGCATCTATGGAAGGTCATCTATAAAGATTGCTCATTTTGTCCCGATCTGTTAACAAACATGGCCACCACAGGCAATTCTGTTTTCTGATTGGTCGATTTCTAAAAAAAATCTTCTCCTCTGAAACAGCTTGGCCAAATGAACCAAAACTTGGTATGAGCATCGATGGAAGGTCCTCTATAAATATTGCTCATTTCATCCTGAACTGTTAACAAACATGGAGGCAACAGACAATTGTTGTTTCTGATTGGTTGATTTCTAAAAAAATTTCTCCTCTGAATTCGCTTATTCAAATGAACTGAAACTTGGTAGGAAGCATCTATGGAAGATCCCCTATAAAGATTGCTCAGTTCATCCCAATCGGTTTACAAACATGGCCGCCACAAGCAATTCTTTTTCTGATTGGTCAATTTCTAAAAAATCTTCTCTGAAACCGCTTGGGCAAATTAAGTGAACCAAAGCTTGGTAGGAAGCATCTATGAAATGTCCTCTATAAAGATTGCTCATTTCGTCCCAATTCGTTAACAAACATGGCCGTCAGAAGCAATTCTTGTTTCTGATTGGTCGATTTCTAAAAAGCTTCTTCTGTGAAACCGCTTGGCCAAATGAACCGAAACTTGGTAGGAAACATCTATGAAATGTCCTCTAAAGATTGCTCATTTCGTCCCAATTCGTTAACAAACATGGCCGTCAGAGTGAAATGACAAAATGAGAGTGTCTAAGGTAAAATCGTGCAGTAATGGAGTGTAACACCACTTTCTGAAGGTAAGATGGTTATGAATGAATAGAAAAATGATTGGTGAAGCGATTTATATCAGGGTTTCGGATAGAAAATAAATTCCGATAGCCCCGAAACGTGGAAATGTGCCAAGGCAGAGTTGCGTGGGCAAATCTGCTGTTTTCGGTATGTAGAGCTCTCTGACGTCCCACGGCTCCAGCAAGTTGAAAAAAAAGCCATTGGACGGCAGAGGAATCTCGGACTAATTTGGAAGATGTATAGAACTTTGATTTTGTATCAAATTTGATGCAGGGCCCGGGTGGCTCAATGAGTTAGGTAATTGGATTACCTAACAACTCATACAAGCCTATCACCAATATGGCGTGGGTTCGCGCCCGGCTTTGTAATTTACAAACAAGGGTGCACTCGACTCGCAGCCGCAAGTGATAAAGTTTACCAGTTGCTTGCCCATGGTCGATGGTTCTCTCCTGGTACTTCGGCTTCTTCCACCACTAAAACTGGTCGCCATGATATAGCTGAAATATTGCTGAAAGTGACATTAAGCACAATAAATCAAATCAAGGGAGCGAGGTTTTCTTTTATCTTGTTCTGTCGTTTTGGCTTTCTTTTGTTCTGTCGCCGCGCCATGTAACGACAAATAAGGGTAATAACAAAATTACCAAACTCCGAACAATCTTACAAAGGGAAAGTCAAAACTCATAAGTATATAAACAGACAAAATCAGTCAACAACCGGAAAACTGTGAAAACCGTAATGACCCTGACTTGGTACAGGCATTTCTAAAGAAATGGTGAGTTGAATCAGATTTTAAAACAACAGAGCTTTTTGTCTTGATGGGTGCAGGCTGCAGAATGACGGAGCGAGATGGTACCAAGCAGGCACCTTACTTTTGTGACATCCTTGTCACACAAAACATGTTTATAAAACTTGTAAAAGCGTGTTTAATACTTGAGGACAATGTGTATATTCTGTCATATAAAACCCAAATTTAATGAGTTTCAATTTCAGTAATAAATTACATATTATGGTAATAGTTTTATTATAATTAAACTTATAATGACAATAATACATTCTATTTTTAATAAATGAAATTAAATGATTATAAATAGCTTCTAGTCAATATGCATGCTTCTATTTAAAATACAGTAAAATCGGCAATATTATAAAAACTGAAAAAAAATCTAAATATTGCACAATAATGCATCAGAAGTTATCAGTGTTTTGTGTGTTTCAGGATTACTCAATCTACCATATATAGATATATATCATCCTCTTATTAAAGGACGACATTTTCATTTAATATTTTATTTTTGTTGTATTGAACTTTTTATTTAAATAAAGAATTATTTTATATAAGTGAATCAGTTTTAAAAACCTCTTGGAACAGTCTGTGGGCTGTGGGCCGTGATCGTATGGTAGTTAGGCTTACTAACATTGTGAGTTCGAACCCTGTTCATGGCAAGGTGTACTCGATACACCATTATGTGATAAAGTTTGTCAGTCACTTGTGACAGGTCAGTGCTTTCCTCTGTTTCCTCCACCAATAAAACTGACCTTCAAAATAATAACTAAAATATTGTTGAGAGTGGTGTTAAACACCATAAACCAAACTACATTAACAGGTTAAACTCTGCCAGATGTGTGTGCTTGTCCCTAGTCAGGACCTAGAATTCTATCCCTATATGTCTTTTTTAATTTCAATGATTTGAGATAAGGTGTATTTGTTCATATTGGTGGAATCACTGTTTATTATTTTTTTCATTATCATAAAATTTTAATTTTCGTCATCTGAATAAACGAATATTTTATGCTGGGATGTAATAGGTCAGAAATTAGCTGAAGAAAACATTTTCAAACAAATATAAATCATGATTTACATATTCCGAAAAAATAACATATAAATCATGATTTACATATTCAGAAAAATATAATATATAAATCATGATTTACATATTCAGGAAAAATAACATATAAATCATGATTTACATATTCAGGAAAAATAACATATAAATCGTGATTTACATATTCAGAAAAAAAAACATATAAATCATGATTTACATATTCAGGAAAAAAACATGAATAATGATTTGCATATTCAGAAAAAAATAACATAAATCATGATTTACATATTCAGAAAAGAAACATATAAATCATGATTAACTGATTAACACGTGCACAAAGAAGGCCAATAAAAATCACAATATACCTATAGTAATATGAGACAGAACATATAAATATATATATAAATTACCCAAAGGTCAGACAATTATACTCCAAAATATTTGAAAATTAAATTAAATAGTATCAAACTAAATTAAAATAATCATTTTAAATGATAAATTGTACAATTTACATGGATAAGAAAATACAGCACACATATGTTTATACAAAGGGTATATAATAAATACTTGGAATAAATATATATTGGAATGTCAATATCATATATACAACACCGGAACACACATGGATAAAAAGGGAACAAATGGAAGAATGGAAGTGGTTACTGACTAATAACAGAAAACTCCCAGTGGTTACTGACGAGGAATAGAAAACTCCCCATAAAATACTGTATATGTCTATACCAAAAGATTTATATAGACCTAATATTAAACAATAATAGGTATGGATACATGGTGGCTTTTAAAATCTGTAGCTTACATTATGATGGCAGTAGATTAGATTAAACATATTTTATTGCTAAATATTATAACAATTGGATTGGACACAAATTATAACAATTTACAAGGGTCCTCTCCACATAATAAATAACTACAATAGTACATGCGTCAGCAATAGTAAAATACAATATACAACATTATAAATAAATTCTTTGAAAAAAAAAAAACGAGACACAACAAAAAAAAAACCAAAATACAAAACAAAAAGCATGAAATTATATAATATAAGCAAGTTTTACCATACTTGTATCTGAGATGAAATTGATTGATTGATTAATTAATCAAATACATATTTGGGAGGGGGTGGGGGGAGGGGGTGTTGTGATCATAAATGGGTAAAACGTTTTGTTCGTTTGATGTAAAGTTGTACAGATTTGAAAATTTGCAGATTCTGCATCTCAGTTAAGGTGTCATCGCCAAAAAGTAGGACTTCAATTTTTTAAGTTCATTAAGAAAAACTAGTCTTAATTTCAATTCTTCTCTTGCTTCGTTGTAAAGACAATATTCTAATATATAATGAATTGCATCTTCAAATGCACACCCACATATACAGCCTGGATCATTAGCCAAATGCACATGAAAAAGATCAGCATTCAAGCTACTGGATCTATGTCTCAGTCTAGTGTGAATTATATTTAATATTCTACATCCAGCAATGTAAAATTTGGGGGGTTTTATTGTATGATTTTTATTTGCTTGTTTGAATCTATTTAGAGTAGGTGCATTTCTTAATTGTGGACTTAATTTATTCCATGATTTAATAGTAGAAGGGAAAAAGGAGTTTGCAAATAATTGTAATCTAGTGAATGGATTTCTAAATTCGGTTTGGTTGTGCAAATTTAATTCATTTTCCTCTCGTATAAAAGGCAGTAAACAATCGTATAAATATAAAGGACTATCATTATTACGTATTTTGTAAAACAAGTTTAATTTTCTACTATGTCTACGAGAATGGAGGGGTTCCCACCCAGTTTCAAAATATAGGGATTCTATGCTTGCAAATTTTGGCAACCCAGTAACAATTCTAGCAGCTTCGTGTTGTATTTGTTCAATTTTATTTAAATCCAAAATAGTACAACCATCCCATAGTTCACACGCATACTCTAATAATGGCCTTATATAAGTAAAATATATGTTTTCGAGATTTTCCCTGTTAAGTTTAATTTTGAATTTACGTAGCATAGACAGTTGACCAGATGTGCTTTTTAATATATTTTGAATGTGACAATGCCATTTACAATTCGATGAAAACGTAACACCCAAATGTTTATGATTTACTACAAATTCAACATCCTCATTATTAAAAAGTATTTGAGGCTTAATATTTCCCTGATTTGTTGAGAATAGCATACATTTAGTTTTTTGGGGATTAAAATCCACTAACCATTTTGTTGACCAATTGTAAATTTTCGTTATATCTGAATTTAATCTTTGTTCAATTTCATTTATATTAGAAGATGAATACGATAGTGATGTATCATCAGCAAACAATCGCGAAAGACTTTGAATATCTTCAGTAATATCATTGATATATAATATGAATAGCAAAGGGCCTAACACTGATCCTTGTGGTACCCCACCTTTAATGTTCCCTACTTCTGAAAGACAATTTTGTAGAACAACTTTTTGATTTCTGTCACTCAAGTAATTTTCAAACCAATGCAACAAATTCCAGGAAATTCCATAAGCTTTTAATTTTTTAAGTAGGCCACGGTGCCAAACTTTATCAAAGGCTTTTGATATATCACAAAATACAGTACACATAACTTCACGATTTTCTAATGATAAACAAATATTGTGGTAAATTTCAATAAGTTGGTGCACGGTTGAGTGTCCGCGCATAAATCCGGACTGATATTTATAAATAAGAGAGTTGTCCAATAAGAAATTAAATATATATTTGAAAACAACACGTTCAAAAACTTTCCCAACACAACTAAGTAGACTAATAGGTCGATAATTTGATGGGTCAGATTTTATACCTTTCTTAAAGAGTGCAATAACTATAGCCGATTTCCAAATTTTTGGAAATTTTCTAGTTTGTAGGGAATAATTAAATATTAACTGGAGGGGTTTACAAATTGTAGAAGCCGTATTTTTTAACATACAGTGACTTATCAGATCTCTACCTACTGCTTTCCCAAGCTGTAGACATTCAAGTATGTCCTTAACTTCATCTGAAGTTATATGTAGAGTGTCTATTCTATTACCTGTGCGATCATGAAAATCGGGGGTAAGAACATTAGAATTTTCTATTTCAGTTATGGAGCAGAAAAAGTTGTTTAATATATTGGCTTTATCCTCATTATTTATTACGTACTCACCAGAGTCTAATTTTTGCAATGGAGGGATGTTTGGGGAATGTTTACAGTTCCCCATTAATTTTTTAACCAATTTCCAGTATGATTTTTGATTTGACTTACCATTTTTATCTAACATATCATTAGCATTGATGAAAAATTGCTCTCTTGCATACTTTATCATATTATTAACTTTGTTCCGTTGGGTCTTATACTTACGTAGAAGAAAAGGGGAACTATTTTGTTTTACCTGTTTATGGAGTCGATCTCTAATACGCATTGCTTTTCTTATAGATGAATTAAACCAAGGTTTATCGTTTGGTCGTATAGTAATGATTTTAACGGGAATATACATTTTTACAAATTCAATAAATTTATTTGTAAATTTAATAGACATTTCATCTATGTTTTCACTAGAAAGTAAGAAACCCTCCCAGTCGAACAGACGAATTTCAGAATTAAGATTTATAAAATCTGCATGTTTATACAACCATACTTCTCGTTGATACTTAGCTTGTAAATTGTACGGAATTCGTAAAGAAGCAGAAGTGGCATCATGGTCACTTATATTTCTATCAATTTGTATAACATCCGAGAACGATATTTCACATTCATCTGAATAAATAATGGGATCTAATAATGCACCAAACCTTGTTGGTTCATTAATACAATTTCTAAGGTTAAAATTATACATAATTTCATTTAATCGATGGTTGGTCTCAATTAAGAGATCAACATTCAAGTCACCCGTGATCACCACACGAGAAGACGACTCGATAGCTTTTTCGACAGAATAATGAAAATTGTTCCAGAAGGGGTTTATAGCACTAGGTGACCTGTATACCACACATACAAGAATTTTATATCTAGGAAAACTAACTTCAATCCATATTAATTCTCCATTATTAAATTCTAAATCATATCGTCGAGATGCATGGAGATAATCTGCAATATATATTAAGACTCCGCCACCAAAGCAGTTCCTATCATTTCTAAATGGTTCTAAATAACCCGATATAAGAATATCTTGTGTACTTACCTTATCATCTAAATGGCTTTCCGTTATACAAACTATGGAGGAACCTGAACATATTGTTTCTAAATATTCAATTTTATTTCTTTCACTTCTAGCATTCCAGTGAAACACCGTTAAATCACCTACTTTGTTGTCTGGTCCGGGGTTTTCTGCTACATCATTACTTAACAAAAGGAGTTGTAGTAGAAAAAAAGGGAATGATAGGTTTTGTTCGAATGGGTCTATAAAAATAACTTTCAGGATAGATGGCAAGGTTTGAATTGTTTTCTGAAGGAGTACAATTAAAAGCAAAAAATAATATGGTAGAAATCTAAGGGATTTGAAGAGACATTTTTTACTGACAAGACAAGATCTGCAATAAAATAAACCTATTGCCATTCTGTAGGCAGTCACATCATTATCCATTGTCAAATACAATACATTTTTTAAACAATTGACAATAGGTTATAATGAAAACATGTACACCAAGTTTGATCACAAGAAAAAAAACTATTATACAATTCAAGGAAATAAAGAAAATAAAATAAAACATAATAATATAGTAGACTATGTACAGATTCTAGGTGTATTTCGAAATTTCTGGGATCATTTGACCTGAGAAGAATATAAAAAATGGAATCTTGATTGGAATAATCAGTTCGCTGATATTTTTTTAAAAAAATTATTATTATTATTATTTTCAAAATGTTTATGGTATAGCTATACCAGTTATTTTGTCAAGTCTATGTACCATATAAATACTTCAACGTAATTATAAACAGCACGCGATAAACTTACTAAACTGAAAATACAAGTCGAGCGCACCTAGAATGTGTACGTCACATGTATATAAACACGTAAACATCACGTGATAAACACTAATAATTGACTATGCACATCACCAACAGATGCGAGACAGTTACCACAATGTGAGACAATAATATAGTTAAAAAGACACGAGTTGTGTTCAGTGACTGGGATATATCAAATGACAAGTATATTCATTGGTGGAAATAATCGTATAAATAGATAAAATGTTTATGTTATAAAGTGTCAAGAAATAGAACAAATACAATAACACGTGGCGGTAGTTATGGGTACTCCGATTTCTTCCGCCAAAAAACTGATTTTGATGTAAATAGCACTAGGTGACCTGTATACCACACATACAAGAATTTTATATCTAGGAAAACTAACTTCAATCCATATTAATTCTCCATTATTAAATTCTAAATCATATCGTCGAGATGCATGGAGATAATCTGCAATATATATTAAGACTCCGCCACCAAAGCAGTTCCTATCATTTCTAAATGGTTCTAAATAACCCGATATAAGAATATCTTGTGTACTTACCTTATCATCTAAATGGCTTTCCGTTATACAAACTATGGAGGAACCTGAACATATTGTTTCTAAATATTCAATTTTATTTCTTTCACTTCTAGCATTCCAGTGAAACACCGTTAAATCACCTACTTTGTTGTCTGGTCCGGGGTTTTCTGCTACATCATTACTTAACAAAAGGAGTTGTAGTAGAAAAAAAGGGAATGATAGGTTTTGTTCGAATGGGTCTATAAAAATAACTTTCAGGATAGATGGCAAGGTTTGAATTGTTTTCTGAAGGAGTACAATTAAAAGCAAAAAATAATATGGTAGAAATCTAAGGGATTTGAAGAGACATTTTTTACTGACAAGACAAGATCTGCAATAAAATAAACCTATTGCCATTCTGTAGGCAGTCACATCATTATCCATTGTCAAATACAATACATTTTTTAAACAATTGACAATAGGTTATAATGAAAACATGTACACCAAGTTTGATCACAAGAAAAAAAACTATTATACAATTCAAGGAAATAAAGAAAATAAAATAAAACATAATAATATAGTAGACTATGTACAGATTCTAGGTGTATTTCGAAATTTCTGGGATCATTTGACCTGAGAAGAATATAAAAAATGGAATCTTGATTGGAATAATCAGTTCGCTGATATTTTTTTAAAAAAATTATTATTATTATTATTTTCAAAATGTTTATGGTATAGCTATACCAGTTATTTTGTCAAGTCTATGTACCATATAAATACTTCAACGTAATTATAAACAGCACGCGATAAACTTACTAAACTGAAAATACAAGTCGAGCGCACCTAGAATGTGTACGTCACATGTATATAAACACGTAAACATCACGTGATAAACACTAATAATTGACTATGCACATCACCAACAGATGCGAGACAGTTACCACAATGTGAGACAATAATATAGTTAAAAAGACACGAGTTGTGTTCAGTGACTGGGATATATCAAATGACAAGTATATTCATTGGTGGAAATAATCGTATAAATAGATAAAATGTTTATGTTATAAAGTGTCAAGAAATAGAACAAATACAATAACACGTGGCGGTAGTTATGGGTACTCCGATTTCTTCCGCCAAAAAACTGATTTTGATGTAAATTAAATATTATTGAAAGTGGCGTTCAACGCCCACACCAATTCTCGTAGTCCAATATCCAATAATGGGATATTTTTATTTTCTCATTTTTCCTCTGAAATCAATTCCGAATGGACGCATTAAAGAAATTAAGCCAATCCATTGACCTTCTGACATACCAATATAACTAAAGCTTAATACTAATATCAAACTCAAAGCGATTTTATGGTCATTTGATTTATATAAATAAAATGATATTTTAAATTATCTGATAAAAACAATTAAAATGACACAGAATCTGTAAGCTATATTGAAGTTTGTCATAATCGGTAGGACTAATGTAATCTGACATTGTGAAAACTGGTCTAGCCATACAATTTTACGATCCGATTTCCCATTATGCATGTACGGCGGATGCATGCGGTTGAAAATAAATTGGAATTCATATAGGTGTACCTAATTAATACTATCAGTAAAACACTCTTGCTAAAATAACGGCTAGAACAAAACAAGAGAAGGCTATCACAACCTTTTTCAAGTTTGACTGTGCATTTTCTAATTCCATTTTAACTTCCTTATGTTTAGATTTCTCTAGTTCATATTGTTGAATTTGTGTTGCCATTTGCTTTGTTTCTTCGGAATGTAGATTTTGTTCTGGTGTTTTCGAAGTTTGTTTCGAATCGTTTAATTCCTTCTGACATTTTTCTAGCCTAATTCTAGTGGACATTAATTCCTCATTTTTTCTGTCCATTTCTTTTTTCAACACTTGTATTTGAACTTTACCCCCGGTGTTGTTTGTTTCTTCCAAACTCTCAGGTGACTGTACTGATTCTAATTTTTGTTGTAGTTCGCAGACGGACGATTTAAGCTTTGAGTTTTCGTCTCGCATTTCCTTTATTTTAGCGGTCTTAGCTGATATGGTCTTGTTTGTTGTAGCAACCGTTTCTTTGAATTCACGAATTTCCATGTGTAAATTATTTATAGTCATACCTCCTTTATTTAACTTCTCTCTCATTTCAGTCAAGGTCTCATCTTTTGAACGAATTTGTTCTTTCAGTGAATTAATTACTTCCGATGAAATGGCGCCATCTTTCTCGTCAATATCATTTAATAACTCATCAATTCGTTTTTGGAAACTTATTCGAATTCCCTTCTCATTTTGTTCTTGCTCGTCGAGATTTTCTTCTAATATAATTTTTTCTTCCCTCAGTCTAGATAATTCTTGGTCTTTTTCCAGCAATAATTGTTTCAGAGATAATATGTCTTCGTTTTGTTCTGTTGCCATCGTTGGGTTATTGCTCTGATGATGACTTTTTCACGTGCTATCTGTTGTGACGGGCGTTCTCTCGCTATGATGAACCATTAATCTACTACAAAACATAGCATAACAAGATGAAATAGTTCATTAACAAACATTAAATTATGATTAATCATTATGGCGAGTACATTGTATATGATATGCCAAAAAGTAATGATTTACAAACAACAAATTATACACATTACATGTACATGTATCAATGTATTAGCATTGAAAGGTTTTGGTTTTTTTTTCATTTTGATATATTTTATCAACTTATGACGTTAACGTTATCATAAAAAAAACCAGATTATCTTGCTGGTTCATAACGTTATAAATTAAAAGATAAAATCTGATATTTATCTTAAATTGGCGCCTTTCAAATCTTTTCAAGGAAGAATTAATAATACTGTAATCTCCAGCTCGCCATAATATTACTGATTATTGTTTACCTCCTTAAAAAAAAAGGGGGGGGGTACTTATGCTAAAATTGTCATGACACAGAGCTATATATTTATGTATGCTCAAGAAACTAAGTGTGGATATAAATATCGTTGTCAGTTTAAAATTATTGGTTTGTTGCTTTTATTTACATATTGTTTTTAGGTAATTTAGGTAATGAATCCCACGGCATCATAAAAAGCAGTTTTTCGTATGATGGAGTTTTGGAAACAGTTACACTTTTTTATTTAATTGTACGGTGAAAAACGCACGACAGATAATAATAGAGAAGAATGTAAGTTGATGTACGACGGTTACCAGGGTCTTATTAATACTGTGAACGTATCCACTAATCAATCAATTTAATACTATGGGAACCGCGTCAGTGGTGTAATGGCTAGACTATAGAATTATTATTTGTTGCTTCTCCGCAAGGAACGCAGCATTAAGGAATAAGAGCAAAGACTAGTTGGCTCGGAATCAGATTAATGTGTCAGTTTAGAGCGACATGTGTACCCGCAGACTGTTGTTTCAGTTAGCTAGCGCTATAAAAACCCAGCTAAGTGTGTTAGTCTAGAACAAAGCGGACATCGTCTTCATCATTTCATCAAATATAACTAGTTCTCGCCATGATATAGCTGAAAAATTGCTCATTTTGGCGTTAAACAACAATATCACACGCTTTATACTATGGGATATTATTATAGATGCGATAATAACCCTTCCGGAGCATCAGTTTCCACTTCCGGGTGTATTTTACTTATGATTCCGAGAAGCATAGGTAGCGGAGTGACCAAGATAATTAAATTCCGACTACAAGAATACCACGACTGACGTGTTCATGCTTCGTTAACATCTAACGCTTGCATAAACCATATCTAGGGTCGAAGATTCTTCAAATCTTCCCGGGATTTCCTCCCCAATTTTGGCAAAAAGTTGGTAGTCACAATATAGCTGAACAGCTGAAATTAACAATATATATCAATAACTGATAGGGGAGATTTGGGGCCATGAAACTAGTTTAACGTTTTACTGAGATGACAGTACCAAGCCAAGAAATCGATCGGTCATGTATATGTGTGTTATGGGTATATATTTTGCCTGTTTCTACAATGTTTTTATTTGATTTTAGAACTGTTCCGACGGTGTGGTATTTTAGAACTGTTCCGACGGTGTGGTATTTTTGAACTGTTCCTATGGTGTGGTATTTTGGAACTGTTCCGACGGTGTGGTATTTTAGAACTGTTCCGACGGTGTGGTATTTTAGAACTGTTCCGACGGTGTGGTATTTTGGAACTGTTCCGACGGTGTGGTATTTTTGAACTGTTCCGACGGTGTGGTATTTTAGAACTGTTCTGACGATGTGGTATTTTTGAACTGTTCCGACGGTGTGGTATTTTAGAACTGTTCCGACGGTGTTGTATTCCGACGGTGTAGTATTTTGGAACTGTTCCGACGGTGTGGTATTTTAGAACTGTTCCGACGGTGTGGTATTTTTGAACTGTTCCGACGGTGTGGTATTTTAGAACTGTTCCGACAGTGTGGTATTTTTGAACTGTTCCGATGGTGTGGTATTTTGGAACTGTTCCGACGGTGTGATATTTTAGAACTGTTCCTATGGCGTGGTATTTTTGAACTGTTCCGACGGTGTAGTATTTTTGAACTGTTCCGACGGTGTGGTATTTGGAACTGTTCCGACGGTGTGGTATTTTAGAACTGTTCCGATGGTGTGGTATTTTGGAACTGTTCCGACGGTGTGGTATTTTAGAACTGTTCTGACAGTGTGGTATTTTAGAACTGTTCCGACGGTGTAGTATTTTGGAGCTGTTCCCATGCTGTGGTATTTTGGAACTGTTCCGACGGTGTGGTATTTTTTAACTGTTCCGATGGTGTGGTATTTTGGAACTGTTCCGACGGTGTGGTATTTTAGAACTGTTCTGACGGTGTGGTATTTTAGAACTGTTCCGACGGTGTGGTATTTTTGAACTGTTCCTATGGTGTGGTATTTTGGAACTGTTCCGACGGTGTGGTATTTTAGAACTGTTCCGACGGTGTGATATTTTAGAACTGTTCCGACGGTGTGGTATTTTTTTCATTTTATTTATGAAATACTTCAATATTACTCCGCATTCATCTTAAACTAGTCTCGTGTGTCTACTTTGCACGTTATTTTTATATTTTCTAAATCAGATAATGCAATGACCCTAAAATAATCAATCAATAATTTTTTCCGCGTTTCGAAGTATAGCGGAAAAATATTGTCTGAAAGTAACTGTAAGTTTGGGTGTATTGATTGCGAGCAAATCGAGTATGAATATACCTGGATAGATATCAGGTGTTAAAAGGTTTTTGATATGTTAATTAGATTATTGGCGGGGCATGCTTTTCGTGAAATGAATTAGATCGGGGTTTTAATTCTAGCCGCAGACTTAGTTCAGTCAAAATTACAGTTCTGATTTATATTAAATGAATTATAATTTATTTATAAATTGATGAAGTTCGGCATCAATACCTAGAGACGGGTCTTGCATTGCTCCGTTAACACAGGTTTCCAATACATTTCTTTTGTATATGGTTTTTCCTGGGCGGCGAGATTTCGTTGATGATGGGTATATGTATAAGTAAATACTTTTTGGGGATTAGTATTGAATTGAAAATATATAGTTGTGTATGTTTTGTTGACAAATATATGTTATTTATGTAACTTATAACGAAATATTAAACGCCGGCTCTAGACAGTCTGCACGGCAAAATGCATATCTGTGTTTATTGTGATTGTTTGCCAAATATGGGTGAATTTGGGACAATATGTACACCCACCTTTCTAGGTAATAGATCAAAACAGGAAATACAATACTTGTATAATACACGCCGTGGGGGGACAAACATGATTACAATATTACGTATATTACAAATGACGGAACAAGTAATTGCACTTTAATTATATAACTGTGTTCAGTGTAAATGTAAGTGCATGGTCATGTTCATCTCTTTGTCAAAAAAGCGATACATATGTATACGGGAGGATGTAAGGAAAGGGGTCGAGGTCAACTGTTTTTTTGTTGTCTTTTTTCATTTCATTTCATAGCAAATTTATTTTTTGAAAAAATCGAAACAGACCTAACTAAATATTAATAAATAAGTATAATTTGTTCATCACCTTGAAGTTAGTAATGTCAATTGAAAAGTTAAGAAGGTTAGCAGTACATACTACATTCAAGGGGGGGGGGGGGGGGGGTCCAGGGGGTATAATTTTGTTTTACTCTCCGTGATAATACTCCGAAAAGAGAGGGTCAACAGAACGTGCGTAACGAATCAAATGAACATCTAGAGAGGAGTTATAAATTAGTGCCTTGTGTATGAAGAATAAAACTCTACCTTCAACAAAGACTATTTTCCCATACCAAGCTCTCCATACTTGTCTACTGAGTGGCAGTCAAAAGTCGTTACCCTGGGAATCTCGCCCCTCCCTTATTTCTGTATAGTTTTAGATATTTTGGAACTTTAATGTGCATGAACTATTTTACGCTGGATGTCAAGCAGTCAACCATCAAATTTGTATGCACGGAATTAAAAATCATGCGAACAAAAAAAAATACATTACCTTTTTGGCACTTTAAATAAAATGAACTCCCTATACCACGGCTACCAATCTCTCTAACTCACGTCTACAAGGAGGCAAGTTGCACATTATTATCTTGTATTCAAGCACTTTTTACAAAAAGGGCCATGTAAATCTACGCAATTTAAAAATTCCTAATGCCAGAGTAAGCCGTTTCGTTGACTGATGTGCCGTAATGACGCTAGAATCTTTCTCCTGCGTGTTTTGTCAATCAAAAGAATTCGATCGTGTAACTGATTGACTGAAGCACAGTCTACAAGCAATTGTGGTGTATGTCAAGTATCTATTCATGTTCCAAAATGATTATAAAAGACTTGGCCACAGTGTAATTTCTAGCATTGACTATTGATTGGTGTATGTCAATCGAAAATTCAAATGATATGAGTTATCGGGATCAGAAATGAGTTAGCGGTACCAGATTGCGTTGAATTACATGGCCCTTTTTGTAAAAAGTGCTTGCATACAAGATAATAATGTGCAACTTGCCTCCTTGTGGTGGTGAAAAGATCCCGCCAATGCATATCCGGAAATCCCGATAACTTTACCGTTAGCATATCATTTGAATATGAGTTAGAGAGATTGGTGGCCGTGTATACCTGGCATGTATATAGTGTGTATATTTTGTACATATAGTTTGATCCACAAGGATGTTATTTGCCAATAAATAGATATTTTTACATTATCAGTTTAATTTATGTGTATGCTAGTTGAGAACATACTTCAAATTTAGACCTTAAACAGGAAGTTTTACTATCATACGTAGTGCAAATCATTGCAGGAAGTAAATAAGCGTATCTGATGAAGGTTCTGTGTTTTAAATAAATCAATTTGTGACAAAGACATAAAACACAACATTAAGTTTGACACGAAAATACAATACTTTTTTATAACCAAGCATAACTTAAGAGTCGTGTGCTGAGCTTTAAATGTAAAAAAATATACAACAAATATCTAATTTATATACACCATATTAAGTTATAAGGAGTGTTTAAACTTGTTTATTTTACACAGAGAAAGTTTAGTGGCTTCAACAAGTTTCTTGAAAACCAGAATCGACCATACTAGAATAAATACAGAACAAAGAGCAGATACATCGTTTTGATGTTTTTGGAGTTCCTGAGATTCTACTAGACTAGTCTAGAATTGTATTTCCTGACACATAAAACACCTAACAGAGAGACAGATCCTACACATGACTCCTCCAGTCATTGGCACTGGAAGATGTTTTTGTACGGGGGTAATATTATTTACCGTTTTCCACTATAATAAAAAAAAAAGGAGGGATAACTCTTGTCACAAGATTTATATTAATTGTGAATTAGAAATAAACACACTTTGGATGTTGATATTAAACATGGTTTACCTTGTCTCTGTTTCAAAGGAATGATGTAATGTTGACAGTACAAATAATAAACGATGAATTAACATAGTCACAGCCTGGCTAACGAAATAATGTCATTCTCATCACAACAGAACTATCATGGATTAATATATATATATAACAATGTTGAACATTGACCGTGTCATAATAAAGAACACTCCTACTTTGGGACGGTTTCAATATGAAAGTCAGTGTGTTGAATACAGAGCTGAACCCCTCCCCCCCTCCTCACCTCATTCCTGTTTCAGGATCTAAAAATCAGTTATAACCCCCTTTTGATAACCCCCTTTTGATAACTGTTCAATTTCTTTTAATTCAGACATAATTTTTTTCATAAATGAAAATATTACTTTCAAACTAACCTTATTTTACATAATACACAAAAAGACAATTCAATTTTACAAAATATAAAAATAAAATAAAGTAAAATAAAAATACTGGTTTAAACTGAATAAACTTACAATATCAGTGAATAGTTTAGACATTGTTTGTACATGTAGTTCTCATGATATTTTTCGTCAAAGAAAAGATATAGATTCAACAACACAGAGAAAATCCTTGTGTATCTAATTAACGGTACCCCGTAATACACAAACAATTACATAATAAATCTATGATAGGATTGCTGGTGTTTAACACCACTCTCAACATTATTTCAGTTATATTTGGGAGGTCAGTTTGAAGGATGGAGTACAGAGGAGTGACTACCCATAAGAAATCACGAATCCTTACTCCGTTCACCCCCTACTCCTTACTCCGTTCGCAACCTATTCCTTACTCCGTTCGCCCCCTGTTCCTTACTCCGTTCGCCCCATATTGCCTACTCCGTTCGCACCCTATTCCTTACTCCGTTCGCACCCTATTCCTTACTCCGTTCGTCCCATATTCCTTCCTCCGTTCGCCCCCATTCCTTACTCCGTTCGCATCCTATTCCTTACTCCGTTCGCCCCATATTCCTTCCTCCGTTCGCCCCCATTCCTTACTCCGTTCGCATCCCATTCCTTACTCCGTTCGCACCATATTCCTTACTCCGTCCCCCCTATTCCTTACTCCGCCCATATTCCTTACTCCGTCCCCCCCTATTCCTTACTCCGTTCGCCCCCCATTCCTTACTCCGTTCGCCCATATTCCTTACTCCGTTCGCCCATATTCCTTACTCCGTTCGCCCCCTATTCCTTACTCCGTTCGCACCCTATTCCTTACTCCGTCTACACCATATTCTTTACTCCGTTCGAACCCTATTCCTAACTCCGTTCGCCCCCTTTTCCCTACTCCGTTCGCACCCTATTCTTTACTCCATACGCCCATATTCCTTACTCCATACGCCCCTATTCCTTACTCCGTTCGCCCCTATTCCTTACTCCGTTCGCCCCTATTCCTTACTCCGTTCGCCCCCCCCCCCCCCCCCCCCCCCCCCCTCCATTCCTTACTCCGTTCGCCCATATGCCCCGTCTAAAGAGAGAACAAACAAACACACACATGTATATACGCCCACATTTAAACAAAATAAGAAACAATAGAGATGAATAGTAGTTCACTAATTAAGAGGGTTTAAATAGAAACAATACTCACATACTGTTAGCCTCAAGTGTACTGTGAATATGATATAATATTTAGTGATTATTTTGCCAACACGTGGTTTTATATCAGATATACACAGTAAATTTTCTACAGATAGTATCAATGATATTTAATAACCTGTGTCTATTTATATTTTGTATTCTTAACGTCGTAGATAAGTAGTCATAAGTTTCCGGTAGAATATAAGTATTAATTAGTATGTATACTATCAACAGAGCCTATGAGAGGGGGGTCAGCTGGTACATCGGCTCAGGGCCCCCGGAGAGCCAAGAAGGGGCCTGTGAATCTCTGAAGGGCCATATAGCCTTAACCATAGACGTTTTATTTTGATTTTTTAATTTGTATTGGTATTTTCAACTATTTTTTAACTTATTTAGAAAAAATAATTTTGAAAAATTCTCACTTAGACTTTGATGAAATCTTACCAGTGGACCTCAAATCCTCAATTTTGAGAGAAGTCTCAGTCTGTCCTTGTGGCCACAAAGCAGTCTTGTTCCGCCTAGCAACATTTCTCTTGGAGACCCAGACTATCAAACAAATAATACAAAACATTCCTGGATATAGGTGTTGGAGTTAGGGTAGGAGCGAAGTAAAATAAACGCAATGGGTCTCCGACCGCTTACATCCCCGTCTGGTACAGAGCAGAGGTTGAGGGGGCCAGTGGGCCAAGCCTCCAGACGACTCGGAGGTTAAGCAAAATTATATCAAGTATTCTGATTGAAATAACTATCTGTTTGACAACCTTTATAAATGTGAATTGTATAACATATGCTGTGTAAATTTTAAGGGAAAAAGGTGTCTTCCATTTAGGGGCGAAAACACATTATTGAAAGGCTTGAGAAAAGTACTTTAAATTGGATGCACTACATTTGGACTTTTCCATCCCGATTTACATTCTCCTTTCTTCATGGCATCCGCCCATTAAAGGTGTGCATTCCATAGGAACATAAAAATTACAAAAATGAATTTTAATATCCTTTTAATAGTAAGTAAAAATAAAAACGAAATTATTTGACGCAATTAAATTTTATTAAAATCATCTCCGGGTTTTAATATGACAAACACATAATACGTCATCGTTGGGACTTGCATTTTAAATTTCCTTACACAGAAAAAAGTTTAGTAAAACCTGGTCTTTTGCAGAAATTGTCCGCTTTATTAAACCAGAGGCTCCCAGGAGCCTGTAATCGCTCACCTGGATCAAAGCTGCTTTCTATTTTTAGTAACAGCGGCTATCTTGAATGGAGGGCGGGGCTGTCGGACACAATTTTGAAAGGGACCCACCCAGGGACCATCCCTGCCAGGTTTGGTTTAATTTGGTTCAGCGGTTTCAGAGGAGAAGATTTAAATGTGATCTTTTATCAAAATATGCCTAATTTGCATAATCGGTATATATCGGCTGAAAGAAAAATTTCACAGAAAAACCCGGAATATATGTTAAACTATTCCTTGCCATGTAGCTGCAGTTAAAATTTGAGCTCATTTTGACTTACACTAAAGCAGCAATGGACAATTAAAATTTCATCCCCCTTTTTTTTATTTTGAGCTTGGCGGCCATCTTGGTTGGAAGTCGGGATCAACGGACACAATTTTGGAAGGGGGCCATCCAAGAATCATTTCAGCAAAGTTTGGTTGATATTGGCTCAGTAGTTTCCAAGGAGAAGATTTTTTTTTAATTTCATCCCCCCTTTTTTCTAATTTGCATAATCGGTCAAAATCGGCAAAAGTTCAAAGTTCATAAAAAATCCTGTAATATATGCTAAAAAGCTCATCATTATGCTTATACAGTTCAAATTTGGGCACATTCTAGCTTAAAATATAGCAGTTTTGGCCATTTGAAGAAATTTCTATTTTTAGTAACAGCGGCCATCTTGAATGGAGGGCAGGGCTGTCGGACACAATGTTGAAAGGGACCCACCCAGGGACCATCCCTGCCAGGTTTGGTTTAATTTGGTTCAGCGGTTTCAGAGGAGAGGATTTAAATGTGATCTTTTATCAAAATATGCCTAATTTGCATAATCGGTATATATCGGCTGAAAGAAAAATTTCACAGAAAAACCCGGAATACATGTTAAACTACTCCTTGCCATGTAGCTGCAGTTAAAATTTGAGCTAATTTTGACTTACACTAAAGCAGCAATGGACAATTAAAATTTCATCCCCCCTTTTTTCTATTTTTAGCTTGGCGGCCATCTTGGTTGGAAGTCGGGATCACCGGACACCATTTTGAAAGGGGGCCATCCAAGGACCATTCCATCAAAGTTTGGTTGCAATTGGTCCAGTGGTTTCTGAGGAGAAGATTAAAATGTGAAATGTTGACGGACGGACGACGGACGACGGACGAAAAGTGATGACAATAGCTCACATGGCCTAAAGGCCAGGTGACCTAAAAAGACCAATTTAAATTCCCAGAGAAATCTCATGGATCTGTCTAATTTGTTTAAGTTGTATCTTACCCAACAATCAAATATGTTTAAAGTAAATCAGTATGATTCCGTAACCTTCGGAATCAGCCGATGTTGTAACCTTCGGAATCAGCCAATGCTGTAATCCTCGGAATCCACCGATGTTGTACGCTTTTAGTTATATGTTTGTTTGTAAAGGGATGTGACAGCCGATTTTTGTCTCTGTTGCGTCTAATGTAAAAGGATTATGAAAGACGAGCAATGTATGTGTCGTGACGGTCTCCAGGGTAGCTTAAGTCTGTAGGTTTCGATGGTAGCTAAAGGCTGTAGGTTTCGAGAATAGCTTAAGGCTGTACATGTATGTATCGAAGATAGCTTAAGGCTGTAGGTTTCGAGGGTAGCTTATGGCTGTAGGTTTTGAGGATAGCTTATGACTGTAGGTTTCGAGGATAGCGTAAGGCTGTAGGTTTCGAAGATAGCTTAAGGTTGTAGGCTTCGAGGGTAGCTTAAGGTTGTAGGCTTCGAGGGTAGCTTAAGGTTGTAGGCTTCGAGGGTAGCTTAAGGCTGTAGGTTTCGAGGATAGCTTAAGGTTGTAGGCCTCGAGGATAGCTTAAGGCTGTAGGTTTCGAGGATAGCTTAAGGTTGTAGGCTTCGAGGGTAGCTTAAGGCTGTAGGTTTCAAGGATAGCTTAAGGCTGTATGTATCGAAGGTAGCTTAAGGCTGTAGGTCTCGTGGGTAGCTGAAGGCTGTCTGTTTAAGTAATAATTACGTTTTCGTTTGCTATTTTACACATCATGATCAAGTTCAAATATTGTATGTAACATGTCATCGACATTAGATGTGTTTCACTGTCTATTGATGACGAACCTGCCTCTGTACGGCTGAAGGGCAAAAGTAGTTGTCTCTGTGTCACCGAGTGGTAAAGGTTGTTGTCTCAGCATGGCCGAGTGGTCAAGGTCGTGGCCTCTGTGTAGCCGAGTGGTGAAGGTCGTAGCCTCTGTGTGGCTGAGTGATAACAGTAGTTGTCTCTGTGTAACCGAGTGATAAAGGTCATTGTCTCTATGTAGCCGAGTGGTCAAGGTGGTTGTCTCTGTGTGACCGAGTGGTGAAGGTCCTAGCTTCTGTGTGGTCAAGATTTACAGGTCGTGTCCTCTGTGTGGCTTAGTGGTAAAAGTCGCTGTCTCTGTGTAACCGAGTGGTTAAGTTCATTGCTTCTGTGTGGCCGAGGAGTAAATCTGTTGTTTCTTTGTGACCGCATGATGAATGTCGTGGTCTTTGTGTAGGCGAGTGTTGAAGGTTGTGGCTTCTGTGTGGCCGGATGGTGAAGGTCATGGCCTTCGCGTAGGCAAGTGGTGATGGTTGTGGCCTGTGTGTTCGGATGGTAAAGGTCATGGCCTTCGCGTAGGCAAGTGGTGAAGGTTGTGGCCTCTGTGTGATCGGATGGTGAAGGTCATGGCCTTCGTTTGGGCGAGTGGGGAAGGTTGTGGCCTCTGTGTGGCTGGATGGTGAAGGTCATGGCCTTCGCGTAGGCAAGTGGTGAAGGTTGTGGCCTGTGTGATCGGATGGTGAAGGTCATGGCCTTCGCGTATGCAAGTGGTGAAGGTTGTGGCCTCTGTGTGGCTGGATGGTGAAGGTCATGGCCTTCGTGTAGGTGAGTGGTGAAGGTTGTGGCCTCTGTGTGGTCGGATGGTTAAGGTCATGGCCTTCGTGTAGGCGAGTGGTGAATGTTGTGGCCTCTGTGTGGTCGGATGGTGAAGGTCATGGCCTTCGTGTAGGCGAGTGGTGAAGGTTGTGGCCTCTGTGTGGTCGAGTGGTAAAGGTCGTGGCCGAATGATAAAGGTTGATGTTTCTGTGTGGTCGAGTGGGAAAGGTCGTTGTCTCTCGACCACAATCATAACACTATAATGACGTGCGAACGCGCCTGATTCCCACAAGTGTAAAGGTATCTAGAAAACTATACAGTGACTGTATGGATTTTAACTGGTCGGTTTATTATAAGTGTCCCCTCCTTTAAAAATGCCTGGTAATAACGATATAGCTGAAAGTGATGACAAACACTCATTAACATAAGACAAGCTTTATTGGAAGAAGAAGAAGAAGACGCCAACAAAACAACAAAATGTCTAAAGAAACTACAGTATTATATGGTCCCTATATAAGGAACCGTCATCAGCACATTAGTAGGTACTGGAGTAGATATAAGGAACCGTCATCAGCACATTAGTAGGTACTGGAGTAGATATAAGGAACCGTCATCAGCACATTAGTAGGTACTGGAGTAGATATAAGGAACCATCATCAGCACATTAGTAGGTACTGGAGTAGATATAAGGAACCGTTATCAGCACATTAGTAGGTACTGGAGTAGATATAAGGAACCGTTATCAGCACATTAGTAGGTACTGGAATAGATGTAAGGAATCGTCATCAGCACATTAGTAGGTACTGGAGTAGATATAAGGAACCGTCATCAGCACATTAGTAAGTAATGGAATAGATATAACTATTTCATTCAAATATTGCAAGAGAAGAAATATGTCTCCGTTGTGTGTGTGGAAGAAGACGGGGGGGGGGGGGGGTGGGGGGGGGGGGGAGGAGGAGGAGAGGCTACATGATATATAGAGTAGATATAAAGAAAATATGTCGCCAAATGTCATTCATTGTTAAATTTTGTGTCACACGCCACCAGTTTCATGTATTTCAGACATTTTTACATAGACTCTTAAGGCCAAAAAAAGGTTCGTCGCCTCGGATTTTCATTTAGTCCAGGAACCTCGAATATTTAATTGTTTTCATTAATTTTTATTTCATTTAATTCAGCTTGATTCAATGTATCATTTTCAAGTTCAGAAAATGACACACATGCAATTATGAATGATATCGTCTTTATAGATCATATGAAAAGTGCAGACGTCTCGGCGTCGCCATCTTAGATATGCAAATGAGCAAAGTACCCATCATTTCTGGCTATGGTAAATGACTTGCGTCTAAAAATAAAGGACATTTTACTAGGAATCAATTTAATACAGTTATTGTTGGTCTCTCTTGCCTCTTCTATACACAGCCCTTCTGTTCATCATCGATGGTAATTGTCGGTTTTAAAATTTATACATTTGATACTTTCTAATTTTTGCTTTATTCAAAAAGATGGATGTTTTAGGTCGAGTGGTTTACAAATTGACTACTTATTTATATTGACCCACAGGGTGTGTAATCACGATAAGATACTTATCATATAAATCTAACTATAACTTACCTGTCTGATCACCTGTTTTATCTGTATACCTGGACTGGCTGCACATAAAATATATATTAAAACTTGTAAATATTTTATTATTTGGACGACAGATTGTGCAGAATATTGATCTGTTTTGGTGTCACGGGGTCAAAGGTTATAACATACTTGTCTCAGCTGATCAGTGAACAGGATCAATCTAAAAGTATTACAACCCCAGGTACAGTATACGTCAGAAAATGTTTACTCCGGGTAGTAAATTCATATGTGTTGAAGCTTTGACATGATACAATGTATCATTGTCTTCTCCTAAATCTAAAACACACAAAATCTTAATTGTTTAAAATTGGATGAAAAATCTGACGCTGTCTCGATTGTTTTATGTTTTCTAGATACCTACCCAAGGCAGATCGGTGTTTTAACTGGTCAGTTAGTTATGACTAAAGGTGTTCCTCCTCCAATAGGTATAGCTATATAACTTTAACTATAACACCATATCATTTCAGATACTTGCACTATATAAATTTAAACGAAATAAAATCAAGTTCTATTTGTTTTTATTTCATTATTTTTGTTATCCTAAAAGTCTAGATTATTAATGTAAGTATTATAAAGGTAAGCTGAGATTTAAGATCACACGAACCCCCTCCCCTACGATTGTATTTATAATCACGAACACTCCCCTACGGATGTATTTAATTTAACGGATATTTTAAGTTTTTTAAATAAATCTAACTTCGTGTATCCTGCTACAAGGGTTATCCAGGTGAAAATGATAAACAAACACAGGAATTTTAAACGTTTTATTATAAAAACGATCATGTAAAAGGACATTTACCTGAACTACACAAGGCGTGTTTTTACATAAGAGTTGATTTCAACACACATTTAATATTTTAAATTATCTAAATTTATATAATTTATATTGAATATAAGATTGATAATTAAGATTATATTTGAAAATTGCATCCTATGATTAAGATATACATTTGTACAAGAATTTTATATTTCTAGAAAAGTCGAGTTTATTTTTGTCTTAAATTTTTTGTTTGTTTTGTTTTTGTTTTTATAATATGTCACAAATTACTTTTAAGGCCGTCGTACGGTAGTTAGATATAAACATACCTATGCAATCAGTGCCTATCCCCACTGATGTTGTGAGTTCCAATCTCGATCAGAGCGAGGTGTACAACATTATGTGATAAAGTTTATCAGTGACTTGCGACAGGTCGGTGGTTTTCTCCGGGTCCTGCGGTTTCTTCCACCAATAAAACTGCCCGCCACTATATAACTGAAATATTGTTGAAAGTGGCGTTAAACACCATCAAACAAACAAACAAACAAACAAATTACTTTAAAGAGGCATTAATAGCTACGATTTTGATCAAAAGAATTATATGTTTTGGAAATTGGTAAATAGCTTTAAAATAATGAAATAAAGGTAAATATTTCACATTAAACAGCTTATCGTACCACTTTTCGCCTTTTAAGAACGAAAATTACCATCGATTTATTTTCCTTGCAAGCAAATAATTTGATCTCGCTTTCTCCGTATCTACATCTACATAGTACGACGATCCATCGAAACTCTGATGACTACACGTCGGCGCTGCGCAAACAGACATTAAAGAAAAATTAACTACAAATATTGCATGTGAAATCAAAAATTAACAAAAACAGGTGCAAAAATTTAACACATTTACAGGTATTTACAGGCCAACTAAGATGTTTAGATGTTCTGACCTTGGATCAGTTGTTTAAACTGATCTAGGGACCCAGCATTAATGACTGTATAATATAGTGAGTTCCAGAGTACTACTGCATGTGGGGGGAAACTGTATTTATAATAGTTTGTCCTGGTGGATATAATTTGATATTGTAATGGGTTATTGTTTCTTGTACTGAGAGAAGGTAAAGTTTTGGATCCACTGCAATAAGGTTGTTGGTGATTTTATAAAGCATTGTAATTCTGTTTAAGTTCCTACGGTGTTCAAGAGTTGGCAATTGAAGATGGTTAAGCATTGCCGAAACACTGCTGGTATTGTGATAGCGGTTTGTCACATATCTTGCTGCTCTGCTCTGAACTTGCTCTAATTTACTTTTTAGTTTTTCTGTGTGAGGTGACCAGACACTTGCGCAGTATTCCGGATTTGATCTGACCATGGATTTATATGCCAAAGTTTTAGTTTCAGTGTTTTGAATTGGAAGGTTTCATCTCAAGAAGCCTATGATCTTGTTTGCTTTTGAGGTGATGTTATTGATATGAGTGTCCCAGTTCATGTCTTTTGAAATTGTTATGCCCAGATATTTTGCAGTTGTAACTGATTCGAGGGTATGACCTTTGAGGATGTAGCTGGTGTGAAATGGTGTTTGTGATCTTGTGACACTTAATGAGATGCATTTTTCTGGATGGAACTGCATACCCCACATTTTTTTCCCAAGCTGCCAAGTTGTCCAAGTCTTGTTGTAAAGTGATTGAATCTTCATGATTATAGATTTGTCTGTATAGAATACAATCATCTGCAAATAATCTAGTTTTTGATGTCACTGCAACTGGAAGATCATTTATGAATATGAGAAAAAGCAGTGGACCCAAGACCGATCCCTGAGGTACTCCACTTACTACAGGTAGTTGACCAGATACCTCCCCATTCAAAGTTACTTGCTGCATTCTGTTACTCAAAAAAGCCGAGACCCACTTCCAGGTGTTCCCTCTTATTACATAATTATTAAGCTTCCATAGTAATTTCTTATGAGGTACCTTGTCAAATGCATTAGAAAAGTCAAGTATTATCAAGTCAGTTTGTATGCCAGTGTAGGTTGCTGAGCAGTTCATGGCTGAGTGTGAGTAATTGTGTTTCACAACTTCGTTTTGCACGAAAACCATGTTGACAGTCGACTAAGATGTTATGCAGATCTAGATGTTTTAAGATGTTAGTCACTACAATGTGTTCTAAAAGTTTACAGCATATACAGGTGAGTGATACTGGTCTATAATTGCTTGCTAGGTACTTTTCCCCTTTTTTAAAGATCGGTATTACATTTGCTTGACGCCAGTCTATTGGAACTTCACCTTTTGTAATAGATGTATTGAAAATGGTGGTTAGGTGTGGTGCAAATTCTGCTGCAAATTGTTTTAATATCCGTGTTGGTATTTGGTCTGGTCCAGTGGCTTTTGATGGATCAAGGTTTTTTAGAAGTTTTGCAGTGCCTAATATGGTGACTTTTATTTCTGGCATAGATTGAAAATTGTCATTTAGTGGTGTTAACTCTTCATCAGTGTTTTCAGGTGTAAAAACTGAAAAGTATTGCCTATTTAATATTTCCGCTTTTTCTTTGGTGTCGTCTACAAGTAGGCCGTCTGATCTGAGAGGTGCCACTCCTGAACTGTCTTTTTTGGTGTTCCTGATATAATTCCAGAATTTTTTCTGTTTTTGGACAGTTTCTATTGACTCGTCATAATAAATGATGTTTTCTAGATACTGCCAGTATGCCTTTCTGTTTTCTTTTTGTAGTCTACGTTTAGTTTCTCTATATTGATCAGTGTTCTTTTTACATGGGTGTTGTTTCATTTTCTTAAAGTATTTATTTCTTTTAGTTGTGAGAGATTTCATTTCTCTGTTTACCCAGGGTAGTTTACGTTTGGAGTTATTTATCATTTTTGTAGGTATTGACTGATTCATAATGTCGAAAACATTTTCTTTAAAGTTGTTCCATAGCTGATCTACAGTTAAATCTTGTTCTTTCAACTGCTTTTCTATGTCTATGCTTCTGAGTTTTTCTTTTAATTCCTCTGTGTTTACTTTGTTGTATTGGTATACTTTTCTTGGTGGTTTGTTTACTTTTCTTGGTTTGATACTTGCTTCAACATACACAATTTCATGGTCTGATATACCTGGTATTATTTCTACTTTGTTGATTAGTGAGCTGTTACTAGTGAAGAATAAATCAAGAATGGATTTTGATTTTTCTGTGAAGTGAGTCTCTTCATTAACTACCTGTTCTAGACAGTTATCTTGGCAAATATCAAGTAGTTGTTTGCACTGTTCTGTGCCTTACTTTTGATGGAGTAATTGTGCCATCCTATACCTCCCAGATTGAAATCACCCCCTAGCCATACTTGGGAGTTATTGTTCTGTCGGATTCTCTGTATGTTTTTCTCGAGATGCATCGGGCATTCATCATCTGTTATTTTTGGTGGTTTATAGAAACTGCCAATATATAAGTTAGGTGCACCTTTTACTTGGAGTTTTACCCATAATTGTTCGCTTGAGTCGTCTGATTTTAAGTCTGTTGGTTCTGAGCTTAGATATTTATCAGACACAAGTATAAATACACCGCCATGACTATCAGTTTTTCTATCTTTTCTGTATGGGGTAAACCCACTAGGGAATATTTCTGTTGATTGTATGTCATTGCTTAACCATGACTCTGTACCGATCATGATATCTGGCTTTGATGTTTCTACCAAATTTTCTAGTTCTTGTTTCTTGTTTTTAATAGATTTACAATTTACAACCAGAATTCTCAATGGTGTGTCTGATCGAGGTTTTTTAGTGTAAGTGTTGGATCTGATTTTTTGCATAGGTGATGAAGTAGCTGCTGGGCTTACTAAGCTCTCAAGATTAAAAGATGTATCAGTGAATGTATCGTTACTATTTACACTTGTGATGGTTGATGTGTCAAAAATATGTGAAGAAAGATTTGGAAGTATGCAACTGACTTTACTAGTGACAGGTAAAGACGAATAATTTGTATTTTGTCGCTTATCAACTGCAAACTTGCATGGTTCCTTGTCCGTAATTAACGCCGACTAAAAGCAGATTCACAGAAAATAAGAAATAAGTGCATTGTTGTACTGATTTAATGATGATTCGGCAAACCCCGTAAACAATGCCGATAATTAATAAGATGGGGTCCATTTCTTGATCGATCTCAAAACACGAGCAGTTGCACCTTTTCCCCCCGATGTGCGTACATTTCATAACATTTATAAGTTACAGAAATACGTTTTATTAAGGCATCAATCATGATAGCTTTTATGGACAACACAAATTTACGATTTTGGCAGATAATGCCCCTTTAATTTAATAAATGTATGCTAGCTAGTATTATCATTACGAGGCCTATTTAACCTGAAAGAAAGTCTACGTTGGTCAAGTATATACAACACTTATTCCTACATTTTGTTATCCTATGGTACCACGATAGTTAAATTGAAAAAGGGGAAGAAAATCGGAATAAAGAGTGCGTGAATACATGGTATCAATATATTCATCAAACCCGCGGAACCATAGGATCGAACAATATATATCCTCTTTTGTATTGATTAATTGATTTTTGGTGTTTTAACGCCACTTTCAGCAATATTTCAGCTATATCATGGCGACCAGTTTTAGTGATGGAAGAAGCCGGAGTACCCGGAGAGAACTACCGACCATGGGCAAGCAACTGGTAAACTTTATCATTTGCGGCTGTGAGTCGAGTGCACTCTTTTTGTAATTTACAAAGCCGGGCGCGAACCCACGCCGTATTGGTGATAGGTTTGTATGAGTTGTTAGGTAATCCAACTACCTAACTCATTAAGCCACCCGGACCCTCTCCTCTTTTGTACTGTGGCAATAAAAATCTCCTGTAAATAAACCAATAGTAGTGACACATTAAAGTTGCAGGGAAGATAATATATATGTGTGAAGGATGCATAAACACCGATTACTTTAACCTTACCTCATTCAAAGGTGTGTTTGAGTTGTAGATCTGTTTTAACCAATATTATTTTTCATTAAATTCATTATATATATTGAAAAAAAATCGTTAATGTTTTGACAATATTTTTGAATTATCATCAGGGGGTGAGGTATGGTTACGATGTTTAGCGCCAATTTCAACAACATTTCTGTTATATTGTGTAGGTCAGTGTTTTAGGTAGTCTAAACCGGAGTACCGTCAACTTTGAACCACAATCTGTACGCAATTGACAGAATATTTTTCAACAAGGTGTTGATATTTTCTGAAAAATAAACGTTATGAAAGATAAGATGAGAGGAGTTATGGCAATTAATTGATAATAGAAATGGCGTGATCGGCCTGTGACACCATTTAATACATATCAAGAAACCCTGTCAAGTTAGTTCAAATAAGTTGATCAATTTGATTTCTTAATTTAAACTAACCTGTACGTACGTAATCTTTTTTTGTATCACAATTTATACATTTTATATACTTAAGTACAGTATATCTTGACAAGGTTGATAAAAGTTTGAATACATATGGCACTATAAACCTGTGTAAAAATAACGTGACGTAGAATACATCTGACATATATATAACCTGTGCAAAATAACGTGACGTTGAACAGGTGAGTCCTTAATTACTGTCTCAATTTATTTCTTCTGATAATAAGATATATCACCCTAGTCTGATTCATATTCTAAATTTATAATTTGCATAAAAGACATGTCATAATATCTATGGCAGTCAATATCAATTGTTGTCATCTATGCAGAGTTTTTTTTGTCTCAAACTATTGCAGTCAGCTTATATATATATAATTAGGAGTCGCTGTTGCCTTTAATCTGTTTAGAATTATGACCTCACGACTGTTGCGATAAATGGAGCAGTATATATTAATAATTACTTTCTATCCTCAACGATGAAAGTGTATAACACATGACAAAATGAGCATGACACGATACTTTATGGTAATCTTCAACTTCAAACTGATGAACGTAATATGAATGTTTTCGCTTCATCCGGATCATTATCATTATCATTAACGTCTACAACTTGGTTGCTCTAACATGGTCACTTGACAAATAATTGTGTGTTTTAAAGTCATTCAAAACACACAAGAAACAATTACTTTAATAAAAACGTAGATATCAAAGGAGTAGGTATGATAAGGGCAGAAATTGACCTAAAAATAGACAAATTATAAATGAAACGTATAGCTTTCGTTGTTTCTTGATTTTATAAGACCTTTACCCCAACTACTATTTTGGTAACAATCGTCCATATTGCACGGGAGATGACGTCACACTAGACAATGAAAAGTCTATCGTTTCGTGAAAATATATGAAATCTAACAAGAAATGTGTATTTAATGTCAATTTTTAGTATAACCACAAGCAGGTACCAACGGCAAATTTTAGTATGATGTTTAATATACATAAACACATATCTCATTTAATTTTTGTGTTGGTACCCGAGTGTGGAGAGTATGAAATCTGCAATCAAAACATAATTTTAAGGTCGATTTCTCGTCAGTGGCCATTTTTTATTGACCGTTTTCATTCGTAATAGACAGAAATAGAAATCGACCTTTTAATCTCATCCAAAATAAAGTTGGTTATCGTAGTTGTTTTGCTACGGGAGTAAAACTTGAAAAAATTTTATGAAACAGTTTTGACGTTAAATAAATTTTGGAGGTGATTTACCGCCGACCTGATTGTGCATTGAGTCCTACGTGTTTTTTTTCTAACCCTCAGTGGAATTGCATGTGTTACTATATTAAAGTATACTTTAATATTATCCCCACAATTCACAAAAAGTACAGAAAACAAAACAAGCAACCAAAAAGGAAATTAGTACGTCAGATTATCTTAGAAATTAATTCACTGGACATGTAAACACATCGGAACTTTCTATTTTTAGTAGTCCCTTTACTTTTTTTTGTTTTTTGTTTTTTTTCTTTAACAAATATATTTTATTTAGCTCTTTCGCAAAGTGAATTCCCGATGAATAATTGTATTAACGTAAATTTGATTTATATATAGCTTAATATTAACGTTGCGGTGGCGTAATGGTTTAGCACACATGACTGCCGATAACAACATCGTGAGATCAATATTTTATTCTTACTTATTACAATAAAGTATGGAAAAACAAACAATATATTTGATAATTCATAATTCATCTAATACAGTACATATAACGATATAATGTGCATGTTTTAACATAGTACACGGATGTCAGGTTTGATCTACATATTCGGTGTTTTGTTTATAATGGTCCTTTTGTTATATATCCTTACTTTGAATGTCATTGATATAGTCTATCGTTTATGAGTCAGTGCTAAATGTGTAGTATTACTTGGAATTTTAGTGGTATGATTTTACTTTAATGGGCCATGACCGATAATACAGTATTACCAAGCATTCTATTTATATAATCTATCACGTTTTACTTTTCTCAACAAAAAAAGTTTGAAGATACCGTAAATATAAATTACCGTCTTCCAATCAAAGTATACTACCGTATTTGTACTCTTAGACATATCGGAATCGAAATAAATCATGGAAGCCAGAATGTGTTTTGAATTTTAACATGGATTGGCGGATATTAGTAAATTTTATCCCTCGTTTCTGGCTCGGGATAAAATACTATTCTCTGATGTTCTCGTGGCAAGTATAATTTTGATTGGCTAAAAAGGTACTTTTAAAACTTCAGGGAAGCCGTGCGGTGACAGAAAATCAATAATCACTCTCACCTATGTGCTGTCCATTTACATTGTGCACAGCAGACGACACACATTTCACAAGATGACAGAAAATCAATAATCGCTCTCTGTGATCTTTGTCCAAAGATACACGTATTTATGTTTTTCCTATAATAAGGACATACTTATTAATGTTGGAAAATTCACAGTTACGTGTGGACAGGACCCTATGTTGCCCCCCCCCCTTTTTTTTAACATCGATTTTTTTTTCATATAAACAACATTTTGCAACTTTCTATGTATCACTGTATGACATACATACAATCAAACAGTAGTTTCTATCCATGCCGGGTTTCTGATTATATCTTGTCAGAAACCCGGCATGGATAGAAACTACTGTTTGATTGTATTTATTGTATATATGTCATACAGTGAAAGTTGCAAAATGTTGTTTATATGAAAAAAAAATCGATGTTCAAATAAAAAAAAAGGGGGGGGCAACATAGGGTCCTGTCCACACGTACCTGTGGGAACATTCAGATAAAATTGTTATCAGTCTCTAGATGTTATATATCCCGTTTCAAAGGGCAGTGGTTTTGTTAAAAGGTTCGGCTGACGCCTCACCTTTTAGCAAAACCACTGCTCTTTAAAACGGGATATATAACATCTCGAGACTAATAACGTATAATATCCGCCAATCCATGTTAAAACTCCCAACACATTCTGGCTTCCATGATTTATTTCTTGATTATTCAACATGGATTATATCCTCTCCTGCCGCTGCAGCGCTGCTTTACCATGTTATGCAGTTGACTTGGTTCCTTTGACATTCTAATTACTGAGAATAATTTCCTCTCATGATTTAAAAAATAAAAAGATCAACATTCGGTTATAAAAAGATTTAAAAAAAAGATTTTTTTTTACAGAGCTCTGCATTGACGAGTTTCTGCGGTTGCTAGGGATAATATTCGGTTACTAGGGACATTGTAAGGTTTATGAAATTCTTATAATATATACTGGTTAGTAAATGATAAGATGTCTCTAGATCTGCTAAGGTGCTGTTGTAGAATTTTGTTTCTTGATTAAATAAAAGGTCCATGAGATCTACAGGAAAATACTGTGCATAGGGAAACCTGTTGCTATGGACGGGGCATAACTATGAATAAAAATATCAAAATGTATTTTTGAAATATGAAATGACATTTGTAGTGTGTATAGCTTGACAAAAATGTACCGCTTAATCAAATATCAAGTCAAAAGATCGTAGATGTCAAAATTCAACCATTAATTGCAATAATATAGGCTAATTTAATGTTTACAAAACCGTTGCTAGGGTGACAAAACTACACAAATATACTATATGCTACCATAGAGAATTGGAATATTATTTTTAGAGTGTACATACACAGAATATAACATTTTGTCGAAAAGACTATGCAAGATATGTAAAATAAAACCACCATATTTGAATTTCCAATGATTAATTAGACCCTCCTCCATTTGCTAAGCATCAAAGGACAAAGTGAAATCGTAAAAAAAAATATTTTTCTTACCTTTCAATGATTGTGTTTAATATCATATCTATATAAACAGTTTCTGAGAATGGGCCAAAATCTACCCTTATCATACTCACTCCTTTAGTGCGTACGACACGTTTCTGGAATAACCTTCATCAGGAACGTAATAACCTTCATCAGGTACGTAATAACCTTCATCAGGTACGTAATAACCTTCATCAGGTACGTAATAACCTTCATCAGGTACGTAATAACCTTCAACAGGTACGTAATAACCTTCATCAGGTACGTAATAACCTTCATCAGGTACGTAATAACCTTCATCGGGTACGTAATAATCTTCATCAGGTACGTAATAACTTTCATCAGGTACGTAATAACCTTCAACAGGTACGTAATAACCTTCATCAGGTACGTAATAACCTTCATCAGGTACGTAATAACCTTCAACAGGTACGTAATAACCTTCATCAGGTACGTAATAACCTTCATCAGGTACGTAATAACCTTCATCAGGTACGTAATAACCTTCATTAGGTACGTAATAACCTTCATCAGGTACGTAATAACCTTCATCAGGTACGTAATAACCTTCATCAGGTACGTAATAACCTTCAACAGGTACGTAATAACCTTCATCAGGTACGTAATAACCTTCATCAGGTACGTAATAACCTTCATCAGGTACGTAATAATCTTCATCAGGTACGTAATAACCTTCATCAGGTACGTAATAACCTTCAACAGGTACGTAATAACCTTCATCAGGTACGTAATAACCTTCATCAGGTACGTAATAACCTTCATCAGGTACGTAATAACCTTCAACAGGTACGTAATAACCTTCATCAGGTACGTAATAACCTTCATCAGGTACGTAATAACCTTCATCAGGTACGTAATAACCTTCATCAGGTACGCTCAAAATCGAAAGACTGGAAAGCCAAATAAATTAAAATTCTGAGAGCAATAAAACCAGTCATCAAGGTTAAAATTACTAGCAGGAACTAAATACTCTTGCTCTGAACACTACACTGCCACCGAACCCCTTCAATACTTCTTACCTGAATGTCCGGCATGCAAAAATATAAGAGATCAAAGTTTTAAAGAAATTGTTGATCATATGAATGTATGTATGCCTTGTCTGGATTTACAGAGTTGTCGCCCTTACAAAAACTACAATTTCTAAGTGGGACACCTGTTATTATTTGAACCAAGAGTGTGGTGATTTCTTCGATCGGATAGGTAAAACTATGCTAAAAAGGATGTATATTCTCCGATCACACTGACTATTGGGAGGATGATATCATCGGAGACTAATAGTCCACCAGCAGAGGTATCGACCCAGTGATAGTAATAAAAACGCAGATATCAAGTTTAGTGCGCATGACGCGTTTCTGGAATAACCTTCATCAGGTACGCTCAAAATTGAAAGTAGCTTGTATTCACAAGAGTAACGCAGATAATATCATCTATCATGATAAATATTGAAACAAGGTCAACATTCCATATATATGGGGCCTTCTTTCCTTTCCTTCTTTCGGTATACAGCTATCCATCCACTGGATGATCACTAGCTGTTGCGCATGCGTGGGAATAAGAAATAATAATAAATTCAGTCAGTTTATAACATATTTACAAGTGGTGCCAACAGAAATAAATTTTGTGGTTAACACTATTTACAATTCCATTTTCATTTTAATTTGTGATTGGAGATGGCTGAGAACAGTTGGTGTTAGCTGTTCTCTAAACGTGTTGACTGTTGGGCATAGAACTATAGTTTGAGGTAGTAAATTCCAGTGAATGATTGATTGGGTTCGGAAAGAACATTCTTTATGAGTCGTAGTCATTTTGTGTTCATCGTAATCATTTTGTGTTCAATGGTTTTAGGTGAGAAGTGGTTTTTCGTTTTGTAGATCAAATCAAATCAAATCAAATCAAATAAGCTTTATTTAAAGTCGGCAAGACATATAAACAATACAACATAAGCTCTTAAGAGTTTTTGAACCGATTAACATACAATCATACAATGCAATACACAATATAAACATACATGACATGAATTAAAGTACACAAGATATAAAAGCAATACATAGCACTACATGCATGCAGATAGTGTTAAAGCATAAAACATTGTTATAAACACATGAATACCAAGCAAACTAGTCACAGCACAAATAGACATGTAGATACTATAAGCACACAAAAACATGGATTTCAGCCAGGCTGCTCCAGGGTTATGTTTTACATATAACACACTTACAATCTTTACCAGTATAATTTGATATTAATTGCTTAAATTGATTAAAATTGTTACAAGTTCTAAAATGTTCAGGTAGGAAATTCCAAAGAACTGGAGTGGCATAGCTGAATGAGTTCTTACCAGAACTTGTGGTGCGTACTTGTGGTACCTGTAACATATTTGAGTATCTAAAGTTATATCTACTCTCTCTGTTTTGTAGATATTGGTGGAATCGCTCAGCATCACTGTTTATGCTTTCTTTTCATTGTAATACACGTATAATTCAAACTTCATTTAATCCTCTTTGAATACTTTTTATCCTGACAAAATCACAAAACTCTTAAGATGTAAATCGTATATTTTTTCCAGATAATTTTTTTTTTCAGTTTGTGAAAAATGGCGGCGAATAAAACCAATGGACGAGTGAAAGTGGTCTTGACCTTGTTTATTTTGGTGTTGTTGGGAGGAATATTAGGATTAATTGCCTGGCAAGTAGAAGATAGTAAATCTAGCAATGGAAAAACTCATGTTCCAGATCATTATATCATCGGAAATTTGTATCTGGAAAAGAGTACCCTAGAACTCAAAATTCAAGACTCTGATTCTAAGATCCGTTTACAAGGACAGATGTACGAGGGCAAAAATACGGCGAGTGTTGAATGTGGAACAGGGAGCGACATACTCTGCTTGAGTTGGCCTGGAGACAAACAACTGAAAATTAAATATAACACTAACGGAACGGTTGAGTGTTACGATATTCAGTGGATGACATTACGTTGTGTAAATCAAGTTCTAATGGATTGTTTCAGCTTATTGGGATCTCATTGGTATGGAGGATACCAGGATTGGAACCAGTATTGGCCTCTGGAACAAACCTCCATGAACTTATCTGCCTTCTTAGCAAATGACTCGTATGCAAAACGCATTGGTGGTGTACAAGAAAGATATTTCATAAATTCCCAAGGAATCGGAATACGTATCAATGATGATGTACCTCTTTATATAAGTATCAATCAATCAGGAGATGGCAAAATGTGTCTGATGGCTAAATACGAAAGATATCCTTATGAAAATATCAAGAAACGTAATCCAGATTTAACATATAGAATATGTATGGCTGAAAACGTTCGTACAGTTCACGACCACATGTCTGCCTTATTTCCTAATCCATCAGGAATACCCGACAAACTAATGTTTAGGTACCCTATCTGGTCAACATGGGCACAATATCACAAAGATATCAATCAGTCCACTGTATTAGAGTTTGCTGAGAATATTCTAATGTATAATTTTTCTCACTCACAAATAGAGATTGATGATGACTGGACGCCTAAATACGGTGACTTAGATTTCATTGCAGACAAATTTCCTGGTGCAGGTCAAATGATTACACAATTAAATACCATGGGATTTAGAGTGACGATATGGGTTCATCCCTTTTTTAACATAGACTCACAAACATTTTTAAGCGCAGGCTTGAGTGGTTTTCTTATTAAACAGTATGATTCCCCTTTGCCGGCTTTAGTGTCTTGGTGGGATGGTTCAGCAGCCGGAATTCTTGATGTTTCCAATGAAGCTGCTGTTCAATGGTTTATTGGAAAGCTTAAATATCTACAGAAAACTTACAACATAAGCTCATTTAAATTTGATGCTGGGGAAACGAATTGGCTTCCAAATATATTTTCCACCTCATTTGATAGTCCGAACTTTTACCCTACTGCTTGGGCTCAGTTAGCGTTTGAATCAGACAAGGACATTAGACACCAGGAAGTACGTGTCGGTGTTAATACTCAGCATCTTCCAGTATTTGTGCGCATGCTTGACAAAAATTCAAATTGGGATAATACAAATGGATTGAAAACTTTGATAAATACCGCCCTGACATTTGGTATTCTCGGTTATCCCTTTATTCTTCCCGATATGATTGGTGGAAATGCATATAGCGGAATGAAGCCAGACAGGGAACTATTTATCCGTTGGTTACAGGCTACATCTCTAATGCCTGCAATGCAGTTCTCCATCGTACCATGGCAGTATGACGAGGAAGTCATAAATATAACTCAAAAGTTTGTCAAGTTGCACGAGGAATACAGTAATCTAATAATAGATCTTGCAAATGAGGCTGTACAGACAGGTGCTCCAATTATTCGACCGTTATGGTGGATATCACCACTCGACGAAGAGTCACAAATTACAGATTCAGAATTTCTGCTTGGAAATAACACGCTGGTAGCTCCGATCTTAGAACAAAATGCGAGATCAAGAAATATTTATCTGCCGGCTGGCAAATGGAAAGATTCAAAACATGGACGAATAATACAAGGTCCAAAATATTTAAGAGAATACAGTGTACAACTTGACGAATTATCAATATTTACTAGAATTACCGTATAATCATAGTACATAATTACAAGTAGATCAAGAAAAGTTTGTAGATATCAAAGGGGTAATCAGAAGCCGTGAATCGAAGGGCAGACAAGACAATGGCCAAAAGAAAAAGATCAAAAGGACAAACAATGATATACAAAATATTGCACAAAAACTAAAGATCGAACAACACGAATCCCATTAAAAACCGGGGGTGTGGGTGTTCCGAAAGGGACAGCAGTGTCTGCCTCATGTGTGACACCCGTCAATGCAGCATGATCCGGATACAACAAGCACAATTAAATAAATAACATCAGATAATCAAGATCTCCAACAAAACTGGAGATTAAGACCAGGAGTAGCCTGAAGTGTTAGCATCTATTGTTCATCTATTGTCCGGAAGACGGAAGCCTTCATTGCCGTAAAGGACACAATACAACTGATCGATTAAATCTCGTAACCTCATCGGAGACTTAAACGAGAACGTGGGTTCTGATATTAAAAATAAAAGTTAATTCAATATAGATAGGAGGGGAAATACTTTCATGTAAAAACAAGAATAGCGTATTTTCGTGCCCAAATCAAGAAATAAGTTTATTTGCAACTATGTCAATTTCTTAAAATCATTACGTCATGTGTAAAAAAAAAAGCCCAGATTAAGCCAAAGAGTGTGGTGTTAGAAAAGACTTTACAACGTAGGACAGTCAGTGTGCTGTTAGAAAAGACTTTACAACGTAGGACAGTCAGTGTGCTGTTAGAAAAGACTTTACAACGTAGGACAGTCAGTGTGCTGTTAGAAAAGACTTTACAACGTAGGACAGTCAGTGTGCTGTTAGAAAAGACTTTACAATGTAGGACAGTCAGTGTGCTGTTAGAAAAGACTTTACAACGTAGGACAGTCAGTGTGCTGTTAGAAAAGACTTTACAATGTAGGACAGTCAGTGTGCTGTTAGAAAAGACTTTACAACGTAGGACAGTCAGTGTGCTGTTAGAAAAGACTTTACAACGTAGGACAGTCAGTGTGCTGTTAGAAAAGACTTTACAACGTAGGACAGTCAGTGTGCTGTTAGAAAAGACTTTACAACGTAGGACAGTCAGTGTGCTGTTAGAAAAGACTTTACAACGTAGGACAGTCAGTGTGCTGTTAGAAAAGACTTTACAATGTAGGACAGTCAGTGTGCTGTTAGAAAAGACTTTACAACGTAGGACAGTCAGTGTGTTTTCAGATGTAATGAGTGAACTCTAGAATTGCATGTTTTTTTGTTTTTGTTTTTTTTAATTCAAACTGAAATCCCCAACAACATTCGTAGAAACCTAGTTTCCTAATGTAGATGTTATTTTTAGGGTAATAGTTAAAAGTTAGGGCAGTGTCGTCTTAACGCATGAGTACATTGGGCAGTTTTCCGGGAGCCCCACGAGCATAGTGGTCCAATGCTAATCTATGTATGTTGTGTACGGCATGCTTTTTTTAATGTTAAAACATTGATTTTGTTGGAAGTACAGACAGTGGACAAAAGTATTCGAACGCTTCTGATTTTCCCTATATATTTCATGCAAAACTATGATTTTTCAAATAATTCTCCTGAGGTCAATTTACGTCCAATTTTCATAATTCTTTTATCAACAAAAGCAGAAAATTATGTAGTTTATAGTTATAAATTTCAAACAATTTTTTGAAGCATATATTTCAAATCGTCATGATTTACACACAGACTTAATAATTTGTCTATTAAAGTACTATCATTGTATTCTGTTTCGGACAAAATAAATTTAGTTTTGTGTTTAACTTGTGTTTTCTCAAAGTGTTTATCTTGTGAAACTATGATGCAATTACACAGTATAACTTCTATCAATTCTTTTTGTGTTAATTCAAAAATATTTTTTTGAAAAATTGTAGTTTTATATTAAATATATACGATAATTATAAATGTTTCATTCTATCGACCATTTACAGTTTCATTCCTGTGAGGGGTTGTGAAGGTCCTGTGCACTGCTTTGCCCGGGGCCTATAATGCTGTTAAAACGGCACATAGTTAGGGTTAGGGTTAAATATTATTTTTAGGGTTAGGGATAGAGTTGGGTTAGATATTATTTTTGACCTTGACCTTGATATGTTATATTTATATTTGTTGCATTGATTAAAACTTTATTTTACAAAATGTTCTGAATGTACTTTTATTATTTGATAAGAATTTTGCAGAAGTAAAGAAATAAGTAAACCAAATGTTATGATGCAGAATATGATGTATTATTGTCAATGTTTAACATTGTAATTATTCTGGGACCCGTTGGATACTCACAGTACGGCCACTTCTAATGTTCAATAAATTTAAACCCCTGAATGCCGTGGATTCATTCCACCACAACATCCTAGTCTATAACCCCTGAATGCCGTGGATTCATTCCACCACAACATCCTAGTCTTAACCCCTGAATGCCGTGGATTCATTCCACCACAACATCCTAGTCTTAACCCCTGAATGCCGTTGATTCATTTCACCACAACATCCTAGTCTTAACCCCTGAATGCCGTGGATTCATTCCACCACAACATCCTAGTCTTAACCCCTGAATGCCGTGGATTCATTCCACCACAACATCCTAGTCTTAACCCCTGAATGCCGTGGATTCATTCCACCACAACATCCTAGTCTTAACCCCTGAATGCCGTGGATTCATTCCACCACAACATCCTAGTCTTAACCCCTGAATGCCGTGGATTCATTCCACCACAACATCCTTGTCTATTACAATTTAGTATTCGTGTTCTTGGACTTTTAGAACCAAATTGGTAAAAACACTAATTTAAAACATTATCAAATGCATGTTGAGAAACATAGGGATCGGTCATTTGCAACTGGGTGGGGGTCACGGAGAAAACGAGGAGGGGTCCTGAATTTACCTGTAAATGGAGGGGGGGTTGTAAAAACACACAATATGCATGAATAACATTATTTTAGGAAAATTATTAACTTGGAATCAGACAAGTTCTTTAGTTCTTTTGTCAGAGTCAACATAGTAAGTGAGTTATTGTTGTTTAACGCCAATTCATCAATTTTTCAGCTATCATATGGCGAGATAAAGTTAATTTTCAATGAAATGATGATGAGGTCCGCTTTATACACACTTAATTGGATTTATATAGTACTAGCTCACTGAAATAACAGTCTGCGGATAGACATGTCGTCCCACTCTAGACACATTATTCTGATTCCGAGCCAACCAGTCTTTGTTCTGTCTCCATATAATGATGTGTGCTTAGCAGAGAAGCAGCCCATACAAATGTTAAAGTCTTTGGTTTGACCCGATAAGGGCTCGAACCTACGATCTACCACACTCGAGGTGAACTCGCTAACCATTACACCACCGGTGCCGTTCAGAGTCAATATAACTTTCTGTTTTGATCCTGAAGTAATCACATGTTCAACTTCATTGTCATCATTTTGTACAGATGATTCTCCCATCTTATGAACATGATGGAATAATGATATCATTTTAATGAGAGCTGCATGAGTATTCTTTGTCTTTCAGTTAAAAAACACCGATTATGTTGACAATTGTCTTCCTTGTTTTGACAAAGAAGATATTTTAGGGCTAGGGTTTATGGTGTTTAACGCCACTTTCAACAATATTTCAACTATGTCGTGGTGGTCAGTTTTATTGGTGGATGAAACCGGAGTCCCAGGAGAAAACCACAGACCTGTCGCAAGACACTGAAAAACTTTATCACATACTGTTGTACACCTCGCCCTGATCGAAATTGGAACTCACAACATCAGTGGGGATAGGCACTGATTGCATAGGTATGTTTATATCTAACTACCGTACGACGGCCTTAAAAGTAATTTGTGACATATTATAAAAACAAAAACAAAACAAACAAAAAATAATAGTACACCTCGCCATGAACGGGATTTGATCACACAGCTTTAATGGTGATAACACTGATTGCATAGGTAGTAGTAAATCCAACTACTATCCGATCACGACCACAACGACCCCCGGAAATTTTAGCAAACTCTGATTATCTAATAGTCGAATGATCTCGTCCTGTTTATACTGATATTGCTTATGTAGATCAGAATCAATGCAGAATTACCACGTGACCATGTCTCCCGGGACATATCTTAAGTTGTTATAAACCATGGAGTATCATCTCACTACAGACATTTAGTGGAGATGGTACTGACCAACAACATGTTCTCTTATTTTTATATCAACATGCTTTTTTAAGTAGATATTTTGTGTTTCTCTAAAAGGTGTTTTGGGGACATTGCTATAATATTGGTGAGAGAAGTACCAAACAAATACTTATGTTTCGATGCTTACGGTTTGGTAGCTGAAACATTTTGTTATATATATGTCGGTATGGATATTGTTTTATGTTATTTGGTATTTGGTATAAAATAAATTGCCATGCATTAGTATTAGTGTATTAGTGCTGTCTGTCGTGATTGTGTGATTGATTTTGTGTTCCGTCTTGTATATCTATTAATGTTGTCTCTCCTGATTCTGATTTTTGTGTTTCGTATTAATGTTGTCTGTCCTGATCGTGATTTTGTGCTTCGTATTAATGTTGTTTGTCCTGATCGTGATTTTATGTTTCGTATTAATGTTGTCTGTCCTGAATGTGATTTTGTGTTCCGTATTAATGTTGTCTGTCCCAATTGTGATTTCGTGTTCCGTATTATTGCTGTCTGTCCTGATTATAATTTTGTGTTCCGTATTAGTTCTGTCTCTCCTGATTGTGATTTGTGTGTTCCGTATTAATGTTGTCTCTCCTGATTGTGATTTTGTGTTCCGTATTAATGTTGTCTGTCCCAATTGTGATTTCGTGTTCCGTATTATTGCTGTCTGTCCTGATTATAATTTTGTGTTCCGTATTAGTTCTGTCTCTCCTGATTGTGATTTGTGTGTTCCGTATTAATGTTGTCTGTCCTGATTGTGATTTTGTGTTCCGTATTAATGTTGTCTGTCCTAATTGTGATTTCGTGTTTCGTATTATTGCTGTCTGTCCTGATTATCATTTTGTGTTCCGTATTAGTTCTGTCTCTCCTGATTGTGATTTGTGTTCCGTATTAATGTTGTCTCTCCTGATTGTGATTTTTGTGCTTCCTATTAATGTTGTCTGTCCTGAATGTGATTTTGTGTTCCGTATTAATGTTGTCTGTCCCAATTGTGATTTCGTGTTCCGTATTATTGTTGTCTGTCCTGATTATGATTTTGTGCTCCGTATTAATGTTGTCTGTCCTGATTGTGATTTTGTGTTCCGTATTAATGTTGTCTGTCCTGATTGTGATTTTGTGTTCCGTATTAGTGCTGTCTGTGCTGATTGTGATTTTTGTGTTTCGTTTTAATGTTGTCTGTCCTAATTGTGATTTTGTGTTCCGTATTAGTGTTGTTTGTCCCAATTGTGATTTTGTGTTCCGTATTAGTGCTGTGTGTCTTGATTATTATTTTGTGTTCTGTATTAATGTTGTCTGTCCTGATTGAGATTTTGTGTTCTGCAATAATGTTGTCTCTCCTGATTGTGATTTCGTGTTCCGTATTAATGTTGTCTGTTCTGATTGTGATTTTGTGTTCCGTATTAGTGTTGTCTGTCCTGATTGTGATTTTGTGTTCCGTATTAATGTTGTCTGTCCCAATGGTGATTTTGTGTTCCGTATTAGTTCTGTCTGTCTTGATTATGATTTTGTGTTCCGTCTTTGTGTTGTCTCTCCTGATTGTGAATTTTGTGTTCCGTATTAATGTTGTCTGTCCTGATTGTGATTTTGTGTTCCGTATTAATGTTGTCTGTCCCAATTGTGATTTTGTGTTCCGTATCAGTTCTGTCTGTCCTGATTATGATTTTGTGTTCTGTATTAATGTTGTCTATCCTGATTGTGATTTTGTGTTCCGTATTAATGTTGTTTGTCCTGATTGTGATTTTTTGTTCCGTATTAATGTTATCTGTCTTAATTCTGATTTTGTGTTCGTATTAATGTTGTCTGTCCCAATTGTGATTTTGTGTCCTGTATTATTGCTGTCTGTCCTGATTTTTATTTTGTGTTCCATATTAATGTTGTCTGTCCTGATTGTGATTTTGTGTTGCGTATTAATGTTGTCTGTCCTGATTGTGATTTTGTGTTGCGTATTAATGTTGTCTGTCCTAATTGTGAATTTGTGTTCTGTATTATTGCTGTCTGTCCTGATTATGATTTTGTGTTCCCTATTAATGTTGTCTGTCCTGATTGTGATTTTGTGTTCGTATTAATGTTGTCTGTCCTAATTGTGATTTTGTGTTCCGTATTTGTGCTGTCTCTCCTGATTATGATTTTGTGTTCTGTATTAATGTTGTCTGTCCTGATTGTGATTTTGTGTTCCGTATTAATGTTGTTTGTACTGATTGTGATTTTGTGCTCCGTATTAATGTTGTCTGTCTTAATTGTGATTTTGTGTTCCGTATTAATGTTGTCTGTCCCAATTGTGATTTTGTGTTCCGTATTAATGTTGTCTCTCCTGATTGTGATTTTGTGTTCCGTATTAGTGTTGTCTGTCCTGATTGTGATTTTGTGTTCCGTATTAGTGTTGTCTGTCCTGATTCTGATTTTGTGTTGCGTATTAGTGTTGTCTCTCCTGATTCTGATGTTGTGTACCATATCAGTGTTGTCTCTTCTGATTGTGATTTTGTGTTCCGTATTAGTGTTGTCTCTCCTGATTGTGATTTTTTTGTTGCGTATTAGTGCCGTCTGTCCTGGATGTGATTTTTTTCCGTATTAGTGCTGTCTGTCCTGATTCCTGCTTGTGATTTTTCTGTTCCGTATTAGTGTTGTCTGTCCTGATTGTGATTTTGTGTTCCATATTATTGTTGTCTGTTGTGATTGTGATTTTGTGTTCCGTATTAGTGTTGTCTGTCCTGATTGTGATTGTTTTGTTCCGTATTAGTGTTGTCTGTCCTAATTCTGATTTTGTGTTGCGTATTAGTGTTGTCTCTCCTGATTCTGATGTTGTGTACCATATCAGTGTTGTCTCTCCTGATTGTGATTTTGTGTTCCGTATTAGTGTTGTCTCTCCTGATTGTGATTTTTTTGTTGCGTATTAGTGCCGTCTGTCCTGGATGTGATTTTTTTTCGTATTAGTGCTGTCTGTCCTGATTCCTGCTTGTGATTTTTCTGTTCCGTATTAGTGTTGTCTGTCCTGATTGTGATTTTGTGTTCCATATTATTGTTGTCTGTTGCGATTGTGATTTTGTGTTCCGTATTAGTGTTGTCTGTCCTGATTGTGATTGTTTTGTTCCGTATTAGTGTTTTCTGTCCTGATTGTGATGTTGTGTTCCGTATTAGTGTTGTCTGTCCTGATTGTGATTTTTTGTTCCGTATTAGTGTTTTCTGTCCTGATTGTGATTTTGTGTTCCATATTAGTGTTTTCTGTCCTGATTGTGATTTTGTGCTCCGTATTAGTGTTGTCTGTCCTGATTGTGATTTTGTGTTCCGTATTAGTGTTGTCTGTCGTGATTGTGATTTTGTGTTCCGTATTAGTGTTGTCTGTCGTGATTGTGATTTTGTGTTCCGTATTAATGTTGTCTGTCCTGATTGTATTTTTTTGTTCCGTATTAGTGTGGTTTCTCCTGATTGTGATTTTGTGTTCCGTATTAGTGTTGTCAGTTCTGATTGTGATTTTGTGTTCCATATTAGGGTTGTCTCTCCTGATTATGATTTTGTGTTCCGTATTAGTGTTGTCTCTCTTGATTGTGATTTTGTGTTGCGTATTAATGTTTTCTGTCCTGATTGTGATTTTGTGTTCCGTATTAATGTTGTCTGTCCTGATTGTGATTTTGTGTTCCGTATTAATGTTGTCTGTCCCAATTGTGAATTTGTGTTCCGTATTAGTTCTGTCTGTCCTGATTATGATTTTGTGTTCTGTATTAATGTTGTCTGTCCTGATTGTGATTTTGTGTTCCGTATTAATGTTGTCTGTCCTGATTGTGATTTTGTGTTCCGTATTAATGTTGTCTGTCCCAATTGTGATTTTGTGTTCCGTAATAGTGTTGTCTGTCCTGATTCTGATTTTGTGTTCCGTATTAATGTTGTCTCTCCTGATTGTGATTTTGTGTTCCATATTAATGTTGTCTGTCCTAATTGTGATTTTGTATTCCGTATTAATGTTGTCTGTCTTGATTGTGATTTTGTGTTCAGTATTAGTGTTGTCTGTCCTGATTGTGATTTTGTGTTCCGTATTAATGTTTTCTGTCCTGATTGTATTTTTTTGTTCGTATTAGTGTTGTTTCTCCTTATTGTGATTTTGTGTTCCGTATTAATGTTGTCTGTCTTGATTGTGATTTTGTGTTCCGTATTAGTGTTGTCTGTCCTGATTATGATTTTGTGTTCCGTATTAGTGTTGTATGTCGTGATTGTGATTTTGTGTTCCGTATTAGTGTTGTCTGTCTTGATTGTGATTTTGTGTTCCGTATTAATGTTGTCTCTCCTGATTATGATTTTGTGTTCCGTATTAGTGTTGTCTGTCTTGATTGTGATTTTGTGTTCCGTATTAGTGTTGTCTGTCCTGATTATGATTTTGTGTTCCGTATTAGTGTTGTATGTCGTGATTGTGATTTTGTGTTCCGTATTAGTGTTGTCTGTCTTGATTGTGATTTTGTGTTCCGTATTAATGTTGTCTCTCCTGATTATGATTTTGTGTTCCGTATTAGTGTTGTCTGTCTTGATTGTGATTTTGTGTTCCGTATTAGTGTTGTCTGTCCTGAATTTGAATTCCTGTTGCGCATTAGTTATTTCTGTCCTATAGTGACTTTGCATTTCTTTCAATTGTTATTTTACATTTTCGGGTTGATTTTCCTTGGTAGTTTAATGTGTTTCATTGTCAATCCCCACTCCGAGCATTTGTACTCGTGTTTTACAGTTACCTTGGTTACAATATCTACAGGAAGAAAGATTTCATCAAGACTACTGATGTGTGAAATCTTAGAATTATTTAGAAAAGACAGAACAAATATAGTATTTAATTTTATTATGTCTATCTCAAGACAAACATTTAACACATGACGACTATACAATTCTTCTGGCAAATCTCAGATGAATGTTTACAGGCATTGACACATCTAGTCATACAAACAATTGATCTTCTTCTCCTTTTTCCAAATTTCTTTGTAAGAGTAAGTCCTCCTAAAAACATAAAAACTCATTGTATATGTATTTAAATACCTTCATGAAAAAAAATGAAGGTGGCGAGTTATCGGCCATTTTGCTCTAGATTAATATACACTTATTGACTTGGTATGAGGATAATAGCACTTGTATGGTCCCCAAGGTACCGACTATTGTCAGAGGCAACGCCGGGGACAATACTAGTTGGTACAGAGGGGTCAATAAAAGTATTATTACCAGAATATCAAATCTATAAGTGTTTTATTATGTTCAATGCAATTCAAAATTCTAAATTGCAGGTCCTTTTCTGATGGATTTCTAGTCTACGTTATTAGTGCTTTGTAACCTGCAGATATTCATGCAAAATTATAGCGGCATCTGCTATCACATTTTGGGTAGCTTTCGCGTCCTTGTCATCAATAATTTTCAAAATATCATCGTCTTCCAGCAAAGCAAACCTGCTTCCCTCTGCCATTGTTTACTTGTCGTCTGTCGTCTTGGTAGCTTAGCTCGCGCAATGTAAAAGTCCGAGGACTTGCATGACGTCATTTAATTTAACCAATGAGATGAATAATTTAGAAAAGTCCGGAAAATATGATTGCTGAAATTACCACAGGAGGAATAGTCCTAACATTATTGTCTCTCTTCCTGAAAAGGGGCTACAAACAATGCGTCCATCTTTACTACGTGCACGTAGATTTATGATTTAAGACTTACAAGTACCTTCCACCACTCTTAACTTTACGATCACATTTTATCGTAAATAATATTTATTAGTGAAACAGCAGCAACTCTTAAGAATGCACAGACGTCTATGTTTACGACTTACGACCTTTAGTGAAACGGTCACCAAAGACCAACAAATTCTACAAAGCACAACACATAGAAAAGTATGTTGTTTTACCGCCTTAGACGTGCCCCGACATCAACAAATTTAAATTGCAGGGAAAAAAAGCACGACTGTTAAAGTAATACTATCAATTACTGATAGTGTATAAAAGGGATAAGGCGTGATTTAATTAGAAGAAATGCGAGAAATACCTACACTAAGAAAAAATGACGAAATTTTACCATTGATCACGTGATGAATACGATTAAAATCAACGTCATCTTACTACACAGCTACTACTTACCACTAACATCCGGACGACGTCCTCCCTGGAACTGTGTATTCAATGTCGCACCTAGATTCAGGCCTCGTCCTAGATTAACACCTCCATTTACTCTAAGACCTTGAAATAGACAATAACATTTCTGTTGCTAATGTAGCGTAAAGTACCAAACTTATGGGGTATTTATGGATAGCTATCACAAGGAGCCATTACTAAGAATAAAAAAGGGGACGCGTAACGAAAAACAATTTGAAATTGTATGGACTCATGTTTAATATTATCAAAATGTACACAACATTCCACGGAAGAATTATCGCTCCACTCGGAAACATTTTCCTGATTCTAAGCTACCCTTATCACTCCTTAATGTTGTCTGCTTAGTGCAGAAGCAGCATATACCCATTGTATAGTCCTTGGTTTGGATCTAACCCACTATCTACGGCACTCGAGGAGAGCATATATATACCAATTGTATAGTCCTTGGTTTGGATCTAACCCACGATCTACGGCACTCGAGGAGAGCATATATATATACCAATTGTATAGTCCTTGGTTTGGATCTAACCCACGATCTACGGCACTCGAGGAGAGCATATATATACCAATTGTATAGTCCTTGGTTTGGATCTAACCCACGATCTACGGCACTCGAGGAGAGCATATATATATACCAATTGTATAGTCCTTGGTTTGGATCTAACCCACGATCTACGGCACTCGAGGAGAGCATATATATACCAATTGTATAGTCCTTGGTTTGGATCTAACCCACGATCTACGGCACTCGAGGAGAGCATATATATACCAATTGTATAGTCCTTGGTTTGGATCTAACCCACGATCTACGGCACTCGAGGAGAGCATATATATACCAATTGTATAGTCCTTGGTTTGGATCTAACCCACGATCTACGGCACTCGAGGAGAGCATATATATACCAATTGTATAGTCCTTGGTTTGGATCTAACCCACGATCTACGGCACTCGAGGACAGCATATATATACCAATTGTATAGTCCTTGGTTTGGATCTAACCCACGATCTACGGCACTCGAGGAGAGCATATATATACCAATTGAATAGTCCTTGGTTTGGATCTAACCCACTATCTACGGCACTCGAGGAGAGCATATACCAATTTCATTATCTTTGGTTTGACCCGACCTGGGTTCGAACCCTCGACCTACGGCACTCGTGGCTAGCACGCTAACCATTACACCAACCTCGCGGTCCGAAAAGGAAAAAGGAAAATACACAATAACATATGGTTATATTCTTCTCAGTTGATATTATTAAAAAAAATCGTAATGCATTCTGTTCCAGTATGGGGCGTCCCAATCAAGAATTGCGGCTTGGGATGCCCTATTCGGAATCGAAATATATTTACATAAAAAAGTGGCAGGGTTAAACCGGTTAATGGAATCCCATCCCTCCCCTCCATAATTAGATCTCCAGTGGCAATAAATATATAAACAACCATTAAAATACCTGCAAAAATGAATGACAATATAAACATAGACAGTACAATAGCAGGATCAACGAAGGTAGGAAGGTAGAATCTATTGGTTAGAATAATCAATCTTCGAACAAAAGATTAAAATTGATACTTCTAACAGATTTAATATCAATTAATAATAAAAATTTACAGAAATTAATGGTCTTCGGGGAAGACCAGAATAAAATAGGTCATCAATTTATATTCCAAACTTTCTACGAAATTTTTCATATATGGCAGAGTTCTCAATTACAGACATGTTTTTAACTACATGCCATGTTTACACTTATTTGTACATATTGACAGAAATAATTTTATTTAAATTAGACCACCGAACACATGTATTACACGACCATATCATTTCACTACAAGAAGAGAGGTTTGAGTCAATAAATCTAGTTTAAACCCGCCACTATATATTGAAGTGTGTGTACCCAGCAAGGACAGTGATCGTTCAGGTATATGATATATGTATTAGAGTTATCGATTTTGTCTCTTACTAAGATATTGCATCGGATTTTGGAAGTGTTCCGACAGTGTGGTATATTTTGCTTTTCATTTGTTTCATTAAAATAAGTAAGATTAGATATTCAGATTTTATAACGATGTAGACTTTGTTTTCTAAATACCAAGGGCCCGGGTGGCTCAATTAGTTAGGTAGTTGGAATACCTAACAACTCATATAAGCCTATCACCAATACGGCGTGAGTTCGCGCCCGGCTTTGTAAATTACAAAAAGGGGTGCACTCGACTCGCAGCCGCAAGTGATAAAGCTTACCAATTGCTTGCTCATGGTCGGTGGTTCTTTCCGGGTACTCAGGCTTCTTCCACCACTAAAACTGGTCGCCATGATATAGCTGAAATATTGCTGAAAGTGACGCTAAGCACAAAAAAATCAATCAAATCAATCTAAATACCAAGAGCCCTAGAATGTTGTCCAGGCAATGTTGTATAAAGACAGAAGGGATTATTACAAAAAATGTTGAGGTTAATGAGTGCACAGAAAGATTTTTACGAACACATACCATACGATGGTGGATTTCTTGATGGAAAACGCGCATTTAAATCAGCACCAATATTAAACCGACGACCTTGGTATCTCCCTCGTACTCCAGCACCATCTAAATAAATTAAAATGAAACACAAAAATCAACCATACATATCTTCACGAAATGCATTATCAAATCATATATATTAATTATTGCCTTTTGGAAATTAAAATTAAGAGTTCGTTGTCTTTTAATGAAAATATTATAAGATATCTTACTGATCCATTTAATTATATATATATAATATGTAATGCTACCCACGAATCCCAGATAACTCGAAGTAATGAGTGAGTGATTGTTGTTTAACGCCAACTCAACAATTTTTCAGCTATATATCATGGCGAGAACAAGTTAATTTTCAATGAGATGATGATGAAGTCCGCTTTGTACTAGACCAACACGCTTAGTTGGACTTTAATAGTGTTGGCTCACTGAAACAACAGTTCGCGGGAAGACATGTCGCTCCACTAGGACACATTATCCTGAATCCGAGCCGACCAGTCTTTGCTCTTTCTCCTTAATGCTGTGTGTTTAGTGGAGAAACAACAAATACCAATTTCATAGTCTTTGGTTTGACACGATCTACCGCACTCGAGAGGAGCACGCTAACCATTACACAACCGATGCGTACCTCGAAGTAATGGTATGATCCGTTTGTAATGTTACATCACGGATAACTCGAAGTAAGGATATGATATGTTTGCAATGTTACCTGTAGAATGTATTACGGATAACTGGAAGTAAATAAATGATATGTTCGTAATGTTATCTATATAATGTATCACGGATAACTCGAAATAAAGATATGATCGTTTGTAATGTTTCCTATACAGTGTATCACGGATAACTCAAAGTAAAGATATGATCCGTTTGTAATGTTACCAATGTTATGTATCCTGGATTACTCGAAGGAATTATATGAACCGTTTGTAATGTTACCTGTATAATGTATCACGGATAACTCGAAGTAAAGATATGATCGTTTGTAATGTTACCTATATAATGTATCTTGGATAGCTCGAAGTAAAGATATGATCGTTTGTAGTGTTACGTATATAGTGTATCACGGATAACTCAAAGTAAAGATATGATCGTTTGTAGTGTTACGTTTATAGTGTATCACGGATAACTCAAAGTAAAGATATGATCGTTTGTAGTGTTACGTATATAGTGTATCCCGAATAATTCGAAGTAAAGATCAGATCCATTTGTAATGTTACTTGTAAAGTGTATCCCCGATAACTCGAATAGTCAAAAGTAAAAGTTTTGTCCTCCCGATATCGATATTCTGTGTTTCAACTGGATATATATTGCTCGTATAAACACATACCTAAGATAGCTGGATTGTTAAGATTAGCATGAACATAACCACCCACGTTAGACCGACTTGGAAAAGTATGTAGCACTCCGACATTGCCAGAAAGTCCTCCAGTATGTTCCAATATATGCGACCCTGTAATAAAGTTTATTTGGTAATATACATTATTTATCATTTATAGTGAAATTCCTATTCCTATGTCACGTGTCACCTTTCTCACCAATCAAATTGGACAGTCTAAATGAATTAAATGCATAATGCAATTTTTGTCAGGTGAGCATAATTTCACCGATGTTGGTGACGATAAAATCTACAAAAATAAATTTCTTTTAGATTTTAAAGGATTTATTTGGATGGTCTAATCAAAAGATGATATGATTTTCACAAATAAAAGGAGAAAAGGTCACATAGCCGGATAATGTAGCCTTACAACAGACAACCAACTATCACTTCTTTCAAACTGGTGCCATTTTGAAACTGATTCAAGTTGCCTTTTCTTTCATGGATCATAATGTTCTCAAATCACGTGACACTCGTTTGTCCTCTGACCTTAAGACAATTTGTGTATCTTAATCGTTAATTTTCCTTTTCTTAGACGACAACATGACTTTTATGTATGGCGTTTGTATATTTCAGTTCTTTGGTTTTGGACGCATTTGTTCCAATGTTTGTGACCATAATCTCACGATAACAGAGAAACCTTTACAAACAAGGATACTGTTGTCATAGAAACCTTTACACCAAGTATACTGTTGTCATAGAAACCTTTACACCAAGTATACTGTTGTCATAGAAACCTTTACACCAAGTATACTGTTGTCATAGAAACCTTTACACCAAGTATACTGTTGTCATAAAAACCTTTACACCAAGTATACTGTTGTCATAGAAACCTTTACACCAAGTATACTGTTGTCATAGAAACCTTTACACCAAGTATACTGTTGTCATAAAAACCTTTACACCAAGTATACTGTTGTCATAGAAACCTTTACACCAAGTATACTGTTGTCATAAAAACCTTTACACCAAGTATACTGTTGTCATAGAAACCTTTACACCAAGGATACTGTTGTCATAAAAACCTTTACACCAAGTATACTGTTGTCATAGAAACCTTTACACCAAGTATACTGTTGTCATAGAAACCTTTACACCAAGTATACTGTTGTCATAGAAACCTTTACACCAAGTATACTGTTGTCATAGAAACCTTTACACCAAGTATACTGTTGTCATAGAAACCTTTACACCAAGTATACTGTTGTCATAGAAACCTTAACAAACAAGGATACTGTTGTCATAAAAACCTTTACAACAAGTATACTGTTGTCATAGAAACCTTTACACCAAGTATACTGTTGTCATAGAAACCTTTACACCAAGTATACTGTTGTCATAGAAACCTTTACACCAAGTATACTGTTGTCATAAAAACCTTTACACCAAGTATACTGTTGTCATAGAAACCTTTACACCAAGTATACTGTTGTCATAGAAACCTTTACACCAAGTATACTGTTGTCATAGAAACCTTTACACCAAGTATACTGTTGTCATAAAAACCTTTACACCAAGTATACTGTTGTCATAGAAACCTTTACACCAAGTATACTGTTGTCATAGAAACATTTACACCAAGTATACTGTTTTCATAGAAACCTTTACACCAAGTATACTGTTGTCATAGAAACCTTTACACCAAGTATACTGTTGTCATAGAAACCTTTACCAACAAGGATACTGTTGTCATAAAAACCTTTACACCAAGTATACTGTTGTCATAGAAACCTTTACACCAAGGATACTGTCGTCATAGAATATTCAAAACTTTCACTGCTTAGAGGTAGGTTATTTTGTTGATATTGGCGGAATTGTTGAACATCACTGCTTAGAGGTAGTTTGCTTTGTTGATATTGGCGGAATTGTTGACCATCACTGCTTAGAAGTAGGTTATTTTGTTTTGTTGAACATCATTGCTTAGAGGTAGTTTGCTTTGTTGATATTGGTGAAGTTGTTGACCATCACCGTTTAAACTTTCTTGTCATAAAGGAATAAGCATACTTACATCTCTGTGAAGATGACATTTGGAGACAGAAAACTACCACCAAACAGAAAACCCAAATTGTTGACATCTTCACTGATTCTGTAAGCAAATATCTTAATTAATTATTAAAAGCAACACGTACAATTAACACAATAAATAGCGTTCTTCATAGGAAACAAACTTTAAAAAAGCATTTGCTTGTTTCTGAATCATATTGTGCACTTGCTGTTGTTCTGTTTATATATGTGACGCGTCTGACAAAAAGGGACCAGATGCGGTATTTTCGATTTTCTACTGTGACGTCGTACAGTTTGCAACGTCACATAATAAAAACGAGCACCTGCTGACAGGACAAATGCATATTAATGAACCAATAAAGTGACATGAAATGGTACTGAAAAATTAAAAACTATTATTTTTAAATCAATTTGATAAGTTTATCTATATTATGTCAGTTATTCCAATAAAATATGTTTATAACAACAAATATAGTATTCTTTATGATGGACTGACTGGGGATGTTGCACTAGTCTGTGTAAAAATTTGGCTTTCTGGCTATTTGTTTAATGTTGAGCACCCTTGAAGAAGTTAAATACAGCAAAACACATTTACTGTGCATCCAGTGGTAGAATGTGTATTACTAATTTACGTTGATATATGTATTAACTTGGGGTTCTCATAGTTTTAGGGTCGAACAGAACTGAAGACGTTAAACAAAGACATAACAAACGTTTGAAGATATCAAAGATGGGTAGCAGATGTCGTAAATGTAAGTAGGGCAGACAACACAATGGCAAATAGAAACGGAACAACAGTTCAAACAATGCTCTACAAAACACTACACATCATACTAAAGATCGAGCAACACGAACCACACTAATAACCTTTGGTAAACGGAGATACCCTGGAAAGGTAAACAGTTCCTACTCCACAAATGGAACCCGTTGTGTTGCTGTTAAAAACATAAATATCATCTGATATGGAAATCGGCCTGGGCACCAGTATACATAAATAAATACAAATAACAAATTAGACGTGATTCCTTACAAAAACAAATGGATGTAAAATCAAAAAGTTCTTATAAGACATCTGTATATGATGCTACTTTCTATGGTATCAATTGTCCAATGAAATGATGGATACGTCACGGTAATATGTAATCAACTAGTAGGTAATTAAATATGGGACATTAACTTTCTCACAGGTCTTAAATTAAACCGAAGGGGCAATCCAGAATAAACAACCCATGACACATAGCGAGGTAAAAACAACACATACAACACAACAAAGAAAACCAACAACTCGAGCAACACTTCCTTAACTATGTAGGGCAACTCACGGGAACACTTCCTTAACTATGTAGGGCAACTCACGGGAACACTTCCTTAACTATGTAGGGCAGCCCACGGGAACACTTCCTTAACTATGTAGGGCAACTCACGGGAAAACTTCCTTAACTATGTAGGGCAGCCCACGGGAACACTTCCTTAACTATGTAGGGCAACTCACGGGAACACTTCCTTAATTATGTAGGGCAGCCCATGGGAACACTTCCTTAACTATGTAGGGCAACTCACGGGAAAACTTCCTTAACTATGTAGGGCAGCCCACGGGAACACTTCCTTAACTATGTAGGGCAACTCACGGGAACACTTCCTTAATTATGTAGGGCAGCCCACGGGAACACTTCCTTAACTATGTAGGGCAACTCACGGGAACACTTCCTTAACTATGTAGGGCAGCCCACGGGAACACTTCCTTAATTATGTAGGGCAACTCACGGGAACACTTCCTTAACTATGTAGGGCAACTCACGGGAACACTTCCTTAACTATGTAGGGCGGCCCACGGGAACACTTCCTTAACTATGTAGGGCAACTCACGGGAACACTTCCTTAACTATGTAGGGCAGCCCACGGGAACACTTCCTTAATTATGTAGGGCAACTCACGGGAACACTTCCTTAACTATGTAGGGCAACTCACGGAAACACTTCTTTAACTATGTAGGCGCAGTCCACGGGAATGCTTCTTTAACTATGTAAGACAGCCCACGGGAACACTTCCTTAACTATGTAAGGCAGCCCACGGGAACACTTCTTTAACTATGTACGACAGCCCACGGGAACACTTCTTTAACTATGTAAGGCAGCCCATGGGAAAACCTCTTTAACTATGTAAGACAGCCCACGGGAACACTTCTTTAACTATGTAAGGCAGCCCATGGGAAAACTTCTTTAAATTGAGGAATTCAAACCTAGAAATCGTTTACTGTTTGTACGACGCGTTTCTGGAATAACCTTCATTATGTACAATCATAAATAAAAGACTGGACACATCGGCTAATGTTATACCGGAGGGTAATAGACATTAGTTTTAACAAATTGCATTATTTAGCAAAAATGTTCAGTTATTATATTAATTCTGTAAACCAACACCTACCTTTTGAAAAAAATTCCCCAAATCTTGTTTGTACAACTGTAAACCATATGTGTCATTTAAAATTTAGCTTGAAATAAAGTTCGTTTATTTTCCGTGGATATACACGTCCGAATAGATTTTAAAATATTAAGGGGAAATTATTAACTAAAGTCTTACCTTAACTGAGTCTGTCTTCTCATCAAAAAAAGGAATGATATAACCTGAATTATTGTCCTTATTTATATCATGCCGGTCACTTAAAATAATTGAAACAGATTTTAAACAACACTTTACCTATCCTGATAAAATATTCCCCATTTACGTCAGAGAATGTTTCCCTTCTGGTCCTTATTATACTACCACTTAACTTATCTTCCTGGTTTTTCTTTAAAACCCACAAACTGGATACCACACAGAATCGTAACAACTGTGTTTCCATGCATATATATAAAGATTGATTTTGATTTTTTGTGTTTTAACGCCACTTTCAGCAATATTTCAGCTGTATCATGGCGACCCGTTTTAGTGGTGGAGGAAGCCGGAGTACCCGGAGAGAACCACCGACCATGGGCAAGCAACTGGTAAACTTGATCACTTGCGGCTGCGAGTCGAGTGCACCCTTTTTGTAATTTATAAAACCGGGTGCGAACCCACGCCGTATTGTTGATAGGCTTGTATGAGTTGTTAGGTAATCCAACTGCCTAACACATTGAGCCACCCGGGCCTTTGCATATATGTAGTGTTCATACTTTATACATGTATTAATGTATGTATTTATTGTATAGCTCATAATAGATGTATATCTGTATACCATTGTTCTTGCAACTGGTTACCAGAATAAAGATAAACCTGGTGGATTTAATAAAACCCTGTCATCAATGTGATTTAGTGCTGTCCCAATTCATAATTGGGTCTCTTTATAAATTTTGTTTTATCCGGCGATCTAGTTACATGTACGTACATCCTGTATCATTATATACTAAGTTACTTCTAACACTTCCTTAATAACGATACATTGTTGTTACAGTGGTTACAGAGGCTCTTCGGATGTGGATGAAACTTCACCTAACATGATAATATACAGGAAGTTGTTTGAGTGGATCGCCGAATAATAAAATAAGAAATGTCAAACAATCATCTAATTCTAACTAGGTTTATGTCGTTCAATTTTTTAGGATTTTTGAATTTTTTTTTTACCTTATATATTTTCTGTTATTATTTTTGGTTATATCATTTTAATATCCCATTTTCATGCTTATTTGTGAAATATCTCATCACTTGAGGTGGGAGGGGGGGGGGGGGGGGGGGGTTCTCCCAGTAAGCGATACATTCACTATTCTACCCTACCCACCGCTCAGTCCTCCTTTCCCAAACATAATATAAACCCAGGCCTAAAAAGGGAAGATATGTGTCGAACAGAATTACATGAATCACACACCATCTCTTCATCTCTTGACTGATGAAAAAAACTTCAACAGCTAATATTAGAACCCACAGCATGGACTTTACCCCCTTGATGGGTTAAATTTGTAAGCACAACAGGATTTCACATGTGATTGTATACACGATGTCAAAGATATTTACCCACTCGGAAGTGTATCTGCGCATGTCCGAGTAACTGCCCCGCCCCCCACCCCCCCCCCCCCCCCCCTTTCAAGTAACGTGACAGGGTCACTAGTTAATGATGAATATTGTATACAGTAAAAAGATGAACAGGTATTGGGAAAACAAATTAAAATTAATCAATATTCAGTCTATCTATTGACCACGCCTTCCATCTTAATATAGCGGTCAGTTTTATTACATAAGATTGTATTGAGTGCATCTTAGCACACCAGGAAGACAAACTCACACACGTTTGTGGGGATAGACATTGTGAAGTGTATATCTAACTACCATAGCGTACAAATTACGACTAAACGAACGCACTACATAACAACTAAGAGAAGACGACAACTATATACCTATGTACGTATCTTATGTCATCAACTGAGTTCACCCCAGTTCTGAGCGGGGCACGTGTTGCTCAATCATCAGTGTTGTGGAGATTTGTTGACCATGCTTTGTCTTTTTGTCTTTTTTTCTTTTACTCATCGTAATATCTGTCGTTCTTCTATTAACGTTTGTCTTTGTCTTCAAGCTTCTTCTTTCTCTCTTACCAATTACCTATTATACCATGTTATTATTGTATCTTTATTACACGACATAGCTCAGTGTATTATATAAGAAACCATAATATAACATCGTCACAGTTATAGAAGGCTTTACGTGATTTTCGTTAGTGTGATTACAGTCCTATTTAATAGATATTCAGATTGAGTATTTTGGTTCGCATTGCTCAATATATCTGGTAAACATTGGAATAAAGTAATCTTGAGTTTTCTGTAGTGTTTTGTAGATCTTTGTTTGTCATTTTGTTTTTTTATCATTTTGCTTTGTACTGTCTCTCCTTCAATTTAGGCTTCCGATTACTCCTTTAGTATCTTCTAACTTTTGGTCATATTATTGTCTGTCTTTCTTCGATTTACGGCTTCTAACATACCCATTTGAGTGTTAGAGTTGTGGTGTTTAACGCCACTTTCAACAATATTTCAGTTATATTGTGGAGGTCAGTTTTATTGGTGGAGGAAACCGGAGTATCCGCAGAAAACCACCGACCTGCTGCAAGTCACTGACAAACTATATCACATAGTGCTGTATCGAATACACCTCGCCTGAGTGGGATTCGAACTCACAACATTAATGGTGATAGACACTAATTGCATAGGTGGTTATAAATCCAACTACCATACAATCACGACCACGAGGGCCCGGATTACCACTTTGATATTTTCAAACTCTTCTGTCATTTGAAGTTTAGATATATGTTGTTCTACCAACTCTAAAACAAAGGGTTTTCTTTGTTCCTTAGTTACATGTTTTATTTGTTCCTTAGTTACATGTTTTCTTTGTTCCTTAGTTACATGTTTTCTTTGTTCCTTAGTTACATGCTTTCTTTGTTCCTTAGTTACATGTTTTCTTTGTTCCTTAATTACATGTTTTCTTTGTTCCTTAATTACATGTTTCCTTTGTTCCTTAGTTACATGTTATCATTGTTCCTTAGTTACATGCTTTCTTTGTTCCTTACTTACATGTTTCCTTTGTTCCTTAATTACATGTTTTCTTTGTTCCTTAATTACATGTTTTCTTTGTTCCTTAGTTACATGTTTTCTTTGTTCCTTAATTACATGTTTTCTTTGTTCCTTAATTACATGTTTTCTTTGTTCCTTAGTTACATGTTTTATTTGTTCCTTAATTACATGGTTTCTTTGTTCCTGAGTTACATGTTTTCTTTGTTCCTTAATTACATGTTTTCGTTGTTCCTTAATTACATGTTTCCTTTGTTCCTTAGTTACATGTTTTCTTTGTTCCTTAATTACATGTTTTCTTTGTTCCTTAGTTACATGTTTTATTTGTTCCTTAATTACATGTTTTCTTTGTTCCTGAGTTACATGTTTTCTTTGTTCTTTAATTACATGTTTTCTTTGTTCCTTAATTACATGTTTTCTTTGTTCCTTAGTTACATGTTTTATTTGTTCCTTAATTACATGTTTTCTTTGTTCCTTAGTTACATGTTTTCTTTGTTCCTTAATTACATGTTTTCTTTGTTCCTTAGTTACATGTTTTCTTTGTTCCTTAATTACATGTTTTCTTTGTTCCTTAGTTACATGTTTTATTTATGTTCTGAATTTCAAGTTGACAAAAGATAAACAATTTATAAAAATGAGTTTATTGCAAAAATAATAATTATATGTAGATGTAAACAAGAGAAACAATTTGTTTATTTATACTTTCAGTAAATAACTGATTCTATACAACAAAAGGGGAATTAATAACTGATTCTATACAACAAAAGGGGAATTAATAACTGAGTATGAAGTACAAACAAATCACGTTCTTCAAATAAAATTGAAATATGAAGATATGTTTTAATTTATAAATAGATTGTGTTATTCTTGTACAACACGAATTAGTAGTTAAATGACTTATAAAGAACAGACTTATATTGGAAAGATAACTGTTATAAAGACACTGGCACTCAGAATTTTAATTCAAAGCCTTATAGTACTTACAAATCCTCCTGAATGGGTAATAAAAGAAATACAGGACAATTTTTATAATTTTCCGTGGAATGGGAAGAATGATAAAATTGAAGGCACAGTTATGATTAATGATTATGAAGAACAATACAATAACATGATATATAATATTAGTTTTGTCAATTATCAGGATAAATATCAACCATGCAAATGTCTACAATTAGTAATCCTCAGTTTCTTCTCTTTTCCATACAGCACAAGCCAAAAATACTCCAAGTAGCTGAAATAAAACAATATTAACAATATACAGTCAAACTGTGAAAATTCAGAAAATAAATGAAACATTGAAATAGGGTAACATAAGACAGGTGGTCACTATATACAGGCTTAATTAATATGAAGAGTTTGAAGATACCAAAGGGGCAATAAGAGTTCGTATATCGAAGAAGAACAGATAACACAATGGTCAAAAGAAAAAGTACAAAAGGACAAACAACGATCAAACAAAACACACATATAAAACTAAAGAACGAGTAACACGAATCCCACTAAAAACCGGTGGTGAACTCAGGTGCTCCGGAAGGGTAGGCAGTTCGTGTTCCACTAGTGACACCCGTCGTCTTAATCTACTTACAAACCCGGTGCACTGTGAAGGGAAATTAAAATGAATGTCACATCATACACGTTATTTCGTCATAGAGGTGGTCACTAAAAGATGTTTGACTGTAGTACGTGTTTTCACAACAAAGCGGCAGGCACTAACAGATCGCATTCTGAAGTCGCGAGGCTTGTTATTACAAGGTAGCGGTAGACACTACAGTATGGTACTCTGACGTTGTGATGCTTGTTTGTACAAGGTAGCGGCAGACACTACGGTATGGTATTCTGAAGTTGTGATGTTTGTTTGTACAAGGTAGTGGCAGGCACAATGGTATGGTATTTTGAAGTTGTGATGCTTGCTTTACAAGGTAGCGGCAGACACTATGGTATGGTATTCTGAAGTTGTGATGTTTGGTTTTACAAGGTAGCGGCAGATACTATGGTATGGTATTCTGAAGTTGTGATGCTTGTTTTTACAAGGTAGCGGCAGACACTATGGTATGGTATTCTGAAGTAGTGATGCTTGTTTTTACAAGGTAGCGGCAGACACTATGGTATGGTATTCTGAAGTTGTGATGTTTGTTTTTACAAGGTAGCGGCAGACACTATGGTATGGTATTCTGAAGTTGTGATGTTTGGTTTTACAAGGTAGCGGCAGACACTATGGTATGGTATTCTGAAGTTGTGATGCTTGTTTTTACAAGGTAGCGGCAGACACTATGGTATGGTATTCTGAAGTAGTGATGCTTGTTTTTACAAGGTAGCGGCATACACTAAGGTATGGTATTCTGAAGTTGTGATGTTTGTTTTTACAAGGTAGCGGCAGACACTATGGTATGGTATTCTGAAGTTGTGATGTTTGTTTTTACAAGGTAGCGGCATACACTAAGGTATGGTATTCTGAAGTTGTGATGCTTGTTTGTACAAGGTAGCGGCAGACACTACAGTATGGTATTCTGAAGTAGTGATGCTTGTTTTTACAAGGTATCGGCAGACACTATAGTATGGTATTCTGAAGTTATGATGTTTGGTTTTACAAGGTAGCGGCAGACACTACAGTATGGTATTCTGAAGTTGTGATGTTTGGTTTTACAAGGTAGCGACAGACACTATGGTATGGTATTCTGAAGTTGTGATGCTTGTTTTTACAAGGTAGCGGCAGACACTAAGGTATGGTATTCTGAAGTTGTGATGTTTGGTTTTACAAGGTAGCGGCAGACACTATGGTATGGTATTCTGAAGTTGTGATGCTTGTTTTTACAAGGTAGAGACAGACACTATGGTCTGGTATTCTGAAGTAGTGATGCTTGTTTTTACAAGGTAGCGGCAGACACTAAGGTATGGCATTCTGAAGTTGTGATGCTTGTTTGTACAAGGTAGCGGCAGACACTACAGTATGGTATTCTGAAGTTGTGATGTTTGTTTTTACAAGGTAGCGGCAGACACTATGGTATGGTATTCTGAAGTAGTGATGCTTGTTTTTACAAGGTATCGGCAGACACTATGGTATGGTATTCTGAAGTTATGATGTTTGGTTTTACAAGGTAGCGGCAGACACTACAGTATGGTATTCTGAAGTTGTGATGTTTGATTTTACAAGGTAGCGGCAGACACTATGGTATGGTATTCTGAAGTTATGATGTTTGTTTTTATAATATGGTGGCAGACACTACGGTATGGTATTCTGAAGTAGTGATGCTTGTTTTTATAATATGGTGGCAGACACTACGGTATGGTATTCTGAAGTTGTGATGTTTGTTTGTACAAGGTAGAGGCAGACACTACAGTATGGTATTCTGAAGTTGTGATGCTTGGTTTTAGAAGGTAGCGGCAGACACTATGGTATGGTATTCTGAAGTTGTGATGTTTGGTTTTACAAGGTAGCGGCAGACACTACAGTATGGTATTCTGAAGTTGTGATGTTTGGTTTTACAAGGTAGCGGCAGACACTATGGTATGGTATTCTGAAGTTGTGATGTTTGGTTTTACAAGGTAGCGGCAGACACTATGGTATGGTATTCTGAAGTTATGATGTTTGGTTTTACAAGGTAGCGGCAGACACTACGGTATGGTATTCTGAAGTAGTGATGCTTGTTTTACAAGGTAGCGGCAGACACTATGGTATGGTATTCTGAAGTAGTGATGCTTGTTTTTACAAGATAGCGGCAGACACTATGGTATGGTATTCTGAAGTTGTGATGACTGTTTTTATAATATGGTGGCAGACACTACGGTATGGTATTCTGAAGTAGTGATGCTTGATTTTATAATATGGTGGCAGACACTACAGTATGGTATTCTGAAGTAGTGATATATGTATATCGCGATGTTTGTTTTTATAATATGGTGGCAGACACTAACGTACGGTATTCTGAAGTTGTGAGGTTTGCTTTTTTACATGGTGGTGGACTCCTACTGTATGGCATTCCGAAGTTGTGATGTTTGTTTTAACAACATAGTGGACAGCACATTGATGTTGTAACAGTTGTTTTCACGGGATTGCAACACACACTACAACTAGTGTACTAATCGTGCTTGTGATCTTGAAATAGGGTCATATAAGACAGGTGGTCACTGTATACAGGCTTCATTGATATGAAATGCACTGTGAAGGGAAATTAAAATGAATGTCACATAATACAAGTTATTTCGTCATAGAGATGGTCACTAATGGATGTTTGACTGTAGTATGTGTTTTCACAACAAAGCAGCAGACACTAACATATGCAATGTTGATCTGACCTGGAACATACTACCCCATTGACGGGACCAATTACCAATATAATGTTTATCTTACCTGGAACATACTATCCCATTGACGGGACCAATTACCAATGTAATGTTTATCTTACCTGGAACATAGCTACCCCATTGACGAGACCAATTACCAATGTAATGTTTATCTTACCTGGAACATACTATCCCATTGACGGGGCAAATTACCAATGTAATGGTTATCTTACCTGGAACATAGCTACCCCAATGCCGACGCCAATTACCAATGTAATGTGTGATTTGATTGTGTCTTTCATCTTTTCATAGCACCCCTGCAAAGATATAAACCAGAGTTGGCATACAAGTTACTATGCAAAGATATTAACCAGAGTTGGCATACAAGTTACTAAAACAAGATATTAACCAGAGTTACTGTACAAAGATATCAGCCTGAGTGACTATGCAAAAATATTAGCCTGAGTTACTATATAAAAATATTAACCTGAGCTATAGATATTAACGGGGGTCGTCGTGGTTGTGATCGGATGGTAGTTGGATTTACAATTGCCTATGCAATCAGCGCCTATCACCACTGATGTTGTGAGTTCAAATCTCGATCAGGACGAGGTGCACAACATTATGCGATAAAGTTTGTCAGTGACTTCCGGCAGGTCGGTGGGTTTCTAAGTTTGTCAGTGACTTCCGGCAGGTCGGTGGGTTTCTAAGTTTGTCAGTGACTTCCGGCAGTTCGGTGGGTTTCTCCGGGTCCTCTGGTTTCCTCCATCGATAAAACTGACCGCCATGATATAACTGAAATATTGTGGAAAGTGGCGTTAAAAACCATCAAACAGAATTATTATGTAGTGCGTTTGTTAAGAAAAAGATTTGTTTAATACCCAAAATGAAATTAAAGATGATACAGTGGCAGTTGAAGACTTGTTGTATGACAAGGTCAAGTCAATCGATGATGAAAATTGCAGCAAAATAATAGGCATGATTCTAGAATTAGGAAAATATAATGTTAAGACATTATTACAAAACAAATCTAAGTTAGACATGGCAGTGAAAAAGGCCAAAGCAGCTATAGATATCGGTGATCAAGATATGATTGGGGAAGGGGTGTTCCAAAAAACAGAAAAAATCTACCCAGAATTTGCTGACAAATTCACAGGAATGTTGTTGGAATTGGAGACTGGAAGACTAAGGCAGTTATTAGAAGATAAACTAAACAGCCATTAAAACAATGTATAGATAAAGCTTATGTAGCATTAAGTGGAATATCATAAATAAACTTACTGTAACTTCAAAAAAAAAAAAAAAAAAAAAAACATCAATCAAACAAATAAACGAATATCCAATAAAGATATTAACCTGAGCTATTATGTAAAAATATTAACCTGAGTAACTATGCAAAGTTATTATTCTTCTCATACTATTTTCTATATAAATTTTATTGCAATAAAAATACTATTTCCATAGTTTCATTCAATTTGTCTGAAAAGTACTATTCACCGGTGAATAGCACAAATGAGTATTCACAGGCCGGTGAATAGCACTTTAATCATATGGTGTTTTTTTGGTGTTTTTAAAAAAATTAATTTCTTCTTCAAATGCACACATGAAAATGTATTAGTTTTAAAAAGCATTAATAAAGTAGACTAGAAATCCACCAGAAAAGGACCTAATTTAGAATTTCGAATTGCACAGTTGTTCAGTGTAATAAAACACTTATATACTTGATATTCGGGTAATAGCACTTTAATTGTCCCCTCTGTAACAACTATTTTCCTCGGCGTTGCCTAGGAACATAGTTGGTACCTTGGGGACAATAAAAGTGCTATTACCCTCATACCCAATCAATAAGTGTATAATATTAACCTCAGTAACTATACAAAGATATTAACCAGAGTTGATTGGTTATATGTTCTTACAGTGTGGATTGACTATATTGGTTAAAAACTTTGAGTTGGTCATGTGATCTTAAACAGTGTGGATTGGTTTTGGGATCTTAAACAGTGTGGATTGGTTGTCTGCTCTTAAACAGTGTGGATTGGTTATGTGATCTTTAACAGTGTGGATTGGTTGTGTGATCGTAAACAGTGTGGATTGGTTGTGTGATCTTAAACAGTGTGGATTGGTTATGTGGTCTTAAACAGTGTGGATTGGTTGTGTGATCTTGAATAGTGTGGATTGGTTGTGTGATCTTAGACAGTGTGGATTGGTTGTGTGATCTTAAACAGTGTTGATTGGATATGTAATCTTAAACAGTGTGGATTGGTTATGTGATCTTCAGCAGTGTGGATTGGTTGAGTGATCTTAAACAGTGTAGATTGGTTATGTGATCTTAAACAGTATGGATAGGGTATGAGATCTTACACAGTGTGAATTGGTTATGTGATTTTAGACAGTGTGGATATTTGCCATGTATTATGTAAGCAAAGGGAGAATTCGTATTCAGGTTTTGACATTTTGTCCATCCACGTGAACAGAATATACAGAATTGTAAAAATTGGGGGGTTCAAGTAAACGTCCGAGAGTTCCGAGAAATTATAAAAAGGTATAATTATATAATAGGTAGAAATAAATTGACAGCTTACTTCATTGTATAAGTAATAATATTAATTGACAGCTTACTTCATTGTATGATATTAATGTACAGCTTACTTCATTATATAAGTAATGATATGTGTTACTTCATTGTATAAGTAATGATATTAATTGACAGCTTACTTCATTATATAAGTAATGATATTTCTTACTTCATTGTATAAGTAATGATATTAATGTACAGCTTACTTCATTATATAAGTAATGATATTAATGTACAGCTTACTTCATTGTATAAGTAATGATATTAATGTACAGCTTACTTCATTATATAAGTAATGATATTTCTTACTTCATTATAAAAGTAATGATATTTCTTACTTCATTGTATAAGTAATGATATTAATGTACAGCTTACTTCATTGTATAAGTAATGATATTTCTTATCTGCTGGCTCATTCTTCGCCTCTTGTTCACATTTTACTGTATTTGTCCCACAACAAGAGTGGGGTACAATCTATAGTAAAAAAAAGCATATAAACACTCATAAGTGTGATACAACATACACAAACCATATAAACACTCATAAGTGTGATACAACATACACAAACCATATAAACACTCATAAGTGTGATACAATATACACAAACCATATAAACACTCATAAGTGTGATACAATATACACAAACCATATAAACACTCATAAGTGTGATACAATATACACAAACCATATAAACACTCATAAGTGTGATACAATATACACAAACCATATAAACACTCATAAGTGTGATACAATATACACAAACCATATAAACATAAGTGGGGAACAATCTATAATGAAAACCATACAACATACAAAAACCATATAATGTGCAAACCTGAGAGATTTGTATTTACCTGAGAGATTTGTATTTATGTGAGAGATTTGTATTTATTTTAAGGAAATCAAGGTCATAAAAACGAAACATTGACATTAATGCGCATGACACGTTTTTGGAATAACCTTCATCAGGTACGTTTATAGTAGTATCTCCAGAACGGAAAAGATTATGTAGTCACAATTAGGTTCTTTGCTCATTCATGACTTATCACCGGGTTTGTAGCAAGAGTAATACGACGGGTGCCACATGTGGAGCGGGAACCGCCTATCCTTCCGGAACACCCAAGTTTACTCCCGGTTTTTAGTGGAGTTCGTGTTGCTCGATCTGTAGTTTTTATATGTAATGTTTTGTTGATTATTGTTTGTCCTTTTGTCCATTTTCTTTTGATCATTGTATTGTCTGTACATTTTCCATATACGGCTTCTGATTACCACTTTGCTATCTCCAAACTTTCCTTATTAATGATAACCCGTCGACATATGACATAGCGTAATGAAATACCAATGGCTGATTACTGGAGGTACATTCTACACAAACATATAACTACACAAATGGGGTACTACTTTCTGAAAATAATACCTTCTAAGTTACTTCAAGGGTGGAGAGTGTCTTCAAAAAGATATAAGTCTATAATCGCTACTTGAATGGGCTGCCATCATCCTTGATGTTTACATTTTTTTAAATGTCACAGTATTGTTCTTCATCAGCGGATATCCTGGGATGCATTTTATTTGAGGAGGAAATTGGAGTACCCAGAAAAGACTAAACAACCACCACCTGTCGCAAGTCACTGACAAACTTCATCACATAAAGTTGTATCAATTATATCTAGCCTCAGACGAATCTCGGATTATCTTAGTCACAATCCCGTTCTATTTCCCTCTTTCTTGACATATCAATGGATTGTACCAGGAGTAACAAGACTGGTGCCACATGTGGGGCAGGAACTTCCTATTCTTCCGAAACACATGAGTTCATCCCCGATCATTAGTGAGGTTCGTGTTGCACGATCTTTAGTTTTCTGTGTGTAGTGTTTCGTGAATCACTGTTTTCATTTTTCTTGTTTACCATTGCATTGTATGTTCTCCTTCGGGTTACCCTTCTGATTACCTCTTCTCCTTCGGTTTACCTTATGATTACCTCTTCTCCTTCGGTTTACCCTTCTGATTACCTCTTCTCCTTCGGTTTACCCTTCTGATTACCTCTTCCCCTTCGGTTTACCTTCTGATTACCTCTTCTCCTTCGGTTTACCCTTCTGATTACCTCTTCTCCGTCGGTTTACTCTTCTGATTACCTCTTCCCCTTCGGTTTACCTTCTGATTACCTCTTCTCCTTCGGTTTACCTTCAGATTACCTCTTCCCCTTCGGTTTACCTTCTGATTACCTCTTCTCCTTCGGTTTACCCTTCTGATTACCTCTTCCCCTTCAGTTTACCTTCTGATTACCTCTTCCCCTTCGGTTTACCCTTCTGATTACCTCTTCCCTTTCGGTTTACCCTTCTGATTACCTCTTCTCCTTCGGTTTACCCTTCTGATTACCTCTTCTCCTTCGGTTTACCTTCTGATTACCTCTTCTCCTTCGGTTTACCCTTCTGATTACTTCTTCCCCTTCGGTTTACCTTCTGATTGCCTCTTCTCCCTCGGTTTACCTTCTGATTACCTCTTCTCCTTCTGTTTACCCTTCTGATTACCTCTTCTCCTTCGGTTTACCCTTCTGATTACCTCTTCTCCTTCGGTTTACCCTTCTGATTACCTCTTCTCCTTCGGTTTACCCTTCTGATTACCTCTTCTCCTTCGGTTTACCCTTCTGATTACCTCTTCTCCTTCGGTTTACCCTTCTGATTACCTCTTCTCCTTCGGTTTACCCTTCTGAATACCTCTTCTCCTTCGGTTTACCTTCTGATTACCTCTTCTCCTTCGGTTTACCCTTCTGATTACTTCTTCCCCTTCGGTTTACCTTCTGATTACCTCTTCCCCTTCGGTTTACATTCTGATTACCTCTTCTCCTTCGGTTTACCTTCTGATTACCTCTTCCCCTTCGGTTTACCTTCTGATTGCCTCTTCTCCCTCGGTTTACCTTCTGATTGCCTCTTCTCCCTCGGTTTACCTTCTGATTGCCTCTTCTCCTTCGGTTTACCCTTTTGATTGCCTCTTCTCCTTCGGTTTACCCTTCCGATTGTTTGTTCTCCTTCGGTTTACCTTCTGATTACCTCTTCTCCTTCGGTTTACCCTTCTGATTGTCTGTTCTCCTTCGGTTTACCTTCTGATTACCTCTTCTCCTTCGGTTTACCTTCTGATTGCCTCTTCTCCTTCGGTTTACCCTTCTGATTACCTCTTCCCCTTTGGTTTACCTTCTGATTGCCTCTTCTCCCTCGGTTTACCTTCTGATTACATCTTCCCCTTCGGTTTACCTTCTGATTGCCTCTTCTCCCTCGGTTTACCTTCTGATTGCCTCTTCTCCTTCGGTTTACCCTTCTGATTGCCTCTTCTCCTTCGGTTTACCCTTCTGATTACCTCTTCTCCTTCGGTTTACCCTTCTGATTGCCTCTTCTCCTGTGGTTTATCCTTCTGAATGCCTCTTCTCCTATGGTTTATCCTTCTGATTGCCTCTTCTCCTTCGGTTTACCCTTCTGATTACCTCTTCTCCTTCGGTTTACCTTCTGATTGCCTCTTCTCCTTCGGTTTACCCTTCTGATTGCCTCTTCTCCTTCGGTTTACCCTTCTGATTGCCTCTTCTCCTGTGGTTTATCCTTCTGATTGCCTCTTCTCCTTCGGTTTACCCTTCTGATTGCCTCTTCTCCTTCGGTTTACCTTCTGATTGCCTCTTCTCCTTCGGTTTACCTTCTGATTGCCTCTTCTCCTTCGGTTTACCCTTGTGATTACCTCTTCCCCTTCGGTTTACCTTCTGATTACATCTTCCCCTTCGGTTTACCTTCTGATTGCCTCTTCTCCCTCGGTTTACCTTCTGATTGCCTCTTCTCCTTCGGTTTACCCTTCTGATTGCCTCTTCTCCTTCGGTTTACCCTTCTGATTACCTCTTCTCCTTCGGTTTACCCTTCTGATTGCCTCTTCTCCTGTGGTTTATCCTTCTGAATGCCTCTTCTCCTATGGTTTATCCTTCTGATTGCCTCTTCTCCTTCGGTTTACCCTTCTGATTACCTCTTCTCCTTCGGTTTACCTTCTGATTGCCTCTTCTCCTTCGGTTTACCCTTCTGATTGCCTCTTCTCCTTCGGTTTACCCTTCTGATTGCCTCTTCTCCTGTGGTTTATCCTTCTGATTGCCTCTTCTCCTTCGGTTTACCCTTCTGATTGCCTCTTCTCCTTCGGTTTACCTTCTGATTGCCTCTTCTCCTTCGGTTTACCTTCTGATTGCCTCTTCTCCTTCGGTTTACCCTTGTGATTACCTCTTCCCCTTTGGTTTACCTTCTGATTGCCTCTTCTCCCTCGGTTTACCTTCTGATTACCTCTTCCCCTTCGGTTTACCTTCTGATTGCCTCTTCTCCCCCGGTTTACCTTCTGATTGCCTCTTCTCCTTCGGTTTACCCTTCTGATTGCCTGTTCTCCTTCGGTTTACCCTTCTGATTACCTCTTCTCCTTCCGTTTACCCTTCTGATTGCCTCTTCTCCTGTGGTTTATCCTTCTGAATGCCTCTTCTCCTATGGTTTATCCTTCTGATTGCCTCTTCTCCTTCGGTTTACCCTTCTGATTACCTCTTCTCCTTCGGTTTACCTTCTGATTGCCTCTTCTCCTTCGGTTTACCCTTCTGATTGCCTCTTCTCCTGTGGTTTATCCTTCTGATTGCCTCTTCTCCTTCGGTTTACCCTTCTGATTACCTCTTCTCCTTCGGTTTACCTTCTGATTGCCTCTTCTCCCTCGGTTTACCTTCTGATTGCCTCTTCTCCTTCGGTTTACCCTTTTGATTGCCTCTTCTCCTTCGGTTTACCCTTCCGATTGTTTGTTCTCCTTCGGTTTACCTTCTGATTACCTCTTCTCCTTCGGTTTACCCTTCTGATTGTCTGTTCTCCTTCGGTTTACCTTCTGATTACCTCTTCTCCTTCGGTTTACCTTCTGATTGCCTCTTCTCCTTCGGTTTACCCTTGTGATTACCTCTTCCCCTTTGGTTTACCTTCTGATTGCCTCTTCTCCCTCGGTTTACCTTCTGATTGCCTCTTCTCCTTCGGTTTACCCTTCTGATTACCTCTCCTCCTTCGGTTTACCCTTCTGATTGCCTCTTCTCCTGTGGTTTATCCTTCTGAATGCCTCTTCTCCTATGGTTTATCCTTCTGATTGCCTCTTCTCCTTCGGTTTACCCTTCTGATTACCTCTTCTCCTTCGGTTTACCTTCTGATTGCCTCTTCTCCTTCGGTTTACCCTTCTGATTGCCTCTTCTCCTTCGGTTTACCCTTCTGATTGCCTCTTCTCCTGTGGTTTATCCTTCTGATTGCCTCTTCTCCTTCGGTTTACCCTTCTGATTGCCTCTTCTCCTTCGGTTTACCTTCTGATTGCCTCTTCTCCTTCGGTTTACCTTCTGATTGCCTCTTCTCCTTCGGTTTACCCTTGTGATTACCTCTTCCCCTTTGGTTTACCTTCTGATTGCCTCTTCTCCCTCGGTTTACCTTCTGATTACCTCTTCCCCTTCGGTTTACCTTCTGATTGCCTCTTCTCCCTCGGTTTACCTTCTGATTGCCTCTTCTCCTTCGGTTTACCCTTCTAATTGCCTCTTCTCCTTCGGTTTACCCTTCTGATTACCTCTTCTCCTTCGGTTTACCCTTCTGATTGCCTCTTCTCCTGTGGTTTATCCTTCTGAATGCCTCTTCTCCTATGGTTTATCCTTCTGATTGCCTCTTCTCCTTCGGTTTACCCTTCTGATTACCTCTTCTCCTTCGGTTTACCTTCTGATTGCCTCTTCTCCTTCGGTTTACCCTTCTGATTGCCTCTTCTCCTGTGGTTTATCCTTCTGATTGCCTCTTCTCCTTCGGTTTACCCTTCTGATTGCCTCTTCTCCTTCGGTTTACCTTCTGATTGCCTCTTCTCCTTCGGTTTACCCTTCTGATTACCTCTTCTCCTTCGGTTTACCTTCTGATTGCCTCTTCTCCTTCGGTTTACCCTTCTGATTGCCTCTTCTCCTTCGGTTTACCCTTCTGATTGCCTCTTCTCCTGTGGTTTATCCTTCTAATTGCCTCTTCTCCTTCGGTTTACCCTTCTGATTGTCTCTTCTCCTTCGGTTTACCTTCTGATTGCCTCTTCTCCTTCGGTTTACCCTTCTGATTACCTCTTCTCCCTCGGTTTACCCTTCTGATTGCCTCTTCTCCTTCGGTTTACCTTCTGATTGCCTCTTCTCCTTCGGTTTACCCTTCTGATTGCCTCTTCGCCTTCGGTTTACCCTTCTGATTACCTCTTCTCCTTCGGTTTACCCTTCTGATTACCTCTTCTGTATCTTCAAACTTTTCACAATATAACCCAATAACGTATAAAATGTATATAAATGTGTTATGTTAGGTGTAATTTTCATTTGATATCATGTAAATTCTACTTTGTTTTCGTTCTTAATATTTTCTTTCCATTATTTCACAATAAGTACTATGTCTTTGAACTTTCACTGCGAGAGTACCGAAAAAAGATCTAGTTTCCTCGAAGAGGAAAATAGTGAAAAGGGCTGGAAAATGGTGACATGGTAGACGAACAACGATCAATCCTTACTCATACTACACTTTCTGTTCCATGTGCGAGGAGGGCCCACTTACTAAACACGTGGTACTAATATACCAACTATAAATCACTTCTGACCTCAAATCATTGAACAAAAAAAAACCACGGCTTAATACGTTAGAAATCCAGGTCATGGCTTTGGACACACACAAAATGTATCCGGGGTAGACTGGTTAATTGAATCCTAAACCCCCTCTTCATAATTGAATTTCAAACGGCAATACAGATATAAACAAACTTCCCCCATAACGCTCAAAAACTACCACAAACACAATAGTATTGTTCAGTGAACGCTCGTAGTTAACTATTTAGTAGGTAGAATATGCCATCTCACCTAATGTAAATAATAAATGTTAGAGAAAACCGAAAGGGTTGCCAGGAATGGATAATCCAGAGACACTGGCAACTTTGGGCATACAAGACACAGGACAAATAATAGAGACACTGACAACATCGTGAACACAAGACGCGAGACAAATAAACGTTAGAGAAAACCCAAGGAACAATCAAGAATGGACAATCCAGACACACTGACTACATTGGACACACAAGACACCGGACAAATAAACGTTAGAGAAAACCGAAGGGACAGTCAATATTACAACTTTTATATATCTTACTTGACGGTAGACAACAGTCAGTCAATTTTACAACTGTTATATACCTTACTTGACGTTAAACAACAGTTAGTCAATAATATAACAGTTATATATCTTACTTGATGTTAAACAATAGTCAGTCAATATTACAACTGTTATATATCTTACTTGACGTTAAACAACAATCAGTCAATATTACAACTGTTATATATCTTACTTGACGTTGAACAACAGTCAGTCAATAATATAACTGCTATATATCTTAATTGACGTTAAACAACAGTCAGTCAATATTACAACTGCTATATATCTTACTTGGTGTTAAACAACAGTCAGTCAATAATACAACTGTTAGACATCTTACTTGATGTTAAACAACAGTTAGTCAATAGAACAACTGTTATATATCTTACTTGATGTTAAACAACAGTCAGTCAATATTACAACTGTTATATATCTTACTTGACATCAAACAACAGTCAGTCAATAGTGCAACTGTTATATATCTTACTTGACGTTAAACAACATTCAGTCAATATTACAACTGTTATATATCTTACTTGACGTTAGGCAACAGTCAGTCAATATTACAACTGTTATATACCTTACTTGACGTTAAACAACAGTCAGTCAATAATATAACAGTTATATATCTTACTTGATGTTAAACAATAGTCAGTCAATATTACAACTGTTATATATCTTACTTGACGTTAAACAACAATCAGTCAATATTACAACTGTTATATACCTTACTTGACGTTGAACAACAGTCAGTCAATAATATAACTGCTATATATCTTACTTGACGTTAAACAACAGTCAGTCAATATTACAACTGCTATATATCAAACAACAGTCAGTCAATAATACAACTGTTAGACATCTTACATGATGTTAAACAACAGTTAGTCAATAGAACAACTGTTATATATCTTACTTGATGTTAAACAACAGTCCGTCAATATTACAACTGTTATATATCTTACTTGACATCAAACAACAGTCGGTCAATAGTGCAACTGTTATATATCTTACTTGACGTTAAACAACAGTCAGTCAATATTACAACTGTTATATATCTTACTTGACGCTAGACAACAGTCAGTCAATATTACAACTGTTATATACCTTACTTGACGTTAAACAAAAGTCAGTCAATAATATAACTGTTATATATCTTACTTGATGTTAAACAACAGTCAGTCAATATTACAACTGTTATATATCTTACTTGACGTTAAACAACAATCAGTCAATATTACAACTGTTATATACCTTACTTGACGTTGAACAACAGTCAGTCAATAATATAACTGCTCTATATCTTACTTGACGTTAAACAACAGTCAGTCAATATTACAACTGCTATATATCAAACAACAGTCAGTCAATAATACAACTGTTAGACATCTTACTTGATGTTAAACAACAGTTAGTCAATAGAACAACTGCTATATATCTTACTTGATGTTAAACAACAGTCAGTCAATATTACAACTGTTATATATCTTACTTGACATCAAACAACAGTCGGTCAATAGTGCAACTGTTATATATCTTACTTGACGTTAAACAACAGTCAGTCAATATTACAACTGTTATATATCTTACTTGACGCTAGACAACAGTCAGTCAATATTACAACTGTTATATACCTTACTTGACGTTAAACAACAGTCAGTCAATAATATAACTGTTATATATCTTACTTGATGTTAAACAACAGTCAGTCAATATTACAACTGTTATATATCTTACTTGGTGTTAAACAACAGTCAGTCAATAATACAACTGTTATACATCTTATTTGATGTTAAACAACAGTCAGTCAATATTACAACTGTTATATACCTTGCTTGACATTAAACAACAGGTCAGTCAATATTACAACTGTTATATATCTTACTTGACATTAAACAACAGGTCAGTCAATATTGCAACTGTTATATATCTTACTTGACGTTAAACAACAGTCAGTCAATAATACAACTGTTATATATCTTACTTGACATTAAACAGCAGTCAGTCAATCATACAACTGTTATATATCTTACTTGATGTTAAACAACAGTCAGTCAATATTACAACTGTTAGTCAGTCAGTGCGGGAAAGCATTTGCATGACTGCATCATGTCACTAAGAGGAGAGTTTTGGGCACAAAAAACGAGTATAAACCGGTCAATTGTTATTGAAGTATCTGTTCTTAGACAGGAAAGTGAGCGGTCATGTATGTTAGGTGTATCGATTTCGTCTCTATCTACGATTTTGATATTTTATTTTGGGATTCTCCGACAGTGTGGTATTTTGATACGTTTTGTTTTTCATTAGTAAATGTTATCAGACTTACCAGGCCATCCGTCGGGTGATATATTCATGGTATTGTAGTAAATGTTATCAGACTTACCAGGCCATCTGCCAGTGATATATTCATGGTATTGTAGTAAATGTTATCAGACTTACCAGGCCATCCGCCAGTGATATATTCATGGTATTGTAGTAAATGTTATCAGACTTACCAGGCCATCCGCCGGGTGATATATTCATGGTATTGCAGTAAATGTTATCAGACTTACCAGGCCATCTGTCAGTGATATATTCATGGTATTGTAGTAAATGTTATCAGACTTACCAGGCCATCCGCCAGTGATATATTCATGGTATTGTAGTAAATGTTATCAGACTTACCAGGCCATCTGCCAGTGATATATTCATGGTATTGTAGTAAATGTTATCAGACTTACCAGGCCATCCGCCAGTGATATATTCATGGTATTGTAGTAAATGTTATCAGACTTACCAGGCCATCCGCCGGGTGATATATTCATGGTATTGCAGTAAATGTTATCAGACTTACCAGGCCATCCGCCAGTGATATATTCATGGTATTGTAGTAAATGTTATCAGACTTACCAGGCCATCTGCCAGTGATATATTCATTGTATTGTAATAAATGTTATCAGACTTACCAGGTCATCCGCCAGTGATATATTCATGGTATTGTAGTAAATGTTATCAGACTTACCAGGCCACTCGCCAGTGATATATTCATGGTATTGTAGTAAATGTTATCAGACTTACCAAGCCATCCGGCAGTGATATATTCATGGTATTGTGGTAAATGTTATCAGACTTACCAGGCCATCCGCCAGTGATATATTCATGATATTGTAGTAAATGTTATCAGACTTACCAGGCCATCCGCCAGTGATATATTCATGATATGGTAGTAAATGTTATCAGACTTACCAGGTCATCCGCCAGTGATATTTTCATGGTATTGTAGTAAATGTTATCAGACTTACCAGGTCATCCGCCAGTGATGTATTCATGGTATTGTAGTAAATGTTATCAGACTTACCTGGCCATCCGCCGGCAGTGATATATTCATGGTATTGTAGTAAATGTTATCAGACTTACCAGGCCATCCGCCAGTGATATATTCATGGTATTGTAGTAAATGTTTTCAGACTTACCAGGTCATCCGCCAGTGATATATTCATGGTAATGTAGTAAATGTTATCAGACTTATCAGGCCATCCGCCAGTGATATATTCATGGTATTGTAGTAAATATTATCAGATTTACCAGGCCATCCGCCAGTGATATATGCATGGTATTGTAGTAAATGTTATCAGATTTACCAGGCCATCCGCCAGTGATATATTCATGGTATTGTAATAAATGTTATCAGACTTACCAGGCCATCCGCCAGTGATATATTCATGGTATTGTAGTAAATGTTATCAGACTTACCAGGCCATCTGCCAGTGATATATTCATGGTATTGTAGTAAATGTTATCAGACTTACCAGGCCATCCGCCAGTGATATATTCATGGTATTGTAGTAAATGTTATCAGACTTACCAGGCCATCCGCCGGGTGATATATTCATGGTATTGCAGTAAATGTTATCAGACTTACCAGGCCATCCGCCAGTGATATATTCATGGTATTGTAGTAAATGTTATCAGACTTACCAGGCCATCTGCCAGTGATATATTCATTGTATTGTAATAAATGTTATCAGACTTACCAGGTCATCCGCCAGTGATATATTCATGGTATTGTAGTAAATGTTATCAGACTTACCAGGCCACTCGCCAGTGATATATTCATGGTATTGTAGTAAATGTTATCAGACTTACCAAGCCATCCGGCAGTGATATATTCATGGTATTGTGGTAAATGTTATCAGACTTACCAGGCCATCCGCCAGTGATATATTCATGATATTGTAGTAAATGTTATCAGACTTACCAGGCCATCCGCCAGTGATATATTCATGATATGGTAGTAAATGTTATCAGACTTACCAGGTCATCCGCCAGTGATATTTTCATGGTATTGTAGTAAATGTTATCAGACTTACCAGGTCATCCGCCAGTGATGTATTCATGGTATTGTAGTAAATGTTATCAGACTTACCTGGCCATCCGCCGGCAGTGATATATTCATGGTATTGTAGTAAATGTTATCAGACTTACCAGGCCATCCGCCAGTGATATATTCATGGTATTGTAGTAAATGTTTTCAGACTTACCAGGTCATCCGCCAGTGATATATTCATGGTAATGTAGTAAATGTTATCAGACTTATCAGGCCATCCGCCAGTGATATATTCATGGTATTGTAGTAAATATTATCAGATTTACCAGGCCATCCGCCAGTGATATATGCATGGTATTGTAGTAAATGTTATCAGATTTACCAGGCCATCCGCCAGTGATATATTCATGGTATTGTAATAAATGTTATCAGACTTACCAGGCCATCCGCCAGTGATATATTCATGGTATTGTAGTAAATGTTATCAGACTTACCAGGCCATCCGCCGGGTGATATATTCATGGTATTGTAGTAAATGTTATCAGACTTACCAGGCCATCCGCCAGTGATATATTCATGGTATTGTAGTAAATGTTATCAGACTTACCTGGCCATCCGCCAGTGATATATTCATGGTATTGTAGTAAATGTTATCAGACTTACCCGGCCATCGGCCAGTGATATATTCATGGTATTGTAGTAAATGTTATCAGACCTACCAGGTCATCCGCCAGTGATATATTCATGGTATTGTAGTAAATGTTATCAGACTTACCAGGCCATCCGCCAGTGATATATTCATGGTATTGTAGTAAATATTATCAGACTTACCAGGCCATCCGCCAGTGATATATTCATGGTATTGTAGTAAATGTTATCAGACTTACCAGGCCATCCGGCAGTGATATATTCATGGTATTGTAGTAAATGTTATCAGACTTACCAGGCCATCCGCCAGTGATATATTCATGGTATTGTAGTAAATGTTATCAGACTTACCAGGCCATCCGCCAGTGATATATTCATGGTATTGTAGTAAATGTTATCAGACTTACCAGGCCATCCGCCAGTGATATATTAATGGTATTGTAGTAAATGTTATCAGACTTACCAAGCCATCCGCCAGTGATATATTCATGGTATTGTAGTAAATGTTATCAGACTTACCAGGCCATCCACCAGAGATATATTCATGGTATTGTAGTAAATGTTATCAGACTTACCAGGCCATCCGCCAGTGATATATTCATGGTATTGTAGTAAATGTTATCAGACTTACCAGGCCATCCGCCAGTGATATATTCATGGTATTGTAGTAAATGTTATCAGACTTACCAGGCCATCTGCCAGTGATATATTCATGGTATTGTAGTAAACGTTATCAGACTTATCAGGCCATCCGCCAGTGATAAATTCATGGTATTGTAGTAAATGTTAGCAGACTTACCAGGCCATCCGCCAGTGATATATTCATGGTATTGTAGTAAATGTTATCAGACTTACCAGGCCATCCGCCAGTGATATATTCATGATATGGTAGTAAATGTTATCAGACTTACCAGGTCATCCGCCAGTGATATTTTCATGGTATTGTAGTAAATGTTATCAGACTTACCAGGTCATCCGCCAGTGATGTATTCATGGTATTGTAGTAAATGTTATCAGACTTACCTGGCCATCCGCCGGCAGTGATATATTCATGGTATTGTAGTAAATGTTATCAGACTTACCAGGCCATCCGCCAGTGATATATTCATGGTATTGTAGTAAATGTTTTCAGACTTACCAGGTCATCCGCCAGTGATATATTCATGGTAATGTAGTAAATGTTATCAGACTTATCAGGCCATCCGCCAGTGATATATTCATGGTATTGTAGTAAATATTATCAGATTTACCAGGCCATCCGCCAGTGATATATGCATGGTATTGTAGTAAATGTTATCAGATTTACCAGGCCATCCGCCAGTGATATATTCATGGTATTGTAATAAATGTTATCAGACTTACCAGGCCATCCGCCAGTGATATATTCATGGTATTGTAGTAAATGTTATCAGACTTACCAGGCCATCCGCCGGGTGATATATTCATGGTATTGTAGTAAATGTTATCAGACTTACCAGGCCATCCGCCAGTGATATATTCATGGTATTGTAGTAAATGTTATCAGACTTACCTGGCCATCCGCCAGTGATATATTCATGGTATTGTAGTAAATGTTATCAGACTTACCCGGCCATCGGCCAGTGATATATTCATGGTATTGTAGTAAATGTTATCAGACCTACCAGGTCATCCGCCAGTGATATATTCATGGTATTGTAGTAAATGTTATCAGACTTACCAGGCCATCCGCCAGTGATATATTCATGGTATTGTAGTAAATATTATCAGACTTACCAGGCCATCCGCCAGTGATATATTCATGGTATTGTAGTAAATGTTATCAGACTTACCAGGCCATCCGGCAGTGATATATTCATGGTATTGTAGTAAATGTTATCAGACTTACCAGGCCATCCGCCAGTGATATATTCATGGTATTGTAGTAAATGTTATCAGACTTACCAGGCCATCCGCCAGTGATATATTCATGGTATTGTAGTAAATGTTATCAGACTTACCAGGTCATCCGCCAGTGATATATTCATGGTATTGTAGTAAATGTTATCAGACTTACCAGGCCATCCGCCAGTGATATATTAATGGTATTGTAGTAAATGTTATCAGACTTACCAAGCCATCCGCCAGTGATATATTCATGGTATTGTAGTAAATGTTATCAGACTTACCAGGCCATCCACCAGAGATATATTCATGGTATTGTAGTAAATGTTATCAGACTTACCAGGCCATCCGCCAGTGATATATTCATGGTATTGTAGTAAATGTTATCAGACTTACCAGGCCATCCGCCAGTGATATATTCATGGTATTGTAGTAAATGTTATCAGACTTACCAGGCCATCTGCCAGTGATATATTCATGGTATTGTAGTAAACGTTATCAGACTTATCAGGCCATCCGCCAGTGATAAATTCATGGTATTGTAGTAAATGTTAGCAGACTTACCAGGCCATCCGCCAGTGATATATTCATGGTATTGTAGTAAATGTTATCAGACTTACCAGGCCATCCGCCAGTGATATATTCATGGTATTGTAGTAAATGTTATCAGACTTACCAGGCCATCAGCCAGTGATATATTCATGGTATTGTAGTGAATGTTATCAGACTTACCAGGCCATCCGCCAGAGATATATTCATGGTATTGTAGTAAATGTTATTAGATTTACCAGGCCATCCGCTAGTGATATATTCATGGTATTGTAGTAAATTTTATCATATTTACCAGGTCATCCGCCAGTGATATATTAATGGTATTGTAGTAAATGTTATCAGACTTACCAGGTCATCCGCCAGTGATATATTCATGGTATTGTAGTAAATGTTATCAGACTTACCAGGCCATCCGCCAGTCATATATTAATGGTATTGTAGTAAATGTTATCAGACTTACCAGGCCATCCGCCAGTGATATATTCATTGTATTGTAGTAAATGTTATCAGACTTACCAGGCCATCTGCCAGTGATATATTCATGGTATTGTAGTAAACGTTATCAGACTTATCAGGCCATCCGCCAGTGATAAATTCATGGTATTGTAGTAAATGTTAGCAGACTTACCAGGCCATCCGCCAGTGATATATTCATGGTAATGTAGTAAATGTTATCAGACTTACCAGATCATCCGCCAGTGATCATGATATATTCATGGTATTGTAGTAAATGTTATCAGACTTACCAGGCCATCCGCCAGTGATATATTCATGGTATTGTAGTAAATGTTATCAGACTTATCAGGCCATCCGCCAGTGATAAATTCATGGTATTGTAGTAAATGTTATCAGACTTACCAGATCATCCGCCAGTGATCATGATATATTCATGGTATTGTAGTAAATGTTATCAGACTTACCAGGCCATCCGCCGGCAGTGATATATTCATGGTATTGTAGTAAATGTTGTCAGACTTACCAGGCCATCTGCCAGTGATATATTCATGGTATTGAAGTAAATGTTATCAGACTTACCTGGCCATCCGCCGGCAGTGATATATTCATGGTATTGTAGTAAATGTTATCAGACTTACCAGGCCATCCGCCAGTGATATATTCATGGTATTGTAGTAAATGTTATCAGACTTACCAGGCCATCCGCCAGTGATATATTCATGGTATTGTAGTAAATGTTATCAGACTTACCAGGCCATCCGGCAGTGATATATTCATGGTATTGTAGTAAATGTTATCAGACTTACCAAGCCATCCGGCAGTGATATATTCATGGTATTGTAGTAAATGTTATCAGACTTACCTGGCCATCCGCCGGCAGTGATATATTCATGGTATTGTAGTAAATGTTGTCAGACTTACCAGGCCATCTGCCAGTGATATATTCATGGTATTGTAGTAAATGTTATCAGACTTACCTGGCCATCCGCCGGCAGTGATATATTCATGGTATTGTAGTAAATGTTATCAGACTTACCAGGCCATCCGCCAGTGATATATTCATGGTATTGTAGTAAATGTTATCAGACTTACCAGGCCATCCGCCAGTGATATATTCATGATATTGTAGTAAATGTTATCAGACTTACCAGGCCATCCGGCAGTGATATATTCATGGTATTGTAGTAAATGTTATCAGACTTACCAGGCCATCCGGCAGTGATATATTCATGGTATTGTAATCTTTAAAGCTTTCTACGCCACAACATTGTAACTGAAATAAAACAATATTTTCATCAGATTGTGATTATACCAGATTCACATATGTACTTCTTACTTGTAGAGAACATTTGATCTTTTTCCCTAAGGATAAATCATTTTTATCAGAGTCGTCAATAAATATCAAGAGATGGGAAACAACTAATTCGTCAAATTTAAGTATGCCATTTTACCATTTACGATGTACACAATGTACTCGTTCAATACCCATTTTATCTAGATATAAAATCTAAAGGATAAAGTTTCCAAGTTGTCGTCAATATCTTATAAGTATATGTTATCTGGATGTGAATTGATTGATACCGAAAATATCAGCCTGCCGAGCCAGAATATGAAGTTTGTGAGTGAGCGAAGCGAACGAGTCACAAACTTCATATTCTGTCGAGCAGGCTGATATTTTTCAGTATCAATCATATTCACATTCAGATGACATATTTATCATCCTTAAATCAACCATAAACACGGATACATCTATATTTGTATTTTCGCGGGAAAAATTACATGATTCAAAATATTCAAAATACGCTTCCCTAAAACCGTAGTTCATAAGTAGTTTGCAAATATACCATTCATTTTCACAGGTTTATATAAATGTTAAGATTGTTGCATTTTTCCTTTAAATGTGATATTCATTGGGTTTTTTTTATTACAAACATCAAAGTCACCCATTTAGAAAACATGAACGTCACAACCTTCCTTATGACGTTAAAAATTATGACGTCTCAGCAGAGGTTATCAAGAATTGTGTAAAGTACATTTTTGTAGGACGATGTTTGTTGATATTTCTAACACGACAGTTCCTAATTTGATATATGTTTAAAAAAAATAATGTTAACTAGCTAATGGTGTCGATGAATTTTATTTATTTTTGCCATCTTCACAGGAATTATCGTTTAAATATTAGGAGAATTTGGTGATAATTCCTGCTGACTGTTGATTAGTCCTGCTCAGCTCACGCGGACTTTGCTACGAGTTTTGCTTATGGAGCCAGCCGGTAGATATAACCGGAGGGAAGGATGATAAACTTTTGTATAATTATTTTCACATATATGTAGCAACTATACCCACTCCATGCATTAAATATGAACAGACCATATTAGACAATTGTGGTTTATCAAATATTTGGACCTTTCAAGAAATAAACTTTAATATCTATTGCAAAGGTAATCTAACGCCTCGGAGATCTTTTCCAAATTCTATATATATCTCAGTTGATGCGATATTCCAGAGCTTGTGGTTCCTATCAGGATTTCCTTGATAGAGGGTTGCTAACAAGGAAGGTACTGAACCAAGGGTTCCTCTTAGTTAAGTTGAAGTCATCACTTCGAAAGCTTTACGGTCGCCACCACGACTTGGTTGACCGTTATGGAATATCTGTGTCACAAATGACCACGGATATGTTCCACTTGTCGTAAACACTTCCCGGTCCTTTCCTCATTCACGAGTTTTTACCGGGTTTGTAACTAGATTAACACGACGGGTGTCACTAGTGGAGAAGGAACTGCTTACACTTCCGGAGCACCTGAGTTCACCTCCGGTTTTAGTGGGGTTCGCGTTGCCCGATCGTTAGTTTTATATGTATCTTTTGTAGATCGTTGTTAGTCCTTTTTTACTTTTTCTTTTGGTCATTGTGTTGTCTGTACTTCGATATAAGGATTCTGATTACCCCTTTGGTATCTTCAAACTCTTCTTTTATAACCCCACTTGTTTCAGGCTTACCCAGTTCTGTATGCCACCCCATCCTTTGTTTATAAGCCCACATGTTTCATGCTTACCCAGCTCTGTATGTCATCTCATCCTTTGTTTATAAGCCCACTTGCTGCATGCTTACCCAGCTTTGTATGCCATCCCATCCTTTGTTTATAAGCCCATTTGTTTCATGCTTAACCAGCTCTGTATGCCATCCCATCCTTTGTTTATAAGCCCACTTGTTTCATGCTTACCCAGCTCTGTATGCCATCCCATCCTTTGTTTACAAGCTCACTTGTTTTATTCTTAGAATCGTACTCCATTAATGAATCTTTCATTATATTTTTCAACGTGTCATTCACCTGTTGGGAAGAAATGAAGAAAAATCCGTAATATCTTACAAGATAGGGATATTACACTTATCTAAAGCACAAATACACCAGATTGGAAGCTGGGTTTTTATTATGTGATGAAGCTATATCTGTACTTCTTTTGTTATACTAGTTAATGTTCATAATTTTTTCTCAATTGTCATTTTATACCGCATGCCAACAGATATAGGACTAAAATATCGATCAAATTCGTGTGAAAAGAATGAATAAACTTGAAACAGCAAACAATATTGAAAAACTGAAATATAAGTAAATTAATAATAATATCAACGTTTTGTATTACAAACATACCTTTCCTTTGTAGACAGCAGCTATAATTCCTGCTGAGAATTCTCCAATAAACACAAGAATGACACATCCCATATACTGAAACAACAGTAAAATAATATTATATGTGGTATGTGACATCTTTTAAATAATATTATATGTGGTATGTGACATCTTTTAAATAATACTATATGTGGTATGTGACATCTTTTAAATAATATTATATTTGGTATGTAACATCTTTTAAATAATATTATATGTGGTATGTGACATCTTTTAAATAATATTATATGTGGTATGTGACATCTTTTAAATAATATTATATTTGGTATGTGACATCTTTTAAATAATATTATATGTGGTATATGACATCTTTTAAATAATATTATATGTGGTATGTAACATCTTTTAAATAATATTATATGTGGTATGTGACATCTTTTAAATAACATTATATGTGGTATGTGACATCTTTTAAATAACATTATATGTGGTATGTGACATCTTTTAAATAATATTATACAAAATGTATGTGGTATGTGACATCTTTTAAATAATATTATATTTGGTATGTGACATCTTTTAAATAATATTATATGTGGTATGTGATATCTTTTAAATAATATTATATGTGATATGTGACATCTTTTAAATAATATTATATGTGGTATGTGACATCTTTTGAATAATGTTATATGTGGTATGTGACATCTTTTAAATAATGTTATATTTGGTATGTGACATCTTTTAAATAATATTATATGTGGTATGTAACATCTTTTAAATAATATTATATGTGGTATGTGACATCTTTTAAATAACATTATATGTGGTATGTGACATCTTTTAAATAATATTATATATGGTATATGACATCTTTTAAATAATATTATATTTGGTATGTGACATCTTTTAAATAATATTATATGTGGTATGTGACATCTTTTAACCTTACAAACAAAGCCATTATAGCTACCAAGTTATGAAAGTAAGTTTAAAGATGGCCAATAATTCCACCAAGATCAGCAAAACAAACAATAATCATTCACATCAACTAATTAAACACAAAAACAACCAGATCATATGACGTAGAATATCCCGATCTTGGTTTGGGATAGGCACACACAAATTTGGCGGGATCTAACCTGTTAAATGGTACCCAATTCCCACTCTTGATAATTAAGATTCCAACGGCAATATAAATATAAACAAATGATGAAAAAAAACATCAACAGATTCACATCCTGTCATAAAGACCACATTCTATCACAAAAATCAATGACGTCATACCTATAGACAGTACAATAGCAGGGTCATTGAATACTTGTAGCTAACTGACTACTAGTTAGGTAGGTAGACTAAGGTATACATGTAATCGGCATTGATAAGGAAGTCAACAAAAATGTCAAAAATATTTTGTTATCAATGTGTGACGTAAGAGTGTTTTTGACATTTGCTTCACTGGGTTTGGTACTGCTTTGACAACTATTTTACCTATTTTGTTCCAGTATTGTTATACATACTGTTATAGTGACAACCGGAACCTTTGAGCCGTAATGAAAGCGGGAGGTTTGGCGCTTTAAAATCTGATTCAACCCACCATTTCTTTAGAAATATCTGTACCAAGTCAGGGTCATTGCGGTTTTCACAGTTTTCCGGTTGTTGACTGATTTTGTCTGTTTATATACTTATGAGTTTTGACTTTCCCTTTGTAAGATTGTTCGGAGTTCGTTATTACCATTATTTATCGTAGGTAAACAAGTTAATTAATTGGTGGTTATAAGTAAATTATGGTTTCAAATAATTTACAACGCCTAATTTAATTGGTGAAAAGGGTGACACGTGACATAGGGAATGTTACTTTATCAGTCGATAAAGCAATTAATCATGCACCAACGCCTACATTTGGGACTTAATCGAAAGTCTAGATACTCACCAAGCTACTATTCTCAGCAAGATACATAAATACTCACCAAGATAGGTAGATACTCATCAAGATAGGTAGATACTCACCAAGATACATAAATACTCACCAAGATACATAGATACTCACCAAAATACATAATACTCACCAAGATACATAGATGCTCACCAAGATACATAAATACTCACCAAAATACATAGATACTCACTAAGCTACATAGATACTCACCAAGCAAAGAAAAAATTTCAACTGTTTTAATCCACCAATGAAACCAAACAAGCCGACAAACAAAACGAACACACCGAAACCGATCAGGATGTATGCTGATGTTGAAATGTACTTGTCTGCAGAGTTCAATTCTATCACATGCTGTATATTCAGTAAATTAGGATTAACTTTCAGGAATATTCCTACACCTAGCACGAATATACCAGTAAGCTGTAAATACAAAACAAAATCCTGATTAATCGTTATAAATTTAACCGTTATGAATATAAATAAATTAGTCGTTCATCTCTTATTAGTTAAATATCTTCTTGAAATTCATCTTGTTGTATAACTATCTTACTTCTATCAATTCCCTGACTTTGAAATTAAAGATTATACCATATAAAGTATCTGTCGAGTGAGTGAGTGATTGTTGTTTAACGCCAACTCAGCAATTTTTCATGGCAAGAACAAGTTAATTTTCAATGAGATGATGATGAGACCCGTTTTGTGCTAGACCAACACGCTGAGTTAGTAACTATTCTAGTATTTAAAGACTTTGAAAGTCTTCGATCTTCATAAGAATACAGATAAGTAAGTGTTTCATGGATCCTTAGGAATAATCAGGTTAACATTTTATCATGATGATTTTAAAGTCTTGTGCTGACTGGCTGAATATGATATCATTGTAAGGGACATAACTGAAAACATCAAATATATGGCGTGGCGCGGAAATTAAGAAATTACAGCTACAAATGACGAGGGGTATGGATTGTAATTTTTGGCTAGTGAAGATGGAAAGAAGTCGATAATTCCTACCGGAAGTCACAGACAAACTTTATCACGAATGGTGGTTACACAACTCCCCATGAGCGTAAATCTAACCCACACTGTTATTGCTGATACTCCGGCGATACTCATTGATTACACAACAGGTATATTTAGACCAAACTACCATATGATCCCTGCAACGACCCCTACCTCAATGATTACACAACAGGTAGATTTACAGGTACCATATGATCCCCGGCGATCCCCGGCGCGACCCCCTCCCACCCTGATTACACAACACAACAGATGGAATTAGACCAAACTACCATATGATCCCCGCCACGACCCCCCCCCCCCCCCCCCCCCACACACACACTGGCTACACAACAGATTGATTTAGACCAAACCACCAAATAATCCCCGCCACGATCCCCCCCCCCCATCCCCACTGATTAAACAACAGATAGATTTAGACCAAACTACACCAAATGATCCCCGCCACGACCCCCCTCCACCACTGATTACACAACAGGTAGAATTAAACCAAGCTACCATATGATCCCTGCAACGACCCCCCGCCCTCCCTCACTGATTACACTACAGGAAGATTTAGTCCAAACTACCATATGTTCCCCGCCACGATTCCCTCCCACCCACTCACACACTGATTACACAACGGGTAGATTTAGTCCAATCTACCATATGATCCCGGCCACGACCCCCGCCCCTACTGTGACTCCTACATAATCTATTTGTTATACTTACAATAAATAAGATGTTAAACGTAACCAGAGCACATCGTGCGAAACCTGAACAACAACCCATCACGTGCGACAGTAAATAAAACACTGAAAGAGAGAAAGAAATTAAATAATGCAAGGATGCATGTTAGATTCACATTTAAACAAAAGTATTGAGAGAGATATGAATAAATGACTGTGACATACATAAATAATTATTTTAAAAAGGTCATCGTTTCGTAATTATTCGGAGTATATTTGTCTTCAGTAACGCCCCTCTTGTCTCATTCTGATTTTTTTTTATTGAATTTAAATTACTCAAAGAAATAATAAGAAATACAATATAATAATATACATGTATACTTTTCTTTTTAATAGATGCTTACCTTAAAGTCAGCTATAAAGATCTTGTTTAAAAACTGAGTTGAGTATCACAATCAGATGTGATTATTAAACTTGTGTTATTTAGTCATAGATACAGATAGCTAATCAATGTTATAGATACAGGACAATTTAACATAGATTAACTTGCTCTCGTAATCTATAAATTAACGTGTTTTCATCATCATATCATATCATTTAGCATGTGAATAACATATTAGTATGGAAGCCGGTAGCGGACATTATCATATCATTTAGCATGTGAATAACCTGCTAGTATTGAAGCCGGTAGCAGACATTATCATATCATTTAGCATGTGAATAACCTGTTAGTATGGAAGCCGGTAGCAGACATTATCATATCATTTAGCATGTGAATAACCTGTTAGTATGGAATCCGGTAGCGGACATTATCATATCATTTAGCATGTGAATAACCTGTTAGTATGGAATCCGGTTGCAGACATCATCATATCATTTAGCATGGGAATACCTGTTAGTATGGAATCCGGTTGCAGACATTATCATATCATTTAGCATGTGAATAACCTGTTAGTATGGAAGCCGATAGCAGACATTATCATATCATTTAGCATGTGAATAACCTGTTAGTATGAAAGCCGGTAGCGGACATTAGCATATCATTTAGCATGTGAATAACCTGTTAGTATGGAAGCCGGTAGCAGACATTATCATATCATATAGCATGTGAATAACCTGCTAGTATTGAAGCCGGTAGCAGACATTATCATATCATTTAGCATGGGAATGACCTGTTAGTATGGAAGCCGGTAGTGGACATTATTATATCATTTAACATGTGAATAACTTGTTAGTATGGAAACCGGTAGCAGACATTATCAGGCATTTATCATGTGAATAACCTGTTAGTATGGAAGCCGGTGGCAAGCATTATTATATCATTTAGCATGTGAATAACTTGTTAGTATGGAAACCGGTAGCAGACATTATCATATCATTTAGCATGTGAATAACCTGTTAATATGGAATCCGGTTGCAGACATTATCATATCATTTAGCATGTGAATAACCTGTTAGTATGGAATCCGGTAGCGGACAATATCATATCATTTAGCATGTGAAAAACCTGTTAGTATGGAATTCGGTTGCAGACATCATCATATCATTTAGCATGTGAATAACCTGTTAGTATGGAAGCCGGTAGCGGACATTATCATATCATTTAGCATGGGAAAAACCTGTTAGTATGGAAGCCGGTAGCAGACATTATCATATCATTCAGCATGTGAATAACCTGTTAGTATGGAAGCCGGTAGTGGACATTATTATATCATTTAGCATGTGAATAACTTGTTAGTATGGAAACCGGTAGCAGACATTATCATATCACTTAGCATGTGAATAACCTGTTAGTATGGAATCCGGTTGCAGACATCATCATATCATTTAGCATGTGAATAACCTGTTAGTATGGAAGCCAGTAGCGGACATTATCATATCATTTAGCATGTGAATAACCTGTTAGTATGGAATCCGGTAGCAGACATCATCATATCATTTAGCATGTGAATAACCTGTTAGTATGGAAGCCGATAGCAGACATTATCATATAATTTAGCATGGGAATAACCTGTTAGCATGGAAGCCGGTAGCAGACATTATCATATCATTCAGTATGTGAATAACCTGTTAGCATGGAAGCCGGTAGCAGACATTATCATATCATTCAGCATGTGAATAACCTGTTAACATGAAAGCCGGTAGCGGACATTAGCATATCATTTAGCATGTGACTAACCTGTTAGTATGGAAGCCGGTAGCGGACATTATCATATCATTCAGCATGTGAATAACCTGTTAGCATGGAAGCCGGTAGCAGACATTATCATATCATTCAGCATGTGAATAACCTGTTAGCATGGAATCCGGTTGCAGACATCATCATATCATTTAGCATGTGAATAACCTGCTAGTATTGAAGCCGGTAGCAGACATTATCATATCATTTAGCATGTGAATAACCTGTTAGTATGGAAGCCGGTAGCAGACATTATCATATCATTTAGCATGTGAATAACCTGTTAGTATGGAAGCCGGTAGTGGACATTAGCATATCATTTAGCATGCGAATAACCTGTTAGTATGGAAGCCGATAGCGGACATTATCATATCATTCAGCATGTGAATAACCTGTTAGCATGGAAGCCGGTAGCAGACATTATCATATCATTCAGCATGTGAATAACCTGTTAGCATGGAATCCGGTTGCAGACATCATCATATCATTTAGCATGTGAATAACCTGCTAGTATTGAAGCCGGTAGCAGACATTATCATATCATTTAGCATGTGAATAACCTGTTAGTATGGAAGCCGGTAGCAGACATTATCATATCATTTAGCATGTGAATAACCTGTTAGTATGGAATCCGGTAGCGGACATTTTCATATCATTTAGCATGTGAATAACCTGTTAGTATGGAATCCGATTGCAGACATCATCATATCATTCAGTATGTGAATAACCTGTTAGTATGGAATCCGGTAGCATAAAAAAACACTCCGAGTCTACCAAAAGTTTTCTAAAGCTGATATCACACTCATTCTCAGCAAAATGTCCCAATTGATTTCTCCAATGTTGTTTTTTTTTAATGGACTGAATTACACTTATTATGCAATGTTGCATTTTTATATCTAATACAAAGCTAATTCAAAGAGCTTTAAAGCGATATAATAACCCCTAACTCCACTAATAAGTTCTATTTAATGAAACTAATAATATAACAAGACCCCTGAAAATCGTATGTCGACACTTGAATTTATATTTTCTTAGTAATTAGCTAAAAAAAATGCCACATAAGTAGACAAGTTTTAAAACCGTAATTGAAGGAAAAATAATTAACAATTTTTTTTGGTCAGCATTAACATCTGGAATTTGATTATATAGCTGTCGCCAAATTTATGTAACCTGCGTTATGCTGACATTCTACGTCTTGAGTGAATTGACCGTACTAGTACTTAGTGAAATGACCATTGAAAATGAGTAAAATTATACCTTATTACATACAAGATGTAATTGTAATGAGATTAGGTAAGTAAACTTGATAACAGATGAAAATCTTATAGCAATTAATAAAAATTTACCTTCGGGTACTTTTAAAATTGTAAATTACATTCCTACATTCTTTTGTAGATAACAGTGTATTTGATATCTATCGGAGTTTGTTTTTAATAAAGTACAAACACAATTGACGTAAAAACTAGAAACTGCAACAAAATTGATGACATTGAAATCTACAAATGCAAATAAAGTTCATTTTGTAACCAACGTTCAATAACATAAGTTACAGTTACGACAATTGTTCTCTCCCTTATTTTAGTATATATGGTCATGTGATCAAAAATAAATATTAATGGAAAGATTGGAAGTAAAAGTGAATGCAACTCTGAATTGAATGAAAATAAAATAACCTACTTTATGGATTTCTGAATAAATTATAAATATCTTTATTCGAAATGTTGTCATAATATATTTTTTACAAAACATAGCATATACATTTTTGTAGAATACTGTTTAGGAATGTTTTAACGATTCCCTACCATTTTTTTAAGCTTCTTTTTGAATTACCCTATTTAATTTTCCTTTTGAAATAAATTTGTAATAGCTGAGTGATAGAAAAATATGCTTTCCAAATGTGTTTTACTCTAAAAGAACTCATTTTTTTTATAGCGTGCTAACTGCTGACTTATCATGCAAGCACACTGTTTAGTTTCGTGTATAAGTGAATTTTAAGTATCTATTCATTATTCTAACATGGCTTCCTTCTTTCGCTTTGTAGACAAACGAGCGATTTATCGATGGTATAATCTCATTCGCACATGCGCCGGTGAATGTGACTGACTTTTCCATTGGTAGCATAAATTGTGTGCGACATTTTCCGCAAGCGTAAATATAAATTACCGTCTTCCAATCAAAGTCTACTACCGTATTGGTACTCTTAGACCTATTAGAATCGAAATAAATCATGTGTTTTGAGTTTTAACATGGGTTGGCGGATATTAGTAAATTTTATACTTCGCTTCTGGCTGGGGATAAAAAAACTAATATCCGTCAACCCATGTTAAAACTCCCAACACATTGAACCCGTGATGCTGGCTTCCATGATTTATTTCTTAATTATATATAGCGTAAGTTACATTTGTATTTATGTGCGATGCCAGAAATTTTTATTAAAAAAGATTTAACCTAATTTATTTTCCATAACCTTTCGAAAAATGACATACTAGAAACAACAGTTTTTTTTTGTGTTGTTGTGTATTTTAAAATAATTTTAGTCATTTAATTTTTTCACCCACCAGATTTGCATTGTCCCATTTTTCTGAGATTGATTGATCATCAAAATGCTTGAGTTTGGGATTGACAGCAAGTTCTTTGGTTGACGGGATTTTTTTCAATAAACAGTCGGCATTCCTATGGGTACCAACTGTACTCCTCTTCTCGTCCACTTGTTCTTTTATTCGCAAGAGGCACATTTCATATACGAAGGAAGCTACTGAACCAAGGGTTTTGGAATCATCGCTTCGAAAGTCTTACGGTCGCCACCATGACTTGGTTTACCGTTACGGAATATCTGTGTCACAAATAACCACGGATATGTTCCACTTATCGTAAGCACTTCCCAATCCTTTCCTCTTTCATGCCTTATCACCGTGTTTGTGACTAGAGTAACACGACGGGTGTCACTAGTGGGGCAGGAACTGCTTACCCTTCCGGAGCAATTGAGTACACCCGGTTATAGTGTGGGTTCGTGTTACCCGATCTTTAGTTTTCAGTGTAGTGTTTTGTAGATCGTTGTTTGTACTTTTTTATTTGGCCATTGTGTTGTCTGTCCTTCTTCAAATTACAGATTCTCATTACTCCTTTGGTATCTTCAAACTCTTCTTGAAGATAAGGAAATGACAATCAGAAGCGGTAAATCGAAGGAGCACAGACATTAGTCACGTTCAAAAAGAAAAACAGTAATTCATAAAACATTACACACAGTAAATTAAAGATTGTGTACCACGAACGTCACTCAGAATCAGGGATGAACTCAGGTGCTTCGGAAGTATAGGCGGTTCCTGCTCCACATGTGGCACCCTTCGTGTTACTCCTGGTTAAATCCGTTAATATGTTAAGAAAAAGGGAAATAGGACGGGATTGTGACTAAAATAATTTGAGTTTCGTCTGAGGCTAGGTATAACCGATACAACTTTATATGAATAAGATATATGTTTGTGTAGGTTGTACCTCCAGTAATCAGTAATTGATGTTTTATTAAGTTGTTATCCATGTCCGTAGATCTGTACGTCTCGTGTTTTGTTTCGGCTCAAGATAACTGGTGTTCCTCTTAAGCAATAAAATGTTTGGTGATTTTGTTGATCGCATCTATCCCATTGAGCATGAAATAAAGGACACCACAGATACAGATAGGTCTGCTTCATAAATTGATCTACACATCGAAATTGACAGCGAGGGCCGATAAAGAATGAAATTGTAGCAACATTCCAGCAGCACCTGTATATGGAGTATATATATCTCCCAGTTCATCCGATATTCCAGAGCTTGTGGTTCCTATCAGGATTTCCTTGATAGAGAGTTGGTGCTTACAAGGAAGCTACTGAACCAATGGTTCTAGGTAGTGGCTAATTTGAAATCATCACTTCCAAAGTTTTACGGTTGCCACCATGACTCGGTTGACCGGTATGGAATATCTGCGTCACAAATGACCACAGATATGTACCACTTGTCGTAAACACTTCCCGGTCCTTTTCTCATTCATAACTTATCATCGAGTTCGTAACAAGAGTTACACGACAGATGCCACATGTGGAACAGGAACTGTCCACCCTACCGGAGCACCTGGGTTCGTCCCCGGTTTGCAGTGGGGATCGTGCTGTGCCAACTTTATCTTTTGTGTAGTGTTTTGTACATCATTACTTGTCCTTTTGTCCTTTTTATTTTAGCCACTGAACCGCATCGGTGGCGTAATGGTTTGCGGTAGATCGTGGGTTCGAGCCCCGGTCGGGTCATATCAAAGACAATAAAATTGGTATTTGTTGCTTCTCCGCTAAGCACGCAGCATTAAGGAGAAAGAGCAAAGACGGGTCGGCTCGGAATCATAACAATGTGCCCGAGTGGAACGACATGTTTACCCACGGACTGTTGTTTCAGTGAGCTAGCGCTATAAAAATCCAACTCAGCGTGTTGGTCTAGTATAAAGCGGACCTCATCATCATCTCATTGAAAATTAACTTGTTCTCGCCATGATATTGCTGAAAAATTGCTGAATTGGCGTTAAGCAACAATCACTCACTCACTCTTTTGTCCATTATATTGTCGGTCCTTCTTCGATTAACGGCTTCTGATTATATCTTCAAACCTGGAATGGTAGATCTCGGCAATATGCTAGACATGAGGAAAACAGAATATGAATTTTAAATTCAAAAGATTTGCTGGAGACTTTATGTTTTACATCGCAGGTATGTATGTAACAGCATTAAAACATTTGATTTCTTTACTTTATATACCATCATTCCACATACGCTACTAAAATCTAGAATGAAAGAATTGATTCAGCTTCTCAAAGAAGAACGGAGAACAATGGTATCAGTATGTTGTTATTGGTAGAGACAAGTCTTACTTTGTCAAAAGCCATTCAAAATCTAATAATAAACATAACCAGGAGGAGAGGAGATCATTAAAATGTTAGATTTTTGATCGACAACATATTTGTCCTGTTTGGTGGACGGGTGTTACAACGATCGATTATTCCAATGGGTACGATTTGTGCTTCGTTACTCCACGATTTGTTTCTACGCGCTTATGAGGCAGACGTCCTTCAAGGGCTTCTCAATTATTCTTTTTTAGAAAATTATCCCAGACCTTCCATTGCAGCTTCCGATGTATAGATGATGTTCTGTCACTGAACAATTCTCGATTCGGTGATTATCTACATCGCATCTATGTAAATAAACTTGAAGTAAAGGATATAACTGACACTCAGAAATCTGCTTCTTACCTTGACCTTCACCTTGAAATCGACAACGGGGGAAGATTAAAAACAAAACTCTTCGACAAACGCGAAGACCTCACTTTTCTAATAGTCAACTTCCCTTTCATCATTTGCAATATTACATCATCAGCAGCGTATGGAGTTTACATTTCATAACTCATACGTTATTGTAGAGCTTGTGCCCGTACAGTGATCTTCTGGACAGATCTCAGCTGCTCACGCACAAGCTGCTCAAGCAAGGCTACGTTGCTCCTAAGTTGAATTAAGCATCGCTACAAAAATTCTACGGTCATCATCACGAACTGGTTAACCGTTACGAAATATCCATATCCCAAATGACAATGGATCTTTACGGAGATTTTGTCTTTCATCTTTCACTGTCAAGGTTTTTACAAGACTTGGCTGTATATATATATATGAACAACACGACGGTGTCTTATAAGAAGCAGGAACTGCCTACCCTTCGCGAACATCTGTGATCACTCACGTTGTTGTTTTCTATTGGTTGTGTTGCCTTTTTGTGTTGTCCTATTATGTGTCTTTACGCTCATAGTTCGGTGTTGTGATGTTCGTTATACTGTGAAAAAGTAAAAAAAATAATATCAGTCATATAGTTATACGTTGTATCATTTTAAGTGTGTTAATATACTTGTAATGTTAAGGATTATCCCGGTGCCATGAACATCGTTAGTCCAATGTTATTAAAATCATAGAAAACTGTTACCATACAGAAATATAGATAATTTAAATTTGGTAAGGAATTATGATTATGGTGTTTAACGCCACTTTCATTAATATTTCATTTATATCGTGGCTGTTAGTTTTATTGGTGGTGTAAACCGGAGTACACGGAGAAAACCACCGAGTCACTGACAAACTTTATCAGATAATGTTGTATCGAGTACGTCTCGTCGTGAGCGGGATTCGAACCCACGACGTTAGTGGTTACAAGCACTGATTGTATAGGTAGTTTTACTACAAATTATATCGTTTAGTCAAACCGGATCTGTATAATGTTCACTCAGACTGAAAGTAAATGATTTGTGCAGATGATTTCTGAAAGAATAGACCCAATTAAGCAATTACAAAAAGATAGAAACAAACACCATTGTGTTGAATTCTGTGAGACAGAACATCTGTGGTAAAACAGCAGTAAAACGTCAGTTTAGAAGTATTGTGAAACACCTACCTTCTCATTTTCATTTAAAAAAAGCGAACAGTTCGTTACCGAATAATAATAATAATAATAATAATGATTGATTTGATTTATTGTGTTTAACGTCACTTTCTGCAATATTGCAGCTATATCATGGCGACCAGTTTTAGTGGTGGAAGAAGCTGGAGTACCAGGAGAGAACCACCGACCATGGGCAATTAAGCAACTGGTAAATAATAATAATAATAATAATAATAATAATAATAATAATAATAGTAATGCTTCAATTTTTCAAATGCTGGTTGGTCGTCTGCCATAGTTGTTGTCGTGGAGTGCGTCATGCTCCTTGCACGTTTAAGATCATTGTATATTTTGATTTGATTTGGTTTATTGTGTTTAACGCCACTTTCAGCAACATTTCAGCTATATCATGGCGACCCGTTTTAGTGGTGGGAGAAGCCGGAGTACCCAGAGAGGCCCACCGACCATGGGAAAGCAACTGGTAACCTTTATCACTTGCGTCTGCAAATCGAGTGCACCCTTTATTTAATTTACAAAACCGGGCGCGAACCCACGCCGTATTGGTGATAGGCTTGTATGAGTTGTTAGGTAATCCAACTACCTAACTAATTGAGCCACCCTGGCCGCCCTACAACTACCTAACTAATTGAGCCACCCTGGCCGCCCTACAACTACCTAACTAATTGAGCCACCCTGGCCGCCCTACATTTTGTAAAAAGAAATCGGAGGAATGTAACTGTAATCAAAAATACCCTCTTCGTCCCTAATCGGTAACTCTCATAATATTTCCAGTAGCAGTTATCCAATCATTCCTCCTTCTGTTTATTGATTTTTTTATATACAGTAGAACTTGTTCTCGTCCTAAATATGGATGAAATATTTGCAGCAGACACAACCAATTTATTTTAATATGTGCGTTTTATTTTCTGTTGTTGATTTTCCCATGTCGAAGGTGACATTGTATTCAAAAATTTTATTTCTAATTCTTGCTTCTATGGAGACGGCTAGAATGTCTCTCCAGTCTCTGCAAGTCTATCTCAGATCATGATAATATAATTTGAACAATAAATAGGAACTGTAACATTGATGGGAGCAGGAGCTGGGGATGAAGGAGGCCAAAGCTCCCCCCTCCCCCCACTTTTTGGAGCAAAAATTAAAAAAAAGCTGAATATTTAGGGAACGACCATTTAACTTGAAGGAGGAGGGGGGGGGGGGGTATGTTTTTTTTCTAAAACAATATTCTGATTCCCAATGTTGCTGAAAAAAATATTCTGATTTTGGTAGAGGAAAAAAAAAATCTGATTCAGAGTTTTTGTCACATAACCTAATGTTGAATTCTGGAAAAAAAATTCACGCTTTGCGCGACAAAAAAAATAAATATTCGATCTCTCGTGTTGTCCGAAAAAAAAATTCTGAAAGAAACAAAAAACCATAACCGCCCCCCCCCCCCTCCCCCCTTCAAGTTAAATGGACGGTCCCTTAGCATGGAGGCAAACATTGTTCAGTTAACCAAGAGGTATAAGGTATACTTTAAAGTCAGTCATACCCTCCCCCCCCTTTTTTTCGTACCAGTCCTAAACTATCTGGCCCACTCACTACGCCATTGAGTTTTCTATTAATTTAATACATTTTGACATTGTACGCTAGACATTTCATTATGTTTATTACAATATTGTTTCGTTATAATCTTATTTTCAACAAAAGTAAAGAATAAGGGTCTTATTCTTTATTTATGACAGGTGCCACTTTAGATTAACCTTTAGTTAGACACGTATATAGTTCCAACTTAATTGTACAATTTAATATTATGCTGAGATACAAATTTAATCCTTACAAATGATTTTATATTCACATGTAAAATGGTATAAATTCAACAATAAAAAATTTATATACATGTCAGGTTTATTAATTGTTTATTTAACGGTTTACTGCAAAGCCGAATCACGGGCACCTGTCAAGCGGATTAATATACAGCATGTATATGTAGTTCCGGTCAAATTTTGTAATGGCTGCCAATGATCTCGAAAAACACAAATATGACCTAAATAAGTTTACCGTTCGTGCATATAGAGGCACTATTGATGTCTGGGAGCGGAATTTTATGTTTTTACAGACATTCAACTGTCCGTAAGGATGGGAATGTTGTCCAAAATATACCTGTTATTAGGATGTCTGTCCCTCAATCAAGGTAAGTGGGGGTACACCTGTATTCACACAAACATCAAACGGGGGATTTGTGTATCCCCCTCAAAACAGTATGTTTAAATAATGCAGATTCTGATTGAATGAGTAATTATATGTATCACATTAACATATAGGAGTATAATTAATCCTTCAAATTTGTTTATTTATGACCTGTTCTTGTTTAAATACTCATTTTGACCATTCCCTTTGATCCTCGCCGCCATGACGGGGAGAAACTTTTGATTTCGTACACCGATATATATATATACTACTAGAAACTAAGATAATCATACATGCACTCACACACATGTATATAATTTATTTTCTTCAATATATAAGTCAAAATCTTCATAATTTTTATAAACACGATATCAAATTTTCAAATGTAAACAATGTTTATTTCGGCAATACACATTTTACAATTGGGTCACCCGACCTTGTTTTATTTTTATGCTAATAGGAAATTATATTTTTTTAATAAGTAAGAACTGACAAATTATATTTTTTTAATAAGTAAGAACTGACCAGGATTTCTTAGTTTAACTGCTTATGGGGAAGTAAAATGGTTATTAATAGAAAACTATCATTATTTCTTTGGATGATACTATTATTAGTTAAAATGCACATGTTTTGTTGACTTTAAAATTTTACATGGATTTAAATATTTCTTATTCACTTTGTCATTGTATGCAATATATATATATATACAGCTTCTGTTTTACTGGAAAGTGGATTTATTTTCTGCTCAACTCACTTATTTTCATCTAAAAAGTCCACAAATAACAATTGGGTGGACACAGTCATGCTACTAATGGTCATGCAATCCTTTGACACCAGTGATAAATGTACATGTACTAATATTGTCTCATATATTAAATCTATTAATAATATGTTGACATATACAAAATGACAATTTGAAAAAGACAATGGTCATTTGTTATTTGTAAGTGATGATAGCAGTCTATCTAATAATTATATTTAAAAAAAAGAAGAGTTTTGATAGAGAGATTGAGGAAGAAGTGAATGTACGATAGAGACGGTTCCAAGAGCTTTAGAGTGACATGCTTCTGCAAAAAATATGGCTTTTCTTAGCATCATTTTCTGTTTATGCAACTGCAAAAAAATGTGTGTACCATATTATGTAAATGGCCGCTGTTGTCATCGTTGTTCGTCTCAAGACAGAATGGTGTGTAGGACCATTAAGAAGGACTTCGGGCAACTTTTGAAATTGTAGTCTTATAGCTATGGAAACTGGGGAATATTCACCACCACCTGTCAAAATAAGAAATAACAGATTTTTTACTTCTTTAAACAGTTGATTTACAATTATCACTTAACAATTAATAACTGATTGTTTTGCCAGGTTACATGTAATCTAATATTATAAGGGTATTTCCTTTATGCTATAATAATGACTAACTTTTTTAATTTGTTTTTACAAACTAATTAACACATCTTCAATAACCTTTAGAAATCAATAAGTCCAGTTTGTAAAGACAAACAATAAACAAAACATGTCAGAATATGGTTTTAATCACTAAACAAAGGAGGTACAAAGTGGGGATTACAAGTAAAGAATAATTTTCTTAATATTTCTATCAAAATCAATATTTTTTTTAACAAATATCAATTTTCCAATATCAATTTTATTATACATTAACACTATCCATTAAAAAAATATTTCATTTCTTAGTGTTTTAGAATTTATCTTCTGTAAATTATGAAGATTGTACAAACAGATTAACTCAAGTCTATATTATACTCCAAATAAATGTTCAATTTGCTTATTTATAAGAAGATATATCACAATAATCTGGAACTCAAAGAAATTTACACTATGTGCAGTAAACAAGTGCACAATATGTACAGGTTCATGTACCATTATATTTGCAAATTAAGAATCGATCTTATTTCCCAGTATTTCCCACTTTTTTGCCAACCCTGGTTCTAGATGATGTATCCTTCACAATTTGGAGGCCTTAAGCCAAGGTGCCAAATTGGATCATTGTTGTTATTTGAATATAGAGAGTCAGTGCTGGAAAGTTTGGTCCAAAATTTTTTTTTTGGGCCAATAAACATTTTCTATCACTGGCCCAAATTTTTCAATAACATTTTTTTGTGTTGTTGACTAATACTGCATTCAAATGAAGCAGTTTGTTACGTTTTATTCTTCAATTATTCCCTTCCTACACATAACCCTATAAACCCTTCCCTCATCCCCATAAACTTCATCATTGTCACTATAGTCATCACTATCAGTATCATAATCTGCCCCATCCATTGGTTGACTCGGTGATGGTTTGTCTTCACTACTAGGCACTTCCTCCATAGCTAAATTGTTCTCATTCATTTCCTTGACTTGGTCCTCCACTTGCTCGGATGCTATTAAGGGTTTCAGCTGGATTTTATTATGCTAAGGTCAAATGACCTAAATCGTATAAATTCCTCAGGCCTTTTTTCCTGAAAGGCACTTATTCAATAGGTCAATTGTGTCCTAATTTGCCTAAAACTTATAGGTCATTTAATGCATACTTATTATGATATTTGGAATTGACAGCCAGACAGGTTTTCAGAGGTCACCATCCTCTTTCCGAAAAAAAGTTAAACTTAAGTGAAAATAAATAGAAATTAAAATCAAATTCCCCAATGAGGAATGAGTCAAAGACTTAAAAGAGAAAGCTACCCTAAATAGGTTACAAAAAAATCTGCTTTGAAGTAAACCTTTTGTAGATTTTTTTTTTTTTTTTTATATAAACAGAGTTTTTGAAATTCATCGGACCTAGGGGGCAGAAAATCATGAGGTCCGCCAATAACGTCGGTAATGCCGGTCCCCATGTCCGCCAAACATATTTGAATGATGTGTTTACTTTTTTCAACGGAAGTCAGAAACACAGGTTGTGTTGTACATACCGGAACAAGTTCAGTCAACTCGGAATTCGTAACCGCATTGAATACGTGATATTTTATCTGTTTTTGGTAAATATTATTGGTAACTGTCATGAAAATAAATATATTTGAATATATTGTGATGCGTAAGATGATCTTTTCAAGTGAAAAGCCCCCAAAAAATAAAAAAACACGACGTCCCTGATTTGTATCGTTCCCTTCACCGAATCAGTTTCTATTTAGAATTTTGTTTACAGTTCTGGCAACATGTCGATCATAAAAATGTGGTCGTTCCTGAAGCATTACGACAGAGCTCAGCTGGGTAAACTGGAGATTGAGGGTGTCCAATGACTTTTAGAATATTGTTATTGTAATCTCAATAAAAAATTAAAAAATTATGTTTTAAATCTGGTAAATTTTTCAAAATTTGAGGGTATCCCTAGCTGGATTTGGCTGCTCTTTTTTGGTGCATGGTTTCAACTTTTTGGTTTATTCTGGATGGTGACTGGTCTTCCTATTTTTAGGCCTCTACCAGTACTAATGAAGTTAAATAAAGAAAGCGCTCTGCTAGACTAAAATAATAACGGTATGACATTGCTTGGCTTTAAAACAATTTTACATAAAAAATGTAGGTCCGGCAAAAATTCAGAGTGTCCAGCAGAAAATTCCTGGGTGCTGGACATATGTCCAGCAAAATGAAAACAAATTTCAAAAAGTCTGTATAAATAAAGCAAAGTATTTTATCTAAATTCACAGAGAAATAAAATTTTTAGTGATCTTTCCAACCATTTGTCTTAATCAGGAAAAAGCAGGCCTCGACATTAACGTTTGTCCGATTGTCCGGTACCAGTTAAAACTGACGTCATACAAGTAGATCTTGCATCATGGTTGTACGACGGGACAAGTGAAAAAATGACTGTCCTACCTTTTGGAGGTTATTTTCAATGATAAAAATGTGTTGCTTTGTCATTTTGACAGACAAAAACTTCGTCAAAAATTATTTTAATGTGTTTAAAAATATCGGTTTCAATTGAAATACACTATCGCTAATTATAATGGTGAACCAAGGTAATTCCGAACAAATACATGATCCGTATCTTGTCAGCGATTTGATTAAACAACAAATGGCATTAAGTAATTATAATGAAATAGAAATCGATTTGTTTATAATGTTTCCTTCCCCTACACTATAATTCCCTGGAAACGTAGATAAAATGTCCATCAGAATGGATCTATATCCCCTTATCTTAGAAAGTACGGATTTACAACAAGCGGCGGAGATCAATTCAACCATAAATGTATAAATGTTAAGGCGTCTGATGTTATTTTTCCATTGAGGGACTTTCAGTAGCTGATTTTGATGCACGATCTGCATTCAATGACGTTCAAAGCAAACTGGATTCAATCCACTTTATACGATTACCGCTTAGATGGGTCTGCTATTCGAGAACCAAACTTAGAAATTGACGATTAGACACTCATACCATGATGGCATCATTTGATACCGATGACTTTATGACTTATGTCTAAGTGTATGTTAATTTGTTGATTAAAGATGTCATAATGATAATTTGTGTTAGTCATAAGTATTAATAATGACAGGATGCGATAATGTTTGTGAGACTATAACCAAAACATTTTACACAAATTGCTGATAATTATTCTCTAGTTTTTGTAATTTTTATTAATTTGTTTGGACAACTAAAAGATTGAGTCGGACAAATACTTTTTTTTAGTTAGTTGTCCGAAGGGACAAGTTGAAAAATATGTTAATGTAGAGGCCTGAAAAGCTTGTAGTATTTGTCCATTTCAAAGGTTTCAATATTTCCCAAAAACCTAAATCAAGTCCTCTATCGTATTTTGCACAAAAGAGAAGTTTAAATTTGGCGCCAAATTGATATCCGATAAAATTTTTACGTGTCCGGTCCGAAGCGATTCTTATTCTTATATTTCAAATATTGATATTTTCATTCATTGAAGCGTTTCTGAGATTGCGACTTTAATTTTGTCAATGTCCTTGAACTTCATCAAGTAGAATTGTATTTACTTTATCGAGTACCCGGAAAATAAGATGTATATATAATAATATTTGTACTCGCCCATATATTTAAATTTGGGCCAGTTACTACCTGTCTTTTGACAATATCTATAGTCGCCCATATGTGGTTTTGGTCGCCGTTGGCGACCAGGCGACATGCTGTGTCCAGCACTGAGAGTATATTTTTCAACTGATTTTGATGAGGTTTGATTTTTTAATCCAATTTGAATGTTTTTTTTAAATATATTGATCTGAGAGCTTTCGGTTATACATGTACATATATGTTGACAGATATCATCAGTCTTTTACTGATTCTGTGACCATCGTGTTCGTGATCGTATGGTAGTTGGATTTACAACTACCTATGCAATCAGTGTCTATCACCACTAATGCTGTGAGTTCGAATCCCATTCAGGCATAGTGTACATGATACAACATTATGCAATAAAGTTTGTCAGTGACTTGCAACAGGTCTGTGGTTTTCTCTGGATACTCCTGTTTCCTCCACCAATAAAACTGACTGCCACTTTAAACAGTAAAGCAAGAAAGATGTCCAAAATACATTTGATCCAGCATATTACTGTGTCCTACACAGTATTGAAAGGAAATGATGGTGTCAAGCAGAATGTTGTGTACACACTTTTAATATACACTTGTTCAGCTTTCCCTTATGGACATGTTGCAGTTATATCATGTTTTTATTTGCTCTGCTTTGCTTTGCCCTTTATTCACATTTTAAATCCATGAAGAGCATATCATTATCTAGTAGACAAACAGCATGCCCATTTACCCTCTCCAGAGGTTTTTTTTACCCCCAAAATAGGCCCTGTACCCCCAAAATTGTAGGGACTTTCTATATGCAGGGGTACAAAGTTAAGGAAAAAACAGCAATTGTACCCCATTCAGCGGCATTGTACCCCAGTTTCAAAACTCAGTGGGCACCCTGGACAAAATTGAGCCCTGAGGCTGTGTATGGGTGCTGTTGTCCTAGGGGATAAACAAACAGAAGTAGGTAATAGAATCTTCTATTACAGCCTACATGTAATACAGGCTCATGGGAGCCTCTAGTTTCTTTTCATTTGATTATCTATGTGTTTATGAGGTAAAGTTTATTGAATAAAATGTAAATATTTGTGTATTGCCTGAAATAAGATCATCTTGATGATATTTTTCAATTAATTAGTAATTATTGTCACCTGTACAGGTATGACAGGAATGATTGACAGGTATTTGGATGTCAGGTGTCATAAATAAGTTCATTTAAGGTTCTATATTATATCACATTCTATCTTGTTCTTAAAAGATTTAAAAACAAAATCTTTATCCGAAAATTGTGAGCAGGTAAATACATGTATGTATGTATCCCCTCTGACAAAGGATTTCCCCCAAGTTGAATATTAAGGTGTGAGATATACTACAAAGGCTTGTTTAACATCTTTGTTAGGTCATGGTTTTTGTACATTAACTTTGGTTATGAATTCCAGCACATGCATTCTATTGACATGTATTTGTTGATCGAAGGAACATTTAACATGTATTAATCTATAGTTTATTAGTGATGATGGGAAAGGGTTAACATGATGAATATTCAGACATTGAAGGGTCCCTTACAATGTTTTCAGTTTTTTGTTAGGATTTGAAAATCCAAGATGGCCAGCACCACAGCCGTTTTTTCACCTACATGTATTTGTCCCAAAGCCAAATTTAGAAACAATTTCTATTTATTCAAACAAATTCTTTTATAATTTTCACTTGTCCGAATCCAATTTTGCTTGTCCAGGGCTTCGGGCAACTGGGTTATATTAGCGCGTAGTCTACCACAGTACAAAATTTTTAGCACAGGGACCAATCAGAAAATAAACATTTGTGTGCATGAATAAGCTAATTTTTAGCTCACCTACATTTTTGTAGTTAAAGGCAATGTGAGCTTTTGCCATCACTTGGCGTCCGTCGTCTGTCGTCCGTTAACTTTTTACATTTTAAGCTTCTCCACTGAAACCCCTAAGCCAAACGAACTGAAACTTCATAGGAAGCATCTATGGAATGTCCTCTATAAAGATTGCTCATTTCGTCCCGATCTGTTAACAAACATGGTGCCACTGGCAATTCTTGTTTCTGATTGGTTGATTTCTAATAAATCTTCTCCTCTGAAACTGCTTGGCCAAATGAACCCAAACTTGGTAGGAAGCATCTATGGAAGGTCTTCTATAACAATCGCTCATTTCGTCCGGATTCGTTAATAAACATGGCCACCACAGCAGAGTTCGCGAATACCTCAAATGTTCTGTCAGACATACATGTAGGACTGACAGAGTGCAAATTTCTGCCAGTCCCACAAAAAAGGTTTGTTGGTCCTACAATTTGTGAAACTTTTAACAACAAAAGATGATTAGGCCATATTCATTATTAGGGTGAAACTGGAACATCAACAGCAACCAGCAAAAATAAACATTTGTATAATATTTTATTCTTGTGCAGCATTCTTTCTTTTCGTGTCCTCTACGTTTAAATCGGGAGTGTGCAGCCGTTTCCCTGGCCTTGCATCAGTCGAGAAACGAATCGGCCACGCTGCCATTAATTGAACTGGTATCTGTTAGGAAGTTACGGTGCTAAGAAACATGGCAGCGAAAGATCGGGAACCAGTTCAATTATGATGTAACCAATTACCAACTATTTCCCAATGCACCACAACAGACTTTTTCGCGAGACGGACAATCGGACCGGCTCAAGACGCTGAAATACCGGACCTTATGAAATTTTGGCGGTCGGGACCAACAATATTCGCGAACTCTGCCACAGGCAATTCTTGTTTCTGATGGGTCGATTTCTAAAAAATCCTACTCTGAAACCACTTGGCCAAATGAACCAAAACTTGGTAGGAAGCATCTATGGAAGGTCCTTTATGAAGATTGCATATTTCGTCCCAATCCGTTACCAAACATGGCCACCACATTGGTTAATTTAAAAAAAAATCTTTTCTGAAACCGAGTGGCCAAAGAACCAAAATTTTGTAGAAAGCACTTATGGAAGGTTCTGTATTAAGTTTCCTCAAAATAGAATGAAAAGTGAGCGACACAGGCTCAGCCCACTGAGCCTCTAGTTCATTTTTCCTGTGGATCAGAAATCCAAGAAGGCTGGCATTACATGACTTTGTTGATGTTGTGTTACATGGCATTAGGATCCCATTGAAAACTAAATAAAAAGTTTTTCTTCAGAAACTACAAACATGATTGGTGAACTCAAACTGTGCATGAATAATTAGCCTTCAGTTTAAAATAAAGGATAACCTAAGTTTTACAGGATATTTTTATACAACATGTATCACTCACTCATCTATAAGTTTAGTTGAGTAAAAAACTGGTTCGATTTTCAGATAGGTTTACATCAAAACTAGCAAGTTTGATATAATAAAAAAGTGAAAATGCAAATTGTCAGTAATGCACCTAAATTTAAATTCAATGTCTTCACCAGTTGGTGTAGAATTCATCGGAAACACAAATCTGCCACGGCTCGGATATTTGACACGTTAATTAACTACGTTAAAATGCAAATGTGATATCACCATCTAATACATTGTATGAAAGATGCTTTACACCGTAATATGTGAAAGTTGTGCTTTCAAACGCTCAGGTGACCAACCAAGGAATTGAATATAAAAATGAACGGATATCATTATGAGCATGACGAGTAAACAATGTAGAATTTTAAAGTCAGCATTAAAGAACAAAAAAATAATATGCATCTGTATGATTTTTAATTTTCATTTACTAATCATTTTATTTAAAATAAGGTTAGTAAAACACAAATTTTCCAAATTTTGCACTTTTCAACCAAAAGCACTTTATTCTGTTATTAGTACAGTCAGAGACATACCATGATAAATCACTGTGATAGACTTATCACTCATCTTAGTGATACTGATACATCTTTTGTTCTGTTTGATATACCTTCAAAATTTCTTTTGTATTTAAAGTGTTGCTTGCTATCACCTAAAATGTACAAGAAAGTAAGTAAATAGATTAAACAGGGCAAAAAATATATCAGTATCACTAAGAAGAGTGATACAGACATATCGAAAATCCAAGACAACTTGTCTGACATTCGGTCAGGCAATTTAGAAAAACTGTCTGACGGAAAGAAAAATTTGTCTGACTGAATAAAAACCTAAAATGCCACGACATATTCCACATCGCCATTAAAAACTCATTTATTTGTTTAACGTGTTTACTTCAAGAATACATTTTTAGGTATTCAGTTATCTCGTGACATTTTCAATATTTGTTCAAAATTAAAAAAATCGTATAACATTCATCTTTATAATCATTATCATCATCAATGTCTTTTAGAAAAAAAATTATGGTTTGTTGTGAAAAAAAATTCTGTCCAGACATTGAATTCACCACCCCCCCTCCCCCTTTTTCACCTAAGATAAGAAAGTGATGGTTTACCAATACAAGAACACTTTTAATATTTTTATAGCACAGGGTTCGTCGACATTAACTTTTTGACCAACTTGTCCATTCGGGCAAGTCACTTAGTGCCATATTGATTTTACTAGCCTGAATTCTTAAGTGCCATATATGCATGTAGTGCAGAACTATGCAATCTACAATGACCATTCATAGAGTAGAATAACCCTTAATATGAATTATTTACACCTTATGATTTCCCGAGGGTTACTTGTGCCATATTCTTCTTCTTCTTCTTCTTCTTCCGTGTACAGAGTGTACTCATCATTGAGCATTACACTCCAGCGTGACAGTCAAGATAAAAGCCCAGCAGGGCAATATTTACAGTTAAAAACAGGCGGGAATCTTATCTACACGGTCAGGAACTGGGCAGGTGGTAAGTTGCCCAGTGTGTCCCTGAACTCCTCCACGGAACTGGCTGTTGTTGCTGCCGATGGAAGGTTGTTCCATTGCCGGATGGATCTTGGGGGAAAAAGGAGTTTCAGTAGACATCCTTCCTGGTTGATGGAATCCGGAAGGTATTCTGACCTCTAGTCCTGGAGTCTGATGGAAGAAGATATGCTTCTGCCGGAATAGCCACTAGGTTATGCTGGATCTTAAATAGCAAAAGGACACGGATCTTAACTCTCCTAACCTGGAGTGGTTCCCATCCAAATTGGGTTACCATCTGAGTGACACTTCCTGGATGTCTGTCTGTGTAATTCTTGGTGGTAAATCAAGCCGCTCGTCTCTGTACCTTTTCTAGTTGGTTAATTTGCCCGGTGTTATATGGGTTCCATATAGATGCGGCATATTCCAAGGTTGGGCGAACTATAGCTTCATAGGCTCTGGCTCGTGCTGATGTTTTGCACCCTCTAAGATTTCGTTTGAGGAAGCCTAGTGTCCTATTTGCTCTCGCTGTGATGTTGTTGATATGGTCATCCCATCTTAGGTTCTTGTTGATGGCAACGCCAAATTATGGGACTGAGTCTGAGATATTGAGTAGACGTACCTATCAATTTGCAGAAATGACAGTTTTATAAATACGGGTGATTGATGAGGATTTCTGAAATATTTTTGTTAGAAAATTTAAGTATAAATGTTCCTTATCATTGACTGACAATGACTGTATAGTTTGTTTGAATTTTTATTCCAGTAATCTATCACGCTTTCAATATTTTGATTGTAAAGGCAATACACATCAGGGATAATTTTCTATAATTAGAACACTGCAAATAACTCTAGCTTTTCATTGCCCGGCGAAAATAAATACGATGTTGATGCAGCGCCGCCGCCTAATTAGGCATTCATGATTGGCCAATATAAATAACACGATCTTTATTTGAGAAAGGGGAATTCCGTAGTCAACAAAATAAAACAAAATGGTGTAAAATACACGATACATACGACACGATGTTTAGGTAAAACTTCCAACACTGAATAATTCAATATTAATTATTTTGCTCTTCCAGGAATTGAACATATCACAGAATCATTTTCACTTGCACGATCGGACAAGTTGGGTGCCATTTTCACTTGCCCGAAGACGCATTTCACTTGCCCCGGGCAATCGGACAACCGTTAATGTCGAACCCTGTTGAATGTTATTTTTAATGTGGTCATAAGTAAATAAGGTATTGTTTGTTTTCCTTGCTGACTAACTCTGAAAGAGATGCAGACTCAAATGTGTTTTGGCAATTATCTTTCGGTTTCCGGTTCGTCCGTATTGTATACATGTATCAAATCATGAATCTTTCGTACCTAACAATGTCGGACCATTAAGTCGAACCAATTTTTTTCACAAATGACAATTTACCAAGAAATTAGGTTTTAAGAACATATTTAATGAAGAATACAAACTTTAGTAACCTAAAGAAACTTGCGAATATATATTTTCAAAATACAAATAGTTAAAATGATAATCGTTTTGGTTTATTTTAAAGATCGATCTAGTCGAATGCCGATCTATGTTTGGGACGAATTATATTTCTTTAAGGGTAGTTACTCGATTAGGATTACGAAATGGTCACGCTAAGTTATTCACAGAAAACACTTATTTAAGGAAATAAACATGCTATTGCAAGAAAGATAGACTTTTAAAGACACTGTTTGACGGACCGACAAAGAGAAAATTGTTTCCTGACCGAAGTAGAGAGAACATTTTTATCATACTTTCGGACCGATATGCTGTAAACATAGTCGGACCGGCTTGATCTTTACCTGTCAGGTCTGACAGTCCGGCATATTTCGATATGTCTGGTGATGCGTCTATCACAGTGATTTATCACGCTATGTCTCCGACTGTACTGTAGTCCTTTGTAGTAAACAATATTTTTGTTGGTTCAACTGTGTAAACAAATCTTTGTGTATAATTTCAGGAAATCCTCTGCTGTTATTTGCCAATAGGAAAGATGTTAGAATTGTGGATGGTGGTAGTTCCCGTGGTAACTCAACGATTGTCGCTGGGAACCTTGAAGACGCAGCAGCAGTGGACTTCCTGTATGAGGATAGGTCTGTCTTCTTCACAGATGTCTCACAAGAAATGATTAAACGCACATGGTTCTGGGGAAATGGCTCGGAAATAACAGTAGATGTCATAACAACAGGTCTGATATCCCCTGATGGACTGGCCTGTGATTGGTTAGGTAAAAAATTGTATTGGACTGACTCAGAAACTAAGAGGATAGAGGTTGCCAATCTTGATGGAACATTTCGGAAGGTCCTTTACTGGAACGAACTTGATCAGCCTCGTGCCATAGCATTGGATCCATTAAATGGGTAAGTGCTGCAAACTTAAATGGAGTAAAATAATAAAATGGATAAATGAGGCCTGGATGTATATACAGGCCTCGACATTAACGTTTGTCCGATTGTCCGGTACCAGTGAAAACTGACGTCGGACAAGTAGATCTTGTATTACGGTTGTCCGACGGGACAAGTGAAAAAATCAGATTCCCAATCGTGCTGGTACGACGGACAAATATATTTCCACTGGTATAAAATACTGGGTTTGTTGTATAAAAGAGCCCTGTTTGATCTCCAATTTGTCCATAATTTATTTTGATTAAAACTAAAGTGAAATGCCAGATCAAAACTCTTTAATTGTATCATTTATCGTTCCTCCAGACATGCTTTGATGAAGTTCAAGGACAATGACAAAATTAAAGTCGCAATCTCAGAAACGCTTTAATGAACTGAAATATCAATATTTGAAATATAAGAACAATAATCACTCCGGAACGGATAGTAAAAATTATCAGATATCAATTTGGTGACAAATTTAAACTTGTCTTTTGTGCAAAATACGATAGAGGACTTGATTTAGGCTTTTGGGAAATATTGAAACCTTTGAAATGGACAAACATTACAAGCTTTTTCCTGATCTGGTTGAAAAGATCCACTAAAATTTTTATTTCTTTGAATTTAAATAAAATACTTTGCTTTATTTATATCACAGGGCAGGCACTTGTTTCTGGTAAAAAAGAAATACCTAGATACTGGTATTTATAGTATCTAGGTATATTTTTTTTTACCAGAAACAAGGATTTATATAACACAAATATGAGTTATTACAATTTGTGTGGTATTGGATCACTACACAGTAATATTTCAAAAGGAAAAGGGGGGGTACATATAAAAATCACTGGTATGCAAGATTCCAATCAAGGTAGACAGAAATAAAAATGTCCTTAGGGTAGTTATGAATAAAAAAAAAACCAGAAAAAATCAGTTCAGGCAGCTTTAACTATTTACTAAATTTGGGCAGGGTAACGTCGGAGGGGTCGCGAAACAATGTTTTGATTAATCGCAATTGACTTCTCCCAGAAGTCTCACCACTTCTCTCTGTTGTCTCCCACTTCTCCCTGTGAGCTCTCTGAAAGTAGTGGGAGCCCTGGATAATTATTCTCTAGTTTTTGTAATTTTTATTAATTTTTTCGGACGACTAAAAGAATGAGTCGGACAAGTACTTTTTTTTAGTTATTTGTCCGAAGGGACAAGTTGAAAAATATGTTAATGTAGAGTCCTGATATACTAATATGATTTATCACAATCCTCTCTATGTATGATTTCATCATGTTAATGTATTTATTTTTAAAATGAGATGTTTTAGACAGGGTTAATAGTATTGTAGTGTAAAATAGGACACAAATGTTACCCCTTAATGGATCCCCACAATAGGACAAATATTACCCCTTAATGGATCCCCACAATAGGACAATGTTACCCCTTAATGGATCCCCACAATAGGACAAATATTACCCCTTAATGGATCCCCACAATAAGACAAATGTTATCCCTAAATGGGTCCCCACAATAGAACAAATATTACCCCTTAATGGATCCCCACAATAGGACAAATGTTACCCCTTAATGGATCCCCACAATAGGACAAATGTTACCCCTTAATGGATCCCCACAATAAGACAAATATTACCCCTTAATGGATCCCCACAATAGGACAAATGTTACCCCTTAATGGATCCCCACAATAGGACAAATGTTACCCCTTAATGGATCCCCACAATAGGACAAATGTTACCCCTTAATGGATCCCCACAATAGGACATGTTACCCCTTAATGGATCCCCACAATAGGACAAATGTTACCCCTTAATGGATCCCCAGGTAAAAGATCAAAAGAAGGAGAACAAGAAGATGAATTAATTAGAGCTACTTTTCCTCACCTGACTGTAGTTGTCAGGTGTTCAGTACTTTAAAGATTTCTAAAATGTTTGTAAAACTTTTATTAGATAAAGGGTATTTTATTTTTCATTTTAATTGAGATGTACAATGTACATAGGGTTAGGGTTATGTATATAGAATTGTAAATGATTTCTGTTTTTTCTACAATAATATGGAGTTATAATCAAGTGGCATAGTTTTTCTTAAATATTAAAAATAAAAAGACCCATTTTATTTAAGTCGAGGCCTAGGGTTATGCAGCTTTGTTAGTATTAATAGTAACTATCTTTATAAACATTCTTTATTGTCTGTGAATGAAACATATATATATATATGTTATTGTAAATACAGTCAAACCTGTATTAAGAGGTCACCTTTAGGACAAAGAAAAGGTGGCCTTAAAAGACAGGTGACCTCTTCAAAGAAGTTCAATTCATATGAAATTTTCTATGGCAGGATAAGGAAAAGGTGACCTTTTAATACAGGCTGTGTTAGGGGTAGACAAAAAATGTCAATAACCAAAGTGGCTAAGGCCTAAATTAAAATATTGATTATTTGCTGTCAGCCGACCGACCCAAAAAAATCCGTGCGACTCAAAAGATTTTATTGCCGTTTTTAAAATAATTTTCGTTCCGGTCCGTTCCGTGTTTTAGTAAAGTTCAAGTTTCCGGTATATTCGGAATTCTCATAGTCTTTCCATAGTTTGTGTTGATAACACATGCAATGTAGCCCAAAAAGTGCAAGGTTCATGTATCTAAATCTAAATCTAAAATATGCACGGATGTCTATTTAGCTTCATGCATGCTCAGTACATGTATATTCATACTGTATGCGTAATATTTTAAGCATACAAAAAATGTATGTCTGGTTCAGAAAAATAAAATAATATACCTACCTACCTACCCACACAAACAAATCTGAGTCGGAGATTGGCAAACAAACATTTTTTAATTTAGGCCTAATCACTATTTTTTTTCCTAGCCACATTTGCGTGTGATTAGCCACACATCTGAAATCGACACAAATGAACAAACACTATTTGAAATTATGTAACACTTTATTATACCCCCGCAACGAAGTTGTAGGGGGGTATACTAGTTTCATCATGTCCGTCCGTCTGTAGACAAATCCTATGTCGTACGATAACTTGAGTTGTGTTTCTTAGAATCTTTTAAAATTTTATCAGCTGTTTATCGGTGAAGAGAGGAGGATCCCTTTCATTTTTGACGATTTTCACTTTTGCCGTTCTAGAGTTATTGGACTTGATATGACGGAAAATAGGATTTTTAACATATGTCGTATGATAACTTGAGTAGTGTTTCTCGGAAGGTTTTGAAGTTTTATCAGCAGCTTACCGGTGAAGGGAGGAGGGTCCTTTTCATTTTTGGTCGGAACAATCAGTAATGTTTTGGTTATGGAAATACCGGTTGGTTGGACAGATGTGGGGAGCGGGGGGTATATCTTAGTGAACTGTGCTCACAGTAATACTCGTTCAACTTAGAACCAACAAATATCAACAAATGAATAAGTTTACTTACAATACAGTAATTTTATTAATGTCACAAAACATAATAGTAAAATTATAAATAAAAAAAATATGCATTTAATTGTAAAGTATTTATTTACTCTGCATTTCAAAAGTTTCTCATCAGATTCACATGATTTTGAAGTAGAACAGTCACTAGCCGGGCCATTGTCCAACTGAAGCCATTCAAATTGTTTGAACCATTCATTTTTAATTTTGCGAGTGTTATTTCTGTCATAAGGTTGTTTTAACTTTGGTATCGGCTTTACTTTTCTTAACTATAGGATTTGTTAAAAAAAATGACAAAAGTGTCCCTTGCCGTTTTCTAGGATTAGAATCTGTCTCTGATTCATTCGAGACCATAACAAGGTCAGATTCGTCCTTGTCGTCCATGTGGTAAACCTTAAAAGTAAAAAGGAAATCGCTATCGCAGAGCTCCAGATAATTTTCAAGTCCAAAGGGTAATTACCCCCTACTTTTGAAAATGATGGGTATTTGCATATTTCCTTTGCACTGTTGTACTCTCTACTTCAGAAAAGATTGCTTACATGTACACTTTTAAAATTATGTTTGACACAAGTGTTATTTAATAAACGCAGGATGCAAGACGTGAAATGTATATCTGTTTAATTTGACACGATTGTGTCATGTTTATTAATAAGATATTGTAAATATTTTGTTCTGTGTTTACTTCATATAACTGACTGATAAATTTTTCATGTTTTCTTTTCGTTTTTTGCTCGTCGACTTCGGCAATTTTCACAGTCGTTTTGATAATGTCATCGATGATTCCTTTAACTATGCTGTCACTAGATACAGATGAAACTGTTAGTATTTTCTGGAGTGCTCTTGCGCTTAGTAGCGCGCTTATTCATGTTCTTGCTCATTTTCAACGAACAACGTGTTCCCAAATTTACTTTCGTTTTAGTTCTTACTTATTACGTAAACCACTCCTTATAAGGAGCACCGCATTTATTTGTAATATTGACCGCGATTGGATGATTTATCATAAACATCCAATCAGATCTCTTTTGACATCGATGCTTAGAAAGGCAAACATTCGGTACCCCTCGGATGTATACGCTCTCTCCTTCGAAAAGTATAAAGGGAAGTAATTAAGGGGAATTTCTCAAAGACAAAAATGTATTGTTAATGTACACGACTGTATTATCAGCATACAAGTACGCTCCGAATTTGGAAAGTTGGCTTACACAGCAATATGTATGCGTAAAGTGTACACTCTGATCTGAAAATACATGCGTTTTTACTCGTTTTTATAGCGTAAAAAACGCAAATACTCAGCTTATCTGGAGCTCTGCTATCGGAAACGGATTTTTGTATCTGGAACTGAAAATGACTAAAAAGACCCGTCTTTATGTTCGGTTTTGAATATTACTTTTATTTACATCTTGTCACAGTCAGCTGAACGGTTTTTCAAATACACGTTACTGGTTTGAAATTTAACAAAGATTTTTTCGAGTACCGTAAATATTTCATTCGCCAAAGTGGCGATCGCAACTGAATTTTTATTAGCCACATCTGAAATTTGATCGCCCATGGCGAGTGTGGCGACCTTTAGCGCTAACACAGACAGATGACTGCTTAATAGAGGTGACCACATGGGCAGGTTTGAACTAACACAGACAGATGACTGCTTAATAGAGGTGACCACAAGGGCAGGTTTGAACTAACACAGACATGACTGCTTAATAGAGGTGACCACATGGGCAGGTTTGAACTAACAGACAGGTGACTGCTTAATAGAGGTGACCACATGGGCAGGTTTGAACTAACACAGACAGGTGACTGCTTAATAGAGGTGGCCACATGGGCAGGTTTGAACTAACACAGACAGGTGACTGCTTAATAGAGGTGACCACATGGGCAGGTTTGAACTAACACAGACAGATGACTGCTTAGTGCTTAATAGAGGTGACCACATGGGCAGGTTTGACTGTATATACTTACAGGATATTCATTGGAGTTTTGACCTTGACCTACATTTTTGTACAAGAAGACATAAAATTCAGCATACAATTATTTAATTAAATGTGACAAAACTATAAGAACCCACCCTCCCCCCCAAAAAAACATTTAAGAAGGATAAAATAAGGCAAATTGATTAATACTATTAGGAATGGTGGTCTGAAGGTGTGTATATATTTTTGAAGTGTTTCATTTTTCGTTGTTCGGAAGTTATGGGACTTTATACTGGCGTATCATATGCATATTGAGCAGTTGTTTATTTATTTTTGAATGATTTGTGTATGACTATGACAGGAGAAAAATATCATTTTAATTTTGATTATGAAACTTCTTTGTTTTAGATACATGTACTGGACAGACTGGGGAGAAATGCCTAAGATAGAACGAGCTGGTATGGATGGGAACCAGCTTCAACGATCTGTGATAATAAAGGACCATATTTATTGGCCAAACGGTCTGACGTTGGATTATGAGGATTCACAAATATATTGGGCTGATGCAAAATTGACGTTTATACATAGTTGTAATTTTGATGGTTCGAATCGTCGTGTAGTTATCGCTGGAAATTTGCCACATCCCTTTGCCTTAACGCTGTATGATCGAACGTTATACTGGACAGATTGGAAAGATCGGTCCATTAATTCCTGTGATAAGATTACCGGCAATAATCGTAAAACTATACATAGAGAAATTTATTCACCGATGGATATCCACTCTTTTAATGCACGAAGACAACCTAAAGGTAATGGTGTAATCATTGATATATATATACAATACAGTCAAGAGACATACCATGATAAATCACTGTGATAGACATACAGTACAGTCAGAGACATACCATGATAAATCACTGTGATAGACGTATCACTTATCTTGGCTGATTTTGATATATCTTTTGTTCTATTTAATATATTTTCAAAATTTCTTTTACATTTAGAGTGTTACTTACTATCACCTAAAAGGCATATCAGAATAAGTAAATGGATTAAACAGACCGAAATATATATCAGTATCACTAAGAAGAGTACAGTACACTTCAAGTGTATCAATGATCATACTCTCAGGTCGGACATATTCCTCCCAAAATGTCCGACAAATTTGAGAGTCAACACTCTCTAAGTCCGACTATTTGGTCGGACATCGTGGTCGGACGTGAGAGTGGATATTTAAAGATTTTTTTTACATTTCTCGAGGTGAACATGTCAAACATTTTGTGATCGATGCCTATTTGTAAGCGTACTTTCTTTCCGGTATGTAGAATGTCCGGGTACGTAAATACCCTAGTGTATTTCTACCTTGCACCATATTCGTGCCAGGAAGGGTAGCTCAAGGGTCAATATATAACTGAAATATTGTTGAAAAGTGACGTTTAAACACCCATTGCCTCATATAAATTATTGCAATAAAATATCTACACGTTTACTGTGAGATGTATTGCAACCGCCATTTTCTACTACAATCACGTACGCATGCTCGTGTTTGATTGAAAAGCTATAGCTATATTTAGATATTTTGTGATAATAATTTTATATTGTAAATCGATCCACCCTGTGAATTTTTTCAACAAGATACATTTTTTATAGTATATGTTTTATTATAAAATACAATATTGAACTGATTTTCGCTAACACTTCAATCATTGAATATTGATTTTTTTCAGATGTTGAATATTTTATCCCCAGAATTGCACCCCCTGTTAGTATACTTTTATTGCTTTATTTAAAAAAAAAATAACACCAAGAACATCGATGATACGAGTCTTCTTATTCAGAAATAAACCTACAGCAAAATAAAGGTATACATTTTTTGTACTTGTAAACAAAATCGTCATTTTTATCTAGATTTATCGTCCGAAAAATACGGTACTCCTCTACTATACTAATTTGGATTAGGTGATGGGAATTAAAAATAAAGATTAAAAAAATGTATTTTATGATAATGATGGCTGATTAAAATTGTTTGTCATGCATTAGCTGTCAGTTGTAATATACAGGATGTAACCAATATACAAGAAGAGCCCCTACTGTGAAGCTATCTATTTTGAGATGCCATTCAATGAAAATAACAACCTGACCATATTGTTAAATAAGAATAAGAATTAGATAAGAAATTAAAATTTATAGAAGGCAAGGATTTATATAATTAACACATTAAGTCACATTTCATTTATTTAGCTTAGATCAGTTATCAATTAAAAAGACAAAAATGGTTTTAAAAAAAATCTGTTTAATAAGTATTTACCTAAAGAACGATATCATGACGTATAATAATTTCTCACCGTAAATGTATTTATTTTATTAAGATATTTATACACATATATAAGAAAAAAGATATAAATTAATTTTTAAGTACAAATAAATTGGAAGACGGCTTGAAAATCGAAAGCGCAAAATAGTTATCTATGTTTATAAGTCTTAGTAAAAGGAGTCTTGAGCAACGTTTTTTTTCACACCTGTGATAGGTGTATTTGTATATCATGAATGCACGATGCGATGACATGCTGAGATGGGTGATGTTTTGACAGGTAAACTGTAAAAAAAAACGTAGAATACACTAATAAAATATTATATCAGGACTCCGCAGACTGCCAATATTCAAGAAAAAAAAACGGGATTTACGGATTTATGACCCATTCGCCATCAACAAAATAAAACTTAATTTTACTAATTAATTTTAATCCAAATTTGCCTTTAAAGAAATAAATGTATAAATTAGAATTATTTACCTGGGTTCGTTCGCCCTACTCTTGTCAAACACGTAAAAGAGCAAACGCACCCGATATCGTAAACCAGCAACTGTCTGCAGCAAGTGAAAGGGCCTTGGCATCGATTGTTGCGAGTACATAGGGGCATATTAATATTCACTTCTAGAGCATTTAAAACATGGGTACTGCATGTTAATACATTTTATTCATGGATATTATTGTATATATCGCCCGTGACAGCCGTTAACATATCTGTACTTTCCGTACGGTATATCACTCATTTACTTCAGCTTTACTAACATATGCATGTTTCTTTATGCACGAATTTATTGGTTAACAGAATTTGGGGACATTTCCTGTTTACAGTTTAACTATCTGAGAGTGGAGACTCACTCCTACCTGGGAGGATTTTGTCAGACATTTGTCAGACAATTTTAAGAGTGAAGTCCGACGAAACTCTGTGTCCGACCTGAGAGTATGATCGTTGATACACTTGGAGGGATCTGTAATGTGTCTATCACAGTGATTTATCACGCTATGTCTGTACTGTAGATGTTGTTTATTTACTCCATATATAAATTATACAGAAAATAACACTTAGACTGTGTGCCTTGAATACAGTAGGCCGTGGATTTAATCAGTAATCAGAAAATGTGACATCTTCTTGCCATGATATAACTGAAAAAATGTGTTGTCTGTCAGTCAGATAGTAAAGATCATGTCATATTTTGTGTCAGTCAGATATTAAAGATCATGTCATATTTTGTCTGTCAGTCAGATAGTAGAGATCATGTGATATTTTGTCTGCCAGACAGATAGTAAAGATCATGTCAAATTTTGTCTGCCAGTCAGATATTAAAGATCATGTCATATTTTGTGTCAGTCAGATAGTACAGATCATGTCATATTCTGTCTGTCAGTCAGATATTAAAGATCATGTGATATTTTGTCTGTCAGTCAGATAGTAGAGATCATGTCATATTTTGTCTGTCAGTCAGATATTAAAGATCATGTCATATTGTCATATTCTGTCTGTCAGTCAGATATTAAAGATCATGTGATATTTTGTCTGTCAGTCAGATAGTAGAGATCATGTCATATTTTTCTGTCAGTCAGATATTAAAGATCATGTCATATTCTATCTGTCAGTCAGATAGTAAAGATCATGTCATATTTTGTCTGCCAGTCAGATATTAAAAATCATACCATATTTTGTTTGCCAGTCAGATATTAAAGACCATGTCATATTTTGTATGTCAGTCAGATGGTAAAGACCATGTCATGTTTTGTGTCAGTCAGATAAAGTAAAGATCATGTCATATTTTATATGTCAGTCAGATAGTAGAGATCATGTCATATTTTATCTGTCAGTCAGATACAATGTAGTAGAGATCGTGTCATATTTTGTCTGTCAGTTAGATAGTAAAGATCATGTCATATTTTGTCTGTCAGTCAGATAGTAGAGATCGTGTCATATTTTGTCTGTCAGTTAGATAGTAAAGATCATGTCATATTTTGTCTGTCAGTTAGATAGTAAAGATCATGTCATATTTTGTCTGTCAGTCAGATAGTAGAGATCGTGTCATATTTTGTCTGTCAGTTAGATAGTAGAGATCGTGTCATATTTTGTCTGTCAGTTAGATAGTAAAGATCATGTCATATTTTGTCTGTCAGTCAGATGGTAGAGATTGTGTCATATTTTGTCTGTTAGATAGATAGTAAAGATCATGTCATATTTTGTCTGTCAGTCAGATAGTAAAGATCATGTCATATTTTGTCTGTCAGTCAGATATTAAAGATTATGTCATATTTTGTCTGCCAGTCAGATGGTAAAGATCATGTCATATTTTGGCTGCCAGTCAGATATTTAAGATCATACCCTATTTTTTTTTGGCTGCCAGTCACAAGTAATCCAGGTACAGTGTATGCATGATTTGTATATGTTGTTGTGTAAATTTTATGTTGTTAAATTTGTTATTTCTATTCTAATGGGAAAACAAATAGTTTCAAGAATGAAATGTGATTTAGCTAGCTAACACTAGATCAGTAGATGCATGCATGGGGACAACAATCAACAGTGTTACCAATCATACCCAGACAACTTGACTAGAAAATCTCAAACTCCTCTATAAATAAAGAATTAAATTAAACTCCTCTACACAGAAATGACCAGGACATGTTTGATGCTTGAAATTTAGCTTAGTTAATAAGATCCTAATTACAAATGTACCTCGCCTCTTAGTTAATAAAACCCTAATTACCTCCCCTGTTGATAACTAGATATTCTGCCACCATATTGGAACTACATTTAATCTAGATATTCTGCCGCCATATTGGAACTACATTTAATCTAGATATTCTGCAGCAATATTGGAACTACATTTAATCTTTAGTAAATTAAATAACAGGATGATTTATTAATTCTTTTTTATCATACACATGTATAAATGATCCTTTTAAACCAGATTGTTTTGTGTGTTTGATTGGGGAGAAAGTACTGGGAGGAGGGGGGGAGGGAAGGTTATTAATTAATGGTCATTTATTTACTCCAGCCAATGTCGTATAAGTCTATCTTATATAAAGATAGTAGTTACTGTGTAAATTACTTAACTGGATCATGTTTTCCATGTTTACTAATTAAGGGCCCGGGTGGCTCAATGAGTTAGGTACATGTACAGGTAGTTGGATTACCTAACAACTCATACAAGCCTATCACCAATACGGTGTGGGTTCGCGCCTGGCTTTGTAAATTACAAAAAAGGGTGCACTCGACTCAACAGCCGCAAGTGATAAAGTTTACTAGTTACCCATGGTAGGTGGTTCTTTCCGGGTACTCTGGCTTCTTCCACCACTAAAACTGGTCGCCATATGCATGATATAGCTGAAATATTGCTGAAAGTGGCGTTAAGCACCAAAAATCAAAATCAAATCAAAATCCATGTTAACTACATGTACAAACTTTACTCATGCTGCTTTTATAACGGAAACAAGAAATAGTGAAAGATAAACATAATTACAAAAGTCCTGTTATATTTTTGAACAAATTTGTGAAAACTAATTGTCAGGACGATTCCATTGTGTAGACTCCAGTAACTAAATACATGTACCTGTAATTAATAAGTTTATTAAAAGAATTCAGGTAATAACATTATTTTAAGGTTAAGAATAAACTGCTTTACTTCAGCATAATACATAACTAATTCATCATTTTATTTAATCAGCAAAAAACCTTAAAATTTGGCATCCAACATATAATTTTGTTTTTGTCTGACAGGTACATTATATATAGATTTTGTAAGCTGTATTGCTCCCAGATATATAAATGTTGTGTCATAATAAAGCATGTTTATGTTGTACCAGGTGCAAATCTTTAACTTCAGGCATTTACTCTATGTTACTATTGTGTAATTGAAAATATATTGTAATAAATTTATAAATATGTTCTGTACATGTACACCACGATATAGCTGAAATATTGCTAAAGTTGGCATTAAACACCAATTAATCATACTCGTACTACATACAGCATTAGTTGTTCTGGCAATTTATTCCCCTGATATGGTATTTCCACCCTTCGAGTTTCAAAAAAGTCATACAGGGAAAATTAGAGGATTGGATATTGAAGCATTAAGTTTTTATGGTGGGCCGACAGGAGATGTACTTAAAAGAAATCCAAGCCCCCCCCCCCCCCCAGATTCTGATTTGCACAAATGAAGTTGATCCTGAAGTTCTATGAGGTCAGAGACCTGGGGTCCAAAGTTGCACAGACTGTAATGAGGAAAATTAAAAATGGTTAAATACTGAAGGTCCAGGAACTTTAACTTGAAAAAATAATTTTGAACCCCTGTGTTGGTAAAAAAATATTTTTGTACATACAGGTACATGTATACCACATAAACAAATGATAAACATGTATACCACATAAATAAATGATAAACATGTATACCACATAAACAAATGATAAACAACTACTTAACATTATGACAAGTAATTCAGAAACATTTGTCAGAAATTGTCCCTTATATTTATGTCTCAATGAAATATTTTTTTTCTTTCAGGTCGAAATGAAAATATGTGTGATAGGAACAATGGTGGCTGTTCTCACTTGTGTCTGATGTCACCTCTAAAACCATTCTATGCGTGTGCTTGTCCTACAGGAATTAAGCTGAAACCAGATAACAAAACTTGTAATGAAGGTAAACACAAACATTTAAGCAGTCATCGACTTTAGTAGTGCTCCGGTGGCCCATGGCCAGTGAAAATTGATTAGGACCAGTGACTTTTGCCAATTTTTTTCAATAGAATCTATATAAATATTCTAATTTTGAAGTTTTCGGGCCAGTAAATTCGAAAGTCTGATTTCGAAGACTGCTAACACTGGACATGTGGACATTCCCACTTGTGTCGGTCGAATGTAGTCAACTTTCACATTAAAATTTTTCCCTCTTAACAAACTAAAAGAGTTGAAGATACCAAAGGGGTAATCAGAAGCCATAAATCAAAGGACAGAAAACACAATGGTCAAAAGAAAAAGGACAAAAAAACAAACAATGATCTACAAAACATCGCACAGAAAACTAAAGATCAAGTAACACGAACCCCTGTAAAAACCAGGGGTGAACTCAGGTACTCCAGAAGTGTTAGCAGTTCCTGCTCCATATGTGACACCTGTCGTGTTACTGTTAAACGACATTAACTTCATCTGATATGGAAATAGTGATGGACATCAACCAGTATACGTAAATAAATACAAATAACATAAATAAACCATGAACCCCTCCCCTAAGGCATATTTTGATAAAATATCACATTTAAATCTTTTCTGCTGAAACCGTTGAACAAAATTAAACCAAATTTTGCTGGGATGTTTCTTGGGTTGTCCCCTTTATGTCTGACAGCCCTCCCTAAATTTAAGATGACAGTCGTTGCTAAAAATAAAAATGTCGTTGTTTGTTGATGCTTTAATTATAATATTATTTAAAATGAGCTCAAATTTTTACTACAGCTGCATGGCCATAAGTAGTTCAAAATACATTTGTAAAATCATTCACAAGATTACTGTCTATTTTTTAGCTCACCTTGCCAAAGGCAACGTGAGCTTTTGCCATCACTTGACGTCTGTCGTCCGTCGTCCATTAACATTTCACATTTTAATCTTCTCCTCTGAAACCCCGTAGCCAAATGAACTGAAACTTGGTAGGAAGCATCTATGGAAGGTCCTCTACAAAGATTGCACATTTTGTCCCGATCCATTAACAAACATGGCCGCCACAGGCAATTCTTGTTTCTGATTGGCCGATTTTTTAAAATCATCTCCTCTGAAACTACTTGGCCAAATGAAACGAAACCTGGCAGGAAGCATCTATGGAAGGTCCTCTATAAAGATTGCTCATGGCCGCCACAGGCAATTCTTGTTTCTGATTGGTTGATTTCTAAAAAATCTTCTCTGAAACCGCTTGGCTAAATGAACCGAATCTTGGTAGGAAGTATCTATGGAAGGTCCTCTATAAAGAATGCTCATTTTGTGTTGATCCAAATGCAAATATGGCAGCCACAGGTAATTCTTGTTTATGATTTGTCGATTTCTAAGAAATCTTCTCTGAAACTGTGTAGCCAATTGAACCAAAATTTGGTAGGAAGCACCTATGGAAGGTTCTGTATAAAGTTTCCTCAAAGCAGAATCAAAGGTGAGTAACACAGGCTCAGCCCACTGAGCCACAAGTTTTTCTTCCCATAAAATGAAAAAAACAAAAAAAACAACCTATCTATATATATCTATGTGAGTCCTGGTGTTTTAGACTCAACAATTAAAAAAAGAAGAATACACTAGTCGGACCCATAATTGTTGGTTGGTTCTAATCAATGTTTTATCTTACAAAGATCTCTGTAAAATATAATATAATAACTCGCAGCCACAAGTGATCAAGTTTACCTGTTGCTTGCCCATGGTTGGTGGTTCTCTCCTGGTACTCCGGCTTCTTCCACCACTAAAACTGGTCTCCATGATATATCTGAAATATTGCTAAAAGTGGCATTAAGCACAATAAATCAAATCAAATATAATATGATAACAAATGGAAAATGACTTTGTATTTTAGGATATGAACAATTGTTACTATTGGCCAGAAGGACGGACTTGAGAAGAATATCTTTAGATACACCTGATTATACAGACGTGGTGTTAGAGTTAAAGGAAGTTAAACATGCAATAGCTATTGACTATGACCCTGTAGAGAATTATGTGTATTGGACTGATGATGAAGTCCAGGCAATATGGAGAGCATTCCTTGATGGCACAGGTAAACAGCAGGGCTTACAAATTATATTTTAAAGTAAAAGGTCCTGGATCTTTCAGTTTTAAGCGCCGAAGGGTCCTGTTTTTATAGAACGTTTTCTGCAATGATCAGTAAAATGTTTTCTTAATGGGTTATTGATGGGGGCATTACAATTTTTTTGGTATTTTATTTCAATAAAGAGTAAAGGGACCCAAATTTGGAAAATTTCACATATTTAGAAGGTATATATAATAGAATTTAATTTTTCATCCAATTTTTGATGCAGTTTTTGTTCCTTGCCATAGTCTTTAGTTGGAGCCAATCTGGGCTCGAACCCACGATCTACCACACTCGAGGCAAGCACGCTAACTATTAGTTCACTGATACGGTCTACACCGCTACGAAAACTGTTTTCCATACTATAGCTGCAAAATTTCTGAATTGCGATAAAGCAAGTGTTCAATCTAATTATAGAGATAGACCCAACAAACATAAATAAAGAACAGATATATCATGTTTTGTCTCAAGACTGGTATTTTTCGCAAATACCCCTCCCAAACATGATATATCTGTTTAATTACACCGAATATTATTTAGAACACTGGCTAAATAAATAACACCTTTTGTTTGTCGTTTTCAGGAATATTCGATTTGTTTTGTTAGACAGTGGTTGAAGTATTCTGAATGAATTTGGAGGTTTGCGGCACGTGAGGGTAAAAAATTTAAATACATTTTCGCAAATATCACGGCAGAGGGAAAAAAAGTTAAATCCTTGACTTCGGAACACTCCCGGGTTTCAAATTTGATTAATCATGTTACTTTACGTATAAAGGTAAAGAAGAAATATTCCGAATGAATTTGGCGGTTTGATGCACACGAGGGTAAAAAAGTTAAATCCTCATGCAAATACCCCAGCAGTGGTAAAAATGAAAGGAATTAATCCTAAATATGAAAATACACGAAAAATACACCGGTTATTAACCAATCAAAATCCAGGATTCTTATATAAGGTGTAATTACACATGAAATATAACATTAAGATGACTTTTTAGGCCAAGAAAAGGTGATAGATAAAAGTTTGAAACATCCAGATGGTATAGCAGTTGATTGGATATCACGTAATTTATACTGGACAGACACAGGTACAGACAGGATAGAGGTCTCTAGACTCAACGGGACGTCACGTAGAGTACTGATAGCGGATGACTTAGAAGAACCAAGAGCAATAACTCTTGATCCAATATACGGGTATGTGTAACTTAAAAGAACCAAGAGCAATAACTCTTGATCCAATATACGGATATGTGTAACTTAGAAGAACCAAGAGCAATAACTCTTGATCCAATATACGGACAGTGTATTAGCTAGCGCTTGTCACTTTCGTCAATGACGATTGATTTTCGAAAGTGACGAGTATTTCCCGTACCCAATTCGTCACTTGAATTTTCAAAAAATCGTAAAAAAATGTTTGTAACAATCCATTCTTCTTCATTTGCTGATTAAAACTAATTAGTCACTGTAATGACAATTTTATTACGTGTTACAAGCCAATCAACGGATTATAGAATTTTTGTTTTGATTGCGTAATCTTTGATCTCACCTGGACAAAGAATTCAATCAACGATAATAATTTTTTTATAGTTATGACATGTACTCAAAATGCCACCGTATGTATATAAAGTGGACATATTTTTGTAACCGTCATATGGGTGCAATTTCGCATAGGGAAAGTTGCCGTCAACATAGATGCCAACCATTACGATTTAATTCGGGTCAAAATTACGGTGTTACGGTCAACAGTCTACTTGTTACGGATTTTCGATTATTGCCGGCCCGGACCCTTTCCCCATTTAAATATCATTGTGATCATTTAGACGCTTCAATGTCTGTTAAAATCGTGTAAAGATAAGCGCTTGAGGATTTCGATTATTTAATACTTTTGGGATTCTCGGGACTATCTATAGTAGAAAACGATCTATCCATTTCTTGTTCGATCCCGAGTAGTTAATGAACACAGCACGTTTTTGTCAATTTCACGATGTCTGAGGGAATAAGTGAAGCTTCTGCAGCGAAAAAAGGAAATTGGGACAACGATTTCGTCCCGAATATTTTATTGAGTTCTCTTGCCTTATGAAATCGACACGGGAACATTATGCTTATTGCAAATATTGCAAACAAGACTTGTCCATTCAGCACGGTGGTCGGGATGAACACACATATACAACAAAACAGTTGAAAAGTGCCAAGTCAACAACATATCAGGCACTCCAGAATTAGACATTAATTATTCTATGGGAGGGTGAGGGAGGGCCACTTCAGGAAATTTTAATTTCTATTGACAGTAAGTTGAAACATAGAATACATTTGTAAGTGAACATACATGTACATGTATTAAAACTTAACTTTTTATTTCTTTTTGTTGCTCATCAATTTTGCATCTAGTTGTCACAAATAAAGGAAATCATTTGCTCATCACTTTGTGCCTAGTCTGTAGTACGATTATGGTAAAATTTTATGAAAAATTATGATTACTGAAAAAAATCACAAATTACTGACATCTCGACTTTTTGTTACTGATTGCACCAAAAAGGGGTTGGCATTTATGCGTCAAAATATATTAATAGTAATCGTCATTCATTGCACGATTCATCTCAATGTCTGCCACAACGAACTATTTTTGCCAAATTTATGAAAATGTCGATATCATGTTTATTGAAATCTATCTTGTCCATTAAGTATTTTGAAAGTGATTTTCTCGAAAAGTCATAACTTTGATTAAAGAAACCAAGGACGTGTACAAGGACGTGTATACACGTCCTTTGAAGAAACTAATAAGAAATAAAAATGGCGCGATCAACAGGAGTTCGCAATCTACCGAAACTACTTTTAACCAAACAAACTTTTGATGTATTTATTCTCATTTCTGTGAAATGAAATCTTAGTTCTCATATTTTATATTTCATTTATATGCAAAGGATGGCCATTCAATTCGTTGAAATGCACTGCACGAGGACGCATATAATTTCTTTTTATATATTGATCAGCATCCAGGTAACAATTGCGTTCTATTTATAGAACTATTTACAAACAGACACGTGTCGGCAATTAAAAAAAATAACTACAGTATTTTTATTCCAATTGTTGCAATTTGATTATGAGGTCTGAGAAATAATTATTTATTTTACAACTTGCTTCAGTTTTTGAAGTGTGTTCTATACTGATTTCCTACAAAGAATCTAGATAGAAGTTGGACCATTGCCATTGGTCAAACTGGTAGAATTTTTTCTGCTGAAGACTACACAAATATGAGTTATTACAATTGTTGTGGTATTAGACCAAAGTACAGTAACATTTCAAAAAGGATGGGGGAGGGGGTATTTACAATTTGTGTGGTATTAGACCAAAGCACAGTAATATTTCAAAAAGGGGGGGGGGGGTGAAAGGGTACTACAATTTGTGTGGTATTGAGATCAAAATAGTGGCAATGTTATGTTTTTTCAGTTGGTTGTTAATTTGCAGAATATGTTCTCTTCCTAGGAGGTTTGCAATCTCCATTACTAACCAATAAGGCAACGTAACTGATTATAAGATTAAGCTCATTATATTCTTGTTTATTCATAATTTTAAAAAAAAACTGTTCCGCAAAAGTGACTAATGGTCTCAAAAAATCCTGGCTAAATCCCTGTACGGATATGTGTAACTTAGAAGAACCAAGAGCAATAACTCTTGATCCAATATACGGGTATGTGTAGCTTACATATTGTTATCATTTAATGTAAGTGAAGGTATTGTGCTACAACAATCAAATATGTGTGAAGGTATGGCAGATCATGCTTTCTGTCTGTTTGTCCGTACGTCTGTCCTAAGCAATTTAAAAAATTTCCTCTGAAACAGATAAATCAGCATAATATGAATTCTCTACATTTACACTGACATCTTGGATTTTAATGCCTCAAAATTTTGGAATGCTTTTTGTTGATTGGTTGGCAGAAAATATGACTCCTAGCATGACCCCATACAAGATGTTGTTAGATGTGTATTGCCAATAAAGAAAAAGATTGAAGAAACATCTTATTTTAATTATTTCTGTTGGTATGTGCCTTCACATAACGAGTACAATCATATTATATTGATCTAGATTTTAATTTGTCAATGCTAATTAAGTTCCTTCAGTGCTGTCTCCAAAAATTCATTTGTTAATGATAAATTCAAATAGTCCCATGAAATAGTCGTCATTAAAATTAAGGAACATTAACTTTTGTTGTAAAAATTGAATTATAAGGAATATAACCCTAACCCTTAACCCTAACCTTAACCCTTAACCCTTACCTTAACCCTAACCCTTAACCGTTAACTCTTACCTTAACCCTAACCCTAAGATCTTATAGTAATTAATCAAGATTTTGTTTTTTCTTTAGGTACATGTACTGGACAGATTGGGGGAAGAAACCGAAAATAGAACGAGCACATCTGGATGGTTCTGGTCGTGTAGCACTAATTAATTCATCTTTAGGATGGCCCAATGGTATAGCTGTGGACCACAAAGAACAAAAAATATATTGGGGAGATGCTAATCTAGACAAAATAGAAGTGGCTAATTATGATGGGACAGGAAGGCGTGTACTAGTCAACCAAAACCTACCTCATTTATTTGGATTTAGTTTATTAGGTAAGACGAAAAAAAATCCAGGTGTGTCTTCTGACTGCCTTTTCTAATATGATCTGTAGGTTAGGTAAAACAACAAAAATAATCCAGGTGTGTCTTCTGACTGCCTTTTCTAATATGATCTGTAGGTTAGGTAAAACAACAAAAATAATCCAGGTGTGTCTTCTGACTGCCTTCTCTAATATGATCTGTAGGTTAGGTAAAACAACAAAAATAATCCAGGTGTGTCTTCTGACTGCCTTCTCTAATATGATCTGTAGGTTAGGTAAAACAGCAAAAATAATCCAGGTGTGTCTTCTGACTGCCTTCTCAAATATGATCTGTAGGTTAGGTAAAACAACAAAAATAATCCAGGTGTGTCTTCTGACTGCCTTCTCTAATATGATCTGTAGGTTAGGTAAAACAACAAAAATAATCCAGGTGTGTCTTCTGACTGCCTTCTCTAATATGATCTGTAGGTTAGGTAAAACAACAAAAATAATCCAGGTGTGTCTTCTGACTGCCTTCTCTAATATGATCTGTAGGTTAGGTAAAACAACAAAAATAATCCAGGTGTGTCTTCTGACTGCCTTCTCTAATATGATCTGTAGGTTAGGTAAAACAACAAAAATAATCCAGGTGTGTCTTCTGACTGCCTTCTCTAATATGATCTGTAGGTTAGGTAAAACAGCAAAAATAATCCAGGTGAGTCTTCTGACTGCCTTCTCAAATATGATCTGTAGGTTAGGTAAAACAACAAAAATAATCCAGGTGTGTCTTCTGACTGCCTTCTCTAATATGATCTGTAGGTTAGGTAAAACAACAAAATTAATCCAGGTGTGTCTTCTGACTGCCTTCTCAAATATGATCTGTAGGTTAGGTAAAACAGCAAAAATAATCCAGGTGTGTCTTCTGACTGCCTTCTCTAATATGATCTGTAGGTTAGGTAAAACAACAAAAATAATCCAGGTGTGTCTTCTGACTGCCTTCTCTAATATGATCTGTAGGTTAGGTAAAACAACAAAAATAATCCAGGTGTGTCTTCTGACTGCCTTCTCTAATATGATCTGTAGGTTAGGTAAAACAACAAAAATAATCCAGGTGTGTCTTCTGACTGCCTTCTCTAATATGATCTGTAGGTTAGGTAAAACAACAAAAATAATCCAGGTGTGTCTTCTGACTGCCTTCTCTAATATGATCTGTAGGTTAGGTAAAACAACAAAAATAATCCAGGTGTGTCTTCTGACTGCCTTCTCTAATATGATCTGTAGGTTAGGTAAAACGACAAAAAAAAAATCCATTATTTCGAAAAGGGACCCAAAATCTGAAAATTAGCATATTTGAAAGACAATTCACATGCCACACAGGTCTACCGGCTTAATGCAGGGCTCATCACTTGTATAAAAAATAAGGAGACATGACTTCTCCCTCAGAGAACATGAGAGAGAAGTGAAGGCATGACAGGGAGAATTCCAACAGCTTCATAGATACATGTTTTCGCAAAAATGTGTTGTTTCTTCTCATCATTTAAATAAAAATTCATTTGAAGTGTGCCTTTGCTAATATCTTGTAAATATCCTTCATATTTAACTTTAAATTCATGTTTTGTATTTGTATTATTGCTATTGATCTTATATTTGTTGATTTTAGATTTTATTTATTTCGCCTTGAAATCTGTAAGATATATATGAATTGACATAAAAAATTTCGTTTCCTTCCGCTATATCCATAAAAACGTCCCCATGGCCGTCATGTTAAAATCTTGACAAATTGATTGTTTAGCTTTGAAAAAGCTACAAATAATTCAAGATTTGTTAAAATGATTAAAATATAGCACTATCCAAAAACCAATTTGATACAGGAAGCATCTGTTTGTATATTTTTATATCTGGGATTCAATTTTCACCTGGAATTTCCGTCAGTACAAACTAAGAAGTTTGCCGTGATTCTTTTGTCTCAACAAATTAAGCCTTCTGATAGTTTGAACCTTTTTCTCTTATTCTTAAGTATTTCCCCATTGATTACAATGTCAGTCAGCTTTCTCTTATTCTTAAGTATTTCCACATTGATTACAATGTCAGTCAGCTTTCTCTTATTCTTAAGTATTTCCACATTGATTACAATGTCAGTCAGCTTTCTCTTATTCTTAAGTATTTCCACATTGATTACAATGTCAGTCAGCTTTCTCTTATTCTTAAGTATTTCCACATTGATTACAATGTCAGTCAGCTTTCTCTTATTCTTAAGTATTTCCTCATTGATTACAATGTCAGTCAGCTTTCTCTTATTCTTAAGTATTTCCACATTGATTACAATGTCAGTCAGCTTTCTCTTATTCTTAAGTATTTCCTCATTGATTACAATGTCAGTCAGCTTTCTCTTATTCTTAAGTATTTCCACATTGATTACAATGTCAGTCAGCTTTCTCTTATTCTTAAGTATTTCCACATTGATTACAATGTCAGTCAGCTTTCTCTTATTCTTAAGTATTTCCTCATTGATTACAATGTCAGTCAGCTTTCTCTTATTCTTAAGTATTTCCTCATTGATTACAATGTCAGTCAGCTTACTCTTATTCTTAAGTATTTCCTCATTGATTACAATGTCAGTCAGCTTTCTCTTATTCTTAAGTATTTCTTCATTGATTACAATGTCAGTCAGCTTTCTCTTATTCTTAAGTATTTCCTCATTGATTACAATGTCAGTCAGATTTACCATTAGAGTTTTGGATTCCATAGATGCTTTCAAGTCGAAACTGAAAACATTTTTATTTAGGCAAGCTTTTAGTGATTTTGTTTAAATTTTTACAGCATGTGACTTATTCCATTTCTTTGATTTTATTGACATTACTTTTCCATTGAAAATTTTTACCATCTTCTCATGTATTTTATATCATATTTTTATGGTTTCATATTTTTATTTTTCTAAATTTTTAACATTGCATAACTGTTGTATGTGCTTTTCTATTTGTTATTATTTTAATTCGTGTATTATTTTTCTACTATGTATTTTTAAATCTTTTAAGGATGTAAAGTGCTTAGTGTAATTTTTATTAGATATGTGCTATATAAATATTGTATATAATAATACCATGAAACGAAGATTATTTACAAGAAATGAACGACTTGCAAAAATAAACAAGGCGATTTTAAATTTGCTTTGGAATTGATGGAGGGTGACTTCAGATAATATAGGGTGACAAATTCATGTCCTAATGAAGATATAAAAAGTTATTATGTACCTGCTGAATGAAAAAAAACAAAACAAGAAATGATTGACACATAATAAAGTAATCAGTAGAATATTCTGACTTTGATCTTCTTTTAAGGGCCCGGGTGGCTCAATGAGTTAGGTAGTTGGTTTACCTAACAACTCATGCAAGCCTATCACCAATACGGCGTGGGTTCACACCCGGCTTTGTAAGTTACAAAAAATGGTGCTTTCGACTCGCAGCCGCAAGTGATAAAGTTTACCAGTTACTTGCTCATGGTCGGTGGTATTCTCTTGATGTCTTCTTCCACCTGGTCGCTAAAAAAATCAAATCAAATTGATCCTCTTTTTGTTTAGGAGAGTATATATACTGGACTGATTGGCAGAGACGATCAATTGAACGAGTCAATAAACGATCTGGGATAGATAGAAAAACTATTGTTGATCAGTTACCTGACCTGATGGGGCTGAAAGCTGTAAACCTAGTCAAAATAGAAGGTAATTAGTTAAAACAGGGGCTGAAAGCTGTAAACCTAGTCAAAATAGAAGGTAATTAGTTAAAACAGGGGCTGAAAGCTGTAAACCTAGTCAAAATAGAAGGTAATTAGTTAAAACAGGGGCTGAAAGCTGCAAACCTAGTCAAAATAGAAGGTAATTAGTTAAAACAGGGGCTGAAAGCTGTAAACCTAGTCAAAATAGAAGGTAATTAGTTAAAACAAGGGCTGAAAGCTGTAAACCTAGTCAAAATAGAAGGTAATTAGTTAAAACAGGGGCTGAAAGCTGTAAACCTAGTCAAAATAGAAGGTAATTAGTTAAAACAAGGCTGAAAGCTGTGAACCTAGTCAAAATAGAAGGTAATTAGTTAAAACAGGGGCTGAAAGCTGCAAACCTAGTCAAAATAGAAGGTAATTAGTTAAAACAGGGGCTGAAAGCTGCAAACCTAGTCAAAATAGAAGGTAATTAGTTAAAACAAGGCTGAAAGCTGTAAACCTAGTCAAAATAGAAGGTAATTAGTTAAAACAGGGGCTGAAAGCTGTAAACCTAGTCAAAATAGAAGGTAATTAGTTAAAACAAGGGCTGAAAGCTGTAAACCTAGTCAAAATAGAAGGTAATTAGTTAAAACAGGGGCTGAAAGCTGTAAACCTAGTCAAAATAGAAGGTAATTAGTTAAAACAGGGGCTGAAAGCTGTAAACCTAGTCAAAATAGAAGGTAATTAGTTAAAACAGGGGCTGAAAGCTGTAAACCTAGTCAAAATAGAAGGTAATTAGTTAAAACAGGGGCTGAAAGCTGTGAACCTAGTCAAAATAGAAGGTAATTAGTTAAAACAGGGGCTGAAAGCTGTAAACCTAGTCAAAATAGAAGGTAATTAGTTAAAACAAGGGCTGAAAGCTGTAAACCTAGTCAAAATAGAAGGTAATTAGTTAAAACAGGGGCTGAAAGCTGTAAACCTAATCAAAATAGAAGGTAATTAGTTAAAACAGGGGCTGAAAGCTGTAAACCTAGTCAAAATAGAAGGTAATTAGTTAAAACAGGGGCTGAAAGCTGTAAACCTAGTCAAAATAGAAGGTAATTAGTTAAAACAGGGGCTGAAAGCTGTAAACCTAGTCAAAATAGAAGGTAATTAGTTAAAACAGGGGCTGAAAGCTGTAAACCTAGTCAAAATAGAAGGTAATTAGTTAAAACAGGGGCTGAAAGCTGTAAACCTAGTCAAAATAGAAGGTAATTAGTTAAAACAAGGGCTGAAAGCTGTAAACCTAGTCAAAATAGAAGGTAATTAGTTAAAACAGGGGCTGAAAGCTGTAAACCTAGTCAAAATAGAAGGTAATTAGTTAAAACAGGGGCTGAAAGCTGTAAACCTAGTCAAAATAGAAGGTAATTAGTTAAAACAAGGGCTGAAAGCTGTAAACCTAGTCAAAATAGAAGGTAATTAGTTAAAACAAGGCTGAAAGCTGTAAACCTAGTCAAAATAGAAGGTAATTAGTTAAAACAGGGGCTGAAAGCTGTAAACCTAGTCAAAATAGAAGGTAATTAGTTAAAACAGGGGCTGAAAGCTGCAAACCTAGTCAAAATTGAAGGCAATTAGTTAAAAACAGTGATGGTCAACAATTCCACCAATATCAACAAAATGAAAAATCACATCTCCCCTTATCTCGCTGTACAAAAAAAATCACAACATATGACATTGGAAATCCAGGTCCAAGCTTGAGACGGGCACAAAAATGTGGTGGAGTTAAACCGGTTAATGTGATTCCAACCCACCCCAGCAACAGCAATTCATATATAAACAAGCAATAAAAAACCTGCATAGATTTGCATCCACTCAATAAGACCACGTACTATCACAAAAAAATTAAAGACATCATAAACAGGACAATACAATATAGCAAGGTCAATGAATGGCCGTATTAAACTGACTACTAGCTAGGAAGGTAGAATCTGTTGATTAGATAGACAATACAATAGCAGGGTCAATGAATACTGGTATTAAACTGACTACTAGCTAGGAAGGTAGAATCTGTTGGTTAGATAGACAATACAATAGCAGGGTCAATGAATGGCTGTATTAAACTGACTAATAGCTAGGAAGGTAGAATCTGTTGGTTAGATAGACAATACAATACACTAGGGACATCAAAATCCTAATTTCCTTGGCTGTATATAAATTTCCGTCAGGAAGTGCTAATTATTCATACTTTTCAGCGGAGATTCCATGTGAAATGTAGGGATTAATACACAATAATGGAGATTAGATTCAAATCGAGAGATTTATACATGCATCGAGAGATTATAACCTGTATCGGTAAATTATTACTTCGTAGTTCAATTTCATACTTTATTTGGCAGGATTTAATCGATAATCTTTTTATATATATATATATATATATAGATGTTTGTACATTTATCGATTTTTTACGGATGGGTACGTATATATATACGCGATCGAGTTGAGAAAAATTGGATGTTTGTTTTCATTTAGTTATGTATCGACAGCTATAGTGTATTTATGAATAAAATATGATTAAAATGAAATAGTGTATTTACCGTTGGCAGAAGTAAAAAAAACGAATTCGCAACATGAAAACGGAATACATATTTCGCCAAAGATCGAGTCTGTATTAATGAATATATATATATATATTCACGGCTGACAAAAAATAATAAACATAATTTACACATTTCACCAAGATCGAGTTTAACAGCCGGTTTAATTTTCATGAATTAAATGATGAATGTTGAAATAAAAATTCTTTCTGTCCTGACCACGCAGGTGTTATAATTATCACGCCATGTACATGTTTGCATGTGTACTGATCGATCGCGAGAGCTATATATAGCACACAGGTAAGTTATATATTTTAGCTGCAGTACATTAATATGTATATATATTTTTTTTTACAGACATTTCAAGAAAAGGTATCAAAATATAAAATCGTTTGTTTTGTGTTATACCACAAGTTAGTTTTTATCTTATAATTTTTATTTCTTTATTTCATTAAACTTTAATTATCATTATTTCTGTATAGTGTACATGTACTAACAACTGTTTTCACTAACAAAACAATTTCTTTTACAAGTTAATTGCTAACCCTTTCATTTGTATAGACAACAGAATATAATTATTTATTTTTGCAGGTGCGTACCTGTATATGTATCGACGGCCTGTTGACAGAAAATAAAAACCGAATACACATTTCTCCCAGGTCGAGTTTTAAATTTAACAGACTATTTTAATGAATATATATATGCTATCAAGTTATAATGAAGAATGTTGTATTAATCCTGGCGTTTGTTTGGATATTAGGCGGTGGGTTTTTTTTACCGGTTTTTGTACTGCACGAAATCGTGGACAAAATATGGTAGAATGATCATAACCCGATCAAGTGAGTTAAAGTATATCACATAGTGTCATTATTGTAGCTATTAATTATATGTGTTTATTCAAAACCATGTTTGCTTTTTATTTTTAATGCTTAAGTATAATTGTCTTTAGTGCTTTTTCGGGAAACTGCTTATATTTCTTTTATTTTACAGATATTTCAATAAAAGGTATCAAAATATTAAATAGTTTGTTTTATGTTATTTTTTTACCTTCCATTCAGTTTTTTTGTTGTAGTTTGTGTTATATTATTTCTGTTAATGTTTTTTTTTTTAATTCAGTTTCTAATACAACTTTTTATGTTTATTATTCTTATTGTTCATTTTTATAACTGTGTTCATTAACAAAACAATTATGTTATATGTTAACTGTTAATCCTTAGTAAGGTTTGACAGTCTTATCAATGAATTATGTAACTTTTATCAAGTTTTATGAAAGTAAATGATTTTTGTTATCACTTAATTATCTATAATTAAAATAAATGTACGTTTCCACATTAGAAAAATGAGCTTCAAATTGTTTCTTGCCAATAATTTTATCATTTTATAGGTTAATGTTGTTTTAATTTTCATATTTCCAGAAAATAAGCTGGTTTGAAGCCTAGTCAACAACAGACCTACAAAGAATTAAATTATTATATACATGTATTATATATATATATATATATGTGTGTGTATATATATTTTAGAAAAAATTATGGTAGAAGTAAGCAAACACATTTTTGTTCTCCACTTGCTCTTCCTTTCCCTTCATGCAGCTTCTATAGGATAAAACTACCTCACAGTTTATTAGGACTTCTGTAATGAAGGAGAGAACTATATGGTGCCAAGGAGAGTTTATTTGAGGTGCCCGCAACACTGGTATTATAGGAATGGTGATTGTTAAAGACATCACATGATGCGAAGATGAGAATTATGTACACATCACCAGTACCAGAAGTAGTAACATAAACAAATTATAAAAACCCGTTTTTGGTACTGTCGTATATTTGGACATATCAATTTAAACTGGTCCGATGAATGAAAAAAAATCAATATGATTTTATTATATTATACAGAAAACAAGAGATTGTTTTGATTGTAGGAAATGCACAGAAAACATGATTTAAACAATGAAAGACAAAACAAAGAAATACTTTCCCAAAGAAATAAACATTTGAAAGGCAAAATAATTTTTTTTTATTCCACTACAAAATTAAGTAATGTGTAAAGCCCCGTTTACACGATCAAAGTTTTCCATCAAAAACTTTGTCAAAGTTTTTTGACCATGTAAACCTGCATCAAAAACTTTGACGGACTTTGATGGAATAGAACTCCATCCTATTTTTCTAAAAACTTTGATGGACATTGATGGGAACTAACCAATCAGAATGGTTTTTGGAATCAAGATCATTAAGATATTGTGTAAACAGAAGCACATGGTAAATATGGCCGGAAACAACAGACAAACAAGTTCAAATAAAATGTCAAAATTTAACTGGACAAATGAGTTAGTAAATGATCTCATGATATATGGTCGGACCTTTTCCAGGAGCATATTAAATGTTTCTTTGCTCATTCTGATATTTTTATATTCATCAATATCTTCAGCCCTCAGCTCTTGCAGTAGAGTGTTATAGCAACTTCTGGTCCTCCTCCTTTGAAGCCAGGCTCTAGACCACCTTCTCCTTGGTCTAACACGAAGTCTACGCAGCCTTCGCCTTAAAATCAAAGTGCACAAAATGCACACATACAAAGCAACATACTCCTCAAAGTCAGCCATGTTTATGTTATCTTTGCATTTCCCGCCAATTCCCATCAAAAATTTGATCCTGTAAACAGGGCAGTTCTTTATCAAAGTTTTCCATCAAAAACTTTGACAAAGTTTTTGATGGAAAACTTTGATCGTGTAAACGGGGCTTAACAATAAAAAATAAAAGAGAAAACAAATATCAGACTGACAGGAAATTATATAATTCTTATTACTTTGGTATTTCACCCCCATAAAATAGTTAATACCTTGACAGTAGTGAAAACAGCACGTTGACATCCGAGAAAGGGGCCTCTGGGCATGACTAACTGTATAAATATCTTTGGGGCAATTCCCCCTCCCACCCCCCAAATAATATCAATATAATTATTAAGAATATAAGAATAATTTAACAAGAAAACAAGGCCTTATACTTTACAAAAAAATTGCATAGGGACATTTTCTATTTATGAACGTTACAGTTAACTAAAATTCCAAAAACGTGTCAAGTACAGTACACTCCGGTCAGGTCGGACATATCCCTCCCAAAATGTCCGACAAATTTGAGAGTCAACACCCTCTAACTCCGACTATTTGGTCGGACATCGTGGGTGCATTCAGAGTATTTTGTCGGACGTGAGAGTGGATATTTAAAGATTTTTTTTTACATTTCTCGAGGTGAACATGTCAAACATTTTGTGATCGATGTGTATTTGTAAGCGTACTTTCTTTCCGGTGTGTAGAATGTCCGGGTACGTAAATACCCTAGTGTATTTCTACCTTGCACCATATTCGCGCCAGGAAAGGTAGCTTAAAGGTCAATATATAACTGAAATATTGTTGAAAAGTGACGTTTAAACACCCATAGCCTCATATAAATTATTGCAATAAAATATCGATTAAGTAACGAAATCGATATAAATTATTTTCCAGTATATTTAGTATAAAAGGCTTGTTCTGCACGCTTACTGTGAGATGTATTGCAACCGCCATTTTTTACTACAACCATGTGCGCATGCTCGTGTTTGATGGGAAAGCTATAGCTATATTTAGATATTTTGTGATAATAATTTTATATTGTAAATCGATCCACTCTGTGATTTTTTTCAACAAGATACATTTTTTATAGTATATATTTTATTATAAAATACAACATTGAACTGATTTTCGCTAACACTTCAATCATTGAATATTGATTTTTTTGGATGTTGAATGTTTTTTCCCCAGAATTGCACCCCCTGTTAGTATACTTTTATTGCTTTATCTAAAAAAAAATAACACCAAGAACATCGATGATACGAGTCTTCTTATTCAGAAATAAACCTACAGCAAAATAAAGGTATACTGTAAACAAAATCGTCATTTTTATCTAGATTTATCGTCCGAAAAATACGGTACTCCTCTACTATACTAATTTGGATTAGGTGATAGGAATTAGGTGCCATCATCAAAATAAAGATTAAAAAAATGTATTTTATGATAATGATGGCTGATTAAAATTGTTTGTCATGCATTAGCTGTCAGTTGTAATATACAGGATGTAAACAATATACAGGAAGAGCCCCTACTGTGAAGCCATCTATTTTGAGATGCCATTCAATGAAAATAACAACCTGACCATATTGTTAAATAAGAATAAGAATTAGATAAGAAATTAAAATTTATAGAAGGCAAGGATTTATATAATTAACACATTAAGTCACATTTCATTTATTTAGCTTAGATCAGTTATCAATTAAAAAGACAAAAATGGTTTTAAAAAAAATCTGTTTAATAAGTATTTACCTAAAGAACGATATCATGACGTATAATAATTTCTCACCGTAAATGTATTTATTTTATTAAGATATTTATACACATATGCAAGAAAGAAAAAAATATAAGTAAATTAGAATTATTTACCCAGTATCGTTCGCCCTACATTTGGCAAACACGTAAAAGAGCAAACGCACCCGATATGTAAACCGGCAACTGTCTGCAGCAAGTGAAAGGGCCTTGGCATCGATTATCGCGAGTACATAGGGACATATTAATATTCACTTCTAGTGCACTTAAAACATGGGTACTGCATGTTAATACATTTTATTCATGGATATTATTGTATATATCGCCCGTGACGGTCGTTAGCATATCTATACTTTCCGTACTGTATATCACTCATTTACTTCAGCTTTACTAAGATACGCATGTTTCTTTATGCACGAATTTATTGGTTAGCAGAATTTGGAGACGTTTCCTGTTAACAGTTTAACTATCTGAGAGTGGAGACTCTCACTGACATGGGAGGATTTTGTTGGACAATTTTAAGAGTGACACTCTCTTCAAGTCCGACAAAACTCCGTGTCCGACTTGAGAGTATGATCGTTGATACACTTGGAGGGATCTGTACACTAAATTTGATATATAAGTTTGACACCGCATTACTGATTATTTAAAAACTATACAACTTGCAGTCTTCTAAAAAAAAATTAAAAAATCAATCGAAAACACGATTACAAATCAATTACAGAATTACCAAATCTAATTATGAGGGTTAAATGTTGGACTATATAGGTCGTGTTCTTTATTTAGCTTGCAATTTTGAAACACGATAATTTAATAAAGAGTGAGTGGTGATCATTGTTATTTAACGCCAATGCAGCCATTTTTCAGCTATATCATGGCGAGAACATGTTAATTTTCAATGAGATGATGATGTCGGCTTTGTACTAGACCAATACGCTGGATTGAATTTTTATAGTGCTAGCTCACTGAAACAAGTCCACGGATAGACATGTCGCCCCACTTGGACTCGTTATCCTGATTCTGAGCTAACCAGTCGTTGCTCTTTCTCCTTAATGTTGGGTACTTAGTGGAGAAGCAACAAATACCAAGTTTATAGTCTTTGATTTTGTCCCGACTGGGGCTTGAACCCACGATCTACCGCACTCGAGTATGAGTGATTTTTTTTATCAATTTTACAAAAGATCAATTGTTCTACCGACTCTTAATTCACTTATCTTTGCGTATATATATATATATATATGCTTTACTTATTCCAAGGGACTGAAATGTTTAACTTTGCTCATAATCGAAACATACACTTGTTAAAATTTCTCAATTTATTATTTGTAAATATCAAATATCATTTATACTTTGTTTATTTTTAATACCCTACATATATATAATTATCAGGGAGAACGGACCTGAAACCCGACTAATGCAGGTAAAAAAAAATTCCACATAAAAAACGTCGTCCAACTGGAAATCTCCAAAAATGAAAATAGTTGAAAAATTAGAGAAATTATATTAACTAAAAGGGAAATAAAAAATAACTGATATAAACGCAACAGAAAATAATAATAACAAAAACTGAATGGAAGGTTATAACAAAATAACATAAAACAAACTATTTAATATTTTGATACCTTTTCTTGAAATATCTGTAAAATAAAAGAAATATATGCAGTTTCCCGAAAAAGCACTAAAGGCAATTATACTTAAGCATTAAAAATAAAAAGCAAACATGGTTTTAAATAAACACAGATAATTAATAGCTACAATAATTACACTATGTGATATACTTTAACTCACTTGATCGGGTCATGATCATTCTACCCTATTTTGTCCGCGATTTCGTGCATTACAAAAACCGGTAAAAAAAAACAAAACACGGCGTAATATCCAAACAAACGTCAGGATTAATATAACATTCTTCATTATAACTTGATAGCATATATATATTCATTAAAATAGTCTGTTAAATTTAAAACTCGACCTGGGAGAAATGTGTATTCGGTTTTTATTTTCTGTCAACAGGCCGTCGATACATATACACGTACGCACCTGCAAAAATCAATAATTATATTCTGTTGTCTATACAAATGAAAGGGTTAGCAATTAACTTGTAAAAGAAATTGTTTTGTTAGTGAAAACAGTTGTTAGTACACTATACAGAAATAAAGATAATTAAAGTTTAATGAAATAAAGAAATAAAAATTATAAGATAAAAACTAACTTGTGGTATAACACAAAACAAACGATTTTATATTTTGATACCTTTTCTTGAAATGTCTAAAAAAAAAAAATATACATATTAATATACTGCAGCTAAAATATATAACTTACCTGTGTGCTATATATAGCTCTCGCAATCGATCACTACACAAACATGTAATGTAAATATTGTATTTGTGTATCTGTTATTTATTTGTCATGTATGTGTTGTGTTGTATTTTTATATGTAACTTCTCTATACCATTGTAATGTATGGTTTATTTGAGAATAAAGAGTCTTAGGAAAACATAGAAGGAATTTTTATTTCAACATTCATCATTTAATTCATGAAAATTAAACCGGCTGTTAAACTCGATCTTGGTGAAATGTGTAAATTACGTTTATTATTTTTTGTCAGCCGTGAATATATATATATATTCATTAATACAGACTCGATCTTTGGCGAAATATGTATTCCGTTTTCATTTGTTGCGAATTCGTTTTTTTTTTACTTCTGCCAACGGTAAATACACTATTTCATTTTAAACATATTTTATTCATAAATACACTATAGCTGTCGATACATAACTAAATGAAAACAAACATCCAATTTTTCTCAACTCGATCGCGTATATATATATACGTACCCATCCGTAAAAAATCGATAAATGTACAAACATCTATATATATATATATATATATATATAAACATTATCGATTAAATCCTGCCAAATAAAGTATGAAATTGAACTACGAAGTAATAATTTACCGATACAGGTTATAATCTCTCGATGCATGTATAAATCTCTCGATTTGAATCTAATCTCCATTATTGTGTATTAATCCCTACATTTCACATGGAATCTCCGCTGAAAAGTACGAATAATTAGCACTTCCTGACGGAAATTTATATACAGCCAAGGAAATTAGGATTTTGATGTCCCTAGTGATAGCAGGGTCAATGAATGGCTGTATTAAACTGACTACTAGCTAGGAAGGTAGAATCTGTTGGTTAGATAGACAATACAATAGCAGGGTCAATGAATGGCCGTATTAAACTGACTACTAGCTAGGAAGGTAGAATCTGTTGGTTAGATAGACAATACAATAGCAGGGTCAATGAATGGCCGTATTAAACTGACTACTAGCTAGGATGGTAGAATCTGTTGGTTAGATAGACAATACAATAGCAGGGTCAATGAATACTGGTATTAAACTGACTACTAGCTAGGAAGGTAGAATCTGTTGGTTAGATAGACAATACAATAGCAGGGTCAATGAATGGCCGTATTAAACTGACTACTAGCTAGGATGGTAGAATCTGTTGGTTAGATAGACAATACAATAGCAGGGTCAATGAATACTGGTATTAAACTGACTACTAGCTAGGATGGTAGAATCTGTTGGTTAGATAGACAATACAATAGCAGGGTCAATGAATACTGGTATTAAACTGACTACTAGCTAGGAAGGTAGAATCTGTTGGTTAGATAGACAATACAATAGCAGGGTCAATGAATGGCCGTATTAAACTTACTACTAGCTAGGATGGTAGAATCTGTTGGTTAGATAGACAATACAATAGCAGGGTTAATGAATACTGGTATTAAACTGACTACTAGCTAGGATGGTAGAATCTGTTGGTTAGATAGACAATACAATAGCAGGGTCAATGAATACTAGTATTAAACTGACTACTAGCTAGGAAGGTAGAATCTGTTGGTTAGATAGACAATACAATAGCAGGGTCAATGAATGGCCGTATTAAACTGACTACTAGCTAGGATGGTAGAATCTGTTGGTTAGATAGACAATACAATAGCAGGGTCAATGAATACTGGTATTAAACTGACTACTAGCTAGGATGGTAGAATCTGTTGGTTAGATAGACAATACAATAGCAGGGTCAATGAATACTGGTATTAAACTGACTACTAGCTAGGAAGGTAGAATCTGTTGGTTAGATATACAATACAATAGCAGGGTCAATGAATGGCCGTATTAAACTGACTACTAGCTAGGATGGTAGAATCTGTTGGTTAGATAGACAATACAATAGCAGGGTCAATGAATACTGGTATTAAACTGACTACTAGCTAGGAAGGTAGAATCTGTTGGTTAGATAGACAATACAATAGCAGGGTCAATGAATACTGGTATTAAACTGACTACTAGCTAGGAAGGTAGAATCTGTTGGTTAGATAGACAATACAATAGCAGGGTCAATGAATACTGGTATTAAACTGACTACTAGCTAGGATGGTAGAATCTGTTGGTTAGATAGACAATGCAATAGCAGGGTCAATGAATACTGGTATTAAACTGACTACTAGCTAGGAAGGTAGAATCTGTTGGTTAGATAGACAATACAATAGCAGGGTCAATGAATACTGGTATTAAACTGACTACTAGCTAGGAAGGTAGAATCTGTTGGTTAGATAGACAATACAATAGCAGGGTCAATGAATACTGGTATTAAACTGACTACTAGCTAGGAAGGTAGAATCTGTTGGTTAGATAGACAATACAATAGCAGGGTCAATGAATACTGGTATTAAACTGACTACTAGCTAGGAAGGTAGAATATGTTGGTTAATGACAATTATACTGAGGACAAAAAAAAATCATAACTGATACTTTAAACAGATTTAATATCATTTAGTCATGAGCATCTAAAGAAAGTAATGGTCTTCTTGGGAGACCAGAATAAATAGGTCATCAAATTGTTGGAATATTTTTAGCAAAGTAAACCTGCCTTAAAGAGTGCTAAAATAATTGTCTTTACAGATAGGATTTTTCTACTATTTTATAAAATTAGATTTGTCAGATTTGACCTTTTTTAGCTTTGTTAATGTTGTTATCATAACAACATGGATGGGAAATACCCTTGTTGAGTCACATCACTACATGTATAATTGTATTAGTTTAGATCAATCCTTGTGCCAAGAACAATGGAGGATGTAACCACCTTTGATTTCACTAAGATTGTTTCTATTTACTAATTCAGGAACAAATCCTTGTGCCAAAAACAATGCAGGATGTAGCCATCTGTGTCTAATGATGGCTGAACCATACAAACCAGTATGTGCATGCCCGATGGGTCTCGAACTAAGTGGTAACAGTAAGACATGCATAGTGCCTGAGGCCTTCATAATATACAGTGGACAACAGAATATTAAAAGATTGTCACTTGAAGCCAATCATAGAATTAGACCGATACCTATTCAGGGTATTAAAGAAGCCTTAGCTATTGATTTCGACATTAGTGACACTAGGATTTATTGGACCGATGCGAGTTTAAAGGTAATATATAGCTGATGTTTATTGTTCCAGAGTAATGTCCCTTTAATATGTATTCACAATGTCAAGTTTTTGTGATTAGATTAGTTTCTCTACAAATATACAACCTAGGCTCATCATACTGTGTTCAAGAGCCCGGGTGGCTCAATGAGTTAGGTAGTTGGATTACCTAACAACGGGTACTCTGGCTTCTTCCACCACTAAAACTGGTCACCATGATATTGCTGAAAGTGGCGCTTAACACAAATCAATCAATCAATTAAGTCATAGTATCCGCACTAAGGCAGCGATATTTAACATACAGCGCTGGACCTGGTAGGGTGGGTAACAACAATTGATCAATACAGATACCTCACTGGGGAGATAATGGGTAATTCTAAAATAGATATATACGACATTTGTGATTGGTTTATTTGGTTACACAACGGGGGTTCTGATTGATTGCTATTATAATAGTAGCTATATTTATCACAGGGAAATTGTATATTACACAAAAAATGACTTGACAAAATTTCTTCAGCACTAGCCCGTTGTGCAATTCATAACACAAGATGGGCAGTCTGGCGGTAAGAAATACTAGACCTGGACGTCGTGCTAGTGCTATTTTCAACCCCTGTATACTGGTTTCACAATCACCATACAACCTAGGCTAATCTGGTCCACACATTAGTCATGATAGATATTTGTCAGCCAAACATGTGTCACCTGAACTTCACTTCATTTTCATGGTGTACTGACTTTGTTGATATTATATTTAGTTTTCTTTATATAGTAGTTTTTTTATTAGCTCACATTGTCTTGTGAACTTTTGCCATCACTTGGTGTCTGTGGTCCATTAACTTTTCACAATTTAATTTTCTCCTGTGAAACCCCTTAGCCAAATCAACTGAAATTTGGTAGAAAGCATCTATGGAAGGTCCTCTATTAAGATTGCTCATTTCGCCCCAATCCGTTAGCAAACATAGCCGCCATGGCCCATAGGCAATTCTTGTTTCTGATTGACCGATTTCTAAAAATCTTCTCTTCTGAAACCACTTGGCCAAATGATCCGAGACTTGGTAGGAAGCATCTATGACAGGTCCTCTATAATGGTTGCTCATTTCGTCCCGATTCGTTAATAAACATGGCCGCCACAGGCAATTCTTGTTTCTGATTGGTTGATTTCTAAAAAAATCTTCTCATCTGAAACCGCTTGGCCAAATGATCCGAGACTTGGTAGGAAGCATCTATGACAGGTCCTCTATAATGATTGCTCATTTCGTCCCGATTCGTTAATAAACATGGCCGCCACAGGCAATTCTTGTTTCTGATTGGTCAATTTCTAAAAAAATCTTCTCATCTGAAACCACCTAGCCAAATGAAGCGAAACTTGTTAGGATGTAAAAATTTAAGGTCTTCTATAAAGATTTCTCATTTCACCCCGATCCGTAAGCAAACATGGCCACCACAGGCAATTCTTTGGTTGATTACTAAAAAATCTTCTCCTCTGAAACCGCTTGGCCAAATGAAGTGAAACTTGATATGAAGCATCTTTTAAGGTCCTCTATAAAGATTGCTCAATTCATCTCGATCCATTAAAAAACATGGCTGCCACAGGCAATTCTTGTTTCTGATTGGTCGTTTTAAAATAATCCACATCTGAAACAGCATGGCCGAATGAACCCAAACTTGGTAGAAAGCATTTACTGAAGGTCCTCTATAGAGATTGCTAATTTTTTCCCGATCCGTTTACAAACATGGCCAACACAGGCAATTCTTGTTTCTGATTGGTTGATTTCTTTAAAAAAAATTCCTCTGAAACCGAGTAACCAAATGAACAGAAATTTGGTAGGAAGCACCTATGGAAGGTTCTGTATAAAGTTTCCTCAAAGCAGAATGAAAGGTGAGCGACACAGGCTCAGCCCACTGAGCCTCTAGTATCCATTGTCAAACAACCTAGACTCACCATTTTTAGCTCACCTGACCCTTTGGGTCAGGTGGGTCAGGTGAGCTATTGCCATCACTTGGCATCCGTCGTCGTCGTACGTCGTAAACTTTTTCAAAAATCTTCTCCTCTGAAAGTACCAGATCAATGGAAACCAAACTTGATCTGAATCATCACTAGGGTGTCTAGTTTCAAATTTGTGTCCGGTGATACCATGCACCAACCAACATGGCCGCTGTTACTAAAAATAGAACATATGGTAAAATTGCTGGTTTTGGGTAATAACTCAAAAACTGTTAATAATATCAAAAATCTGACATGGGGTAAAAATGATCAGCACAGCAAGATCTACCTACCCTGCAATTTTGAAGTAAATCTGATTACCCATCTTGGAGTTATTGCCCTTTTTTCGTCAAATTTGTAAAATTTTAATACTTTTCGTCTTATGTTTCATAAACTATAAGAGATAAAGGTTAAGTTTAAATTGCAAAAAATTGACGCATGTCAAGATCTACCTACCCCGCAATTTTGAAGTAAATCCCATTACCCATTTTGGAGTTATTGCCCTTTTTTCATCAAATTGTTCTAAACGTTAAAACTTTCATCTTATATCTCAAAAACTATTAGAGATAGAGGGAAAGTTTAAACTGCAAAAATGTTCAGCATTTCAAGATCTACAAAAAAAATCCCACAGTTGAAAATGTGCAGCAACTGTGTGAAGAGTTATTCCTCTTGAAATGCATTTTTTTGTTGACTCACTGCTTTTGGTTACTCAAATAATCAAAGGGAAGCAACTCTATTACAAAATGTGAAGTAGCAAAAGCTAAATTTTGAGAATCATTGACATATATGGTTTTTTTTAACAGCAATTTTGATAACTTACATTAAAGGGGGAACCCCTGGCCAAATTTTTTTGGAGAAGGGGTCTGCAATGACGAGGGCTACATTTGTTATTTTTTTTACCAAAGTTATCAAGTTTTATTGACTGATGTTGTTATTATACCCAGGTGAGCTATACAGACTCCTGAGAGCCTCTAGTTGGTCAACACATTGTTGATGGAGGGTCAGTGTTTATCTGTTGTCATACAACCTAGACTCATCTTTATGTGTGATCTGTACCTTTTTTTTAGACAATAAATTGTGCCTTTTATCTATTTTTAGACAATAAATCGTTCCTTTATGAATGATCTCGGTTTTTTTTTAAACAATAAATAGTGCTTTTATGAATGATCTATATCTATTTTTAGACAATAAATCGTGCCTTTTATCTATTTTTAGACAATAAATCGTTCCTTTATGAATGATCTCTGTTTTTTTTAGACAATAAATAGTGCTTTTATGAATGATCTATATCTATTTTTAGACAATAAATCGTGCCTTTATGAATGGTAGTAATGTAGAGACGATCATTAGGTATGGATTGGAATACCCTGAAGGAATGGCTGTAGACTGGGTGTCTAAGAACATTTATTGGGTAGATACGGGGTCTAAGAGGATAGAAGTAGCCAGGACAGATGGGTCAGCTCGTAGGGTCATTGTATGGAAAGATTTACAACAACCAAGGGCACTAGCTATTGACCCAGCTAATGGGTAAATACAACTTTTTATTTTGTGTTTAGCTATTGACCAGCTAATGGGTAAATACAACTTTTTATCTTGTGTTTAACTATTGACCCAGCTAATGGGTAAATATAACTTTTTATCTTGTGTTTAACTATTGACCCAGCTAATGAGTAAATATAACTTTTTATCTTGTGTTTAACTATTGACCCAGCTAATGAGTAAATACAACTTTTTATCTTGTGTTTAACTATCGATCTAGCTAATGGGTAAATACAACTTTTTATCTTGTGTTTAACTATTGACCTAGTTAATTGGTAAATACAACTTTTTATCTTATGTTTAAATATTGACCCAGCTAATGGATAAATACAACTTTTTATCTTGTGTTTAACTATTGACCAGCTAATGGGTATATACAACTTTTTATCTTGTGTTTAACTATTGACCCAGCTAATGGGTAAATACAACTTTTTATTTTGTGTTTAACTATTGACCCAGCTAATGGATAAATACAACTTTTTATCTTGTGTTTAAATATTGACCTAGCTAAAGGGTAAATGCAACTTTTTATCTTGTGTTTAACTATTGGCCCAGCTAATGGGTAAATACAACTTTTTATCTTGTGTTTAACTATTCACCAGCTAATGGGTAAATACAACTTTTTATCTTGTGTTTAACTATTGACCCAGCTAGTGGGTAAATACAACTTTTTATCTTGTGTTTAACTATTGACCCAGCTAATGAGTAAATATAACTTTTTATCTTGTGTTTAACTATTGACCCAGCTAATGAGTAAATACAACTTTTTATCTTGTGTTTAACTATCGATCTAGCTAATGGGTAAATACAACTTTTTATCTTGTGTTTAACTATTGACCTAGTTAATGGGTAAATACAACTTTTTATCTTATGTTTAACTATTGACCCAGCTAATGGATAAATACAACTTTTTATCTTGTGTTTAACTATTGACCAGCTAATGGGTATATACAACTTTTTATCTTGTGTTTAACTATTAACCCAGCTAATGGGTAAATACAACTTTTTATTTTGTGTTTAACTGTTGACCCAGCTAATGGATAAATACAACTTTTTATCTTGTGTTTAAATATTGACCTAGCTAAAGGGTAAATGCAACTTTTTATCTTGTGTTTAACTATTGGCTCAGCTAATGGGTAAATACAACTTTTTATCTTGTGTTTAACTATTCACCAGCTAATGGGTAAATACAACTTTTTATCTTGTGTTTAACTATTAACCAGCTAATGGATAAATGCAACTTTTTATCTTGTGTTTAACTATTGGCCCAGCTAAAGGGTAAATACAACTTTTTATCTTGTGTTTTACTATTGACCAGCTAATGGGTAAATACAACTTTTTATCTTGTGTTTAACTATTGACCCAGCTAATGGGTAAATATAACTTTTAATTAGTTCACCTGGACCAAAGTTCCAGGTGAACTATTGCCATCACTTGGCGTCCGTCGTCTGTAAACTTTTCACATTTCAAGCCTCTTCTCCGAAACCAATGGGCCAATTGAAACCAAACTTAGCAGGAATGTTCCTTGGATGGTCCTCTACAAAGTGACTGTTTTTCGTTCCAGTCGGATATTCAACATGGCTGCCAGGGCCAATAATATGCTCTGATTGGCTGAAATTTCAAAGATCTTCTTCTCTGAAACTAATGAACTGACTGAACCCAAACTGTAAATGAATGATCATTGGAATGTCCTTTACCAAGTTACTGTTTTTTATGCCGATCGGAAATCCAAGATGGCCGCCACCGCAGGACATAGATTAACATTGGACCCTATGGGAAAATGTTCAAATGCCTTCTTCTCAGAAACTACAAATATGATTAAAGCCAAACTGTACATGAATGTTCATTGGATGGTCCTCTACAATCGTAAGGTTTTTTGTTCTGATATGAAATTCAAAATGGCGGCTACGGCAGGACTTAGTTTAACATTAGACCCTATGGGAAAAATGTTTCAAAACGCTTCTTCTCTGAAACCACTAGGACAGTTGAAACCAAACGGCCCAGGAATGATCATTGGAAGGTCCTCTACAAATTTTATATTTTTTATGCCGATCGGAAATCCAAGATGGCCGCCACCGCAATACATAGATTAACATTGGACCCTATGGGAAAATGTTCAAATGCCTTCTTTTCAGAAACTACAAATATGATTAAAGCCAAACAGTACATGAATGTTCATTGGATGGTCCTCTACAAACTTTGCGTTTTTTGTTCCGATATGAAATTCAAAATGGTGGCTACGGCAGGACTTAGTTTAACATTGGACCCTATGGGAAAAATGTTTCAAAACGCTTTCTTCTCTGAAACCACTAGGACAGTTGAAACCAAACTGCCCAGGAATGATCATTGGAAGGTTCTCTACAAATTTTATATTTTTTATGCCGATCGGAAATCCAAGATGGCCGCCACCGCAATACATAGATTAACATTGGACCCTATGGGAAAATGTTCAAATGCCTTCTTCTCAGAAACTACAAATATGATTAAAGCCAAACTGTACATGAATGTTCATTGGATGGTCCTCTACAAACTTTACGTTTTTTGTTCCGATATGAAATTCAAAATGGTGGCTACGGCAGGACTTAGTTTAACATTAGACCCTATGGGAAAAATGTTTCAAAACGCTTCTTCTCTGAAACCACTTGGATAATTGAAACCAAACTGCCCAGGAATGATCATTGGAAGGTCCTCTACAGAGTGTGTGTTTTTTATGCCGATCGGAAATCCAAGATGGCCACCACGCAATACATAGATTAACATTGAACCCTATGGGAAAATGTTCAAATGCCTTCTTCTCAGAAACTACAAATATGATTAAAGCCAAACTGTACATGAATGTTCATTGGATGGTCCTCTACAAACTATACGTTTTTTGTTCTGATATGAAATTCAAAATGGCGGCTACGGCAGGACTTAGTTTAACATTGGACCCTATGGGGAAAATGTTTCAAAACGCTTCTTCTCTGAAACCACTTGGACAATTGAAACCAAACTGCCCAGGAATGATCATTGGAAGGTCCTCTACAAAGTTTATGTTTTTTTATGCCGAATGAAAATTCAAGATGGCCGCCACCGCAGGATATAGATTAACATTGGACCCTATGGGAAAATGTTCAAATGCCTTCTTCTCAGAAACTACAAATATGATTAAAGCCAAACTGTACATGAATGTTCATTGGATGGTCCTCTTCAAACTTTGCGTTTTTTGTTCCGATATGAAATTCAAAATGGCGGCTACGGCAGGACTTAGTTTAACATTGGACCCTATGGGAAAAATGTTTCAAAACGCTTCTTCTCTGAAACCACTTGGACAATTGAAACCAAACTGCCCAGGAATGATCATTGGAAGGTCCTCTACAAAGTTTATGTTTTTTTATGCCGATTGAAAATTCAAGATGGCTGCCACCGCAGGATATAGATTAACATTGGACCCTATGGGAAAATGTTCAAATGCCTTCTTCTCAGAAACTACAAATATGATTAAAGCCAAACTGTACATGAATGTTCATTGGATGGTCCTCTTCAAACTTTGCGTTTTTTGTTCCGATATGAAATTCAAAATGGCGGCTACGGCAGGACTTAGTTTAACATTGGACCCTATGGGAAAAATGTTTCAAAACGCTTCTTCTCTGAAACCACTTGGATAATTGAAACCAAAATGCCCAGGAATGATCATTGGATGGTCCTCTACAAAGTGTTGGTTTTTTATGCCGATTGGAAATCCAAGATGGCCACGACCGCAATACATAGATTAACATTGGACCCTATGGGAGAATGTTCAAATGCCTTCTTCTCAGAAACTACAAATATGATTAAAGCCAAACTGTACATGAATGTTCATTGGATGGTCCTCTACAAATTTTACGTTTTTTGTTCTGATATGAAATTCAAAATGGCGGCTACGGCAGGACTTAGTTTAACATTGGACCCTATGGGAAAAATGTTTCAAAACACTTCTTCTCTGAAACCACTTGGACAATTGAAACCAAACTGCCCAGGAATGATCATTGGAAGGTCCTCTACAAAGTGTTGGTTTTTTATGCCGATCGGAAATCCAAGATGGCCACGACCGCAGGACATAGATTAACATTGGACCCTATGGGAGAATGTTCAAATGCCTTCTTCTCAGAAACTACAAATATGATTAAAGCCAAACTGTACATGAATGTTCATTGGATGGTCCTCTACAAATTTTACGTTTTTTGTTCCGATATGAAATTCAAAATGGCGGCTACGGCAGGACTTAGTTTAACATTAGACCCTATGGGAAAAATGTTTCAAAACACTTCTTCTCTGAAACCACTTGGACAATTGAAACCAAACTGCCCAGGAATGATCATTGGAAGGTCCTCTACAAAGTTTATGTTTTTTTATGCCGATTGAAAATTCAAGATGGCTGCCACCGCAGGATATAGATTAACATTGGACCCTATGGGAAAATGTTCAAATGCCTTCTTCTCAGAAACTACAAATATGATTAAAGCCAAACTGTACATGAATGTTCATTGGATGGTCCTCTTCAAACTTTGCGTTTTTTGTTCCGATATGAAATTCAAAATGGCGGCTACGGCAGGACTTAGTTTAACATTGGACCCTATGGGAAAAATGTTTCAAAACGCTTCTTCTCTGAAACCACTTGGATAATTGAAACCAAAATGCCCAGGAATGATCATTGGATGGTCCTCTACAAAGTGTTGGTTTTTTATGCCGATTGGAAATCCAAGATGGCCACGACCGCAATACATAGATTAACATTGGACCCTATGGGAGAATGTTCAAATGCCTTCTTCTCAGAAACTACAAATATGATTAAAGCCAAACTGTACATGAATGTTCATTGGATGGTCCTCTACAAATTTTACGTTTTTTGTTCTGATATGAAATTCAAAATGGCGGCTACGGCAGGACTTAGTTTAACATTGGACCCTATGGGAAAAATGTTTCAAAACACTTCTTCTCTGAAACCACTTGGACAATTGAAACCAAACTGCCCAGGAATGATCATTGGAAGGTCCTCTACAAAGTTTATGTTTTTTTATGCCGATTGAAAATTCAAGATGGCTGCCACCGCAGGATATAGATTAACATTGGACCCTATGGGAAAATGTTCAAATGCCTTCTTCTCAGAAACTACAAATATGATTAAAGCCAAACTGTACATGAATGTTCATTGGATGGTCCTCTTCAAACTTTGCGTTTTTTGTTCCGATATGAAATTCAAAATGGCGGCTACGGCAGGACTTAGTTTAACATTGGACCCTATGGGAAAAATGTTTCAAAACGCTTCTTCTCTGAAACCACTTGGATAATTGAAACCAAAATGCCCAGGAATGATCATTGGATGGTCCTCTACAAAGTGTTGGTTTTTTATGCCGATTGGAAATCCAAGATGGCCACGACCGCAATACATAGATTAACATTGGACCCTATGGGAGAATGTTCAAATGCCTTCTTCTCAGAAACTACAAATATGATTAAAGCCAAACTGTACATGAATGTTCATTGGATGGTCCTCTACAAATTTTACGTTTTTTGTTCTGATATGAAATTCAAAATGGCGGCTACGGCAGGACTTAGTTTAACATTGGACCCTATGGGAAAAATGTTTCAAAACACTTCTTCTCTGAAACCACTTGGACAATTGAAACCAAACTGCCCAGGAATGATCATTGGAAGGTCCTCTACAAAGTGTTGGTTTTTTATGCCGATCGGAAATCCAAGATGGCCACGACCGCAGGACATAGATTAACATTGGACCCTATGGGAGAATGTTCAAATGCCTTCTTCTCAGAAACTACAAATATGATTAAAGCCAAACTGTACATGAATGTTCATTGGATGGTCCTCTACAAATTTTACGTTTTTTGTTCCGATATGAAATTCAAAATGGCGGCTACGGCAGGACTTAGTTTAACATTAGACCCTATGGGAAAAATGTTTCAAAACACTTCTTCTCTGAAACCACTTGGACAATTGAAACCAAACTGCCCAGGAATGATCATTGGAAGGTCCTCTACAAAGTTTATGTTTTTTTATGCCGATTGAAAATTCAAGATGGCTGCCACCGCAGGATATAGATTAACATTGGACCCTATGGGAAAATGTTCAAATGCCTTCTTCTCAGAAACTACAAATATGATTAAAGCCAAACTGTACATGAATGTTCATTGGATGGTCCTCTTCAAACTTTGCGTTTTTTGTTCCGATATGAAATTCAAAATGGCGGCTACGGCAGGACTTAGTTTAACATTGGACCCTATGGGAAAAATGTTTCAAAACGCTTCTTCTCTGAAACCACTTGGATAATTGAAACCAAAATGCCCAGGAATGATCATTGGATGGTCCTCTACAAAGTGTTGGTTTTTTATGCCGATTGGAAATCCAAGATGGCCACGACCGCAATACATAGATTAACATTGGACCCTATGGGAGAATGTTCAAATGCCTTCTTCTCAGAAACTACAAATATGATTAAAGCCAAACTGTACATGAATGTTCATTGGATGGTCCTCTACAAATTTTACGTTTTTTGTTCTGATATGAAATTCAAAATGGCGGCTACGGCAGGACTTAGTTTAACATTGGACCCTATGGGAAAAATGTTTCAAAACACTTCTTCTCTGAAACCACTTGGACAATTGAAACCAAACTGCCCAGGAATGATCATTGGAAGGTCCTCTACAAAGTGTTGGTTTTTTATGCCGATCGGAAATCCAAGATGGCCACGACCGCAGGACATAGATTAACATTGGACCCTATGGGAGAATGTTCAAATGCCTTCTTCTCAGAAACTACAAATATGATTAAAGCCAAACTGTACATGAATGTTCATTGGATGGTCCTCTACAAATTTTACGTTTTTTGTTCCGATATGAAATTCAAAATGGCGGCTACGGCAGGACTTAGTTTAACATTAGACCCTATGGGAAAAATGTTTCAAAACACTTCTTCTCTGAAACCACTTGGACAATTGAAACCAAACTGCCCAGGAATGATCATTGGAAGGTCCTCTGTTTTTTATGCCGATCGGAAATCCAATATGGCTGCCACCACAGGTCATAGTATTAACACAGGACCATATGGGGAAAATACAGAAATATATTCTTCTCTGAAGCTATTGCACTGATTGAACCTAAACTGTGCATCAATCATTGGAAGGTCCTTTACAAACTTTGTGTTTTTTATGTTGATCGTAATTCCAAGATGACTACCACTGCAGGACATAGTTTTTACATAGGACCAATTGGTTCTTTTTATAACCAGGTGAACGATACAGGCTCTTGAGAGCCTCTGGTCTTGTGTTTAACTATTGACCAGCTAATGGGTAAATACAACTTTTTATCTTGTGCTTTACTATTGACCAGCTAATGGGTAAATACAACTTTTTATCTTGTGTTTAACTATTGACCCAGCTAATGGGTAAATACAACTTTTTATCTTGTGTTTAATTATTGACCCAGCTAATGGGTAAATACAACTTTTTATCTTGTGTTTAACTATTGACCAGCTAAAGGGTAAATACAACTTTTTATCTTGTGTTTAACTATTGACCCAGCTAATGGGTAAATACAACTTTTTATCTTGTGTTTAACTATTGACCCAGCTAATGGGTAAATACAACTTTTTATCTTGTGTTTTACTATTGACCAGCTAATGGGTAAATACAACTTTTTATCTTGTGTTTCACTATTGACCAGTTAATGGGTAAATACAACTTTTTATCTTGTGTTTAACTATTGACCAGCTAATGGATAAATACAACTTTTTATCTTGTATTTAACTATTGACCCAGCTAATGGGTAAATACAACTTTTTATCTTGTGTTTAATTATTGACCCAGCTAATGGGTAAATACAACTTTTTATCTTGTGTTTAACTATTGACCAGCTAATGGATAAATACAACTTTTTATCTTGTGTTTAACTATTGACCAGCTAAAGGGTAAATACAACTTTTTATCTTGTGTTTAACTATTGACCCAGCTAATGGATAAATACAACTTTTTATCTTGTGTTTAACTATTGACGAGCTAATGGGTAAATACAACTTTTTATCTTGTGTTTAACTATTGACCAGCTAATGGGTAAATACAACTTTTTATCTTGTGTTTAACAAACAAATAAAGATGTCAGATAAATGACAGCTATAAAACTAGTCAACTTTTTCTTCTACTACTATCACATGCTTATCTCTTTTGAAATAAATCTAAATCACTTCCTGTTTACAGAAAATATCAAAATTAGGCAAACAAAGGATTATTGTATAATTTTCTTATTTTATATATAATATAGGCATCAATGAATTAATGGGCTATTTCTGCAGGATAAACACAATATTAATGCAGTGTCTTAAAAAAAAAGTTTATGTGTATTAAACACAAATCCGAGGTGGTATATATTATGTTTGGTTGTTAACTATTCAATTTTGATATCTGACAATACACTATAGTGAGGATATGGTGAACTAAAGTGATTTATTTTATATATTTTATGTTCTGCAGCCATATGTATTGGACTGATTGGTCTGAACCTTCTCGACTAGAAAGGGCTTCTTTAGATGGAACAGATAGAAAGATTGTGATACAAGGCATCGGTAAAGTCCATGCTATTACGTTGGATTTTGTCGAAAAGAAGATCTACTGGGCCAGCATAGACAGAGAAATGATAGAATCTGCCTATATAAACGGTATAGAATAACAATAGAATCTACTTATATAAACAGTATACAATAGAATCTACCTATATAAACAGTATACAATAACAATAGAATCTGCCTGTATAAACAGTATACAATAACAATAGAATCTACCTATATAAACAGTATACAATAGAATCTACCTATATAGACAGTATACAATAACAATAGAATCTACCTATGTAAACAGTATACAATAGAATCTACCTATATAAACAGTATACAATAGAATCTACCTATATAAACAGTATACAATAACAATAGAATCTACCTATATAGACAGTATACAATAACAATAGAATCTACCTATATAAACAGTATACAATAGAATCTACCTATATAGACAGTATACAATAGAATCTACCTATATAAACAGTATACAATAACAATAGAATCTGCCTGTATAAACAGTATACAATAACAATAGAATCTACCTATATAAACAGTATACAATAGAATCTACCTATATAGACAGTATACAATAACAATAGAATCTACCTATATAAACAGTATACAATAGAATCTACCTATATAAACAGTCTACAATAGAATCTACCTATATAAACAGTATACAATAACAATAGAATCTACCTATATAGACAGTATACAATAACAATAGAATCTACCTATATAAACAGTATACAATAGAATCTACCTATATAAACAGTATACAATAGAATCTACCTATATAGACAGTATACAATAGAATCTACCTATATAGACAGTATACAATAGAATCTACCTATATAGACAGTATACAATAACAATAGAATCTACCTATATAGACAGTATACAATAACAATAGAATCTACCTATATAAACAGTATACAATAGAATCTACCTATATAAACAGTATACAATAACAATAGAATCTACCTATATAGACAGTATACAATAACAATAGAATCTACCTATATAAGCAGTATACAATAGAATCTACCTATATAAACAGTATACAATAGAATCTACCTATATAGACAGTATACAATAACAATAGAATCTACCTATATAAGCAGTATACAATAGAATCTACCTATATAAACAGTATACAATACAATCTACCTATATAGACAGTATACAATAGAATCTACCTATATAAACAGTATACAATAACAATAGAATCTACCTATATATACAGTATACAATAGAATCTACCTATATAAACAGTATACAATAACAATAGAATCTACCTATATAGACAGTATACAATAACAATAGAATCTACCTATATAGACAGTATACAATAACAATAGAATCTACCTATATAGACAGTATACAATAGAATCTACCTATATAAACAGTATACAATAGAATCTACCTATATAGACAGTATACAATAGAATCTACCTATATAGACAGTATACAATAGAATCTACCTATATAGACAGTATACAATAACAATAGAATCTACCTATATAGACAGTATACAATAACAATAGAATCTACCTATATAAACAGTATACAATAGAATCTACCTATATAAACAGTATACAATAACAATAGAATCTACCTATATAGACAGTATACAATAACAATAAAATCTACCTATATAAGCAGTATACAATAGAATCTACCTATATAAACAGTATACAATAGAACCTACCTATATAGACAGTATACAATAACAATAGAATCTACCTATATAGACAGTATACAATAACAATAGAATCTACCTATATAGACAGTATACAATAGAATCTACCTATATAAACAGTATACAATAGAATCTACCTATATAGACAGTATACAATAGAATCTACCTATATAGACAGTATACAATAGAATCTACCTATATAGACAGTATACAATAACAATAGAATCTACCTATATAAACAGTATACAATAACAATAGAATCTACCTATATAGACAGTATACAATAACAATAGAATCTACCTATATAAACAGTATACAATAGAATCTACCTATATAGACAGTATACAATAACAATAGAATCTACCTATATAGACAGTATACAATAACAATAGAATCTACCTATATAGACAGTATGCAATAACAATAGAATCTACCTATATAGACAGTATACAATAACAATAGAATCTACCTATATAAACAGTATACAATAGAATCTACCTATATAGACAGTATACAATAGAATTTACCTATATAAACAGTATACAATAACAATAGAATCTACCTATATAGACAGTATACAATAACAATAGAATCTACCTATATAGACAGTATACAATAGAATCTACCTATATAAACAGTATACAATAGAATCTACCTATATAGACAGTATACAATAGAATCTACCTATATAGACAGTATACAATAACAATAGAATCTACCTATATAGACAGTATACAATAACAATAGAATCTACCTATATAAACAGTATACAATAGAATCTACCTATATAAACAGTATACAATAACAATAGAATCTACCTATATAGACAGTATACAATAACAATAGAATCTACCTATATAAGCAGTATACAATAGAATCTACCTATATAAACAGTATACAATAGAATCTACCTATATAGACAGTATACAATAACAATAGAATCTACCTATATAAGCAGTATACAATAGAATCTACCTAAATAAACAGTATACAATACAATCTACCTATATAGACAGTATACAATAGAATCTACCTATATAAACAGTATACAATAACAATAGAATCTACCTATATATACAGTATACAATAGAATCTACCTATATAAACAGTATACAATAACAATAGAATCTACCTATATAGACAGTATACAATAACAATAGAATCTACCTATATAGACAGTATACAATAACAATAGAATCTACCTATATAGACAGTATACAATAACAATAGAATCTACCTATATAAACAGTATACAATAGAATCTACCTATATAAACAGTATACAATAACAATAGAATCTACCTATATAGACAGTATACAATAACAATAAAATCTACCTATATAAGCAGTATACAATAGAATCTACCTATATAAACAGTATACAATAGAACCTACCTATATAGACAGTATACAATAACAATAGAATCTACCTATATAGACAGTATACAATAACAATAGAATCTACCTATATAGACAGTATACAATAGAATCTACCTATATAAACAGTATACAATAGAATCTACCTATATAGACAGTATACAATAGAATCTACCTATATAGACAGTATACAATAGAATCTACCTATATAGACAGTATACAATAACAATAGAATCTACCTATATAAACAGTATACAATAACAATAGAATCTACCTATATAGACAGTATACAATAACAATAGAATCTACCTATATAAACAGTATACAATAGAATCTACCTATATAGACAGTATACAATAACAATAGAATCTACCTATATAGACAGTATACAATAACAATAGAATCTACCTATATAGACAGTATGCAATAACAATAGAATCTACCTATATAGACAGTATACAATAACAATAGAATCTACCTATATAAACAGTATACAATAGAATCTACCTATATAGACAGTATACAATAGAATTTACCTATATATACAGTATACAATAACAATAGAATCTACCTATATAGACAGTATACAATAACAATAGAATCTACCTATATAGACAGTATACAATAGAATCTACCTATATAAACAGTATACAATAGAATCTACCTATATAGACAGTATACAATAGAATCTACCTATATAGACAGTATACAATAACAATAGAATCTACCTATATAGACAGTATACAATAACAATAGAATCTACCTATATAAACAGTATACAATAGAATCTACCTATATAAACAGTATACAATAACAATAGAATCTACCTATATAGACAGTATACAATAACAATAGAATCTACCTATATAGGCAGTATACAATAGAATCTACCTATATAAACAGTATACAATAGAATCTACCTATATAGACAGTATACAATAACAATAGAATCTACCTATATAAGCAGTATACAATAGAATCTACCTAAATAAACAGTATACAATACAATCTACCTATATAGACAGTATACAATAGAATCTACCTATATAAACAGTATACAATAACAATAGAATCTACCTATATATACAGTATACAATAGAATCTACCTATATAAACAGTATACAATAACAATAGAATCTACCTATATAGACAGTATACAATAACAATAGAATCTACCTATATAGACAGTATACAATAACAATAGAATCTACCTATATAGACAGTATACAATAGAATCTACCTATATAAACAGTATACAATAGAATCTACCTATATAGACAGTATACAATAGAATCTACCTATATAGACAGTATACAATAGAATCTACCTATATAGACAGTATACAATAACAATAGAATCTACCTATATAGACAGTATACAATAACAATAGAATCTACCTATATAAACAGTATACAATAGAATCTACCTATATAAACAGTATACAATAACAATAGAATCTACCTATATAGACAGTATACAATAACAATAGAATCTACCTATATAAGCAGTATACAATAGAATCTACCTATATAAACAGTATACAATAGAACCTACCTATATAGACAGTATACAATAACAATAGAATCTACCTATATAGACAGTATACAATAACAATAGAATCTACCTATATAGACAGTATACAATAGAATCTACCTATATAAACAGTATACAATAGAATCTACCTATATAGACAGTATACAATAGAATCTACCTATATAGACAGTATACAATAGAATCTACCTATATAGACAGTATACAATAACAATAGAATCTACCTATATAGACAGTATACAATAACAATAGAATCTACCTATATAAACAGTATACAATAGAATCTACCTATATAAACAGTATACAATAGAATCTACCTATATAGACAGTATACAATAACAATAGAATCTACCTATATAGACAGTATACAATAACAATAGAATCTACCTATATAAGCAGTATACAATAACAATAGAATCTACCTATATAAGCAGTATACAATAACAATAGAATCTACCTATATAAGCTAACCATTACACCACGTAAGCTAACCATTACACCACGTATGCTAACCATTACACCACGTAAGTGGTTCTGTTTCTTTGACCATTGGATGACTGTTCTTTATCAGTCTTGATTATTTTTATTCACTAGGTACAAATCGTAGGCAGATTGTGACACAGAAGGTTCCTAAGCCAATGGGGTTGACTCTTTACAATGACTTTATATTCTGGGCTGATTGGAAACAGCAGACAGTTGAACGAGCTAATAAGTCTAATGGAAACAACAGGACAACCTTGAGGGACAGTATGGGCGTGGTTATGGATATTTTGGTGTATCATTCTTCTAGACAAGCAGGTAAGTGTTACTAGCGGTGGGTGATGCTTTAGGTGGGTATGGAGGACAAATACTGAGGGACAGTATGGGCATGGTTATGGATATTTTGGTATATCATTCTTCTAGACAAGCAGGTAAGTGTTACTAGGGGTGGGTGATGCTTTAGGTGGGTATGGAGGACAAATACTGAGGGACAGTATGGGCATGGTTATGGATATTTTGGTATATCATTCTTCTAGACAAGCAGGTAAGTGTTACTAGGGGTGGGTGATGCGTTAGGTGGGTATGGAGGACAAATACTGAGGGACAGTATGGGCATGGTTATGGATATTTTGGTATATCATTCTTCTAGACAAGCAGGTAAGTGTTACTAGGGGTGGGTGATGCGTTAGGTGGGTATGGAGGACAAATACTGAGGGACAGCATGGGCATGGTTATGGATATTTTGGTATATCATTCTTCTAGACAAGCAGGAAATAAGTGATTAGCGATGTTTTTTTTAAAACGAGAGGACGTTTCTCAGTCATCTCATCGATGAGAAATTACTGAGAAAAGTCCTCGAGTTTAAAAAAAACATCTTTAATTATTTTATCGCTATGATAACATGTTTATCAAGGCTTTGGTAATGTGACGTCATGATAACGTCATATCAGAAAACAGCGATATTACTACATGCGTCCTTAACAACACTTAGCGATAATTGGAATCTTCTCAGTGCTTAGGGCTGTTCCAGAATTAAATGTGTGGGAGGGTCGGGCGGCAGCTTCATTTTCTTTACATGGATGGTTGGTTTTTTGATAAGTAAAATTTTGTGGGTGGTAGGGGACATCAAAATAAAATTTCATGCCTGGTTGGTAAATTAAAACCTACACAATTAATTTGTGTGGTTCTTCCTCAGTTTTAAGACAATTTCTGCTGCTTTTACACTGTGCTTTTTTTTGTTATTGAATTATCTCCCCTGTCACCGGAAACGGAAATCGATTTACCTCCCCTTCGTCGTGGAGCCATGTGAGTGATCAGGCGACCGAGAATCAACATAGCAAGGTAAATAAAAGAAGGATAACGTTTACATCATTGGATTTTCGAAGCATTTGAAGGGAAAGATTGATGCCCTTTGTGGGCTTCTTAAATTGACAATAAAATATTATACACCTATTTACTGGCTATGAGGACAATAAACTTGCTATTGTCCGAATAGCCAGTAAATAAGTGTTTTATTATACCAAAGATAATCTAGGAAATCTGAGAAAATATGGCTATTAAAAAGACACAAATAGAAGTTCTTAATAGTAATATTAAGAAAAAATATCAACAATAAAAGCTTCAGCAGATGCCATTTTATCGTCTGGTAAACAAATAATCGTATCTCTCAGGCATGTAGGTGCATGTACGTTAAAACACAGAAGATCCGAACCATAAAAGCACGGGAAAACGTATGCTGTTTGAACTGAACTAGTTCCCTAGGGATAATCGAGACTATTTTCCTAGCGATAATAGTCATGATCAGTCATCAAAACTATTTAAACAAAATCAGCAATTGGATTTTTATGTGCAAAATAGTAAATTTATCTGCATTTAATTTTATATAGAAAATATATACTGAGGTATAATAAATTCTAATATCCCACAAAACAAAGATGCAGAGTTGTAATTGACAACAAGAAGACATATACTATAAACCAAAAACGTGATTGAAAAATTGTGATTTTTGAAATTGAATTTTATGGGTGGTGGTTTTTAGGTTACAATTTTTTTTTATTGGTGATGGGGGTCTTTCACAATTTTTTTTTTGGTGGGTGGTGAGGGTGAAAAATATGTGCCTCCCGACCCCCCCCCCCCCCCCCCCCCCCCACACATTTAATTCTGGAACAGCCCTTACATGATATGAAACATATTGGTTTTAAACATCAAAGGGAAAGTAAACAAAATAGCGATAATTGTTACTAAGGATATGTGAGGCTTTAGGTGGGTATGGAGGACAAATAATGAGGGACAGCATGGGTGTGGTAACATTTAATGTGGTGTATCATTTTTCTAGATGCTGAGATAAAGGTTACTATAAAGGGCCAGTATTTGGAGGGTTGTTTTAAGGTTAATATAAAAGACCAGTATTTGGAGGGTTGTTTTAAGGTTAATATAAAAGACCAGTATTTGGAGGGTTGTTTTAAGGTTAATATAAAGGGCCAGTATTTGGAGGGTTGTTTTAATATTTTACTGCTAGATGTGAAGTGTTGAACTTGTTCTCGTCCTGAAATATTTTACTGCTAGATGTGAAGTGTTGAACTTGTTCTTCTCCTGAAATATTTTACTGCTAGATGATGAAGTGTTGAACTTGTTCTTCTCCTGAAATATTTTACTGCTAGATGTGAAGTGTTGAACTTGTTCTTCTCCTGAAATATTTTACTGCTAGATGTGAAGTGTTGAACTTGTTCTTCTCCTGAAATATTTTACTGCTAGATGTGAAGTGTTGAACTTGTTCTTCTCCTGAAATATTTTACTGCTAGATGTGAAGTGTTGAACTTGTTCTTCTCCTGAAATATTTTATTGCTAGATGTGAAGTGTTGAACTTGTTCTTCTCCTGAAATATTTTACTGCTAGATGTGAAGTGTTGAACTTGTTCTTCTCCTGAAATATGTTACTGCTAGATGTGAAGTGTTGAACTTGTTCTCATCCTGAAATATTTTACTGCTAGATGTGAAGTGTTGAATTTGTTCTTCTCCTGAAATATTTTACTGCTAGATGTGAAGTGTTGAATTTGTTATTCTCCTGAAATATTTTACTGCTAGATGTGAAGTGTTGAACTTGTTCTTCTCCTGAAATATTTTACTGCTAGATGTGAAGTGTTGAACTTGTTCTTCTCCTGAAATATTTTACTGCTAGATGTGAAGTGTTGAACTTGTTCTTCTCCTGAAATATTTTACTGCTAGATGTGAAGTGTTGAACTTGTTCTTCTCCTGAAATATTTTACTGCTAGATGTGAAGTGTTGAACTTGTTCTTCTCCTGAAATATTTCACTGCTAGATGTGAAGCGTTGATCTTGTTCTCGTCCTGAAATATTTTACTGCTAGATGTGAAGTGTTGAACTTGTTCTTTTCCTGAAATATTTTACTGCTAGATGTGAAGTGTTGAACTTGTTCTTCTCCTGAAATATTTCACTGCTAGATGTGAAGCGTTGAACTTGTTCTCGTCCTGAAATATTTTACTGCTAGATGTGAAGTGTTGAACTTGTTCTTCTCCTGAAATATTTCACTGCTAGATGTGAAGCGTTGAACTTGTTCTCGTCCTGAAATATTTTACTGCTAGATGTGAAGCGTTGAACTTGTTCTCGTCCTGAAATATTTTACTGCTAGATGTGAAGTGTTGAACTTGTTCTTCTCCTGAAATATTTCACTGCTAGATGTGAAGCGTTGAACTTGTTCTCGTCCTGAAATATTTTACTGCTAGATGTGAAGCGTTGAACTTGTTCTTCTCCTGAAATATTTTACTGCTAGATGTGAAGTGTTGAACTTGTTCTTCTCCTGAAATATTTTATTGCTAGATGTGAAGTGTTGAACTTGTTCTTCTCCTGAAATATTTTACTGCTAGATGTGAAGTGTTGAACTTGTTCTTCTCCTGAAATATGTTACTGCTAGATGTGAAGTGTTGAACTTGTTCTCATCCTGAAATATTTTACTGCTAGATGTGAAGTGTTGAATTTGTTCTTCTCCTGAAATATTTTACTGCTAGATGTGAAGTGTTGAATTTGTTATTCTCCTGAAATATTTTACTGCTAGATGTGAAGTGTTGAACTTGTTCTTCTCCTGAAATATTTTACTGCTAGATGTGAAGTGTTGAACTTGTTCTTCTCCTGAAATATTTTACTGCTAGATGTGAAGTGTTGAACTTGTTCTTCTCCTGAAATATTTTACTGCTAGATGTGAAGTGTTGAACTTGTTCTTCTCCTGAAATATTTTACTGCTAGATGTGAAGTGTTGAACTTGTTCTTCTCCTGAAATATTTCACTGCTAGATGTGAAGCGTTGATCTTGTTCTCGTCCTGAAATATTTTACTGCTAGATGTGAAGTGTTGAACTTGTTCTTTTCCTGAAATATTTTACTGCTAGATGTGAAGTGTTGAACTTGTTCTTCTCCTGAAATATTTCACTGCTAGATGTGAAGCGTTGAACTTGTTCTCGTCCTGAAATATTTTACTGCTAGATGTGAAGTGTTGAACTTGTTCTTCTCCTGAAATATTTCACTGCTAGATGTGAAGCGTTGAACTTGTTCTCGTCCTGAAATATTTTACTGCTAGATGTGAAGCGTTGAACTTGTTCTCGTCCTGAAATATTTTACTGCTAGATGTGAAGTGTTGAACTTGTTCTTCTCCTGAAATATTTCACTGCTAGATGTGAAGCGTTGAACTTGTTCTCGTCCTGAAATATTTTACTGCTAGATGTGAAGCGTTGAACTTGTTCTCGTCCTGAAATATTTTACTGCTAGATGTGAAGTGTTGAACTTGTTCTTCTCCTGAAATATTTTACTGCTAGATGTGAAGTGTTGAACTTGTTCTTCTCCTGAAATATTTTACTGCTAGATGTGAAGTGTTGAACTTGTTCTTCTCCTGAAATATTTTACTGCTAGATGTGAAGTGTTGAACTTGTTCTTCTCCTGAAATATTTTATTGCTAGATGTGAAGTGTTGAACTTGTTCTTCTCCTGAAATATTTTACTGCTAGATGTGAAGTGTTGAACTTGTTCTTCTCCTGAAATATGTTACTGCTAGATGTGAAGTGTTGAACTTGTTCTCATCCTGAAATATTTTACTGCTAGATGTGAAGTGTTGAATTTGTTCTTCTCCTGAAATATTTTACTGCTAGATGTGAAGTGTTGAATTTGTTATTCTCCTGAAATATTTTACTGCTAGATGTGAAGTGTTGAACTTGTTCTTCTCCTGAAATATTTTACTGCTAGATGTGAAGTGTTGAACTTGTTCTTCTCCTGAAATATTTTACTGCTAGATGTGAAGTGTTGAACTTGTTCTTCTCCTGAAATATTTTACTGCTAGATGTGAAGTGTTGAACTTGTTCTTCTCCTGAAATATTTTACTGCTAGATGTGAAGTGTTGAACTTGTTCTTCTCCTGAAATATTTTACTGCTAGATGTGAAGTGTTGAACTTGTTCTTCTCCTGAAATATTTCACTGCTAGATGTGAAGCGTTGATCTTGTTCTCGTCCTGAAATATTTTACTGCTAGATGTGAAGTGTTGAACTTTTTCTTTTCCTGAAATATTTTACTGCTAGATGTGAAGTGTTGAACTTGTTCTTCTCCTGAAATATTTCACTGCTAGATGTGAAGCGTTGAACTTGTTCTCGTCCTGAAATATTTTACTGCTAGATGTGAAGTGTTGAACTTGTTCTTCTCCTGAAATATTTCACTGCTAGATGTGAAGCGTTGAACTTGTTCTCGTCCTGAAATATTTTACTGCTAGATGTGAAGCGTTGAACTTGTTCTCGTCCTGAAATATTTTACTGCTAGATGTGAAGTGTTGAACTTGTTCTTCTCCTGAAATATTTCACTGCTAGATGTGAAGCGTTGAACTTGTTCTCGTCCTGAAATATTTTACTGCTAGATGTGAAGCATTGAACTTGTTCTCGTCCTGAAATATTTTACTGCTAGATGTGAAGTGTTGAACTTGTTCTCGTCCTGAAATATTTTACTGCTAGTCTACTAGATGTGAAGCAGCAAATAATAAATTTTGTTTATTAAAATAAAGACTATATAAGGGAGATAATTTCGACCAGTTTCACAGGAATGTTAATTGTAATAGTATTTAAGTAGAATGGGAACAAGCTATTGTTTCCAATGACCCAGTGTACAGAGCTGTTTACAACTACCATTTCTATGTATTTTCTATGATATTTGACTATAAAATACTTTTGTGGGACAAAAGCTTTTAGGAGACTTGGTAGTTCAAGGATAAGGGGAACTGTCCCAATTCTTTGCATTATTACTGTCTTTGCCCAAACTTCAGACTTAAACTTAGTTGTGGTGGTTTGAAATTTAAGGAGCCGTGCTTGCCCAATTTATTTATTCATTTTTTTGCAGTTTTTCTTTAATGTTGTCATGGTCATTGTTTTATTAAAGTAAAGATTTGAATTAATATGTTTCTTTAGCTACGAATAAGGAAATCACAATGAAAATGACAATTTATTGCTGTATATACAACTGTTTCTTTTCGTTTATAACAATTTTCCAAAAACTACTGACAGCTACTGATAAGTTGACTGGTGAACTACTGACGATGCTGTATAAGGGTAAACAGGTCTGCAGCATAGGACTAAATATATGATACTGGTCAGAATAGTGTACATTGTAGACTGTTAAACTTAGGAATGCACACAATTGACTGTATTCAGGGTTTCACTTTGGTGGCGTTTTCTAGAGCATTGATCTGAAGATTTGAAGATGACCTAAACTTTGAAGACTTTTAGGACAAATACAAGCCTACAGTACAGAAAGGGACATACCGTGATCAATCACCGTGATAGTGGTCATGTCTAGGAGAGTGATGGGGATTAAAAAATTTAATTCTTGTCGGTGATCAGGGGGCAATAAAACACCAGGTGTTAATCTTGTAATCAAGTGTGTCGTTTTACAGGTAAACTAGTCAGATGTATAGGTGAAATTACGTTTTTATATTGCCTATTTTTTTTTTCAGGTACTGTCTCAGAATTAAAAAAAACACATTTTTATTTCTTTCCTCAAAACGTAAAACAACCTTGAACGTAATCCCGGGAATGAAATCCCGAGATCGAGAAAATAGCACGAGAACGGAGAGTTCATTTGAATTGATGAATAAAATGTAAATAATAAATGATTATTCAACTTCAATTCAGTGAAATCATGGGTTGTGCAAATTTGTTTCAAAGATTTTTAACCTTGGCTGTGTATTGCGTATCTACACCTAGTATTTTATTGACATGCGTACACGTGACCTGGCTTGTGCACAAATGAAGTTTCATAAACACATGCACGATATGCGTGATTTGTTACGTTTTAAAGCGTATTTCCAGTTCAATATTACATTTTAGTTCACTAATATTTTTTATACGTTCAGTAATTTTTTTTTATTTTAATCTTCGTAGAAAACCCAGTTAAAACCCTTTTCGTTGTAGAAATACGTACTAAATAAGGTGCACCCTAAATAATTTTTATACGGTCATTGACGAATTTGATTAAAAATTAACGAAACAAATATTTATAAACAGATCGTTCAAAGAAGTACTACATGTCCAAAAGTCACTAAATTTACGGATATATTTTGGAAATTAGCGGCTAATCTGCAGAAAGTTTAGAAACGTGAAAGGAAATAAGGAATTAACCTTTATCATGATTTTACCCCTACAAATGTTTGACATTACACAGTTTCTGACCAAAATCAAATGTCACCAGTTTATTTATTTATTCAAATTCAAATCTTAATTGGCTTTCAACCCAATAGATTTGTGGCAAAATACAGCCAAAAAAACCCCAAAGTTTATGGAACAAATTAAAAGCATGCTCTTCGTTTTCCGTTTTTTGTTCATTTTGTAGCCATTAGGCTACGTAAATTTGGATTGTTATAGGTTTTTGTTTGCAATTTTAAAGAAAATTATTTTCATCTATAACGGAATTACGTAACAAGCCAAGTGTGTAAAACAGTTTACTTGAATTGTTAATTTTTTTCAATACAAGAGGTAAAAGTCCAAAACACAAAAAAAACCAATAATCAATTTTAATTCTGCTCTTTACCAACTAAACACTACAAAACCCACGCTTGCAAAGTCCGTGCTTCAAAACCCAGCGCCTGCGGTTTAACTTATAAACAAAAAATACATTTATGAAGTAGCCCGTATTTACGAATAATTCAATACATACTGAATTCGACCCAACAGAAGAAAAAAAATGAGAAATTAAAATTAAACAAGATAAAGTTCAGTTGCGGTTTCAACAAAATTCTTAATATAGAACTCGAGGTCATAAAGTAGAACTTTCTAAAACAAACGAAAACGATAACAAGACAGACATTCTTTGGCAACGAAGAGCAACAAACAGTCAAATATTAACAGCAAGAGGATACAAAATTATTTGTCAAAAATCCATCCTTCAAGTTCAGTAGCAATAATTACGGCTTACGATATTAAAAGTCAACAGGTAGAACAGGTAACGCTAATGTCTTAATTGGCGGTAAAATATCAATCGGAGCACAGGTGACCGAGAGCCATAAAATTTAATCCCCTCCACCTTGTTTTATGGTCCTTTTTAGGTCTATCACAGTGGGTTTATATCCGTGATGTTATGTCTAAAGGATTAAAAATTATGTCTCTCGGAGTGATCATACATGGTATGTCCCTTTCTGTACTGTATCACCAATACGGCATGGGTTCACGCCCAGCTTTGTAAATTACAAAAAAGGGTGCACTCGACTCGCAGCCGCAAGTGATAATGTTTACCAGTTGCTTGCCCATGGTCAGTGGTTCTCTCCGGCTTCTTCCACCACTAAAACTGGTCGCCATGATATAGCTGAAATATTGCCGAAAGTGGCATTAAACACAATAAATCAAATCAAATCAAATTTAGGACAAATATATTATCTAAGTAAATTGCGAATGAGTGATAAGAAATACTGCTTAAAGGACAATTGTTAAATGTTTTCTTGAGGAGAGTTACTAGTAACCTCTGGCTGTATGTAATCCTCATGAAATAAATAAAGAATTAAATTAATTGTTGTTCTCATTGTCTCTGTAGTTGAGAATGCCTTTTTAGCTCACCTGGCCTGCCTTTGGCCAGGTGAGCTTTTGCCATCACTTGTCGTCCGTCCGTCGTACGTCGTAAACTTTCACATTTAAATCTTCTCCTCTGAAACCCCTGAACCAAATTAAACCAAAGCTGGCAGGGATGGTCCTTGGGTGGGTCCCTTTCAAAATTGTGTCCGACAGACCTGCCCTCCATTCAAGGGCTGCTGTTACTAAAAATAGAAATTTCTTTAGTTGTCAATTTCTGCTTTTAATATTACAAATCAAAATGAACTCATTTTAACTGCAGCTACATGGCAATGAGTAGTTTAACATATATTCTGGGTTTTTCTGTGAGTTTTTTTCAGCCAGTTTATTCCGTTTAGGAATATTAAGAGACAAAAATCATATCAAAATCTTTTGCTCAGAAATTTGAGTTGAAATGATCTATGGGTGGCCCACTTTCAAAATTATGTGTAACGCCCCCATTTTCTATCAACTTTAGATGTCAAATTGAAAACCAGGTGAGCAATTACAGGCTCCTGGGAGCCTCTAGTTTCTTAATTCTGTCTCTTTTTATTTTGCAGGATCAAATAATTGCCATGACAACAATGGAGGATGTTCACATTTATGCTTAGCACATCCTATTATAGAAGGTAGAAATCTGAGTCACCACTGTGCTTGTACTACTCATTATAAACTCAATGCAGACAATAAAACATGTTCAGGTAATTTGATTTTATAGAATTCAGTACATTTTTATTTTTAACTTTAGGGAGGTTAATAAATAGAAAATATCACATGTTGCTGTATCAATTTTACCTCCACTTGGACACAAGATAAACTCTCAAATCTTGAGTAGCAGAGATAGGCACATATTGCATAAGAAGATATTTCTTCAGTTACCATGGCTACAGAAATCACAAACAAAGACAGTACAACAAAACATATATTTATAATAGAGAATTTAAATATCCAGGATTATGTGGGGGAAAAAAAAGAATTGCATGTTTCAAACATTTTTGTATATTGTATTTTTCAGCTCCCAAAACGTTCCTGTTATTTAGTCAGAAAAATGTAATAAGTCGTCTAGTTATTGATAATGATGACCTTGACCCTGATATACCCGAGGTTGTGTTGCCAATTCCACAGTTGAGGAACATTAAGGGCTTGGCCTATGACCCTGTAGATAACTATATATACTGGATAGAGGGCAAACATAATGTCATCAAAAGGTCAACTGACAATGGCACACATGTAAGTATGTCTACAGGATACACTCAATAAAAGGTCAACAGAAAATGGTACACATGTAAGTATGTCTACAGGATACACTCCAAAAAAGGTCAACAGAAAATGGTACACATGTAAATATGTCTACAGGATACACTCAATAAAAGGTCAACTGACAATGGTACACATGTAAGTATGTCTACAGGATACACTCAATAAAAGGTCAACTGACAATGGCACACATGTAGGTATGTCTACATGATACACTCAAAAAAAGGTCAACTGACAATGGCACACATGTAAGTATGTCTACAGGAGATAATCAAAAGGGGGCCCGACCCGGGTGGCTCAATGAGTTGGATAGTTGGATTACCTAACAACTCATATAAGCCTATCACCAATAAGTTACAAAAAGGGTCACTCGACTCGCAGCCACAAGTGATAAAGTTTGCCAGTTGCTTGCCCATGATCGGTGGTTCTCTCCGGGTACTCCACTACTAAAACTGATCGCTATGATATAGCTGAAATATTGCTGAGAGTGGCATTAAACACAATAAATCAAATCAGATAATCAAAAGGTCAACTGACAATGATGCACATGTAAGTACAGTGATTTTCGTTAATCGTTTATGAAAGCATTTCGGACTGCGATAAAGCGAAAGTGGAAATTGTAGTATTTGGAATAAATTTTATATTAAGATGTTTATTGAAATAAATTTAATATAAAAATAGTAAATATGTCCTGTGATTTACGTTGCTTGATATTTTGTCAATTCATTGGGAATTAAAAACGGAAAACAGTTGATGAAGCGGAATAGGCGAATTATTGCCAATTGAGTTTTAAAGTTAGAAATAAAAATGTCACAGTGTTGCATAATTCTACATAATATGTTAAACAATTTACCAGTAATGATGGAAACAAGTACAGGTAACTTGAATCATTCGGATTAAGAAAAAGGTTTTTACTGCCCGAGAGCAATAAAGCTAGAGAAACTGTTTGTGCTTTGAAGTGAGTACGACCCACTACAGGTCACCGACACTAGTACTGATACACCAGGTCCCCCAGAAGTTGAATGCCTTGTTACCACTGTCAGTGTCACTTCAGAAACAATAAATTCAAATTCTTTATTACCTAACACAGCTTCAAATGACATCCAACAACATGTAAATAGTGCAAATAGTGGCGATGTTGATATTAATTCGCAATCTGACCATCACAAAGGTCATGGTACCAGATGCCAAGGTGTTTAGTTCAATAAAGAATGAACAAAAATACCTATGGCTGTATGACAGTGGTACACTAAGGTTATTTATGTAAGTTTTGTGGTCATTCTTCCTCATCAGAATAATTTGTTACTGTTGGCATTAACCTTAGTACAGTATGATCGCTATTCTATTACTGGACATCCAAACTAATGAATTTATTGCTCTTCCCATCTTTTCCCAATTCATATCATTTATGCGCTAATTTTCCCAATTATAAGGGAGCCGGGCCCCAGATACAAATGAGTAGGAAAATCACTGATTACTATGTCTACAGGACACAATTGTATGTATGTTCTATGTCTTTATCTTGTATTTATCATCAGCTGTTATACTATACTTAAATGACAAATAAAGTGTTATTATAATAAAATAATAATGTTTTAGGAGTTAGAACTGATGTTAACTTTTGATTGGTTTATTTCAGGTCACAGTTGTAGTCCGCAATGAAAATGAAGCCTACAAACCATATGACATGGCCATCGATCCTTATTCTCGTGTCATTTTTTGGACATGTGCCAAAAGAAATGTGATCAACATCACTAGATTAGATAGCACACCACTCGGTGTGGTGATACAAGGAGACAAAGAAAAACCAAGATCTATAGTAGTGAATCCACTTAAAGGGTAAAGTTGATACATAAGCTTATTAAATAGATGTAATTTTATATTCAATGAGATGATGATGAGGTCTTTGTGCTAGACCAACACGCTTAGTTGGATTTTTATAGTGCTAGCTCACTGAAACAACAGTCCACAGATAGACATGTCGCTTCACTCGAACACATTATCCTGATTCCGAGCCAACCAGTCTTTGCTCTTTCTCCTTAATGCTGCACATTATCCTGATTCCGAGCCAACCCGTCTTTGCTCTTTCTCCTTAATGCTGCGTGCTTAGCGGAGAAGCAACAAATACCAATTTTATAGTCTTTAGTTTGACCTGACTGTTGATCTACCACAATGGAGGCAAGCACATTATACCACCAATGTGGTGTGCTTCTTTTTGTTACTGTTACAATGTTGAATGCATAAAAATATGCTGCATTATGACTTCAAATTTTCCATTCATTTTTCCTGTAATATATTGCCCCATATTTTTTTCTCTAATCCTATAATTTGATATTACCCCATGATATTTTTTCTCTGATCCTATAATTTGATATTACCTCATGATATTTTTTCTGATTCTATAATTTGATATTACCCCATGATATTTTTCTCTCTAATCCTATAATTTGATATTACCCCATGATATTTTTTCTCTAATCCTGTAATTTGATATTACCCCATGTTATTTTTTCTCTAATCCTGTAATTAGTTCACCTGGACCAAAGGGTCCATGTGAACTATTACCATCAAATGGCGTCCATCGTCTGTCGTCTGTAAACTTTTAACATTTCAAGCTTCTTCTCCGAAACCACTGGGCCGATTGGAACCAAACTTAGCAGGAATGTTCCTTGGATGGTCCTCTACAAAGTTACTGTTTTTCGTTCTAGTCGGATATTCAATATGGCTGCCAGGGCCAATAATGTGCTCTGATTGGCTGAAATTTCAAAGATCTTCTTCTCTGAAACTATTGAACTGACTGAACCCAAACTGTAAATGAATGATCATTGGAATGTCCTTTACCAAGTTACTGTTTTTTATGCTGATCGGAAATCCAAGATGGTCGCCATCGCAGGACATAGATTAACATTGGACCCTATGGGAAAATGTTCAAATGCCTTCTCCTCAGAAACTACAAATATGATTAAAGCCAAACTGTACATGAATGTTCATTGGATGGTCCTCTACAATCTTAAGGTTTTTTGTTCCGATATGAAAATCAAAATGGCGGCTACGACAGGACTTAGTTTAACATTGGACCCTATGGGAAAAATGTTTCAAAATGCTTCTTCTCTGAAACCACTTGGACAGTTGAAACCAAACTGCCCAGGAATGATCATTGGAAGGTCCTCTACAAAATTTTTGTTTTTTATGCCGATCGGAAATCCAAGATGGCCGCCACCACAGGACATAGATTAACATTGGACCCTATGGGGAAATATTCAAATGCCTTCTTCTCAGAAACTACAAATATGATTAAAGCCAAACTGTACATGAATGCTCATTAGATGGTCCTCTACAAACTTTAGGTTTTTTGTTCCGATATGAAATTCAAAATGGCGGCTACGGCAGGACTTAGTTTAACATTGGACCCTATGGGAAAAATGTTTCAAAACGCTTCTTCTCTGAAACCACTTGGACAATTGAAACCAAACTGCCCAGGAATGATCATTGGAAGGTCCTCTGTTTTTTATGCCGATCGGAAATCCAAGATGGCTGCCACCACAGGTCATAGTATCATAGATACCAACCATTACGATTTTTCCGTAATTGTTACGAATTTCGGGCCAAAATTACGGTGTTACGGTCAACAGTCTACTTGTTAAGGATTTCCGATTATTGCCGGCCCGAAACCGTTCCCCATTTAAATATCATTGTGATCATTTAGACGCTTCATTGTATGTTAAAATCGCGTAATGATAAGCGCTTGAGGGATTTCGATTATTTAATCCTTTGGACTATCTATAGTAGAAAACGATCTATCCATTTCTTGTTTGATCCCGAGTAGTTAATGAATACAGCACGTTTTTGTCAATTTCGCGATGTCTGAAGTGAAGCTTCTGCAGCGAAGAAAATAGAATTGGGACAACGATTTGGTACTGAATATTCTTCTCTTGCCTTATGAAATCGATACGGGAACATTATGCCTATTGCAAATATTGCAAACAAGACTTGTCCATTCAGCACGGTGGTCGGGATGAACACACATATACAACAAAACAGTTCAAAAGTGCCAAGTCAACAACATATCAGGCACTCCAGAATTAGACATTAATTATTCCATGGGAGGGTGAGGGAGGGCCACTTCAGGAAATTTTCATTTCTATTGACAGTAAGTTGAAACATAGAATACATTTGTAAGTGAACATACATGTATTAAAACTTAATTTTTTATTTCTTTTTGTTGCTCATCAATTTTACATCTAGTTGTCACAAATAAAGGAAATCATTTGCTCATCACTTTGTGCCTAGTCTGTAGTACGATTATGGTAAAATTTTATGAAAAATTATGATTACTGAAAAATATCACAAATTACTGACATCTCAACTTTTTGTTACTGATTGCACCAAAAAGGGGTTGGCATCTATGTAGTATTAACACAGGACCATATGGGGAAAATACAGAAATATATTCTTCTCTGAAGCTATTGCACTGATTGAACCTAAACTGTGCATCAATCATTGGAAGGTCCTTTACAAACTTTGTGTTTTTTTATGTTGATCGTAATTCCAAGATGACTACCACTGCAGGACATAGTTTTTACATAGGAACAATTGGTTCTTTTTATAACCAGGTGAACGATACAGGCTCTTGAGAGCCTCTGGTTTGATATTTTTTCTGATTCTATAATTTGATATTACTCCATGATATTTTTCTCTCTAATCCTATAATTTGATATTACCCCATGATATTTTTTCTCTCATCCTATAATTTGATATTACCCCATGATATTTTTTCTCTCATCCTATAATTTGATATTACCTCATGATATTTTTTCTTTGATTCTGTAATTTGATATTACCCCATGATATTTTTACTCTAATCCTATAATTTGATATTACCCCATGATATTTTTTTATCTGATCCTATAATTTGATATTACCCCATGATATTTTTTCTCTAATCCTATAATTTGATATTATCCCATGATATTTTTTTATCTGATCCTATAATTTGATATTACCCTATGATATTTTTTCTCTAATCCTATAATTTTATATTACCCCATGATATTTTTTCTCTGATCCTATAATTTGATATTACCCCATGATATTTTTTTCTCTGATCCTATATATACAATATTGGTGTATTGACGGTAAAATAGAATTTATGTGGCGAGGCTTAGAAACGGGGGAAAGATGAGCTTTATTTAGCGAATCTTTCCATTCGTTTCGTGCCGAGCCACATAAATTTTATATTTACCGCCAATACACCAAAAATTGTATTTATCCTGCAATAAAATTTCAAAAAAAAAATGTTATTTAATTTAAGAATAAAAAAAAAGATAACAGAAACCCCATTGATACCTCAATAATAGTTCCGGTAAGGGGCGTGGCTTAATAGCTTTATTAGGCTAATGTGAAAAGCGTTATTATGACAGGGGTGTGGCTTAATAGGTTTATTAGGCTAATGTGAAAAGTGTTATTATGACAAGGGTATGGCTTAAAAGCTTTATTAGGCTAATGTGAAAAGTGTTATTATGACAGGGGTGTGGCTTATTAGCTTTATTAGGCTAATGTGAAAAAGTGTTATTATGACACTGTCATAATAAAGCAACAGTTTATTTCAACCCATTTATTATGACAAAAAATAACCCAATTGCAGGATAAAATTTGATATTACCCATGATATTTTCCCCTCTAATCCTGTAATTTGATATTTTCTAGGCACATGTATTGGGTTAATATGGTACAGCCACCAACAATTAACAGAGCATCAATGGATGGTACTGAGAAGATGATCTTATTTTCCAAAGCGTTAGGTAAACCAGGTCCATTAGCACTTGATGTTCACAATGAGAAGTTATATTGGGCAGATGGAAATTTACACCGTATTGAGTGTTCTGACCTTGATGGTGGCTTTCGTAAAGTGTTAGTAGATGGCCAGATTGCTAGTCCAAAGGGAATGGCTGTTCTTGGAAAATATCTGTATTGGATTGATAAAGAACATATGCTTATTTCCAGAGCTGATAAAAATACGGGAAAAGCTCGGACATACATCCAAGGTCGTGTTCAAGGTCTTAGTGACCTTCATGTAGCATTAAATGTTTTACCCAATCAGCTTGATCATCCTTGTGCAAATAACAATGGTGGATGTTCTCATATTTGTGTTGCCAAGGGTGATAGAAGCTCGCGTTGTGCATGCCCAAAAGAACTGGATTTGAAGGTAGATGAAAAGACATGTGCAGATCCTCCGACGTGCTCTCCAGAACAATTTGCATGTCTGAGTGGTGAAATAAATTGTATTCCTCGCGTGTGGCGATGTGATAATTCCGAGGAGTGTCAAGACCATTCTGACGAGATGAATTGCCCCGTTTGTAACGGAGATCAGTTCCGTTGTAATGATAATCAGTGTATTGATGCTAGTAATCTTTGTGATGGACATCCTCAATGTCACGACCGCAGTGACGAAGAGCACTGCTGCTTAGCAGGAGACTCAAAATGTAATCAAAAAGCTACTCCAAACTGTGAAAATGGAAACTGTGTAGAAACTAAAGCAGACCAGAATCCTTCAACAAAACACTATACAATAGCTATAGTTGTAGGACTCATTCTTATGGTACTTATTCTTGGTGTTATTTTCGCGTGTAAGAGAAAGTCTCAGCGATCAGTGTTAATATATGGAACAGACATGGATATGAGTGTTGTAAAACCTTTAACCGATCAAACTACATTAAACTCATTATCATCACATGGTAAATCTCATGAAACAGGATTGACACTTGGTTCTGTTGGAACGACGGGTATTTACGATAGAAACCATGTGACGGGTGCTTCATCAAGTAGTTCTACTCTGACACAGTATCCCCAAGAGACATTAAATCCCCCTCCTAGTCCAGTCACAACCGACAGATCCATGTGTAATGGAGAATATTATGGATATTCGACAAACAGTCTATCGACTGTTAGGTCATATCGACCTTATAAGCTCCGCCCTGTGCCACCACCTCACACGACGCCATGTAGTACAGATGTTTGTGAGGAAAGTGAACCTTATCCTTGTAATCGGAGCAAAAGACACAAATCGAAGCGTACCATCATGGAATTGTTTTCAGACTATGATCCTTATCCTCCGTGTCCAACACCGAGGAGTCATTATTTTTCGGATGATATGATAAGTTGTCCGCCATCACCATCAACAGAACGAAGTTTTTCAAATCCATATCCCCCACCCCCATCACCAGTAGCTAATTCAGATTGCTAGTATATTTAATAAATATGTATGCAGGTTTGAGTGCCTTTCATCACCTGTAGCTATTTCAGATTGCTAGTGTATTTAATAAATATGCATGGAGGTAGGAGTGCCTATTGTGGTTCTATTGTTTTGGATAGCAACAATTCTTACTAAAAAAAATATTTGATAAAGAAATTTTGTTTAATGTTTTTCAAGAAATCAAACTAATCTATAATTTCATTGAAGGTTGTGTTTTTTATGTTTCATTGCTGAAAGTGGCGTTAAACACCAAAAATCAATCAATCATTGCTTTTTTAGTTTGATGTATATTGCTCAATGTATATGGCATCAAATATTTACATAGGAAAACGTGTGCATTTTACTCTGGTAGAAAACAAAAGCAACAAAATCTCACAGAATAAATTTGTGCTATCCAAGATTATACTTCCACAGTTGTGAAAGGGTAAGTGTGCATGTATGATTGTGTGTATGGTTGTACATGTGTGTAAGTATGATTGTGTGTGTATATGTGTGTAGTTATACATGTGTCAAATTGTTATAAATACTACAGCATTATTTAGATTAAAACTTTACATTGTACACAGCTTTGATTTCATGATGGATCACTGTTAATCTATCATCTGTTGTAATTCTTACTGTCTTTTTTAGGGCCTGGGTGGCTCAATGAGTTAGATAGTTGGATACCTAATAACTCATACAAACCTATCACCAATATGGCGTGGATTCGCGCCCAGCTTTGTAAATTACAAAAAAGGGTGTACTCGACTCGCAGCCGCAAATGATAAAGTTTACCAGTTGCTTGCCCATGGTCAGTGGTTCTCACCGGGGACTCCAGCTTCTTCCACCACTAAAACTGGTCGCCATGATATAGCTGAAATATTGCTGAAAGTGGCGTTAAACACAATAGATCAAATCAAATCCTGTCTTTTTTAAATGCAATATCTATGTTAAAGGGATATGAAAGCTCTTTTAAGGAAAAAAAATGACTTATTTTTAATAATATATTTATTAAATATGTAGCAAACCTCCAGATCAACATTTACTTGTATAGTAAATATTTGTGATCTAGAAAGACAACGAATCTTTTAAATTAATCTTTTGAGAAACTGGTATCTTTTTTTATGAATTTAAAATGCTCTTCTTTCCACGGCTTCAGTTATAAACTACTGTTCCAGATAAATGGTTGATTTGATTTGATTTAAAAAAAATATTTTTGGTGTTTAACGCCACTTTCAGCAATATTTCTGCTACATCATGGCGACCAGTTTAAGTGGTGGAAGGAGCCGGAGTACCCAATCAGAACCACCGACCATGGGCAAGCAACTGGTAAACTTTATCACTTGAGGCTGCGAGTTGAGTGCACCCTTTTTGTAATTTGCAAAGCCGGGCGCGAACACATGCCATATTGGTGATAGGCTTGTATGAGTTATTAGGTAATCCAACTACCTAACTCATTGAGCCACCCGGGCCCCGCTTCAGTTATAAACTACTGTTTTAGATAAAAGTTTCTAACAGTGGCATCTTGATTTCATTAAACATCTTTTTTATGCCCCCACGACGAAGAGTCGGGAGGAATATTAATTTACCCTTGTCCGTCCGTTCGTTCGTCCGTCCGGATATAGATACATGGTTTGTCCGGCTATCTCCTCCTACAGGTTTGGAGCTACAGCTTTAATATTTTGCATGATGTTTATACACATAATGGAGGTGTGCATGTCCACAGGATTTTGATTTTCATCAAATATTTGATAATGACAGGTAGTTGGACTTAGTCATTTTTTATGCCCTCACGACGAAAAGTTGGGGGGGGGGGGGTATTTGTCAAATATTCACAAAATGACAGGTAGTTGGACTTCATTTCCTTCTTACTAGCTACATAATGGAAACATGGTTTGTATGGCTCCTACTACAGTTTTTGACTTGTTTATAATTTCTTATGGTCAGGCGGGGAGGGGGGGGGGGGGGGCATCATTTGTGTCTTACAGACACACTTCATTTAAAAAAAAAATCACTCCTAACAAAACAACTTTGTCCATAATTATCAAGTGTGGGGGCATACTTCTTTTCTAGTTTTATTTCAGAAATCAAAGCTATGTACATAGTCTAATATTTATATACAATGTACAGTCATGTAAATAGGTCAGTTGAGGTCAAAACTCACAAATTGATGGCAAACTGATTAAGCTGACAAGACACACATTGGAACAGCCTGTGACTGGATTTTGATGGCTAAAAAATAGTTTAAATCTTTTGCATAGTTGCAGTTTACAACCAGTAAATAGATTTACCTAAACATTTCTTTCTTTAGAGGTCAGAAATTGGCAGTTAAGGAGGGGGGGGGGGGGGGGGGGGGGCATACAAGAAAAAATAAATTAAGTGTGTGACATCAGAAGTTAGTTTGCCATTAGATTTGTAGGTGAGGATTTTTGACATTTATAAGTTAGGATTTTTGATGTATAAACAGTGTAAATACAGTATTTTATTGTATATAAAAACAATGTGTTATAATATAGTTAGATTTTAACCAGGGCTCTACTGCCAAAATATTTATATGTAGCCATTATTGTTGTTTATTCTCGTCATGTAAGTCATATGTATATCATTTGTCTGAGTTCATGCTTAATTCCGTTGAATTCAAAAATTTGAAAAAAATATTGGAAATTTTTCAAATGTTGTCACAAGTAAAATAAAATTACTTGATGATAAATACACAAGAAAATAACAAATAGAAGATGAATGTACAGATATTATTTTTTCTTTGTTAAGAGTCGAAGCATATTTTTGGTGTCATCTCAGAATACAGGATATTTCAGAATAAATAGAATACATGGGAGGGATAACTTATCATTTCTACTGTTTATTTTATTCTTTGTAATAATTTAGTCATTTTTTTAATCTAATTTTTCCTCTCTGTTTTATCTCCTTGTTTTGTTTTCTGTTTGCTTTAAATTATTTTCAATATTTTAGTATGTATTAATATTCCCTCTGTTTTTTTCCTATGTTTGTATTAAATTATTGGCAATATTTTATCCCAATCTTTCCTCTGTTTGTTTTTTTCTTTCTTTCTCTCCCTTAAGCTTGTTAGATCATTACTATTGTTATTATTTTATCATGTGCTTGAATAATACTTTAAAAGTTTGAAAAAATTTATAATTTGCGCATTTATGAAATGTCACGTTTTATTTTATTCTTTTGAGAATTTTATTGCATGGTGTTTTTACTTGCTCTTCAGAGAAGAGTTACAATTCTAACAGAAATTGTTTTTGAAGAAAGAGGCATTATTTTGAATAATTTTCACAGAAATATTTATATATTTACAATTCTTAGAATTTTGTTTTTGTGATAATAGATTGTGATTAAACATGTATTAGTGCTAAGCTATTTCTGGAGTTATATAAAGTCTATGTTAATATTTGTCTGTTCTCCACAGCCATTTTAGATTTTCTTATTTTGATTTTTATAATTTCACTTATTCAACTGCTAGCATAAAATTTATTTGATTTTTATAATACTATTTGAGAATGCTGGTTATTATAAAATTTGTTGTTGAATATTTGATAATACTGGTTATTATAAAATTAGTAGTTGAATATTTGATAATGCTGGTTATTATAAAATTAGTAGGTGAATATTTGATAATACTGGTTATTATAAAATTAGTAGGTGAATATTTGATAATACTGGTTATTATAAAATTAGTAGGTGAATATTTGATAATGCTGGTTATTATAAAATTAGCAGGTGAATATTTGATAACACTGGTTATTATAGAATTAGTAGGTGAATATTTGATAATACTGGTTATTATAGAATTAGTAGGTGAATATTTGATAATACTGGTTCATATAAAAACATGATTTCATTGTTTTGTTTTGTTGATTATTTTTACGTTAAAACAAAGAAAACTAGTTGTTAAAATGATCTCATGACAGATATTTGTTATTTCTATATATAGTTTTGACTATAAGGAGTGGAGTTCTAATTCTTCTATGAAGCTTTAGGAAATGTTTTAAATTGTTCTTAGCAATAGATAGGAGAAGGTCGTTAAAAGATTTATTGACGTACAGTAAAAACTGTCTAAACCGAACCCCTTTGGGACTGAAGAATTTGTTCAGTTTAGAGAGGTATTTGGTTTACACAGGTTCAAATTACATAGACATTTAGTAGATGGGACTGTATAGTCTGTCTGGTTTAGACCAGGTTTTCGGTTTACTCAAGGCTCGGTTTAGACAGGTTTTCCTGTATTAACAAAATCCTGTTGGACAAAATTTTACTTTTGGAAAGATAATGCTGTTTAAACAGAATATACTTGAAAAATGTATAAAGTGTATTGGAACTGTTGGACAATGTGGTATTGTTTGTTTTTGATTTTATTTAAAACCATGTACAACATTTTTCAGAGCTTCTTTTCGATATAAATTCATTTGTTAAGGTTGTAATTATATAATTAATATTCATATTTTAGATATGAATAAACATTAAATGTATGAATATTCATGTATGAAGACGAGAATTCTATGTTGCTTTAATCATTTGTTACATGTGTCATAACAAATATATGTGTGTACTTATTATAGAAAGGGGAAATTCCCAGATCTGTTTTTGTGCTATTTTTAATTAAACGGGTAAATATGAATGTTTAAATTTATTTTCACAGATCTGAAAACAATAGAAGGCTGGTCATAGTTTTTATTTTTACAATTTGAAGGCAGTATTTCCAGCAGTTAATACTATATTTCTGACAGTCAGTAATAAACACACATAGATTTTACAAATTTGATTTCCTGAAAAAAACAAATATTACTGCATTTTATGGACTAACCAGAGCTATATGTACATTGTTTGCCATAAAAAAAAAAAAAAAAATATTTATATGTTTTTGTTTGAAATCATATAATTGACAAATACATCTACATGACTCTAGTGAACAATTGACAAGCCTTCTGTTGTACATATCCCTACACTGGCCAGTTTACAGAATATCAATACACATTAAAGGGTTACCCTATAAATAACTTCTGTCAAATTCTTTTATCTTTTGTAGTATTCTACCTCAAACAAACATCCTGTTTAATTGACATATTAATAATAATTACAAATTTTCAAATCAGCTGATATTTTGAATTGATAAAAATCAACAATTATGGTCAGTCAAGGTTTTAGTTTCTAATGTAATAAAAATAGGGTAATTTATGTTTCATATGATGGTCCAGTGAGTGTTGATTTTTACAACTTAAACTAGAATCATGTGATCATCACAGACATTACAAATTATCATGTGACCATCATTGATCGTCAGAAATATAAATGAAGGCTATCACTTTCAATATTTTTGTGTCAGTAATACAGAAAATGTGTAGCCTTCCATATTTTTGTGTCAGTAATACAGAAAATGTGTAGCCTTCCATATTTTTGTGTCAGTAATACAGAAAATGTGTAGCCTTCCATATTTCTGTGTCAGTAATACAGAAAATGTGTAGCCTTCCATATTTCTGTGTCAGTAATACAGAAAATGTGTAGCCTTCCATATTTCTGTCCAGTTGTCAGTAATACAGAAAATGTGTAGCCTTCAATATTTTTGTGTCAGTAATACAGAACATGTGTAGCCTTCCATATTTCTATGTCAATAATACAGAAAATGTGTAGCCTTCCATATTTCTGTCCATATGTCAGTAATACAGAAAATGTGTAGCCTTCCATATTTCTGTGTCAGTAATACAGAAAATGTGTAGCCTTCCATATTTCTGTATCAGTAATACAGAAAATGTGTATCCTTCAATATTTCTGTGTCAGTAATACAGAAAATGTGTAGCCTTCCATATTTCTGTGTCAGTAATACAGAAAATGTGTAGCCTTCCATATTTCTGTGTCAGTAATACAGAACATGTGTAGCCTTCCATATTTCTGTGTCAGTAATACAGAACATGTGTAGCCTTCCATATTTCTGTGTCAGTTATACAGAAAATGTTGCCTTCCATATTTCTGTGTCAGTAATACAGTAAATGTGTAGCCTTCCATATTTCTGTGTCAGTAATACAGAAAATGTGTAGCCTTCCATATTTCTGTCCAGTTGTCAGTAATACAGAAAATGTGTAGCCTTCAATATTTTTGTGTCAGTAATACAGAACATGTGTAGCCTTCCATATTTCTGTGTCAATAATACAGAAAATGTGTAGCCTTCCATATGTCAGTAATACAGAAAATGTGTAGCCTTCAATATTTCTGTGTCAGTAATACAGAAAATGTGTAGCCTTCCATATTTCTGTGTCAGTAATACAGAAAATGTGTAGCCTTCCATATTTCTGTCCAGATGTCAGTAATACAGAAAATGTGTAGCCTTCAATATTTCTGTGTCAGTAATACAGAAAATGTGTAGCCTTCCATATTTTTGTGTCAGTAATACAGAACATGTGTAGCCTCAGAAATGTGTGTTAAGATATTCTTACCAGTGCTGTAATACTTGTTAATGTGCCTTATATATATGTGCTGTATTTTAATGCTTTATAAAAATCATATCGGCTATGTAGGCATTAGCCAACACAAATAAATAGAACAATACTAAGATGTTTTATTTTGTTTTTAGATGATTACATAAAGGGCCTGGGTGGCTCAATGAGTTATGTAGTTGGATTACCTAACAACTCATACAAGCCTATTACCATTGTGGTATGGGTTCATGCCTGGCTTTGTAAATTACAAAAAAGGGTGCACTCGACTCACAACTGCAAGTGATAAAGTTTACCAGTTGCTTGCCCATGGTCGGTGGTTCTCTCAGGGTATTCCGGTTTCTTCCACCACTAAAACTGGTCGCCATGATATAGTGGAAATATTGCTGAAAGTGGGGTTAAACACAATAAATGAATGAATCAATCAGATGATTACACATGTGCCAGTAATCCTTATTGTATCCCCAATTACAAGTTTAATTTGAATGCAATCTGATAAGGAACATTTCCAAAAAATATGTTGAATCAAAATAATGCATATCAGACACAAACTGTTGAATATAGAGTTGTATATGATTGATTGATTGATTGTGTGACATCTACCAAGCAGTATTTCATGGAAGGTGAATGTACATAATAAACTTAGGATGTCGGACCCTGAATTTGGAAACCATTTGGTCTTGCTTGAAGACAAGTTTTTGTCTTGTAGCATAATTTATTGTAAGTGTAACATTAAATGGCATAGTGTGTCAAAATGTTTGCTAAACAATGGTGTGTCAATCTTCAAAAGCATGTTGTCAACATATCCAGAAATGAGGTGCTATTTGCTAATTTGCATATCTAAGAACTCTTAAACACTCCCAACAATGCAGGGTGACAGGTGAAAATAACACACGATAACAGATGCCTTTCACTAAAAATGGTCCCGACCGGGTGAGCTTTTGTCATCACTTGTCGTCTGTCTGTCATACGTCTTTATACCTTCCCATTTAAATCTTCTCATATGAAACTACTGAACCAAATTAAACCACATTTGGCTGGGATGGTCCTCTTTCAAAATTGTGTCCAACAGCCCCACCCTCCATTAAAGATGGTTGCTGTTGCTAAAAATAGAATTTTTTTTTAACAGTCCATTGTTGCTTTATTATACATTTGTAAATCAAAAGGAGCTCAAATTTTAACTGCATGAAAGGGTCATGTGAGCTATTGTCACCACTGAGCGTCTGTCGTCCGTCCGTCCGTTAACTTTTCACATTTTAATCAACTCTGAAGCCACTGGACCAATTTGAACCAAACTTTGGTGGAATGGCCCCCTTCCAAAATTGTGTCCGGTGATCCCGACTTCCAACCAAGATGGCCGCCAAACTAAAAATAGAAAAAAGGGGGGATGAAATTTGCTGCTTTAGTACAAGTCAAAATGAGCTCAAATTTTAACTGCAGCTACATGGCAAGGAGTTAGTTTAACATATATTCTGGGTTTTTCTGTGAAATTTTTTTTTCAGCTGATTTATACCGATTATGCAAATTAGGCATATTTTGATAAAAGATCGTATTTAAATCTTCTCCTCTGAAACCGCTGAACCAAATTAAACCAAACCTGGCAGGGATGGTCCCTGGGTGGTTCCCTTTCAAAATTGTGTCCGACAGCCCTGCCCTCCATTCAAGATGGCTGCTGTTACTAAAAATAGAAATGTCTTCAATTGTCCATTGCTGCTTTAATATAAACCAAAATGAGCTTAAATTGTAATTGCAGCTACATGACAATGAGTAGTTTAACATATATATATTCCGGGCTTTTCTGTGAAATTTTTCTTTCAGCCGATTTATACCGATTATGCAAATTAGGCATATTTTGATAAAGGATCGCATTTAAATCTTTTCCTCTGAAACCGCAGAACCAAATTAAACCAAACCTGGCAGGGATAGTCTTTGGGTAGTCCCATTTCAAATTTGTGTCCGACAGCTCCACCCTCCATTCAAGATGGCTGCTGTTACTAAAAATAGAAATTTCTTCAATTGTTCGTTGCTGCTTTATTATATATCAAAATGAGCTCAAATTTTAACTGCAGCTACATGACAATGAGTAGATTAACATATATTCTGGGTTTTTCTGTGAAATTTTTCTTTCAACCGATTTATACTGATTATACAAATTAGACATAACCGCTGAACCAAATTAAAGCAAATGTGGCTGGGATGGTCCTTGGGTGGTCCCCTTTCAATATGTGTCCGACAGCCCCACCCTCTATTCAAAATGGCTGCTGTTATTAAAAATAGAAATTTCTTTAGTTGTCAATTTCTGCTTTATTACAAATCAAAATGAACTCAAATTTTAACTGCAGCTATATGGCAATGAGTAGTTTAACATATATTCTGTATCTTTCTGTGAGATTTTTTCAGCCAGTTTATTCCGTTTAGGAATATTATGAGATAAAAATCACATCAAAATCTTTTGCTCAGAAATTTGAGTTGAAATGATCTTTGGGTGGCCCACTTTCAAAATTATGTGTAACACCCCCATTTTCTATCAACTTTAGATGTCAAATTGAAAACCAGGTGAGCGATTACAGGCTCCTGGGAGCCTCTAGTTTGTGAATTTTTTCTTTCAGTCGATTTATATCGATTATTTAAATTTGTCATATTTTGATAAAAGATCACATTTAAATCTTCTCTAAGACTAACCATATTAGGCTGGAGTGGTTCTTGGTTAGTCCCCTTTCAAAACTACCCGAAAGTCCCACCCTGACCTCCATTCAAGATGGCAGCTTTAATAGCCCATTGCTGCTTTATTATAAATCAAAATGAGCTCAAATGTTAACTGCAGCTACATGTACATGGCACTGAGTAGTTTGGCATATATTCCAGGGGTGGGGGTGAAATTTTTCTTTCAGTTAATTTATACTGATAATGCAAATTGGGCATATTTTGATAAAAGATCACATTTAAATCTTCTCCTCTGAAACTGCTCAACCAAATTTGGCGGGAATGGTCCCTTTAAGAATTGTGTCCAACAGTCCCACCCTCCATTCAAGATGGCAGACATTACTAAAAATAGAAATTCCCCCGGAACCTCGGTCGTCGATAAAAAAAAAAGGGGGCATTCCATGCATGGCTAGTATCAACTAGCTTATTCCATTGAATACTTTTTCATTTTTAGCTCACTTGGCCCAAAGGGCCATGTGAGCTATTGCCATCACTTTGCATCCGTCGTCGTCGTACGTCGTAAACGTTTTCAAAAATCTTCTCCTCTGAAACTACCAGACCAATTGAAACCAAACTTGGTCTGAATCATCACTAGGGTGTCTAGTTTCAAAATTGTGTCCGGTGATGCTGTGCACCAACCAACATGGCCGCTGTTACTAAAAATAGAACATGGTAAAATTGCAGGTTTTGGGGTAATAACTCAAAAACCGTTGATAATATCAGAAATCTGACATGGGGGTAAAAATGATCAGCACAGCAAGATCTACATACCCTGCAATTGTGAAGTAAATCTGATTACCCATCTAGGAGTTATTGCCCTTTTTTCATCAATTTTTAAATTTTTTAATACTTTTCGTCTTATATTTCAAAAACTATAAGAGATAGATGTCAAGTTTAAATTGCAAAAATGTGCAGCATGTCAAGATCTACCTACCCTGCAATTTTGAAGTAAATCCCATTACCCATTGTGGAGTTATTGCCCTTTTTTCATCAATTTTTTTTTAATTTTAATACTTTTCGTCCTTTATTTAAAAAACTATAAGAGATAGATGTTAAGTTTAAACTGCAAACATGTTCAACATGTCAAGATCTACCTACCCTGCAATGTTTAAGTAAATCCCATTACCCATTTTGGAGTTATTTTTTTTTGTTTGTCCTTTTTTCATCAAATTTTCAAAATTTCAATACTTTTCGTCCTTTTAATCTTAAAAACTATAAGAGAGAGATGTTAAGTTTAAACTGCAAAAATGTTCAGCATGTCAAGATCTACAAAAAAGTTCCACAGTTGAAAATGTCCGACAACTGTGTGAAGAGTTATTTCTCTTGAAATGCATTTTTTTTGTTGACTTTCACTGCTTTTGGTTACTCAAATAATCAAAGGGAAAAAACTCTATTACAAAATGTGAAGTAGCAAAAGCTACATTTTGAGAATCATTGACATTTATGTTTTTTTACAGCATTAAAGGGGGAACCCCTGCCGAAATTTTTTTGGAGAGGGGATCTGCAATGACGAGGATTGCATTTGTTATTTTTTTGACCGAAGTTATCAAGTTTTATTGACTGATGTTGTTGTTATACCCAGGTGAGCTATACAGGCTCCTGGGAGCCTCTAGTTTCTACATGCTATAACAATTTTCTCTGGAATACCAATTTTCTCGAGACCAGAAATGTTTGTGTACATGGGGCTACAAAATGTCTATATTGCCAATAACATAAGCGTTTAATTGTAAATATATGCTCTGTTCACCCCGATGCATAGTCAAGGATTTCAAGTTAGGAGGGGGGGGGGGGGGAGCGCACTTAAAAAAATTGCGCCGAGTGGAGGGAGGCGCGAAAATTGTTTGGGGTATTTCGTGTGAAAATTCACGATTTTACCCCAAAAAAAGCAGATTACAGATTCTCCCTCCTACCCTTAACCTCCAATTCTAAAAATAAAACCGTGGTGAGCAAACTACATTGTATGTCAAATTTGTAGTTTAAGTTTCACTTCAATCCATTGAGTGGTTATTTAGGAGTTGCGAGTTGCAGAATCCTCCTCCTACCCCCTCCACCCGGCCTTCAATGAAAAATCTAAAAACCATTGTGCACAACTACAATGTATTTCAAGTACATTATATGTCAATCAATTGCGTGGTTACAGTCTTCGATCAAACTTTGGAACAATTTGACACCAGAGATAAGAAGTGCCCCGACAGTTAGTAGTTTTAAAAAGTCACTTATAAATGATGTTAATTTATTGAAACCATCTAGATACTATTTATATGGTTGTAGAGTGTTAAATGTCCTACACACTAGACTAAGACATAGATCTAGTAACTTGAATGCCGACCTTTTTAGGGTAAATTTAATTAATGACCCAGGTTGTGTCTGTGGATGGGTAATAGAGGATGCGATTCACTTTTTTCTAGAGTGTTGTTTATATGTTGAAGCTCGTGAACAGTTGACAAATAATCTGCAATTTCTTGACAGTTTACTTATTGAAACTTTACTATTTGACGATGATAGCTTACCTGAGGGACAAAATGCACAAATATTCAAATCAGTGCAGTTGTACATCAAACAAACGAAACGTTTTACCCCACAGTGATCACACTTCATATATTGAATTTAACTATTTTCTTTTATGAACATTTTCTCCATTGTTGATTTACCCCCACGAATATGACAATTCTGTACTGTTATAACTCAATATATTATATAATTTCAAAAATCTTTTTTTTTCTCTTTTTTCTCAATGTTGTTATAAAATGTAATTGTTATTTATACATTATTACTTGCTGGTGCATGGAATATAAAATTGTATGTAAATATGTGGAAAGGACCTTTGTAAGTTGGAATAACTTGTGTCCGATCCAAATGTTATAACAATAAAATACGTTTAATCTAATCTAGAGGAGTTGCGGATTGCAGAAATCTTACAGACGGAAGGACGAACGGACGGACGGACGGACGGACAGAAAGTGTTTGAGCAACGGGCGTAAAAACCTCATTATACTAAAAGACCAAACAAACAAAATGTATCAAAGTTCTCGAGAAATATGTTTACGGAAATCAGGTGTGAGTTATGCATAATAAGGGTAATAACAAAATTACCGAACTCCGAACAATCTTACAAAGGGAAAGTCAAAACTCATAATTATATAAACAGACAAAATCAGTCAACAACCGGAAAACTGTGAAAACCGTAATGACCCTGACTTGGTACAGGCATTTCTAAAGAAATGGTGGGTTGAATCAGATTTTAAGGCGCCAAACCTCCCGCTCTCATTACGGTTCAAAGGTTCCGACTGTCACTGTAACAGTATTTAAATACAGGAACAAAATAGGTAAAATAGTTGTCAAACCATTTTGTCGAGATTATGTTCACACTTTCATGTGCAGTTGTAGATATTAATTTATTACAAATAAATTGTAGTCAGAATTTTTAGTTAAAAATGTGTAAAAAAAATTGTACAGACATCCATTGGTAGATATAAATAATATAAACGTACCCGGACAAAGAATTTGTTCACACTTTCTTGTGCAGATACCTCGGGCAGATGCAGAGATTGTTACAAATAAATTGCCGCTAATTTTTTTTTTATTAATATGTTACTTTTGTATTTTAATGTACAATATACCAACGCGTATTTTTACTGATCTTTACTTGAAAAGTAAAAGGCAACATTTTCGGGTATTTGTATACAAATCAAAACTTTTATTTTTTTTTCATATGAAATTGCAGAATTTCGAATTCAAGAACTATTTGAACCATTATTTAAAGAGAAGTGACCATTTTCTTGGGACACTCTAGTTTCTACACACTGTTTCAGTTTCATCATCTGATTCTCTCGTTATAGGTTTTCGTTGTATGTTTTATAAATGAGATCAATTGTTAAATTAATTATTCGAAGTATTGATTGAATTTACTTTTTAGTTTACCTTTGACTTTTCTCGTCTCGTCGAGGAATCAGAAATGTATTCAATCTTGCTTGTTTTCTTGGCCTAGAATTTTCGTCCATTTTATAATTTCTAAATAGCACGTGTACATGTACATGTAGTTGTAAAATTGACTGCAGAAATAATGTTTAATTAGCGTGAGAAAATAGTTGATGCCTGGTACCTCGGAACCAATCAGAATGGAATAATCTTTGAACTACTGACGGCGAATACATATATGAATCAGCGAAAACATCCAACGTGTATTTACAATGTGCAAGAATATTTTACTAAAGGTCACGTATTAACCATTCATGAACAAGTTATTTATTGAACTGCTTAGTTAACATTGTATAACATATGCTTTGCGAATTTTAGGGGGGCGCACGCCCCGCACGCCCCCCTCTAAATCCGCCACTGATTACGATTGGCGGAGCATCGTAAGATGTAGATGTAGATTTTATATTTCCATTGTGAACTTTCCATTTATATGTAGCAACATTCCAGTAGCATCTGCATATGGAGTATATAGCTCTCAGTTGATACGATATTCTCTATCAGGATTTCCTTGATAGAGGGTTGCTGCTAACAAGGAAACCACTTAACCAATGGTTCCTATTGGTTTAGTTGAAATTATCACTTCGAAAGTTTTACGGTCGCCACCATGACTTGGTTGACCGTTATGGAATATCTGTGTCACAAATGACCATATATGTTCCACTTGTCATAAACATTTCCCGGTCCTTTCCTCATTCATGACATATCACCGGATTTGTATCTAGATTAACACGACGGGTGCCACTAGTGGAGCAGGAACTGCTTACCCTTCCGGTGCACCTGAGTTCACCCCCAATTTTTAGTGGGATTCGTGTTACTCGATCTTTAGTTTATGTGTTTTGTAGATCGTTGTTTGTCCTTTTGTCCTTTTTCTTTTGGCCATTGTGCTATTTGTCCTGCTTCGATTTACGGATTCTGATAACGCCTTTGGTATCTTCAAACTCTTCTTAACTATCGTTGCCAATTATTAAAGTATTTAAAGTGCCTGTTTTAAGATTTGTTTATTCATACAATTTGGAAATTCCCCTAGCTATAGTATCACAGGGAATACTAAAGGTAAAATCAGGGGGAGAATGCAGGGGTGGATCCAGGGGGGGTGGGGGGTGGGGCGCACACGGCGCGCGCCCCTTAAAATTGGACAAAATATGATTTGTTTGCGTAAAATCGTGATTTTTCACACGAAATACCCCAAAAATTTTCGCGCCTCCCTCCGCAATTGGGAAAAATATGATTTGTTGTAAAATCGCGATTTTTCACACGAAATACCCCAAAAATGTTCGCGCCTCCCTCCGCTCGGCGCAATTTTTTTAAGTGCGCCCCCCCCCCCCCCCCCCCCCAACTTGAAATCCCGGATCCGCCCCTGGAATGTACGTCATAATTGGAAGCTATTTTTGTGCCGCTTGAAGATTAAATTTTACTTATAGCATTAGTTATTGTAAAGATAACATTAAATGTGATAGTGCATCAAATGCCCCTAAATGTCCGCTAGACAACGATGTGTCCATCGTTCAAAAACTTGTTGTCAAACTCTCAAACACTTCGACTATGTTAGACAACGTTTTCGCAATATGTGGAAATAACATTGTTGAAGTGTTTGAGAGTTTGACAACAAGTTTTTGAACGATGGACACATCGTTGTTTAGCGGACACCCAGGAAGTTTAAATTGGATTGTTTTATTCTTAACACGGTCATGGCAGTCAATATAATCAGAGGAAACCATTCAAAGAGTAGGACATTGATTCTGTTTAAATCTTAGTAAATACTTAATATACAATATCATCCCATTCTAAGTCAGAGTATGCACAATTATTCTGACAGAAAATATTTAATTCCAAATAATTTAAGTAATTACCACCCCCTGAAAATAAATAAACTCTTCTATTGTGTTTTATACAGACATGTGACAAATATTGGTCTTAATTCAATATGTATACGTAGTATGTAATGTTCATAGGAATTGTAACATTATATTATTATGGCTTTTTCAAGTTATTTTGAAAAGGCGAATATCGTGAAACGTTGTGAAGTTTGTAAAACGGAAACAAACTTTAATAGGAGGTGGATACAATGTTGTAGATGTCTGTGTGATAAATGTGAACAAATCCACATTAAAAAACAAACAAACATTCACCATCAGATAGTGGACTTAAAGACACCATTACAAGATGTAGAACAGAAAGTGGTTCTAGACAATATTAGATGTGATGAATATCAGATAAAGATGGCATGTCTGTTCTGTAGAACCTGTGATCATCCTGTGTGTCAAGTTTGTGTTTCACGCACCCACAACAAGCACAAACTCGAAACCATAGAAAACATTCTCTTATAAAAAAAATGGATGAACTCAAAGAAGTGGAGGCAAGATATTGTAAAGATTTAACCCTATGTCAGACAAAAGTTAAAGAATTGCAGGTCAGTGAAGCTAAATGTGAGTCTGTGTTTGATGAAACAATTTCACAAATAAAACAAAAAGAGGAAACAATGCCATCAGTAAATATTCCATCGAAATGAAGATGAAATAGAGCAAAAAACTGTGAAAAAGACGTTTTCCAACCTAAAGAGACAAATCGACCAAGTTGAAAAGACAATTATACACCATCAAGAGGAAATGGACAGCATTGGAATCTACCGAAGCAAGTACAATATTAACAACAGCTTCAGAACTTAATAAAAGGATGTGTGACTTGAATTTTAATCCAATTCCTTCTGAAATAAAATATTTCCTTCCTGAGAAAGAATCAGACAAGGATATACCAAACTTATTTGGATCACTTCAAAATATGAGAATATCAAAAGCAGAACCAGTATTTGACTTTGAAGTTGTTAATTCATACACTGCAGATATACCAGGTATCAGTAACATGGTTAGTGTTGATGACAAAACAGCATGGATTCATCAGTACAATCTTCAAATCATAAAACAAATACACATTGACAATGACAACATCACAACCACTCACGGGGGTTTATTGTAAAATCATTAACATGGCATTGACCTCAAATAATAACCTACTGTCTTTGTTTAACGATTCAGATTTAAAAATCTTGACAAAGTTAGGAGAAATAAAACCATTCCTCTCAGTGTCCCCCTTCATACCCTGGGGAGTTCATGTGACGGATGATAATGATATTATGGTAGGTGTCATAGACCCTGGTCCCCTCACACCTACAGACACAAGTGTAAGGGCACTACTTATCTTTGGTATGGATTGTAAACAACGCCATTGTCATCGATATGACAGTAACAGACACAGCCTGTTTACTTTACCATGGCGTATCAAAACAAATACTAACAAGGACATAGTTGTTGTTGACTTGATAGATGATATTGGGAGGGTGGTGGTTGTAGGATGGGACGGGGATTTAGGATGGATATATACAGGACATCCCAAGATAAATGTCGATACAGCCTTTAATCCTAATGATGTAGCAACAACAACAACGGGACACATTATTGTCAGTGACAGTCGTTCACAGGCCGTCCATGTTTTATCTCAACAAGGAGATATATTGACATGTAAAATAATGACGGAGGTGGGAATTAAAGATATATGGACACTTAACTTTGACAAGAGGGGTCAATTATGGGTGGGTTGTGCTCCAATGGTCCCTACTGAGCCAAGAGCAAAAATATACCGTGTGAATCTTCTTTGGTAAATAAAGTTGTACTATTTTGTTTGGAATCCTGACATTTGTATTGTTTAAATTTGGCTGTATGATAATTTGCACAACTGACATTTATATTTTTAGAGTTTTCTTTTAAATAATTTGGACATATGACATTTTATTGCTTAAATGGGGTTATATCATAATTTGGACTCTGACATTTTTATTTTTTAAATGGGGCTGTATTATAATTTGGACTCATGACTTTTTTATTCTTTAAATGGGGCTGTATTATAATTTGGACTCCTGACTTTTTTATTTTTTAAATGGGGCTGTATTATAATTTGGACTCCTGACTTTTTTATTTTTTAAATGGGGATGTATAATAATTTGGAAATCTGACATTTTTATTTTCTAAATGGGGATGTATAGCAATTTGGACTCTTGACTTTTTTTTAATGGGGCTGTATTATAATAATTTGGACTCCTGAAATTTTTATTTTTTTAAATGAGGCTGTATTATAATTTGGACAGCGGACAGTTTTATTTTTTAAATATGGCTGTATAATAATTTGGACATCTGACAGTGGGGCTGTGAACCTAGTAATCAATACATTTATATTTACTTTTAGAATTCGTACTCGCATGTTGAAAACACTAGCATGACTGCATTATTTCACTAAGAGAGGGCTTTGGGTCCAGAAGACTAGTTTAATACCGCCACTTTTTCCTGAAGTGTATGCCTGTACTAAACCAGGAGAATGAGCGTTCATGCTGTGTTAATGTAAGTGGTATCGAATTTGCCTCAGTTGTGACTTTCTATATGGACTTTGAAGTTCCTCTGATGGTGTGGCTATCTCGTTAAGTCTCTCATGAAAATGTTAAAGATGCTGTGTTGAAACATATTTTATGAACTTTATCATATATCCTTTATATTGCATGTCATATGTATGTTTTTACTTAAAATGTTTGTATATATTACATATATGTTTGTATCATATATGTTATAGGCACTTGCAGGTGCCCCCGTTGTAAAGGGGAAGTTCTGAATAAATATATATATATAAATATATCTTTGGTTTGATAGCTCCCAAATTTGTTCACTATATTTGTCTTTTGGATCTGATGACTTTGAAGGTAATTGATGGTGGTTACCCCAGAAACGCGTCATGAGCACTAAATCTTATATCTACGATTTACTTGTTTGTTTGGGTTTTTTTCTTTTTTTTTTTCTGGGTTTTTTTCTTTTTTTTTTTATATTATTTTTCATTTTATTACTTGTAAACAATTCTATATATAAATTCCTCAACTATCTTAACTCGCGATATTAAGTTGAAAGCGGGTTGTGACCATGTTATATTGTATGTACTGACTGCATTACATTTAGATAACTGTGTCCTTTAACTGTAACAGACAGAATATATACCTGAGTGAACTAGTGTTGTAATAAAATATCATGTGATGTCAGCTAGAAGGAAGCATTTCAATCGTTAAGACACGAGTCACCATTTGATATCAATTCAGTTTTATTTTATTTTGTCGTTTTTAATTACAGAAGACGAACTTCAACCATCTATTTTAAATATTTGCAATTTTTACACAGCTGTTAAGAGAAGAATATGCAATATAATCATAATTGTTCCCGAACCTATAAGTAACTACGACAAACGGATCATGCAACATTTCTTTTTTATTTTGGATTGTATCATATGATATAATCATAAGATTCTTATCCATGCAAATAATCCCCCCCCCCCCCCCCCCCCCCCTCCAAACAAACCAGTTTTTAGTCGAAGTGAATATGTGCAGGTTTTGTTTTAACATCCTCATTTATATGAATATCACAGAATTTAGAACTCAGTTTTTCCTACATGTGTCACATTCAAGTGATATATCACAGAATTTAGAACTCAGTTTTTCCTACATGTGTCACATTCAAGTGATATATCACAGAATTTAGAACTCAGTTTTTCCTACATGTGTCACATTCAAGTGATATATCACAGAATTTAGAACTCAGTTTTTCCTACATGTGTCACATTCAAGTGATATATCACAGAATTTAGAACTCAGTTTTTCCTACATGTGTCACATTCAAGTGATATATCACAGGATTTAGAACTCAGTTTTTCCTACATGTGTTACATTCAAGTGATATATCACAGCATTTAGAACTCAGTTTTTCCTACATGTGTCACATTCAAGTGATATATCACAGAATTTAGAACTCAGTTTTTCCTACATGTGTCACATTCAAGTGATATATCACAGAATTTAAAACTCAGTTTTTCCTACATGTGTCACATTCAAGTGATATATCACAGCATTTAGAACTCAGTTTTTCCTACATGTGTTACATTCAAGTGATATATCACAGAATTTAGAACTCAGTTTTTCCTACATGTGTTACATTCAAGTGATATATCACAGCATTTAGAACTCAGTTTTTCCTACATGTGTCACATTCAAGTGATATATCACAGCATTTAGAACTCAGTTTTTCCTACATGTGTCACATTCAAGTGATATATCACAGGATTTAGAACTCAGTTTTTCCTACATGTGTTACATTCAAGTGATATATCACAGGATTTAGAACTCAGTTTTTCCTACATGTGTCACATTCAAGTGATATATCACAGGATTTAGAACTCAGTTTTTCCTACATGTGTCACATTCAAGTGATATATCACAGGATTTAGAACTCAGTTTTTCCTACATGTGTCACATTCAAGTGATATATCACAGCATTTAGAACTCAGTTTTCCTACATGTGTTACATTCAAGTGATATATCACAGCATTTAGAACTCAGTTTTTCCTACATGTGTTACATTCAAGTGATATATCACAGCATTTAGAACTCAGTTTTTCCTACATGTGTTACATTCAAGTGATATATCACAGCATTTAGAACTCAGTTTTTCCTACATGTGTCACATTCAAGTGATATATCACAGCATTTAGAACTCAATTTTTCCTACATGTGTCACATTCAAGTGATATATCACAGCATTTAGAACTCCGTTTTTCCTACATGTGTTACATTCAAGTGATATATCACAGCATTTAGAACTCCGTTTTTCCTACATGTGTTACATTCAAGTGATATATCACAGGATTTAGAACTCAGTTTTTTCTACATGTGTTACATTCAAGTGATATATCACAGCATTTATAACTCAGTTTTTCCTACATGTGTCACATTCAAGTGATATATCACAGCATTTAGAACTCAGTTTTTCCTACATGTGTCACATTCAAGTGATATATCACAGCATTTAGAACTCAGTTTTTCCTACATGTGTCACATTCAAGTGATATATCACAGCATTTAGAACTCAGTTTTTCCTACATGTGTCACATTCAAGTGATATATCACAGAATTTAGAACTCAGTTTTTCCTACATGTGTTACATTCAAGTGATATATCACAGCATTTAGAACTCAGTTTTTCCTACATGTGTTACATTCAAGTGATATATCACAGCATTTAGAACTCAGTTGTTCCTACATGTGTTACATTCAAGTGATATATCACAGCATTTAGAACTCAGTTTTTCCTACATGTGTTACATTCAAGTGATATATCACAGAATTTAGAACTCAGTTTTTCCTACATGTGTTACATTCAAGTGATATATCACAGCATTTAGAACTCAGTTTTTCCTACATGTGTTACATTCAAGTGATATATCACAGCATTTAGAACTCAGTTTTTCCTACATGTGTTACATTCAAGTGATATATCACAGAATTTAGAACTCAGTTTTTCCTACATGCGTCACATTCAAGTGATATATCACAGAATTTAGAACTCAGTTTTTCCTACATGTGTCACATTCAAGTGATATATCACAGGATTTAGAACTCAGTTTTTCCTACATGTGTTACATTCAAGTGATATATCACAGGATTTAGAACTCAGTTTTTCCTACATGTGTCACATTCAAGTGATATATCACAGGATTTAGAACTCAGTTTTTCCTACATGTGTCACATTCAAGTGATATATCACAGAATTTAGAACTCAGTTTTTCCTACATTTGTCACATTCAAGTGATATATCACAGAATTTAGAACTCAGTTTTTCCTACATGTGTCACATTCAAGGGATATATCACAGCATTTAGAACTCAGTTTTTCCTACATGTGTCACATTCAAGTGATATAGCACAGAATTTAGAACTCAGTTTTTCCTACATGTGTCACATTCAAACGATAAATCACAGCATTTAGAACTCAGTTTTTCCTACATGTGTCACATTCAAGGGATACATCACAGCATTTAGAACTCAGTTTTTCCTACATGTGTTACATTCAAGTGATATATCACAGGATTTAGAACTCAGTTTTTCCTATATGTGTCACATTCAAGGGATATATCACAGCATTTAGAACTCAGTTTTTCCTACATGTGTCACATTCAAGTGATATAGCACAGAATTTAGAACTCAGTTTTTCCTACATGTGTCACATTCAAACGATAAATCACAGCATTTAGAACTCAGTTTTTCCTACATGTGTCACATTCAAGGGATATATCACAGCATTTAGAACTCAGTTTTTCCTACATGTGTCACATTCAAGTGATATATCACAGCATTTAGAACTCAGTTTTTCCTACATGTGTCACATTCAAACGATATATCACAGTATAAGATGGGTCTTTAATATCAGAGTGGTCACTTTAAGAACTTTACTGACAGTACACAATTTATAAATCAAATTAACAATTTAGATATCTAAATTAGTGCGCATTTCTGGAATAACCTCCACCAGGTACGTACATAGTAAACAAATTGGAAAGCCAGTTAATCTACAGAACGACAATAGGGCCTAAACAGGACAGACAAAATCTGCTAACCTCGTCAAACTGTTCGAAACAATGATTGCAAACATACATGTATGGGCAGGGCCGTCTTAGCAGCATTGTAGGCCCCGGGGCAGAGCAGTGCACTGAGGTGAATACCTATGCAACAACTCACAGGAATAAAAATGTAAATGTCGATAAAATTAACCATAAATTTATTGTATTGGTACTTTCGACAAAATCAGTGTTTAAGCATTAAAAAATATGCCTTACATAACATACATAGATTAGCATGGGCCCTATGCTCGTGCCCAGTGTGCCCATGCATTAAAACGACACGGTGTATGGGTACCAACTCTGATCCACTTTTCGTCGACTTGATCCTTATTTCACATGAAGCAAGCTTCATACAGTGGCTTCCCACGAAAAATGAAATTAAGGTAGCTGGGGGTACAGCAAATTTGTGACAATATTTTTCTTTCTGAAACATCGATATATTATGGCATTTCAAAAAATCTGTTAAAAATATTCTGTAGTCATGCTACTTTTTTCAGAATTTCCAACCGAAGATCTGACTGTTTTTCAGCTTTTTACCCCCTAAATATCAAAGACATTTCAATCCCTCCTCTCAAGAAACATATTTCTGGATGACATTTTCTAAAATTTATATGAAAGGACACAATACTCCTCTTTAGTTTTAAACAAAAAAACATTGGAGTCGCCATGGTTATAAGAATTCCACAGCTGGGATTATATTAAGAATAGTTTGAAGACACCAATGGGGTAATCAGAATCCGTATATCGAAGAAGAACAGACAAAACAATGGCCTAAAGAAAAAAAAAACAAAAGGACAAACAACGATCTACAAAACATACATATAAAACTAAAGATCGAGTAAGACGAACTTACTAAAAACCCGGGGTGAACTCAAAGTGCTCCCGAAGGGTAAGCAGTTCCTACTCCACTAGTGGCATCCGTCGTGTTGATCTAGCTACAAACCCGTTAATAAGACGTGAATGAGGAAAGGACCGGGAAGTGTTTACGACAAGTGGAACATATCCGTGGTCATGTCACTTTATTTTCTTTAAGAGGAGATAACTCCATTAATTAATTATGTACTTACTGTAAAGATTTGACAACTATTTGTAGGCACATCTTTAGATACGAACATGTTTCTGTATTGAATATATTTCAATACAATTAACATATGATGATACACGTAGCAACGTGCAGTTACCATGGTAGCAAGGATAACTCCTAAGCAACATGCACGTGTCTGTGTGTTGTCATCCTTTAACATTTCACATTTTGATCATCTCCAAAACTCTGAAGCCATTTGATTGGTTAAAATAAAACTCCATAAAAACAGTGCCGGATTTACCATTGTGCTTAGGTGTGCTAAAGCACAGGACCCCGTTGGCCAGGTGGAACCATCTTCCTGCCAGAAACATTTTTTTCGATGGATGTTTGCTTATGTGATGCAATTTTAAATTTGAAGGCGTTCTGTTTCGGAGCGATTCCAGACATAATGATAGAGTTGATAGTCTATGAGAGTGTGCCACATTCAGGGCCCAAGTAAGGGACCTCATAACATAACTAGCACAAGACCTCATTTGTCCTAAATCCGCCACTGCATAAAAACTACTGCTGTCAGATGTTCGTATCGGTTATGATATTATTATAATCTCTCTTTTGAAACGTAAAATAAAAAAATCTTTGAATGCACGAGTAGTCGAAGTAGATTTTAACAAAAAATGTGAAAAAATGATACAGGCATTGTAAGGCCAACCATGTACGTGCTGATGATCTTGTAAGGTCAACCATGTACGTGCTGATCTTGTAAGGTCAATTTGCATGTACGTGCTGATCTTGTAAGGCCAACCATATACGTGCTGATCTTGTACGGCCAACCATGTACGTGTTGGTCTTGTAAGGCCAACCATATACGTCCTGATCTTGTAAGGTCAACCATGTACATGATGGTCTTGTAAGGCCAACCATGTACGTGTTGGTGTTATAAGGTCAACAATGTACGTGCAGATCTTATAAGGCCAACCATGTACGTGCTGATCTTGTAAGGTCAACAATGTACGCGCTGATCTTGGAAGGTCAACCATGTATATGCTGGTCTTCTAAGGCCAACCATGTACGTGCTGATCTTGTAAGGTCAACCATGTACGTGCTGATCTTGGAAGGTCAACCATGTACGTGCTGATCTTGTAAGGTCAACCATGTACGTGCTGATCTTGCAAGGTCAGCCTTGTACGTGCTGATCTTGTAAGGTCAACCATGTACGTGCTGATCTTGTAAGGTCAGCCTTGTACGTGCTGGTTTTGTAAGGTCAGCCTTGTACGTGCTGATCTTGTAAGGTCAACCATGTACGTGCTGGTTTTGTAAGGTCAGCCTTGTACGTGCTGATCTTGTAAGGTCAACTTGTACGTGCTGGTTTTGTAAGGTCAACCATGTACGTGCTGATCTTGTAAGGTCAGCCTTGTACGTGCTGATCTTGTAAGATCAACCATGTACGCGCTGATCTTGGAAGGTCAATCATGTACGTGCTGATCTTCTAAGGCCAACCATGTACGTGCTGGTCTTGTAAGGTTAACCATGTACGTGCTGGTTTTGTTAGGTCAACCATGTACGTGCTGGTTTTGTAAGGTCAACCATGTACGTGCTGATCTTTACGGTCAACCTTGTACGTGCTGATCTTGTAGGGCCAACCATATACGTGTTGATCTTGTATGGCCAACCATGTACGTGCTGATCTTGTAAGGTCAACCATGTACGTGCCGGTATTGTAAGGTCAACCATGTACGTGCTGGTCTTGTAAGGTCAGTCTTGTACGTGCTGATCTTGTAAGATCAACCATGTACGCGCTGATCTTGGAAGGTCAACCATGAACGTGCTGATCTTGTAAGGTCAGCCTTGTACGCGCTGATCTTGGAAGGTCAACCATGTACGTGCTGATCTTGTAAGATCAACCATGTACGCGCTGATCTTGGAAGGTCAACCATGTACATGCTGATCTTGTAAGGTCAACCATGTACGTGCTGATCTTGTAAGATCAACCATGTACGCGCTGATCTTGTAAGGTCAACCATGTACATGCTGATCTTGTAAGATCAACCATGTAGGTGCTGATCTTGTAAGGTCAACCATGTACGTGCTGGTCTTGTAAGGTCAACCATGTAGGTGCCGAACTTGTAAGATCAACCATGTACGTGCTGATCTTGTAAGGTCAACAATGTACGTGCTGATCTTGTAAGGTCAGCGTTGTACGTGCTGATCTTGTTAGATCAACCATGTACGTGCTGATCTTGGAAGGTCAACCATGTACGTGCTGATCTTGTAAAGTCTGCCTTGTACGTGCTGATCTTGTAAGATCAACCATGCACGCGCTGATCTTGGAAGGTCAACCATGTACATGCTGATCTTGGAAGGTCAACCATGTACGTGCTGATCTTGTAAGGTCAACCATGTACGTGCTGGTCTTTTAAGGTCAACCATGTAGGTGCTGAACTTGTAAGATCAACCATGTACGTGCTGATCTTGTAAGGTCAACCATGTAGATGCTGATCTTGTAAGGTCAATCATGTACGTGCTGGTCTTGTAAAGTCTGCCTTGTACGTGCTGATCTTGTAAGATCAACCATGCACGCGCTGATCTTGGAAGGTCAACCATGTACATGCTGATCTTGTAAGGCCAACCATGTACGCGCTGATCTTGGAAGGTCAACCATGTACTTGCTGGTCTTTTAAGGTCAGCCTTGTACGTGCTGATCTTGTAAGATCAACCATGTACGTGCTGGTTTTGTAAGGTCAACCATGTACGTGCTGATCTTGTATGGTCAGCGTTGTACGTGTTGATCTTGTAAGATCAACCATGTACGCGCTGATCTTGAAAGGTCAACCATGTACGTGCTGATCTTGTAAGGCCAACCATGTACGCGCTGATCTTGTAAGGCCAACCATGTACGTGCTGATCTTGTAAGATCAACCATGTACGCGCTGATCTTGGAAGGTCAACCATGTACATGCTGATCTTGTAAGGTCAACCATGTACGTGCTGATCTTGTAAGATCAACCATGTACGCGCTGATCTTGTAAGGTCAACCATGTACATGCTGATCTTGTAAGATCAACCATGTAGGTGCTGATCTTGTAAGGTCAACCATGTACGTGCTGGTCTTGTAAGGTCAACCATGTAGGTGCTGAACTTGTAAAATCAACCATGTACGTGCTGATCTTGTAAGGTCAACAATGTACGTGCTGATCTTGTAAGGTCAGCGTTGTACGTGCTGATCTTGTTAGATCAACCATGTACGTGCTGATCTTGGAAGGTCAACCATGTACGTGTTGATCTTGTAAAGTCTGCCTTGTACGTGCTGATCTTGTAAGATCAACCATGCACGCGCTGATCTTGGAAGGTCAACCATGTACATGCTGATCTTGGAAGGTCAACCATGTACGTGCTGATCTTGTAAGGTCAACCATGTACGTGCTGGTCTTGTATGGTCACCCATGTACGTGCTGATCTTGTAAGGTCAACCATGTAGGTGCTGATCTTGTAAGGTCAATCATGTACGTGCTGGTCTTGTAAGGTCAACCATGTAGGTGCTGAACTTGTAAGATCAATCATGTACGTGCTGATCTTGTAAGTTCAACAATGTACGTGCTGATCTTGTAAGGTCAGCCTTGTACGTGCTGATCTTGTTAGATCAACCATGTACGTGCTGATCTTGGAAGGTCAACCTTGTACGTGCTGATCTTGTAAAGTCTGCCTTGTACGTGCTGATCTTGTAAGATCAACCATGCACGCGCTGATCTTGGAAGGTCAACCATGTACATGCTGATCTTGGAAGGTCAACCATGTACGTGCTGGTCTTGTAAGGTCAGCCTTGTACGTGCTGATCTTGTAAGATCAACCATGTACGCGCTGATCTTGGAAGGTCAACCATGTGCGTGCTGATCTTGTAAGGTCAGCCTTGTACGTGCTGATCTTGTAAGATCAACCATGTACGTGCTGATCTTGGAAGGCCAACCATGTACGTGCTGATCTTGTAGGGCCAATCATATACGTGTTGATCTTGTATGGCCAACCATGTACGTGCTGATCTTGTAAGGTCAACCATGTACGTGCCGGTATTGTAAGGTCAACCATGTACGTGCTGGTCTTGTAAGGTCAGTCTTGTACGTGCTGATCTTGTAAGATCAACCATGTACACGCTGATCTTGGAAGGTCAACCATGAACGTGCTGATCTTGTAAGGTCAGCCTTGTACGCGCTGATTTTGGAAGGTCAACCATGTACGTGCTGATCTTGTAAGATCAACCATGTACGCGCTGATCTTGGAAGGTCAACCATGTACATGCTGATCTTGTAAGGTCAACCATGTACGTGCTGATCTTGTAAGATCAACCATGTACGCGCTGATCTTGTAAGGTCAACCATGTACATGCTGATCTTGTAAGATCAACCATGTAGGTGCTGATCTTGTAAGGTCAACCATGTACGTGCTGGTCTTGTAAGGTCAACCATGTAGGTGCCGAACTTGTAAGATCAACCATGTACGTGCTGATCTTGTAAGGTCAACAATGTACGTGCTGATCTTGTAAGGTCAACCATGTACGTGCTGATCTTGTAAAGTCTGCCTTGTACGTGCTGATCTTGTAAGATCAACCATGCACGCGCTGATCTTGGAAGGTCAACCATGTACATGCTGATCTTGGAAGGTCAACCATGTACGTGCTGATCTTGTAAGGTCAACCATGTACGTGCTGGTCTTTTAAGGTCAACCATGTAGGTGCTGAACTTGTAAGATCAACCATGTACGTGCTGATCTTGTAAGGTCAACCATGTAGGTGCTGATCTTGTAAGGTCAATCATGTACGTGCTGGTCTTGTAAAGTCTGCCTTGTACGTGCTGATCTTGTAAGATCAACCATGCACGCGCTGATCTTGGAAGGTCAACCATGTACATGCTGATCTTGTAAGGCCAACCATGTACGCGCTGATCTTGGAAGGTCAACCATGTACGTGCTGGTCTTTTAAGGTCAGCCTTGTACGTGCTGATCTTGTAAGATCAACCATGTACGTGCTGGTTTTGTAAGGTCAACCATGTACGTGCTGATCTTGTATGGTCAGCGTTGTACGTGTTGATCTTGTAAGATCAACCATGTACGCGCTGATCTTGAAAGGTCAACCATGTACGTGCTGATCTTGTAAGGCCAACCATGTACGTGCTGATCTTGTAAGGCCAACCATGTACGTGCTGATCTTGTAAGATCAACCATGTACGCGCTGATCTTGGAAGGTCAACCATGTACATGCTGATCTTGTAAGGTCAACCATGTACGTGCTGATCTTGTAAGATCAACCATGTACGCGCTGATCTTGTAAGGTCAACCATGTACATGCTGATCTTGTAAGATCAACCATGTAGGTGCTGATCTTGTAAGGTCAACCATGTACGTGCTGGTCTTGTAAGGTCAACCATGTAGGTGCTGAACTTGTAAAATCAACCATGTACGTGCTGATCTTGTAAGGTCAACAATGTACGTGCTGATCTTGTAAGGTCAGCGTTGTACGTGCTGATCTTGTTAGATCAACCATGTACGTGCTGATCTTGGAAGGTCAACCATGTACGTGTTGATCTTGTAAAGTCTGCCTTGTACGTGCTGATCTTGTAAGATCAACCATGCACGCGCTGATCTTGGAAGGTCAACCATGTACATGCTGATCTTGGAAGGTCAACCATGTACGTGCTGATCTTGTAAGGTCAACCATGTACGTGCTGGTCTTGTATGGTCACCCATGTACGTGCTGATCTTGTAAGGTCAACCATGTAGGTGCTGATCTTGTAAGGTCAATCATGTACGTGCTGGTCTTGTAAGGTCAACCATGTAGGTGCTGAACTTGTAAGATCAATCATGTACGTGCTGATCTTGTAAGTTCAACAATGTACGTGCTGATCTTGTAAGGTCAGCCTTGTACGTGCTGATCTTGTTAGATCAACCATGTACGTGCTGATCTTGGAAGGTCAACCTTGTACGTGCTGATCTTGTAAAGTCTGCCTTGTACGTGCTGATCTTGTAAGATCAACCATGCACGCGCTGATCTTGGAAGGTCAACCATGTACATGCTGATCTTGGAAGGTCAACCATGTACGTGCTGGTCTTGTAAGGTCAGCCTTGTACGTGCTGATCTTGTAAGATCAACCATGTACGCGCTGATCTTGGAAGGTCAACCATGTGCGTGCTGATCTTGTAAGGTCAGCCTTGTACGTGCTGATCTTGTAAGATCAACCATGTACGTGCTGATCTTGGAAGGCCAACCATGTACGTGCTGATCTTGTAGGGCCAATCATATACGTGTTGATCTTGTATGGCCAACCATGTACGTGCTGATCTTGTAAGGTCAACCATGTACGTGCCGGTATTGTAAGGTCAACCATGTACGTGCTGGTCTTGTAAGGTCAGTCTTGTACGTGCTGATCTTGTAAGATCAACCATGTACACGCTGATCTTGGAAGGTCAACCATGAACGTGCTGATCTTGTAAGGTCAGCCTTGTACGCGCTGATTTTGGAAGGTCAACCATGTACGTGCTGATCTTGTAAGATCAACCATGTACGCGCTGATCTTGGAAGGTCAACCATGTACATGCTGATCTTGTAAGGTCAACCATGTACGTGCTGATCTTGTAAGATCAACCATGTACGCGCTGATCTTGTAAGGTCAACCATGTACATGCTGATCTTGTAAGATCAACCATGTAGGTGCTGATCTTGTAAGGTCAACCATGTACGTGCTGGTCTTGTAAGGTCAACCATGTAGGTGCCGAACTTGTAAGATCAACCATGTACGTGCTGATCTTGTAAGGTCAACAATGTACGTGCTGATCTTGTAAGGTCAGCGTTGTACGTGCTGATCTTGTTAGATCAACCATGTACGTGCTGATCTTGGAAGGTCAACCATGTACGTGCTGATCTTGTAAAGTCTGCCTTGTACGTGCTGATCTTGTAAGATCAACCATGCACGCGCTGATCTTGGAAGGTCAACCATGTACATGCTGATCTTGGAAGGTCAACCATGTACGTGCTGATCTTGTAAGGTCAACCATGTACGTGCTGGTCTTTTAAGGTCAACCATGTAGGTGCTGAACTTGTAAGATCAACCATGTACGTGCTGATCTTGTAAGGTCAACCATGTAGGTGCTGATCTTGTAAGGTCAATCATGTACGTGCTGGTCTTGTAAAGTCTGCCTTGTACGTGCTGATCTTGTAAGATCAACCATGCACGCGCTGATCTTGGAAGGTCAACCATGTACATGCTGATCTTGTAAGGCCAACCATGTACGCGCTGATCTTGGAAGGTCAACCATGTACGTGCTGGTCTTTTAAGGTCAGCCTTGTACGTGCTGATCTTGTAAGATCAACCATGTACGTGCTGGTTTTGTAAGGTCAACCATGTACGTGCTGATCTTGTATGGTCAGCGTTGTACGTGTTGATCTTGTAAGATCAACCATGTACGCGCTGATCTTGAAAGGTCAACCATGTACGTGCTGATCTTGTAAGGCCAACCATGTACGCGCTGATCTTGTAAGGCCAACCATGTACGTGCTGATCTTGTAAGATCAACCATGTACGCGCTGATCTTGGAAGGTCAACCATGTACATGCTGATCTTGTAAGGTCAACCATGTACGTGCTGATCTTGTAAGATCAACCATGTACGCGCTGATCTTGTAAGGTCAACCATGTACATGCTGATCTTGTAAGATCAACCATGTAGGTGCTGATCTTGTAAGGTCAACCATGTACGTGCTGGTCTTGTAAGGTCAACCATGTAGGTGCTGAACTTGTAAGATCAACCATGTACGTGCTGATCTTGTAAGGTCAACAATGTACGTGCTGATCTTGTAAGGTCAGCGTTGTACGTGCTGATCTTGTTAGATCAACCATGTACGTGCTGATCTTGGAATTTCAACCATGTACGTGTTGATCTTGTAAAGTCTGCCTTGTACGTGCTGATCTTGTAAGATCAACCATGCACGCGCTGATCTTGGAAGGTCAACCATGTATATGCTGATCTTGGAAGGTCAACCATGTACGTGCTGATCTTGTAAGGTCAACCATGTACGTGCTGGTCTTGTATGGTCACCCATGTACGTGCTGATCTTGTAAGGTCAACCATGTAGGTGCTGATCTTGTAAGGTCAATCATGTACGTGCTGGTCTTGTAAGGTCAACCATGTAGGTGCTGAACTTGTAAGATCAATCATGTACGTGCTGATCTTGTAAGTTCAACAATGTACGTGCTGATCTTGTAAGGTCAGCCTTGTACGTGCTGATCTTGTTAGATCAACCATGTACGTGCTGATCTTGGAAGGTCAACCTTGTACGTGCTGATCTTGTAAAGTCTGCCTTGTACGTGCTGATCTTGTAAGATCAACCATGCACGCGCTGATCTTGGAAGGTCAACCATGTACATGCTGATCTTGGAAGGTCAACCATGTACGTGCTGGTCTTGTAAGGTCAGCCTTGTACGTGCTGATCTTGTAAGATCAACCATGTACGCGCTGATCTTGGAAGGTCAACCATGTGCGTGCTGATCTTGTAAGGTCAGCCTTGTACGTGCTGATCTTGTAAGATCAACCATGTACGTGCTGATCTTGGAAGGCCAACCATGTACGTGCTGATCTTGTAGGGCCAATCATATACGTGTTGATCTTGTATGGCCAACCATGTACGTGCTGATCTTGTAAGGTCAACCATGTACGTGCCGGTATTGTAAGGGCAACCATGTACGTGCTGGTCTTGTAAGGTCAGTCTTGTACGTGCTGATCTTGTAAGATCAACCATGTACGCGCTGATCTTGGAAGGTCAACCATGAACGTGCTGATCTTGTAAGGTCAGCCTTGTACGCGCTGATCTTGGAAGGTCAACCATGTACGTGCTGATCTTGTAAGATCAACCATGTACGCGCTGATCTTGGAAGGTCAACCATGTACATGCTGATCTTGTAAGGTCAACCATGTACGTGCTGATCTTGTAAGATCAACCATGTAGGCGCTGATCTTGTAAGGTCAACCATGTACATGCTGATCTTGTAAGATCAACCATGTAGGTGCTGATCTTGTAAGGTCAACCATGTACGTGCTGGTCTTGTAAGGTCAACCATGTAGGTGCTGAACTTGTAAGATCAACCATGTACGTGCTGATCTTGTAAGGTCACCAATGTACGTGCTGATCTTGTAAGGTCAGCGTTGTACGTGCTGATCTTGTTAGATCAACCATGTACGTGCTGATCTTGGAAGGTCAACCATGTACGTGCTGATCTTGTAAAGTCTGCCTTGCACGTGCTGATCTTGTAAGGTCAACCATGTACGTGCTGATCTTGTAAGATCAACCATGTACGCGCTGATCATGTAAGGTCAACCATGTACATGCTGATCTTGTAAGATCAACCATGTAGGTGCTGATCTTGTAAGGTCAACCATGTACGTGCTGGTCTTGTAAGGTCAACCATGTACGTGCTGAACTTGTAAGATCAATCATGTACGTGCTGATCTTGTAAGGTCAACAATGTACGTGCTGATCGTGTAAGGTCAGCCTTGTACGTGCTGTTCCTGTTAGATCAACCATGTACGTGCTGATCTTGGAAGGTCAACCATGTACGTGCTGATCTTGTAAAGTCTGCCTTGTACGTCCTGATCTTGTAAGATCAACCATGCACGCGCTGATCTTGGAAGGTCAACCATGTACATGCTGATCTTGGAAGGTCAACCATGTACGTGCTGGTCTTGTAAGGTCAGCCTTGTACGTGCTGATCTTGTAAGATCAACCATGTACGCGCTGATCTTGGAAGGTCAACCATGTGCGTGCTGATCTTGTAAGGTCAGCCTTGTACGTGCTGATCTTGTAAGATCAACCATGTACGTGCTGATCTTGGAAGGTCAACCATGTACGTGCTGATCTTGTAAGGTCAACCATGTAGGTGCTGAACTTGTAAGATCAACCATGTACGTGCTGATCTTGTAAGGTCAATCATGTACGTGCTGGTCTTGTAAAGTCTGCCTTGTACGTGCTGATCTTGTAAGATCAACCATGCACGCGCTGATCTTGGAAGGTCAACCATGTACGTGCTGATCTTGTAAGGCCAACCATGTACGCGCTGATCTTGGAAGGTCAACCATGTACGTGCTGGTCTTTTAAGGACAACCATGTAGGTGCTGAACTTGTAAGATCAATCATGTACGTGCTGATCTTGTAAGTTCAACAATGTACGTGCTGATCTTGTATGGTCAGCCTTGTACGTGCTGATCTTGTTAGATCAACCATGTACGTGCTGATCTTGGAAGGTCAACCTTGTACGTGCTGATCTTGTAAAATCTGCCTTGTACGTGCTGATCTTGTAAGATCAACCATGCACGCGCTGATCTTGGAAGGTCAACCATGTACATTCTGATCTTGGAAGGTCAACCATGTACGTGCTGGTCTTCTAAGGTCAGCCTTGTACGTGCTGATCTTGTAAGATCAACCATGTACGCGCTGATCTTGGAAGGTCAACCATGTGCGTGCTGATCTTGTAAGGTCAGCCTTGTACGTGCTGATCTTGTAAGATCAACCATGTACGTGCTGATCTTGGAAGGCCAACCATGTACGTGCTGATCTTGTAGGGCCAATCATATACGTGTTGATCTTGTATGGCCAACCATGTACGTGCTGATCTTGTAAGGTCAACCATGTACGTGCCGGTATTGTAAGGTCAACCATGTACGTGCTTGTCTTGTAAGGTCAGTCTTGTACGTGCTGATCTTGTAAGATCAACCATGTACGCGCTGATCTTGGAAGGTCAACCATGAACGTGCTGGTCTTGTAAGGTCAGCCTTGTACGCGCTGATCTTGGAAGGTCAACCATGTACGTGCTGATCTTGTAAGGTCAACCATGTACGCGCTGATCTTGGAAGGTCAACCATGTACATGCTGATCTTGTAAGGTCAACCATGTACGTGCTGATCTTGTAAGATCAACCATGTACGCGCTGATCTTGTAAGGTCAACCATGTACATGCTGATCTTGTAAGATCAACCATGTAGGTGCTGATCTTGTAAGGTCAACCATGTACGTGCTGGTCTTGTAAGGTCAACCATGTAGGTGCCGAACTTGTAAGATCAACCATGTACGTGCTGATCTTGTAAGGTCAACAATGTACGTGCTGATCTTGTAAGGTCAGCGTTGTACGTGCTGATCTTGTTAGATCAACCATGTACGTGCTGATCTTGGAAGGTCAACCATGTACGTGCTGATCTTGTAAAGTCTGCCTTGTACGTGCTGATCTTGTAAGATCAACCATGCACGCGCTGATCTTGGAAGGTCAACCATGTACATGCTGATCTTGGAAGGTCAACCATGTACGTGCTGATCTTGTAAGGTCAACCATGTACGTGCTGGTCTTTTAAGGTCAACCATGTAGGTGCTGAACTTGTAAGATCAACCATGTACGTGCTGATCTTGTAAGGTCAACCATGTAGGTGCTGATCTTGTAAGGTCAATCATGTACGTGCTGGTCTTGTAAAGTCTGCCTTGTACGTGCTGATCTTGTAAGATCAACCATGCACGCGCTGATCTTGGAAGGTCAACCATGTACATGCTGATCTTGTAAGGCCAACCATGTACGCGCTGATCTTGGAAGGTCAACCATGTACGTGCTGGTCTTTTAAGGTCAGCCTTGTACGTGCTGATCTTGTAAGATCAACCATGTACGTGCTGGTTTTGTAAGGTCAACCATGTACGTGCTGATCTTGTATGGTCAGCGTTGTACGTGTTGATCTTGTAAGATCAACCATGTACCCGCTGATCTTGAAAGGTCAACCATGTACGTGCTGATCTTGTAAGGCCAACCATGTACGCGCTGATCTTGTAAGGCCAACCATGTACGTGCTGATCTTGTAAGATCAACCATGTACGCGCTGATCTTGGAAGGTCAACCATGTACATGCTGATCTTGTAAGGTCAACCATGTACGTGCTGATCTTGTAAGATCAACCATGTACGCGCTGATCTTGTAAGGTCAACCATGTACATGCTGATCTTGTAAGATCAACCATGTAGGTGCTGATCTTGTAAGGTCAACCATGTACGTGCTGGTCTTGTAAGGTCAACCATGTAGGTGCTGAACTTGTAAGATCAACCATGTACGTGCTGATCTTGTAAGGTCAACAATGTACGTGCTGATCTTGTAAGGTCAGCGTTGTACGTGCTGATCTTGTTAGATCAACCATGTACGTGCTGATCTTGGAAGGTCAACCATGTACGTGTTGATCTTGTAAAGTCTGCTTTGTACGTGCTGATCTTGTAAGATCAACCATGCACGCGCTGATCTTGGAAGGTCAACCACGTACATGCTGATCTTGGAAGGTCAACCATGTACGTGCTGATCTTGTAAGGTCAACCATGTACGTGCTGGTCTTGTATGGTCACCCATGTACGTGCTGATCTTGTAAGGTCAACCATGTAGGTGCTGATCTTGTAAGGTCAATCATGTACGTGCTGGTCTTGTAAGGTCAACAATGTACGTGCTGATCTTGTAAGGTCAGCCTTGTACGTGCTGATCTTGTTAGATCAACCATGTACGTGCTGATCTTGGAAGGTCAACCTTGTACGTGCTGATCTTGTAAAGTCTGCCTTGTACGTGCTGATCTTGTAAGATCAACCATGCACGCGCTGATCTTGGAAGGTCAACCATGTACATGCTGATCTTGGAAGGTCAACCATGTACGTGCTGGTCTTGTAAGGTCAGCCTTGTACGTGCTGATCTTGTAAGATCAACCATGTACGCGCTGATCTTGGAAGGTCAACCATGTGCGTGCTGATCTTGTAAGGTCAGCCTTGTACGTTCTGATCTTGTAAGATCAACCATGTACGTGCTGATCTTGGAAGGCCAACCATGTACGTGCTGATCTTGTAGGGCCAATCATATACGTGTTGATCTTGTATGGCCAACCATGTACGTGCTGATCTTGTAAGGTCAACCATGTACGTGCCGGTATTGTAAGGTCAACCATGTACGTGCTGGTCTTGTAAGGTCAGTCTTGTACGTGCTGATCTTGTAAGATCAACCATGTACGCGCTGATCTTGGAAGGTCAACCATGAATGTGCTGATCTTGTAAGGTCAGCCTTGTACGCGCTGATCTTGGAAGGTCAACCATGTACGTGCTGATCTTGTAAGATCAACCATGTACGCGCTGATCTTGGAAGGTCAACCATGTACATGCTGATCTTGTAAGGTCAACCATGTACGTGCTGATCTTGTAAGGTCAGCCTTGTACGTGCTGATCTTGTAAGATCAACCATGTACGCGCTGATCTTGGAAGGTCAACCATGTGCGTGCTGATCTTGTAAGGTCAGCCTTGTACGTGCTGATCTTGTAAGATCAACCATGTACGTGCTGATCTTGGAAGGCCAACCATGTACGTGCTGATCTTGTAGGGCCAATCATATACGTGTTGATCTTGTATGGCCAACCATGTACGTGCTGATCTTGTAAGGTCAACCATGTACGTGTAGGTATTGTAAGGTCAACCATGTACGTGCTGGTCTTGTAAGGTCAGTCTTGTACGTGCTGATCTTGTAAGATCAACCATGTACGCGCTGATCTTGGAAGGTCAACCATGAACGTGCTGATCTTGTAAGGTCAGCCTTGTACGCGCTGATCTTGGAAGGTCAACCATGTACGTGCTGATCTTGTAAGATCAACCATGTACGCGCTGATCTTGGAAGGTCAACCATGTACATGCTGATCTTGTAAGGTCAACCATGTACGTGCTGATCTTGTAAGATCAACCATGTACGCGCTGATCTTGTAAGGTCAACCATGTACATGCTGATCTTGTAAGATCAACCATGTAGGTGCTGATCTTGTAAGGTCAACCATGTACGTGCTGGTCTTGTAAGGTCAACCATGTAGGTGCCGAACTTGTAAGATCAACCATGTACGTGCTGATCTTGTAAGGTCAACAATGTACGTGCTGATCTTGTAAGGTCAGCGTTGTACGTGCTGATCTTGTTAGATCAACCATGTACGTGCTGATCTTGGAAGGTCAACCATGTACGTGCTGATCTTGTAAAGTCTGCCTTGTACGTGCTGATCTTGTAAGATCAACCATGCACGCGCTGATCTTGTAAGGTCAACCATGTACATGCTGATCTTGGAAGGTCAACCATGTACGTGCTGATCTTGTAAGGTCAACCATGTAGGTGCTGATCTTGTAAGATCAACCATGTAGGTGCTGAACTTGTAAGATCAACCATGTACGTGCTGATCTTGTAAGGTCAACCATGTAGGTGCTGATCTTGTAAGGTCAATCATGTACGTGCTGGTCTTGTAAAGTCTGCCTTGTACGTGCTGATCTTGTAAGATCAACCATGCACGCGCTGATCTTGGAAGGTCAACCATGTACATGCTGATCTTGTAAGGCCAACCATGTACGCGCTGATCTTGGAAGGTCAACCATGTACGTGCTGGTCTTTTAAGGTCAGCCTTGTACGTGCTGATCTTGTAAGATCAACCATGTACGTGCTGGTTTTGTAAGGTCAACCATGTACGTGCTGATCTTGTATGGTCAGCGTTGTACGTGTTGATCTTGTAAGATCAACCATGTACGCGCTGATCTTGAAAGGTCAACCATGTACGTGCTGATCTTGTAAGGCCAACCATGTACGCGCTGATCTTGTAAGGCCAACCATGTACGTGCTGATCTTGTAAGATCAACCATGTACGCGCTGATCTTGGAAGGTCAACCATGTACATGCTGATCTTGTAAGGTCAACCATGTACGTGCTGATCTTGTAAGATCAACCATGTACGCGCTGATCTTGTAAGGTCAACCATGTACATGCTGATCTTGTAAGATCAACCATGTAGGTGCTGATCTTGTAAGGTCAACCATGTACGTGCTGGTCTTGTAAGGTCAACCATGTAGGTGCTGAACTTGTAAGATCAACCATGTACGTGCTGATCTTGTAAGGTCAACAATGTACGTGCTGATCTTGTAAGGTCAGCGTTGTACGTGCTGATCTTGTTAGATCAACCATGTACGTGCTGATCTTGGAAGGTGAACCATGTACGTGTTGATCTTGTAAAGTCTGCCTTGTACGTGCTGATCTTGTAAGATCAACCATGCACGCGCTGATCTTGGAAGGTCAACCATGTACATGCTGATCTTGGAAGGTCAACCATGTACGTGCTGATCTTGTAAGGTCAACCATGTACGTGCTGGTCTTGTATGGTCACCCATGTACGTGCTGATCTTGTAAGGTCAACCATGTAGGTGCTGATCTTGTAAGGTCAATCATGTACGTGCTGGTCTTGAAAGGTCAACCATGTAGGTGCTGAACTTGTAAGATCAATCATGTACGTGCTGATCTTGTAAGTTCAACAATGTACGTGCTGATCTTGTAAGGTCAGCCTTGAACGTGCTGATCTTGTTAGATCAACCATGTACGTGCTGATCTTGGAAGGTCAACCATGTACGTGCTGATCTTGTAAAGTCTGCCTTGTACGTGCTGATCTTGTAAGATCAACCATGCACGCGCTGATCTTGGAAGGTCAACCATGTACATGCTGATCTTGGAAGGTCAACCATGTACGTGCTGGTCTTGTAAGGTCAGCCTTGTACGTGCTGATCTTGTAAGATCAACCATGTACGCGCTGATCTTGGAAGGTCAACCATGTGCGTGCTGATCTTGTAAGGTCAGCCTTGTACGTGCTGATCTTGTAAGATCAACCATGTACGTGCTGATCTTGGAAGGCCAACCATGTACGTGCTGATCTTGTAGGGCCAATCATATACGTGTTGATCTTGTATGGCCAACCATGTACGTGCTGATCTTGTAAGGTCAACCATGTACGTGCCGGTATTGTAAGGTCAACCATGTACGTGCTGGTCTTGTAAGGTCAGTCTTGTACGTGCTGATCTTGTAAGATCAACCATGTACGCGCTTATCTTGGAAGGTCAACCATGAACGTGCTGATCTTGTAAGGTCAGCCTTGTACGCGCTGATCTTGGAAGGTCAACCATGTACGTGCTGATCTTGTAAGATCAACCATGTACGCGCTGATCTTGGAAGGTCAACCATGTACATGCTGATCTTGTAAGGTCAACCATGTACGTGCTGATCTTGTAAGATCAACCATGTACGCGCTGATCTTGTAAGGTCAACCATGTACATGCTGATCTTGTAAGATCAACCATGTAGGTGCTGAACTTGTAAGATCAACCATGTACGTGCTGATCTTGTAAGGTCACCAATGTACGTGCTGATCTTGTAAGGTCAGCGTTGTACGTGCTGATCTTGTTAGATCAACCATGTACGTGCTGATCTTGGAAGGTCAACCATGTACGTGCTGATCTTGTAAAGTCTGCCTTGCACGTGCTGATCTTGTAAGGTCAACCATGTACGTGCTGATCTTGTAAGATCAACCATGTACGCGCTGATCTTGTAAGGTCAACCATGTACATGCTGATCTTGTAAGATCAACCATGTAGGTGCTGGTCTTGTAAGGTCAACCATGTACGTGCTGAACTTGTAAGATCAATCATGTACGTGCTGATCTTGTAAGGTCAACAATGTACGTGCTGATCGTGTAAGGTCAGCCTTGTACGTGCTGTTCCTGTTAGATCAACCATGTACGTGCTGATCTTGGAAGGTCAACCATGTAGGTGCTGATCTTGTAAAGTCTGCCTTGTACGTCCTGATCTTGTAAGGTCAACCATGTACGTGCTGGTCTTTTAAGGTCAACCATGTAGGTGCTGAACTTGTAAGATCAACCATGTACGTGCTGATCTTGTAAGGTCAACCATGTAGGTGCTGATCTTGTAAGGTCAATCATGTACGTGCTGGTCTTGTAAAGTCTGCCTTGTACGTGCTGATCTTGTAAGATCAACCATGCACGCGCTGATCTTGGAAGGTCAACCATGTACATGCTGATCTTGGAAGGTCAACCATGTACGTGCTGGTCTTGTAAGGTCAGCCTTGTACGTGCTGATCTTGTAAGATCAACCATGTACGCGCTGATCTTGGAAGGTCAACCATGTGCGTGCTGATCTTGTAAGGTCAGCCTTGTACATGCTGATCTTGTAAGATCAACCATGTACGTGCTGATCTTGGAAGGTCAACCATGTACGTGCTGATCTTGTAGGGCCAACCATATACGTGTTGATCTTGTATGGCCAACCATGTACGTGCTGATCTTGTAAGGTCAACCATGTACGTGCCGGTATTGTAAGGTCAACCATGTACGTGCTGGTCTTGTAAGGTCAGTCTTGTACGTGCTGATCTTGTAAGATCAACCATGTACGCGCTGATCTTGGAAGGTCAACCCTGAACGTGCTGATCTTGTAAGGTCAGCCTTGTACGCGCTGATCTTGGAAGGTCAACCATGTAGGTGCTGAACTTGTAAGATCAACCATGTACGTGCTGATCTTGTAAGGTCAACAATGTACGTGCTGATCTTGTAAGGTCAGTGTTGTACGTGCTGATCTTGTTAGATCAACCATGTACGTGCTGATCTTGGAAGGTCAACCATGTACGTGCTGATCTTGTAAAGTCTGCCTTGTACGTGCTGATCTTGTAAGATCAACCATGCACGCGCTGATCTTGGAAGGTCAACCATGTACATGCTGATCTTGGAAGGTCAACCATGTACGTGCTGATCTTGTAAGGTCAACAATGTACGTGCTGGTCTTGTAAGGTCAACCATGTAGGTGCTGAACTTGTAAGATCAACCATGTACGTGCTGATCTTGTAAGGTCAATCATGTACGTGCTGGTCTTGTAAAGTCTGCCTTGTACGTGCTGATCTTGTAAGATCAACCATGCACGCGCTGATCTTGGAAGGTCAACCATGTACGTGCTGATCTTGTAAGGCCAACCATGTACGCGCTGATCTTGGAAGGTCAACCATGTACGTGCTGGTCTTTTAAGGTCAGCCTTGTACGTGCTGATCTTGTAAGATCAACCATGTACGTGCTGGTTTTGTAAGGTCAACCATGTACGTGCTGATCTTGTATGGTCAGCCTTGTACGTGCTGATCTTGTAAGATCAACCATGCACGCGCTGATCTTGAAAGGCCAACCATGTACGCGCTGATCTTGTAAGGCCAACCATGTACGTGCCGGTATTGTAAGGTCAACCATGTACGTGCTGGTCTTGTAAGGTCAGTCTTGTACGTGCTGATCTTGTAAGATCAACCATGTACGCGCTGATCTTGGAAGGTCAACCATGTACGTGCTGATCTTGTAAGGTCAGCCTTGTACGCGCTGATCTTGGAATGTCAACCATGTACGTGCTGATCTTGTAAGATCAACCCTGTACGCGCTGATCTTGTAAGGTCAACCATGTACATGCTGATCTTGTAATGTCAACCATGTACGTGCTGATCTTGTAAGATCAACCATGTACGCGCTGATCTTGTAAGGTCAACCATGTACGTGCTGATCTTGTAAGATCAACCATGTAGGTGCTGAACTTGTAAGATCAACCATGTACGTGCTGATCTTGTAAGGTCAACAATGTACGTGCTGATCTTGTAAGGTCAGCGTTGTACGTGCTGATCTTGTTAGATCAACCATGTACGTGCTGATCTTAGAAGGTCAACCATGTACGTGTTGATCTTGTAAAGTCTGCCTTGTACGTGCTGATCTTGTAAGATCAACCATGCACGCGCTGATCTTGGAAGGTCAACCATGTACATGCTGATCTTGGAAGGTCAACCATGTACGTGCTAATCTTGTAAGGTCAACCATGTAGGTGCTGATCTTGTATGGTCACCCATGTACGTGCTGATCTTGTAAGGTCAACCATGTAGGTGCTGATCTTGTAAGGTCAATCATGTACGTGCTGGTCTTGTAAGGTCAACCATGTAGGTGCTGAACTTGTAAGATCAATCATGTACGTGCTGATCTTGTAAGGTCAACAATGTACGTGCTGATCTTGTAAGGTCAGCGTTGTACGTGCTGATCTTGTTAGATCAACCATGTACGTGCTGATCTTGGAAGGTCAACCATGTACGTGCTGATCTTGTAAAGTCTGCCTTGTACGTGCTGATCTTGTAAGATCAACCATGCACGTGCTGATCTTGTAGGGCCAACCATATACGTGTTGATCTTGTATGGCCAACCATGTACGTGCCGATCTTGTAAGGTCAACCATGTACGTGCCGGTATTGTAAGGTCAACCATGTACGTGCTGGTCCTGTAAGGTCAGCCTTGTACGTGCTGATCTTGTAAGATCAACCATGTACGCGCTGATCTTGGAAGGTCAACCATGAACGTGATGATCTTGTAAGGTCAGCCTTGTACGCGCTGATCTTGGAAGGTCAACCATGTACGTGCTGATCTTGTAAGATCAACCATGTACGCGCTGATCTTGGAAGGTCAACCATGTACATGCTGATCTTGTAAGGTCAACCATGTACGTGCTGATCTTGTAAGATCAACCATGTACGCGCTGATCTTGTAAGGTCAACCATGTACATGCTGATCTTGTAAGATCAACCATGTAGGTGCTGATCTTGTAAGGTCAACCATGTACGTGCTGGTCTTGTAAGGTCAACCATGTAGGTGCTGAACTTGTAAGATCAACCATGTACGTGCTGATCTTGTAAGGTCAACCATGTACGTGCTGATCTTGTAAGGTCAGCGTTGTACGTGCTGATCTTGTTAGATCAACCATGTACGTGCTGATCTTGGAAGGTCAAACATGTACGTGCTGATCTTGTAAAGTCTGCCTTGTACGTGCTGATTTTGTAAGGTCAACCATGTACGTGCTGATCTTGTAAGATCAACCATGTACGCGCTGATCTTGTAAGGTCAACCATGTACATGCTGATCTTGTAAGATCAACCATGTAGGTGCTGATCTTGTAAGGTCAACCATGTACGTGCTGGTCTTGTAAGGTCAACCATGTAGGTGCTGAACTTGTAAGATCAACCATGTACGTGCTGATCTTGTAAGATCAACCATGTACGCGCTGATCTTGTAAGGTCAACCATACATGCTGATCTTGTAAGATCAACCATGTAGGTGCTGATCTTGTTAGGTCAACCAATGTACGTGCTGGTCTTGTAAGGTCAACCATGTACGTGCTGAACTTGTAAGATCAATCATGTACGTGCTGATCTTGTAAGGTCAACAATGTACGTGCTGATCTTGTAAGGTCAGCCTTGTACGTGCTGATCTTGCTAGATCAACCATGTACGTGCTGATCTTGGAAGGTCAACCATGTACGTGCTGATCTTGTAAAGTCTGCCTTGTACGTCCTGATCTTGTAAGATCAACCATGCACGCGCTGATCTTGGAAGGTCAACCATGTACATGCTGATCTTGGAAGGTCAACCATGTACGTGCTGGTCTTGTAAGGTCAGCCTTGTACGTGCTGATCTTGTAAGATCAACCATGTACGCGCTGATCTTGGAAGGTCAACCATGTACGTGCTGGTCTTGTATGGTCAGTCTTGTACGTGCTGATCTTGTAAGATCAACCATGTACGCGCTGATCTTGGAAGGTCAACCATGTACGTGCTGATCTTGTAAGGTCAGCCTTGTACGCGCTGATCTTGGAAGGTCAACCATGTACGTGCTGATCTTGTAAGATCAACCATGTACGCGCTGATCTTGGAAGGTCAACCATGTACATGCTGATCTTGTAAGGTCAACCATGTACGTGCTGATCTTGTAAGGTCAACAATGTAAGTGCTGATCTTGTAAGGTCAGCGTTGTACGTGCTGATCTTGTTAGATCAACCATGTACGTGCTGATCTTGGAAGGTCAAACATGTACGTGCTGATCTTGTAAAGTCTGCCTTGTACGTGCCGATTTTGTAAGGTCAACCATGTACGTGCTGATCTTGTAAGATCAACCATGTACGCGCTGATCTTGTAAGGTCAACCATGTACATGCTGATCTTGTAAGATCAACCATGTAGGTGCTGATCTTGTAAGGTCAACCATGTACGTGCTGGTCTTGTAAGGTCAACCATGTAGGTGCTGAACTTGTAAGATCAACCATGTACGTGCTGATCTTGTAAGGTCAACCATGTACGTGCTGATCTTGTAAGATCAACCATGTACGCGCTGATCTTGTAAGGTCAACCATACATGCTGATCTTGTAAGATCAACCATGTAGGTGCTGATCTTGTAAGGTCAACCATGTACGTGCTGGTCTTGTAAGGTCAACCATGTACGTGCTGAACTTGTAAGATCAATCATGTACGTGCTGATCTTGTAAGGTCAACAATGTACGTGCTGATCTTGTAAGGTCAGCCTTGTACGTGCTGATCTTGCTAGATCAACCATGTACGTGCTGATCTTGGAAGGTCAACCATGTACGTGCTGATCTTGTAAAGTCTGCCTTGTACGTCCTGATCTTGTAAGATCAACCATGCACGCGCTGATCTTGGAAGGTCAACCATGTACATGCTGATCTTGGAAGGTCAACCATGTACGTGCTGGTCTTGTAAGGTCAGCCTTGTACGTGCTGATCTTGTAAGATCAACCATGTACGCGCTGATCTTGGAAGGTCAACCATGTACGTGCTGGTCTTGTAAGGTCAGTCTTGTACGTGCTGATCTTGTAAGATCAACCATGTACGCGCTGATCTTGGAAGGTCAACCATGTACGTGCTGATCTTGTAAGGTCAGCCTTGTACGCGCTGATCTTGGAAGGTCAACCATGTACGTGCTGATCTTGTAAGATCAACCATGTACGCGCTGATCTTGGAAGGTCAACCATGTACATGCTGATCTTGTAAGGTCAACCATGTACGTGCTGATCTTGTAAGATCAACCATGTACGCGCTGATCTTGTAAGGTCAACCATGTACATGCTGATCTTGTAAGATCAACCATGTAGGTGCTGATCTTGTAAGGTCACCCATGTACGTGCTGGTCTTGTAAGGTCAACCATGTAGGTGCTGAACTTGTAAGATCAACCATGTACGTGCTGATCTTGTAAGGTCAACAATGTAAGTGCTGATCTTGTAAGGTCAGCGTTGTACGTGCTGATCTTGTTAGATCAACCATGTACGTGCTGATCTTGGAAGGTCAAACATGTACGTGCTGATCTTGTAAAGTCTGCCTTGTACGTGCCGATTTTGTAAGGTCAACCATGTACGTGCTGATCTTGTAAGATCAACCATGTACGCGCTGATCTTATAAGGTCAACCATGTACATGCTGATCTTGTAAGATCAACCATGTAGGTGCTGATCTTGTAAGGTCAACCATGTACGTGCTGGTCTTGTAAGGTCAACCATGTAGGTGCTGAACTTGTAAGATCAACCATGTACGTGCTGATCTTGTAAGGTCAACCATGTACGTGCTGATCTTGTAAGATCAACCATGTACGCGCTGATCTTGTAAGGTCAACCATACATGCTGATCTTGTAAGATCAACCATGTAGGTGCTGATCTTGTAAGGTCAACCATGTACGTGCTGGTCTTGTAAGGTCAACCATGTACGTGCTGAACTTGTAAGATCAATCATGTACGTGCTGATCTTGTAAGGTCAACAATGTACGTGCTGATCTTGTAAGGTCAGCCTTGTACGTGCTGATCTTGCTAGATCAACCATGTACGTGCTGATCTTGGAAGGTCAACCATGTACGTGCTGATCTTGTAAAGTCTGCCTTGTACGTCCTGATCTTGTAAGATCAACCATGCACGCGCTGATCTTGGAAGGTCAACCATGTACATGCTGATCTTGGAAGGTCAACCATGTACGTGCTGGTCTTGTAAGGTCAGCCTTGTACGTGCTGATCTTGTAAGATCAACCATGTACGCGCTGATCTTGGAAGGTCAACCATGTACGTGCTGGTCTTGTAAGGTCAGTCTTGTACGTGCTGATCTTGTAAGATCAACCATGTACGCGCTGATCTTGGAAGGTCAACCATGTACGTGCTGATCTTGTAAGGTCAGCCTTGTACGCGCTGATCTTGGAAGGTCAACCATGTACGTGCTGATCTTGTAAGATCAACCATGTACGCGCTGATCTTGGAAGGTCAACCATGTACATGCTGATCTTGTAAGGTCAACCATGTACGTGCTGATCTTGTAAGATCAACCATGTACGCGCTGATCTTGTAAGGTCAACCATGTACATGCTGATCTTGTAAGATCAACCATGTAGGTGCTGATCTTGTAAGGTCAACCATGTACGTGCTGGTCTTGTAAGGTCAACCATGTAGGTGCTGAACTTGTAAGATCAACCATGTACGTGCTGATCTTGTAAGGTCAACAATGTACGTGCTGATCTTGTAAGGTCAGCGTTGTACGTGCTGATCTTGTTAGATCAACCATGTACGTGCTGATCTTGGAAGGTCAAACATGTACGTGCTGATCTTGTAAAGTCTGCCTTGTACGTGCTGATTTTGTAAGGTCAACCATGTACGTGCTGATCTTGTAAGATCAACCATGTACGCGCTGATCTTGTAAGGTCAACCATGTACATGCTGATCTTGTAAGATCAACCATGTAGGTGCTGATCTTGTAAGGTCAACCATGTACGTGCTGGTCTTGTAAGGTCAACCATGTAGGTGCTGAACTTGTAAGATCAACCATGTACGTGCTGATCTTGTAAGGTCAACCATGTACGTGCTGATCTTGTAAGATCAACCATGTACGCGCTGATCTTTTAAGGTCAACCATACATGCTGATCTTGTAAGATCAACCATGTAGGTGCTGATCTTGTAAGGTCAACCATGTACGTGCTGGTCTTGTAAGGTCAACCATGTACGTGCTGAACTTGTAAGATCAATCATGTACGTGCTGATCTTGTAAGGTCAACAATGTACGTGCTGATCTTGTAAGGTCAGCCTTGTACGTGCTGATCTTTCTAGATCAACCATGTACGTGCTGATCTTGGAAGGTCAACCATGTACGTGCTGATCTTGTAAAGTCTGCCTTGTACGTCCTGATCTTGTAAGATCAACCATGAACGCGCTGATCTTGGAAGGTCAACCATGTACATGCTGATCTTGGAAGGTCAACCATGTACGTGCTGGTCTTGTAAGGTCAGCCTTGTACGTGCTGATCTTGTAAGATCAACCATGTACGCGCTGATCTTGGAAGGTCAACCATGTACGTGCTGATCTTGTAAGGTCAGCCTTGTAAGTGCTGATCTTGTAAGATCAACCATGTACGTGCTGATCTTGGAAGGTCAACCATGTACGTGATGATCTTGTAGGGCCAACCATATACGTGTTGATCTTGTATGGCCAACCATGTACATGCTGATCTTGTAAGGTCAACCATGTACGTGCCGGTATTGTAAGGTCAACCATGTACGTGCTGGTCTTGTAAGGTCAGTCTTGTACGTGCTGATCTTGTAAGATCAACCATGTAAGCGCTGATCTTGGAAGGTCAACCATGAACGTGCTGATCTTGTAAGGTCAGCCTTGTACGCGCTGATCTTGGAAGGTCAACCATGTACGTGCTGATCTTGTAAGATCAACCGTGTACGCGCTGATCTTGGAAGGTCAACCATGTACATGCTGATCTTGTAAGGTCAACCATGTACGTGCTGATCTTGTAAGATCAACCATGTACGTGCTGATCTTGTAAGGTCAACCATGTACGTGCTGGTCTTGTAAGGTCAACCATGTAGGTGCTGAACTTGTAAGATCAACCATGTACGTGCTGATCTTGTAAGGTCAACCATGTAGGTGCTGATCTTGTAAGGTCAATCATGTACGTGCTGGTCTTGTAAAGTCTGCCTTGTACGTGCTGATCTTGTAAGATCAACCATGTACGTGCTGATCTTGTAAGGTCAACCATGTAGGTGCTGATCTTGTAAGGTCAATCATGTACGTGCTGGTCATGTAAAGTCTGCCTTGTACGTGCTGATCTTGTAAGATCAACCATGCACGCGCTGATCTTGGAAGGTCAACCATGTACATGCTGATGTTGTAAGGCCAACAATGTACGCGCTGATCTTGGAAGGTCAACCATGTACGTGCTGGTCATTTAAGGTCAGCCTTGTACGTGCTGATCTTGTAAGATCAACCATGTACGTGCTGGTTTTGTAAGGTCAACCATGTACGTGCTGATCTTGTATGGTCAGCCTTGTACGTGCTGATCTTGTAAGATCAACCATGTACGCGCTGATCTTGAAAGGCCAACCATGTACGCGCTGATCTTGTAAGGCCAACCATGTACGTGCCGGTATTGTAAGGTCAACCATGTACGTGCTGGTCTTGTAAGGTCAGTCTTGTACGTGCTGATCTTGTAAGATCAACCATGTACGCGCTGATCTTGGAAGGTCAACTATGTACGTGCTGATCTTGTAAGGTCAGCCTTGTACGCGCTGATCTTGGAAGGTCAACCATGTACGTGCTGATCTTGAAAGATCAACCATGTACGCGCTGATCTTGGAAGGTCAACCATGTACGCGCTGATCTTGGAAGGTCAACCATGTACATGCTGATCTTGTAAGGTCAACCATGTACGTGCTGATCTTGTAAGATCAACCATGTACGCGCTGATCTTGTAAGGTCAACCATGTACATGCTGATCTTGTAAGATCAACCATGTAGGTGCTGATCTTGTAAGGTCAACCATGTACGTGCTGGTCTTGTAAGGTCAAATATGTAGGTGCTGAACTTGTAAGATCAACCATGTACGTACTGATCTTGTAAGGTCAACAATGTACGTGCTGATCTTGTAAGGTCAGCGTTGTACGTGCTGATCTTGTTAGATCAACCATGTACGTGCTGATCTTGAAAGGTCAACCATGTACGTGTTGATCTTGTAAAGTCTGCCTTGTACGTGCTGATCTTGTAAGATCAACCATGCACGCGCTGATCTTGGAAGGTCAACCATGTACATGCTGATCTTGGAAGGTCAACCATGTACATGCTGATCTTGTAAGGTCAACAATGTACGTGCTGATCTTGTATGGTCACCCATGTACGTGCTGATCTTGTAAGGTCAACCATGTAGGTGCTGATCTTGTAAGGTCAATCATGTACGTGCTGGTCTTGTAAGGTCAACCATGTAGGTGCTGAACTTGTAAGATCAATCATGTACGTGCTGATCTTGTAAGGTCAACAATGTACGTGCTGATCTTGTTAGATCAACCATGTACGTGCTGATCTTGGAAGGTCAACCATGTACGTGCTGATCTTGTAAAGTCTGCCTTGTACGTGCTGATCTTGTAAGATCAACCATGCACGCGCTGATCTTGGAAGGTCAACCATGTACATGCTGATCTTGGAAGGTCAACCATGTACGTGCTGGTCTTGTAAGGTCAGCCTTGTACGTGCTGATCTTGTAAGTTCAACCATGTACGCGCTGATCTTGGAAGGTCAACCATGTACGTGCTGATCTTGTAAGGTCAGCCTTGTACGTGCTGATCTTGTAAGATCAACCATGTACGTGCTGATCTTGGAAGGTCAACCATGTACGTGCTGATCTTGTAGGGCCAACCATATACGTGTTGATCTTGTATGGCCAACCATGTACGTGCTGATCTTGTAAGGTCAACCATGTACGTTCCGGTATTGTAAGGTCAACCATGTACGTGCTGGTCTTGTAAGGTCAGCCTTGTACGTGCTGATCTTGTAAGATCAACCATGTACGCGCTGATCTTGGAAGGTCAACCATGAACGTGCTGATCTTGTAAGGTCAGCCTTGTACGCGCTGATCTTGGAAGGTCAACCATGTACGTGCTGATCTTGTAAGATCAACCATGTACGCGCTGATCTTGGAAGGTCAACCATGTACATGCTGATCTTGTAATGTCAACCATGTACGTGCTGATCTTGTAAGGTCAACCATGTACGTGCTGGTCTTGTAAGGTCAACCATGTAGGTGCTGAACTTGTAAGATCAACCATGTACGTGCTGATCTTGTAAGGTCAACAATGTACGTGCTGATCTTGTAAGGTCAGCGTTGTACGTGCTGATCTTGTTAGATCAACCATGTACGTGCTGATCTTGTAAGGTCAACCATGTACGTGCTGGTCTTGTAAGGTCAACCATGTACGTGCTGATCTTGTAAGGTCAACCATGTACGTGCTGATATTGTAAGGTCAACCTTGTACATGCTGGTCTTGTAATGTCAACTGTTTACGTGCTGATCTTGTAAGGTCAACCATGTACGTGCTGGTATTGTAAGCCCAACCATGTACGTGCTGATCTTGTAAGGCCAACCAGGTACGTGCTGATCTTGTAAGGTCAACCATATACGTGCTGCTCTTGTAAGGTCAACCATGTACGTGCTGTTCTTGTACGGTCAACCATGTATGTGCTGGTCTTGTAAGGTCAACCATGTACGTGCTGATCTTGTAGGGTCAACCATGTACGTGCTGGTTTTGTAAGGCCGACCAAGTACGTGCTGATATTGTAAGGCCAACCATGTACGTGCTGATCTTGTAAGGTCAACCATGTACGTGCTGGTTTTTTAAGGCCGACCAAGTACGTGCTGATCTTGTAAGGCCAACCATGTACGTGCTGATCTTGTAAGGTCAACCATGTACGCGCTGATCTACTCAACGTACGTGAAACTTATGGTTAATAAACCTGTTGTCATCTGATTTTGACATGACAAAAAAGAAAACTTTTGAATCTGTGAACACTGAACAGTTGGAGGATTGAGTATTCGCTTTCGGTAATTTTATAGCCCTAGGAGGTGTGTAGGGTGATAAATTCTTCTGATTAGATATTTTAAATGGACTGTTTCATGGTTTCTTTTAGACAGAGAGCTATATGTATTCGAAACCAAATATTTGATGAATTTAAATAACCTTTTTTAGTCATAAAACTTTTGGGAGTAAGAGTCAAATGCGGATTAGTGGAATGGGTAGACTTTTTCAGCTTTCAAATATATAATATGGTCTTACACGCTAACCATGACCTTATCAATGCGGTTTCTTAAAAGAAAAGAATATCCAAAGGAGATTCAAATACTTTGCTTTAGGAAAGGATAAGTGATATTTTGTAAACAAGCAGTAAGGTTGAAGTCATCGCTAACATGACCATTATGGAATAGATAGATGGTTGCTTCTAAGGAGGAAGTTACTAAGCCTGGCAATAAGGTTGAAGTCATCGATAACATGACCATTATGGAATAGATAGATGGTTGCTTCTGACGAGGAAGTTACTAAGCCTAGCAGTAAGGTTGAAGTCATCGCAAACATGATCATTATTCAATAGATAGATACTTGCCTCTGACGAGGAAGTTACTAAAGCTAGCAGTAAGGTTGAATTCACCACTAACACGACCATTATAGAATAGATAGATAGATACTCCTAACAAGGAAGTTACTAAGCCTAGCAGTAAGGCTGAAGTCATCGCAAACATGATCATTATTCAATAGACAGATAGTTGCCTCTGATGAGGAAGTTACTAAAGCTAGCAGTAAGGTTGAAGTCATCACTAACACGACCATTATGGAATAGATAGATGGTTACTCCTAACAAGGAAGTTACTAAGCCTAGCAATGAGATTGAAGTCATCGCTAAGATGACCATTATGGAATAGATAGATGGTTACTCCTAACAAGGAAATTACTAAGCCTAGCAGTAAGGTTGAAGTCATCTCTAGCATAATCATTATAGAATAGATAGATGGTTGCTCTTAACGAGGAAGTTACTAAGCCTAGCAGTCAGGTTGAAGTCATCGCTAACATGACCATTATAGAATAGATAGATGGTTGCTCCTAACAAGGAAGCTACTAAGCATAGCAATAAGGTTGAAGTCATCGCTAGCACGACCATTATGGAATAGATAGAGGGTTGCTTATAACGAGGAAGTTACTAAGCCTAGCAGTAAGATTGAAGTCATCGCTAACATGACCATTATGGAATAGATAGATGGGTGCTTCTGACGAGAAAGTTACTAAGCCTAGCACTAAGATTGAAGACATCGCTAAGATGACCATTATGGAATAGATAGATGGTTGCTTCTGACGAGGAAGTTACTAAGCCTAGCAATAAGGTTGAAGTCATCGATAACATGACCATTATGGAATAGATAGATGGTTGCTTCTGACGAGGAAGTTACTAAGCAGAGCAGTAAGGTTGAAGTCATCGCTAACATGACCATTATGGAATAGATAGATGGTTGCTTCCGACGAGGAAGTTACTAATCCTAGCAGTAAGGTTGAATTCATCGATAACATGACCATTATGGAATAGATAGATGGTTACTCCTAACAAGGAAGTTACTAAGCCTAGCAGTAAGGTTGAAGTCATCGATAAGATGACCATTATGGAATAGATAGATGGTTACTCCTAACAAGGAAATTACAAAGCCTAGCAGTAAGGCTGAAGTCATCTCTAGCATAATCATTATAGAATAGATAGATGGTTGCTCTTAACGAGGAAGTTACTAAGCCTAGCAGTCAGGTTGAAGTCATCGCTAACATGACCATTATAGAATAGATAGATGGTTGCTCCTAACAAGGAAGCTACTAAGCCTAGCAATAAGGTTGAAGTCATCGCTAGCACGACCATTATGGAATAGATAGAGGGTTGCTAATAACGAGGAAGTTACTAAGCCTAGCAGTAAGATTGAAGTCATCGCTAACATGACCATTATGGAATAGATAGATGGGTGCTTCTGACGAGAAAGTTACTAAGCCTAGCACTAAGATTGAAGACATCGCTAAGATGACCATTATGGAATAGATGGATGGTTGCTTCTGACGAGGAAGTTACTAAGCCTAGCAATAAGGTTGAAGTCATCGATAACATGACCATTATGGAATAGATAGATGGTTGCTTCTGACGAGGAAGTTACTAAGCCTAGCAATAAGGTTGAAGTCATGGATAACATGACCATTATGGAATAGATAGATGGTTGCTTCTGACGAGGAAGTTACTAAGCCTAGCAGTAAGGTTGAAGTCATCGCTAACATGACCATTATGGAATAGATAGATGGTTGCTTTCGACGAGGAAGTTACTAATCCTAGCAGTAAGGTTGAATTCATCGATAACATGACCATTATGGAATAGATAGATGGTTACTCCTAACAAGGAAGTTACTAAGCCTAGCAGTAAGGTTGAAGTCATCGATAAGATGACCATTATGGAATAGATAGATGGTTACTCCTAACAAGGAAATTACTAAGCCTAGCAGTAAGGCTGAAGTCATCTCTAGCATAATCATTATAGAATAGATAGATGGTTGCTCTTAACGAGGAAGTTACTAAGCCTAGCAGTCAGGTTGAAGTCATCGCTAACATGACCATTATAGAATAGCTAGATGGTTGCTCCTAACAAGGAAGCTACTAAGCCTAGCAATAAGGTTGAAGTCATCGCTAGCACGACCATTATGGAATAGATAGAGGGTTGCTTATAACGAGGAAGTTACTAAGCCTAGCAGTAAGATTGAAGTCATCGCTAACATGACCATTATGGAATAGATAGATGGTTGCTTCTGACGAGAAAGTTACTAAGCCTAGCAGTAAGGTTGAATTCATCGATAACATGACCATTGTGGAATAGATAGATGGTTACTCCTAACAAGGAAGTTACTAAGCCTAGCAGTAAGGTTGAAGTCATCGCAAACATGATCATTATGGAATAGATATATGGTTGCTTCTGACGAGGAAGTTACTAAGCCTAGCAATAAGGTTGAAGTCATCGATAACATGACCATTATGGAATAGATAGATGGTTACTCCTAACAAGGAAGCTACTAAACCTAGCAATAAGGTTAAAGTCATCGCTAGCGCGACCATTTTGGAATAGATAGATGGTTGCTTCTAACGAGGAAGTTACTAAGCCTAGCAGTAAGATTGACGTCATCGCTAACATGACCATTATAGAATAGATAGATGGTTGCTTCTGACGAGGAAGTTACTAAGCCTACCAATAAGGTTGAAGTCATCGCTAACATGACCATTATGGAATAGATAGATAGTTGCTTCTGACGAGGAAGTTACTAAGCCTAGCAATAAGGTTGAAGTCATCGCTAACATGACCATTATGGAATAGATAGATGGTTGCTTCTGACGAGGAAGTTACTAAGCCTAGCAATAAGGTTGAAGTCATCGCTAACATGACCATTATGGAATAGATAGATGGTTGCTTCTGACGAGGAAGTTACTAAGCCTAGCAGTAAGGTTGAAGTCATCGCTAACACGACCATTATAGAATAGATAGATGGTTGCTCCTAACAAGGAAGTTGCTAAGCCTAGCAGTAAGGTTGAAGTCATCGCTAGCACGACCATTATGGAATAGATAGATGGTTGCTTCTGACGAGGAAGTTACTAAGCCTAGCAATAAGGATGAAGTCATCGCTAACATGACCATTATGGAATAGAAAGATGGTTGCTTCTGACGAGGAAGTTACTAAGCCTAGCAGTAAGGTTGAAGTCATCGCTAACATGACCATTATGGAATTGATAGATGGTTGCTTCTAACAAGGAAGTTACTAAGCCTAGCAGTAAGATTGAAGTCATCGCTAACATGACCATTATGGAATAGATAGATGGTTGCTTGTAACGAGGAAGTTACTAAGCCTAGCAGTAAGATTGAAGTCATCGCTAACATGACCATTATGGAATAGATAGATGGTTGCTTCTGACGAGGAAGTTACTAAGCATAGCAATAAGGTTGAAGTCATCGCTAACATGACCATTATGGAATAGATAGATGGTTGCTTCTGACGAGGAAGTTACTAAGCCTAGCAATAAGGCTGAAGTCATCGCTAACATGACCATTATGGAATAGATAGATGATTGCTTCTGACGAGGAGTTACTAAGCCTAGCAATAAGGTTGAAGTCATCGCTAACATGACCATTATGGAATAGATAGATGGTTGCTTGTGACGAGGAAGTTACTAAGCCTAGCAGTAAGGTTGAAGTCATCGCTAACATGACCATTATGGAATAGATAGATGGTTGCTTCTGACGAGGAAGTTACTAAGCCTAGCAGTAAGGTTGAAGTCATCGCTAACATGACCATTATGGAATAGATAAATGGTTTCTTCTGACGAGGAAGTTACTAAGCCTAGCAGTAAGGTTGAATTCATCGATAACATGACCATTGTGGAATAGATAGATGGTTACTCCAAACAAGGAAGTTACTAAGCCTAGAAGTAAGGTTGAAGTCATCGCAAACATGATCATTATGGAATAGATATATGGTTGCTTCTGACGAGGAAGTTACTAAGCCTAGCAGTAAGGTTGAAGTCCTCGATAGCATGACCATTATGGAATAGATAGATGGTTACTCCTAACAAGGAAGTTACTAAGCCTAGCAGTAAGGCTGAAGTCATCTCTAGCATAATCATTATAGAATAGATAGATGGTTGCTCATAACGACGAAGTTACTAAGCCTAGCAGTCAGGTTGAATTCATCGATAACATGACCATTATGGAATAGATAGATGGTTATTCCTAACAAGGAAGTTACTAAGCCTAGCAGTAAGGTTGAAGTCATCGATAAGATGACCATTATGGAATAGATAGATGGTTACTCCTAACAAGGAAATTACTAAGCCTAGCAGTAAGGCTGAAGTCATCTCTAGCATAATCATTATAGAATAGATAGATGGTTGCTCTTAACGAGGAAGTTACTAAGCCTAGCAGTCAGGTTGAAGTCATCGCTAACATGACCATTATAGAATAGATAGATGGTTGTTCCTAACAAGGAAGCTACTAAGCCTAGCAATAAGGTTGAAGTCATCGCTAGCACGACCATTATGGAATAGATAGATGGTTGCTTATAACGAGGAAGTTACTAAGCCTAGCAGTAAGATTGAAGTCATCGCTAACATGACCATTATGGAATAGATAGATGGTTGCTTCTGACGAGAAAGTTACTAAGCCTTAGCAGTAAGGTTGAATTCATCGATAACATGACCATTATAGAATAGATAGATGGTTACTCCTAACAAGGAAGTTACTAAGCCTAGCAGTAAGGTTGAAGTCATCGCAAACATGATCATTATGGAATAGATATATGGTTGCTTCTGACGAGGAAGTTACTAAGCCTAGCAATAAGGTTGAAGTCATCGATAACATGACCATTATGGAATAGATAGATGGTTACTCCTAACAAGGAAGTTACTAAGCCTAGCAATAAGGTTAAAGTCATCGCTAGCGCGACCATTTTGGAATAGATAGATGGTTGCTTCTAACGAGGAAGTTACTAAGCCTAGCAGTAAGATTGACGTCATCGCTAACATGACCATTATAGAATAGATAGATGGTTGCTTCTGACCAGGAAGTTACTAAGCCTAGCTGTAAGATTGAAGTCATCGCTAAGATGACCATTATGGAATAGATAGATGGTTGCTTCTGACGAGGAAGTTACTAAGCCTAGCAGTAAGGTTGAAGTCATCGCTAACACGACCATTATAGAATAGATAGATGGTTGCTCCTAACAAGGAAGTTGCTAAGCCTAGCAGTAAGGTTGAAGTCATCGCTAGCACGACCATTATGGAATAGATAGATGGTTGTTTCTGACGAGGAAGTTACTAAGCCTAGCAATAAGGTTGAAGTCATCGCTAACATGACCATTATGGAATAGAAAGATGGTTGCTTCTGACGAGGAAGTTACTAAGCCTAGCAGTAAGGTTGAAGTCATCGCTAACATGACCATTATGGAATAGATAGATGGTTGCTTCTGACAAGGAAGTTACTAAGCATAGCAATAAGGTTGAAGTCATCGCTAACATGACCATTATGGAATAGATAGATGGTTGCTTCTGACGAGGAAGTTACTAAGCCTAGCAATAAGGCTGAAGTCATCGCTAACATGACCATTATGGAATAGATAGATGATTGCTTCTGACGAGGAGTTACTAAGCCTAGCAATAAGGTTGAAGTCATCGCTAACACGACCATTATAGAATAGAAAGATGGTTGCTCCTAACAAGGAAGTTTCTAAGCCTAGCAGTAAGGTTGAAGTCATCGCTAGCACGACCATTATGGAATAGATAGATGGTTGCTTCTGACGAGGAAGTTACTAAGCCTAGCAATAAGGATGAAGTCATCGCTAACATGACCATTATGGAATAGAAAGATGGTTGCTTCTGACGAGGAAGTTACTAAGCCTAGCAGTAAGGTTGAAGTCATCGCTAACATGACCATTATGGAATTGATAGATGGTTGCTTCTAACAAGGAAGTTACTAAGCCTAGCAGTAAGATTGAAGTCATCGCTAACATGACCATTATGGAATAGATAGATGGTTGCTTGTAACGAGGAAGTTACTAAGCCTAGCAGTAAGATTGAAGTCATCGCTAACATGACCATTATGGAATAGATAGATGGTTGCTTCTGACGAGGAAGTTACTAAGCATAGCAATAAGGTTGAAGTCATCGCTAACATGACCATTATGGAATAGATAGATGGTTGCTTCTGACGAGGATGTTACTAAGCCTAGCAATAAGGCTGAATTCATCGCTAACATGACCATTATGGAATAGATAGATGATTGCTTCTGACGAGGAGTTACTAAGCCTAGCAATAAGGTTGAAGTCATCGCTAACATGACCATTATGGAATAGATAGATGGTTGCTTGTGACGAGGAAGTTACTAAGCCTAGCAGTAAGGTTGAAGTCATCGCTAACATGACCATTATGGAATAGATAGATGGTTGCTTCTGACGAGGAAGTTACTAAGCCTAGCAGTAAGGTTGAAGTCATCGCTAACATGACCATTATGGAATAGATAGATGGTTTCTTCTGACGAGGAAGTTACTAAGCCTAGCAGTAAGGTTGAATTCATCGATAACATGACCATTGTGGAATAGATAGATGGTTACTCCTAACAAGGAAGTTACTAAGCCTAGAAGTAAGGTTGATGTCATCGCAAACATGATCATTATGGAATAGATATATGGTTGCTTCTGACGAGGAAGTTACTAAGCCTAGCAGTAAGGTTGAAGTCCTCGATAGCATGACCATTATGGAATAGATAGATGGTTACTCCTAACAAGGAAGTTACTAAGCCTAGCAGTAAGGCTGAAGTCATCTCTAGCATAATCATTATAGAATAGATAGATGGTTGCTCATAACGACGAAGTTACTAAGCCTAGCAGTCAGGTTGAATTCATCGATAACATGACCATTATGGAATAGATAGATGGTTACTCCTAACAAGGAAGTTACTAAGCCTAGCAGTAAGGTTGAAGTCATCGATAAGATGACCATTATGGAATAGATAGATGGTTACTCCTAACAAGGAAATTACTAAGCCTAGCAGTAAGGCTGAAGTCATCTCTAGCATAATCATTATAGAATAGATAGATGGTTGCTCTTAACGAGGAAGTTACTAAGCCTAGCAGTCAGGTTGAAGTCATCGCTAACATGACCATTATAGAATAGATAGATGGTTGTTCCTAACAAGGAAGCTACTAAGCCTAGCAATAAGGTTGAAGTCATCGCTAGCACGACCATTATGGAATAGATAGATGGTTGCTTATAACGAGGAAGTTACTAAGCCTAGCAGTAAGATTGAAGTCATCGCTAACATGACAATTATGGAATAGATAGATGGTTGCTTCTGACGAGAAAGTTACTAAGCCTTAGCAGTAAGGTTGAATTCATCGATAACATGACCATTATGGAATAGATAGATGGTTACTCCTAACAAGGAAGTTACTAAGCCTAGCAGTAAGGTTGAAGTCATCGCAAACATGATCATTACGGAATAGATATATGGTTGCTTCTGACGAGGAAGTTACTAAGCCTAGCAATAAGGTTGAAGTCATCGATAACATGACCATTATGGAATAGATAGATGGTTACTCCTAACAAGGAAGTTACTAAGCCTAGCAATAAGGTTAAAGTCATCGCTAGCGCGACCATTTTGGAATAGATAGATGGTTGCTTCTAACGAGGAAGTTACTAAGCCTAGCAGTAAGATTGACGTCATCGCTAACATGACCGTTATAGAATAGATAGATGGTTGCTTCTGACCAGGAAGTTACTAAGCCTAGCTGTAAGATTGAAGTCATCGCTAAGATGACCATTATGGAATAGATAGATGGTTGCTTCTGACGAGGAAGTTACTAAGCCTAGCAATAAGGTTGAAGTCATCGATAACATGACCATTATAGAATAGATAGATGGTTGCTTCTGACGAGGAAGTTACTAAGCCTAGCAGTAAGGTTGAAGTCATCGCTAACACGACCATTATAGAATAGATAGATGGTTGCTCCTAACAAGGAAGTTGCTAAGCCTAGCAGTAAGGTTGAAGTCATCGCTAGCACGACCATTATGGAATAGATAGATGGTTGTTTCTGACGAGGAAGTTACTAAGCCTAGCAATAAGGTTGAAGTCATCGCTAACATGACCATTATGGAATAGAAAGATGGTTGCTTCTGACGAGGAAGTTACTAAGCCTAGCAGTAAGGTTGAAGTCATCGCTAACATGACCATTATGGAATAGATAGATGGTTGCTTCTGACAAGGAAGTTACTAAGCATAGCAATAAGGTTGAAGTCATCGCTAACATGACCATTATGGAATAGATAGATGGTTGCTTCTGACGAGGAAGTTACTAAGCCTAGCAGTAAGGTTGAAGTCATCGCTAACATGACCATTATGGAATAGATAGATGGTTGCTTCTGACAAGGAAGTTACTAAGCCTAGCAGTAAGGTTGAAGTCATCGCTAACATGACCATTATGGAATAGATAGATGGTTTCTTCTGACGAGGAAGTTACTAAGCCTAGCAGTAAGGTTGAATTCATCGATAACATGACCATTGTGGAATAGATAGATGGTTACTCCTAACAAGGAAGTTACTAAGCCTAGCAGTAAGGTTGAAGTCATCGCAAACATGATCATTATGGAATAGATATATGGTTGCTTCTGACGAGGAAGTTACTAAGCCTAGCAGTAAGGTTGAAGTCCTCGATAGCATGACCATTATGGAATAGATAGATGGTTACTCCTAACAAGGAAGTTACTAAGCCTAGCAGTAAGGCTGAAGTCATCTCTAGCATAATCATTATAGAATAGATAGATGGTTGCTCATAACGAGGAAGTTACTAAGCCTAGCAGTCAGGTTGAAGTCATCGCTAACATGACCACTATAAAATAGATAGATGGTTGCTTCTAACAAGGAAGTTACTAAGCCTAGCAGTAAGATTGAAGTCATCGCTAACATGACCATTATGGAATAGATAGATGGTTGCTTCTGACGAGGAAGTTACTAAGCCTAGCGGTAAGATTGAAGTCATCGCTAAGATGACCATTATAGAATAGATAGATTGTTGCTTCTGACGAGGAAGTTACTAAGCCTAGCAATAAGGTTGAAGTCATCGCTAACATGACCATTATGGAATAGATAGATGGTTGCTTCTGACGAGGAAGTTACTAAGCCTAGCAATAAGGTTGAAGTCATCGCTAACACGACCATTATAGAATAGATAGATGGTTGCTCCTAACAAGGAAGTTGCTAAGCCTAGCAGTAAGGTTGAAGTCATCGCTAGCACGACCATTATGGAATAGATAGATGGTTGCTTCTGACGAGGAAGTTACTAAGCCTAGCAATAAGGTTGAAGTCATCGCTAACATGACCATTATGGAATTGATAGATGGTTGCTTCTGACGAGGAAGTTACTAAGCCTAGCAGTAATGTTGAAGTCATCGCTAACATGACCATTATGGAATGATAGATAGTTGCTTCTGACGAGGAAGTTACTAAGCCTATCAGTAAGGTTGAATTCATCGATAACATGACCATTGTGGAATAGATAGATGGTTACTCCTAACAAGGAAGTTACTAAGCCTAGCAATAAGGTTAAAGTCATCGATAACATGACCATTATGTAATAAATAGATGGTTGCTTCTGACGAGGAAGTTACTAAGCCTAGCAGTAAGGTTGAAGTCATCGCTAACATGGCCATTATGGAATAGATAGATGGTTGCTTCTGACGAGGAAGTTACTAAGCCTAGCAATAAGGTTGAAGTCATCGCTAACATGACAATTATGGAATAGATAGATGGTTGCTTCTGACGAGGAAGTTACTAAGCCTAGCAATAAGGTTGAAGTCATCGCTAACATGACCATTATGGAATAGATAGATGGTTACTCCTAACAAGGAAGTTACTAAGCCTAGCAGTAAGGCTGAAGTCATCTCTAGCATACTCATTATAGAATAGATAGATGGTTGCTCTTAACGAGGAAGCTACTAAGCCTAGCAGTCAGGCTGAAGTCATCGCTAACATGACCATTATAGAATAGATAGATGGTTGCTCCTAACAAGGAAGTTACTAAGCCTAGCAATAAGGTTGAAGTCATCGCTAGCACAACCATTATGGAATAGATAGATGGTTGCTTCTGACGAGGAAGTTACTAAACCTAGCAATAAGGTTGAAGTCATCGCTAACATGACAATTATGGAATAGATAGATGGTTGCTTCTGACGAGGAAGTTACTAAGCCTAGCAGTAAGATTGAAGTCATCGCTAAGATGACCATTATGGAATAGATAGATGGCTGCTTGTGACGAGGAAGTTACTAAGCTTAGCAGTAAGGTTGAAGTCATCGCTAACACGACCATTATAGAATAGATAGATGGTTACTCCTAACAAGGAAGTTACTAAGCCTAGGAGCAAGGTTGAAGTCATCGCTAGCACGACCATTATGGAATAGATAGATGGTTGCTTCTAACGAGGAAGTTACTAAGCCTAGAAGTAAGATTGAAGTCATCGCTAACATGACCATTATGAAATAGAAAGATGGTTGCTTCTGACGAGATAGTTACTAAGCCTAGCAGTAAGATTGAAGTCATCGCTAACATGACCATTATGGAATAGATAGGTGGTTGCTTCTGACGAGGAAGTTACTAAGCCTACCAATAAGGTTGAAGTCATCGCTAACATGACCATTATGGAATAGATAGATGGTTGCTTCTGACGAGGAAGTTACTAAGCCTAGCAATAAGGTTGAAGTCATCGCTAACATGACCATTATGGAATATATAGATGGTTGCTTCTGACGAGGAAGTTACTAAGCCTAGCAGTAAGGTTGAGGTCATCGCTAACATGACCATTATGGAATAGATAGATGGTTGCTCCTAACAAGGAAGTTACTAAGCCTAGCAGTAAGGTTGAAGTTATCGCTAGCATGACCATTATGGAATAGATAGATGGTTGCTTCTAACGAGGAAGTTACTAAGCCTAGCAGTAAGATTGAAGTCATCGCTAACATGACCATTATGGAATAGATAGATTGTTGCTTCTGACGAGGAAGTTACTAAGCCTAGCAATAAGGTTGAAATCATCGCTAACATGACCATTATGGAATAAATAGATGGTTGCTTCTGACGAGGAAGTTACTAAGCCTACCAATAAGGTTGAAGTCATCGCTAACATGACCATTATGGAATAGATAGATAGTTGCTTCTGACGAGGAAGTTACTAAGCCTAGCAGTAAGGTTGAAGTCATCGCTAACATGACCATTATGGAATAGATAGATGGTTGCTTCTGACGAGGAAGTTACTAAGCCTAGCAGTAAGGTTGAAGTCATCACTAACACGACCATTATAGAATAGATAGATGGTTGCTCCTAACAAGGAAGTTACTAAGCCTAGCAGTAAGGCTGAAGTCATCGCTAGCACGACCATTATAGAATAGATAGATGGTTGCTTCTAACGAGGAAGCTACTACGCCTAGCAGTAAGGTTGAAGTCATCGCTAACACGACCATTATGGAATAGATAGATGGTTGTATCTAACGAGAAAGTTACTAAGCATAGCAGTAAGGTTGAAGTCATCGCTAACATGACCATTATAGAATAGATCGGGGAACAGGACACAAGCCCCCGGACAAAAGCCACCGGACAAGAAAACCCCGGACAAAAGCTCCCTGACAAAAAAACCCCTCAATAATGATGAAGAGTAAAATAAAAAAAAATTATACATTTTTTATAATGATGGTGATATTAGATATATTAATGTATAAAGGAAAAAAAATAAAAAATTAATTAAAAAAAAATAATATTTATAGAAAAAATGTTCTTCACATTTTGTTTATTATTATTAACATTTATATTTATTAAGTGTAAATTACAAGAGAAAAACTGATAATTTGTTTATATATTAAAGTTATTTTTTTTATTATCTTCATCACATAATGTTGTACACATCTCCCTGATCGAGGTTCATACTCATATCAGTGATGATAGGCAATGGTTGCATAGGCAGTTGTGCAAAGACACAAAGATATAAATATTTTTACAGTATACAGACACAAGGAATTAAACTACAGAGGTACAACAAATCTTGAATCATGTTAGAAAGCACAAAGAAAATTTTACAAATTCTAACAGTTGAACAATGACACAGAAAAAAATGAAATGTATTGACTTTAATTATGAATAATTCAAATATTAACTTTAATTTATAAACAAATTATCAGGTTTTCTTTTGTAATTTACACTTTATAAATATAAATGTTAATAAAAATAAACAAAATGTGAAGAAATGTTTTTCTATAAGTATTAAATTTTTTTAAATTAATTTTTTTTTCATTCACTTATGGTGGCCGTCAAATTGTCATGACATAAGAAGAGTTTGAAGATACCATATTGAACACTTTGAAACCAAAAATATTAATTACAGTGAAATCCTGAGTAAACCAAAAACTACACCAGACAGACTTTATATCTACAAAATGTCTATGTAATTTGAACCTGTGTAAACCAAGCACCTGCCTAAGCCAGACAGATTTTACAGTCCCATCTACTAAATGTTTATGTAATTTGAACCTATGTAAACCAAAAACCTGCCTAAACCAGACAGATTTTACAGTCTCATCTACTAAATGTCTATGTAATTTGAACCTGTGTAAACCAAACACCTGCCTAAACCAGACATATTTTACAGTCCCATCTACTAAATGTCTATGCAATTTGAACCTGTGTAAACCAAACACCTGCCTCAACCAGACAGACTTTACAGTCCCATCTACTAAATGTCTATGCAATTTGAACCTGTGTAAACCAAACACCTGTCTAAACCAGACAGATTTTACAGTCCCATCTACTAAATGTCTATGTAATTTGAACCTGTGTAAACCAAACACCGGCCTAAACCATACAGACTTTACAGTTCCATCTACTAAATGTCTATGTAATTTGAAACTGTGTAAACCAAACACCTGTCTAAACCAGACAGACTTTACAGTCCCATCTACTAAATGTCTATGTAATTTGAACCTGTGTAAACCAAACACCTGCCTCAACCAGACAGACTTTACAGTCCCATCTACTAAATGTCTATGCAATTTGAAACTGTGTAAACCAAACACCTGTCTAATCCAGACAGACTTTACAGTCCCATCTACTAAATGTCTATGTAATTTGAAACTGTGTAAACCAAACACCTGTCTAATCCAGACAGACTTTACAGTCCCATCTACTAAATGTCTATGTAATTTGAACCTGTGTAAACCAAACACCTGTCTAAACCAGACATACTTTACAGTCCCATCTACTAAATATCTATGTAATTTGAACCTGTGTAAACCAAGCACCTGTCTAAGCCAGACAGACTTTACATCTACTACATTTCTATGTTATTTGAACCTGTGTAAACCAAACACCGGCCTAAACCAGACAGACTTTACAGTCCCATCTACTAAATGTCTATGTAATTTGAAACTGTGTAAACTACACACCTGCCTCAACCAGACAGACTTTTCAGTCCCATCTACTAAATGTCTATGTAATTTGAACCTGTGTAAACCAAACGTCTGCCTAAACCAGACAGACTTTACAGTTCCATCCACTAAATGTCTATGTAATTTGAAACTGTGTAAACCAAACATCTGTCTAAACCAGACAGACTTTACAGTTCCATCTACTAAATGTCTATGTAATTTGAAACTGTGTAAACCAAACATCTGTCTAAACCAGACAGACTTTACAGTCCCATCTACTAAATGTCTATGTAATTTGAACCTGTGTAAACCAAAAACCTGCCTAAACCAGACAGATTTTACAGTCCCATCTATTAAATGTCTATGTAATTTGAGCCTGTGTAAACCAAACACCTGCCTAAACAAGACAGACTTTACAGTCCCGTCTACTAAATATCTATGTAATTTGAACCTGTGTAAACCAAACAACGGTCTAAACCAGACAGACTTTTCAGTCCCATCTACTAAATGTCTATGTAATTTGAAACTGTGTAAACCAAACATCTGTCTAAACCAGACAGATTTACAGTCCCATCTACTAAATATCTATGTAATTTGAACCTGTGTAAACCAAACAACGGTCTAAACCAGACAGACTTTACAGTCCCATCTACTAAATGTCTATGTAATTTGAACCTGTGTAAACCAAAAACCTGCTTAAACCAGACAGATTTTACAGTCCCATCTATTAAATGTCTATGTAATTTGAGCCTGTGTAAACCAAACACCTGCCTAAACCAGACAGACTTTACAGTCCCGTCTATTAAATGTCTATGTAATTTGAGCCTGTGTAAACCAAACACCTGCCTAAACCAGACAGACTTTACAGTCCCGTCTACTAAATGTCTATGTAATTTGAACCTGTGTAAATCACACACCTGCCTAAACCAGACAGACTTTACAGTCCCATCTACCATCTACTAAATGTCTATGTAATTTGAACCTGTGTAAACCAAAAACCTGCCTAAACCAGACAGACTTTACAGTCCCATCTACTAACTGTCTATGTAATTAGAACCTGTGTAAACCAAACACCTGCCTAAACCAAACACCTGCCTAAACCAGACACATTTTACAGTCCCATCTACTAAATGTGTATGTAATTTGAACCTGTGTAAACCAAACACCTGCCTACCATGGAAACCGAATTTCCAATCGGAACAACGCTGGACTTGATAAGTTTATGAGTAAGTATTATTAATACATCTATTCTTTGACATTTATTCTTTGGCACCGAGAAAAAAATGAGGTTACATTTTAATATATTTTTTGTTGATAACATACAATCAACAGAAACTATCTTTTTAATATATTCTCATATCTTTCTGATGTGATTCCTGCCCTATAATAATTGTGTTTGATTTACACAAAATTAAAATTAGTTTTGAGATAATTTGTGTTTTGTTAGAATTTATTGATCAAAATTTGTACTTTATGATTAATACAATTGGGAATTTACACAGTGAAAGGCCAGGAATGACAAGCAGTATGAACAATCTATATGCATAGTCTTCATTGCATGCTTTCTTAGTAGCGTAACCTGCTTCATATAAGTCCTCCACGGGATGGTGCTGGGCGCACACTAATAGACCTGCTTTATATAGGTCCTCCACGGGGTGGTGCTGGACGCTCACTATTATACCTGCTTCATATAGGTCCTCCACGGGGTGGTGCTGGGTACTCACTAATAGACCTGCTTTATAAAAGTCCTCCACGGGGTGGTGCTGGCTGCTCACTAATAGACCTGCTTTATATAGGTCCTCCACGGGGTGGTGCTGGGTGCTCACTAATATACCTGCTTTATATAGGTCCTCCACGGGGTGGTTCTGGGTGCTCACTAATACCCCTGCTTCATATAGGTCCTCCACGGGGTGGTGCTGGGTGCTCACTAATAGACCTGATTCATATAGGTCCTCCACGGAGTGGTGCTGGAAGCTCACTAATAGACCTGCTTTATATAGGTCCTCCACGGAGTGGTGCTGGGTGCTCACTAATAGACCTGATTTATATAGGTCCTCCACGGAGTGGTGCTGGAAGCTCACTAATAGACCTGCTTTATATAGGTCCTCCACGGGGTGGTGCTGGGTGCTCACTAATAGACCTGCTTTATATACGTCCTCCACGGGGTGGTGCTGGGTGCTCACTAATAGACCTGCTTTATAAAGTTCCGCCACGGGGTGGTGCTGGGTGCTCACTAATAGACCTGCTTCATATAGGTCCTCCACGGGGTCGTGCTGGGCGTTCACTAATAGACCTGCTTCATATAGGTCCTCCACGGTGTGATGCTGGACGCTCACTAATAGACATGCTTCATATAGGTCCTCCACGGGGTGGTGCTGGACGCTCACTAATAGACCTGCTTCATATAGGTCCTCCACGGGGTGGTGCGGGGTACTCACTAATAGACCTGCTTTATATAGGTCCTCCACGGGGTGGTGTTGGGAGCTCACTAATAGACCTGCTTTATAAAGGTCCTCCACGGGGTGGTGCTGGGTGCTCATTAATAGACCTGCTTTATATAGGTCCTCCACGGGGTGGTGCTGGGTGCTCACTAATAGAACTGCTTTATATAGGTCCTCCATGGGGTGGTGCTGGGTGCTCACTAATATACCTGTTTTATAAAGGTCCTTCACGGGGTGGTTCTGGGTGCTCACTAATACCCCTGCTTCATATAGGTCCTCCACGGGGTGGTGCTGGGTGCTCACTAATAGACCTGATTCATATAGGTCCTCCACGGAGTGGTGCTGGAAGCTCACCAATAGACCTGCTTTATATAGGTCCTCCACGGGGTGGTGCTGGGTGCTCACTAATATACCTGCTTTATATAGGTCCTCCACGGGGTGGTTCTGGGTGCTCACTAATACCCCTGCTTCATATAGGTCCTCCACGGGGTGGTGCTGGGTGCTCACTAATAGACCTGATTCATATAGGTCCTCCACGGAGTGGTGCTGGAAGCTCACTAATAGACCTGCTTTATATAGGTCCTCCACGGAGTGGTGCTGGGTGCTCACTAATAGACCTGATTTATATAGGTCCTCCACGGAGTGGTGCTGGAAGCTCACTAATAGACCTGCTTTATATAGGTCCTCCACGGGGTGGTGCTGGGTGCTCACTAATAGACCTGCTTTATATACGTCCTCCACGGGGTGGTGCTGGGTGCTCACTAATAGACCTGCTTTATAAAGTTCCGCCACGGGGTGGTGCTGGGTGCTCACTAATAGACCTGCTTCATATAGGTCCTCCACGGGGTCGTGCTGGGCGTTCACTAATAGACCTGCTTCATATAGGTCCTCCACGGTGTGATGCTGGACGCTCACTAATAGACATGCTTCATATAGGTCCTCCACGGGGTGGTGCTGGACGCTCACTAATAGACCTGCTTCATATAGGTCCTCCACGGGGTGGTGCGGGGTACTCACTAATAGACCTGCTTTATATAGGTCCTCCACGGGGTGGTGTTGGGAGCTCACTAATAGACCTGCTTTATAAAGGTCCTCCACGGGGTGGTGCTGGGTGCTCATTAATAGACCTGCTTTATATAGGTCCTCCACGGGGTGGTGCTGGGTGCTCACTAATAGAACTGCTTTATATAGGTCCTCCATGGGGTGGTGCTGGGTGCTCACTAATATACCTGTTTTATAAAGGTCCTTCACGGGGTGGTGCTGGGTGCTCAGTAATATACCTGATTTATATAGGTCCTCCACGGGGTGGTGCTTGGTGCTCACTAATAGACCTGCTTTATAAAGGTCCTCCACGGGGTGGTGCTGGGTGCTCAGTAATAAACCTGCTTTATATAAGTCCTCCACGGGGTGGTGCTGGAGGCTCACTAATAGACCTGCTTCATATAGGTCCTCCATGGGGTGGTGCTGGGTGCTCACTAATATACCTGCTTTTTTTAGGTCCTCCACGGGGTGGTGCTGGGTGCTCACTAATAGACGTGCTTTATATAGGTCCTCCACGTGGTGGTGCTGGGTACTCACTAATATACCTGCTTTATATAGGTCCTCCACGGGGTGGTGCTGGGTGCTCACTAATAGACCTGCTTTATAAAGGTCCTCCACGGGGTGGTGCTGGGCGCTCACTAATAGACCTGCTTTATATAGGTCCTCCACGGGGTGGTGCTGGGCGCTCACTAATAGACCTGCTTTATATTGGTCCTCCATGGGGTGGTGCTGGGTGCTCACTAATAGACCTGCTTTATATAGGTCCTCCACTGGATGGTGCTGGGCGCTCACTAATAGACCTGCTTTCTATAGGTCCTCCACGGGGTGGTGCTGGGTGCTCACTAATAGACCTGCTTTATATAGGTCCTCCACGGTGTGGTGCTGGGTGCTCACTAATAGACCTGCTTTATATAGGTCCTCCAAGGGGTGGTGCTGGGAGCTCACTAATAGACCTGCTTTATATAGGTTCTCCACGGGGTGGTGCTGGGTGCTCACTAATAGACCTGCTTTATATAGGTCCTCCACGGGGTGGTGTTGGGTGCTCACTAATAGACCTTTCTTTATAAAGGTCCTCCACGGGGTGGTGCTGGGCGCTGACTAATAGACCTGCTTTATTTAGGTCCTCCACGGGGTGGTGCTGGGTACTCACTAATAGACCTGCTTTATATAGGTCCTCCACGGGGTGGTGCTGGGTGCTCACTAATAGACCTGCTATATAAAGTTACTCCACGGGGTGGTGATGGGTACTCACTAATAGACCTGCTTGATAAACGTCCTCCACGGGGTGGTGCTGTACGCTCACTAATAGACCTGCTTTATATAGGTCCTCCACGGGGTGGTGCTGGGCGCTCACTAATAGACCTGCTTTATATAGGTCCTCCACGGGGTGGTGCTGGGTGCTCACTAATAGACCTGCTTTATATGGGTCCTCCACTGGATGGTGCTGGGCGCTCACTAATAGACCTGCTTTATATAGGTCCTTCACGGGGTGGTGCTGGGTGCTCACTAATAGACCTGCTTTATATAGGTCCTCCACGGGGTGGTGTTGGGTGCTCACTAATAGACCTGCTTTATATAGGTCCTCCACGGGGTGGTGCTGGGTGCTCACTAATAGACCTGCTTTATATAGGTCCTCCACGGGGTGGTGCTGGGTGCTCACTAATAGACCTGCTTTATATAGGTCCTCCACGGGGTGGTGCTGGGTGCTCACTAATAGACCTGCTTTATATAGGTCCTCCACGGTGTGGTGCTGGGTGCTCACTAATAGACCTGCTTTATATAGGTCCTCCAAGGGGTGGTGCTGGGAGCTCACTAATAGACCTGCTTTATATAGGTTCTCCACGGGGTGGTGCTGGGTGCTCACTAATAGACCTGCTTTATATAGGTCCTCCACGGGGTGGTGTTGGGTGCTCACTAATAGACCTGCTTTATAAAGGTCCTCCACTGGGTGGTGCTGGGTGCTCAGTAACAGACCTGCTTTATATAGGTCCTCCAAGGGGTGGTGCTGGGTGCTCACTAATAGACCTGCTATATAAAGGTCCTCCACGGGGTGTTGCTGGGTGCTCAGTAATAGACCTGCATTATATAAGTCCTCCACGGGGTGGTGCTGGACGCTCACTAATAGACCTGGTTCATATAGCTCCTCCACGGGGTGGTGTTGGGTGCTCACTAATAGACCTTTCTTTATAAAGGCCCTCCACGGGGTGGTGCTGGGTGCTCAGTAAAAGACCTGCTTTATATAGGTCCTCCAAGGAGTGGTGCTGGACGCTCACTAATATACCTCCTTCATAGAGGTCCTCCACGGGGTGGTGCTGGGCGCTGACTAATAGACCTGCTTTATTTAGGTCCTCCACGGGGTGGTGCAGGGTGCTCACTAATAGACCTGCTTTATATTGGTCCTCCACGTGGTGGTGCTGGGTACTCACTAATAGACCTGCTTTATATAGGTCCTCCACGGGGTGGTGCTGGGTGCTCACTAATAGACCTGCTATATAAAGTTCCTCCACGGGGTGGTGATGGGTACTCACTAATAGACCTGCTTGATAAAGGTCCTCCACGGGGTGGTGCTGGACGCTCACTAATAGACCTGCTTTATATAGGTCCTCCACGGGGTGGTGCTGGGCGCTCACTAATAGACCTGCTTTATATAGGTCCTCCACGGGGTGGTGCTGGGTGCTCACTAATAGACCTGCTTTATATAGGTCCTCCACGGGGTGGTGCTGGGTGCTCACTAATAGACCTGCTTTATATAGGTCCTCCACGGGGTGGTGCTGGGTGCTCACCAAATGACCTGCCTTATATAGGTTCTCCGCGGGGTGGTGCTGGGAGCTCACTAATAGACCTGCTTTATATTGGTTCTCCACGGGGTTGTGCTGGGTGCTCACTAATAGACCTGCTTTATATAGGTCCTCCACGGGGTGGTGCTGGGTGCTCACTAATAGACCTGCTTTATATAGGTCCTCCACGGGGTGGTGCTGGGTGCTCACTAATAGACCTGCTTTATAAAGGTCCTCCACTGGGTGGTGCTGGATGCTCAGTAATAGACCTGCTTTATATAGGTCCTCCACGCGGTGGTGCTGGGTGGTCACTAATAGACCTGCTATATAAAGGTCCTCCACTGGGTGGTGCTGGGTGCTCAGTAATAGACCTGCATTATATAAGTCCTCCACGGGGTGGTGCTGGACGCTCACTAATAGACCTGGTTCCTATAGGTCCTCCACGGGGTGGTACCGGGGGCTCACTAATAGACCTGCTTTATATAGGTCCTCCACGGGGTGGTGTTGGGTGCTCACTAATAGACCTTTCTTTATAAAGGCCCTCCACGGGGTGGTGCTGGGTGCTCAGTAATAGACCTGCTTTATATAAGTCCTCCACGGGGTGGTGCTGGACCCTCACTAATATACCTGCTTCATATAGGTCCTCCACGGGGTGGTGCTGGGTGCAGACCAATAGACCTGCTTTATAAAGGCCCTCCACGGGGTGGTGCTGGGTGCTCACTAATATACCTGCTTTATATAAGTCCTCCACGGGGTGGTGCTGGGTGCTCAGTAATAGACCTGCTTTATATAAGTCCTCGAAGGGGTGGTGCTGGACGCTCACTAATATACCTCCTTCATAGAGGTCCTCCACGAGGTGGTGCTGGAAGCTCACTAATAGACCTGCTTTATAAAGGTCCTCCACGGGGTGGTGCTGGGTGCTCACTAATATACCTGCTTTATATAGGTCCTCCATGGGGTGGTGCTGGGTGCTCACTAATAGACCTGCTTTATAAAGGTCCTCCACGGGGTGGTGCTGGGTACTCACTAATAGACCTGCTTTATATAGGTCCTCCACGGGGTGGTGCTGGGTGCTCACTAATAGACTTGCTTTATATAGGTCCTCCACGGGCTGGTGCTGGGTGCTCACTAATAGACCTGCTTTATATAGGTCCTCCACGGGGTGGTGCTGGGTGCTCACTAATAGACCTGCTTTATATAGGTCCTCCACGGGGTGGTGCTGGGTGCTCACTAATAGACCTGCTTTATATAGGTCCTCCACGGGGTGGTGCTGGGTGATCACTAATAGACTTGCTTTATATAGGTCCTCCTCGGGGTGGTGCTGGGTGCTCAGTAATAGACCTGCTTTATATAAGTCCTCGAAGGGGTGGTGCTGGACGCTCACTAATATACCTCCTTCATAGAGGTCCTCCACGAGGTGGTGCTGGAAGCTCACTAATAGACCTGCTTTATAAAGGTCCTCCACGGGGTGGTGCTGGGTGCTCACTAATATACCTGCTTTATATAGGTCCTCCACGGGGTGGTGCTGGGTGCTCACTAATAGACCTGCTTTATAAAGGTCCTCCACGGGGTGGTGCTGGGTACTCACTAATAGACCTGCTTTATATAGGTCCTCCACTGGGTGGTGCTGGGTGCTCACTAATAGACTTGCTTTATATAGGTCCTCTACGGGCTGGTGCTGGGTGCTCACTAATAGACCTGCTTTATATAGGTACTCCACGGGGTGGTGCTGGGTGCTCACTAATAGACCTGCTTTATAAAGGTCCTCCACGGGGCGGTGCTGGGCGCTCACTAATAGATCTGCTTTATATAGGTCCTCCACGGGGTGGTGCTGGGTGCTCACTAATAGACTTGCTTTATATTGGTCCTCCACGAGGTGGTGTTGGGTACTCACTAATAGACCTGCTTTATATAGGTCCTCCATGTGGTGATGGGTGCTCACTAATAGACTTGCTCTATATAGGTCCTCCACGGGGTGGTGCTGGGTGCTCACTAATAGACCTGCTTTATATAGGTCATCCACGGGGTGGTGCTGGGTGCTCACTAATAGACCTGCTTTATATAGGTCCTCCACGGGATGGTGCTGGGTGCTCACTAATAGACCTGCTTTATATTGGTCCTCCGCCGGGTGGTGCTGGGTGCTCACTAATAGACCTGCTTTATATAGGTCCTCCACGGGTCGGTGCTGGGCGCTCACTAATAGATCTGCTTTATATAGGTCCTCCACGAGGTGGTGCTGGGCGCTCACTAATAGACCTGCTTACTATAGGTCCTCCACGGGGTGGTGCTGGGTGCTCACTAATAGACCTGCTTTATATTGGTCCTTCACGGGGTGGTGCTGGGTTCTCACTAATAGACCTGCTTCATATAGGTCCTCCACGGGGTGGTGCTGGGTGCACACTAATAGACCTGCTCTATATAGGTCCTCCAAGGGTGTTGTTGGGTGCTCACTAATATATCTGCTTTATATAGGTTCTCCATGGGGTGGTGCTGGAGGCTCACTAATAGACCTGCTTCATATAGGTCCTCCACGGGGTGGTGCTGGGTGCTCACTAATATACCTGCTTTATATAGGTCCTCCACGGTGTGGTGCTGGGTGCTCACTAATAGACCTGCTTTATATAGGTCCTCCACGGGGTGGTGCTGGGAGCTCACTAATAGACCTGCTTTATATAGGTTCTCCACGGGGTGGTGCTGGGTGCTCACTAATAGACCTGCTTTATATATTTCCTCCACGGGGTGGTGCTGGGTGCTCACTAATAGACCTGCTTTATATTGGTCCTCCACGGGGTGGTGCTGGGGTCTCACTAATAGACCTGCTTTATATAGGTCCTCCACGGGGTGGTGTTGGGTGCTCACTAATAAACCTGCTTTATAAAGGTCCTCCACGGGGTGGTGCTAGGTGCTCAGTAATAGACCTGCTTTATATAGGTCCTCCACTGGGTGGTGCTGGGTGCTCACTAATAGACCTGCTATATAAAGGTCCTCCACGGGGTGGTGCTGGGTGCTCAGTAATAGACCTGCATTATATAAGTCCTCCACGGGGTGGTGCTGGACGCTCACTAATAGACCTGGTTCATATAGGTCCTCCACGGGGTGGTGCAGGGGGCTCACTAATAGACCTGCTTTATATAGGTCCTCCACGGGGTGGTGTTGGGTGCTCATTAATAGTCCTTTCTTTATAAAGGCCCTCCACGGGGTGGTGCTGGGTGCTCAGTAATAGACCTGCTTTATAAAAATCCTCCAAGGGGTGGTGCTGGACGCTCACTAATATACCTCCTTCATAGAGGTCCTCCACGGGGTGGTGCTGGGTGCTCACTAATAGACCTGCTTTATATAGGTCCTCCACGTGGTGGTGCTGGGTACTCACTAATAGACCTGCTTTATATAGGTCCTCCACGGGGTGGTGCTGGGTGCTCTCTAATAGACCTGCTATATAAAGTTCCTCCACGGGGTGGTGATGGGTACTCACTAATAGACCTGCTTGATAAAGGTCCTCCACGGGGTGGTGCTGGACGCTCACTAATAGACCTGCTTTATATAGGTCCTCCACGGGGTGGTGCTGGGCGCTCACTAATAGACCTGCTTTATATTGGTCCTCCATGGGGTGGTGCTGGGTGCTCTCTAATAGACCTGCTTTATATAGGTCCTCCACTGGATGGTGCTGGGCGCTCACTAATAGACCTGCTTTCTATAGGTCCTCCACGGGGTGGTGCTGGGTGCTCACTAATAGACCTGCTTTATATAGGTCCTCCACGGGGTGGTGCTGGGTGCTCACTAATAGACCTGCTTTATATAGGTCCTCCACGGGGTGGTGCTGGGTGCTCACTAATAGACCTGCTTTATATAGGTCCTCCACGGGGTGGTGCTGGGTGCTCACTAATAGACCTGCTTTATATAGGTCCTCCAAGGGGTGGTGCTGGGAGCTCACTAATAGACCTGCTTTATATAGGTTCTCCACGGGGTGGTGCTGGGTGCTCACTAATAGACCTGCTTTATATAGGTCCTCCACGGGGTGGTGTTGGGTGCTAACTAATAGACCTGGTATATAAAGGTCCTCCACTGGGTGGTGCTGGGTGCTCAGTAATAGACCTGCTTTATATAGGTCCTCCAAGGCGTGGTGCTGGGTGCTCACTAATAGACCTGCTATATAAAGGTCCTCCACGGGGTGTTGCTGGGTGCTCAGTAATAGACATGCATTATATAAGTCCTCCACGGGGTGGTGCTGGACGCTCACTTATAGACCTGGTTCAAATAGCTCCTCCACGGGGTGGTGTTGGGTGCTCACTAATAGACCTTTTTCTATAAAGGCCCTCCACGGGGTGGTGTTGGGTGCTCAGTAATAGACCTGCTTTATATAAGTCCTCCAAGGAGTGGTGCTGGACGCTCACTAATATACCTCCTTCATAGAGGTCCTCCACGGGGTGGTGGTGGGCGCTCACTAATATACCTGCTTCATATAGGTCCTCCACGGAGTGGTGCTGGGCGCTGACTAATAGTCCTGCTTTATTTAGGTCCTCCATGGGGTGGTGCTGGGTACTCACTAATAGACTTGCTTTATATAGGTCCTCCACGGGGTGGTGCTGGGTGCTCACTAATAGACCTGCTATATAAAGGTCCTCCACGGTGTGGTGCTGGGTGCTCACTAATAGACCTGCTTTATATAGGTCCTCCAAGGGGTGGTGCTGGGAGCTCACTAATAGACCTGCTTTATATAGGTTCTCCACGGGGTGGTGCTGGGTGCTCACTAATAGACCTGCTTTATATAGGTCCTCCACGGGGTGGTGTTGGGTGCTCACTAATAGACCTGCTTTATAAAGGTCCTCCACTGGGTGGTGCTGGGTGCTCAGTAATAGACCTGCTTTATATAGGTCCTCCAAGGCGTGGTGCTGGGTGCTCACTAATAGACCTGCTATATAAAGGTCCTCCACGGGGTGTTGCTGGGTGCTCAGTAATAGACCTGCATTATATAAGTCCTCCACGGGGTGGTGCTGGACGCTCACTAATAGACCTGGTTCATATAGCTCCTCCACGGGGTGGTGTTGGGTGCTCACTAATAGACCTTTCTTTATAAAGGCCCTCCACGGGGTGGTGCTGGGTGCTCAGTAAAAGACCTGCTTTATATAGGTCCTCCAAGGAGTGGTGCTGGACGCTCACTAATATACCTCCTTCATAGAGGTCCTCCACGGGGTGGTGCTGGGCGCTGACTAATAGACCTGCTTTATTTAGGTCCTCCACGGGGTGGTGCAGGGTGCTCACTAATAGACCTGCTTTATATTGGTCCTCCACGTGGTGGTGCTGGGTACTCACTAATAGACCTGCTTTATATAGGTCCTCCACGGGGTGGTGCTGGGTGCTCACTAATAGACCTGCTATATAAAGTTCCTCCACGGGGTGGTGATGGGTACTCACTAATAGACCTGCTTGATAAAGGTCCTCCACGGGGTGGTGCTGGACGCTCACTAATAGACCTGCTTTATATAGGTCCTCCACGGGGTGGTGCTGGGCGCTCACTAATAGACCTGCTTTATATAGGTCCTCCACGGGGTGGTGCTGGGTGCTCACTAATAGACCTGCTTTATATAGGTCCTCCACGGGGTGGTGCTGGGTGCTCACTAATAGACCTGCTTTATATAGGTCCTCCACGGGGTGGTGCTGGGTGCTCACCAAATGACCTGCCTTATATAGGTTCTCCGCGGGGTGGTGCTGGGAGCTCACTAATAGACCTGCTTTATATTGGTTCTCCACGGGGTTGTGCTGGGTGCTCACTAATAGACCTGCTTTATATAGGTCCTCCACGGGGTGGTGCTGGGTGCTCACTAATAGACCTGCTTTATATAGGTCCTCCACGGGGTGGTGCTGGGTGCTCACTAATAGACCTGCTTTATAAAGGTCCTCCACTGGGTGGTGCTGGGTGCTCAGTAATAGACCTGCTTTATATAGGTCCTCCACGCGGTGGTGCTGGGTGGTCACTAATAGACCTGCTATATAAAGGTCCTCCACTGGGTGGTGCTGGGTGCTCAGTAATAGACCTGCATTATATAAGTCCTCCACGGGGTGGTGCTGGACGCTCACTAATAGACCTGGTTCCTATAGGTCCTCCACGGGGTGGTACCGGGGGCTCACTAATAGACCTGCTTTATATAGGTCCTCCACGGGGTGGTGTTGGGTGCTCACTAATAGACCTTTCTTTATAAAGGCCCTCCACGGGGTGGTGCTGGGTGCTCAGTAATAGACCTGCTTTATATAAGTCCTCCACGGGGTGGTGCTGGACCCTCACTAATATACCTGCTTCATATAGGTCCTCCACGGGGTGGTGCTGGGTGCAGACCAATAGACCTGCTTTATAAAGGCCCTCCACGGGGTGGTGCTGGGTGCTCACTAATATACCTGCTTTATATAAGTCCTCCACGGGGTGGTGCTGGGTGCTCAGTAATAGACCTGCTTTATATAAGTCCTCGAAGGGGTGGTGCTGGACGCTCACTAATATACCTCCTTCATAGAGGTCCTCCACGAGGTGGTGCTGGAAGCTCACTAATAGACCTGCTTTATAAAGGTCCTCCACGGGGTGGTGCTGGGTGCTCACTAATATACCTGCTTTATATAGGTCCTCCATGGGGTGGTGCTGGGTGCTCACTAATAGACCTGCTTTATAAAGGTCCTCCACGGGGTGGTGCTGGGTACTCACTAATAGACCTGCTTTATATAGGTCCTCCACGGGGTGGTGCTGGGTGCTCACTAATAGACTTGCTTTATATAGGTCCTCCACGGGCTGGTGCTGGGTGCTCACTAATAGACCTGCTTTATATAGGTCCTCCACGGGGTGGTGCTGGGTGCTCACTAATAGACCTGCTTTATATAGATCCTCCACGGGGTGGTGCTGGGTGCTCAGTAATAGACCTGCTTTATATAGGTCCTCCACGGGGTGGTGCTGGGTGATCACTAATAGACTTGCTTTATATAGGTCCTCCACGGGGTGGTGCTGGGTGCTCAGTAATAGACCTGCTTTATATAAGTCCTCGAAGGGGTGGCGCTGGACGCTCACTAATATACCTCCTTCATAGAGGTCCTCCACGAGGTGGTGCTGGAAGCTCACTAATAGACCTGCTTTATAAAGGTCCTCCACGGGGTGGTGCTGGGTGCTCACTAATATACCTGCTTTATATAGGTCCTCCACGGGGTGGTGCTGGGTGCTCACTAATAGACCTGCTTTATAAAGGTCCTCCACGGGGTGGTGCTGGGTACTCACTAATAGACCTGCTTTATATAGGTCCTCCACGGGGTGGTGCTGGGTGCTCACTAATAGACTTGCTTTATATAGGTCCTCCACGGGCTGGTGCTGGGTGCTCACTAATAGACCTGCTTTATATAGGTACTCCACGGGGTGGTGCTGGGTGCTCACTAATAGACCTGCTTTATAAAGGTCCTCCACGGGGCGGTGCTGAGCGCTCACTAATAGATCTGCTTTATATAGGTCCTCCACGGGGTGGTGCTGGGTGCTCACTAATAGACTTGCTTTATATTGGTCCTCCACGAGGTGGTGTTGGGTACTCACTAATAGACCTGCTTTATATAGGTCCTCCATGTGGTGATGGGTGCTCACTAATAGACTTGCTCTATATAGGTCCTCCACGGGGTGGTGCTGGGTGCTCACTAATAGACCTGCTTTATATAGGTCATCCACGGGATGGTGCTGGGTGCTCACTAATAGACCTGCTTTATATTGGTCCTCCGCGGGGTGGTGCTGGGTGCTCACTAATAGACCTGCTTTATATAGGTCCTCCACGGGGCGGTGCTGGGCGCTCACTAATAGATCTGCTTTATATAGGTCCTCCACGAGGTGGTGCTGGGCGCTCACTAATAGACCTGCTTACTATAGGTCCTCCACGGGGTGGTGCTGGGTGCTCACTAATAGACCTGCTTTATATTGGTCCTTCACGGGGTGGTGCTGGGTTCTCACTAATAGACCTGCTTCATATAGGTCCTCCACGGGGTGGTGCTGGGTGCACACTAATAGACCTGCTCTATATAGGTCCTCCAAGGGTGTTGTTGGGTGCTCACTAATATATCTGCTTTATATAGGTTCTCCATGGGGTGGTGCTGGAGGCTCACTAATAGACCTGCTTCATATAGGTCCTCCACGGGGTGGTGCTGGGTGCTCACTAATATACCTGCTTTATATAGGTCCTCCACGGTGTGGTGCTGGGTGCTCACTAATAGACCTGCTTTATATAGGTCCTCCACGGGGTGGTGCTGGGAGCTCACTAATAGACCTGCTTTATATAGGTTCTCCACGGGGTGGTGCTGGGTGCTCACTAATAGACCTGCTTTATATATTTCCTCCACGGGGTGGTGCTGGGTGCTCACTAATAGACCTGCTTTATATTGGTCCTCCACGGGGTGGTGCTGGGTTCTCACTAATAGACCTGCTTTATATAGGTCCTCCAAGGGGTGGTGTTGGGTGCTCACTAATAAACCTGCTTTATAAAGGTCCTCCACGGGGTGGTGCTAGGTGCTCAGTAATAGACCTGCTTTATATAGGTCCTCCACGGGGTGGTGCTGGGTGCTCACTAATAGACCTGCTATATAAAGGTCCTCCACGGGGTGGTGCTGGGTGCTCAGTAATAGACCTGCATTATATAAGTCCTCCACGGGGTGGTGCTGGACGCTCACTAATAGACCTGGTTCATATAGGTCCTCCACGGGGTGGTGCAGGGGGCTCACTAATAGACCTGCTTTATATAGGTCCTCCACGGGGTGGTGTTGGGTGCTCATTAATAGACCTTTCTTTATAAAGGCCCTCCACGGGGTGGTGCTGGGTGCTCAGTAATAGACCTGCTTTATATAAGTCCTCCACGGGGTGGTGCTGGACGCTCACTAATATACCTGCTTTATATAGGTCCTCCACGGGGTGGTGCTGGGTGCTCAGTAATAGACCTGCTTTATAAAAATCCTCCAAGGGGTGGTGCTGGACGCTCACTAATATACCTCCTTCATAGAGGTCCTCCACGGGGTGGTGCTGGGTGCTCACTAATAGACCTGCTTTATATAGGTCCTCCACGTGGTGGTGCTGGGTACTCACTAATAGACCTGCTTTATATAGGTCCTCCACGGGGTGGTGCTGGGTGCTCTCTAATAGACCTGCTATATAAAGTTCCTCCACGGGGTGGTGATGGGTACTCACTAATAGACCTGCTTGATAAAGGTCCTCCACGGGGTGGTGCTGGACGCTCACTAATAGACCTGCTTTATATAGGTCCTCCACGGGGTGGTGCTGGGCGCTCACTAATAGACCTGCTTTATATTGGTCCTCCATGGGGTGGTGCTGGGTGCTCTCTAATAGACCTGCTTTATATAGGTCCTCCACTGGATGGTGCTGGGCGCTCACTAATAGACCTGCTTTCTATAGGTCCTCCACGGGGTGGTGCTGGGTGCTCACTAATAGACCTGCTTTATATAGGTCCTCCACGGGGTGGTGCTGGGTGCTCACTAATAGACCTGCTTTATATAGGTCCTCCACGGGGTGGTGCTGGGTGCTCACTAATAGACCTGCTTTATATAGGTCCTCCACGGGGTGGTGCTGGGTGCTCACTAATAGACCTGCTTTATATAGGTCCTCCAAGGGGTGGTGCTGGGAGCTCACTAATAGACCTGCTTTATATAGGTTCTCCACGGGGTGGTGCTGGGTGCTCACTAATAGACCTGCTTTATATAGGTCCTCCACGGGGTGGTGTTGGGTGCTCACTAATAGACCTGGTATATAAAGGTCCTCCACTGGGTGGTGCTGGGTGCTCAGTAATAGACCTGCTTTATATAGGTCCTCCAAGGCGTGGTGCTGGGTGCTCACTAATAGACCTGCTATATAAAGGTCCTCCACGGGGTGTTGCTGGGTGCTCAGTAATAGACATGCATTATATAAGTCCTCCACGGGGTGGTGCTGGACGCTCACTAATAGACCTGGTTCAAATAGCTCCTCCACGGGGTGGTGTTGGGTGCTCACTAATAGACCTTTTTTTATAAAGGCCCTCCACGGGGTGGTGTTGGGTGCTCAGTAATAGACCTGCTTTATATAAGTCCTCCAAGGAGTGGTGCTGGACGCTCACTAATATACCTCCTTCATAGAGGTCCTCCACGGGGTGGTGGTGGGCGCTCACTAATATACCTGCTTCATATAGGTCCTCCACGGAGTGGTGCTGGGCGCTGACTAATAGTCCTGCTTTATTTAGGTCCTCCATGGGGTGGTGCTGGGTACTCACTAATAGACTTGCTTTATATAGGTCCTCCACGGGGTGGTGCTGGGTGCTCACTAATAGACCTGCTATATAAAGTTCCTCCACGGGGTGATGATGTATACTCACTAATAGACCTGCTTGATAAAGGTCCTCCACGGGGTGGTGCTGTACGCTCACTAATAGACCTGCTTTATATAGGTCCTCCACGGGGTGGTGCTGGGTGCTCACTAATAGACCTGCTTTATATGGGTCCTCCACTGGATGGTGCTGGGCGCTCACTAATAGACCTGCTTTCCATAGGTCCTTCACGGGGTGGTGCTGGGTGCTCACTAATAGACCTGCTTTATATAGGTCCTGCACGGGGTGGTGTTGGGTGCTCACTAATAGACCTGCTTTATATAGGTCCTCCACGGGGTGGTGCTGGGTGCTCAATAATAGACCTGCTTTATATAGGTCCTCCACGGGGTGGTGCTGGGTGCTCACTAATAGACCTGCTTTATATAGGTCCTCCACGGGGTGGTGCTTGGTACTCACTAATAGACCTGCTTTATATAGGTCCTCCACGGTGTGGTGCTGGGTGCTCACTAATAGACCTGCTTTATATAGGTCCTCCAAGGGGTGGTGCAGGGAGCTCACTAATAGACTTGCTTTATATAGGTTCTCCACGGGGTGGTGCTGGGTGCTCACTAATAGACCTGCTTTATATAGGTCCTCCACGGGGTGGTGTTGGGTGTTCACTAATAGACCTGCTTTATAAAGGTCCTCCACTGGGTGGTGCTGGGTGCTCAGTAATAGACCTGCTTTATATAGGTCCTCCAAGGCGTGGTGCTGGGTGCTCACTAATAGACCTGCTATATAAAGGTCCTCCACGGGGTGTTGCTGGGTGCTCAGTAATAGACCTGCATTATATAAGTCCTCCACGGGGTGGTGCTGGACGCTCACTAATAGACCTGGTTCATATAGCTTCTCCACGGGGTGGTGTTGGGTGCTCAGTAATAGACCTTTCTTTATAAAGGCCCTCCACGGGGTGGTGCTGGGTGCTCAGTAATAGACCTGCTTTATATAAGTCCTCCAAGGAGTGGTGCTGGACGCTCACTAATATACCTCCTTCATAGAGGTCCTCCACGGGGTGGTGGTGGGCGCTCACTAATATACCTGCTTCATATAGGTCCTCCACGGGGTGGTGCTGGGCGCTAACTAATAGACCTGCTTTATTTAGGTCCTCCACGGGGTGGTGCTGGGTGCTCACTAATAGACCTGCTTTATATAGGTCCTCCACGTGGTGGTGCTGGGCACTCACTATTAGACCTGCTTTATATAGGTCCTCCACGGGGTGGTGCTGGGTGCTCACTAATAGACCTGCTATATAAAGTTCCTCCACGGGGTGGTGATGGGTACTCACTAATAGACCTGCTTGATAAAGGTCCTGCACGGGGTGGTGCTGGACGCTCACTAATAGACCTGCTTTATATAGGTCCTCCACGGGGTGGTGCTGGGCGCTCACTAATAGACCTGCTTTATATAGGTCCTCCACGGGGTGGTGCTGTGTGCTCACTAATAGACCTGCTTTATATGGGTCCTCCACTGGATGGTGCTGGGCGCTCACTAATAGACCTGCTTTCTATAGGTCCTTCACGGGGTGGTGCTGGGTGCTCACTAATAGACCTGCTTTATATAGGTCCTCCACGGGGTGGTGTTGGGTGCTCACTAATAGACCTGCTTTATATAGGTCCTCCACGGGGTGGTGCTGGGTGCTCACTAATAGACCTGCTTTATATAGGTCCTCCACGGGGTGGTGCTGGGTGCTCACTAATAGACCTGCTTTATATAGGTCCTCCACGGGGTGGTGCTGGGTGCTCACCAAATGACCTGCTTTATATAGGTTCTCCGCGGGGTGGTGCTGGGAGCTAACTAATAGACCTGCTTTATATTGGTTCTCCACGGGGTGGTGCTGGGTGCTCACTAATAGACCTGCTTTATATAGGTCCTCCACGGGGTGGTGCTGGGTGCTCACTAATAGACTTGCTTGATATTGGTCCTCCACGAGGTGGTGCTGCGTGCTCACTAATAGACCTGCTTTATATAGGTCCTCCACGGAGTGGTGCTGGGTGCTCACTAATAGACCTGCTATATAAAGTTCCTCCACGGGGTGGTGATGGGTACTCACTAATAGACCTGCTTGATAAAGGTCCTCCACGGGGTGGTGCTGGACGCTCACTAATAGACCTGCTTTATATAGGTCCTCCACGGGGTGGTGCTGGGCGCTCACTAATAGACCTGCTTTATATAGGTCCTCCACGGGGTGGTGCTAGGTGCTCACTAATAGACCTGCTTTATATAGGTCCTCCACGGGGTGGTGCTGGGTGCTCACTAATAGACCTGCTTTATATAGGTCCTCCACGGGGTGGTGCTGGGTGCTCACCAAATGACCTGCCTTATATAGGTTCTCCGCGGGGTGGTGCTGGGAGCTCACTAATAGACCTGCTTTATATTGGTTCTCCACGGGGTTGTGCTGGGTGCTCACTAATAGACCTGCTTTATATAGGTCCTCCACGGGGTGGTGCTGGGTGCTCACTAATAGACCTGCTTTATATAGGTCCTCCACGGGGTGGTGCTGGGTGCTCACTAATAGACCTGCTTTATAAAGGTCCTCCACTGGGTGGTGCTGGGTGCTCAGTAATAGACCTGCTTTATATAGGTCCTCCACGCGGTGGTGCTGGGTTGTCACTAATAGACCTGCTATATAAAGGTCCTCCACTGGGTGGTGCTGGGTGCTCAGTAATAGACCTGCATTATATAAGTCCTCCACGGGGTGGTGCTGGACGCTCACTAATAGACCTGGTTCCTATAGGTCCTCCACGGGGTGGTACCGGGGGCTCACTAATAGACCTGCTTTATATAGGTCCTCCACGGGGTGGTGTTGGGTGCTCACTAATAGACCTTTCTTTATAAAGGCCCTCCACGGGGTGGTGCTGGGTGCTCAGTAATAGACCTGCTTTATATAAGTCCTCCACGGGGTGGTGCTGGACCCTCACTAATATACCTGCTTCATATAGGTCCTCCACGGGGTGGTGCTGGGTGCAGACCAATAGACCTGCTTTATAAAGGCCCTCCACGGGGTGGTGCTGGGTGCTCACTAATATACCTGCTTTATATAAGTCCTCCACGGGGTGGTGCTGGGTGCTCAGTAATAGACCTGCTTTATATAAGTCCTCGAAGGGGTGGTGCTGGACGCTCACTAATATACCTCCTTCATAGAGGTCCTCCACGAGGTGGTGCTGGAAGCTCACTAATAGACCTGCTTTATAAAGGTCCTCCACGGGGTGGTGCTGGGTGCTCACTAATATACCTGCTTTATATAGGTCCTCCATGGGGTGGTGCTGGGTGCTCACTAATAGACCTGCTTTATAAAGGTCCTCCACGGGGTGGTGCTGGGTACTCACTAATAGACCTGCTTTATATAGGTCCTCCACGGGGTGGTGCTGGGTGCTCACTAATAGACTTGCTTTATATAGGTCCTCCACGGGCTGGTGCTGGGTGCTCACTAATAGACCTGCTTTATATAGGTCCTCCACGGGGTGGTGCTGGGTGCTCACTAATAGACCTGCTTTATATAGGTCCTCCACGGGGTGGTGCTGGGTGCTCACTAATAGACCTGCTTTATATAGGTCCTCCACGGGGTGGTGCTGGGTGATCACTAATAGACTTGCTTTATATAGGTCCTCCACGGGGTGGTGCTGGGTGCTCAGTAATAGACCTGCTTTATATAAGTCCTCGAAGGGGTGGCGCTGGACGCTCACTAATATACCTCCTTCATAGAGGTCCTCCACGAGGTGGTGCTGGAAGCTCACTAATAGACCTGCTTTATAAAGGTCCTCCACGGGGTGGTGCTGGGTGCTCACTAATATACCTGCTTTATATAGGTCCTCCACGGGGTGGTGCTGGGTGCTCACTAATAGACCTGCTTTATAAAGGTCCTCCACGGGGTGGTGCTGGGTACTCACTAATAGACCTGCTTTATATAGGTCCTCCACGGGGTGGTGCTGGGTGCTCACTAATAGACTTGCTTTATATAAGTCCTCCACGGGCTGGTGCTGGGTGCTCACTAATAGACCTGCTTTATATAGGTACTCCACGGGGTGGTGCTGGGTGCTCACTAATAGACCTGCTTTATAAAGGTCCTCCACGGGGCGGTGCTGGGCGCTCACTAATAGATCTGCTTTATATAGGTCCTCCACGGGGTGGTGCTGGGTGCTCACTAATAGACTTGCTTTATATTGGTCCTCCACGAGGTGGTGTTGGGTACTCACTAATAGACCTGCTTTATATAGGTCCTCCATGTGGTGATGGGTGCTCACTAATAGACTTGCTCTATATAGGTCCTCCACGGGGTGGTGCTGGGTGCTCACTAATAGACCTGCTTTATATAGGTCAACCACGGGATGGTGCTGGGTGCTCACTAATAGACCTGCTTTATATTGGTCCTCCGCGGGGTGGTGCTGGGTGCTCACTAATAGACCTGCTTTATATAGGTCCTCCACGGGGCGGTGCTGGGCGCTCACTAATAGATCTGCTTTATATAGGTCCTCCACGAGGTGGTGCTGGGCGCTCACTAATAGACCTGCTTACTATAGGTCCTCCACGGGGTGGTGCTGGGTGCTCACTAATAGACCTGCTTTATATTGGTCCTTCACGGGGTGGTGCTGGGTTCTCACTAATAGACCTGCTTCATATAGGTCCTCCACGGGGTGGTGCTGGGTGCACACTAATAGACCTGCTCTATATAGGTCCTCCAAGGGTGTTGTTGGGTGCTCACTAATATATCTGCTTTATATAGGTTCTCCATGGGGTGGTGCTGGAGGCTCACTAATAGACCTGCTTCATATAGGTCCTCCACGGGGTGGTGCTGGGTGCTCACTAATATACCTGCTTTATATAGGTCCTCCACGGTGTGGTGCTGGGTGCTCACTAATAGACCTGCTTTATATAGGTCCTCCACGGGGTGGTGCTGGGAGCTCACTAATAGACCTGCTTTATATAGGTTCTCCACGGGGTGGTGCTGGGTGCTCACTAATAGACCTGCTTTATATATTTCCTCCACGGGGTGGTGCTGGGTGCTCACTAATAGACCTGCTTTATATTGGTCCTCCACGGGGTGGTGCTGGGTTCTCACTAATAGACCTGCTTTATATAGGTCCTCCAAGGGGTGGTGTTGGGTGCTCACTAATAAACCTGCTTTATAAAGGTCCTCCACGGGGTGGTGCTAGGTGCTCAGTAATAGACCTGCTTTATATAGGTCCTCCACGGGGTGGTGCTGGGTGCTCACTAATAGACCTGCTATATAAAGGTCCTCCACGGGGTGGTGCTGGGTGCTCAGTAATAGACCTGCATTATATAAGTCCTCCACGGGGTGGTGCTGGACGCTCACTAATAGACCTGGTTCATATAGGTCCTCCACGGGGTGGTGCAGGGGGCTCACTAATAGACCTGCTTTATATAGGTCCTCCACGGGGTGGTGTTGGGTGCTCATTAATAGACCTTTCTTTATAAAGGCCCTCCACGGGGTGGTGCTGGGTGCTCAGTAATAGACCTGCTTTATATAAGTCCTCCACGGGGTGGTGCTGGACGCTCACTAATATACCTGCTTTATATAGGTCCTCCACGGGGTGGTGCTGGGTGCTCAGTAATAGACCTGCTTTATAAAAATCCTCCAAGGGGTGGTGCTGGACGCTCACTAATATACCTCCTTCATAGAGGTCCTCCACGGGGTGGTGCTGGGTGCTCACTAATAGACCTGCTTTATATAGGTCCTCCACGTGGTGGTGCTGGGTACTCACTAATAGACCTGCTTTATATAGGTCCTCCACGGGGTGGTGCTGGGTGCTCTCTAATAGACCTGCTATATAAAGTTCCTCCACGGGGTGGTGATGGGTACTCACTAATAGACCTGCTTGATAAAGGTCCTCCACGGGGTGGTGCTGGACGCTCACTAATAGACCTGCTTTATATAGGTCCTCCACGGGGTGGTGCTGGGCGCTCACTAATAGACCTGCTTTATATTGGTCCTCCATGGGGTGGTGCTGGGTGCTCTCTAATAGACCTGCTTTATATAGGTCCTCCACTGGATGGTGCTGGGCGCTCACTAATAGACCTGCTTTCTATAGGTCCTCCACGGGGTGGTGCTGGGTGCTCACTAATAGACCTGCTTTATATAGGTCCTCCACGGGGTGGTGCTGGGTGCTCACTAATAGACCTGCTTTATATAGGTCCTCCACGGGGTGGTGCTGGGTGCTCACTAATAGACCTGCTTTATATAGGTCCTCCACGGGGTGGTGCTGGGTGCTCACTAATAGACCTGCTTTATATAGGTCCTCCAAGGGATGGTGCTGGGAGCTCACTAATAGACCTGCTTTATATAGGTTCTCCACGGGGTGGTGCTGGGTGCTCACTAATAGACCTGCTTTATATAGGTCCTCCACGGGGTGGTGTTGGGTGCTCACTAATAGACCTGGTATATAAAGGTCCTCCACTGGGTGGTGCTGGGTGCTCAGTAATAGACCTGCTTTATATAGGTCCTCCAAGGCGTGGTGCTGGGTGCTCACTAATAGACCTGCTATATAAAGGTCCTCCACGGGGTGTTGCTGGGTGCTCAGTAATAGACATGCATTATATAAGTCCTCCACGGGGTGGTGCTGGACGCTCACTAATAGACCTGGTTCAAATAGCTCCTCCACGGGGTGGTGTTGGGTGCTCACTAATAGACCTTTTTTTATAAAGGCCCTCCACGGGGTGGTGTTGGGTGCTCAGTAATAGACCTGCTTTATATAAGTCCTCCAAGGAGTGGTGCTGGACGCTCACTAATATACCTCCTTCATAGAGGTCCTCCACGGGGTGGTGGTGGGCGCTCACTAATATACCTGCTTCATATAGGTCCTCCACGGAGTGGTGCTGGGCGCTGACTAATAGTCCTGCTTTATTTAGGTCCTCCATGGGGTGGTGCTGGGTACTCACTAATAGACTTGCTTTATATAGGTCCTCCACGGGGTGGTGCTGGGTGCTCACTAATAGACCTGCTATATAAAGTTCCTCCACGGGGTGATGATGTATACTCACTAATAGACCTGCTTGATAAAGGTCCTCCACGGGGTGGTGCTGTACGCTCACTAATAGACCTGCTTTATATAGGTCCTCCACGGGGTGGTTCTGGGCGCTCACTAATAGACCTGCTTTATATAGGTCCTCCACGGGGTGGTGCTGGGTGCTCACTAATAGACCTGCTTTATATGGGTCCTCCACTGGATGGTGCTGGGCGCTCACTAATAGACCTGCTTTCCATAGGTCCTTCACGGGGTGGTGCTGGGTGCTCACTAATAGACCTGCTTTATATAGGTCCTGCACGGGGTGGTGTTGGGTGCTCACTAATAGACCTGCTTTATATAGGTCCTCCACGGGGTGGTGCTGGGTGCTCAATAATAGACCTGCTTTATATAGGTCCTCCACGGGGTGGTGCTGGGTGCTCACTAATAGACCTGCTTTATATAGGTCCTCCACGGGGTGGTGCTTGGTACTCACTAATAGACCTGCTTTATATAGGTCCTCCACGGTGTGGTGCTGGGTGCTCACTAATAGACCTGCTTTATATAGGTCCTCCAAGGGGTGGTGCAGGGAGCTCACTAATAGACTTGCTTTATATAGGTTCTCCACGGGGTGGTGCTGGGTGCTCACTAATAGACCTGCTTTATATAGGTCCTCCACGGGGTGGTGTTGGGTGTTCACTAATAGACCTGCTTTATAAAGGTCCTCCACTGGGTGGTGCTGGGTGCTCAGTAATAGACCTGCTTTATATAGGTCCTCCAAGGCGTGGTGCTGGGTGCTCACTAATAGACCTGCTATATAAAGGTCCTCCACGGGGTGTTGCTGGGTGCTCAGTAATAGACCTGCATTATATAAGTCCTCCACGGGGTGGTGCTGGACGCTCACTAATAGACCTGGTTCATATAGCTTCTCCACGGGGTGGTGTTGGGTGCTCAGTAATAGACCTTTCTTTATAAAGGCCCTCCACGGGGTGGTGCTGGGTGCTCAGTAATAGACCTGCTTTATATAAGTCCTCCAAGGAGTGGTGCTGGACGCTCACTAATATACCTCCTTCATAGAGGTCCTCCACGGGGTGGTGGTGGGCGCTCACTAATATACCTGCTTCATATAGGTCCTCCACGGGGTGGTGCTGGGCGCTAACTAATAGACCTGCTTTATTTAGGTCCTCCACGGGGTGGTGCTGGGTGCTCACTAATAGACCTGCTTTATATAGGTCCTCCACGTGGTGGTGCTGGGTACTCACTATTAGACCTGCTTTATATAGGTCCTCCACGGGGTGGTGCTGGGTGCTCACTAATAGACCTGCTATATAAAGTTCCTCCACGGGGTGGTGATGGGTACTCACTAATAGACCTGCTTGATAAAGGTCCTGCACGGGGTGGTGCTGGACGCTCACTAATAGACCTGCTTTATATAGGTCCTCCACGGGGTGGTGCTGGGCGCTCACTAATAGACCTGCTTTATATAGGTCCTCCACGGGGTGGTGCTGTGTGCTCACTAATAGACCTGCTTTATATGGGTCCTCCACTGGATGGTGCTGGGCGCTCACTAATAGACCTGCTTTCTATAGGTCCTTCACGGGGTGGTGCTGGGTGCTCACTAATAGACCTGCTTTATATAGGTCCTCCACGGGGTGGTGTTGGGTGCTCACTAATAGACCTGCTTTATATAGGTCCTCCACGGGGTGGTGCTGGGTGCTCACTAATAGACCTGCTTTATATAGGTCCTCCACGGGGTGGTGCTGGGTGCTCACTAATAGACCTGCTTTATATAGGTCCTCCACGGGGTGGTGCTGGGTGCTCACCAAATGACCTGCTTTATATAGGTTCTCCGCGGGGTGGTGCTGGGAGCTAACTAATAGACCTGCTTTATATTGGTTCTCCACGGGGTGGTGCTGGGTGCTCACTAATAGACCTGCTTTATATAGGTCCTCCACGGGGTGGTGCTGGGTGCTCACTAATAGACTTGCTTGATATTGGTCCTCCACGAGGTGGTGCTGCGTGCTCACTAATAGACCTGCTTTATATAGGTCCTCCACGGGGTGGTGCTGGGTGCTCACTAATAGACCTGTTTTATAAAGGTCCTCCACTGGGTGGTGCTGGGTGCTCAGTAATAGACCTGCATTATATAAGTCCTCCACGGGGTGGTGCTGGACGCTCACTAATAGACCTGGTTCCTATAGGTCCTCCACGGGGTGGTACCGGGGGCTCACTAATAGACCTCCTTTATATAGGTCCTCCACGGGGTGGTGTTGGGTGCTCACTAATAGACCTTTCTTTATAAAGGCCCTCCACGGGGTGGTGCTGGGTGCTCAGTAATATACCTGCTTTATATAAGTCCTCCACGGGGTGGTGCTGGACCCTCACTAATATACATGCTTCATATAGGTCCTCCACGGGGTGATGCTGGGCGCAGACCAATAGACCTGCTTTATAAAGGCCCTCCACGGGGTGTTGCTGGGTGCTCACTAATATACCTGCTTTATATAAGTCCTCCACGGGGTGGTGCTGGGTGCTCAGTAATAGACTTGCTTTATATAAGTCCTCGAAGGGGTGGTGCTGGACGCTCACTAATATACCTCCTTCATAGAGGTCCTCCACGAGGTGGTGCTGGGCGCTCACTAATAGACCTGCTTTATATAGGTCCTCCACGGGGTGGTGCTGGGTGCTCACTAATAGACCTGCTTTATATGGGTCCTCCACTGGATGGTGCTGGGCGCTCACTAATAGATCTACTTTCCATAGGTCCTTCACGGGGTGGTGCTGGGTGCTCACTAATAGACCTGCTTTATATAGGTCCTGCACGGGGTGGTGTTGGGTGCTCACTAATAGACCTGCTTTATATAGGTCCTCCACGGGGTGGTGCTGGGTGCTCAATAATAGACCTGCTTTATATAGGTCCTCCACGGGGTGGTGCTGGGTGCTCAATAATAGACCTGCTTTATATAGGTCCTCCACGGGGTGGTGCTTGGTACTCACTAATAGACCTGCTTTATATAGGTCCTCCACGGTGTGGTGCTGGGTGCTCACTAATAGACCTGCTTTATATAGGTCCTCCAAGGGGTGGTGCAGGGAGCTCACTAATAGACTTGCTTTATATAGGTTCTCCACGGGGTGGTGCTGGGTGCTCACTAATAGACCTGCTTTATATAGGTCCTCCACGGGGTGGTGTTGGGTGCTCACTAATAGACCTGCTTTATAAAGGTCCTCCACTGGGTGGTGCTGGGTGCTCAGTAATAGACCTGCTTTATATAGGTCCTCCAAGGCGTGGTGCTGGGTGCTCACTAATAGACCTGCTATATAAAGGTCCTCCACGGGGTGTTGCTGGGTGCTCAGTAATAGACCTGCATTATATAAGTCCTGCACGGGGTGGTGCTGGACGCTCACTAATAGACCTGGTTCATATAGCTCCTCCACGGGGTGGTGTTGGGTGCTCAGTAATAGACCTTTCTTTATAAAGGCCCTCCACGGGGTGGTGCTGGGTGCTCAGTAATAGACCTGCTTTATATAAGTCCTCCAAGGAGTGGTGCTGGACGCTCACTAATATACCTCCTTCATAGAGGTCCTCCACGGGGTGGTGGTGGGCGCTCACTAATATACCTGCTTCATATAGGTCCTCCACGGGGTGGTTCTGGGCGCTAACTAATAGACCTGCTTTATTTAGGTCCTCCACGGGGTGGTGCTGGGTGCTCACTAATAGACCTGCTTTATATAGGTCCTCCACGTGGTGGTGCTGGGTACTCACTATTAGACCTGCTTTATATAGGTCCTCCACGGGGTGGTGCTGGGTGCTCACTAATAGACCTGCTATATAAAGTTCCTCCACGGGGTGGTGATGGGTACTCACTAATAGACCTGCTTGATAAAGGTCCTGCACGGGGTGGTGCTGGACGCTCACTAATAGACCTGCTTTATATAGGTCCTCCACGGGGTGGTGCTGGGCGCTCACTAATAGACCTGCTTTATATAGGTCCTCCACGGGGTGGTGCTGGGTGCTCACTAATAGACCTGCTTTATATGGGTCCTCCACTGGATGGTGCTGGGCGCTCACTAATAGACCTGCTTTCTATAGGTCCTTCACGGGGTGGTGCTGGGTGCTCACTAATAGACCTGCTTTATATAGGTCCTCCACGGGGTGGTGTTGGGTGCTCACTAATAGACCTGCTTTATATAGGTACTCCACGGGGTGGTGCTGGGTGCTCACTAATAGACCTGCTTTATATAGGTCCTCCACGGGGTGGTGCTGGGTGCTCACTAATAGACCTGCTTTATATAGGTCCTCCACGGGGTGGTGCTGGGTGCTCACCAAATGACCTGCTTTATATAGGTTCTCCGCGGGGTGGTGCTGGGAGCTAACTAATAGACCTGCTTTATATTGGTTCTCCACGGGGTGGTGCTGGGTGCTCACTAATAGACCTGCTTTATATAGGTCCTCCACGGGGTGGTGCTGGGTGCTCACTAATAGACTTGCTTTATATTGGTCCTCCACGAGGTGGTGCTGCGTGCTCACTAATAGACCTGCTTTATATAGGTCCTCCACGGGGTGGTGCTGGGTGCTCACTAATAGACCTGTTTTATAAAGGTCCTCCACTGGGTGGTGCTGGGTGCTCAGTAATAGACCTGCTTTATATAGGTCCTCCACGCGGTGGTGCTGGGTGGTCACTAATAGACCTGCTATATAAAGGTCCTCCACTGGGTGGTGCTGGGTGCTCAGTAATAGACCTGCATTATATAAGTCCTCCACGGGGTGGTGCTGGACGCTCACTAATAGACCTGGTTCCTATAGGTCCTCCACGGGGTGGTACCGGGGGCTCACTAATAGACCTCCTTTATATAGGTCCTCCACGGGGTGGTGTTGGGTGCTCACTAATAGACCTTTCTTTATAAAGGCCCTCCACGGGGTGGTGCTGGGTGCTCAGTAATAGACCTGCTTTATATAAGTCCTCCACGGGGTGGTGCTGGACCCTCACTAATATACATGCTTCATATAGGTCCTCCACGGGGTGATGCTGGGCGCAGACCAATAGACCTGCTTTATAAAGGCCCTCCACGGGGTGTTGCTGGGTGCTCACTAATATACCTGCTTTATATAAGTCCTCCACGGGGTGGTGCTGGGTGCTCAGTAGTAGACCTGCTTTATATAAGTCCTCGAAGGGGTGGTGCTGGACGCTCACTAATATACCTCCTTCATAGAGGTCCTCCACGAGGTGGTGCTGGAAGCTCACTAATAGACCTGCTTTATAAAGGTCCTCCACGCGGTGGTGCTGGGTGCTCACTAATATACCTGCTTTATATAGGTCCTCCACGGGGTGGTGCTGGGTGCTCACTAATAGACCTGCTTTATAAAGGTCCTCCACGGGGTGGTGCTGGGTACTCACTAATAGACCTGCTTTATATAGGTCCTCCACGGGGTGGTGCTGGGTGCTCACTAATATACTTGCTTTATATAGGTCCTCCACGGGCTGGTGCTGGGTGCTCACTAATAGACCTGCTTTATATAGGTACTCCACGGGGTGGTGTTGGGTGCTCACTAATAGACCTGCTTTATAAAGGTCCTCCACGGGGCGGTGCTGGGCGCTCACTAATAGATCTGCTTTATATAGGTCCTCCACGGGGTGGTGCTGGGTGCTCACTAATAGACCTGCTTTATATTGGTCCTCCACGAGGTGGTGTTGGGTACTCACTAATAGACCTGCTTTATATAGGTCCTCCATGTGGTGATGGGTGCTCACTAATAGACTTGCTCTATATAGGTCCTCCACGGGGTGGTGCTGGGTGCTCACTAATAGACCTGCTTTATATAGGTCATCCACGGGGTGGTGCTGGGTGCTCACTAATAGACCTGCTTTATATAGGTCCTCCACGGGATGGTGCTGGGTGCTCACTAATAGACCTGCTTTATATTGGTTCTCCGCGGGGTGGTGCTGGGTGCTCACTAATAGACCTGATTTATATAGGTCCTCCACGGGGCGGTGCTGGGCGCTCACTAATAGATCTGCTTTAAATAGGTCCTCCACGAGGTGGTGCTGGGCGCTCACTAATAGACCTGCTTACTATAGGTCCTCCACGGGGAGGTGCTGGGTGCTCACTAATAGACCTGCTTTATATTGGTCCTTCACGGGGTGGTGCTGGGTTCTCACTAATAGACCTGCTTCATATAGGTCCTCCACGGGGTGGTGCTGGGAGCTCACTAATAGACCTGCTTCATATAGGTCCTCCACGGGGTGGTGCTGGGCACACACTAATAGACCTGCTCTATATAGGTCCTCCAAGGGTGTTGTTGGGTGCTCACTAATATATCTGCTTTATATAGGTCCTCCATGGGGTGGTGCTGGAGGCTCACTAATAGACCTGCTTCATATAGGTCCTCCATGGGGTGGTGCTGGGTGCTCACTAATATACCTGCTTTATATAGGTCCTCCACGGTGTGGTGCTGGGTGCTCACTAATAGACCTGCTTTATATAGGTCCTCCACGGGGTGGTGCTGGGAGCTCACTAATAGACCTGCTTTTTATAGGTTCTCCACGGGGTGGTGCTGGGTGCTCACTAATAGACCTGCTTTATATATTTCCTCCACGGGGTGGTGCTGGGTGCTCAATAATAGACCTGCTTTATATTGGTCCTCCACGGGGTGGTGCTGGGTTCTCACTAATAGACCTGCTTTATATAGGTCCTCCACGGGGTGATGTTGGGTGCTCACTAATAAACCTGCTTTATAAAGGTCCTCCACGGGGTGGTGCTAGGTGCTCAGTAATAGACCTGCTTTATATAGGTCCTCCACGGGGTGGTGCTGGGTGCTCACTAATAGACCTGCTTTATAAAGGTCCTCCACGGGGTGGTGCTGGGTACTCACTAATAGACCTGCTTTATATAGGTCCTCCACGGGGTGGTGCTGGGTGCTCACTAATATACTTGCTTTATATAGGTCCTCCACGGGCTGGTGCTGGGTGCTCACTAATAGACCTGCTTTATATAGGTACTCCACGGGGTGGTGTTGGGTGCTCACTAATAGACCTGCTTTATAAAGGTCCTCCACGGGGCGGTGCTGGGCGCTCACTAATAGATCTGCTTTATATAGGTCCTCCACGGGGTGGTGCTGGGTGCTCACTAATAGACCTGCTTTATATTGGTCCTCCACGAGGTGGTGTTGGGTACTCACTAATAGACCTGCTTTATATAGGTCCTCCATGTGGTGATGGGTGCTCACTAATAGACTTGCTCTATATAGGTCCTCCACGGGGTGGTGCTGGGTGCTCACTAATAGACCTGCTTTATATAGGTCATCCACGGGGTGGTGCTGGGTGCTCACTAATAGACCTGCTTTATATAGGTCCTCCACGGGATGGTGCTGGGTGCTCACTAATAGACCTGCTTTATATTGGTCCTCCGCGGGGTGGTGCTGGGTGCTCACTAATAGACCTGCTTTATATAGGTCCTCCACGGGGCGGTGCTGGGCGCTCACTAATAGATCTGCTTTAAATAGGTCCTCCACGAGGTGGTGCTGGGCGCTCACTAATAGACCTGCTTACTATAGGTCCTCCACGGGGTGGTGCTGGGTGCTCACTAATAGACCTGCTTTATATTGGTCCTTCACGGGGTGGTGCTGGGTTCTCACTAATAGACCTGCTTCATATAGGTCCTCCACGGGGTGGTGCTGGGTACACACTAATAGACCTGCTCTATATAGGTCCTCCAAGGGTGTTGTTGGGTGCTCACTAATATATCTGCTTTATATAGGTCCTCCATGGGGTGGTGCTGGAGGCTCACTAATAGACCTGCTTCATATAGGTCCTCCATGGGGTGGTGCTGGGTGCTCACTAATATACCTGCTTTATATAGGTCCTCCACGGTGTGGTGCTGGGTGCTCACTAATAGACCTGCTTTATATAGGTCCTCCACGGGGCGGTGCTGGGCGCTCACTAATAGATCTGCTTTATATAGGTCCTCCACGGGGTGGTGCTGGGTGCTCACTAATAGACCTGCTTTATATTGGTCCTCCACGAGGTGGTGTTGGGTACTCACTAATAGACCTGCTTTATATAGGTCCTCCATGTGGTGATGGGTGCTCACTAATAGACTTGCTCTATATAGGTCCTCCACGGGGTGGTGCTGGGTGCTCACTAATAGACCTGCTTTATATAGGTCATCCACGGGGTGGTGCTGGGTGCTCACTAATAGACCTGCTTTATATAGGTCCTCCACGGGATGGTGCTGGGTGCTCACTAATAGACCTGCTTTATATTGGTCCTCCGCGGGGTGGTGCTGGGTGCTCACTAATAGACCTGCTTTATATAGGTCCTCCACGGGGCGGTGCTGGGCGCTCACTAATAGATCTGCTTTAAATAGGTCCTCCACGAGGTGGTGCTGGGCGCCCACTAATAGACCTGCTTACTATAGGTCCTCCACGGGGTGGTGCTGGGTGCTCACTAATAGACCTGCTTTATATTGGTCCTTCACGGGGTGGTGCTGGGTTCTCACTAATAGACCTGCTTCATATAGGTCCTCCACGGGGTGGTGCTGGGTACACACTAATAGACCTGCTCTATATAGGTCCTCCAAGGGTGTTGTTGGGTGCTCACTAATATATCTGCTTTATATAGGTCCTCCATGGGGTGGTGCTGGAGGCTCACTAATAGACCTGCTTCATATAGGTCCTCCATGGGGTGGTGCTGGGTGCTCACTAATATACCTGCTTTATATAGGTCCTCCACGGTGTGGTGCTGGGTGCTCACTAATAGACCTGCTTTATATAGGTCCTCCACGGGGTGGTGCTGGGAGCTCACTAATAGACCTGCTTTATATAGGTTCTCCACGGGGTGGTGCTGGGTGCTCACTAATAGACCTGCTTTATATATTTCCTCCACGGGGTGGTGCTGGGTGCTCAATAATAGACCTGCTTTATATTGGTCCTCCACGGGGTGGTGCTGGGTTCTCACTAATAGACCTGCTTTATATAGGTCCTCCACGGGGTGATGTTGGGTGCTCACTAATAAACCTGCTTTATAAAGGTCCTCCACGGGGTGGTGCTAGGTGCTCAGTAATAGACCTGCTTTATATAGGTCCTCCACGGGGTGGTGCTGGGTTCTCACTAATAGACCTGCTATATAAAGGTCCTCCACGGGGTGGTGCTGGGTGCTCAGTAATAGACCTGCATTATATAAGTCCTCCACGGGGTGGTGCTGGACGCTCACTAATAGACCTGGTTCATATAGGTCCTCCACGGGGTGTTGCAGGGGGCTCACTAATAGACCTGCTTTATATAGGTCCTCCACGGGGTGGTGTTGGGTGCTCATTAATAGACCTTTCTTTATAAAGGCCCTCCACGGGGTGGTGCTGGGTGCTCAGTAATAGACCTGCTTTATATAAGTCCTCCACGGGGTGGTGCTGGACGCTCACTAATATACCTGCTTTATATAGGTCCTCCACGGGGTGGTGCTGGGTGCTCAGTAATAGACCTGCTTTATATAAGACCTCCAAGGGGTGGTGCTGGACGCTCACTAATATACCTCCTTCATAGAGGTCCTCCACGGGGTGGTGCTGGAAGCTCACTAATAGACCTGCTTTATAAAGGTCCTCCACGGGGTGGTGCTGGGTGCTCACTAATATACCTGCTTTATATAGGTCCTGCACGGGGTGGTGCTGGGTGCTCACTAATAGACCTGCTTTATATAGGTCCTCCACGTGGTGGTGCTTGGTACTCACTAATAGATCTGCTTTATATAGGTCCTCCACGGGATGGTGATGGGTACTCACTAATAGACCTGCTTTATAAAGGTCCTCCACGGGGTGGTGCTGGGCGCTCACTAATAGACCTGCTTTATAGAGGTCCTCCAAGGGGTGGTGCTGGGCGCTCACTAATAGACCTGCTTCATATAGGTCCTGCACGGGGTGGTGCTTGGGACTCGCTAATAGACCTGCTTTATATAGGTCCTCCACGGGGTTGTACTGGGTGCTCACTAATAGACCTTTCTTTATAAAGGCCCTCTACGGGGTGGTGCTGGGAGCTCAGTAATAGACCTGCTTTATATAAGTCCTCCACGGGGTGGTGCTGGATGCTCACTAATAGACCTGCTTTATAAAGGTCCTCCATGGGGTGGTGCTGGGTGCTCACTAATAGACTTGCTTTATATTGGTCCTCCACGAGGTGGTGCTGGGTGCTCACTAATAGACCTGCTTTATATAGGTCCTCCACGGGGTGGTGTTGGGTGCTAACTAATAGACCTGCTTTATAAAGGTCCTCCACTGGGTGGTGCTGGGTGCTCAGTAATAGACCTGCTTTATATAGGTCCTCCACGCGGTGGTGCTGGGTGGTCACTAATAGACCTGCTATATAAAGGTCCTCCACTGGGTGGTGATGGGTGCTCAGTAATAGACCTGCATTATATAAGTCCTCCATGGGGTGGTGCTGGACGCTCACTAATAGACCTGGTTCCTATAGGTCCTCCACGGGGTGGTACCGGGGGCTCACTAATAGACCTGCTTTATATAGGTCCTCCACGGGGTGGTGTTGGGTGCTCACTAATAGACCTTTCTTTATAAAGGCTCTCCACGGGGTGGTGCTGGGTGCTCAGTAATAGACCTGCTTTATATAAGTCCTCCACGGGGTGGTGCTGGACCCTCACTAATATACCTGCTTCATATAGGTCCTCCACGGGGTGGTGCTGGGCGCAGACTAATAGACCTGCTTTATAAAGGTCCTCCACGGGGTGGTGCTGGGTGCTCACTAATATACCTGCTTTATATAAGTCCTCCACGGGGTGGTGCTGGGTGCTCAGTAATAGACCTGCTTTATATAAGTCCTCGAAGGGGTGGTGCTGGACGCTCACTAATGTACCTCCTTCATAGAGGTCCTCCACGAGGTGGTGCTGGAAGCTCACTAATAGACCTGCTTTATAAAGGTCCTCCACGGGGTGGTGCTGGGTGCTCACTAATAGACCTGCTTTATATAGGTCCTCCACGGGCTGGTGCTGGGTGCTCACTAATAGACCTGCTTTATATTGGTCCTCCACGAGGTGGTGCTGGGTGCTCACTACTATACCTGCTTTATATAGGTCCTCCACGGGGTGGTGCTGGGTGCTCACTAATAGACCTGCTTTATATAGGTCCTCCATGGGGTGGTGCTGGGTACTCACTAATAGACCTACTTATATAGGTCCTCCACGGGGTGGTGCTTGGTGCTCACTAATAGACCTGCTTTATATAGGTCCTCCACGGGCTGGTGCTGGGTGCTCACTAATAGACCTGCTTTATATAGGTACTCCACGGGGTGGTGCTGGGTGCTCACTAATAGACCTGCTTTATAAAGGTCCTCCACGTGGCGGTGCTGGGCGCTCACTAATAGATCTACTTTATATAGGTCCTCCACGGGGTGGTGCTGGGTGCTCACTAATAGACCTGCTTTATATTGGTCCTCCACGAGGTGGTGCTGGGTACTCACTAATAGACCTGCTTTATATAGGTCCTCCATGTGGTGATGGGTGCTCACTAATAGACTTGCTCTATATAGGTCCTCCACGGGGTGGTGCTGGGTGCTCACTAATAGACCTGCTTTATATAGGTCATCCACGGGGTGGTGCTGGGTGCTCACTAATAGATCTGCTTTATATAGGTCCTCCACGGGATGGTGCTGGGTGCTCACTAATAGACCTGCTTTATATTGGTCCTCCATGTGGTGATGGGTGCTCACTAATAGACTTGCTCTATATAGGTCCTCCACGGGGTGGTGCTGGGTGCTCACTAATAGACCTGCTTTATATAGGTCATCCACGGGGTGGTGCTGGGTGCTCACTAATAGATCTGCTTTATATAGGTCCTCCACGAGGTGGTGCTGGGCGCTCACTAATAGACCTGCTTTCTATAGGTCCTCCACGGGGTGGTGCTGGGTGCTCACTAATAGACCTGCTTTATATTGGTCCTTCACGGGGTGGTGCTGGGTTCTCACTAATAGACCTGCTTCATATAGGTACTCCACGGGGTGGTGCTGGGTGCACACTAATAGACCTGCTCTATATAGGTCCTCCAAGGGTGTTGTTGGGTGCTCACTAATATATCTGCTTTATATAGGTCCTCCATGGGGTGGTGCTGGAGGCTCACTAATAGACCTACTTCATATAGGTCCTCCACGGGGTGGTGCTGGGTGCTCACTAATATACCTGCTTTATATAGGTCCTCCACGGTGTGGTGCTGGGTGCTCACTAATAGACCAGCTTTATATAGGTCCTCCACGGGGTGGTGCTGGGAGCTCACTAATAGACCTGCTTTATATAGGTTCTCCACGGGGTGGTGCTGGGTGCTCACTAATAGACCTGCTTTATATATTTCCTCCACGGGGTGGTGCTGGGTGCTCACTAATAGACCTGCTTTATATTGGTCCTCCACGGGGTGGTGCTGGGTTCTCACTAATATACCTGCTTTATAAAGGTCCTCCACGGGGTGGTGTTGGGTGCTCACTAATAAACCTGCTTTATAAAGGTCCTCCACTGGGTGGTGCTAGGTGCTCAGTAATAGACCTGCTTTATATAGGTCCTCCACGGGGTGGTGCTGGGTGCTCACTATTAGACCTGCTATATAATGGTCCTCCAGGGGTGGTGATGGGTGCTCAGTAATAGACCTGCATTATATAAGTCCTCCACGGGGTGGTGCTGGACGCTCACTAATAGACCTGGTTCATATAGGTCCTCCACGGGGTGGTGCAGGGGGCTCACTAATAGACCTGCTTTATATAGGTCCTCCACGGGGTGGTGTTGGGTGCTCATTAATAGACCTTTCTTTATAAAGGCCCTCCACGGGGTGGTGCTGGGTGCTCAGTAATAGACCTGCTTTATATAAGTCCTCCACGGGGTGGTGCTGGAAGCTCACTAATAGACCTGCTTTATAAAGGTCCTCCACGGGGTGGTGCTGGGTGCTCACTAATAGACCTGCTTTATATTGGTCCTCCACGAGGTGGTGCTGGGTGCTCACTACTATACCTGCTTTATATAGGTCCTCCACGGGGTGGTGCTGGGTGCTCACTAATAGACCTGCTTTATATAGGTCCTCCATGGGGTGGTGCTTGGTGCTCACTAATAGACCTGCTTTATATAGGTCCTCCACGGGCTGGTGCTGGGTGCTCACTAATAGACCTGCTTTATATAGGTACTCCACGGGGTGGTGCTGGGTGCTCACTAATAGACCTGCTTTATAAAGGTCCTCCACGTGGCGGTGCTGGGCGCTCACTAATAGATCTGCTTTATATAGGTCCTCCACGGGGTGGTGCTGGGTGCTCACTAATAGACCTGCTTTATATTGGTCCTCCACGAGGTGGTGCTGGGTTTTCACTAATAGACCTGCTTTATATAGGTCCTCCATGTGGTGATGGGTGCTCACTAATAGACTTGCTCTATATAGGTCCTCCACGGGGTGGTGATAGGTGCTCACTAATAGACCTGCTTTATATAGGTCATCCACGGGGTGGTGCTGGGTGCTCACTAATAGATCTGCTTTATATAGGTCCTCCACGGGATGGTGCTGGGTGCTCACTAATAGACCTGCTTTATATTGGTCCTCCATGTGGTGATGGGTGCTCACTAATAGACTTGCTCTATATAGGTCCTCCACGGGGTGGTGCTGGGTGCTCAATAATAGACCTGCTTTATAAAGGTCATCCACGGGGTGGTGCTGGGTGCTCACTAATAGATCTGCTTTATATAGGTCCTCCACGAGGTGGTGCTGGGCGCTCACTAATAGACCTGCTTTCTATAGGTCCTCCACGGGGTGGTGCTGGGTGCTCACTAATAGACCTGCTTTATATTGGTCCTTCACGGGGTGGTGCTGGGTTCTCACTAATAGACCTGCTTCATATAGGTACTCCACGGGGTGGTGCTGGGTGCACACTAATAGACCTGCTCTATATAGGTCCTCCAAGGGTGTTGTTGGGTGCTCACTAATATATCTGATTTATATAGGTCCTCCATGGGGTGGTGCTGGAGGCTCACTAATAGACCTACTTCATATAGGTCCTCCACGGGGTGGTGCTGGGTGCTCACTAATATACCTGCTTTATATAGGTCCTCCACGGTGTGGTGCTGGGTGCTCACTAATAGACCAGCTTTATATAGGTCCTCCACGGGGTGGTGCTGGGAGCTCACTAATAGACCTGCTTTATATAGGTTCTCCACGGGGTGGTGCTGGGTGCTCACTAATAGACCTGCTTTATATATTTCCTCCACGGGGTGGTGCTGGGTGCTCACTAATAGACCTGCTTTATATTGGTCCTCCACGGGGTGGTGCTGGGTTCTCACTAATATACCTGCTTTATAAAGGTCCTCCACGGGGTGGTGTTGGGTGCTCACTAATAAACCTGCTTTATAAAGGTCCTCCACTGGGTGGTGCTAGGTGCTCAGTAATAGACCTGCTTTATATAGGTCCTCCACGGGGTGGTGCTGGGTGCTCACTATTAGACCTGCTATATAATGGTCCTCCAGGGGTGGTGATGGGTGCTCAGTAATAGACCTGCATTATATAAGTCCTCCACGGGGTGGTGCTGGACGCTCACTAATAGACCTGGTTCATATAGGTCCTCCACGGGGTGGTGCAGGGGGCTCACTAATAGACCTGCTTTATATAGGTCCTCCACGGGGTGGTGTTGGGTGCTCATTAATAGACCTTTCTTTATAAAGGCCCTCCACGGGGTGGTGCTGGGTGCTCAGTAATAGACCTGCTTTATATAAGTCCTCCACGGGGTGGTGCTGGAAGCTCACTAATAGACCTGCTTTATAAAGGTCCTCCACGGGGTGGTGCTGGGTGCTCACTAATAGACCTGCTTTATATAGGTCTTCCACGGGTTGGTGCTGGGTGCTCACTAATAGACTTGCTTTATATTGGTCCTCCACGAGGTGGTGCTGGGTGCTCACTAATAGACCTGCTTTATAAAGGTCCTCCACGGGGTGGTGTTGGGTGCTCACTAATAGACCTGCTTTATAAAGGTCCTCCACTGGGTGGTGCTGGGTGCTCAGTAATAGACCTGCTTTATATAGGTCCTCCACGCGGTGGTGCTGGGTGGTCACTAATAGACCTGCTATATAAAGGTCCTCCACTGGGTGGTGCTGGGTGCTCAGTAATAGACCTGCATTATATAAGTCCTCCACGGGGTGGTGCTGGACGCTCACTAATAGACCTGGTTCCTATAGGTCCTCCACGGGGTGGTACCGGGGGCTCACTAATAGACCTGCTTTATATAGGTCCTCCACGGGGTGGTGTTGGGTGCTCACTAATAGAACTTTCTTTATAAAGGCCCTCCACGGGGTGGTGCTGGGTGCTCAGTAATAGACCTGCTTTATATAAGTCCTCCACGGGGTAGTGCTGGACCCTCACTAATATACCTGCTTCATATAGGTCCTCCATGGGGTGGTGCTGGGCGCAGACTAATAGACCTGCTTTATTAAGGTCCTCGACGGGGTGGTGCTGGGTGCTCACTAATATACCTGCTTTATATAAGTCCTCCACGGGGTGGTGCTGGGTGCTCAGTAATAGACCTGCTTTATATAAGTCCTCGAAGGGGTGGTGCTGGACGCTCACTAATGTACCTCCTTCATAGAGGTCCTCCACGAGGTGGTGCTGGAAGCTCACTAATAGACCTGCTTTATAAAGGTCCTCCACGGGGTGGTGCTGGGTGCTCACTAATATACCTGCTTTATATAGGTCCTCCACGGGGTGGTGCTGGGTGCTCACTAATAGACCTGCTTTATATAGGTCCTCCACGGGGCGGTGCTGGGTACTCACTTATAGACCTGCTTTATATAGATCCTCCACGGGGTGGTGCTGGGTGCTCACTAATAGACCTGCTTTATATAGGTCCTCCACGGGCTGGTGCTGGGTGCTCACTAATAGACCTGCTTTATATAGGTACTCCACGGGGTGGTGCTGGGTGCTCACTAATAGACCTGCTTTATAAAGGTCCTCCACGGGGCGTTGCTGGGCGCTCACTAATAGATCTGCTTTATATAGGTCCTCCACGGGGCGGTGCTGGGCGCTCACTAATAGATCTGCTTTATATAGGTCCTCCACGGGGTGGTGCTGGGTGCTCACTAATAGACCTGCTTTATATTGGTCCTCCACGAGGTGGTGCTGGGTGCTCACTAATATACCTGCTTTATATAGGTCCTCCACGGGGTGGTGCTGGGTGCTCACTAATAGACCTGCTTTATATAGGTCCTCCACGGGGTGGTGCTGGGTACTCATTAATAGACCTGCTTATATAGGTCCTCCACGGGGTGGTGCTGGGTGCTCACTAATAGACCTGCTTTATATAGGTCCTCCACGGGCTGGTGCTGGGTGCTCACTAATAGACCTGCTTTATATAGGTACTCCACGGGGTGGTGCTGGGTGCTCACTAATAGACCTGCTTTATAAAGGTCCTCCACGGGGCGGTGCTGGGCGCTCACTAATAGATCTGCTTTATATAGGTCCTCCACGGGGTGGTGCTGGGTGCTCACTAATAGACCTGCTTTATATTGGTCCTCCACGAAGTGGTGCTGGGTACTCACTAATAGACCTGCTTTATATAGGTCCTCCATGTGGTGATGGGTGCTCACTAATAGACTTGGTCTATATAAGTCCTCCACGTGGTGGTGTTGGGTGCTCACTAATAGACCTGCTTTATATAGGTCATCCACGGGGTGGTGCTGGGTGCTCACTAATAGCCCTGCTTTATATAGGTCCTCCACGGGATGGTGCTGGGTGCTCACTAATAGACCTGCTTTATATTGGTCCTCCGCGGGGTGGTGCTGGGTGCTCACTAATAGACCTGCTTTATATAGGTCCTCCACGGGGCGGTGCTGGGCGCTCACTAATAGATCTGCTTTATATAGGTCCTCCACGAGGTGGTGCTGGGCGCTCACTAATAGACCTGCTTTCTATAGGTCCTCCACGGGGTGGTGCTGGGTGCTCACTAATAGACCTGCTTTATATTGGTCCTTCACGGGGTGGTGCTGGGTTCTCACTAATAGACCTGCTTCATATAGGTCCTCCACGGGGTGGTGCTGGGTGCACACTAATAGACCTGCTCTATATAGGTCCTCCAAGGGTGGTGTTGGGTGCTCACTAATATATCTGCTTTATATAGGTCCTCCATGGGGTGGTGCTGGAGGCTCACTAATAGACCTGCTTCATATAGGTCCTCCACGGGGTGGTGCTGGGTGCTCATTAATATACCTGCTTTATATATTTCCTCCACGGGGTGGTGCTGGGTGCTCACTAATAGACCTGCTTTATATTGGTCCTCCACGGGGTGGTGCTGGGTTCTCACTAATAGACCTGCTTTATATAGGTCCTCCACGGGGTGGTGTTGGGTGCTCACTAATAAACCTGCTTTATAAAGGTCTTCCACTGGGTGGTGCTAGGTGCTCAGTAATAGACCTGCTTTATATAGGTCCTCCACGGGGTGGTGCTGGGTGCTCACTAATAGACCTGCTATATAAAGGTCCTCCACGGGGTGGTGCTGGGTGCTCAGTAATAGACCTGCATTATATAAGTCCTCCACGGGGTGGTGCTGGACGCTCACTAATAGACCTGGTTCATATAGGTCCTCCACGGGGTGGTGCAGGGGGCTCACTAATAGACCTGCTTTATATAGGTCCTCCACGGGGTGGTGCTGGGTGCTCACTAATAGACCTGCTATATAAAGGTCCTCCACGGGGTGGTGCTGGGTGCTCAGTAATAGACCTGCTTTATATAAGTCCTCCACGGGGTGGTGCTGGACGCTCACTAATATACCTGCTTTATATAGGTCCTCCACGGGGTGGTGCTGGGTGCTCAGTAATAGACCTGCTTTATATAAGTCCTCCAAGGGGTGGTGCTGGACGCTCACTAATATACCTCCTTCATAGAGGTCCTCCACGGGGTGGTGCTGGAAGCTCACTAATAGACCTGCTTTATAAAGGTCCTCCACGGGGTGGTGCTGGGTGCTCACTAATATACCTGCTTTATATAGGTCCTGCACGGGGTGGTGCTGGGTGCTCACTAATAGACCTGCTTTATATAGGTCCTCCACGTGGTGGTGCTTGGTACTCACTAATATATCTGCTTTATATAAGTCCTCCACGGGGTGGTGATGGGTACTCACTAATAGACCTGCTTTATTAAGGTCCTCCACAGGGTGGTGCTGGGCGCTCACTAATAGACGTGCTTTATATAGGTCCTCCACGGGGTGGTGCTGGGTGCTCACTAATAGACCTGCTTTATATAGGTCCTCGACTGGGTGGTTCTGGGCGCTCACTAATAGACCTGCTTTCCATAGGTCCTCCACGGGGTGGTGCTGGATGTTCACTAATAGACCTGCTTTATATAGGTCCTCCACGGGGTGGTGCTGTGTACTAACCTGCTTTATATAGGTCCTCCACGGGGTGGTGCTGGGTGCTCACTAATAGACCTGCTTTATATAGGCCCTCCACGGGGTGGTGCTGGGTGCTGACTAATAGACCTGCTTTATATAGGTCCTCCACGGGGTGGTGCTGGGTGCTGCCTAATAGACCTGCTTTATATAGGTCCTCCACGGGCTGGTGCTGGGTGCTCACTAATAGACCTGCTTTATATAGGACCTCCACGGGGTGGTGCTGGGAGCTCACTAATAAACCTGCTTTATATAGGTTCTCCACGGGGTGGTGCTGGGTGCTCACTAATAGACCTGCTTTATATAGGTCCTCCACGGGGTGGTGCTGGGTGCTCACTAATAGACCTGCTTTATATATGTCCTCCACGGGGTGGTGCTGGGTGCTCACTAATATACCTGCTTTATAAAGGTCCTCCACTGGGTGGTGCTAGGTGCTCAGTAATAGACCTGCATTATATAGGTCCTCCACGGGGTGGTGCTGGGTGCTCAGTAATAGAACTGCATTATATAAGTCCTCCATGGGGTGGTGCTAGGTGCTCACTTATAGACCTGCTTCATATAGGTCCTACACGGGGTGGTGCTGGGGACTCACTAATAGACCTGCTTTATATAGGTCCTCCACAGGGTGGTGCTGGCTGCTCACTAATAGACCTTTCTTTATAAAGGCCCTCTACGGGGTGGTGCTGGGTGCTCAGTAATAGACCTGCTTTATATAAGTCCTCCACGGGGTGGTGCTGAACGCTCACTAATATACCTGCTTGATATAGGTCCTCCACGGGGTGGTGCTGGGCGCTGACTAATATACCTGCTTTATATAGGTCCTCCACGGTGTGATGCTGGGTGCTCAGTAATAGACCTGCTTTATATAAGTCCTCCACGGGGTGGTGCTGGACGCTCACTAATATACCTGCTTAATAGAGGTCCTCCACGGGGTGGTGCTGGAAGCTCACTAATAGACCTGCTTTATAAAGATCCTCCACGGGGTGGTGCTGGGTGCTCACTAATATACCTGCTTTATATAGGTCCTCCACGGGGTGGTGTTGGGTGCTCATTAATAGACCTTTCTTTATAAAGGCCCTCCACGGGGTGGTGCTGGGTGCTCAGTAATATACCTGCTTTATATAAGTCCTCCACGGGGTGGTGCTGGACGCTCACTAATATACCTGCTTTATATAGGTCCTCCACGGGGTAGTGCTGGGTGCTCAGTAATACACCTGCTTTATATAAGTCCTCCAAGGGGTGGTGCTGGACGCTCACTAATATACCTCCTTCATAGAGGTCCTCCACGGGGTGGTGCTGGAAGCTAACTAATAGACCTGCTTTATAAAGGTCCTCCACGGGGTGGTGCTGGGTGCTCACTAATAAATCTGCTTTATATAGGTCCTGCACGGGTGGTGCTGGGTGCTCACTTATAGACCTGCTTTATATCGGTCCTCCACGGGGTGGTGCTGGGTGCTGCCTAATAGACCTGCTTTATAAAGGTCCTCCACGGGCTGGTGCTGGGTGCTCACTAATAGACCTGCTTTATATAGGACCTCCACAGGGTGGTGCTGGGAGCTCACTAAAAAACCTGCTTTATATAGGTTCTCCACGGGGTGGTGCTGGGTGCTCACTAATAGACCTGCTTTATATAGGTCCTCCACAGGGTGGTGCTGGGTGCTCACTAATAGACCTGCTTTATATAGGTCCTCCACGGGGTGGTGCTGGGTGCTCACTAATAGACCTGCTTTATATAGGTCCTCCACGGGGTGGTGCTGGGTGCTCACTAATAGACCTGCTTTATAAAGGTCCTCCACTGGGTGGTGCTGGGTGCTCAGTAATAGACCTGCATTATATAGGTCCTCCACGGAGTGGTGCTGGGTGCTCACTAATAGACCTGCTATATAAAGTTCCTCCACGGGGTGGTGCTGGGTGCTCAGTAATAGATCTGCATTATATAAGTCCTCTACGGGGTGGTGCTGGACGCTCACTAATAGACCTGCTTCATATAGGTCCTGCACGGGGTGGTGCTGGGGACTCACTAATAGACCTGCTTTATATAGGTCCTCCTCGGGGTGGTGCTGGGTGCTCACTAATAGACCTTTCTTTATAAAGGCCCTCTACGGGGTGGTGCTGGGTGCTCAGTAATAGACCTGCTTTATATAAGTCCTCCACGGGGTGGTGCTGGACGCTCACTAATATACCTGCTTAATAGAGGTCCTCCACGGGGTGGTGCTGGAAACCCACTAATAGACCTGCTTTATAAAGGTCCTCCACGGGGTGGTGCTGGGTGCTCACTAATATACCTGCTTTATATAGGTCCTCCACGGGGTGGTGTTGGTTGCTCATTAATAGACCTTTCTTTATAAAGGCCCTCCACGGGGTGGTGCTGGGTGCTCAGTAATAGACCTGCTTTATATAAGTCCTCCACGGGGTGGTGCTGGACGCTCACTAATATACCTGCTTTATATAGGTCCTCCACGGGGTAGTGCTGGGTGCTCAGTAATAGACCTGCTTTATATAAGTCCTCCACGGGGTGGTGCTGGACGCTCACTAATATACCTCCTTCATAGAGTTCCTCCACGGGGTGGTGCTGGAAGCTCACTAATAGACCTGCTTTATAAAGGTCCTCCACGGGGTGGTGCTGGGTGCTCACTAATATACCTGCTTTATATAGGTCCTGCACGGGGTGGTGCTGGGTGCTCACTAATAGACCTGCTTTATATAGGTCCTCCACGTGGTGGTGCTTGGTACTCACTAATAGATCTGCTTTATATAGGTCCTCCATGGGGTGGTGATGGGTACTCACTAATAGACCTGCTTTATAAAGGTCCTCCACGGGGTGGTGCTGGGCGCTCACTAATAGACCTGCTTTATATAGGTCCTCCACGGGGTGGTGCTGGGCGCTCACTAAAAGACCTGCTTTATATAGGTCCTCCACTGGGTGGTTCTGGGCGCTCACCAATAAACCTGCTTTCTATAGGTCCTCCACGGGGTGGTGCTGGATGTTCACTAATAGACCTGCTTTATATAGGTTCTCCACGGGGTGGTGCTGTGTACTAACTAATAGACCTACTTTATATAGGTCCTCCACGGGGTGGTGCTGGGTGCTCACTAATATACCTGCTTTATATAGGCCTTCCACGGGGTGGTGCTGGGTGCTGACTAATAGGACTGCTTTATATAGGTCCTCCACGGGGTGGTGCTGGGTGCTGCCTAATTAACCTGCTTTATATAGGTCCTCCACGGGCTGGTGCTGGGTGCTCACTAATAGACCTGCTTTATATAGGACCTCCACGGGGTGGTGCTGGGAGTTCACTAATAAACCTGTTTTATATAGGTTTTCCACGGGGTGGTGCTGGGTGCTCACTAATAGACCTGCTTTATATAGGTCCTCCACGGGTGGTGCTGGGTGCTCACTAATATACCTGCTTTATATAGGTCCTCCACGGGGTGGTGCTGGGTGCTCACTAATAGACCTGCTTTATATAAGTCCTCCACGGGGTGGTGCTGGGTGCTCACTAATAGACCTGCTTTATAAAGGTCCTCCACTGGGTGGTGCTGGGTGCTCAGTAATAGACCTGCATTATATAGGTCCTCCACGGGGTGGTGCTGGGTGCTCACTAATAGACCTGCTTTATAAAGGTCCTCCACTGGGTGGTGCTGGGTGCTCAGTAATAGAACTGCATTATATAAGTCCTCCACGGGGTGGTGCTGAACGCTCATTAATAAACCTGCTTTATATAGGTCCTCCACGGGGTGGTGCTGGGTGCTGCCTAATAGACCTGCTTTATATAGGTCCTCCACGGGCTGGTGCTGGGTGCTCACTAATAGACCTGCTTTATATAGGACCTCCACGGGGTGGTGCTGGGAGCTCACTAATAAACCTGCTTTATATAGGTTTTCCACGGGGTGGTGCTGGGTGCTCAGTAATAGACCTGCTTTATATAGGTCCTCCACGGGGTGGTGCTGGGTGCTCACTAATAGACCTGCTTTATATAGGTCCTCCACGGGGTGGTGCTGGTTGCTCACTAATAGACCTGCTTTATATAAGTCCTCCACGGGGTGGTGCTGGGTGCTCACTAATAGACCAGCTTTATAAAGGTCCTCCACTGGGTGGTGCTGGGTGCTCAGTAATAGACCTGCATTATATAGGTCCTCCACGGGGTGGTGCTGGGTGCTCACTAATAGACCTGCTTTATAAAGGTCCTCCACGGGGTGGTGCTGGGTGCTCAGTAATAGAACTGCATTATATAAGTCCTTCACGGGGTGGTGCTGGACGCTCACTAATAGACCTGCTTCATATAGGTCCTACACGGGGTGGTGCTGGGGACTCACTAATAGACCTGCTTTATGTAGGTCCTCCACGGGGTGCTGCTGGGTGCTCACTAATAGAACTTTCTTTTTAAAGGCCCTCTACGGGGTGGTGCTGGGTGCTCAGTAATAGACCTGCTTTATATAAGTCCTCCACGGGGTGGTGCTGGACACTGACTAATATACCTGCTTTATATAGGTCCTCCACGGGGTGGTGCTGGGTGCTGACTAATATACCTGCTTTATATAGGTCCTCCACGGGGTGGTGCTGGGTGCTCAGTAATATACCTGCTTTATATAGGTCCTGCACGGGGTGGTGCTGGGTGCTCACTAATAGACCTGCTTTATATAGGTCCTCCACGTGGTGGTGCTTGGTACTCACTAATAGACCTGCTTTATATAGGTCCTCCACTAGGTGGTTCTGGGCGCTCACTAATAGACCTGCTTTATATAGGTCCTCCACGGAGTGGTGCTGGGCGCTCACTAATAGACCTGCTTTATATAGGTCCTCCACTAGGTGGTTCTGGGCGCTCACCAATAGACCTGCTTTCTATAGGTCCTCCACGGGGTGGTGCTGGATGTTCACTAATAGACCTGCTTTATATAGGTTCTCCACGGGGTGGTGCTGTGTACTCACTAATAGACCTACTTTATATAGGTCCTCCACGGGGTGGTGCTGGGCGCTCACTAATAGACCTGCTTTATATAGGTCCTCCACGGGGTGGTGCTGGGTGCTCACTAATAGACCTGCTTTATATAGGTCCTCCACGGGGCGGTGCTGGGTGCTCACTAATATATGCTTTATATAGGTCCTCCACGGGGTGGTGCTGGGTGCTCACTAATAGACCTTCTTTATATAGGTCCTCCACGGGGTGGTGCTGGGCGCTCACTAATAGACCTGCTTTCTATTTGTCCTCCACGGGTTGTGCTGGGTGTTCACTAATATACTTGCTTTATATAGGTCCTCCACGGGGTGGTGCTGGGTACTCACTAATATACCTGCTTTATATAGGTCCTCCACCGGGTGGTGTTGGGTGCTCATTAATAGACCTTTCTTTATAAAGGCCCTCCACGGGGTGGTGCTGGGTGCTCAGTAATAGACCTGCTTTATATAAGTCCTCCACGGGGTGGTGCTGGACGCTCACTAATATACCTGCTTTATATAGGTCTTCCACGGGGTAGTGCTGGGTGCTCAGTAATAGACCTGCTTTATATAAGTCCTCCAAGGGGTGGTGCTGGACGCTCACTAATATACCTCCTTCATAGAGGTCCTCCACGGGTGGTGCTGGAAGCTCACTTATAGACCTGCTTTATAAAGGTCCTCCACGGGGTGGTGCTGGGTGCTCACTAATATACCTGCTTTATATAGGTCCTGCACGGGGTGGTGCTGGGTGCTCACTAATACACCTGCTTTATATAGGTCCTCCACGTGGTGGTGCTTGGTACTCACTAATAGACCTGCTTTATATAGGTCCTCCACTAGGTGGTTCTGGGCGCTCACTAATAGACCTGCTTTATATAGGTCCTCCACGGAGTGGTGCTGGGCGCTCACTAATAGACCTGCTTTATATAGGTCCTCCACTAGGTGGTTCTGGGCGCTCACCAATAGACCTGCTTTCTATAGGTCCTCCACGGGGTGGTGCTGGATGTTTACTAATAGACCTGCTTTATATAGGTTCTCCACGGGGTGGTGCTGTGTACTCACTAATAGACCTACTTTATATAGGTCCTCCACGGGGTGGTGCTGGGTGCTCACTAATAGACCTGCTTTAAATAGGCCCTCCACGGGGTGGTGCTGGGCTCTGATTAATAGACCTGCTTTATATAGGTCCTCCACGGGGTGGTGCTGGGTGCTGCCTAATAGACCTGCTTTATATAGGTCCTCCACGGGCTGGTGCTGGGTGCTCACTAATAGACCTGCTTTATATAGGACCTCCACGGGGTGGTGCTGGGAGCTCACTAATAAACCTGCTTTATATAGGTTTTCCACGGGGTGGTGCTGGGTGCTCAGTAATAGACCTGCTTTATATAGGTCCTCCACGGGGTGGTGCTGGGTGCTCACTAATAGACCTGCTTTATATAGGTCCTCCACGGGGTGGTGCTGGTTGCTCACTAATAGACCTGCTTTATATAAGTCCTCCACGGGGTGGTGCTGGGTGCTCACTAATAGACCAACTTTATAAAGGTCCTCCACTGGGTGGTGCTGGGTGCTCAGTAATAGACCTGCATTATATAGGTCCTCCACGGGGTGGTGCTGGGTGCTCACTAATAGACCTGCTTTATAAAGGTCCTCCACGGGGTGGTGCTGGGTGCTCAGTAATAGAACTGCATTATATAAGTCCTTCACGGGGTGGTGCTGGACGCTCACTAATAGACCTGCTTCATATAGGTCCTACACGGGGTGGTGCTGGGGACTCACTAATAGACCTGCTTTATGTAGGTCCTCCACGGGGTGCTGCTGGGTGCTCACTAATAGAACTTTCTTTTTAAAGGCCCTCTACGGGGTGGTGCTGGGTGCTCAGTAATAGACCTGCTTTATATAAGTCCTCCACGGGGTGGTGCTGGACACTGACTAATATACCTGCTTTATATAGGTCCTCCACGGGGTGGTGCTGGGTGCTGACTAATATACCTGCTTTATATAGGTCCTCCACGGGGTGGTGCTGGGTGCTCAGTAATATACCTGCTTTATATAGGTCCTGCACGGGGTGGTGCTGGGTGCTCACTAATAGACCTGCTTTATATAGGTCCTCCACGTGGTGGTGCTTGGTACTCACTAATAGACCTGCTTTATATAGGTCCTCCACTAGGTGGTTCTGGGCGCTCACTAATAGACCTGCTTTATATAGGTCCTCCACGGAGTGGTGCTGGGCGCTCACTAATAGACCTGCTTTATATAGGTCCTCCACTAGGTGGTTCTGGGCGCTCACCAATAGACCTGCTTTCTATAGGTCCTCCACGGGGTGGTGCTGGATGTTCACTAATAGACCTGCTTTATATAGGTTCTCCACGGGGTGGTGCTGTGTACTCACTAATAGACCTACTTTATATAGGTCCTCCACGGGGTGGTGCTGGGTGCTCACTAATGGACCTGCTTTATATAGGTCCTCCACGGGGTGGTGCTGGGCGCTCACTAATAGACCTGCTTTATATAGGTCCTCCACGGGATGGTGCTTGGTGCTCACTAATAGACCTGCTTTATATAGGTCCTCCACGGGGTGGTGCTGGGTGCTCACTAATAGACCAGCTTTATATAGGTCCTCCACGGGGCGGTGCTGGGTGCTCACTAATATATGCTTTATATAGGTCCTCCACGGGGTGGTGCTGGGTGCTCACTAATAGACCTTCTTTATATAGGTCCTCCACGGGGTGGTGCTGGGCGCTCACTAATAGACCTGCTTTCTATTTGTCCTCCACGGGTTGTGCTGGGTGTTCACTAATATACTTGCTTTATATAGGTCCTCCACGGGGTGGTGCTGGGTACTCACTAATATACCTGCTTTATATAGGTCCTCCACCGGGTGGTGTTGGGTGCTCATTAATAGACCTTTCTTTATAAAGGCCCTCCACGGGGTGGTGCTGGGTGCTCAGTAATAGACCTGCTTTATATAAGTCCTCCACGGGGTGGTGCTGGACGCTCACTAATATACCTGCTTTATATAGGTCTTCCACGGGGTAGTGCTGGGTGCTCAGTAATAGACCTGCTTTATATAAGTCCTCCAAGGGGTGGTGCTGGACGCTCACTAATATACCTCCTTCATAGAGGTCCTCCACGGGTGGTGCTGGAAGCTCACTAATAGACCTGCTTTATAAAGGTCCTCCACGGGGTGGTGCTGGGTGCTCACTAATATACCTGCTTTATATAGGTCCTGCACGGGGTGGTGCTGGGTGCTCACTAATAGACCTGCTTTATATAGGTCCTCCACGTGGTGGTGCTTGGTACTCACTAATAGACCTGCTTTATAAAGGTCCTCCACGGGGTGGTGCTGGGCGCTCACTAATAGACCTGGTTTATATAGGTCCTCCACGGAGTGGTGCTGGGCGCTCACTAATAGACCTGCTTTATATAGGTCCTCCACTAGGTGGTTCTGGGCGCTCACCAATAGACCTGCTTTCTATAGGTCCTCCACGGGGTGGTGCTGGATGTTCACTAATAGACCTGCTTTATATAGGTTCTCCACGGGGTGGTGCTGTGTACTCACTAATAGACCTACTTTATATAGGTCCTCCACGGGGTGGTGCTGGGTGCTCACTAATAGACCTGCTTTAAATAGGCTCTCCACGGGGTGGTGCTGGGTTCTGACTAATAGACCTGCTTTATATAGGTCCTCCACGGGGTGGTGCTGGGTGCTGCCTAATAGACCTGCTTTATATAGGTCCTCCACGGGCTGGTGCTGGGTGCTCACTAATAGACCTGCTTTATATAGGACCTCCACGGGGTGGTGCTGGGAGCTCACTAATAAACCTGCTTTATATAGGTTTTCCACGGGGTGGTGCTGGGTGCTCACTAATAGACCAGCTTTATATAGGTCCTCCACGGGGTGGTGCTGGGTGCTCACTAATAGACCTGCTTTATATAGGTCCTCCACGGGGTGGTGCTGGGTGCTCATTAATAGACCTGCTTTATATAGGTCCTCCACGGGGTGGTGCTGGGTGCTCACTAATAGACCTGCTTTATATAAGTCCTCCACGGGGTGGTGCTGGGTGCTCACTAATAGACCAGCTTTATAAAGGTCCTCCACTGGGTGGTGCTGGGTGCTCAGTAATAGACCTGCATTATATAGGTCCTCCACGGGGTGGTGCTGGGTGCTCACTAATAGACCTGCTTTATTAAGGTCCTCCACGGGGTGGTGCTGGGTGCTCAGTAATAGAACTGCATTATATAAGTCCTTCACGGGGTGGTGCTGGACGCTCACTAATAGACCTGCTTCATATAGGTCCTACACGGGGTGGTGCTGGGGACTCACTAATAGACCTGCTTTATGTAGGTCCTCCACGGGGTGGTGCTGGGTGCTCACTAATAGACTTTTCTTTATAAAGGCCCTCTACGGGGTGGTGCTGGGTGCTCAGTAATAGACCTGCTTTATATAAGTCCTCCACGGTGTGGTGCTGGACACTGACTAATATACCTGCTTTATATAGGTCCTCCACGGGGTGGTGCTGGGTGCTCACTAATAGACCTGCTTTATATAGGTCCTCCACGTGGTGGTGCTTGGTACTCACTAATAGACCTGCTTTATGAAGGTCCTCCACGGGGTTGTGCTGGGCGCTCACTAATAGACCTGTTTTATATAGGTCCTCCACGGAGTGGTGCTGGGCGCTCACTAATAGACCTGCTTTATATAGGTCCTCCACTAGGTGGTTCTGGGCGCTCACCAATAGACCTGCTTTCTATAGGTCCTCCACGGGGTGGTGCTGGATGCTCACTAATAGACCTGCTTTATATAGGTTCTCCACGGGATGGTGCTGTGTACTCACTAATAGACCTACTTTATATAGGTCCTCCACGGGGTGGTGCTGGGTGCTCACTAATAGACCTGCTTTAAATAGGCCCTCCACGGGGTGGTGCTGGGTTCTGACTAATAGACCTGCTTTATATAGGTCCTCCACGGGGTGGTGCTGGGTGCTGCCTAATAGACCTGCTTTATATAGGTCCTCCACGGGCTGGTGCTGGGTGCTCACTAATAGACCTGCTTTATATAGGACCTCCACGGGGTGGTGCTGGGAGCTCACTAATAAACCTGCTTTATATAGGTTTTCCACGGGATGGTGCTGGGTGCTCACTAATAGACCTGCTTTATATAGGTCCTCCACGGGGTGGTGCTGGGTGCTCACTAATAGACCTGCTTTATATAGGTCCTCCACGGGGTGGTGTTGGGTGCTCACTAATAGACCTGCTTTATATAAGTCCTCCACGGGGTGGTGCTGGGTGCTCACTAATAGACCAGCTTTATAAAGGTCCTCTACTGGGTGGTGCTGGGTGCTCAGTAATAGACCTGCATTATATAGGTCCTCCACGGGGTGGTGCTGTGTGCTCACTAATAGACCTGCTTTATAAAGGTCCTCCACGGTGTGGTGCTGGGTGCTCAGTAATAGAACTGCATTATATAAGTCCTTCACGGGGTGGTGCTGGACGCTCACTAATAGACCTGCTTCATATAGGTCCTACACGGGGTGGTGCTGGGGACTCACTAATAGACCTGCTTTATGTAGGTCCTCCACGGGGTGGTGTTGGGTGCTCACTAATAGACCTTTCTTTATAAAGGCCCTCTACGGGGTGGTTCTGGGTGCTCAGTAATAGACCTGCTTTATATAAGTCCTCCACGGGGTGGTGCTGGACACTGACTAATATACCTGCTTTATATAGGTCCTCCACGGCGTGGTGCTGGGCGCTGACTAATATACCTGCTTTATATAGGTCCTCCACGGGGTGGTGCTGGGTGCTCAGTAATATACCTGCTTTATATAAATCCTCCACGGGGTGGTGCTGGACGCTCACTAATATACCTGCTTAATAGAGGACCTCCACGGGGTGGTGCTGGAAGCTCACTAATAGACCTGCTTTATAAAGGTCCTCCACGGGGTGGTGCTGGGTGCTCACTAATATATCTGCTTTATATAGGTCCTCCACGGGTTGGTGCTGGGTGCTCACTAATAGACCTGCTTTATATAAGTCCTCCACGGGGTGATGCTGGGTACTCACTAATAGACCTGCTTTATATAGGTCCTCCACGAGGTGGTGCTGGGTGCTCACTAATAGACCTGCTTTATAAAGGTCCTCCATGGGGTGGTGCTGGGTACTCACTAATAGACCTGCTTTATAAAGGTCCTCCACGGGGTGGTACTGGGTGCTCACTAATGGACCTGCTTTATATAGGTCCTCCACGGGGTGGTGCTGGGCGCTCACTAATAGACCTGCTTTATATAGGTCCTCCACGGGATGGTGCTGGGTGCTCATTAATAGACCTGCTTTATATAGGTCCTCCACGGGGTGGTGCTGGGTGCTCACTAATAGACCTGCTTTATATAGGTCCTCCACGGGGCGGTGCTGGGTGCTCACTAATATATGCTTTATATAGGTCCTCCACGGGGTGGTGCTGGGTGCTCACTAATAGACCTTCTTTATATAGGTCCTCCACGGGGTGGTGCTGGGCGCTCACTAATAGACCTGCTTTCTATTTGTCCTCCACGGGGTGGTGCTGGGTGTTCACTAATATACCTGCTTTATATAGGTCCTCCACGGGGTGGTGCTGGGTACTCACTAATATACCTGCTTTATATAGGTCCTCCACGGGGTGGTGCTGGGTGCTCACTAATAGACCTGCTTTATAAAGGCCCTCCACGGGGTGGTGCTGGGTGTTCAGTAATAGACCTGCTTTATATAAGTCCTCCACGGGGTGGTGCTGGACGCTCACTAATATACCTGCTTCATATAGGTCCTCCACGGGGTGGTGCTGGGTGCTCACTAATAGATCTGCTTTTTAAAGGCCCTCTACGGGGTGGTGCTGGGTGCTCAGTAATAGATCTGCTTTATATAAGTCCTTCACGGGGTGGTGCTGGACGCTCACTAATGTACCTGCTTCATATAGGTCCTCCACGGGGTGGTGCTGGGCGCTCACTAATAGACCTGCTTTATAAAGGTCCTCAACGGGATGGTGCTGGGTGCTCACTAATATACCTGCTTTATATAGGTCCTCCACGGGGTGGTGCTGGGTGCTCAGTAATAGACCTGCTTTATATAAGTCTTCCACGGGGTGGTGCTTGACGCTCACTAATATACCTGCTTCATATAGGTCCTCCACGGGGTGGTGCTGGGCGCTCACTAATAGACCTGCTTTATAAAGGTCCTCCACGGGGTGGTGCTGGGTGCTCACTAATATACCTGCTTTATATAGGTCCTCCACGGGGTGGTGCTGGGTGCTCACTAATAGACCTGCTTTATATAGGTCCTCCACGGGGTGGTGCTGGGCCCTCACTAGTATATCTGCTTTCTATAGGTCCTCCACGGGGTGGTGCTGGGTGCTCACTAATAAACCTGCTTTACATTGGTCCTCCACGGGCTGGTGCTGGGTACTCACTAATATACCTGATTTATATAGGTCCTCCACGGGGTGGTGCTGGGTGCTCACTAATAGACCTGCTTTATATATGTCCTCCACGGGGTGGTGCTGGGTACTCACTAATAGACCTGCTTTATTTAGGTCCTCCACGGGGTGGTGCTGGGTGCTCACTAATAGACCTGCTCTATATAGGTCCTCCACGGGGTGGTGCTGGGCGCTCACTAATAGACCTGCTTTATAAAGGTCCTCCACGGGGTGGTGCTGGGTGCTCACTAATATACCTGCTTTATATAGGTCCTCCACGGGGTGGTGCTGGGTGCTCACTAATAGACCTGCTTTATATAGGTCCTCCACGGGGTGGTGCTGGGCGCTCACTAGTATATCTGCTTTCTATAGGTCCTCCACGGGGTGGTGCTGGGTGCTCACTAATAGACCTGCTTTACATTGGTCCTCCACGGGCTGGTGCTGGGTACTCACTAATATACCTGATTTATATAGGTCCTCCACGGGGTGGTGCTGGGTGCTCACTAATAGACCTGCTTTATATATGTCCTCCACGGGGTGGTGCTGGGTACTCACTAATAGACCTGCTTTATTTAGGTCCTCCACGGGGTGGTGCTGGGTGCTCACTAATAGACCTGCTCTATATAGGTCCTCCACGGGGTGGTGCTGGGTGCTCACTAATAGACCTGCTTTATATAGGTCCTCAACGGGGTGGTGCTGGGTGCTCACTAATAGACCTGTTGTATTGTACTTATAATCTCTAATAGCTTGTTGCACGTGTGAATAGATTAGCTGCACTTTTCTATATATCCATCTATCTACTTGTAACGTTCTACACTCATGCATGTCACTGTTTGGATAAAACGTATGTTGTTGTAACGTTTGGTCTATTACTGAGCGGCTGGAGCTCATTGTGATATTTAGCAGTGTCATAGCTTATGGTTTTTTCACTATGGTTGTCCACTCAGAAGTGGATGGTGTCCACCAAATAGTGTGCTGTACAACATCATTTTATTCATTTTATAATTGCACCAGTACGTAAGCTTTTAAATCGTATATTGAAGAAAAGAATTAAATCACACTTGAGAAGGATGAAGCACCGGATCCAACAAAATACACATTTTAGGAATAGACACTGAATCATCTGCTGTTCACACAAACTGTATTGATTTTTTATCTTTATATTTTCTTCATATACATAATTATGTATATTCTATATATCTTATTATTTTATCTTTTTTTAGTTTGATGTTGCAACTTTGAGACATAATGCCTAAATTAAAGAAGACAAAAGAACCACTCAAACATGAAAGACAAAGGGAAAAGAAGTCTTTGGTTAGTATATTCAAACACAATAACTGATATCTACTAACAGTAAAACTATAATGGAGTAACCAAAGAACCTGAAATAGTCAAAACAAACAAGCAGTTTCAGAGGAGAAGATTTTTTTAAACAGTAGCCAATCAGAAACAAGAATTGCCCTTGGCGGCCATATTTGTTGGTTGAACGGACCGAAATGGAGAAACTTTATCGAGGACCTTACATAGATGCTTACTGCAAAGTTTGGTTCCATTTGACCAAGTTGTTTCAGAGGAGAAGATTAAAATATGAAAAAAGCTAACGGACGGACGACGGACGCCAAGTGATGGCAATACCTGTGACCTAAAAAATGATGAAAAGAGGGCAATAACTTCAAGATGGGTAATCAGATTTACTTTAAAATTGCAGGCTACATGTAGGTAGATCTTGACATGCTGAACATGTTTGCTGTTTAAACTTAACATCTATCTCTTATAATGTTTGAAATAAAGGACAAAAGGTATTAACATTTTGAAAATTTGACGAAAAAAGGGCAATTACTCCAAAATGGGTACTCAGATTTACTTAAAAATTTCAGGGTAGTTAGATCTTGCTGTGCTGATCTTGACATGCTGAACATGTTTGCAGTTTAAACTTAACATCTATCTCTAATAGTTTTTGAAATAAGGGACAAAAAGTATTAAAATTTTGAAAATTTGATGAAAAAAGAGCAATAACTCCAAATTTGCGTACTCAGATTAACTTTAAAATTGCAGGCTATGTAAATCTTGACATGCTGCACATGTTTGCTGTTTAAACTTAACATCTATCTCTTATAGTTTTTGAAATAAAAAACGAAAAGTATTAACATTTTTAAAATTTGATGAAAAAAGGGCAATAACTTCAAGATGGGTAATCAGATTTACTTTAAAATTGCAGGCTAGGTAAATCTTGACATGCTGTACATGTTTGCTGTTTAAACTTAACATCTATGTCTTATAGTTTTTGAAATAAAAAACGAAAAGTATTAAAATTTTGAAAATTTGATGAAAAAATGGCAATAATTCCAAGATAGATAATCAGATTTTCTTAAAAATTTCAGGGTAGTTAGATCTTGCTGTGCTTATCTTGACATGCTGAACATGTTTGCAGTTTAAACTGAACATCTATCTCTTATAGTTTTTGAAATAAGGGACAAGTATTAAAATTTTGAAAATTTGATGAAAAAGAGCAATAACTCCAAATTGGGTACTCAGATTAACTTTAAAATTGCAGGCTATGTAAATCTTGACATGCTGCACATGTTTGCTGTATAAACTTAACATCTATCTCTTATAGTTTTTGAAATAAAAAACGAAAAGTATTAACATTTTTATAATTTGATGAAAAAAGGGCAATAACTTCAAGATGGGTAATCAGATTTACTTTAAAATTGCAGGCTAGGTAAATCTTGACATGCTGCACATGTTTGCTGTTTAAACTTAACATCTATGTCTTATAGTTTTTGAAATAAAAAACGAAAAGTATTAAAATTTTGAAAATTTGATGAAAAAATGGCAATAATTTCAAGATAGGTAATCAGATTTTCTTAAAAATTTCAGGGTAGTTAGATCTTGCTGTGCTTATCTTGACATGCTGAACATGTTTGCAGTTTAAACTTAACATCTATCTCTTATAGTTTTTGAAATAAGGGACAACAAGTATTAAAATTTTGAAAATTTGATGAAAAAGAGCAATAACTCCAAATTGGGTACTCAGATTAACTTTAAAATTGCAGGCTATGTAAATCTTGACATGCTGCACATGTTTGCTGTATAAACTTAACATCTATCTCTTATAGTTTTTGAAATAAAAAACGAAAAGTATTAACATTTTTAAAATTTGATGAAAAAAGGGCAATAACTTCAAGATGGGTAATCAGATTTACTTTAAAATTGCAGGCTAGGTAAATCTTGACATGCTGTACATGTTTGCTGTTTAAACTTCACATCTATGTCTTATAGTTTTTGAAATAAAAAACGAAAAGTATTAAAATTTTGAAAATTTGATGAAAAAGGGCAATAATTCCAAGATAGATAATCAGATTTTCTTCAAAATTTCAGGGTAGTTAGATCTTGCTGTGCTTATTATTTTTACCCCGTGAGATTTCTGATATTATTAATGGTTTTTGAGTTATTACCAAAAACGTGCAATTTTACCATATGTTCTATTTTTAGTAACAGCGGCCATGGTTGTTGGCCGAATGGAACCAAATGCAGAAGTTTTATAGAGGATCTTACATAGATGCTTCCTGCCAAGTTTGGTTCCATTTGGCCAAGCAATTTCAGAGGAGAAGATTTTTTTAACATTAACCAGTCAGAAACAAGAATTGCCCTTGGCGGCCATATTTGTTGGCGGAATGGGACGAAATGAAGAAACTTTATAGAGAACCTTATATAGATGCTTTCTGCCAAGCTTGGTTCCATTTTGCCCAGTTGTTTCAGAGGAGTAGATTTTTAAAATATGAAAAGTTAACGGACGTACGACGGACGGACGACGCACCCCAAGTGATGGCAAGCTAAAAAATTACAAAACCAATCTAGTCGCTATATATAGACCAGAATCCTATACTACTTCTTCATTTTTGGAGCAGTTACAGCAGCTTCTTCAGGCCTTAACACAAGATGACTCGTCAACCAATGTTTTAGGTGATTTTAATGAGGACATTCTGAAGTCAAATTCATCAATAAAAACATTTATGCAAAACATGGATTTACACAACTTGTAAACAAATCAACAACTGATGGAGGTACCCTTATTGACCATGTCTACGTTCATGGAGAAATACAGATATCAATGGAAGTCAAACAAACGTATTATAGTTATCACAACATGGTAGTGTTAACGATTAAACAAAATATGTAATAATGCATATTGTTTAGGTAATATATTTTTTTTATTTCACTGCATAATATATATTGCAATTGATTACAGCAAGTATTATTCTAAAATCTACAAAAATACGCAACAATTTTGTAACATTACATTCTAGGTAAATTGAGTGACAATTGGAAGAATAACAATTGTTTGCTATTTCAGTTTTGATCAGAACTGTATTCGCTGCAAACTTCATGAAATTTTATAAGAATGTTTCCTGTTTATGTGTAGATTTGTTGTCGGGTGATGTATTGTTATTCTACCTTTCTTTTTCACTATTATTATTATTATTCTTCTTCTTCCACACATTTTTGTCCGCTCGATTTCTCGGAGATGCCTTGATCAAACTTTATGAAACCTTGTAGGAATATCATAACATGTAGACATGCTTTTAAGGGTTGATTTTTTCAAAATGGCTGCCGTTGCCATGGAAACGGCCAAAATGCAAACAAATTGAAAAACACCAAAATGATCATAGCAGGTTACTCGCCGAACAGAAATTGATGAAACTTGATAGGAACAACATCCACATCTAGTGGAACGAGATAAGCCAAATAAATCGGAATCGGTTGGACAAGCTTTGCCGTGCCGTAGTTGCCATGGAAACAAATAAAGGGGGGACTTAAACATTTTTTGGATTCCTTTCATCAAACTTCATGAAACTTTGTAGGAACATCCACCGTAGTGTGTGGCAGCTTTTGGGGGTTGAACAAATTCAAAATGGCGGCCATTGTTATGGTAACCAAGGTGCAAAAAATGTTAAATTCAGTTGCCATGGAAATAAAAAAAGGGGGGATTTTAATTTTTTTTTTATTTCTTTCATCAAACTTCATGAAACATTGTAGGAATATTCACCGTAGTGTGTGGAAGCTTTTGGCGTCTTGATAAAATTCAAAATGACGTTACCATGGAAACCGAGGTACCAAAATAATGGGGTGGGGTGATGTCCGCTATTGCTTTGCAATGGCAATTCTAGTTATTATTCTTCTTCTTCTTTCGTCCTGAATATAGCTGAAAAATTGCTCGCTGGACGTTAAACACCAATCAATCAATCAATCAATCAATCAATCAATCAATCAATCAATCAATCAATCAATCAATCAATCAATCAATCAATCAATCAATCAATCAATCAATCAATCAATCAATCAATCAATCAATCAATCAATCAATCAATCAATCAATCAATCAATCAATCAATCAATCAATCAATCAATCAATCAATCAATCAATCAATCAATCAATCAATCAATCAATCAATCAATCAATCAATCAATCAATCTTCTTTCTTTCTTCTGTCAAAAGTTTGTCCGACACATGTCTAGGAGATGCCTTTATCAATCTTTATGAAACCTTGTAGGAATATCATATGTCATGTGAAGTTGTGCTTTTAATGGTTGATTTTTTCAAAATGGCTGCCGTTGCCATGGAAATGGCCAAAATGCTAAAAAAAAATAAAAAAGACAAAAATAGCAGGTTACTCGCCAAACAGAAATTGATGAAACTTGATAGGAACAACATCCACATCTAGTGGAACGAGATAGGCCAACAAAATCGGAATCGGTTGGACAAACTTTGCCGCAGTTGCCATGGAAACAAAAAAGGATGGATTAAATTTTTTTTTGAATTCCTTTCATGAAACTTTGTAGGAATATCCATCGTTGTGTGTGGCAGCTTTTGAGGGGTTAAACAAATTCAAAATGGCGACTGTTGCCATGGTAACCAAGGTACAAAAAATATTAAATTCACTCCAAACAGCGGATCCTTTTGAAACTTGACACAAAAATAGATCATCACTCAAAGTTGTGCTCTTTGTTTTTAAAATTTTCAAAATGGCCGCCAATATGAAAATTAAAAAAATCGTTAAATATTCAAAAATGAAAAGATTTCAATGGAAATGGATATTTACAGGGAGTAAGATATGCTGCACCATATTGCGACCATTTCGGTTTGCTATGGCGGCCAATTTGAATCCAAAATGACTGCCAAAATACAAAAATCCTCCGATATGGGCGAAATTTGGTTTCGAAGTAGATTATGATGTTGCTAATTGATATCCAAACTTCACAGGAATGTTAAGCACTATGAGTATATGTGCAGACTACTTTCGAAATTTTCAAAATGGCTGCCGTTCCCATGGAAAACACAAAAAAAACACGAAAAATTTAAAGTGCTCGGAATTGTATGAAACTTTCCAGAAATTTTGTCTGACATGTGTACACATAATTTTCAGAATGGTCGCCGTTGCCACAAAAAACGTGAACAATTTAAAGTGCTCGTAATTGGATGAAACTTAATAGAAATGTTGTATGGCATGTGTATAAATGGCTTTGAGGCTTGGAAATTTCAAAATGCTAGTTTATTGTAGCACATTGTATGGTAGCATAACAAAGAAGCCCTACAATAGACATGATAAGAGTCAAAAACTGGGCTCTAATTATTTCTTGCTATGTTCTCACACTATTCTTCATTCATACCACTAGTACTTGTATTGTTCGTTTGGGGGACATCTTTATTTTTTTGATGTTTTACCAAATGTATAGATTTCACTGAAACTCAGTTAGATTTAAAATAAACAAATTGAAAATAAAAACATCGTCTACATTTGAAATAATTTCTTATTGAATTTAATCCCCAACTGAAGCGTACATGATGAGAAATAACGTCAGATGTTTAAGTTCTACGCTGAAAAAGATTATTATGAAATCACGATTTTTCATTTGGCTTTTGCGACAAAATCATCAATATTCCACGTCTTTCTATTGTTAGCAATTTTTAGACAATTTCTTAAGCCCATATAGAAATATTTTGTCCAGCATTAGATAAATAATAACAGACGTTGCTAACTCTTAAAATACAATACTGTTATTCCTTAATTCTACTTACAACATAATATACACAAGATATATACCACAACAACATTTAACTATATAATATAAAAAATAATCATCATATCATCAAAAATCACTATTTAAAGCTAAAATTGTCTACCTTTGTTTTACCAATTTTCTAATGTCATGCATGTAAATTACTAAATATATATCTAGTATAAATATTATACAAAACAACATCATATACATAAAATATATACCAAGTATGTTCAGATATCATTTATCTTAGTCTTAATATAACAAGTAATATCTTATTGTTCAGATATCATTTATCTTAGTCTTAATATAACAAGTAATTTGTTATTGTTCAGATATCATTTATCTTAGTCTTAATATAACAAGTAATATCTTATTGTTCAGATATCATTTATCTTAGTCTTAATATAGCAAGTAATATCTTATTGTTCAGATATCATTTATCTTAGTCTTAATATAACAAGTAATATCTTATTGTTCAGATATCATTTATCTTAGTCTTAATATAACAAGTAATATCTTAATGTTCAGATATCATTTATCTTAGTCTTAATATAACAAATAATATCTTAATGTTCAGATATCATGTATCTTAGTCTTAATATAGCAAATAATATCTTATTGTTCAGATATCATTTATCTTAGTCTTAATATAACAAATAATATTTTAATGTTCAGATATCATTTGTCTTAGTCTTAATATAACAAATAATATTTTAATGTTCAGATATCATTTATCTTAGACTTAATATAACAAATAATATCTTAATGTTCAGATATCATTTATCTTAAGTCTTAATATAACAAATAATATTTTAATGTTCAGATATCATTTATCTTAGTCTTAATATACCAAATAATATCTTAATGTTCAGATATAATTTATCTTAGTCTTAATATAACAAATAATATCTTATTGTTGAGATATCGTTTATCTTTTTCTTAATATACCAAATGATATCTTAATGTTCAGATATCATTTATCTTTGTCTTAAGGAGTGGGTATTTATTTATTTACACATGAATGGTTTGATATACAACAAGTTTTAGTGGTATATGTTGTTATAAGGAGTGGGTATTTATTTATTTACACATGAATGGTTTGATATACAACAAGTTTTAGTGGTACATGTTGTTAAATATTATAAATATATACTTTAGCATGTAATTAATGAATAGTATTGTTTGTTCTTGTATATAATTTAAGAGAATTAGGCATATTTGTCTCTTAGAATCTTGAGTCCTCTTGGATCACTGGCTTGAATTGCTCTCATCAAAATACGAATGGTTTGCTTAACTTTACTTGAATATTTCCACTTTTTCAAAACATCAAAGGTTTGACTAAATATGTCCTTTGGATACTTGAAAAGAGTCTGTTCAATTTCCATCATACTTAATCCTAGTTCAACTCCAAGCTGCACAGCACAGTTCCCAATTTGTTCGGATAATTCTTTCAATACATCATCGTCAGGGATCCGTTGTAGTGCAATATTATCAATACCTATAAAAGCAGATTGATTTCATTAGATTTTTAATTATTTTTTAAAAGCATTTTTAATAATTGACTACTTGTTATACAAGCAGAATATTAGCTATATTGACTGATTGTTGGGCCTCTGTATGGATAATTTGATTGAAGCAACATCATGCATTGTATTTCCAAAACTGGGCACTGGGGATGGTTTCGACAGCTGAATCCATGGAATTGCTAAGCACTTCTTAAGGAGAAGGAGCAGGACAGATGATGCCTTGTTTGGGTTTGTCAGGTAATAATAGAGAAGGGCTGGGGTTTGTTAAGCAATAATACTGAATGCCCAACCGATTAACCCTTAAGGAATTAGGACATGATTGGTACCATTAATGACATAGGATATACTAACACTGCAGGAATTGGGACAAAATGACAGGTCTCAGCTATGACATAGGTCTTGATAACCCTTAAGATTATAAGACGACATGACGGGTGTCAGCAATGACATGCGATATGCTAACCCATAAAGAATTAGGACTATATGACTGGTGTCGATATTCATTATTGCACCCCATGTTACATTTTGGAGCTTAAGGGGTCATACAAAGTTATGGATGAAGAACGAACATCAAATCTTAACTCTCCATTGCTCGTCGGTCATCTAAGCTAAACAGACATTATAAGGATGTGAGTTTACGCACACATATTTTATACAGCATCCATAATTATTGTATTTATAAAACTTACCATACCTAGTCTACCTATTTTGCTTTTGTATATTAAAGATTTTACATACCCAAAACCTTCACGTTTTCCCTGAATACCTGTAATACACAAATAAGTCACTATAATACACCAGAAAGGTAATGTGACAGACCAGACAACAAAATATTAATTTTAAGTAAATAACATAATTTAATGTACGTCGTGATCGTATGGTAGTTGGATTTACAACTACCTGTACAATCAGTGCATATCACCACTAAAGTTGCAATTTCGAATCCCGTTCAAGGCACTGTGTACTCGATACAACATTATGTGATAAAAGTTTGTCAGTGACTTGTGACAGGGGGTTGTTTTTTCCGGGTACTCCGGTTTCCTCCATCTATAAAAATGACAGCCATGATATACATGATATATTGTTGAAAGTGGTGTTAGACACCATAAACAAACCAACCAACCACGTCATTCTTGTCAGAAAGAACATTTGAGCCAAACTTCCCCACACATATATCATGGTGATCAGCACTTATGCCGGAAGCAGTCAGAGTTCCCATAGGAATGCATGCACTATTGATAATTATCTGGAATTAAAAAAAATAGATATCAAATTTAATGCACATGATGAGTTTCTGGAATAACATTCGTCTGGTTGAACGATTAAGAAGCCAAACATGTCTTTGGTAGCAACAAAACCAAAACCCCTAGACTGGATAGCCAAAATTGGCTAATATCATCTATTACTGAAGGAGCCGGAGGACACCCTTCATCTATGCCAGCGCCGAAATACAGACAACTGTGCAGATGATAACAGTGGAACAGAGGTATCGAGCGAGTGAATCTCACATCAGTCGAGCACACCACACATTCAGCTAGACATGAACCATTAACTCATTGATGACACCTGAGGTACAGATCGAGGACACCACATAATATGTTGGACGCTAACATATATATCATTGAAGACACGTAACGTACATGCCGCGCGCATGCGCACATTCAGCTGGGTGTTAACATATTTCACATTTCTAGGTACAAATTGAGCACACCTCTAAGGTGACAGTGAACATAATTTCCAGGTACAGATGCAATGAACCTTATCGGTGGTGTGATGGCTATCTGGCTCGCTTTAAGAGCAGAAGATCGTGGGTTCAAGCCACGTTCGGGTCAAACCAAATTATTAGATTGGTATTTCTTGCTTCTCCACTAAGCACATATCATAGCTTATCACCAAGATGACATAGAACCAATCAGATATGACTTTAGTTATTACCTACCTGACATAGAACATGACGGTGATGATCGATTGCAGTTAAAGCAACAGACAAATCCTTAAATGACGTCGTCTCCATATCTTTGTACTTTTGCTGTCTCCATTCACAAAGGGCCATAAAGTTCACGACTTTTCGGTCATATCCTCGATACTGATCTACAATATTATTCCATGACACGTTGGACAATCCTAAATGGATGACAAGCTCATAAAATTTATCAAACTGTACAAGACCAGCCAGTCTAACAAGATGTTGGTCAGTAGGACACAATCTCAAATCCTTGGTGTCAAGACCTGCAGTTAAGAGATATTTCAAATATAAAAGTGAAGATAATACAAATATAAAATATAAAAGGGGAGGTAATATAAATATCAAATATAAAAGGAAAGATAATATAAATATAAAATATAAAAGGGAGATGATATATATATATATATATATTACGAATTTAGTTTGTTACACATATTTTCATTGGTTATTCAAACCTGAATGTCAGCATATATTCGGAAAACAGACGGGGTATATATTTTCATTCCCCAAAAACGATTAAAAAATGGACGACAAAACATTACGCTTCACTGAATCAATGGTATAATACGGAATAATAAATGTATTTTTACCAAATTAAATGCTGTTTTTATACTCAAAACGGCTGCATGAACAAAAAAAAATATTACAACGGTTAATTCCGTCACAAATACCTGATCGATTTAGCAAACTCCTATGTTCCATGGCTGTACCATAACAAATAAACAAAACGTTGAGCCTTGAAAACTTTCGACGTCATGGGGTCACACCAAGGTTTCATTTACATGTTGTTAACATTTAAATTATTGAAACTGTTTCTCAAACCCGTTGTTTTGTTATGTGATATATTAATGTTATATTTATCAAGCTTATAAAATTTACTACATATGAAACTGTATTGATTTAGATATTTAGTACAGTATTTTCCTTCATGAGACACCCTATACATGAAATATGACGTGGTCTACATATTTTGACGTCATTGAAGAATGACGTCAAAGGTACGGAAACGGACATCTAGAGATACGAAAAATAAAAATAAAAGACGCAAATTTATTTAATACAGTTGGATGTTGTATTTAAAAAAACCCAATGGTTAAATCCATAATATATCTGTTATTCAGCTATCAGACAGGGTATATAATATCACATTATATACCCTGTCTGATAGCCGAATAACATATAATATATATCAAATAAAGAAGGGGAGATAATATAAATATAAAATATAAAAGGGGAGATAATATATATTTTATACAGGTCATTACAATACACTATAAATGTCAAATATGTAATAGGACAATCATTTCTGGTTTTATCCATGACTTGATTGTTGTTTGTTTGCACTGTTGACTAAAACGAACGTAAAATAACCACGACAATATAAAAACTGAGTATTGTCTAAGATTAAAATATAAATTTACTTGTACATCTATCATCACATATGTCTTGTGTCTAAAATTAAAGTATAAATTTACTTGTACATCTATCATCACATAAGTCTTGTGTCTAAAATTAAAGTATAAATTTACTTGTACATCTATCATCACATATGTCTTGTGTCTAAAATTAAAGTATACATTTACTTGTACTTCTATCATCAGACATGTCTTGTGTCAAAAATAAAAGTATAAAATTACTTGTACATGTATCATCACATATGTCTTGTGTTTATAAATTTCCTAAACATTTTCCACCACATCTGTCTTACATCTAAAATAATAGTATAAAATTACCTGTACATCTTTCATCACACGTGACTTGTGTCTAAAATTATAATGTAGAATATAATGAAAACATATTCCTAGTAAACTAATACAATCACAGAAATGGTCAGATGTAATATAAACATATGTTGACTGGTTTTAGAGATGAAAAAAGATTTTTTTATTTTCCTTAGGGTTCAATGTTAAACTATGTATTACACTCTGTGCCTTTGGGTTCTATGTTAAACTATGTATTCCACTCTAAGTCTTAGAGTTCTATGTTAAACTATGCATTACAGTCTGTGCATTAGGGTTCTATGTTAAAGTATGTATTACACTCTGTGCCTTAGGGTTCTATGTTAAACTATGCATTACAGTCTGTGCCTTAGGGTTCTATGTTAAAGTATGCATTACAGTCTGTGCCTTAGGGTTCTCTGTTAAACTATGTGTTACACTCTGTGTCTTAGGGTTCTATGTTAAATTATGTATTACACTCTGTGTCTTAGGGTTCTATGTTAATCTATGTACTACACTCTGTGCCTTAGGGTTTTATGTTAAACTAAGTATTACACTCTGTGCCTTAGGGTTCTATGTTAAACTATGTATTTCACGCTGTGCCCTAGGGTTCTATGTTAAACTATGTATTACACTATGTGCATTAGGGTTCTATGTTAATTTATGTACTACATTCTGTGCATTAGGGTTCTATGTTAAACTATGTATTGCATCCTGTGCCTTATGGTTCTATGTTAAACTATATATTACACTCTGTGCCTTAGGGTTCTATGTTAAACTATGTATTACACGCTATGCCTTAGGGTTCTATGTTAAACTATGTATTACACTCTGTGCATTAAGGTTCTATGTTAAACTATGTATTACACTCTGTGCCTTAGGGTTCTATGTTAATCTATGTATTACACTCTGTGCCTTAGGGTTCTATGTTAAGCTATGTATTACACCATTTGCCTTAGGGTTCAATGTTAAACTATGTATTACACTCTGTGGCTTAGGGTTCTATGTTAAGCTATGTATTACACTCTGTGCCTTAGCGTTCTATGTTAAGCTAAGTATTACACTCTGTGTCTTAGGGTTCTATGTGAAACTATTCATAGCACTCTGTGCCTTAGGGTTCTATGTTAATCTAAGTATTACACTCTATGTCTTATGGTTCTATGCTATGCAATGTATTACACCCTGTGTCTTAGGGTTCTATGTTAAACTATGTATGACAGTCTCATGTCTGTGCCTTATGGTTCTATATTAAAGTATATTTTACACTCTGTGCCTTAGGGCTCTATTTTAATCTATGTATTACACTCTGTGCCTTAGGGTTTTATGTTAAACTAAGTATTGCACTCTGTGCCTTAGGGTTCTATGTTAAACAACGTATTACACGATGTGCCTTAGAGTTCTATGTTAAACTATGTGTTACATTCTGTGTCTTAGGGTTCTATGTTAAACTAGGTATTACACTCTGTGACTTACGGTTTTATGTTAAACTAAGTATTGCACTCTGTGCCTTAGGGTTCTATGTTAAACTATGTATTACACGATGTGCATTAGGGTTCTATGTTAAACTATGTATTACACTCTGTGCCTAAGGGTTCTATGCTAAACTATGTATTACGCTCTGTTCCTTAGGGTTCTATGTTAAACTATGTATTACATTCTGTGCCTTAGGGTTCTATGTTAAACTATGTATTACACTCTGTGCATTAGGGTTCTATGTTAAACTATGTATTACACTCTGTGCCTTAGGGTTCTATGTTAAACTATGTATTACACTCTGTGCTTTAGGGTTCTATGTTAAACTATGTATTACACTCTGTGCCTTAGGGTTCTATGTTAAACTATGTATTACACTCTGTGCATTAGGGTTCTATGTTAAACTATGTATTACATTATGTGTCTTAGGGTTCTATGGTATACTATGTATTACACTCTGTGTCTTAGGGTTCTATGTTAAACTATGTATTACACTATGTGCCTTAGTGTTCTATGTTAATCTATGTGTGACAGTCTCATGTCTGTGCCTTATGGTTCTATGTTAAACTATGTATTACACTCTGTGCCTTAGGGTTCTATTTTAATCTATGTATTACATTCTGTGTCTTAGGGATTTATGTTACACTAAATATTGCACTCTGTGCCTAAGGGTTCTATGTTAAACTATGTATTACACTCTGTGCCTTAGGGTTTTATGTTAAACTAAGTATTGCACTCTGTGCATTAGGGTTCTATGTTAAACTATGTATTACACTCTGTGCCTAAGGGTTCTATGCTAAACTATGTATTACACTCTGTTCTTTAGGGTTCTATGTTAAACTATGTATTACATTCTGTGCCTTAGGGTTCTATGTTAAACTATGTATTACAGTCTGTACCTTAGGATTCTATGTTAAACTATGTATTACACTCTGTGCATTAGGGTTCTATATTAAACTATGTATTACACTCTGTGCCTTAGGGTTCTATGTTAAACTATGTATTACACTCTGTGCCTAAGGGTTCTATGTTAAACTATGTATTACATTCGGTGCCTTAGGGTTCTATGGTAAACTATGTATTACACTCTGTGTCTTAGGGTTCTATGTTAAACTAGGTATTACACTCTGTGCCTTACGATTTTATGCTAAGCTAAGTATTGCACTCTGTGCCTTATGGTTCTATGTTAAACTATGTATTACACTCTGTGCCTTAGGGTTCTATGTTAAACTATGTATTACACTCTGTGCCTTAGGGTTCTATGTTAAACTATGTATTACACTCTGTGCCTTAGGGTTTTATGTTAAACTAAGTATTGCACTCTGTGCATTAGGGTTCTATGTTAAACTATGTATTACACTCTGTGCCTTAGGGTTCTATGTTAAACTATGTATTACACTATGTGCCTTAGTGTTCTATGTTAATCTATGTGTGACAGTCTCATGTCTGTGCCTTATGGTTCTATGTTAAAGTATGTATTACACTCTGTGCCTTAGGGTTCTATTTTAATCTATGTATTACATTCTGTGCCTAAGGGATTTATGTTACACTAAGTATTGCACTCTGTGCCTTAGGGTTCTATGTTAAACTATGTATTACACTCTGTGCCTTAGGGTTCTATGTTAAACTATGTATTACACTCTGTGCCTTAGGGTTTTATGTTAAACTAAGTATTGCACTCTGTGCATTAGGGTTCTATGTTAAACTATGTATTACACTCTGTGCCTAAGGGTTCTATGCTAAACTATGTATTACGCTCTGTTCCTTAGGGTTCTATGTTAAACTATGTATTACATTCTGTGCCTTAGGGTTCTATGTTAAACTATGTATTACACTCTGTGCATTAGAGTTCTATGTTAAACTATGTATTGCATTATGTGCCTTAGGGTTCTATGGTATACTATGTATTACACTCTGTGTCTTAGGGTTCTATGTTAAACTAGGTATTACACTCTGTGCCTTACGATTTTATGCTAAACTAAGTATTGCACTCTGTGCCTTAGGGTTCTATGTTAAACTATGTATTACACGATGTGCCTTAGAGTTCTATGTTAAACTATGTTTTACACTCTGTGCCTTAGGGTTCTATGTTAAACTATGTATTACATTATGTGCCTTAGGGTTCTATGATATACTATGTATTACACTCTGTGTCTTAGGGTTCCATGTTAAACTATGTATTGCACTATGTGCCTTAGTGTTCTATGTTAATCTATGTGTGACAGTCTCATGTCTGTGCCTTATGGTTCTATGTTAAAGTATGTATTACACTCTGTGCCTTAGGGTTCTATTTTAATCTATGTATTACATTCTGTGCCTAAGGGATTTATGTTACACTAAGTATTGCACTCTGTGCCTAAGGGTTCTATGTTAAACTATGTATTACACTCTGTGCCTTAGGGTTCTATGTTAAACTATGTATTACACTCTGTGCCTTAGGGTTTTATGTTAAACTAAGTATTGCACTCTGTGCATTAGGGTTCTATGTTAAACTATGTATTACACTCTGTGCCTTAGGGTTCTATGTTAAACTATGTATTACACTATGTGCCTTAGTGTTCTATGTTAATCTATGTGTGACAAGTCTCATGTCTGTGCCTTATGGTTCTATGTTAAAGTATGTATTACACTCTGTGCCTTAGGGTTCTATTTTAATCTATGTATTACATTCTGTGCCTAAGGGATTTATGTTACACTAAGTATTGCACTCTGTGCCTTAGGGTTCTATGTTAAACTATGTATTACACTCTGTGCCTTAGGGTTCTATGTTAAACTATGTATTACACTCTGTGCCTTAGGGTTTTATGTTAAACTATGTATTACGCTCTGTTCCTTAGGGTTCTATGTTAAACTATGTATTACATTCTGTGCATTAGAGTTCTATGTTAAACTATGTATTACATTATGTGCCTTAGGGTTCTATGGTATACTATGTATTACACTCTGTGTCTTAGGGTTCTATGTTAAACTATGTATTACACTATGTGCCTTAGTGTTCTATGTTAATCTATGTGTGACAGTCTCATGTCTGTGCCTTATGGTTCTATGTTAAAGTATGTATTACACTCTGTGCCTTAGGGTTCTATTTTAATCTATGTATTACATTCTGTGCCTTAGGGATTTATGTTACACTAAATATTGCACTCTGTGCCTAAGGGTTCTATGTTAAACTATGTATTACACTCTGTGCCTTAGGGTTTTATGTTAAACTAAGTATTGCACTCTGTGCATTAGGGTTCTATGTTAAACTATGTATTACACTCTGTGCCTAAGGGTTCTATGCTAAACTATGTATTACGCTCTGTTCCTTAGGGTTCTATGTTAAACTATGTATTACATTCTGTGCCTTAGGGTTCTATGCTAAACTATGTATTACACTCTGTGCATTAGGGTTCTATGTTAAACTATGTATTACACTCTGTGCTTTAGGGTTCTATGTTAAACTATGTATTACAGTCTGTGACTTAGGGTTCAATGTTAAACTATGTATTACAGTCTGTACCTTAGGGTTCTATGTTAATCTATGTTTTACACTCTGTGCATTAGGGTTCTATGTTAAACTATGTATTACAGTCTGTGCCTTAGGGTTATATGTTAAACTATGTATTACACTCTGTGCCTTAGAGTTCTATGTTAAACTATGTATTACACTCTGCGTTTTAGGGTTCTATGTTAATCTATGTATTATACTCTATGTCTTAGGGTTCTATGTTAAACTATGTATTACACTCTGTGCCTTATGGTTCTATGTTAAACTATGTATTACACTCTGTGCCTAAGGGTTCTATGTTAAACTATGTATTACATTCTGTGCCTTTGGGTTCTATGTTAAACTAGGTATTACACTCTGTGCCTTACGGTTTTATGTTAAACTAAGTATTGCACTCTGTGCCTTAGGGTTCTATGTTAAACTATGTATTACACGATGTGCCTTAGAGTTCTATGTTAAACTATGTATTACACTCTGTGCCTTAGGGTTCTGTGTTAAACTATGCAATACACTCTGTGCCTTAGGGTTCTGTGTTAAACTATTTATTACACTGTACGCCTTAGGGTTCTATGTTAAAGTATGTATTACACTCTGTGCCTGAGGGTTCTATGTTCAACTATGTATTATACTCTGTGCCATAGGGTTTTATGTTAAACTATATATTACAGTCTGTGCCTTAGGGTTTTACGTTAATTTATGTTTTACACTCTGTGCATTAGGGTTCTATGTTAAGCTATGTATTACACTCTGTGCTTTAGGGTTATATGTTAAACTATGTATTACACTCTGTGCCTTAGGGTTCTATGTTAAACTTGTATTGCACTATGTGCATTAGGGTTCTATGTTAAACTATGTATTATATTCTGTGCCTTAGGATTTATGTAAAACTAAGTATTGCACTCTGTTCCTTAGGGTTCTATGTTAAACTATGTATTACACTCTGCGCCTTAGGGTTATATGTTAAACTATGCATTACACTATGTGCCTTAGGGTTTTATGTTAAACTAAGTATTGCACTCTGTGCATTAGGGTTCTATGTTAAACTATGTATTACACTCTGTGCCTAAGGGTTCTATGCTAAACTATGTATTACGCTCTGTTCCTTAGGGTTCTATGTTAAACTATGTATTACATTCTGTGCCTTAGGGTTCTATGTTAAACTATGTATTACACTCTGTGCATTAGAGTTCTATGTTAAACTATGTATTACATTATGTGCCTTAGGGTTCTATGGTATACTATGTATTACACTCTGTGTCTTAGGGTTCTATGTTAAACTAGGTATTACACTCTGTGCCTTACGATTTTATGCTAAACTAAGTATTGCACTCTGTGCCTTAGGGTTCTATGTTAAACTATGTATTACACGATGTGCCTTAGAGTTCTATGTTAAACTATGTTTTACACTCTGTGCCTTAGGGTTCTATGTTAAACTATGTATTACATTATGTGCCTTAGGGTTCTATGATATACTATGTATTACACTCTGTGTCTTAGGGTTCCATGTTAAACTATGTATTGCACTATGTGCCTTAGTGTTCTATGTTAATCTATGTGTGACAGTCTCATGTCTGTGCCTTATGGTTCTATGTTAAAGTATGTATTACACTCTGTGCCTTAGGGTTCTATTTTAATCTATGTATTACATTCTGTGCCTAAGGGATTTATGTTACACTAAGTATTGCACTCTGTGCCTAAGGGTTCTATGTTAAACTATGTATTACACTCTGTGCCTTAGGGTTCTATGTTAAACTATGTATTACACTCTGTGCCTTAGGGTTTTATGTTAAACTAAGTATTGCACTCTGTGCATTAGGGTTCTATGTTAAACTATGTATTACACTCTGTGCCTTAGGGTTCTATGTTAAACTATGTATTACACTATGTGCCTTAGTGTTCTATGTTAATCTATGTGTGACAGTCTCATGTCTGTGCCTTATGGTTCTATGTTAAAGTATGTATTACACTCTGTGCCTTAGGGTTCTATTTTAATCTATGTATTACATTCTGTGCCTAAGGGATTTATGTTACACTAAGTATTGCACTCTGTGCCTTAGGGTTCTATGTTAAACTATGTATTACACTCTGTGCCTTAGGGTTCTATGTTAAACTATGTATTACACTCTGTGCCTTAGGGTTTTATGTTAAACTATGTATTACGCTCTGTTCCTTAGGGTTCTATGTTAAACTATGTATTACATTCTGTGCATTAGAGTTCTATGTTAAACTATGTATTACATTATGTGCCTTAGGGTTCTATGGTATACTATGTATTACACTCTGTGTCTTAGGGTTCTATGTTAAACTATGTATTACACTATGTGCCTTAGTGTTCTATGTTAATCTATGTGTGACAGTCTCATGTCTGTGCCTTATGGTTCTATGTTAAAGTATGTATTACACTCTGTGCCTTAGGGTTCTATTTTAATCTATGTATTACATTCTGTGCCTTAGGGATTTATGTTACACTAAATATTGCACTCTGTGCCTAAGGGTTCTATGTTAAACTATGTATTACACTCTGTGCCTTAGGGTTTTATGTTAAACTAAGTATTGCACTCTGTGCATTAGGGTTCTATGTTAAACTATGTATTACACTCTGTGCCTAAGGGTTCTATGCTAAACTATGTATTACGCTCTGTTCCTTAGGGTTCTATGTTAAACTATGTATTACATTCTGTGCCTTAGGGTTCTATGCTAAACTATGTATTACACTCTGTGCATTAGGGTTCTATGTTAAACTATGTATTACACTCTGTGCCTTAGGGTTCTATGTTAAACTATGTATTACAGTCTGTGACTTAGGGTTCAATGTTAAACTATGTATTACAGTCTGTACCTTAGGGTTCTATGTTAATCTATGTTTTACACTCTGTGCATTAGGGTTCTATGTTAAACTATGTATTACAGTCTGTGCCTTAGGGTTATATGTTAAACTATGTATTACACTCTGTGCCTTAGAGTTCTATGTTAAACTATGTATTACACTCTGCGTTTTAGGGTTCTATGTTAATCTATGTATTATACTCTATGTCTTAGGGTTCTATGTTAAACTATGTATTACACTCTGTGCCTTATGGTTCTATGTTAAACTATGTATTACACTCTGTGCCTAAGGGTTCTATGTTAAACTATGTATTACATTCTGTGCCTTTGGGTTCTATGTTAAACTAGGTATTACACTCTGTGCCTTACGGTTTTATGTTAAACTAAGTATTGCACTCTGTGCCTTAGGGTTCTATGTTAAACTATGTATTACACGATGTGCCTTAGAGTTCTATGTTAAACTATGTATTACACTCTGTGCCTTAGGGTTCTGTGTTAAACTATGCAATACACTCTGTGCCTTAGGGTTCTGTGTTAAACTATTTATTACACTGTACGCCTTAGGGTTCTATGTTAAAGTATGTATTACACTCTGTGCCTGAGGGTTCTATGTTCAACTATGTATTATACTCTGTGCCATAGGGTTTTATGTTAAACTATATATTACAGTCTGTGCCTTAGGGTTTTACGTTAATTTATGTTTTACACTCTGTGCATTAGGGTTCTATGTTAAGCTATGTATTACACTCTGTGCTTTAGGGTTATATGTTAAACTATGTATTACACTCTGTGCCTTAGGGTTCTATGTTAAACTTGTATTGCACTATGTGCATTAGGGTTCTATGTTAAACTATGTATTATATTCTGTGCCTTAGGATTTATGTAAAACTAAGTATTGCACTCTGTTCCTTAGGGTTCTATGTTAAACTATGTATTACACTCTGCGCCTTAGGGTTATATGTTAAACTATGCATTACACTATGTGCCTTATGGTTCTATGTTAAACTATGTATTACACTCTGCGCATTAGGGTTGTATTTTAATCTATGTATTACACTCTATGTCTTAGGGTTCTATGTTAAACTATGTATTATACTTTGTGGCTTAGGGTTCTATGTTAAGCTATGTATTACACTCTGTGCCTTAGGGTTCTATGTTAAGCTATGTATTACACTATGTGTCTTAGGGTTCTATGTTAAACTATCTAATTCACTATGTGCATTAGGGTTCTATGTTAAACTATGTATTATACTCTGCGCCTTAGGGATTTATTCAAAACTAAGTATTGCACTCTGTTCCTTAGGGTTCTATGTTAAGCTATGCATTACACTCCGTGTCTTAGGGTTCTATATTAATCTAAGTATTACACTCTGTGCCTAAGGGTTCTATGTTAAACTATGTGTGACAGTCTCATGTCTGTGCCTTATGGGTCTATGTTAAAGTATGTATTACACTCTGTGCCTTAGGGTTCTATGTTAATTTATGTATTACACTCTGTGTTAGGGATTTATGTTAAACTAAGTATTGCACTCTGTGCCTTAGGGTTATATGTTAAACTATGTATTACACTCTGTGCCTTAGGGTTCTGTGTTAAACTATGTATTACACTCTGCGCCTTAGGGTTCTATGTTAAACTATGTATTACAGTCTGTGCCTTAGGGTTATATTTTAAACTATGTATTACACTCTGTGCCTTAGGGTTATAAGTTAAACTATGTATTACAGTCTGTGCCTTAGGGTTCAATGTTAAGCTATGTATTACACTCTGTGTCTTAGGGTTCTATGTTAAACTATGTATTACAGTTTGTACCTTAGGGTTATATGTTAAACTATGTATTACACTCTGTGCTTTAGGGTTCTGTGTTAAACTATGTATTACACTCTGTACCTAAGGGTTTTATGTTAAACTATGTATTACACTCTGTGCCTTAGGGTTCTATGTTAAACTATGTATTACACTCTGTGCCTAAGGGTTCTGTGTTAAACTATGTATTACACTCTGTGCTTTAGGGTTCTGTGTTAAACTATGTATTACACTCTGCGGCTTAGTGTTCTATGTTAACCTATGTATTACACTCTGTGCCTTAGAGTTCTGTGTTAAATATGGGTAATAACAAAATTACCGAACTCCGAACAATCTTACAAAGGGAAAGTCAAAACTCATAATTATATAAACAGACAAAATCAGTCAACAACCGGAAAACTGTGAATTACAAACTATGTATTACACTCTGCGCCTTAGGGTTATATGTTAAACTATGTATTAAACTCTGTGCTTTAGGGTTCTGGGTTAAACTATGTATTACACTCTGTGCTTTAGGGTTCTGTGTTAAACTATGTATTACACTCTGTGCCTTAGGGTTCTATGTTAAACTATCTATTACACTCTGTGCCTTATGGTTCTGTGTTAATCTATGTATTACACTCTGTGATTAAGGTTCTGTGTTAAACTATGTATTACACTCTGTGCCTTAGGGTTCTATGTTAAACTATGTATTACACTATGTGCCTTAGGGTTCTGTGTTAAACTATGTATTACAGTCTGCGCCTTAGGGTTCTATGTTAAACTATGTATTACACTCTGTGCCTTAGGGTTTTATGTTAAACTAAGTATTGCACTCTGTGCATTAGGGTTCTATATTAAACTATGTATTACACTCTGTGCCTAAGGGTTCTATGTTAAACTATGTATTACACTCTGTTCCTTAGGGTTCTATGTTAAACTATGTATTACACTCTGTGCCTTAGGGTTCTATGTTAAACTATGTATTACACTCTGTGCATTAGGGTTCTATGTTAAACTATGTATTACACTCTGTGCCTTAGGGTTCTATGTTAAACTATGTATTATACTCTGTGCCTTTGGGTTCTATGATAAACTATGTATTACAGTCTGTACTCTAGGGTTCTATGTTAATCTATGTTTTACACTCTGTGCATCAGGGTTCTATGTTAAACTATGTATTACAGTCTGTGCCTTAGGGTTATATGTTAAACTATGTATTATACTCGATGTCTTAGGTTTCTATGTTAAACTATGTATTACACTCTGTATCTTAGGGTTCTATATTAAACTATGTATTACACTCTGTGCCTTAGGGTTCTATGTTAAACTATGTATTACACTCTGTGTTTTAGGGTTCTATGTTAAGCTATGTATTACACTCTGTGTCTTAGTGTTCCATGTTAAGCTATGTATTACACTCTGTGTCTTAGGGTTCTATGCTAAGCTATGTATTACACCCTGTGCCCTAGGGTTCTATGTTAAACTATATATTACACTGTGTGCCTTAGGGTTCTATGTTAAACTATGTGTGACATTCTCATGTCTGTGCTTTATGGTTCTATGTTAAAGTATGCATTATACTCTTTGCCTTAGGGTTCTATGTTAAACTATGTATTACACTCTGTGTCTTATGATTCTATGTTAAAATATGTATTACACTCTGTGCATTAGGGTTCTATGTTAAACTATGTATTATACTCTGTGCCTTAGGGTTCTATGTTAAACTATGTATTACACTCTGTGCCTAAGGGTTCTGTGTTAAACTATGCAATACACTCTGTGCCTTAGGGTTCTGTGTTAAACTATTAATTACACTCTACACCTTAGGGTTCTATGTTAAAGTATGTATTACACTCTGTGCCTGAGGGTTCTATGTTCAACTATGTATTATACTCTGTGCCATAGGGTTTTATGTTAAACTATATATTACAGTCTGTGCCTTAGGGTTTTACGTTAATTTATGTTTTACACTCTGTGCATTAGGGTTCTATGTTAAGCTATGTATTACAGTCTGTGCTTTAGGGTTATATGTTAAACTATGTATTACACTCTGTGCCTTAGGGTTCTATGTTAAACTTGTATTGCACTATGTGCATTAGGGTTCTATGTTAAACTATGTATTTTATTCTGTGCCTTAGGATTTATGTAAAACTAAGTATTGCACTCTGTTCCTTAGGGTTCTATGTTAAACTATGTATTACACTCTGCGCCTTAGGGTTATATGTTAAACTATGCATTACACTATGTGCCTTAGGGTTCTATGTTAAACTATGTATTACACTCTGCGCATTAGGGTTGTATGTTAATCTATGTATTACACTCTGCGCCTTAGGGTTATATGTTAAACTATGCATTACACTCTGTGCCTTATGGTTCTATGTTAAACTATGTATTACACTCTGCGCATTAGGGTTGTATTTTAATCTATGTATTACACTCTATGTCTTAGGGTTCTATGTTAAACTATGTATTATACTTTGTGGCTTAGGGTTCTATGTTAAGCTATGTATTACACTCTGTGCCTTAGGGTTCTATGTTAAGCTATGTATTACACTATGTGTCTTAGGGTTCTATGTTAAACTATCTAATTCACTATGTGCATTAGGGTTCTATGTTAAACTATGTATTATACTCTGCGCCTTAGGGATTTATTCAAAACTAAGTATTGCACTCTGTTCCTTAGGGTTCTATGTTAAGCTATGCATTACACTCCGTGTCTTAGGGTTCTATATTAATCTAAGTATTACACTCTGTGCCTAAGGGTTCTATGTTAAACTATGTGTGACAGTCTCATGTCTGTGCCTTATGGGTCTATGTTAAAGTATGTATTACACTCTGTGCCTTAGGGTTCTATGTTAATTTATGTATTACACTCTGTGTCTTAGGGATTTATGTTAAACTAAGTATTGCACTCTGTGCCTTAGGGTTATATGTTAAACTATGTATTACACTCTGTGCCTTAGGGTTCAATGTTAAGCTATGTATTACACTCTGTGTCTTAGGGTTCTATGTTAAACTATGTATTACAGTTTGTACCTTAGGGTTATATGTTAAACTATGTATTACACTCTGTGCTTTAGGGTTCTGTGTTAAACTATGTATTACACTCTGTACCTAAGGGTTTTATGTTAAACTATGTATTACACTCTGTGCCTAAGGGTTCTGTGTTAAACTATGTATTACACTCTGTGCTTTAGGGTTCTGTGTTAAACTATGTGTTACACTCTGCGGCTTAGTGTTCTATGTTAACCTATGTATTACACTCTGTGCCTTAGAGTTCTGTGTTAAATATGGGTAATAACAAAATTACCGAACTCCGAACAATCTTACAAAGGGAAAGTCAAAACTCATAATTATATAAACAGACAAAATCAGTCAACAACCGGAAAACTGTGAATTACAAACTATGTATTACACTCTGCGCCTTAGGGTTATATGTTAAACTATGTATTAAACTCTGTGCTTTAGGGTTCTGGGTTAAACTATGTATTACACTCTGCGCCTTAGGGTTCTATGTTAAACTATCTATTACACTCTGTGCTTTAGGGTTCTGTGTTAAACTATGTATTACACTCTGTGCCTTAGGGTTCTATGTTAAACTATCTATTACACTCTGTGCCTTATGGTTCTGTGTTAATCTATGTATTGCACTCTGTGATTAAGGGTTCTGTGTTAAACTATATATTACACTCTGTGCCTTAGGGTTCTATGTTAAACTATGTATTACACTATGTGCCTTAGGGTTCTGTGTTAAACTATGTATTACAGTCTGCGCCTTAGGGTTCTATGTTAAACTATGTATTACACTCTGTGCCTTAGGGTTCTATGTTAAACTATGTATTACAGTCTGTTCCTTAGGGTTATATGTTAAACTATGTATTACACTCTGTGCTTTAGGGTTCTATGTTAAACTATGTATTACAGTCTGTGCCTTAGGGTTCTATGTTAAACTATGTATTACAGTCTGTGCCTTAGGGTTCTATGTTAAACTATGTATTACACTCTGTGGCTTAGTGTTCTGTGCTAAACTATGTATTACACTCTGTGCCTTAGGGTTCTGTGTTACACTATGTATTACAGTCTGTGCCTCAGGGTTCTATGTTCAACTATGTATTACACTCTGTGCTTTAGGGTTCTATGTTAAACTATGTATTATAGTCTGTGCCTTAGGGTTCTATGTTCAACTATCTATTACACTCTGTGCTTTAGGGTTCTGTGTTAAACTATGTATTACAGTCTGTGCCTTTGGGTTCTATGTTAAACTATGTATTACACTCTGTGCCTTAGGGTTCTGTGTTACACTATGTATTACAGTCTGTGCCTCAGGGTTCTATGTTCAACTATGTATTACACTCTGTGCTTTAGGGTTCTACGTTAAACTATGTATTACACTCTGCGCCTTAGGGCTATATGTTAACATATGTATTACACTCTGTGCCTTAGGGTTCTGTGTTAAACTATGTATTACACTCTGCACCTTAGGGTTCTATGTTAAGATATGTATTACACTCTGTGCCTTAGGGTTCTGTGTTAAGATATGTATTACACTCTGTGTCTTAGGGTTCTATGTTCAACTATGTATTAGACTCTGTACTTTAGGGTTCTATGTTAAACTATGTATTACAGTCTGTACCTAAGGGTTCTACGTTAAACTATGTATTACAGTCTGTGCCTTAGGGTTCTATGTTAAACTATGCATTACAGTTTTTGCCCTAGGGTTATATGTTAATCTATGTATTACACTCTGGGCTTTAGGGCTTTATGTTAAACTATGTATTACACTCTGTGCTTTAGGGTTCTGTGTTAAACTATGTATTACATTGTGTGCCTTAGGGTTCTATGTTAAACTATGTATTACACTCTGTGCCTTAGGGTTCTATGTTAAACTATGTATTACAGTCTGTGCCTTAGGGTTATATGTTAAACTATTTATTACACTCTGTGCTTTAGGGTTCTATGTTAAACTATGTATTACAGACTGTGCCTTAGGGTTCTATGTTAAACTATGTATTACAGTCTGTGCCTTAGGGTTCTATGTTAAACTATGTATTACACTCTGTGCTTTAGGGTTCTATGTTAAACTATGTATTACAGTCTGTGCCTTAGGGTTCTATGTTAAGCTATGTATTACAGTCTGTGCCTTAGGGTTCTATGTTAAACTATGTATTACACTCTTTGTCTTAGGGTTCTATGCTAAACTATGTATTACACTCTGCGCCTTAGGGCTATATGTTAACATATGTATTACACTCTGTGCCTTAGGGTTCTGTGTTAAACTATATATTACACTCTGCACCTTAGGGTTCTATGTTAAGATATGTATTACACTCTGTGCCTTAGGGTTCTATGTTAATCTATGTATTACACTCTGTGCTTTTGGGTTCTATGTTAAAATATGTATTACACTCTGTGCCTTAGGGTTCTATGTTAATTTATGTATTACACTCTGTGTCTTAGGGATTTATGTTAAACTAAGTATTGCACTCTGTGCCTTAGGGTTATATGTTAAACTATGTATTACACTCTGTGCCTTAGGGTTCTGTGTTAAACTATGTATTACACTCTGCGCCTTAGGGTTCTATGTTAAACTATGTATTACAGTCTGTGCCTTAGGGTTATATTTTAAACTATGTATTACACTCTGTGCCTTAGGGTTATAAGTTAAACTATGTATTACAGTCTGTGCCTTAGGGTTCAATGTTAAGCTATGTATTACACTCTGTGTCTTAGGGTTCTATGTTAAACTATGTATTACAGTTTGTACCTTAGGGTTATATGTTAAACTATGTATTACACTCTGTGCTTTAGGGTTCTGTGTTAAACTATGTATTACACTCTGTACCAAAGGGTTTTATGTTAAACTATGTATTACACTCTGTGCCTAAGGGTTCTATGTTAAACTATGTATTACACTCTGTGCCTAAGGGTTCTGTGTTAAACTATGTATTACACTCTGTGCTTTAGGGTTCTGTGTTAAACTATGTATTACACTCTGCGGCTTAGTGTTCTATGTTAACCTATGTATTACACTCTGTGCCTTAGAGTTCTGTGTTAAATATGGGTAATAAAAAAATTACCGAACTCCGAACAATCTTACAAAGGGAAAGTCAAAACTCATAATTATATAAACAGACAAAATCAGTCAACAACCGGAAAACTGTGAATTACAAACTATGTATTACACTCTGCGCCTTAGGGTTATATGTTAAACTATGTATTAAACTCTGTGCTTTAGGGTTCTGGGTTAAACTATGTATTACACTCTGCGCCTTAGGGTTCTATGTTAAACTATCTATTACACTCTGTGCTTTAGGGTTCTGTGTTAAACTATGTATTACACTCTGTGCCTTAGGGTTCTATGTTAAACTATCTATTACACTCTGTGCCTTATGGTTCTGTGTTAAACTATGTATTACACTCTGTGATTAAGGGTTCTGTGTTAAACTATGTATTACACTCTGTGCCTTAGGGTTCTATGTTAAACTATGTATTACACTATGTGCATTAGGGTTCTGTGTTAAACTATGTATTACAGTCTGCGCCTTAGGGTTCTATGTTAAACTATGTATTACACTCTGTGCCTTAGGGTTCTATGTTAAACTATGTATTACAGTCTGTGCCTTAGGGTTATATGTTAAACTATGTATTACACTCTGTGCTTTAGGGTTCTATGTTAAACTATGTATTACAGTCTGTGCCTTAGGGTTCTATGTTAAACTATGTATTACAGTCTGTGCCTTAGGGTTCTATGTTAAATTATGCATTACACTCTGTGGCTTAGTGTTCTGTGCTAAACTATGTATTACACTCTGTGCCTTAGGGTTCTGTGTTACACTATGTATTACAGTCTGTGCCTCAGGGTTCTATGTTCAACTATGTATTACACTCTGTGCTTTAGGGTTCTATGTTAAACTATGTATAATAGTCTGTGCCTTAGGGTTCTATGTTAAACTATCTATTACACTCTGTGCTTTAGGGTTCTGTGTTAAACTATGTATTACAGTCTGTGCCTTAGGGTTCTATGTTAAACTATGTATTACACTCTGTGCCTTAGGGTTCTGTGTTACACTATGTATTACAGTCTGTGCCTCAGGGTTCTATGTTCAACTATGTATTACACTCTGTGCTTTAGGGTTCTACGTTAAACTATGTATTACACTCTGCGCCTTAGGGTTCTATGTTAAAATATCTATTACACTCTGTGCTTTAGGGTTCTGTGTTAAACTATGTATTACACTCTGTGCCTTTAGGTTCTATGTTAAACTATCTATTACACTCTGTGCCTTATGGTTCTGTGTTAAGATATGTATTACACTCTGTGTCTTAGGGTTCTATGTTCAACTATGTATTAGACTCTGTACTTTAGGGTTCTATGTTAAACTATGTATTACAGTCTGTGCCTTAGGGTTCTACGTTAAACTATGTATTACATTCTGTGCCTTAGGGTTTTATGTTAAACTATGCATTACAGTTTTTGCCCTAGGGTTATATGTTAATCTATGTATTACACTCTGGGCTTTAGGGCTTTATGTTAAACTATGTACTACACTCTGTGCTTTAGGGTTCTGTGTTAAACTATGTATTACATTGTGTACCTTAGGGTTCTATGTTAAACTATGTATTACACTCTGTGCCTTAGGGTTCTATGTTAAACTATGTATTACAGTCTGTGCTTTAGGGTTCTATGTTAAACTATGTATTACAGTCTGTGCCTTAGGGTTATATGTTAAACTATGTATTACACTCTGTGCTTTAGGGTTCTATGTTAAACTATGTATTACAGTCTGTGCCTTAGGGTTATATGTTAAACTATATATTACACTCTGTGCTTTATGGTTCTATGTTAAACTATGTATTACAGTCTGTGCCTTAGGGTTATATGTTAAACTATGTATTACACTCTGTGCTTTAGGGTTCTATGTTAAACTATGTATTACAGTCTGTGCCTTAGGGTTCTATGTTAAACTATGTATTACAGTCTGTGCCTTAGGGTTCTATGTTAAACTATGTATTACACTCTGTGGCTTAGGGTTATGTGTTAAACTATGTATTACACTCTGTGCCTTAGGGTTCTATGTTAAACTATGTATTACAGTCTGTGCCTTAGGGTTATATGTTAAACTATGTATTACACTCTGTGCTTTAGGGTTCTATGTTAAACTATGTATTACAGTCGGTGCCTTAGGGTTCTATGTTAAACTATGTATTACAGTCTGTGCCTTAGGGTTCTATGTTAAACTATGTATTACACTCTGTGGCTTAGTGTTCTGTGCTAAACTATGTATTACACTCTGTGCCTTAGGGTTCTGTGTTACACTATGTATTACAGTCTGTGCCTCAGGGTTCTATGTTCAACTATGTATTACACTCTGTGCTTTAGGGTTCTATGTTAAACTATGTATTATAGTCTGTGCCTTAGGGTTCTATGTTAAACTATCTATTACACTCTGTGCTTTAGGGTTCTGTGTTAAACTATGTATTACAGTCTGTGCCTTAGGGTTCTATGTTAAACTATGTATTACACTCTGTGCCTTAGGGTTCTGTGTTACACTATGTATTACAGTCTGTGCCTCAGGGTTCTATGTTCAACTATGTATTACACTCTGTGCTTTAGGGTTCTACGTTAAACTATGTATTACACTCTGCGCCTTAGGGTTCTATGTTAAACTATCTATTACACTCTGTGCTTTAGGGTTCTGTGTTAAACTATGTATTACACTCTGTGCCTTAGGGTTCTATGTTAAACTATCTATTACACTCTGTGCCTTATGGTTCTGTGTTAAGATATGTATTACACTCTGTGTCTTAGGGTTCTATGTTCAACTATGTATTAGACTCTGTACTTTAGGGTTCTATGTTAAACTATGTATTACAGTCTGTGCCTTAGGGTTCTACGTTAAACTATGTATTACATTCTGTGCCTTAGGGTTTTATGTTAAACTATGCATTACAGTTTTTGCCCTAGGGTTATATGTTAATCTATGTATTACACTCTGGGCTTTAGGGCTTTATGTTAAACTATGTATTACACTCTGTTCTTTAGGGTTCTGTGTTAAACTATGTATTACATTGTGTACCTTAGGGTTCTATGTTAAACTATGTATTACACTCTGTGCCTTAGGGTTCTATGTTAAACTATGTATTACAGTCTGTGCCTTAGGGTTATATGTTAAACTATGTATTACACTCTGTGCTTTAGGGTTCTATGTTAAACTATGTATTACAGTCTGTGCCTTAGGGTTCTAAGTTAAACTATGTATTACAGTCTGTGCCTTAGGGTTCTATGTTAAACTATGTATTACACTCTGTGGCTTAGGGTTATGTGTTAAACTATGTATTACACTCTGTGCCTTAGGGTTCTATGTTAAACTATGTATTACAGTCTGTGCCTTAGGGTTATATGTTAAACTATGTATTACACTCTGTGGTTTAGGGTTCTATGTTAAACTATGTATTACAGTCGGTGCCTTAGGGTTCTATGTTAAACTATGTATTACAGTCTGTGCCTTAGGGTTCTATGTTAAACTATGTATTACACTCTGTGGCTTAGTGTTCTGTGCTAAACTATGTATTACACTCTGTGCCTTAGGGTTCTGTGTTACACTATGTATTACAGTCTGTGCCTCAGGGTTCTATGTTCAACTATGTATTACACTCTGTGCTTTAGGGTTCTATGTTAAACTATGTATTATAGTCTGTGCCTTAGGGTTCTATGTTAAACTATCTATTACACTCTGTGCTTTAGGGTTCTGTGTTAAACTATGTATTACAGTCTGTGCCTTAGGGTTCTATGTTAAACTATGTATTACACTCTGTGCCTTAGGGTTCTGTGTTACACTATGTATTACAGTCTGTGCCTCAGGGTTCTATGTTCAACTATGTATTACACTCTGTGCTTTAGGGTTCTACGTTAAACTATGTATTACACTCTGCGCCTTAGGGTTCTATGTTAAACTATCTATTACACTCTGTGCTTTAGGGTTCTGTGTTAAACTATGTATTACACTCTGTGCCTTAGGGTTCTATGTTAAACTATCTATTACAATCTGTGCCTTATGGTTCTGTGTTAAGATATGTATTACACTCTGTGTCTTAGGGTTCTATGTTCAACTATGTATTAGACTCTGTACTTTAGGGTTCTATGTTAAACTATGTATTACAGTCTGTGCCTTAGGGTTCTACGTTAAACTATGTATTACATTCTGTGCCTTAGGGTTTTATGTTAAACTATGCATTACAGTTTTTGCCCTAGGGTTATATGTTAATCTATGTATTACACTCTGGGCTTTAGGGCTTTATGTTAAACTATGTATTACACTCTGTTCTTTAGGGTTCTGTGTTAAACTATGTATTACATTGTGTACCTTAGGGTTCTATGTTAAACTATGTATTACACTCTGTGCCTTAGGGTTCTATGTTAAACTATGTATTACAGTCTGTGCCTTAGGGTTATATGTTAAACTATGTATTACACTCTGTGCTTTAGGGTTCTATGTTAAACTATGTATTACAGTCTGTGCCTTAGGGTTCTATGTTAAACTATGTATTACAGTCTGTGCCTTAGGGTTCTATGTTAAACTATGTATTACACTCTGTGGCTTAGGGTTATGTGTTAAACTATGTATTACACTCTGTGCCTTAGGGTTTTATGTTAAACTATGTATTACAGTCTGTGCCTTAGGGTTATATGTTAAACTATGTATTACACTCTGTGCTTTAGGGTTCTATGTTAAACTATGTATTACAGTCTGTGCCTTAGGGTTCTATGTTAAACTATGTATTACAGTCTGTGCCTTAGGGTTCTATGTTAAACTATGTATTACACTCTTTGTCTTAGGGTTCTATGCTTAATTATGTATTACACTCTGCGCCTTAGGGCTATATGTTAACATATGTATTACACTCTGTGCCTTAGGGTTCTGTGTTAAACTATGTATTACACTCTGCACCTTAGGGTTCTATGTTAAGATATGTATTACACTCTGTGCCTTAGGGTTCTATGTTAATCTATGTATTACACTCTGTGCATTTGGGTTCTATGTTAAAATATGTATTACACTCTGTGCCTTAGGGTTCTATGTTAAAATATTTATTACACTCTGTGCTTTAGGGTTCTATGTTAAACTATGTATTACACTCTGCGCCTTAGGGTTCTATGTTAATCTATGTATTACACTCTATGCCTTAGGGTTCTATGTTAATCTATGTATTACACTCTGTGACTTAGGGTTCTATGTTAAACTATGTATTGCTCTCTGTGCCTTTGGGTTCTATGTTAAACTATGTATTACACTATGTGCCTTATGGTTCTATGTTAAACTATGTATTAAAGTCTGTGCCTTAGGGTTCTATGTTAAACTATGTATTACACCCTGTGCCTTAGAGTTCTATGTTAAATTATGTATTACACTCTGTGGCTTAGGGTTCTATGTTAAACTATGTATTACAGTCTGTGCCTTAGAGTTCTATGTTAAACTATGTATTACACCCTGTGCCTTAGAGTTCTATGTTAAATTATGTATTACACTCTGTGGCTTAGGGTTCTATGTTAAACTATGTATTACAGTCTGTGCCTTAGGGTTCTATGTTAAACTATATATTACACTCTGTGCTTTAGGGTTCTCTGTTAAACTATGTATTACACTCTGTGCCTTAGGGTTCTATGTTAAACTATCTATTACACTCTGTGCCTTATGGTTCTGTGTTAAACTATGTATTACACTCTTTGCTTTTGGGTTCTGTGTTAAACTATGTATTACACTCTGTGGCTGAGGGTTCTATGTTAAACTATGTATTACACTATGTGCCTTAGGGTTCTGTGCTAAACTATGTATTACACTCTGTGCCTTAGGGTTCTATGTTAAACTATGTATTACAGTCTGTGCCTTAGGGTTATATGTTAAACTATGTATTACACTCTGTGCTTTAGGGTTCAATGTTAAACTATGTATTACACTCTGTGCTTTAGGGTTCTGTGTTAAACTATGTATTACACTCTGTGCCTAAGGGTTTTATGTTAAAGTATGTATTACACTCTGTGCCTTAGGGTTCTATGTTAAACTATGTATTACACTCTGTGTCTAAGGGTTCTGTGTTAAACTATGTATTACACTCTGTGCTTTAGGGTTCTGTGTTAAACTATGTATTACACTCTGCGGCTTAGTGTTCTATGTTAACCTATGTATTACACTCTGTGCCTTAGAGTTCTGTGTTAAATATGGGTAATAACAAAATTACCGAACTCCGAACAATCTTACAAAGGGAAAGTCAAAACTCATAATTATATAAACAGACAAAATCAGTCAACAACTGGAAAACTGTGAATTACAAACTATGTATTACACTCTGCGCCTTAGGGTTCTATGTTAAACTATGTATTACACTCTGTGCTTTAGGGTTCTGGGTTAAACTATGTATTACACTCTGCGCCTTAGGGTTCTATGTTAAACTATCTATTACACTCTGTGCTTTAGGGTTCTATGTTAAACTATCTATTACACTCTGTGCCTTATGGTTCTGTGTTAAACTATGTATTACACTCTGTGATTTAGGGTTCTGTGTTAAACTATGTATTACACTCTGTGCCTTAGGGTTCTATGTTAAACTATGTATTACACTCTGTGCCTTAGGGTTCTGTGTTAAACTATGTATTACAGTCTGCGCCTTAGGGTTCTATGTTACACTATGTATTACAGTCTGTGCCTAAGGGTTCTATGTTCAACTATGTATTACCCTCTGTGCTTTAGGGTTCTATGTTAAACTATGTATTACATTGTGTGCCTTAGGGTTCTATGTTAAACTATGTATTACACTCTGTGCCTTAGGGTTCTATGTTAAACTATGTATCACAGTCTGTGCCTTAGGGTTATATGTTAAACTATGTATTACACTCTGTGCTTTAGGGTTCTATGTTAAACTATGTATTACAGTCTGTGCCTTAGGGTTCTATGTTAAACTATGTATTACACTCTGTGGCTTAGTGTTCTGTGCTAAACTATGTATTACACTCTGTGCCTAAGGGTTCTGTGTTACACTATGTATTACAGTCTGTGCCTCAAGGTTCTATGTTCAACTATGTATTAGACTCTGTACTTTAGGGTTCTATGTTAAACTATGTATTACAGTCTGTGCCTTAGGGTTCTACGTTAAACTATGTATTACAGTATTTGCCTTAGGGTTCTATGTTAAACTATGTATTACAGTTTGTGCCTTACGGTTATATGTTAATCTATGTATTACACTCTGGGCTTTAGGGCTTTATGTTAAACTATCTATTACACTCTGTGCTTTAGGGTTCTATGTTAAACTATCTATTACACTCTGTGCCTTATGGTTCTGTGTTAAACTATGTATTACACTCTGTGATTTAGGGTTCTGTGTTAAATTATGTATTACACTCTGTGCCTTAGGGTTCTATGTTAAACTATGTATTACACTATGTGCCTTAGGGTTCTGTGTTAAACTATGTATTACAGTCTGCGCCTTAGGGTTCTATGTTAAACTATGTATTACACTCTGTGCCTTAGGGTTCTATGTTAAACTATGTATTACAGTCTGTGCCTTAGGGTTATATGTTAAACTATGTATTACACTCTGTGCTTTAGGGTTCTATGTAAAACTATGTATTACAGTCTGTGCCTTAGGGTTCTATTTTAAACTATGTATTACAGTCTGTGCCTTAGGGTTCTATGTTAAACTATGTATTACACTCTGTGGCTTAGTGTTCTGTGCTAAACTATGTATTACACTCTGTGCCTTAGGGTTCTGTGTTACACTATGTATTACAGTCTGTGCCTCAGGGTTCTATGTTCAACTATGTATTACACTCTGTGCTTTAGGGTTCTATGTTAAACTATGTATTACAGTCTGTGCCTTAGGGTTCTATGTTAAGCTATGTATTACAGTCTGTGCCTTAGGGTTCTATGTTAAACTATGCATTACAGTTTGTGCCTTAGGGTTATATGTTAAACTATGTATTACACTCTGTGCTTTAGGGTTCTATGTTAAACTATGTATTACAGTCTGTGCCTTAGGGTTATATGTTAAACTATGTATTACACTCTGTGCTTTAGGGTTCTATGTTAAACTATGTATTACAGTCTGTGCCTTAGGGTTCTATGTTAAACTATGTATTACAGTCTGTGCCTAAGGGTTCTATGTTAAACTATGTATTACACTCTGTGGCTTAGTGTTCTGTGCTAAACTATGTATTACACTCTGTGCCTAAGGGTTCTGTGTTACACTATGTATTACAGTCTGTGCCTCAAGGTTCTATGTTCAACTATGTATTAGACTCTGTACTTTAGGGTTCTATGTTAAACTATGTATTAGAGTCTGTACCTTAGGGTTCTACGTTAAACTATGTATTACAGTCTGTGCCTTAGGGTTCTATGTTAAACTATGCATTACAGTTTGTGCCTTAGGGTTATATGTTAATCTATGTATTACACTCTGGGCTTAAGGGCTTTATGTTAAACTATGTATTACACTCTGTGCTTTAGGGTTCTGTGTTAAACTATGTATTACATTGTGTGCCTTAGGGTTCTATGTTAAACTATGTATTACACTCTGTGCCTTAGGGTTCTATGTTAAACTATGTATCACAGTCTGTGCCTTAGGGTTATATGTTAAACTATGTATTACACTCTGTGCTTTAGGGTTCTATGTTAAACTATGTATTACAATCTGTGCCTTAGGGTTCTATGTTAAACTATGTATTACACTCTGTGGCTTAGTGTTCTGTGCTAAACTATGTATTACACTCTGTGCCTAAGGGTTCTGTGTTACACTATGTATTACAGTCTGTGCCTCAAGGTTCTATGTTCAACTATGTATTAGACTCTGTACTTTAGGGTTCTATGTTAAACTATGTATTACAGTCTGTGCCTTAGGGTTCTACGTTAAACTATGTATTACAGTCTGTGCCTTAGGGTTCTATGTTAAACTATGCATTACAGTTTGTGCCTTAGGGTTATATGTTAATTTATGTATTACACTCTGGGCTTTAGGGCTTTATGTTAAACTATCTATTACACTCTGTGCTTTAGGGTTCTATGTTAAACTATCTATTACACTCTGTGCCTTATGGTTCTGTGTTAAACTATGTATTACACTCTGTGATTTAGGGTTCTGTGTTAAACTATGTATTACACTCTGTGCCTTAGGGTTCTATGTTAAACTATGTATTACATTGTGTGCCTTAGGGTTCTATGTTAAACTATGTATTACACTCTGTGCCTTAGGGTTCTATGTTAAACTATGTATCACAGTCTGTGCCTTAGGGTTATATGTTAAACTATGTATTACACTCTGTGCTTTAGGGTTCTATGTTAAACTATGTATTACAGTCTGTGCCTTAGGGTTCTATGTTAAACTATGTATTACACTCTGTGGCTTAGTGTTCTGTGCTAAACTATGTATTACACTCTGTGCCTAAGGGTTCTGTGTTACACTATGTATTACAGTCTGTGCCTCAAGGTTCTATGTTCAACTATGTATTAGACTCTGTACTTTAGGGTTCTATGTTAAACTATGTATTACAGTCTGTGCCTTAGGGTTCTACGCTAAACTATGTATTACAGTCTGTGCCTTAGGGTTCTATGTTAAACTATGCATTACAGTTTGTGCCTTAGGGTTATATGTTAATCTATGTATTACACTCTGGGCTTTAGGGCTTTATGTTAAACTATCTATTACACTCTGTGCTTTAGGGTTCTATGTTAAACTATCTATTACACTCTGTGCCTTATGGTTCTGTGTTAAACTATGCATTACACTCTGTGATTTAGGGTTCTGTGTTAAACTATGTATTACACTCTGTGCCTTAGGGTTCTATGTTAAACTATGTATTACACTATGTGCCTTAGGGTTCTGTGTTAAACTATGTATTACAGTCTGCGCCTTAGGGTTCTATGTTAAACTATGTATTACACTCTGTGCCTTAGGGTTCTATGTTAAACTATGTATTACAGTCTGTGCTTTAGGGTTATATGATAAACTATGTATTACACTCTGTGCTTTAGGGTTCTATGTTAAACTATGTATTACAGTCTGTGCCTTAGGGTTCTATGTTAAACTATGTATTACAGTCTGTGCCTTAGGGTTCTATGTCAAACTATGTATTACACTCTGTGGCTTAGTGTTCTGTGCTAAACTATGTATTACACTCTGTGCCTAAGGGTTCTGTGTTACACTATGTATTACAGTCTATGCCTCAGGGTTCTATGTTCAACTATGTATTACCCTCTGTGCTTTAGGGTTCTATGTTAAACTATGTATTACAGTCTGTGCCTTAGGGTTCTATGTTAAACTATGTATTACAGTCTGTGCCTTAGGGTTCTATGTTAAACTATGCATTACAGTTTGTGCCTTAGGGTTATATGTTAAACTATGTATTACACTCTGTGCTTTAGGGTTCTATGTTAAACTATGTATTAGAGTCTGTGCCTTAGGGTTATATGTTAAACTATGTATTACGCTCTGTGCTTTAGGGTTCTATGTTAAACTATGTATTACAGTCTGTGCCTTAGGGTTCTATGTTAAACTATGTATTACAGTCTGTGCCTTAGGGTTTTATGTTAAACTATGTATTACACTCTGTGGCTTAGTGTTCTGTGCTAAACTATGTATTACACTCTGTGCTTAAGGGTTCTGTGTTACACTATGTATTACAGTCTGTGCCTCAAGGTTCTATGTTCAACTATGTATTAGACTCTGTACTTTAGGGTTCTATGTTAAACTATGTATTACAGTCTGTGCCTTAGGGTTCTACGTTAAACTATGTATTACAGTCTGTGCCTTAGGGTTCTATGTTAAACTATGCATTACAGTTTGTGCCTTAGGGTTATATGTTAATCTATGTATTACACTCTGGGCTTTAGGGCTTTATGTTAAACTATCTATTACACTCTGTGCTTTAGGGTTCTATGTTAAACTATCTATAACACTCAGTGTCTTATGGTTCTGTGTTAAACTATGTATTACACTCTGTGATTTAGGGTTCTGTGTTAAACTATGTATTACACTCTGTGCCTTAGGGTTCTATGTTAAACTATGTATTACACTATGTGCCTTAGGGTTCTGTGTTAAACTATGTATTACAGTCTGCGCCTTAGGGTTCTATGTTAAACTATGTATTACACTCTGTGCCTTAGGGTTCTATGTTAAACTATGTATTACAGTCTGTGCCTTAGGGTTATATGTTAAACTATGTATTACACTCTGTGCTTTAGGGTTCTATGTTAAACTATGTATTACAGTCTGTGCCTTAGGGTTCTATGTTAAACTATGTATTACAGTCTGTGCCTTAGCGTTCTATGTTAAACTATGTATTACACTCTGTGGCTTAGTGTTCTGTGCTAAACTATGTATTACACTCTGTGCCTTAGGGTTCTGTGTTACACTATGTATTACAGTCTGTGCCTCAGGGTTCTATGTTCAACTATGTATTACACTCTGTGCTTTAGGGTTCTATGTTAAACTATGTATTACAGTCTGTGCCTTAGGGTTCTATGTTAAACTATGTATTACAGTCTGTGCCTTAGGGTTCTATGTTAAACTATGCATTACAGTTTGTGCCTTAGGGTTATATGTTAAACTATGTATTACACTCTGTGCTTTAGGGTTCTATGTTAAAATATGTATTACAGTCTGTGCCTTAGGGTTATATGTTAAACTATGTATTACACTCTGTGCTTTAGGGTTCTATGTTAAACTATGTATTACACTCTGTGCCTTAGGGTTCTATGTTAAACTATGTATTACAGTCTGTGCCTTAGGGTTCTATGTTAAACTATGTATTACACTCTGTGGCTTAGTGTTCTGTGCTAAACTATGTATTACACTCTGTGCCTAAGGGTTCTGTGTTACACTATGTATTACAGTCTGTGCCTCAAGGTTCTATGTTCAACTATGTATTAGACTCTGTACTTTAGGGTTCTATGTTAAACTATGTATTACAGTCTGTGCCTTAGGGTTCTACGTTAAACTATGTATTACAGTCTGTGCCTTAGGGTTCTATGTTAAACTATGCATTACAGTTTGTGCCTTAGGGTTATATGTTAATCTATGTATTACACTCTGGGCTTTAGGGCTTTATGTTAAACTATGTATTACACTCTGTGCTTTAGGGTTCTGTGTTAAACTATGTATTACATTGTGTGCCTTAGGGTTCTATGTTAAACTATGTATTACACTCTGTGCCTTAGGGTTCTATGTTAAACTATGTATCACAGTCTGTGCCTTAGGGTTATATGTTAAACTATGTATTACACTCTGTGCTTTAGGGTTCTATGTTAAACTATGTATTACAGTCTGTGCCTTAGGGTTCTATGTTAAACTATGTATTACACTCTGTGGCTTAGTGTTCTGTGCTAAACTATGTATTACACTATGTGCCTAAGGGTTCTGTGTTACACTATGTATTACAGTCTGTGCCTCAAGGTTCTATGTTCAACTATGTATTAGACTCTGTACTTTAGAGTTCTATGTTAAACTATGTATTACAGTCTGTGCCTTAGGGTTCTACGTTAAACTATGTATTACAGTCTGTGCCTTAGGGTTCTATGTTAAACTATGCATTACAGTTTGTGCCTTAGGGTTATATGTTAATCTATGTATTACACTCTGGGCTTTAGGGCTTTATGTTAAACTATCTATTACACTCTGTGCTTTAGGGTTCTATGTTAAACTATCTATTACACTCTGTGCCTTATGGTTCTGTGTTAAACTATGTATTACACTCTGTGATTTAGGGTTCTGTGTTAAACTATGTATTACACTCTGTGTCATAGGGTTCTATGTTAAACTATGTATTACACTATGTGCCTTAGGGTTCTGTGTTAAACTATGTATTACAGTCTGCGCCTTAGGGTTCTATGTTAAACTATGTATTACACTCTGTGCCTTAGGGTTCTATGTTAAACTATGTATTACAGTCTGTGCCTTAGGGTTATATGTTAAACTATGTATTACACTCTGTGCCTTAGGGTTCTATGTTAAACTATGTATTACAGTCTGTGCCTTAGGGTTCTATGTTAAACTATGTATTACAGTCTGTGCCTTAGGGTTCTATGTTAAACTATGTATTACACTCTGTGGCTTAGTGTTCTGTGCTAAACTATGTATTACACTCTGTGCCTTAGGGTTCTGTGTTACACTATGTATTACAGTCTGTGCCTCAGGGTTCTATGTTCAACTATGTATTACACTCTGTGCTTTAGGGTTCTATGTTAAACTATGTATTACAGTCTGTGCCTTAGGGTTCTATGTTAAACTATGTATTACAGTCTGTGCCTTAGGGTTCTATGTTAAACTATGCATTACAGTTTGTGCCTTAGGGTTATATGTTAAACTATGTATTACACTCTGTGCTTTAGGGTTCTATGTTAAAATATGTATTACAGTCTGTGCCTTAGGGTTATATGTTAAACTATGTATTACACTCTGTGCTTTAGGGTTCTATGTTAAACTATGTATTACAGTCTGTGCCTTAGGGTTCTATGTTAAACTATGTATTACAGTCTGTGCCTTAGGGTTCTATGTTAAACTATGTATTACACTCTGTGGCTTAGTGTTCTGTGCTAAACTATGTATTACACTCTGTGCCTAAGGGTTCTGTGTTACACTATGTATTACAGTCTGTGCCTCAAGGTTCTATGTTCAACTATGTATTAGACTCTGTACTTTAGGGTTCTATGTTAAACTATGTATTACAGTCTGTGCCTTAGGGTTCTACGTTAAACTATGTATTACAGTCTGTGCCTTAGGGTTCTATGTTAAACTATGCATTACAGTTTGTGCCTTAGGGTTATATGTTAATCTATGTATCACACTCTGGGCTTTAGGGCTTTATGTTAAACTATGTATTACACTCTGTGCTTTAGGGTTCTGTGTTAAACTATGTATTACATTGTGTGCCTTAGGGTTCTATGTTAAACTATGTATTACACTCTGTGCCTTAGGGTTCTATGTTAAACTATATATCACAGTCTGTGCCTTAGAGTTATATGTTAAACTATGTATTACACTCTGTGCTTTAGGGTTCTATGTTAAACTATGTATTACAGTCTGTGCCTTAGGGTTCTATGTTAAACTATGTATTACACTCTGTAGCTTAGTGTTCTGTGCTAAACTATGTATTACACTATGTGCCTAAGGGTTCTGTGTTACACTATGTATTACAGTCTGTGCCTCAAGGTTCTATGTTCAACTATGTATTAGACTCTGTACTTTAGGGTCTATGTTAAACTATGTATTACAGTCTGTGCCTTAGGGTTCTATGTTAAACTATGCATTACAGTTTGTGCCTTAGGGTTATATGTTAAACTATGTATTACACTCTGTGCTTTAGGGTTCTATGTTAAAATATGTATTACAGTCTGTGCCTTAGGGTTATATGTTAAACTATGTATTACACTCTGTGCTTTAGGGTTCTATGTTAAACTATGTATTACACTCTGTGCCTTAGGGTTCTATGTTAAACTATGTATTACAGTCTGTGCCTTAGGGTTCTATGTTAAACTATGTATTACACTCTGTGGCTTAGTGTTCTGTGCTAAACTATGTATTACACTCTGTGCCTAAGGGTTCTGTGTTACACTATGTATTACAGTCTGTGTCTCAAGGTTCTATGTTCAACTATGTATTAGACTCTGTACTTTAGGGTTCTATGTTAAACTATGTATTACAGTCTGTGCCTTAGGGTTCTACGTTAAACTATGTATTACAGTCTGTGCCTTAGGGTTCTATGTTAAACTATGCATTACAGTTTGTGCCTTAGGGTTATATGTTAATCTATGTATTACACTCTGGGCTTTTAGGCTTTATGTTAAACTATGTATTACACTCTGTGCTTTAGGGTTCTGTGTTAAACTATGTATTACATTGTGTGCCTTAGGGTTCTATGTTAAACTATGTATTACACTCTGTGCCTTAGGGTTCTATGTTAAACTATGTATCACAGTCTGTGCCTTAGGGTTATATGTTAAACTATGTATTACACTCTGTGCTTTAGGGTTCTATGTTAAACTATGTATTACAGTCTGTGCCTTAGGGTTCTATGTTAAACTATGTATTACACTCTGTGTCTTAGTGTTCTGTGCTAAACTATGTATTACACTATGTGCCTAAGGGTTCTGTGTTACACTATGTATTACAGTCTGTGCCTCAAGGTTCTATGTTCAACTATGTATTAGACTCTGTACTTTAGGGTTCTATGTTAAACTATGTATTACAGTCTGTGCCTTAGGGTTCTACGTTAAACTATGTATTACAGTCTGTGCCTTAGGGTTCTATGTTAAACTATGCATTACAGTTTGTGCCTTAGGGTTATATGTTAATCTATGTATTACACTCTGGGCTTTAGGGCTTTATGTTAAACTATCAATTACACTCTGTGATTAAGGGTTCTATGTTAAACTATCTATTACACTCTGTGCCTTATGGTTCTGTGTTAAACTATGTATTACACTCTGTGATTTAGGGTTCTGTGTTAAACTATGTATTACACTCTGTGTCTTAGGGTTCTATGTTAAACTATGTATTACACTATGTGCCTTAGGGTTCTGTGTTAAACTATGTATTACAGTCTGCGCCTTAGGGTTCTATGTTAAACTATGTATTACACTCTGTGCCTTAGGGTTCTATGTTAAACTATGTATTACAGTCTGTGCCTTAGGGTTATATGTTAAACTATGTATTACACTCTGTGCCTTAGGGTTCTATGTTAAACTATGTATTACAGTCTGTGCCTTAGGGTTCTATGTTAAACTATGTATTACAGTCTGTGCCTTAGGGTTCTATGTTAAACTATGTATTACACTCTGTGGCTTAGTGTTCTGTGCTAAACTATGTATTACACTCTGTGCCTAAGGGTTCTGTGTTACACTATGTATTACAGTCTGTGCCTCAAGGTTCTATGTTCAACTATGTATTAGACTCTGTACTTTAGGGTTCTATGTTAAACTATGTATTACAGTCTGTGCCTTAGGGTTCTACGTTAAACTATGTATTACAGTCTGTGCCTTAGGGTTCTATGTTAAACTATGCATTACAGTTTGTGCCTTAGGGTTATATGTTAATCTATGTATCACACTCTGGGCTTTAGGGCTTTATGTTAAACTATGTATTACACTCTGTGCTTTAGGGTTCTGTGTTAAACTATGTATTACATTGTGTGCCTTAGGGTTATATGTTAAACTATGTATTACACTCTGTGCTTTAGGGTTCTATGTTAAACTATGTATTACAGTCTGTGCCTTAGGGTTCTATGTTAAACTATGTATTACACTCTGTGGCTTAGTGTTCTGTGCTAAACTATGTATTACACTATGTGCCTAAGGGTTCTGTGTTACACTATGTATTACAGTCTGTGCCTCAAGGTTCTATGTTCAACTATGTATTAGACTCTGTACTTTAGGGTCTATGTTAAACTATGTATTACAGTCTGTGCCTTAGGGTTCTATGTTAAACTATGCATTACAGTTTGTGCCTTAGGGTTATATGTTAAACTATGTATTACACTCTGTGCTTTAGGGTTCTATGTTAAAATATGTATTACAGTCTGTGCCTTAGGGTTATATGTTAAACTATGTATTACACTCTGTGCTTTAGGGTTCTATGTTAAACTATGTATTACACTCTGTGCCTTAGGGTTCTATGTTAAACTATGTATTACAGTCTGTGCCTTAGGGTTCTATGTTAAACTATGTATTAGACTCTGTGGCTTATTGTTCTGTGCTAAACTATGTATTACACTCTGTGCCTAAGGGTTCTGTGTTACACTATGTATTACAGTCTGTGCCTCAAGGTTCTATGTTCAACTATGTATTAGACTCTGTACTTTAGGGTTCTATGTTAAACTATGTATTACAGTCTGTGCCTTAGGGTTCTACGTTAAACTATGTATTACAGTGTGTGCCTTAGGGTTCTATGTTAAACTATGCATTACAGTTTGTGCCTTAGGGTTATATGTTAATCTATGTATTACACTCTGGGCTTTTAGGCTTTATGTTAAACTATGTATTACACTCTGTGCTTTAGGGTTCTGTGTTAAACTATGTATTACATTGTGTGCCTTAGGGTTCTATGTTAAACTATGTATTACACTCTGTGCCTTAGGGTTCTATGTTAAACTATGTATCACAGTCTGTGCCTTAGGGTTATATGTTAAACTATGTATTACACTCTGTGCTTTAGGGTTCTATGTTAAACTATGTATTACAGTCTGTGCCTTAGGGTTCTATGTTAAACTATGTATTACACTCTGTGTCTTAGTGTTCTGTGCTAAACTATGTATTACACTATGTGCCTAAGGGTTCTGTGTTACACTATGTATTACAGTCTGTGCCTCAAGGTTCTATGTTCAACTATGTATTAGACTCTGTACTTTAGGGTTCTATGTTAAACTATGTATTACAGTCTGTGCCTTAGGGTTCTACGTTAAACTATGTATTACAGTCTGTGCCTTAGGGTTCTATGTTAAACTATGCATTACAGTTTGTGCCTTAGGGTTATATGTTAATCTATGTATTACACTCTGGGCTTTAGGGCTTTATGTTAAACTATCTATTACACTCTGTGATTTAGGGTTCTATGTTAAACTATCTATTACACTCTGTGCCTTATGGTTCTGTGTTAAACTATGTATTACACTCTGTGATTTAGGGTTCTGTGTTAAACTATGTATTACACTCTGTGTCTTAGGGTTCTATGTTAAACTATGTATTACACTATGTGCCTTAGGGTTCTGTGTTAAACTATGTATTACAGTCTGCGCCTTAGGGTTCTATGTTAAACTATGTATTACACTCTGTGCCTTAGGGTTCTATGTTAAACTATGTATTACAGTCTGTGCCTTAGGGTTATATGTTAAACTATGTATTACACTCTGTGCCTTAGGGTTCTATGTTAAACTATGTATTACAGTCTGTGCCTTAGGGTTCTATGTTAAACTATGTATTACAGTCTGTGCCTTAGGGTTCTATGTTAAACTATGTATTACACTCTGTGGCTTAGTGTTCTGTGCTAAACTATGTATTACACTCTGTGCCTTAGGGTTCTGTGTTACACTATGTATTACAGTCTGTGCCTCAGGGTTCTATGTTCTACTATGTATTACACTCTGTGTTTTAGGGTTCTATGTTAAACTATGTATTACAGTCTGTGCCTTAGGGTTCTATGTTAAACTATGTATTACAGTCTGTGCCTTAGGGTTCTATGTTAAACTATGCATTACAGTTTGTGCCTTAGGGTTATATGTTAAACTATGTATTACACTCTGTGCTTTAGGGTTCTATGTTAAAATATGTATTACAGTCTGTGCCTTAGGGTTATATGTTAAACTATGTATTACACTCTGTGCTTTAGGGTTCTATGTTAAACTATGTATTACAGTCTGTGCCTTAGGGTTCTATGTTAAACTATGTATTACAGTCTGTGCCTTAGGGTTCTATGTTAAACTATGTATTACACTCTGTGGCTTAGTGTTCTGTGCTAAACTATGTATTACACTCTGTGCCGAGGGGTTCTGTGTTACACTATGTATTACAGTCTGTGCCTCAAGGTTCTATGTTCAACTATGTATTAGACTCTGTACTTTAGGGTTCTATGTTAAACTATGTATTACAGTCTGTGCCTTAGGGTTCTACGTTAAACTATGTATTACAGTCTGTGCCTTAGGGTTCTATGTTAAACTATGCATTACAGTTTGTGCCTTAGGGTTATATGTTAATCTATGTATCACACTCTGGGCTTTAGGGCTTTATGTTAAACTATGTATTACACTCTGTGCTTTAGGGTTCTGTGTTAAACTATGTATTACATTGTGTGCCTTAGGGTTCTATGTTAAACTATGTATTACACTCTGTGCCTTAGGGTTCTATGTTAAACTATGTATCACAGTCTGTGCCTTAGGGTTATATGTTAAACTATGTATTACACTCTGTGCTTTAGGGTTCTATGTTAAACTATGTATTACAGTCTGTGCCTTAGGGTTCTATGTTAAACTATGTATTACACTCTGTGGCTTAGTGTTCTGTGCTAAACTATGTATTACACTATGTGCCTAAGGGTTCTGTGTTACACTATGTATTACAGTCTGTGCCTCAAGGTTCTATGTTCAACTATGTATTAGACTCTGTACTTTAGGGTTCTATGTTAAACTATGTATTACAGTCTGTGCCTTAGGGTTCTACGTTAAACTATGCATTACAGTTTGTGCCTTAGGGTTATATGTTAATCTATGTATTACACTCTGGGATTTAGGGCTTTATGTTAAACTATCTATTACACTCTGTGCCTTATGGTTCTGTGTTAAACTATTTATTACACTCTGTGATTTAGGGTTCTGTGTTAAACTATGTATTACACTCTGTGTCTTAGGGTTCTATGTTAAACTATGTATTAAACTATGTGCCTTAGGGTTCTGTGTTAAACTATGTATTACAGTCTGTGCCTTAGGGTTCTATGTTAAACTATGTATTACACTCTGTGCCTTAGGGTTCTATGTTAAACTATGTATTACAGTCTGTGCCTTAGGGTTATATGTTAAACTATGTATTACACTCTGTGCTTTAGGGTTCTATGTTAAACTATGTATTACAGTCTGTGCCTTAGGGTTCTATGTTAAACTATGTATTACAGTCTGTGCCTTAGGGTTCTATGTTAAACTATGTATTACACTCTGTGGCTTAGTGTTCTGTGCTAAACTATGTATTACACTCTGTGCCTTAGGGTTCTGTGTTACACTATGTATTACAGTCTGTGCCTCAGGGTTCTATGTTCAACTATGTATTACACTCTGTGCTTTAGGGTTCTATGTTAAACTATGTATTACAGTCTGTGCCTTAGGGTTCTATGTTAAACTATGTATTACAGTCTGTGCCTTAGGGTTCTATGTTAAACTATGCATTACAGTTTGTGCCTTAGGGTTATATGTTAAACTATGTATTACACTCTGTGCTTTAGGGTTCTATGTTAAACTATGTATTACAGTCTGTGCCTTAGGGTTATATGTTAAACTATGTATTACACTCTGTGCCTTAGGGTTCTATGTTAAACTATATATTACAGTCTGTGCCTTAGGGTTCTATGTTAAACTATGTATTACACTCTGTGGCTTAGTGTTCTGTGCTAAACTATGTATTACACTCTGTGCCTAAGGGTTCTGTGTTACACTATGTATTACACTCTGTGCCTCAAGGTTTTATGTTCAACTATGTATTAGACTCTGTACTTTAGGGTTCTATGTTAAACTATGTATTACAGTCTGTGCCTTAGGGTTCTACGTTAAACTATGTATTACAGTCTGTGCCTTAGGGTTCTATGTTAAACTATGCATTACAGTTTGTGCCTTAGGGTTATATGTTAATCTATGTATTACACTCTGGGCTTTAGGGCTTTATGTTAAACTATGTATTACACTCTGTGCTTTAGGGTTCTGTGTTAAACTATGTATTACATTGTGTGCCTTAGGGTTCTATGTTAAACTATGTATTACACTCTGTGCCTTAGGGTTCTATGTTAAACTATGTATCACAGTCTGTGCCTTAGGGTTATATGTTAAACTATGTATTACACTCTGTGCTTTAGGGTTCTATGTTAAACTATGTATTACAGTCTGTGCCTTAGGGTTCTATGTTAAACTATGTATTACAGTCTGTGCCTTAGGGTTCTATGTTAAACTATGTATTACACTCTGTGGCTTAGGGTTATGTGTTAAACTATGTATTACACTCTGTGCCTTAGGGTTCTATGTTAAACTATGTATTACAGTCTGTGCCTTAGGGTTATATGTTAAACTATGTATTACACTCTGTGCTTTAGGGTTCTATGTTAAACTATGTATTACAGTCTGTGCCTTAGGGTTCTATGTTAAACTATGTATTACAGTCTGTGCCTTAGGGTTCTATGTTAAACTATGTATTACACTCTGTGGCTTAGTGTTCTGTGCTAAACTATGTATTACACTCTGTGCCTAAGGGTTCTGTGTTACACTATGTATTACAGTCTGTGCCTCAAGGTTTTATGTTCAACTATGTATTAGACTCTGTACTTTAGGGTTCTATGTTAAACTATGTATTACAGTCTGTGCCTTAGGGTTCTACGTTAAACTATGTATTACAGTCTGTGCCTTAGGGTTCTATGTTAAACTATGCATTACAGTTTGTGCCTTAGGGTTATATGTTAATCTATGTATTACACTCTGGGCTTTAGGGCTTTATGTAAAACTATGTATTACACTCTGTGCTTTAGGGTTCTGTGTTAAACTATGTATTACATTGTGTGCCTTAGGGTTCTATGTTAAACTATGTATTACACTCTGTGCCTTAGGGTTCTACGTTAAACTATGTATCACAGTCTGTGCCTTAGGGTTATATGTTAAACTATGTATTACACTCTGTGCTTTAGGGTTCTATGTTAAACTATGTATTACAGTTTGTGCCTTAGGGTTCTATGTTAAACTATGTATTACAGTCTGTGCCTTAGGGTTCTATGTTAAACTATGTATTACACTCTGTGGCTTAGGGTTATGTATTAAACTATGTATTACACTGTGTGCCTTAGGGTTCTATGTTAAACTATGTATTACAGTCTGTGCCTTAGGGTTATATGTTAAACTATGTATTAAACTCTGTGCTTTAGGGTTCTATGTTAAACTATGTATTACAGTCTGTGCCTTAGGGTTCTATGTTAAACTATGTATTACAGTCTGTGCCTTAGGGTTCTATGTTAAACTATGTATTACACTCTTTGTTTTAGGGTTCTATGCTAAACTATGTATTACACTCTGCGCCTTAGGGCTATATGTTAACATATGTATTACACTCTGTGCCTTAGGGTTCTGTGTTAAACTATGTATTACACTCTGCACCTTCGGGTTCTATGTTAAGATATGTATTACACTCTGTGCCTTAGGGTTCTATGTTAATCTATGTATTACACTCTGTGCTTTTGGGTTCTATGTTAAAATATGTATTACACTCTGTGCCTTAGGGTTCTATGTTAAAATATTTATTACACTCTGTGCTTTAGGGTTCTATGTTAAACTATGTATTACACTCTGTGCTTTAGGGTTCTGTGTTAAACTATGTATTACACTCTGCGCCTTAGGGTTCTATGTTAATCTATGTATTACACTCTGTGCCTTAGGGTTCTATGTTAATCTATGTATTACACTCTGTGCCTTAGGGTTCTATGTTAAACTATGTATTGCTCTCTGTGCCTTTGGGTTCTATGTTAAACTATGTATTACACTATGTGCCTTAGGGTTCTATGTTAAACTATGTATTAAAGTCTGTGCCTTAGGGTTCTATGTTAAACTATGTATTACACCCTGTGCCTTTGAGTTCTATGTTAAATTATGTATTGCACTCTGCGGCTTAGGGTTCTATGTTAAACTATGTATTACAGTCTGTGCCTTAGAGTTCTATGTTAAACTATGTATTACACCCTGTGCCTTAGAGTTCTATGTTAAACTATGTATTACACTCTGTGGCTTAGGGTTCTATGTTAAACTATGTATTACAGTCTGTGCCTTAGGGTTCTATGTTAAACTATGTATTACACTCTGTGCCTTAGGGTTCTCTGTTAAACTATGTATTACACTCTGTGCCTTAGGGTTCTCTGTTAAACTATGTATTACATTCTGTGCTTTAGGGTTCTATGTTAAACTATGTATTACAGTCTGTGCCTTAGGGTTCTATGTTAAACTATGTATTACAGTCTGTGCCTTAGGGTTCTATGTTAAACTATGTATTACACTCTGTGGCTTAGGGTTATGTGTTAAACTATGTATTACACTCTGTGCCTTAGGGTTCTATGTTAAACTATGTATTACAGTCTGTGCCTTAGGGTTATATGTTAAACTATGTATTACACTCTGTGCTTTAGGGTTCTATGTTAAACTATGTATTACAATCTGTGCCTTAGGGTTCTATGTTAAACTATGTATTACAGTCTGTGCCTTAGGGTTCTATGTTAAACTATGTATTACACTCTGTGGCTTAGTGTTCTGTGCTAAACTATGTATTACACTCTGTGCCTAAGGGTTCTGTGTTACACTATGTATTACAGTCTGTGCCTCAAGGTTTTATGTTCAACTATGTATTAGACTCTGTACTTTAGGGTTCTATGTTAAACTATGTATTACAGTCTGTGCCTTAGGGTTCTACGTTAAACTATGTATTACAGTCTGTGCCTTAGGGTTCTATGTTAAACTATGCATTACAGTTTGTGCCTTAGGGTTATATGTTAATCTATGTATTACACTCTGGGCTTTAGGGCTTTATGTAAAACTATGTATTACACTCTGTGCTTTAGGGTTCTGTGTTAAACTATGTATTACATTGTGTGCCTTAGGGTTCTATGTTAAACTATGTATTACACTCTGTGCCTTAGGGTTCTACGTTAAACTATGTATCACAGTCTGTGCCTTAGGGTTCTATGTTAAACTATGTATTACACTCTGTGGCTTAGGGTTATGTATTAAACTATGTATTACACTGTGTGCCTTAGGGTTCTATGTTAAACTATGTATTACAGTCTGTGCCTTAGGGTTATATGTTAAACTATGTATTACACTCTGTGCTTTAGGGTTCTATGTTAAACTATGTATTACAGTCTGTGCCTTAGGGTTCTATGTTAAACTATGTATTACAGTCTGTGCCTTAGGGTTCTATGTTAAACTATGTATTACACTCTTTGTTTTAGGGTTCTATGCTAAACTATGTATTACACTCTGCGCCTTAGGGCTATATGTTAACATATGTATTACACTCTGTGCCTTAGGGTTCTGTGTTAAACTATGTATTACACTCTGCACCTTCGGGTTCTATGTTAAGATATGTATTACACTCTGTGCCTTAGGGTTCTATGTTAATCTATGTATTACACTCTGTGCTTTTGGGTTCTATGTTAAAATATGTATTACACTCTGTGCCTTAGGGTTCTATGTTAAAATATTTATTACACTCTGTGCTTTAGGGTTCTATGTTAAACTATGTATTACACTCTGTGCTTTAGGGTTCTGTGTTAAACTATGTATTACACTCTGCGCCTTAGGGTTCTATGTTAATCTATGTATTACACTCTGTGCCTTAGGGTTCTATGTTAATCTATGTATTACACTCTGTGCCTTAGGGTTCTATGTTAAACTATGTATTGCTCTCTGTGCCTTTGGGTTCTATGTTAAACTATGTATTACACTATGTGCCTTAGGGTTCTATGTTAAACTATGTATTAAAGTCTGTGCCTTAGGGTTCTATGTTAAACTATGTATTACACCCTGTGCCTTTGAGTTCTATGTTAAATTATGTATTGCACTCTGCGGCTTAGGGTTCTATGTTAAACTATGTATTACAGTCTGTGCCTTAGAGTTCTATGTTAAACTATGTATTACACCCTGTGCCTTAGAGTTCTATGTTAAACTATGTATTACACTCTGTGGCTTAGGGTTCTATGTTAAACTATGTATTACAGTCTGTGCCTTAGGGTTCTATGTTAAACTATGTATTACACTCTGTGCCTTAGGGTTCTCTGTTAAACTATGTATTACACTCTGTGCCTTAGGGTTCTCTGTTAAACTATGTATTACATTCTGTGCTTTAGGGTTCTATGTTAAACTATGTATTACAGTCTGTGCCTTATGGTTCTATGTTAAACTATGTATTACAGTCTGTGCCTTAGGGTTCTATGTTAAACTATGTATTACACTCTGTGGCTTAGGGTTATGTGTTAAACTATGTATTACACTCTGTGCCTTAGGGTTCTATGTTAAACTATGTATTACAGTCTCTGCCTTAGGGTTATATGTTAAACTATGTATTACACTCTGTGCTTTAGGGTTCTATGTTAAACTATGTATTACAATCTGTGCCTTAGGGTTCTATGTTAAACTATGTATTACAGTCTGTGCCTTAGGGTTCTATGTTAAACTATGTATTACACTCTGTGGCTTAGTGTTCTGTGCTAAACTATGTATTACACTCTGTGCCTAAGGGTTCTGTGTTAAACTATGTATTACAGTCTGTGCCTCAAGGTTTTATGTTCAACTATGTATTAGACTCTGTACTTTAGGGTTCTATGTTAAACTATGTATTACAGTCTGTGCCTTAGGGTTCTACGTTAAACTATGTATTACAGTCTGTGCCTTAGGGTTCTATGTTAAACTATGCATTACAGTTTGTGCCTTAAGGTTATATGTTAATCTATGTATTACACTCTGGGCTTTAGGGCTTTATGTAAAACTATGTATTACACTCTGTGCTTTAGGGTTCTGTGTTAAACTATGTATTACATTGTGTGCCTTAGGGTTCTATGTTAAACTATGTATTACACTCTGTGCCTTAGGGTTCTACGTTAAACTATGTATCACAGTCTGTGCCTTAGGGTTATATGTTAAACTATGTATTACACTCTGTGCTTTAGGGTTCTATGTTAAACTATGTATTACAGTCTGTGCCTTAGGGTTCTATGTTAAACTATGTATTACAGTCTGTGCCTTAGGGTTCTATGTTAAACTATGTATTACACTCTGTGGCTTAGGGTTATGTATTAAACTATGTATTACACTGTGTGCCTTAGGGTTCTATGTTAAACTATGTATTACAGTCTGTGCCTTAGGGTTATATGTTAAACTATGTATTACACTCTGTGCTTTAGGGTTCTATGTTAAACTATGTATTACAGTCTGTGCCTTAGGGTTCTATGTTAAACTATGTATTACAGTCTGTGCCTTAGGGTTCTATGTTAAACTATGTATTACACTCTTTGTTTTAGGGTTCTATGCTAAACTATGTATTACACTCTGCGCCTTAGGGCTATATGTTAACATATGTATTACACTCTGTGCCTTAGGGTTCTGTGTTAAACTATGTATTACACTCTGCACCTTCGGGTTCTATGTTAAGATATGTATTACACTCTGTGCCTTAGGGTTCTATGTTAATCTATGTATTACACTCTGTGCTTTTGGGTTCTATGTTAAAATATGTATTACACTCTGTGCCTTAGGGTTCTATGTTAAAATATTTATTACACTCTGTGCTTTAGGGTTCTATGTTAAACTATGTATTACACTCTGTGCTTTAGGGTTCTGTGTTAAACTATGTATTACACTCTGCGCCTTAGGGTTCTATGTTAATCTATGTATTACACTCTGTGCCTTAGGGTTCTATGTTAATCTATGTATTACACTCTGTGCCTTAGGGTTCTATGTTAAACTATGTATTGCTCTCTGTGCCTTTGGGTTCTATGTTAAACTATGTATTACACTATGTGCCTTAGGGTTCTATGTTAAACTATGTATTAAAGTCTGTGCCTTAGGGTTCTATGTTAAACTATGTATTACACCCTGTGCCTTTGAGTTCTATGTTAAATTATGTATTGCACTCTGCGGCTTAGGGTTCTATGTTAAACTATGTATTACAGTCTGTGCCTTAGAGTTCTATGTTAAACTATGTATTACACCCTGTGCCTTAGAGTTCTATGTTAAACTATGTATTACACTCTGTGGCTTAGGGTTCTATGTTAAACTATGTATTACAGTCTGTGCCTTAGGGTTCTATGTTAAACTATGTATTACACTCTGAGCCTTAGGGTTCTCTGTTAAACTATGTATTACACTCTGTGCCTTAGGGTTCTCTGTTAAACTAGGTATTACATTCTGTGCTTTAGGGTTCTATGTTAAACTATGTATTACACTCTGTGCCTTAGAGTTCTATGTTAAACTATGTATTACAGTCTGTGCCTTAGGGTTCTCTGTTAAACTATGCATTACACTCTGTGCTTTGGGGTTCTATGTTAAACTATGTATTACACTCTGTGCTTTAGGGTTCTCTGTTAAACTATGTATTACACTCTGTGCCTTAGGGTTCTCTGTTAAGCTATGTATTACATTCTGTGCTTAAGGGTTCTATGTTAAACTATGTATTACACTCTGTGCCTTAGAGTTCTATGTTAAACTATGTATTATAGTCTGTGCCTTGGGGTTCTCTGTTAAACTATGTATTACACTCTGTGCCTTAGGGTTCTATGTTAAACTATGTATTACACTCTGTGCCTTTGGGTTCTATGTTAAACTATGTATTACACTATGTGCCTTAGGGTTCTATGTTAAACTATGTATTAAAGTCTGTGCCTTAGGGTTCTATGTTAAACTATGTATTACACCCTGTGCCTTAGAGTTCTATGTTAAATTATGTATTACACTCTGTGGCTTAGGGTTCTATGTTAAACTATGTATTACAGTCTGTGCCTTAGAGTTCTATGTTAAACTATGTATTACACCCTGTGCCTTAGAGTTCTAAGTTAAATTATGTATTACACTCTGTGGCTAAGGGTTCTATGTTAAACTATGTATTACAGTCTGTGCCTTAGGGTTCTCTGTTAAACTATGTATTACACTCTGTGCCTTAGGGTTCTCTGTTAAACTATGTATTACATTCTGTGCTTTAGGGTTCTATGTTAAACTATGTATTACACTCTGTGCCTTAGAGTTCTATGTTAAACTATGTATTACAGTCTGTGCCTTAGGGTTCTCTGTTAAACTATGCATTACACTCTGTGCTTTAGGGTTCTATGTTAAACTATGTATTACACTCTGTGCTTTAGGGTTCTCTGTTAAACTATGTATTACAGTCTGTGCCTTAGGGTTCTCTGTTAAACTATGTATTACATTCTGTGCTTAAGGGTTCTATGTTAAACTATGTATTACACTCTGTGCCTTAGAGTTCTATGTTAAACTATGTATTACAGTCTGTGCATTGGGGTTCTCTGTTAAATTATGTATTACACTCTGTGCCTTAGGGTTCTATGTTAAACTATGTATTAAAGTCTGTGCCTTAGGGTTATATGTTAAACTATGTATTACACTCTGTGCCTTAGGGTTCTATGTTAAACTATGTATTACAGTCTGTGCCTTAGGGTTCTATGTTAAACTATGTATTACAGTCTGTGCCTTAGGGTTCTATGTTAAACTATGTATTACACTCTGTGGCTTAGTGTTCTGTGCTAAACTATGTATTACACTCTGTGCCTTAGGGTTCTGTGCTACACTATGTATTACAGTCTGTGCCTCAGGGTTCTATGTTCAACTATGTATTACACTCTGTGCTTTAGGGTTCTATGTTAAACTATGTATTACAGTCTGTGCCTTAGGGTTCTATGTTAAACTATGTATTACAGTCTGTGCCTTAGGGTTCTATGTTAAACTATGCATTACAGTTTGTGCCTTAGGGTTATATGTTAAACTATGTATTACACTCTGTGCTTTAGGGTTCTATGTTAAACTATGTATTACAGGCTGTACCTTAGGGTTATATGTTAAACTATGTATTACACTCTGTGCTTTAGGGTTCTATGTTAAACTATGTATTACAGTCTGTGCCTTAGGGTTCTATGTTAAACTATGTATTACAGTCTGTGCCTTAGGGTTCTATGTTAAACTATGTATTACACTCTGTGGCTTAGTGTTCTGTGCTAAACTATGTATTACACTCTGTGCCTAAGGGTTCTGTGTTACACTATGTATTACAGTCTGTGCCTCAAGGTTCTATGTTCAACTATGTATTACACTCTGTACTTTAGGGTTCTATGTTAAACTATGTATTACAGTATGTGCCTCAGGGTTCTACGTTAAACTATGTATTACATTCTGTGCCTTAGGGTTCTATGTTAAACTATGCATTACAGTTTGTGCCTTAGGGTTATATGTTAATCTATGTATTACACTCTGGGCTTTAGGGCTTTATGTTAAACTATGTATTACACTCTGTGCTTAAGGGTTCTGTGTTAAACTATGTATTACATTGTGTGCCTTAGGGTTCTATGTTAAACTATGTATTACACTCTGTGCCTTAGGGTTCTATGTTAAACTATGTATTACAGTCTGTGCCTTAGGGTTATATGTTAAACTATGTATTACACTCTGTGCTTTAGGGTTCTATGTTAAACTATGTATTACAGTCTGTGCCTTAGGGTTCTATGTTAAACTATGTATTACAGTCTGTGTCTTAGGGTTCTATGTTAAACTATATATTACACTCTGTGGCTTAGGGTTATGTGTTAAACTATGTATTACACTCTGTGCCTTAGGGTTCTATGTTAAACTATGTATTACAGTCTGTGCCTTAGGGTTATATGTTAAACTATGTATTACACTCTGCGCTTTAAGGGTTCTATGTTAAACTATGTATTACAGTCTGTGCCTTAGGGTTCTATGTTAAACTATGTATTACAGTCTGTGCCTTAGGGTTCTATGTTAAACTATGTATTACACTCTTTGTCTTAGGGTTCTATGCTAAACTATGTATTACACTCTGCGCCTTAGGGCTATATGTTAACATATGTATTACACTCTGTGCCTTAGGGTTCTGTGTTAAACTATGTATTACACTCTGCACCTTCGGGTTCTATGTTAAGATATGTATTACACTCTGTGTCTTAGGGTTCTATGTTAATCTATGTATTACACTCTGTGCTTTTGGGTTCTATGTTAAAATATGTATTACACTCTGTGCCTTAGGGTTCTATGTTAAAATATTTATTACACTCTGTGCTTTAGGGTTCTATGTTAAACTATGTATTACACTCTGTGCCTTAGGGTTCTGTGTTAAACTATGTATTACACTCTGCGCCTTAGGGTTCTATGTTAATCTATGTATTACACTCTGTGTCTTGGGGTTCTATGTTAATCTATGTATTACACTCTGTGCCTTAGGGTTCTATGTTAAACTATGTATTGCTCTCTGTGCCTTTGGGTTCTATGTTAAACTATGTATTACACTATGTGCCTTAGGGTTCTATGTTAAACTATGTATTACACCCTGTGCCTTAGAGTTCTATGTTAAATTATGTATTACACTCTGTGGCTTAGGGTTCTATGTTAAACTATGTATTACAGTCTGTGCCTTAGAGTTCTATGTTAAACTATGTATTACACCCTGTGCCTTAGAGTTCTATGTTAAATTATGTATTACACTCTGTGGCTTAGGGTTCTATGTTAAACTATGTATTACAGTCTGTGCCTTAGGGTTCTATGTTAAACTATGTATTACACTCTGTGCCTTAGGGTTCTATGTTAAACTATGTATTACACTCTGTGCCTTAGGGTTCTCTGTTAAACTATGTATTACATTCTGTGCTTTAGGGTTCTATGTTAAACTATGTATTACACTCTGTGCCTTAGAGTTCTATGTTAAACTATGTATTACAGTCTGTGCCTTAGGGTTCTCTGTTAAACTATGCATTACACTCTGTGCTTTAGGGTTCTATGTTAAACTATGTATTACACTCTGTGCTTTAGGGTTCTCTGTTAAACTATGTATTACACTCTGTGCCTTAGGGTTCTCTGTTAAACTATGTATTACATTCTGTGCTTAAGGGTTCTATGTTAAACTATGTATTACACTCTGTGCCTTAGAGTTCTATGTTAAACTATGTATTACAGTCTGTGCCTTGGGGTTCTCTGTTAAACTATGTATTACACTCTGTGCCTTAGGGTTCTATGTTAAACTATGTATTACACTCTGTGTCATCTTCAATGTCCTATTAATCTTCATCAGTAGCAATACTCCAGCAGTACTAATGTATACAATTTTGATATTATTGTCACCTGTTAAGGTAATAATTTGCACGATATTTTGATGTTTAAAAGTTAAATTGTTAAATTGAAGGATTCAACTTTGTCATTCGAGCTTCGCCATTAATCTGGCAAGAGTACTCGATATACACTCATTTATTTATAGTTTTCTAATCATTTAGTATCTATTGTTTACATACCTGTTCCTGGCGTGGTGTACTCGATACAACATTATGCGAAAAGTTTGTCAGTGACTTGCGATAGGTCGCTGGGTTACCCCAGTTTCCTCCACCAATAAAACTGACCACCACAATATTATTGAAATATTGTTGAAAGTGATGTTAAACACCATTAACCTAAACCAACCATCTATTGTTTACAAAATATTCAATACAAGTATGGATAGTGAGGTTTATCTATTTTTAACCATATATTATTTCTTTTGTAGACTGTCATTTATATTGTGCAGCGTCGATGCCATGCAGTGTTTTGGACATTCTTATTATTATTGAAATAACACAGCTTACTGTGCTGTTGTGGTGATCTGATATACCCAATACAGGCTTTTGAGTTTTCTTGATGAATGATTACTGTTCAGTTGAAATAGGAATATAAACAGTGTTTATGTAATGTTTCAATGAACTTGAAAAAAATAAAAAATAAAACAACAACAAAAATAATGAAGATTAATGAACATCAGACTTACCTTGTCATATATCCATAAAAGTGGAAACTTTGTTTTGTGTATCTTCTTATTCTTACATCTCCATTCCCTTGGTTTTATATTTGGAACTGGTATATAACACACTCCTGTGTCGCACCATTCTCCGATTTCTATTTCAAACAATGCTGATACCTCGCATGTAGAGAGTGATTTTCCGAAGCTTTTGTGATAGAACTCTAGTACATTTTTTAATGTCAATGTTAAGCATTCTTGTACCGTGGATGCAATGTTTGGTGGTATGAAACGCTTTGTGTCTTTGTTTATTAAGTAGATAATAATTTTATTATCTTTCACCGAAATATGCAACTCATTTGCTCGATCAATGCAAAGTATTGCAGCTTGGTGATATAAACAAACACCTTCTGACGTTTCCTTTAAAGACCAAACATTCATTGCAGCACCAATTAACTTAAAAGACAAGGCAGCAGGTATGGACGATTTTAAAAGTTTGTAAGATAAGCATATCATCTTATCTCCTCTTGATTTATAATAAACGTCAGTGACTGGTAGCTTACGTTTTACTATGCATGGTACAAGGTATGACTGGACAATAGACTTCTGTTCTTGGCTATAACGTTTTGGTTCTACAAGAATGTCTAGATGAACCAGGACATTTATTATAAACTCTTTAGATTCATTGTTTTGCATGTGCTGATGAAATTCCTCCTGCGACCAAAGCTTGAGTAGATCTTTTTTGGCGATTTCTCCTGTATTAATCATTGTAAGTAGAATATCTCGGAGGCTTTTCTCTTGGGGCCAGAAAAGTTCATCGGTGATGAAAGATCTTAAGATATTTACAAGTGATTGTGGCTGTACAATTATGAATTTCTCAAGTCCATGTTGGTCAAAATATAAAATTTTGCCTAAGGAATGTTGAGCTTTTAGGAAATGCTCAATTTGTGTACCAGTAAGTGCTAAGTCCTCATTACTTTTATTCAGGGCTGATAGATCTTCTTTTGAAATTAGGGTGGTATTGTGTGACCTCATCTCAGAACATTGTAGATCCAGCGGGACCCAAGCCATAGGCATTCGTTTACCCCATGACTTTTGTCTAAATGCTACCTCAACTAACTTGGTCTTCAGTCGATTGATTTCAGCGTCATTTTTATCTTTTCCATTTAAAAAGAAGATGTCATCATATATTATACGCGCATGTTGTTCATAATTTTGAAACATTTCTTTGAGGTCTTTGATCAACCTTATTCTCCTGTCAATGCGATCTTTCTGTAAATAAAAAAAATATTTTAAGAATCAATGGATATATGAAAAATGATAGAAGTCTGAAATGGAACATGGCCTATCTGTAATGGTCCCAGAATACAAATTGGCAATGTTCACTGCTGTAAAGACTGTACAAAACTGTATATTTATACTAAGTATGAAATATAAGCTGCCTATATGGAATCCAACCCACCATTCCCCTACTTTTTGATTTTATCATCAAAATGGTAAAACTGTTTCTATCAATATAAATAAGAACCTTCATGAGTCTTGGAAATGCTCACTTTGATCATGGTGGAATCGGTCACTTTAATAATGGTTGAATCGCTCACTCAGGTAATGGTGGAATCAATCATTTTGATAATGGTGCAATCGCTCACTCTTGTATTGATGGAATCAGTCACTTTAATAATTGTTGAATCACTCACTTTGATAATGGTTGTCTGTTATTTTGAGAAATGGTCAGTGACTGAATATTTTCTGTCACAACATACGAATATAAAGTACATTTATTTAGTTTTTCTGAATTATTTGAAAAATTGGTAAATTTGAGTTTAAACAAAATTGTAGCTAATATTCTGTACTACATAATTAATATAATAATATGATAAATGGCAACATTATCCCATTGACCTCTAAAGCCAGGCCAGCTAACAAGATGAGAATAATAAAACAAACTAATGATCAAACCTGACTAGTATAGAAATCACTGTGTGTTGCTGCAAACAGTATTATTGGCAGAATGTCATCATCATCATCTGCACAATACGAAAGGATAGAGCTCACCCAATGTATCAATATGGCTGAAAGTAAAAGTACGATTATATTATAATCCAGGAGAGAGCTCATCTAATGCTTCAATATGGCTGAAAGTAAAAGTATGATTATATTATAATTCAGGAGAGAGCTCATCTAATGCTTCAATATAGCTGAAAGTAACAGTATGATTATATTATAATCCAGCAGAGAGTTCATCTAATGCTTCAATATAGCTGAAAGTAAACGTTTGATTTTATTATAATCCAGGAGAGAGCTCATATAATGCTGCAATATAGCTGAAAGTAAAAGTTTGATTTTATTATAATTCAGGAGAGAGCTCACCTAATGCTGCAATATAGCTGAAAGTAAAAGTATGAGTATTTTATAATTAAAAGTGTGATAAAGTGAAGAGTGTTATACATGCATACATAAATAAAACACAATTGACATTTGCTATATTATAACATTCAGTTTTATTTAAGGAGGAAACTTGAATAACTACAGAACACACTGATTTGTTATCCTTGTCACCCATTTAGCTTAGAGAAGACTGTAAAGAGAGGTTTGACTATGTTGGGTAACAATGTCATATAAAGATGAGTTGTTTCTTTTGTCTTCTGTAGCAATAACTATGCATTTCATAAGAAATTGTGTTAGAATCCGTGTTGCTTGTACGATTCAGACAATACAAAGGAGAGGTGTCTAAAAAAAACAAGTCTCCTGAAAAACAAATGGAGAGAGGTGTCCTAAAAAACGACTCTTATTCAGACACTAAAAATAAGGACTGTAGTCCTCAAAAACAACTGTGATTCAGAAACTACAAATAATGACTGGTGTCTACAAAAACAACTCTGATTCAGACAGAACAAATAAGGACATGTCTCCTGAATAACAACCCTGAATCAGACAATATAAATAGGGACAGTTGTTCTAATAATATCTCTAAATCAGACACTACAAATAGGGACAGGTGTTCACAAAACAACTATGATTCCGACACTAGATGGGGACAAAACCAAGTCTGATTCAGACATCATAGCCAGGGACAGGGACAAATGTCCTCAAAAATAACTCTGATTCAGACATCACAACCAGGGACAGGTGTTCATAAACACAACTCACTCTGATTTAGCCACTGGAAACAGGGATATATGTCACTAACCACAACTCACTCTGATTTAGCCACTAGAAAAAGTGATATATGTCACCAACCACAACTCTGATTTAGCTACTAGAAACATGGATATATGTTGTGAAACACAACTCTGATTTAGCCACTAGAAACAAGGATATGTGTCACCAAACACAACTATGATCTAGCCACTAAAAACAGGGATATGTGTCACCAAGCACAACGCTGATTTAGCCACTAGAAACGGATATATGTTCCCAAACACAATTTTGATTTACCCACTAGAAACAAGGATATATATCGCCAAACACAACACCGATTTAGCCACTAGAAACAGGGATATATGTCACCAAGCACAACTCTTATTTAGCCACTGGAAACAGGGATATATGTCACCAAACACAACTCTGAGTCAGACACTAGAAATATGGATATATGTCACCAAACACAACTCTGATTTAGCCACTAGAAACAAGGATATGTGTCACCAAACACAACTATGATCTAGCCACTAAAAACAGGGATATGTGTCACCAAGCACAACGCTGATTTAGCCACTAGAAACGGATATATGTTCCCAAACACAATTTTGATTTACCCACTAGAAACAAGGATATATATCGCCAAACACAACACCGATTTAGCCACTAGAAACAGGGATATATGTCACCAAGCACAACTCTTATTTAGCCACTGGAAACAGGGATATATGTCACCAAACACAACTCTGAGTCAGACACTAGAAATATGGATATATGTCACCAAACACAACTCTGATTTAGCCACTAGAAACAGGAATATAAGTCGTCAAGCACAACTCTGATATACCCACTAGAAACAGGGATATATGTAGCCAAACACAACTCTAATTCAGACACTAGAAACAGGGATATATGTCACCAAGCACAACTCTGATTTACCCACTATTAACAGGGATATATGTCACCAAGCACTACTCTGATTCAGACACTGGAAATAGGGATATATGTCACCAATCACAACTCTGATTTAGCCACTAGAAACAGGGATATATGTCGCCAAACACAACTCTGATTCAGACATCATAACCACGGACAGGTGTCTACAAACACAACTCTGATTACAGACATCATAAACATGTGTCTACAAACATTATATTATTGGTCAGTATATAAATCAGAAATGACAAAACACTTATTTAAACCAACTTACATTCTGTAGTAACATCTCCTTGTGGGTATTCAGGTAAAGGATCACAGAAATCAAATTTTCCATTAAACATCAAAATAAACTCTCCTTTATGTTGTATAAATAACTGATGTGTCATGTCAAACGATTTCTGTCCTCCAAAATCAACAAGATCTGATGGGGCTATATTCATTTTGTAATTCCCTTTTCTCAATTCCTCTTTTATATCCTCGTGAATTGTAATGTAGCTTTGCTCTGACATCTTCTGAGCCTGTGGTTTTGCTTTGGATAGTCTTTTATGTGTGTCTTTGTTTCTTGCTCCTTTGACAAGTTCTGTGTCAGTTTTCTCAGATAAAGTGGTTTTACTTTCGGCAGCTGGATGTTTCTCAGATGTCATCTGTTTTTTGGTAGCAGAGGGAGGCCTCATTTTCTTTTCTATTTCTGGCAAACTTTTATCATATTTGGAAGGATGTTTTTCTTGCTTGATGTCTGGCTGGCCACGTAGTACTTTAGACAAAACATCACCATCAAAACCTGATAATGTAGTGCAATTGATATTGTTTCCGGAAGATAAATGCAATGCTAGTATTTAGTTAACAAAGGTTTACATGGGGTAGACACTTTACCATATATAACAATTCACAAATTAACAAACTATTTTGAGTTCAATTTATGGTTCAAAATGATTCATATCAAGTAAATGGCTTAAACATAACACGTAGGCTTTCTTTTATAACTTACTCGTGCCTGGTATATTTCTACCATTATTTGTCTAATTAGTCATGACTCAATAATTACTGACAGTTATCACTGATGTCTGTTCTTGTTCAAATGAAGTCTGTCTAATGTTTTCTACCATTATATGTCTAGTTAGTCATGATATAGGTCAATAATTACTGACAGTTATGGCTGATGTTGGTTCTTGTCCTAATCAGTTCTGTCTTATGTTTTCTGCCATTATATGTCTAGTTAGTCATGATATAGCTCAATAATTACTGACAGTTATGACTGATCTTGGTTCTTGTCTTAATCAGTTCTGTCTAATGTGTTCTACCAGTAGTTTTCTAGTTAAACATGATATAGCTCAGTGGTTGCTGACAGCTACCGTATGACCACTATTGGTTCTGGTCCTAATCAGTTCTGTATAATGTTTTCTACAAGACTATGTCTAGTTAGTCATGATATAGCTAAATAATTACTGACAGTTATGACTGATGTGGGTTCTTGTCCTAATTAGTTCTGTCTAAGTTGTTCTACCAGACTATGTCTAATTAGTCATGACATAGCTAAATAATTACTGACAGGTATGACCACTGTTGGTTCTTGTCCAAGTTAGTTCTGTCTGGTGTTTTCTACAATATGTCTAGTTAGGCATGATATCGCTCAATGATTGCTGACAGGTATGACCACTGTTGGTTCTTGTTCAAGTTAGTTCTGTCTGGTGTTTTCTACCAGTATATGTCTAGTTAGTCATGATATAGTTCAATGATTGATGACAGGTATGACTGATGTTAGGTCTTGTCCAAGTCAGTTCTGTCTGGTGTTTTTTACTAGTATATGTCTAGTTAGTCATGATATAGCTAAGTAATTACTGACAGTTATGACTGATGTGGGTTCTTGTTCTAATACGTTCTGTCTAATGTTTTCTACCAGTATATGTCTAATTAGTCATGATATAGTTAATTATTACTCTTCATGTAAGAAACTTTCATTATAATTGACATGATATTATCGAAACATAATTTTACAAAGAATAAATAGGGTCGTTGTACTATGCACTCACATAGTACTATTGTTGGAGTCATTACTATGCTGATGGGCGGAGCTTAGAACAATGTTACGTCATTTAAATAGGCGGGGTCTAAATGGGATCACCTGAGCGCTTTTAACAGTGTACGATTTACGATGTATTATACGTTTTTCTTTAACGTTGATGCTGTCGTCTATCAAAGCAATGGCCAGTTCCAGGTTTGGGAATTAAATATTTGACAGTTCATTGTTATTATTGAAATGAAATATTTCTTGAATTTAAGTGAAAATTATTTGCCAATCTTTATACTATCAATACATTTTAGACAAATTTCATTTTTTAAAATCACTAAAGACATTCAAAGTATTAATAACAATAATATTATATAAATAATTACTGACAGTTATGACTGATGTTGATTCTTGTCCTAATCAGTTCTGTATAATGTTTTCTACTAGACTATGTCTAGTTAGTAATGATATAGCTCAATAATTACTGACAGTTATCACTGATGTTGGTTCTTGGCCTATTTTTTAACAACAAAAACAAAGCTGGTACTGTTTAACAATACATATAAGTAGTTTTAAGTTGTATTACCTTTTTTCAATGGAATCATTGTTTTGTCTTTCAAATCTATCCCATTCCTTCCAAAGTAAATAATTAGTCCATTAGTTGATTTCCAACGTTGTGGAATCTCCTCACCAAGAAGAATACTGGCGAGGGTAGATTTACCCACATTGCAGGCACCAGCTAAGTAGACACGGTTTTCAAATGCCATGAACGTGCCCTTTGAAATAAGCTCTTTCATTTCCTCAGCCGTGCCCATCATTGGAACCTGAAGGACTGAAAAACAAATCATTGACCTTGTATATTGTACTTTATAACTGTTAGAGATGATAGACAGAAATAAACTGGTTAGTGGTTTACATACATTGAATAGAAGTTTGGTGATTTTGTTGATCACATCTATCGCATTGAGCTTGAAATAAAGAATACCACATCTACAGCTAGATCTGCTTCATACCTTGACTACAACTCGAAATTGACCACGACAAACTGTTATCAACGAAAGTTTACGACCAAAGATATGATTTCAATCGGCACCACGACTTACTGAAATCTCCCTAGAGCTTACCGAAATCCCCCTGTGTGTTGAATAATCCCCCCAGAAGTGATATATATATGTTACAGGCAATTTCTTAAATTAGGTATTTTGTAAAATGCCTGAAATATTAGTCAATTTACAAAATACCTATTTCAGTCAGGCATTTTATAAAATGCCTAAAAATCTCTAGGCATTTTACAAAATGCCTGAATATTTTAGCCCTTTTTCTACAAATTGCCTAACCCATTTCAGTCATTTTAATAGAAATGAATTTAAATATAAAATAGCATTTATTTAAAAAGAGAACCTTAAAGTTTAACTTAAACATGTTAAATCATTTAATACTTTTATAGTATTGCCTTAAGAAATAAATTCTTTGCGAATTAATTGTCAGTGCATGTGTATAATTATACAAGGTTGAAATGTACCCACCAGAAGTACGTAATAAAGTGGTCACTTCATACTTTGTCACTGAACATGGCAGAAGCACCACAAACGTCTGAGCAGAAGTTTACTAACAAATTGTTGGAAGTTCTTGAATCAAGCAAAAAAAGTGTTATATGGACCAGAGTAAAATATGAAGAAATACTTGAAAAGATTAAGTCCGGTAAGAAAGAAAACTGCCAAGACTACTACTACATGCAAAGGTAGGTGTTTTCCTTTAATAATTATAATGATCATGACCACACTTTCGATTAACATATTTTTATGCCCCGCGCAGGCAACGGGGCATTAAGTGTAACCCATGTCCATCTGTCTGTCTTTCCGTCTGTTCGTCTTTCCCACCGTCTGTCCATCCCGCTTTTGGTTTCCCGAGGATAACCTAAATTTGCATTGACCAAATGTTTTCAAATTTTAAGACACTGTTTATAGCCATAATATACAGGTTAAGTTCCATTTTCAGCCAGATCCCATATACGGCTTGGGAGTTAGGCCCACTTAGCTGATAGCGGGGGCATTCGTGTCTCCAGACACATTCTTCTTATATTTAAGATACTATATGGAATACTATCATTTATAAAAATGAAAGGATATGGGGTAATCGTACATGAGACACAACATTTCGGGTAAATTTTATTCGCATTCGTCTGTCCGTCACACATTTGTTTCACTAGAACTACTCCTCCTACATTTTCGTTTCGTTTTGCATGTTGTTACTTATGACTTGTAGATGCGCAATAAGATTTTAGAATTTGTATTTTGGTCCTTCGACGCCAACAAGAGGCCCAAGAGGGGGAAATCACATTATGAACTCGTCACTGCAACTCCTTCTACAATTTTGATTTTATCGATCTAATTTTTGTGTAGAATAGTTGCATATGTCTTGGCCAAGGGTTTACCAAATGTGGGTGCAGTGCAAGTGGGAAACTTAGATGTAACACTAAAAGATGTGCATGTAAAAAGGCTGCAGTGTTGTGTAACAGTCGATGCCACCCAAACATTGCTTGTAACAATAAATAAGTTGTTATGATAACAGTTTTGTAAATTGGTTAATTAATATTGAATCATTAAGTCTAAATACCTTAGTTTTATACAATTAAGCATGTTTTTAATACAATCGTATATATATTGCATTAAAATTATGTTGATAAATCAATTCAGGCATTTTGTAAAATGCCTGCCATTTTTTCCAGGCATTTTACATAATGCCTTGAAGTTTTAGTCATTTTATAAAATGCCTAAAAAGTTTAGGAATTTTACAAAATGCCTGCATTATGAAATTGCCTGTAACATATGCAACTTATTTAGGTTCCTATGTAGTTTTTAAATAAAAAAAATACGTTTTGAAAGTTGTAGAGCCGATTTAGTGTTGTCAATATAAGAAATGTGCATATTCCAAGCTGGCGAAAATTTTCAATGGGAGATAACTCTATTTACCTGTGAAGTTAGCACTGTTTAGGTGTGAAACCTATAATTAATTTCTTTAACATTTTCTACTAAATTTGTGTTTTTTCGAGCCTGCTTGGCTATTTTATCTTAAGTTTAACCTTTCTAAGACCATATATTTTCTGAAACGTACATGATTCCTCTACGTTCTGTGAAAATATCAGGGGATGTTTAAAGTCTTGCAGTGAAATGCCAGGCTATGGAAAACACCTACTCTAAAAATAGCTCGGTCATCCTCGGGAAATTCAATATTTATAGGTCATGCATCAAATCCTCCATAGAGGTATTAAAATACAACTAAATGCATCACATTTGGGTTCAAAATAATCCTAATATATTTAACTTCAATTATCAATTTTAATTATTCCATTCCATTCAGTATTTGTCACAATACAACAAAGCGAAAGGAAATATTTTCTTTAAAAGGGACTACTTTTGTTCTAATCTCTGATTGGTGAATTATTGGTTTGACACCTTTATGCGTACCTTTGTAGTATATAATTACAAAATTATATTAAATGATTTTTTTAATTCTCATATTGGATTAAATTATTCACAATGAATGTAAATAATTTAAAGCCACGCCACGACAAGGCTATGAGCATGTGGAGGTGGGCAGGGATTTTAATGGGAAATTTAGTCATCATTACTTGTATTTATGAATTATATTAATTTAATAATTTATCTTTTCTTTATAATTAATTTGTTTTAAGATACAAATATCATGTAATTAAATATTAAGACAACATTTATATGAGCATGGTTTTCATAATGTCATTATTATTTATGAATTGTATGTATTTAATAATTTGATATTTTATGAATATGTTTATAATTTAAAATTTATACAACATAGACCAAGGATTTATTTAAGAGAAATTTAAAACTACTTAGATATCCTGCACAAGGCACTGGCATACCGATCATATTCCGCGAGGATATTTAAGTAGTTTTAAATTTCCCTTAAAGAATAAATAACTTTTTCTCGCGGACTATGATGGGTATGCCCGTGCCTTGTACAGGATATCTAAGTACATTTTGTAGTTTGAAATTTCCCTTAAAGAAATCCTTGGTCTATGTTGTATCAATTTTTAATCATAAACATATTAATATAATTTTGTTATTATATATTACAAGTACGCATAAACAGGCCAACTTCACAAGTAAATAGAGTTATCTCCCAATAAAAATTTCCGCCATCTTGGAATATGCACATTTCTTATATTGACAACACTAAATCGGCTCTACAACTTTCAAAGCGTATTATTTGTTATTTAAAAACTACATGGGAACCTAAATAAGTTGTATTTATATCACTTCTAGGGGGATTATTCCACACACGGGGGGGGGGGGGGGGGGGGGGATTTTGGTAAGTTCTAGGGAGATGTCGGTAAATTAGGGGGATTTCGGCAAGTCGTGGTACCCGATTTCAATTTTCCCATTGAGAGCTTTCTATTTATATTCAGCAATATTGCAGCAGCACCTGCATATGGAGTATATATCTTTCAGTTGATAGGATATTCCTCAGCTTGTGGTTCCTGTCAGGATTTCCTTGATATAAATTGCTGCTGACAAAGAAGATACTGAGCCAATGGTTCCTAGGGGTTGTTGAAATCATCACTTTGTAGGTTTTTCCCTTGCCACCATGACCTAGTTAATCGTTAAGGAATATTTGAGTCACAAATGACCACATATATGTTATGTTCATCGTAATCATAATCCAGTCCTTTCCTCATTTATGACTTATCACCAGGTTTGTAGCAAGAGTAACATGACAGGTGCCACAAGTCGACTAGAAACTGCTACTCTGTAGTACCTGAGTCCATCCACGATTTTAAGTGGGGTTAGTGTATCTCTATCTTTAGTTTTCTGTGAAATGTTTTGAATATCATTGTTTGTTCTTTTTGGGGGCCATTGCTTTGTGTATCCTTCCATCTACGGCTTGTGATTGCACATTTGGTATCTTCAAACTTTTCTTATTCATTCATGTACAGCTTGGATTAAATAAAGTTTGTTCTTTCTGAGAAATAAAAAAAACCCAGGAGTCTCCCCTGAACCTGTATCGCTCACCTGATTATGTATATACAAGTTAGAGTTCAATCAGATCTAGCTCAAAAGCATTTGATTTATTTTCACATTACTGTAGTTCCTGTGTTCAAATCTATGTTATTGTTGTGGCAAAAGTCCGACAAAACTTGTCTTTGAACGATAAAATAATCTTAATCGTTGGACCAATTGACCCGTAAACATATGCCAGGAAGTATTTTATTTTTGGCAAATTTTCAAACAATTGTCAAATCAAAATATTTGATCATTGCTCTCTTCGCAAGTTCAGCTTGACTTCGCGGAAAATTCCATTTCTATTTTTAAAATATTGATATGGGGACTTCAGTTATTGTCGAAAGGGCATTCTTCTTCTTTTTCTTCTATTTCCGTTTTCCCTCCAGTCTAGGAGCACTCTTAATTGTCGAAAGGGCATTCTTCTTCTTCTATTTCCGTTTTCCCTCCAGTATAGGAGCATTTTAAATCATTATCTTTACTACGCTTTAGATAACGAATCGCGAATGGCTACATTTCAAGCAATAATTTGTCACCGATCTTTTGTTGAAATCAAAATGTTGGGGCTCCGATATGTAGCAGAGGGGCTACTCCTGAAAAGAGTCTGAAAAGAAAAACCACGGAAAGTGACGACAAGCGGGAGAAAACGAAGAAGTATGAGGAAAATAGAAAGCGACGTAAATTTAACGTGAAGTGGTTGACCAATCGCGAATGGCTCGATTGCGATGAGAGCAACGACATCATGACATGCAAAACTGTGCTTACATATATTCATGAATATACAAGAGAATAAAATTTTGCACTTAAATTGTATTAATTTGTTTTCGTCCAGTAAAAAGTGATTTGGTCCAGTAAAAGTTCTACTTTTACTGGACCAAAATGTCCAGTGAAGTCCATGATACCTTTGGAATGACTGTTATAGGTCCTATGTTCAAAAATATTTTATTGTTGTGTCCATTATGGATCTGTGATCGATATAAAAAAACATATTTGCCCTTAAAAACTATCCAAAGAAGGTTCCAGCAAGGTGTGATTTCAAATGGTTCAGTGGTTCACAGAATAATAATTTGAAAATGTTTTCAAATTATTTCTCTTAGAGTTATTCCCCTTTGATCATCTTTAGAAAAAAGTTGCATGTTTCAATTTATTGTTACTCCTTCTATATTTGATTGTTGCCTTGTATTAGGCGAGAATAAATATAGGCTAGTCATATTATCTGATCATTGTCATGATTAATAACCCATTAAGATGAGCACTTCGCAAAAAAACTGCATCGAAATCAGATAAAGAATAAAAACTTTCAAATGTTAGAAATTTGCATTTTACGGTCTTTTTCGGTCAAGTTTTTCTCAGAAACCGTAAAAGAAAGAGGAAATCTGCTGACATATCATCAAATGCTCTCAACACAATACATTCAACAACAAAAAACGCATCAAAATTGGATGAAAAATAAATATTCATAATCTTTTGAATATACCAAAATTCTGAATTTTGAATCCTTGTAGACCCTTTTTCGAAATAAAATAACAAAACATGTTGATGGTCCATCAATAACTTATTAAGATGAACATTTTGCAGAAAACTACATTAAAATTGGATGAAAATTAAACCAGAGGTTCCCAGGAGCCTGTAATCGCTCACCTGGATCAAAGCTGCTTTCAATAACAACGCAACTGCACTGTGGCGGCCATCTTGGTGGGAGAGTGCGACTGCAGGACACAATTTTGGAAGAGGACCATCCAATGACTATTCCATCAAAGTTTGGTTCTAATTGAGCAACTGGTTCCAGACAAGATGATTTTTATGTGAATTTCCCATAGGGTCCTATGTTAAACTAAGTTCAGCTATGCATCCATCTTGGTCAGAGGGCGGGACCACCAGACGCAATTTTGGAAGAGGACGGTCCAATGACTATTTCTTCAAAATTTAGTTCTTATTGAGCAAATGGTTTCAGACAAGAAGATTTGTATGCGAATTTTCCATAGGGTCCTATGTTAAATTAAGTTTGGCTGTGGCGGCCATTTTGGTCGGAGGTCTGAAATACCGGACACAATGTTGGAAGGGGACTACCCAAGGATCATTTCAGCAAAGTTTGGTTGTGATTGGCTTAGTAGTTTCAGAGGAGAAGATTTTTATGTGAATTTCCCATAGGGTCCTATGTTAAGCTAAGTTCGGCTGTGGGGGCCTTCGTCGTCGAAGGGCCGAACCGCCGGACATATTTTTGGAAGAGAACCATCCAATGACTATTTCATCAACATTTAGTTCTTATTGAGCAAATGGTTTCAGACAAGAAGATTTTTATGGGAATTTCCTATAGGGTCCTATGTTAAATTAAGTTCGGAAGTGTCGGTCATCTTGGATGGAGGTCTGAAATGCCGGACACAAATTTGGAAAGGGACCACGCAAGGATCATTTCAGCAAAGTTTGCTTGAGATTGGCTTAGTAGTTTCAGAGGAGAAGATTTAAAAAAAAATTCATCACCCCTTTTTCTATTTTTAGCTTGGCGGTCATCTTGGTTGGAAGTCAGGATCATCGGACACAATTGTGGAAGGGGGCCATCCAAGGTCCATTCCACCAAAGTTTGGTTGCATTTGGCCCAGTGGTTTCTGAGGAGAACATTGTTATGTGAATTTCCCATAGGGTCTTATGTTAAGCTAAGTTCGGCTGTGGGGGCCATCTTGGTCGAAGGGCCGAACCGCCGTACATATTTTTGGAAGAGAACCATCCAATGACTATTTCATCAACATTTAGTTCTTATTGAGCAAATGGTTTCAGACGAGAAGATTTTTATGGGAATTTCCTATAGGGTCCTATGTTAAATTAAGTTCGGAAGTGTCGGCCATCTTGGTTGGAGGTCTGAAATGCCGGACACAATTTTGGAAGGGGACCACCCAAGGATCATTTCAGCAAAGTTTGGTTGAGATTGGCTTAGTAGTTTCAGAAGAGAAGATTTAAAAAAAATTCATCACCCCCTTTTTCTATTTTTAGCTTGGCGGCCATATCGGTTGGAAGTCGGGATCATCGGACACAATTTTGGAAGGGGGCCATCCAAGGTCCATTCCACCAAAGTTTGGTTGCAATTGGCCCAGTGGTTTCTGAGGAGAACATTGTTATGTGAATTTCCCATAGGGTCCTATGTTAAGCTAAGTTCGGCTGTGGGGGCCATCTTGGTCGAAGGGCCGAACCGCCGTACACATTTTTGGAAGATAACCATCCAATGACTATTTCATCAACATTTAGTTCTTATTGAGCAAATGGTTTCAGACAAGAAGATTTTTATGGGAATTTCCCTTAGGATCCTATGTTAAATTAAGTTCGGCAGTGGCAGCCATCTTGGTTGGAAGTCTGAAATGCCGAACACAATGTTGGAAGGGGACCACCCAAGGATCATTTCAGCAAAGTTTGGTTGAGATTGGCTTAGGAGAAGATTTAAAAGAAAAATCATCCCCCTTTTTCTATTTTTAGCTTGACGGCCATCTTGGTTAGAAGTCGGGATCATCGGACACAATTTTGCAAGGGAGCCATCCAAGGTCCATTCCACTAAAGTTTGGTTGCAATTGGCCCATTGGTTTCTGAGGAGAATATTTTTATGTGAATTTCCCATAGGGTCCTATGTTAAGCTAAGTTCGGCTGTGGGGACCATCTTGGTCGAAGGGCCGAACCGCCGGACATATTTTTTGAAGAGAACATCCAATGACTATTTCATCAACATTTAGTTCTTATTTAGCAAATGGTTTCAGACAAGAAAATTTTTATGGGAATTTCCCATAGGATCCTATGTTAAATTAAGTTCGGCAGTGGCAGCCATCTTGGTTGGAAGTCTGAAATGTCGGTCACAATGTTGGAAGGGGACCACCCAAGGATCATTTCAGCAAAGTTTGGTTGAGATTGGCTTAGGAGAAGATTTAAAAGAAAAATCATCCCCCTTTTTCTATTTTTAGCTTGACGGCCATCTTGGTTGGAAATCGGGATCACCGGACACAATTTTGAAAGGGAACCATCCAAGGTCCTTTCCACTAAAGTTTGGTTGCAATTGGCCCAGTGGTTTCTGAGGAGAAGATTTTTATGTGAATTTCCAATAGGGTCCTATGTTAAGCTAAGTTCGGCTGTGAGGGCCATCTTGGTCGAAGGGCCGAACCGCCGGACATATTTTTGGAAGAGAACCATCCAATGACTATTTCATCAACATTTAGTTCTTATTGAGCAAATGGTTTCAGAACAAAAGATTTTTATGGGAATTTCCTATAGGGTCCTATGTTAAATTAAGTTCGGAAATGTCGGCCATCTTGGTTGGAGGTCTGAAATGCCGGACACAAATTTGGAAAGGGACCACGCAAGGATCATTTCAGCAAAGTTTGTTTGAGATTGACTTAGTAGTTTCAGAGGAGAAGATTTAAAAAAAAATTCATCACCCCCTTTTCTATTTTTAGCTTGGCGGCCATCTTGGTTGGAAGTCGGGATCATCGGACACAATTTTGGAAGGGGGCCATCCAAGGTCTATTCCACCAAAGTGTGGTTGCAATTGGCCCAGTGGTTTCTGAGGAGAACATTGTTATGTGAATTTCCCATAGGGTCTTATGTTAAGCTAAGTTCGGCTGTGGGGGCATCTTGGTCGAAGGGCCGAACCGCCGTACATATTTTTGGAAGAGAACCATCCAATGACTATTTCATCAACATTTAGTTCTTATTGAGCAAATGGTTTCAGACGAGAAGATTTTTATGGGAATTTCCTATAGGGTCCTATGTTAAATTAAGTTCGGAAGTGTCGGCCATCTTGGTTGGAGGTCTGAAATGCCGGACACAATTTTGGAAGGGGACCACCCAAGGATCATTTCAGCAAAGTTTGTTTGAGATTGGCTTAGTAGTTTCAGAGGAGAAGATTTAAAAAAAAATAATCACCCTTTTTTTCTATTTTTAGCTTGGCGGCCATCTCGGTTGGAAGTCAGGATCATCGGACACAATTTTGGAAGGGGGCCATCCAAGGTCCATTCCACCAAAGTTTGGTTGCAATTGGCCCAGTGGTTTCTGAGGAGAACATTGTTATGTGAATTTCCCATAGGGTCCTATGTTAAGCTAAGTTCGGCTGTGGGGGCCATCTTTGTCGAAGGGCCGAACCGCCGGACAAATTTTTGGAAGAGAACCATCCAATGACTATTTCATCAACATTTAGTTCTTATTGAGCAAATGGTTTCAGACGAGAAGATTTTTATGGGAATTTCCCATAGGATCCTATGTTAAATTAAGTTCGGCAGTGGCAGCCATCTTGGTTGGAAGTCTGAAATGCCGGACACAATGTTGGAAGGGGACCACCCAATGATCATTTCAGCAAAGTTTGGTTGAAATTGGCTTAGGAGAAGATTTAAAAGAAAAATCATCCCCCTTTTTTCTATTTTTAGCTTGACGGCCATCTTGGTTAGAAGTCAGGATCATCGGACACAATTTTGCAAGGGAGCCATCCAAGGTCCTTTCCACTAAAGTTTGGTTGCAATTGGCCAAGTGGTTTCTGAGGAGAAGATTTTTATGTGAATTTCTCATATGGTCCTATGTTAAGCTAAGTTCGGCTGTGGGGCCCATCTTGGTCGAAGGGCCGAACCGCCGGACATATTTTTGGAAGAGAACCATCCAATGACTATTTCATCAACATTTAGTTCTTATTGAGCAAATGGTTTCAGACAAGAAGATTTTTATGGGAATTTCCCATAGGATCCTATGTTAAATTAAGTTCGGCAGTGGCAGCCATCTTGGTTGGAAGTCTGAAATGCCGGACACAATGTTGGAAGGGGACCACCCAAGGATCATTTCAGCAAAGTTTGGTTGAGATTGGCTTAGGAGAAGATTTAAAAAAAATTCATCACCCCCTTTTTCTATTTTTAGCTTGGCGGCCATCTCAGTTGGAAGTCAGGATCATCGGACACAATTTTGGAAGGGGGCCATCCAAGGTCCATTCCACCAAAGTTTGGTTGCATTTGGCCAAGTGGTTTCTGAGGAGAAAATTGTTATGTGAATTTCCCATATGGTCCTATGTTAAGCTAAGTTCGCTGTGGGGACCATCTTGGTCGAAGGGCCGAACCGCCGGACATATTTTTGGAAGAGAACCATCCAATGACTATTTCATCAACATTTAGTTCTTATGGAGCAAATGGTTTCAGACAAGAAGATTTTTATGGGAATTTCCCATAGGATCCTATGTTAAATTAAGTTCGGCAGTGGCAGCCATCTTGGTTGCAAGTCTGAAATGCCGGACACAATGTTGGAAGGGGACCACCCAATGATCATTTCAGCAAAGTTTTGTTGAAATTGGCTTAGGAGAAGATTTAAAAGAAAAATCATCCCCCTTTTTCTATTTTTAGCTTGACGGCCATCTTGGTTAGAAGTCGGGATCATCGGACACAATTTTGCAAGGAAACCATCCAAGGTCCTTTCCACTAAAGTTTGGTTACAATTGGCCCAGTGGTTTCTGAGGAGAAGATTTTTATGTGAATTTCTCATAGGGTCCTATGTTAAGCTAAGTTCGGCTGTGGGGGCCATCTTGGTCGAAGGGCCGAACCGCTGGACATATTTTTGGAAGAGAACCATCCAATGACTATGTCATCAACATTTAGTTCTTATTGAGCAAATGATTTCAGACAAGAAGATTTTTATGGGAATTTCCTATAGGGTCCTATGTTAAATTAAGTTCGGAAATGTCGGCCATCTTGGTTGGAAGTCTGAAATGCCGGACACAATGTTGGAAGGGGACCACCCAAGGATCATTTCAGCAAAGTTTGGTTGAGATTGGCTTAGGAGAAGATTTAAAAAAAATTCATCACCCCTTTTCTATTTTTAGCTTGGCGGCCATCTTGGTTGGAAGTCGGGATCATCGGACACAATTTTGCATGGGAGCCATCCAAGGTCCATTCCACTAAAGTTTGGTTGCAATTGGCCCAGTGGTTTCTGAGGAGAAGATTTTTATGTGAATTTCTCATAGGGTCCTATGTTAAGCTAAGTTCGGCTGTGGGGGCCATCTTGGTCGAAGGGCCGAACCGCCGGACATATTTTTGGAAGAGAACCATCCAATGACTATTTCATCAACATTTAGTTCTTATTGAGCAAATGGTTTCAGACAAGAAGATTTTTATGGGAATTTCCCATAGAATCCTATGTTAAATTAAGTTCGGCAGTGGCAGCCATCTTGGTTGCAAGTCTGAAATGCCGGACACAATGTTGGAAGGGGACCACCCAATGATCATTTCAGCAAAGTTTGGTTGAAATTGGCTTAGGAGAAGATTTAAAAGAAAAATCATCCCCCTTTTTTCTATTTTTAGCTTGACGGGCATCTTGGTTAGAAGTCGGGATCATCGGACACAATTTTGCAAGGGAGCCATTCAAGGTCCATTCCACTAAAGTTTGGTTGCAATTGGCCCAGTGGTTTCTGAGGAGAAGATTTTTATGTGAATTTCTCATAGGGTCCTATGTTAAGCTAAGTTCGGCTGTGGGGGCCATCTTGGTCGAAGGGCCGAACCGCCGGACATATTTTTGGAAGAGAACCATCCAATGACTATTTCATCAACATTTAGTTCTTATTGAGCAAATGGTTTCAGACAAGAAGATTTTTATGGGAATTTCCTATAGGATCCTATGTTAAATTAAGTTCGGCAGTGGCAGCCATCTTGGTTGGAAGTCTGAAATGCCGGACACAATGTTGGAAGGGGACCACCCAAGGATCATTTCAGCAAAGTTTGGTTGAGATTGGCTTAGGAGAAGATTTAAAAAAAATTCATCACCCCCTTTTTCTATTTTTAGCTTGGCGGCCATCTCGGTTGGAAGTCAGGATCATCGGACACAATTTTGGAAGGGGGCCATCCAAGGTCCATTCCACCAAAGTTTGGTTGCAATTGGCCCAGTGGTTTCTGAGGAGAACATTGTTATGTGAATTTCCCATAGGGTCCTATGTTAAGCTAAGTTCGGCTGTGGGGGCCATCTTGGTCGAAGGGCCGAACCGCCGGACATATTTTTGGAAGAGAACCATCCAATGACTATTTCATCAACATTTAGTTCTTATTGAGCAAATGGTTTCAGACAAGAAGATTTTTATGGGAATTTCCCATAGGATCCTATGTTAAATTAAGTTCGGCAGTGGCAGCCATCTTGGTTGGAAGTCTGAAATGCCGGACACAATGTTGGAAGGGGACCACCCAATGATCATTTCAGCAAAGTTTGGTTGAAATTGGCTTAGGAGAAGATTTAAAAGAAAAATCATCCCCCTTTTTTCTATTTTTAGCTTGACGGCCATCTTGGTTAGAAGTCGGGATCATCGGACACAATTTTACAAGGGAGCCATCCAAGGTCCATTCCACTAAAGTTTGGTTGCAATTGGCCCAGTGGTTTCTGAGGAGAAGATTTTTATGTGAATTTCTCATAGGGTCCTATGTTAAGCTAAGTTCGGCTGTGGGGGCCATCTTGGTCGAAGGGCCGAACCGCCGGACATATGTTTGGAAGAGAACCATCCAATGACTATTTCATCAACATTTAGTTCTTATTGAGCAAATGATTTCAGACAAGAAGATTTTTATGGGAATTTCCTATAGGGTCCTATGTTAAATTAAGTTTGGAAATGTCGGCCATCTTGGTTGGAAGTCTGAAATGCCGGACACAATGTTGGAAGGGGACCACCCAAGGATCATTTCAGCAAAGTTTGGTTGAGATTGGCTTAGGAGAAGATTTAAAAAAAATTCATCACCCCTTTTCTATTTTTAGCTTGGCGGCCATCTTGGTTGGAAGTCGGGATCATCGGACCCAATTTTGCAAGGGAGCCATCCAAGGTCCATTCCACTAAAGTTTGGTTGCAATTGGCCCAGTGGTTTCTGAGGAGAAGATTTTTATGTGAATTTCTCATAGGGTCCTATGTTAAGCTAAGTTCGGCTGTGGGGGCCATCTTGGTCGAAGGGCCGAACCGCCGGACATATTTTTGGAAGAGAACCATCCAATGACTATTTCATCAACATTTAGTTCTTATTGAGCAAATGGTTTCAGACAAGAAGATTTTTATGGGAATTTCCTATAGAATCCTATGTTAAATTAAGTTCGGCAGTGGCAGCCATCTTGGTTGCAAGTCTGAAATGCCGGACACAATGTTGGAAGGGGACCACCCAATGATCATTTCAGCAAAGTTTGGTTGAGATTGGCTTAGGAGAAGATTTAAAAAAAATTCATCACCCCCTTTTTCTATTTTTAGCTTGGCGGCCATCTCGGTTGGAAGTCGGGATCATCGGACACAATTTTGCAAGGGAGCCATCCAAGGTCCATTCCACTAAAGTTTGGTTGCAATTGGCCCAGTGGTTTCTGAGGAGAAGATTTTTATGTGAATTTCTCATAGGGTCCTATGTTAAGCTAAGTTCGGCTGTGGGGGCCATCTTGGTCGAAGGGCCGAACCGCCGGACATATTTTTGGAAGAGAACCATCCAATGACTATTTCATCAACATTTAGTTCTTATTGAGCAAATGGTTTCAGACAAGAAGATTTTTATGGGAATTTCCCATAGGATCCTATGTTAAATTAAGTTCGGCAGTGGCAACCATCTTGGTTGGAAGTCTGAAATGCCGGACACAATGTTGGAAGGGGACCACCCAAGGATCATTTCAGCAAAGTTTGGTTGAAATTGGCTTAGGAGAAGATTAAAAGAAAAATCATCCCCCTTTTTTCTATTTTTAGCTTGACGGCCATCTTGGTTCGAAGTCAGGATCATCGGACACAATTTTGTAAGGGGGCCATCCAAGGTCCATTCCACCAAAGTTTGGTTGCATTTGGCCAAGTGGTTTCTGAGGAGAAAATTGTTATGTGAATTTCCCATATGGTCCTATGTTAAGCTAAGTTCGGCTGTGGGGACCATCTTGGTCGAAGGGCCGAACCGCCGGACATATTTTTGGAAGAGAACCATCCAATGACTATGTCATCAACATTTAGTTCTTATTGAGCAAATGATTTCAGACAAGAAGATTTTTATGGGAATTTCCTATAGGGTCCTATGTTAAATTAAGTTCGGAAATGTCGGCCATCTTGGTTGGAAGTCTGAAATGCCGGACACAATGTTGGAAGGGGACCACCCAAGGATCATTTCAGCAAATATTGGTTGAGATTGGCTTAGGAGAAGATTTAAAAAAAATTCATCACCCCTTTTCTATTTTTAGCTTGACGGCCATCTTGGTTAGAAGTCGGGATCATCGGACACAAATTTGCAAGGGAGCCATCCAAGGTCCATTCCACTAAAGTTTGGTTGCAATTGGCCCAGTGGTTTCTGAGGAGAAGATTTTTATGTGAATTTCTCATAGGGTCCTATGTTAAGCTAAGTTCGGCTGTGGGGGCCATCTTGGTCGAAGGGCCGAACCGCCGGACATATTTTTGGAAGAGAACCATCCAATGACTATTTCATCAACATTTAGTTCTTATTGAGCAAATGGTTTCAGACAAGAAGATTTTTATGGGAATTTCCTATAGGATCCTATGTTAAATTAAGTTCGGCAGTGGAAGCCATCTTGGTTGGAAGTCTGAAATGCCGGACACAATGTTGGAAGGGGACCACCCAAGGATCATTTCAGCAAAGTTTGGTTGAGATTGGCTTAGGAGAAGATTTAAAAAAAATTCATCACCCCCTTTTTCTATTTTTAGCTTGGCGGCCATCTCGGTTGGAAGTCGGGATCATCGGACACAATTTTGGAAGGGAGCCATCCAAGGTCCATTCCACCAAAGTTTGGTTACATTTGGCCAAGTTGTTTCTGAGGAGAAAATTGTTATGTGAATTTCCCATATGGTCCTATGTTAAGCTAAGTTCGGCTGTGGGGACCATCTTGGTCGAAGGGCCGAACCGCCGGACATATTTTTGGAAGAGAACCATCCAATGACTATTTCATCAACATTTAGTTCTTATGGAGCAAATGGTTTCAGACAAGAAGATTTTTATGGGAATTTCCCATAGGATCCTATGTTAAATTAAGTTCGGCAGTGGCAGCCATCTTGGTTGGAAGTCTGAAATGCCGGACACAATGTTGGAAGGGGACCACCCAATGATCATTTCAGCAACGTTTGGTTGAAATTGGCTTAGGAGAAGATTTAAAAGAAAAATCATCCCCCTTTTTCTATTTTTAGCTTGACGGCCATCTTGGTTAGAAGTCGGGATCATCGGACACAATTTTGCAAGGGAGCCATCCAAGGTCCATTCCACTAAAGTTTGGTTGCAATTGGCCCAGTGGTTTCTGAGGAGAAGATTTTTATGTGAATTTCTCATAGGGTCCTATGATAAGCTAAGTTCGGCTGTGGGGGCCATCTTGGTCGAAGGGCCGAACCGCTGGACATATTTTTGGAAGAGAACCATCCAATGACTATGTCATCAACATTTAGTTCTTATTGAGCAAATGATTTCAGACAAGAAGATTTTTATGGGAATTTCCTATAGGGTCCTATGTTAAATTAAGTTCGGAAATGTCGGCCATCTTGGTTGGAAGTCTGAAATGCCGGACACAATGTTGGAAGGGGACCACCCAAGGATCATTTCAGCAAAGTTTGGTTGAGATTGGCTTAGGAGAAGATTTAAAAAAAATTCATCACCCCTTTTCTATTTTTAGCTTGGCGGCCATCTTGGTTGGAAGTCGGGATCATCGGACACAATTTTGCAAGGGAGCCATCCAAGGTCCATTCCACTAAAGTTTGGTTGCAATTGGCCCAGTGGTTTCTGAGGAGAAGATTTTTATATGAATTTCTCATAGTGTCCTATGTTAAGCTAAGTTCGGCTGTGGGGGCCATCTTGGTCGAAGGGCCGAACCGCCGGACATATTTTTGGAAGAGAACCATCCAATGACTATTTCATCAACATTTAGTTCTTATTGAGCAAATGGTTTCAGACAAGAAGATTTTTATGGGAATTTCCCATAGAATCCTATGTTAAATTAAGTTCGGCAGTGGCAGCCATCTTGGTTGGAAGTCTGAAATGCCGGACACAATGTTGGAAGGGGACCACCCAATGATCATTTCAGCAAAGTTTGGTTGAAATTGGCTTAGGAGAAGATTTAAATGAAAAATCATCCCCCTTTTTTCTATTTTTAGCTTGACGGCCATCTTGGTTAGAAGTCGGGATCATCGGATACAATTTTGCAAGGGAGCCATCCAAGGTCCATTCCACTAAAGTTTGGTTGCAATTGGCCCAGTGGTTTCTGAGGAGAAGATTTGTATGTGAATTTCTCATAGGGTCCTATGTTAAGCTAAGTTCGGCTGTGGGGGCCATCTTGGTCGAGGGGCCGAACCGCCGGACATATTTTTGGAAGAGAACCATCCAATGACTATTTCATCAACATTTAGTTCTTATTGAGCAAATGGTTTCAGACAAGAAGATTGTTATGGGAATTTCCTATAGGATCCTATGTTAAATTAAGTTCGGCAGTGGCAGCCATCTTGGTTGGAAGTCTGAAATGCCGGACACAATGTTGGAAGGGGACCACCCAAGGATCATTTCAGCAAAGTTTGGTTGAGATTGGCTTAGGAGAAGATTTAAAAAAAATTCATCACCCCCTTTTTCTATTTTTAGCTTGGCGGCCATCTCGGTTGGAAGTCGGGATCATCGGACACAATTTTGGAAGGGAGCCATCCAAGGTCCATTCCACCAAACTTTGGTTACATTTGGCCAAGTGGTTTCTGAGGAGAAAATTGTTATGTGAATTTCCCATATGGTCCTATGTTAAGCTAAGTTCGGCTGTGGGGACCATCTTGGTCGAAGGGCCGAACCGCCGGACATATTTTTGGAAGAGAACCATCCAATGGCTATTTCATCAACATTTAGTTCTTATGGAGCAAATGGTTTCAGACAAGAAGATTTTTATGGGAATTTCCCATAGGATCCTATGTTAAATTAAGTTCGGCAGTGGCAGCCATCTTGGTTGGAAGTCTGAAATGCCGGACACAATGTTGGAAGGGGACCACCCAATGATCATTTCAGCAAAGTTTGGTTGAAATTGGCTTAGGAGAAGATTTAAAAGAAAAATCATCCCCCTTTTTCTATTTTCAGCTTGACGGCCATCTTGGTTAGAAGTCGGGATCATCGGACACAATTTTGCAAGGGAGCCATCCAAGGTCCATTCCACTAAAGTTTGGTTGCAATTGGCCCAGTGGTTTCTGAGGAGAAGATTTTTATGTGAATTTCTCATAGGGTCCTATGTTAAGCTAAGTTCGGCTGTGGGGGCCATCTTGGTCGAAGGGCCGAACCGCCGGACATATTTTTGGAAGAGAACCATCCAATGACTATTTCATCAACATTTAGTTCTTATTGAGCAAATGGTTTCAGACAAGAAGATTTTTATGGGAATTTCCCATAGGATCCTATGTTAAATTAAGTTCGGCAGTGGCAGCCATCTTGGTTGGAAGTCTGAAATGCCGGACACAATGTTGGAAGGGGACCACCCAAGGATCATTTCAGCAAAGTTTGGTTGAGATTGGCTTAGGAGAAGATTTAAAACAAATTCATCACCCCCTTTTTCTATTTTTAGCTTGGCGGCCATCTCGGTTGGAAGTCAGGATCATCGGACACAATTTTGGAAGGGAACCATCCAAGGTCCATTCCACCAAAGTTTGGTTGCAATTGGCCCAGTGGTTTCTGAGGAGAACATTGTTATGTGAATTTCCCATAGGGTCCTATGTTAAGCTAAGTTCGGCTGTGGGGGCCATCTTGGTCGAAGGGCCGAACCGCCGGACATATTTTTGGAAGAGAACCATCCAATGACTATTTCATCAACATTTAGTTCTTATTGAGCAAATGGTTTCAGACAAGAAGATTTTTATGGGAATTTCCCATAGGATCCTATGTTAAATTAAGTTCGGCAGTGGCAGCCATCTTGGTTGCAAGTCTGAAATGCCGGACACAATGTTGGAAGGGGACCACCCAATGATCATTTCAGCAAAGTTTGGTTGAAATTGGCTTAGGAGAAGTTTTAAAAGAAAAATCATCCCCCTTTTTTCTATTTTTAGCTTGACGGCCATCTTGGTTAGAAGTCGGGATCATCGGACACAATTTTACAAGGGAGCCATCCAAGGTCCATTCCACTAAAGTTTGGTTGCAATTGGCCCAGTGGTTTCTGAGGAGAAGATTTTTATGTGAATTTCTCATAGGGTCCTATGTTAAGCTAAGTTCGGCTGTGGGGGCCATCTTGGTCGAAGGGCCGAACCGCCGGACATATGTTTGGAAGAGAACCATCCAATGACTATTTCATCAACATTTAGTTCTTATTGAGCAATTGATTTCAGACAAGAAGATTTTTATGGGAATTTCCTATAGGGTCCTATGTTAAATTAAGTTCGGAAATGTCGGTCATCTTGGTTGGAAGTCTGAAATGCCGGACACAATGTTGGAAGGGGACCACCCAAGGATCATTTCAGCAAAGTTTGGTTGAGATTGGCTTAGGAGAAGATTTAAAAAAAATTCATCACCCCTTTTCTATTTTTAGCTTGGCGGCCATCTTGGTTGGAAGTCGGGATCATCGGACACAATTTTGCAAGGGAGCCATCCAAGGTCCATTCCACTAAAATTTGGTTGCAATTGGCCCAGTGGTTTCTGAGGAGAAGATTTTTATGTGAATTTCTCATAGGGTCCTATGTTAAGCTAAGTTCGGCTGTGGGGGCCATCTTGGTCGAAGGGCCGAACCGCCGGACATATTTTTGGAAGAGAACCATCCAATGACTATTTCATCAACATTTAGTTCTTATTGAGCAAATGGTTTCAGACAAGAAGATTTTTATGGGAATTTCCCATAGGATCCTATGTTAAATTAAGTTCGGCAGTGGCAGCCATCTTGGTTGGAAGTCTGAAATGCCGGACACATTGTTGGAAGGGGACCACCCAAGGATCATTTCAGCAAAGTTTGGTTGAGATTGGCTTAGGAGAAGATTTAAAACAAATTCATCACCCCCTTTTTCTATTTTTAGCTTGGCGGCCATCTCGGTTGGAAGTCAGGATCATCGGACACAATTTTGGAAGGGAACCATCCAAGGTCCATTCCACCAAAGTTTGGTTGCAATTGGCCCAGTGGTTTCTGAGGAGAACATTGTTATGTGAATTTCCCATAGGGTCCTATGTTAAGCTAAGTTCGGCTGTGGGGGCCATCTTGGTCGAAGGGCCGAACCGCCGGACATATTTTTGGAAGAGAACCATCCAATGACTATTTCATCAACATTTAGTTCTTATTGAGCAAATGGTTTCAGACAAGAAGATTTTTATGGGAATTTCCCATAGGATCCTATGTTAAATTAAGTTCGGCAGTGGCAGCCATCTTGGTTGCAAGTCTGAAATGCCGGACACAATGTTGGAAGGGGACCACCCAATGATCATTTCAGCAAAGTTTGGTTGAAATTGGCTTAGGAGAAGATTTAAAAGAAAAATCATCCCCCTTTTTTCTATTTTTAGCTTGACGGCCATCTTGGTTAGAAGTCGGGATCATCGGACACAATTTTACAAGGGAGCCATCCAAGGTCCATTCCACTAAAGTTTGGTTGCAATTGGCCCAGTGGTTTCTGAGGAGAAGATTTTTATGTGAATTTCTCATAGGGTCCTATGTTAAGCTAAGTTCGGCTGTGGGGGCCATCTTGGTCGAAGGGCCGAACCGCCGGACATATGTTTGGAAGAGAACCATCCAATGACTATTTCATCAACATTTAGTTCTTATTGAGCAATTGATTTCAGACAAGAAGATTTTTATGGGAATTTCCTATAGGGTCCTATGTTAAATTAAGTTCGGCAGTGGCAGCCATCTTGGTTGGAAGTCTGAAATGCCGGACACAATGTTGGAAGGGGACCACCCAAGGATCATTTCAGCAAAGTTTGGTTGAGATTGGCTTAGGAGAAGATTTAAAAAAAATTCATCACCCCCTTTTTCTATTTTTAGCTTGGCGGCCATCTCGGTTGGAAGTCGGGATCATCGGACACAATTTTGGAAGGGAGCCATCCAAGGTCCATTCCACCAAACTTTGGTTACATTTGGCCAAGTGGTTTCTGAGGAGAAAATTGTTATGTGAATTTCCCATATGGTCCTATGTTAAGCTAAGTTCGGCTGTGGGGACCATCTTGGTCGAAGGGCCGAACCGCCGGACATATTTTTGGAAGAGAACCATCCAATGGCTATTTCATCAACATTTAGTTCTTATGGAGCAAATGGTTTCAGACAAGAAGATTTTTATGGGAATTTCCCATAGGATCCTATGTTAAATTAAGTTCGGCAGTGGCAGCCATCTTGGTTGGAAGTCTGAAATGCCGGACACAATGTTGGAAGGGGACCACCCAATGATCATTTCAGCAAAGTTTGGTTGAAATTGGCTTAGGAGAAGATTTAAAAGAAAAATCATCCCCCTTTTTTCTATTTTTAGCTTGACGGCCATCTTGGTTAGAAGTCGGGATCATCGGACACAATTTTGCAAGGGAGCCATCCAAGGTCCATTCCACTAAAGTTTGGTTGCAATTGGCCCAGTGGTTTCTGAGGAGAAGATTTGTATGTGAATTTCTCATAGGGTCCTATGTTAAGCTAAGTTCGGCTGTGGGGGCCATCTTGGTCGAGGGGCCGAACCGCCGGACATATTTTTGGAAGAGAACCATCCAATGACTATTTCATCAACATTTAGTTCTTATTGAGCAAATGGTTTCAGACAAGAAGATTGTTATGGGAATTTCCTATAGGATCCTATGTTAAATTAAGTTCGGCAGTGGCAGCCATCTTGGTTGGAAGTCTGAAATGCCGGACACATTGTTGGAAGGGGACCACCCAAGGATCATTTCAGCAAAGTTTGGTTGAGATTGGCTTAGGAGAAGATTTAAAACAAATTCATCACCCCCTTTTTCTATTTTTAGCTTGGCGGCCATCTCGGTTGGAAGTCAGGATCATCGGACACAATTTTGGAAGGGAACCATCCAAGGTCCATTCCACCAAAGTTTGGTTGCAATTGGCCCAGTGGTTTCTGAGGAGAACATTGTTATGTGAATTTCCCATAGGGTCCTATGTTAAGCTAAGTTCGGCTGTGGGGGCCATCTTGGTCGAAGGGCCGAACCGCCGGACATATTTTTGGAAGAGAACCATCCAATGACTATTTCATCAACATTTAGTTCTTATTGAGCAAATGGTTTCAGACAAGAAGATTTTTATGGGAATTTCCCATAGGATCCTATGTTAAATTAAGTTCGGCAGTGGCAGCCATCTTGGTTGCAAGTCTGAAATGCCGGACACAATGTTGGAAGGGGACCACCCAATGATCATTTCAGCAAAGTTTGGTTGAAATTGGCTTAGGAGAAGATTTAAAAGAAAAATCATCCCCCTTTTTTCTATTTTTAGCTTGACGGCCATCTTGGTTAGAAGTCGGGATCATCGGACACAATTTTACAAGGGAGCCATCCAAGGTCCATTCCACTAAAGTTTGGTTGCAATTGGCCCAGTGGTTTCTGAGGAGAAGATTTTTATGTGAATTTCTCATAGGGTCCTATGTTAAGCTAAGTTCGGCTGTGGGGGCCATCTTGGTCGAAGGGCCGAACCGCCGGACATATGTTTGGAAGAGAACCATCCAATGACTATTTCATCAACATTTAGTTCTTATTGAGCAATTGATTTCAGACAAGAAGATTTTTATGGGAATTTCCTATAGGGTCCTATGTTAAATTAAGTTCGGAAATGTCGGTCATCTTGGTTGGAAGTCTGAAATGCCGGACACAATGTTGGAAGGGGACCACCCAAGGATCATTTCAGCAAAGTTTGGTTGAGATTGGCTTAGGAGAAGATTTAAAAAAAATTCATCACCCCTTTTCTATTTTTAGCTTGGCGGCCATCTTGGTTGGAAGTCGGGATCATCGGACACAATTTTGCAAGGGAGCCATCCAAGGTCCATTCCACTAAAATTTGGTTGCAATTGGCCCAGTGGTTTCTGAGGAGAAGATTTTTATGTGAATTTCTCATAGGGTCCTATGTTAAGCTAAGTTCGGCTGTGGGGGCCATCTTGGTCGAAGGGCCGAACCGCCGGACATATTTTTGGAAGAGAACCATCCAATGACTATTTCATCAACATTTAGTTCTTATTGAGCAAATGGTTTCAGACAAGAAGATTTTTATGGGAATTTCCCATAGGATCCTATGTTAAATTAAGTTCGGCAGTGGCAGCCATCTTGGTTGGAAGTCTGAAATGCCGGACACATTGTTGGAAGGGGACCACCCAAGGATCATTTCAGCAAAGTTTGGTTGAGATTGGCTTAGGAGAAGATTTAAAACAAATTCATCACCCCCTTTTTCTATTTTTAGCTTGGCGGCCATCTCGGTTGGAAGTCAGGATCATCGGACACAATTTTGGAAGGGAACCATCCAAGGTCCATTCCACCAAAGTTTGGTTGCAATTGGCCCAGTGGTTTCTGAGGAGAACATTGTTATGTGAATTTCCCATAGGGTCCTATGTTAAGCTAAGTTCGGCTGTGGGGGCCATCTTGGTCGAAGGGCCGAACCGCCGGACATATTTTTGGAAGAGAACCATCCAATGACTATTTCATCAACATTTAGTTCTTATTGAGCAAATGGTTTCAGACAAGAAGATTTTTATGGGAATTTCCCATAGGATCCTATGTTAAATTAAGTTCGGCAGTGGCAGCCATCTTGGTTGCAAGTCTGAAATGCCGGACACAATGTTGGAAGGGGACCACCCAATGATCATTTCAGCAAAGTTTGGTTGAAATTGGCTTAGGAGAAGATTTAAAAGAAAAATCATCCCCCTTTTTTCTATTTTTAGCTTGACGGCCATCTTGGTTAGAAGTCGGGATCATCGGACACAATTTTACAAGGGAGCCATCCAAGGTCCATTCCACTAAAGTTTGGTTGCAATTGGCCCAGTGGTTTCTGAGGAGAAGATTTTTATGTGAATTTCTCATAGGGTCCTATGTTAAGCTAAGTTCGGCTGTGGGGGCCATCTTGGTCGAAGGGCCGAACCGCCGGACATATGTTTGGAAGAGAACCATCCAATGACTATTTCATCAACATTTAGTTCTTATTGAGCAATTGATTTCAGACAAGAAGATTTTTATGGGAATTTCCTATAGGGTCCTATGTTAAATTAAGTTCGGCAGTGGCAGCCATCTTGGTTGGAAGTCTGAAATGCCGGACACAATGTTGGAAGGGGACCACCCAAGGATCATTTCAGCAAAGTTTGGTTGAGATTGGCTTAGGAGAAGATTTAAAAAAAATTCATCACCCCCTTTTTCTATTTTTAGCTTGGCGGCCATCTCGGTTGGAAGTCGGGATCATCGGACACAATTTTGGAAGGGAGCCATCCAAGGTCCATTCCACCAAACTTTGGTTACATTTGGCCAAGTGGTTTCTGAGGAGAAAATTGTTATGTGAATTTCCCATATGGTCCTATGTTAAGCTAAGTTCGGCTGTGGGGACCATCTTGGTCGAAGGGCCGAACCGCCGGACATATTTTTGGAAGAGAACCATCCAATGGCTATTTCATCAACATTTAGTTCTTATGGAGCAAATGGTTTCAGACAAGAAGATTTTTATGGGAATTTCCCATAGGATCCTATGTTAAATTAAGTTCGGCAGTGGCAGCCATCTTGGTTGGAAGTCTGAAATGCCGGACACAATGTTGGAAGGGGACCACCCAATGATCATTTCAGCAAAGTTTGGTTGAAATTGGCTTAGGAGAAGATTTAAAAGAAAAATCATCCCCCTTTTTTCTATTTTTAGCTTGACGGCCATCTTGGTTAGAAGTCGGGATCATCGGACACAATTTTGCAAGGGAGCCATCCAAGGTCCATTCCACTAAAGTTTGGTTGCAATTGGCCCAGTGGTTTCTGAGGAGAAGATTTGTATGTGAATTTCTCATAGGGTCCTATGTTAAGCTAAGTTCGGCTGTGGGGGCCATCTTGGTCGAGGGGCCGAACCGCCGGACATATTTTTGGAAGAGAACCATCCAATGACTATTTCATCAACATTTAGTTCTTATTGAGCAAATGGTTTCAGACAAGAAGATTGTTATGGGAATTTCCTATAGGATCCTATGTTAAATTAAGTTCGGCAGTGGCAGCCATCTTGGTTGGAAGTCTGAAATGCCGGACACAATGTTGGAAGGGGACCACCCAATGATCATTTCAGCAAAGTTTGGTTGAAATTGGCTTAGGAGAAGATTTAAAAGAAAAATCATCCCCCTTTTTTCTATTTTTAGCTTGACGGCCATCTTGGTTAGAAGTCGGGATCATCGGACACAATTTTGCAAGGGAGCCATCCAAGGTCCTTTCCACTAAAGTTTGGTTGCAATTGGCCAAGTGGTTTCTGAGAAGAAGATTTTTATGTGAATTTCTCATAGGGTCCTATGTTAAGCTAAGTTCGGCTGTGGGGGCCATCTTGGTCGAAGGGCCGAACCGCCGGACATATTTTTGGAAGAGAACCATCCAATGACTATTTCATCAACATTTAGTTCTTATTGAGCAAATGGTTTCAGACAAGAAGATTTTTATGGGAATTTCCCATAGGATCCTATGTTAAATTAAGTTCGGCAGTGGCAGCCATCTTGGTTGGAAGTCTGAAATGCCGGACACAATGTTGGAAGGGGACCACCCAAGGATCATTTCAGCAAAGTTTGGTTGAGATTGGCTTAGGAGAAGATTTAAAAAAAATTCATCACCCCCTTTTTCTATTTTTAGCTTGGCGGCCATCTCGGTTGGAAGTCAGGATCATCGGACACAATTTTGGAAGGGGGCCATCCAAGGTCCATTCCACCAAAGTTTGGTTGCATTTGGCCAAGTGGTTTCTGAGGAGAAAATTGTTATGTGAATTTCCCATATGGTCCTATGTTAAGCTAAGTTCGGCTGTGGGGACCATCTTGGTCGAAGGGCCGAACCGCCGGACATATTTTTGGAAGAGAACCATCCAATGACTATGTCATCAACATTTAGTTCTTATTGAGCAAATGATTTCAGACAAGAAGATTTTTATGGGAATTTCCTATAGGGTCCTATGTTAAATTAAGTTCGGAAATGTCGGCCATCTTGGTTGGAAGTCTGAAATGCCGGACACAATGTTGGAAGGGGACCACCCAAGGATCATTTCAGCAAAGTTTGGTTGAGATTGGCTTAGGAGAAGATTTAAAAAAAATTCATCACCCCTTTTCTATTTTTAGCTTGGCGGCCATCTTGGTTGGAAGTCGGGATCATCGGACACAATTTTGCAAGGGAGCCATCCAAGGTCCATTCCACTAAAGTTTGGTTGCAATTGGCCCAGTGGTTTCTGAGGAGAAGATTTTTATGTGAATTTCTCATAGGGTCCTATGTTAAGCTAAGTTCGGCTGTGGGGGCCATCTTGGTCGAAGGGCCGAACCGCCGGACATATTTTTGGAAGAGAACCATCCAATGACTATTTCATCAACATTTAGTTCTTATTGAGCAAATGGTTTCAGACAAGAAGATTTTTATGGGAATTTCCCATAGAATCCTATGTTAAATTAAGTTCGGCAGTGGCAGCCATCTTGGTTGCAAGTCTGAAATGCCGGACACAATGTTGGAAGGGGACCACCCAATGATCATTTCAGCAAAGTTTGGTTGAAATTGGCTTAGGAGAAGATTTAAAAGAAAAATCATCCCCCTTTTTCCTATTTTTAGCTTGACGGCCATCTTGGTTAGAAGTCGGGATCATCGGACACAATTTTGCAAGGGAGCCATCCAAGGTCCATTCCACTAAAGTTTGGTTGCAATTGGCCCAGTGGTTTCTGAGGAGAAGATTTTTATGTGAATTTCTCATAGGGTCCTATGTTAAGCTAAGTTCGGCTGTGGGGGCCATCTTGGTCGAAGGGCCGAACCGCCGGACATATTTTTGGAAGAGAACCATCCAATGACTATTTCATCAACATTTAGTTCTTATTGAGCAAATGGTTTCAGACAAGAAGATTTTTATGGGAATTTCCTATAGGATCCTATGTTAAGTTAAGTTCGGCAGTGGCAGCCATCTTGGTTGGAAGTCTGAAATGCCGGACACAATGTTGGAAGGGGACCACCCAAGGATCATTTCAGCAAAGTTTGGTTGAGATTGGCTTAGGAGAAGATTTAAAAAAAATTCATCACCCCCTTTTTCTATTTTTAGCTTGGCGGCCATCTCGGTTGGAAGTCGGGATCATCGGATACAATTTTGGAAGGGAGCCATCCAAGGTCCATTCCACCAAAGTTTGGTTGCAATTGGCCCAGTTGTTTCTGAGGAGAACATTGTTATGTGAATTTCCCATAGGGTCCTATGTTAAGCTAAGTTCGGCTGTGGGGGCCATCTTGGTCGAAGGGCCGAACCACCGGACATATTTTTGGAAGAGAACCATCCAATGACTATTTCATCAACATTTAGTTCTTATTGAGCAAATGGTTTCAGACAAGAAGATTTTTATGGGAATTTCCCATAGGATCCTATGTTAAATTAAGTTCGGCAGTGGCAGCCATCTTGGTTGGAAGTCTGAAATGCCGGACACAATGTTGGAAGGGGACCACCCAATGATCATTTCAGCAAAGTTTGGTTGAAATTGGCTTAGGAGAAGATTTAAAAGAAAAATCATCCCCCTTTTTTCTATTTTTAGCTTGACGGCCATCTTGGTTAGAAGTCGGGATCATCGGACACAATTTTGCAAGGGAGCCATCCATGGTCCTTTCCACTAAAGTTTGGTTGCAATTGGCCAAGTGGTTTCTGAGGAGAAGATTTTTATGTGAATTTCTCATAGGGTCCTATGTTAAGCTAAGTTCGGCTGTGGGGGCCATCTTGGTCGAAGGGCCGAACCGCCGGACATATTTTTGGAAGAGAACCATCCAATGACTATGTCATCAACATTTAGTTCTTATTGAGCAAATGGTTTCAGACAAGAAGATTTTTATGGGAATTTCCCATAGGATCCTATGTTAAATTAAGTTCGGCAGTGGGAGCCATCTTGGTTGGAAGTTTGAAATGCCGAACACAATGTTGGAAGGGGACCACCCAAGGATCATTTCAGCAAAGTTTGGTTGAGATTGGCTTAGGAGAAGATTTAAAACAAATTCATCACCCCTTTTCTATTTTTAGCTTGGCGGCCATCTCGGTTGGAAGTCAGGATCATCGGACACAATTTTGGAAGGGGGCCATCCAAGGTCCATTCCACCAAAGTTTGGTTGCAATTGGCCCAGTGGTTTCTGAGGAGAACATTGTTATGTGGATTTCCCATAGGGTCCTATGTTAAGCTAAGTTCGGCTGTGGGGGCCATCCTGGTCGAAGGGCCGAACCGCCGGACATATTTTTGGAAGAGAACCATCCAATGACTATTTCATCAACATTTAGTTCTTATTGAGCAAATGGTTTCAGACAAGAAGATTTTTATGGGAATTTCCCATAGGATCCTATGTTAAATTAAGTTCGGCAGTGGCAGCCATCTTGGTTGGAAGTCTGAAATGCCGGACACAATGTTGGAAGGGGACCACCCAATGATCATTCCAGCAAAGTTTGGTTGAAATTGGCTTAGGAGAAGATTTAAAAGAAAAATCATCCCCCTTTTTTCTATTTTTAGCTTGACGGCCATCTTGGTTAGAAGTCGGGATCATCGGACACAATTTTACAAGGGAGCCATCCAAGGTCCATTCCACTAAAGTTTGGTTGCAATTGGCCAAGTGGTTTCTGAGAAGAAGATTTTTATGTGAATTTCTCGTAGGGTCCTATGTTAAGCTAAGTTCGGCTGTGGGGGCCATCTTGGTCGAAGGGCCGAACCGCCGGACATATGTTTGGAAGAGAACCATCCAATGACTATTTCATCAACATTTAGTTCTTATTGAGCAAATGATTTCAGACAAGAAGATTTTTATGGGAATTTCCTATAGGGTCCTATGTTAAATTAAGTTCGGAAATGTCGGCCATCTTGGTTGGAAGTCTGAAATGCCGGACACAATGTTGGAAGGGGACCACCCAAGGATCATTTCAGCAAAGTTTGGTTGAGATTGGCTTAGGAGAAGATTTAAAAAAAATTCATCAACCCTTTTCTATTTTTAGCTTGGCGGCCATCTTGGTTGGAAGTCGGGATCATCGGACACAATTTTGCAAGGGAGCCATCCAAGGTCCTTTCCACTAAAGTTTGGTTGCAATTGGCCAAGTGGTTTCTGAGGAGAAGATTTTTATGTGAATTTCTCATAGGGTCCTATGTTAAGCTAAGTACGGCTGTGGGGGCCAACTAGGTCGAAGGGCCGAACCGCCGGACATATTTTTGGAAGAGAACCATCCAATGACTATTTCATCAACATTTAGTTCTTATTGAGCAAATGGTTTCAGACAAGAAGATTTTTATGGGAATTTCCCATAGGATCCTATGTTAAATTAAGTTCGGCAGTGGCAGCCATCTTGGTTGGAAGTCTGAAATGCCGGACACAATGTTGGAAGGGGACCACCCAAGGATCATTTCAGCAAAGTTTGGTTGAGATTGGCTTAGGAGAAGATTTAAAAAAAATTCATCACCCCCTTTTTCTATTTTTAGCTTGGCGGCCATCTCGGTTGGAAGTCAGGATCATCGGACACAATTTTGGAAGGAGGCCATCCAAGGTCCATTCCACCAAAGTTTGGTTGCATTTGGCCCAGTGGTTTCTGAGGAGAAAATTGTTATGTGAATTTCCCATATGGTCCTATGTTAAGCTAAGTTCGGCTGTGGGGACCATCTTGGTCGAAGGGCCGAACCGCCGGACATATTTTTGGAAGAGAACCATCCAATGACTATTTCATCAACATTTAGTTCTTATTGAGCAAATGGTTTCAGACAAGAAGATTTTTATGTGAATTTCCCATAGGATCCTATGTTAAATTAAGTTCGGCAGTGGCAGCCATCTTGGTTGGAAGTCTGAAATGCCGGACACAATGTTGGAAGGGGACCATCCAATGATCATTTCAACTAAGTTTGGTTGAAATTGGCTTAGGAGAAGATTTAAAAGAAAAATCATCCCCTTTTTTCTATTTTTAGCTTGACGGCCATCTTGGTTAGAAGTCGGGATCATCGGACACAATTTTGCAAGGGAGCCATCCAAGGTCCATTCCACTAAAGTTTGGTTGCAATTGGCCCAGTGGTTTCTGAGGAGAAGATTTTTATGTGAATTTCTCATAGGGTCCTATGTTAAGCTAAGTTCGGCTGTGGGGGCCATCTTGGTCGAAGGGCCGAACCGCCGGACATATTTTTGGAAGAGAACCATCCAATGACTATTTCATCAACATTTAGTTCTTATTGAGCAAATGGTTTCAGACAAGAAGATTTTTATGGGAATTTCCCATAGGATCCTATGTTAAATTAAGTTCGGCAGTGGCAGCCATCTTGGTTGGAAGTCTGAAATGCCGGACACAATGTTGGAAGGGGACCACCCAATGATCATTTCAGCAAAGTTTGGTTGAAATTGGCTTAGGAGAAGATTTAAAAGAAAAATCATCACCCTTTTTCTATTTTTAGCTTGACGGCCATCTTGGTTAGAAGTCGGGATCATCGGACACAATTTTGCAAGGGAGCCATCCAAGGTCCATTCCACTAAAGTTTGGTTGCAATTGGCCCAGTGGTTTCTGAGGAGAAGATTTTTATGTGAATTTCTCATAGGGTCCTATGTTAAGCTAAGTTCGGCTGTGGGGGCCATCTTGGTCGAAGGGCCGAACCGCCGGACATATTTTTGGAAGAGAACCATCCAATGACTATTTCATCAACATTTAGTTCTTATTGAGCAAATGGTTTCAGACAAGAAGATTTTTATGGGAATTTCCCATAGGATCCTATGTTAAATTAAGTTCGGCAGTGGCAGCCATCTTGGTTGGAAGTCTGAAATGCCGGACACAATGTTGGAAGGGGACCACCCAAGGATCATTTCAGCAAAGTTTGGTTGAGATTGGCTTAGGAGAAGATTTAAAAGAAAAATCATCCCCCCTTTTTCTATTTTTAGCTTGACGGCCATCTTGGTTGGAAGTCGGGATCATCGGGCACAATTTTGCAAGGAAACCATCCAAGGTCCTTTCCACTAAAGTTTGGTTGCAATTGGCCTAGTGGTTTCTGAGGAGAAGATTTTTATGTGAATTTCTCATAGGGTCCTATGATAAGCTAAGTTCGGCTGTGGGGGCCATCTTGGTCGAAGGGCCGAACCGCTGGACATATTTTTGGAAGAGAACCATCCAATGACTATGTCATCAACATTTAGTTCTTATTGAGCAAATGATTTCAGACAAGAAGATTTTTATGGGAATTTCCTATAGGGTCCTATGTTAAATTAAGTTCGGAAATGTCGGCCATCTTGGTTGGAAGTCTGAAATGCCGGACACAATGTTGGAAGGGGACCACCCAAGGATCATTTCAGCAAAGTTTGGTTGAGATTGCCTTAGGAGAAGATTTAAAAAAAATTCATCACCCCCTTTTTCTATTTTTAGCTTGGCGGCCATCTCGGTTGGAAGTCAGGATCATCGGACACAATTTTGGAAGGGGGCCATCCAAGGTCCATTCCACCAAAGTTTGGTTGCAATTGGCCCAGTGGTTTCTGAGGAGAACATTGTTATGTGAATTTCCCATAGGGTCCTATGTTAAGCTAAGTTCGGCTGTGGGGGCCATCTTGGTCGAAGGGCCGAACCGCCGGACATATTTTTGGAAGAGAACCATCCAATGACTATTTCATCAACATTTAGTTCTTATTGAGCAAATGGTTTCAGACAAGAAGATTTTTATGGGAATTTCCCATAGAATCCTATGTTAAATTAAGTTCGGCAGTGGCAGCCATCTTGGTTGCAAGTCTGAAATGCCGGACACAATGTTGGAAGGGGACCACCCAATGATCATTTCAGCAAAGTTTGGTTGAAATTGGCTTAGGAGAAGATTTAAAAGAAAAATCATCCCCCTTTTTTCTATTTTTAGCTTGACGGCCATCTTGGTTAGAAGTCGGGATCATCGGACACAATTTTGCAAGGGAGCCATTCAAGGTCCATTCCACTAAAGTTTGGTTGCAATTGGCCCAGTGGTTTCTGAGGAGAAGATTTTTATGTGAATTTCTCATAGGGTCCTATGTTAAGCTAAGTTCGGCTGTGGGGGCCATCTTGGTCGAAGGGCCGAACCGCCGGATATATTTTTGGAAGAGAACCATCCAATGACTATTTCATCAACATTTAGTTCTTATTGAGCAAATGGTTTCAGACAAGAAGATTTTTATGGGAATTTCCCATAGGATCCTATGTTAAATTAAGTTCGGCAGTGGCAGCCATCTTGGTTGGAAGTCTGAAATGCCGGACACATTGTTGGAAGGGGACCACCCAAGGATCATTTCAGCAAAGTTTGGTTGAGATTGGCTTAGGAGAAGATTTAAAACAAATTCATCACCCCCTTTTTCTATTTTTAGCTTGGCGGCCATCTCGGTTGGAAGTCAGGATCATCGGACACAATTTTGGAAGGGAACCATCCAAGGTCCATTCCACCAAAGTTTGGTTGCAATTGGCCCAGTGGTTTCTGAGGAGAACATTGTTATGTGAATTTCCCATAGGGTCCTATGTTAAGCTAAGTTCGGCTGTGGGGGCCATCTTGGTCGAAGGGCCGAACCGCCGGACATATTTTTGGAAGAGAACCATCCAATGACTATTTCATCAACATTTAGTTCTTATTGAGCAAATGGTTTCAGACAAGAAGATTTTTATGGGAATTTCCCATAGGATCCTATGTTAAATTAAGTTCGGCAGTGGCAGCCATCTTGGTTGCAAGTCTGAAATGCCGGACACAATGTTGGAAGGGGACCACCCAATGATCATTTCAGCAAAGTTTGGTTGAAATTGGCTTAGGAGAAGATTTAAAAGAAAAATCATCCCCCTTTTTTCTATTTTTAGCTTGACGGCCATCTTGGTTAGAAGTCGGGATCATCGGACACAATTTTACAAGGGAGCCATCCAAGGTCCATTCCACTAAAGTTTGGTTGCAATTGGCCCAGTGGTTTCTGAGGAGAAGATTTTTATGTGAATTTCTCATAGGGTCCTATGTTAAGCTAAGTTCGGCTGTGGGGGCCATCTTGGTCGAAGGGCCGAACCGCCGGACATATGTTTGGAAGAGAACCATCCAATGACTATTTCATCAACATTTAGTTCTTATTGAGCAATTGATTTCAGACAAGAAGATTTTTATGGGAATTTCCTATAGGGTCCTATGTTAAATTAAGTTCGGAAATGTCGGTCATCTTGGTTGGAAGTCTGAAATGCCGGACACAATGTTGGAAGGGGACCACCCAAGGATCATTTCAGCAAAGTTTGGTTGAGATTGGCTTAGGAGAAGATTTAAAAAAAATTCATCACCCCTTTTCTATTTTTAGCTTGGCGGCCATCTTGGTTGGAAGTCGGGATCATCGGACACAATTTTGCAAGGGAGCCATCCAAGGTCCATTCCACTAAAATTTGGTTGCAATTGGCCCAGTGGTTTCTGAGGAGAAGATTTTTATGTGAATTTCTCATAGGGTCCTATGTTAAGCTAAGTTCGGCTGTGGGGGCCATCTTGGTCGAAGGGCCGAACCGCCGGACATATTTTTGGAAGAGAACCATCCAATGACTATTTCATCAACATTTAGTTCTTATTGAGCAAATGGTTTCAGACAAGAAGATTTTTATGGGAATTTCCCATAGGATCCTATGTTAAATTAAGTTCGGCAGTGGCAGCCATCTTGGTTGGAAGTCTGAAATGCCGGACACAATGTTGGAAGGGGACCACCCAAGGATCATTTCAGCAAAGTTTGGTTGAGATTGGCTTAGGAGAAGATTTAAAAAAAATTCATCACCCCCTTTTTCTATTTTTAGCTTGGCGGTCATCTCGGTTGGAAGTCAGGATCATCGGACACAATTTTGGAAGGGGGCCATCCAAGGTCCATTCCACCAAAGTTTGGTTGCATTTGGCCAAGTGGTTTCTGAGGAGAAAATTGTTATGTGAATTTCCCATATGGTCCTATGTTAAGCTAAGTTCGGCTGTGGGGACCATCTTGGTCGAAGGGCCGAACCGCCGGACATATTTTTGGAAGAGAACCATCCAATGACTATGTCATCAACATTTAGTTCTTATTGAGCAAATGATTTCAGACAAGAAGATTTTTATGGGAATTTCCTATAGGGTCCTATGTTAAATTAAGTTCGGAAATGTCGGCCATCTTGGTTGGAAGTCTGAAATGCCGGACACAATGTTGGAAGGGGACCACCCAAGGATCATTTCAGCAAAGTTTGGTTGAGATTGGCTTAGGAGAAGATTTAAAAAAAATTCATCACCCCTTTTCTATTTTTAGCTTGGCGGCCATCTTGGTTGGAAGTCGGGATCATCGGACACAATTTTGCAAGGGAGCCATCCAAGGTCCATTCCACTAAAGTTTGGTTGCAATTGGCCCAGTGGTTTCTGAGGAGAAGATTTTTATGTGAATTTCTCATAGGGTCCTATGTTAAGCTAAGTTCGGCTGTGGGGGCCATCTTGGTCGAAGGGCCGAACCGCCGGACATATTTTTGGAAGAGAACCATCCAATGACTATTTCATCAACATTTAGTTCTTATTGAGCAAATGGTTTCAGACAAGAAGATTTTTATGGGAATTTCCCATAGAATCCTATGTTAAATTAAGTTCGGCAGTGGCAGCCATCTTGGTTGCAAGTCTGAAATGCCGGACACAATGTTGGAAGGGGACCACCCAATGATCATTTCAGCAAAGTTTGGTTGAAATTGGCTTAGGAGAAGATTTAAAAGAAAAATCATCCCCCTTTTTTCTATTTTTAGCTTGACGGCCATCTTGGTTAGAAGTCGGGATCATCGGACACAATTTTGCAAGGGAGCCATCCATGGTCCTTTCCACTAAAGTTTGGTTGCAATTGGCCAAGTGGTTTCTGAGGAGAAGATTTTTATGTGAATTTCTCATAGGGTCCTATGTTAAGCTAAGTTCGGCTGTGGGGGCCATCTTGGTCGAAGGGCCGAACCGCCGGACATATTTTTGGAAGAGAACCATCCAATGACTATGTCATCAACATTTAGTTCTTATTGAGCAAATGGTTTCAGACAAGAAGATTTTTATGGGAATTTCCCATAGGATCCTATGTTAAATTAAGTTCGGCAGTGGGAGCCATCTTGGTTGGAAGTTTGAAATGCCGAACACAATGTTGGAAGGGGACCACCCAAGGATCATTTCAGCAAAGTTTGGTTGAGATTGGCTTAGGAGAAGATTTAAAACAAATTCATCACCCCTTTTCTATTTTTAGCTTGGCGGCCATCTCGGTTGGAAGTCAGGATCATCGGACACAATTTTGGAAGGGGGCCATCCAAGGTCCATTCCACCAAAGTTTGGTTGCAATTGGCCCAGTGGTTTCTGAGGAGAACATTGTTATGTGGATTTCCCATAGGGTCCTATGTTAAGCTAAGTTCGGCTGTGGGGGCCATCCTGGTCGAAGGGCCGAACCGCCGGACATATTTTTGGAAGAGAACCATCCAATGACTATTTCATCAACATTTAGTTCTTATTGAGCAAATGGTTTCAGACAAGAAGATTTTTATGGGAATTTCCCATAGGATCCTATGTTAAATTAAGTTCGGCAGTGGCAGCCATCTTGGTTGGAAGTCTGAAATGCCGGACACAATGTTGGAAGGGGACCACCCAATGATCATTCCAGCAAAGTTTGGTTGAAATTGGCTTAGGAGAAGATTTAAAAGAAAAATCATCCCCCCTTTTTTCTATTTTTAGCTTGACGGCCATCTTGGTTAGAAGTCGGGATCATCGGACACAATTTTACAAGGGAGCCATCCAAGGTCCATTCCACTAAAGTTTGGTTGCAATTGGCCAAGTGGTTTCTGAGAAGAAGATTTTTATGTGAATTTCTCGTAGGGTCCTATGTTAAGCTAAGTTCGGCTGTGGGGGCCATCTTGGTCGAAGGGCCGAACCGCCGGACATATGTTTGGAAGAGAACCATCCAATGACTATTTCATCAACATTTAGTTCTTATTGAGCAAATGATTTCAGACAAGAAGATTTTTATGGGAATTTCCTATAGGGTCCTATGTTAAATTAAGTTCGGAAATGTCGGCCATCTTGGTTGGAAGTCTGAAATGCCGGACACAATGTTGGAAGGGGACCACCCAAGGATCATTTCAGCAAAGTTTGGTTGAGATTGGCTTAGGAGAAGATTTAAAAAAAATTCATCAACCCTTTTCTATTTTTAGCTTGGCGGCCATCTTGGTTGGAAGTCGGGATCATCGGACACAATTTTGCAAGGGAGCCATCCAAGGTCCTTTCCACTAAAGTTTGGTTGCAATTGGCCAAGTGGTTTCTGAGGAGAAGATTTTTATGTGAATTTCTCATAGGGTCCTATGTTAAGCTAAGTACGGCTGTGGGGGCCATCTAGATCGAAGGGCCGAACCGCCGGACATATTTTTGGAAGAGAACCATCCAATGACTATTTCATCAACATTTAGTTCTTATTGAGCAAATGGTTTCAGACAAGAAGATTTTTATGGGAATTTCCCATAGGATCCTATGTTAAATTAAGTTCGGCAGTGGCAGCCATCTTGGTTGGAAGTCTGAAATGCCGGACACAATGTTGGAAGGGGACCACCCAAGGATCATTTCAGCAAAGTTTGGTTGAGATTGGCTTAGGAGAAGATTTAAAAAAAATTCATCACCCCCTTTTTCTATTTTTAGCTTGGCGGCCATCTCGGTTGGAAGTCAGGATCATCGGACACAATTTTGGAAGGAGGCCATCCAAGGTCCATTCCACCAAAGTTTGGTTGCATTTGGCCCAGTGGTTTCTGAGGAGAAAATTGTTATGTGAATTTCCCATATGGTCCTATGTTAAGCTAAGTTCGGCTGTGGGGACCATCTTGGTCGAAGGGCCGAACCGCCGGACATATTTTTGGAAGAGAACCATCCAATGACTATTTCATCAACATTTAGTTCTTATTGAGCAAATGGTTTCAGACAAGAAGATTTTTATGTGAATTTCCCATAGGATCCTATGTTAAATTAAGTTCGGCAGTGGCAGCCATCTTGGTTGGAAGTCTGAAATGCCGGACACAATGTTGGAAGGGGACCATCCAATGATCATTTCAACAAAGTTTGGTTGAAATTGGCTTAGGAGAAGATTTAAAAGAAAAATCATCCCCTTTTTTCTATTTTTAGCTTGACGGCCATCTTGGTTAGAAGTCGGGATCATCGGACACAATTTTGCAAGGGAGCCATCCAAGGTCCATTCCACTAAAGTTTGGTTGCAATTGGCCCAGTGGTTTCTGAGGAGAAGATTTTTATGTGAATTTCTCATAGGGTCCTATGTTAAGCTAAGTTCGGCTGTGGGGGCCATCTTGGTCGAAGGGCCGAACCGCCGGACATATTTTTGGAAGAGAACCATCCAATGACTATTTCATCAACATTTAGTTCTTATTGAGCAAATGGTTTCAGACAAGAAGATTTTTAATGGAATTTCCCATAGGATCCTATGTTAAATTAAGTTCGGCAGTGGCAGCCATCTTGGTTGGAAGTCTGAAATGCCGGACACAATGTTGGAAGGGGACCACCCAAGGATCATTTCAGCAAAGTTTGGTTGAGATTGGCTTAGGAGAAGATTTAAAAGAAAAATCATCCCCTTTTTTCTATTTTTAGCTTGACGGCCATCTTGGTTGGAAGTCGGGATCATCGGACACAATTTTGCAAGGAAACCATCCAAGGTCCTTTCCACTAAATTTTGGTTGCAATTGGCCCAGTGGTTTCTGAGGAAAAGATTTTTATGTGAATTTCTCATAGGGTCCTATGTTAAGCTAAGTTCGGCTGTGGGGGCCATCTTGGTCGAAGGGCCGAACCGCCGGACATATTTTTGGAAGAGAACCATCCAATGACTATGTCATCAACATTTAGTTCTTATTGAGCAAATGATTTCAGACAAGAAGATTTTTATGGGAATTTCCTATAGGGTCCTATGTTAAATTAAGTTCGAAATGTCGGCCATCTTGGTTGGAAGTCTGAAATGCCGGACACAATGTTGGAAGGGGACCACCCAATGATCATTTCAGCAAAGTCTGGTTGAGATTGGCTTAGGAGAAGATTTAAAAAAAATTCATCACCCCTTTTCTATTTTTAGCTTGGCGGCCATCTTGGTTGGAAGTCGGGATCATCGGACACAATTTTGCAAGGGAGCCATCCAAGGTCCATTCCACTAAAGTTTGGTTGCAATTGGCCCAGTGGTTTCTGAGGAGAAGATTTTTATGTGAATTTCTCATAGGGTCCTATGTTAAGCTAAGTTCGGCTGTGGGGGCCATCTTGGTCGAAGGGCCGAACCGCCGGACATATTTTTGGAAGAGAACCATCCAATGACTATTTCATCAGCATTTAGTTCTTATTGAGCAAATGGTTTCAGACAAGAAGATTTTTATGGGAATTTCCCATAGAATCCTATGTTAAATTAAGTTCGGCAGTGGCAGCCATCTTGGTTGCAAGTCTGAAATGCCGGACACAATGTTGGAAGGGGACCACCCAATGATCATTTCAGCAAAGTTTGGTTGAAATTGGCTTAGGAGAAGATTTAAAAGAAAAATCATCCCCCTTTTTTCTATTTTTAGCTTGACGGCCATCTTGGTTAGAAGTCGGGATCATCGGACACAATTTTGCAAGGGAGCCATCCAAGGTCCATTCCACTAAAGTTTGGTTGCAATTGGCCCAGTGGTTTCTGAGGAGAAGATTTTTATGTGAATTTCTCATAGGGTCCTATGTTAAGCTAAGTTCGGCTGTGGGGGCCATCTTGGTCGAAGGGCCGAACCGCCGGACATATTTTTGGAAGAGAACCATCCAATGACTATGTCATCAACATTTAGTTCTTATTGAGCAAATGATTTCAGACAAGAAGATTTTTATGGGAATTTCCTATAGGGTCCTATGTTAAATTAAGTTCGGAAATGTCGGCCATCTTGGTTGGAAGTCTGAAATGCCGGACACAATGTTGGAAGGGGACCACCCAAGGATCATTTCAGCAAAGTTTGGTTGAGATTGGCTTAGGAGAAGATTTAAAAAAAATTCATCACCCCTTTTCTATTTTTAGCTTGGCGGCCATCTTGGTTGGAAGTCGGGATCATCGGACACAATTTTGCAAGGGAGCCATCCAAGGTCCATTCCACTAAAGTTTGGTTGCAATTGGCCCAGTGGTTTCTGAGGAGAAGATTTTTATGTGAATTTCTCATAGGGTCCTATGTTAAGCTAAGTTCGGCTGTGGGGGCCATCTTGGTCGAAGGGCCGAACCGCCGGACATATTTTTGGAAGAGAACCATCCAATGACTATTTCATCAACATTTAGTTCTTATTGAGCAAATGGTTTCAGACAAGAAGATTTTTATGGGAATTTCCCATAGAATCCTATGTTAAATTAAGTTCGGCAGTGGCAGCCATCTTGGTTGCAAGTCTGAAATGCCGGACACAATGTTGGAAGGGGACCACCCAATGATCATTTCAGCAAAGTTTGGTTGAAATTGGCTTAGGAGAAGATTTAAAAGAAAAATCATCCCCTTTTTTCTATTTTTAGCTTGACGGCCATCTTGGTTGGAAGTCGGGATCATCGGACACAATTTTGCAAGGGAGCCATCCAAGGTCCATTCCACTAAAGTTTGGTTGCAATTGGCCCAGTGGTTTCTGAGGAGAAGATTTTTATGTGAATTTCTCATAGGGTCCTATGTTAAGCTAAGTTCGGCTGTGGGGGCCATCTTGGTCGAAGGGCCGAACCGCCGGACATATTTTTGGAAGAGAACCATCCAATGACTATTTCATCAACATTTAGTTCTTATTGAGCAAATGGTTTCAGACAAGAAGATTTTTATGGGAATTTCCCATAGAATCCTATGTTAAATTAAGTTCGGCAGTGGCAGCCATCTTGGTTGCAAGTCTGAAATGCCGGACACAATGTTGGAAGGGGACCACCCAATGATCATTTCAGCAAAGTTTGGTTGAAATTGGCTTAGGAGAAGATTTAAAAGAAAAATCATCCCCCTTTTTTCTATTTTTAGCTTGACGGCCATCTTGGTTAGAAGTCGGGATCATCGGACACAATTTTGCAAGGGAGCCATCCAAGGTCCATTCCACTAAAGTTTGGTTGCAATTGGCCCAGTGGTTTCTGAGGAGAAGATTTTTATGTGAATTTCTGATAGGGTCCTATGTTAAGCTAAGTTCGGCTGTGGGGGCCATCTTGGTCGAAGGGCCGAACCACCGGAAATATTTTTGGAAGAGAACCATCCAATGACTATTTCATCAACATTTAGTTCTTATTGAGCAAATGGTTTCAGACAAGAAGATTTTTATGGGAATTTCCCATAGGATCCTATGTTAAATTAAGTTCGGCAGTGGCAGCCATCTTGGTTGGAAGTCTGAAATGCCGGACACAATGTTGGAAGGGGACCACCCAAGGATCATTTCAGCAAAGTTTGGTTGAGATTGGCTTAGGAGAAGATTTAAAACAAATTCATCACCCCCTTTTTCTATTTTTAGCTTGGCGGCCATCTCGGTTGGAAGTCAGGATCATCGGACACAATTTTGGAAGGGGGCCATCCAAGGTCCATTCCACCAAAGTTTGGTTGCAATTGGCCCAGTGGTTTCTGAGGAGAACATTGTTATGTGAATTTCCCTTAGGGTCCTATGTTAAGCTAAGTTCGGCTGTGGGGGCCATCTTGGTCGAAGGGCCGAACCGCCGGACATATTTTTGGAAGAGAACCATCCAATGACTATTTCATCAACATTTAGTTCTTATTGAGCAAATGGTTTCAGACAAGAAGATTTTTATGGGAATTTCCCATAGGATCCTATGTTAAATTAAGTTCGGCAGTGGCAGCCATCTTGGTTGGAAGTCTGAAATGCCGGACACAATGTTGGAAGGGGACCACCCAAGGATCATTTCAGCAAAGTTTGGTTGATATTGGCTTAGGAGAAGATTTAAAAAAATTCATCACCCCCTTTTTCTATTTTTAGCTTGGCGGCCATCTCGGTTGGAAGTCAGGATCATCGGACACAATTTTGGAAGGGGGCCATCCAAGGTCCATTCCACCAAAGTTTGGTTGCAATTGGCCCAGTGGTTTCTGAGGAGAACATTGTTATGTGAATTTCCCATAGGGTCCTATGTTAAGCTAAGTTCGGCTGTGGGGGCCATCTTGGTCGAAGGGCCGAACCGCCGGACATATTTTTGGAAGAGAACCATCCAATGACTATTTCATCAACATTTAGTTCTTATTGAGCAAATGGTTTCAGACAAGAAGATTTTTATGGGAATTTCCCATAGGATCCTATGTTAAATTAAGTTCGGCAGTGGCAGCCATCTTGGTTGGAAGTCTGAAATGCCGGACACAATGTTGGAAGGGGACCACCCAATGATCATTTCAGCAAAGTTTGGTTGAAATTGGCTTAGGAGAAGATTTAAAAGAAAAATCATCCCCCTTTTTTCTATTTTTAGCTTGACGGCCATCTTGGTTAGAAGTCGGGATCATCGGACACAATTTTGCAAGGGAGCCATCCAAGGTCCATTCCACTAAAGTTTGGTTGCAATTGGCCCAGTGGTTTCTGAGGAGAAGATTTTTATGTGAATTTCTCATAGGGTCCTATGTTAAGCTAAGTTCGGCTGTGGGGGCCATCTTGGTCGAAGGGCCGAACCGCCGGACATATTTTTGGAAGAGAACCATCCAATGACTATTTCATCAACATTTAGTTCTTATTGAGCAAATGGTTTCAGACAAGAAGATTTTTAATGGAATTTCCCATAGGATCCTATGTTAAATTAAGTTCGGCAGTGGCAGCCATCTTGGTTGGAAGTCTGAAATGCCGGACACAATGTTGGAAGGGGACCACCCAAGGATCATTTCAGCAAAGTTTGGTTGAGATTGGCTTAGGAGAAGATTTAAAAGAAAAATCATCCCCTTTTTTCTATTTTTAGCTTGACGGCCATCTTGGTTGGAAGTCGGGATCATCGGACACAATTTTGCAAGGAAACCATCCAAGGTCCTTTCCACTAAATTTTGGTTGCAATTGGCCCAGTGGTTTCTGAGGAAAAGATTTTTATGTGAATTTCTCATAGGGTCCTATGTTAAGCTAAGTTCGGCTGTGGGGGCCATCTTGGTCGAAGGGCCGAACCGCCGGACATATTTTTGGAAGAGAACCATCCAATGACTATGTCATCAACATTTAGTTCTTATTGAGCAAATGATTTCAGACAAGAAGATTTTTATGGGAATTTCCTATAGGGTCCTATGTTAAATTAAGTTCGAAATGTCGGCCATCTTGGTTGGAAGTCTGAAATGCCGGACACAATGTTGGAAGGGGACCACCCAATGATCATTTCAGCAAAGTCTGGTTGAGATTGGCTTAGGAGAAGATTTAAAAAAAATTCATCACCCCTTTTCTATTTTTAGCTTGGCGGCCATCTTGGTTGGAAGTCGGGATCATCGGACACAATTTTGCAAGGGAGCCATCCAAGGTCCATTCCACTAAAGTTTGGTTGCAATTGGCCCAGTGGTTTCTGAGGAGAAGATTTTTATGTGAATTTCTCATAGGGTCCTATGTTAAGCTAAGTTCGGCTGTGGGGGCCATCTTGGTCGAAGGGCCGAACCGCCGGACATATTTTTGGAAGAGAACCATCCAATGACTATTTCATCAGCATTTAGTTCTTATTGAGCAAATGGTTTCAGACAAGAAGATTTTTATGGGAATTTCCCATAGAATCCTATGTTAAATTAAGTTCGGCAGTGGCAGCCATCTTGGTTGCAAGTCTGAAATGCCGGACACAATGTTGGAAGGGGACCACCCAATGATCATTTCAGCAAAGTTTGGTTGAAATTGGCTTAGGAGAAGATTTAAAAGAAAAATCATCCCCCTTTTTTCTATTTTTAGCTTGACGGCCATCTTGGTTAGAAGTCGGGATCATCGGACACAATTTTACAAGGGAGCCATCCAAGGTCCATTCCACTAAAGTTTGGTTGCAATTGGCCCAGTGGTTTCTGAGGAGAAGATTTTTATGTGAATTTCTCATAGGGTCCTATGTTAAGCTAAGTTCGGCTGTGGGGGCCATCTTGGTCGAAGGGCCGAACCGCCGGACATATTTTTGGAAGAGAACCATCCAATGACTATGTCATCAACATTTAGTTCTTATTGAGCAAATGATTTCAGACAAGAAGATTTTTATGGGAATTTCCTATAGGGTCCTATGTTAAATTAAGTTCGGAAATGTCGGCCATCTTGGTTGGAAGTCTGAAATGCCGGACACAATGTTGGAAGGGGACCACCCAAGGATCATTTCAGCAAAGTTTGGTTGAGATTGGCTTAGGAGAAGATTTAAAAAAAATTCATCACCCCTTTTCTATTTTTAGCTTGGCGGCCATCTTGGTTGGAAGTCGGGATCATCGGACACAATTTTGCAAGGGAGCCATCCAAGGTCCATTCCACTAAAGTTTGGTTGCAATTGGCCCAGTGGTTTCTGAGGAGAAGATTTTTATGTGAATTTCTCATAGGGTCCTATGTTAAGCTAAGTTCGGCTGTGGGGGCCATCTTGGTCGAAGGGCCGAACCGCCGGACATATTTTTGGAAGAGAACCATCCAATGACTATTTCATCAACATTTAGTTCTTATTGAGCAAATGGTTTCAGACAAGAAGATTTTTATGGGAATTTCCCATAGAATCCTATGTTAAATTAAGTTCGGCAGTGGCAGCCATCTTGGTTGCAAGTCTGAAATGCCGGACACAATGTTGGAAGGGGACCACCCAATGATCATTTCAGCAAAGTTTGGTTGAAATTGGCTTAGGAGAAGATTTAAAAGAAAAATCATCCCCTTTTTTCTATTTTTAGCTTGACGGCCATCTTGGTTGGAAGTCGGGATCATCGGACACAATTTTGCAAGGGAGCCATCCAAGGTCCATTCCACTAAAGTTTGGTTGCAATTGGCCCAGTGGTTTCTGAGGAGAAGATTTTTATGTGAATTTCTCATAGGGTCCTATGTTAAGCTAAGTTCGGCTGTGGGGGCCATCTTGGTCGAAGGGCCGAACCGCCGGACATATTTTTGGAAGAGAACCATCCAATGACTATTTCATCAACATTTAGTTCTTATTGAGCAAATGGTTTCAGACAAGAAGATTTTTATGGGAATTTCCCATAGAATCCTATGTTAAATTAAGTTCGGCAGTGGCAGCCATCTTGGTTGCAAGTCTGAAATGCCGGACACAATGTTGGAAGGGGACCACCCAATGATCATTTCAGCAAAGTTTGGTTGAAATTGGCTTAGGAGAAGATTTAAAAGAAAAATCATCCCCCTTTTTTCTATTTTTAGCTTGACGGCCATCTTGGTTAGAAGTCGGGATCATCGGACACAATTTTGCAAGGGAGCCATCCAAGGTCCATTCCACTAAAGTTTGGTTGCAATTGGCCCAGTGGTTTCTGAGGAGAAGATTTTTATGTGAATTTCTGATAGGGTCCTATGTTAAGCTAAGTTCGGCTGTGGGGGCCATCTTGGTCGAAGGGCCGAACCACCGGAAATATTTTTGGAAGAGAACCATCCAATGACTATTTCATCAACATTTAGTTCTTATTGAGCAAATGGTTTCAGACAAGAAGATTTTTATGGGAATTTCCCATAGGATCCTATGTTAAATTAAGTTCGGCAGTGGCAGCCATCTTGGTTGGAAGTCTGAAATGCCGGACACAATGTTGGAAGGGGACCACCCAAGGATCATTTCAGCAAAGTTTGGTTGAGATTGGCTTAGGAGAAGATTTAAAACAAATTCATCACCCCCTTTTTCTATTTTTAGCTTGGCGGCCATCTCGGTTGGAAGTCAGGATCATCGGACACAATTTTGGAAGGGGGCCATCCAAGGTCCATTCCACCAAAGTTTGGTTGCAATTGGCCCAGTGGTTTCTGAGGAGAACATTGTTATGTGAATTTCCCTTAGGGTCCTATGTTAAGCTAAGTTCGGCTGTGGGGGCCATCTTGGTCGAAGGGCCGAACCGCCGGACATATTTTTGGAAGAGAACCATCCAATGACTATTTCATCAACATTTAGTTCTTATTGAGCAAATGGTTTCAGACAAGAAGATTTTTATGGGAATTTCCCATAGGATCCTATGTTAAATTAAGTTCGGCAGTGGCAGCCATCTTGGTTGGAAGTCTGAAATGCCGGACACAATGTTGGAAGGGGACCACCCAAGGATCATTTCAGCAAAGTTTGGTTGATATTGGCTTAGGAGAAGATTTAAAAAAATTCATCACCCCCTTTTTCTATTTTTAGCTTGGCGGCCATCTCGGTTGGAAGTCAGGATCATCGGACACAATTTTGGAAGGGGGCCATCCAAGGTCCATTCCACCAAAGTTTGGTTGCAATTGGCCCAGTGGTTTCTGAGGAGAACATTGTTATGTGAATTTCCCATAGGGTCCTATGTTAAGCTAAGTTCGGCTGTGGGGGCCATCTTGGTCGAAGGGCCGAACCGCCGGACATATTTTTGGAAGAGAACCATCCAATGACTATTTCATCAACATTTAGTTCTTATTGAGCAAATGGTTTCAGACAAGAAGATTTTTATGGGAATTTCCCATAGGATCCTATGTTAAATTAAGTTCGGCAGTGGCAGCCATCTTGGTTGGAAGTCTGAAATGCCGGACACAATGTTGGAAGGGGACCACCCAATGATCATTTCAGCAAAGTTTGGTTGAAATTGGCTTAGGAGAAGATTTAAAAGAAAAATCATCCCCCTTTTTTCTATTTTTAGCTTGACGGCCATCTTGGTTAGAAGTCGGGATCATCGGACACAATTTTGCAAGGGAGCCATCCAAGGTCCATTCCACTAAAGTTTGGTTGCAATTGGCCCAGTGGTTTCTGAGGAGAAGATTTTTATGTGAATTTCTCATAGGGTCCTATGTTAAGCTAAGTTCGGCTGTGGGGGCCATCTTGGTCGAAGGGCCGAACCGCCGGACATATTTTTGGAAGAGAACCATCCAATGACTATTTCATCAACATTTAGTTCTTATTGAGCAAATGGTTTCAGACAAGAAGATTTTTAATGGAATTTCCCATAGGATCCTATGTTAAATTAAGTTCGGCAGTGGCAGCCATCTTGGTTGGAAGTCTGAAATGCCGGACACAATGTTGGAAGGGGACCACCCAAGGATCATTTCAGCAAAGTTTGGTTGAGATTGGCTTAGGAGAAGATTTAAAAGAAAAATCATCCCCTTTTTTCTATTTTTAGCTTGACGGCCATCTTGGTTGGAAGTCGGGATCATCGGACACAATTTTGCAAGGAAACCATCCAAGGTCCTTTCCACTAAATTTTGGTTGCAATTGGCCCAGTGGTTTCTGAGGAAAAGATTTTTATGTGAATTTCTCATAGGGTCCTATGTTAAGCTAAGTTCGGCTGTGGGGGCCATCTTGGTCGAAGGGCCGAACCGCCGGACATATTTTTGGAAGAGAACCATCCAATGACTATGTCATCAACATTTAGTTCTTATTGAGCAAATGATTTCAGACAAGAAGATTTTTATGGGAATTTCCTATAGGGTCCTATGTTAAATTAAGTTCGAAATGTCGGCCATCTTGGTTGGAAGTCTGAAATGCCGGACACAATGTTGGAAGGGGACCACCCAATGATCATTTCAGCAAAGTCTGGTTGAGATTGGCTTAGGAGAAGATTTAAAAAAAATTCATCACCCCTTTTCTATTTTTAGCTTGGCGGCCATCTTGGTTGGAAGTCGGGATCATCGGACACAATTTTGCAAGGGAGCCATCCAAGGTCCATTCCACTAAAGTTTGGTTGCAATTGGCCCAGTGGTTTCTGAGGAGAAGATTTTTATGTGAATTTCTCATAGGGTCCTATGTTAAGCTAAGTTCGGCTGTGGGGGCCATCTTGGTCGAAGGGCCGAACCGCCGGACATATTTTTGGAAGAGAACCATCCAATGACTATTTCATCAGCATTTAGTTCTTATTGAGCAAATGGTTTCAGACAAGAAGATTTTTATGGGAATTTCCCATAGAATCCTATGTTAAATTAAGTTCGGCAGTGGCAGCCATCTTGGTTGCAAGTCTGAAATGCCGGACACAATGTTGGAAGGGGACCACCCAATGATCATTTCAGCAAAGTTTGGTTGAAATTGGCTTAGGAGAAGATTTAAAAGAAAAATCATCCCCCTTTTTTCTATTTTTAGCTTGACGGCCATCTTGGTTAGAAGTCGGGATCATCGGACACAATTTTGCAAGGGAGCCATCCAAGGTCCATTCCACTAAAGTTTGGTTGCAATTGGCCCAGTGGTTTCTGAGGAGAAGATTTTTATGTGAATTTCTCATAGGGTCCTATGTTAAGCTAAGTTCGGCTGTGGGGGCCATCTTGGTCGAAGGGCCGAACCGCCGGACATATTTTTGGAAGAGAACCATCCAATGACTATGTCATCAACATTTAGTTCTTATTGAGCAAATGATTTCAGACAAGAAGATTTTTATGGGAATTTCCTATAGGGTCCTATGTTAAATTAAGTTCGGAAATGTCGGCCATCTTGGTTGGAAGTCTGAAATGCCGGACACAATGTTGGAAGGGGACCACCCAAGGATCATTTCAGCAAAGTTTGGTTGAGATTGGCTTAGGAGAAGATTTAAAAAAAATTCATCACCCCTTTTCTATTTTTAGCTTGGCGGCCATCTTGGTTGGAAGTCGGGATCATCGGACACAATTTTGCAAGGGAGCCATCCAAGGTCCATTCCACTAAAGTTTGGTTGCAATTGGCCCAGTGGTTTCTGAGGAGAAGATTTTTATGTGAATTTCTCATAGGGTCCTATGTTAAGCTAAGTTCGGCTGTGGGGGCCATCTTGGTCGAAGGGCCGAACCGCCGGACATATTTTTGGAAGAGAACCATCCAATGACTATTTCATCAACATTTAGTTCTTATTGAGCAAATGGTTTCAGACAAGAAGATTTTTATGGGAATTTCCCATAGAATCCTATGTTAAATTAAGTTCGGCAGTGGCAGCCATCTTGGTTGCAAGTCTGAAATGCCGGACACAATGTTGGAAGGGGACCACCCAATGATCATTTCAGCAAAGTTTGGTTGAAATTGGCTTAGGAGAAGATTTAAAAGAAAAATCATCCCCTTTTTTCTATTTTTAGCTTGACGGCCATCTTGGTTGGAAGTCGGGATCATCGGACACAATTTTGCAAGGGAGCCATCCAAGGTCCATTCCACTAAAGTTTGGTTGCAATTGGCCCAGTGGTTTCTGAGGAGAAGATTTTTATGTGAATTTCTCATAGGGTCCTATGTTAAGCTAAGTTCGGCTGTGGGGGCCATCTTGGTCGAAGGGCCGAACCGCCGGACATATTTTTGGAAGAGAACCATCCAATGACTATTTCATCAACATTTAGTTCTTATTGAGCAAATGGTTTCAGACAAGAAGATTTTTATGGGAATTTCCCATAGAATCCTATGTTAAATTAAGTTCGGCAGTGGCAGCCATCTTGGTTGCAAGTCTGAAATGCCGGACACAATGTTGGAAGGGGACCACCCAATGATCATTTCAGCAAAGTTTGGTTGAAATTGGCTTAGGAGAAGATTTAAAAGAAAAATCATCCCCCTTTTTTCTATTTTTAGCTTGACGGCCATCTTGGTTAGAAGTCGGGATCATCGGACACAATTTTGCAAGGGAGCCATCCAAGGTCCATTCCACTAAAGTTTGGTTGCAATTGGCCCAGTGGTTTCTGAGGAGAAGATTTTTATGTGAATTTCTGATAGGGTCCTATGTTAAGCTAAGTTCGGCTGTGGGGGCCATCTTGGTCGAAGGGCCGAACCACCGGAAATATTTTTGGAAGAGAACCATCCAATGACTATTTCATCAACATTTAGTTCTTATTGAGCAAATGGTTTCAGACAAGAAGATTTTTATGGGAATTTCCCATAGGATCCTATGTTAAATTAAGTTCGGCAGTGGCAGCCATCTTGGTTGGAAGTCTGAAATGCCGGACACAATGTTGGAAGGGGACCACCCAAGGATCATTTCAGCAAAGTTTGGTTGAGATTGGCTTAGGAGAAGATTTAAAACAAATTCATCACCCCCTTTTTCTATTTTTAGCTTGGCGGCCATCTCGGTTGGAAGTCAGGATCATCGGACACAATTTTGGAAGGGGGCCATCCAAGGTCCATTCCACCAAAGTTTGGTTGCAATTGGCCCAGTGGTTTCTGAGGAGAACATTGTTATGTGAATTTCCCTTAGGGTCCTATGTTAAGCTAAGTTCGGCTGTGGGGGCCATCTTGGTCGAAGGGCCGAACCGCCGGACATATTTTTGGAAGAGAACCATCCAATGACTATTTCATCAACATTTAGTTCTTATTGAGCAAATGGTTTCAGACAAGAAGATTTTTATGGGAATTTCCCATAGGATCCTATGTTAAATTAAGTTCGGCAGTGGCAGCCATCTTGGTTGGAAGTCTGAAATGCCGGACACAATGTTGGAAGGGGACCACCCAAGGATCATTTCAGCAAAGTTTGGTTGATATTGGCTTAGGAGAAGATTTAAAAAAATTCATCACCCCCTTTTTCTATTTTTAGCTTGGCGGCCATCTCGGTTGGAAGTCAGGATCATCGGACACAATTTTGGAAGGGGGCCATCCAAGGTCCATTCCACCAAAGTTTGGTTGCAATTGGCCCAGTGGTTTCTGAGGAGAACATTGTTATGTGAATTTCCCATAGGGTCCTATGTTAAGCTAAGTTCGGCTGTGGGGGCCATCTTGGTCGAAGGGCCGAACCGCCGGACATATTTTTGGAAGAGAACCATCCAATGACTATTTCATCAACATTTAGTTCTTATTGAGCAAATGGTTTCAGACAAGAAGATTTTTATGGGAATTTCCCATAGGATCCTATGTTAAATTAAGTTCGGCAGTGGCAGCCATCTTGGTTGGAAGTCTGAAATGCCGGACACAATGTTGGAAGGGGACCACCCAATGATCATTTCAGCAAAGTTTGGTTGAAATTGGCTTAGGAGAAGATTTAAAAGAAAAATCATCCCCCTTTTTTCTATTTTTAGCTTGACGGCCATCTTGGTTAGAAGTCGGGATCATCGGACACAATTTTGCAAGGGAGCCATCCAAGGTCCATTCCACTAAAGTTTGGTTGCAATTGGCCCAGTGGTTTCTGAGGAGAAGATTTTTATGTGAATTTCTCATAGGGTCCTATGTTAAGCTAAGTTCGGCTGTGGGGGCCATCTTGGTCGAAGGGCCGAACCGCCGGACATATTTTTGGAAGAGAACCATCCAATGACTATTTCATCAACATTTAGTTCTTATTGAGCAAATGGTTTCAGACAAGAAGATTTTTAATGGAATTTCCCATAGGATCCTATGTTAAATTAAGTTCGGCAGTGGCAGCCATCTTGGTTGGAAGTCTGAAATGCCGGACACAATGTTGGAAGGGGACCACCCAAGGATCATTTCAGCAAAGTTTGGTTGAGATTGGCTTAGGAGAAGATTTAAAACAAATTCATCACCCCCTTTTCTATTTTTAGCTTGGCGGCCATCTCGGTTGGAAGTCAGCATCATCGGACACAATTTTGGAAGGGGGCCATCCAAGGTCCATTCCACCAAAGTTTGGTTGCAATTGGCCCAGTGGTTTCTGAGGAGAACATTGTTATGTGAATTTCCCATAGGGTCCTATGTTAAGCTAAGTTCGGCTGTGGGGGCCATCTTGGTCGAAGGGCCGAACCGCCGGACATATTTTTGGAAGAGAACCATCCAATGACTATTTCATCAACATTTAGTTCTTATTGAGCAAATGGTTTCAGACAAGAAGATTTTTATGGGAATTTCCCATAGGATCCTATGTTAAATTAAGTTCGGCAGTGGCAGCCATCTTGGTTGGAAGTCTGAAATGCCGGACACAATGTTGGAAGGGGACCACCCAATGATCATTTCAGCAAAATTTGGTTGAAATTGGCTTAGGAGAAGATTTAAAAGAAAAATAATCCCCCTTTTTCTATTTTTAGCTTGACGGCCATCTTGGTTGGAAGTCAGGATCATCGGACACAATTTTGCAAGGAAATCATCCAAGGTCCATTCCACTAAAGTTTGGTTGCAATTGGCCTAGTGGTTTCTGAGGAGAAGATTTTTATGTGAATTTCTCATAGGGTCCTATGTTAAGCTAAGTTCGGCTGTGGGGGCCATCTTGGTCGAAGGGCCGAACCGCCGGACATATTTTTGGAAGAGAACCATCCAATGACTATTTCATCAACATTTAGTTCTTATTGAGCAAATGGTTTCAGACAAGAAGATTTTTATGGGAATTTCCCATAGGATCCTATGTTAAATTAAGTTCGGCAGTGGCAGCCATCTTGGTTGGAAGTCTGAAATGCCGGACACAATGTTGGAAGGGGACCACCCAATGATCATTTCAGCAAAGTTTGGTTGAAATTGGCTTAGGGGAAGATTTAAAAGAAAAATCATCCCCCTTTTTCTATTTTTAGCTTGACGGCCATCTTGGTTGGAAGTCGGGATCATTGGACACAATTTTGCAAGGAAACCATCCAAGGTCCATTCCACCAAAGTTTGGTTGCAATTGGCCTAGTGGTTTCTGAGGAGAACATTGTTATGTGAATTTCCCATAGGGTCTTATGTTAAGCTAAGTTCGGCTGTGGGGGCATCTTGGTCGAAGGGCCGAACCGCCGGACATATGTTTGGAAGAGAACCATCCAATGACTATTTCATCAACATTTAGTTCTTATTGAGCAAATGGTTTCAGACGAGAAGATTTTTATGGGAATTTCCTATAGGGTCCTATGTTAAATTAAGTTCGGAAGTGTCGGCAATCTTGGTTGGAGGTCTGAAATGCCGATACAATTTTGGAAGGGGACCACCCAAGGATCATTTCAGCAAAGTTTGTTTGAGATTGGCTTAGTAGTTTCAGAGGAGAAGATTTAAAAAAAATTCATCACCCCCTTTTCTATTTTTAGCTTGGCGGCCATCTCGGTTGGAAGTTGGGATCATCGGACACAATTTTGGAAGGGGGCCATCCAAGGTCCATTCCACCAAAGTTTGGTTGCAATTGGCCCAGTGGTTTCTGAGGAGAACATTGTTATGTGAATTTCTCATAGGGTCCTATGTTAAGCTAAGTTCGGCTGTGGGGGCCATCTTTGTCGAAGGGCCGAACCGCCGGACAAATTTTTGGAAGAGAACCATCCAATGACTATTTCATCAACATTTAGTTCTTATTGAGCAAATGGTTTCAGACAAGAAGATTTTTATGGGAATTTCCCATAGGATCCTATGTTAAATTAAGTTTGGCAGTGGCAGCCATCTTGGTTGGAAGTTTCAAATGCCGGACACAATGTTGGAAGGGGACCACCCAAGGATCATTTCAGCAAAGTTTGGTTGAGATTGGCTTAGGAGAAGATTTAAAAAAAATTGATCACCCCCTTTTTCTATTTTTAGCTTGGCGGCCATCTCGGTTGGAAGTCGGGATCATCGGACACAATTTTGGAAGGGGGCCATCCAAGGTCCATTCCACCAAAGTTTAGTTGCAATTGGCCCAGTGGTTTCTGAGGAGAACATTGTTATGTGAATTTCCCATAGGGTCCTATGTTAAGCTAAGTTCGGCTGTGGGGGCCATCTTGGTCGAAGGGCCGAACCGCCGGACATATTTTTGGAAGAGAACCATCCAATGACTATGTCATCAACATTTAGTTCTTATTGAGCAAATGGTTTCAGACGAGAAGATTTTTATGGGAATTTCCCATAGGATCCTATGTTAAATTAAGTTCGGCAGTGGCAGCCATCTTGGTTGGAAGTCTGAAATGCCGGACACAATGGTGGAAGGGGACGACCCAATGATCATTTCAGCAAAGTTTGGTTGAAATTGGCTTAGGAGAAGATTTAAAAGAAAAATCATCCCCCATTTTTCTATTTTTAGCTTGACGGCCATCTTGGTTAGAAGTCGGGATCATCGGACACAATTTTGGAAGGGGGCCATCCAAGGTCCATTCCACCAAAGTTTGGTTGCAATTGGCCCAGTGGTTTCTGAGGAGAACATTGTTATGTGAATTTCCTATTGGGTCCTATGTTAAGCTAAGTTCGGCTGTGGGGGCCATCTTGGTCGAAGGGCCGAACCGTCGGACATATTTTTGGAAGAGAACCATCCAATGACTATTTCATCAACATTTAGTTCTTATTGAGCAAATGGTTTCAGACAAGAAGATTTTTATGGGAATTTCCCATAGGATCCTATGTTAAATTAAGTTCGGCAGTGGCAGCCATCTTGGTTGCAAGTCTGAAATGCCGGACACAATGTTGGAAGGGGACCACCCAAGGATCATTTCAGCAAAGTTTGGTTGAGATTGGCTTAGGAGAAGATTTAAAAGAAAAATCATCCCCCTTTTTCTATTTTTAGCTTGACGGCCATCTTGGTTGGAAGTCGGGATCATCGGACACAATTTTGCAAGGAAACCATCCAAGGTCCTTTCCACTAAAGTTTGGTTGCAATTGGCCTAGTGGTTTCTGAGGAGAAGATTTTTATGTGAATTTCTCATAGGGTCCTATGTTAAGCTAAGTTCGGCTGTGGGGGCCATCTTGGTCGAAGGGCCGAACCGCCGGACATATTTTTGGAAGAGAACCATCCAATGACTATGTCATCAACATTTAGTTCTTATTGAGCAAATGGTTTCAGACAAGAAGATTTTTATGGGAATTTCCTATAGGATCCTATGTTAAATTAAGTTCGGAAATGTCGGCCATCTTGGTTGGAAGTCTGAAATGCCGGACACAATGTTGGAAGGGGACCACCCAAGGATCATTTCAGCAAAGTTTGGTTGAGATTGGCTTAGGAGAAGATTTTAAAAAAATTCATCACCCCCTTTTCTATTTTTAGCTTGGCGGCCATCTTGATTGGAAGTCGGGATCATCGGACACAATTTTGGAAGGGGGCCATCCAAGGTCCATTCCACCAAAGTTTGGTTGCAATTGGCCTAGTGGTTTCTGAGGAGAACATTGTTATGTGAATTTCCCATAGGGTCTTATGTTAAGCTAAGTTCGGCTGTGGGGGCATCTTGGTCGAAGGGCCGAACCGTCGGACATATGTTTGAAAGAGAACCATCCAATGACTATTTCATCAACATTTAGTTCTTATTGAGCAAATGGTTTCAGACGAGAAGATTTTTATGGGAATTTCCCATAGGGTCCTATGTTAAATTAAGTTCGGAAGTGTCGGCCATCTTGGTTGGAGGTCTGAAATGCCGGACACAATTTTGGAAGGGGACCACCCAAGGATCATTTCAGCAAAGTTTGTTTGAGATTGGCTTAGTAGTTTCAGAGGAGAAGATTTAAAAAAAATTCATCACCCCCTTTTCTATTTTTAGCTTGGCGGCCATCTCGGTTGGAAGTCGGGATCATCGGACACAATTTTGGAAGGGGGCCATCCAAGGTCCATTCCACCAAAGTTTGGTTGCAATTGGCCCAGTGGTTTCTGAGGAGAACATTGTTATGTGAATTTCCCTTAGGGTCCTATGTTAAGCTAAGTTCGGCTGTGGGGGCCATCTTTGTCGAAGGGCCGAACCGCCGGACAAATTTTTGGAAGAGAACCATCCAATGACTATTTCATCAACATTTAGTTCTTATTGAGCAAATGGTTTCAGACAAGAAGATTTTTATGGGAATTTCCCATAGGATGCTATGTTAAATTAAGTTTGGCAGTGGCAGCCATCTTGGTTGGAAGTTTCAAATGCCGGACACAATGTTGGAAGGGGACCACCCAAGGATCATTTCAGCAAAGATTGGTTGAGATTGGCTTAGGAGAAGATTTAAAAGAAAAATCATCCCCCTTTTTTCTATTTTTAGCTTGACGGCCATCTTGGTTAGAAGTCGGGATCATCGGACACAATTTTGCAAGGGAGCCATCCAAGGTCCATTCCACTAAAGTTTGGTTGCAATTGGCCCAGTGGTTTCTGAGGAGAAGATGTTTATGTGAATTTCTCATAGGGTTCCATGTTAAGCTAAGTTCAGCTGTGGGGACCATCTTGGTCGAAGGGCCGAACCGCCGTACATATTTTTGGAAGATAACCATCCAATGACTATGTCATCAACATTTAGTTCTTATTGAGCAAATGGTTTCAGACAAGAAGATTTTTATGGGAATTTCCCATAGGATCCTATGTTAAATTAAGTTCGGCAGTGGCAGCCATCTTGGTTGGAAGTCTGAAATGCCGGACACAATGTTGGAAGGGGACCACCCAATGATCATTTCAGCAAAGTTTGGTTGAAATTGGCTTAGGAGAAGATTTAAAAGATTAATCATCCCCCTTTTTTCTATTTTTAGCTTGACGGCCATCTTGGTTGGAAGTCGGGATCATCGGACACAATTTGCAAGGAAACCATCCAAGGTCCTTTCCACTAAAGTTTGGTTGCAATTGGCCTAGTGGTTTCTGAGGAGAAGATTTTTATGTGAATTTCTCATAGGGTCCTATGTTAAGCTAAGTTCAGCTGTGGGGACCATCTTGGTCGAAGGGCCGAACCGCCGGACATATTTTTGGAAGATAACCATCCAATGACTGTGTCATCAACATTTAGTTCTTATTGAGCAAATGGTTTCAGACAAGAAGATTTTTATGGGAATTTCCCATAGGATCCTATGTTAAATTAAGTTCGGCAGTGGCAGCCATCTTGGTTGGAAGTCTGAAATGCCGGACACAATGTTGGAAGGGGACCACCCAATGATCATTTCAGCAAAGTTTGGTTGAAATTGGCTTAGGAGAAGATTTAAAAGATTAATCATCCCCCTTTTTTCTATTTTTAGCTTGACGGCCATCTTGGTTGGAAGTCGGGATCATCGGACACAATTTTGCAAGGAAACCATCCAAGGTCCTTTCCACTAAAGTTTGGTTGCAATTGGCCTAGTGGTTTCTGAGGAGAAGATTTTTATGTGAATTTCTCATAGGGTCCTATGTTAAGCTAAGTTCGGCTGTGGGGGCCATCTTGGTCGAAGGGCCAAACCGCCGGACATATTTTTGGAAGAGAACCATCCAATGACTATGTCATCAACATTTAGTTCTTATTGAGCAAATGGTTTCAGACAAGAAGATTTTTATGGGAATTTCCTATAGGATCCTATGTTAAATTAAGTTCGGAAATGTCGGCCATCTTGGTTGGAAGTCTGAAATGCCGGACACAATGTTGGAAGGGGACCACCCAAGGATCATTTCAGCAAAGTTTGGTTGAGATTGGCTTAGGAGAAGATTTAAAAAAAATTCATCACCCCCTTTTCTATTTTTAGCTTGGCGGCCATCTTGGTTGGAAGTCGGGATCATCGGACACAATTTTGGAAGGGGACCATCCAAGGTCCATTCCACCAAAGTTTGGTTGCAATTGGCCTAGTGGTTTCTGAGGAGAACATTGTTATGTGAATTTCCCATAGGGTCTTATGTTAAGCTAAGTTCGGCTGTGGGGGCATTTTGGTCGAAGGGCCGAACCGCCGGACATATGTTTGGAAGAGAACCATCCAATGACTATTTCATCAACATTTAGTTCTTATTGAGCAAATGGTTTCAGACGAGAAGATTTTTATGGGAATTTCCTATAGGGTCCTATGTTAAATTAAGTTCGGAAGTGTCGGCCATCTTGGTTGGAGGTCTGAAATGCCGATACAATTTTGGAAGGGGACCACCCAAGGATAATTTCAGCAAAGTTTGTTTGAGATTGGCTTAGTAGTTTCAGAGGAGAAGATTTAAAAAAAATTCATCACCCCCTTTTCTATTTTTAGCTTGGCGGCCATCTCGGTTGGAAGTCGGGATCATCGGACACAATTTTGGAAGGGGGCCATCCAAGGTCCATTCCACCAAAGTTTGGTTGCAATTGGCCCAGTGGTTTCTGAGGAGAACATTGTTATGTGAATTTCCCAAAGGGTCCTATGTTAAGCTAAGTTCGGCTGTGGGGGCCATCTTTGTCGAAGGGCCGAACCGCCGGACAAATTTTTGGAAGAGAACCATCCAATGACTATGTCATCAACATTTAGTTCTTATTGAGCAAATGGTTTCAGACAAGAAGATTTTTATGGGAATTTCCCATAGGATCCTATGTTAAATTAAGTTCTGCAGTGGCAGCCATCTTGGTTGGAAGTTTCAAATGCCGGACACAATGTTGGAAGGGGACCACCCAAGGATCATTTCAGCAAAGTTTGGTTGAGATTGGCTTAGGAGAAGATTTAAAAGAAAAATCTCCCCCCTTTTCCTATTTTTAGCTTGACGTCCATATTGGTTGGAAGTCGGGATCATCGGACACAATTTTGCAAGGGAACCGTCCAAGGTCCTTACCACTAAAGTTTGGTTGCAATTGGCCCAGTGGTTTCTGAGGAGAAGATTTTTATGTGAATTTCTCATAGGGTCCTATGTTAAGCTAAGTTCGGCTGTGGGGGCCATCTTGGTCGAAGGGCCGAACCGCCGGACATATTTTTGGAAGAGAACCATCCAATGACTATTTCATCAACATTTAGTTCTTATTGAGCAAATGGTTTCAGACAAGAAGATTTTTATGGGAATTTCCCATAGGATCCTATGTTAAATTAAGTTCGGCAGTGGCAGCCATCTTGGTTGGAAGTCTGAAATGCCGGACACAATGTTGGAAGGGGACCACCCAATGATCATTTCAGCAAAGTTTGGTTGAGATTGGCTTAGGAGAAGATTTAAAAGAAAAATCATCCCCCTTTTTCTATTTTTAGCTTGACGGCCATCTTGGTTGGAAGTCGGGATCATCGGACACAATTTTGCAAGGAAACCATCCAAGGTCCTTTCCACTAAAGTTTGGTTGCAATGGGCCTAGTGGTTTCTGAGGAGAAGATTTTTATGTGAATTTCCCATAGGGTCCTATGTTAAGCTAAGTTCGGCTGTGGGAGCCATCTTGGTCGAAGGGCCGAACCGCCGGACATATTTTTGGAAGAGAACCATCCAATGACTATTTCATCAACATTTAGTTCTTATTGAGCAAATGGTTTCAGACAAGAAGATTGTTATGGGAATTTCCCATAGGATCCTATGTTAAATTAAGTTCGGCAGTGGCAGCCATCTTGGTTGGAGGTCTGAAATGCCGGACACAATTTTGGAAGGGGACCACCCAAGGATCATTTCAGCAAAGTTTGTTTGAGATTGGCTTAGTAGTTTCAGAGGAGAAGATTTAAAAAAAAATCATCACCCCCTTTTTTATTTTTAGCTTGGCGGCCATCTCGGTTGGAAGTCGGGATCATCGGACACAATTTTGGAAGGGGGCCATCCAAGGTCCATTCCACCAAAGTTTGGTTGCAATTGGCCCAGTGGTTTCTGAGGAGAACATTGTTATGTGAATTTCCCATAGGGTCCTATGTTAAGCTAAGTTCAGCTGTGGGGACCATCTTGGTCGAAGGGCCGAACCGCGGGACATATTTTTGGAAGATAACCATCCAATGACTATGTCATCAACATTTAGTTCTTATTGAGCAAATGGTTTCAGACAAGAAGATTTTTATGGGAATTTCCCATAGGATCCTATGTTAAATTAAGTTCGGCAGTGGCAGCCATCTTGGTTGCAAGTCTGAAATGCCGGACACAATGTTGGAAGGGGACCACCCAATGATCATTTCAGCAAAGTTTGGTTGAAATTGGCTTAGGAGAAGAATTAAAAGAAAAATCATCCCCTTTTTTTCTATTTTTAGCTTGACGGCCATCTTGGTTAGAAGTCGGGATCATCGGACACAATTTTGCAAGGGAACCATCCAAGGTCCTTTCCACTAAAGTTGGTTGCAATTGGCCCAGTGGTTTCTGAGGAGAAGATTTTTATGTGAATTTCCCATAGGGTCCTATGTTAAGCTAAGTTCGGCTGTGGGGGCCATCTTGGTCGAAGGGCCGAACCGCCGGACATATTTTTGGAAGAGAACCATCCAATGAGTATTTCATCAACATTTAGTTCTTATTGAGCAAATGGTTTCAGACGAGAAGATTTTTATGGGAATTTCCTATAGGGTCCTATGTTAAATTAAGTTCGGATGTGTCGGCCATCTTGGTTGGAGGTCTGAAATGCCGGACACAAATTTGGAAAGGGACCACGCAAGGATCATTTCAGCAAAGTTTGTTTGAGATTGGCTTAGTAGTTTCAGAGGAGAAGATTTAAAAAAAAATGATCACCCCCTTTTTCTATTTTTAGCTTGGCGGCCATCTTGGTTGGAAGTCGGGATCATCGGACACAATTTTGGAAGGGGGCCATCCAAGGTCCATTCCACTAAAGTTTGGTTGCAATTGGCCCAGTGGTTTCTGAGGAGAACATTGTTATGTGAATTTCCCATAGGGTGTTATGTTAAGCTAAGTTCGGCTGTGGGGGTCATCTTGGTCGAAGGGCCGAACCGCCGGACATATTTTTGGAAGAGAACCATCCAATGACTATTTCATCAACATTTAGTTCTTATTGAGCAAATGGTTTCAGACGAGAAGATTTTTATGGGAATTTCCTATAGGGTCCTATGTTAAATTAAGTTCGGAAGTGTCGGCCATCTTGGTTGGAGGTCTGAAATGCTGGACACAATTTTGGAAGGGGACCACCCAAGGATCATTTCAGCAAAGTTTGGTTGAAATTGGCTTAGTAGTTTCAGAGGAGAAGATTTAAAAAAAAATTCATCCCCCTTTTTCTATTTTTATCTTGGCGGCCATCTTGGTTAGAAGTCGGGATCATCGGACAAAATTTTGCAAGGGAGCCATCCAAGGTCCATTTCACTAAAGTTTGGTTGCAATTGGCCCATTGGTTTCTGAGGAGAAGATTTTTATGTGAATTTCCCATAGGGTCCTATGTTAAGCTAAGTTCGGCTGTGGGGACCATCTTGTTGAAGGGCCGAACCGCCGGACATATTTTTGGAAGAGAACCATCCAATGACTATTTCATCAACATTTAGTTCTTATTGAGCAAATGGTTTCAGACGAGAAGATTTTTATGGGAATTTCCTATAGGGTCCTATGTTAAATTAAGTTCGGAAGTGTCGGCCATCTTGGTTGGAGGTCTGAAATGCCGGACACAATTTTGGAAGGGGACTACCCAAGGATCATTTCAGCAAAGTTTGTTTGAGATTGGCATAGTAGTTTCAGAGGAGAAGATTTAAAAAAAATCATCACACCCTTTTTCTATTTTTAGCTTGGCGGCCATCTCGGTTGGAAGTCGGGATCATCGGACACAATTTTGCAAGGGAGCCATCCAAGGTCCATTCCACCAAAGTTTGGTTGCAATTGGCCCAGTGGTTTCTGAGATGAACATTGTTATGTGAATTTCCTATAGGGTCCTATGTTAAGCTAAGTTCGGCTGTGGGGACCATCTTGGTCGAAGGGCCGAACCCCGTACATATTTTTGGAAGAGAACCATCCAATGATTATTTCATCAACATTTAGTTCTTATTGAGCAAATGGTTTCAGACAAGAAGATTTTTATGGGAATTTCCCATAGGATCCTATGTTAAATTAAGTTCGGCAGTGGCAGCCATCTTGGTTGGAAGTCTGAAATGCCGGACAAAATGTTGGAAGGGGACCACCCAAGGAACATTTCAGCAAAGTTTGGTTGAGATTGGCTTAGGAGAAGATTTAAAAGAAAAATCATCCCCCTTTTTCTATTTTTAGCTTGACGGCCATCTTGGTTGGAAGTCGGGATCATCGGACACAATTTTGGAAGGGGGCCATCCAAGGTCCATTCCACCAAAGTTTGGTTGCAATTGGCCCAGTGGTTTCTGAGGAGAACATTGTTATGTGAATTTCCCATAGGGTCTTATGTTAAGCTAAGTTCGGCTCTGGTGGTCATCTTGGTCGAAGGGCCGAACCGCCGTACATATTTTTGGAAGAGAACCATCCAATGACTATTTCATCAACATTTAGTTCTTATTGAGCAAATGGTTTCAGACGAGAAGATTTTTATGGGAATTTCCTATAGGGTCCTATGTTAAATTAAGTTCGGAAGTGTCGGCCATCTTGGTTGGAGGTCTGAAATGCCGGACACAATTTTGGAAGGGGACCACCCAAGGATCATTTCAGCAAAGTTTGTTTGAGATTGGCTTAGTAGTTTCAGAGGAGAAGTTAAAAAAAAACTCATCACCCCCTTTTCTATTTTTAGCTTGGCGGCCATCTCAGTTGGAAGTCGGGATCATCGGACATAAAATTGGAAGGGGGCCATCCAAGGTCCATTCCACCAATGTTTGGTTGCAATTGGCCCCGTGGTTTCTGAGGAGAACATTGTTATGTGAATTTCCCATAGGGTCCTATGTTAAGCTAAGTTCGGCTGTGGGGACCATCTTGGTCGAAGGGCCGAACCGCCGTAATATTTTTGGAAGAGAACCATCCTATGATTATTTCATCAACATTTAGTTCTTATTGAGCAAATGGTTTCAGACAAGAAGATTTTTATGGGAATTTCCTATAGGGTCCTATGTTAAATTAAGTTCGGAAGTGGCAGCCATCTTGGTTGGAGGTCTGAAATGCCGGACACAATGTTGGAAGGGAACCATCCAAGGATCATTTCAGCAAAGTTTGGTTGAGATTGGCTTAGGAAAAGATTTAAAAGAAAAATCATCCCCCTTTTTCTATTTTTAGTTTGACGACCCTCTTGGTTGGAAGTCGGGATCATCGGACACAATTTTGCAAGGGAACCATCCAAGGTCCTTTCCACTAAAGTTTGGTTGCAATTGGCCCAGTGGTTTCTGAGGAGAAGATTTTTATGGGAATTTCCTATAGGGTCCTATGTTAAATTAAGTTCGGAAGTGTCGGCCATCTTTGTTGGAGGTCTCAAATGCCGGAAACAATTTTGGAAAGGGACCACCCAAGGATCATTTCAGCAAAGTTTGGTTGAAATTGGCTTAGTAGTTTCAGAGGAGAAGATTTAAAAAAAATTCATCCCCCCTTTTTACATTTTTATATTGGCGGCCATCTTGGTTGGAAGTCGGGATCATCGGACACAATTTTGGAAGGGGGCCATCCAAGGTCCTTTCCATTAAAGTTTGGTTGCAATTGGCCCAGTGGTTTCTGAGGAGAAGATTTTTATGTGAATTTCCCATAGGGTCCTATGTTAAGCTAAGTTCGGCTGTGGGGGCCATCATGGTCGAAGGGCCGAATCGCCGGACATATTTTTGGAAGAGAACCATCCAATGACTATTTCATCAACATTTAGTTCTTATTGAGCAAATGGTTTCAGACAAGAAGATTTTTATGGGAATTTCCTATAGGGTCCTATGTTAAATTATGTTCGGAAGTGTCGGCCATCTTGGTTGGAGGTCTGAAATGCCGGAAACAATTTTGGAAGGGGACCAACCAAGGATCATTTCAGCAAAGTTTGGCTGAAATTGGCTTAGTAGTTTCAGAGGAGAAGATTTAAAAAAAATCATCCCCCATTTTCTATTTTTATCTTGGCGGCCATCTTGGTTGGAAGTCGGGATCATCGGACACAATTTTGGGAGGGGGCCATCCAAGGTCCATTCCACCAAAGATTGGTTGCAATTGGCCCAGTGGTTTCTGAGGAGAAGATTGTTATGTGAATTTCCCATAGGGTCCTATTATAAGCTAAGTTCGGCTGTGGGGGCCATCTTGATCGAAGGGCCGAACCGCTGGACATATTTTTGGAAGAGAACCATCCAATGACTATTTCATCAACATTTAGTTCTTATTGAGCAAATGGTTTCAAACAAGAAGATTGTTATGGGAATTTCATATAGGGTCCTATGTTAAATTAAGTTCAGAAGTGTCGGCCATCTTGGTTGGAGATCTGAAATGCCGGACACAATTTTGGAAGGGGACCACCCAAGGATCATTTAAGCAAAGTTTGGTTGAGATTGGCTTATTAGTTTCAGAGAAGATTTAAAAAAAATTCACCCGCCCTTTTTCTATTTTTATCTTGGCGGCTATCTTGGATGGAATTCGGGATCATCGCATACAATTTTGGAACGGGGCCATCCAAGTTCCATTCCACCAAAGATTGGTTGCAATTGGCCCAGTGGTTTCTGAGGAGAAGATTGTTATGTGAATTTCCCTTATGGTCCTATGTTAAGCTAAGTTCGGCTGTGGGGGCCATCTTGGTCGAAGGGCCGAACCGCTGGACATATTTTTGGAAGAGAACCATCCAATGACTATTTCATCAACATTTAGTTCTTATTGAGCAAATGGTTTCAGACAAGAAGATTTTTATGGGAATTTTCCATAGGATCCTATGTTAAATTAAGTTCGGCAGTGGCGGCCATCATGGTTGGAGGTCTGAAATGCCGGACATAATTTTGGAAGGAGACCACCCAAGGATCATTTCAGCAAAGCTTGGTTGAGATTGGCTTAGGAGAAGATTTAAAAGAAAAATCATCCCCTTTTTTCTATTTTTAGCTTGACGGCCATCTTGTTTGGAAGTCGTGATCATCAGACACAATTTTGGAAGGGGGCCATCCAAGGTCCATTCCACTAAAGTTTGGTTGCAATTGGCCCAGTGGTTTCTGAGGAGAAGATTTTTAAGTGAATTTCCCATAGGGTCCTATGTTAAGCTAAGTTCGGCTGTGGGGGCAATCTTGGTCGAAGGGCCGAACCGCCGTATATGTTTTTGGAAGAGAACCATCCTATGACTATTTCATCAACATTTAGTTCTTATTGAGCAAATGGTTTCAGACAAGAAGTTTTCAAGGGAATTTCCCATAGGGTCCTATGTTAAATTAAGTTCGGCTGTGGGGGTCATCTTGGTCAAAGGGCCGAACCGCCATACATATTTTTGGAAGAGAACCATCCAATGACTATTTCATCAACATTTAGTTCTTATTGAGCAAATGGTTTCAGACAAGAAGATTTTTATGGGAATTTCCTATAGGGTCCTATGTTAAATTAAGTTCGGAAGTGTCGGCCATCTTTGTTGGAGGTCTGAAATGCCGGAAACAATTTTGGAAAGGGATCACCCAAGGATCATTTCAGCAAAGTTTGGTTGAAATTGGCTTAGTAGTTTCAGAGGAGAAGATTTAAAAAAAATTCATCCCCCCTTTTTACATTTTTATATTGGCGGCCATCTTGGTTGGAAGTCGGGATCATCGGACACAATTTTGGAAGGGGGCCATCCAAGGTCCTTTCCATTAGAGTTTGGTTGCAATTGGCCCATTGGTTTCTGAGGAGAAGATTTTTATGTGAATTTCCCATAGGGTCCTATGTTAAGCTAAGTTCGGCTGTGGGGGCCATCATGGTCGGAGGGCCGAATCGCCGGACATATTTTTGGAAGAGAACCATCCAATGACTATTTCATCAACATTTAGTTCTTATTGAGCAAATGCATTCAGACAAGAAGATTTTTATGGGAATTTCCTATAGGGTCCTATGTTAAATTATGTTCGGAAGTGTCGGCCATCTTGGTTGGAGGTCTGAAATGCCGGAAACAATTTTGGAAGGGGACCAACCAAGGATCATTTCAGCAAAGTTTGGCTGAAATTGGCTTAGTAGTTTCAGAGGAGAAGATTGAAAAAAAATCATCCCCCATTTTCTATTTTTATCTTGGCGGCCATCTTGGTTGGAAGTCGGGATCATCGGACACAATTTTGGGAGGGGGCCATCCAAGGTCCATTCCACCAAAGATTGGTTGCAATTGGCCCAGTGGTTTCTGAGGAGAAGATTGTTATGTGAATTTCCCATAGGGTCCTATTATAAGCTAAGTTCGGCTGTAGGGGCCATCTTGATCGAAGGGCCGAACCGCTGGACATATTTTTGGAAGAGAACCATCCAATGACTATTTCATCAACATTTAGTTCTTATTGAGCAAATGGTTTCAAACAAGAAGATTTTTATGGGAATTTCATATAGGGTCCTATGTTAAATTAAGTTCGGAAGTGTCGGCCATCTTGGTTGGAGATCTGAAATGCCGGACACAATTTTGGAAGGGGACCACCCAAGGATCATTTAAGCAAAGTTTGGTTGAGATTGGCTTATTAGTTTCAGAGGAGAAGATTTAAAAAAAATTCACCCGCCCTTTTTCTATTTTTATCTTAGCGGCCATCTTGGATGGAATTCGGGATCATCGCATACAATTTTGAAACGGGGCCATCCAAGTTCCATTCCACCAAAGATTGGTTGCAATTGGCCCAGTGGTTTCTGAGGAGAAGATTGTTATGTGAATTTCCCATATGGTCCTATGTTAAGCTAAGTTCGGCTGTGGGGGCCATCTTGGTCGAAGGGCCGAACCGCTGGACATATTTTTGGAAGAGAACCATCCAATGACTATTTCATCAACATTTAGTTCTTATTGAGCAAATGGTTTCAGACAAGAAAATTTTTATGGGAATTTCCCATAGGATCCTATGTTAAATTAAGTTCGGCAGTGGCGGCCATCATGGTTGGAGGTCTGAAATGCCGGACATAATTTTGGAAGGAGACCACCCAAGGATCATTTCAGCAAAGTTTGGTTGAGATTGGCTTAGGAGAAGATTCAAAAGAAAAATCATCCCCTTTTTTCTATTTTTAGCTTGACGGCCATCTTGTTTGGAAGTCGGGATCATCGGACACAATTTTGGAAGAGGGCCATCCAAGGTCCATTCCACTAAAGTTTGGTTGCAATTGGCCCAGTGGTTTCTGAGGAGAAGATTTTTATGTGAATTTCCCATAGGGTCCTATGTTAAGCTAAGTTCGGCTGTGGGGGCAATCTTGGTCGAAGGGCCGAACCGCCGTATATGTTTTTGGAAGAGAACCATCCTATGACTATTTCATCAACATTTAGTTCTTATTGAGCAAATGGTTTCAGACAAGAAGTTTTCAAGGGAATTTCCCATAGGGTCCTATGTTAAATTAAGTTCGGCTGTGGGGGTCATCTTGGTCGAAGGGCCGAACCGCCGTACATATTTTTGGAAGAGAACCATCCAATGACTATTTCATCAACATTTAGTTCTTATTGAGCAAATGGTTTCAGACAAGAAGATTTTTATGGGAATTTCCTATAGGGTCCTATGTTAAATTAAGTTCAGAAGTGTCGGCCATCTTGGTTGGAGGTCTGAAATGCCAGACACAATTTTGGAAGGGGACTACCCAAGGATCATTTCAGCAAAGTTTGGTTGAAATTGGCTAAGTAGTTTCAGAGGAGAAGATTTAAAACAAAATTCATCCCCCATTTTTCTATTTTTATCTTGGCGGCCATCTTGGTTAGAAGTCGGGATCATCGGACAAAATTTTGCAAGGGAGCCATCCAAGGTCCATTCCACTAAAGTTTGGTTGCAATTGGCCCATTGGTTTCTGAGGAGAAGATATTTATGTGAATTTCCCATAGGGTCCTATGTTAAGCTAAGTTCGGCTGTGGGGACCATCTTGGTCGAAGGGCCGAATCGCCGGTCATATTTTTGGAAGAGAACCATCCAATGACTATTTCATCAACATTTAGTTCTTATTGAGCAAATGGTTTCAGACAAGAAGATTTTTATGGGAATTTCCCATAGGATCCTATGTTAAATTAAGTTCGGCAGTGGCAGCCATCTTGGTTGGAGGTCTGAAATGCCGGACACAATTTTGGAAGGGGACCACCCAAGGATCATTTCAGCAAAGTTTGTTTGAGATTGGCTTAGTAGTTTCAGAGGAGAAGATTTAAAAAAAAATTATCACCCTCTTTTCTATTTTTAGCTTGGCGGCCATCTTGGTTGGAAGTCGGGATCATCGGACACAATTTTGGAAGGGGGCCATCCAAGGTCCATTCCACCAAAGTTTGGTTGCAATTGGCCCAGTGGTTTCTGAGGAGAACATTGTTATGTGAATTTCCCATAGGGTCCTATGTTATGCTAAGTTCGGCTGTGGGGGCCATCTTGGTCGAAGGGCCGAACCGCCGTACATATTTTTGGAAGAGAACCATCCAATGACTATTTCATCAACATTTAGTTCTTATTGAGCAAATGGTTTCAGACAAGAAGATTTTTATGGGAATATCCGATAGGATCCTATGTTAAATTAAGTTCGGCAGTGGTAGCCATCTTGGTTGGAAGTCTGAAATGCCGGACACAATGTTGGAAGGGGACCACCCAAGGATCATTTCAGCAAAGTTTGGTTGAGATTGGCTTAGGAGAAGATTTAAAAAAAATTCATCACCCCTTTTTCTATTTTTATCTTGGCGGCCATCTTGGTTGGAAGTCGGGATCATCGGACACAATTTTGGAAGGGGGCCATCCAAGGTCCATTCCGCCAAAGTTTGGTTGCAATTGGCCCAGTGGTTTCTGAGGAGAACATTGTTATGTGAATTTCCCATAGGGTCCTATGTTAAGCTAAGTTCAGCTGTGGGGACCATCTTGGTCGAAGGGCCGAACCGCCGGACATATTTTTGGAAGATAACCATCCTATGACTATTTCATCAACATTTAGTTCTTATTGAGCAAATGGTTTCAGACAAGAAGTTTTCAAGGGAATTTCCCATAGGGTCCTATGTTAAATTAAGTTCGGCAGTGGAGGCTATCTTGGTTGGAGGTCTGAAATGCTGGACACAATTTTGGAAGGGGACCACGCAAGGATTATTTCAGCAAAGTTTGGTTGAGATTGGCTTAGTAGTTTCAGAGGAGAAGATTTAAAAGAAAAATCATCCCCCTTTTCTATTTTTAGCTTGACGGCCATCTTGGTTGGAAGTCGGGATCATCGGACACAATTTTGCAAGGGAGCCATCCAAGGTCCATTCCACTAAAGTTTGGTTGCAATTGGCCCATTGGTTTCTGAGGAGAAAATTTTTACGTGAATTTCCCATAGGGTCCTATGTTAAGCTAAGTTCGGCTGTGGGGACCATCTTGGTCGAAGGGCCGAACCGCCGGACATATTTTTGGAAGAGAACCATCCAATGACTATTTCATCAACATTTAGTTCTTATTGAGCAAATGGTTTCAGACAAGAAGATTGTTATGGGAATTTCCTATAGGGTCCTATGTTAATTTAAGTTCGGAAGTGTCGGCCATCTTGGTTGGAGGTCTGAAATGCCGGACACAATTTTGGAAGGGGACCACCCAAGGATCATTTCAGCAAAGTTTGGCTGAAATTGGCTTAGTAGTTTCAGAGGAGAAGATTTAAAAAAAAAATCATCCCCCTTTTTCTTTTTTTATCTTGGCGGCCATCTTGGTTGGAAGTCGGGATCATCGGACACAATTTTGGAAGGGGGCCATCCAAGGTCCATTCCACCAAAGAATGGTTGCAATTGGCCCAGTGGTTTCTGAGGAGAAGATTGTTATGTGAATTTCCCATAGGGTCCTATGTTAAGCTACGTTCGGCTGTGGGGGCCATCTTGGTCGAAGGGCCGAACCGCGGGACATATTTTTGGAAGAGAACCATCCAATGACTATTTCATCAACATTTAGTTCTTATTGAGCAAATGGTTTCAGACGAGAAGATTTTTATGGGAATTTCCTATAGGGTCCTATGTTAAATTAAGTTCGGAAGTGTCGGCCATCTAGGTTGGAGGTCTGAAATGCCGGACACAATTTTGGAAGGGGACCACCCAAGGATCATTTCAGCAAAGTTTGTTTGAGATTGTCTTAGTAGTTTCAGAGGAGAAGATTTAAAAAAAACTCATCACCCCCTTTTCTATTTTTAGCTTGGCGGCCATCTCGGTTGGAAGTCGGGATCATCGGACACAAATTTGGAAGGGGGCCAACCAAGGTCCTTTCCACCAAAGTTTGGTTGCAATTGGCCCAGTGGTTTCTGAGGAGAACATTGTTATGTGAATTTCCTATAGGGTCCTATGTTAAGCTAAGTTCGGCTGTGGGGACCATCTTGGTCGAAGGGCCAAACCGCCGGACATATTTTTGGAAGAGAACCATCCAATGACTATTTCATCAACATTTAGTTCTTATTGAGCAAATGGTTTCAGACGAGAAGATTTTTATGGGAATTTCCTATAGGGTCCTATGTTAAATTAAGTTCGGAAGTGTCGGCCATCTTGGTTGGAGGTCTGAAATGCCGGACACAATTTTGGAAGGGGACCACCCAAGGATCATTTCAGCAAAGTTTGTTTGAGATTGTCTTAGTAGTTTCAGAGGAGAAGATTTAAAAAAAACTCATCACCCCTTTTCTATTTTTAGCTTGGCGGCCATCTCGGTTGGAAGTCGGGATCATCGGACACAAATTTGGAAAGGGGCTATCCAAGGTCCATTCCACCAAAGTTTGGTTGCAATTGGCCCAGTGGTTTCTGAGGAGAACATTGTTATGTGAATTTCCTATAGGGTCCTATGTTAAGCTAAGTTCGGCTGTGGGGACCATCTTGGTCGAAGGGCCGAACCGCCGGACATATCTTTAGAAGAGAACCATCCAATGACTATTTCATCAACATTTAGTTCTTATTGAGCAAATGGTTTCAGACAAGAAGATTTTTATGGGAATTTCCCTTAGGATCCTATGTTAAATTAAGTTCGGCAGTGGCAGCCATCTTGGTTGGAAGTCTGAAATGCCGGACAAAATGTTGGAAGGGGACCACCCAAGGATCATTTCAGCAAAGTTTGGTTGAGATTGGCTTAGGAGAAGATTTAAAAGAAAAATCATCCCCCATTTTTCTATTTTTATCTTGGCGGCCATCTTGGTTAGAAGTCGGGATCATCGGACAAAATTTGCAAGGGAGCCATCCAAGGTCCATTCCACTAAAGTTTGGTTGCAATTGGCCCATTGGTTTTTGAGGAGAAGATATTTATGTGAATTTCTCATAGGGTCCTATGTAAGCTAAGTTCGGCTGTGGGGACCATCTTGGTCAAAGGGCCGAACCGCCGGACATATTTTTGGAAGAGAACCATCCAATGACTATTTCATCAACATTTAGTTCTTATTGAGCAAATGGTTTCAGACAAGAAGATTTTTATGGGAATTTCCTATAGGGTCCTATGTTAAATTAAGTTCAGAAGTGTCGGCCATCTTGGTTGGAGGTCTGAAATGCCGGACACAATGTTGGAAGGGGACCACCCAAGGATCATTTCATCAAAGTTTGTTTGAGATTGGCTTAGTAGTTTCAGAGGAGAAGATTTAAAAAAAGCTCATCACCCCCTTTTCTATTTTTAGCTTGGCGGCCATCTCGGTTGGAAGTCGGGATCATCGGACACAAATTTGGAAGGGGGCCATCCAAGGTCCATTCCACCAAAGTTTGGTTGCAATTGGCCCAGTGGTTTCTGAGGAGAACATTGTTATGTGAATTTCCTATAGGGTCCTATGTTAAGCTAAGTTCGGCTGTGGGGACCATCTTGGTCGAAGGGCCGAACCGCCGGACATATTTTTAGAAGAGAACCATCCAATGACTATTTTATCAACATTTAGTTCTTATTGAGCAAATGGTTTCAGACAAGAAGTTTTCAAGGGAATTTCCCATAGGGTCCTATGTTAAATTAAGTTCGGCTGTGGGGGTCATCTTGGTCGAAGGGCCGAACCGCCGTACATATTTTTGGAAGAGATCCATCCAATGACTATTTCATCAACATTTAGTTCTTATTGAGCAAATGGTTTCAGACAAGAAGATTTTTATGGGAATTTCCTATAGGGTCCTATGTTAAATTAAGTTCAGAAGTGTCGGCCATCTTGGTTGGAGGTCTGAAATGCCAGACACAATTTTGGAAGGGGACTACCCAAGGATCATTTCAGCAAAGTTTGGTTGAAATTGGCTAAGTAGTTTCAGAGGAGAAGATTTAAAACAAAATTCATCCCCCATTTTTCTATTTTTATCTTGGCGGCCATCTTGGTTAGAAGTCGGGATCATCGGACAAAATTTTGCAAGGGAGCCATCCAAGGTCCATTCCACTAAAGTTTGGTTGCAATTGGCCCATTGGTTTCTGAGGAGAAGATATTTATGTGAATTTCCCATAGGGTCCTATGTTAAGCTAAGTTCGGCTGTGGGGACCATCTTGGTCGAAGGGCCGAATCGCCGGTCATATTTTTGGAAGAGAACCATCCAATGACTATTTCATCAACATTTAGTTCTTATTGAGCAAATGGTTTCAGACAAGAAGATTTTTATGGGAATTTCCCATAGGATCCTATGTTAAATTAAGTTCGGCAGTGGCAGCCATCTTGGTTGGAGGTCTGAAATGCCGGGCACAATGTTGGAAGGGGACCACCCAAGGATCATTTCAGCAAAGTTTGGTTGAGATTGGCTTAGGAGAAGCTTTAAAAGAAAAATCATCCCCCTTTTTCTATTTTTAGCTTGACGGCCATCTTGGTTGGAAGTCGGGATCATCGGACAAAATTTTGCAAGGGAACCATCCAAGGTCCTTTCCACTAAAGTTTGGTTGCAATTGGCCCAGTAGTTTCTGAGGAGAAGATTGTTATGTGAATTTCCAATAGGGTCCTATGTTAAGCTAAGTTCGGCTGTGGGGACCATCTTGGTCGAAGGGCCGAACCGCCGGACATATTTTTGGAAGAGAACCATCCAATGACTATTTCATCAACATTTAGTTCTTATTGAGCAAATGGTTTCAGACAAGAAGATTTTTATGGGAATTTCCTATAGGGTCCTATGTTAAATTAAGTTCAGAAGTGTCGGCCATCTTGGTTGGAGGTCTGAAATGCCGGACACAATGTTGGAAGGGGACCACCCAAGGATCATTTCAGCAAAGTTTGGTTGAGATTGGCTTAGGAGAAGATTTAAAAGAAAAATCATCCCCCATTTCCTATTTTTAGCTTGACGGCCATCTTGGTTAGAAGTCGGGATCATCGGACACAATTTTGCAAGGGAACCATCCAAGGTCCTTTCCACTAAAGTTTGGTTGCAATTGGCCCAGTGGTTTCTGAGGAGAAGATTTTTATGTGAATTTCTCATAGGGTCCTATGTTAAGCTAAGTTCGGCTGTGGGGGCCATCTGGGTCGAAGGGCCGAACCTCGGGACATATTTTTGGAAGAGAACCATCCAATGAATATTTCATCAACATTTAGTTCTTATTGAGCAAATGGTTTCAGACAAGAAGATTTTTATGGGAATTTCCCATTGGGTCCTATGTTAAATTAAGTTCGGAAGTGTCGGCCATCTTGGTTGGAGGTCTGAAATGCCGGACACAAATTTGGAAAGGGACCACGCAAGGATCATTTCAGCAAAGTTTGTTTGAGATTGGCTTAGTAGTTTCAGAGGAGAAGTTTAAAAAAAAATTATCACCCACTTTTTCTATTTTTAGCTTGGCGGCCATCTTGGTTGGAAGTCGGGATCATCGGACACAATTTTGCAAGGGAACCATCCAAGGTCCTTTCCACTAAAGTTTGGTTGCAATTGGCCTAGTGGTTTCTGAGGAGAAGATTTTTATGTGAATTTCTCATAGGGTCCTATGTTAAGCTAAGTTCGGCTGTGGGGGCCATCTGGGTCGAAGGGCCGAACCTCGGGACATATTTTTGGAAGAGAACCATCCAATGAATATTTCATCAACATTTAGTTCTTATTGAGCAAATGGTTTCAGACAAGAAGATTTTTATGGGAATTTCCCATTGGGTCCTATGTTAAATTAAGTTCGGAAGTGTCGGCCATCTTGGTTGGAGGTCTGAAATGCCGGACACAAATTTGGAAAGGGACCACGCAAGGATCATTTCAGCAAAGTTTGTTTGAGATTGGCTTAGTAGTTTCAGAGGAGAAGTTTAAAAAAAAATTATCACCCACTTTTTCTATTTTTAGCTTGGCGGCCATCTTGGTTGGAAGTCGGGATCATCGGACACAATTTTGCAAGGGAACCATCCAAGGTCCTTTCCACTAAAGTTTGGTTGCAATTGGCCTAGTGGTTTCTGAGGAGAACATTGTTATGTGAATTTCCCATAGGGTCTTATGTTAAGCTAAGTTCGGCTGTGGGGGTCATCTTGGTCGAAGGGCCGAACCGCCGTACATATTTTTGGAAGAAAACCATCCAATGACTATTTCATCAACATTTAGTTCTTATTGAGCAAATGGTTTCAGACGAGGAGATTTTTATGGGAATTTCCTATAGGGTCCTATGTTAAATTAAGTTCGGAAGTGTCGGCCATCTTGGTTGGAGGTCTGAAATGCCGGACACAATTTTGGAAGGGGACTACCCAAGGATCATTTCAGCAAAGTTTGGTTGAAATTGGCTTAGTAGTTTCAGAGGAGAAGATTTAGAAAAAAAATTCATCCCCCTTTTCTATTTTTATCTTGGCGGCCATCTTGGTTAGAAGTCGGGATCATCGGACAAAATTTTGCAAGGGAGCCATCCAAGGTCCATTCCACCAAAGTTTGGTTGCAATTGGCCCATTGGTTTCTGAGGAGAAGATTTTTATGTGAATTTCCTATAGGGTCCAATGTTAAGCTAAGTTCGGCTCTGGGGGTCGTCTTGGTCGAAGGGCCGAACCGCCGTACATATTTTTGGAAGAGAACCATCCAATGACTATTTCATCAACATTTAGTTCTTATTGAGCAAATGGTTTCAGACGAGAAGATTTTTATGGGAATTTCCTATAGGGTCCTATGTTAAATTAAGTTCGGAAGTGTCGGCCATCTTGGTTGGAGGTCTGAAATGCCGGACACAATTTTGGAAGGGGACCACCCAAGGATCATTTCAGCAAAGTTTGTTTGAGATTGTCTTAGTAGTTTCAGAGGAGAAGATTTAAAAAAAACTCATCACCCCCTTTTCTATTTTTAGCTTGGCGGCCATCTCGGTTGGAAGTCGGGATCATCGGACACAAATTTGGAAGGGGGCCAACCAAGGTCCTTTCCACCAAAGTTTGGTTGCAATTGGCCCAGTGGTTTCTGAGGAGAACATTGTTATGTGAATTTCCTATAGGGTCCTATGTTAAGCTAAGTTCGGCTGTGGGGACCATCTAGGTCGAAGGGCCAAACCGCCGGACATATTTTTGGAAGAGAACCATCCAATGACTATTTCATCAACATTTAGTTCTTATTGAGCAAATGGTTTCAGACGAGAAGATTTTTATGGGAATTTCCTATAGGGTCCTCTGTTAAATTAAGTTCGGAAGTGTCGGCCATCTTGGTTGGAGGTCTGAAATGCCGGACACAATTTTGGAAGGGGACCACCCAAGGATCATTTCAGCAAAGTTTGTTTGAGATTGTCTTAGTAGTTTCAGAGGAGAAGATTTAAAAAAAACTCATCACCCCTTTTCTATTTTTAGCTTGGCGGCCATCTCGGTTGGAAGTCGGGATCATCGAACACAAATTTGGAAGGGGGCTATCCAAGGTCCATTCCACTAAAGTTTGGTTGCAATTGGCCCAGTGGTTTCTGAGGAGAACATTGTTATGTGAATTTCCTATAGGGTCCTATGTTAAGCTAAGTTCGGCTGTGGGGGCCATCTTGGTCGAAGGGCCGAACCGCCGGACATATTTTTGGAAGAGAACCATCCAATGACTATTTCATCAACATTTAGTTCTTATTGAGCAAATGGTTTCAGACAAGAAGATTTTTATGGGAATTTCCCATAGGATCCTATGTTAAATTAAGTTCGGCAGTGGCAGCCATCTTGGTTGGAAGTCTGAAATGCCGGACAAAATGTTGGAAGGGGACCACCCAAGGATCATTTCAGCAAAGTTTGGTTGAGATTGGCTTAGGAGAAGATTTAAAAGAAAAATCATCCCCCATTTTTCTATTTTTATCTTGGCGGCCATCTTGGTTAGAACATTTAGTTCTTATTGAGCAAATGGTTTCAGACGAGAAGATTTTTATGGGAATTTCCTATAGGGTCCTCTGTTAAATTAAGTTCGGAAGTGTCGGCCATCTTGGTTGGAGGTCTGAAATGCCGGACACAATTTTGGAAGGGGACCACCCAAGGATCATTTCAGCAAGGTTTGGCTGAAATTGGCTTAGTAGTTTCAGAGGAGAAGATTTAAAAAAAAATTCATCCCCCTTTTTCTATTTTTATCTAGGCGGCCATCTTGGTTGGAAGTCGGGATCATCGGACACAATTTTGGAAGGGACCATCCAAGGTCCATTCCACCAAAGATTGGTTGCAATTGGCCCGGTGGTTTCTGAGGAGAAGATTGTTATGTGAATTTCCCATAGGTTCCTATTATAAGTTAAGTTCGGCTGTGGGGGCGATCTTGGTCGAAGGGCCGAACCGCCGGACAAATTTTTGGAAGAGAACCATCCAATGACTATTTCATCAACATTTAGTTCTTATTGAGCAAATGGTTTCAGACAAGAAGATTTTTATGGGAATTTCCCATAGGGTCCAATCTTAAATTAAGTTCGGCAGTGGACGCCATCTTGGTTGGAGGTCTGAAATGCCGGACACAATTTTGGAAGGGAACCACCCAAGGATCATTTCATTAAAGTTTGTTTGAGATTGGCTTAGTAGTTTCAGAGGAGAAGATTTAAAAAAAATTCATCACCCCCTTTTTCTATTTTTAGCTTGGCGGCCATCTCGGTTGGAAGTCGGGATCATCGGACACAATTTTGAAGGGGGCCATCCAAGGTCCATTCCACCAAAGTTTGGTTGCAATTGGCCCAGTGGTTTTTGAGGAGAAGATTGTTATGTGAATTTCCCATAGGGTCCTATGTTAAGCTAAGTTCGGCTGTGGGGGTCATCTTGGTCGAAGGGCCGAACCGCCGTACATATTTTTGGAAGAGAACCATCAATGACTATTTCATCAACATTTAGTTATTATTGAGCAAATGGTTTCAGACAAGAAGATTTTCATGGGAATTTCCCATAGGGTCCTATGTTAAATTAAGTTCGGCAGTGGAGGCTATCTTGGTTGGAGGTCTGAAATGCTGGACACAATTTTGGAAGGGGACCACGCAAGGATTATTTCAGCAAAGTTTGGTTGAGATTGGCTTAGTAGTTTCAGAGGAGAAGATTTAAAAGAAAAATCATCCCCCTTTTCTATTTTTAGCTTGACGGCCATCTTGGTTGGAAGTCGGGATCATCGGACACAATTTTGCAAGGGAGCCATCCAAGGTCCATTCCACTAAAGTTTGGTTGCAATTGGCCCATTGGTTTCTGAGGAGAAAATTTTTACGTGAATTTCCCATAGGGTCCTATGTTAAGCTAAGTTCGGCTGTGGGGACCATCTTGGTCGAAGGGCCGAACCGCCGGACATATTTTTGGAAGAGAACCATCCAATGACTATTTCATCAACATTTAGTTCTTATTGAGCAAATGGTTTCAGACAAGAAGATTGTTATGGGAATTTCCTATAGGGTCCTATGTTAATTTAAGTTCGGAAGTGTCGGCCATCTTGGTTGGAGGTCTGAAATGCCGGACACAATTTTGGAAGGGGACCACCCAAGGATCATTTCAGCAAAGTTTGGCTGAAATTGGCTTAGTAGTTTCAGAGGAGAAGATTTAAAAAAAAAATCATCCCCCTTTTTCTTTTTTTATCTTGGCGGCCATCTTGGTTGGAAGTCGGGATCATCGGACACAATTTTGGAAGGGGGCCATCCAAGGTCCATTCCACCAAAGAATGGTTGCAATTGGCCCAGTGGTTTCTGAGGAGAAGATTGTTATGTGAATTTACCATAGGGTCCTATGTTAAGCTACGTTCGGCTGTGGGGGCCATCTTGGTCGAAGGGCCGAACCGCGGGACATATTTTTGGAAGAGAACCATCCAATGACTATTTCATCAACATTTAGTTCTTATTGAGCAAATGGTTTCAGACGAGAAGATTTTTATGGGAATTTCCTATAGGGTCCTATGTTAAATTAAGTTCGGAAGTGTCGGCCATCTAGGTTGGAGGTCTGAAATGCCGGACACAATTTTGGAAGGGGACCACCCAAGGATCATTTCAGCAAAGTTTGTTTGAGATTGTCTTAGTAGTTTCAGAGGAGAAGATTTAAAAAAAACTCATCACCCCCTTTTCTATTTTTAGCTTGGCGGCCATCTCGGTTGGAAGTCGGGATCATCGGACACAAATTTGGAAGGGGGCCAACCAAGGTCCTTTCCACCAAAGTTTGGTTGCAATTGGCCCAGTGGTTTCTGAGGAGAACATTGTTATGTGAATTTCCTATAGGGTTCTATGTTAAGCTAAGTTCGGCTGTGGGGACCATCTTGGTCGAAGGGCCAAACCGCCGGACATATTTTTGGAAGAGAACCATCCAATGACTATTTCATCAACATTTAGTTCTTATTGAGCAAATGGTTTCAGACGAGAAGATTTTTATGGGAATTTCCTATAGGGTCCTATGTTAAATTAAGTTCGGAAGTGTCGGCCATCTTGGTTGGAGGTCTGAAATGCCGGACACAATTTTGGAAGGGGACCACCCAAGGATCATTTCAGCAAAGTTTGTTTGAGATTGTCTTAGTAGTTTCAGAGGAGAAGATTTAAAAAAAACTCATCACCCCTTTTCTATTTTTAGCTTGGCGGCCATCTCGGTTGGAAGTCGGGATCATCGGACACAAATTTGGAAAGGGGCTATCCAAGGTCCATTCCACCAAAGTTTGGTTGCAATTGGCCCAGTGGTTTCTGAGGAGAACATTGTTATGTGAATTTCCTATAGGGTCCAATGTTAAGCTAAGTTCGGCTGTGGGGACCATCTTGGTCGAAGGGCCGAACCGCCGGACATATCTTTAGAAGAGAACCATCCAATGACTATTTCATCAACATTTAGTTCTTATTGAGCAAATGGTTTCAGACAAGAAGATTTTTATGGGAATTTCCCTTAGGATCCTATGTTAAATTAAGTTCGGCAGTGGCAGCCATCTTGGTTGGAAGTCTGAAATGCCGGACAAAATGTTGGAAGGGGACCACCCAAGGATCATTTCAGCAAAGTTTGGTTGAGATTGGCTTAGGAGAAGATTTAAAAGAAAAATCATCCCCCATTTTTCTATTTTTATCTTGGCGGCCATCTTGGTTAGAAGTCGGGATCATCGGACAAAATTTGCAAGGGAGCCATCCAAGGTCCATTCCACTAAAGTTTGGTTGCAATTGGCCCATTGGTTTTTGAGGAGAAGATTTTTATGTGAATTTCTCATAGGGTCCTATGTAAGCTAAGTTCGGCTGTGGGGACCATCTTGGTCAAAGGGCCGAACCGCCGGACATATTTTTGGAAGAGAACCATCCAATGACTATTTCATCAACATTTAGTTCTTATTGAGCAAATGGTTTCAGACAAGAAGATTTTTATGGGAATTTCCTATAGGGTCCTATGTTAAATTAAGTTCAGAAGTGTCGGCCATCTTGGTTGGAGGTCTGAAATGCCGGACACAATGTTGGAAGGGGACCACCCAAGGATCATTTCATCAAAGTTTGTTTGAGATTGGCTTAGTAGTTTCAGAGGAGAAGATTTAAAAAAAGCTCATCACCCCCTTTTCTATTTTTAGCTTGGCGGCCATCTCGGTTGGAAGTCGGGATCATCGGACACAAATTTGGAAGGGGGCCATCCAAGGTCCATTCCACCAAAGTTTGGTTGCAATTGGCCCAGTGGTTTCTGAGGAGAACATTGTTATGTGAATTTCCTATAGGGTCCTATGTTAAGCTAAGTTCGGCTGTGGGGACCATCTTGGTCGAAGGGCCGAACCGCCGGACATATTTTTAGAAGAGAACCATCCAATGACTATTTTATCAACATTTAGTTCTTATTGAGCAAATGGTTTCAGACAAGAAGATTTTTATGGGAATTTCCCATAGGATCCTATGTTAAATTAAGTTCGGCAGTGGCAGCCATCTTGGTTGGAAGTCTGAAATGCCGGACAAAATGTTGGAAGGGGGCCACCCAAGTATCATTTCAGCAAAGTTTGGTTGAGATTGGCTTAGGAGAAGATTTAAAAGAAAAATCATCCCCCATTTTTCTATTTTTATCTTGGCGGCCATCTTGGTTAGAAGTCGGGATCATCGGACAAAATTTGCAAGGGAGCCATCCAAGGTCCATTCCACTAAAGTTTGGTTGCAATTGGCCCATTGGTTTCTGAGGAGAAGATTTTTATGTGAATTTCCCATAGGGTCCTATGTAAGCTAAGTTCGGCTGTGGGGACCATCTTGGTCAAAGGGCCGAACCGCCGGACATATTTTTGGAAGAGAACCATCCAATGACTATTTCATCAACATTTAGTTCTTATTGAGCAAATGGTTTCAGACGAGAAGATTTTTATGGGAATTTCCTATAGGGTCCTATGTTAAATTAAGTTCAGAAGTGTCGACCATCTTGGTTGGAGGTCTGAAATGCCGGATACAATGTTGGAAGGGGACCACTCAAGGATCATTTCAGCAAAGTTTGGTTGAGATTGGCTTAGGAGAAGATTTAAAAGAAAAATCATCCCCCTTTTTCCTATTTTTAGCTTGACGGCCATCTTGGTTGGAAGGCTGGATCACCGGACACAATTTTGCAAGGGAGCCATCCAAGGTCCATTCCACTAAACTTTGGTTGCAATTGGCCCATTGGTTTCTGAGGAGAAGATTTTTATGTGAATTTCCCATAGGGTCCTATGTTAAGCTAAGTTGGGCTGTGGGGACCATCTTGGTCGAAGAGCCGAAACGCCGGACATATTTTTAGAAGAGAACCATCCAATGACTATTTCATCAACATTTAGTTCTTATTGAGCAAATGGTTTCAGACAAGAAGATTTTTATGGGGATTTCCTATAGGGTCCAATGTTAAATTAAGTTCGGAAGTGTCGGCCATCTTGGTTGGAGGTCTGAAATGCCGGACACAATTTTGGAAGGGGACCACCCAAGGATCATATCAGCAAAGTTTGTTTGAGATTGGCTTAGTAGTTTCAGAGGAGAAGATTTAAAAAAAATTCATCACCCCTTTTTCTATTTTTAGCTTGGCGGCCATCACGGTTGGAAGTCGGGATCATCGGACACAATTTTGGAAGGGGACCATCCAAGGTCCATTCCACCAAAGATTGGTTGCAATTGGCCCAGTGGTTTCTGAGGAGAAGATTGTTATGTGAATTTTCCATAGGGTCCTATTATAAGTTAAGTTCGGCTGTGGGGGCGATCTTGGTCGAAGGGCCGAACCGCCGGACAAATTTTTGGAAGAGAACCATCCAATGACTATTTCATCAACATTTAGTTCTTATTGAGCAAATGGTTTCAGACAAGAAGATTTTTATGGGAATTTCCCATAGGGTCCAATCTTAAATTAAGTTCGGCAGTGGACGCCATCTTGTTTGGAGGTCTGAAATGCCGGACACAATTTTGGAAGGGAACCACCCAAGGATCATTTCATCAAAGTTTGTTTGAGATTGGCTTAGTAGTTTCAGAGGAGAAGATTTAAAAAAAATTCATCACCCCCTTTTTCTATTTTTAGCTTGGCGGCCATCTCGGTTGGAAGTCGGGATCATCGGACACAATTTTGAAGGGGGCCATCCAAGGTCCATTCCACCAAAGTTTGGTTGCAATTGGCCCAGTGGTTTTTGAGGAGAAGATTGTTATGTGAATTTCCCATAGGGTCCTATGTTAAGCTAAGTTCGGCTGTGGGGGTCATCTTGGTCGAAGGGCCGAACCGCCGTACATATTTTTGGAAGAGAACCATCAATGACTATTTCATCAACATTTAGTTATTATTGAGCAAATGGTTTCAGACAAGAAGATTTTCATGGGAATTTCCCATTGGGTCCTATGTTAAATTAAGTTCGGCAGTGGAGGCTATCTTGGTTGGAGGTCTGAAATGCTGGACACAATTTTGGAAGGGGACCACGCAAGGATTATTTCAGCAAAGTTTGTTTGAGATTGGCTTAGTAGTTTCAGAGGAGAAGATTTAAAAGAAAAATCATCCCCCTTTTCTATTTTTAGCTTGACGGCCATCTTGGTTGGAAGTCGGGATCATCGGACACAATTTTGCAAGGGAGCCATCCAAGGTCCATTCCACTAAAGTTTGGTTGCAATTGGCCCATTGGTTTCTGAGGAGAAGATTTTTACGTGAATTTCCCATAGGGTCCTATGTTAAGCTAAGTTCGGCTGTGGGGACCATCTTGGTCGAAGGGCCGAACCGCCGGACATATTTTTGGAAGAGAACCATCCAATGACTATTTCATCAACATTTAGTTCTTATTGAGCAAATGGTTTCAGACAAGAAGATTGTTATGGGAATTTCCTATAGGGTCCTATGTTAAATTAAGTTCGGAAGTGTCGGCCATCTTGGTTGGAGGTCTGAAATGCCGGACACAATTTTGGAAGGGGACCACCCAAGGATCATTTCAGCAAAGTTTGGCTGAAATTGGCTTAGTAGTTTCAGAGGAGAAGATTTAAAAAAAAAATCATCCCCCTTTTTCTTTTTTTATCTTGGCGGCCATCTTGGTTGGAAGTCGGGATCATCGGACACAATTTTGGAAGGGGGCCATCCAAGGTCCATTCCACCAAAGAATGGTTGCAATTGGGCCAGTGGTTTCTGAGGAGAAGATTGTTATGTGAATTTACCATAGGGTCCTATGTTAAGCTACGTTCGGCTGTGGGGGCCATCTTGGTCGAAGGGCCGAACCGCGGGACATATTTTTGGAAGAGAACCATCCAATGACTATTTCATCAACATTTAGTTCTTATTGAGCAAATGGTTTCAGACAAGAAGATTTTGTGGGAATTTCCAATAGGGTCCTATGTTAAATTAAGTTCGGAAGTGTCGGCCATCTTGGTTGGAGGTCTGAAATGCCGGACAAAATTTTGGAAGGGGACCACCCAAGGATCATTTCAGGAAAGTTTGGTTGAGATTGGCTTAGTAGTTTCAGAGAAGATTTAAAATAAAATTCATCACCCCCTTTTTCTATTTTTAGCTTGGCGGCCATCTTGGTTGGAAGTCGGGATCATCGGACACAATTTTGGAAGGGGGCCATCCAAGGTCCATTCCACCAAAGTTTTGTTGCAATTGGCCCAGTGGTTTCTGAGGAGAATATTGTTATGTGAATTTCCCATAGGGTCCTATGTTAAGCTAAGTTCGATTGTGGGGACCATCTTGGTTGAAGGGCCAAACCGCCGTACATATTTGTGGAAGAGAACCATCCAATGACTATTTCATCAACATTTAGTTCTTATTGAGCAAATGGTTTCAGACAAGAAGATTTTCATGGGAATTTCCCATAGGGTCCTATGTTTAGTTAAGTTCGGCAGTGGCGGCTATCTTGGTTGGAGGTCTGAAATGCTGGACACAATTTTGGAAGGGGACCACCCAAAGATTATTTCAGCAAAGTTTGGTGGAGATTGGCTTAGTAGTTTCAGAGGAGAAGATTTAAAAAACAATTCATCCCCCCTTTTTCTACTTTTAGCTTGGCGGCCATCCTGGTTGGAAGTCGGGATCATCGGACACAATTTGCAAGGGAGCCATCCAAGGTCCATTCCACTAAAGTTTGGTTGCAATTGGCCCATTGGTTTTTGAGGAGAAGATTTTTATGTGAATTTCTCATAGGGTCCTATGTAAGCTAAGTTCGGCTGTGGGGACCATCTTGGTCAAAGGGCCGAACCGCCGGACATATTTTTGGAAGAGAACCATCCAATGACTATTTCATCAACATTTAGTTCTTATTGAGCAAATGGTTTCAGACAAGAAGATTTTTATGGGAATTTCCTATAGGGTCCTATGTTAAATTAAGTTCAGAAGTGTCGGCCATCTTGGTTGGAGGTCTGAAATGCCGGACACAATGTTGGAAGGGGACCACCCAAGGATCATTTCATCAAAGTTTGTTTGAGATTGGCTTAGTAGTTTCAGAGGAGAAGATTTAAAAAAAGCTCATCACCCCCTTTTCTATTTTTAGCTTGGCGGCCATCTCGGTTGGAAGTCGGGATCATCGGACACAAATTTGGAAGGGGGCCATCCAAGGTCCATTCCACCAAAGTTTGGTTGCAATTGGCCCAGTGGTTTCTGAGGAGAACATTGTTATGTGAATTTCCTATAGGGTCCTATGTTAAGCTAAGTTCGGCTGTGGGGACCATCTTGGTCGAAGGGCCGAACCGCCGGACATATTTTTAGAAGAGAACCATCCAATGACTATTTTATCAACATTTAGTTCTTATTGAGCAAATGGTTTCAGACAAGAAGATTTTTATGGGAATTTCCCATAGGATCCTATGTTAAATTAAGTTCGGCAGTGGCAGCCATCTTGGTTGGAAGTCTGAAATGCCGGACAAAATGTTGGAAGGGGGCCACCCAAGTATCATTTCAGCAAAGTTTGGTTGAGATTGGCTTAGGAGAAGATTTAAAAGAAAAATCATCCCCCATTTTTCTATTTTTATCTTGGCGGCCATCTTGGTTAGAAGTCGGGATCATCGGACAAAATTTGCAAGGGAGCCATCCAAGGTCCATTCCACTAAAGTTTGGTTGCAATTGGCCCATTGGTTTCTGAGGAGAAGATTTTTATGTGAATTTCCCATAGGGTCCTATGTAAGCTAAGTTCGGCTGTGGGGACCATCTTGGTCAAAGGGCCGAACCGCCGGACATATTTTTGGAAGAGAACCATCCAATGACTATTTCATCAACATTTAGTTCTTATTGAGCAAATGGTTTCAGACGAGAAGATTTTTATGGGAATTTCCTATAGGGTCCTATGTTAAATTAAGTTCAGAAGTGTCGACCATCTTGGTTGGAGGTCTGAAATGCCGGACACAATGTTGGAAGGGGACCACTCAAGGATCATTTCAGCAAAGTTTGGTTGAGATTGGCTTAGGAGAAGATTTAAAAGAAAAATCATCCCCCTTTTTCCTATTTTTAGCTTGACGGCCATCTTGGTTGGAAGGCTGGATCACCGGACACAATTTTGCAAGGGAGCCATCCAAGGTCCATTCCACTAAACTTTGGTTGCAATTGGCCCAGTGGTTTCTGAGGAGAAGATTTTTATGTGAATTTCCCATAGGGTCCTATGTTAAGCTAAGTTGGGCTGTGGGGACCATCTTGGTCGAAGAGCCGAAACGCCGGACATATTTTTGGAAGAGAACCATCCAATGACTATTTCATCAACATTTAGTTCTTATTGAGCAAATGGTTTCAGACAAGAAGATTTTTATGGGGATTTCCTATAGGGTCCAATGTTAAATTAAGTTCGGAAGTGTCGGCCATCTTGGTTGGAGGTCTGAAATGCCGGACACAATTTTGGAAGGGGACCACCCAAGGATCATATCAGCAAAGTTTGTTTGAGATTGGCTTAGTAGTTTCAGAGGAGAAGATTTAAAAAAAATTCATCACCCCTTTTTCTATTTTTAGCTTGGCGGCCATCACGGTTGGAAGTCGGGATCATCGGACATAATTTTGGAAGGGGGCCAGCCAAGGTCCATTCCACCAAAGTTTGGTGGCAATTGGCCCAGTGGTTTCTGAGGAGAACATTGTTATGTGAATTTTCCATAGGGTCCTATGTTAAGCTAAGTTTGGCTGTGGGGGCCATCTTGGTCGAAGGGCCTAACCGCCGTACATATTTTTGGAAGAGAACCATCCAATGACTATTTCATCAACATTTAGTTCTTATTGAGCAAATGGTTTCAGACAAGAAGATTTTTATGGGAATTTCCTATAGGGTCCTATGTTAAATTAAGTTCGGAAGTGTCGGCCATCTTTGTTGGAGGTCTGAAATGCCGGAAACAATTTTGGAAGGGGACCACCCAAGGATCATTTCAGCAAGGTTTGGCTGAAATTGTCTTAGTAGTTTCAGAGGAGAAGATTTTAAAAAAAATTCATCCCCCTTTTTCTATTTTTATCTAGGCGGCCATCTTGGTTGGAAGTCGGGATCATCGGACACAATTTTGGAAGGGGACCATCCAAGGTCCATTCCACCAAAGATTGGTTGCAATTGGCCCGATGGTTTCTGAGGAGAAGATTGTTATGTGAATTTCCCATAGGGTCCTATTATAAGTTAAGTTCGGCTGTGGGGGCGATCTTGGTCGAAGGGCCGAACCGCCGGACAAATTTTTGGAAGAGAACCATCCAATGACTATTTCATCAACATTTAGTTCTTATTGAGCAAATGGTTTCAGACAAGAAGATTTTTATGGGAATTTCCCATAGGGTCCAATCTTAAATTAAGTTCGGCAGTGGACGCCATCTTGGTTGGAGGTCAGAAATGCCGGACACAATTTTGGAAGGGAACCACCCAAGGATCATTTCATCAAAGTTTGTTTGAGATTGGCTTAGTAGTTTCAGAGGAGAAGATTTAAAAAAAATTCATCACCCCCTTTTTCTATTTTTAGCTTGGCGGCCATCTCGGTTGGAAGTCGGGATCATCGGACACAATTTTGAAGGGGGCCATCCAAGGTCCATTCCACCAAAGTTTGGTTGCAATTGGCCCAGTGGTTTTTGAGGAGAAGATTGTTATGTGAATTTCCCATAGGGTCCTATGTTAAGCTAAGTTCGGCTGTGGGGGTCATCTTGGTCGAAGGGCCGAACCGCCGTACATATTTTTGGAAGAGAACCATCAATGACTATTTCATCAACATTTAGTTATTATTGAGCAAATGGTTTCAGACAAGAAGATTTTCATGGGAATTTCCCATTGGGTCCTATGTTAAATTAAGTTCGGCAGTGGAGGCTATCTTGGTTGGAGGTCTGAAATGCTGGACACAATTTTGGAAGGGGACCACGCAAGGATTATTTCAGCAAAGTTTGTTTGAGATTGGCTTAGTAGTTTCAGAGGAGAAGATTTAAAAGAAAAATCATCCCCCTTTTCTATTTTTAGCTTGACGGCCATCTTGGTTGGAAGTCGGGATCATCGGACACAATTTTGCAAGGGAGCCATCCAAGGTCCATTCCACTAAAGTTTGGTTGCAATTGGCCCATTGGTTTCTGAGGAGAAGATTTTTACGTGAATTTCCCATAGGGTCCTATGTTAAGCTAAGTTCGGCTGTGGGGACCATCTTGGTCGAAGGGCCGAACCGCCGGACATATTTTTGGAAGAGAACCATCCAATGACTATTTCATCAACATTTAGTTCTTATTGAGCAAATGGTTTCAGACAAGAAGATTGTTATGGGAATTTCCTATAGGGTCCTATGTTAAATTAAGTTCGGAAGTGTCGGCCATCTTGGTTGGAGGTCTGAAATGCCGGACACAATTTTGGAAGGGGACCACCCAAGGATCATTTCAGCAAAGTTTGGCTGAAATTGGCTTAGTAGTTTCAGAGGAGAAGATTTAAAAAAAAAATCATCCCCCTTTTTCTTTTTTTATCTTGGCGGCCATCTTGGTTGGAAGTCGGGATCATCGGACACAATTTTGGAAGGGGGCCATCCAAGGTCCATTCCACCAAAGAATGGTTGCAATTGGGCCAGTGGTTTCTGAGGAGAAGATTGTTATGTGAATTTACCATAGGGTCCTATGTTAAGCTACGTTCGGCTGTGGGGGCCATCTTGGTCGAAGGGCCGAACCGCGGGACATATTTTTGGAAGAGAACCATCCAATGACTATTTCATCAACATTTAGTTCTTATTGAGCAAATGGTTTCAGACAAGAAGATTTTGTGGGAATTTCCAATAGGGTCCTATGTTAAATTAAGTTCGGAAGTGTCGGCCATCTTGGTTGGAGGTCTGAAATGCCGGACAAAATTTTGGAAGGGGACCACCCAAGGATCATTTCAGCAAAGTTTGGTTGAGATTGGCTTAGTAGTTTCAGAGAAGATTTAAAATAAAATTCATCACCCCCTTTTTCTATTTTTAGCTTGGCGGCCATCTTGGTTGGAAGTCGGGATCATCGGACACAATTTTGGAAGGGGGCCATCCAAGGTCCATTCCACCAAAGTTTTGTTGCAATTGGCCCAGTGGTTTCTGAGGAGAATATTGTTATGTGAATTTCCCATAGGGTCCTATGTTAAGCTAAGTTCGACTGTGGGGACCATCTTGGTTGAAGGGCCAAACCGCCGTACATATTTGTGGAAGAGAACCATCCAATGACTATTTCATCAACATTTAGTTCTTATTGAGCAAATGGTTTCAGACAAGAAGATTTTCATGGGAATTTCCCATAGGGTCCTATGTTTAGTTAAGTTCGGCAGTGGCGGCTATCTTGGTTGGAGGTCTGAAATGCTGGACACAATTTTGGAAGGGGACCACCCAAAGATTATTTCAGCAAAGTTTGGTGGAGATTGGCTTAGTAGTTTCAGAGGAGAAGATTTAAAAAACAATTCATCCCCCCTTTTTCTACTTTTAGCTTGGCGGCCATCCTGGTTGGAAGTCGGGATCATCGGACACAATTTGCAAGGGAGCCATCCAAGGTCCATTCCACTAAAGTTTGGTTGCAATTGGCCCATTGGTTTTTGAGGAGAAGATTTTTATGTGAATTTCTCATAGGGTCCTATGTAAGCTAAGTTCGGCTGTGGGGACCATCTTGGTCAAAGGGCCGAACCGCCGGACATATTTTTGGAAGAGAACCATCCAATGACTATTTCATCAACATTTAGTTCTTATTGAGCAAATGGTTTCAGACAAGAAGATTTTTATGGGAATTTCCTATAGGGTCCTATGTTAAATTAAGTTCAGAAGTGTCGGCCATCTTGGTTGGAGGTCTGAAATGCCGGACACAATGTTGGAAGGGGACCACCCAAGGATCATTTCATCAAAGTTTGTTTGAGATTGGCTTAGTAGTTTCAGAGGAGAAGATTTAAAAAAAGCTCATCACCCCCTTTTCTATTTTTAGCTTGGCGGCCATCTCGGTTGGAAGTCGGGATCATCGGACACAAATTTGGAAGGGGGCCATCCAAGGTCCATTCCACCAAAGTTTGGTTGCAATTGGCCCAGTGGTTTCTGAGGAGAACATTGTTATGTGAATTTCCTATAGGGTCCTATGTTAAGCTAAGTTCGGCTGTGGGGACCATCTTGGTCGAAGGGCCGAACCGCCGGACATATTTTTAGAAGAGAACCATCCAATGACTATTTTATCAACATTTAGTTCTTATTGAGCAAATGGTTTCAGACAAGAAGATTTTTATGGGAATTTCCCATAGGATCCTATGTTAAATTAAGTTCGGCAGTGGCAGCCATCTTGGTTGGAAGTCTGAAATGCCGGACAAAATGTTGGAAGGGGGCCACCCAAGTATCATTTCAGCAAAGTTTGGTTGAGATTGGCTTAGGAGAAGATTTAAAAGAAAAATCATCCCCCATTTTTCTATTTTTATCTTGGCGGCCATCTTGGTTAGAAGTCGGGATCATCGGACAAAATTTGCAAGGGAGCCATCCAAGGTCCATTCCACTAAAGTTTGGTTGCAATTGGCCCATTGGTTTCTGAGGAGAAGATTTTTATGTGAATTTCCCATAGGGTCCTATGTAAGCTAAGTTCGGCTGTGGGGACCATCTTGGTCAAAGGGCCGAACCGCCGGACATATTTTTGGAAGAGAACCATCCAATGACTATTTCATCAACATTTAGTTCTTATTGAGCAAATGGTTTCAGACGAGAAGATTTTTATGGGAATTTCCTATAGGGTCCTATGTTAAATTAAGTTCAGAAGTGTCGACCATCTTGGTTGGAGGTCTGAAATGCCGGACACAATGTTGGAAGGGGACCACTCAAGGATCATTTCAGCAAAGTTTGGTTGAGATTGGCTTAGGAGAAGATTTAAAAGAAAAATCATCCCCCTTTTTCCTATTTTTAGCTTGACGGCCATCTTGGTTGGAAGGCTGGATCACCGGACACAATTTTGCAAGGGAGCCATCCAAGGTCCATTCCACTAAACTTTGGTTGCAATTGGCCCAGTGGTTTCTGAGGAGAAGATTTTTATGTGAATTTCCCATAGGGTCCTATGTTAAGCTAAGTTGGGCTGTGGGGACCATCTTGGTCGAAGAGCCGAAACGCCGGACATATTTTTGGAAGAGAACCATCCAATGACTATTTCATCAACATTTAGTTCTTATTGAGCAAATGGTTTCAGACAAGAAGATTTTTATGGGGATTTCCTATAGGGTCCAATGTTAAATTAAGTTCGGAAGTGTCGGCCATCTTGGTTGGAGGTCTGAAATGCCGGACACAATTTTGGAAGGGGACCACCCAAGGATCATATCAGCAAAGTTTGTTTGAGATTGGCTTAGTAGTTTCAGAGGAGAAGATTTAAAAAAAATTCATCACCCCTTTTTCTATTTTTAGCTTGGCGGCCATCACGGTTGGAAGTCGGGATCATCGGACATAATTTTGGAAGGGGGCCAGCCAAGGTCCATTCCACCAAAGTTTGGTGGCAATTGGCCCAGTGGTTTCTGAGGAGAACATTGTTATGTGAATTTTCCATAGGGTCCTATGTTAAGCTAAGTTTGGCTGTGGGGGCCATCTTGGTCGAAGGGCCTAACCGCCGTACATATTTTTGGAAGAGAACCATCCAATGACTATTTCATCAACATTTAGTTCTTATTGAGCAAATGGTTTCAGACAAGAAGATTTTTATGGGAATTTCCTATAGGGTCCTATGTTAAATTAAGTTCGGAAGTGTCGGCCATCTTTGTTGGAGGTCTGAAATGCCGGAAACAATTTTGGAAGGGGACCACCCAAGGATCATTTCAGCAAGGTTTGGCTGAAATTGTCTTAGTAGTTTCAGAGGAGAAGATTTTAAAAAAAATTCATCCCCCTTTTTCTATTTTTATCTAGGCGGCCATCTTGGTTGGAAGTCGGGATCATCGGACACAATTTTGGAAGGGGACCATCCAAGGTCCATTCCACCAAAGATTGGTTGCAATTGGCCCGATGGTTTCTGAGGAGAAGATTGTTATGTGAATTTCCCATAGGGTCCTATTATAAGTTAAGTTCGGCTGTGGGGGCGATCTTGGTCGAAGGGCCGAACCGCCGGACAAATTTTTGGAAGAGAACCATCCAATGACTATTTCATCAACATTTAGTTCTTATTGAGCAAATGGTTTCAGACAAGAAGATTTTTATGGGAATTTCCCATAGGGTCCAATCTTAAATTAAGTTCGGCAGTGGACGCCATCTTGGTTGGAGGTCAGAAATGCCGGACACAATTTTGGAAGGGAACCACCCAAGGATCATTTCATCAAAGTTTGTTTGAGATTGGCTTAGTAGTTTCAGAGGAGAAGATTTAAAAAAAATTCATCACCCCCTTTTTCTATTTTTAGCTTGGCGGCCATCTCGGTTGGAAGTCGGGATCATCGGACACAATTTTGAAGGGGGCCATCCAAGGTCCATTCCACCAAAGTTTGGTTGCAATTGGCCCAGTGGTTTTTGAGGAGAAGATTGTTATGTGAATTTCCCATAGGGTCCTATGTTAAGCTAAGTTCGGTTGTGGGGGTCATCTTGGTCGAAGGGCCGAACCGCCGTACATATTTTTGGAAGAGAACCATCAATGACTATTTCATCAACATTTAGTTATTATTGAGCAAATGGTTTCAGACAAGAAGATTTTCATGGGAATTTCCCATTGGGTCCTATGTTAAATTAAGTTCGGCAGTGGAGGCTATCTTGGTTGGAGGTCTGAAATGCTGGACACAATTTTGGAAGGGGACCACGCAAGGATTATTTCAGCAAAGTTTGTTTGAGATTGGCTTAGTAGTTTCAGAGGAGAAGATTTAAAAGAAAAATCATCCCCCTTTTCTATTTTTAGCTTGACGGCCATCTTGGTTGGAAGTCGGGATCATCGGACACTATTTTGCAAGGGAGCCATCCAAGGTCGATTCCACTAAAGTTTGGTTGCAATTGGCCCATTGGTTTCTGAGGAGAAGATTTTTACGTGAATTTCCCATAGGGTCCTATGTTAAGCTAAGTTCGGCTGTGGGGACCATCTTGGTCGAAGGGCCGAACCGCCGGACATATTTTTGGAAGAGAACCATCCAATGACTATTTCATCAACATTTAGTTCTTATTGAGCAAATGGTTTCAGACAAGAAGACTTTTATGGGAATTTCCCATAGGATCCTATGTTGAATTAAGTTCGGCAGTGGCAGCCATCTTGGTTGGAAGTCTGAAATGGCGGACACAATGTTGGAAGGGGACCACCCAAGGATCATTTCAGCAAAGTTTGGTTGAGATTGGCTTAGTAGTTTCAGAGGAGAAGATTTAAAAATAGATTCATCACCCTTTTTATATTTTTAGCTTGGCGGCCATCTTGGTTGGAAGTCGGGATCATCGGACACAATTTTGGAAGGGAGCCATCCAAGGTCCATTCCACTAAAGTTTGGTTGCAATTGGCCCATTGGTTTCTGAGGAAAAGATTTTTATATGAATTTCCCATAGGGTCCTATGTTAAGCTAAGTTCGGCTGTGGGGACCATCTAGGTCAAAGGACCGAACGCCGAACATATTTTTGGAAGAGAACCATCCAATGACTATTTCATCAACATTTAGTTCTTATTGAGCAAATGGTTTCAGACAAGAAGATTTTTATGGGAATTTCCTGTAGGGTCCTATGATAAATTAAGTTCGGAAGTGTCGGCCATCTTGGTTGGAGGTCTGAAATGCCGGACACAATTTTGGAAGGGGACCACCCAAGGGTCATTTCAGCAAAGTTTGGTTGAGATTGGCTTAGTAGTTTCAGAGGAGAAGATTTAAAAAAAAATTCATCACCCCTTTTCTATTTTTAGCTTGGCGGCCATCTTGGTTGGAAGTCGGGATCATCGGGCACAATTTTGGAAGGGAGCCATCCACGGTCCATTCCACCAAAGATTGGTTGCAATTGGCCCAGTGGTTTCTGAGGAGAAGATTGTTATGTGAATTTCCCATAGGGTCCTATGTTAAGCTAAGTTCGGGTCTGGGGGCCATCTTGGTCGAAGGGCCGAGCCGCCGTAAATATTTTTGGAAGAGAACCATCAATGACTATTTCATCAACATTTAGTTATTATTGAGCAAATGGTTTCAGACAAGAAGATTTTCATGGGAATTTCCCATTGGGTCCTATGTTAAATTAAGTTCGGCAGTGGAGGCTATCTTGGTTGGAGGTCTGAAATGCTGGACACAATTTTGGAAGGGGACCACGCAAGGATTATTTCAGCAAAGTTTGGTTGAGATTGGCTTAGTAGTTTCAGAGGAGAAGATTTAAAAGAAAAATCATCCCCCTTTTCTATTTTTAGCTTGACGGCCATCTTCGTTGGAAGTCGGGATCATCGGACACAATTTTGCAAGGGAGCCATCCAAGGTCCAATCCACTAAAGTTTGGTTGCAATTGGCCCATTGGTTTCTGAGGAGAAGATTTTTACCTGAATTTCCCATAGGGTCCTATGTTAAGCTAAGTTCGGCTGTGGGGACCATCTTGGTCGAAGGGCCGAACCGCCGGACATATTTTTGGAAGAGAACCATCCAATGACTATTTCATCAACATTTAGTTCTTATTGAGCAAATGGTTTCAGACAAGAAGATTGTTATGGGAATTTCCTATAGGGTCCTATGTTAAATTAAGTTCGGAAGTGTCGGCCATCTTGGTTGGAGGTCTGAAATGCCGGACACAATTTTGGAAGGGGACCACCCAAGGATCATTTCAGCAAAGTTTGGCTGAAATTGGCTTAGTAGTTTCAGAGGAGAAGATTTAAAAAAAAAATCATCCCCCTTTTTCTTTTTTTATCTTGGCGGCCATCTTGGTTGGAAGTCGGGATCATCGGACACAATTTTGGAAGGGGGCCATCCAAGGTCCATTCCACCAAAGAATGGTTGCAATTGGGCCAGTGGTTTCTGAGGAGAAGATTGTTATGTGAATTTACCATAGGGTCCTATGTTAAGCTACGTTCGGCTGTGGGGGCCATCTTGGTCGAAGGGCCGAACCGCGGGACATATTTTTGGAAGAGAACCATCCAATGACTATTTCATCAACATTTAGTTCTTATTGAGCAAATGGTTTCAGACAAGAAGATTTTGTGGGAATTTCCAATAGGGTCCTATGTTAAATTAAGTTCGGAAGTGTCGGCCATCTTGGTTGGAGGTCTGAAATGCCGGACAAAATTTTGGAAGGGGACCACCCAAGGATCATTTCAGCAAAGTTTGGTTGAGATTGGCTTAGTAGTTTCAGAGAAGATTTAAAATAAAATTCATCACCCCCTTTTTCTATTTTTAGCTTGGCGGCCATCTTGGTTGGAAGTCGGGATCATCGGACACAATTTTGGAAGGGGGCCATCCAAGGTCCATTCCACCAAAGTTTTGTTGCAATTGGCCCAGTGGTTTCTGAGGAGAATATTGTTATGTGAATTTCCCATAGGGTCCTATGTTAAGCTAAGTTCGACTGTGGGGACCATCTTGGTTGAAGGGCCAAACCGCCGTACATATTTGTGGAAGAGAACCATCCAATGACTATTTCATCAACATTTAGTTCTTATTGAGCAAATGGTTTCAGACAAGAAGATTTTCATGGGAATTTCCCATAGGGTCCTATGTTTAGTTAAGTTCGGCAGTGGCGGCTATCTTGGTTGGAGGTCTGAAATGCTGGACACAATTTTGGAAGGGGACCACCCAAAGATTATTTCAGCAAAGTTTGGTGGAGATTGGCTTAGTAGTTTCAGAGGAGAAGATTTAAAAAACAATTCATCCCCCCTTTTTCTACTTTTAGCTTGGCGGCCATCCTGGTTGGAAGTCGGGATCATCGGACACAATTTTGGAAGGGGGCCATCCAAGGTCCATTCCACCAAAGATTGGATGCAATTGGAACCATTGTTTCTGAGGAGATGATTGTTATGTGAATTTCCCATAGGGTCCAATTATAAGCTACGTTCGGCTGTGGGGGGTCATCTTGGTCTAAGGGCCGAACCGCTGGACATATTTTTGGAAGAGAACCATCCAATGAATATTTCATCAACATTTAGTTCTTATTGAGCAAATGGTTTCAGACAAGAAGACTTTTATGGGAATTTCCCATAGGATCCTATGTTGAATTAAGTTCGGCAGTGGCAGCCATCTTGGTTGGAAGTCTGAAATGGCGGACACAATGTTGGAAGGGGACCACCCAAGGATCATTTCAGCAAAGTTTGGTTGAGATTGGCTTAGTAGTTTCAGAGGAGAAGATTTAAAAATAGATTCATCACCCTTTTTATATTTTTAGCTTGGCGGCCATCTTGGTTGGAAGTCGGGATCATCGGACACAATTTTGGAAGGGAGCCATCCAAGGTCCATTCCACTAAAGTTTGGTTGCAATTGGCCCATTGGTTTCTGAGGAAAAGATTTTTATATGAATTTCCCATAGGGTCCTATGTTAAGCTAAGTTCGGCTGTGGGGACCATCTAGGTCAAAGGACCGAACGCCGAACATATTTTTGGAAGAGAACCATCCAATGACTATTTCATCAACATTTAGTTCTTATTGAGCAAATGGTTTCAGACAAGAAGATTTTTATGGGAATTTCCTGTAGGGTCCTATGATAAATTAAGTTCGGAAGTGTCGGCCATCTTGGTTGGAGGTCTGAAATGCCGGACACAATTTTGGAAGGGGACCACCCAAGGGTCATTTCAGCAAAGTTTGGTTGAGATTGGCTTAGTAGTTTCAGAGGAGAAGATTCAAAAAAAAATTCATCACCCTTTTTCTATTTTTAGCTTGGCGGCCATCTTGGTTGGAAGTCGGGATCATCGGGCACAATTTTGGAAGGGAGCCATCCACGGTCCATTCCACCAAAGATTGGTTGCAATTGACTCAGTGGTTTCTGAGGAGAAGATTGTTATGTGAATTTCCCATAGGGTCCTATGTTAAGCTAAGTTCGGGTCTGGGGGCCATCTTGGTCGAAGGGCCGAGCCGCCGTAAATATTTTTGGAAGAGAACCATCCAATGACTATTTCATCAACATTTAGTTCTTATTGAGCAAATGGTTTCAGACAAGAAGATTTTTATGGGAATTTCCAATAGGGTCCTATGTTAAATTAAGTTCGGAAGTGTCGGCCATCTTGGTTGGAGGTCTGAAATGCCGGACAAAATTTTGGAAGGGGACCACCCAAAGTTCATTTCAGCAAAGTTTGGTTGAGATTGGCTTAGTAGTTTCAGAGGAGAAGATTTAAAAAAAAATTCATCACCCCTTTTTCTATTTTTAGCTTGGCGGCCATCTTGGATGGAAGTCGGGATCATCGGACACAATTTTGGAAGGGGGCCATCCAACGTCCATTCCACTAAAGTTTTGTTGCAATTGGCCCATTGGTTTCTGAGGAAAATATTGTTATGTGAATTTCCCATAGGGTCCTATGTTAAGCTAAGTTCGGCTATGGGGACCATCTTGGTCGAAGGGCCAAACCGCCGTACATATTTTTGGAAGAGAACCATCCAATGACTATTTCATCAACATTTAGTTCTTATTGAGCAAATGGTTTCAGACAAGAAGATTTTCATGGGAATTTCCCATAGGGTCCTATGTTTAATTAAGTTCGGCAGTGGCGGCTATCTTGGTTGGAGGTCTGAAATGCTGGACACAATTTTGGAAGGGGACCACCCAAAGATTATTTCAGCAAAGTTTGGTGGAGATTGGCTTAGTAGTTTCAGAGGAGAAGATTTAAAAAAAAATTCATCCCCCCTTTTTCTACTTTTAGCTTGGCGGCCATCTTGGTTGGAAGTCGGGATCATCGGACACAATTTTGGAAGGGGGCCATCCAAGGTCCATTCCACCAAAGATTGGATGCAATTGGAACCATGGTTTCTGAGGAGAAGAATGTTATGTGAATTTCCCATAGGGTCCAATTATAAGCTAAGTTCGGCTGTGGGGGGTCTTCTTGGTCGAAGGGTCGAACCGCTGGACATATTTTTGGAAGAGAACCATCCAATGACTATTTCATCAACATTTAGTTCTTATTGAGCAAATGGTTTCAGACAAGAAGATTTTTATGGGAATTTCCCATAGGATCCTATGTTAAATTAAGTTCGGCAGTGGCAGCCATCTTGGTTGGAAGTCTGAAATGCCGGACACAATGTTGGAAGGGGACCACCCAAGGATCATTTCAGCAAAGTTTGGCTGAGATTGGCTTAGGAGAAGATTTAAAAGAAAAATCATCTCCCTTTTTACTATTTTTAGCTTGACGGCCATCTTGGTTGGAAGTCGGGATCATCGGACACAATTTTGCAAGGGAGCCATCCAAGGTCCATTCCACTAAAGTTTGGTTGCAATTGGAACCATGGTTTCTGAGGAGAAGATTGTTATGTGAATTTCCCATAGGGTCCAATTATAAGCTAAGTTCGGCTGTGGGGGGTCATCTTGGTCGAAGGGCCGAACCACTGGACATATTTTTGGAAGAGAACCATCCAATGACTATTTCATCAACATTTAGTTCTTATTGAGCAAATGGTTTCAGACAAGAAGATATTTATGGGAATTTCCAATAGGGTCCTATGTTAAATTAAGTTCGGAAGTGTCGGCCATCTTGGTTGGAGGTCTGAAATGCCAGACACAATTTTGGAAGGGGACCACCCAAGGATCATTTCAGCAAAGTTTGGTTGAGATTGGCTTAGTAGTTTCAGAGGAGAAGATTTAAAAAAAAATTCATCACCCTTTTTCTATTTTTAGCTTGGCGGCCATCTTGGTTGGAAGTCGGGATCATCGGACACAATTTTGGAAGGAGGCCATCCAAGGTCCATTCCACCAAAGAATTGGTTGCAATTGGCCCAGTGGTTTCTGAGGAGAACATTGTTATGTAAATTTCCCATAGGGTCCTATTATAAACTAAATTCGGCTGTGGGGGCCATCTTGGTCGAAGGGCCGAACCACCGAACAAATTTTTGGAAGAGAACCATCCAATGACTATTTCATCAACATTTAGTTCTTATTGTGCAAATGGTTTCAGACAAGAAGATTTTCATGGGAATTTCCCATAGGGTCCTATGTTAAATTAAGTTCGGCTGTGGGGGTCATCTTGGTCGAAAGGCCGAACCGCCGTACATATTTTTGGAAGAGAACCATCCAATGACTATTTCATCAACATTTAGTTCTTATTGAGCAAATGGTTTCAGACAAGAAGATTTTTATGGGAATTTCCTATAGGGTCCTATGTTAAATTAAGTTCGGAAGTTTCGGCCATCTTGGTTGGAGGTTTGAAATGCCGGACACAATTTTGGAAGGGGACCACCCAAGGATCATTTCAGCAAAGTTTGGTTGAGATTGGCTTAGTAGTTTCAGAGGAGAAGATTTAAAAAAAAATTCATCACCCCTTTTTCTATTTTTAGCTTGGCGGCCATCTTTGTTGGAAGTCGGGATCATCGGGCACAAATTTGGAAGGGGGCCATCCAAAGTCCATTCCACCAAAGATTGGTTGCAATTGGCCCAGTGGTCTCTGAGGAGAAGATTGTTATGTGAATTTCCCATAGGGTCCTATGTTAAGCTAAGGTCGGGTATGGGGGCCATCTTGGTCGAAGGGCCGAACCGCCGTAAATATTTTTGGAAGAGAACCATCCAATGACTATTTCATCAACATTTAGTTCTTATTGAGCAAATGGTTTCAGACAAGAAGATTTTTATGGGAATTTCCAATAGGGTCCTATGTTAAATTAAGTTCTGAAGTGTCGGCCATCTTGGTTGGAGGTCTGAAATGCCGGACAAAATTTTGGAAGGGGACCACCCAAAGATCATTTCAGCAAAGTTTGGTTGAGATTGGCTTAGTAGTTTCAGAGGAGAAGATTTAAAAAAAAATTCATCACCCCCTTTTTCTATTTTTAGCTTGGCGGCCATCTTGGATGGAAGTTGGGATCATCGGACACAATTTTGGAAGGGGGCCATCCAAGGTCCATTCCACCAAAGTTTTGTTGCAATTGGCCCAGTGGTTTCTGAGGAAAATATTGTTATGTGAATTTCCCATAGGGTCCTATGTTAAGCTAAGTTCGGCTGTGGGGACCATCTTGGTCGAAGGGCCAAACCGCCGTACAAATTTTTGGAAGAGAACCATCCAATGACTATTTCATCAACATTTAGTTCTTATTGAGCAAATGGTTTCAGACAAGAAGATTTTCATGGGAATTTCCCATAGGGTCCTATGTTTAATTAAGTTCGGCAGTGGCGGCCATCTTGGTTGGAAGTCGGGATCATCGGACACAATTTTGGAAGGGGGCCATCCAAGGTCCATTCCACCAAAAATTGGATGCAATTGGAACCATGGTTTCTGAGGAGAAGATTGTTATGTGAATTTCCCATAGGGTCCAATTAAAAGCTAAATTCGGCTGTGGGGGGTCATCTTGGTCGAAGGGCCGAACCGCTGGACATATTTTTGGAAGAGAACCATCCAATGACTATTTCATCAACATTTAGTTCTTATTGAGCAAATGGTTTCAGACAAGAAGGTTTCTATGGGAATTTCCCATAGGATCCTATGTTAAATTAAGTTCGGCAGTGGCAGCCATCTTGGTTGGAAGTCTGAAATGCCGGACACAATGTTGGAAGGGGACCACCCAAGGATCATTTCAGCAAAGTTTGGTTGAGATTGGCTTAGGAGAAGATTTAAAAGAAAAATCATCCCCCTTTTTACTATTTTTAGCTTCACGGCCATCTTGGTTGGAAGTAGGGATCATCGGACACAATTTTGCAAGGGAGCCATCCAAGGTCGATTCCACCAAAGTTTGGTTGCAATTGGAACCATGGTTTCTGAGGAGAAGATTGTTATATGAATTTCCCATAGGGTCCAATTATAAGCTAAGTTCGGCTGTGGGGGGTCATCTTGGTCGACGGGCCGAACCGCTGGACATATTTTTGGAAGAGAACCATCCAATGACTATTTCATCAACATTTAGTTCTTATTGAGCAAATGGTTTCAGACAAGAAGATTTTTATGGGAATTTCCAATAGGGTCCTATGTTAAATTAAGTTCGGAAGTGTCGGCCATCTTGGTTGGAGGTCTGAAATGCCGGACACAATGTTGGAAGGGGACCACCCAAGGATCATTTCAGCAAAGTTTGTTTGAGATTGGCTTAGTAGTTTCAGAGGAGAAGATTTAAAAGAAAATCATCACCCCCTTTTCTATTTTTAGCTTGGCGACCATCTTGGTTGGAAGTCGGGATCATCGGACACAATTTTGCAAGGGAGCCATCCAAGGTCCATTCGACTAAAGTTTGGTTGCAATTGGCCCAGTGGTTTCTGAGGAGAAGATTTGTATGTGAATTTCACATAGGGTCCTATGTTAAGCTAAGTTCGGCTGTGGGGTCATCTAGGTAGAAGGGCCGAACCGCCGGACATATTTTTGGAAGAGAACCATCCAATGACTATTTCATCAACATTTAGTTCTTATTGAGCAAATGGTTTCAGACAAGAAGATTTTTATTGGAATTTCCCATAGGGTCCTATGTTAAATTAAGTTCGGCAGTGGCGGCCATCTTGGTTGGAGGTCTGAAATGCCGGACACAATTTTTGAAGGGGACCACCCAAGGATCATTTCAGCAAAGTTTGGTTGAGATTGGCTCAGCAGTCTCAGAGAAGATTTATAAAAAAATTCATCCCCCTTTTTCTATTTTTAGGTTGGCGGCCATCTTGGTTGGAAGTCGGGATCATCGGACACAACTTTGGAAGGGGGCCATCCAAGGTCCATTCCACCAAAGTTTGGTTGCAATTGGCCCTGTTGTTTCTGAGGAGAAGATTGTTATGTGAATTTACCATAGGGTCCTATGTTAAGCTAAGTACGGTTGTGGGGGCCATCTTGGTCGAAGGGCCGAACCGCGGTTCATATTTTTGGAAGATAAACATCCAATGACTATTTCATCAACATTTTATTCTTATTGGGCAAATGGTTTCAGACAAGAAGATTTTCATGGGAATTTCCCATAGGGTCCTATGTTTAATTAAGTTCGGCAGTGGCGGCTATCTTGGTTGGAGGTCTGAAATGCTGGACACAATTTTGGAAGGGGACCACCCAAAGATTATTTCAGCAAAGTTTGGTGGAGATTGGCTTAGTAGTTTCAGAGGAGAAGATTTAAAAAAAAATTCATCCCCCCTTTTTCTACTTTTAGCTTGGCGGCCATCTTGGTTGGAAGTCGGGATCATCGGACACAATTTTGGAAGGGGGCCATCCAAGGTCCATTCCACCAAAGATTGGATGCAATTGGAACCATGGTTTCTGAGGAGAAGAATGTTATGTGAATTTCCCATAGGGTCCAATTATAAGCTAAGTTCGGCTGTGGGGGGTCTTCTTGGTCGAAGGGTCGAACCGCTGGACATATTTTTGGAAGAGAACCATCCAATGACTATTTCATCAACATTTAGTTCTTATTGAGCAAATGGTTTCAGACAAGAAGATTTTTATGGGAATTTCCCATAGGATCCTATGTTAAATTAAGTTCGGCAGTGGCAGCCATCTTGGTTGGAAGTCTGAAATGCCGGACACAATGTTGGAAGGGGACCACCCAAGGATCATTTCAGCAAAGTTTGGCTGAGATTGGCTTAGGAGAAGATTTAAAAGAAAAATCATCTCCCTTTTTACTATTTTTAGCTTGACGGCCATCTTGGTTGGAAGTCGGGATCATCGGACACAATTTTGCAAGGGAGCCATCCAAGGTCCATTCCACTAAAGTTTGGTTGCAATTGGAACCATGGTTTCTGAGGAGAAGATTGTTATGTGAATTTCCCATAGGGTCCAATTATAAGCTAAGTTCGGCTGTGGGGGGTCATCTTGGTCGAAGGGCCGAACCACTGGACATATTTTTGGAAGAGAACCATCCAATGACTATTTCATCAACATTTAGTTCTTATTGAGCAAATGGTTTCAGACAAGAAGATATTTATGGGAATTTCCAATAGGGTCCTATGTTAAATTAAGTTCGGAAGTGTCGGCCATCTTGGTTGGAGGTCTGAAATGCCAGACACAATTTTGGAAGGGGACCACCCAAGGATCATTTCAGCAAAGTTTGGTTGAGATTGGCTTAGTAGTTTCAGAGGAGAAGATTTAAAAAAAAATTCATCACCCTTTTTCTATTTTTAGCTTGGCGGCCATCTTGGTTGGAAGTCGGGATCATCGGACACAATTTTGGAAGGAGGCCATCCAAGGTCCATTCCACCAAAGAATTGGTTGCAATTGGCCCAGTGGTTTCTGAGGAGAACATTGTTATGTAAATTTCCCATAGGGTCCTATTATAAACTAAATTCGGCTGTGGGGGCCATCTTGGTCGAAGGGCCGAACCACCGAACAAATTTTTGGAAGAGAACCATCCAATGACTATTTCATCAACATTTAGTTCTTATTGTGCAAATGGTTTCAGACAAGAAGATTTTCATGGGAATTTCCCATAGGGTCCTATGTTAAATTAAGTTCGGCTGTGGGGGTCATCTTGGTCGAAAGGCCGAACCGCCGTACATATTTTTGGAAGAGAACCATCCAATGACTATTTCATCAACATTTAGTTCTTATTGAGCAAATGGTTTCAGACAAGAAGATTTTTATGGGAATTTCCTATAGGGTCCTATGTTAAATTAAGTTCGGAAGTTTCGGCCATCTTGGTTGGAGGTTTGAAATGCCGGACACAATTTTGGAAGGGGACCACCCAAGGATCATTTCAGCAAAGTTTGGTTGAGATTGGCTTAGTAGTTTCAGAGGAGAAGATTTAAAAAAAAATTCATCACCCCTTTTTCTATTTTTAGCTTGGCGGCCATCTTTGTTGGAAGTCGGGATCATCGGGCACAAATTTGGAAGGGGGCCATCCAAAGTCCATTCCACCAAAGATTGGTTGCAATTGGCCCAGTGGTCTCTGAGGAGAAGATTGTTATGTGAATTTCCCATAGGGTCCTATGTTAAGCTAAGGTCGGGTATGGGGGCCATCTTGGTCGAAGGGCCGAACCGCCGTAAATATTTTTGGAAGAGAACCATCCAATGACTATTTCATCAACATTTAGTTCTTATTGAGCAAATGGTTTCAGACAAGAAGATTTTTATGGGAATTTCCAATAGGGTCCTATGTTAAATTAAGTTCTGAAGTGTCGGCCATCTTGGTTGGAGGTCTGAAATGCCGGACAAAATTTTGGAAGGGGACCACCCAAAGATCATTTCAGCAAAGTTTGGTTGAGATTGGCTTAGTAGTTTCAGAGGAGAAGATTTAAAAAAAAATTCATCACCCCCTTTTTCTATTTTTAGCTTGGCGGCCATCTTGGATGGAAGTTGGGATCATCGGACACAATTTTGGAAGGGGGCCATCCAAGGTCCATTCCACCAAAGTTTTGTTGCAATTGGCCCAGTGGTTTCTGAGGAAAATATTGTTATGTGAATTTCCCATAGGGTCCTATGTTAAGCTAAGTTCGGCTGTGGGGACCATCTTGGTCGAAGGGCCAAACCGCCGTACAAATTTTTGGAAGAGAACCATCCAATGACTATTTCATCAACATTTAGTTCTTATTGAGCAAATGGTTTCAGACAAGAAGATTTTCATGGGAATTTCCCATAGGGTCCTATGTTTAATTAAGTTCGGCAGTGGCGGCCATCTTGGTTGGAAGTCGGGATCATCGGACACAATTTTGGAAGGGGGCCATCCAAGGTCCATTCCACCAAAAATTGGATGCAATTGGAACCATGGTTTCTGAGGAGAAGATTGTTATGTGAATTTCCCATAGGGTCCAATTAAAAGCTAAATTCGGCTGTGGGGGGTCATCTTGGTCGAAGGGCCGAACCGCTGGACATATTTTTGGAAGAGAACCATCCAATGACTATTTCATCAACATTTAGTTCTTATTGAGCAAATGGTTTCAGACAAGAAGGTTTCTATGGGAATTTCCCATAGGATCCTATGTTAAATTAAGTTCGGCAGTGGCAGCCATCTTGGTTGGAAGTCTGAAATGCCGGACACAATGTTGGAAGGGGACCACCCAAGGATCATTTCAGCAAAGTTTGGTTGAGATTGGCTTAGGAGAAGATTTAAAAGAAAAATCATCCCCCTTTTTACTATTTTTAGCTTCACGGCCATCTTGGTTGGAAGTAGGGATCATCGGACACAATTTTGCAAGGGAGCCATCCAAGGTCGATTCCACCAAAGTTTGGTTGCAATTGGAACCATGGTTTCTGAGGAGAAGATTGTTATATGAATTTCCCATAGGGTCCAATTATAAGCTAAGTTCGGCTGTGGGGGGTCATCTTGGTCGACGGGCCGAACCGCTGGACATATTTTTGGAAGAGAACCATCCAATGACTATTTCATCAACATTTAGTTCTTATTGAGCAAATGGTTTCAGACAAGAAGATTTTTATGGGAATTTCCAATAGGGTCCTATGTTAAATTAAGTTCGGAAGTGTCGGCCATCTTGGTTGGAGGTCTGAAATGCCGGACACAATGTTGGAAGGGGACCACCCAAGGATCATTTCAGCAAAGTTTGTTTGAGATTGGCTTAGTAGTTTCAGAGGAGAAGATTTAAAAGAAAATCATCACCCCCTTTTCTATTTTTAGCTTGGCGACCATCTTGGTTGGAAGTCGGGATCATCGGACACAATTTTGCAAGGGAGCCATCCAAGGTCCATTCGACTAAAGTTTGGTTGCAATTGGCCCAGTGGTTTCTGAGGAGAAGATTTGTATGTGAATTTCACATAGGGTCCTATGTTAAGCTAAGTTCGGCTGTGGGGTCATCTAGGTAGAAGGGCCGAACCGCCGGACATATTTTTGGAAGAGAACCATCCAATGACTATTTCATCAACATTTAGTTCTTATTGAGCAAATGGTTTCAGACAAGAAGATTTTTATTGGAATTTCCCATAGGGTCCTATGTTAAATTAAGTTCGGCAGTGGCGGCCATCTTGGTTGGAGGTCTGAAATGCCGGACACAATTTTTGAAGGGGACCACCCAAGGATCATTTCAGCAAAGTTTGGTTGAGATTGGCTCAGCAGTCTCAGAGAAGATTTATAAAAAAATTCATCCCCCTTTTTCTATTTTTAGGTTGGCGGCCATCTTGGTTGGAAGTCGGGATCATCGGACACAACTTTGGAAGGGGGCCATCCAAGGTCCATTCCACCAAAGTTTGGTTGCAATTGGCCCTGTTGTTTCTGAGGAGAAGATTGTTATGTGAATTTACCATAGGGTCCTATGTTAAGCTAAGTACGGTTGTGGGGGCCATCTTGGTCGAAGGGCCGAACCGCGGTTCATATTTTTGGAAGATAAACATCCAATGACTATTTCATCAACATTTTATTCTTATTGGGCAAATGGTTTCAGACAAGAAGATTTTCATGGGAATTTCCCATAGGGTCCTATGTTAAATTAAGTTCGGCAGTGGCGCTATCTTGGTTGGAGGTCTGAAATGCTGGACACAATTTTGGAAGGGGTCCACCCAAGGATTATTTTAGCAAAGTTTGGTTGAGATTAGCTTAGTAGTTTCAGAGGAGAAGATTTAAAAAAAAATTCATCCCCCTTTTTCTATTTTTAGCTTGGCGGCCATCTTGGTTGGAAATCGGGATCATCGGACACAATTTTGGAAGGGGGCCACCCAAGGTCCATTCCACCAAAGATTGGTTGCAATTGGCCCAGTGTTTTCTGAGGAAAAGATTGTTATGTGAATTTCCCATAAGGTCCTATTATATGCTAAGTTCGGCTGTGGGGGCCATCTTGGTCGAAGGGCCGAACCGCCGGATATATTTTTGAAAGAGAACCATCCAATGACTATTTCATCAACATTTAGTTCTTATTGAGCAAATGGTTTCAGACAAGAAGATTTTTATGGGAATTTCCCATAGGATCCTATGTTAAATTAAGTTCGGCAGTGGCAGCCATCTTGGTTGCAAGTCTGAAATGCCGGACACAATGTTGGAAGGGGACCACCCAATGATCATTTCAGCAAAGTTTGGTTGAAATTGGCTTAGGAGAAGATTTAAAAGAAAAATCATCCCCCCTTTTCCTATTTTTAGCTTGGCGGCCATCTTGGTTGGAAATCGGGATCATCGGACACAATTTTGGAAGGGGGCCATCCAAGGTCCATTCCACCAAAGATTGGTTGCAATTGGCCCAGTGTTTTCTGAAGAAAAGATTGTTATGTGAATTTCCCATAGGGTCCTATTATAAGCTAAGTTCGGCTGTGGGGGCCATCTTGGTCGAAGGGCCAAACCGCCGGATATAATTTTGGAAGAGAACCATCCAATGACTATTTCATCAACATTTAGTTCTTATTGAGCAAATGGTTTCAGACAAGTAGATTTTTATGGGAATTTCATATGTTAAATTAAGTTCGGCAGTGGCAGCCATCTTGGTTGGAAGTCTGAAATGCCGGACACAATGTTGGAAGGGGACCACCCTAGGATCAATTCAGCAGAGTTTGGTTGAGATTGGCTTAGGAGAAGATTTAAAAGAAAAATCATCCCCCTTTTTTCTATTTTTAGCTTGACGGCCATCTTGGTTGGAAATCTAGATCATCGGATACAATTTTGCAAGGGAGCCATCCAAGGTCCATTCCACTAAAGTTTGGTTGCAATTGACCCATTGGTTTCTGCGGAGAAGATTGTTATGTGAATTTCCCATAGGGTCCTATGTTAAGCTAAGTTCGGCTGTGGGGACCATCTAGGTCGAAGGGCCGAACTGCAGGACATATTTTTGGAAGAGAACCATCCAATGACTATTTCATCAACATTTAGTTCTTATTGAGCAAATGGTTTCAGACAAGAAGATTTTTATGGGAATTTCCTATAGGGTCCTATGTTAAATTAAGTTCGGAAGTGTTGGCCATCTTGGTTGGAGGTCTGAAATGCCGGACACAATTTCGGAAGGGGACCACCCAATGATCATTTCAGCAAAATTTGGTTGAGATTGGCTTAGTAGTTTCAGAGGAGAAGATTTAAAAAAAATGCACCCGCCCCTTTTTCTATTTTTAGCTTGGCGGCCATCTTGGTTGAAAGTCGGGATCATCGGACACAATTTTGGAAGGGGACCATCCAAGGTCCATTCCACCAAAGATTGGGACCACCCAAGGATTATTTCAGCAAAGTTTGGTTGAGATTGGCTTAGTAGTTTCAGAGGAGAAGAATTTTTAAAAATTTCATCCCTCTTTTTTCTATTTTTAGCTTGGCGGCCACCTTGGTTGGAAGTCGGGATCATCGGACACATTTTTGGAAGGGAGCCATCCAAGGCCCATTCCACCAAAGATTTGTTGCAATTGGCCCAGTGGTTTCTGAGGAGAACATTGATATGTGAATTTCCCATAGGGTCCTATGTTGAGCTAAGTTCGGCTGTATGGGCCATCTTTGTCGAAGGGCCGAACCGCCGTACATATTTTTGGAAGAGAACCATCCAATGACTATTTCATGAACATTTAGTTCTTATTGGGCAAATGGTTTCAGACAAGAAGATTGTCATGGGAATTTCCCATTGGGTCCTATGTTAAATTAAGTTCGGCTGTGGGGGCCATCTTGGTCGAAGGGCAGAACCGACGGACATATTTTTTGAAGAGAACAATCCAATGACTATTTCATCAACATTTAGTTCTTATTGAGCAAATGGTTTCAGACAAGAAGATTTTTATGGGAATTTCCTATAGGGTCCTATGTTAAATTAAGTTCGGAAGTGTCGGCCATCTTGGTTGGAGGTCTGAAAAATCCGGACACAATTTTGGAAGGGGACCGCCCAAGGATCATTTCAGCAAAGTTTGGTTGAGATTGGCTTAGTTGTTTCAGAGGAGAAGATTTAAAAAAAATTCACCCCCCCTCTTTTTCTATTTTTAGCTTGGCGGCCATCTTGGTTGGAAGTCGGGATCATCGGACACAATTTTGGAAGGGGGCCATCCAAGGTCTATTCCACCAAAGATTGGTTGCAATTGGCCCACTGGTTTCTGAGGAGAAGATTGTTAAGTGAATTTCCCATAGGGTCATATTATAAGCTAAATTCGGCTGTGGGGGCCATCTTGGTCGAAGGGCCGAACCGCCGTTCATATTTTTTGAAGAGAACAATCCACTGACTATTTCATCAACATTTGGTTCTTATTGAGCAAATGGTTTCAGACAAGAAGATTTTTATGGGAATGTCCTATAGGGTCCTATGTTAAATTAAGTTCGGCAGTGGCAGCCATCTTGGTTGGAGGTCTGAAATGCCGGACACAATTTTGGAAGGGGACCACCCAAGGATCATTACAGCAAAGTTTGTTTGAGATTGGCTTAGTAGTTTCAGAGGAGAAGATTTAGAAAAAATTGATCACCCCCTTTTTCTATTTTTAGCTTGGCGGCCATCTCGTTTGGAAGTCGGGATCATCGGACACAATTTGGGAAGGGGCCATCCAAGGTCCATTCCGCCAAAGTTTGGTTGCAATTGGCCCAGTGGTTTCTGAGGAGAAGATTTTTATGGGAATTTCCCATAGGATCCTATGTTAAATTAAGTTCGGCAGTGGCAGCCATCTTGGTTGGAAGTCTGAAATGCCGGACACAATGTTGGAAGGGGACCACCCAAGGATCATTTCAGCAGAGTTTGGTTGAGATTAGCTTAGGAGAAGATTTAAAAGAAAAATCATCCCTCTTTTTTCTATTTTTAGCTTGACGGCCATCTTGGTTGGAAGTCGGGATCATCGGACACAATTTTGCAGGGGAGCCATCCAAGGTCCATTCCACTAAAGTTTGGTTGCAATTGGCCCAGCGGTTTCTGAGGAGAACAATGTTATGTGAATTTCCCATAGGGTCCTATGTTAAGCTAAGTTCGGTTGTGGGGCCCATCTTGGTCGAAGGCCCGAACCGCCGGATATATTTTTGGAAGAGAACCATCCAATGACTATTTCATGACCATTTAGTCCTTATTGAGCAAATGGTTTCAGATAAGAAGATTTTCATGTGAATTTCCCATAGGGTTCTATGTTAAGCTAAGTTCGGCTGTGGGGGCCATCTTGGTTGGAGGTCTGAAATGCCGTACACACTGTTGGAAGGGGACCACCCAAGGATAATTTCAGCAAAGTTTGGTTGAGATTGGCTCAGTAGTTTCAGAGAAGATTTAAAAAAAATTTCATCCCCCTTTTTCTATTTATAGCTTGGCGGCCATATTGGTTGGAAGTCGGGATCATCAGACACAATTTGGAAGGGGGACATCCAAGGTCCATTCCACAAAAGTTTGGTTGCAATTGGCCCAGTGGTTTCTGAGATGATGATTTTTATGTGAATTTCCCATAGGGTCATATGTTAAGCTAAGTTCGGCTTTGGTCGAAGGGCCGAAACGTCGGACATATTTTTGGAAGAGAACCATCAAATGACTATTTCATCAACATTTAGTTCTTATTGAGCAAATGGTTTCAGACAAGAAGATTTTTATGGGAATTTCCTATTGGGTCCTATGTTAAATTAAGTTCGGCAGTGGCGACCATCTTGGTTGGAGGTCTGAAATGCCGAACACAATTTTGGAAGGGGACCACCCAAGGATCATTTCAGCAAAGTTTGGTTGAGATTGGCTTAGTAATTTCAGAGGAGAAGATTTAAAAAAAAATCATTCCTCTTTTTTCTATTTTCAGCTTGACGGCCATCTTGGTTGGAAGTCGGGATCATCGGACACAATTTTGCAATGGAGCCATCCAAGGTCCATTGCACTATAGTTTGGTTGCAATTGGTCCGGTGGTTTCTGAGGAGAAGATTTTCATGTGAATTTCCCATAGGGTCCTATGTTAAGCTAAGTTCGGCTGTGGGGGCCATCTTGGTCGAAGGACCGAACCGCCGGACATATTTTTTGAAGAGAACCATCCAATGACTATTTAATCAACATTTAGTTCTTATTGAGCAAATGGTTTCAGACAAGAAGTGCCGGAGAAACTTTTGGAAGGGGACCACCCAAGGATCATTTCAGCAAAGTTTGGTTCAGATTGGCTCAGTACTTTCAGAGGAGAATATTTTTTTTTTAATATCATCCCCCTTTTCTCTATCTTTAGCTTGGCGGCCATCTTGGTTGAATGTCGGGATCACCGGCCACAAACTTGGAAGGGGCCATCCAAGGTCCATTCCACTAAAGTTTGGTTGCAATTGGCCTAATGGTTTCTGAGGAGAAGATTGTTATGTGAATTTCCCATAGGTTTCTATGTAAAGCTAAGTTTGGCTGAGGGACATCTTGGTCGACGGGCCGAACCGCCGGACATATTTTTGGAAGAGAACCATCCAATGACTATTTCATCAACATTTAGTTCTTATTGAGCAAATGGTTTCAGAAAAGAAGATTTTTATGGGAATTTCCTATAGGGTCCTATGTTAAATTAAGTTCGGAAGTGTCGGCCATCTTGGTTGGAGGTCTGAAATGCCGAACACAATTTTGGAAGGGGACCACCCAAGGATCATTTCAGCAAAGTTTGTTTGAGATTGGCTTAGTATTTTCAGAGGATAAGATTTAAAAAAAAAATCATCCCCCTTTTTCTATTTTTAGCTTGGCAGCCATCTTGGTTGGAAGTCGGGATCATCGGACAAAATTTTGGAAGGGGGTCATCCAAGGTCCATTCCACTAAAGTTTGGTTGCAATTGGCCCAGTGGTTTCTGAGGAGAAGATTTTTATGTGAATTTCCTATAGGGTCCTATGTTAAGCTAAGTTCGGCTGTGGGGGCCTTCTTGGTCGAAGGGCCGAACCCCTGGACCCATTTTTGGAAGAGAACCATCCAATGACTATTTCATCAGCATTTAGTTCTTATTAAGCAAATGGTTTCAGATAAGAAGATTTTTATGGGAATTTCCCATATGGTCCTATGTTAAATTAAGTTCGGCAGTGGCGACCATCTTGGTTGAAAGTCTGAAATGCCGGACACAATTTTGGAAGGGGACCACCCAAGGATCATTTCTGCAAAGTTTGTTTGAGATTGGCTTAGTAGTTTCAGGGGAGAAGATTTAAAAAAATCATTCCTCTTTTTTCTATTTTTAGCTTGACGGCCATCTTGGATGTTAGTCGCGATCATCGGACAAAATTAAGCAAGGGAGCCATCCAAGGTCCATTCCACTAAAGTTTGGTTGCAATTGGCCCAGTGGTTTCTGAGGAGAAGATTTTTATGTGTATTTCCACTAGGGTCCTATGTTAAATTAAGTTCGGCAGTGGCGGCCATCTTGGTTGGAGGTCTGAAATATCGGACACAATTTTGGAAGGGGACCACCTAAGGATCATTTAGCAAAGTTTGTTTGAGATTGGCTTAGTATTTTCAGAGGAGAAGATTTAAAAAAAAAATCATCCCCCTTTTCCTATTTTTAGCTTGGCGGCCATCTTGGTTGGAAGTCGGAATCATCGGACACAATTTTGGAAGGGGGCCATCCAAGGTCCAGTCCACCAAAATTTGGTTGCAATTGGCCCAGTGGTTTCTGAGGAGAAGAATGTTATGTGAATTTCCCATATGGTCTTATGTTAAGCTATGTTCGGCTGTGGGGCCATCTTGGTCGGACATCTGCAATGCCGGAGACAATTTTGGAAGGGGACCACCCAAGGACCATTTCAGCAAAGTTTGGTTGAGATTGGCTCAGTAGTTTCAGAGGAGAAGATTTTCTTAAATTTCATCCCCCTTTTTTAATTTTAGCTTGGCGGCCATCTTGGTTGGATGTCGGGATCATCGGCCACAAATTTAGAAGGGGGTGATCGAAGGTCCATTCCACTAAAGTTTGGTTGCAATTGGCCCAGTGCTTTCTGAGGAGAAGATTGTTATGTGAATTTACCATAGGGTCCTATGCTAAGCTAAATTTGGCTGAGGGCCATCTTGGTCGACGGGCCGAACCGCCGGACATATTTTTGGAAGAGAACCATCCAATGACTATTTCATCAACATTTAGTTCTTATTGAGCAAATGGTTTCAGACAAGAAGATTTTTATGGGAATTCCCCATAGGATCCTATGTTAAATTAAGTTCGGCAGTGGCGGCTATCTTGGTTGGAGGTCTGAAATACCGGACACAATGTTGGAAGGGGACCATCCAAGGATCATTTCAGCAAAGTTTGGTTGAGTAGTTTGGTTGAGTAGTTTGGCTCAGTAGTTTAAGAGAAGATTTTTAAAAAAGTTCATCCCCCCTTTTTTCTATTTTTAGCTTGGCGGCCATCTTGGTTGGAAGTCGGGATCATCGGACACAAATGTGGAAGGGGGCCGTCCAAGGTCCATTCCACTAAAGTTTGGTGGCAATTGGCCCAGTGCTTTCTGAGGAGAAGATTTTTATGTGAAATTCTCATAGGGTCCTATGTTAAGCTAAGTTCGGCTGTGGGGGCCATCTTGGTCGAAGGGCCGAACCGCCGGACATATTTTTGGAAGAGAACCATCCAATGACTATTTCATCAACATTTAGTTCTTATTGAGCAAATGGTTTCAGATAAGAAGATTTTTATGGGAATTTCCTATAGGGTCCTATGTTAAATTAAGTACGGAAGTGGCGGCCATCTTGGTTGGAGGTCTGAAATACCGGACATTATTTTGGAAGGGGGCCACCCAAGGATCATTTCAGCAAAGTTTTTTTGAAATTGGCTTCGTAGTTTCAGAGGAGAAGATTTAATAAAAAAATTATCCCCCTTTTTCTATTTTTAACTTGGCGGCCATCTTGGTTGGAAGTCGGAATCATCGGACACAAATGTGGAAGGGGGTCATCCAAGGTCCATTCCACTAAAGTTTGGTGGCAATTGGCCCAATGTTTTATGAGGAGAAGATTTTTATGTGAAATTCTCATAGGGTCCTATGTTAAGCTAAGTTCGGCTGTGGGGGCCATCTTGGTCGAAGGGCCGAACCGCCGGACATATTTTTGGAAGAGAACCATCCAATGACTATTTCATCAACATTTAGTTCTTATTGAGCAAATGGTTTCAGACAAGAAGATTTTTATGGGAATTTCCTATAGGGTCCTATGTTAAATTAAGTACGGAAGTGGCGGCCATCTTGGTTGGAGGTCTGAAATACCGGACATTATTTTGGAAGGGGGCCACCCAAGGATCATTTCAGCAAAGTTTTTTTGAAATTGGCTTAGTAGTTTCACAGGAGAAGATTTAATAAAAAAATTATCCCCCTTTTTCTATTTTTAACTTGGCGGCCATCTTGGTTGGAAGTCGGAATCATCGGACACAAATGTGGAAGGGGGTCATCCAAGGTCCATTCCACTAAAGTTTGGTTGCAATTGGCCCAGTGGTTTCTGAGGAGAGATTGTTATGTGCATTTCGCATATGGTCCTATGTTAAGCTAAGTTCGGCTGTGGAGGCCATCTTGGTCGAAGGGCCGAACCGCCGTACATTTTTTTGGAAGAGAACCATCCAATGACTATTCCATCAACATTTAGTTCTTATTGAGTAAATGGTTTCAGACAAGAAGATTTCTATGTGAATTTCCCATAGGGTCCTATGTTAAATTAAGTTCGGCAGTGGCGGCCATCTTGGTTGGAGGTCTGAAATGCCGGACACAATTTTGGAAGGGGACCACCCAAGGATCATTTCAGCAAAGTTTGGATGAGATTGACTTAGTAGTTTCAGAGGAGAAGATTTGAAAAAAATCATCCCCTTTTTTTCTAATTTTAGCTTGGCAGACATTTTGGTTGGAAGTCGGGATCATCGGACACAATTTTTGATAGGGAGCCATCCAAGGTCCATTCTACTAAAGTTTGGTTGCAATTGGCCCAGTGTCTTCTGAGGAGAAGATTTTTATGTGAATTTCTCATAGGGTCCTATGTTAAGCTAACTTCGGCTGTGGGGGCCATATTGGTCGAAGGGCCGAAGAGCCGGACATATTTTTGGAAGAGAACCATCCAATGACTATTTCATCAACATTTAGTTCTTATTGAGCAAATGGTTTCAGATAAGAAGATTTTTATGGGAATTTCCTATAGGGTCCTATGTTAAATTAAGTTCGGAAGTTGCAGCCATCTTGGTTGGAGGTCTGAAATGCCGCACATTATTTTGGAAGGGGACCACCCAAGGATCATTTCAGGAAAGTTTGTTTGAGATTGGCTTAGTAGTTTCAGAGGAGAAGATTTAAAAAAAAATTCATCCCCCTTTTTTCTATTTCTGGCTTGGCGGTCATCTTGGTTGGAAGTCGGGATCATCGGACACAATTGTGGAAGGGGGCCATCCAAGGTCCATTCCACTAAAGTTTGGTTGCAATTGGCCCAGTGGTTTCTGAGGAGAAGATTAAAATGTGAAATATTGACGAACGGACGACGGACGAAAAGTGATGTCAATAGCTCACATGGCCTAATGGCCAGGTGAGCTAAAAAGGGCAATAACTCCAAAATGGGTAATGGGATTTACTTCAAAATTGCAGGGTTGGTAGATCTTGACATGCTACACATTTTTGCAGTTTTAACTAAACATCTATCTCATATACTTTTTGAAATATAAGACAAAAAGTATTAAAATAAAAAGATAAAAATTGATGAAAAAAGGGCAATAACTCCTAGATGGATAATCAGATTTACTGCAGGGTTGGTAGATCTTGACATGCTGCACATTTTTGCAATTTACACTCAACATCTATCTCTTATAGTTTTTGAAATAAAGGACGAAAAGTATTAACATTTTGAAAATTTGATGAAAATAAGGCAATAACTCCAAAATTGGTAATGGGATTTATTTCACAATTGCAGGGTAGGTAGATCTTGACATTCTGACATTTTTTGCAATTTATACTTAACATCTATCTCTTATAGTTTTTGAAATAAAGGACGAAAAGTATTAAAATTTTGAAAATTTTATGAAAAAAGGGCAATAACTCCAAGATGGGTAATCAGATTTACTTCAAAATTGCAGGATAGGTAGATCTTGCTGTGCTGATCATTTTTCAGATTTCTGATATTATTAACGGTTTTGAGTTATTACCCAAAAACCTGCAATTTTACCATATGTTCTATTTTTAGTAACAGCGGCAATGTTTGTTAATGCGTGGCATCACCGGACAAAATTTTGAATCTAGACACCTTAGTGATGATTCAGACAAAGTTTGGTTTCAATTGGTCTAGTAATTTCAGAGGAGAAGATTTTTGAAAAAGTTTACGAAGGACGGACGGACGCCGACGGATGCCAAGTAATGACAAAAGCTCATATGGCCTTTGGCCAGGTGAGCTAAAAAGTTAATTTTTGTTTACCTCTTTTGTCAAAAGTAGTAATAGTTACATAATAACGTAATACATGTTTCTGAAAGGTATTTTCCTCATGAATGCATAAAAAAATAATCATCAAAAACAAATGAATAATAAATAATGTATACCTATATATATATATGTCACCGTAATAGTTTTTCTATTGAATAAAAGTATAGATGTTATGTTATTTGTTTCGTTTGTTCATTCATTGTTTTATCATATTCACCATGACGTATGACTGTGACTGACGACTAATTATACTAACACTTCCAACACTAACTTGCATGTTTGTCACGAAAATTAAAAAAACTAATCGAGCAGACCCAAGTATAAATACGCACTGCGATTTTTTATATATTTTTCATCAACTTCCAGGACTTCTTAATAGGCGGACGTCTAATAGCGTCGCATATATTTTCAGGTATTTACATTTGTGCTATAACGTTATAAATGATTCAGTTAGATTTAATGCTTTAATTTATTTATTTAAAAGTTATTATATTAAAATTCAGTTATAAGTTTAATATAATGAGTCAGTATATCGTAGAATTCGTCATAGTCATATTGTGTATTCCTGTCGTCATTTGTTATTATATGTGAATGAATATTGTATTTTTCCTAGTGTTGAATGTTGAATATTTAATATATTTTCAGCTAAAACTTGTTGATTCCTTTGGTTAGTACCATCACTGCAATTATTTCCCTATCTACATGGATACATGGTAGAATTTGTCTGTGACATATATATATATATGGACACATCCTTTTCGACACCTTTGGAACTCTTGTTTATTTTCTGTACTTCTGATCAACCTATTACCTGTGAAGGAGATCATCTAGTGAATATTCCTACTAAATTTGGTTCTAAGTGGCAAAATGGATTCAGAGAAAAAAACAACGGATGCCAAGTAATGGCAATATCTGACCTTTCGGTTAGCTGAAAACAACTTTCCATTCATCATCCTATAGGTTTGCCTGTTGAAATATACATTATAGTAATGACAATTTTGGACTTTGGCATTTAAACATTAACCATTTTTTATTGTAGTCATTTGTCTATTTTTTAGTTCACCTGTACCAAAGGTCCATGTGAATTATTGCCATTACTTGGCATCCGTCGTCTGTAAACTTTTCACATTTCAAGCTTCTTCCCCGAAACCACTGGGCCAATTGGAACGAAACTTAGCAGGAATGTTCCTTGGATGGTCCTCTACAAGTGTCTGTTTTTCGTTCCAGTCGGATATTCAACATGGCTGCCAGGGTCAATAATATGCTCTGAATTTCTGAAATTTCAAAGACCTTTTCTCCGAAACTAATGAACTGACTGAACCCAAACTGTAAATGAATGATCATTGGAATGTCCTTTACCAAGTTTCTGTGTTTTATGCCGATCGGAAAGCCAAGATGGCCGCCACCGCAGGACATAGATTAACATTGAACTCTATTGGAAAATGTTCAAATGCCTTCTTTTCAGAAACTACAAATATAATTATAGCTAAACTGTACATGCATGTTTATTGGATGATCCTCTACAAGCCTTAGGTTTTTTGTTCCGATATGAAATTCAAAATGGCGGCTAAGGCAGGACTTAGTTTAACATTGGACCCTATGGGAAAAATGTTTCAAAACGCTTCTTCTCTGAAACCACTTGGACAATTGAAACCAAACTGCCCAGGAATGATCATTGGAAAGTCCTCTATACAATTTCTGTTTTCTATGTTGATCGGAAATCCAAGATGGCCGCCACCGCAGGACATAGATTAACATTGGACTCTATGGAAAAATGTTCAAATGCCTTCTTTTCAGAAACTACAAATATGACTAAAGCCAAACTGTACATGAATGTTCATTGGATGGCCCTCTATAAACCTTAACTTTGTTGTTCCGATATGAAATTCAAAATGGCGGCTACGGCAGGACTTAATTTAACATTGAACCGTATGGGAAAAATGTTTCAAAACGCTTCTTCTCTGAAACAAGTTGGACCATTGAAACCAAAGTGCCCAGGAATGATCATTGGAAGGTCCTCTATAAAGTTACTGTATGCTATGCTGATCGGAAATTCAAGATGGCCTTCACTGCAGGACATAGATTAACATTGTACCCTAAGGGAAAATGTTCAAATGCCTTCTTCTCAGAAACTACAAATCAGACTGAATCCAAACTAGACAGGAATGTTCATTGAATGGTCCTCTACAGTTAGGTTTTTTGTTCCGAAATAAAATGGAAAATGGCGGCTACAGCAGGACTTAGTTTAACATTGGACCCTATGGGAAAAGTGTCTCAAATTACTTCCTCTCTGAAACCACTTAGACAATTGAAACCAAACTGCTCAAGAATGAACATTGGATGGTCTTCTACAACATTTAGGTTTTTATGCCGATCGGAAATCCAAGATGGCTGCCACTGCAGGAAATATATTATCATTGGACCCTATGGGAAAATGTTCAAATGCCTTCTGTTCAGAAACTACACATATGATTAAAGCCAAACATGAATGTTAATTGGATGGTCCTCTACAAACCTTAGGTTTTTTGTTCCGATATGAAATTCAAAATGGCGACTACGGCAGGATTTATTTTAACATTGAACCCTATGGGAACAATGTTTCAAAACGCTTCTTCTCTTAAACCACTTGGACAATTGAAACGACACTGCCCAGGAATAATCATTGGAAGGTTCTCTACAAAGTTTCTGTTTTTTATGCCGATCGGAAATCCAAGATGGCCGCCACCGCAATACATAGATTAACATTGGACCATATGGGAAAATACAGAAATATTTTCTTCTCTGAAGCTATTGCACTGATTGAACCTAAACTGTGCATTAATCATTAGAAGGTCCTTTACAAACTTTGTGTTTTTTATATTGATCGGAATTCCAAGATGACTACCACTGCAGGATATAGTTTTTACAAAGGACCAATTGATTCTTTTTATAACCAGGTGAATGATATAGGCTCTTGAGAGCCTCTGGTTTACATTTTGCCTCCAACAAGGATGTATCTATTAATAAATAACAACTTACCGAAATCAGCTCTGGTAGCATATTTCTACAATTATAAGTTAATTTGTTTTTAATTATTAAAGAAAATAATATAGTTGATGTAATATAGACTTAAGCAATCCTCTAATCTACCAAAAGTTAAACAGTAGAACCAACCACAACAATACGAGTCCGAAGAAAGTTTCACTGGTCTTCGGTCAGAGTATCGGTACTCATTGTGAAGACTAACTAGAGGATCAGTGGGCTGAGCCTGTGTCGCTCACCTTTCATTCTGCTTTGAGGAAACTTAATACAGAGCCTTCCATAGGTGCCAGAAACAAGAATTGCCTATGAGAGCCATGTTTGTTAACAGATGGGGATAAAATTAGCAATCTTTATAGAGGACCTTCCATAGATGCTTCCTACCAAGTTTTGGTTCACTTGGCTGAACAGTTTCAGGGAAGAGGATTTTTAGCAATCGACCAGTCTGAAACAAGAATTTCCTGTGGTGGCCATGTTTGTTAACGAATTGGGACGAAATGAGCAATCTTTATAAAGGACTTTCCATTCATGCTTTCTACCAAATGTCAGTTCATTTGGGAAAGCGGTTTCAGAGGAGAAGATTTTTTAAAAATCAACCAATCAGAAAAAAAAGAATGGCCTTTGGCGGCCATGTTTGTTAACGGATTGGAACTAAATGAGCAATAGAGGACCATCCAAAGATGCTTCCTACCAAGTTTTGATTCATTTGGCCCAGCGGTTTCAGAGAAAAAAAATTTAAAAATCAACCAATCAGAAACAATAATGGCCTGTGGCGGCCATGTTTGATGATGAATTCGGACAAAATGACCAATCTTTATAGAGGACCTTTGATAGATGCTTCCTACCAAATTTCAGTTCATTAGAGAAAGTGGTTTCAGAGGAGAAGATTATTTAGAAATCAACCAATCAAAAACAAGAATGGCCTGTGGCACCCATGTTTGTTAACGGATCGGAACTAAATGAGCAATCTTTATAGAAGACCTTCCAAGGATGCTTCCTACCAAACTTTGATTCATTTGGCCAGGCAGTTTCAGAGGAGATGTTTCAGAAATCAACCAACCAGAACACGCCTGGTAAAAAGGTATCTGTAACTTCCGGTTGAGACCATCTGTCGAGGAAAGTTTACAAACATGTGCATGGTAAGTTGATTTATCGCATATTTCTAGATATTTCGAGACATGGTTTAAAAATCAGAGAATGCTATTCCCTTCCGATATGAAAATGGAAACTCTTCCTACTTTCCGTTGTGAAAAACAGTTAAAATTGAAGGAGAAATCACTTTTCTCCTGTGCAGCAACGAGTTCATTTTGTGTATTTCGTCGTGCAATTTCAGTTATTTCATTGCATTACAAAAAGATTCTGTGACAATGACGTGGTCGGGTAATATCATTTTATTGACAGGTTCGATCTTACTACAAGAATGGAAATGATAGAGGCTAATAATACAACACTGCCGGTAATTATGATAAGTTGAGATCTTCTGTCATAGGTTGAGGCCTTCTGGTACATGTTGAGGCCTTCAGTCAACATTTCCAAAGCGGTGTAATCGAGTTGCATATATAGATTGTATAACCCGTAGGCTAAGAAATAATTTTATGCATATATACATGTATACATTTTTAGGCCTAAACTACTGTTGCATGATTTTGGAATAACGAAAATAGTCAGATATATTTGGTTTTAATGTCATTCTTTTACGACGACGAAATATAAAATCTAGTTATGCATGTTAATCCGTTCCGTTTTTCAAATGTGATAATTTTAAGCGTTTATCTCTTCTACACGTCAGCATTTTGTGTTAACTTTCCATGAAATGTTTTTTTAGGTCTAATATGGGACTGCATTTCAAAGGAAAGAGAAAAAAGGGACTATGTCTTTCATTATATAAAAAAGGAAAACATACAATAGACATGTTTCTGATTCACCAGACAAGAAAGGGAGACGAATGCAAATAGTGTTTAGTCCCTATAAAACCATCACATCAACTCCGCTTATCTCGAAAAAACTTAACAGATCTCCAAGGACATACTCACTTCATCGGTCCTGTAAAAAAAGAATAACATTCTTTGACGAAGGAAACGTAACGGTTGATGAGCTTGAATCATCGATGAGATCTCTCGACCTTTCAAGTTACAATGCGGATACTGAAGACAAGAAGGCTAATACAGAAATTCTACTTTTGCTGTCTGCGGTTATTGACATATTGGAGAAAGCTGGAAGGGAAGATACCACAAATATTCACCAACACTAAAAAAAATCACATTTTTAAGTGACCCCAAAAAAATACCTAAAACATTCTCCTTCCCCAAAAAATAGCAAATTTGGAAAAAAAAGAAGACCCCCAATAAATAGCATACACACACATTTGGGGAGTACATCCCTGTGGTAAACAGTCGGTAATGAATCATTGGTCAGTTAAATTGTTTTGGCTATTGATATGACCATTATTTTGTCAATTTTGCCTACTCTATATTAATATGGACTTTTGGGGTTGCGCCAGCGGTTGCGAGATGGTAAACGGACATGAAGTCACAGGACAACAAGTCAAAACTTTAAGCAGTTTAAAACATTACCTGTACTGTATAGACATGATGTGATTTTGATAAGCGTTGAACCTTGATGAAGGCTTTTAAGCCGAAACGTTGGACAATAGAGCATACTTTTTATTATACAGAATGTAAATTTCCCTATGAAATACAATATTTGCAATTATGGAAATTTGTATATTTTGAAAGCAAGGGAGGACAATGAGTCACAATTAGAAATTTCAATATTTAGAAATGAGGGGTAGTCACTTTTTCAACTGTGACTTTTAGTCCTGTTACTTTTTGTCTTGTGACTTTCCGTCCTACATTCTTCTGAGGCAGTCGTAGTGAGTCATTTCATAACATGCACAAACTGCTATCCTATCACTTGCACATGTACCAAGTCAGGGTCATTACGGTTTTCACAGTTTTCCGGTTGTTGACTGATTTTGTCTGTTTATATAATTATGAGTTTTGACTTTCCCTTTGTAAGATTGTTCGGAGTTTGGTAATTTTGTTATTACCCTTATTGTACATGAAGGTGGTGACTCCAGCTTGAGTTTGGGTAGTTGCAATTGCAAAACAAGTATGTGTTCGTGTTAAAGTTTGCCAGTTGCTTTCCTGGGTTAACTACCTTGATTTGTTGGGTGCGGATGTGCCGATTTAGGGTCAAAATCTGGATCAAATTTATGTGTACGAGAATAGCAAAATGCTACCAAGTGTACATAACTCATTTCAGCAATACAAAAAATTAGATGAGATTATCAATTGGCAATATCATGCCACTTGATCAGTTGATTCGTTGATAAACGACGAAAGAGACAACAAAAGTAGGGGGGGGAGGGTGAAACATTTTAAACAGTTCGTCAAAGAAGTCAAATTCGGGTTCTCCATATTCATGGGGAAATTTGATATATTATATATACAAGTTGTCAACTCGATATAAAAAAATGAAAACCCGGGAAAAGAACCAAGCTACATCTGGGCTAGTAATCATATTTTACTCATAGTTGCCAACCTCCAGCAATTAGAAATCATGTCATGACATGACATGAGATGCCAAAAAGCGTGTAAAAACGCGTGACGAGCTTTTTTGATCTGTAATCATACAATTTGATGATTTTGTGTTGTCTTTATGCCATTACCCACATATCCTTTGCTTTTTCACCAATTAAAGTCTTTCAAATAAAACACATTATTACTGTACACTTTTATTATACGGTACAGTTGCCTTTCTGACATGAAGCCAAAGACATTCGACCATGGAATGCCGTGTTTTGTTAACGACTGATCTAATGCTAGAAATAAATCTGCAGCAGTGCCAATATTCACGATAGGCATGTCTAAAAATCTAGTCTGTGTAGATCACAAGTTATCATCAAAAACCCTTACTAAAATAACAAAGCATTTATCATTCCCATAATCATTGCTCTCGTCACACATTATTGTGAAGGGCTGTGACCTACATTTTTTAACTACGTCATCCAGGAGATCAGGTGCGACGGCTCTCTTTACTATTTGGGTAGTCTTAGTTCTACCACAAGCAAAACCTTTTGCAATTTCACTATCGGTGAGCATTTTCTTACAACGTTATGTGAAATGATTAGAAATTGCAAATGGAAAGTTATGTTCTGCAACAAAATTAGAAAACAATGTCTCAGCTTTAATGATCTTATCATTGAGAGTACTGTTTGCACCTGGCAGGAATGATAAAATAGGCTTTGACTGGTTTTGGAAAGAAACAAGTTTCAAGTGATTCTGAGTTTTAACATATCTGATTACATCACTTTTGGCAGAAGATCCAATGTAAATATGTGAGTTACAAAGGGTGCAAAACGCATTACTCGGCCCTCGATCGCTTCCTTTTATCCACTTAATCTCCGATTCCCAATCTTTTTGATAGGTACAGAAATATCGTTTCATTTTTGCATTAGGCTCAATGGATGAAGCTGCCGGTCTAGAGATTGACCTCTTCCTGCCACTGGACATTTTCCCAAAATAATTTTGTTAAAGGGGTCGTAAAAACTACTCACAAACTTACCTGACAGGTGCAAAAGAAACCATTCGGGAATCGCGACCTTGGCATTAACGACGATCGACAAAAACAGAGAGAAGGGCAAATCCCGAGAATCGCGTACAGCTAAAAATCGGAAATTTATTTTTGCGAAAATACGTGTAATCGCGTGTAAAGTCTTGGAAAGCATGTACCCGGCGTGTGAAGAAAACAGCCTGTGTAAACAGACAAAAAGCATGTATTACAGGTGAAAAGCGCGTGAGTTGACAACAAAGATTTGACTACACATTTAATATGTAGCATCATTCTGTTTTGTTATGATCTCAACGCTTTATAAGTGTACTCATAGATGTATACATATATCGTGTACTTCACTTTGGAAGTTTCGACTGAAGGCCTCAACATGTACCAGAAGGCCTCAACCTATGACAGAAGGTCTCAACTTATGATAATTACGGCCAGTGTTGTGTTATTAACCTCTATCGTTTCCATTCTTGTAGTAAGATCGAACCTGTCAATAAAATTATATCACCTGACCACGTCATTGTCATGGAACCTTTTTGTTATGCAGGGAAATATCTGAAATTGCACGACGAAATACACAAAATGAACTCATTGCTAAACATTTTAACTGTTTTTCACAACGAAAGGCAGGAAAAGTTTACATTTTCATATCGGAAGGGAATAGCATTCTCTGATTTTTAAAACATGTCTCGAAATATCTAGAAATATGAGATAAAACAACTCACCGTGCACAATTTTGTAAATTTTCCTCGACAGATGGTCTCAACCGGAAGTTGCAGACACCTTTTTGCTTGCTCAACATTATGTTGAGACCATCTGGTTTACCAGGCATGCAGAAACAAGAATTGCCTGTGGCATCCATGTTTGTTAACGAATCGAGACGAAATGAGCAATGTTTATAGAGGTCCTCCCATACATGCTTTATACCAATTTTCAGTTCATTTGGGAAAGCGGTTTCAGAGGAGAAGATATATTTGACATCGACCAATCAGAAAAAAGAATGGTCTGAGGCGGCCATGCTTGTTAACGAATCGGAACTAAATGAGCAATCTTTATAGAGGACCTTCCAAGGATGCTGCCTACCAAGCTTTGATTCATTTGCCCAGGCGGTTTCAGAGGAGAAGATATTTTAGAAATCAACCAATCAGAAACAAGAATGGCTTGTGCCGGCCATGTTTGTTAACGGATCGTGACGAAATGAGCAATCTGTATAGCGAACCTTCCATAGATGCTTCATATTAAGTTTCAGTTCATTTGGCCAACTGGTTTCAGAGTAGAAGATTTAAAAAAATCGGCCAATCAGAAACAAGAATTGCCTGTAGCGGCCATGTTTGTTAATGGATTAGGACAACATTAGATGTGTCCTACCAAGTTTCAGTTCATTCAGCTGAGGGGTTTCAGAGGAGAAGATTAAAATGTGAAAAGTTAACGGACGACGGACCACGGACGCCAAGTGATGGCAAGAGCTCACATTTGGCAAGGTGAGCTAAAAATGTGAATTATCAATTTCTATCATATTTAAAAAAAAATACAAAATAATGTATTCAGTTCTAAAATGTTCTATATTAGTTAATATTACCTGTAGCAGTTTATTCACGTTCCTAGGTGCAACATCCTGTGGTATTTTTCCCTTTAATATATTGATACAAAACAATAAACTTATGACTAAATATTGTTATGATGCTAATTACATATTTATTCAAAGTTATATTAAAACTTTATATCTCATGTGTTTATTTAATTTGTACTGTTGTATCCACCATGAATTCCTCATTAAAAATATATGTGTTATCTGTACATGACAGGTATAATTTATGAAGTAAAACTCATCTCTCTCTGCCATTACAAAGCCAGTTTTATTCACACTGACATAAAAAAATTGCAACAAATCTTATCAAAATTAACATTTTCATGCTGCAGTGTATAGAGGTGTCCAGCCATAAGACAATAAATATAACACAATATCTAAACACAAACATTTTCTCATCAAATCTCCACAAACAACACAACTTTATACTACAAAAGTATTTTATAAGCAATTCAGTTGTCATCATCACATAAAAAATAATTTTTCGTCACAAATCTTTTTAAAAATAACATTTTTGAAGATATTCGACACCAGTTTTCTTGATCCTGACATGAAAAAAATCATTTTTCGTCACAAACCTTGTTAAAATTAACATTTTCTGATTCAGTTCAATCACACGATTAAAGCCTCACCCATCACGATATTTCCGATATTTCATTTTCTTCATTTTAGATGACATTCCACATGTGTCACTTGAAGAGTTTAATATTTGATTGTCTTAGTTTTACTGAGGATTTAATTACATGTTCGTCCGGAGCAGACAGTGAGGCCCCTGCCTCCACTAGAACCTTTGTCACCTCTGTGTTTCCCTCCTCCGCTGCCAGGTGTAGAGGTGTCCTGCCCTAAAACAATCAATATAAAACAATATTTAAACACAAACAATTTCACATCAAATCTCCACAAACAACACAACTTTATACTACAAAAGTACATTATTAACAATTCAGTTGTCATCATCATATGAAAAATCATTTTTCGCCACAAATCTTTTTAAAATTAACATTTTCTGATTCAGTTCAAACACACGATTAAAACCTCACCCAACACGACATTTCCGATATTTCATTTTCTTCATTTTAGATGACATTCCACATGTGTCACTTGAAGAGTTTAATATTTGATTGTCTTAGTTTTACTGAGGGTTTAATTACCTCATTGTCCACAGCAGACAGTGAGGCCCCTGCCTCCACTAGAGCCTCTGTCGCATCTGTCTGTCCCTTCATTGCTGCCCAGTGTAGAGGTGTCATTCCCTAAAACAATAAATATAAAACAATATTTAAACACAAACAATTTCTCATCAAATCTTCACAAACAACACAAATTTATACTATAAAAGTATTTTATATACAATTCAGTTGTCATCATCACATAAACAATCATTTTTCGTCACAAATCTTCTAAAAATTAACATTTTCTGATTCAATTCAATCACTCGATTAAAATCTCACCCAACACGACATGTCCTATATTATTTTCTCCATTTTTGAAGATATTCAACATCAGTTTTCTTGATCCTGACATGAAAAAATCATTTTTCGTCACAAATCTTGTTAAGATTAACATTTTCTGATTCAGTTCAATCACACGATTAAGGCCTCACCCAACACGACATGTCCTATATTATTTTGTCCATTTTTGAAGATATTCCAGATCAGTTTTCTTGATCCTGACATGAAAAAAATCATTTTTCGCAAAATAATCTTGTTAAAATTAACATTTTCTGATTCAGTTCAATCACACGTTTAAAACCTGATCCCACACGATATGTCCAATATTTAATTTTCTTCATTTTAGATGACATTCCTTATGTGTCACTTGAAGAGTTTAATATTTGATTGTCTTAGGGCTTACTGAGGGTTTAATTACCTCATTGTCCACAGCACACAGCGAGGCCCCTCTCTCCACTAGAACCTTTGTCACCTCTGTATTTCCATAATGTGCTAACAGGTGTAGAGGTGTCCTGCCCTAAAGCAGTAAATATAAAACAATATATAAACACAAACAATTTCTCATTAAATCTTCCCAAACAATACAATTTTATACTACAAAAGTATTTTATATACAATTCAGTTGTCATCATCACTTAAAAAAACATTTTTCGTCGCAAATCTTGTTAAAATTAACATTTTCTGATTCAGTTCAATCACACGTTTAAAACCTGATCCCACACGATATGTCCAATATTTAATTTTCTTCATTTTAGATGACATTCCTTATGTGTCACTTGAAGAGTTTAATATTTGATTGTCTTAGGGCTGTCTGAGGGTTTAATTACCTCATTGTCCACAGCAGACAGTGAGGCCCCTGTCTCCACTAGAACCTTTGTCAATTCTGTATTTCCCTCCAGTGCTAACAGGTGTAGAGGTGTCATGCCCTAAAGCAGTAAATATAAAACAATATTTAAGCACAAACAATTTCTCATTAAATCTTCCCAAACAATACAATTTTATACTACAAAAGTATTTTATATACAATTCAGTTGTCATCATCACTTAAAAAATCATTTTTCGTCACAAATCTTGTTAAAATTAACATTTTCTGATTCAGTTCAAACACACGATTAAAACCTCACCCAACACGACATTTCCTATATTATTTTCTGAGCGTTTAATTACCAAATTGTCCACAGCAGACAGTGAGGCCCCTGCCTCCACTAGAACCTCTGTCGCATCTGTCTGTCCCTTAATTGCTGCCCAGTGTAGAGGTGTCCTGCCCTAAAACAATAAATATAAAACAATATTTAAACACAAACAATTTCTCATCAAATCTTCACAAACAATACAACTTTATACTACAAAAGTATTTTATAAACAATTCAGTTGTCATCACATAAAAAAAAAATTTTCGTCACAAATCTTTTTAGAATTAACATTTTCTGATTCAGTTCAATCACACGATTAAAATCTCACCCAGCAAGACATGTCCTATATTATTTTCTTAATTTTTGAAGATATTCAACACCAGTTTTCTTGATCCTGACATGAAAAAATCATTTTTCGTCGCAAACCTTGTTAAAATTAACATTTTCTGATTCAGTTCAATCACACGATTAAAGCCTCACCCATCACGACATTTCCAATATTTCATTTTCTTCATTTTAGATGACATTCCACATGTGTCACTTGAAGAGTTTAATATTTGATTGTCTTAGTTTTACTGAGTGTTTAATTACCTCATTGTCCACAGCAGACAGTGAGGACCCTGCCTCCACTAGAACCTTTATCGTATCTCTGTTTCCATACCCTGCTGCCCAGTGTAGAGATATACTGTTCTAAAACAATCAATATAAAACAATATTGAAACAGAAACAATTTCTCATCAAATCTCCACAAACAACACAACTTTATACTACAAAAGTATTTTAGAAACAATTCAGTTGTCATCATCATATGAAAAATAATTTTTCGACACAAATCTTTTTAAAATTAACATTTTCTGATTCAGTTCAATCACACGATTAAAATCTCACCCAACACGACATGTCCTATATTATTTTCTCCATTTTTGATGATATTCAACATCAGTTTTCTTGATCTTGACATGAAAAAAATCATTTTTCGTTACAAATCTTGTTAAAATTAACATTTTCTAATTCAGTTCAAACATATGATTAAAACCTCACCCAACACCCCATTTCCGATATTTCATTTTCTTCATTTTAGATGACATTCCTCGTGTGTCACTTGAAGAGTTTAATATTTGATTGTCTTAGTTTTACTGAGGATTTAATTACATGTTCGTCCAGAGCAGACAGTGAGGCCCCTGCCTCCACTAGAACCTTTGTCACCTCTGTGTTTCCCTCCTCCGCTGCCAGGTGTAGAGGTGTCCTGCCTTAAGACAATCAATATAAAACAATATTTAAACACAAACAATTTCACATCAAATCTCCACAAACAACACAACTTTATACTACAAAAGTACATTATTAACAATTCAGTTGTCATCATCATATGAAAAATCATTTTTCGCCACAAATCTTTTTAAAATTAACATTTTCTGATTCAGTTCAAACACACGATTAAAACCTCACCCAACACGACATTTCCGATATTTCATTTTCTTCATTTTAGATGACATTCCACATGTGTCACTTGAAGAGTTTAATATTTGATTGTCTTAGTTTTACTGAGGGCTTAATTACCTCATTGTCCACAGCAGACAGTGAGGCCCCTGCCTCCACTAGAGCCTCTGTCGCATCTGTCTGTCCCTTCATTGCTGCCCAGTGTAGAGGTGTCATTCCCTAAAACAATAAATATAAAACAATATTTAAACACAAACAATTTCTCATCAAATCTTCACAAACAACACAAATTTATACTATAAAAGTATTTTATATACAATTAAGTTGTCATCATCACATAAACAATCATTTTTCGTCACAAATCTTCTAAAAATTTACATTTTCTGATTCAATTCAATCACTCGATTAAAATCTCACCCAACACGACATGTCCTATATTATTTTCTCCATTTTTGAAGATATACAACATCAGTTTTCTTGATCCTGACATGAAAAAATCATTTTTCGTCACAAATCTTGTTAAGATTAACATTTTCTGATTCAGTTCAATCACACGATTAAGGCCTCACCCAACACGACATGTCCTATATTATTTTGTCCATTTTTGAAGATATTCCAGATCAGTTTTCTTGATCCTGACATGAAAAAAATCATTTTTCGCAAAATAATCTTGTTAAAATTAACATTTTCTGATTCAGTTCAATCACACGTTTAAAACCTGATCCCACACGATATGTCCAATATTTAATTTTCTTCATTTTAGATGACATTCCACATGTGTCACTTGAAGAGTTTAATATTTGATTGTCTTAGGGCTTACTGAGGGTTTAATTACCTCATTGTCCACAGCAGACAGTGAGGCCCCTGCCTCCACTAGAGCCTCTGTCGCATCTGTCTGTCCCTTCATTGCTGCCCAGTGTAGAGGTGTCCTTCCCTAAAACAATAAATATAAAACAATATTTAAACACAAACAATTTCTCATCAAATCTTCACAAACAACACAAATTTATACTATAAAAGTATTTTATATACAATTCAGTTGTCATCATCACATAAACAATCATTTTTCGTCACAAATCTTCTAAAAATTAACATTTTCTGATTCAATTCAATCACTCGATTAAAATCTCACCCAACACGACATGTCCTATATTATTTTCTCCATTTTTGAAGATATTCAACATCAGTTTTCTTGATCCTGACATGAAAAAATCATTTTTCGTCACAAATCTTGTTAAGATTAACATTTTCTGATTCAGTTCAATCACACGATTAAGGCCTCACCCAACACGACATGTCCTATATTATTTTGTCCATTTTTGAAGATATTCCAGATCAGTTTTCTTGATCCTGACATGAAAAAAATCATTTTTCGCAAAATAATCTTGTTAAAATTAACATTTTCTGATTCAGTTCAATCACACGTTTAAAACCTGATCCCACACGATATGTCCAATATTTAATTTTCTTCATTTTAGATGACATTCCTTATGTGTCACTTGAAGAGTTTAATATTTGATTGTCTTAGGGCTTACTGAGGGTTTAATTACCTGATTGTCCACAGCAGACAGTGAGGCCCCTGTCTCCACTAGAACCTTTGTCAATTCTGTATTTCCCTCCAGTGCTAACAGGTGTAGAGGTGTCATGCCCTAAAGCAGTAAATATAAAACAATATTTAAGCATAAACAATTTCTCATTAAATCTTCCCAAACAATACAATTTTATACTACAAAAGTATTTTATATACAATTCAGTTGTCATCATCACTTAAAAAATCATTTTTCGTCACAAATCTTGTTAAAATTAACATTTTCTGATTCAGTTCAAACACACGATTAAAACCTCACCCAACACGACATTTCCTATATTATTTTCTGAGCGTTTAATTACCAAATTGTCCACAGCAGACAGTGAGGCTCCTGCCTCCACTAGAACCTCTGTCGCATCTGTCTGTCCCTTAATTGCTGCCCAGTGTAGAGGTGTCCTGCCCTAAAACAATAAATATAAAACAATATTTAAACACAAACAATTTCTCATCAAATCTTCACAAACAATACAACTTTATACTACAAAAGTATTTTATAAACAATTCAGTTGTCATCACATAAAAAAAGAATTTTCGTCACAAATCTTTTTAGAATTAACATTTTCTGATTCAGTTCAATCACACGATTAAAATCTCACCCAACAAGACATGTCCTATATTATTTTCTTAATTTTTGAAGATATTCAACACCAGTTTTCTTGATCCTGACATGAAAAAATCATTTTTCGTCGCAAACCTTGTTAAAATTAACATTTTCTGATTCAGTTCAATCACACGATTAAAGCCTCACCCATCACGACATTTCCAATATTTCATTTTCTTCATTTTAGATGACATTCCACATGTGTCACTTGAAGAGTTTAATATTTGATTGTCTTAGTTTTACTGAGTGTTTAATTACCTCATTGTCCACAGCAGACAGTGAGGACCCTGCCTCCACTAGAACCTTTATCGTATCTCTGTTTCCATACCCTGCTGCCCAGTGTAGAGATATACTGTTCTAAAACAATCAATATAAAACAATATTGAAACAGAAACAATTTCTCATCAAATCTCCACAAACAACACAACTTTATACTACAAAAGTATTTTAGAAACAATTCAGTTGTCATCATCATATGAAAAATAATTTTTCGACACAAATCTTTTTAAAATTAACATTTTCTGATTCAGTTCAATCACACGATTAAAATCTCACCCAACACGACATTTCCTATATTATTTTCTCCATTTTTGATGATATTCAACATCAGTTTTCTTGATCTTGACATGAAAAAAATCATTTTTCGTTACAAATCTTGTTAAAATTAACATTTTCTAATTCAGTTCAAACATATGATTAAAACCTCACCCAACACCCCATTTCCGATATTTCATTTTCTTCATTTTAGATGACATTCCTCGTGTGTCACTTGAAGAGTTTAATATTTGATTGTCTTAGTTTTACTGAGGATTTAATTACATGTTCGTCCGGAGCAGACAGTGAGGCCCCTGCCTCCACTCGAACCTTTGTCACCTCTGTGTTTCCCTCCTCCGCTGCCAGGTGTAGAGGTGTCCTGCCCTAAAACAATCAATATAAAACAATATTTAAACACAAACAATTTCACATCAAATCTCCACAAACAACACAACTTTATACTACAAAAGTACATTATTAACAATTCAGTTGTCATCATCATATGAAAAATCATTTTTCGTCACAAATCTTTTTAAAATTAACATTTTCTGATTCAGTTCAAACACACGATTAAAACCTCACCCAACACGACATTTCCGATATTTCATTTTCTTCATTTTAGATGACATTCCACATGTGTCACTTGAAGAGTTTAATATTTGATTGTCTTAGTTTTACTGAGGGTTTAATTACCTCATTGTCCACAGCAGACAGTGAGGCCCCTGCCTCCACTAGAGCCTCTGTCGCATCTGTCTGTCCCTTCATTGCTGCCCAGTGTAGAGGTGTCATTCCCTAAAACAATAAATATAAAACAATATTTAAACACAAACAATTTCTCATCAAATCTTCACAAACAACACAAATTTATACTATAAAAGTATTTTATATACAATTAAGTTGTCATCATCACATAAACAATCATTTTTCGTCACAAATCTTCTAAAAATTAACATTTTCTGATTCAATTCAATCACTCGATTAAAATCTCACCCAACACGACATGTCCTATATTATTTTCTCCATTTTTGAAGATATACAACATCAGTTTTCTTGATCCTGACATGAAAAAATCATTTTTCGTCACAAATCTTGTTAAGATTAACATTTTCTGATTCAGTTCAATCACACGATTAAGGCCTCACCCAACACGACATGTCCTATATTATTTTGTCCATTTTTGAAGATATTCCAGATCAGTTTTCTTGATCCTGACATGAAAAAAATCATTTTTCGCAAAATAATCTTGTTAAAATTAACATTTTCTGATTCAGTTCAATCACACGTTTAAAACCTGATCCCACACGATATGTCCAATATTTAATTTTCTTCATTTTAGATGACATTCCTTATGTGTCACTTGAAGAGTTTAATATTTGATTGTCTTAGGGCTTACTGAGGGTTTAATTACCTCATTGTCCACAGCAGACAGTGAGGCCCCTGCCTCCACTAGAGCCTCTGTCGCATCTGTCTGTCCCTTCATTGCTGCCCAGTGTAGAGGTGTCCTTCCCTAAAACAATAAATATAAAACAATATTTAAACACAAACAATTTCTCATCAAATCTTCACAAACAACACAAATTTATACTATAAAAGTATTTTATATACAATTCAGTTGTCATCATCACATAAACAATCATTTTTCGTCACAAATCTTCTAAAAATTAACATTTTCTGATTCAATTCAATCACTCGATTAAAATCTCACCCAACACGACATGTCCTATATTATTTTCTCCATTTTTGAAGATATTCAACATCAGTTTTCTTGATCCTGACATGAAAAAATCATTTTTCGTCACAAATCTTGTTAAGATTAACATTTTCTGATTCAGTTCAATCACACGATTAAGGCCTCACCCAACACGACATGTCCTATATTATTTTGTCCATTTTTGAAGATATTCCAGATCAGTTTTCTTGATCCTGACATGAAAAAAATCATTTTTCGCAAAATAATCTTGTTAAAATTAACATTTTCTGATTCAGTTCAATCACACGTTTAAAACCTGATCCCACACGATATGTCCAATATTTAATTTTCTTCATTTTAGATGACATTCCTTATGTGTCACTTGAAGAGTTTAATATTTGATTGTCTTAGGGCTTACTGAGGGTTTAATTACCTGATTGTCCACAGCAGACAGTGAGGCCCCTGTCTCCACTAGAACCTTTGTCAATTCTGTATTTCCCTCCAGTGCTAACAGGTGTAGAGGTGTCATGCCCTAAAGCAGTAAATATAAAACAATATTTAAGCATAAACAATTTCTCATTAAATCTTCCCAAACAATACAATTTTATACTACAAAAGTATTTTATATACAATTCAGTTGTCATCATCACTTAAAAAATCATTTTTCGTCACAAATCTTGTTAAAATTAACATTTTCTGATTCAGTTCAAACACACGATTAAAACCTCACCCAACACGACATTTCCTATATTATTTTCTGAGCGTTTAATTACCAAATTGTCCACAGCAGACAGTGAGGCTCCTGCCTCCACTAGAACCTCTGTCGCATCTGTCTGTCCCTTAATTGCTGCCCAGTGTAGAGGTGTCCTGCCCTAAAACAATAAATATAAAACAATATTTAAACACAAACAATTTCTCATCAAATCTTCACAAACAATACAACTTTATACTACAAAAGTATTTTATAAACAATTCAGTTGTCATCACATAAAAAAAGAATTTTCGTCACAAATCTTTTTAGAATTAACATTTTCTGATTCAGTTCAATCACACGATTAAAATCTCACCCAACAAGACATGTCCTATATTATTTTCTTAATTTTTGAAGATATTCAACACCAGTTTTCTTGATCCTGACATGAAAAAATCATTTTTCGTCGCAAACCTTGTTAAAATTAACATTTTCTGATTCAGTTCAATCACACGATTAAAGCCTCACCCATCACGACATTTCCAATATTTCATTTTCTTCATTTTAGATGACATTCCACATGTGTCACTTGAAGAGTTTAATATTTGATTGTCTTAGTTTTACTGAGTGTTTAATTACCTCATTGTCCACAGCAGACAGTGAGGACCCTGCCTCCACTAGAACCTTTATCGTATCTCTGTTTCCATACCCTGCTGCCCAGTGTAGAGATATACTGTTCTAAAACAATCAATATAAAACAATATTGAAACAGAAACAATTTCTCATCAAATCTCCACAAACAACACAACTTTATACTACAAAAGTATTTTAGAAACAATTCAGTTGTCATCATCATATGAAAAATAATTTTTCGACACAAATCTTTTTAAAATTAACATTTTCTGATTCAGTTCAATCACACGATTAAAATCTCACCCAACACGACATGTCCTATATTATTTTCTCCATTTTTGATGATATTCAACATCAGTTTTCTTGATCTTGACATGAAAAAAATCATTTTTCGTTACAAATCTTGTTAAAATTAACATTTTCTAATTCAGTTCAAACATATGATTAAAACCTCACCCAACACCCCATTTCCGATATTTCATTTTCTTCATTTTAGATGACATTCCTCGTGTGTCACTTGAAGAGTTTAATATTTGATTGTCTTAGTTTTACTGAGGATTTAATTACATGTTCGTCCGGAGCAGACAGTGAGGCCCCTGCCTCCACTCGAACCTTTGTCACCTCTGTGTTTCCCTCCTCCGCTGCCAGGTGTAGAGGTGTCCTGCCCTAAAACAATCAATATAAAACAATATTTAAACACAAACAATTTCACATCAAATCTCCACAAACAACACAACTTTATACTACAAAAGTACATTATTAACAATTCAGTTGTCATCATCATATGAAAAATCATTTTTCGTCACAAATCTTTTTAAAATTAACATTTTCTGATTCAGTTCAAACACACGATTAAAACCTCACCCAACACGACATTTCCGATATTTCATTTTCTTCATTTTAGATGACATTCCACATGTGTCACTTGAAGAGTTTAATATTTGATTGTCTTAGTTTTACTGAGGGTTTAATTACCTCATTGTCCACAGCAGACAGTGAGGCCCCTGCCTCCACTAGAGCCTCTGTCGCATCTGTCTGTCCCTTCATTGCTGCCCAGTGTAGAGGTGTCATTCCCTAAAACAATAAATATAAAACAATATTTAAACACAAACAATTTCTCATCAAATCTTCACAAACAACACAAATTTATACTATAAAAGTATTTTATATACAATTCAGTTGTCATCATCACATAAACAATCATTTTTCGTCACAAATCTTCTAAAAATTAACATTTTCTGATTCAATTCAATCACTCGATTAAAATCTCACCCAACACGACATGTCCTATATTATTTTCTCCATTTTTGAAGATATTCAACATCAGTTTTCTTGATCCTGACATGAAAAAATCATTTTTCGTCACAAATCTTGTTAAGATTAACATTTTCTGATTCAGTTCAATCACACGATTAAGGCCTCACCCAACACGACATGTCCTATATTATTTTGTCCATTTTTGAAGATATTCCAGATCAGTTTTCTTGATCCTGACATGAAAAAAATCATTTTTCGCAAAATAATCTTGTTAAAATTAACATTTTCTGATTCAGTTCAATCACACGTTTAAAACCTGATCCCACACGATATGTCCAATATTTAATTTTCTTCATTTTAGATGACATTCCTTATGTGTCACTTGAAGAGTTTAATATTTGATTGTCTTAGGGCTTACTGAGGGTTTAATTACCTCATTGTCCACAGCACACAGCGAGGCCCCTCTCTCCACTAGAACCTTTGTCACCTCTGTATTTCCATAATGTGCTAACAGGTGTAGAGGTGTCCTGCCCTAAAGCAGTAAATATAAAACAATATATAAACACAAACAATTTCTCATTAAATCTTCCCAAACAATACAATTTTATACTACAAAAGTATTTTATATACAATTCAGTTGTCATCATCACTTAAAAAAACATTTTTCGTCGCAAATCTTGTTAAAATTAACATTTTCTGATTCAGTTCAATCACACGTTTAAAACCTGATCCCACACGATATGTCCAATATTTAATTTTCTTCATTTTAGATGACATTCCTTATGTGTCACTTGAAGAGTTTAATATTTGATTGTCTTAGGGCTGTCTGAGGGTTTAATTACCTCATTGTCCACAGCAGACAGTGAGGCCCCTGTCTCCACTAGAACCTTTGTCAATTCTGTATTTCCCTCCAGTGCTAACAGGTGTAGAGGTGTCATGCCCTAAAGCAGTAAATATAAAACAATATTTAAGCACAAACAATTTCTCATTAAATCTTCCCAAACAATACAATTTTATACTACAAAAGTATTTTATATACAATTCAGTTGTCATCATCACTTAAAAAATCATTTTTCGTCACAAATCTTGTTAAAATTAACATTTTCTGATTCAGTTCAAACACACGATTAAAACCTCACCCAACACGACATTTCCTATATTATTTTCTGAGCGTTTAATTACCAAATTGTCCACAGCAGACAGTGAGGCCCCTGCCTCCACTAGAACCTCTGTCGCATCTGTCTGTCCCTTAATTGCTGCCCAGTGTAGAGGTGTCCTGCCCTAAAACAATAAATATAAAACAATATTTAAACACAAACAATTTCTCATCAAATCTTCACAAACAATACAACTTTATACTACAAAAGTATTTTATAAACAATTCAGTTGTCATCACATAAAAAAAAAATTTTCGTCACAAATCTTTTTAGAATTAACATTTTCTGATTCAGTTCAATCACACGATTAAAATCTCACCCAGCAAGACATGTCCTATATTATTTTCTTAATTTTTGAAGATATTCAACACCAGTTTTCTTGATCCTGACATGAAAAAATCATTTTTCGTCGCAAACCTTGTTAAAATTAACATTTTCTGATTCAGTTCAATCACACGATTAAAGCCTCACCCATCACGACATTTCCAATATTTCATTTTCTTCATTTTAGATGACATTCCACATGTGTCACTTGAAGAGTTTAATATTTGATTGTCTTAGTTTTACTGAGTGTTTAATTACCTCATTGTCCACAGCAGACAGTGAGGACCCTGCCTCCACTAGAACCTTTATCGTATCTCTGTTTCCATACCCTGCTGCCCAGTGTAGAGATATACTGTTCTAAAACAATCAATATAAAACAATATTGAAACAGAAACAATTTCTCATCAAATCTCCACAAACAACACAACTTTATACTACAAAAGTATTTTAGAAACAATTCAGTTGTCATCATCATATGAAAAATAATTTTTCGACACAAATCTTTTTAAAATTAACATTTTCTGATTCAGTTCAATCACACGATTAAAATCTCACCCAACACGACATGTCCTATATTATTTTCTCCATTTTTGATGATATTCAACATCAGTTTTCTTGATCTTGACATGAAAAAAATCATTTTTCGTTACAAATCTTGTTAAAATTAACATTTTCTAATTCAGTTCAAACATATGATTAAAACCTCACCCAACACCCCATTTCCGATATTTCATTTTCTTCATTTTAGATGACATTCCTCGTGTGTCACTTGAAGAGTTTAATATTTGATTGTCTTAGTTTTACTGAGGATTTAATTACATGTTCGTCCAGAGCAGACAGTGAGGCCCCTGCCTCCACTAGAACCTTTGTCACCTCTGTGTTTCCCTCCTCCGCTGCCAGGTGTAGAGGTGTCCTGCCCTAAGACAATCAATATAAAACAATATTTAAACACAAACAATTTCACATCAAATCTCCACAAACAACACAACTTTATACTACAAAAGTACATTATTAACAATTCAGTTGTCATCATCATATGAAAAATCATTTTTCGCCACAAATCTTTTTAAAATTAACATTTTCTGATTCAGTTCAAACACACGATTAAAACCTCACCCAACACGACATTTCCGATATTTCATTTTCTTCATTTTAGATGACATTCCACATGTGTCACTTGAAGAGTTTAATATTTGATTGTCTTAGTTTTACTGAGGGTTTAATTACCTCATTGTCCACAGCAGACAGTGAGGCCCCTGCCTCCACTAGAGCCTCTGTCGCATCTGTCTGTCCCTTCATTGCTGCCCAGTGTAGAGGTGTCATTCCCTAAAACAATAAATATAAAACAATATTTAAACACAAACAATTTCTCATCAAATCTTCACAAACAACACAAATTTATACTATAAAAGTATTTTATATACAATTAAGTTGTCATCATCACATAAACAATCATTTGTCGTCACAAATCTTCTAAAAATTTACATTTTCTGATTCAATTCAATCACTCGATTAAAATCTCACCCAACACGACATGTCCTATATTATTTTCTCCATTTTTGAAGATATACAACATCAGTTTTCTTGATCCTGACATGAAAAAATCATTTTTCGTCACAAATCTTGTTAAGATTAACATTTTCTGATTCAGTTCAATCACACGATTAAGGCCTCACCCAACACGACATGTCCTATATTATTTTGTCCATTTTTGAAGATATTCCAGATCAGTTTTCTTGATCCTGACATGAAAAAAATCATTTTTCGCAAAATAATCTTGTTAAAATTAACATTTTCTGATTCAGTTCAATCACACGTTTAAAACCTGATCCCACACGATATGTCCAATATTTAATTTTCTTCATTTTAGATGACATTCCACATGTGTCACTTGAAGAGTTTAATATTTGATTGTCTTAGGGCTTACTGAGGGTTTAATTACCTCATTGTCCACAGCAGACAGTGAGGCCCCTGCCTCCACTAGAGCCTCTGTCGCATCTGTCTGTCCCTTCATTGCTGCCCAGTGTAGAGGTGTCCTTCCCTAAAACAATAAATATAAAACAATATTTAAACACAAACAATTTCTCATCAAATCTTCACAAACAACACAAATTTATACTATAAAAGTATTTTATATACAATTCAGTTGTCATCATCACATAAACAATCATTTTTCGTCACAAATCTTCTAAAAATTAACATTTTCTGATTCAATTCAATCACTCGATTAAAATCTCACCCAACACGACATGTCCTATATTATTTTCTCCATTTTTGAAGATATTCAACATCAGTTTTCTTGATCCTGACATGAAAAAATCATTTTTCGTCACAAATCTTGTTAAGATTAACATTTTCTGATTCAGTTCAATCACACGATTAAGGCCTCACCCAACACGACATGTCCTATATTATTTTGTCCATTTTTGAAGATATTCCAGATCAGTTTTCTTGATCCTGACATGAAAAAAATCATTTTTCGCAAAATAATCTTGTTAAAATTAACATTTTCTGATTCAGTTCAATCACACGTTTAAAACCTGATCCCACACGATATGTCCAATATTTAATTTTCTTCATTTTAGATGACATTCCTTATGTGTCACTTGAAGAGTTTAATATTTGATTGTCTTAGGGCTTACTGAGGGTTTAATTACCTGATTGTCCACAGCAGACAGTGAGGCCCCTGTCTCCACTAGAACCTTTGTCAATTCTGTATTTCCCTCCAGTGCTAACAGGTGTAGAGGTGTCATGCCCTAAAGCAGTAAATATAAAACAATATTTAAGCATAAACAATTTCTCATTAAATCTTCCCAAACAATACAATTTTATACTACAAAAGTATTTTATATACAATTCAGTTGTCATCATCACTTAAAAAATCATTTTTCGTCACAAATCTTGTTAAAATTAACATTTTCTGATTCAGTTCAAACACACGATTAAAACCTCACCCAACACGACATTTCCTATATTATTTTCTGAGCGTTTAATTACCAAATTGTCCACAGCAGACAGTGAGGCTCCTGCCTCCACTAGAACCTCTGTCGCATCTGTCTGTCCCTTAATTGCTGCCCAGTGTAGAGGTGTCCTGCCCTAAAACAATAAATATAAAACAATATTTAAACACAAACAATTTCTCATCAAATCTTCACAAACAATACAACTTTATACTACAAAAGTATTTTATAAACAATTCAGTTGTCATCACATAAAAAAAGAATTTTCGTCACAAATCTTTTTAGAATTAACATTTTCTGATTCAGTTCAATCACACGATTAAAATCTCACCCAACAAGACATGTCCTATATTATTTTCTTAATTTTTGAAGATATTCAACACCAGTTTTCTTGATCCTGACATGAAAAAATCATTTTTCGTCGCAAACCTTGTTAAAATTAACATTTTCTGATTCAGTTCAATCACACGATTAAAGCCTCACCCATCACGACATTTCCAATATTTCATTTTCTTCATTTTAGATGACATTCCACATGTGTCACTTGAAGAGTTTAATATTTGATTGTCTTAGTTTTACTGAGTGTTTAATTACCTCATTGTCCACAGCAGACAGTGAGGACCCTGCCTCCACTAGAACCTTTATCGTATCTCTGTTTCCATACCCTGCTGCCCAGTGTAGAGATATACTGTTCTAAAACAATCAATATAAAACAATATTGAAACAGAAACAATTTCTCATCAAATCTCCACAAACAACACAACTTTATACTACAAAAGTATTTTAGAAACAATTCAGTTGTCATCATCATATGAAAAATAATTTTTCGACACAAATCTTTTTAAAATTAACATTTTCTGATTCAGTTCAATCACACGATTAAAATCTCACCCAACACGACATGTCCTATATTATTTTCTCCATTTTTGATGATATTCAACATCAGTTTTCTTGATCTTGACATGAAAAAAATCATTTTTCGTTACAAATCTTGTTAAAATTAACATTTTCTAATTCAGTTCAAACATATGATTAAAACCTGACCCAACACCCCATTTCCGATATTTCATTTTCTTCATTTTAGATGACATTCCTCGTGTGTCACTTGAAGAGTTTAATATTTGATTGTCTTAGTTTTACTGAGGATTTAATTACATGTTCGTCCGGAGCAGACAGTGAGGCCCCTGCCTCCACTCGAACCTTTGTCACCTCTGTGTTTCCCTCCTCCGCTGCCAGGTGTAGAGGTGTCCTGCCCTAAAACAATCAATATAAAACAATATTTAAACACAAACAATTTCACATCAAATCTCCACAAACAACACAACTTTATACTACAAAAGTACATTATTAACAATTCAGTTGTCATCATCATATGAAAAATCATTTTTCGTCACAAATCTTTTTAAAATTAACATTTTCTGATTCAGTTCAAACACACGATTAAAACCTCACCCAACACGACATTTCCGATATTTCATTTTCTTCATTTTAGATGACATTCCACATGTGTCACTTGAAGAGTTTAATATTTGATTGTCTTAGTTTTACTGAGGGTTTAATTACCTCATTGTCCACAGCAGACAGTGAGGCCCCTGCCTCCACTAGAGCCTCTGTCGCATCTGTCTGTCCCTTCATTGCTGCCCAGTGTAGAGGTGTCATTCCCTAAAACAATAAATATAAAACAATATTTAAACACAAACAATTTCTCATCAAATCTTCACAAACAACACAAATTTATACTATAAAAGTATTTTATATACAATTAAGTTGTCATCATCACATAAACAATCATTTTTCGTCACAAATCTTCTAAAAATTAACATTTTCTGATTCAATTCAATCACTCGATTAAAATCTCACCCAACACGACATGTCCTATATTATTTTCTCCATTTTTGAAGATATACAACATCAGTTTTCTTGATCCTGACATGAAAAAATCATTTTTCGTCACAAATCTTGTTAAGATTAACATTTTCTGATTCAGTTCAATCACACGATTAAGGCCTCACCCAACACGACATGTCCTATATTATTTTGTCCATTTTTGAAGATATTCCAGATCAGTTTTCTTGATCCTGACATGAAAAAAATCATTTTTCGCAAAATAATCTTGTTAAAATTAACATTTTCTGATTCAGTTCAATCACACGTTTAAAACCTGATCCCACACGATATGTCCAATATTTAATTTTCTTCATTTTAGATGACATTCCTTATGTGTCACTTGAAGAGTTTAATATTTGATTGTCTTAGGGCTTACTGAGGGTTTAATTACCTGATTGTCCACAGCAGACAGTGAGGCCCCTGTCTCCACTAGAACCTTTGTCAATTCTGTATTTCCCTCCAGTGCTAACAGGTGTAGAGGTGTCATGCCCTAAAGCAGTAAATATAAAACAATATTTAAGCATAAACAATTTCTCATTAAATCTTCCCAAACAATACAATTTTATACTACAAAAGTATTTTATATACAATTCAGTTGTCATCATCACTTAAAAAATCATTTTTCGTCACAAATCTTGTTAAAATTAACATTTTCTGATTCAGTTCAAACACACGATTAAAACCTCACCCAACACGACATTTCCTATATTATTTTCTGAGCGTTTAATTACCAAATTGTCCACAGCAGACAGTGAGGCTCCTGCCTCCACTAGAACCTCTGTCGCATCTGTCTGTCCCTTAATTGCTGCCCAGTGTAGAGGTGTCCTGCCCTAAAACAATAAATATAAAACAATATTTAAACACAAACAATTTCTCATCAAATCTTCACAAACAATACAACTTTATACTACAAAAGTATTTTATAAACAATTCAGTTGTCATCACATAAAAAAAGAATTTTCGTCACAAATCTTTTTAGAATTAACATTTTCTGATTCAGTTCAATCACACGATTAAAATCTCACCCAACAAGACATGTCCTATATTATTTTCTTAATTTTTGAAGATATTCAACACCAGTTTTCTTGATCCTGACATGAAAAAATCATTTTTCGTCGCAAACCTTGTTAAAATTAACATTTTCTGATTCAGTTCAATCACACGATTAAAGCCTCACCCATCACGACATTTCCAATATTTCATTTTCTTCATTTTAGATGACATTCCACATGTGTCACTTGAAGAGTTTAATATTTGATTGTCTTAGTTTTACTGAGTGTTTAATTACCTCATTGTCCACAGCAGACAGTGAGGACCCTGCCTCCACTAGAACCTTTATCGTATCTCTGTTTCCATACCCTGCTGCCCAGTGTAGAGATATACTGTTCTAAAACAATCAATATAAAACAATATTGAAACAGAAACAATTTCTCATCAAATCTCCACAAACAACACAACTTTATACTACAAAAGTATTTTAGAAACAATTCAGTTGTCATCATCATATGAAAAATAATTTTTCGACACAAATCTTTTTAAAATTAACATTTTCTGATTCAGTTCAATCACACGATTAAAATCTCACCCAACACGACATGTCCTATATTATTTTCTCCATTTTTGATGATATTCAACATCAGTTTTCTTGATCTTGACATGAAAAAAATCATTTTTCGTTACAAATCTTGTTAAAATTAACATTTTCTAATTCAGTTCAAACATATGATTAAAACCTCACCCAACACCCCATTTCCGATATTTCATTTTCTTCATTTTAGATGACATTCCTCGTGTGTCACTTGAAGAGTTTAATATTTGATTGTCTTAGTTTTACTGAGGATTTAATTACATGTTCGTCCGGAGCAGACAGTGAGGCCCCTGCCTCCACTCGAACCTTTGTCACCTCTGTGTTTCCCTCCTCCGCTGCCAGGTGTAGAGGTGTCCTGCCCTAAAACAATCAATATAAAACAATATTTAAACACAAACAATTTCACATCAAATCTCCACAAACAACACAACTTTATACTACAAAAGTACATTATTAACAATTCAGTTGTCATCATCATATGAAAAATCATTTTTCGTCACAAATCTTTTTAAAATTAACATTTTCTGATTCAGTTCAAACACACGATTAAAACCTCACCCAACACGACATTTCCGATATTTCATTTTCTTCATTTTAGATGACATTCCACATGTGTCACTTGAAGAGTTTAATATTTGATTGTCTTAGTTTTACTGAGGGTTTAATTACCTCATTGTCCACAGCAGACAGTGAGGCCCCTGCCTCCACTAGAGCCTCTGTCGCATCTGTCTGTCCCTTCATTGCTGCCCAGTGTAGAGGTGTCCTTCCCTAAAACAATAAATATAAAACAATATTTAAACACAAACAATTTCTCATCAAATCTTCACAAACAACACAAATTTATACTATAAAAGTATTTTATATACAATTCAGTTGTCATCATCACATAAACAATCATTTTTCGTCACAAATCTTCTAAAAATTAACATTTTCTGATTCAATTCAATCACTCGATTAAAATCTCACCCAACACGACATGTCCTATATTATTTTCTCCATTTTTGAAGATATTCAACATCAGTTTTCTTGATCCTGACATGAAAAAATCATTTTTCGTCACAAATCTTGTTAAGATTAACATTTTCTGATTCAGTTCAATCACACGATTAAGGCCTCACCCAACACGACATGTCCTATATTATTTTGTCCATTTTTGAAGATATTCCAGATCAGTTTTCTTGATCCTGACATGAAAAAAATCATTTTTCGCAAAATAATCTTGTTAAAATTAACATTTTCTGATTCAGTTCAATCACACGTTTAAAACCTGATCCCACACGATATGTCCAATATTTAATTTTCTTCATTTTAGATGACATTCCTTATGTGTCACTTGAAGAGTTTAATATTTGATTGTCTTAGGGCTGTCTGAGGGTTTAATTACCTCATTGTCCACAGCAGACAGTGAGGCCCCTGTCTCCACTAGAACCTTTGTCAATTCTGTATTTCCCTCCTGTTCTAACAGGTGTAGAGGTGTCCTGCCCTAAAACAATTAATATAAAACAATATTTAAGCACAAACAATTTCTCATTAAATCTTCCCAAACAATACAATTTTATACTACAAAAGTATTTTATATACAATTCAGTTGTCACCATCACTTAAAAAATCATTTTTCGTCACAAATCTTGTTAAAATTAACATTTTCTGATTCAGTTCAAACACACGATTAAAACCTCACCCAACACGACATTTCCTATATTATTTTCTGAGCGTTTAATTACCAAATTGTCCACAGCAGACAGTGAGGCCCCTGCCTCCACTAGAACTTCTGTCGCATCTGTCTGTCCCTTCATTGCTGCCCAGTGTAGAGGTGTCCTGCCCTAAAACAATAAATATAAAACAATATTTAAACACAAACAATTTCTCATCAAATCTTCACAAACAATACAACTTTATACTACAAAAGTATTTTATAAACAATTCAGTTGTCATCATCACATAAAAAATAATTTTTCGTCACAAATCTTTTTAAAATTAACATTTTCTGATTCAGTTCAATCACACGATTAAAATCTCACCCAACAAGACATGTCCTACATTATTTTCTTAATTTTTGAAGATATTCAACACCAGTTTTCTTGATCCTGACATGAAAAAATCATTTTTCGTCGCAAACCTTGTTAAAATTAACATTTTCTGATTCAGTTCAATCACACGATTAAAGCCTCACCCATCACGATATTTCCGATATTTCATTTTCTTCATTTTAGATGACATTCCACATGTGTCACTTGAAGAGTTTAATATTTGATTGTCTTAGTTTTACTGAGTGCTTAATTACCTCATTGTCCACAGCAGACAGTGAGGACCCTGCCTCCACTAGAACCTTTATCGTATCTCTGTTTCCATACCCTGCTGCCCAGTGTAGAGGTATACTGTTCTAAAACAATCAATATAAAACAATATTGAAACAGAAACAATTTCTCATCAAATCTCCACAAACAACACAACTTTATACTACAAAAGTATCTTGGAAACAATTCAGTTGTCATCATCATATGAAAAATAATTTTTCGTCACAAATCTTTTTAAAATTAACATTTTCTGATTCAGTTCAATCACACGATTAAAATCTCACCCAACACGACATGTCCTATATTATTTTCTCCATTTTAGATGATATTCAACATCAGTTTTCTTGATCTTGAAATGAATAAAATCATTTTTCGTAACAAATCTTGTTAAAATTAACATTTTCTGATTCAGTTCAAACACATGATTAAAACCTCACCCAACACCCAATTTCCGATATTTCATTTTCTTCATTTTAGATGACATTCCTCATGTGTCACATGAAGAGTTTAATATTTGATTGTCTTCGTTTTACTGAGGGTTTAATTACATGTTCGTCCACAGCAGACAGTGAGGCCTCTGTCTCCACTAGAACCTCTGTTGCATCTGTCTGTCCATTCATTGCTGAATAATATGTCAAAAATGTTCTTCGTCGAAACCAGAAATTGAAGTTCAAAATAGTTTATCCACCATCTTGGCTATACACAAGAAAAATCAAGAATTGCTTCTAAAAAAGCAATAAAAATTAAAAAAAAGTTTAGACCTAATTATTTATAATAAATTATTTTTAAAATCTTGGGAATATTCTGAAGTAATTTGACATTTTTGACAAATCGATTCTACGATCAGAAATGTACTATGGAAGTAAACATATGAGGTATTGATTTTAAAATGACGTCATTTCTATCTCCTATAATGTCATGTCTTTACTATTGACGTTAACACAGTAAAGATAGTGTATCCATTTCGTGGGTTTTAAGTTTATGATTGTTCTAAACCAATCAAGTCATTATCACAATCAGAACTATTTTTATTAATACCAACAGTTTTTATGATTCAGTTTTATTCAGATTGTGCCTGAAGAAAAGAAAACTGAATTCTTTCAATATTTTGAAAAGCTTTATTATACATGGGAAGGCCTTTTTTATAATTTTTTTTTGTTTGTTACAGGATGAACATACTTTTTTAACACAAAAATATTTCCATGTTCCTTTCATGGCCGTAACTACCATTGAAGCAGACAAGGCAGTTGCCTCGTCTAATTTTCTGGAGAAAAAAGTAAATTAAACAGAGAGAGAGAGAGACAGAAGGGGAGAAAATTGATTGATTTGATTAATTCTTGGTGTTTAATGCCACTTTCAGCAATATTTCAGCTATATCATGGCGACCAGTTTTAGTGGTGGAAGAAGCGGAGTAACCGAAGAAAACCACCGACCAAGGGCAAGCAACTGTTAAACATTTACAAGACCAGTCGCGAACCCATACCGTATTGGTGATAGGATTGTATGTGTTGTTAGGTAATCCAACTACCTAACTCATTGAACCACCCGGACCCTAGGGTGAGATCAAGAGGAACTACAAGCCAAATGCATGCAAGAGGCGTCGGTCTTTCTCAGCTCTTCGGCGCATGAAGACGTGATGTAGAGAAACACTAACTGAAGATAGTCGGTGTGGGTTGGCGATGCTTCACATTCACCATAATGATACTGTCGAGCAGGTAATTCCATAATCTGTACTCAAAAGAGTGGCAATAGGAACATCCATCTTGCATTCACCGACCAAGTACTGTCATTTGAAATTATTCATTAAAATATCATTTTAAAAATCAATCAGATGTGTTAAGTTTTATTTACCATACAAGCTTTGATGGCATTGTCCTTCTTTACGATAGTAACTAGTATATCAAGTGTCTCAATAATATAAAAATCGATAAAAAAAAATGGGTTATTTTGGGCTGTTAAGTCAAAATATAAAATATATACCATGATTTCTCCTGAAGTAACTGATTACAATGATTTCTCCTGAAGTACCTGATTACTATAATTTCTCCTGAACTACCTTATTACAGTGATATATTCTGAAGTACATGATTACTATAATTTCTCCTGAAGTATCCGATTACTATGATTTCTCCTGAAGCATCTGATTACTATAATTTCTCCTCAAGTACCTGATTACTATGATGTATTCTGATGTAACTGATTACTATAATTTCTCCTGAAGAACCTGATACCAATAATTTCTCCTGAAGTACCTGATTACTATGATTTCCGCTGAAGTACCTGATTACAATGATTTCTCCTGAAGTACCTGATTACTATGATTTCTCCTGAAGTACCTGATTACTGATTACTATGATTTCTCCTGAAGTATCTGATTACTATGATTTCTCCTGAAGTATCTGATTACTATAATTTTTCCTGAAGTACCTGATTACTATTTCTCCTGAAGTACCTGATTACCATAATTTCTCCTGAAGTAGCTGATTACTATTATTTCTCCTGAAGTACCTGATTACAACGATTTCTCCTGAAGTACCTGATTACTATGATTTTTCCTGAAGTACCTGATTACAATGATTTCTCCTGAAGTACCTGATTACAATGATTTCTCCTCAAGCACCTGATAACTATGATTTCTCTGAAAGTACCTGATTACAATGGTTTCTCCTGAAGTACCTGATTACAATGATTTCTCCTGAAGTATCTGATTACTATGATTTCTCCTGAAGTACATGATTACTATAATTTCTCCTGAAGTTTCTGATTACTATAATTTCTTCTCAAATACCTGATTACTAAGATTTCTCCTGAATCATCTGATTACTATGATTTGTCCTGAAGAACCTGGCGGCCTCAATCGGCGGCACCTAAATCTCGGTAAGATTAGGATTCCAAAAAAAATTATGTCTGTATCCTCAACCTAACCTCGTGTCAAATCCTATCAAGATGTCGATATCAAATATTGCATTATAATTTTTAAATCCCATATACACGGCTTGAATTTTTTTTTAGGTTGTGATAAATATTTCATTAAAACCAATCAACAGCCCATAAAAGACATGCTTGCATCAACAATAAATATTTGACATAGACCTAATCTAGAAACGGGCTGTAACAAAATATGTGACGATTTTGATACTGTGATGTAGTTCATGAGTTCAGTAAAATGGCTGACAGTTTGAAGTGGATGTTGGATTATTTTATCTGATAGACACTGTAAAGGGTAAGAAAATATCAATATTTTTGCAGATTTGAACTCGAAATTATGTCTATAAATGGAATCTTACCTGCACTTGATCTGTTACAATCCGTCCATGCCAAAATATCCATAGGAATGTACTGGGGGTCAAATTTTAAATTTGCAGAATACCTTTGATAGGCCTTGAAATGAGATTAGGATGAAGATAGACAGAATTTTCTTCGGCATCATAATCTCAATGAGATTAGCGGCACCCATATCCATGCCTCACCAGTTCTATACCCCTAGTTACGGCCCTGTCATTTGGTGTCTATGCATTAAATATACATTGTAATTCCCGTATTGAGTGGCCGTCATGGTCGTGATCATATGGTAGTTGGATTTACAACCACCTGTGCAATCAGTGCCTATCACCACTAGCGTTGTGAGTTTAAATTCAACTCATGGCGGGTGTACGTGATACCACATTATGTGATAAAGTTTGTCAGTGACTCGTGACACAGGTCGGTGGTTTTCTCCAGGTACTCCTGTTTCCTCCACTAATAAAACTGGCCGTCACGATATAGCTAAAATAATATTGAAATATATCAGAAAACTGGAAAAGGACCATAAGGGCTACGGTTCCGCAGCTATTAACACCCCAACCCATAACAATAACCTTATTTCCGCTCGAAAGTGCTATGACGCTATGACAAGCAAATATATCACTCGCTTCTCAAGTCACACCTAGGCCTGCTCATAATTATTACAAACCTGCAAATATTTTTAATGCAATCTATCCTGAAATCTGAGAATGCCATGTGTATCATTAACAACGTGTAAACATTCCATTACCTTCAGTTCATTGCGTCACCGGAAGAACACAATATCTGGTAAACACTTGGGACATGCTAAAACAACATCTTCAAATCCCTATAGTAACACTTTGTCATTATTTAGTTCTACAAACTTAGAAACCACCATCAAAGTCTGATTAGTTTAATCGTTTTAAATGTGTAAGATCAAATATGTTATTATTATTTGAAACCTCAGAATATGATGTAAAAATAATTATATACAAATGGAAGATAGCTGTCACAACCGATTTTGGTTTGACCCCCTTTAACTTGGAAAGCATGAAAGTTAAGTCAAATCTGATTACAAACTACAGGTAGGAGATTTGACAAGGAGCTTGAAGAAGAAGACCTTTAAAAATTAAACATAAAATAAACATTTTGAATGTTGGACCCATTTTTACACATTTATATGTTTAAAACGGAAAACAAGAAAAACACATTTGCTGAAACAAGAAGCTTTGAAAAGGAATTCATTGAAAAAACTGCAAACAAATTGGACTTCAAATAATAAAGTTATCATTTTGATTGTTTAATTATCCTTTGGCTCTCTTTGGCCATTTTTATATCGGAAACCATAAATGTTAGTTCAAATCTGTTTGATAAAAAGCAACCAGAAAATTGCTGAATGAGCTTAAAGGAAAAATAACATTATCAAGACATGAAATGTTTGAGTATTGGATCAATTCTAATTATGTCTTAGAAAGAATAGGAGCCATATAAACTCTGCTGGATACTGCAAAAAGGGAATTGTATAAAATGAACATAAAGGAAAAAATCACCAGCATCCGTTAAATAATAAATGCTGCATACATAAAAACAGTAAACACCCCTTTATTAACCTTAAGGCCTCATGTTTCTGTTGTGCATTGCCGATAAAAAAAACAACAACATAAATTTGGTAGAAAAGAGTGTTACTAACACCGACAGATGGCGGGCCGACATGTACACCAATAGGACGCTAAATTATGGCAAAAGATGAGTTAAAAAAACACATGAAACTTGGAAGGAAAAAAAATCTGTATACCTTTCATATATCTTTTTTGCATGAAATATTTCAGAAATAGGATCCCCATTTAGTCCTTTTGGAAATAAAACAGCTAATTATTATAAGAAATGAAAAAAAAATCATATTTGGAAATTGACACTTTTTACAATAAAAGTAAGTACGCAGTGTATTAGTGTACCTAATACTAAGGGCCATATTTTGTTCTTGTTACAATATATGTGTATGTAAAGGGACTACAAACAACAAAAATGTCTTTGTTCTTCAAATTATTCACTTTGTAATCTTTATTCAATCCCTCCCCCCCCCCCTTTGAAGTTTTGAATGATATATTAATTTTCTCTGAACTGTACATTTTCTATCATTTCCAAATTGTCTTCTATTTAGGTTTGTACTTACACCGTAACACTGTTTATGTTTTCACTCTTAAATAAGTATTTTGCTAAGACAATGTAGTAGTCTCATACCCACTCTTTGTGAGATGTGCTTGACTTTAACAAGTGTACTATGTATTTACATACACTTGATGTTCTGTTCTATTTTTATGTAATTATATTTATTTTAATGACCTCAGAATCTGTCCTCTATACTATATACTTACAAAAATACCACGTTTAGACTGGACATCGGCACCTTTCTGAAGACAATCCTGTACCAAATCTACATTCCCACTTTCTGCAGCCTGGCAAAGTTTCTGAAATAAAATGAGAAAAGTTACAGATAATTGTCCAACATTTATAAAAAGAAAAAATCAAATACTATATAACATGTTCTTTCATTTGCTAATGTGTGCCGTCAAATCAACAACCATGTTGTAAATAAAGATTCTAGTGTGAATGAGCCGCCATGTTGAATTCTTAAAATCCAACATGTTAATTACTACAATATGATATAAAATAAAGACATGGTATACATTTGTACCTTTAATATACACTCTTGCTCAATTTTATCTGAAATTGAAGCGTACATTTCATGGACGCTGTGACCAAAAAGCACTTACGCACTATGCTGAAAATGTGCATATGATGTCACGATTATTTTGCCAGGTGTATAAAGTGATAAAGTTTGTCAGTGACTTGCGACATGTCAGTGGTTTTCTCCGGCTACCACGTTTTCTCCACCAATAAAACTGACTGCCACGATATTACTGAAATATTGTTAAAAGTGGCTTTAAACGCCATAAACCTAAACCAACCATATATTGGATACAAAATATTCAATATAAGCAAAGGGCCCGGGTGGCTCAATGAGTTAGGTAGTTGAATTACCTAAAATCTCATACAAGCCTATCACCAATACGGCATGATATAGCTGAAATATTCCTGAAAGTGGGGTTAAACACCAAAAATCAAAATTCTTGCATGACAATCGAATTGGCAGTATTGTACTTGGATATTTGTTTGTGTCAATTGTGAATCTGATGCCGACAACAATAGATATTCCTTAGATACACCATGATCTTATAAATACACAAAGTAAGTCAACGTGGTCATATGGGAGTCTCCAACCTATGCCAACATTTTGAGATATCATATTCAAGTAATGCGATCGAACATATTACAATGAGCGTTTATATAACAATCAATGATAATTATAGTCGAGCTAATATCTGGCGATTTGAACATGGTGACCTCAAAGTGAAATATTACAATAATTCTGTATTAAAAGAATGCTATTAAAAACTGTAAATTCGATATGTAAGGAACATTCTTTAAATTAATAAAGATATTGTAAGCAACAAAATGTTTATGTAATAATATAAAAATAAGGTAGGTAGTATAATTATGTAATTAAGCAAGTGATATTAAAGAATATAATTTGAAAATTAGAAAAAATGCTGCAAATAAAAATGTTTTGGAATATAAGACTTCGTCGTTAATTTACAATTATGCTTATTTTTTTAATGTTGGCATAGGTTGAATGAACCGTCAAATGACAGCTAATGTATTCTAAATGTATACTTATAATTTATGTTTAAAATTCAAAATTATAATAGAAATCTTAGCTGAATTCCACTAATCGCCAATAGAAGTGATAATATAACTAAAATATTGTTGAAAGTGGCAAAACCCTACACAACAACACCCTGCCAATGGAACAATATTAAATCAAATGATTGAGACAGAAACGATAGGATTCCTTCAAAATCACGATAATCTTTGTATTGTAATATTCAATCATGAAAAGTGTTGAAGAATTCCCGTTTAAACTGTAAGAATTGTTAGTACAAAATTGTGTTACTGACATACAGTACTAAAACTATATGATTCCATCAGAAGAAGGACGGGATGGGTGCAGGATGGTTTTATACGTCTCTTAGTTTGTTACCAATTTTCAAATGCAAATTATCATTTCAAATCGCTTAAATGTGTGAGCGTCAGGCTCCTCACTCACCAAGAACATCCCTTGACCCGATGGCAGCGGCAGACGCCCATCATTATATTAGCACCCCCCATCCCTGCCTCCTACTTTGTGCATACTTCATTTTACTCTACGTGACTGTACGTACCATGTTAAGATATTCCATTGTCTGTGTGTTCTTGAGTTCTGTAGAGAACAAAAGTATGATCATAATAGAATACAATAATGAAGTTGAATGTGCTTAGCAAACACTGTTTGTTCACTAATACTTCTTTTAAAACAATAAATTTTGTATCAAGCAATATACTAACACTCCGGCTAAAATTGTTAACTGCTCGACAAACATCTAATTCTAATTAGGTTGTTATAAAGATAAACATCTTCGAAAGAGAATTAAATTAAAATGCCATGATGGGTACAAGTATATAGCATCTTATATCCCATTGTATTTTTTTACTCAACAATTTAATTCTTTAAAAAATCTGATTTCCTTTACTGATTGTGGTAGAACATTTACACAGGTAGTGTCTGATGTACAATCTCTGTAAATATTGTATGTACGTTTTATTTACACTTTGAATTGACTTAAATGTCAATTAAAATAGAATTCAAGTGATCGAGTCAAAAATAGGTCATGCATATAATGGTAGTTTAAACAACTATATTGTGTAACACCTGAATGTCAGTTGTATTTGCAGTAGCGTATTCAAGTTTTTTTTTAAAGCATAAACCCATAAAAATTATTTTTCTTACAAAATTAAAAAAGGGAGTGAAAAGAGAAAGAAAACAGAGAGAGCAACTAGTAACCTTAGAAGAATTCAGTATGTAATATACATGTTGTCATTCCCAGCCCTATGTCCTTTAATGTGAATGGAACGTCGTAGAATTGGAGGAAACACAACATTTTTGTGGCTTACAGTGCATTTGTCAATGTATATTTGTTGCTAAGAATATTTGTTCCAGATGGAAAAAATATTCTGGTAATATTTTTTCTTCAGAACTTTTTTCATGGAATACTTTTTCCATAACCATTACAATTATTCCACATGTAAGGAGAACTTATATTATATGTTAATGGATATAACTTTTATTCTTGACTAAGACTAAGAATCTTTATTCTCAAATAAACCATACATTACAATGGTATAGAGAAGTTACATATAAAAATACAACACAACACATACATGACAAATAAATAACAGATACACAAATACATATACATACAATATTTATATTACAACAGGGGGAGCTAAGTATTAGCCAAGAGAATATCTGATCTGTTGATTTTTCTTATAAATCTGCATAACTTTTCTAGTTTTATTTTTTCAGAAGTACACATTATTTGTTTAAATTTTAATATATTTGGCCTTTGAGTAAGATATCTACTTATTAGTTGGGTTCAATTTTCAGTAAAAAAAATGACATTCCATAATATAGTGGAATTCGTAACCAATAGATCTGCTATTACATTTTAAACACTGTCTATTTTCTTTGTCGATACCATTCCACCGTCCAGTTTCTATCGGTAATTTGTGGTTTGTGGTTCGAAATTTACATAGACTATATATATCTTTGTCTTCCAAAATATTGAAATAATTTTCGAATTCAAGGTTGTCTTTAAATAATCTATAATTGATAGCTTTTGGTGAGTATTGTATCAGGGAATGCAACTCCTGTGTAAACTGCTCATGGAGACGGTTTCTAATTAAAATTAAAAGAAGGTCAGAATTTTGAAAGAATTGTTGAGACCAAATGTAGGAAAGGCCTGTATCATCAAAAATGTGTTTAACATGTTTAATCCACGAAAAATCCAGATTTTCAGCAATAAAAAGGTTATACAAAATATTATAGGATAAATATGAGAGTTTTGTTTCTTTATCGGTTAACAATCTTGCCCAATATGATATCATTCTTAATTTTACATCAATTTCAATAGGAAACAATCCAAGTTCACCATATATCATATAACTAGGTGTCGATGTTTTTAATTTCAATAACAGCTTGCAAAATCTAAGTTGTACTTTTTCAAGACATTGAATATTTTTACTAAAACCCCATATTTCTGAACCATATAGTAATATTGGTTTTACCATTTTGTTAAAAAGTTCAAGCTGGCATTCAATGTGGTTCACCTATCCCATTCCCGACAGGTGGCGCATGTGTACTATCAGTTATTCGATTCCAAGATGGCGGACGGCGATCAGCTGTGGTCAGTGCCGAAGCTCGAATATGATCTACTACGCCGAAATGCATCGACAAACGGTCGAAAAACTGACTTGATTGAAAGGTACATATTACACCGAAAACCCAAGCATACGATTTATGTTCGTTACTTTTCAATATTATTGTATTTGTTGAATGTCCAAGTTGCCCCGACTGAAAATAAAACATCATTAAAATTATGATGACGGATCAGTTTGAATGTGCTTTCGTGACAGGATTCAGAGACAAGACCAGGAGAATTTGTCATATTTATGCTATCCATTATAATTGAAAAAGAAGATTTTGAAGTTAACTGCCTTTATAAAACCAGATGGGATTCATATCCAGGCATAGGTTTAGGTTAGAAAAAAAAATCATTTTTATTAAAAAAACTCACCCAACTTTTTACACATCTTTTCTTTTTATTAGATATTCAAAAACAACACACTGAAAGTATCATATATATGTCATCATTCAGAATGTGACAAAACGGGGCATATTTTCAATAGAAAAAAATTCTGGGGCTTTCAATAGGGGTACCCTCATACGTTTTTTTAAGGAACTTTTTACTTTTAAAAAAAAAAAACATTAATTTTTTCACAATTTTCACAATTTGTTTTATCTTTGAAATATAAATACACAATCATGTGTAATTACCTCAATAAATATACTAATTTAAATGATGCTCATTACATTCGGTATACATCTTTATGAAATGTGTACAAAAAAATGTATTCCTTATTTGTCTGGTATATTTTCAAAACTGCAGCAATAAAAAAAAAGTCACTATGGTTTCAAAGCATACCATTGTCCAAATATCCTTATACCCTTGGCTAAATGGACAATATATGCTTCCATACTAAAGTAAAAAAGTTTTTTTTCTTAAGATTATTGCCAAAGAGGGGGGCAAAACTATTTCCCCCCCCTCAATTTTTTAAATTAGGGAGGGCAATTGCCCCCAGCTCTTTCGCCCATGAAGTGGTATTGGTGAAGTTCGAACTGCATCATATGGAGCATCTGAGTTCATGTCAGTCCGGATTTTTAGTTGTTTGTGCGTCTCAGTCTTCAGTTTTCCGGGTATTCGTAATTTTTTTGTCAGCCATTAAATATTTGTCTTTTTGTCATGTTATACTTGTATATTAATATCATATATTGTTATTAAAGTAATATATTGACCCTTTAAGTTTAAGACTATTTAAGCGAAGGGGCTAGTCGCTACTAACAGTAGCTAGACAAAAAAAAGGTTTCATGAATCACGAAAACATTAACAACTTGTTAATGAATATTATTACCTGATGCAATCAGTGTCAATAAATACACAATTTAAACATTTAACTATCCTATGGTGAAGATTAAAATACATGTACATCTGTAGTTAATAATATGTCTTAAATACAGTCCTTTGTACAAGATGCTGTTGAAGTACTTGTTTGAGTGGTTTATTTATCTGTATGTGTACTTTGTGTAACACTACAATCATTATGGCTTCTATAGTACAAGGTAGTACATTTCAATAAAGTTGAAAAGATGTCAGTTCAAATCGGACTGGAAGCTAATCTATGAGCTTTTCAATGTTTCAGCTTTTAAAATCTGATTCAACCCACCATTTCTTTAGAAATGCCTGTACCAAGTCAGGGCACAAGCAACTTGGGCACAAGTCCCTTCCTTAATGAAAGTTTTGAAGGACTGCTCCTTTTTCAGTGTGATTTTTATACGATCACATATATTTTATTGTGGTTGTATTATGTTATTGGTCTGTAGACAAAATGGTTTCCTATCTCATCGGTGGTGTAATGGTTAGCATTCTCGCCTTGAGTGTGTTAGATCCATGGTCAAACCAAAGACTATACAATTGGTATTTGTGGCTTCTCTGCTATTAAAGCATGCAAGTAAGAACAAAGACTGTCCGACTAGGAATCAGAATATTCATTAAAGTGCCCGAGTGGAGTGACATGTCTTCCCATTCACTTGTTTTCTTTATTAGACACCAACAATGTTATTAGTGAAGGAGGGAGGGGGCATGGGATTTTTTATTTCTGTCAGTAGAGAATCCAATTTTTTCTTCAAGCATCAGGTAGATCAAACATATTTTTTTATAGATACATGATGTAAAAGATACATGCATACGAGACCTAAAAAAATAATTGTGTGCTTATGGTTACCGGTAATCCCGTGAAAAAGGTTAGGTAAAGGTGACCAGGATTTGTTTTTTATTTTTTGTTTTTTGCATTGGATATAATGGGCATGCAGATGTTCCAAGACTGTGCTTGTTGAGAAAAACTAATGAAATAGCTAGGATTACAGGCACTAAATTTTAGGTAGGGTCGATTTAACCTAAACAAGCAATATGTTTTAGGGCTGAGGTGTATTCAGGTCTACTTTAAAATTCGGACATAGTGGAATATAAACGATTTTTTTTCTAAACCCCCCCCCTCAGTAGTAAAATGGCTTATTAAATATATTGAACACTATGCTTAGAGGAGCCATTCCTTAAGTAAAAGTAATATAAACTTTTTATTCAATCAACACTGGAAAACATCTAACATAATAATCCTGACACTTTGAGAAGCCGATGTCCTTGAAATGTCATTATGTGCCGAGCAAACCACGTCGTATTTCCCTGGCGTCCACGGACCTCTCGTCGCATGGTCAGTCTTCTTGATAACTACCCTCATCTTTTTAAACACAGAATTTGTGGCATTTTGCACGAATACATATACATTTTTTGTAAATCAATATCGTAGTTTACATTAGTTACGTTATTGATGCTAGCCGAGGAGTTCCGAAAGTAATAACTGATGGAACACATGCGCCACCTATTAGCGTAAAAATCGTAGGTGAACCCCATTAATAAGTTATGTGTTCTACCTCTTTTCAAAACTTCAAACATTGCTTTTGTAGCTTTTTCGGCTTGCTTTTTCATAGCTTTGTTATTAAAGTTTCCTGTCCTGTTAAACAATATTCCAAGATAATTAAATTCATTAACAATTTCTAATTCAGACCCATTCAATGTAAATGTTAAATTGGTTGATTGTCTCCCCCTGGAAAAAACTATAACTTTAGTTTTATCAGTGTTTGCTTTTGATCTCCAATACAAGTATTGCAATATTCACCGAATTTATTCAAAATATTTTGTAAATCATCGTGGTTTCAGCCATTAAGACAGTATCGTCAGCATATAAAAGTGCAAAAAGCTTTAAATAAATATTCAACTTATCTTCTATGCAGTTTGAAACTGTTTCTAAACCACTTGCATTTTTAAAAAAAACCATTTGTAGATCGTTTAGGAACGTAGCAAATAGAAAAGGGGATAAATTTACTCCTTGCCTCACTCCCATATCACAGTTAAAATAATCAGATTTACAATAATTATAAGTTATACATGATTTTACATCTGTGTACATATTTAGAATAATAGCATACATTTTGCCATTTATGTGATTCAATAGTAATTTGTACCATAGTGCATCTCTCCATACCGTGTCAAAAGCCTTTTCGAAGTCGACAAAGGCACAAAACAGTTTTTTCTTTTTTCTTTCTTCTTTTTAAGATCTCAAAACACGAAAATAATGTGAAAAAAATGTCCGTCGTCGAGTAAGATTTTCGGAAGCCAAATTGGTTTTCGTTCAGCAAGAGAGCTTCTTCCGAGAAACGACATAATCTTTCATTTAATATAGCTGTGAATGATTTACTAAGGCAGCTAAGGATAGTAATCGGGCGGAAGCTTTTTTGGATCAAGTGGATTGCCTTTATTTTTGTATATTGGTTTTATATTACCTACAAGCCAAATGTCGGGCATTACACCAGAGTTAAAAATTGCTTTAAATATCTTCTCATAAATAGGGAGAAACAGTTAAATACCGATCAGAATGAATATTATATAGCAAACATGTATACCGATCAGAATAAATATTATATAAAAGTTATACCGATCAGAAAAAATATTATATAACATTTATACTGATCAGAATAAATAGTATATAAAAGATACACCGATCATAATAAATATTATATAACAGTTATACAGAAATGACCCAAGGTAAGAAAGCATAATGCACGACAAGAAGGGGAGTGCATTATCCCTTCTAACCTTGGGACATATTTTGGCATATAACATGGACAACAAAAATATTATTGTTATTATTACTCTGAATGTCTTTGGTGATTTTAAGAAATGAAATTTGCCTAAAATGTATTAATAGTATAAAAATTGGCAAATAATATTTATCTAAAGAAAAAGGTATAATACATTTAAGGAATATTTGAAACAGGTTATACGATATAACCTGGTTTGGGTCAGTTGACGCTTAATAAACCGCGAAGCGGTTTATGAAAAGCATAAACTGACCCAAACCAGGTTATGCAAGTATAACTTGTTCAACAATTTCAAATATTCCTTATAATTTAATTTTTGCAACAAAATTTAATGATTCCTCGATTTTAATTGCGATTATGTCATGCGACTATTTGAATTTGTCGTTAGCTGATGAACATGTTGGTGATGTCACAATACCAGCCCAGGTTATTGAGTATAATAAAAATTTCTCCAGGCGGATTAGCCTATCAGATTGAAATATTCAAATCAAATGAAATTATTGTAAATTGTACACTGTTAAAAGTGCTCAGATGATCCCGTTCAGACCCCGCCTATTTAAATGACGTAACATTGTTCTCAGCTCCGCCCATCAGCATAGTAATGACTCAAACAAAAGTACTATGCGAGTGCATAGTACAACGACGCTATTTATTCTTTGTAAAATTATGTTTTGATAATATCATGTCAATTAAAATGAAAGTTTCTTACATGAAGAGTAATAATATTTTTCGGTAATTTGCTACAGTTTTCTTTGATCTTTACTACCCGATAAATTTAGTAACAACGTTCAGTTGACCACCGACTCGTGATACTAGAAATTATCAGCTGTTGGTCATTTGTCACGCGGTCTAACGTGACGTCACTAAACCTTTCATTAACAAAAAAAAGGACAAAACACAACAAAAAAATCACAAAGCTGTTTTTAAAATTGTGAAATTACCGAAAGAACATTTATGATTATTTCTTTTCGCTCGACAAGGATTATCAGGTCCATATAAGATTCGCTCTTCGAGCTCGAGCTCATCTGATATAGACCTGATAATCCTTGTCTTGCGAAAAATTAATAATATAATTAATATGCAACAGTTATACAGATCAGAATAAATATTATATAAAAGTTATACCGATCAGAATAAATATTATATATTATTATTCTTCATGTAAGAAACTTTCATTATAATTGACATAATATTATCGAAACATAATTTTACAAAGAATAAATAGCATCGTTGTATTATGCACTCGCATAGTACTATTGTTGGAGTCATTACTATGCTGATGGGTGGAGCTTAGAACAATGTGACGTCATTTAAATAGGCGGGGTCTAAACTGGATCACCTGAGCGCTTTTAACAGTGTACAATTTACACTGTATTATACGTTTTTTTTTAACGTTGATGCTGTCGTCTGTCAAAACAATGTCCAGTTCTAGGTTTGGGAAAAAAAAGACTGGCGATTCTACGAAATTTAAATTTAAAGTAATATTATTTACCAATCTTTATACTATCAATACATTTTAGACAAATTACGTGATGTCACAGAATAAAAGTTCCACAAATATATGTCACGGAATAAAAGTTCCATCATAATATTTATTCCAAAGATATTTTATCATGTAACATAAGTCCCAGTTGCAATTTATTTTATGTGATACATATTCCAATAAATTGGTATTTTTATTATGCTAATGGATTTGTATTACATCAAATAAATTCCAACTGGAACTTATGTTACATGATAAAATATTTTTGGAATAAATATTATGATCAACTTCTATTCATTGACAGACCGGATTGTCATTCCCCTCTGCCATTTCTATATATTTGTTATATATTGATTTAGGCTTATGCTGCTTAACGCCACTTTCCACAATATTTCAGTTATTTCTTGGCGGTAAGTTTTATTGGTGGAAGAAACGGAGTATCCGAAGATAACCATCGACCTGTTGGGGGGGGGGGGGGGGGGGGGGGGTCAATGTCACTGAAAAACTTTATAACATAATGTTGTATCAAGTACACCTCGCCATGAACGGTGGCAGAACTCACACCTTTTGTGGTGATAGACACTGATTGATGACCTTCTTCTCGTCCTGAATATCTATATATACCACTAGACGTTAATCAATCAATCAATCAATCAATCAATCCATTTACATTATAGACTACAATTATTATGGTACCTTACAACGGTGATGAGGTAAACAGCCTTACAACACGGTATCTCTCACAGTGCTTCTGAGGTTTAACAGTGGAACTGAACACCGTTGTTGATGTTGACTGTAGACAGAACGTTAGCAACACGATATATCACAGTGTTTCTGTTGTTTAACAGTGAAACTGGACACCGTTGATGATGTTGACTGTAGAAAAAACGTTAGCAACACAATATATCAGTGTTTCTGTTGTTTAACAGTGGAACGGAACACCGTTGTTGATGTTGATTGAAGATAGAATGTTAGCAGCACGATATATCACAGTGTTTCTGCTGTTTAACAGTGAAACTGGACACCGCTGTTGATATTGACTAGAGATAGAATGTTAGCAGCACGATATATCAGTGTTTATGTTGTTTAACAGTGAAACTGAACATTGTTGTTAGCTTTGTCCGATGAACAATGTTAGCAGCACGATATATCACAGTGTTTCTATTGTTTAGCAGTGAAACTGGACACCGTTGTAGATATTGACTAAAGATAGAATGTTAGCAGCACGATATATCACTGTGTTTCTGTTGTTTAACAGTGAGACTGGACACAGTTGTTGGTATTGTTTGTTGAGAGAATGTTAGCTAAATATAGCAGCACGATATATCACAGTGTTTCTGTGAGACTGGACACCGTTGTTGGTATTGTCTGTTGAGAGAATGTTAGCAGCACGCTATATCACCGAGTTGCATGTTACTTTATGGTACAAGATCAATTGTACAGTCACCGTCCGTGATACTGACAACTGTCAAAATGTGGACCACGGTACCGGTTGTACGGTTTATCACTCAATTTATGTTACTGTAAAATGGAACAAGACTCCATCGTTGATACCTACAAAAGATAGAGCCTTAGTAACACGGCTGATCAAAGTAAATGTAACTCAGTACATCGTCCTTGATGCATAGAAAAAGATAGAACATTAGTGGCATGGTTTATAGTGCTTCTGTTACAGGACACCATCAAGGATACCTACAATAGATAGAATCTTAGTGCACGATTTATTGAAATATGTCTGTTACAGGACATCGCTCTTGATGCTTAAAAACGGCAGAACGTTAGTGTTACTGTTTATGACAGAGTTTCTGTTACAGGAAGACGTCGTTGATATCTAGAAATGTTCAGCACTGCTTCTTAACATAGCCATGGTCTTAGTAGATATCTAAATATAACTATGGTAACAGTAAATATTTATTATAGCTACAGCGACAGTTGATATCTAAATATATATATACGGACAGAGTGGATATCTAAATAACATTACGGCCACAGTAGATATCTAAATATCAATACGGTCATAGTGAATATCTAAATATAGCTACGACCACAGCAGACATCTAGGAATAAGATTGTCCACAGTGAATATCTAAATATAAATACAGCCACATCAAATATCTAGGAATAAGGACGGCCACAGTAGATATCTTAATATAACCACGGCAACAGTGGATATCTAAATATAGATACAGCAACATAAGATGATTTCTCAATATAACTACGGCCAAAGTGGATATCTAGCTATAACTACGTCCCCAGAATATATCTAATAATAGGTACGACGACAGTGGATATCTAAAAATAACTACGATCACAGTAGATATCTAAATATAAATACAGCCACAGCAGATATCTAGGAATAAGGACGACCACAGTAGATATCTTAATATAACCACGGCAACAGTGGATATCTAAATATAGATACAGCAACATAAAGGAATTCTCAATATAACTACGGTCATTACTCGTAGCAGGAGATTCCGAATAGAGTTCGGAATTCCGAAAGAAATAATTTGGAAACAGCTTGAAAATTTGGACTTGCCATTTTTTAGGTCGGAAAATGTGCGGACATTTGAACTTTGTCATTTTTTATGTCGGAAAAAGCTCGGAAAGTTGGACTTAATAATTTTTAATGTCGGAAAAAGCTCGGTATGTTGGACTTAATCCTTTTTTTGGTCGAAAAAAGTGCGGAAATTTGAACTTTGTAATATTTTATGTCGGAAAAAGTGCGGAAAGTTGGACTTTATCATTTTTATTGGCGGAAAAAGCTCAGAAAGTTGAACTTGTCCTTTTTAATGGCGGAAAAAGATGCGGAAAGTTGGACTTTGTCATTTTAGATGGCGGAAAAGTTTGGAAAATAGACTTTGCAATATTTTATGGTTAGAATAAATTTGGAAAGTAGGACTTTGTCATTTGTTATGTTGGAAAAAGCTTGGAAAGTTGGACTGTTACTTTTTTAATGTTGGAAGAAGTTCAGAAAGTTTGACCCAGTCATTTTCTTAGGCCAGAAAAAACACTTTTTGCGAAAAAAAATGATTTAGTCATTTCTTAAGATTTTATTTTTACATTTGATTAATATCCAATTGAATGAAGAATATCAACTAATATTAACTAATTGATTAATACTGCCAAGTCTTCAGTTAGAATAAAAATTTAATAAATAGTGATGTTTCTAATCTTCCCTGAAACAGGTGTATTTACTGTTCAACCCGTATTTTTGTTTGGTTTGTGTTTCTTAACCTTAAGTTTTCTGTGTAATATTTGGGGAGATCATTGTTTATCCTTTTTCCTTTGGCAATTGTACTGTCTTTTGTTTTTTAACATGCAATTGAACTTTCTGTCCTTCTTCATTTACGGTTTCTGATTACCTCTTTGGTATACTCAAATATTTCTTTCAAAGAAAATTAGACAAAGACAAGCATAAAACATAGAAATTTGAAAACAAGTAACATGAACTTCACTAAAATAGTGAAAACTTGTGTTATCCAGAAAATTGAGCATTCACTGTGCAACACAGTTATTGGTTTGATGGATGCAGGTTACATTTTTTCTGGGTTCTGAAAATTTACCCCTCGTCAAATATTCAAAAGTAGATGAAGCTTCCATCATGGTATGCATAAGAAAGTTAATATGTACTATATTGAGCACTCATCATGTACATGCAATTACTGTGGTCTTGAGGTTTCTAATGATGATTGAAGTTTAAACATTGTATACAGTCGAACCTCATAATGTCAAACTTCTTACTCTTAGTTATCCAAAGAAACAACTTATCTGAGATTGAGTGAGTGATTGTTGCTTAACGCCAATTCACCAATTGTTCAGCTATATCATGGCGAGAACAAGTTAATTTTCAATGAGAACATGTTCAGGTCCACTTTGTACTAGACCAACACGCTGAGTTGGATTATATAGTGCTAGCTTACTGAAACAAATGTCTGCGGATAGACATGTCACTCAACTCGGACACATTATTCTGATTCCGTGCCAACCTGCTTAGTGGAGAAGCAACAGACACCAATTGTATATTTTTTGATTTGACCCGAACAGGGCTTCAATCCACAATCTAGCACATTCGAGGTGTATCTGATATCGACATAACGAGGTATGACTGTATATACAACACTTTTCAACATTGTTCAGCAAACCCCATTGCACAGAAAATATTATTTTCATAAAAACAAACGGAAGGAATCTGAATATGGCAACTTTTACTTGCTGATAATAATATTTATAGTACATAAACATAAGATAACAAGGTAGAAAATAAATAGAATACAAAGGCTTCTAAATAAAAGACTTCAGGAATAGTCACCATATTGTCTGTTGCATGCTTTCAATATTATAATAAAAATGGCATTCTTGATCGCATGGTTGTTTGATTTTCAACTACATGTGCAATCAGTGCCTGTCACCACTAAAGTTGTGAGTTCAAATCCTGCTCGGTGGTTTTTCCGTTTTCCTCCACCAATAAAAGTGAGCTTCATACACTGTGATACAATTGAAAGATTGTTAAAAGTGGCGATAAACATACTAACACTTCAATATGATAGTATCTTAATCATTTTTCATTGATTTTCCCCCAACTCAAGAGTCTTCACTTCTCCCAAACATTCAGAGTAAGAGTATATCCCAATCTAAATATAACTACGGCCACTGTGGATATCCAAATATAGCAACGACCACAGTAGACATGTAAATATTCAGTTTGGTCTACCGATGTGTATCGTTACATGGATCTAATGAACGCGTTGTGTGCACTCATTAGATATATACAATTTTATTTCAGAGATTGTTTCAACTCAATCGTGATTACCACACTTCTTGGAGAAGGACAGGTATGACACTTATGAAGACTTTATCGACCTGACTAATGAAACCCCACCTTGAGATGTGTCTTACACCCTTACCACTGGAGGTATTGCTTGAAATCTAGTAAGAATTTAACATGAAAACCCCCACGTTGAGATGTGTGTTAACCCTTACCACTAGAGGTATTGATAGAAGTCTAGTCAGAATTTTACATGAAAGCCCCCACTTTGAGATGTGTAACAGTTAACCCTTACCACTGGAGGTATTGCTAGAAGTCGTCAGAATTTAACTTGAAAGTCCTCACTTTGAGACGTGTCTTAAGCCCTTACCGCCTGAGGTATTGCTAGAAGTCTAGTAAGAATTTAAAGACATGAAAGCCCCCAGGCCCCTTTAAATATTTGTAATATCATTGGTATAACAAAAATAGCTAGATTTAGGTCAATGATATTAGAGAAGTTCTACCTGATGTTTGGTATCAAATTTTAAATCATTCCTACAGAGGACATTTCAATGTCATTTCACCTGGTTTGTGTGTTTAACAACTATTAACAGACAATATATTTCAATACTAATAGGGGGTTCCGTTGGGGTTTAAGCAAAATGTGATCAACATTTCAGTACAACTAACAAAAAAACATAAATAGATGTATACAATTTCAGTCTCTAGGGTCATAAATATCCTGAATGTTATTTTGTAATTGTTGGGAAAATGTGTTTTCGGAAAACTTAATCACCTACCTTGGTATCATAAAAGATTGATATGGCAATATATTGGGACAGTTGCCAAAAAGCAAATAAAAAATGCATGAGTATACAGACGTAATATTTTATAGACACCTGTATATATAAAAATCTTAACTTCATTTCAAATTCATATAGACAAATTTATAATTTAAAAGACTGCAATGAAATTAAAAAATAAAATATAGACTTTTAAAATTGCAAATATGTTTTCATACACTTAAAATATTGACAATTCATGTAATAAGTGAGATTGATCAACATTATCAACTCTACTGGGTTTTACTCAATTATTACACACACTGGTTAGTATTATTTGTGATACGACTAAATTGCGGATTTCTAAACCAGTCCTAACGGACTAATAATCATAAGACAACAAACCGTTCCTTCATTTTAGTCTTGCCAATAAAGGAATCGATGCTGTCAATCTTAACAACCTCATGAATCATAAAGAATTAATTTCCCGTGTTCCTCAGTAATTTCAGAATAAAACTGCCATTTGTATCTTACAATTACATCAATTAAATTTGCATTTACAATTTCAAATTACAAAAAGGATTTACAGGACTTTGTGGAATACTCTTCTTTTTATCAAAATAATGATGGATTCCGTTGACGAATACGCCATAACATAGGTTAAGAGAGAAGATATCGAACTCGACATATTCTTAGAATAAGACATACGACACCGTGTGTTTCTAACCGGTGTCTTTTAGCTTATTTTATTGGACTTTCCCTCTTATTTTGGATGCTAGAAACGCAGATTGCAACACGAATTTACGTGTTTCCCATTCCACCTAAAATGAAAATTCAAATTATTTGGTTGTTTTCTTCGGTTTCTTTAAATGTACTACTTTACATCTAATTGGAATATAATCTTATTTCAGTCCAAGAAACCAATCGAGAAATTCGCAGTGTGTCAGTGACTTACGACTGGTCGGTGAATTTCTCCGGGTATTCCGGTTTCCTCCACCAATAAAACTGACTGCCACGATATAGCTGAAATATTGTTGAAAGTGACGTTAAACACCATAAAACCAAACCAAAAACCAAACCACTGCAATTCGTAAAAATAAATCTGCGTGCGTCTTATGGTTTTATCCCCGCACTATGCAATTTAATAAAAATATAGAATATCAAATTTAGAGTAATGTACATATTATAATACAGAATAAATGTATACATTTACCTTGAATGAAGAAATGTAGTCAGCTTTCTTGAAAGAAACATTGATGATAATATTAATGTCTCTTTCATGAATAAGTCAAGTACAAAAATGTAGCACCAAATCCCTCTTACATGAAAAAAGTATAATGTGGAAATAAAATATAACCTAACAAAATAGCTCGAATACTACTATTTATCCTGTACCTGTTCTATTACAGGTACATTGCATTGATTGAATAAGTATGTGTTATATGCTGTCACGTACCCACCTGTGTTAAAAGGGGCAATCAAGGGATTGTTATATAATTTCATTATTTAATTCAAAATATAATCGTGACTGGAATAAAAAGATTTTTCTTCAGGATAACCACAATATTATTGCAGTGTGATAAAATATAAAGTTCATGTGTATTCGGCGCACAACTGGGAAAAGACTAGGTGAACCTCGTTGTTATCCCAGTTAGAAAGTCTCATTCACATAAACTTTATATTTTAAAACACTGCAATGATATTGTCTATATAAATGGTTCAACGCTTTCAAATATGTAATATAACGTAATTTAGCAAAGTTGTGTATTTAAAAATTTTAAAACCACCAGAAGCTTTTGTTCAATGCTTTGGGGTTCCCACGGGGATGATAATATTAAATGATGTAATTCATTTTTTTTTGTCTTTGGTTTAAGCATATCTTATTTCTAAAATAGACGTAATACAAAATACAAATTGTAAGAATAACACCAAGGATTCAGAAAGAAACATAACTATGCTATATTTATCCGTCTCCTTACGTGTTTTCTTTAATAGACCAGGACATGGTTGTTCATTTTTTTTGTTAGTTTAAATTATATATAATTGTGTTCTCCTTGTTGTTTGGCTTGTTTTCATGGAGGAAGAGTTATTGTGCCATTCTGTTTGTTTCTATGACAACAACTCCATCAATATCGGCAAGATGAATAATCACCTCTCATCTTAACTCACTGAGCTCTGAAAAGGGGTGTAGTTTTGGAAATTCAGGTCAGAGTAGATATCTAAATAAACATTAGAGAATACGACAGAGTCAATCAGAAATAAACAATCCAGAGAAAGTGGTGAGAGGAGCTTGAAGATACCAAAGGGGAAATCAGAATCCGTATATCGAAGAAGAACAGACAACCTAATGGCCAAAAAAAAGGACAAAAGGACAAACAACGTACACATCAAACTAAATATCGAGTAACACGAACCCCAATAAAAAGCCGGGGATGAACCCACGTGCTCAGGAAGGGTAAGCAGTTCCTGCTCCACTAGTGGCACCCATCGTGTTAATCTAGTTAAAACCCGGTGATAAGTCATGAATGAGAAAAGGACCCGGGAAGTGCTTACGACAAGTAGAACATATCCGTGGTCATTTGGGACACAGATATTCCATAACGAGCAACCAAGTCATGGTGGCGACCGTAAAACTTTCGAAATTTTAAAGTCATCAGTTGGCCTGATATATTAACCAAATCAGTAGAAATACTCCTTTTTATCCTATTTATATAAACAATTTTTTGATTACCTATGGGACATTTATATTGTTCCAAATACTGCTGGCATTTACATCATCAGATCTTAATAAGAGGGGTTTGTGGCGTTTGATGCCACATTCAGCAATTTTGTTTAGCTATATCGTGGCAATCAGTTTGTTGGTGTAGAAAATCACCGACCTGACAAATTTTAGCATATAATGGTGTATCGAGTACACCTCATCTAAGCGCGATTCGAACTCACAACGTTAGTGGAGATACACACTGATTGCATAGGTAGTTGTAAGCCCAACTACCATACGAACACAACCACGACAGCCACAGAACTTAATATTAATTGTTTTAGTGAAGTTCATTCCATGCATTAAGCACGTCTTGCCAGTAAGGATTTTTAAATTTTGTTATTTGTTATTATCCTAAATTTGTTATATCAATATTCTCAGAAAATGGCAATAACTTAATGATTTTTTAACTGCTTTTAAAAATTCTTCTAATCCACGTTAATTGTTTACCTTTGATGTACATTTCTAGATTCAATATTTTAAGAACCCCAAAAACAATTCGGTTGTAATATAGCATCCCTACAAACGTTGTCTGGTTCATTGTGCTTTAATGATTATGATTTTCCCTAAAGGGCTCAAAATGTGGAAGGTCCAAATTTCATTATATGTTCTATTTCTTTTTGAACTTCGGCCTCAATCTAAGAGGTACAATTGTTGACCGTTACGAAATATCCTACGTAATAATGTACAGTTGACAACATGATATCGAACGATTGATACATGCTTAAAGAAACAAAATAGATCGAATACTCCCTTTTATCCTGTACCAGTTCTATTTGAATTAAAAAAAAAAGCAATAAAATTGCCTGTAAAATGTACACGAGATGTTTTCTTGTTTTGAATGTGTCAAATATCAATATTAGTGATAATAAAGTCCACAAATTTGTTGTCAATAGTGTAAATTTAAATAAATACAACCAAGGATTCCAAGTTTATTTTTGGATATTTCGATTGACCAATCAGAGCGCTCCATCCTATTCACTGCTGGATCGGTATAGCCGAAAAAAGATGAGGTGTTTTTGTGTATTTCAAGTTGGATTATATAATGAGCTCTGACGTAGATAATTGGCAACCAAGATAGGCGTGTCGTACACCATGTTGTAGAAAAATTATCATATTTAAAGTAGAGAATAACATTAGCTCACTAAAGAAATTATACAGCAGTGTTTTCGACCGTGAAGTGAGGCAACCGACGCGAAACCGATAAGGACCTTTCTTTATGGATAGACCTAGATAGTAAACAAATATATATATGAAACGAGTGTCTGTGCTACTATCATACTGTGACAAAGTATATTCACGTGGTAACATCAATCAAAAGCACCGCATCGGTGGTGTAATGGATAGCGTGCTCGCCTCGAGTGTGGTAGATCGTGGGTTTGAGCCCCGGTCGGGTCAAACCAAAGACTATAAACTTGGTATTTGTTGTTTCTCCGCTAAGCACGCAGCATTACGGAGAAAGAGGAAATATTGGTTGGCTCGGAATCAGAATCATGTGTCCGAATGGAGTGATATTTCTACCTGCGGATTGTTGTTTCAGTGAGCTAGCACTATGCAAATCCAACTCAGCGTGTTGGTCTAGACCAAAGCGGACCTCATCATCATTTCTCTGGTAATTAACTTGTTCTCGCCATAATATAGCTGAAAAATTGCTGAATTGGCATCAAACAACAATCACTCACTCATTCATTCAATCAATCAAAAGTGGATACTGAAAGAAGAGGATAATTTTAATTCTCGAAAATTTCATCTAACCAAATATTTGACTTTGTTACATTTTACACTTTCATTTCCTCTTTAACGTATCGTATCTCTCTGTTTGGTCCACATGCTGTTTGTGTGTCCCATCTTATGTCAGGGCAATTGAAATCCCCTGTTAATACTATGTTTGTTATGTTGTGGTTTTCAATTTTTTCCATGGACTTACTTAGTTCGTCAAGGTGTTTTTGTTCTCTGTGTGGCATATAGAATGATCCTACTAGTAGGTCTTTGTTGTTTTTCATTTTTACTTTTACCCATTCTATTTCTCCGTCTGTGATGAAAGATGTTTGTTCCACTGAGGTGATAGATTTTTCTACGAGTATGAATACTCCTCCTCCTAGTATTCCTCTATCGTTCCTGTAGACATTGTAGTTTGGTGGAAAGATTTCGCTAGATGTTATAGCATCTTTGGTGGGGTTTACTCCTGGTTTGACACCTTTTAGCCACGATTCTGTTGCACAGATTATATCTGGTTTAAGATAATGCGGGGCTGTTTCAAATTCTGCTCGTTTATCTTTAATACTGCGGCAATTGACTGTCATGATGCGCATGTTTTTCTTCACTGGTGTGTCATATGGAACACGACCAATATATGTATCATAAATTACCACAGATATGTTCCAATTGTCAAAATACCGCCAATGTTCTTCTTTTATTCCTTATCACCGAAATGTAAGTAAAATCAGCACGACCGGTGCCACTAGTGTGTAGGAACTGTTCAACCCCCACCTCTCCGGAGAAAATGAGTCCCCCCTCCCGGATTTGTTATCTGTATACCTTACCTTACCTCTGTATCTTCACATCCTTCTAAGGATAACCATGCCATTTGGCATGTAGAACATCCCATCTCCAATAAAAACCATGTGTAGACTAGTATTTACAAGTGCAGCATAACAAAATATTAATAATAATCCATAAAAGTCCATGATATATATACACGGTGCATACGCATAAAATGTAATAAATCCAGGATAAAAGGTTTCTGCTAAAACACTATAAAGTTTAAGATAGTTGACGTTCCTTGTGTAAAATATAATAACCATATATATGATTTTTAAAATATAAAACTGCGATTATACGCGTTCAATAATGAGTCTAAAATCTTATCTTGTTACTGTATTTGCACAACAGATCAATAATGATGGTGGCTTTTCATTAGTAGCGCCTGTTATTTTTATTCATTTTCTTTAATTTCCAATGAATGTTCAACATTTTGTATCTCTCACTGTGGAGTGCATATAATAGTCTCCTTATTTGATATTCAATTTGTCTGATTTGGTCATATTTTAATTTTAATACTTTCGATATTCTGGTGATGTCTAGTAGTATTTGCATTTGAACTGATGTTGATTGTTGACATAGGTCATATTCGGTATGATGAAGGAATATATCCTGAATCTGACGTAAGATTGGGTTTCGGATAATTGATAGCTCTGTGCAGTCCAGCAATAAGTGTTCCAAAGTTTCAGTTTCTACTTCACATAGTTGACATTTCGCATCTTCGTCACCATACATGTTTGTTCGAATAGTTTGCAATATATATGTTCCTGTTAACATTTTCAGTTTTGGTGGAATTCTACTTATTTCTATAGATGATGAGCATTTAACTTTCAATAGTGGATGTATATTTCCCGGTCGGTAATCTGCGGAATTCAGGTATTTCAATCCCTGGTAGTATGAAGCCATTGAAGTTATGAGTTCTTGCCAGTAATTTTGAATTTCTCTCTTTATTGATGTTATCCACAGCCTTTTTGTCATAGGATTGTCCAAGTAGTACTCTGGGTCTTGCAGGTTGTATTTTATCAACATTTTCTTAATTTCTATAAACCAGCTGTTACTGTTGATGGTTTTTGTTCTTAGTTGTTGCCTTGCTAGTAATTTTTCTATGCTTTTCTCTTCTTGGTTACAGATGTTATTGAAGAAATTTAATGCTCGTATATGTAATTGAGCCTCAACTGGTAATGTTCCGGATAGTAAATAAACTGCTGGGTCGGGTGTATTCGGTGGTAATGATAAATAAAGGTAATAACAAAATTACCGAACTCCGAACAATCTTACAAAGGGAAAGTCAAAACTCATAATTATATAAACAGACAAAATCAGTCAACAACCGGAAAACTGTGAAAACCGTAATGACCCTGACTTGGTACAGGCATTTCTAAAGAAATGGTGGGTTGAATCAGATTTTAAGGCGCCAAACCTCCCGCTCTCATTACGGTTCAAAGGTTCCGGCTGTCACTGTAACAGTATTTAAATACAGGAACAAAATAGGTAAAATAGTTGTCAAAGCAGTACCATATTCGGTGACGTAAATGTCAAAAATATGTTTACGTCACACATTGACAAAAAAATTCTTGACATTTGTGACTTCTTTATCTTTATACATTTTCACTATATGAAAATGCATCGCTTATAATTTTTTCTGCAGAGACGGAATATATTTCGACAAGATATTGGTATCGGAATATAAACTTTTTAAGAGATCGAATAAGGCGAATCTTTTTATAGCCCTGGTCCAGTAGCCTGTTTCTCAGATGAAGATGACGTTTCAGGAAATCAGAATAATTGCTACTGGCCCTTGCATAGCGAATCAATTGCGAGATGTAAACACCATATGCAGGAGAAGCTGGTATATTGCTGCACATGTTTGGAAAATTTATGATTTTAAAATTGAAGTCGTCCCGCTTATCATAAATTTTAGTACTGAGTTGACCACTGTCGTCAAATTCGAGGTATAAGTCCAAAAATGATGCGGACGAAGCTGTATCGGTGGTCTCTTTAACTTCCAGCTCTGGAGTATATATCAATGGAAGAAATTCTGCAAATCTAGAATTATTGATAGATAAAACGTCATCAATATACCTGTATGTGAAATTAAAGGCTCTAGCCTCATGAATCTTCTTATCTTTTACAAGCTTTTGAAGAAACTCCGACTCATATGAGTATAAAAATAAATCGGCTAGAAGAGGGGCACAATTCGTACCCATTGGTATGCCGACGACCTGCTGAAACAGTGTCCCTCCAAAGGAGACAAATATGTTATCGATGAGGAACTCCAGCATACTGATCACTTGTTCCTCGGAGTAGCATGTTTTACCTCTATGAATTTTGTTTGAAAAATATGTGGAATTGTAGCCTAACACAACAAATTTGGAGCCATAGTTTCTATGACTAAAAGCTTTATGAATTGTTTCTTTTAAGCGGGTTTTTAATTTGTCATGCGGTAGGGTGGTATATAGAGTTGAAAAATCAAATGTTTTGATGGAGGATACCCGAGAGAAAGATCTTGATTTCAGGTTATCCAAAAGATCTTTAGAGTTTTTCAAAATCCACATGTGATTTATGCCACTACGCGAGTAAACAGTTTCACAATATTTCTGTTGTCCCTCTTTTACTGCAGACATAATCTTTGTCAGGTGAATAGACAATTCTTTCGTCGAACAAGTTGATGATCCCGCTATGTACCTTTCTTTGTATGGTGTCTTATGGAGTTTAGGTATCCAATATAAATAGGGTAAATCCTCAGACTCTTTACCAGAGGGAATGTTTAAAGAGGTCATGAATGATCTGTGGTTAGCTAGGATTTCATCTTTGTCGAACGAAGATGGTTTGTATGTGATATTACTAGAGGTGTTGCTATTTATGCCTAATTCCTTGATTAGGCATTCGAAGTAATATGATTTACATACAAACACGATATTGTTGGAAGCCTTGTCAGCAGGAACGATAACATATTTGTCATGAAGAGAGGAAAGACACTTAACAGCTTCTTGGTCTTTAAATACAGACTTAGGTCGACTATTAACACAATTTTTGAGTTTGTGAATCCGACCTTGTACTAGAGATCTAATTGTTCTAACCCAGTCTTACAAGGACTCTAACTCAGGATCTTGGTCTACTTCTCTCTTTATCCACCTTCTGGCATAATCTTCAACAGCATCCATAATTATCTTGAAATTATGTTTCCAATTGATGTGTTGAGGTTCTCTGAATTTAGGACCATGAGAAATCACCTTTCGGAGACTCTCATGTTGAATATTATTCAGATCACCAGTGATTACATGTCCAAATGGGTTGTATTGAAAAGTAGTAGTTGTTTGAGAAGCTTCTTTTGATATCGTTCTAACTGTTCTAGTGGTGTGGTTTTTGTGATGATTAGTTCCATACCGTACATTAACACTGGCGTTATGTATGTGTTAAATAAATGTATTAGAGTTTCAGGATCTAGTCCATTGTTGCCATGGAATCCTCCTCCAAATAGGTCATAAGCGCTTCTTCTAGATTTCTTGATATGGTTTTTTTCTAAGAAAATATTCTGATTCCCAATGTTGCTGAAAAAAATATTCTGATTTTGGTGGAGGAAAAAAAAATCTGATTCAAAGTTCTTGACACATAACCTAATGTTAAATTCTGGAAAAACATTTCGCGCATGGCGCGACAAAAAAAAATTCTAACTCGTGTTGTCCGAAAAAAAAATTCTGAACGAAACAGAAAACCATATCCCCCCCTGCAAGTTAAATGGTCGGTCCCGTTGTATTGGATTCTGGATTGCCAGTATTTCATGGCTTGTCCGGTTTTTTATTATGGTTTCAATTATTATGCCTCTGTAGTTTATCACTTCTGCTATATTCCCTTTGTTCTTAAAGACCGATGTAAGTAGGCCTACTTTCAGAATGTCGGGTATACTACCATGATCAAATATAGTGTTTACTATTTGCAGTAGTATGGTTATCATTTGTTCTCCAGCATTGATGATATGTTCAATGGTAATGTTGTATATATCTGTCGACTTCCCTGTATTGATGGATTTGATACTTTTTTCCAATTCGGATATTGTTGCCACCGGTATCGCTTTATTTTTGACAAGCTGATTTATCAGTTGGATTTCATGTTCTATTTTCCTGTGATATTCACTCTCATTATTTTGGTTATTTGTTGCTAGTTGTCGAAAGTTTTCTGTAAATCCCTGTAGTACATTTTCCTTTCCTGAATACGTCTCACCATTTACATAAAGGTCGTCAATAAGATTATGCCCCTTTTTTCTGTTGTTTCTTACTAGTTTATGGAATAATCACGTGTCTCTAGTTCTTGTGTCTAGTATCATGTCACGATCAGATTCTCTTTGTTTCGCCTCTTCGATGCGTATAGCCTTTCTAAAATCTTTCCTGCTCAATATTCTCTGAGAGTATATTATATTTGTTGGATTCGTTGGTTTTCCGTAAGTTACCCATTGTTTGTAGTTACTTCTCATATTTTCTAATAGATCCTTGAATTTTGGAGTCCACACTTTAAGCTTAGGTTTTGCCAAATATCTAGCTTTCACAGTTGTGCTTTTTGTAGCAGCTTCATTCATGATTGTACATATCTTTTCTGTCAAGTGTTCTGTATCGTTTAATGTTCTTGTGGTCTTGTTTAAGGCATCAATCGATTGGTCTGTTAAAGCTTTATACAAGTCTATATCAACCTTTTCCCATTTTACCTTCAGACAAATGTTGCTATTTTTCCCTTCTTTTAAGTTTTTGATGTCGTGGCGTAGCATTATAGTAATTTTTACAGGATGATGGTCTGATACGTTTGTGATAGTATTGTTGAGCACTTCTTTCTTTGTGCAGAACTTGTAGTTGATGATATGTAGGAAATAGTCTAATTCAGAACATTCTTCCCCATTTGGTTTAACAAATATGTTTCCGCTGTTATCATATGATAAGCCACACTCTCTGATAAAATCCAATAAGTATTTCTTCCTCTTGTTTGTCTTTTCATTGTTCAGATCTTCATTTAGATCACCACCGATTATAATTTTATGTGTTCCTTGATACTTTTGGTAGATTTCATATAGTTGGTCTATGCAGTCATAGAATTCATCGACATAGTCATGGCTTCCTTTTGATGGTAAATAGGCTGAAGCTACTAAGAATTTTGTATCATTATTACTATTGATTTCTACACACTGTATCCTTTCAGCGCCATCTGGTAGTATTTTTATTAAATGATCAATGTTTTCCCTCCAAATAATTGCGACTCCTCCATATCCTCTCGGCATGCTTTTTGGTAAGACTGGATTATATTTATCAACTCCTTTTCCGACAAAATTGATGTTTTTATTCAAATCGCCAATTGTGTTGATTTGAACCTCAAATAGCCAATGTTCTTGTATTAAGATAATTTTATGTTATTTCAATAACTCCTCTATAATGTAGGCACTGGTTTTTAAGTTTTTGCAATTCAGGGACGCTATATGTATCTCTCCTTCTCCCTTAAAATTAGTTGGAATATGTGCTATCTCAGTTGCTGCTGCAGGCATGTCTTGCCTAAAAAAGGATAGTTAGCATTCACCCTGTCAGTGTTATCTTTGGTAGCTGGTCCATAGTTTTTTCGGTCTTGTACAGTCGGTATCCTATATGCTTTAGTTTGCTGTTGAGGTCGGCGAAATGGTTTTGTTACATTACTTGAGCTTCTCTGTTTGTAATATAGTGGAATACCTGTTGCTAACTCAGGGTTTTAACTTCTCGGATTGTCTGTGAGATGCATGTATCTTGAGAATTGTTGATCACTGTAGTCATGATTAGTCGTTGTTGCTTCATTGTTCCATTTGGGCATATTGTCTCTAGCTGTGCTCATTTTAGTCATTTCTTTATAACAATCGGAACTAATTTGATTTGTTGTTTGACTAGTACTGTTCATTGAAATATTGACTAACTCAAGTTGTTTATCGATTTGGTCGAAAACCATGTTTGTAATCTTATCGTGTTCTGCCAATATCTTGTTGTTAGTTGTTCTTTCATTCTAGAGTTAATATCCTAGTTTGTAGTTGCATTTACAGGGGAAATTGATGGATTATCACTTGTTAATACCATTGTATTAACAAAGATCACCAAAAATAAAGATATATAAAGAAATTTTAATAAAAATGGGATAATTAGTGTTTCTCAATCTTTAGCTTTCGGTGTAAAGTTTTGTCAGACGACTACATATCTCACCTACCAACTCGTAATATTGTCCGATGACTACATATATATCACCTATCAACTCGTGATAATAATTATATCCATTTAGTATTATACATTTTAAATACGTACTATTACTGTATTGCATGCGAACAGTAAGATTATATTTGATCAAGTTCATTAACCAGAACAGGGAAAAAATGTACAATGACTTGCGTGAAAAAGTGTTATAATAAGAAATCATGCGATGTTAACAAGGATGAAAGAATTTCAAGGTGTAATTTAAATAAGGTTGATACAAGTCACAATTTGATATAAATTCGGTTGTATTTCATTTTAACGAGTTTCATTACGGAAGACGAACCGCAGATATCTTAATTATTTTGTTGTTGTTGAATGATTTCAATCTTAACTCCGCTGTTAGGAGAAGGAAGTGGAACATGATCATCACGACTATTTTTTTTCACAACCTATAATAAAAATTAAAAACAAAATATTTCAGTCAAAACAGTTGCAAAATCCAATATAAAAATCACAGAAAGAGGCAACATACATACCCCTAACACATATACACATGATCGCTCACTTTCATGACTTAGAACAGGTACTTTAATAACAAGTGGCGGGGGTTAAAATAGTTTTAATTGGCCCAAACCTCCCTTCTTAGTGCACTCGACTCGCAGCCGTAAGTGATAAAGTTTACCAGTTTCTTGCCCATGGTCGGTGGTTCTCTCCGGGTATCCCAGCTTCTTCCACCACTAAAACTGGTCGCCATGAAATAGTTGAAATATTGCTGAAAGTAGCATTAAACACCAAAAATTAATCAATCAATCCCTTTAGTGAAATGATGCAGTCATGCAAGTATTATCCACATGGGAGTAATTAAAAGTGCCAAGCCTTTTATAAGTGTTTATATTTTAATATAATATAAAACATTTAAAATGTTTTTGTAAGTACAGATTAATACATGGGCATTTCTATATTGGCCTGGTTATCATCCCAAGACCCCCATATTGGCCCCAGACGCAGTCGAGGGCCAATATGGGTCGAGGGATGATAACCAGGGTAATATAGAAATGCCCATGTATTAAACTATTTATTAAATACTTCCGACATCTAGAAAAGAGACACCCATATTGGCCTGAGACGAAGTCGAGGCCCATATTGGCCCGGGCCAATATGGGCCTCGATATGGAAATGATCTTGTAGTAATCCAATAACCGGTTATTTTCCCGGGGTGTGAAAATATGGACAGTTTACTTCCGGTCATATTGGTCATACAAAAATGCCTTTATTTGAACTAAGTATGTAATAACACGGTATATACACCTGGATGGAGAAATATAAATCCTAAATTGAAATAAAACATAATTTATGAGACTTCCATTTTAACCAAATAGAGATGGTTTTATTGTCATCTACATTTGCAATCAGTCTCTATCCCCGCCTGTACTAAAGTTTCGAATTTGATTCCGGTGCGTTTCGAGGATACCAAAGTTGTAACCATGGCAGAAGCCGTTTCAAACGAATAACAGATAATGCTATGACCAGAGGAACAAGAATTGCATGTGGTGGTCATGTTTGCTAACCGATTGGGGCGAAATGAGCAATCTTCATAGGGGACATTCCATAGATGCTTCCTACTAAGTTTCGGTGGTAGCCATGTTTGCTAACCGATCGGGACGAAATGAACAATCTTCATACAGGACATTCCATAGATGCTTCCTACCATGTTTCGGTTCATTTGGTCATGCGGTTTCAGAGGAGAAGATTTTTAAAAATCGGTCAATCAGAAACAAGAATTGCCTGTGGCGGCCATGTTTGTTAATGGATCGGGACAAAATGAGCAAACTTTATAGAGGATCTTCCATAGATGCTTCCTACCAAGTTTCAGTTCATTTGGCTAAGGGGTTTCAGAGGAGAAGATTAAAATGTGAAAAGTTAACAGACGACAGGGGCCAAGTGATGGCAACAGCTCACGTTGCCTTTGGCAAGGCGAGCTAAAAATGGCAAAAAGCATTTGTTCACAATACATGCAAAACACCGAGTGCTAAAAATTGAGCATCACGGAAATAACAAATGTAGCCCTCGTCATTGCAGACCCCTTCTCCAAAAAGATTTGGGCAGGGGTTCCTCCTTTAATGTAAGTTATCAAAATTGCTGTGAAAAAATCATGTCAATGATTCTCAAAATTTAGCTTTTGCTACTTCACATTTGTAATAGAGTTGCTTCCCTTTGATTATTTGAGTAACCAAAAGCAGCGAGTCAACAAAAAAATGTTTAAACTTTCCCTCTATCTCCAATAGTTTTTGAGATATAGGATGAACATATTAAAATTTAGAACATTTTGATGGTTAATGGGTAATGGGATTTACTTCAAAATTGCAGGGTATGTAGATCTTGACATGCTACAAATGTTTGCAATTTAAACTTAACCTTTATCTCTTATAGTTTTTGAAATATAAGACGAAAAGTATTAAAATTTTACAAATTTGATGAAAAAAGGGCAATAACTCCACGATGGGTAATCGGATTTACTTCAACATTGCAGGGTATGTAGATCTTGACATGCTGAACATTTTTGCAATTTAAACTTAACCTTTATCTCTTATAGTTTTTGAAATATAAGACGAAAAGTATTAAAATTTTACAAATTTGATGAAAAAAGGGCAACAACTCCAATATGGGTAATCAGATTTACTTCAAAATTGCGGGGTAGGTAGATCTTGACATACTGAACATATATAGATTTTGAAATAAAGGACAAAAACTATTTAGAAAATGTTATGAAAAAAGGGCAATAACTCCAAAATGGGTAATGGGATTTACTTAAAAATTGCAGGGTAGGTAGATAGATCTCGACATGGTGCACATTTTTGCTATTTAAACTTAACATATATCTCTTATAGTTTTTGAAATAAAGGACGAAAAATATTAAAAGTTGGAAAATTTGATGAAAAATGGGCAATAACTCCAAGATGGGTAATGGGATTTACTTTAAAATTGCACAGTAGGTAGATCTTGACATGCTGCACATTTTTGCAATTTAAACTTAACATCTATCTCTTATAATTTTTTAAATATAAGACGAAAAGTATTAAAGTTTTACAAATTTGATGAAAAAAGGGCAATAACTCCAAGATGGGTAATCAGATTTACTTCAAAATTGCAGGGTAGGTAGACCTTGCTGTGTTGATCCTTTTTACCCTATGTCAGATTTTTGATATTATTAATGGTTTTTGAGTTATTACCCAAAACCTGCAATTTTACCATATGTTCTATTTTTAGTACCAACGGCCATGTTGGTTGGTGCACGGCATCACCGGACACAATTTTGAAACTAGACACCCTAGTGATGATTCAGACCAAGTTTGGTTTCCATTGGTCTAGTACTTTCAGAGGAGAAGATTTTTGAAAAAGTTTACGACGTACGACGGACAGACGATGACGACGGACGCCAAGTGATGGCAATAGCTCACATGACCCTTTGGCTCAGGCGAGCTAAAAAGCAACAGGGGGTGAATTTGGATGCTCCGAAATGGTAAGCAGTTCCTGTTACTGAAGGTGACACCCATCGTGTTACTCTTGCTAAAAATTCAGTAATAAAGGAAAGAGTAACGGAGATTAGTACCACAAACGGCACATAGAATTTCTTTGTACTACAAAACGAACATAGAATGTCTTTGTATGACAAACGTAACATAGAATTTCTTTGTACGACAAATGGAACATAGAATTTCTTTGTACGACAAATGTAACATAGAATTTCTTTGTACGACAAACGGAACATAGAATGTCTTTGTACAACAAACGAAACATAGAATTTCTTTGTATGACAAACGGAACATAGAATTTCTTTGTACGACAAACGTAACATAGAATGTCTTTGTACGACACACATAACATAGAATTTCTTTGTACGACAAACGGAACATAAAATTTCTTTGTACGACAAACGGAACATAGAATGTCTTTGTACGACAAATGGAACCGAAATCCTGTATAAATCCAACTTTAAATAAAATCCCAATTTAGAAAATCTTTGTTAAACCTATATTAACCTGTCTATTCTGAACACAATAGTTGGTCCAAAGGCAGTTTGGTTTAAACAGGTTTCACTGTATAATACTTTAATTTGATGTGTATACTGCAATCTGATTGGCTGATCTGCCTGGAGCAACATTGGTTATACTTTACTTGATAACCTAGGCTGTTATTGTGACGTCCCCAAAAATTCCATTCGCTTATGACAAATTCAAATAGTCCCATGAAATAATCGTAATAAAAATCAAGGAATCGTTAAATTTTGTTGTAAAAATTAAATTATAAGGAATATATGTTAAATTTTTGAACTGGTTATACTTGTATGATTTGTGAACAGGTTATACTTGTATCATTTGTGAACAGGTCATACTTGTATCATTTGTGAACAGGTTATACATGTACTTGTATCATTTGTGAACAGGTTATACTTGTATCATTTGTGAACAGGTTATACATGTATCATTTGTGAACAGGTTATACTTGTATCATTTGTGAACAGGTTATACTTGTATCATTTGTGAACAGGTTATACTTGTATCATTTGTGAACAGGTTATACATGTACTTGTATCATTTGTGAACAGGTTATACTTGTATCATTTTTGAACAGGTTATACTTGTATAATTTTTGAATAGGTTATATTTGTATAATTTTTTAACAGGTTACACTTGTATAATTTTATAAATGATTCCTAACTGACTGGAACACTATGGTACAAATCTTAAAAATGTGGTTGTTGAAATATTTCTATTAAATAGAATATGTTATGGCTTTTTAATATTTTATTCAAGAATATTGATATTTATTAGCGGTGATCATCATCACAATGGAATGTAACAATTTGCAAACATTAGAACCCTAATTGCTCAGAACAAAACTTAACATCAGTTTCCACATGAGTAACACCTGACATAAAATGGTCTAGTCTGGACAGTAGATAAATAATAGTCCAAATATGTGTATTAATATATATAAGTATCAGAAATAACAGAGACATGCCTTTGGAAATACTCCTGAAGAAAACTATAAGGCATTTGTCAGTATGAAGACAAAAAAACAAGGAATAAAGTTAAACATATTTATTTTCAACACTAGGCAGAGCTCCAGATAATTTTCAAGTCCAAAGGGTAATTACCCCCTACTTTTGAATATGATGGGTTTTTGCATATTTCCTTTGCACTGTTGTACTCTCTACTTCAGAAAAGATTGCTTACATGTACACTTTTAAAAATATGTTTGACACAAGTGTTATTCAATAAACACAGGATGCAAGTGAAATGTATATCTCTGTTTAATTTGACACGATTGTGTCATGTTTATTAATAAAATGTTGTAAATATTTAGTTTTTTGCTCGTCGACTTCGGCAGTTTTCACAGCCGTGTTGACAATGTCATCAATGATTCCTTTAACTATACTGTCACTAGACACAGATGAAACTGTCAGGAACTTAGCAGGGCGCTTATTCATGTTCTTGCTCATTTTCAACGAACGTGTTCACAAATTTACTTTTGTTTTAATTCTTACTTATTACGTAAACTGCATTTATTTGTAATATTGACCACAATTGTATGATTTATCGTAAACATCCAATCGGATCTCTTTTGACATCGATGCTTAGAAAGGCAAGCATTCGGTACCCCTCGGATGTATACGCTCTCTTCTTCGAAAAGTATAAAGGGAAGTAATTACGGGGAATTTCTCAAAGACAAAAATGTATTGTTATGTACACGACTGTACAAGTACACTCCGAATTTGGAAAGTTTGCTTACACAGCAATATGTACGTGTAATGTGTACACTCTGATCTGACAATACATGCGTGTTTACTCGTTTTCATAGCGTAAAAAACGCAAATACGCAGCTTATCTGGAGCTCTGCTAGGCATCAGAATTGATAATCGGATCCGACGCTGATGTCCAACAGAATAGTCGCTGTTTCCGATCATCATCGGATCGGACGTTGACGTCCAACTGAATAGTCGATGTTTCCGATCATCGGTGCTGACGTCCAACTGAATATTCGATGTTTCCAATCATCGGTGCTGACGTCCAACTGAATAGTCGATGTTTCCGATCATTGGTGCTGACGTCCAACTGAATAGTCGATGTTTCCAATTATTGCTGCACCACTGTTCATTTGCCCTATATATATATGCTTCATGGGGGTACTCAAATATTTTTGATATTTAAACAGTCGACACGGACCTTTCTCAAGCATCATGATTTGTAAAAAGTAAATGGAAATTATTTACATTCGGAATCAAAAAGGTCAAGGTAGCTTGGACTGATTTTCTCCAATGATCTTTTCTTCAAATAAAGTTTGTGCCTTATCCAAAGAATCATTCAAATTAGTTAAAAATACTGAATCATGACACCACAAAGCCATACAAAATTCTCTTTTAACTGTTTTTTTTTTATCTGCATCTTTTAAATGTTTTGATAATTCAGTTTGATAGAGTTTGTACGAATCTCCAACTGCACTCCTAAAATGACATCTTGGATTCCCTCTTATTTCAAGTTCATCATCTGGTGCTATATTGGCAAGGCGATCAAAATTCAATGACAACCAAATAGTAATAATTGTACCAAAATTAAAATCTTTACCAGAATCATCAAATATTGGTAAATCTACAGAACTAAACAACCTATCTCTTTTACAATTGTACATATGAACTGACACGGTCGTAGTAGTAGCAAGGAAAGATGGTATATAATAATCTTCAAGCTTTGGATTCTTCTTGACCTCACAGAATGCATTCACAATAGTCTGTGCAAAAACTTGAGGCAGTGCCTCATTCATAGCTGTCTCTTCTAAAGACAAAGTATCATTGAGGTCTATAGATTCCTCTGAGGTATCATCACCCTCTGGTGACCTCTGTTGTCGTGGCTCCCTGTCGCCATCTGATGACCTCTGTCGGCCTGGCTCCCCATCGCCATCTTTCATTTTTTTTGCTACTGACTCGTCACTTTCATCTTCATCTGAACTCACTTGTACAACTTTAACAGAACTTTTTTCAACAAGTATATCAGCGTAACCATGCCAGACATCTATATGTCCTAAAACATTAAAAAAAAACCATAATAGTTAGATACATAAAGTACAACACATACAACATTGTATTTTAAAAGTACAGTCAAACCTGCCCATACGGTCACCTCCATTAAGCAGCCACCTGTATTTAAAGGTCACTATTTTCTTGTCCTGTCATAGATAATTTCACATGAAATGAACCTCTTTTAAGTGGTCACCTGTCTTATAAGGTTACTTTTTCTTTGCCCTAAAGGTCATGACCTCTTAATACAGGTTTGACTGTATATTACTGGCATGCTATAACTAATATATAAAACATAAAAACAATTGGCTGAATGGAATTACTAATTAGGAATTTTCATCACTTCCAAAAGAAAAAGACATATTATTTTTGCTATTATCATTTTTTTCTTCCACCAACTTTGATTAGTTGTAAACCAGAGGCTCTCAATAGCCTGTAATCGCTCACCTGGTTTTCAATTTGACTTTTATAGAAAATGGGGGTGTCACACATAATTTTGAAAATGAGTCAACTAAAGATCATTTCAGGTAAAGTTTCTTAGCAGTAGGCTACTGCGAGTAGGTTTTACTATGATTTTTAAAATCAAAATATGCATATAAATCGGTATAAATTGGCTGAAAGAATAATTTCACAGAGAAACCTGGATGCAATGTTGATCTATTTATTGTCATGCAGCTGCAGTTCAAATTTGAGATTGTTATTACTTATAATAAAACAGCAATAGACCATTAAAGAAATCAATATTTTCAGTAACATCCGCCATCTTGACTAGAAGGCAGGGCTGTCCAACACAATTTTGAAAGGGGATCACCCCAGCCTAAATTGGTTTAATTTGGTTCAGCGGTTTCAGAGGATAAGATTGAAGTGTGATCTTTTTATCAAAATATGCCTCATTTTCATAATAGGTACAAATTGGCTGATAGAAAAATTTCACAGAAGAACCCAGAATATATGTTAAACTACTCCTTGCCATGTACATGTAGCTGCAGTTAAAATTTGAGCTCAATTTCACTTATAATATTAATAAGACAGCAATAGACAATTAAAGAAAACATTATATTTACAATGTAGTAACGTCCACCATCTTGACTAGAATGCAGGGTTGTCTCATATAATTTTGAAAGGGTATCACCAAAGGACCATCCCTACCAAAAAAGCTTTAAATTGGTTCAGCTATTTCAGAGAACATTTAAATGTGATCTTTTATAAAAATATGCCCAATATGCATAATTTGCTCAACTAAAAATTTCATAGAAAAACCCGGAATATATATAATGATAAACTACTCATTATAGCTGCATTTCAAATTTGAGCTCATTTTGATGTAAAAATAGAGCAGCAATTAATACCTAAATAAAATTATATTTTAGTAATGCCAAATGGCAGTCATGTTGAATTGAGGGTGGGGAAGTCAGACACAATTTGAAAGGGTACCATCCAAGTTTGGTTTAGCGTTTTCAGAGAAGAAGATTTAAATGTAAAAGCTTACGACGTACGATGAACAGGTGCCAAGTGATGGCAATGGCTAACATGACCTTTGGCCGGGTGAGCAAAAAAAGGTACACAAGTTGTAACACAACAGATCTTTTTGAAACTTGGTATGATCTATCAGTCAAGCAATAGCTTTCCAGCATTAACCCTGACAGCCCCTACTGAAATCTCTATCAAAATTGGCTGCAATTGGCCCAGAAGATTTCCTAAATTGTTTACGCCTGAAGCACAAACGACGACATATGCCAATTGATGACAAAAGTTCATATGTATTGAGCTTTAATAAGTTCATTTAATTGATTGATTTTTGGTGTTGAACACCACTTTAAGCAATATTTCAACTACGGGTACATGTATATCAGACATGGCAACCGGTTTTAGTGGTGGAAGAAGTCGGAATACCCGGAGAGAACCATCGACCATGGGCAAACAACTGCTAAACTTTATCACTAGAGGCTGCAAGTCGAGTGCTGTACCTTTTGGGATTTTTAAGTTTAAAAATTGTATTAATCATAAATCTTTAACAATCATGTTTTAAAAGGAAATAAATTGATAAACAATCTGTAAATTAACAGACCAATCATAACTACTCTGTCATTCTAGCTATTCATCCAATAACCTTGAAAGAAAAACGTAGACATTCTTTTTGAATTGTTCGACAGAAGTAAAGCTGCATATAAAAAATAGCCAACAAATCCATTATGGAGGAAAAAGTTTATATCATAAGAGAAAAATTGTTTGCTAGTTAATTTATATTTATTTTTCAGAACCTAATTGGTGGTGTAATGGTTAGTGTGTTCGCCTCAAGTGTGGTAGATCGTGGGTTCGGAGTTCGAGCCCCGATCAGGTCAAACTAAAGACTATAAAACTGGTATTTGTTGCTTCTCTGCTAAGCATGCAGCACTAAAGAGAAAGAGCAAAGACTGGTTGGCTCGGAATCAGGATAATGTGCCCAAGTCACATGACCTAAACTAGAGGCTCAGTGAGCTGAGCCTGTGTCGCTCACTTTTCATTCTGCTTTGAGGAAGCTTTATACAGAACCTTCTATAGCTGCTTCCTACTAAATTTCAGTTCATTTGGCTACTTGGTTTCACAGAAAAAAAATTTTCATTTGGCCAAACGGTTTCAGAGAAGAAGATTTTTTAGAAATTGGCCAATCAGAAACAAGAATTGCCTGTAGTGGCCATGTTTGTTAACGAATCTGAACGAAATGAGCAATCTTCATAGAGGTCCTTCCATAAATGCTTCCTACCACGTTTCGGTTCATTTGGCCAAGCCATTTCAGAGGAGAAGTATTTTTAGAAATCGACCAATCAGAAAAGACTATTGCATGAGGCGGCCCTGTTAGTTAATGGATTGAAATGAAATGAGCAATCTTTATAGAGGACCTTTCATAGATACTTCCTACCAAGTTTCAGTTCATTTGGCTAAGGGGTTTCAGAGGAGAAGATTAAAATGTGAAAAGTTAACGGACAACTGCCAAGTGATGGCAAAAATCAGAAAGTAGTTTTATTTGTCCGCCTTGTTTACGAACTTATTTAATGGCCAGCAAGAATGGTAGAGTACATGTAGTTACGATTGGTTGCTTGACCTTCTAACCCAGAAATAACTGATGCAGTATTAAAATCAAGTTGTACACACATGATTTCGTTCCGGAAATTGTCTTGCTTTTTGGGCACATTCATATTTTTTTTTTTGACCTTATAATAGTAAATGTACAATGTACATTATTTATTAACCCATCCAACTTGTCATATTACCATATAACTACATGTACATTCATTTGTAGACAATGACAGTTACATGTACATCACTCTGGAAACATTTTGCAATATATGGCTACACCGAGTGCAGCATGTCGATAAGGGAAAGTTGAACAAGTGTATATATTAAAAGCCAACTTCTTTAAAGTCATATATAATAAACTTACCAAAGGAAGTGTTTCCAAGAACAGTATTTTCCTTGCATGCAAAACACTTTTTCTCATGTCTATGTCTTCCATCAATTATGTACTTGGATGACGGAACCAAAGGACCAAACAAATGGTGGGCAAGAATACTTTGAATTTCTGCTTCAGAGAGTGTATTGGTTAACTTCTGTAGGCAATGTTTGTGATCATCTACAAAAAAATAAAATAAACAGGATTTACTGTAATGTGTCATACACCAACTTTCAAGTCGTAATGCCATATTGTTTTTATTTTCATCAGAAACGTGTACATGTAGCTACAGCGATCAGAATAAATTTTGGTTCTAATTGGGCTATGCGTTTAGAGATGATCAACAAAAGCTCATGATTTAAACCTGATACACACTAATATCAGGGGAGATAACCTCATCCCAGTTAATGAGTCATTAATCATATATATTTTGATCAAAATACCCCTGGGGTCCGTTGTTGAACTTGTGATTAAGCTAATCATATGATTAGCCATAATTACATGATTCACTCCTAATCACCTAATTAGTTAATTCGATGATTACATACATGTATGATTAGTTGATGCATTGATTAAATTTGAGTTCAGCAACAAATTTAATCATTGCATCAGACAAGTATGGGATTAGGAATTAATTGTGTAATTTTGGCTAATCATCTGGTTAGCTTAAACACAAGTTCAACAAGGACCCCAGGTGTGTTTTGTATATGCATTATCAATGATTGTCCCATGCCTATCTATATTGCACCCCTAGACCTATATCCCATAACCTATGGGTGTCTTCTTCAAGGCCAAAGCTGCATTATCAATGATTGTCCCATGCCTATCTATATTGCACCCCTAGACCTATATCCCATAACCTATGGGTGTCTTCTTCAAGGCCAAAGCAATATTGACCATTTTTCTGAAATACATCTCTTTCTTAATGAAGCTAATAATGTACTGTAATATTTAAAAATACTTCATTTATACAAAGGGGAGGCTAACCTTCTCTCCTTTCTTCCAACAGAACTACAATGAGTGCTCAACAATATATACATTTCTAAATTTGAAGTGTTACAGTAGGTAAGATTTTTATGGTTAATTTGAATATTTTGTAACCAAATATTACCTACTGTAAAGTATTCAAATTAACCATAAAAATAAAAATTTTACAATATATTTTTCAGATTTTTGGAATTGTTATGAATGTATATAAATATTAGAATTGGACCAAAACTTATAAATATAACAATTTGAATACATATGAAAGAAACTTAAAATGTGATAAATTTGAAAGGGGAAGTAACTCTATTCAGATAGAAATATAGTGAATATCTAAATATATGTATTATCAAAGGTATGGTTGAAATATATGATATAATGAACATTACAGAGATGCAGCTAACCGTCGGCCCTGTCGGACCTAGGGGGCAGAATTTTAGAGGGTCCGGCAAATGACGTCTTTGTGTCAGACCTAATGACCGGCAAACATTTTTACTGCTTGGGGCTGTCAAAAATCAAATTTCTGTCGGTCCTGGTTACCTCTTAGACCCCTAAGCGAAGGATCTTTGATTATCGTTAATAAAGTCAAAAGTCGTAAACAAATTGGTAAAAATTGCTGTTCCTTTCTGTTTATGCTAAATTTCGGGAACCAGTTCCCATTCCAGATTTTATTTCGTATCCTATCGGTAATCGTTGTAAATTGTAATTTGATCATTTCCGTTATGGCTGCATGGCCAATTAAGTTTACGGAGGGGTCTTAATCTGGAAAAAAGTACCCACTACCTATCGATTTATCTACAGAGAATGGAAGGACAAAATGAACAAACAAATGACGACTTAATATCAAAATACTCATTGGAGGAATAATAAAATCTTACTAATATGAAGTATTGATTATTTGATGTTGCAGGGCTATTTAAATTGAAAGTGGTCTCAGACACTAACCCCCCTTTGGCAATATCCTTAATCTGATTCTGGTCGTAGTAGTCGTTAGCTGTGTCAAGGCTTTAAGATTGTCCCTTTAATCATACTGTATTGAAAGTGAAATATTAAAAAATTTCTAAAAAAAAGCAGGTCTGGCAAAAAGTTGATAGGTCTGGCAAAACTCTCTTACTTGCAGGACCCAATGTCTGACAGGAATTTTTTTTTATCTGCAACTCTGACATTACATGTCAAAATCTGTATGACATGCCCACTGTACACGGGAAATAGCTACCATGGAATGGGCGATAATATTTTACATTCATAACAGGTAAGAAATAATAGAATTTTAAGGATTCTTCTTCCAATTTAGGAACCGGATCCAGACGTGAATGTATAAGGTTCCGCGAAAACTTTGCGCAGTGTCGGGCAACACAGCAGCCTTCTACCGAGTATTTACAGGTAAAACTATATACAGGTGGGAGCTGGTCTAGTTGCTGTCAGGACGTGCCTTGAGGGCGCTCCTGAATCCCTCTACTGCGTTGGCCGGAGTTGTATTAGCTGGCAGTTGGTTCCAGTCCCTGATGGTCTTGGGGAAGAACGAATTTCCGAAGGCCTCACTGCTCGTTCTTTCTTGATAAAGGCGATCTTTGCCTCTAGTCCTGCTGTCGTTGGCTTGGATCTATTGGTGGCTGTCTATATCAATTAATCCATTTTTGATTTTATACAGCATGTATAGTCTATTAGACTTTGTCCTTTTTTTCTAATTTTTCCCACTTCAAGGATTCTACCATTTTAGTAACACAGCCAGGTGTTCGGTCTGTGTAATTATTGAAAACAAATCTTGCTGCTCTTTTTTGTACTTTTTCAAGGTTGCCAATCTTTTTCCGGTTTGTCGGGTCCCATACTGAGCTTGCATACTCCATTGTTGGTCTCACCATGGATGTATATGCTGCTGATTTCACTGGTTTGGTGCAGTCTATTAATATAGGATTAAACACTGTTTTTTTTGGAAATGATCTACACATGTATAAACTCCGGCAGCTCACTCACAAACTGAATAAAGTCCGTGCTACAAATAAATACATTAATGTACCTTTTTGCAAGAAATTGACGAGAATTTCGTATAAATCGTCTTCTGTAGATTTTACTGCTTTCACTATCTTGTCAACTAACATTTTAGATATAGATTTGTACCAAAACAAAGAAAGAAAAACACTCCATCCAGTTTCAGATAAGATAAGATAATAAGATACCCTATGAAAACAAATATATCCGGTTCCGGTGTCGTAAAATTTCTAGCTACCCATAACCTGAATAATCCAGTCGTTATATTACGCTTTGTTCATCCAGCGACAGTGCCGATAGAGGGCGCAGTATTATTCGAATTAAAGGAAAAGGCCATGGTCTTAACAAGTTACATTGTAGAGTGAAAATTTAAATGACAGTAAATAAAAGACATTTGTGCTCAAGAATGTTAAAAATAGTATACCGTAAGCTAGAATTTGGTGATTGAAGTTGCCTGTAGCACCAAATAATGGGGATCGCCATTTTTCAAAACTCTTCAATGTGGAGGAGACAAAAGGCATAATCCATTCTCGAATTTATCCTGCTCGATCGTGACGTCGTACAATCGGTATGGTATATACTATATCAGGTGCAATTTTATCATTAAAGATTATGTAAATCGTAAAATAACGTCGTATATTTATCTTTTGGTATTTACAATATCATTATGGATTCATGTCAAGCATGTTATTGCACTAACGAAAAGGGAAAGTTTTGTAATTACGGGTCAGGACTATCCTTGTCAACACATCGTCATCGACCAGTGACCACGAAAAACATGGGAAAGTCCGATAGCATTGGCGACAAAAAAGAAAAAAGCATGTGTACGCATAAAATAAGTTAAAACTGACAGTTATTTAACCTACGGACATTCACGTAAAACATGAAATTATACGTAGATACCTGCCCAACTACAAATAAACTCATTTGTTATATGAAAATGTAACATGGGATGGGAGTATTAAGAAAAAAATTAGGACGATATACAATTGTAAACATTGTATTGCAGCAATCGTAACTACTCGGCCATTCTCGCTACCCTGCAAATAACCTCGTACGTACATAGTAGAAATTCTTCTTAAATTGTTTGCCGGAAGCTAAGTTAAGTTAAGCCGCACAAAAATATAGTCCACGAAAATCCAATATGGAAGACATACTAAGTAAAATCTAATCATGCAAAACTAATTAAAACTGTAATTGAAATATAGAACATTGTTTAGAATATAACTTTATCAAACTTTCATGTAACTGACATGTGAAAACTAGTGCGATGTATACGCCTAATGCATACGAGGTTATTTGCAGGGTAGCGAGAATGGCCGAGTAGTTACGATTGTGTATTGCAGTTGATCTGATATTAAAACATAACCAAAAATACCACTACTTTGAACCATATAGTCAAACCTCTATTAAGCAATAACTTATATTGTGTGACCTTAATTTAAATTTCACTTCACAGTGCATTTTATATTAATCAAACCTGTATTAAGTGACCACCTGCCTTATATGACCATATTTCACCATTGCCTTGCAAGGTTTGACTGTATATTGAAAAACCAGGAAAATTATTAGCAGGTTCCATGAAATTTTTTCAGCTACAATACTTTATGCTCTCTCCACCAAATGCAATAGGCTAGTAGAAGAGACATTTCCAGCCCCAAAATCTCAAAAGAATAAGTGAGAGGCCGACTTCGTTAATATAAATTTTAAAACTGAAAATGTTTTCAACAATTGAAAACAAAAATGTCGAAGTTGTGGTGGTATCAATCTTACAGAAATTCTATAAGTCACATGAGATATTTAAATTGTCTGCTTAATAGAAGATATATGCAGTGGTATACTAGATCTAGTTTAGAAAACGGCATAATTTTTTAAGTTTTCAAGATACAAAATTCTGAAGAAAAAAACTTGCTAGTATTTATTTCTTGACAAATTCAATTAAAAACACAAGACATAACGGATTGTAATTTGTATATCTCTCAGACTTCCCGAAACTTGCTGAGAAGTTGTCAGTCATTCGGACTGACAGACATGAACATCTTGTCAGACCGAAAAATATTTTGCCGGTCCGAAAAAAAAGTCCCAAAAAATTCACTGTCACATGCATAATGTTTAGTTTGGCCTTTTTAGAGTGATTTACCCTAGTATTAACAATTGGGTGCCTGATTTCACCTCTGGTTTTTATAGAGGTTAAAGTAATTCAATTTTCAGTTTTCAGTGTTGTTCAAAATTGTATATATGTTATGTCTTTTATAGTGTCTCGAGTTTTGTTGTTTTGATGACCTTGTACTATAGGTCAATGGTTGTATGAAAGACGTCATGTCATTGGCTAATATATATACAAATAACCAATCGAGTCGTGATCGTCTTCACAAATGGGTTTGGTTGAAACTGGAAATGTATAAAAGGGGTGAAAACAATGAAAATTATGTAATTTAAAAATAAAATTAAACACTGATCAATGCCTTTCGGACAAAATCTGAGGTAACTATTATACCAAACATTCGGTATTACAGAGTTGGCGAAAACTTTTTTTTTCTGTCTGACATTGGGTCAGACAAGAACTGGGGTTCTGTCTTACCCATGGGCTTTGTGTCTGTCCCACCATTTTTTTGTAATATTCCCCGGTATATAACCTGTCAAATTTTGTTTTTTTTATACAGAACTGAATGCAAGATTACCTATAGTCATGATCATTAAACAACTCAATTAAATGTTTTTCTGTATGCATATTTTTATCTAAAAAGATAAGGCAGAAATAGACAACAATCCGTATCTAATGGTCCGATCACGTTCCGAATATTATACATCAATGTCAGTTTCCGGTTTACCTACATTTTTAATTTCAGTTAAGAATATGAATCTGCTGTCATCTTCAATATATAAGCATCTCAAAACATATTTAATTAAACACAAACTTTGATACTTGGGGAGTGTGGAAGTCAACTTATTTCTGTGGTCAGTAATATATTTCAGTTTTAATGTTCCACGTTTTGCAGGTGCTGGTTCCTACTAAAAGGATGTTTACATTTACGTACATTTGTATATGAGTTTCGATTACAAAGAGGAACGTGTCGGTCTGACAGAATAAACAAATTTCAAGTCTCAGTCTGACATTTTAATAAAACTGAAAACGGAATTTAATGCCATTGGCAGTGGAAACTGGGAGGGAATAAATTTCAATCGCCGGTCCTTTCAAATATCTATGTTTTACCGGACATTCGGTCCGATATATATTTTGAAATCGTCGGTCCTACTGCATTTCTGTCGGTCAGGACCGACGGACCGACGGTTTTCGGGAAGTCTGATCTCTACTGGGTAAGCACAATGATCTGATTTGAGGATGCTCTCATCTGCTCTAGAGGATGAGCAGTTCCTGCATTTTGACTAAATTTGGTTTCAATCCATCCCGTGGTTCTGAAGAAGATTTTCAAAGATTTCCAATTTTTCAACCAAATATTGGTTACTGTAACGCAGAGCGTTACAAATGTCCCCCAAACGAACAATACAAGTACTAGTGGTATAAATGAAGAATAGTGTGAGAATATAGCAAGAAATAATTAGAGCCCAGTTTTTGACTCTATCATGTCTATAGTAGGGTTTTTTGTTATGTTACCCTACAATGTGCTACAATAAAATAGCATTTTGAAATTTCCAAGCCTCAAAATCGTTTATACACATGCCATACAACATTTCTATTAAGTTTCATCCAATTCCGAGCACATAATGGGAACGGTGGCCATTTTGAAAATTCCGAAAGTAGTCTGCACATCTACTCATAGCGGTTAACATTCCTGTGAAGTTTGGATATCAATTCGCAACATCATAATCTACTTAGAAACCAAATTTCGCCCAAATCGGAGGATTTTTGTATTTTTGCGGTCATTTTGGATTAAAAATGGCCGCCATAGCTAACCGAAATGGTCACAATATGGTGCAGCATATCTTACTCCCTATAAATATCAATTTCCATTGAAATCTTTTCATCTTTGAATTTTTAACGATTTTTTTAATTTTTATATTGGCAGCCATTTTAAAAATTTTAAAAACAAAGAGCACAACTTTGAGTGATGATCTATTTTGTGTCAAGTTTCAAAAGGATCCGCTGTTTAGAGTGAATTTAACATGTTTTGCACCTTTGTTACCATGGCAACGGCCATCATTTTGATTTTTTTCAACCCCTCAAAAGGTGCCACACACTACAGTGGATATTCCTACAAAGTTTCATGAAGTTTGATGAAAGGAATCCAAATTCTTTTTAAATCCCCCTTTTTTGTTTCCATGGCAACTGCGGCAAAGTTTGTCCAACCGATTCCGATTTTTTTGGCTTATCTCGTTCCACTAGATGTGGAAGTTATTCCTATCAACTTTCATCAATTTCTGTTTGGCGAGTAACCTGCTATGATCATTTTTGTGTTTTTCATTTTTTTAGCATTTTGGCCGTTTCCATGGCAACAGCAGCCATTTTGAAAAAAATCAACCCTTAAAGGAACAACTACACATGGCATATGATATTCCTACAAGGTTTCATAAAGTTTGATCAAGGCATCTCCTAGACATGTGTCGGACAAACTTTTGACGGGAGAAAGAAAGAATAATAATAATTAAACAACCTTGTTAAAAAAAAACTGCTGGGACGCGCTAATCTGGGTCACGGGTCACTGTAATCGGGCGGCTGTATCGAGAAACAGATACGGTGTTGAAAAAACTGTTGATACTCATAAAATATTGATAAATGCTATAAAATTTTATGTTTGTCTTCAAGAAATATGATAGACAAAACCATGTGTGAAGTTTTATGACGAAATATCTCCGATTTCTATGTAAAGGACAAAGGCCACGAATGGTCGATATCAGCCCTGTAAAATGACATTTTTTTCAAAATGAACGCAGAAACGTGCTTTACTCCCAAAAGTTTCCTTCTGGTATTGAAGTTTATCGAGTATGATCAAATATATAATTTGACGAAGTATTCCGGAATTCTAACACCCGGAAACATGCCGGAAAGCCGAAAACGGACCACTTTTGTCAAAATTTCTAGCTATTTTGTAAAAATTTGATGTGGCCGCATGCGTTGATCAAAATAAAAAAGTGCTAAAAATAAAGTTATTTTAATATTAAATCGTTGTCACTCAAATTAATTTTGATCGACGAATGCGGCCACTTCGAAATTTAGAAAATTGTAGTTACATATTACGTGGTTTTTTTGCAGTTGAAATAATCCTAGTAATAATTCACATCACAAGTATTAGTACTGCTGTTAAGGTTTTATATTTTTTCATATTTAAACAACCTTTTAGAATAAATGTGGTAATTTATTCATTACTCCAAATAATAGAATTTAAACTGAGTAAATTGTAAATAAAGAAAACAATTTTCTACATACATCCATAATGTTGAAAAATAAGTCTTATTTAATATTTTTCATAAAATTTAATTTTTTTTATCAAAAAGTGTATTTTTATCCCAAAATGTAGTATTTAAATTGAACACAAATTGTAAATGATATAAATAACGTTTACATCTTACCATACTTGGCAGTTGTCAATGTTAGAATATGATCAAATGAACTTAATTACAACTTTTTTCAAAAAATTAAAAAAATTATGTAATTTTGTATAAAAATGTGTTTTTTACCCTAAAATATTGTAAATAATCTGAAAAAATGTAAATAAAGTAAACATATGTCTATATACCTTCATAATGGTCAGTTTGAAATGTTGAGAAATGTTAAAATGAGCTAAAAAAAAATATGAAAAATATTTTCCAAAAATCTGTGCTTTTTTACTCAAAAATGTAATTTCTCCCCAAAAATACAGTATTTTAACAATTAGATTGTAAATGTGTGTACATAATTATATTATCAACAGTTCCGCTTATTTTTAAATGTTGAAAAACGATGTTAGAAATTTTTTAAAATATTTACCTGAAATCTATGATTTTTATAAAGAAATTACTATTTTTTCCAAAAAAAGAGCCATATTACATGTTGACATTACAAAAAATATATCATTAATACAAAAATGACTTGGAAATACACCTTATTCATTATGCATTTTCACTATTAGTTGTTCTTTTTATTTATTATTGAAAATGTCCAGAAATTTGGGATTTTTCATCAAATGTTAGTTTTTTGGCCCCAAAATGGACAAATATTATAAGATATGCTAAAAAATTTCATTTATCAATAGTATCAAGCATATATTAGCAGAATATGATGAAAAAATATGTTTTGAAGATAGGGCCGAATTCCACCCATCGCGAGTTGAAGTTGCGGCTGTATCGAGAAACAGATACGGTGTTGGACAAGAATAATGAGCGTCCTGATTGGATGACCAATTTAAAACACACTGACACCGCATGGTAAAAAGATGCATGTAAAAGAAATCTATGTTATATTTATTCATTTGTTTGATTCTGGAATATTGTTGATCATTGATTTAAACAAGAAAAAAAGGGGGGGTGAATTTTATTAGTGAATTTTACAGTTAAATAAATGTTATGTTTCGACAGTTTGAAGAGAAAAATAAAAAATTGTTGCGACTAAAGCTTAAATCAGCGTTAAAAATTGAACAAATAGCAGTGGTTTTGTAAATGAGATTTATTTTAAATAGAAAATCTGAATTTATTATTTATTAATTTATTATTAGTGATACAATTTTATATCCCTTGGGAGGGCAAGGGGGAGGGGGGCTATGATGAAAATTGAAATAAAAATACAGGACCGGACTTTAAGCAAAAATAATAATCCAGGATTAGTGTTTTATTAACAAAATCCAGGACCCCTGTGTCCATGAATTTTTTTTATAAAATAAAATAAAAGTCGTGAGAACGAGTTTACAGAATTTTCCTATTCATGTCATATTATTAAATCTGTGTAAAATGTGTCCAGTAATTGATAATTGACATACAAGATTATCCTGCTGTGATAAGATTTCACCATTTATCTCAAAATCCGGGCTTACGTGTTAGTGTATATAAGGAAGTATCGAGTTATCCCTGTACCGATGTTATGCGTCGGCTTTTTGAGAATAAAGATACATGTAATGATAATTGGGATATCTTAATAGTGCGTGCATAGATCAACAGATAAGAACAATGGCGATCATTAAATGGTTATCGGAATGTTACATAGTCTCGATGACGCTTACTTTAAAAATATTTTATTGTTATATAAACAAAATATAATGTTACAGTTATCAAGGTTATGTAGGTGCAGTCGACACATGCAATTTGATGTTAACATAAGATTGTATGAATATTGTCACGAACAAGTTAAAATAAGGAAAAAGAGATGAAATAATAAAGAAATGCAGATAAAGAAATTTTATTGAAAATAAATTTGTAAACAGAAAGTTAAAAAAAGGGGGGTTGTAAGTCCGTGCCACGAGCGCCTGTGGAAAAACTAGGCTAATACATGTATACTAAATTTTTATATGCGTCTGAAAATGTATCCCTCTTTGACCAAAAAATGTCAGATGTTTGAATTTGGGAATCAAAAGATGAATAAAATAAATACATTTCAATCAAATAACAGCTTCTTGAATATTAATTAACATCTACATCTTCAATGATATGTTTTAAAATATCGACTATTTTATATTAAAAAAAAATTCATTTAATTTGACAACATACACACAGGTCATGTTTTGAAAAATGAACTATTTAGCGATGTATATATTATTTACATAGGATGACATCCATGTATACTCACCCCCCCCCCCCTCCAAAAAAACCAAAGCAATATAAATAAAATTATAAAATACATTTTCATAAAAAAAAATTAATGCCCTCTATCAAGGATTTATATAGTCTTACTATATAAGCAATCAATTTCACCAGAATCATGTCAACCAAGCTGGTCCAGAGACCGCAAAATGATAATGAGATTATTAGGAATATGAATTGTCATAAGTTTACTAAATTCCTAATTCTGTGTTGATTCATATTACCATATTCTTGATTTGTTTCATAAACAAAATATATAAATGCGTGTAAATAAAATTTGGAGAAAAAAATACATGAAAATATCAAAACAAAATCTGATTAATTCTGCTTTTAAAGGTGAAAAATTATGAAAATCGGATAAGAATTGGAGAATGCTTCGAAAATTAGTGGTTTTATATGGAATATATAAGGAAATATCTTAATATGGAAATAATTGTGATTGTGACAATCACAATTATCACGTTTTCTCCAGCAAAACTGTGAAGAGTGATTTTTGTTTATTATCGGACTGTCGAATCGACGAATCGTTGTGGAGGGGCATTGGATTATCATACATGTACTCAGGCTCACAAATTGACTGCGTTGAAAGCTTTCAGTAGTTTGTTCTGGATTTTATCTATCTTAAAAACTATGGTTTTCGAGACTAACCTTAGCGAAACAGGTCGAAAAGCGCCAGTTTACACATTTTTACAATTTTTGCTTTTCATTCAGTTTTAATGTAAATGTCGCATATTTGGAAAGTGCATAGAATTGTTATTTTTTATCAAATTTGATGGTTTTTTTTATTGGTTCTGTTCAGAGTTGCCAGTAGTATGTAGACGTATTTCCGGGTTTCTATACAGATTCTGAGATAAACTCGTTTGAAAGGGACCAAAAATGCAAATATTTTCGTCCAATTTTTATGCTTTTTAGGTGCGCACTTGGCCAAACTCTTCTTTGTCCGACCACCGTCTGTCCGTCGTACCCTCCATTAAAAATTGCTGCTGTGACTAATAATAGAAATTTCTTTAATTGTATATTGCTGTTTCATTATGTCAAAATGAATTTTTCGCTCAGCCGATTTATGCCGATTCTGCAAATGACGCCATACGCCTCTGGAACCAACTACCTGGTAGTGTGGTGGACATCCTAGACAGCTTCAAATCTCAGCTGTCTAGGGCAATTCTTATCTAAATTTACAACTGTTGTTAACCTTTTAACCTGCACTGTACATAGACGTCACCACCACCCAAAAGTGCGAGAATACTTTATTGGTTATGCACTATACCCGGAAGAAGATGCATATTTGAAAAAAGATCACATTTAAATCTTCTCCTCTGAACCAAAATTAAACCAAATTTGACTGGGCTGTACCTCAGGTTTTAACTATAACTACATGACATTGAGTAGTTTAACATATTTTCCAGGTTTTTCTGGAAAAATTCAGCCGATTCATATTGATATTATGAGAGAAAAAATCATTCCAAAATCTTCTGCTCAGAAATTTGAGTTGAAATGATCTATGATTGTCTTACTTTCAACATTATTTGTGACACTCAGATTTTCTATAAACACTAGAAGTGAAAACTGTTTTTTTGGTTTGTTTGTTCTTTTGCTTGGGTTTTTTTGCAAAATGCTCATCTGTATGAATCCTTGAAGAAAATGGGGCATTTTTGGTAACATTTATTGAACACAAATCAGGTGGATAATCATGTGAGCAGGCTCATATGAGCCTCTAGTATTATGGGATCCTTGCTTAGAGGGTTTCATGGGTGACCACTGGGTTTGAAAATTGTTTCTTAATCAACTTCTTATATCAAGCCAATACTCTTATAAGATCTTTTTTTGTACTTCATATGGGATGACTATAATACTAGGAAGAGGATAACATGAAAGCATACTGATCTTAGTTTTATTTGTTTACAGATGCCTGTTTTAAACACCACTTAATTCAACTGCAACACCATCAGCTATGCCAACTCATCTAGTGAATCTAATGAGTTCCACTGAATCAGATTATGAAACTAATCAAATGAAAGTAGTGACTAAATTTATCATTGAGATGAGTATTAGTACTTGGAAGTATTATATTTGTATGGTTATTAAGTGATGATGAACTTGTAATAATAAGAATAACAAGGTTTCATTGTGTTTGGATGCAAACACAGAAGTCCCCAAACGACCCCCATATTAGAATTTGGGCATGTGGATGCAAGTTTCATCATTATACCAACCAATTCCTCACTTCAAAATACTCCTAGATATCAATTTTCATTGAAATCGGAGACCATTGACAATTTGACGATTTTGTTGGTAGATATTTTGAAAATGGTGGCCTCGTAAAAATGACCCTGAATGCAAATTTCATTATTACCAACCAATTCCTCACTTCAAAATACTCCTAGATATCAATTTTCAGTGAAATCGGAGACCATTAACAATTTGTCGATTTTTTTGGTGGCCATTTTGGAAACGGTGGCATCGTAAAAATAACCCTGAATGCAATTTTCATCATTACCAATCAATTCCTCACTTCATAATAACCCTAGATATCAATTTTCATTGAAATCAGAGAACATTGAAATTATGCCGATTTTATCGGCGGCCATTTTGAAAATAAAAATGACCCTGAATGCAATTTTCATCATTACCAATCAATACCTCACTTCAAAATAACACTAGATATCAATTTTCATTGAAATCAGAGAACATTGAAATTTTGCCGATTTTGTTTGCGGCCATTTTGAAAATAAAAATGACCCTGAATGCAATTTTCATCATTACCAATCAATTCCCCACTTCAAAATAACCCTATATATAAATTTTCATTGAAATCAGAGAACAGTGAAATCTTGCCGATTTTGTCGGCGGCCATTTTGGAAATGGCGGCCATTCGCTCGCTTTTTTTTTTGGTCAGAATATTCTACCAACCCTACTTAATATATATGCCAAGTCTTGTGGAAATCCCTTCAGCAGTCTCCGATATAAGTGAGGTCAAAGATGTTGACATATGTTCACGGTTTCCATGGCAAGGGTGGCCATTTTGAAAATTCCAAGACCTGAGTGCACCTCTTGAGATGGGGTTCCACCTTCCTGTGAAGTTTAGAAAAGATCGGATCATCAGTCTCTGAGAATTTGGTCGGACAAGTTCACGGCGAGAAGAAGAAGAGGAAGAATAATAATAACAAGATATGATATGATCTGAAGGATCATAACATGGCTCCCAAACAATGGATATCAATTTACAACATCATAATCTACTTGGAAACCAAATTTTGGCCAAATTGGTGGATTTTTGTATTTAGCAAACCAAAATGGTCGCCATATTGTGGAGCATGTCTTACTCCCTGTAAATATCCATTTCCATTGAAATCTTTTCATATTTGAATTTTAAACAATTTATTTATATTTTATTTTACTTTTACATTGACGGCCATTTTGAAAAATAAAAAAAAAAAGAGCACAACTTAGAGTGATGGTCTATTTTAGTGTCAAGTTTCAAAAGGATCCACTGTACGGAGTGAATTTAACATTTTTTGCACCTTGGTTACCATGGCAACGGCCGCCATTTTGAATTTTTTCAACCCCCCCCCCCCCCAAAAGCTGCCACACACTACGGTGGATATTCCTACAAAGTTTCATGAAATTTGGCGAAAGGAATCCAAACATTTCTTAAATCTCCCCTTTGTTGTTTCCATGGCAACTGCGGAAAAATTTGTCCAACCGATTCCGATTTTTTTTTTTGGCTTATCTCGTTCCACTAGATGTGGATGTTGTTCCTATCAAGTTTCATCAATTTCTGTTTGGCGAGTAACCTGCTATGATCATTTTTGTGTTTTTTTTATTTTTTAGCATTTTGGCCGTTTCCATGGCAACGACAGCCATTTTGAGAAAATCAACACTTAAAGGCATAATTTCACATGGCATATGATATTCCTACAAGGTTTCATAAAGTTTGATCAAGGCATCTCCGGGAAAAGTGACGGACAAAATTGTGCGGAAAGTGGAATAATAAGAATAATAATAATGACTAGGTTTGATTGTGTTTGGATGCAAACACAGAAGTTCCCAAACAACCCCCATATCAGAATTCAGGGCACCAACCAATTCCTCACTTCAAAATACTCCTCAGGGAATATATATCCTAAGCCGGGAATGTCACATTATATACCCTGTCTGATAGCTGAATAACAGATATATTACGGATTTAACCTTTTTTTTTAAATACAACATCCAACTGTATTAAATAAATTTGCGTCTTTTATTTTCATTTTTCGTATCTCTAGATGTCCGTTTCCGTATCTTTGACGTCATTCTTCAATGACGTCAAAATATGTGTCGCGTCATATTTCATGTATGGGGGTGTCTCATGAAGGAAAATGATATACTAAATTTCTAAATCAATACAGTTTCATATGTAGTAAATTTTATAAACTTTATAAATATAACATTAATATATCACATAACAAAACAACGGGTTTGCGAAACAGTTTGAATAATTTAAATGTTAACTACATGTAAATAAAACCTTGGTGTGGCCCCATGACGTCGAAAATTTTCAAGGCTCAACGTTTTGTTTATTTGTTATGGTACAGCCGTGGAAGATAGGAGTTTGCTGAATCGATCAGGTATTAGAGACGGAATTAACCGTTGTAATATTTTTTTGTTCAAGCAGCCGTTTTGAGTATAAAAACAGCATTTAATTTGGTAAAAATACATTTATTATTCCGTATTATACCATTGATTCAGTGAAGCGTAATGTTTTGTCGTCCATGTTTTAATCTTTTGTGGGGACTGAAATATATACCCCGTCTGTTTTCCGAATATATGCGGACATTCAGGGTTGAAGAACCAATGAACATATGTGTAACAAACTAAATTCGTAATATCATATAATATACACTATGATATATGAAAATGGCGGGGAAAGGGGGAGATAATGATAAGGGCTAGTTCGTAGAAGGTTATAGGACGCGGACGTATTACAAGTCACCCCTCTTCTGATTGGTTCAATTCTTACAATCTGATTGGCTAATCGGCCGGAAATAGCGACTTCTGATTGGTTCAATTTCCAGTGATGTGATTGGTTGGTACTATAATACATTTCAATCCTCTTTTAGGTTAAATAAATTCATTTTTGGTCCCTTCAGATTGCGCATGCGCGCGCACCCCCGTCCAGGGGAAGCCCTACGGGTGACGTTTGAATGGATATCCAGCTAGCACACTACGTATTCACAACGTTGCAGTTTGGTTGCTGTTTGGTCAGGTCCCCTTCTTACGTGAAAATTACGTTGCCACAACGTATTTTAGATACGTGATATGCAAGTCGTTGTGACAACGTATTTGTCAACGTTTTTGTTACGTACGGATATGGTCTTGATGCTAACGTAAAAGCTCAAGCGTAATTTTTACGTCCTGGTAACGTATTCAGAATACGTTATATGCAAGACGTTGTGACAACGTACTTTTCAACGTTTTTGTTACGTACGGATATGGTCTTGATGCTAACGTAAAAACTCAAACGTAATTATTACGTCCTGGTAACGTATTCAAAATACGTTATATGCAAGTCGTTGTGACACTGTAGTTTGAACGTTTTTGTTACGTACGGATATGGTCTTGATGTTAACGTAAAAGCTCAAACGTAATTTTTACGTCCTGGTAACGTATTCAGAATACGTTATTTGCAAGACGTTGTGACAACGTACTTTCCAACGTTTTTGTTACGTAAGGATATGGGCTTGATGTTAACGTAAAAGCTCAAACATAATTTTTACGTCCTGGTAACGTATTTCAGAATACGTTATATGCAAGTCGTTGTCAGACAACATACAGCTCAATCATTAAGGTATTTCCCTGGAAAAGGGAAAGGATCTGTGAATTGTTCAAATTGGAAGGTATTCCCTAGACATGACTTTGAATTTGATAGTAGTTGATCTCCTGATTCCAATAATGCATGGTTGATAGGGACTTTTTGCATTTAAATTCCAGGTTCATCAGTAAAAAATGTGACAGTTGTGTTGTTATTTAGCTACATTTTTGCGTTAAAATGATACAACTGACTATAGTTGTATATCAATAACAATAAATAAATAAATAAAAAAAACATAATAAAAACGCCATGTACGAGGATCGAATCGGTGGCCTCTTGATCGTTAATCGTTCTTCTTTCTACTGAACTTAGTAGAACGTGATGAAGAAGGCAATATTTACAAATGTATCTCCAAGATTTAATTACTTGCAATAAAATTACCATATCCAAAAATTAGAAGTACTTTTCCTCATAAATATTCGTCATATATTTGAATTAGATTTTGATCACTGCAGTTTCAAGCTGGGTGGATCGTTTATCGGATTTGTCAAATAATAGCATACAATGCGGAAATTCATTGTGCCCGTCAACGATTCGATAATAAAAAGTTATTGCTATTTCCGGAGTTTGAATTTGAGACCTACCAAAATTCAAATCATTTCTTCTTCTTCTTCTTCCATTAAATTGCAGGGCTGCCGCAACAGCATCTTCACACTGAGTTTAAAACAACCATGCTTGCGCAAGGGAGAGACTATGTACAATTAAAAACAAGGTCAGCGGTGTTAGAATCTGACTGCCTGGATTTCCTTTTTGAAGGATTCCAGGTCCAAGGCTGCTGCTGTCGCCTCTGGTAGTTGATTCCATAACCGGATTGTGGATGGAAAGAAGGACTCTTTGTGTATAGTTGTTCTGCTGTATGGTACTATATATTTATGCTGTTGTCCTCTAGTAGCGGCACCTAGATGGTGCATGAATGGTGGTGGTTCAATCGCTACGAGTCCGTTAATTATCCGGTACATCATAATCGCCTTTGTTCTCAAACGGTGTTGCTGGAGTGTGTCCCAATTCAGGTGGTTTAGCATTGTTGTAACACTGCTGGTTGTGTTGTAGTTGCCAGTAGCAAACCTAGCTGCTCTCCGTTGGACTGATTCTAACTTGTTGATGTTACTCTGGGTATGAGGTGCCCAAACGGAACTGGCATATTCTAGTTGCGGTCGAACAAAGGTGGTGTAGCATTTAGTCCTGATGTTTGCTGGACAGCTTGACAGATTTCGACGTAGGAAGGCTGTAGTGTTGTTTGCCTTTCTACATACGTTGTCAATATGGTTGTTCCATGACAAGTTCTGACTGATGGTAATACCCAGATATTTTCCTTTAGATGTTATGTTCAATTCCTTCCCATGGATGAAGTACGATGATGGTATGATCTTACGCTTGGTGGTTATGCGTATAACTTCACATTTATCGGGATTGAAGTGCATCTGCCAGTCACGCTCCCAGTATTGTAAGTTGTTAAGGTCGTCTTGAAGAGATGTTGTGTCATCGTTGGTTTTGATGTGTCGGTATAGGAGACAATCATCAGCGAATAATCTTGCAGTGCTGTTTACTTTACTAGGTAGGTCATTGATGTATATCAGAAACAGCAGTGGGCCGAGGACTGTCCCTTGGGGTACTCCAGAGGTGACGGGTGCTGTATCAGATGCCACACCTTCTACGATCATCCTCTGGGTACGGCCTGCTAGAAAGCTCTTAATCCAGTTCAAGGTCGGTCCACGGACTCCGTAATGATGGAGTTTAGCTGCAAGTCGTTCGTGAGACACCTTGTCAAAGGCTTTAGAGAAGTCTAGAAGGATAGCATCGATTTGAGTGGAACTGTCAATGCCTGATGCCAGGTCTTGAATGGTGGTAATCAGCTGTGACTGGCACGAGCGTTTCTTGCGGAAGCCATGTTGATAGTCAGTCAGGATATTTTGATCTTCAAAAAACTTCATGAGATGACTATGAATGATGTGCTCTATGACCTTACAACATACGGAAGTTAATGAAACCGGTCGATAGTTTGCTGGTTTGCTATTATCCCCCTTTTTAAAGATAGGTGATACATTAGCCAATTTCCAATCTTCAGGTGTTTGGCCTTGATTTAATGAGGCCTGGAATATGAGAGTTAAAGCTGGTGTAACTGGTGCTGCCATCTCTTTCAGGAACTTAGTTGAGATCTCGTCTGGGCCTGTGGCTTTGTGTTGGTTTAGGCCATGTAGCAGTTTGTATACACCATTTTGGGTGACAGTAATCTGTGGTGCTTCATTATATTGGCTGGTTCCAAGGTTTGGGATGTTTGAGGTGTTATCAGTTGAGAACACTGATGAGAACTGTGAGTTCAGCAGTTTTGCTTTGGTCTTCGGATCACCATGTAAATTTCCATTCTCTTTCAGGGGAGCTATACCTGAGTTCTCACACTTTTTGTTTTTGATGAAAGTAAAAAGTTTCTTGTTTCCCGAGTCCTGGCTTACCATGTCATTTACATATTCGTTAGATGATGATTTACATTCTTTTTGGGTCGATTTCTGTAGTTGGCGATATCGGTCCCAGTCTTTCGTTTTACCTGATTTGCGATATTTGTTGAATGCCCTTTGTTTCCGTCTAGATAGTCGACGTATATTCCGGTTGCACCAGGGTTGACTATATCTGGTTGAGGTATGTTTAGATGGTACATGTTTCCTCAGGTTATCAAGACAGATGGCTTTAAAGTCAGACCATAGGTTGTTTATCGGTGTTTTTATATCGGAACAATCCATAAACTTGTCTAAAGAGACTTTCAGGTTGTTTGCCATGTTTGTAAGATTTACTTTCTTCCATAGATAAATAAGTCTTTTAAGAGGTTTTTGTCTAGCTGGTGTGATGTTGGTGTCTACTAAGACTATATCATGATCGCTTAATCCTGGAAGTGGTAAGCATTTGTTTACCAATGATGGGCGGTTAGTGAAAAATAGGTCCAGGGTGTTGACCGCCCTGGTGGCAAAGTTTACAACTTGTTCGCATCCTGCATCAAACATTGTATTTATGATGGTATTGTTAATTGGTATAGTATACCTGTTTCCTTTTATTGATGTCGTGTCCCATTCTATGTCGGGTAGGTTGGCGTCACCGCCTATCCAGATGGTTGAGTCCCGATAAAGGGTTGATAGACTCGAAATAGTTCTACAAAGATCTTCCGCATATTTTTGGTTATTGTCTGGCGGTCTGTACAATGAACCGACAATTAGTGGCTTCTTTAGATATTTACATGTAAAAGATGCTGCCACAAACTCTGTGTCATTGGGGGTGTCTACTTCCACACCTTCTAAATCTGACTTGGCGATTACAGCTACCCCTCCGTGGGCGCTCTTTAATCTGTCTCTTCTAGCAACAAACCTGTAGTTTTCTGGAAGGACTTCCCTCTCAAGTATTCCTTGGTGTAGCCATGTTTCAGAGGCAATGATGATGTCAGGCTCTGTTTGTTCAAGCATGTTCCAAAAGCTCTCTTTTTTTGATCTTATGCTTTGAAAGTTTATTATTAGCAGTCGTAAAATCCTTTTGGTAATTTTATTTCTTACCTGTTGTTTGGGTATGTTTTTTGGTGATGACGTTGTTAATGAAGGACCCATTGTTGAAATGTCAAGGATTGATCCATCAGTATCGGTGGTTGTGTTAATTGGAGTACTTAACTCTACAAAATCCTCGAAAAGACTAGTATTGAAGTTTGGTAAGCCACAGTTACAGCAGTACCAGCTGATGTCAGTATTTTCAAGTGCTTCATAAATTTGTGTGTTCATATTCAAGCAGTGTTTGTGATACCATAGCTCGCAATTGTTACATGCAACCGAGAATACAGTTTTTGACCATGTACATGCTTTGCTGCATATCTGGCAAGGATACTTCGGAGCACGGGGTCCGGGATTCGGGTGGTGACTTGTGACAATTTTAGCAATTTCTTTGATGTCCCGAACATACAAAAACCTTGAGTTTAGAAGCTAGAAATATAAGGTTAGTCGATAGAATTATACATCTATGAATGAGCAATCCAAATTGATTTAAGAAAATATTGTGACGCCAATTTCATTGTTAAATTTTGTGTCCAACTCCCTCAGTCATTGGCCTCAATTTCATGTACTAAAGACATTTTTTTAGCTCACCTGATCCAAAGGGGCCATGTGAACTATGGATCTCCTGTACTTGGCGATCACAATACTGGTATACTAGTATTGTGCACAATACTGGTATAAAAAAATATTCCAGTATTGTATTCTAGTATTGTTCCAGTATTGTTAAATTAGTTATTTTTTGGGAGTATTGTATATATTAACAATACTAGAACAATCCTAGAATACGATATTGGAATAAATTGATAACAATGTGTCAAGTTGTCAATGTGTATTGTAGGACAGGAAATGGCAACATGAATTGACACTTTTTCAAAAGCAAAAAAAAAACACAAAAATACATTATCTTATTTTTTATTGATTTAAGCACTATTCACTATTTCATTACAGTGTTCCAGCTAGGATTTCAAAAGGGCAGGGTGCTGGTCCTGAAAAAGGGCTCTTTAGTGCGCTGTTGGATTTTCAAAAAAGGCATTTTTTAGGGACACTGTAAAATCAAATAAAGTATACAATGAAATATTGACTTTTATTATTTATACATGAGCAAATAGGTCAGTTTATTCAACAAATCAACGTAGATATAATTCTATCTTTCTGTCATTAACTCTAAAAAACTTGGCAACTACTGTATCTGACACATGCTCATAACATTGTTTGTTGCAATTTAGTTTGACATGTAAAATATTGTTCATTGTGACCTGTTTCATGCGATTTATGTGATCACACTTTACCAATTTGACCTGTGAAAATACCCTTTCTACTTCTGCTGTACTCAGAGGTAACACAGCAGCTGTACTCATTAAGTGTATGCTATTATTGGGGTACAGTGCTGATAAACCAAGCTTTTCATTTAATAAAAGCTTAAGGCATGCCATGATGCTCCTTTCATGACATTCCTCTATTTTTATCACTTGTTTAAGTTTCAGATGAATTTGAAAGTTCAACATTTTAAAATTGGATTAAATATTTTTTTTTATCAAAATACAAGGATGTTACGGGAGGACAGACGGACGAACGGAAGGTAGCGTTACTACATGTATATCCCTTCGCAACTTCGTTGGCGATGGGATAAAAACTACCCCCCCCCCCCCCCACAAAATAAAAACCTCTACAAACTATCAGTTGTAAAAGGCAACCCCTTACAACAATTACAACAGCATCAATTATGGCAATAGACGATGTAAGTGGGTTTTTTTTCTTCTTCAAATTTACAATAAAAACAATGATGCCTGTGATATGGCAGTTAAAGGCACTCACTAAAAACTATAAATATCATACTTCTACACAACATTTATACTTATATAACAAGTGCCATTCTATAAAGAATTATGAGAGACTATATAAATTTCAATAAATTAAAACTTTAAATCACGTCTATAAAACATTTCAGTTCTGTAAAAACTTAACTATCAATCAAGAATATAAAAAACTATTTCTTCTACCTTAAATATTAAAAAGAAACCATCATAAAGAAAGATAATTAAAAAGTTGGCATGCGGTGAAATATTTCTCCCAATTACGAATTATACCTCAAAAAACGGCATTGTCATAATTTGGTCTTAATTTATGGTACAAGGATGTGCTTTACAAAGTTTTGACCTTTTTATCTAAGACATCAGCATATCTGGCATGCATTCAGGATATATACAATGAAAGATGAACACAGGATTTACACAGACATCGTGTTCTTTGTATTTGATCTCGATCTACTTTATTAGGTTTAAATAAAATACCTTGTCTTTTGTATGAACAATTATTTATATACACGACTATATGGTTTAAAAGGAATATATTACTTGGCTCTATTTTAAGCTTGTCTTATTATTTGTTATGTTAATTTGTCAAGTATGCACATGTGTTTACCAAGAAGCTAATTATATTGATTGATCAATTAAAAAGTAATATTTTTTTCTATTAGAATTACCATGCAGAGTCAGTGTGTTTTAAATCGGTCCTCCAATCAGGATGCTCATTATTCTTGTCCAAGATAAAAATACATCGCTAAAGTAAATTTACCTGTGGTTTCAGAGTAGAAGATTTTTAGAAATCTAACATAAAATTTCCCCACTTCAACTCGTCAATTTACATAGAAATCGGAGATATTTCGTCATAAAACTTCACACATGGTTTTGTCTATCATATTTCTTGAAGACAAACATAAAATTTTATTGCATTTATTCATATTGTATGAGTATCAACAGTTTTTTCAACACCGTATCTGTTTCTCGATACAGCCACAACTTCAACTCGTAAATTTACATAGAAATCGGAGATATTTCGTCATAAAACTTCACAAATGCCTGTACCAAGTCAGGGTCATTACGGTTTTCACAGTTTTCCGGTTGTTGACTGATTTTGTCTGTTTATATAATTATGAGTTTTGACTTTCCCTTTATAAGATTGTTCGGAGTTCGGTAATTTTGTTATTACCTTTATTTGTCTATCATATTTCTTGAAGACAAACATAAAATTTTATTGCATTTATTCATATTGTATGAGTATCAACAGTTTTTTCAACACCGTATCTGTTTCTCGATACAGCCACAACTTCAACTCGTAAATTTACATAGAAATCGGAGATATTTCGTCATAAAACTTCACACATGGTTTTGTCTATCATATTTCTTGAAGACAAACATAACATTTTATAGCATTTATCAATATTTTATGAATATCAACAGTTTTTTCAACACGGTATCTGTTTCTCGATACAGCCGCCCGATTACAGTGACCCGTCACCCAGATTAGCAGATCTCAGCAGTTTTTTCTGAATAAGGTTGTTTAATTAATTTGCTAATATAATGATTATATAAGTATTGGGATAACATATTTGCAAGTTTTCAATAATAATGTTAATTATTCAAATGTTCATACACAGCTGTTGTTATCAGGCAAATTCTCAAATCTTCAATGGTTTTGTTTTTAAAAAACGGTATGTTGGCGTAGGACATCCACAGTTTCTTGAGAATTGCTGATATTTTGCTGTAGTTGTTGTTTGGTCATTCTCATAATATTGTGTAAAGAATTTTTGATTGAGATACCGTAGCCGTCTCTATATTTGGATCATCAGCGATGTCATCCTCATTGTTGTCTTGTGTATTTGCAAGTAATCTCTTCCGATACTGGTACTCTGTTTCGTCATCTTGCCGTTTCCGTTTTACAGCATGTCCAGTAGGTTGCTGTGATGGCACTTGGAAGGCTTGAAAATGGTAACCAGACCGACACATCCGCTAAAGATGGTTTTGGATGGCGCTGTGCCAACCAAAGATGTCCGAAACGCCGTACATACCGTACCATTCGTGCTGGATCATTTTTCGAAAGGTCTCGCATCACCTTAGATAAATGGTTATACGTCACATACCTATGGAGTCAAGGAACAAAAGTTAATTCCGTAGAAAGACAAGTACAGATTGACGAGAAGACCGTAATACAGATGTTTCAATACTTGAGAGATGTCTGCTCCACTAAACTACTATCAACTCCAGTTGAATTAGGTGGACCAGGTGTGATTGTCCAAATTGATGAAAGTCTTTTTAATCACAAATCAAAATACAACAGAGGGCGACGGGCCAGCAAAGAGCAGTGGGTTTTCGGTTTAGCAGATACATCCAGCAAGCCTGCCATTACTACATGGAAACTTGACAAAAGAGATGCCGCAACTCTTTTACCTATTATACAACGTGTTGTAAAACCAGGGACAATCATCCATTCAGATCAGTGGAAAGCGTACCATAACATCAGCTCACGACTGCAGCTTAGCCATGGCACAGTTAATCATTCGCTCAACTTCGTGGACCCTGCAACTGGCATACATACTCAAGCAATCGAGTCGTACTGGGCTAAAGCCAAACAGAAGTTTAAAGAGATGAAAGATGTGTCATCACATCTACTACCCAGTTACCTAGATGAAAGAATGTGGAGAGATAGATGGGGTACCACAGGTGACAATGCATTTACAAACATTCTCATACATATTTCAGAACAATATCCTGTGAAAAAGTGATATTTATTATGGACATGATATATAGACTCTTTATAATTCTAGTGCTAGTACATTATATTGTGAATGTGATGTTATTATTCATAAATCATGTTGTTCATCAAAGATTATTAAAAATTTGATGCCATCTACAAAAATGTATGATCATCTATAAAATAAATAAAATGTAAATTATGACATGTTGTTTTATCAATTATTATATATCCTGGTATTGCATATTTTTATTTACGAACAGTATTGTTAACAATACTGGAATATGATTTTATACCAGTATTGTATTCTTTTGTAAAAAAAATTACAATACTGGAATAATTTTTTATACCAGTATTGTCAACAATACTGGTATACCAGTATTGTGATCGCCAAGTACAGGAGATCCGAACTATTGCCATCACTTGGCGTCCGTCGTCGTACCTCGTAAACTTTTCAAAGATCTTCTCCTCTGAAACTACTAGACCAATTGGAACCAAACTTGGTCTGAATCATTGACATTTATGTTTTTACAGCAATGTTGATAACTTACATTAAAGGGGGAACCCCTGCCCAAATTTTTTTGGAGAGGGGGTCTGCAATGACGAGGGCTACATTTGTTATTTTTTGACCGAAGACGAAGTTGGCAAGTTTTATTGACTGATGTTATTATGGTGTCAAACCACTAATTAATTTCTTTAAGGTTTTCTACTAAATTTGTGTTTTTTCGAGCCTACCTGGTCATTTTATCTTAAGTTTAACCTTTCCAAGACCATATATTTTCTGAAACGTACATGATTCCTCTACGTTCTGTCAAAATATCAGGGCATGTTTAAAATCTTGCAGTGAAATGCCATGCTCGGAAAACATGTGCACCTACTCTAAAAATAGCTCGGTCATCCCCAAGAAATTCAGTATTTATAGGTCATGCATCAAATCCTCCATAGAGGTATTAAAATACAACTAAATCCATCAAATTTGGGCTCAAAATAATCCCTATTTATTTAACTTCAATTATCAATTTTAATTACTCCATTCCATTCAGTAGTTTTCACAATACTACAAAGTGAAAGGAACCTTTTTCTTGAAAAGGGACTACTTTCGTATATGTTCCAAGCTCTGATTGGTGAATTAGTGGTTTGAAACCTAAAACCCAGGTGAGCTACACAGGCTCCTGGGAGCCTCTAGTTACATAGACTCTTAAGATCAGATAAAGGTTAGATGCATCCGATTTTCATTTTGTCCACGAACCTCGAACATTTAATTTTTATTTCATTTATTAATTCAGCTTGATTTAAGCGAAAGGTATCATTTTCAAGTTCAGAAAATAATGTAAATCATATGAAAATTGCAGACTTCCTCATGATGTCCCCATCTTAGATATGCAATTTTTCAAATGGCACCTCATTTCTGGATATACTTAGGAGGCAGCCCTGGGGCAGTAGCCTCTTTTTTTTATTGTTAAGACAGTATGATGATATATATAAAAGAACTTAAATTTCTTCATTATAATTTCAGAGCTGGTTCATTTCTGTAAAAGTGGTAAACAAGTACAATTGGATTTGAGGTTATACAAATGTAGCTGTTATACATGTAGGCACATAACTGACCCTGTGACTTTTCAACATACATGTAGCAAACCAGTCGAAATAATTCCTGCCCCAATGGCAATGTAAATATTGGAAGCCACAGATGTCACCTGCTTCATGTCCTGTAATATCAGACCGATCAACACATAGCTATAGCTAGACAACAGCAAATTTCACCATCATCTAATTAGAGGTAATCAATTTCATGTTCTTCTAGCTACATGTATTGGCCAGACAAGTCAACAACATTATATTTTACTATCAACTAATCTAGTCCTGAGACAATTTTATAGGGATTAAACTCTATCAGATCACGAAAGCTACCATGATACAACAACATTATATTTTACTATCAACTAATCTAGTCCTGAGACAATTTTATAGGGATTAAACTCTATCAGATCACGAAAGCTACCATGATGAACCAGAAATTAGACTTCATGCACAAAGGACATATAGATATATATAAAACTAATGAAAGTAAGTTAATGATACATGTATACATAATACACTTATACCAATAGAGCTCCTCCCATATTTACAGTGTGTGGCTATTACAGAAACAAAGGGTTCTTTAGATGAACTTGTTACATTTAATTACATGTACATTGTATATACAATCTACTTCAAATACAGAACATTTCTTAAGAAGAGATTTATGTTAGATATCATGAGTTACAGTTGACTATAAAATCAAAATAAACAAAGTTTAAAAAGGTCAACCTATCTGATAGAGATCCCACCCCAAAGACAAATTAACTGTACCTGTAATGAAATTTTGAGAAATCAATTAATAAGGAATATAGTTATGTAAAAAAAACTGCACAAAAAATGAAGATAATATTGGTCAGTAGAGAAGTACTGGGCATGGGTAATGCTATTTAATTAGATCACACCACCGATTGATCGATATAAATCTCCTCCCCACTGATTGCTTATATGTGCTTTTGTAATTTTCGTAATTTCTCATTAATGAAATTAGATCATGAAAAACATTTTACGGGATATGTTTATATCAACAACAAATATCAAAAACTGCAAGATAAGTGCTGTCTTAAATCCATTTTTAATCTAGAGATATAAGTTTCTTGCATATTAAGTGTAAGTTCCTCTCCGAGTCTAATGTTTTACATACTGTAAATGCTTCTTCTAAAATTAAGTTTTAATTTTGATAATATTGTAGTTTTGCAATAGATCTAAATGTTTGAACTGCACTTATTTGTACTATATCTCTTCTAATTCTCCTCTGTTCCCATGGTGTTTTTTTTTTATACATAAATGGATATTTTCTAGATTTATCCTGTCAATAAAATTTAACGTATATGTTTGGTCACTGTTTTTGGATTTCTTTCTTTAGCTCTGTAATATATATCCATGCAATATATTTCTGAGTTATAATCAATTAATTATAGATTTTACAATGTGTCTTCACTTACAGTCGCAAATATCTGTTTACCTACATGTAGCTAATTTCAAGCTTCTGATCATGATCAAAATAGTTACTAAAAATACTTTCACCCCTAAAGTTGTTCGACTTAGCTGAAAATATTAATATCATATTATTTTTTTCAGAACAATCCACCAATGAAGGGAGCTTTCCAGATGCTTGATGGAGAAAAAAAAACTTTATAGTTGAAGGAAACCTTTCATTGTTCATTTAACTTTGTTGTTTTTTATATCTTGCATTTTTTTGCTGACCAAATGTTAGAATTTGTATGTGTTTTTTTTTTTGTATGCAAGTTTTGTGATTTATATCAGTATCAGTATGGTTGAGATAATGTGGGTTAGAGTTAATTATAAGGTTATGAGTGTTTAACACCACTTTCAACAATATTTCAGTTATATCGTGTTGGTCAGTTTATAATGGTAAAGGAAACTGGAGTACCCAGGATAGTATTATATAATATAATGTTGAATGAAAGTTGAATGAAAATCATGATTTGTATGCCAGTATATAAATTGAAATTTAACATTTAAAGTTACTTTAAAAAACTTAGTATTTGATTTTTTTCAGATATGATTGTGTGTATTTATATGAGTTTCATGTTTTTCTTATTGGATTTATCTTGTTAAATGCATATTTAATAGATAGAGTTAGGGTTATGCCGTGTGGTGTTTAACACCACTTTCGACGATATTTAATTTATATCATGGCTGTCAGTTTCATTGGTTGAGGAAACCGGAGTACCCAGAGAAAATCACTGACCTGCCCTAGGTCACTGACAAACTTTATCACAGAATGTTGTATCAAGTACATCTCGTCTAAGTGGATTCGAACTCACAACATTAGTGGTGATGTGCACTGATTGCATAGGTAGTTATAAATCCAACTACCATACGATCACGACTGCCCCCATATTTAATAATATATTTTTTTCTTTAAGAAAGAAAAAAAAAATTAGGGTTATATTTTTTCTCTGTAAGGGATGTGATATATTGGTTTTTATATTTTTACTTTGAATTGCTATAAAGCTTAAAAGATTATTGTTCTTTGTTATATTTTTATATACAATTAACAAGAATATTTTGGGGTTACAGCTTTCTCAGATTGGGATGTGTACACTGGTAGATCTTACTATGAAACTAATAAAGCTTACGCTTCAGGGCCCCTTATATCCCGGAAACAACTTTTTTAATGAACTAACTTTTCAACAAAATTAATGGAATTTTTTTTTAAGTCTTTGTTATTAAAATAAGGCTATTTTAGTAATAGAATCATAAGTCAATGGGTTAATGTACTTAATATTGACCTTAGAATATGCTCCAATTCCAATTTCATATGGCCTCAAAATGTCCCTGTAATTAGTAAAATTTCCAAATTTGGGGGGTTGGAGCACCTGAATCCCAAGCTGTATGGGCTCCTTGACGTAGCCAGAATCTATTCATAGCCTACATTTTGGCAGTTGGATCCTCGAATTCTTCGTTGGTGCACAACTTAATAGTTTGACAGCCCAGTCCTTATGTTAGAACCAATCGGAACCACAAACAGACATGAATTCTTAATTCAGGCTGCACTCCTCTGGCTTGTGCATTCAAACACCAAAAATCAAGACTTTCACCTCTTTATCCTAACGATCCCCCTCTAATGACCTTCCTCTCTAGTAATTTAGAGAATAAACAAATTCTTTTTTCCTTGCATTGATGTTGGGTGGTGTGATCTTGGTTCCTACAAATGTTTCTTCGTTTTTGGTAATTTTCGATTATATCTTTTTTAGTGTTTTAATGTTAAACTAAAGAATAGATGTATAGGTCAAGTTGTTCTTATGAGTTTGGTCCATAGTTAGCAGGGTGATATTTTTATATGTATACATGTATTTCTGCTGTTTCCTTAGTCAGCAACTAGTGCTTCATTTCCCATATTTATTGAGATATTTCTGTTTTCTAGCATAAAATGCTTATAACCCAGTACAGCAATTTTAATAAAAATCTGAGATATAGTGGTTAAATTAAAAACAAACAATTATCAGAATATCCCATATGGAACAACACCATTGAAGAACTCAGACCTCTTTGCTGGTGGGAAAGGGATCAATGTTTGGCCCATTGTCAAGGACTCCACCCCAACACCCTGTTCATGGCCCTTTTGACCTTGTTGGTTATTCTTGCTGGCTGCAAAAGGGCCCACATAATAGTTCAGGGACCTTAAAATGTAGGTCCTCCACTGGATGTGTACCTATTCATTACTTCTAGAGATGTTATCTATATACATTGTCTGTACATCTTTAATTTTGTCAAATGCAACTTTCACAAGATAAAGATTTTTAGTACATTTATTTTACATGTTTTTTAATCTGATATATTTATTATTACATGTACCTGACATATTTGTATAATAATTACATCTAAACATTTTGGCATCTTTAAAATAGATTATGATGGGACGAGTCTGAGAGTAGAAAGAGTGTTTCATCATCTGTTAAACTTGCAATAATTTGGATTAATAAATGTTTAGAATTTTATATTTTATTAGTTAACTCAAAAAAATTAAGAACATCACAAAAGGTCCTTAAATACACAAAAAATAATGTACATTTTTGTAGTTGGTACCGGTAGTTGCATGGTGTAACGGTCTTAATATGATTATAGTTGCCCTACTATCCAAATTACGTTGTCACAATGCTTTGACAACGTAATTTGGCTATACAAGTCCTTTTAGGGTTGTACATTTTTTGTAGTTGTATAACTATATAGAGATGGTTGTAGTTGTGTCGTCTAAAGGTCTTTAGGTGGTCGTAGTTACATTGTATAAAGGTCCCTAGGTGGTTGTAGTTACGTTGTCTAAAGGTGCCTATGTGGTTGTAATTACGTCATGTAAAGGTCCTTTGGTGGTTGTAATTACGTCGTATAAAGGTCCTATGATGGTTGGTAGTTACGTTGTGTAAACGTCCTTAATTAGTTGGATTTACCTCGTATTAAGGTCCTGTGATGGTTGGTGGTTACGTTGTGTAAACGTCCTTACATGGTCATGGTTGTCGTTTGGTTGGAGAAAGGTCTTTTACTACGTAGTACCACAACGTGGTAGTTACGCTTAGGGGAGTCTACAAATCGGCGTAGTTAAAACGTAAAATGCTTACGTTGTAACAAAGAAAAAGTTACGTTGTCACTACGTTTTGACAACGTAATTTGGCTAGTAGGGTATCCCGCAAGGAACATGAACTGTTATAATGACATGAACTAGAAAAACAACTAACTGATATTTTAAAACGTTGGATTTCAAGCGTCGCGACATTGGAAAAAATACGGGAAAATAGTACGGGAGAAAAAATTACGGGAAAAAAGTACGAAAATAAAACGGGAAAAAAAAATCGGAAAAATAGTACGAAAAAAAAGTAAGGAGAAAAGTCACGTGACTTCCGGTGACTTCACTTCTGGTCAAGCATGCGCACGGTATCACTTCCGGTAGCTCCTCATCGCTCCTCCTCAAATGATAATTTGTAACCACATATATACTACTCATGTGTAGTTGTTACTGGTATACTTTCATTAATGTGCATGCTCTTTTCTATATGTATATATGTATTATATTTGTTATCCAAGAAGAAGACTTCATAAATTGGTAAAACTTCTAATCCCTTTTGTCTCTATGAGCAAATAAAATTATTATAAAATTAACTTTCTTGATTTTTATGTAATCCCACATTACCGCTCGTTGATGATTGACCTTACTCACTTTTAAAAGCTATTATTTGCAAACGGGACTATATTGGAAATAATCTTAAAGGCTTTCATGGCTTATCCTTGGTTGACAATTATCCGACATTTGATTAAGTGGCATGGTCATTTCAATTATTAATTAAATATTAAGGTTATTTTTAGATTAATTAGAAATGTTTAATTAATTGTGTGTTTTTAGCCTAAATATAATTTACCTTTTACACGACTGTGTAGGTCGCTCACATATATTTGCCTCAAGGTGAAATTGAAGTTATAGTTAATTCAGACTTATCTAAAATTTATAACTGGTCAAAAGAATGGCTCGTTGACTTTAACCCAACGAAAACAGAATGTATTATTTTTTCTACTAACCAAGCAGCCAATAAGGCAGCCTTTTATTGTCTTCAATAATGAGAATGTAAAATTTGTAGAAAACCACAAACATTTAGGTGTCACCTTTTCCCACAATTGTAAATGGCATTGTCATATTGAAAATATACTAAAAAGTATCAATGTTACGAAAATTTAAATTTTCTTTAAGCAGACACAACCTGAAAGCAATATATTTTACATATATTTTGCCCCTTTTAGAATATGCTTGTGAATTATGGGATGGGTGTACTCAGCGAGAATATAATAAAATTGAACAAATTCAGCATTTTCGAGTTTGGGATCGCTTTATTTCGAAACTGGATGGGAACCACTTCACTCTCGTCGAAGAAGAAGAAAATTAAATATGTTTTACAAAATTCGAAATAACAATGCACCTTCGTATTTATGCGACTGTCTATTACCCTTTGAGCGAAACGAAAATGCTTACAATTTGCGTAATCAAACAGATTATAGTAACCCATTTACTAGGTTACAATTGTATCGCATCTAATTTTTTCCTTATTCGATCAAACTTTGGAACAATATGACACCAGAGATTAGAAGTGCTCCGACAGTTAGTAGTTTTAAAAAGTCACTAATACATGATGTTAATTTATTGAAACCATCTAGATACTATTCATATGGTTGTAGAGTGTTAAATATTCTACACACTAGACTAAGACATAGATCTAGTAACTTGAATGCCGACCTTTTTAGGGTAAATTTAATTAATGACCCAGGTTGTGTCTGTGGATGGGTAATAGAGGATGCGATTCACTTTTTTCTAGAGTGTTGTTTATATGTTGAAGCTCGTGAACAGTTGACAAATAATCTGCAATTTCTTGACAGTTTATTTATTGAAACTTTACTATTTGGCGATGATAGCTTATCTGAGGAACAAAATGCACAAATATTAAAATCAGTGCAGTTGTACATCAAACAAACGAAACGTTTTACCCCACAGTGATCACACTTCATCTATTGAATTTAACTATTTTCTCCATTGTTGATTTACCCCCACGAATATGACAATTCTGTACTGTTATAACTCAATATATTATATAATTTCAAAAATCTTTTTTTTCTTTTTCTCTCAATATTGTTATAAAATGTAATTGTTATTTATACATTATTACTTGCTGGTGCATGGAATATAAAGTTGTATGTAAATATGTGGAGAGGACCTTTGTAAGTTGGAATAACTTGTGTCCGATCCAAATGTTATATAGTTAACAATAAAATACGTTTAATCTAATCTATAATTGCCGTTTTTGCATACCCCCCCCCTAGAATTTTGTAAATAATAAAAAGAAATATATCATAGATTAACTGAAGATCGCATGTGTTAAAACTGCGAAGTGTTTTATGAAGATATTTCAATAATTTCCTATTTGAACATAATAGGTCCCAAAATTTTGCAATAATTTATTCGGATTTTGTTTCGTTCCCATGCACGGTTTGTTCTGATCTTTACAATCTTCGGTCAAGGTCAAATCTTTGTACAGGTGTAAGTTTCCCAAATCAATTATGCCCATGCATATCTTGTTTTAAATGTTTGTAGCCTTGCAGGAAGAAATGAAATATTTATATGTTGTATCTTTATCATTTCAAAACAATGTTTATCAGTCCTAATCAAAGTAATCTGGTTAAAAACAACCAAGGGACCAAGAAAACTGAATGATATCAGGGGAGATAATTGTCATTGATAGTATTTCAAGATGGCGTTGGCATGTCGTGATCGATTTTGGTACCTTGATACTACCAAGCTGAGCAGTAAATTTCAATTTAATTGCATTAGAAATGCGAAACATAGCATCCGAAAATTTGTTAATGCAAAATTCTGTACATCAATTCAACATGCAGCCTTGCAGGGGCTGCTCTGGTAGGGTGGTCAAGCCAAAAATTGAAATGCTAATAAATCATCCAATTATAGTTTAATATGACAGTACATACAAAATGGGACATTTTGGTACAAAAATTATTAAAATCGGTTGAGCTGTTCAAAAGTTATGGCCTTTTCGGTGAGCCAAAAGTGGTCGATTTTCTGTTTTTTGGAAAAATGTTAAAAAAAAATGACATTTTTGGACCAAAATATATTATTTTCACTACCTAATAGGTTATCATGCTTTCTTCTATAGTAATGTATCCTCCTTATGCTTCAAAAAGAGGTATTATACACACCTGTAGGTGTTATATGAACAAAATGTCACAGAATTTAAAACATTGAAAATAGCCTTTTAATTTATGTGTCAGCTGTCTGCTTGTTCAAACTACCAGGTTTGTGGTCAAATATCTTCAAAAACCTTTAACTTGCAAGGCTGAAACATGCAGCACTGTCCACAAAGTGCCCAGTCTCTAGGTAAAAATATCAAGAATATCATTTATTCAATTAATATATATATCTTTTTAATATTATTTCCTTTGCGCAGGCCTCCATAATTTTAACGTCAAATTTTATTCGAAAAATCAAGTTTTTGGTCATAAAAAATCTGAAAAAAGTACTAGAATTTTTCTGAATACTGATTTTAGTTGGGAAAAGAACCCTCTAACAGGGAACACCTATATTTATCAGCAAAAAAAATTCTCAAAGTCTGTAGTGCCAGAATTATATACGCCGCAGCTTAATATTTTGAGCTCCGTAAAGTGTAAAAATAAGCTATTTTAGGGAATTAATTATATTTTGTATGCTCAAATTGATATTTTTATGGTAAACAACCTCAATATCCATACATCAATGAAGTTATTATTACAGTTTGTGTAAAAACTGCCATTTTTTCCATTGAAAAGGTCAATTTTCTTTGTTCAATCAAAATTTCAGATAATTCCTGAAATTGATACAATTTCAATAATTGTTGAATATTATAATATTAAATGTTCAAGTGTTTGGTATTATTTTGATCCTATAACTGTATACTACAAGGTGAAAACTATCAGCAACCCCAATTCTGACACTGGTATGAACTATGTCCTGGTTCATTAGCCCTCTACCTGGAAATTTAGTATAAATAATATTTCAATTATGGCCCCGTATTCCATGAAAAGTCTTATTTGGATTATCAGATATGTTCTCTGTACAATTTATAAGCCAGCCTTGAAGTTATTTTATCTTTTAAACATTTAATTAGCACATTTTATACATTATTTTCATTTTTTTGTCTGAGAAAAACCTCAAATTTGACAATTTTAGCTGATTTAAGCTAACAGTTCATGCGATTAGAAAGTCCCAAATTTTCAAAGTTATCATTTTTATTGTCACAAATCAATAAACTGTTATTTTCTACTATTATCTTAATTCATAAGTCTTCAATGTCACTCTCTTTTCCTTTATATACTATAATTTTACATTTGACGACTACAAATAGTGCTGTGTCCCAGTTCATGACCAACTTATTCCAAATGAAATCTTTGTGATTTCTTTAAATTGTGTGTTTTGTGATCCTATGCATATCCAATGCATATTTGATTAACTGAATCATAATCAACAGCATCAACTTTCAGAAGTGTCATTTTAATGATTTAAAACTCTTAATGATCTACTGAGATGCCACGATCACACCTGAAAAATAGCATTATTCCAGAAATGTTTGCTGCATGCATCATAAATGTTCTGTCATACCAAACAAGTTTGCATACAGTAATGGTGTAATGAAAAAAATGTAATTAATTAAACTTAGCATATCACATGCACTGCCACTGATTACATTGTATATAGCCAGAATGTTAATACATTCACATACTGTAATGTATGCATTAAGCATATATTTCATAAAGCTTCCCTAATAGCACTGAAACATAATAATTATGTTTTATAACAATTTAAATAAATTGTTCAAAAATGTTGCATGGAAATTCATGTTACTATTTTAGTATTTAAAAACAATTGTCCTATGTATTGCTACAATATACACTAGGAACTTAATGAGAAATGCATAAAAAGTTTTCATGTAGACAAATTTCATTTAAAACCAAAAAATATAAAAAATCTTGAACATTTCACGAAAGATCCCCCCTTTTCTAAAAATATCAAAGAATACCGGAACAACTCCTTTATATAGATGTATTAATAAATCCCGATAATTTCCGAACAGCCATGATTACGTCACCAAAGCTCTGCTTGGATAAAGTTATTTATAGATTGGGAGAATTTGACAACTTTATATTGATGCTTGCCGTTTTCGCCATTTTTCGAGTAAAATAATAAAATCGTGAATTACATCCCATCTCTTTTTCACTTATCGAAGCAAAGATATATATTTATTCAGTTCGTGTAAAGTTTCTGTGCGATGTTTGTGCATCTTTTGTTTTCAAAATTAACCCCCATTTGATCCGGTTGAAAACGATATTTCTTTTGAGAATAAAACTATATTTTAGAAGAAGTTTTGTTACTTACCGTGCATGATTGACCTCCGTGGTCTGAATACATCAATGCTAGATAATTATTGTATCAATTGGTAGAACAATACGTCGGTAAATTCCATTTTTCTTTGGTACAACTCTGAAATTGTCCTGGCCAAGATGGCGGAAGACATACATTTCGGTCATGCGCCACACAACGTCCGATAACTCTTCCCGCTCAACTCTGATTGCAAAGTCGGAAAATATGGACCGAACATCCAATGATTTCCGGGAGCTATTACTGCTTATCCATTGAAACCTTGGCGGCATATCTTTAGAGGAAGGTTCAGATTATTGATATCTGACTGTTAACTTTTTGCGGAAAAGCGGTAAACGAGTTTAAAACAATGTTTGTAAACTTTTATATTTTACGTTACGATTTTGACTTTTAAAAAATTCTTAACAATCGGATTGGTAAAATTGAAGACTTTCTGCAATTTTTAAGCCATGCATGAAGAATATTGGTCCAGGGATAGCTCCCGGAATTATTTTTGAAAATGGGCTGTTCGTTGACACATAAATCAAGATGGCGTCCGATTTTCTCGAAACGACTTCACTTTGGACGTTCAGTAGTAGTACCCAATCATATTTTTAATGCTTATAACTACCAAATTAATAAAGTTCTAGTTTTCAAGTTTTATCTGATATATTTTTTATCACGAAATAATAAATTTTAGGTGTTTTTCTAATGAAATGAAAAAGGTGAAAATTCGGGTTTTTCTACTCTGACAGAAAATAATAACGCTATCGACGACTACGTTTGTCCTCCCTAGCTCTGGCTCCCCAAAAGTAGGAGCCAGAAAAATCGCCAGGTGCCATTTTCAGGTACCAGTTTTGAAAGTCAGGAGCCAGTTTAGGAGTCCGCTAAAATTTTTACAAGGAGCCGATTTTTTCGAACCGAAACTGGATGATTGCATGTACCGATTAGTCCAAACGGAAAACGCAAAATCCGTGATCCTTTCAAGGACAAAATCGACAGTTCGCGGACAATCGCGATGATTCAACGTGGACCATGATCGTGGACAAATTCTATCATTTTCATCATCATCGCAGAATCACGTTGATCGCAGATCAATGAGCAAATGTACTTTATAAACCTATGTGTACAAAGTATCTCGGTCGTATAAAGTTTGCCTTAAAAATAAATGCAAATGTGGTCATTTTTATTGCATGTGGGATCTGATAAGAAATTATGCTTATCTTTGAAGTGATAAGGTCATAAAGAAAGGTCATATCCTGTCATTAATTTCAAGTGCAGTGTTGTCTTATTTGATAATACCGTGGAGATTATCCTCGCCTGTCAATCAACACTAAACAGTAACACACACCTGTCTGAAATGTAGAAAAGCAATTTAATTACGAGCATACCTTTTAATGGGTTATAATCCACATGCAAATGTTTGTGAATGATTTGATTTTGAATGCATGTGTAAAAACGACAGAAATGATTATCTGTGAAAAGATTTTAACAACTTCCGGTAAAAAAATTACTTCCAACCCATACACTAACGGTTACACACTTTTAAGTGCTGTATAAACATTTTTCTTTTAAATTATATCACCCTTCAATAGTATAAGTTAACTGTACATTTGTCCCGGGTCAGGATTAATTTTGTGAGACAATTACGAGTGGTTTCAATCCGAGACTAGGGTAATGGAAGATCGAACATGTTGAAGTACAATCTGTCATTGGAATCAAAATAATGAGAAAAAACAAACTTTATTGTTCTAGTTTTAGTTGTGAAAAACAAAAATTGAAAATAAAATGGAGATTAAATATTTGTAAAACAATATATATTTATGGAAATTACTAAATGTACGTGCTCGTAAAGTAATTTCAGATGCTTTTTTATTTTATTTTCAAATTCGATAAAATAATACTGATCTATAATTATGAAATTCAAAAGCTGATTTTGTTCCATGATTCTATGTAAAAAAATGAGAAAATTAACACGTTAATATCCACGTTCCACTTCCGATTACATAATTCTACGTCTTAATGTATTGAAGTTTTCTCGAAGTTTTGAAACCCAGTGAAACGTGTTATGTTGAAAATATAAAATCAACAAATTTTATTTTGGTACAAACACAAAATCCACGAATTTAGGAATCCACGAACTTGTAATTTTTAACAAAACCACGAAAATTGATACCAACGAAGAAAAGTACTTTCATAGCGGTACCCCTTTCATAGTATTATAAAAATACCCACGTTCATGTTAAGAAAAGAAATCTAATTTGTTTTTCATGAAAAAAAATGGCTTGGGAGGATAAAACATACAAAAGTTAGTTAAATGGTTGGTTCCTTCCTTAGCAAGTGTGGAGGAAAATAATCAACATGTACTGATTGTCATAAACAGACTTAAGACAGATAACATTTATTATTACTCTCAGCTAACACATCTTACTATATCTTTTTCAGATGCTGCGTGTACATTTATACTATTATACATGTGTAGTATACTCTCAAAGATTTAGAAATAAATCATGTACATTTATACTATTATATATTTCAAAGACACAAAGATTGCTGGTTTTTTTTTATGGCAATATTCTACCAAGGACGTAAATACGGTCATTGATTGATTCACAATCCTTCTCGGTTTGTTTTTAAATCAACCATCAGCCTCAGGTAACTGTGTATTTGACCTTTTAGTGGCCGTGTTCAATGTGTGCACTATATAAAAATAGACACACCCGTACATGGATAAAAATACAGGTGATTATCAACTGGTGAAGGGAGAAAAATAACACCTATGTAAACCAGGGTGACATGGGTAATTATTGGGGTATAATTTAATGTTTTTATTGCTCTATTATCTATGACAAAGTGTCAGTGAACTACCTTGTGTTTGGTGGTGATCTGCCACATACTGTGAAGAGAAATTCTATACAAGATACAAGATTTTATTGGTCCAAATTAAAGGGCCCACGAAGGGGCATATAAACATAATAAAACATAAGGTGATTGCATAAAATATCAAATAAATTGTAAGTACACGCAGCGACAAAAAAAAAGGGGGGGGGAGCAAGTGCGTAGAGCTAATTTTAATTAGCTTGCTTTCTCATCGATCTAATTATATAAAAACTGTTAATAAATGCCAGATTTTTATTTCATCTTATTTTTAAAGAGGCTACATGCAGATGAGAAACTACAATATTTTCAACTACAGTACCTTACATTCCTTGTTGTATGGTATCAGGTAATGAAATAAAGTTATGTTTAAAATATTTTTGTTTACCAATTTATTTTATACACTTTGAAATTTCATTAACCTTTATATCACCCAAGCCGAGCCCCAAACCACCCAAACGACACATGGCTTGCAAGGTGATTAACGACATACAAATACGAAAACGAAAAAATTAGTTTAGATACAAATTTACATCAATTTTTTTTCTTTTCAATCCTTCTTGGTTTGTTTTTAAATCAATCCCTCAGCCTCAGATAACTGTGTATTTGACCTTTTAGTGACCGAGTTCAATGTATGCACTACATAAAAATAGACACACCCGTACATACATGTACATGTAGATAAAATACAGCCTGTAATACCAGGTGATTATTAACTCATGAGAGAGAAAAAAAATAACACCTATGTAAACCAATCGAAATGTTGGGATTAGATAATATACGCAAAACAAGATGCGTGCTCATTTATCCTATAAATAAAATATATGCCATCCCTAAAAAAAAACCGGTATCAAATGATCAAATTGAAATATACAGTACGAAATAGTAAAAAAACAAAACTAAGCAAAAAAACAAAAGAACACATGAAGTGCAGTCACTTGTATGTGTACACGTATGATTTTCGCCGCGGTGTTGTCACCGACAATTAAAATATTTCACCGACATTTAGGCCCTAATTTGTATATTTTCGCGGTGAAAGTTTCACCGACATTTTATGGAGATTTTATGACATTTCACCGCGAAAAAACACCGACCAAGGTGATTTCATGATAAAAATCGCTGTGCATACTGTACATAGTGTGTTGGTAGAAGACTGTATCAGGTTGAGCCTGTTGTGTGAACCAGGTTCAATACGAGTCGTGGTAGCGACAAGTTGTGATGTGGTTAGTTCACGTAACAGGCAAGACCTGATATAAAGTCTTGTACCAACACACTATGTATGCAGAGCTCCAGATAATTTTCAAGTCCAAATGGTAATTACCCCCTACTTTTGAAAATGATGGGTATTTGCATATTTCCTTTGCACTGTTGTACTCTCTACATCAGAAAAAATTGCTTTTAAAATTATGCTTGACACAAGTGTTACGGTATTCAATAAACGCAGGATGCAAGTGAAATGTACACTTTATCTCTGTTGAATTTGACACGATTGTGTCATGTTTATTAATAAAATGTTGTAAATATTTTGTTTTTTGCTCGTCGACTTCGGCAGTTTTCACAGCCGTGTTGACGATGTCATCAATGATTCCTTTAACTATGCTGTCACTAGACACAGATGAAACTGTCAGGAACTTTCCGTAGCGCTCTTGCGCTTAGTAGCGTGCTTATTCATGTTCTTGCTCATTTTCAACGAACAACGTGTTCCCAAATTTACTTTTGTTTTAGTTCTTATTTATTACGTAAACCGCATTTATTTGTAATATTGACCGCGATTGGATGATTTATCGTAAACATCCAATCAGATCTCTTTTGACATCGATGCTTAGAAAGGCAAGCATTCGGTACCCCTCGGATGTATTCGCTCTCTCCTTCGAAAAGTATAAAGGGGAATAATTATGGGGAACTTCTCAAAGACAAAAATGTATTGTTATGTACACAACTGTACAAGTACGCTCTGAATTTGGAAAGTTTGCTTACATAGCAATATGTATGCATAATGTGTACACTCTGATCTGACAATACATGCGTTTTTACTCGTTTTAATAGCGTAAAAAACACAAATACGCAGCTTATCTGGAGCTCTGTGTATGTAATAAGTTTATCTAACATTTCAATAAATACGAATTTTAAACAAATAAGGGTTGAATTACAATTTGTAAAATACTCTGAGGGAGACTACATTTTGTGCACGACATCACATTATTTTTGCTGTTCATTCACCAATGTTGCATTACTGTGTTTTGTCTCACATTCCAATGATATGACGTCATGACAAAGTAGTTCGGCAGAGAATGTCTCGTGCAATGCCACCCCATTCTTTTATCAGACGGGCGACTTTCGTTAATTTCAAAGGAAAACATGCATAATGTTATTGTTAGATAAATTGTATTATTGTGATTTCAGATTTTTATAATGGCAGCAAGAGCGACAAAAGATTGGCGACTTGATTGTAAAGTTTACATAGGAGACCTCGGTTACGGAGCAGCCAAACAGGAAATAGAAGATGTCTTCTCACGATATGGACCGTTGAGAAATGTTTGGGTGGCAAGAAATCCTCCAGGATTTGCATTTGTAGAATTTCAAGATCCCAGGGATGCTGAAGATGCTACTAAAGCTTTGGATGGAACGTCAGTATTATGTAATATAGGGATTATTTTTATGTTCCGGCTGCTAGGCGTCTTTTCATTGCTACATGATGTAAAGATGACGTCAAACTTAAAGAATGTCAAGGTGCTTTGCATCACACATGGAGAAGGGAGAACAGATTTCTTAATTGAAGCATTGAAGTGATAATCATATTAAATAAATATTATTTAATGATCAATTTAAAGCGCTTGATGTCATGCAGGTCACCTCGAGTGAGAACTCCATCACAGCCTGTGCAGGCCTCTACATTAACATTTTTTTTAACTTGTCCCTTCGGACAACTAACTAAAAAAAGTACTTGTCCGACTCAATCTTATAGTCGTCCAAAATAAATTCATAAAAATCATAAAAACCAGAGAATAATTATCAGCAATTTGTATAAAATGTTTTGGTTATTGTCTCACAAACGTTATCTCGTCCTGTCATTAATACTAACAGACATTATGATTAGGACATCTTTAATCGACAAATTAACATACACTTCGTAGTTAGACATAAAGTCATTGATATCAAACGATGTCATCATGGTATGAGTGTCTAATCATTAATTTCTAAGTTTGGTTCTCGAATAGAAGGCCCATTTACATACATTTTGTATAAGTGGTAATCGTATAATATGGATGAATCCAGATTGCTTTGAATGTCATCGTTCACCATCTATTGAATGCAGATTGTGTATCAAAATCAGCTACTGAATGTCCCTCAATGGAAATTAACATCTGACGACTTAACATTTTTGGCTGAATTGAGCTCCGCAGCTTGTTGTAAATCCGTACTTTCTAAGATCATGGGATAGCATAGATCCATGCCGATTGGCATGGTAATTACGTTTCGAGGGAATTATTGTGTAGGGGAAGGAAATACTATAAACAAATTTATTTCCATTTCATTATAATTACTTAATGCCAGTTGTCGTTTAATGAAATTGCTAAAAAGATACGGATCAAGTATATGTTCGGAATATCTCTTGGTTTATCGTTGTAATTAGCGATAGTGTACTTCAATGGAAACCAATATTTTTAAGCACATCAAAATAATTATTTTTAAACTATGAAAGTTTGTTTTGTTGGCAGTGTTATAATTGTTAAATACACAATTGTGTATTGCCGTATTATGTATGAACACGATGTAATCAAATGCAAGTTTCTTTTTTCCTTGAAGTTTCCTGAAAATTGTTGTTGAATCTAAGCTTGGTAAAATTTATATGAAATAATACCCATTAAAGAAAATTTTGTATCAATTTATAAAAAAAAAGTATCAATATTTGTGCATGTCATATTATACATACAAAATGATGGTAGGTATTTCTGACATGATGGACATTGATCACGGCATAAAATGTTAAATTGTTCTTGTTGACAGGAGAGTAAACGGCAGAAGGGTAAGAGTAGAAATGTCATCTGGGAAATCACGATGGGGTAAAGCAGGTCCTCCTAAGAGAGGAGGAGGTTACAGAGATGACTGGAAGAGACAAGGTGGAGGAGGGTATGGTGGGAGAGGACGTTCAAGGTAGGTTACTTTTGGTGATTGAACTGATAACTGTAGAATTAATGAATTATTAATGAAATATGACAAGTGTACAATAAGTCAGCATAATTAAGATTCAATTTAATTTATAAGATCTAGTTATTGATGAGATGTGCAGGGGAGATAAATCTTGGTTATTGATGAGATGTGAAGAGGAAGGTATTGTTCTGGTGGTTCTAACTACCGTACAAGAACTGATTCGTCCATGGTTCCCTCTCTATGATGAACATAGGGCTTCCAAATTCTGTTCAAATACAGTAAAACCTGTCTAAACCGAACCCCTTTGGGACTGAAGAATTTGTTCAGTTTAGACAGGTTCAAATTACATAGACATTTAGTAGATGGGACTGTAAAGTCTCTGATTTAGGCAGGTTTTCGATTTACTCAGGGTTTAGACAGGTTTTCGGTTTACTCGGGGTTTAGACAGGTTTTCGGTTTAGACGGGTTTTCGGTTTACTCTGGGTTTAGACAGGTTTTCGGTTTACTCAGGGTTTAGACGGGTTTTCAGTTTACTCAGGGTTTAGACAGGTTTTCGGTTTACTCAGGGTTTAGACAGGTTTTCGGTTTACTCAGGGTTTAGACAGGTTTTCGGTTTACTCAGGGTTTAGACAGGTTTTCGGTTTACTCAGGGTTTAGACGGGTTTTCGGTTTACTCAGGGTTTAGACAGGTTTCACTATAGTTGAATGATAAATACTTAGTGTAAAGAAAGTAACATGAAAGAAAGATTAATGAAACCATATATAATAATAGATTCTTCCCAGTAAGAGTCTTCCTACATGTACGTGTGTTTATAGTAGAATTTATACCATAATGAGGGGTAACATGATGCATGTTCTTAGTCTGTTAGATTTAATTTACACAGACCAAGTGTATAAAAAAATAGCATGAAAATAAAGGATCCAATAGTTGGGAACAAATTTTCAAAAAGGAATTAAGATAAGATAAGTTTTATTTATAGTCAGCATATTAAAATAACAATACAACATAAGCCCTAGTGGGCTTTTGACTGACATATTTTCATTTAATTTTTTAAATGCTTGGTTTGTAAGATCAACAGATAATTTGTGGATGGAAAGAGTCCCTTTGTTTATATCAATGTGCAGTGCTCAAAATTAACGCTCCCTTTAATTTGTGTACAAGTTAGATTACCAACTCTTGACAGATATTATTTTGTTGAATATATTTTTATCAGTTCGTACTTGTATATCATACATGTACAATCAAAGCTATTTATGTAGCACTAGGTCTGAAAGTACAGGTTATTCTGATGAATATGGAGAGAGAAAAAAACTTTTTGAGTTTCGAAAGAAACTGTATATTCTAAGGCCAAGGAAAAAAGTACCTGTATTTCTACTAACATTCTTGAAAAAAAAGAGGGTACTCGTAGGCATCACCTGTTTCTTTAATCTTTGTCTAGGTTAGGCCAAAAAAAAAATGTGTGTTACGGTCACCCGACCGACCCTAATTTTTGCTAGCGACCCTATCAATTTTTACACAGAATTCGGATAACAATTTTTGTTGTTTAATCAGCAGCAATGTTTTATTTATTCAACCGCTAGCTTTTTGTCGAAATTGAGAGCAAATAAGGTAGAAAAACTGTGTAACTCTCATAAAACAGCTTCAAAACAAATTACGGCTTACCGGAAATTTCGAAAATGAAATACCGGAATCGAATTCAGGAACCGGGAACGACTATTTCCGGTTTTACCTATAGTAAAAAAAAAAATGCTGTCCGACCGACTAGATTAGTTAGGTTCTGTAGGATTAGTGGAAGCTTAGGTTCTGTAGGGTTAGTGGAAGCTTAGGTTCTGTAGGGTTAGTGGAAGCTTAGGTTCTGTAGGGTTAGTGGAAGCTTAGGCTCTGTAGGGTTAGTGGAAGCTTAGGTTCTGTAGGGTTAGTGGAAGCTTAGGCTCTGTAGGGTTAGTGGAAGCTTAGGATCTGTAGGGTTAGTGGAAGCTTAGGTTCTGTATGGTTAGTGGAAGCTTAGGATCTGTAGGGTTAGTGGAAGCTTATGATCTGTAGGGTTAGTGGAAGCTTAGGCTCTGTAGGGTTAGTGGAAGCTTATGTTCTGTAGGGTTAGTGGAAGCTTAGGTTCTGTAGGGTTAGTGGAAGCTTAGTTTCTGTAGGGTTAGTGGAAGCTTAGGTTCTGTAGGGTTAGTGGAAGCTTAGGCTCTGTAGGGTTAGTGGAAGCTTAGGTTCTGTAGGGTTAGTGGAAGCTTAGGTTCTGTAGGGTTAGTGGAAGCTTAGGATCTGTAGGGTTAGTGGAAGCTTAGGTTCTGTAGGGTTAGTGGAAGCTTAGGATCTGTAGGGTTAGTGGAAGCTTAGGTTCTGTAGGGTTAGTGGAAGCTTAGGATCTGTAGGGTTAGTGGAAGCTTAGGCTCTGTAGGGTTAGTGGAAGCTTAGGCTCTGTAGGGTTAGTGGAAGCTTAGGATCTGTAGGGTTAGTGGAAGCTTAGGCTCTGTAGGGTTAGTGGAAGCTTAGGCTCTGTAGGGTTAGTGGAAGCTTATGATCTGTAGGGTTAGTGGAAGCTTAGGCTCTGTAGGGTTAGTGGAAGCTTAGGCTCTGTAGGGTTAGTGGAAGCTTGGGCTCTTTAGGGTTAGTGGAAGCTTAGTTTCTGTAGGGTTAGTGGAAGCTTAGGATCTGTAGGGTTAGTGGAAGCTTAGGCTCTGTAGGGTTAGTGGAAGCTTAGGCTCTGTAGGGTTAGTGGAAGCTTAGGATCTGTAGGGTTAGTGGAAGCTTAGGCTCTGTAGGGTTAGTGGAAGCACAGGTATATTTTTTTTTTTGCCATATCTGAGTTTGAAGTGATAATACGTTGACTTTAGTTGTTTTCATGTTCATGAAATATATACCATACATCAATAAACAGTAAAGGTGGTACATGAAAAATGAAATATAATAATATTGAATTTAATTTTGAGCACTGATTGTGAGTGTTAGTATATATGTTTTAAGTCTCTTAAAGATGACAAACGATAGATATTATATATTTATATATTCTCACTTGAATTATGTTTCATGATATTTATAAATATGATTTGATATAGTTTTGAAATGATAAAGAATATTTCTATTAGGAATGTATTAACTGAAAGAAATTGTTGTCATTATTTAATGTGAATTACACTATACATGTAAATGGATAAAGAAAATAATTAATTGATTAATCCTTGGACTTTTTAATTTCAGCATTAAATACATGTATATAATGACGTAGAACTCTTGTGTGTTGACCTTTGTGCATGCTATACTATATATATATATATACATATCTGTCATAATGTATTAATATGATGACTGCACCCATTACAGGGCCTTCCCCTTCGTCTTCAAACAAGTCATCAGGCATCAAGTCGTAAAAAACAACCTCCTTTCATCTCAACGTTGACATCTCTAACACCGTAGCAAGAAAACGGTCAACGCAATCAACAAGTCAACATCTAGTCAGGGGCGTGTACCAACTGACTCTTCAGCCAACGCTTTTTCAGCAACGTTTTGATTGACAGGTGGCATATCTGTCAATCATTTCCTATAACAACAACCACCTCTAATATCAACTGTTATCTCAGCCTCATCATCAACTTCAGTGTCCCTCTAGGCCACACCCATCCCAAGCATGGGTTCACATTCGTCACATCGACAAATTTTCACCTCATCTGACGCAATCATCACGGTATAAGGGTACCAGAATAAATATATGTAAATTATTATTTTTTTGGAAGAAAGTGTGTTAATACCTAACCATGTCTTAGTCCTGTTTGGTTTTTTTTCCTACTAACAACTTTTTTTTGTTCATCTTCAAATACCATTTTATGTTAATAATAGTTTGGGTTCCTGGAAGTAAAATTATTTCATTATAAAATGCTTTTAAATGTGGTGATTATTATTTGAATTATATACATGAGCTTAATATGGTAAGAAGTATAAATATTTTAGTTAAGAACTGTATTTAAGATATTCTGAATAAAATCAGATCTCTCACTTACTCCCCTTTACTGATATGTCCCTGGAGATGTGGGGAGACTCCATTATAGGACGTCACATGTGGTGTTATCTCCCCTTTACTGATATGTCCCTTCATGGGAGATGTGGGGAGACTCCATTATAGGACGTCACATGTGGTGTTGTCTCCCCTTTACTGATATGTCCCTTCATATGGGGGAGACTCCGTTATAGGACGTCACATGTGGTGTTGTCTCCCCTTTACTGATATGTCCCTGCACGGGAGATGTGGGGAGACTCCATTATAGGATGTCACAATGTGGTGTTGTCTCCCCTTTACTGATACATGTATGTCCCTGCACGGGAGATGTGGGGAGACTCCATTATAAGACGTCACATGTGGTGTTGTCTCCCCTTTACTGAGATGTCCTTGCACGGGAGATGTGGGGAGACTCCATATAGGACGGTACATGTGGTGTTGTCTCCCCTTTACTGATATGTCCCTTCATGGGAAATGTGGGGAAACTCCATTATAGGACGTCACATGTGGTGTTGTCTCCCCTTTACTGATATGTCCCACCACAGGAGATGTGGGGAGACTCCATTATAGGACGTCACATGTGGTGTTGTCTCGCCTTTACTGATATGCCCCTGGAGATGTGGGGAGACTCCATTATAGGACGTCACATGTGGTGTTGTCTCCCCTTTACTGATATGTCCCTGGAGATGTGGGGAGACTCCATTATAAGACGTCACATGTGGTGTTGTCTCCCCTTTACTGATATGTCCCTGCACGGGAGATGTGGGGAGATTCCATTATAGGACGTCACATGTGGTGTTGTCTCCCCTTTACTGATATGTCCCTTCATGGGAGATGTGGGGAGACTCCATTATAGGACGTCACATGTGGTGTTGTCTCCCCTTTACTGATATCTCCCTTCATGGGAGATGTGGGGAGACTCCATTATAGGACGTCACATGTGGTGTTGTCTCCCCTTTACTGATATGTCCCTTCATGGGAGATGTGTGGAGACTCCATTATAGGACGTCACATGTGGTGTTGTCTCCCCTTTACTGATATGTCCCTTCACGGGAGATGTGTGGAGACTCCATTATAGGACGTCACATGTGGTGTTGTCTCCCCTTTACTGATATGTCCCTTCATGGGAGATGTGGGGAGACTCCATTATAGGACGTCACATGTGATGTTATGGTGTTAAACGCCACTTTCAACAATATTTGAGTTGAGTGACCATATGTCATGAATATTTAATGATCATTTTCTGTCAATCTGATTCTGATTGCTTGTAGCAGGCAAAGCAGTTTAGTAACACTTTAATAGTTTTGCAGTCACTGTTTTCATTGGGTGGTACATAGGGTCACTCTTATGTGACCTATTATTGCCATAACAGGGTTTTCTCAGATATCAGTAAAGGGCCCGGATGGCTCAATGAGTTAGTTCATTGGATTACCTAATAATTCATACAAGCCTATCACCAATACAGGGTGGGTTCGCGCCCGGCTTTGTAAATTACACAAAGGGTGCACTCGACTTGCAGCAGCAAATGATAAAGTTTACCAGTTGCTTGCCCATGGTCAGTGGTTCTCTCCTGGTACTCTGGCTTCTTCCACCACTAAAACTGGTCGCCATGATATAGCTGAAATATTGCTGAAAGTGGCATTAAACACTAAAAATCAATCAATCAGATATCAGTAGAGGGGAGCAAGTGAGGAGTCAGATTGTATATAAGATTCAATGTTGTACAATGTATTCAATGTGGTTTTTCTTTAAAAAAAAACCATTCCCTTCATTTTCTTACAAAGTTCTTTTACAATAATGTTATCTACTCTATCTGATCATTATCTGTAGAATTACAAAACATCACAAAACTAATATCACTATCGATTACTTGCATCATTTTTAAAGAAGGGGAGGTAATTTGGGTCCATAAAACTAGTTTAACCCTGCCACTTTTTATTGAAGTGAGTGGTCATGTATTTGTATGTTAAGGTTATCCATGTTGCCTTTTTGTATGATATTTCTATTAGTATCTTTTGTTTTTTATTTTATCAGTAGTTCATTTTGTCACATGGAACTGCAACTTGAGGGATCTAGATTAAATGTACATTTTTATATTAGGAAATTTTATTATTGCAAATTTTGTTACAATCTTAAAGGGATATTAAAGCTCGTTTTAACATATATATTTTTTTCAACTCGTGACGAAGGTTGTTTCTTTTCAATTTAATTGTAAAAACAATCCAAAAATACTTTGCACGCCCATATAATCCCTGATATCGTTAAAATATCACTTAAAAGGGTCGAAATGAATTTTTGTCCAGGAAGCAAAAATTCAATTAATGGAAAAACTGCAAGATATGAATTGTGTCACTTTTACAAAGTTTCATTGATAAAAACCGGGTTAATGTTTCATAAATATCATTTATTGAACCAATTGCAAGTTTTCATGAGATAGAAAAAATTACCAAAATGAGCTTTAATATCCCTTTAAGAAATGTCAAATGACAGGCAATTCTAGATAGTGAACTTGTTATCTATATTATTAACAATACTTTATACTTCTTAATGTAATAAATCACAAAACAAATTCAGCAAAACTCTGAAATATAAGATGCATCCATTTTGAAAAAACTCGTATGTAGGTACGTACATGTTTCATTTTACCCATAATGCAATTCTAACAAAGAATTCTCTCACATTTATATGTGAAGAATAATTAGCACTTGTACATCAACAGCCTCAATTAACATATACATACAAAAATGTATACACATGTACAGGTATAGTCCTTGTTAAATTTTGATGTGAAGAATTGAAAGTTTCAATAAATTATCAGGTGGTCTTTGCTTGAAAATCTTATTAAAGAGAATAATAGTATGGCCTATAGTAAAAGGTGGACGGGGAGAACAAAAAAAATGAGAATGGCCGATTGTGAAACATGGACAGGGAGAGCAAAATAAATATGAGAATGGCCTATCTTAAGAGGTGGACAGGGAGAACAAAATAAATGAAAATGGTCTATTGTAAAAGGTGGACTGGGAGAACTGAAAAATAATGAGAATGGCCTATTGTAAAAGATGGACTGGGAGAACTGAAAAATAATGAAAAGGGTCTATTGTAAAAGGTGGACTGGGAGAACTGAAAAATAATGAGAATGGCCTATTGTAAAAGATGGACTGGAAGAACTGAAAAATAATGAGAATGGCCTATTGTAAAAGGTGGACTGGGAGAACTGAAAAATAATGAGAATAGCTTATTGTAAAAGGTGGACTGGGAGAATGAAAAATAATGAAAATGGTCTATTGTAAAAGGTGGACTGGGAGAACTGAAAAATAATGAAATTGGCCTATTGTAAAAGATGGACTGGAAGAACAAAAAAAAAGAACATGGCCGATTGTGAAACACAGATAGAGAGAGCAAAATAAATATGAGAATGGCCTATTTTAAGAGGTGGACAGGGAGAACAAAATAAATGAAAAGGGCCTATTGTAGAAGGTGGACTGGGAGAACAAAAAAAATAATGAAAATGACCTATTGTGAAAGGTAGACTGGGAGAACTGAACAATAATGAAAATGGCCTTTTGTAAAAGATGGACTGGGAGGACAAACAAATAATAAAAATGGCCTATTGTAAAAGGTGGACTGGGAGAACTGAAAAATAATGAGAATGGCCTATTGTAAAAGGTGGACTGGGAGAACTGAAAAATAATGAACATGGCCTATTGTAAAAGATGGACTGGAAGAACAAAAAAAATGAACATTGCCGATTGTGAAACACAGATAGGGAGAGCAAAATCAATATGAGAATGGCCTATTTTAAGAGGTGGACAGGGAGAACAAAATAAATGAAAAGGGCCTATTGTAGAAGGTGGACTGGGAGAACAAAAAAATAATGAGAATGACCTATTGTGAAAGGTGGACTGGGAGAACATGATGGTTATATTAAACATGTACATGTATTGGCAAGCAGTAAAATTTTGTTATCATTCAATAGATATGCTTGATTAATTTATTGAGTACTGATAGAAACAAATCACAATTATATAATTAGGGGCAGTAGTAAAGTTACTGGTATTGAGCTCTACAATCCCTTTTAAATTACTATCCTTGTGCAAATAAGGGTAATAACAAAATTACCGAAATGAAGTACAGGTTACACTTGGCTTGATATTTTAAGATTCTAAAATTTTCTATGGTGCCATTGACTACTCCAGTCCTGAATTTATAGTAACTCAAGTCAAGATATTAAGAAATAAATCTGATGTTGTTTTGATAATTTGGGGCTGTGTCAAATTAAGTTGAAAATTTGTTGAAAATACCTGGTATTCAAGAAAAACAATTATATGTTTGGATAATTCATACATGTATTGATTGTTTTATGATTTATGAAGCATTTCTCTGACCACTTCACTTATCCAATACTAAGTGATCCATCAGTTAATAAGAGCCCGGGTGCTCAATGAGTTAGGTAGTTGGATTACCTAGCAACTCATACAAGCCTATCACCAATACGGCTTTGTAAATTACACAAAAGGGTGGACTCAACTCGCAGTCGCAAGTGATAAAGTTTACCAGCTGCTTGCTCATGGTCGGTGGTTCTCTCTGGGTACTCCGGCTTCTTCCACCACTAAAACTGGTTGCCATGATATAGCTGAAATATTGCTGAAAGTGGCATTAAACACCAAAAATCAAATTAAAATAAAATCAATTCCATCAGTTAAACTCTTGTATGTAAATACATACATTGTATTAAAAATCTGAAATAGATTTGTCAAGAAGTTCCCCAAAAGCTAGTTATTTGTACCTGTGTAGATTTGTCAAAAAGTTCCCCAAAAGCCAAAAAGCTAGCTACAGTTATTTATACCAGTGTAGATTTGTCAAAAAGTTCCCCAAAAGCCAAAAAGCTACAGTTATTTATACCTGTGTAGATTTCAAAATTCTTTTGTTTTTTATTTCTAATGGTACTCTGCATAGCTTTGAGCTTTGATATACTTCCGCTTTTCAAAAGTTTTGTTTTAATTTTTTTTACGCAGTTTGCACTAGTTCCATTCCCTCTTTACACATCCCGTCTTTCTTTATTATTCAATACAAGACAAACTATGATTGGTGGAGGTTAAACAAGTTTTACTGTTGCCAAGATATGGTACAAGATTTTGATTTTTTTTAGCTTCCTGTCCACTGACAAAATTTATCATATAATCCAAACCTCATGGTAAGATACAGTTAACCATTATTTTTCACATCAAAGTTTTGATATCTGTATTTCTTTCTCAATGTTAAAAAAATTAAAATTCAGTTATATGTGCATTTTTCTCTTCTTCACTACGATTGTTGTAAAATTAGAAATTTTATATGTATGTGGAATGTATTGTTTACATTGGAAATTAAAACTCTTTGATGTGCTATTTACAGATCCATGTCACCAAGACGAGGGCGGGGTTCACCATCACCAAGACGACGGGGAAGAAGTGATAGTAGAAGCAGGTTAGTTTATTGATCTCATGTATTGTTAAAAAAAAGAGATTGATTATCCATTTATCTACAAGATAAGGATCAAATTTAATTTAGAATTTAATTACTTTAATACTCCTATTGACCATTTTCTACTGGGAAAATAAAGTTCATATTGGGAGTGACAAAAAACTGAGTCTTGAATAGGCCAGACACCTGTCTAAAGTAAAACTCCAATAAACCAGAAACCTGTCTAAAGTGAAACTCCAATAAAACAGAAACCTGTCTAAAGTGAAACTCCAATAAACCAGAAACCTGTCTAAAAGTGAAACTCCAATAAACCAGAAACCTGTCTAAAGTGAAACTCCAATAAATCAGAAACCTGTCTAAAGTGAAACTCCAATAAACCAGAAACCTGTCTAAAGTGAAACTTCCATAAACCAGAAACCTGTCTGAAGTGAAACTCCAATAAACCAGAAACCTGTCTAAAGTGAAACTCCAATAAACCAGAAACCTGTCTAAAGTGAAACTCCAATAAACCAGAAACCTGTCTAAAAGTGAAACTCCAATAAACCAGAAACCTGTCTAAAGTGAAACTTCAATAAACCAGAAACCTGTCTGAAGTGAAACTCCATAAAACCAGAAACCTGTCTAAAAGTGAAACTCCAATAAACCAGAAACCTGTCTAAAAGTGAAACTCCAATAAACCAGAAACCTGTCTAAAGTGAAACTTCAATAAACCAGAAACCTGTCCGAAGTGAAACTCCAATAAACCAGAAACCTGTCTAAAGTGAAACTCCAATAAACCAGAAACCTGTCTAAAGTGAAACTCCAATAAACCAGAAACCTGTCTAAAGTGAAACTCCAATAAACCAGAAACCTGTCTAAAGTGAACCTCCAATAAACCAGAAACCTGTCTAAAGTGAAACTCCAATAAACCAGAAACCTGTCTAAAGTGAAACTCCAATAAACCAGAAACCTGTCTAAAGTGAAACTCCAATAAACCAGAAACCTGTCTAAAGTGAAACTCCAATAAACCAAAAACCTGTCTAAAGTGAAACTCCAATAAACCAGAAACCTGTCTAAAGTGAAACTCCAATAAACTAGAACCTGTCTAAAGTGAACCTTCAATAAACTAGAAACCTGTCTAAAGTGAAACTCCAATAAACCAGAAACCTATCTAAAATGAAACTTCAATAAACTAGAACCTGTCCAAAGTGAACCTTCAATAAACTAGAACCTGTCTAAAGTGATACTTCAATAAACCAGAAACCTGTCTAAATGGAACCTTGAATAAACCAGAAATCTATCTTTATGAAACTTAGAATAAACCAAATAACTGTATAAGCAGAACTTTGAATAAACATGAGACCTGTCTAAACTGAAACTTGTCTAAACCGAGCCACGAATAAACCAGAAACCTGTCTAAACCGAGCCACGAATAAACCAGAAACCTGTATATACAGAACCTTTAATACACTAGAGTGCTCTGAAATTTTGTCCCAATGAATCTTTTTCAAATTTAAATTCTTTAGTAATCTGAACGTCTGTCTATTTTACACACAAACAAATTTCATTGTTACATCTATTTATATATAATTGCTTTCAGTTGAATTCAGATGAGCAATGAAGTTGTACATATTGTAATAACTCTATTTTTGTCTTGTAGATCAAATTCACCATACAGACGTAGGTCAAGGTCACCAGTTGATAGAAGGTAAAGTTGTTAGAAATAAACTTACAAAGGATTTTATAGTGTACACTTATTGACTGGTATGAGGGTAATAACAAGTTCATTGTTCCCCTGAGACACCAACTATTGCCAGAGAAGGGGTGGGGGGGATTTCATGGTCGTGATCGTATGGTAGTTGGATTTATGTGTAACTACCTGTGTAATCATTGCCTATCATCACTAATGTTGTGAATTCAAATACTGATCATGGCAAGGTGTACTCGATACAACATTATGTGATAAAGTTTGTCAGTGACTTGATACAACATTATGTGATAAAGTTTGTCAGTGACTTGATACAACATTATGTGATAAAGTTTGTCAGTGACTTGATACAACATTACGTGATAAAGTTTGTCAGTGACTTGATACAACATTATGTGATAAAGTTTGTCAGTGACTTGCGGCCGGTCAGTGGTTTTCTCCAGGTATTGCAATTTCCTCCACCAATAAAACCGCTGCGATATAACTGAAATATTGTTAAAAGTATAGTTAATCACTATTAACCAAACTTACACTATTTGTGGAGGAAGGACTGGACAGAAACCTTAACACTTAATATGGATGTCGGGTCGTGAACCTAAATCAGTGGTGCTAGGCTTGTGATTAGAAGTCAATGACCTTGAACCTAAATCAGTGGTGCTAGGCTTGTGATTAGAAGTCAATGACCTGGAACCTAAATCAGTGGTGCTAGGCTTGTGATTAGAAGTCAATGACCTTGAACCTAAATCAGTGGTGCTAGACTTGTGATTAGAAGTCAATAACCTTGAACCTAAATCAGTGGTGCTAGGCTTGTGATTAGAAGTCAATGACCTTGAACCTAAATCAGTGGTGCTAGGCTTGTGATTAGAAGTCAATGACCTTGAACCTAAATCAGTGGTGCTAGGCTTGTGATTAGAAGTCAATGACCTTGAACCTAAATCAGTGGTGCTAGGCTTGTGATTAGATGTCAATGACCTTGAACCTAAATCAGTGGTGCTAGGCTTGTGATTAGAAGTCAATGACGTTGAACCTAAATCAGTGGTGCTAGGCTTGTGATTAGATGTCAATGACCTTGAACCTAAATCAGTGGTGCTAGGCTTGTGATTAGAAGTCAATGACCTTGAACCTAAATCAGTGGTGCTAGGCTTGTGATTAGAAGTCAATGACCTTGAACCTAAATCAGTGGTGCCAGGCTTGTGATTAGAAGTCAATGACCTTGAACCTAAATCAGTGGTGCTAGGCTTGTGATTAGAAGTCAATGACCTTAACCACTCTGTCACTCAGGCCCCACAGACTTGACACATAAATATGTATTTTATGTCTTAATTGATATTCCGAGGTAGCCCTGTAGGAAAAATAAAAATTTGATTGAAACGAACTATATGAAAAATAATTGATGGTTTCTTAGTTCTTAAAAACATTCAATTGTTTCCCTTTGAGAAAATGATTAAGCAATTTTCTCAGAAACTAGGATCTTGTGTAAGAATAATCATATAATGCTTCTTTAAGAAAAGTTTGAAGATACCAAAGGGAGGTAATCAGAATCTGTATATCGAAGAAGACCAGACAACACAATGGCCAAAAGAAAAAGTACAAAAGGACAAACAACGATCTTCAAAACATACATATAGAACTAAAGATCGAGTAACGCGAACCCCACTAAAAACCGGTGGTGAACTCAGGTGCTCCGGAAGGGTAAGCAGTTCCTGCTCCACTAGTGGCACCCTTCATGTTAATCTAGTTACAAACCCGTAATAAGTCGTGAATGAGGAAAGGACCGGGAAGTGTTTACGACAAGTGGAACATATCCGTGGTCATTTGTTACACAGATATTCCATAGCGGTCTACCAAGTCGCGGTGGCGACCATACAATTTTCGAAGTGATGACTTCAACTTAACCAAAAGTTTTCATTATTTGTGTCGATCACAATTTCAAGATGGCTACCACCACATAGCATTGTTTAACATGGGACCCTATGGGAATATATATTACAGGATTTGTCAGACACTACAAACATCATTGAATCTAAATATTTTATGAATAACTAGGTGAATGATACACACTCTAGTGAGCCTCTAGTTGGTAGGTCATTGCCTATTACAATTATTTGTGGAATAATTATTATCTCCTGTTTTCTGTATATATCTGATAATGTTAAATGTGTTTCAGAAGAAAGGACTGGTGAAGTATGTTCAGAGAATACTTGTCATTACACAGAAATTTATGTATTTAAGTTTTTGAATATTTTAATAGCATTTTTTAAATGAAATACTGTTAAGATCTGACTTTAATATGTACATTTTAATTGTCACTTTTAAGTAGAATATTGGTTGGTTATGTTTAAGCTTTCTGTTTCTGAGAACAGAGATTTTTGTAAAACATTTTGATTTTTACATTTAATTAAAATATGAACAGGTGAAAGTGAAAACAGATAATGTTGAAAATTTATTTCTGATATAGTTTTATAAATTTTGTCTATGAAATAATTATTTACAGATAAGACCAAAGTATGATCTAGGTTTGTCTTTCCCCTATGTAGGTCATCTAATTTATTTGAAAGTTTGCAGTTCTTTGGTGTAAAGTGATGAAATATGAGATATGTATGATATAAAATGAAATTTTGTTCAGCTTGTGTTTTGAGTACGTCTTGAAATTATGAAATGATTTTTGTATGTGCAATATAAATAAAATTAGAATGAATTTCAACATTTTAAGTATTGATAGAATTAGGAGATAACAGTATTGTATTGGAAAATTTCACAGCATCAATCGGAGATTTGATGGTGGCAAATTGAGTTTACGAGCGATGCGGAGCCATTAAACGAATATTTGTGACCATGAAATCGACAATTGATGCCGTGAAATTTTCAAATACAATACAGTTATCTCCATTCTAATGTAATCATGTGTATTGCCACATTGTTGACAAGATCTGAAGATGACGTAAGCGGTAATCGGCTAAAATTCTAAAAATATCTCATGATTTTTCAACCGTGGAATTGATACCGTGAAAATTACAGCATTGTCCAATCACAAACCAAGAATATTAAACAACTACATTAGAGTAGAGTTTATAATCAAAGACTAATTAAGATAAGAAAATAAAAGGAACCTGAATAATGTATTCTAAAAATAAATGATTGGTAAGATTTCAGACAGGTTTGACTTTGTTGCTTGTCATATCACAAGAATTTAAGCCTTGTTAATAGAAATGTACTAAAACCAACTGGTAGACATTTTGAACTCCTAAATAAGCTATTTGTGACTGTTTTAAAACTCAACCATTTAAAATTTTATTTTGGAATATTTTTTTTACTACTGCCATTTTTTAAGTGCAGAGTAACCATAGAAACGTATGACACACAGGTGTCAATTACCATTTGTGGTTGTGACATTTTTATTATCACAGTTAGTATCATAAGTTATCAGAAATAAGCCACTCATGACATCAGAAAATTTGTATCAAGTTTTACTAATGAGATCAGTTGTATGTAAATGTTTGTGAATTGTAGAACATTTTGTGCATTATATACTACTCCATTTTTGTTTTCAATGAATTGGATCATAGAATTCATTGATATCACGGAAATATATTTATAATGAAGTGTAAAGACTGTCATCTTTTCTTTTAACAATTTGAAATCGTAATTTTCATTTTCACCGGAAAATTTTCATGTGTTCATCATTTGTCTGTAAGTGCTACCAATAATTTTCCCACCAGACAAAAAAAAGTCCAAATATATATTCAGTATAGGTATACAAACTAGGAATATATTTTTAATTATTTTGTGATAGCAATAATGAAAAATAAAGCATTTTTTTGTTGTTGCTGTTATTGAAAAATCATAGGCATTCTTTTAAACTCTGAATATATCTAATTCTTTATTATGTGAATATATTTTGCAGTGTAAGAAATTGTTGATGGAATTATGCTCATATTGTTTCAATTGTAGCTCTTTTTAGTCAGTATTACACTACTGGCCGATATCATTTATACTTTTTCCATTAGTCAATAACACATTCTGGTTTTTTATTACACTACAGACCACATGATTTTTACACTTTCCACTTGTGTATGACACACTCTTATTCATTTTTAGCTCACCTTGCCAAAGGCAATGTGAGCTTTTGCCACCGATTGAAAATCCAAGATGGCCACCAGCGGGGAAGATAAGTTAACATAGCGACCCTATGGGAAATATGTAAAACAAACTTCTTCTCAAGAACCACTGGATGGATTGGAACCATGCTTGGCAGAAATGTTCCTTGCAAGGTCCTTATCAAGTGTTGTTACTTTTTGTTCCGACCGTCCTCCATTCAAGATGGCTGTTGTTGCTAAAAATAGAAATTTCTTCAATTGTCCATTGCTGCTTTAGTATAAGTCAAAATGAGCTCAAATTTTAACTGCAGCTACATGGCAAGGAGTAGTTTAACATATGGGTCATTCTACAGTACTGATATATGATATGGGACATTCATACCATTTTTTAAAGTAAAGATATGTTATGATTTTCAAGCTTTTTGTTCACAATAGAACATTTTTCTTCCATATTCAAAATGAAAAAAGATAGTTCCCATCCATTTAATTTGTCTAAACTTAATTTAATGTGTCCTGTCGAAAAAGTAACGCTTGTTACGTGGTGTCCAATGTATACCTGTTTAATTTAAATTAGTCTTAAAACAACCTAAATGTTGAATTGAAAATGTTTTTCAACCTTTAGAATATTCAAAGAAACAGTGAAAATTATGTTTTCTGCAGTCAGGAAACTATTTTGTAGCCATACCATTTATGATGTAAATCAGTACTTGTCATGATTGCAAAAATTGAAATATTCTATTAAATAAAATGTTCTTTCCACATTGCTATGTCTTACATTTACAGAGAATAATTAGATAAAGTAATGTAAAACCAAGACATTTCAGTAATGTAATTACATCGGTTACATGATAAAACCCTCCAGTTGATAGAAAAGTAACGCATGTTACAAGGGACGCCAAGTAACGAATGTTACATTTTGGACACGGTTTTATGAGCATATTTTAACTTGTTATTATTTCTAAACGTGTACGCTGGATAAACCAGGCTTTGAGAAACAAATTCTTCGAATATTTACACTCACTATATATGAGAAATTAGAATGTAAATATGCGTAACATTGTTATCCGAGGCTCTCATTTCTAGTAATATCATTGGACACCAAAGTAACAAGCGAAACTACATTTTAATTTTCTTCAGAACTTTTATTCAGAATATAATTATGGGGATTTTATGGACTTAAATTCATCAAGAAAATATCTTTAACGTACTCCACCCTACCTTTAAACAGCTAGCTGCATAACTTGCATGGAATAATTTGTCAAAGTGACCCACCCCATGTTTGTCCCAATTAATAACCATTATTCTATAGTAATTTCAAACTTTTTATTCATCTGTAGGTGAAAATAGATAACATAATGTATTTTTTTTATGTTTTTTTATTTAACGAATACATGGTGCACACAAAAATAAACATAATGTGCATAGTGCATATATGCAAATAAAGAAAAAATACGTTTTTTGATGCCACCTCCTGTTTTCACCAACTCTGTGGAATGACCCATATACATGTAGTCGGGGTTTTTCTGTGAAATTTTTCTTTCAGCCGATTTATAACGATTATGCAAATTAGACATATTTTGATAAAAGATCACATTTAAATGTTCTCCTCAGAAACCGCTGAACCAAATTAAACCAAACCTGGCAGGGATGGTCCCTGGGTGGGTCCCTTTCAAAAGTGTATCCGACAGCCCTGCCCTCCATTCAAGATGGCTGTTGTTACCAGAAATAGAAATTTCTTCAATTGTCCATTGCTTCTTTAGTATAAGTCAAAATGAGCTCAAATTTTAACTGCAGCTACATGATAAGGAGTAGTTTAGCATATATTCCAGGTTTTTCTGTGAAATTTTTCTTTCAGCCGATTTATACCGATTATGCAAATTAGGCATATTTTGATAAAAGATCACATTTTAAATCTTCTCCTCTGAAACCGCTGAACCAGATTAAAAAAAATTTGGCTGGGATGGTCGTTGGGTGGTCCCTTTTCAATATTGTGTCCGACAGCGCTGCCCTCCATTCAAAGTGGCTGCTGTTACCAAAAATAGAAATTTCTTTAGTTGTCAATTTCTGCTTTATTACAAATCAAAATGAACTCAAATTGTAACTGCAGCTACATGACAATGAGTAGTTTAACATATATTCTGGGTTTTTCTGTGAGATTTTTTCAGCCAGTTTATTCCGGTTAGGAATATTATGAGGTAAAAATCACATCAAAATCTTTTGCTTAGAAATTTGAGTTAAAATGATCTTTGGGTGGCCCACTTTCAAAATTATGTGTAACACCCCCATTTTCTATCAACTTTCAATGTCAAATTGAAAACCAGGTGAGTGATTACAGGCTCCTGGGAGCCTCTAGTTAAAAACCTTCTCCTCTGAAACCGCTTGGTCAAATGAATCAAAACTTGGTAGGAAGCATCTATGGCAGGTTCTCTATAAAGATTGCTCATTTCGTCTTGATCCGTTAACAAACATGGCCACCACAGGCAATTCTTGTTTCTGATTGGTTAATTTCTAAAAATTCTTCTCCTCTGAAACCGCTTTGCCAAATGAACCGAAACTTGGTAGGAAGCATCTATGGCAAGTCCTCTATAAAGATTGCTCATTTCGTCTTGATCCATTAACAAACATGGCTGTCACAGACAATTCTTGTTTCTGATTGGTTGATTTCTAAAAAATCGTCTCCTATAAAACCGCTCTGCCAAATGAATCGAAACTTAGTAGGAAGCATCCTTCGAAGGTCCTCTCTAAAAATTGCTCATTTCGTACCGATCCGTTAACAAACATGGCCACCACAGGCAATTCTTGTTTCTGATTGGTTAATTTCTAAAAATTCTTCTCCTCTGAAACCGCTTTGCCAAATGAACCGAAACTTGGTAGGAAGCATCTATGGCAAGTCCTCTATAAAGATTGCTCATTTCGTCTTGATCCATTAACAAACATGGCCGTCACAGACAATTCTTGTTTCTGATTGGTTGATTTCTAAAAAATCGTCTCCTATAAAACCGCTCTGCCAAATGAATCGAAACTTAGTAGGAAGCATCCTTCGAAGGTCCTCTCTAAAATTTGCTCATTTCGTACCGATCCGTTAACAAACATGGCCACCACAGGCAATTCTTGTTTCTGATTGGTTGATTTCTGACAAATCTTCTCTAAAACTGCTTGGCTAAATGAATCGAAACTTGGTAGGAAGCATCCTTCGAAGGTCCTCTATTAAAATTGTTCATTTCGTTCCGATCTGTTAACAAACATGACCACAACAGGCAATTCTTGCTTCTGATTGGTTGATTTCTAAAAAATCTTCTTCTCTGAAACCACTTTCCCAAATGAATCAAAACTTGGTAGGAAGCATCCTTGGAATGTCATCTATAAATATTGCGCATTTAGTTCCCATCTGTTATTAAACATGGCCTCCACAGGCCATTCTTGTTTCTGATTGGTCGATTTCTAAAAATCTTCTTCTCTGTAACTGCTTAGCCAAATGAACCGAAACTTGGTGGGAAGCACCTATGAAAGGTTCTGTATTAAGTTTCCTCAAAGCAGAATGAAAGGTGAGCGACACAGGTTCAGCCCACTGAGCCTCTAGTTACACTACATACCACATGATTTTTACATTTTCCACTTGTCCTACGCAGAACATGGACAGAAATTGAGAGCAATGTATTCAGCATTAGACATAGATTTCAAAGTCAATAGGGCCCGGGTGGCTCAATGAGTTAGGTAATTGGATTACCTAACAACTCATACAAGCCTATCACCAATACGGCGTGGGTTCGCGCCCAACTTTGTAAATTACAAAAAGGGTGCACTCGACTTGCAGCTGCAAGTGATAAAGTTTACCAGTTGCTTGCCCATTGTTGGTGGTTCTCTTTGGGTACTCTGCCTTCTTCCACCACTAAAACTGGTCGCCATGAATGATATAGCTGAAAGTGGCGTTAAAACACCAAAAATCAAATAAACAAATCATCAAAGTCAATATGTTGAAGAAATTTTTTAATGTCACTTTTGTAGTATTTATTACCCCTTATTTATTTTTATTATAATTAAAAGATCTTGGGAATGGAATATGAAACTTTAATGACTGCAATTCCTATTTGTTGAGACTTCCCCCAGTGCTGAGAGTTTTGTTTGCCCATTTATACATTTAAGATATCTTCAATATCACCATCAATATAAAAAAAAATGTAATAAGATTGTATGATTATTTCGTTATGGGGGACTTTTTGTCCTAGGGGGGGGGGATTTTTCTGGTGGTTTATTTCAGGGGGCTTTTGTATGTCTAGATAATAAATTGTACTTAGATATTAAAATGTCTGATTTGTAGACAATAAAGTAAATACTTTTCATAGTGTATATTTCATACAGTACATTGATGTCATAATTTTATAATTGTGTATATAAGAGGTATATTTGTACATGTTTGTCTTGTGTTGAAATCTGTTACTATAAATAAACAGTCATATATGTAACACAAATTGTTCTCATTTGTTTTCCAAATCAAACTGAAAGCCAATATAATTTGAATATCTTTGGGAGTAGGTACACCAAAGGGCCTAACCAGGATAGCCAAGAATCGTCTAAGGTTATGAGGTTATGCCTGAGGGATATTTACCTTCTTTAGAATAATTTACATATCAAGCCAGGTAAGTGAGAATTCATGTATTTGTGTGTTATCGTTATCAATTTTGCCTCTTTCACTGAGTGTTCTATTAGATTTTAGAACTGTTCTGACAGTGTGGTATTTTTCTATTAGATTTTAGAACTGTTCTGACAGTGGTATTTTTCTATTAGATTTTAGAACTGTTCTGACAGTGGTATTTTTCTATTAGATTTTAGAACTGTTCTGACAGTGGTATTTTTCTATTAGATTTTAGAACTGTTCTGACAGTGTGGTATTTTTCTATTAGATTTTAGAACTGTTCTGACAGTGGTATTTTTCTATTAGATTTTAGAACTGTTCTGACAGTGGTATTTTTCTATTAGATTTTAGAACTGTTCTGACAGTGGTATTTTTCTATTAGATTTTAGAACTGTTCTGACAGTGTGGTATTTTTCTATTAGATTTTAGAACTGTTCTGACAGTGGTATTTTTCTATTAGATTTTAGAACTGTTCTGACAGTGATATTTTTCTATTAGATTTTAGAACTGTTCTGACAGTGGTATTTTTCTATTAGATTTTAGAACTGTTCTGACAGTGTGGTATTTTTCTATTAGATTTTAGAACTGTTCTGACTGGTATTTTTCTATTAGATTTTAGAACTGTTCTGACAGTGTGGTATTTTTCTATTAGATTTTGGAACTGTTCTGACAGTGTGGTATTTTTCTATTAGATTTTAGAACTGTTCTGACTGGTATTTTTCTATTAGATTTTAGAACTGTTCTGACAGTGTGGTATTTTTCTATTAGATTTTAGAACTGTTCTGACTGGTATTTTTCTATTAGATTTTAGAACTGTTCTGACAGTGTGGTATTTTTCTATTAGATTTTGGAACTGTTCTGACAGTGTGGTATTTTTCTATTAGATTTTAGAACTGTTCTGACTGGTATTTTTCTATTAGATTTTAGAACTGTTCTGACAGTGTGGTATTTTTCTATTAGATTTTAGAACTGTTCTGACTGGTATTTTTCTATTAGATTTTAGAACTGTTCTGACAGTGTGGTATTTTTCTATTAGATTTTAGAACTGTTCTGACTGGTATTTTTCTATTAGATTTTAGAACTGTTCTGACAGTGTGGTATTTTTCTATTAGATTTTAGAACTGTTCTGACTGGTATTTTTCTATTAGATTTCAGAACTGTTCTGACAGTGTGGTATTTTTCTATTAGATTTTGGAACTGTTCTGACAGTGTGGTATTTTTCTATTAGATTTTAGAACTGTTCTGACTGGTATTTTTCTATTAGATTTTAGAACTGTTCTGACAGTGTGGTATTTTTCTATTAGATTTTAGAACTGTTCTGACTGGTATTTTTCTATTAGATTTTAGAACTGTTCTGACAGTGTGGTATTTTTCTATTAGATTTTGGAACTGTTCTGACAGTGTGGTATTTTTCTATTAGATTTTAGAACTGTTCTGACTGGTATTTTTCTATTAGATTTTAGAACTGTTCTGACAGTGTGGTATTTTTCTATTAGATTTTAGAACTGTTCTGACTGGTATTTTTCTATTAGATTTTAGAACTGTTCTGACAGTGTGGTATTTTTCTATTAGATTTTGGAACTGTTCTGACAGTGTGGTATTTTTCTATTAGATTTTAGAACTGTTCTGACTGGTATTTTTCTATTAGATTTTAGAACTGTTCTGACAGTGTGGTATTTTTCTATTAGATTTTAGAACTGTTCTGACTGGTATTTTTCTATTAGATTTTAGAACTGTTCTGACAGTGTGGTATTTTTCTATTAGATTTTAGAACTGTTCTGACTGGTATTTTTCTATTAGATTTTAGAACTGTTCTGACAGTGTGGTATTTTTCTATTAGATTTTAGAACTGTTCTGACTGGTATTTTTCTATTAGATTTTAGAACTGTTCTGACAGTGTGGTATTTTTCTATTAGATTTTGGAACTGTTCTGACAGTGTGGTATTTTTCTATTAGATTTTAGAACTGTTCTGACTGGTATTTTTCTATTAGATTTTAGAACTGTTCTGACAGTGTGGTATTTTTCTATTAGATTTTAGAACTGTTCTGACTGGTATTTTTCTATTAGATTTTAGAACTGTTCTGACAGTGTGGTATTTTTCTATTAGATTTTAGAACTGTTCTGACTGGTATTTTTCTATTAGATTTTAGAACTGTTCTGACAGTGTGGTATTTTTCTATTAGATTTTAGAACTGTTCTGACTGGTATTTTTCTATTAGATTTTAGAACTGTTCTGACAGTGTGGTATTTTTCTATTAGATTTTGGAACTGTTCTGACAGTGTGGTATTTTTCTATTAGATTTTAGAACTGTTCTGACTGGTATTTTTCTATTAGATTTTAGAACTGTTCTGACAGTGTGGTATTTTTCTATTAGATTTTAGAACTGTTCTGACTGGTATTTTTCTATTAGATTTTAGAACTGTTCTGACAGTGTGGTATTTTTCTATTAGATTTTGGAACTGTTCTGACAGTGTGGTATTTTTCTATTAGATTTTAGAACTGTTCTGACTGGTATTTTTCTATTAGATTTTAGAACTGTTCTGACAGTGTGGTATTTTTCTATTAGATTTTAGAACTGTTCTGACTGGTATTTTTCTATTAGATTTTAGAACTGTTCTGACAGTGTGGTATTTTTCTATTAGATTTTAGAACTGTTCTGACTGGTATTTTTCTATTAGATTTTAGAACTGTTCTGACAGTGTGGTATTTTTCTATTAGATTTTGGAACTGTTCTGACAGTGTGGTATTTTTCTATTAGATTTTAGAACTGTTCTGACTGGTATTTTTCTATTAGATTTTAGAACTGTTCTGACAGTGTGGTATTTTTCTATTAGATTTTAGAACTGTTCTGACTGGTATTTTTCTATTAGATTTTAGAACTGTTCTGACAGTGTGGTATTTTTCTATTAGATTTTGGAACTGTTCTGACAGTGTGGTATTTTTCTATTAGATTTTAGAACTGTTCTGACTGGTATTTTTCTATTAGATTTTAGAACTGTTCTGACAGTGTGGTATTTTTCTATTAGATTTTAGAACTGTTCTGACTGGTATTTTTCTATTAGATTTTAGAACTGTTCTGACAGTGTGGTATTTTTCTATTAGATTTTAGAACTGTTCTGACTGGTATTTTTCTATTAGATTTTAGAACTGTTCTGACAGTGTGGTATTTTTCTATTAGATTTTAGAACTGTTCTGACTGGTATTTTTCTATTAGATTTTAGAACTGTTCTGACAGTGTGGTATTTTTCTATTAGATTTTGGAACTGTTCTGACAGTGTGGTATTTTTCTATTAGATTTTAGAACTGTTCTGACAGTGTGGTATTTTTCTATTAGATTTTGGAACTGTTCTGACAGTGTGGTATTTTTCTATTAGATTTTAGAACTGTTCTGACTGGTATTTTTCTATTAGATTTTAGAACTGTTCTGACAGTGTGGTATTTTTCTATTAGATTTTAGAACTGTTCTGACTGGTATTTTTCTATTAGATTTTAGAACTGTTCTGACAGTGTGGTATTTTTCTATTAGATTTTGGAACTGTTCTGACAGTGTGGTATTTTTCTATTAGATTTTAGAACTGTTCTGACTGGTATTTTTCTATTAGATTTTAGAACTGTTCTGACAGTGTGGTATTTTTCTATTAGATTTTGGAACTGTTCTGACAGTGTGGTATTTTTCTATTAGATTTTAGAACTGTTCTGACTGGTATTTTTCTATTAGATTTTAGAACTGTTCTGACAGTGTGGTATTTTTCTATTAGATTTTAGAACTGTTCTGACTGGTATTTTTCTATTAGATTTTAGAACTGTTCTGACAGTGTGGTATTTTTCTATTAGATTTTGGAACTGTTCTGACAGTGTGGTATTTTTCTATTAGATTTTAGAACTGTTCTGACTGGTATTTTTCTATTAGATTTTAGAACTGTTCTGACAGTGTGGTATTTTTCTATTAGATTTTAGAACTGTTCTGACTGGTATTTTTCTATTAGATTTTAGAACTGTTCTGACAGTGTGGTATTTTTCTATTAGATTTTAGAACTGTTCTGACTGGTATTTTTCTATTAGATTTTAGAACTGTTCTGACAGTGTGGTATTTTTCTATTAGATTTTAGAACTGTTCTGACTGGTATTTTTCTATTAGATTTTAGAACTGTTCTGACAGTGTGGTATTTTTCTATTAGATTTTGGAACTGTTCTGACAGTGTGGTATTTTTCTATTAGATTTTAGAACTGTTCTGACTGGTATTTTTCTATTAGATTTTAGAACTGTTCTGACAGTGTGGTATTTTTCTATTAGATTTTAGAACTGTTCTGACTGGTATTTTTCTATTAGATTTTAGAACTGTTCTGACAGTGTGGTATTTTTCTATTAGATTTTAGAACTGTTCTGACTGGTATTTTTCTATTAGATTTTAGAACTGTTCTGACAGTGTGGTATTTTTCTATTAGATTTTAGAACTGTTCTGACTGGTATTTTTCTATTAGATTTTAGAACTGTTCTGACAGTGTGGTATTTTTCTATTAGATTTTGGAACTGTTCTGACAGTGTGGTATTTTTCTATTAGATTTTAGAACTGTTCTGACTGGTATTTTTCTATTAGATTTTAGAACTGTTCTGACAGTGTGGTATTTTTCTATTAGATTTTAGAACTGTTCTGACTGGTATTTTTCTATTAGATTTTAGAACTGTTCTGACAGTGTGGTATTTTTCTATTAGATTTTGGAACTGTTCTGACAGTGTGGTATTTTTCTATTAGATTTTAGAACTGTTCTGACTGGTATTTTTCTATTAGATTTTAGAACTGTTCTGACAGTGTGGTATTTTTCTATTAGATTTTAGAACTGTTCTGACTGGTATTTTTCTATTAGATTTTAGAACTGTTCTGACAGTGTGGTATTTTTCTATTAGATTTTAGAACTGTTCTGACTGGTATTTTTCTATTAGATTTTAGAACTGTTCTGACAGTGTGGTATTTTTCTATTAGATTTTGGAACTGTTCTGACAGTGTGGTATTTTTCTATTAGATTTTAGAACTGTTCTGACTGGTATTTTTCTATTAGATTTTAGAACTGTTCTGACAGTGTGGTATTTTTCTATTAGATTTTAGAACTGTTCTGACTGGTATTTTTCTATTAGATTTTAGAACTGTTCTGACAGTGTGGTATTTTTCTATTAGATTTTGGAACTGTTCTGACAGTGTGGTATTTTTCTATTAGATTTTAGAACTGTTCTGACTGGTATTTTTCTATTAGATTTTAGAACTGTTCTGACAGTGTGGTATTTTTCTATTAGATTTTAGAACTGTTCTGACTGGTATTTTTCTATTAGATTTTAGAACTGTTCTGACAGTGTGGTATTTTTCTATTAGATTTTAGAACTGTTCTGACTGGTATTTTTCTATTAGATTTTAGAACTGTTCTGACAGTGTGGTATTTTTCTATTAGATTTTAGAACTGTTCTGACTGGTATTTTTCTATTAGATTTTAGAACTGTTCTGACAGTGTGGTATTTTTCTATTAGATTTTGGAACTGTTCTGACAGTGTGGTATTTTTCTATTAGATTTTAGAACTGTTCTGACAGTGTGGTATTTTTCTATTAGATTTTGGAACTGTTCTGACAGTGTGGTATTTTTCTATTAGATTTTAGAACTGTTCTGACTGGTATTTTTCTATTAGATTTTAGAACTGTTCTGACAGTGTGGTATTTTTCTATTAGATTTTAGAACTGTTCTGACTGGTATTTTTCTATTAGATTTTAGAACTGTTCTGACAGTGTGGTATTTTTCTATTAGATTTTGGAACTGTTCTGACAGTGTGGTATTTTTCTATTAGATTTTAGAACTGTTCTGACTGGTATTTTTCTATTAGATTTTAGAACTGTTCTGACAGTGTGGTATTTTTCTATTAGATTTTAGAACTGTTCTGACTGGTATTTTTCTATTAGATTTTAGAACTGTTCTGACAGTGTGGTATTTTTCTATTAGATTTTAGAACTGTTCTGACTGGTATTTTTCTATTAGATTTTAGAACTGTTCTGACAGTGTGGTATTTTTCTATTAGATTTTGGAACTGTTCTGACAGTGTGGTATTTTTCTATTAGATTTTAGAACTGTTCTGACTGGTATTTTTCTATTAGATTTTAGAACTGTTCTGACAGTGTGGTATTTTTCTATTAGATTTTAGAACTGTTCTGACTGGTATTTTTCTATTAGATTTTAGAACTGTTCTGACAGTGTGGTATTTTTCTATTAGATTTTGGAACTGTTCTGACAGTGTGGTATTTTTCTATTAGATTTTAGAACTGTTCTGACTGGTATTTTTCTATTAGATTTTAGAACTGTTCTGACAGTGTGGTATTTTTCTATTAGATTTTAGAACTGTTCTGACTGGTATTTTTCTATTAGATTTTAGAACTGTTCTGACAGTGTGGTATTTTTCTATTAGATTTTAGAACTGTTCTGACTGGTATTTTTCTATTAGATTTTAGAACTGTTCTGACAGTGTGGTATTTTTCTATTAGATTTTAGAACTGTTCTGACTGGTATTTTTCTATTAGATTTTAGAACTGTTCTGACAGTGTGGTATTTTTCTATTAGATTTTGGAACTGTTCTGACAGTGTGGTATTTTTCTATTAGATTTTAGAACTGTTCTGACTGGTATTTTTCTATTAGATTTTAGAACTGTTCTGACAGTGTGGTATTTTTCTATTAGATTTTAGAACTGTTCTGACTGGTATTTTTCTATTAGATTTTAGAACTGTTCTGACAGTGTGGTATTTTTCTATTAGATTTTAGAACTGTTCTGACAGTGTGGTATTTTTCTATTAGATTTTAGAACTGTTCTGACTGGTATTTTTCTATTAGATTTTAGAACTGTTCTGACAGTGTGGTATTTTTCTATTAGATTTTAGAACTGTTCTGACAGTGGTATTTTTCTATTAGATTTTAGAACTGTTCTGACAGTGGTATTTTTCTATTAGATTTTAGAACTGTTCTGACAGTGGTATTTTTCTATTAGATTTTGGAACTGTTCTGACAGTGTGGTATTTTTCTATTAGATTTTGGAACTGTTCTAACAGTGTGGTATTTTTCTATTAGATTTTAGAACTGTTCTGACTGGTATTTTTCTATTAGATTTTAGAACTGTTCTGACAGTGTGGTATTTTTCTATTAGATAATAAAGGTAATAACAAAATTACCGAACTCCGAACAATCTTACAAAGGGAAAGTCAAAACTCATAATTATATAAACAGACAAAATCAGTCAACAACCGGAAAACTGTGAAAACCGTAATGACCCTGACTTGGTACAGGCATTTCTAAAGAAATGGTGGGTTGAATCAGATTTTAAGGCGCCAAACCTCCCGCTCTCATTACGGTTCAAAGGTTCCGGCTGTCACTGTAACAGTATTTAAATACAGGAACAAAATAGGTAAAATAGTTGTCAAAGCAGTACCATATTCGGTGACGTAAATGTCAAAAATATTTTTACGTCACACATTGACAAAAATTTTTTTTGACATATTTGACTCTTTATCTTTATACATTTTCACTATATGAAAATGCATCGCTTATAATTTTTTCTGCAGAGACGGAATATATTTCGACAAGATATTGGTATCGGAATATAAACTTTTTAAGAGATCGAATAAGATTTTAGAACTGTTCTGACAGTGTGGTATTTTTCTATTAGATTTTAGAACTGTTCTGACAGTGGTATTTTTCTATTAGATTTTGGAACTGTTCTGACAGTGTGGTATTTTTCTATTAGATTTTAGAACTGTTCTGACTGGTATTTTTCTATTAGATTTTAGAACTGTTCTGACAGTGTGGTATTTTTCTATTAGATTTTAGAACTGTTCTGACTGGTATTTTTCTATTAGATTTTAGAACTGTTCTGACAGTGTGGTATTTTTCTATTAGATTTTGGAACTGTTCTTACAGTGTGGTATTTTTCTATTAGATTTTAGAACTGTTCTGACTGGTATTTTTCTATTAGATTTTAGAACTGTTCTGACAGTGTGGTATTTTTCTATTAGATTTTAGAACTGTTCTGACTGGTATTTTTCTATTAGATTTTAGAACTGTTCTGACAGTGTGGTATTTTTCTATTAGATTTTAGAACTGTTCTGACTGGTATTTTTCTATTAGATTTTAGAACTGTTCTGACAGTGTGGTATTTTTCTATTAGATTTTAGAACTGTTCTGACTGGTATTTTTCTATTAGATTTTAGAACTGTTCTGACAGTGTGGTATTTTTCTATTAGATTTTGGAACTGTTCTGACAGTGTGGTATTTTTCTATTAGATTTTAGAACTGTTCTGACAGTGTGGTATTTTTCTATTAGATTTTGGAACTGTTCTGACAGTGTGGTATTTTTCTATTAGATTTTAGAACTGTTCTGACTGGTATTTTTCTATTAGATTTTAGAACTGTTCTGACAGTGTGGTATTTTTCTATTAGATTTTAGAACTGTTCTGACTGGTATTTTTCTATTAGATTTTAGAACTGTTCTGACAGTGTGGTATTTTTCTATTAGATTTTAGAACTGTTCTGACTGGTATTTTTCTATTAGATTTTAGAACTGTTCTGACAGTGTGGTATTTTTCTATTAGATTTTAGAACTGTTCTGACTGGTATTTTTCTATTAGATTTTAGAACTGTTCTGACAGTGTGGTATTTTTCTATTAGATTTTAGAACTGTTCTGACTGGTATTTTTCTATTAGATTTTAGAACTGTTCTGACAGTGTGGTATTTTTCTATTAGATTTTAGAACTGTTCTGACTGGTATTTTTCTATTAGATTTTAGAACTGTTATGACAGTGTGGTATTTTTCTATTAGATTTTGGAACTGTTCTGACAGTGTGGTATTTTTCTATTAGATTTTAGAACTGTTCTGACAGTGTGGTATTTTTCTATTAGATTTTGGAACTGTTCTGACAGTGTGGTATTTTTCTATTAGATTTTAGAACTGTTCTGACTGGTATTTTTCTATTAGATTTTAGAACTGTTCTGACAGTGTGGTATTTTTCTATTAGATTTTAGAACTGTTCTGACTGGTATTTTTCTATTAGATTTTAGAACTGTTCTGACAGTGTGGTATTTTTCTATTAGATTTTGGAACTGTTCTGACAGTGTGGTATTTTTCTATTAGATTTTAGAACTGTTCTGACTGGTATTTTTCTATTAGATTTTAGAACTGTTCTGACAGTGTGGTATTTTTCTATTAGATTTTAGAACTGTTCTGACTGGTATTTTTCTATTAGATTTTAGAACTGTTCTGACAGTGTGGTATTTTTCTATTAGATTTTAGAACTGTTCTGACTGGTATTTTTCTATTAGATTTTAGAACTGTTCTGACAGTGTGGTATTTTTCTATTAGATTTTGGAACTGTTCTGACAGTGTGGTATTTTTCTATTAGATTTTAGAACTGTTCTGACTGGTATTTTTCTATTAGATTTTAGAACTGTTCTGACAGTGTGGTATTTTTCTATTAGATTTTAGAACTGTTCTGACTGGTATTTTTCTATTAGATTTTAGAACTGTTCTGACAGTGTGGTATTTTTCTATTAGATTTTGGAACTGTTCTGACAGTGTGGTATTTTTCTATTAGATTTTAGAACTGTTCTGACTGGTATTTTTCTATTAGATTTTAGAACTGTTCTGACAGTGTGGTATTTTTCTATTAGATTTTAGAACTGTTCTGACTGGTATTTTTCTATTAGATTTTAGAACTGTTCTGACAGTGTGGTATTTTTCTATTAGATTTTAGAACTGTTCTGACTGGTATTTTTCTATTAGATTTTAGAACTGTTCTGACAGTGTGGTATTTTTCTATTAGATTTTAGAACTGTTCTGACTGGTATTTTTCTATTAGATTTTAGAACTGTTCTGACAGTGTGGTATTTTTCTATTAGATTTTGGAACTGTTCTGACAGTGTGGTATTTTTCTATTAGATTTTAGAACTGTTCTGACTGGTATTTTTCTATTAGATTTTAGAACTGTTCTGACAGTGTGGTATTTTTCTATTAGATTTTAGAACTGTTCTGACTGGTATTTTTCTATTAGATTTTAGAACTGTTCTGACAGTGTGGTATTTTTCTATTAGATTTTAGAACTGTTCTGACAGTGTGGTATTTTTCTATTAGATTTTAGAACTGTTCTGACTGGTATTTTTCTATTAGATTTTAGAACTGTTCTGACAGTGTGGTATTTTTCTATTAGATTTTAGAACTGTTCTGACAGTGGTATTTTTCTATTAGATTTTAGAACTGTTCTGACAGTGGTATTTTTCTATTAGATTTTAGAACTGTTCTGACAGTGGTATTTTTCTATTAGATTTTGGAACTGTTCTGACAGTGTGGTATTTTTCTATTAGATTTTGGAACTGTTCTGACAGTGTGGTATTTTTCTATTAGATTTTAGAACTGTTCTGACTGGTATTTTTCTATTAGATTTTAGAACTGTTCTGACAGTGTGGTATTTTTCTATTAGATAATAAAGGTAATAACAAAATTACCGAACTCCGAACAATCTTACAAAGGGAAAGTCAAAACTCATAATTATATAAACAGACAAAATCAGTCAACAACCGGAAAACTGTGAAAACCGTAATGACCCTGACTTGGTACAGGCATTTCTAAAGAAATGGTGGGTTGAATCAGATTTTAAGGCGCCAAACCTCCCGCTCTCATTACGGTTCAAAGGTTCCGGCTGTCACTGTAACAGTATTTAAATACAGGAACAAAATAGGTAAAATAGTTGTCAAAGCAGTACCATATTCGGTGACGTAAATGTCAAAAATATTTTTACGTCACACATTGACAAAAATTTTTTTTGACATATTTGACTCTTTATCTTTATACATTTTCACTATATGAAAATGCATCGCTTATAATTTTTTCTGCAGAGACGGAATATATTTCGACAATATATTGGTATCGGAATATAAACTTTTTAAGAGATCGAATAAGATTTTAGAACTGTTCTGACAGTGTGGTATTTTTCTATTAGATTTTAGAACTGTTCTGACAGTGGTATTTTTCTATTAGATTTTGGAACTGTTCTGACAGTGTGGTATTTTTCTATTAGATTTTAGAACTGTTCTGACTGGTATTTTTCTATTAGATTTTAGAACTGTTCTGACAGTGTGGTATTTTTCTATTAGATTTTAGAACTGTTCTGACTGGTATTTTTCTATTAGATTTTAGAACTGTTCTGACAGTGTGGTATTTTTCTATTAGATTTTGGAACTGTTCTGACAGTGTGGTATTTTTCTATTAGATTTTAGAACTGTTCTGACTGGTATTTTTCTATTAGATTTTAGAACTGTTCTGACAGTGTGGTATTTTTCTATTAGATTTTAGAACTGTTCTGACTGGTATTTTTCTATTAGATTTTAGAACTGTTCTGACAGTGTGGTATTTTTCTATTAGATTTTAGAACTGTTCTGACTGGTATTTTTCTATTAGATTTTAGAACTGTTCTGACAGTGTGGTATTTTTCTATTAGATTTTAGAACTGTTCTGACTGGTATTTTTCTATTAGATTTTAGAACTGTTCTGACAGTGTGGTATTTTTCTATTAGATTTTGGAACTGTTCTGACAGTGTGGTATTTTTCTATTAGATTTTAGAACTGTTCTGACTGGTATTTTTCTATTAGATTTTAGAACTGTTCTGACAGTGTGGTATTTTTCTATTAGATTTTAGAACTGTTCTGACTGGTATTTTTCTATTAGATTTTAGAACTGTTCTGACAGTGTGGTATTTTTCTATTAGATTTTGGAACTGTTCTGACAGTGTGGTATTTTTCTATTAGATTTTAGAACTGTTCTGACTGGTATTTTTCTATTAGATTTTAGAACTGTTCTGACAGTGTGGTATTTTTCTATTAGATTTTAGAACTGTTCTGACTGGTATTTTTCTATTAGATTTTAGAACTGTTCTGACAGTGTGGTATTTTTCTATTAGATTTTAGAACTGTTCTGACTGGTATTTTTCTATTAGATTTTAGAACTGTTCTGACAGTGTGGTATTTTTCTATTAGATTTTGGAACTGTTCTGACAGTGTGGTATTTTTCTATTAGATTTTAGAACTGTTCTGACTGGTATTTTTCTATTAGATTTTAGAACTGTTCTGACAGTGTGGTATTTTTCTATTAGATTTTAGAACTGTTCTGACTGGTATTTTTCTATTAGATTTTAGAACTGTTCTGACAGTGTGGTATTTTTCTATTAGATTTTGGAACTGTTCTGACAGTGTGGTATTTTTCTATTAGATTTTAGAACTGTTCTGACTGGTATTTTTCTATTAGATTTTAGAACTGTTCTGACAGTGTGGTATTTTTCTATTAGATTTTAGAACTGTTCTGACTGGTATTTTTCTATTAGATTTTAGAACTGTTCTGACAGTGTGGTATTTTTCTATTAGATTTTAGAACTGTTCTGACTGGTATTTTTCTATTAGATTTTAGAACTGTTCTGACAGTGTGGTATTTTTCTATTAGATTTTAGAACTGTTCTGACTGGTATTTTTCTATTAGATTTTAGAACTGTTCTGACAGTGTGGTATTTTTCTATTAGATTTTGGAACTGTTCTGACAGTGTGGTATTTTTCTATTAGATTTTAGAACTGTTCTGACTGGTATTTTTCTATTAGATTTTAGAACTGTTCTGACAGTGTGGTATTTTTCTATTAGATTTTAGAACTGTTCTGACTGGTATTTTTCTATTAGATTTTAGAACTGTTCTGACAGTGTGGTATTTTTCTATTAGATTTTAGAACTGTTCTGACAGTGTGGTATTTTTCTATTAGATTTTAGAACTGTTCTGACTGGTATTTTTCTGTTAGATTTTAGAACTGTTCTGACAGTGTGGTATTTTTCTATTAGATTTTAGAACTGTTCTGACAGTGGTATTTTTCTATTAGATTTTAGAACTGTTCTGACAGTGGTATTTTTCTATTAGATTTTAGAACTGTTCTGACAGTGGTATTTTTCTATTAGATTTTGGAACTGTTCTGACAGTGTGGTATTTTTCTATTAGATTTTGGAACTGTTCTGACAGTGTGGTATTTTTCTATTAGATTTTAGAACTGTTCTGACTGGTATTTTTCTATTAGATTTTAGAACTGTTCTGACAGTGTGGTATTTTTCTATTAGATAATAAAGGTAATAACAAAATTACCGAACTCCGAACAATCTTACAAAGGGAAAGTCAAAACTCATAATTATATAAACAGACAAAATCAGTCAACAACCGGAAAACTGTGAAAACCGTAATGACCCTGACTTGGTACAGGCATTTCTAAAGAAATGGTGGGTTGAATCAGATTTTAAGGCGCCAAACCTCCCGCTCTCATTACGGTTCAAAGGTTCCGGCTGTCACTGTAACAGTATTTAAATACAGGAACAAAATAGGTAAAATAGTTGTCAAAGCAGTACCATATTCGGTGACGTAAATGTCAAAAATATTTTTACGTCACACATTGACAAAAAATTTTTTTGACATATTTGACTCTTTATCTTTATACATTTTCACTATATGAAAATGCATCGCTTATAATTTTTTCTGCAGAGACGGAATATATTTCGACAAGATATTGGTATCGGAATATAAACTTTTTAAGAGATCGAATAAGATTTTAGAACTGTTCTGACAGTGTGGTATTTTTCTATTAGATTTTAGAACTGTTCTGACAGTGGTATTTTTCTATTAGATTTTGGAACTGTTCTGACAGTGTGGTATTTTTCTATTAGATTTTAGAACTGTTCTGACAGTGTGGTATTTTTCTATTAGATTTTGGAACTGTTCTGGCAGTGTGGTATTTTTCTATTAGATTTTGGAACTGTTCTGACAGTGTGGTATTTTTCTATTAGATTTTGGAACTGTTCTGACAGTGTGGTATTTTTCTATTAGATTTTGGAACTGTTCTGACAGTGTGGTATTTTAGAACTGTTCTGACAGTGGTATTTTTGAACTGTTCTGACAGTGTGGTATTTTAAAAACTGTTCTGACAGTGTGGTATTTTAGAACTGTCCTGACAGTGTGGTATTTTAGAACTGTTCTGACAGTGTGGTATTTTAGAACTGTTCTGACAGTGGTATTTTAGGACTGTTCTGACAGTATGGTATTTTAGAACTGTTCTGACAGTGTGGTATTTTAGAACTGTTCTGACAGTGTGGTATTTTAGAACTGTTCTGACAGTGGTATTTTTGAACTGTTCTGACAGTGTGGTATTTTAAAAACTGTTCTGACAGTGTGGTATTTTAGAACTGTCCTGACAGTGTGGTATTTTAGAACTGTTCTGACAGTGTGGTATTTTAGAACTGTTCTGACAGTGGTATTTTAGGACTGTTCTGACAGTATGGTATTTTAGAACTGTTCTGACAGTGTGGTATTTTAGAACTGTTCTGACAGTGTGGTATTTTAGAACTGTTCTGACAGTGTGGTATTTTTAGAACTGTTCTGACAGTGTGGTATTTTAGAACTGTTCTGACAGTGTGGTATTTTAGAACTGTTTTGACAGTGTGGTATTTTAGAACTGTTCTGACAGTGTGGTATCTTAGATCTGTTCTGACAGTGTAGTATTTTAGAACTGTTTTGACTGGTATTTTAGAACTGTTCTGACAGTGTGGTATTTTTTCCATTTTAATATTTCTAGCAAAACCTGTGTAAGGTGGTTTATGGTTATGGTGTTTAACGCCACTTTCAACAATATTTCAGTTATATCATGGCGAATGGTTAGCTTGCTCGCTTTGAGTGTGGTAGATCGTGGGTTTGAGCCCCGATCTTTTCAAACCAAAGACTATAAAATTGGTATTTGTTGCTTCTCCGCAAAGCACACAGCATTAAGGAGTAATAACAAACACCGGTTGGCTCGAAATCGGGATAAAGTGTCTCAAGTGGGAAGACATGTCTACCTGCAGACTGTTTTTTCAGCGAGCTAGCACTAAAAAAATCCTATTAAGCGTGTTGGTCTAATACCAAGTGGACCTCTTCATCATTGAAAATTAGCTTGTTCTCGCCATGATATAGCTGAAAATTTGATGAGTTGAGGTTAAACAATCACTAGTCACTATCTTAACAGTCAGTTTCATGAGTGGAGAAAACGATCCACATGATGCAAATCACTGATAAACTTTATCTAGCACACCTTGCGATCAGCGAGATTCGAACTCGCAACGTTAATGATGATTGCATAGGTAGTTGTAAATCCAACTACTATAGGATAAGGACGATGGCCGAAGCACTGATTACTGGGTGGATGAGACCATTAGGGGCACATGATTCGGGAATAACCTTCATCAATTGCGCTCATTGTCAAAAGATTGAAAGTCGTGAGTAAACAAACAATCCATTAACCATTAGTTCATCACTAACACATGTACATAGTTTTATCTTAAAATCTAAAAGTAAAAAAATATTTGTTTAATTTCTTTTTCTATTTTTATTATTTATAACACTAGAAGCGCAGTACCTAAAGTAATTGGCGGAATCTTCAATTAATTGAAGGTGGCCTCTTGTATGCATGTACCATTATGTGATAAAGTTTGTTAGTGACTTGCGACAGTACAGTGGTTTTCTTCGGTTTCCTCCACCAAAAAAACTGACCGCCACGATATAACTGAAATATTGTTAGCAGTGGCGTTAAACACTATCAAACACACAAACAATATATACATGTAGTAGAAGTAGAAACTAAAGAGCCTGAACAGCGCAGCCACACATTGGCTATGGTTACCTATGGCTGAGACAGATTCACCTTAGTGTTAATAAATTACGGTACATTATTACTGTAAATAGTACATCGTGAAAGTGTGGCTCAATGAGTTAGGTAGTTGGATTACCTAGCAACTCATACAAGCCCATCACCAATACGGCGTGGGTTCGCGCCCGGCTTTGTAAATTACAAAAAGGGGTGCACTCGACTCGAAGCTTCCAGTGATAAAGTTTACCAGTTGGTTGCCCTTGGTCGGTGGTTCTCACCGGGTACTCCGGCTTCTTCCACCACTGAAACTGGTCGCCATGATATAGCTGTAATATTGCTGAAAGTGGCATTAAACAAAATAAATCAATCAATCAAATCAAATCGTGAAGGTGTTGAGTCATGAAATGCAGAAAATATTGAGCACTTCATCATGACTACCATTAACGTCTTCTGTGGTGTTGATCGACTTGCTGGGTAGTGGTGAAGGTTTGTTCAACCCTACAGTGCCGGTCAGTGTGTCCCAATGTGGCGGATAGGGTGTGCCATCTGACCAAGGGGAGAGTTCTGACATATTCAAATACGGAAAGCCTTATTGTGGGTTGCGTGTTTGGGTTTTTTTTTTAATATTTGTTGCTAAACTTATTCCAGTCCTGAATATTACTGAGCGACAGTCGTGGCTGTGGTCGTATGGTAGATGGATTTATAACTACCTGTGCAATCTGCCTATCACCACTAAAGTTCGAATTCAGGTCAGGGCGAGGTGTACTCGATAAAACATTAAGTGTTAAAGTTTGTCGGTGACTTCAAACGTTCGGTAGTTTTCGCCACATTCCGGTTTCTTCCACCAATAAAACTGACAACTACGATACAATGTATAACTGAAATTTTGTTGAAAGTGGCGTTAAACACCATAACCTGAAAATAGCTGAGGTACTGTTAAATGGACATTAAGCAATAATCTATCTATCACCGACTTTTAATTTCAAATCACCACAAAAATGCCCGGGTGGCTAAATGAGTTGGGTAGTTGGAATACCTAACAACACATATAATCATATCACCAATATGGCGTGGGTTCGCGCCCGGCTTTGTAAATTACAAAAAAGATGCAACGCAAGTAATAAAGTTTACCAGTTGCTTGCCCATGATCGGTGGTTCTCTCCAGGTACTCCGGCTTCTTCCACCACTAAAACGGGTCGCCGTGATATAGCTGAAATATTGCTGAAAGTGGCGTTAAACACAATAAATAAAATCAAATCAAAAATGCAAAATGTGTACGCATCCATACAGGGAAATTTCCAGTCTTTTTGTAAATTTTTTATATTTAATGATTTCAGTGAGAAAAATGTAGTGTGATCCCTGTTTCCATCTGATTTCGGCTCACCACTATAACGTCAACACCAAGGTCCAACCAATGATCATACATGTTCAAGTTTGTAGTTTTCGAGAAGGAACCTTTTTTTCTTTACTGTCTTTTGCTAAAACTTCGACCTGTTTTGGCCGTCATCTATGATTTCTAATCAGCGAAAAAAAAAACATTAAACTTTGCAGAAAATCATACAAGGATCAGTCCTACTACATATAAATGATCACATGTGGATTCTGAAAGGATGTTTGACATTTTGGGCAAACCCATGGAGGGTGCTTGACATTTAAGGTAATCATAAAAAAGATTCTTGACATTTAAGACGACGCGATGAAATAATTTGACCTAATAGCTGATTAGAATTAAAATACCAATGTTCCGGGTGTCAAAAGCCCACTAGGGCTTGTGTTGTATTGTTATTTAAATATGCCGACTATAAATAAAACTTATCTTATCTTATCTTATCTTAAAGTAGTATTTATGTAAATTTTGTCTGTATTTGGTTCAGTGATTTTTGCGGAAGGTATATTGAGGGGGCGACGCAATACATAATTTAACATAAAGGGATGAAATACATGTATGATACATGATAGTTTGAACTTTAAATTATTTGGCTTTTCAACCTTTCGATTTTGACCGTACCTGATGAAGGTTAATCCAGGAACGTACCTGATGAAGGTTAATCCAGGAACGCGTCGTGCGCACTAAATTTGATGATCTACGTTTTTAATATTGATCGATATCGATATGTTCTTCACATTTCATAATTTTTTGACAAGGTAGAAGATGATATTGAGTTAATGCTTTGGCTACAACATTAATGTTTTTTAAATGCCGTTCATCGATCTACAGTAGGTGGCCATAATTATTTCACCAAGATGGCGGCAAATAAAAATCAATTATTGAAACATCCAATTTCTCTTTCATATTTAATATAATTAACTGTCATTAAAATGTCCAAAATTTTGACAGTGTATAATTGGGGGTCAAAGCTCAAAAAGTCATTCGACGGAAGTGACGTTATTTTGACAACATTGGTTAAATTTCGTCTGCTAAAAAAATGGCTCGTCACAACAAGGAGATGACAACAGAGACGAAACAAATAATACTACGATTGAAACGAGAAGGCTATGCACACAGGAAAATTGCTGAAATAATCGGGAGGGATCATTCTACGATTACAAAATTTCTAAAGCGTTGTGATGAGAGGAATTCCGTGGAAAATAAGCCTAAAACCGGAAGGAAAAAGTTGGTGACGGAACGAGGAGACCGTGTAATCTTACGCTCAGTGAAAGTCAACAGGAGAGAAACTTTGAGAGATTTGACAAACATTGTAAATGAAAGACTACCACGGCCTGTTTCTACTAGAACTGTTCGCCGCAGATTGAAATTTCATGGTTACACGAGGCGCCGAGTTCGGAAGACTTTAACAGTGTCATTAAAAAACCGAAAAAATCGTGTAAATTGGTGCAGAGGTAAGCTTGCCATGTCAGTTCAATTATATTGGAAACGTAATATTCTCAGATGAAACACAAGTAGTTGTTGGTCATGACAGGCGAGTGCATGTTTGGAGAAAGGCTGACGAAATTTGGCGACCTGAATGTGTTGGTTTGAGGGGTGGTCCCCGGGTAGCAGTGGTGTTTTGGGGATGCATTACCTTTGATGGAGTTGGTACATTGACTGACATTGAGGGAAATATGAACACTACAAAATATTTAGAGACTCTTGGTGATAATGTATGGCCAGTAATCGCTAAAATATTTCCGAACGGTGGGTACATCTTTCAAGATGATAATGCTCCATGTCATGCCTCTCGCAGAGCTGTCCAGTGGAAGAGAGAAAATGAATTAAATTGTCTGAATTGGCCATCTCAATCGCCTGACTTAAACATAATTGAAAATGTGTGGAGAACAATTAAAATCAAACTGCAGAATTCTAAATGTGACATTTTAAATAAAAAAATTCTTGTGAGGGAGGTGAAAAAGATATGGGTTGGACTAACTCCAGCTTATATTCAGAGCTTGTATTACTCAATTTCAAGGAGAATTCGAAGTGTAATTGTAGCAAAAGGTCACATAACGAAATACTGAAAATGACAGGTATGTAAAATAAATCTTGAGAACATATTTCCTATTTTTCCCTATGCATATATTCCACCAGTCATGAGATGGCGGCCATCTTGGTGAAATAATTATGGCCACCTACTGTATATCTCTCCCAAGTTTAAGTACTGTTTACAATGGTCACATTAATTCCTGATTACAAATGTTTATTTATTTACAAATGTCAGCAGGGGAGCAGTCGGAGAGCAGACTCGATAATGGCGTCGTTTCAATTAATTTGTCACGTACATTTTTTACCGGAATCGGACACGTTTTAGAATACATCGACCAAGTGTTGAAAATTCACTCGTTTTAATCGTTGCGAGCGTCAAATATAACCGAAGAAGCGAGAAAAACATAGAAAATTGTTTCCTTCATATAAATTTGAGGCCTGGTGCTTGAACTTCTTGTAACAAAGGAGTAATGCAGAAATTAAAACGACACGGAAATGGCGGAAGTTGTTTCAAAAAATACGAAAAATTAAAAATTAAAATATTTGCCGAAAGGGTGATGGAAAATCATATATATAGTTCCATAGATTTCTAAATTAGTATTTCAAAGAAACATTTTCTGTAATTAAACATACAATAGAACTTTTTTCTGTCAGATGGATCATGTCACATTTTGGTTGGATTCAAGGGAGGTAACTAGAATCATCACATACTCCGTAATTTTTAACGTTCTATTTATAGAACGAGTGTAAGTAAATGCAGTAAGTAAATGCATGTTTTCTCAATAACACAAATATTATTTTGTATTAAAAATGTTGAAATTAGTCAGAATAATTGTCTATTATATCTACAGCTATTAAATTGATCAAATATAATTTAACAGACGAGTCCAAATTTGAGATTTTATGGAACCACAACAGTATTAAGTAAGGAGCAATTATATTACTGTAAAAATAATCCTGTTAAGCTGACTTTTCGGTCGAAATACATGTAAAGTTGTTCCATGAAGGTATAACAAAACAAGAATCAACTGTAATGGTCTACTAAATTTATCGATTGAACTTGAGAAAAAAAACAGTCATATTTTCATATGCAATGGTAAATCATGGAATATTAAAAATTACTTTCAACTGTTTTTTAACATTTAAGGCTATTCAAACACGTCCACCGGTTTTATTGGTGGATTCACCATACAAATCATGTATAGCGCCCCCTAGCGACCCACCACGAGCATGTTGATGTCAATGTACTTGATACAAGTGATACTTTTTTCAATGTAAATGACCTTATAAAAAACAAATGAAAGAAAATGATGATAATGAAAAAAATATAAAATTTTATCACATGCATAGTACATCCTCGTAATGACTCTTGAGCAGAACTCGTGTTAGCCAATATTTACTATTTTATAGATGTTTCTTTAAAAAAAAGGGGCGAGGGGTGTAATGTTTTTAACCTTTTTTTTTTTAAACAAAAGCAGATCATACTGTACTAAGATCCATTATTTAATAACTTTTTACAAAATAAAATTCACAAAAACTATAAAAATAATAAAACGTTTGAATAATAGGAGAAAACCGGATGGGGCTCTAATTTAAAATTCTAATTGAATATGCTGATGCCATTACCATAGAAAATTTGCATACACAAATGTATCAGAATTTAAAATTAACTTTATTCTTTCTAGAAGATCCTTTCCCTTAAATTAAATGGTCTTTCTTTGACTGTATATACTTTTGTCACAAAAGCAACATTCTAGTTGGGGTTTGCAATTTCTATATTTCTTGTAGTGATCAATACAGAGAAAAAATTGATTAGATGTATATGCTTTGTTGTTATTCTGATCTAGCTAAATCTGAAAGCACGACTGGAATAAGTCAACATTAACTGATGTCGAATGGTCACCATTTTTTTTCACACATGTTCATGTGTTGCAAAAAGCATACAAGTTTGTTACTACAGTCATTATTTTCTGCATTAGCCGCAGTATGGAGTGTAAATTCACATGGGTCAAATGACACATTACCATAACTATCAAAGTTTGCTGTTGTTAAATTTAAATCATTTGTTTCAAATGCACAGCTTGTATCTATGGCTGAACCATATTTTCTCAATTTTCTTTTGCTTGATGTTGCTTCTGTATCGTGGGACATTTTGAGTGATTTTCTAAATCAAGCCCCACACATTCTACAAATACAGTCATCATCTTTGAATGCATATGCATTTTTGACAAAAGTATAAAACAGTGGTTGATTTCGCCCCTGTGCGGAGAGATGCCAGTAGCGCTTAGTCACATACTCTCGTTTACAGTTTATGCAAGGGCTTGGTGGTCTGGCTTCATGCATCCCGCAGGGCTTTCAAAATTTTCAAATGTACCAGTACTTCACTATTTACAGGCAGTACTTTTTCTTAAAAATTGAACATTTTTCATGAATATCTTATACAGTATGTGGCCGAAAGTGTTGCCACATGTAAAAAAAATCCCTATATAATCAACCAAAACCATATTTTTTCAAAAATTTATTGTGAAGTCATTTCTGGATAGATTTTAACAAATTTTACACCAAAACATTCAGAATTGTCTATATTTTGACTGTTTATTTGCTCATTATGTTAATATGAGTGGTTTTTATTTGTACATAATTTAAATATAACAAATCAAAATTGACTTTGATTTTCCTATATATTTCAACTAAAAATAAATCCTAAAAATTAACAAACCTGTTTAACCCTTTTGGTGCGACGTTTTCAAATTTACCGAACGTCATATGCGACGTTTATTTTCAACGTCATAAAAATCGTGCAAAAACGTCTGGAAAACGGCTCATTTGATGGGAGTCGGTGCGTCCTTTGTACAACGCGTTTGTACTTGCGTCGTATTGACTTGAATGTAGTCACAATCTGTTATTTTGATAAATTTATGATTTTTTTTTACATTTGTGGCTCTTGTGTCAATCTACCATGTAGTAAAATTAAGTCTAATTTAGCTGTTTTTATCCCTTTATTGATAGTTCTTCTGTAAAAAAAATATATTATAAGAAATTTCTGAACACTTAATACATCAATCTCTCCGCGTGAATTCCAATAATAAATGTTCAATAGAATCTCTGATCGTTTCTTTATTTAATAAATAACGGGCCGTTCTTAATATAATTGTTCACTATAAAAAATCATTCTTCTGCTATCCTCGTGTGGAATGATTTGAAGCAATCTCCGACGCATAATCCAACGTTACACAAATTGTCAGGACACCATGTTCTCACTTTGGAACTACAAATTCTGCATACTTTACGTTTTTGATCGGGAAAAGACAAAACATTTATATATAAAAAAAAAACTACCAAGAATCATTGTAAACAAATTACATTTTTATTTCGACTAATTCAATTGGTTTTCAGTTTAAAACTGTACGGTAAAATGTATAAGTTTATTTCAACTTTTACGGTGAAATTTTATTTCATTTTTTACAATCATCTTACCAATTTGAATTGAATAATTAATTGCGTCTTGCGAATTATTTTATAATCCTTTGTAACACTTGTTTTTTAGATATTTGTGTCAGTCACACAACTTTATAAATAGAAAAAAAAATGCACCCGTTCTCTGTTTACTTCAAGTAAAAAAAGCCTTAAATAAAAAAAACGGACACTGAAGGTTGTTGTTTCGAAGTTGTATACATCTGTGTCGCTTCTGCCATCAATTAGTGTCCGGTGTGCGATTACCTTGTATCATATGTTTTATACGGACGAAAGACTTAGAATAAATTGAAAACCTTCACTCTGACATTGTAATATTTGAATGAAGAATCCAGTCACCAATAAATTCACCGACGGTATTTCAGAGTCTTTCCAGCAAAAGCAATCATAGAATATTTACACCCATATCATTTTTGTTCAAACTATAAGATAAATAAAATAAAACTAACTTGGAATTGGATTAATAAAATGGCGTTCTGTCAGTCTCTGGGGAACAGGATGAATACTTGGCCTGCCAGTCCTTTTCTTCTCACAGGAATAATCTCCAATTAACCCTTGGTATAGTTGACTTGTAAATTCTAACCTTGACATTTTGCTCACAAGCCCTCGAATTTGCAGGTACACGATATAACTGTTTACTGAAATATTATATTTATTTTGAAATATAAATAATCTATATTCTTTTTTTTTTAATTTGCTAGTAAATTAATCTTAAATTAGTTCCGATATTTGATTTTCACATCTATGCAAATTAATTTACTCAAATTCAAACCATCACCTAAGATATAAAAACTAAATGTTAATGAATATATATTTTTTCGATCTCCGATATCATGACTTTTTTCCATAATAGGATCATCTATTGGAAGTGAATCGACATTTGCTATAATTTTTATTTTTTACAAAAAGAATTTTATTAATTTATCTCGCTAGACTTATCAGTGATTCTAAGAAGTACGTTCATTAGAAGTTTCTTCCACAATTTGACAGACTTCACATTTGGGTCATAAGTTGTCAGCAACTGGTCCGCCATATCAACACCTCCCATTAATTTGTTACACATGACAACTGTTTTTGGAACATCATGTTCAACACCTCTTGAATTGGCATAATTTTCTAAACTGAAAGAAGATTGATTGATTGATTTTTTGTGTTTTAACGCCACTTTCAGCAATATTTCAGCTATATCATGGCGCCCAGTTTTAGTGGTGGTGCCACTGGAGGAAGCCGGAGTACCCGGAGAGAACCACCGACCATGGGCAAGTAACTGGTAAACTTTATGACATGAGGTTGCGAGTCGAGTGCACCCTTTTTGTAATTTACAAAGCCGGGCGCGAACCCACGCCGTATTGGTGATAGGCTTGTATGAGTTGTTAGATGCAACGACATAACTCATTGAGCCACCCGGGGCCCCCTGAAAGAAGAGTTATTAAACATTATTAGTTATATGGTAATTGTACATACATTTATTTTAAGACACATGTACAATGTATATCAAAACGAGGACAGTCTATAGTTCTTGCTTAAATTATCTTTTTAACAAAAACATAAATTGTGTGACAACCCAACTTCTTAATTGAACTACATGTAGATAGATCGAGTATTTTTTAAAGCAAATATTACAAATATATTTACATACTAGTATTACCTAGGAGGATATAAAGAAGACAAAAGGCACACCGTCTTCCTGTCTCCATACTTTAGAGCCATTATTGCACCGGACTGTCGAACAACTCGTTCACCCTTCTGTAATTTCATGTTTCTGAAACTTGTTGGCATGTTCTTTCTGGTGGCCCCAACTGTTCCAGTCAAGTATGTTTGGTTATCGAACATGTTACGGCATAAAAGTGGGCTTGTAAAGACATTGTCAACCACTACATGATGATGTTTTCTATAGAAGGGCTCGACCAACTTTGTAACAACATCGTATCCATGTCCATGTACACTGTTTCTCTGTGCAATGTTTCGTTTTCCTGTAAATTAAATTTAATAAAACCACATGTAAAGATAACAAGGTTTTGGGTTTTTTTGGGGGAGGGGGTACAACTAGAAATTCTCAACGGCAAGAAAAATACATATTTTAAAATGATGAACATATTTGATACAAACACGAGGAGCCAATTTTTTTTACAAGCTAGGATTTTCAATTATAATAATTAATCTGGTTTTATTATCGTCGAATGGCTCAATAATTTATATATGTAGGAAACTGTTGTGTTGAGCGAGGTAATGAATGGACTGTAAGATGGTTCATACAGGAACACTATTTGTTTTAGAGGGGAAGGGGTCGGGGTTGGCAAATATTGTGAATAAATATTCTATCCTTCTAAAATTTACTTCCCACTCCCTACTGGGTTTTAAACTTATAATCTTATTGATTGTACCACGACATCTTTTCATCTACAACACTGTTATGCATTCATTGAGCTATAGCTTTATACATATAGAATTAATTAAAATCTTATATAAAGATGATTAGGAGATTATACAAAATCAGATTCTCTAGAGATACATACCAGCGTACAGATCTATGCTTAAAGTGTAGCCTGTGTCCGACTCAGCAAGCACCCACAGTTTTGCACCCCAACGATGAGCCTTTTTAGCTGGCATATACTGTACAGTGTAGTCACGACCTTTATGTCCAACCATGCTCTCATCAACCGTTAAATCTCGTGCTGCCGCATATTTTTCCTTAAAAACTTTATTTATCAGGTCAAAAATTCTGCGAACCTTATGAGCAGGATCATGATTTAGATTTCCCCTTGGTAAAGCACCTGCATTATTGTTTGCATGTACACACTGCAAAATTATCTGGAACCGGTCACGGCGCATTATCTTGGTAAATGTCGGTGTATTATATAACCAGGTCTGCTGACTTTCATACCAGTAAGATGCCATTGTGGGTTTACGGAGAATACCCATGGATAACCAAAGTCCAAGTAAAGCTGACATTTCTTCATGGCTTACATCTTCCCATTTCTTTAATCTTGAATTTGGTTTTAAGTTGTTACTGTTTCGAATTTGATGTGCATACCGATTCGTTTCTTCAACAAGAATATCAATAATTGATATATTGTCATCAGAAGATAACCACAGGAAATATTCAAGTGGTTCAGAAGTTCTAACAGGGGGATTGACTGGACCACTCGATTCCTCAAAAGGTTCAATATCATGTGGAAATTCAAACCTGTCAGAATTCTGTACTGTCCACAGATATGTAGGGTTTAAATCTTGATCATTTTCCCCGTCACTTTCTTCATCACTCTCCTCGTATAAACTGATATCTGACTCATAATCGTCGAAATCGTCGTCCATTTTGAAGGAGAAGTTAAGCACGCCGAAAAATCTATGACGTCATAAAACATATGACGTCAAGACTTGTTATGAAAATTACTTAGCAACATGTACAAACTGCAAAACTATAACTATAAGCCTTTTATTGGTCTTTATTGTAAATAATTGTTTGTCAAGAAAATTTCTTTCTTGAAGGACATATATGTCCTTACCGCATTCTGCCGACGATGGACATATGTGTCCTTAGCGCAGCCAAAGGGTTAAATTATCTACAAATAAAAACCACTCAGTCATATAAACACAATGAGCAAATAAACATGCTGTACAACATTCTTTGAAATTAGGAGGTACCAATTACTATTTTAAGTGGGTACCTGGTACCGTCCCTTACTAAAACTAAAAGGCCTGCACCCGTTGACAGTTTGACTTTGGTGGCATATTTCAGAAAAGGGGGGTGCATATAACCAAGTTCGGGTTGTAGTTGTGAACCCACGCGATTGACAGAATGGGATAAATGCTTCGAATTTCTAGACAATTTGTATTGTACATCAAAACAGTGTGTTTTACCTCATATGCCTACCGTTATTCCATTGTTTACATGTGTAAATATTGATTGTACGAGCAAAATGGGAGGAGCAAATTGTTCAACCTTGACTCGGTTTGGGTGACGTTGGAATATGGACTATTTTTCTTAAACTGTTACGAGTGATGTAAATTCCCTTTTACCCAATGAAGTGTAGATATTATTCTGTCCAAGGAACCAGTTATTTATTTTTTTCATACACGGGAACTTTATTCTGTCAGATGCAAAAAGTGTAAACATACGCGACAAAAAAAAATTACGATTTTCCGAGGTAAAGAAAAAAACCGTAATTTTACATTCATCGCAGACCGATTTTATACCAGACTGAAAATCATGACCATTAATAAATATAAATGTGATTTTTAATCATATTTCAATCATTTTCATTGGTTTAATAGAAGAAAAGCGTAGTTTTCCAAGTACATATAATTGTTTGGGTTTGTGAATCGCCATCTAGCGGAAAATATTTACGATTATCTCCCTTGGATTTTTAAATATTCCACGGACCGGAAAATTAGAATTTTTGCGAGTCTGCTCTTCAACTGGGGAGGAGAATTATATAACCAATAACAATTCAAGCAAAACAGTACTTAACTATAAGTATGTGAACAAACATTATAATTTCTGAATAATTAATAACGCGCAAAAACGTACGGTCAAGGTCATTTTATATTCTGAATAATCAATAACATGGAAAAATTAAAGGTGAAGATAAATTTCAATTAAAATAAAACAGTAGCAATAAGTATGTGAACAAACACTGTATAGTCTGAAAAATTAACGCGCAAAAACGTAAGGTGAAGGTCAAGTTCAACAAAGAAGCACTCTGTATCTTTGAGCTACAAATACTTTTTAGACCATAATTTTTGTCCGAAAACTCAATATTATACAATCCTCATGATAATTCCAGTAAATATACAAGTGAACAATAAACAAATAGATATATATATATACAACAATTCAAATAAACGTGATATAAAAAAGAAGGGGCAATCAAGAATGAACAATCCAGAAACACAATCAACATTGGACACAAGGCACAAGGTGTCGCGAAGGATACGCAGTTCCAGTTTCTTATAAGACATCCGCCGTGTCATTATTAAGCAAGTCCGGCATGAGTCTTGTCGATGATAGATGAATGAAAAAGGGTGTATCTAAAAGGGAGAAGACCCATTGCCATTAAAGTGAGTTATTGTTGCTTAACACCAACTCCAACAATACCATGGCAACAGCAAGTTAATTTTCAACGCGATGATGATGAGGTTCGCTTTGTACCAGACCAACACGCTTAATGGATATATGTAGTGCTAGCTCACTGAAATAATAGTCCACGGATAGACATGCTCTTTCTCCTTACTGCTGCATGCTTAGCGGAGAAGCAACAAATACCAATTTTATAGTCTTTGGTTTGACCCGATCGAGGTTGGAACCCACGATCTACCGCTCTCGAGGCGAGCCCGCTAACTATTACACGATTTTACAACGATGTGGTTCATTTCCATTTGAGGAATGGGACATTGCTACTGGTGAATGGGAAGTTGACTATCGGAAAAGTGAGCTCATCATGTTTGTTGTCGAATTTTGTTTATAATCTTACTCCGTTGTCGATTTCAAAGTGAAGGTCAAGGTAAGTATTCAAGCAGATATTTGAGAGTCAGTAGTATCCTTTTACTTCGAGCAGCACATTTTGGATAAATTAGATACAGATAATCACGTGCACATAATCGAGCATTGTTCAGTGACAGAACGTCATTTATATAACGGAAACTCAAAAGCGTATACAGAAACAAATTATTAATTATTGGAACATAATCAACGCCGTCTTGACAGCATAAAAGGCACCCGGGAAAAGCAGTGCACTAGGTCAATATATACACAACCACTCACAGGAATGAAACGGTAAATGTCGATAGAATTAAACATATATTTATTGTATTGGTACTTTCAACAAAATCAGTGTTTAAACATTAAAAAACACGCCTTACACAACATACATATAATTGAATTGAACATACATAGATTAGCCTGGCCCCTATGCTCGTGGGGCCCCCGTACAACTGCGTGTCCATATATTAAGATGACACTGAACATAATTATTACCTGTTGGAATATATGTTCTACACAATCTGAATACAACGTTAAGACACAATTATGAACATCAAGACCCTGTCTTTTAAATGTACACATTTTATTTTCACAGAAAAACGGCAAGGGACCGTTTCCCACTCATCTTAGGGTGAGTTTTGCTCGTAGTTGAAGAACTCACTGTGTCATTGAAATGCAGAATAGCAATAAAAGCGCTGTTCTTTTACTTAAATTAATGTATAAGTGTAATGTTGAATAGTCACTCATGTTAATTTACATCAATTATATACAAATAGTCAGTCCACTGACTTCGGCGATTTATTATTTACCAAACATTGTTCACATAAAAAAAAAGATATTATAAAGAGTAAATACATTTTTTGATAATGTCAATTGGTTCCATTATCAGATTTGTATTTTTACTAAAGCTAATATAATGTCATGTAATGAGCACTGGCGTTAAACTGATCGTGGCAACTGCAGTTACGACGATCACAACATGGCGGAGGTAGAAATAGGTAAAATCGTTGTCTGCTAATTTCTCCATTCTAACGTGTTGTTGTCAAGAATTACTCAGTCGCAAGGTTGATCTGTACGATTTTGTTGTATGTGTGTGTTCTTGATACCATATATAGTCTCGTTACCAGGAAAATAGCCGTCAGAAATTTAAGGAAGATAATCGTAACTCCAAAAGAAGATAATCTATTTTTATATATTATAATTTATAAAAGAGCAGCCATGATGCTATCAAATTTGAAAATAAACTGGAAGAAAACTTAGATTTAGGAATGCCATTGTTTTATCTGACGTATTTGTTTCTATAAAATGTAATGTTCCTGAATTCAGGCTTGCAAAAATGTAGACCTGTGAAAGTATGAAATGAGGATGTTCTAAACCTGTGACAATAATAAATATGAAGGTTCTTGTTAAGTGTCTACTATATCAATGTATTAACAGTATTAACAAATAAAATTTAAAATAGAAACATTGAATTAAAATTTGGAAGGAAGTAACAATTACAATCTAAAGAGGACCAAATCCAAACCAACGTCTGCAAAAATAAAATAGCTAGGTGTGTAAATATATCTGATAAACCATGTCAGTGCCGAAACATTTGACCACTGGACGGATGATACCCTCGGGGACTTATTTATAGTCCATCAGAAAGTATCAACCCAGTGATAGTCATAAAAACATAGATGTTTAATTTAGTGCGCAATATATGTTGGCTAGCCTGTTAAACCACCCAAGACTTTGGCTAGCTTGTTAAACCACACAAGACTTTGGCTAGCCTGTCAACCCACACAAGACTTTGGCTATCCTGTTAAACCACCCAAGACATTGGCTAGCCTGTTAAACCACCCAAGACTTTGGCTAGCCTGTTAAACCACACAAGACTTTGGCTAGCCTGTTAAACCACACAAGACTTTGGCTAGCCTGTTAACCCACACAAGACTTTGGCTAGCCTGTTAAACCACCCAAGACTTTGGCTAGCCTGTTAAACCACCCAAGACTTTGCCTAGCCTGTTAAACCACACAAGACTTTGCCTAGCCTGTTAAGCCACACAAGACTTTGCCTAGCCTGTTAAACCACACAAGACTTTGCCTAGCCTGTTAAACAACACAAGACTTTGCCTAGCCTGTTAAACCACACAAGACTTTGCCTAACCTGTTAAACCACCCAAGACTTTGCCTAGCCTGTTAAACCACCCAAGACTTTGCCTAACCTGTTAAACCACCCAAGACTTTGCCTAGCCTGTTAAACCACACAAGACTTTGCCTAGCCTGTTAAGCCACACAAGACTTTGCCTAGCCTGTTAAACCACCCAAGACTTTGCCTAGCCTGTTAAGCCACACAAGACTTTGCCTAGCCTGTTAAACCACACACGACTTTGCCTAACCTGTTAAACCACCCAAGACTTTGCCTTTACAATCTTTTGACTATGGGCATACCAGATGAAATTGATTCCAGAAATGAGTCGTGTGCCCCAAAAGTAGATATCTAAATTGTATTAGTGTGCACGACATGTTTTGGAATAATATTCACCAGGAATGATGGGTTTAATTAGATCAATGGGATCACAACTCAAGGCAATTGATATATAAACAAACAGGCAAAACGTGCTCATATTGGCTTCTACTAAAGAATGTCTATATACAAACAACTGGCCCTAAAGACATACAGGAAATATTAGAAATTATAACATGTCTTATTGGAAACCCTTTGTTTTCTGTTTACAAACAACTGGCCCCAAAGACATACAGGAAACATTAATAATTATAACATGTCTCAAAGATATCCAATAATTAATATCAGTAACAATTATAACACGTCTCATTGGAAACTTTTTGTTATGATATTAATTCCATTTCAAGTAAGGGAGCACATTGTTAATGGAGGTGTTCTTCGCTACAAGTTGTTGCTATGGTGACGAGAAGGTCACGTGAAATGAAAAGCAAAATCCTTTGGCTTCGTGTCCATTAGAATACACACAGTCAGTTTGATGCATGTCTATAAGCTGTTGTTTGAAGATACAAAAGAGGTAAATCAGAATTCGTAAATCGAAGAAGGGCAGACAACACAATGACCAAAAGAAAAAGGACAACAAACAAAAACAAACAAACAAACAAACAAACAATAAAACAAACAAACAACAACCTACAAGATAAGTTTTTAACAAAGCAGAATATATCGGATTCAGCAACTAGAGAGAAACAGGAAGATACTATATCACCTGGCTACAGATGACGGTATTGGTAAACAAATTTGGCTCAAAATTAACTATTCTTTCACTATTATATCTTACAGTGGCCTTGTGTTCTATCTGATATTCAAATGATGGTTAAGGTTATTGTCTCTCTTTCATAAAACTAATATTATATATATGACAACTTCTGTGTCACGAAGATTATATATATGACAACTTCTGTGTCACGAAGATTATATATATGACAACTTCTGTGTCACGAAGATTATATATATGACAACTTCTGTGTCACGAAGATTATATATATGACAACTTCTGTGTCACGAAGATTATATATATGACAACTTATGTGTCACGAAGATTATATATATGACAACTTCTGTGTCACGAAGATTATATATATGACAACTTCTGTGTCACGAAGATTATATATATGACAACTTCTGTGTCACGAAGATTATATATATGACAACTTCTGTGTCACGAAGATTATATATATGACAACTTCTGTGTCACGAAGATTATATATATGACAACTTCTGTGTCACGAAGATTATATATATGACAACTTCTGTGTCACGAAGATTATATATATGACAACTTCTGTGTCACGAAGATTATATATATGACAACTTCTGTGTCACGAAGATTATATATATGACAACTTCTGTGTCACGAAGATTATATATATGACAACTTCTGTGTCACGAAGATTATATATATGACAACTTCTGTGTCACGAAGATTATATATATGACAACTTCTGTGTCACGAAGATTATATATATGACAACTTCTGTGTCACGAAGATTATATATATGACAACTTCTGTGTCACGAAGATTATATATATGACAACTTCTGTGTCACGAAGATTATATATATGACAACTTCTGTGTCACGAAGATTATATATATGACAACTTCTGTGTCACGAAGATTATATATATGACAACTTCTGTGTCACGAAGATTATATATATGACAACTTCTGTGTCACGAAGATTATATATATGACAACTTCTGTGTCACGAAGATTATATATATGACAACTTCTGTGTCACGAAGATTATATATATGACAACTTCTGTGTCACGAAGATTATATATATGACAACTTCTGTGTCACGAAGATTATATATATGACAACTTCTGTGTCACGAAGATTATATATATGACAACTTCTGTGTCACGAAGATTATATATATGACAACTTCTGTGTCACGAAGATTATATATATGACAACTTCTGTGTCACGAAGATTATATATATGACAACTTCTGTGTCACGAAGATTATATATATGACAACTTCTGTGTCACGAAGATTATATATATGACAACTTCTGTGTCACGAAGTTTATATATATGACAACTTCTGTGTCACGAAGATTATATATATGACAACTTCTGTGTCACGAAGATTATATATATGACAACTTCTCTGTCACGAAGATTATATATATGACAACTTCTCTGTCACGAAGATTATATATATGACAACTTCTGTGTCACGAAGATTATATATATGACAACTTCTGTGTCACGAAGATTATATATATGACAACTTCTGTGTCACGAAGATTATATATATGACAACTTCTGTGTCACGAAGATTATATATATGACAACTTCTGTGTCACGAAGATTATATATATGACAACTTCTGTGTCACGAAGATTATATATATGACAACTTCTGTGTCACGAAGATTATATATATGACAACTTCTGTGTCACGAAGATTATATATATGACAACTTCTCTGTCACGAAGATTATATATATGACAACTTCTCTGTCACGAAGATTATATATATGACAACTTCTGTGTCACGAAGATTATATATATGACAACTTCTGTGTCACGAAGATTATATATATGACAACTTCTGTGTCACGAAGATTATATATATGACAACTTCTGTGTCACGAAGATTATATATATGACAACTTCTGTGTCACGAAGATTATATATATGACAACTTCTGTGTCACGAAGATTATATATATGACAACTTCTGTGTCACGAAGATTATATATATGACAACTTCTGTGTCACGAAGATTATATATATGACAACTTCTGTGTCACGAAGATTATATATATGACAACTTCTGTGTCACGAAGATTATATATATGACAACTTCTGTGTCACGAAGATTATATATATGACAACTTCTGTGTCACGAAGATTATATATATGACAACTTCTGTGTCACGAAGATTATATATATGACAACTTCTCTGTCACGGAGATTGAATATATTATTAATAATGTTCAATAGTCTCTACCGAAACGCTGCTTGCATTGTTTTATATGAGGTTTGGCATTCATTTTGCACGCATGTAGAAAACACTTGCACGACTGCTTCATTTCACTATGAGAAGGAGAGTAGGCATATGCCCATAAAACTAGTTTAGCTCCATCATCTCATTGTCAAGTCCTATAAATGCATTGTCTGTGTAAAAGGGAAAAGAAAAATTGTCATTTGAGAAATGGATAGTTTTTAAATGTCAACCAGGTCGTCTTGACGACAGGATAGCTTTCGTAGCGATGACTTCAACCTGAGAGCAAACATAGCCTTGTGTGAGTAGCCTTTGTGCTATAACCTGAGCTCTGTCCATATAGTCAAAGCAATAGGAACAAGCCCAGAATAACATGAGTTGTGAAATGTAAACTCCAAACGCTGATGATGCAGGAATATTGGTACTGATGAGTGGGAAGTTGACTATTGGAAAAGTGACGTAATCACGTTTGTCGAAGCGATTTGTTTTTAATCTTTGTTGTCTATTTCAAGTTGAGGGTTAAGGCAAGAAGTAGACTTTTGAGTGTCAGTAGTATCCTTTGCATCAATGTCATTTGAATAGTTGAGATGCAGATAATCGTAAGTGACCAATCTTCGGCAGTCATCATATTATTCTGTTAAAGAAAAGACCATTTTAACATTTCTATATTAAACTTAGACGACTTGTAAAACACTTCATTAAGATTGAAAACAAAATATCAACCTCCTTCACTAAAATATCTTTGAATAATTAAAGCCCTATAAAGTAGAGAAAAACATACAGTCTGAAAAATAATGTACGAGTGGCATAGCATACTGTTCTAAAAATATCCAGCAAGAAAATGGATTTTTTTTCCCACCAACAATGTCATACAAATAGGATTATTAAAATTCTATGAGTTTTTTTTGTAGAAAGACTAATATATTGAATATGAGTTATTTCAATTTTTATGAAGCAAATATTTTGTGCAATTGATCAATATGTATAGTATAACAGCTGTAATAAAAGAAATTAAATTTTATGATCAAATATTTATCACTTCACAAAATTATAGATGTAATCATGTAAGCGATGTGTTTATTTCCGCATTGTTGATGTTGAACGACTTCAACCATCTGGATCAGAAATCAGCATCAAGCATTATGTCATAAACTCTTTATAAAATTCATTTCACATTTGTTACATCGCGAGTGAAATTAACAGATTTAAGAGGGCGAGGAGGAATTTATAATTACAAAAAGGTAGGCGATTTTTTATTATTTTTTTTTATCTAAAGAATTTAAATAGACAGAATCATAAAGAGAGCGACGTGGAATTTACAATTACAAAAAAGGTAGACGATTTTTTTTTATAAAAAGGTAGGCGATTTAAAAAAAAAAATTATCTAAGGAAATTTGAATAGACAGAATCATAAAGAGAGCGACGTGGATTTTACAATTACATAAAGGTGAGCGATTTTTCACTTTGTTTCATCGAAGGAAATGTGTAAATGAATTATGGCAGAAACAAGTGCTGGAGACTATAAGTTTGTAACACACATGCTTAATTTAAACATGATGTATTGTCTAAATATTGACAAAAGGAGCAGCCATGAGTTTTTATTTAAATTAATTTATATAATTGTCTTCTCCATATACTGTTACAATAATTTGTAAATATCTAAATATATACCTCAATATATGGCATAATAGTGTTAAGACAACAATTTGTCTTTAAACATACGTATATATTGATGTTTTTTACACAGTTTAATCTAAATAATGACAAAAGAAGCAGCCACATGTTTTTCAAGTTGGTATATTTGTATATAGAATTGTCTCCTCCATATACTGTTACAGTAATCTATAAATACATGTATCTAAAATATACCCCAAACAATGGCATAATAGTGTTAAGACAACAATTAGTCTTTATAAATACACAAGAATGTACGTATATATTGATGTTCTTTACACAGTTTAATTTAAATAATGACAAAAGAAGCAGCCACATGTTTTTCAAATTAATTTATTTAATTGTCTTCTCCATATGCTGTTACAGTAATTTGTAAATATCTAAAACATACCCCAAGCAATTGTATAGTAGTACTAACACAATAATTTGTCTATATACATACGTATTGATGTTCGTTACAGTTTAATCGTATTTGTGAATATATAAATAACATATAGTTGAGAGGGTGATAGATCAGATTGTTACCCTGAGAAAAACATTGTCAACCTCGGCTTCGCCTCAGTTGACAATGTCTTTTCCGAAGGGTAACTATCTGATCTATCACCCTCTCAACTATATGTTATTTAATTTGTTATACTGAATGTTTTCACTTTCTCGCTTGCAATGATGTTTATTTTCATTTTAATGTTTTTTTTAATTCATTTCAATGTTGTTTTTTTTTAATGTTTCAATTGATTCATAATCATCAAATTGAGGCTCTAAATAAGAGGGTGACAGTAAGAAAATTGTTACCCGCTGAGCCATGTGTCAGAGCAGAATGCTACCCTCGTCTTATCTAATAAAATTACAGCTTACATACATGAAGTATAATAATGCATATTATCATATACTCGACTTATCACAACTAATATTTGACATTTGAAACAGTCTGCACCATATCATATCACTTTCATAACAATATTCTCAATAACTTGATTAAATTGTGATCTATGAATTGACAGAAAAAAAATATTCAGAAAGGAAAGAGATTGTAATATTTTAGAAACGCAATAATTCAAATGTCCACCATTCTCATGTTAATAATTATCTAATGACATTATTAGGATATGAACTGTTGTATGTTAGACATGCAATAAGTCGCGGTCGTATCGTAGTTGAATTTATAACTATCTATGCAATCAGTGCCTATCACCACTAACGTTGTTAGTTCGAATCCCGCTCAGGCGAGGTGTACTCGATATAACTTTATGTGATAAAGTTTGTCAGTGACGTACGACAGGTCGTAGGTTTCCTCCGTGTACTCCGGTCTCCTCCACCAATAAAACTGACCGCCACGACATAGCTGAAATATTGTTGAAAGTGACGTTAAACACCATAACCGTAAACCCTAATTATTAGAATATGAACTGTTGTATGTTAGACATGTACTAAGTCTAATTTCTTCATGTCTGGTGTAAATCTTATTGAGATATGAAAGGTTTTATTGTTGTTCTTGTAATTCTGTCTATTGGGATATGAAAGGTTTTATTGTTGATCATGTAATTCTGTATATTGAGATATGAAAGGTTTTATTGTTGATCTTATAATTCTGTCCATTGGGATATGAAAGGTTTTATTGTTGATCTTGTAATTCTGTCTATTGGGATATGAAAGGTTTTATTGTTGATCTTGTAATTCTGTCTATTGAGATATGAAAGGTTTTATTGTTGATCTTGTAATTCTGTATATTGGGATATGAAAGGTTTTATTGTTGATCTTGTAATTATGTATATTGAGATATGAAAGGTTTTATTGTTGATCTTGTAATTCTGTATATTGAGATATGAAAGGTTTTATTGTTGATTTTGTAATTCTGTATATTGAGATATGAAAGGTTTTATTGTTGATCTTGTAATTCTGTATATTGAGATATGAAAGGTTTTATTGTTGATCTTGTAATTCTGTCTATTGAGATATGAAAGGTTTTATTGTTGATCTTGTAATTCTGTATATTGAGATATGAAAGGTTTTATTGTTGATTTTGTAATTCTGTATATTGAGATATGAAAGGTTTTATTGTTGATCTTGTAATTCTGTATATTGAGATATGAAAAGTTGTATTGTTGATCTTTTAATTCTGTCTATTGAGATATGAAAGGTTTTATTGTTGATCTTGTAATTCTGTATATTGAGATATGAAAGGTTTTATTGTTGAGCATGTAATTCTGTCTATTGAGATATGAAAGGTTTTATTGTTGATCATGTAATTCTGTATATTGAGATATGAAAGGTTTTATTGTTGATCTTGTAATTCTGTCTATTGGGATATGAAAGGTTTTATTGTTCATCTTGTAATTCTGTATATTGAGATATGAAAGGTTTTATTGTTGATCTTGTAATTCTGTATATTGAGATATGAAAGGTTTTATTGTTGATCTTGTAATTCTGTCTATTGAGATATGAAAGGTTTTATTGTTGATCATGTAATTCTGTATATTGAGATATGAAAGGTTTTATTGTTGATCTTGTAATTCTGTCTATTGGGATATGAAAGGTTTTATTGTTCATCTTGTAATTCTGTATATTGAGATATGAAAGGTTTTATTGTTGATCTTGTAATTCTGTATATTGAGATATGAAAGGTTTTATTGTTGATCTTGTAATTCTGTCTATTGAGATATGAAAGGTTTTATTGTTGATCTTGTAATTCTGTCTATTGAGATATGAAAGGTTTTATTGTTGATCTTGTAATTCTGTATATTGGGATATGAAAGGTTTTATTGTTGATCTTGTAATTATGTATATTGAGATATGAAAGGTTTTATTGTTGATCTTGTAATTCTGTCTATTGAGATATGAAAGGTTTTATTGTTGATCATGTAATTCTGTATATTGAGATATGAAAGGTTTTATAGTTGATCTTGTAATTCTGTATATTGAGATATGAAAGGTTTTATTGTTGATCTGTAATTCTGTATATTGAGATATGAAAGGTTTTATTGTTGATCTTGTAATTCTGTATATTGGGATATGAAAGGTTTTATTGTTGATCTTGTAATTCTGTCTATTGAGATATGAAAGGTTTTATTTTTGATCATGTAATTCTGTATATTGAGATATGAAAGGTTTTATTGTTGATCTTGTAATTCTGTATATTGAGATATGAAAGGTTTTATTGTTGATCATGTAATTCTGTATATTGGGATATGAAAGGTTTTATTGTTGATCATGTAATTCTGTATATTGAGATATGAAAGGTTTTATTGTTGATCTTGTAATTCTGTCTATTGGGATATGAAAGGTTTTATTGTTGATCTTGTAATTATGTATATTGAGATATGAAAGGTTTTATTGTTGATCTTGTAATTCTGTATATTGAGATATGAAAGGTTTTATTGTTGATTTTGTAATTCTGTATATTGAGATATGAAAGGTTTTATTGTTGATCTTGTAATTCTGTATATTGAGATATGAAAGGTTTTATTGTTGATCTTGTAATTCTGTCTATTGAGATATGAAAGGTTTTATTGTTGATCTTGTAATTCTGTATATTGAGATATGAAAGGTTTTATTGTTGATTTTGTAATTCTGTATATTGAGATATGAAAGGTTTTATTGTTGATCTTGTAATTCTGTATATTGAGATATGAAAAGTTGTATTGTTGATCTTTTAATTCTGTCTATTGAGATATGAAAGGTTTTATTGTTGATCTTGTAATTCTGTATATTGAGATATGAAAGGTTTTATTGTTGATCATGTAATTCTGTCTATTGAGATATGAAAGGTTTTATTGTTGATCATGTAATTCTGTATATTGAGATATGAAAGGTTTTATTGTTGATCTTGTAATTCTGTCTATTGGGATATGAAAGGTTTTATTGTTCATCTTGTAATTCTGTATATTGAGATATGAAAGGTTTTATTGTTGATCTTGTAATTCTGTATATTGAGATATGAAAGGTTTTATTGTTGAGCATGTAATTCTGTATATTGGGATATGAAAGGTTTTATTATTGATCTTGTAATTCTGTCTATTGGGATATGTTCTAGTGTAACCATTTGGTTCCTCGTTCGTGAGTTACCACCGGATTTTTGACAAGTGTAATACGCCACGACGGGTGCCACTAATGAAGCAGGAAATCCGAGTTCATTCTAGTTTTATGGGGTTCATGTTGTTCAATCTTTAGTTTTCTGTGTAATGTTTTGTACATCATTGTTTGTCTTTTGATCTTTTTCATTTGGCCATTCCATTGTATGTTCTTCTTTATACGGCTTCTGATTACCCTTTTGGTATCGTCAAACTTTTCTTTGGCGTGTACGAATTCTAATTCCCGCTAGTCATGTGTAAATCTATATACATATAATTATTGGAATATAAAATATTGTACTGTAAGACTTATTATCTTAATTTACCCGGATGTTAGTCACGTGTTAATCTATATCTAAGCACATTATTGAGATATGAAATGCTGTACTGTAATACTTATTATTTTAAATTACCCGGATGCTAGTCACGTGTAAATCTTTATCTAAGCACGTGATTGGAATATGCAATGTTGTATCGTCGGCTTTGTTATTCCCGTACGAGAGACATGTACTAACTATAATCCCCGGGATGCTCAAGTAAATAATTATCTAACACTTTATTATGATATCAGCTGTTGAGCTGTTGGACTTACTTTCTTGTAGTTGACGTATGTATGATATGACTGATTTGTAGCCATTGTGTTGTCTCTCCTTCTTAGATTTACGCCTTCTGATTGCCCCTTTGGTATCTTCAACTCATCTAACACCTTATTATGATATCAGCTGTTGGGCTGTTGGACTTACTTTCTTGTAGTTGACGTATGTATAATATGACTGATTTGTAGCCATTGTGTTGTCTGTCCTTCTTAGATTTACGCCTTCTGATTACCCCTTTGGTATCTTCAAACTCTTCTAACACCTTATTATAATATCAACTGTTGGGCTGTTGGACTTACTTTCTTGTAGTTGACGTATGTATAATATGACTGATTTGTAGCCATTGTGTTGTCTGTCCTTAGATTTACGCCTTCTGATTACCCCTTTGGTATCTTCAAACTCTTCTAACACCTTATTATGATATCAGCTGTTGGGCTGTTGGACTTACTTTCTTGTAGTTGACGTATGTATAATATGACTGATTTGTAGCCATTGTGTTGTCTGTCCTTCTTAGATTTACGCCTTCTGATTACCCCTTTGGTATCTTCAAACTCTTCTAACACCTTATTATGATATCAGCTGTTGGGCTGTTGGACTTACTTTCTTGTAGTTGACGTATGTATAATATGACTGATTTGTAGCCATTGTGTTGTCTGTCCTTAGATTTACGCCTTCTGATTACCCCTTTGGTATCTTCAAACTCTTCTAACACCTTATTATGATATCAGCTGTTGGGCTGTTGGACTTACTTTCTTGTAGTTGACGTATGTATAATATGACTGATTTGTAGCCATTGTGTTGTCTGTCCTTCTTAGATTTACGCCTTCTGATTACCCATTTGGTATCTTCAAACTCTTCTAACACCTTATTATGATATCAGCTGTTGGGCTGTTGGACTTACTTTCTTGTAGTTGACGTATGTATAATATGACTGATTTGTAGCCATTGTGTTGTCTGTCCTTCTTAGATTTACGCCTTCTGATTACCCCTTTGGTATCTTCAGACTTTTTTTTATTAATAAATGTTGCTACGTATTGTTGTAGCTCGTTATGATTATTATCATTAATAGCCACAATATATATAACAGAGTTATTAATAATTAATAACCGCCACCAACGTTTATATATATATATATATATATACCTCTAAAAATTAAACCAAACAGTGTTAGAATTAAATGTTTGAGCTGACAAATTTTTGTTCTTCCTTCGACGGAATTTGAACTCACACCATTGATACACTGCAGCATCAATCGCCAATATGTTTTTGGTCTAGTTATTGAAATTGATCATAGTCAGAGTAACTTACGTACAAAAAGAATGAAGAAAAAATACCACACTAAGATTCTCCTCCCTCGGTCAAAGGTCACCTTATCCAATATTGACTATTCTGTTTAAGCCTTTTGGTTTTAGCGCTCCTAAATACTATTAAGTTATTTGGCTTTACAATTTTCCAACTATGACCGTACCTGATGAAGGTTATTCCAGAAACGCGTCATGCACACTAATTTAGATATCTACGTTTTTATTTATGTTCGAAGGTATACATCATATTAAATGTTGACATTTTGGTTAAATGTTAATGAGTTAAAATGCGAATAATTTCATCTCTCCCAAAACTTTAAATTATTTGGCTTTCCAATCGTTCGTTTTTGAGCCTACCTGATGAAGGTTCAGAGACGTTCGTACTACGTTTGTTATCTACGTTTTTATTTTAAGAAAACAGAAAATGTACTAATAAAAAGAAAATAAATAATAAACAGAATCTGTACATTAATGATATTATAAAATCAAAGAACTACATCTAAAATGTACATCAAATAGGATCAGATTATTTTATTGGATACTACATAATTTATTTAAGTTCAGAAACCTGAGAGAGGTTTGAAGATAGCATAAAATATATATATAGATAATTTGAATCTCGTGTTATAAGCTTTCATTACGTTCTTCTTAAGATATAACAACTATAATGACTAGATTATGACCAGTCACCAGAAAAGTTTGAAGATACCAAAGTGGTTGTAAGCTTTCATTACGTTCGTGGTAAATAGTAACAGCTATGGATGATGACTAGAATATGTTAATAGAAAAGTTTGAAGCTATCAAGGAGGTAGTAAGTAGCTGTATTGAAGCTATCACGGAGGTAATAAGCAGCTGTATTGAAGCTATCAAGGAGGTAGTAAGTAGTTGTATTGAAGCTATCAAGGAGGTAGTGAGTAGCTGTATTGAAGCTATCAAGGAGGTAGTAAGTAGCTGTATTGAAACTATCAAGGAGGTAGTAAGTAGTTGTATTGAAGCTATCAAGGAGGTAGTAAGTAGCTGTATTGAAGCTATCAAGGAGGTAGTAAGTAGCTGTATTGAAGCTATCAAGGAGGTAGTAAGTAGTTGTATTGAAGCTATCAAGGAGGTAGTAAGTAGCTGTATTGAAGCTATCAAGGAGGTAGTAAGTAGCTGTATTGAAGCTATCAAGGAGGTAGTAAGTAGTTGTATTGAAGCTATCAAGGAGGTAGTAAGTAGCTGTATTGAAGCTATCAAGGAGGTAGTAAGTAGCTGTATTGAAGCTATCAAGGAGGTAGTAAGTAGCTGTATTGAAGCTATCAAGGAGGTAGTAAGTAGCTGTATTGAAGCTATCAAGGAGGTAGTAAGTAGCTGTATTGAAGCTATCAAGGAGGTAGTAAGTAGCTGTATTGAAGCTATCAAGGAGGTAGTAAGTAGCTGTATTGAAGCTCTCAAGGAGGTAGTAAGTAGCTGTATTGAAGCTCTCAAGGAGGTAGTAAGTAGCTGTATTGAAGCTCTCAAGGAGGTAGTAAGTAGCTGTATTGAAGCTATCAAGGAGGTAGTAAGTAGCTGTATTGAAGCTATCAAGGAGGTAGTAAGTAGTTGTATTGAAGCTATCAAGGAGGTAGTAAGTAGCTGTATTGAAGCTATCAAGGAGGTAGTAAGTAGCTGTAATTCGAAGTAGGACAGATAATACAATGACCAACACAAAAGAGACAAAACGACAAAGCACTGTAGAGAAACAAAAATAGGAACAATGCAATCCCCATTAATAAGAGGTTCCGGAAGAGTAAACAGTGTCTGCTCCACTATTGCCCCTCTTCATGTTATTGTTAAGAAGTGTTTGAAGATGCCAAAGGAGTAATCAGAATCCGTATATCGAAGAAGAACAGACAACACAATGGCCAAAAGAAAAGGGACAAAACGATATACAACGATCCACAAAACACTACACAGAAAACTAAAGACCGAGTAACACGAACACCTCTAAAAACCGGGGGTGCTCCAGAAGAATAAACAGTGTATGTTCCACTAGTGGCACCCATCGTGTTAATCTAGTTACAAACCCGGTAATAAGTCGTGAATGAGGAAAGGACCGGGAAGTGTTTACAAGTGGAACATATCCGTAGTCATTTGTGACACAGATATTCCATAACGGTCAACCAAGTCATGGTGGCGACCGTAACATTTTCGAACAATTCAATCCCCATTAATAACAGATGTGAACTCACGTGCTCCTGTAGAATAAAGAGTGTCTGTTCCACTATTGATACTCGTCGTGTTATTGTTAAGCGACACGAACATCATCTGATATGGAATTAACAAACAAACAATGTAATTGGAATCAAACACACGACAACACGACGAAAGTGAAACCTTAAAAGATCCATGTATAAGAACCCAGCCTTATGCTGAAAACAGATTTAATATTTGTCCCAGTAGCCCATCTAATATGAGTTATTATTCGCTTATAGAGCAAAACAAATGAATGTTTAACTATTTATATGTCACATGTTGCTTCCAATAATACGAAAGTGCCTCAAAATAGATATTTGTGTCTCTTTAGGTAGGGTTTTATTCCATGATCAGAACTAAAAACTACTGGCATTGGTTTCATATTCTTGATCACACAGAACAATTTATTTTCCGCATATCAATTAATATAAGTACAAATGTACTTGTAAGAACAAAAAATATTGAAATTCACGTTCCGCTTAATATATGAATACATAGATAAATTCATTTAAAACTTTGTCGTAGTTACATCATTCTTCGCATCCGAACTTTCAACATGGGTAGCACGACGGATGCAGTGCTGGATTTAGATACAGAGAGGTCCTAAGCTATTCCACTTGTGAGTCCCCTCCCAATTCTCCACCTTCACGGCCGACGGAAGATGGAAGTGTGTTTAATCAATTTCAATAAAGGCGAAGATGATGAGGGGTGTTTAAAATTCTGCAATATTCTGAAATGGAGTGCAACTGTGTAAAGCAAATTACTGAAGAGTTGCTTAGAAAGTACAATACATTATGACAGCATAATTGTGAAAGTCCAATAACAGTGTTAAAATATTATACACCTTGGCCCTGAGGTCTCCTTAATATTGAGGCCCTAGACTTCAGCCCATCGAGACTATAGGTAAATCCGGCACTGGACGGATGCCTTTAGTGGAGCATGACATTAATACCATTCTGGAAAGTTTGTGTTCAACCAGGATTTCTAATGTGGTCAGAGGGCCCGGGTGGCTCAATGAGTTAGGTAGTTGGCTTACCTAACAACTCATACAGGCCTATCACCAATACGGCGTGGGTTCGCGCCCGGCTTTGTAAATTACAAAAAGGGTGCACTCGACTCACAGCCGCAAGTGATCAAGCTTACCAGTTGCTTACCCATAGTCGGTGGTTCTCTCCGGGTACTCCGGCTTCTTCCATTACTAAAACTGGTCGCCGTTATACAGCTGAAATATTGCTGAAAGTGACGTTAAAACACAAACAGATCAATCAATCAAATCTAGTGTGGTCGGTGCTATTTAATCTGTAGTCTTCTGTGTAATGTTTTGTGTTCCATCCTGTGACTGTTGTATTGTTTGTCCTTCCATTTCTGTGATTGTTGTATTGTTTGTCCTTGTTCCTGTGACTGTTGTATTGTCTGTCCTTCCATTTCTGTGACTGTTATATTGTCTGTCATTTCTGTCCTCTGATTGCCATTTAGTATCGTTAAGCTTATCTTATACCAACATTTACTATACATATTTCATTGTATACAACAGTAAATAATAAACTATACACAATGAAGCTATGAATAATTTTGGATATTGGTCATGGTTGCCATACATTCATGAATATGTCAATTTATGTTGTTATTTTGTCGATTTCATGACCGGTACTATGCATAAGGTTATTGCGGACAATAGTTCTGACTTGGATCCAAATCGTTCATTTGTTCTACCATATTTCTTTCTACGATTTACCGATTGGATGATGGAATTATCCTGACGTGTGATATTTTTTGTTTTTCATTTGATTTTGACAAATGTTCTGTATTTGACAAATAATTCATGGGCACTGAGGGCCATATTGCAGTTTGTGAAACGGTCTATCACTAGAGGACATTATCATATTTTGGTGACGTTAATCTGCCATTTTGACCGAAGTGCGAAGAACTATTTGTTATATGATAATCAACATACATATATCATCTTTCGTCAATACGATTGAAAAGAATCGGGAACAAACATTGAAAGGAACCTGGAAGCTTATATTATATTGGACTGGCCCCGGTTAGATGAGTTTACTCATAACACCAACTGGGGACCGTCGTGGTCGTGACCGTATGATAGTTTGATTTACATATGCAATCAGTGCCTATCTCCACTGGGGCCGTCGTCATGGTGATCGTATGTTATTTGGATTTACTAATCAGTGCCTATCACATCTAACTCTCATGGCGAGACGTAATCATACAACATTATGTGGTAAAGTTAGTCAGTGATTAGCGGCAGGTCGATGGTTTTCTCTGGTTTCCTTCACCAATAAAACTGACCGCCACGATATAATTGAAATATTGTTGAACGTGGCGTTTAACTCCATAACCCTAACTCGTGACGTCAATCAAAAGATATACATACATATAGTATAATATTTCTACAACTTTAATACCAGTTAATATTATACACCTGTGGTATTTGCTAGATATATGTTCGTTTTGTTAGTGATAAGGAAGTTTATCTTTGAATACTTCTTCATTTCAATGTTCTATTTTTGTAAAGTTGATTTCATCTGAACCAGATAATCCAATTTACCCCCTGCCATTAAATAGATAATCTAATTAAACACCTACCATTAAATAGATAATCCAATTAAACACCTACCATTAAATAGATAATCCAATTAAACACCTACCATTAAATAGATAATCCACGATCTACTACACTCTAGATATATTGAGAATGCGCGATAAAAGTATTTCGTCATCATATTTTATGATTCTGAAATAAAATCGGTGTTCTTCAAAATTGTTCTTGAAGTGTGTTGTAAAAAAATATATCAATAAAAACGTAGATATCAAATTTAGTACGCACGACGCATTCTAGAATAACCTTCATCAAGTACATATGTACGCTCAAATTAAGCTGCAATGTGATTTTTTTCGGTTGATTCTCATCATATACACATTTTATTATCTCGTGTTGATTCTCTATAGAAATTACTTTCCTTTTTCTGATTTAGAGAAACCATTCTAATATTTCAAATAACAAACAACTAATGATAACATTTCCTCATTTAATTAACAAATTTGATTAATACTCGCACGTGTATATTCACATTTCAAAGAGACATGCGTATGTAGAGGTAAATAATTAACTGGAACATATTGACATAACGATTGATTGATCTTGACCTCAATAAAATAAACCACTGCCGGAAGTTCGTTGTAACCGTAATAAAATTAAGAACGAAAAATACCAAACCTAATTACACCAGCATTTGCATTTTAGGGGAATACATAATTATTCGTTATATCCGTAAATTGGTACGAACATTATTAGCTATAAACACTCTTTTATACATATATTTGGTAATACTTTTGCTGAGGAAATTACATTTTTTCGCTATAAGCGTAAATTCGTTGTAAACGTGTTCGTTATATTTGAGTTTTACTGTATCAATAACATTTTGTTGCAACATCGAAGATATCTAAATTCATGAGATAATAATCTCTGTAGTCAATCAAATGCTTAAACCTGCAGGTAAGCACAATAAGGATATTTATATCCGAGGAAGATAAAGCCTAGTCGTAAACACTTCCTGGTCCATTCCTCGTTCAGGACTTATCACCGGGTTTGTAACTTGATTATCACGACGGGTGTCACTAGTAGAGCAGAAACTGCCTACCATACCGGAGCACCTGAGTTCACCCCCGGTTTTTAGTGGGGTTCGTGTTACTCGATCTTTAGTTTTATATGTGTGTTTTGTAGATCGTTGTTTGTCCTTTTCTACGTTTTCTTGTTTCCATTGTGTTGTCTGTTCTACTTCGATATACGGATTCTGATTGCTCCATTGGTATCCTCAAACTCTTCTTAGTATTTAACTAAGTTTTGTTTGAAGATACCAACGGGGAAAGAAGAGATTGAAATGTATTTTCTACTCGTGTCTTTTCGATGGAATCAATACTCGCTATAGCAGTAATTATGAAAAGAATGTTTAGTTTGTCTTTACTCCCATTTGTATTAGCAGGAGTTCGTGTTTTATTAATGTTATGTAAATTTATTTAAGTATACTGGTGTCCAACACGATTTCCATATCAGATGGTGTTAGTGTCGTTTAACAATGACACTACGGGTGTCACGTGTGGAGCAGGAACTGTTTACCCTTTTGGAGTACCTGAGTTTACCCCAAAGCTTTTAGTGGGGTTCGTGTTGCTCGATATTTAGTTGTGTGTGTAGTGTTTTGTAGATCATTGTTTGTTTTTAGTGGGGTTCGTGTTGCTCGATATTTAGTATTGTGTGTAGTGTTTTGTAGATCATTGTTTGTTTTTATTGGGGTTCGTGTTGCTCGATATTTAGTTGTGTGTGTAGTGTTTTGTAGATCATTGTTTGTTTTTAGTGGGGTTCGTGTTGCTCGATATTTAGTATTGTGTGTAGTGTTTTGTAGATCATTGTTTGTTTTTATTGGGGTTCGTGTTCCTCGATATTTAGTTGTGTGTGTAGTGTTTTGTAGATCATTGTTTGTTTTTAGTGGGGTTCGTGTTGCTCGATATTTAGTATTGTGTGTAGTGTTTTGTAGATCATTGTTTGTTTTTAGTGGGGTTCGTGTTGCTCGATATTTAGTATTGTGTGTAGTGTTTTGTAGATCATTGTTTGTTTTTAGTGGGGTTCGTGTTGCTCGATATTTAGTATTGTGTGTAGTGTTTTGTAGATCATTGTTTGTTTTTATTGGGGTTCGTGTTGCTCGATATTTAGTTGTGTGTGTAGTGTTTTGTAGATCATTGTTTGTTTTTAGTGGGGTTCGTGTTGCTCGATATTTAGTATTGTGTGTAGTGTTTTGTAGATCATTGTTTGTTTTTATTGGGGTTCGTGTTGCTCGATATTTAGTTGTGTGTGTAGTGTTTTGTAGATCATTGTTTGTTTTTAGTGGGGTTCGTGTTGCTCGATATTTAGTATTGTGTGTAGTGTTTTGTAGATCATTGTTTGTTTTTAGTGAGGTTCGTGTTGCTCGATATTTAGTTTTGTGTGTAGTGTTTTGTAGATCATTGTTTGTTTTAGTGAGGTTCGTGTTCCTCGATATTTAGTTGTGTGTGTAGTGTTTTGTAGATCATTGTTTGCTTTTAGTTGGTCTCGTGTTGCTCGATATTTAGTTTTGTGTGTAGTGTTTTGTAGATCATTGTTTGTTTTTAGTGGGGTTCGTGTTCCTCGATATTTAGTTGTGTGTGTAGTGTTTTGTAGATCAGTGTTTGTTTTTAGTGGGGTTCGTGTTGCTCGATATTTAGTATTGTGTGTAGTGTTTTGTAGATCATTGTTTGTTTTAGTGGGGTTCGTGTTGCTCGATATTTAGTTGTGTGTGTAGTGTTTTGTAGATCAGTGTTTGTTTTAGTGGGGTTCGTGTTGCTCGATATTTAGTTGTGTGTGTAGTGTTTTGTAGATCATTGTTTGTTTTTAGTGGGGTTCGTGTTCCTCGATATTTAGTTTTGTGTGTAGTGTTTTGTAGATCATTGTTTGTTTTTAGTGAGGTTCGTGTTCCTCGATATTTAGTTGTGTGTGTAGTGTTTTGTAGATCATTGTTTGTTTTAGTGAGGTTCGTGTTCCTCGATATTTAGTTGTGTGTGTAGTGTTTTGTAGATCATTGTTTGCTTTTAGTGAGGTTCGTGTTCCTCGATATTTAGTTGTGTGTGTAGTGTTTTGTAGATCATTGTTTGTTTTTAGTGAGGTTCGTGTTCCTCGATATTTAGTTTTGTGTGTAGTGTTTTGTAGATCATTGTTTGCTTTTAGTGAGGTTCGTGTTCCTCGATATTTAGTTGTGTGTGTAGTGTTTTGTAGATCAGTGTTTGTTTTTAGTGGGGTTCGTGTTCCTCGATATTTAGTTGTGTGTGTAGTGTTTTGTAGATCATTGTTTGTTTTTAGTGGGGTTCGTGTTCCTCGATATTTAGTTTTGTGTGTAGTGTTTTGTAGATCATTGTTTGTTTTAGTGAGGTTCGTGTTCCTCGATATTTAGTTGTGTGTGTAGTGTTTTGTAGATCAGTGTTTGTTTTTAGTGGGGTTCGTGTTGCTCGATATTTAGTTTTGTGTGTAGTGTTTTGTAGATCATTGTTTGTTTTAGTGAGGTTCGTGTTGCTCGATATTTAGTTGTGTGTGTAGTGTTTTGTAGATCATTGTTTGTTTTTAGTGGGGTTCGTGTTCCTCGATATTTAGTTGTGTGTGTAGTGTTTTGTGGATCAGTGTTTGTTTTTAGTGGGGTTCGTGTTCCTCGATATTTAGTTGTGTGTGTAGTGTTTTGTAGATCATTGTTTGTTTTAGTGGGGTTCGTGTTGCTCGATATTTAGTTGTGTGTGTAGTGTTTTGTAGATCATTGTTTGTTTTTAGTGGGGTTCGTGTTGCTCGATATTTAGTTTTCTGTGTAGTGTTTTATAGATCAGTGTTTGTTTTTAGTGGGGTTCGTGTTGCTCGATATTTAGTTGTGTGTGTAGTGTTTTGTAGATCATTGTTTGTTCTGTTGTCTTTTTTTTCTTGTGGTCATTGTATTGTGTGTCCTCCGATTTACGACCAATTTTGAATTTTCATTTTTTTTCTAAAACTATTTACAGGTTCTATAAATGAGTATTTGATATCGAAGCCGTGAGTGTTATAACAGAGCCACTCAAAACTATGGGCTGTGGCAGTCGTAAGACAGAGAGATAATTAAGAAATAAATCATGGAAGCCAGAATGTGTTTTGCGATTTAACATGGGTTGGCGGATATTAGTATTTTATCCCGAGCCATGATTTATTTCGATTCTGATATGTCTAAGAGTACAAATACGGTAGTATGCTTTGATTGGAAGACAGTAATTTATATTTACGTTTGTGGACAATGTCGCACACAATTTATGCTGCCAAATTCGAACAGACGATAATTCAGCAACATGTACATTTAGGACGGGAAAGTCAGTCACATGAACCGGCGCATGTGCTAATGAGATTATACCCAATCTATAAATCGCTCATTTGTTTACAAAGCGAAAGAAGAACGTTATGTTAGAATGAAAGACAAGGACTGCATGTTCCGTGATTGTCTCAAGGGTGGCGTAAGTCACTCTGGTTTAGCAATAGCTACATTTGTGCTTGCTACTTTATACATCATGACAAGTCGAACTTCTTTACGCTTGTCTTCAAGACTGCGCCAGTTCATGCGTTATAGCATGTCACCAACACTAAATGTGTTTCGCTCTCTGTTGATGACGACCATTGCAGCCCTGTGTTGATCAATTTCGCCTTTATTTGGCACTATCATACATATGAACGTATAAATATGACTGAACATGAATGAATAAATGAATACAGATATTTAAGTATCAACGTCATTTCATTGTATGTTTCAAATTTATTGTCTATTATCAACAATAGAATCAGTGTCTGTTAAATTGATCTATTTATGTTCAAATTGATGAACATATTATGAAAGCCACTAATTGCCTTTTTGCCATTTTAAATGCAACTTTGTCTGTGAAGATTTGCATTTTTCCTACTTATATGTGGAACACATTTACTTAACCACATCATTTCACTAAGACGTGATGTTTTGGCCAATAAAAATAGTTTAACCCCACCACTTTATATTGAAGTGCATGTACCAGGGAGGGGTCATGTATATATTCTAGGGGGTCTTGATTTTGACTCTGTTTCTATCTTTTTTCGAATATATTTTGGAATTTTCCGGTAATGTGGTATCTTTTAGTTTTGACTTTATATTTTTAATATAAATGTTTACCGACTCAGTATATATTTGACATTACATTAATTCATGATTAATTCAGATCAATTACAGAAACGTTTCCCGATCAATACCAATCCGAAAATTTTAATACTCTGATGTTAATACACTGAATAGAATACATCAAATACTAAAACTAAAATATTCATTTAATAGAAAATAATAATAATAAAATGTACACATAGGTAATAACACTGATTGAAATAAAAACGTAGATATATAGTATCGTTCCGATGACGCATGTCTGGAATAACATTCGTCAGGAACGCTCAAGGATAACGTAATACATTCTGAGACATGACAATGCACTGTACAATCATACAATAGAGGAAACAGTACATGCACAGCCTGGATAAACAAAGCAACTACAGTAAGCATAAAATAAATAATACGTAAGAAATAATTCATGGCAGGCATAGAGTTGTGCAAATTTACACATGGGCTGGGCCTTTATATTCGAATTTTAAAATCTAAGAATATAAAGGCCCAGCCCATGTGTAAATTTGCACAACTCTATGCCTGCCATGAATTATTTCGATTCTAATAGGACAAATACGGTAATTTTTAACCATTCGTGAACTGTATACACACGGCATTTGGTGGCTGTTCCATTTACCTCCTTCGGAAATTTTGAATTGATTTTGAATTATATGTATTTGAACGAGATATTTTAAAACAAAGATATGGATGTTAACATGAAAAACATATTTATTGTGTATTTTCCAACATAGATTCGATTGAACAATTCCTGCGTAAAAATATTTAAAAAAAAGTCGGAGTTCATTCGTTCATCATTTCGTGCGCTAACAAGATGGCGGAGCGGAGTTGTCAAACATAATATCGAACACTTGAACAGTTGTTAATAATCGACAATTATTGTTAGATATGAAATAAAAATAATAAATGCCAACGGAAAAAAAAGCTTGTATTGTTGACATAAAAAAAAATTCCGGAATAAATACTTAAGTAACCATCTATCGACTTTGACTTTTGTAATATATCGTCATCCTGTGACGTTCTTTACAAGGGACGCTGATTTATTTTACGATTTTGTGAGCATTTTACTTGTTTGAGTAGCAAAATTCAAAATGCCATCAAATTGGAAAATATCAGTAACTTAATTACATCACCGTCTAGTTATCAATGTATAGGTAGGAAAACAAGGTTAATGTATTTTATTTATTTATGGCCGACACATATCTAAATTTTCAAAACAAATGATAAAAAATTACTTAGTTACAGAATATTTATTTATAACTTAGAGGGAATTTTTATTTTAAGGACTTTAAAAATACGTTATATGCCGGTGTTTTGTTTGTTTACACTCGGTCGTCAGGGTAATTTCACAGCGGGAGTCACATTGGAACAGCCAGATTTGTTGTGTACTGCACTTGCGCTAAATATAGAGTTGGTGAGTATTATCATGTGTGCCGTTTTATAGACGTCATATTAAAGGACGAAGTCCTTCTAACGGTAAGCTGTCCGATTTTTCCTTCTATATTGATAGCCAAAAATCTGCTCACCGGAAGTTTAAAAAATAGATCAATTGATAATTTAGAAACGCAAAAGAAATCTATTTCAATGAAAAATTCCCAATTCTTGATTATTTACTCTATGCAAATCGAAATAAACTTTTAATAAAATTCTAATAAAAAAATCTCATTCTACGAAACTCCCGACAGGAAGAGCGGCGTAGGTAAACTGAACGCCATAGCAAATCGGCTACACAATTCATTCAAAATAAAAGATAATAGCCTCACCGGACGCAATTACGAACGAAATAAAAAGTATGTCCCCTAATTGTTCCTTCAAAACATGAATTAAAAAAATGCTTTTATAAATAGATACCCCGCTAAATTACTCGTGTTTTGGGAGAAAATTATTCATGCGCAGTTGTTGAATGTTGCAGACGACGGGTTTTCATGTTTGTAAACCGAAAACGATCAACAATTGCACTTGGAATCTATCGCTAAAATTCATTGAGGTACGCATATTTTGTTATCTTATGCCTGTAATTGGAAAGAATATGATCTCCTGGTTCTATGCATATATAGAACACATTGAAATTAAAACAAAAACAGTCAATATAATACATTTTCCTTACCTTGATCTATCCCAAAATTTCAAAATCCGTGATGTACCTTATTCATTGAAGAGTCCAAGGAATTCCGAATGCAAACTGGCACACATTTATGGTATGAATAAAGGAAATGTTTTTATGTCATGTGTATTATATACAAATAGATATGTGAACGTAAATGAATGAATGCTCTTTCAATTTTAACAATTGTCATTAAATAATTTACACTAGAAAGGTTATTATGATGTCGTTCGAAATTGTGTCCGGTGAGGCTAACGTGTACGGATCATCGTTTTATTGAAATTTTAGGACTTCGTCCTTCAAACAGGTTGCCTGTCTCATATTAGAATAAACATTAGACAACACTCAACATCGCACAACACTAAACATCAGACAACGACAAATATCGGACAGAATTTAACTCCAGAAAATAGCTTAATAACTACTTGTATTTATTTTATTTTAGAATACATCAATACATTAAGGGGTCGTCGTTGTCGTGATCTTATGGTAGTTGGATTTACAACTACCTGTGCAATCAGTGCCTATCACCACAAAAGTTGTGAATTCGAAAGCTGTACTCGATACAACATTATGTGATAAAGTTTGTCAGTGACTGGCGACAGGTCGGTGGTTTTCTCCGGGTCCTCCGATTTCCTCACCAATAAAACTGACCGCCACGATATAACTGAAATAACGTTGAAAGTGGCGTTAAACACCATAAACCAACCATCAATACATTAAACATAATGTTCAATGGCGTACGATCTTAGTAATATATACAGTACATTGACGGATAATAATGGTTCTTGTATTATAACGATTAAACTTTATTATAATATATCAAATTCAGTACATTGGATGAGTTGTGTAATAATTCAAGATAATGCACACACATTATATTATACTGAAGGAGATTTTGATAACTTATATCTGGAGAACGTTAATGATTCCCTCTATTTGCATCTTTCGTTTATTTTAGATTATTTGCGAGTCACTTCTCTTTAATAGTTCGAAGTCGGTCGAAAGTTTTCATACGAAATTACTACGGAAAAATTACGATAACATGGAATGAAAATTAGAACTCCATAAGTAAAAGAAAGATTATCTGTCATAGCTTGTTGAGGGAAAATTATCTGCAATACCAATTTGATCACCTTTTTCCGTTGCTAAGCTAAACGTCATTCTGTGTCAGTGCCACATTTCGCCCTCATATTTTTCCTTTACTATAGTACTACATTGTATTGGTAACAAAACTTAGTTACACTTTATACCAAATAAATTCTGCCGTATTTGTAAGAAGAGTTTGAAGATAACAAAGGGGAAATCAGAATCCTTATATCGAAGAAGAACAGACAACACATTGGCCAAAAGAAAAAGTACAAAAGGACAAACAACGATCGACAAAACATACATATAAAACTAAAGATTGAGTAACACGAACCCCACTAAAAAACCGGGGGTGAACTCAGGTGCTCAGAAAGGGTAAGCAGTTCCTGCTTCACTAGTGGCACCCGTCGTGTTAATCCAGTTGTAAGCTTGTTCTTATCACGATTGTAGATGAAATATGACTTGTCTGTCGTTAAACAATAATAAATCAATCAAATTATCAAAAGATAATCAAACAGAAATCTACTTCATAGACTTAAATATAACAGACATAGAACATAGCTTTGTTATATGTATTAATACTAATGGTTCCATGCTACTGTTGATATTTGTTCAACTATTAGTTACTGCGGTGATCATCATCTCACCATACATCACCTCGGTGATGACATGAACTAACTGAAAGTACAAAATTATTTTAGAAATTATTGTAAATCTAAGGCTTATCTAAGTCAACTAATTCTTTAGCTGGGTTTGGTTGTAGGTTTGTAGTTTGTACGTTGTTCTGCTCTTCATTGTTTGACTACCAACTGTCCATATCCTTCAGAGAGTTATCGGGCCTTAGTGTTAGAACCGACAACTCTATGTAAGAATGGCCAATTTGTTCCACCAGAAGAAGTGAAATTTAGAATCTTATCCAATAAATTGAAAAATAGTTATTGTCGATGTTTTTAAAAGTGAATTAAATTAAATTAGATATACTAATAATGAAATGGCAAAATTAAAAGGTCTTATTAGGTTGCCATTCCATGAAGGTTATTTCTAAATTTGTATCAAACGTGTTTCTGAAGTATGTCGTGAACTATTATCGGTGCGTATTTTTAATGCGTGTTGGTAAGAACGTATCGTCTTGCCTCCGTGTAGGTCTTCCTGGTATACTATATTAATATGTTGATATGCTATCATCACATGAACATGATTACAAAATATTAGATTAAATCTACTTGACAGATTAGTTGAGGAACAATGTTACAGTCATGTCTGTGTTTATATTCAGGCTCTATAAATGTTCACACCGTATGACAGCATGGTTATTGTAGATTTATTGTCTATCTTATGTCTCCCAGGTTATCACCCACCCACCCAGTAGTCAGTGCTTCTCCACTGACACTGTTTATATTAGATATATCTATGATTGAAATTTAAAATTCATACATAACGTAATCATAGGTATAAGATTCTCCCCCCTTCCTCAGACATAGGCTATCTTAACTGATTTTTGGCTATCCTGTTTAGACGCTTTGGTTTCTGTCTCCCAAAAAATATTAAAATTATTTGTATTTGCAGCCTTATGACATTGATCGTACTTGATAAATTAAAAAAAATAAAATACCACACTGTTCAACGTTACTTTAGAAGCGCGGCGTTCGTATCAATTTAGATATCTACTTTTTAATTTCTTCATGGAGATTATAAATACATTTAAATGTGAATCACTGTTTATTAAAATGTGTAACATTCAACAAGAGGGTATAAACAAAAGAAAATAATTAGTCTAACAGGTCTTAGATTACACAAAGTTTGATCTTGAGCTTTGTGTATTTTATTTATTCATAATGTTCAGGATCATTTTTAGTAATTTTTTACGACGTCATAATAGCACGATTAGATGTTATGACGTTGTCTTGTTGTTTTTTTTGTATCTCTTAGCAGTTATGTTTTGCAACTGACGAAGACGGTTGTGCCGTCGAAAATTTTTGCAATATTTGTTTAAATGTACTTTTTAATTGATATTAATTCCATCAGATTTAGTGGTAGAACAATACGAGTTTTGTCTATTGTATGTTTACTATGTAATTATTTTTTTAACAACATAATAATCTGTCTGCTATGAAAAATAAGATAAATAGTTCTTAAATATTACGATAAACTGTATTTTGATTTGTACCAGCTGATTAATTCCAGGGTTAATCAAGAGATGCTTGATTTCTTGATTAGAATTATAACAAGGAAGAATTTAGAATAAATTGATGTATATTGCTTTTCGGCTTAGCTGATTTTTAATTTGGTCTTTTTTGTCCTATTTGTTTTGGCCATTGTATTATTATTATTATTACAAGGCATTTCTATAGCGCATTATATAACAATACAATTACTGTAAGCGCTTTACATGTTTAAAATATACACAAATGTGTACATAAATAAGAAAAATAAGTGAAGTAAGAACAATACATTTAAAAGCATGCCCAATTTAATCAAATACCGGTATAAAAACTTTAAGACTCAAAAAGCTTAACCAAATTGAATTAAAAAGAAGAACATTGCGTATTATAAGAGAATTAGGGAAAACATATCTAAAAATATTAAAAAGTATTGTCTGTGCGTATACCATAGTTTGTTTTTTTGTCTTATTTTTGCCATTTTATTGTCTGTCTATCTTCAATTTACTGGTTCTGATTACTCTTTTATGATCTTCAAACTTTTCTTGCAAAGCATGCATAAAGTGAACACCACTGATGTTGGTTCGATCCTCATACCCCCTTCAAGTATTAAGAATTACACATGGCCGGGAGGTTTCACCATTTAGTTCGTTTAATGTGTGCCCTGTTTTTCCTCCCCTATTAAGTCTTATAGACACATTATTGGTGTAATTGATTATAGACACCAAATTTAGTAATGAAATCTGCATTCACCCTGGGAATGTTGTGATGTTCGTTTTGCTCATTCGTTAGTTTTCTACGTAATTATTTGTAGATCGTTGTTTGTCTTTTTGTCCTTTTACTTTTGGTCATTGTATTGTCTGTCGTTCTTCGATTGACGGTTACTGATTACCTCTTTGACATCTTCATACTTTATTGAACTCTTGGTATAAACATATGTTATTGGTATAGCTGACATATATAAACAGAACAACAACAATTGTACTATAGAATTCAGAAACAAGCAAATACTTTTTTTTAAATCTGTTTCCTATGAAGAACATACAAATATGAAAAAAAAATATATATGCATACTGATTAAAATTCTAAACTTGTGAGAATTATTTATACAATGAGGGAAAAAACAAAAATGTATGTAAGCATGTAGTTGAAAGCTTCACAACTTGAAAATATTGTTGAACTCTTGTTCTCATTGCATATAGTGATACGGCGTGCTAAGTAGACGTGATTTATCTCCATGACCCCATGAACGCACACATTGAATCTGATAGATCACAGTATAATAAACATGTATCTTATTAATGATAAGACAAACATCAAATCTCCATTTATTTTAGTTGAGTACATTTCCTATATGACATGTAAAACGTGAATATTGGCATATATATGTCTTGTTCATTTACATCTGTATTACATCCTGGCATGGCAGCCAAAATTATATCAGACATCGATGGTGTGTAAGCTTTGAATGACATTGGTCTATTTCATACAACTTGTTATTACTCTAGTCTATTCATTTTATAAACCACGCAATAAAAACATTACTATGACATTTCCAATGTTAATTGTAGCAGCAAAATGTTCAACATTTAACAGTTTATTTTATATATATGACATTTCCAATGTTAATTGTAGCAGCAAAATGTTCAACATTTAACAGTTTATTTTATATATATGACATTTCCAATGTTAATTGTAGCAGCAAAATGTTCAACATTTAACAGTTTATTTTTATTTAATGACATTTCCAATGTTAATTGTAGCATCAAAATGTTCAACATTTAACAGTTTATTTTATATACATCTGTATATGACATTTCCAATGTTAACTGTAGCAACAAAATGCCTCTTGCGAATCTAACTTTCATTAGATAGGAAAGATATATAATTTTAATTGTCTTTGGGAGGAACAAATCCATAGGGATTAAACAGGATAGCCAAAATCGGCAAAGGTTACCTATGTTTGAAGGAGAGGAACCTTCAGCCTAAATCGGCAAAGGTTACCTATGTTTGAGGGAGAGGAACCTTCAGCCTAAATCGGCAAAGGTTACCTATGTTTCAGGGAGAGGAACCTTCAGCCTAAATCGGCAAAGGTTGCCTATGTTTGAGGGAGAGGAACCTTCAGCCTAAATCGGCAAAGGTTACCTATGTTTCAGGGAGAGGAACCTTCAGCCTAAATCGGCAAAGGTTACCTATGTTTGAGGGAGAGGAACCTTCAGCCTAAATCGGTAAAGGTTACCTATGTTTGAGGGAGAGGAACCTTCAGCCTAAATCGGCAAAGGTTAGCTATGTTTGAGGGAGAGGAACCTTCAGCCTAAATCGGCAAAGGTTAGCTATGTTTGAGGGAGAGGAACCTTCAGCCTAAATCGGCAAAGGTTAGGTATGTTTGAGGGAGAGGAACCTTCAGCCTAAATCGGCAAAGGTTACCTATGTTTGAGGGAGAGGAACCTTCAGCCTAAATCGGCAAAGGTTACCTATGTTTGAGGGAGAGGAACCTTCAGCCTAAATCGGCAAAGGTTAGCTATGTTTGAGGTAGAGGAACCTTCAGCCTAAATCGGCAAAGGTTACCTATGTTTGAGGGAGAGGAACCTTCAGCCTAAATCGGCAAAGGTTAGCTATGTTTGAGGAAGAGGAACCTTCAGCCTAAATCGGCAAAGGTTAGCTATGTTTGAGGGAGAGGAACCTTCAGCCTAAATCGGCAAAGGTTACCTATGTTTGAGGAAGAGGAACCTTCAGCCTAAATCGGCAAAGGTTACCTATGTTTGAGGGAGAGGAACCTTCAGCCTAAGTCGGCAAATGTTACCTATGTTTGAGGGAGAGGAACCTTCAGCCTAAATCGGCAAATGTTACCTATGTTTGAGGGAGAGGAACCTTCATTTTAATAATAATTAATACACACACTAGAGAAATCCATGATTTTCTTTATTCAGAGAGAATCATGGTGTCCGTTGTTGAACTTGCTGACTTAGCTAATGCAATGATTAAATTTTGTTGCTGAACTCTTTTAATCAATGTATTAACTAATCATATTTAATCATTGAATTAGCTAATTATGTGATTAGGAATGAATCATGTAATTAGGGCTAATCATATGATTAGCTTAATCACAAGTTCAACAACGGACCCCATGACTATTGGTTCTTAATAAAATGAGCTAAATGGTGGCACTTTGCATGAACTTGTGGGTAGATATTTTGAATTTGTCACAATTATTGGAAATACGCCAAACCTGTATATAAAGGACACTAAAGGAAACCTGAAAATATGTCCTTTGTGTACAAGTTAAAATTACATGTACTATCCATTAATAGGGAAATTGAGGCTGCCCTTTATAGACAGTGATGTGTTTTATAGAGGTTTGACTGTACTGGATAAGTTCATATATATTGAACAATTGACTGCCACCACCAGCAACTTCTAATATACTGTTGTTTATATGAGCCTCAGCATGGTCTTTTCTTACGTACAAGAGGGGCCGTCGTGGTCGTGATCGAATGGTAGTTTGATTTACAATTATCTATGCAATCAGTGATTATCGCCTCTAATGTTGTGATTTCGAATCCCGCTCAGGTGAGGTGTACTCGATGCAACATTAAGTGATAAAGTATGCCAGTGACTTGTGGTAAGTCGGTGGTTTTCCCCCGATAATCCGGTTTCCTCCACCAATAAATCTGACCGGCACGATATAGCTGAAATATGGTTAAAAGTGGTGATAAACACCATAACACTAACCCTCTTACGTACAAGGAATGTGATATTCATCATAGAAAGAGGGACTCATCTATATCCTGTCGATATTTGATTCGCTAAGCAGTCAGTCATTACGGAGGATGTGTAACTAACATTGATAATGCTAGGTTCTATTGCCTTGAGTGCTTGCTGATTTATGAAATGATCACAGATCACAATAATTATCACATTTTAGGAATGCTATGACAACAACAAGAGCTATTATAGACAGCCCATAAATACGTTAATACAGAAAATATATAAATCTCTTGGCTTATTGCTATTCTTAGTCAAACGGAATCAATTACAGAAATTCTGTAATCAATTCTATTAAAAGATGAAGTAGGACTCACAAGTTAACAGAAATCCCGTTAAACTACGTACTACAAGATTCTGCTGTCATTGTAAAACATATTACTGTCATGAAATGGCATTGTGGTGTGAACAACCCTTGGTTATAATGAGTCTGATAACAAGATTCCAAAACGAACAATATTTTAAATCATTGCCTGATTGATTGATTGATTGATTGATTGATTGATTGAGTGAGGGATTGAAGTGTCATTATTTGTCGCATTTGTGTTTCATTTATATGTTAAAAAGTTTTGCTATAAGCAAAGTCATTTCACATACATGTATATATAATTGTTCTATGATAAACGTCTAAAATTGTTTGTAAAACAACACCAAGTACACAAAGCAAAGTGATAAAGAATTAAGCACTTTGTTGAATGATAAAATGTTCGTCTCACCGAGAGAGTTGTTCAATGCTTAATGTCAAACCATTATGGCGACTTCAAAAAACCGTTGTTCTATGGTATGCATATTAACGAGGTTGAATTTGATTTGTACCAAGTGTATAGTTTCCCTTTTATACGTAGATTTCCTCTATTACCAAAAATACTTTTTTTATCTGGACTATTAGTACCCGATGGGTACTTGACAAGGGACCACATTTAACAATATATTTAGCTGTATCGCTATAGTCTGCTTTATTGATGGAGGAAACGGGAATGTCCGGACAATACGATTGGACTGCCGCAAGTCATTATATAATGTTGTATCAATACGAGTTGGATCAAACACACATCATTAGTTGTAATAGGCACTAATTGTTAAAAGTAGATATTAATTCTATAGCTTTATCATATATTTATATAAAAATGAGAAGTTTCCGTTTTTAACATTACTCCGTAATGATTAAATCTGAAAATATTACAACCATGTAACCACGACTGTCGGTCTGATCAGAATCACGTAAAAGTAAAGTCCGTCATATATACAACATAACGTAATATATGGTTTTAAAATATATGGCTATTCTATAACTGTCAGTTGTCAAATACTTTATGCAGTTAAAAATATAACACGTAATATATTCATTGTAGAAAAAGTAAAATTCAATTATAATTTTTACCTCACATCATCGAACCAATTCCAGCTGAAAGGTCAATAGCATTTTTTTCTGTCTCATCTTGGTGAGTGAAATATACATATATTAGAGAACGGAGGGCCCGGGTGGCTCAATGAGTTAGGTAGTACGATTACCTAAGAACTAATACAAGCCTATCACCAATACGGCGTGGGTTCGCGCCCGGCTTTATAAATTACAAATAGGGTGCACTCGACTCGCAGCCGCAAGTGATAAAGTTTACCAGTTGCTTGCCCATGGTCGGTGGTTCTCTCCGGGTATTCCGGCTTCTTCCACATCTAAAACTGGTCACCATGATATAGCTGAAATATTGCTGAAAGTGGCGTTAAGCACCAAAAATCAATCAATCAAGTAGAGAACGAATACATCATGTCGTATGCTAGTTTGAATTTTGAGAAGAAAGTGTCAACAAATCCAACAATACCAACAAAACAAACAACTACATATCACCTAGCTGTTTCAACATGCAAAAACCACATTGAATGGCGTTGGAAATCCATGTCCTGGTGTAGAACATGCACAACAATGTGGCAGACAGGTTGACGCTCGCTGAATCTGAACGATTTAGTTTTTATAAAGATAATGGTAAGTTATCATGAATTATAACCCGGATTATCCCCCCTTTTTTTAAGAAAATAAAAGGACACAGCAAGTAAAATTGCTATAACTCGTATGTAATTGATATGATGTTGTTCTAAAGAATCCGCATATCGTGCTGCAACCTTCAGATACAATATGATTGATTGATTGATTGTTGGTGCTTAACGCCATTTTCAGCAATATTTCAGCTATATCATGGCGACCAGTTGTAGTGGTGGAAGAAGCCAGAGTACCCGGAGAGAACCAACGACCATGGGCAAGCAACTGGTAATCTTTATCACTTTCGGCTGCGAATCGAGTGCACCCAGCTTTGTAATTTACAAGGCCGGGCGTATGAGCAAGTAGACACCAGTGATAATGTAATAGTTGAGGATGAGTACTTGATATACTTGTTTATAATAAACAACCAAGTTCTCTGGAAGGGTCTTTATATCCTGATCACTGTATATAGGCTAATCAGATCCTGCTCCACTAGTGGCACCCGTCGTGTTAATCTAGTTACAAACCCTGTGATTAGTCATAAATGAGGAAATGACCGGGAAGTGTTTACGACAAGTGGAACATATCCGTGGTTATTTGTGAAACAGATATTCCATAGCGGTCAACCAAGTCGCGGTGGCGACCATAACATTTTCGAAGTGATGACTTCAACTTTACCAAAAGTTTTCATTTTTTGTGTCGATGGTCATGGTGCGACCGTAAATCTTTCGAAGTGATGACTTCAATTTAACCAAAAGAAACCCTTTGTTCAGTAGTTTCCTTGTTAACAACAACTCTCTATTAAAGAAATCCCGATAGGAACCACAAGCTCTGGAATATCGTATTAATTGAGAGATATATACTCCATATGCAGGTGCTGCTGGAAAGTTCACAATGGGAAAATTTAAATAATATCTTTTGTCGTAAAGTTTCGTTCTTAACCGTCACTCACCGTCAATTTCAAGGCATAGGTAAAGGTATGAAGCAGACCTATCTGTATCTGTGGTATCCTTTATTTCAAGCTCAATGGAATAAATGCGATCAACGACATCACCAAATCTTGAATTATGTAGTGAAAGGACATCATCTATATAGCTGAATGTGAAATTAAAGTAATAGAAATTATCTATTCGCTTTATTCATATGTTATAAAAGTATGATTTTGTGAAATAATTTTCCGCAGTATGGTATCTATTGAATACGAACTAAGCTGATAATCAAAGAATTACCATATACGACGAGAGTAAAATACCCAAGTCAGAAAAAGGAAAATAGAGATACAGAAAGTACAAAATAGCAAAAGATACGTCACAAAATAACCATGGATACGACGAGAGTAAATACCCAAGTCAGAATAAGGTCAACAGAGATACAGAAAGTACACAATAACAAAAGATACGTCACAAAATAACCATGGATACGACGAGAGTAAATACCCAAGTCAGAATAAGGTCAACAGAGATACAGAAAGTACACAATAACAAAAGATACGTCACAAAATAACCATGGATACGACGAGAGTAAAATACCTAAGTCAGAAAAAGGACAACAGAGATACAGAAAGTACACAATAACAAAAGATACGTCATAAAATAACCATGGATACGACGAGAGTTAAATATCCAAGTCAGAAAAAGGACAACAGAGATACAGAAAGTACACACTAACAAAAGATACGTCACAAAATAACCATGGATACGACGAGAGTAAAATACCCAAGTCAGAAAAAGGACAACAGAGATACAGAAAGTACACAATAACAAAAGATACGTCACAAAATAACCATGGATACGACGAGAATAAAATACCAAAGTCAGAAAAAGGACAACAGAGATACAGAAAGTACACAATAACAAAAGATGCGTCACAAAATAACCATGGATACGACGAGAGTAAAATACCCAAGTCAGAAAAAGGACAACAGAGATACAGAAAGTACACAATAACAAAAGATACGTCACAAAATAACCATGGATACGACGAGAGTAAAATACCTAAGTCAGAAAAAGGACAACAGAGATACAGAAAGTACACAATAACAAAATATACGTAACAAAAATAAACTATTAGTAATAATTTTTTGATTAGAAAACGGAAAAATCTAAATATTTCGTAAACGTAGATTTTTTTAGCGCATCCAACGAGAGTTTTGTCAGGAATTTTACTACCATTTTGGAATTGTATAAATATTTACCGTTGAAATTATTCTGAAGGCCCTGCTGATCTGAAAAATTACCAATATTTAGCGTTATTTTGGTCTTTATTTCAGGCTAGGTTCTTCAAAATACGCCAAGTTTGCTCGTTAAATGTGACAGCCAACTCACCGCGGACGTAATCCCATATAACAATAGGAACGACGGTGGTCCCGCAGCTGGTTTATTGTCTCTCGTCGAAGTGCCAGAGAAGGCTATTGTTCCCTTTATGGTTAATGCATTTGTCTACGTGACATTTATACACAGGCTTACCTGAGATTTACCTGGAAAATTTTGAAAAAAAACGTGAAATCATAAATTTCTATAATTACTGATTTTTAATTTGACCAAGTTATTTCAATCTTTCGGAGATAATTAGAAAAAGAACGGTCTTTTCTGCTAAAAAAATCACTGACGTTAGTCACAGATTACACAATTATTGGATATATTTCACAGTTTTCCGGTTGTTGACTGATTTTGTCTGTTTATATAATTATGAGTTTTGACTTTCCCTTTGTAAGATTGTTCGGAGTTGGGTAATTTTGTTATTACCCTTATTGTATAGGTAAAAACGTTATGTACAATTTGTCATTCACAACCGGTGTACCCGTACAATCTGTAATCATGTTGGACTGGATTCAGCTTTCCTCGTCGCTGGACTTGTCATCAAAATCAATTATTATTGGAGGAATCTCACTCCTATCCATGCAATTCTCTTTCCCATACCCCTTTTCTATTTTTAATACATGTTCTTCTGCCTTCGCCCAAACTTCCTTTGTAATTCTGCCAAACCCCCCATAAACAAGTTCTTTCACATCCTTCAAACGAAAAGTTGTATTGTTTTCTGCAACAAACCCTTTAATAAGTTCTATGGGGTTCAATTCGCAATGGCGAACAGGGGTTCTTAGAACTTCGTGACCGTGTAGGTTGGCAATTTTATCAGTTTTAAAAACGAAAAGGGGTTTCTTAAATTTGATTTTTTCATAAAGTTGTTTTTTTAGTTTCAAGGGGCTGAAAAGGAATGTTGTGCTTTGAAAGATAATCTTGTAAGACAGCTTTTCTCTGATTAAAGTTTGGCACAACAGTTTCTTCATTCTTGATGTTGTGATAACTGGCATAAAGCGATAACACTTGGGCTTTTTAATGCTGGCATAAGCTGATTTTCGAACCAGTTTAGAAAGGTGGGCCCGTTCATTTCTTGGTGATAATCCCCATCTTTAGCTTTGACAAGAACAACCAAATCACACCTATCAATCAAACCCTCCTCACGATTACCAGCGTGCAAAACTATCAACCTTTTACCTTTTCCTGAAGGGATCTTTGGGGCATCAGAACCATCAACTGGTAACCACATGTAGTCAGTGGCATGATTCTCATTAACCCAGGTCTCATCCAAATATACAATACAATACCCATCCTTTCGAAACTTCCTGATTTTTCGGAGGTAATTACACCGATAATTTATTACTGACCTCTGATCATATAAAAGCCTCCTATTATCGCCGGAATTTTTGTACTTATAACCAATATCTAATAAAGTTAAAGTAAGCATTGATTTCGAGATTTTAATTGTATCTTCAATTTCTTTCTTAAGTTTTGAGACTGTTGGGGCAATTTTCCTGTTGTACATGCTATGAACGGTCCGTTTAATAACGCAACGCTCAAATTCATCAAGAGTTTTATTTCATTCGGTCTGTTGGATTCAGGAGGACTTTTACCGTTTACAACTCTATACACAGAACTGTAAGATATGTCAGCAGCCTTGCATGTTCTTTTAATCAAATTATCTGGGGAATAAAGTGGTCTTCCCCTGGCCTTCTCAAGCTGAAAAAACTTGAATAGATTTAACACAATGTTTTAATAATCTGTTGAAAAGTCCTTTGTTTTACCCATTTTTGCGATGTTTATATATGTTAAGATGTCAAAAAATAGGTTTATTAAGAAATTTTATGTGAACTTTTAGAAAGATTTTAAAGTTTAAAAATGGAGTCACAAAATATGCCTGTACGCATGTCTCTGTCTCTATCAAGGTAAGATTAACCTGGCTGTTACCTCTAGTTAGTTTACTCCCACCTCTATTTTGGAGGTAAAAATCGGGGAAAATGTCAAATTCAGGAATGGTTAGATGAAATGCATATTTTAAAAATGGTAGTAAATTCGGCACAAACCTCGTTTACTGTGTTTTTAAAAAAATGTATTGTTTTCGAGAAAACTCAAATTTCCGTTTTCTAATAAAAAAATGATTACTTTTTAATCTGGAAGCTGTAATTATACTACGTGTGATATAAATAAACAACAAGACTTATAATAAAGTACATGCTGACTGCTGGTTGCACTTCGTTTGAACTCAGTTTATTTATGTATCATCATGGCAATATTCAATTGATAACAGTTTCTAATCATACAAATACAAAAAAGTAACAAATAGATTCACAGTGCATATGTCATATTGGATACAACAACCCAGTGATACTGTGTACGTGCAGTTGTCAAGGTAGTGGATATGTTATATGACTTGTGTCTACGTTTTCAGAATGAATGAAATATTTTCTGCATGTATCTTATCTGCCATATCTAATCTTATGATGATAATCCTCTGTACATTTTAAATAGCGAATGTGTACTTGATTGTTACAGTAAAACCTTCCCATGTGGTCACCTCTATTAAGCAGTCACCTGTATTAAAAGGTCACATTTTTCTTGTCCTGTCATATAATATTTTATATGAATTGAACCTCTTTTAAGAGGTCATCTGTCTTATAAGGCCACTTTTTCTTGGTCCCAAAGGGTGACCTCTTAATACAGGTTTGATTGTATTTGTTTATTTGGTCTCATCTCGCAAGTGTCGTCGAAATATAAGAGCTTAATTAAGGGTTTCTCTTGGTTAAGTTGAAGTCATCACCTCGAAATATTTACGGTCGCCACCATGACTTGGTTGACAGTTATGGAATATCTGTGTCACAAAGGACAACGGATATATTTCACTTGTCGTAAGCACTTCCCGATCCTTTCTTCATTCATGATTTATCAGCAGGTTTGTAACTAGATTAACACGATGGGTGCCACTAGTGGAGCAGGAACTGCCCACCCTTCCGGAGCACCTGAATTCACACCCGGGATTTAGTGGGGTTCCTCGATCCTTAGTTTTATATGTATGTTTTGTTGATCGTTGTTTGTCCTTTTGTACTTTTTATTTTGGCCATTGTGTTGTCTGTTCTTCTTCGGTTTACGAATTCTGATTACCCCCCTTTGGTATCTACAAACTCTTCTTATGCAATAATTAGAATTGTCAAATGTACTGGCTGTAGAAGGTACAAAATCAGATAATCCAAATAGTAGATGATCTAAAACTTTTTAATGAAGAAGAATAGCAGCACATGTTATCTATAAAACAGAACATTGATAACCATCTGATTTCTATTTTTACTTTAATTATATAGTTAAGTAACTTTGCATACTTATGAGTGCCAGAGATATATTTATGTACTCACTGTTTTAGATTCCACCTTTAAATAGCAGCAATTAGTGAAATGTTCACAAATCATTATGCGCTAAGTACCCAGAAAATTCTATGAAATAAACAGCTGTATGAAATGTTCACAGATCATTATGTGCTAAGTACCCAGAACATTCTATAAAATAAACAACCACTTTTACATGTCAAACAAAGGGAGCGAAAGTAATAAGTAATGAATCAGATTACTTTCACGAAGCGCTTCCTGTGATTGTAAACATTATACAGATAATGTTAACAAGTGCTTACTTTCACGAAGCGCACCCTGTGTTTGTAAACATTATGCATACAATGATAACAAGTGCTACATGATGTCTTAAACATGAAGGCACTTCGTAATTACATTCTAACAGTTAGCAAATGTCAATTCAGAAATTGTCCAGGGATACCAACTGTCTTAGAAAAGCATCGCTCAATATTGTCACGATCATGATCTGTGTCTACCAATTAGAAACTACCGTGTCTCTGTCATGTGATAATTACACCTTCCCTCCTATAATCAGTTTTTCATACATCGGTTTTATGACGAGTTCAAAGCATACAGCAAAAGTTTAAATCTGCACATTACTGAGGTTTGTTATCATTTTCATTAATTCATTTATGAAAACGTAGATATCAATTTAGTGCGCACGACGTTTTTCTTGAATGACCTTCATCAGGTACACTCAAAGCCAAGATATTTGAAAACCGAATAATGTAAACATCTTTGGGAGCACAAAGAAACAGAAGGGTCTAAAGAAGATAGACAAAAACGGGAGCACAAAGAAACAGAAGGGTCTAAAGAAGATAGACAAAAACGAGAGCACTAAGAAACAGAAGGGTCTAAAGAAGATAGACAAAAACGGGAGCACTAAGAAACAGAAGGGTCTAAAGAAGATAGACAAAAACGAGAGCACTAAGAAACAGAAGGGTCTAAAGAAGATAGACAAAAACGGGAGCACAAAGAAACAGAAGGGTCTAAAGAAGATAGACAAAAACGAGAGCACTAAGAAACAGAAGGGTCTAAAGAAGATAGACAAAAACGGGAGCCCTAAGAAACAGAAGGGTCTAAAGAAGATAGACAAAAACGGATAATGCCACCTATACCTGAGGGCGGTGAACCTTAGTTTTTATAATGATTACATGATTTAGGAACTGTAAATTATCTAGTAAACCATGTAAGTGTCGAAGCACTAACTACTGGACGGATGATACCCTTGGGGACTGATAGTCCACCAACAGAGGTATCGACTCAGTCATAATGATACAAACGTAGATATTAAATTCAGTAAGTAGATATCAAAATAATTATGCGATATCAAAAGTATGTGTTATCAAAAGTATGTGTTATCAAAAGTATGTGTTTTCAAAAGTATGTGTTATCAAAAGTATGTGATTTCAAAAGTATGTGTTATCAAAGGTATGTGTTATCAAAGTATATGTTATCAAAAGTATGTGTTATCAAAAGTATGTGTTATCAAAGTATATGTTATCAAAAGTATGTGTTATCAAAAGTATGTGTTATCAAAAGTATGTGCTATCAAAAGTATGTGTTATCAAAAGTATGCGATATCAAAAATATGTGTTATCCAAAGTATGTGTTATCAAAAGTATGTGTTATCAAAAGTATGTGTTATCCAAAGTATGTGTTATCAAAAGTATGTGTTATCAAAAGTATATGTTATCAAAAGTATGTGTTATCATATTTTCGGATAATATGAAGCAGCCGGCCGCGATACTGGTATTACCAGTATTGTAATATTTACAATACTGGTATTACCAGTATTATAATATTCACAATACTGGAAATACCAGTATTGTAAATATTACAATACTGGTAATACCAGTATTGTAACACTGTACAATACTAGAAATACCAGTATTGTAATGTCACAATACTGGTAATACCAGTATCGTATATATACAATACTGGATGTACCAGTATCGTGCATTTACAATACTGGAATACCAGAATCGTTGATCTATGCACAATACCGGAAGCTCCAGTATTCTTCATCCAACAATACTGGTAATACTAGTATTGTAAAACACACGATACTGGAAGCTCCAGTATTCTTCATCCAACAATACTGGTAATACTAATATTGTAAAGCACACAATACTGGAAACTCTAGTATTCTTCATCCAGCAATACTGGTAATACTAGTATTGTAAAACACACAATACTGGAAGCTCCAGTATTCTTCATCCAGCAATACTGGTAATACTAGTATTGTAAAACACACAATACTGGAAACTCTAGTATCTGGCAATTTGACACGAGTGGGCAGAGCCTAATTCTAACTGTAAATCACACCTCATTGTATTTACCGTTAGTATTAGGCTCCGTCCAGTCATGTCAAATTACCTTACCAATATATATCAAACTCTAAGGGACCATACAAAATATTTTGACATTACAGGGCTTTTGCCTCTTATGTTATGTATAGCAGAAATGACGTATGAGTATGAATTATATTCAATTCTTTTAGTATAATGTAGACATAAAAACTCGGGTTAACCGGAATTCTACCTAATCTTCCAATATCTGCAATACTGTTATAACCAGTATTTTACAGAATCTTCCAGTATTTGCAATACTGGTATTACCAGTATTTTCCAGAATCTTCCAGTATCTGCAATACTGGTATTACCAGTATTTTCCAGAATCTTCCAGTATCTGCAATACTGGTATTACCAGTATTTCCCAGAATCTTCCGGTATCTACAATACTCATATTTTGGCAATGACCAGTATCTTCTAGTATTGCAGATACTGGAAAATTCTGGAAGATACTGGGATACTAGTATTTACCAGTATATGTACCAGTATTGCAGATACTGGAAGAAACTGGTAAAATACTGGTATTACCAGTATTGTGTACCAGTATTGTAGTACCAGTATCGCGGCCGGCTGCTTCATATTATCCATATTTTCTACTGTAGGCCTTATTCATATTTTATCTTTGAATACGTTAAAATAAAATATAAATACTGTTTGATTGTGCAATGCATTACATTTTCCGACACACTCTGCTAATAGCAACTGTAACTATGAGTGGAGGTTTACGCCCCTTAAGCGAGCTTAATCCTGCCACTTTTATTGAAGTGCCTTTACCAAGCAAGGAAAGTGAGCAGTCATATATAAGTGTGTTGCGGAAATCGCTTTTGTCTCTTTCTATCATTTGTTTTTATTGGATTTAGGTACTGTTGCAACAGTGTGGTGTTTTGTTTTTCATTGTATGACACGTGAGCCTCATTATGGAGTAGCCTCCGTTCTTTGAATCCCATAACATTAATAACATGGAAATACAAAATGTTATACATTTCGACAAATCCATGTCTTCATTGTCATTTGCAACGTGGTTCTAAAATTACAAACTTATAAAAAAAGTGCCCAAGATAAAATTTGTTTTCTCCGCCCCTTCCTGATTCATGACTTATCACCGGGTTTGTAACTAGATTAACACGACGGGTGCCACAAGTGGAGCAGGAACTACTTACCCTTCCAGAGCACCCGAGTTCACCCCCAGTTTTTTGTGGGGTTCGTGTGACTCGATCTTTAGTTTTATGTGCAATGTCTTTTTTTTTTTAGATCATTGTTAGTACTTTTGTTTTTTTTCTGTTGGCCACTGTATTGTATGTCATTTCGAATTAAGCCCCCCTCATAGAGGGTATGCCGGGGGTAGAATAGGCACCAGGTTTCTCCGGTCTAGAGGTACTAGTCCTCTAAAAGGGGTCAACCCCGCGGGAACCCCGGGGTATAGAAATGGGACCGAGAGCTTCTTCGGCTTGAAGGGGCGTCTGTCGATTGTGCGGGATGCATGAATTCACAACCAACCCGTCCTGCGGATGAGACGTAAGTAAAACCGAGGTCCCGTGTTGAGAGATTGCCACCCTCTCCGCACGTTCAAGAACCCAGTGTAACAGCTCATTAAGAGCATTATGCTCATGATGGGTGGTCCATAAGAGACCTGTTGCACTGGCAAAATTATCCGTCCCTACCCATCACCTTTCCTTGTTTCGAGTCCCGTGGCGTTTCAATTTTTAAATGTTCTCGTCCTGAATATAGCTGAAAAATTGCTCGCTGGACGTTATCAATCAATCAATCAATCAATCAATCAATCAATCAATCAATCAATCAATCCATTTACAGCTTCGGATTACCCTTTTGGTATCGTCAAACTCTTCTTCTTCTCTACCTTTAATGTACATTACGAATAACCTTTTCAAAATGTCGTTTTCTAATGGATTTGTCTTGTCATTTATGATAGTGTACAATTGATGCGCTATTATTTAATACTTTTACGATTTTGTTAATAATTCTATTAACAACACAAATCGAAGAAGTTCTTAAACAAAAACAAATCAATTACATCTTATTGTGGTCCGACAGTTTATGACAGAATATACTTTGGCCCCTTTGGCATCTTCAATCTTTCCTTGAACTAAACAAGTTGGGAATTACACATTTAGATCCACGTACTAACATTAATAACGTAACAAAATCTGAAGACATTCTTAATGGGTGTACTGTGTTAGTAATCTGATATTACAAAAAAGATATGTTTACATGTGCACCAGATGTGACCTAGCTAGCAGCAAAATAACATTAAAGTTAATAAGAACTATATTGGAAAGACAAAAATACTGAAAGGCAGAGCAGTAAAACACAGATTACAAATCTGGTGCTTTAAGTGGAAATTTCTTAATTACAAAAACCACAACCATGATGGAATAGAAAAAAATGTAATTAAATGCTCTTTAATGTTAAAGCATTGAACAGTCGAGTCTTTTGCTAATATTAATTAATGTCTGACTAAACAAACAATTACAAACGGATGGATTGTATGAGAGGTCTCAAGGATGTACTGCCTGTGTCAAGATTACATGAACAAAAAAGAAAAAAAAATTACATGTCTTGTTGAAGATTGTAACTACTGACGTCATCAATTATATAACAACAAATAAAACAACAAAAGACAAATTGTCACAGGAAATGTTAGTAACTGGATGTGCGTTATTTCTAATGGTTAATGGTTCATTTTGTCCCTAAACCATTGACCCTTTTCTTGACAAGATCCATATAAGGTAACAATCACTTAATAACCGAAAACAATATTAAATAACAAATTGCACGATATTCCCGTGCAATTTGAATAAACGTTAGAGAAAAAGGAGCAACCAAGAATGGTCAATCCAGAGAAACTGGTAACATTGGATACACAAGACACAGAACGAAGACAAAAAGACAAAAAAAACAAAAACACGCACACAATATGTGTTGGACACCAATATAGGCAAACACACACAAATAAAGTAAACAAGACAATGGGGGGAAATTTACAAAACAAAGCAGTAAATATGATGACAAAAATTAAACTTGGGTGCTTCCTATTACTTAGTATACAATAAATTAACAGTTAATGAACAAAGAAAGACAATACATACTATCACAGCGTTAGTAGCTTGTGTTCTATATACGGTAGTGAAATCCCACCACTAGTTTTCACAGATTTCTATTCCAGAATGACTGTAAGAAGAGTCTAGACACAAAATAATGTATAAGTCTAAGGTAAATTATGATAGTAAGATCATTATTCTGTTTTATTTTACGAGTTTTGAAGTAGACAAAATAAAGTAGTAAATGTTAAGTATGTTTTATGTTTTAATTGACAGATTTATATTATTAAAGTAACTATACGGGTAACACACAAAAGAAAGAAGAAGGGTTTGAAGATACCAAAGGGGCAATCAGAATCCGTACAACAACAACAACAACAACAAATACAACAAATACAAATACAAATCTTTTATTGTCAATCATGACGCCCAATATATTGAGCAGAATTCTACCATTTACCCCTGAACATATATCTCAAACCTTGCCTTTGATATTTCGCTCCTGTTCATTTTTTTACTATAGAATTAGTCGTATCTTATATAGATGTTTCAATGGTTAAATGTCGTCATTACAGTTTACGCGAAAAAATTGACGTTCGGAAAACTATGATGGTGCAGGTTATTGCTGAGTTTTTTTTGTAATATCCGCCAAGATTTAGGTTTTTAGTGTGGTTCTTATTGACCCATTAGTTTTCTGTGTAGTGCTTTGTAGCTCGTTGTTTGTACTTATTCTTTTGTCCTTTGTGTTGTCTGTTCGTCTTTGATTTACGGATTCTGATTAACACTTTGGTATCTTTTGTCCATTGTGTTGTCTGTTCGTCTTTGATTTACGGACCCTGATTAAAATTTGGTATCTTTAGATTCTTCTAGTTTTGTAGTTCAAGTGGTACAAATCTGTTTAACTTTGCGACTGTACTGTACATGGAAATAGTTTTCACATCAACTTGACCAAAGTCAAAGTGAATCAGTGTTAATATTGATAGAACACAGTAATCAGTAGCAAGCTTCAAACTGGACCACGACACGTCAGCCTCATGTTTATGCATGCATGTGATTACTATTACTACAATACACAATAACTGCTTTCTACTTTCTCCTTTTATCATCCCGTGCATTAGCATGGTTTATGGGTCTTGATTTTATTTGTTTTCACATAACTGTTAGCATTGGTATTTGTATTTTACAATTTGTCAGATGTAATAGAGGTTAATACTGATATATGATGTGATTCTATTAAGCTTTGTTTCTGTTCCGGGGGACAATAAAATAACGGATATCAATCAATTATCTAAAGAATCTGTCACAAATAGAGTTGGACACTATTTCATCACTATTGACCGGTAATATTTCTGTTTGATAGTAATTGGTATAATAGGTTAATAGTGAAAGCTGTCAAAGATCACACTGTGATGATATATGTCTGGGGGATCGGCAATTAGGTTTATAGTTTATCTGCTTGCCATACTTTGATATTTTGAGATATTCGATATGACATACCACATAGAATTTAAAACAATTTTAAGTCAGCATCAAGGGTTATGTGATAATTGTAGTATCATCTCTGTCATCTTTCTGGGTTATGCTAGAAATATCATATCCTGTCTACTAGACTGTATATGAACAATCAATGAGTTGAATTTAGCTTATCATGACGTCAAGCAAACCAGTCTTGTACTGGATGTCACGTTCATTTTACTTAAAATGTAAACAGTATTTAACTCCATCTTTAGTTTTATGTGTACGTTTTGTAGATCGTTGTTTGTTCTTTTGTCCTTTTTCTATTGGCCATTGTGTTGTCTGTTCTTCTTCGATATATGGATTCTGATTACCCCTTTGGTATCTTCAAACTCTTTTTAATTTTAAAACACTACTAATTTGGTTTGCGGTAATCAAGACATGAAGGATTAGGATCCCATTAACCGGCTTAACCTCACCACATGTTTGTTCCTCTTCCAAGTCAGGACCTAGATTTCCAACTACACGTATAGTTGTATTTTGTGTTCCCTGATTTCTGATTTCATGTTGTTCGACATGCGGATATTAGTAGAATTGTTGACCATCATTGTTATATTTTTCTTGTCATACTTGTCTTGCTTATCTACACAATAATAGTGTCTTTGCCAGTGACAGTGTATTAATTATATGACACAGCTGTAAACAATGATGGTCACTGTACTACACAAAAGTATTGTCTGTGCCAGTAACAGTGTATTAATTCTATGACACAGTTGTAAATAATGATGGTCACTGTACTACACAATAATATTGTATGTGCGAGTAACAGTGTATTAATTCTATGACACAGTTGTAAACAATGATGGTTACTGTACTACACACTAATATTATCTGTGCCAGTAACAGTGTATTAATTCTATGACACAGTTGTAAATAATGATGGTCACTGTACTACACAATAATATTGTATGTGCGAGTAACAGTGTATTAATTCTATGACACAGTTGTAAATAATGATGGTCACTGTACTACACAATAATATTGTATGTGCGAGTAACAATGTATTAATTATATGACACAGCTGTAAACAATGATGGTCACTGTACTACACAATAATATTATCTGTGCCAGTAACAGTGTATTAATTCTATGAGACAGCTGTAAACAATGATAGTCACTGTACTACACAATACTATTGTCTGTGTGCCAGTAACAGTGTATTAATTCTATGACACAGTTGTAAACAATGATGGTCACTGTACTACACAATAATATTATCTGTGCCAGTAACAATGTATTAATTATATGACACAGCTGTAAATAATGATGGTCACTGTACTACACAATACTATTGTCTGTGCCAGTAAGAGTGTATTAATTATATGACACAGTTGTAAACAATGATGGTCACTGTACTACACAATAATATTGTCTGTGTCAGTAACAGTGTATTAATTCTATGACACAGTTGTAAACAATGATAGTCACTGTACTGTTCACAATGCTGGCCACTATTCGGACTACTGTTCTTGTCACTGGCATATTCAATCTTCAATAGCAAGATGAGTTTGAAGATGCCAAAGGGGGGGGGAGGGGTAATCAGAATCCGTATATCGAAGATTGTTATTATTATGTGGACTGTGGTATTAGATGGACGGTCAAAGTAAAGTTACTTCTTGACTGATTCCATTCATATATTGTCAAATCATTTGCTGATATTAATGTATTTGTATTTAATATTATTAATACGGTTACGTTACTGTTCTCTCCAGATGATTTTGTGAATGCGCTGTGTTCAAATGTTGATTTGATTTATTGTGTTTAACGCCACTTTCATCAATATTTCAACTATATCATGACGACCAGTTTTAGTGGTGGAAGAAGCCGGAGTACCCGGAGAGAACCACCGACCATGGGCAAGCAACTGGTAAACTTTATCACTTGCGGCTGCGAGTGCACCTTTTTGGTAATTAACAAAGCCGTGCGCGAACCCACGCCGTATTGGCGACAGGCTTGTATGAGTTGCTAGGTAATCCAACTACCGCCGGCATATGTGATTACACTGAATGATTATAAGGGTAACATGCTAATCTCACAGAACATGGAGAAATTAAGTACGCGTCAGAAAAATATATAGTGTTGGCAAGGTTACTCTTCAGAGCCGGGACTGCCTACCCTTCCGGAGCACCTGAGTTCACTCCCGGTTTTTAGTGGGGTTCGTGTTGCTCGATCTTTAATTGTATATGTATGTTTTGTTAATCGTTGTTTGTCCGTTTGCAGTTTTTCCTTTGACCATTGTGTTGTCTATTCTTCTTTGATAAACGGATTTTGATTGCCCCTTTGTTATCTTCAAACTCTTCTTCTTGCTGTCACTGCTGTATTAACTCTAAAGCAGAGGTGATGGTGATTAGCTTGAAGACATTATATATCAACATACAGCTTATGGTGTTAAAAGAATATGTTCTCAGGTGCTGACGTAAATGTGTCAAAATAGGTAAAAGTCGTGGTCTTTCGTATGTTCAATGATTTAAGCCGAGAGGTGATTGCTGATTTAGGTGATATTGCTGGAATTGTTGACCATCACTGTTTAATATTTCCTTTCATAAAGTAATAATTACATTACTTCCGTTTTTCATTGAAAGGTTACAATATGATTGGTTATGAAGTGGTCACATTATTATAAAAGAGATGTTTTACATCACAATAAAACTCAAACCCGAACTTGCACGTGCCTCCATGACGACGTCAGATGTAAACAATCAATGGCGTAGTAATTTCCAACAGCAAATAATCTAACACAAATAAAATTCAAAACGAAAAATTCAACTATATTAAATTTTGGTGTGATTTAAATGTAATTATATGAATTGAATGCATTTTTTTGTAGTTTTATAGGCGTGTAAAAGCGCGGACCGAAGCACATCTTGTATGATGCGCTTCGGTCCACGCTAGCGCTTCATACAAGATGTGCTTCGGTCCACGCTTTTACACGCCAATAAAACTACAAAAAAATGCATTCAATTCTTAATTAATACTAAATCATTTTTCAGATACGTCAATCCACTCTATGTGGTAAAGCAATTACCGGCGGTATTATTAGAAAATGTATAATCCCACAATCTTAGATGTATTTGATATATAGGGCAAAATAAAACATTACCGGAAAAGAAATATAATGACATTTCATTATATATGAAGTTATGAACAAAAAAAACCAATAAAAAAGTAATAATGTTTTGATTAGAATAACGAAAAATCCAAATATCTTTTAAACTATAGATTTTTGAACAGCAAAATGAACGAGAGTTTTATTTAGATTGAGGAGTGCTAACTAAAAATGTTATTGTAATGCTTCTTATTGTTTTGGCTGAGGCTGCACTCCGATGAAATTTTGCATTTTGGTTTTATTTTGTTGTCATTTTTCGGGTGGGGGTAGATGTACTTTATATAGGGGCTATCCGTACGTCAGGTATCTTACCTGTAAAATCTTTCTCTCAGCCACGTGTACTTTAAACTAAACTGACAAGCATTTCTCTCATAAATCATTGTTATATTTTGATTTTTTGCAAAATGTGTAGAAAGTCTGACTTATCTCCGGAATGCCAAAAGTTTGTAAAAAAAATTGTTTGCCTTTTTTAGTAAGGAAAAGGCAACGAGGAAGCCAATTGTCTCATTTGATAGGGCATATCAAAGGACATATAAAGCTTTGGGTGTGTCTTATACTTCAGTGCACCGTATTATGAATGATAAGAGGCCTTGTAAGTCAAATAGACCCAAAGAAAGATCTAAAATTTTGGACGACTTTGATCATTGTGTTATTGAAAGAACAATCCACGGTTTATATTCACGGAAAATTGCTCCGACCGTCTCAATAATACATAAGGAAATAAAAGATTCTATTAAAATATCAAAGTCTACGCTTACTCTAACTCTCATTGATCTTGGATATACTTATAAAAAAATAGGTGATAATCGAAGAGTTCTGTACGACCAAGTGTCTATTATCAATTATAAGTGTAATTATCTGAGAAAGATCAAATCTTTTAGGGAAGCAGGGTATGATATCGTGTACCTGGATGAAACATGGGTTAACCAAATTCACTGCACAGATTATATGTGGCTTCCGAATGATGGTTTTGATGCCCCAAAAATACCCTCGGGCAAAGCCAAACGTTTGATTGTTTTGCATGCAGGTACGTGAAGTGAGGGTTTGATTGACAGCTGTGATTTAGTGTTTCTGGCCAAATCAAAGGATGGTGACTATAATCAGGATATGAATAGTTTTGTCTTTCTTGAGTGGTTTGAAAATCAATTGATGCCTGCTCTGAAAAATCCTGGCTTGGTTGTGTTAGATAGTGCAAGTTATCACAATGTTAAAACAGAAGATACTGTGTGCCCAAATTTTAGTCAGAAAAAAGCTGTTCTCCAAAACTATCTTACACAACACAACATTCCCTTTTCTGCTACTGATACCAAAAAAGTATTATATGAAAAAATAAAACAAAAAAAGACCCCAGTAGTTTATAAAACAGATAAAATTGCTAATTTAAACGGACATGAAGTAATAAGAACCCCCGTTCGACACTGTGAACTTAATCCGATAGAATTAATATGGGCGCAAGTCAAAGGTTTCGTGGCTAAAAACAAGACCACCTTCCGATCAAAAGATGTTAAAGAACTCACGTATGCTGTTTTCGGAAAAATTACAAAAGATGTGTGGACAAAAGCAGAAGAACATGTGGTCAAAATTGAAAAAGAATACTGCAAAGAAAACTGTATTGATAGAAGTGTCATAGAACCTATTATCATTGATTTTTGTGATGATGACTCGGAAGACGACGCGGGTTAAAGTATAATCATATTAAGTATAATAGCCAATTCATTAAAGTTTAAGAACAGTTGTAACTGTTGAAACTATCTGGGGTCAGATGAATTTATTAACTTATATATTGATTATAACACATAAATAATACACAAAACAACTTGACGCAAAACAAAGAAAAAGATAACCAGGAACAGTTTATATTCCAACCGAAAACCAAACACAAAACGGGCCTTGTATTCATGAAAAGTCAAAACAAACAAAGACAAAGATCGAAACTTCGGATTCCTGTTTTGGATAAGCACTTCGAAGTGGAATAGGTTAAATATATATTTCCAAACTTTTAGCTCACGTTTGAGTTGAAAGATATAACTTGGTTTAGTAGAATAGTTACGTGAAACAATTGCATGTATCAATGATTCATCAATAATTATTGCAATTTTTAGGTATTTTTTGCCAATGTTAAGTTGCAAGTTTGATCAAATAAATAGCTCACAAAATGACAGTGCTCAATGTCATGTTCTACACCCCCCCAAAAAAAACCATCAACCCTCCAATTGGTTTCTGAGGTTCTATAATATAAAAATGTACTAATTTTACGAGCATTGTTTTTAATTAGGAAGTTGTACAATCTCAAAATTCATTTTTCGTTCCCTTTTCTTACATGTATATAAATTCAAAATGTCATACAGAATCGAACAAAATGACAATGATATATTCTTCGTATTATATATGAAGACTTCATTTTTGTTTACTATTAAAGACAGAAGTGCTATATATTTAGTGAAAAAATAAAAATAACGAAAAATGTCCCAGTCCAAGTAATTTTTACAGATAAAATATTTTACAGGTAAAAATCAATGAACTCAATAGTGCGTGTAGGAGATGGTGACGGGCTCTACGGAGAACAATGGAATCTTTCGGGTGACCGCCGAGTGTCTATTGTCCTCAGGGATTAAAACCCACGGCCGCAGGCTGTTCTCTTTTATAGACTTATTCCTTCCGTATTTCATCAAACTTTGTCTAAATATACACCCAAAAATTCCTTTTAAATGCGATTTTTCTATATGAGCAGGGCCAAATCCGTTCACTTTCTGGTCTGCAAATTTCCAAATTAAATTAGCACCCTTGATTCTCTACACAACTCTCGTTTACACTTCTACTTTAAAATCTACAGATTAAAAGATATTTCAAAGTTTCGTTATTCTAATCAAAAAATTATTACTTTAGTAATTATCATGTACCTAGTTGTCTTTGTTTTAGCACTGCTATGAATTAAGACGTACATTTATTATTGACATGTATGTATTTCCTATATAATGTTAGTAGTATTAAAGCTGAAAATTATCCCTAGGACCCGGGTGGCTCAATAAGTTAGGTAGTTGTAGGGCCCGGGTGGTTCAATGAGTTAGCTAATTGGATTACCTAACAACCCATACAAACCTATCACCAATACGGCGTGGGTTCGCGCCCGGCTTTGTAAATTACAAAAAGGGGGCACTCGAATCGGAACCGCAAGTGATAAAGTTGACCAGTTGCTTGCACATGGTCGGTGATTCTCTCCGGATATTCCGGCTTCTTCCACCACTAAAACTGGTCGCCATGATATAGCTGAAATATTGCTGAAAGTGGCGTTAAGCATAATAAATTAAATCATTAAAATATTAGCTATCCTCTTTAAACCTTTAGTATTCTTGCTCCAATTATTTGTATTTCAAATCTTTTACTTTGATCGTACTTTATGCCACTAGTGGAACAGGAACTGTTTATCCTTCCGGAGCACCTGGGTTCACCACCCCCCTGAGGTTGGTGTTACTCGATCTTTAGGTTGATATCTATGTTTTATAGATCGTTGTTTGTCGTTTTGTACTTTTTCTTTTTGGTCATTGTGTTTTCTGTTCTTCTTCGATTTACAGATTCTGATTACCCTTTTGAAGGTCATTCCAAAGACGCATGGCGTGGATTAAATTAGACATCTCCGCTTTGATAACGTCATAATATATTATGTAATTTATCAGTAGCAGATGGAAAATTAGTGTACAAGATTTTATTTTAATAGTAGGGCATTATTTTAAATACAAATACGTCGTGCGAACTCAATCATATATTTACGTTTTTACTACGTCATTGTATGTTATGCCATCTCTCTCTTGAGTATTGAAAAAAATTGCGAAAGATTGTATTTTAACAATAAAACAGTATTTTAAATGCACTCTATGTGTTTTCAGGATGCGGACGTGTAAAACTGCAAATTTAATTCTGTTTGCATGTATTACATATACAATACGATTCCTATTTTAATTTCTAGTTACAAAGGTGCATTGTCTTTATATAACTTCAAAGGAGCTATTGTATTTTCATTAAAGGTGTTTATGAATGCGCGTAGTATGAATGCATGCAAAAAACAGAAACAAAACAATACAAAATAATTCAAAAAAGAAGATATGACTACGAAGTCTAAATGATGTTATTATTGTGTAATATTTGCCAAGTTAAAGAATGGAACTTGAAACGTGGGATTGTTTAATCGTTTAACTCGGAAAACCTTGATATAAATGATTTGTAGCACGAAGCCATGCAATATAACATCTATTACGTTGATTATTGCACGGCTCTCTGAGAGTACAAAAAGTACAGCACAGATTTAAAGTGTACAACATCTCGTATCTGTGTGTATTATTTCTTAGTACTTCGTTGTTTCTTACATTCTGGTTTATAAACCATGAATAGATCAAAGGAAAAGAATACATTCATGTAATTAAAACAGGTTTACAAACCTCTATTATAAACCTGGACTGGGTTGCACAAAGCACAATTAAAGTTAATTTACTATTAAGAGTACTATTAAAGTTTATAGTGAATTATTTCTGTTGCACAAACGTCAATTAACGTTAATAGACTATTAACTTTCTCATATATTTAATTGTACAAACGAGCGCTATTAAATTCTTAATTGTAAATTAAACATGGATGCCATGCAAGTACTTATGTCGCTTCGTACCAACAATCACCGTTATAGACAACTTACAGTGAATGATTTGACAGAACGGGAACCTTTTTCCCGATATAAATTTGGGAGAAATACAATGAATTAAAAAAATATGTAAGATAACAAACATCATAAGAGATGACACAGGTATGTCCAATGGTCATGTGATCACACTAATGTCCAATGGTCATGTGATCACACTATCAAACTTTCCATTCAATTTTGATACGATTTTTTTTTTTTATAAATATTTAACAATCATCAGGTCCTTGAAAACAAGTTGAGGTATGAATATGAACAGGATTTAATCCTGTAAATTAAAGAAAACAAACATTATGAAAGTATTAGGAACGATCTATTCTCCTTGGTCTAGTTGTTGCTTCTCCGCTAAGTACGCAGCTTTAAGGAGAAAGAGCAAAGACTGGTTGGCTCGGAATCAGAATAATGTGTCCGAGTGGGGCGATATATTCGCGGACTGTTGTTTCATTGAGCTAGCATTATAAAAATCCAACTAAGCGTGTTGGTCTAGTACAAATCAAGCAAACCTTATCATCATTTCATTGAAAATTAACTTGTTCTCGCTATGATATAGCTAACAAATTGCTGAGTGAGCGCTAAGCAACAATCATTTACTCCTTGGTCTGGAATCCTGGCGTCATAACTGTTTCACAACTGAAATAAGCAATCCATTTTTGATTCACTATCCTTAAAATTACATATATTTAAGTATCTTGCAGAGTAGACTACATAAAAGAATCGGAAGATAGGTGACAAAAAGTGTACACATTATTAAAAGAAAGATTTCCAATGAAATACACAATTATCAGTACCATTTTAATTTTAAAACCACCCCTTTTCATGTGTAAAGTGAAAGGAAAGTGAGCGGCCATGTATTTGTGTGTGAAGTGTTCCGATTTTGTATCTAATTGTTGCGACAGTGTTCTTTTTTATTTTTCATATTATTGACACACACAGTTGACATTTTTCAAATGTGCATCTATGACCAATATTTTATGGTGCATAAAATAAGTTAATTTTCCTTTAAAGAGTTATATTTTCCTTCTAGATAAATAAACATATCTTAGATAAATAAACATATATTTTGGATGTTCAAAGAGACATGTCAGAAAAAAATACAATGTAATCTTTCTCGTCAACACGTTAATAATATATACAATAATTATTAAATTGAATTGTCTTACATTTTATATATTATTACGGGGTGGCATATTTAGCTGAAAATTGTGGATGTACATGCAAAATACTTGTATTGTAATCGTTGTTAAAATCTGGAACTGATGATTATTTTTCCTTTAATTGAATATTAGTTAAGATAGACAGATGTCTGCGTCACGCATGTTGTTTTCGTATTTTTTTGAAATGTTGCAAAAGTCGAAACGGAACAGTGGGGAAATTAGGAAATAAACAAACTGATATAGTGTTTTTCTGACCATTGTTTTTCTCTTTGTTCTTTTTCTTTCGGCCATTGTATTGCTTGTATCTTCAAATATTTCTTCTTCTATCGCCTTGTGACATGCATAGTGATTTCCTAATAACCTAATTTGAATAAATAAAGAACAAAATAATATGTACAGTAGCGACATGTGTGTAATCAGTTCTAACACGGCAATCTCGCATACATCAAGTCATCGAATTACTTTGGTGATCATTATAAAGTAAAACCTTAATCTTTGCTTAAAACTTGGCTGACAATGACTAACAATTCATTCAGCTTTATATTGATAGCTATACTATAATTCTATGTTTTTGGAGAATAACTTTTAATTCTCTAATCAGTATTATTCATCCTTATGGGTTTTATAGAATACGGATTTTCTTGCTTGATTTTGGTTGGTTTATGGTGTTTAACGCCACTTTCAACAATATTTCAGTTATAACGTGGTGGTCAGTTTTAATAGTGGAGGAAATCGGAGTACCAGGAGAAAACCACTAATATGTCGCAAGTCACTGACAAACTTGATCACATAATGTTGTATCGAGTACACCTCGCCATGAACACGGTGGGGATAGACACTGATTGCACAGGTAGCTGTAAATCGAACTACCACAACTTTTAATCCACTAATCAGTATTATCCATCATTGTAGGCTTTGTAGAATACGGATTGTCATGCTCGATTTTGTAATCTAAATCTAAAATTCGTCATAGAATATACGAACATTAGTTTGATTACCCTGTCAGATTTCAAACACAGTACAGTGATTCTCTGGACAGATCTCAGCTGATCATGCAAAAGTTACTCATATAAGGCTACGTTGTTATTAGGTTGAAATCATTGCTGCAAAAAATAGTCATTATCTCGAACTGTTATTACAGTCATTATCTCGAACTGTTATTACAGTCATTATCTCGAACTGTTATTACAGTCATTATCTCGAACTGTTATTACAGTCATTATCTCGAACTGTTATTACAGTCATTATCTCGAACTGTTATTACAGTCATCATCTCGAACTGTTATTACAGTCATTATCTCGAACTGTTATTACAGTCATTATCTCGAACTGTTATTACAAAGTATACAGTCATTATCTCGAACTGTTATTACAAAGTATACAGTCATTATCTCGAACTGTTATTACAGTCATTATCTCGAACTGTTATTACAGTCATCATCTCGAACTGTTATTACAGTCATTATCTCGAACTGTTATTACAGTCATTATCTCGAACTGTTATTACAAAGTATACAGTCATTATCTCGAACTGTTATTACAGTCATTATCTCGAACTGTTATTACAGTCATTATCTCGAACTGTTATTACAAAATGCTTTTTTTTTCTTTCCTTTTTTCTGTTTGTGTTTATAACGAAATACTTAATTTTCAAATGACAATAAATCTGTGTTTTCCTTTTAACGTAGTTTTTTATTTCCTCTATTACCGACAAAACACACTAATCTCCTCCCCCCTTCTTTGACTGTTTTTCTGGTCTCTTTTACACGTGTAATTGTTACTGGTATACTTTCATTAATGTGCATGCTCTTTTTCATATGTATATGTGTTATATTTGTTATATGTAATTTCAAGGAGAAGACTTCATAAGTTGGTAAAACTTGTGTCTTATCCTTTTTGTCTCTATGAGCAAATAAAATTGTTATAAACAAAACACGCATACCGGATCCTATGAGTAACATACCGGTAGTCTTATAAGAATCAGGAACTGCTTACCCGCAGTAATTTGGTTCACTTCTCTGAATTCTCCATTCCTGATTGCTCTGTGGTTTTCTCTGACGCTTATTTACTTCTACATGTAAACAAAATGTATAAGTTTTACGATTTCCATATAAAAAACGACGTTCGATTTGTCTCTTCCTCTAGTTGTATGTAGGAGAGCTAATTTTCTTATTTACGTTATTTGTGTTTGGTTACGTATAGTGGTGTCTAACACATATTGCTTTGTGCATTTGTAATGTTTTTTCCGTCTTGTGTTCCCTATGTTGCCAGTGTCTCTGGATTTGTTCATTTTTTATTGTCCCTTCGGTGTTCTCTAATTTTTATTTGTCCTGTGTCTTGTGTACCCTATGTTGCCAGTTTCTCTGGATTGTCCATTATTGATTTCCCCTTCGGTGTTCTCTAATTTTTATTTGTCCTGTGTCTTGTGTACGCTATGTTGCCAGTTTCTCTGGATTGTCCATTATTGATTTCCCCTTCGGTTTTCTCTAATGTTTATTTGTCCTGTGTCTTGTGTAAGCTATGCTGCCAGTTTCTCTGGATTGTACATTTTTGATTGCCCCTTCGGTGTTCTCCAATGTTTATTTGTCCTGTGTCGTGTGTGCGCTATGTTGCCAGTTTCTCTGGATTGTCCATTTTTGATTGCCCCTTCGGTGTTCTCCAATGTTTATTTGTCCTGTGTCTTGTGTACGCTATGTTGCCAATTTCTCTGGATTGTCCATTTTTGATTGCCCCTTCGGTTTTCTCTAATGTTTATTTGTCCTGTGTCTTGTGTACGTTATGTTGCCAATTTCTCTGGATTGTCCATTTTTGATTGCCCCTTCGGTGTTCTCCAATGTTTATTTGTCCTGTGTCTTGTGTACGCTATATTGCCAGTTTCTCTGGATTGTCCATTTTTGATTGCCCCTTCGGTTTTCTCTAATGTTTATTTGTCCTGTGTCTTGTGTACGTTATGTTGCCAATTTCTCTGGATTGTCCATTTTTGATTGCCCCTTCGGTGTTCTCCAATGTTTATTTGTCCTGTGTCTTGTGTACGCTATGTTGCCAGTTTCTCTGGATTGTCCAATTTTGATTGCCCCTTCGGTTTTCTCTAATGTTTATTTGTCCTGTGTCTTGTGTACGTTTTGTTGCCAATTTCTCTGGATTGTCCATTTTTGATTGCCCCTTCGTTATTCCCTAACAGCCGGGAAGCCAGTGACACAGGAGAGTTCACTTGACGTTTTTTGTCACGTGATTTTCGACGTAAATATTGACGTGATAGACGTCAGAGGACGATCTTGGGAATTTGTAGCTATATAGCTTCGATTATGATTATTTGTAATATTTTGTTGAAAGGATCATTTCTACGGACATTCGGGAACGTAAATGTTTAAATTTTGCACCGATATTCTCACTTTCAGACAAATAATGACTCTCATAAAATGGACCTTCAAGATTTCTCGACCCTGTTTGACAACAGAAAACATCTTTTGTTTAATTTATTATTGAATATGCGTGTACATTTCTTACTTTTAATACACAATTGACTATCGTGGGTGACATATATCCAAAAGGTTGCAAGGTTTATCATCGGGAACAAGATTGTGTCAGTTATAATCAGCACCCGTCAAGATGAAAATTGCGACGAGGCGGCGTAAATGAAGGGCTTTTCGGGTACTCTCGGGATTTTCCTTTTCAGTTGACTAACATTACTGTAGTTTTAAGAACTCGAACATATATTTTTCAAGGCCGAAATGTAAATAAATATCTTTTAAAAAATATGTATAGAATGTACACAGACTATGTAAAGAAAGTTTGTGGATAAGGTCAGAATTAAGTGAACATTGCTTCGATAGTGTTGTTGTCAAAATCATATTAATAAATTATGCTTAAACAAATCGTATTCAATTTCATGCCTGGGCTGGTGAGAAAGTACAAAATGGATAAGTTGGAAAGAATTTGCTCAGACTGGGCGAGGAAAAGTTTGTGATAAAGTAAAGATTAACAAACTTGAGTGAAAATTAGTGTTGTCAAAATCATATTAATAAATTATGCTTAAAAAAAAACTTATTCAATTTCATGCCTGGGCTGGTGGGAAAGTACAAAATGGATAAGTTGGAAAGAATTTGCTCAGACTGGGCGAGAAAAAGTTTGTGATAAAGTAAAAATTAACAAACTTGGGTGAAAATTAGTGTTGTCAAAATCATATTAATAAATTTTGTTTGAAAAAAACTTTATTCATGCCTGGTGTGAAAGTACAAAAGGGATAAGTTGGAATGAATTTGTTCAGAATGGGCCAGAAAAAGTCTGTGATAAAGTAATAATTAACAAACTTGAGTTAAAATTTTAAATAACATACTTTAAAGAAACCAAAACCATATATCATTTCAGCTGCAAATTACCACATTTCAGTTATTATATCTCTGATTTCACCTATTTCTGTTCACAGCATCTTGTGACTGATATATATGCAAGTTTGGTTAAATATTGAATCCTATATTTCCTTCAATCTGCTTTCCAAATTTGAAGAAAAATCCCATAACATTGCAGATCCATATAATTTCAGTTATTTCTATTGACACAACACCTTGCATTGTAAGGGACCTCAAAGGCAACGTTTTTGTAAGATTAGTTAAATTTTGAATCATAACTCTTCTTTGCAAAGTTACTTTGGTTTTGTTCAGTGGTTATCATGATATCCCATGGGCCTTCCACGCACTCTTAAAATTAGAAAAAAAAATTGTACAGCAGACATCATGAGCTGGTTGACAGCACCCAGATGACAAATGATCTAAGGCTGTTTTAGATCCTTTCCCCTTCACCGGGTTAGAGTCGTACCAGACTTGATGATAGACACACATAGGTGTATTGCAATAGGCAGGAATTGCTTACTCTTCCGGATCACCCGCGTTCACTTCAGATTATTCGGGAGTTTGTGTTGTTCATGTGCGTTTGTAATTTTTTGTGTTATATCGGTTGGTTGTTGTTGGTTTGTTTCTGTGCTTCCCTGGTTTATATTTTGTCCTCGGCTATTGTTTTTTTTATAATCCCTCTCGGGCAATGGCAATCTTAGTCCCTGTGGATGGATACATAGATAGGAGGTTGTATTACTTTACAACTTCATAGGTGAGGGGATACTAAAATATCATTATATTAACATCTAGTCAGCATATGAAAACAATCCTGTGTTAATTTGATTATTAAATTGTGTAACATTTAATACAATATTTCAAGGCAGCATTATCATAATAATTGTAATCTTGTCAACAAATCTAAACAAAAAATTCGTGCTGCATGTTCAAGACTTTCATGCTTCCTGTTCTTCCTTTAAATCATCTGTAATAAGAGAAGAAATTGTATTTGTTAATTTTAAGTTTGCTTTCTCCATCAGGGCAATTTGGTTTGATAAGCGATGATTTGCCAAAAATAGTGAATGGCAACTTCCTAAAACATCTGCATCATTTCTCTATATCAGACGACCAAGGTTGTTCTTTTTTGGTACATAACACAATAAAGCTCTGTCAAGAAAAGATTTTAACATATTAAATATCAATTGAGTGAAGTGTAACAATTTGGACATATCTTTGTCACTGTCAATAACAATGTTGAGGTCATTTTTATGTAAGAGAAGTTTATATCTGTCATAAACTTCAAGTAAAAGTAAACATCTCTCTTCTTCAAAAGCTTTGACGACAAACCGCAATATCATCTGAAAAGTATAGATGTCAACATTCTGGCCTGTAACTTTATGTTTTTCAATAAACAACTGTTTACTTAAACAATCCTGCATGCATGAAGAGGTTGGAACCAATTTCTCCTCTGCTGCATCAGATCTAGAGAATAAGTTAAAAGAATTATAACAATAGGGACAACATCTAAATCGATCATTCTCTATATTTTTATTAAAACTGAAAAACTTCAAAAATAAGTCTCTCTTTTCCTCGCCTAGTTTTAAAAACCATATCATTACTTCGAGAATTGTTCTCACAAACAATGCACTGAACTGTGAATTGTTAATAAATTTGTTGTATTGAGAATGACAAAGTGAGGAAGAAAATGTATCATCATACTGTGAAAACTTCTCTGAAATTAAAACATTAATTTCTTGCTGAAAAGATAAACAGTCAATTTCAGTTCTATGATTAGATTGGTTTGAGCAAAGGCTGAAATTGGATAAAAAAAAACATTTGTTATCTTCATTATCTGTGCATGCTCTCTTTGCATCTGATGCCTCATCAGGTTCACCTGCTTTAAATTTCAAAAATGAAGTTTAATGCACTTTCACATCTCCTACAATTAACAATCAGTATCAGTAATCTTATAATATTGCCTGTAAACATAATCTGTAAATTCAGGCTGATCTAAAGCCTTCTAAAATGTACATATCTGTTTGAAGAAACAAATTTACCAATACCACATTTGGGCATACTGCATGGACCTGTATTTCTGCCTGGATGGACCTTTGTACAGTTGGATTTTGACATAAATGTTTTTTAATGTAAATGTTGCAAACTGAGAACAAGTATAAAGAATAATATTCATGCACATTAAAATAAACCAATGAAGGAATCTGTAAAATAAATAATGAAATATACACACACAGTATGGCAAATGAGAATGATCTGGAATGGTTTACACCTGGAAAATCCTGCAAGAAGTGTGACACTAAGCCATTTTCAGGCTTTGATCTGCTACATTTTTATGAATCTGTTTTTCCTTTAATTAGGGAATCATTAAGTGAAGCTATTAAGCGTAAACTTTCAAATAGAGACTACAAAATGGAAAAAATGAGGTGTCATGTTGGAAATCTCACATGCCGACATGTCACATGGATGTGTGGTTCAAATGATGTTTATATCTTGGAATTTTTCCAATATATAAGTCAACATTCTCATCTAAAATACTGGAATTGAAACGAATGCAATATTAAAATAAATGAGATCAATCTACAAATGTCATGCTTGCAGATAAAAGCCGGAAACAAACAGAAATATCGATGTTTTTCCTTCGAAAATACACTGAAATGGTGGCTGCCTTTGGAGGTCAAAATATAGTTTTTCGCTAAGCATGCTGGGATTTGATGTTTTGTATGGGATTCCTTACTAATTACAGAGTTTATTTTTACCATCTTTGATGTGATTAGCTAAGGGGGATGTGATTGTGTCAGTTAAATATAGAGAGGTTTTTTTCCCAGCCATATTTAAGGCGATGAGATGCTTGAAATAGGTACCTGGAAAAATACCGATTTTCACCCTTTTTCTACACGAAAAAGCTGTCAAAAACGATCAGTCATTTGCCTGTGAGAATAAACCTGTGATAAATAAAAAAAAGCACGAATTACGGTTATTTCAACGTTTCCCAACAGGTTTTTCTGAGGTACCGTATCGCGGATGATTGTGTTTACGTAGTTATGAAGCGCCACCTGTGCGTTGAAGCGAGGTTGTCTGCCCTTAGCGCGGCAAATTTGACATCCAATGGATTGATTGATCGATTCGGTCCATGGCTTCCCGGCTGTAACGTTTATTTGATGTACGTTTATGGAGACGTACATTTCAGTGAACTTTTCTATGAAGTTCATCACATTTATTCTGGTTGTCTGATTTTAATGCGCCACACAATGATGTTTTATGTTGCTTAAGTTGTAAACATTCAATTATTTACAACAATTTTAAAGCAATCATGAAATGTTTTAGAATTTAATGACAACACAGCATCAAAACAAACCACCATTAATACCGGTACATATTATTTCGCCTTAAGTTGGTCGATGTTAAAAATTAATTACCAAGAGGTTTATACTACTGTTACAAGAAAAAAAAGACAATGTCTGATATCATCAAACGATGTTACGTGTGTCGGAAATCTGAATTGATAGCTATTATTTCTTTTTATAGCAATCATTATAAATATTTCAACAATACCCCTATACTGCAGACATTACAATTTGAAAAATCACCTTGCAATTGGTCTATACCGTTAATAAATACGAATTTTAGTCTATTTTTCCTTATTTATGACTAACTTCCATTTGTAAATGGTCCATTCCTGAGTAGCAAGGCTCTCCTGCATCCGTTAGTTGGTTATTATAGAATGTATCACGTGTTCTTATCAGGAAATAACCTGTCAATTACTTTATCTCCGGAAATTGTATAGTCGCCAACATGAACTGATTAAGCTTACAATATTGTCAATAAGCAATTTCTGTTTCCCTCCAATCGGGTTTGGAAGTGAGGCACTCACACGTAGATATTATAACACTTGCCCAACATATTATATATAGAGTGGGTTCATTTATTATCCTTGTTGTCAATATAAATGTTCCCGACACCTAATTTCATTGTTTTATTGCTATTGTAACTGTGTGGTGTGACATAGTTCATCTACTTTCACGAAAATAGGTACTAATTAAAGTAAATTAATTAACTATGGTACTTTTAGCAATCATATGGATGTAACATCATGATTTATAGTGACATGTGCGTGACCTAAAATGGAATTACAGATTATGTAGTGTGTCGTAAGGGAATATTTTAGTGAATTGTATTAAGTTTTGAACGTATTAAATCCATAAAACGTCGATCTGTACAAGATCCAATATTTTGATAGGAGAAAGCAATTCAACAGTATCTTTACATGGAATACAATACCATTACTACAAGGGCCTATCACCAATACGGCGTGGGTTCGCGCCCGGCTTTGTAAATTACAAAAAAGGTGCCCTCGACTCACAGTCGCAAGTGATAAAGTTTACCAGTTGCTTGCCCATGGTCGGTGGTTCTCACCGGGTACTCCGGTTTCTTCCACCACTAAAATTGGTCGCCATGATATAGCCAAAACCAAAACCAAACCAAACCATTACTACAGATTGAAGTTGTATAATTTAATGTTAGTACTAACACAGACGATGCAAGCTGATTTTATTATCTTATTTTATTTTCTATAATAATGCATATTTTATATTTTAATTAATTGATAAAATGAAAAATAAGAACTACCAAACCACCAGATCAGTTCCAAAATCCACTAAAATAATGGTTAAAACAGAGGCCAAATTGATATCCCTTACGCAGCTTTGTTCTTGGGATTTAAACAAAAATGTGGGGTAATTAGACTAGTTTCATATTATAGTATTATTACGTGATGTTTTTCATATTGGCCTAGTTATAGGTCCGAGGCCTGCTGTATTGGCCCGAGGCGCTGTCGAAGCCCAATACAGCAGACCGAGGACCTATAACTAGGCCAATGTGAAAAACATCACGTAATGATACCTTTATTAATTAACCAGTCCAATATCTTTCGGGACTTTTCCTTGCGAATGTCTAAACGTCTAGCGGGTTCCGATCAAGCTGTTATTGGACTGACTGGAATCGGGCAATACGGAAAATATCCGTATTGGACTGGTTTTTGCTGTATTGACACAATGAAAGTTTTTGTATTGTATTGACAGATTTGATCATATAAAGGCTAATAAATTAAAGTTAATTAATAAAACACATTATTAATTAGCTTTGATTTATTAGCCTTTATATGATCAAATCTGTCAATACAATATAAAAACTTTCATTGGGCCAATACGGCAAAAACCAGTCCAATACGGATATTTTCCGTATTGGCCCAATTCCAGTCAGTCCAATAACAACTAGATCGGAATCCGCTAGACATTTCGACAATTGCAAGGAAAAATCCCGAGAGATATTGGACTGGTTAATTAATAAAGGTATCATTACGTGATGTTTTTCATATTGGCCTAGTTATAGGTCCTCGGTCTGCTGTATTGGCGTTCGGCTGCGCCTCAGGCCAATACAGCAGGCCTCGGACCTATAACTAGGCCAATATGAAAAACATCACGTAATAATACTATATTCATACTAAACGTCACATTTTTGTATTGAAACCTGTTCGTCACAATAATAAGCAAAGGCGATCTATTGTAAGTTGTATGTAAAATGTTCCATGACGATTTATAGGGGTATGATTAAGTGCCATTGATACCAATATATAATAGTTGCTTCTCTGTTCAATCTTGGTATTGGCACTTCAATGGCGTGGTTAAGCTAGTTTTATGGTACCAACCCTCCACACTTAGCGAAGAAAAAGAAAGGTTTGTAGATACCAAAGGACTAATCAGAAATCGTTAATCTAAGATACCAAAGGGGTAATCAGAAATCGTTAATCTAAGATACCAAAGGGGTAATCAGAAATCGTTAATCGAAGAAGGAAAGACAACACAATGGGCAAAATAAAAGAAAAAAGGACAAATAAGGGTAATAACAAAATTACTGAACTCCGAACAATCTTACAAACGGAAAGTCAAAACTCATAATTATATAAACAGACAAATTCAGTCAACAACCGGAAAACTGTGAAAACCGTAATGACCCTGACAACGATCTACAAAACCCTACATAGAAAACAAGATACCGAGCAACAAGAACCCTACTAAAAACCGGGGATGGTCTCATGTGCTCAGGACGGGTTAGCAGATCCTGCTCCACATGTGGAACCCGTCGTGCTACTCTGGTTATCCGTTGTGTTACTGTGGGAAATGATACGGTATTGAGTGTTTTCCATATGTGAGTAATATTCAAACTTTCCCATATACCTGGCTGAGCAGCGTTATTATAAAGAATGTTTTAATCGTGAACATTATTAATTAACTTTGATTTATTAGCCTTTATATGATCAAATCTGTCAATACAATATAAAAACTTTCATTGGGCCAATACGGCAAAAACCAGTCCAATACAGATATTTCCGTATTGGCCCGATTACAGTCAGTCCAATAACAGCTAGATCAGAACCCGCTAAACGTTTCGACATTCGCAAGGACAAATATCGAAAAATATTGGACTGGTTAATTACTAAAGGTATCAGGCCAATACAGCAGGCCTCGGACTTATAACTAGGCCAATATGAAAAACTTCCCGTATTAATACTATATTATATACCCAGTCATCGTCAGGCACAAGTTGTCATATGTATAATATTAGTTCTATTAAGGAATGCCGACGGCCTCAACCATCATTTAAATATTATATATTCTAACATGACACCCTTCTTCGCTTTGTAAAGAAACGAGCGATTAGCACATGCGCAGGTGCCAGTGACTGACTGTCCCGTCGTAAATGTACATGTTGATGAATAATCGTCTGCTTGAATTTGGCAGCATAAATTGTGTGCCTCTTGCTAGGGATAAAATACTAATATCCGCCAACACATGCTAAAACTCAAAACACATTCTGGCTTCCCTGATGTATTTCTTAATCATACAAGAATATCGTAAGACACAGCAGAGATACAAACATGAACCAAAATATAATTGCCAATATTCATGATATTTAATAAGATATATATACCTTGGGTACTACATGTGGTTCTCGTCTTAGGATTCATTTGTTAAATAGATCTATAATGCTAGAGCCATTAGATAAAACAGATGTTTAGTTGTAAGACACAGACACATCTGTCGTGAACTTGATAGAAAGATCAAACCCAAGTGAACGGGTGTCAACATCTACAGTACCGGAAGTACATCAATATCGGCCATGTTTATTGATAATTTTAATGGACTACTTCAGTAATTCAAATTACGTCCTCGTAAAATGCATAGCGCATGCTCGTACAATTTGAATCGATTGCCTATGTAAAACACTGCATTTCTGAAGCGATCTAATGAATAGAGAAAATGAAATAAAAGTTTATTCGAAATACAACACTCGAGACAAAATGGCGCTAAAATTAATGATTGTTTATTTATAGAATACCTACAGTTATTTAAAGAATACGATCTCTATATATAGGTCTAATTAACATATTAGTTTATTACTACATGCTGAAAATAGATCTAAAAATTCCACTTTATTTATGAATGAATATGATATAAGATATAATTCATTATTAGAATGTATATAAATATACCAAGTATGTGCAAAGTATATTGAATTAAATAAGTTATTAGTTCCTTGAGTTATTTGCACATGTATGTAGTAATTTAAAATTTTGGGAGCAATAAAACCAAAGGACCTAATCAGGGTAGCAAAAATGCATGATGGATTGATTGATTCGTTGGGGTTTAACGCAAACTCTAGCAGTATTTCAGCTATATTGTGGCGTGAACAAATTTTACAAATTAACTTCCACTTCTACCAGAGTTAGAAATAAAACATATGTGTTTATTAAAACAGTAATATGTGTAAAGTAAAGAAAAATTAAATGGATAAAAAATATTATTGTGAACTTATATTATCCATTTATATTTTAGCATATACATTAATTTCTTTAAAAATTTTTAATTGTATCGCCTGCGACATTTGTAAATAAATCAGTTAAATTGTGGACATTGTAGAATGTCTGACGAACGTCAGCAACATCTACGCAGTCGATTATAACTTGTTTCATTGAATAATTGGAATTACACGGAATACAATTCAATCGTTCCTATGGCTGAGGGAGGAGAACCGTAGTTTTAATAATAATTACATTATTTATTAACTGTAAGTGTCATGACTACATATATCTTATAAGAAACAGCATGCACTCCATCGTACATAAACAGAAAAAAAGAGGAAAACAACAACAGGTCTTTGCCATTATTTAGCTAATGTAGAAAAACCTTACAAGTATTATAGAATTATGTCAATGTATCCATAAGGGTAATAACAAAATTACCGAACACCATAGTAATGTTACAAGTATAATACTGTACTTTCTACAAAATAATTATCTGACTTCCTTCAGATGCTTTGAGATTTCTATATATTAACAAGCGAGGCTACTTAGCTGTAATGAGGAGACAAATCAATAATTAATCACGAGAATTAATTGGTTGGGTGCGTGTTCATCATCTTTTTCGCTTTCTGTGTTGTGTTTTTGCTTTGTTTGTCTTTGTTCTTTGTCTTGTTCCCAATGTTTTCCCTCTTTTGAGTTCGATCCCGGTAAGATGTAATGGGTTTTTGTCCTATCATATATCTTTACGTTCTTACATCCGTATTGTAATGTACGTTTCGACTTTACCCTCAGTTGTTTGTTGGAGGGCTCATTTTTGTCCTATCATCTATCTTTGCGTTCTTACTGATTTATCAAAACAAAAGCACGAAAGCTTGATTAACACGAACTACGAAACTCCGAATGTAAATTTGATTAAGACATATTTGGAACAATAGAAAGACATACGGACATACGGACATATAGTCTTCATACAGACTTATTCTGCCTGTTTATATATTAACGCCCTTGTTTGTTATGGCACTTGGAAAGTATTTAAGGCGTTTCAACTTAGTTGAATAGAAATGTTTGATTTGTGAGTTCATAGAATTATAAAGTCACGAAAGTCAACACAAATCTTTTTATATGATATTTGGAGTCATGAGTTCTAACAAGATGTACATAGACACCCCCAATACAAAAGATACAGTTTTCAAAATCATTTGAATTATGAAAACACTCTGACAGAAATAAACATAAGTTTATGTCTTAGATTGAGCAACAATAACAGATTAATTGTTAAAGATCCGTAGTTTCTTTATCTGACAACAAACTATCTGTAATTGCCATCTATCGGTAGCAAGTTGTGATATCTCATTCAACAAGTTATTTTAATAAACCACAACATTCACTGATAATATCAATGCATGGATTGTATAATATCAGGAAGTAAAATGCTTGTCAATATATTACTTTATTACTATATTTACACATTAAAACTGTTATTCTGAGATAACACCGATAATTTGTCTAATATTTCTGATAGTTTTTCTAAGGTTATCAAGGTGGATTTTGTAAAATTTGGTATTTTTGAAATCATTTCACTAAGAGGGAATATTTGGGTCCATAGAGCAAGATTAATCTGTTCCCTTTTTTAAATTAGAAATGTCTGTGCCAAGCAAAAAGATCGAGCGATCATATATATATATATATATATATATATATATATAAACGTCTAAAATGTTAGCACAACGATTTTTGATATCGTTGTGCTAACATTTTAGACGTTTATTTATCATTTTTGTTTGTTTGCACAGTATCGTTAACACTTGTTTCCGATCCGACATCTCGTAGATTTATACGTTGGCTACTTTTTCAGATGTTTATATATATATATATACACGTGCTGCATTTAGTTTTATGTGTATGTTTTGTAGATCGTTGTTTGTCCTTTTGTACTTTTTCTTTTGGCCATTGTGTTGTCTGTTCCTCTTCGATTTACGGAATCTGATTGCCTCTTTGGTATCTTCAAACTCGTCTTAATACCAACAATATATATAATTCTATTATTATTGGGATTTTATCAACAATAATGAGATCAATATTGATATTTGTATATGGTACATCGAATTAACCTTGTCATATATTAAAGTATGTATCAAATCATCTGTAGTATATTATTGGCAATAAAACTACTTGCCATTTCCCTTATGGTAATTTTTATTCATATCAACTTTTAAGTAATGTAATTATCATTAAAACCAAGGTTCTCCTCTCTTAAACATAGGTGACCTTGACATATTTTGGCTATCCTGTTTAGGCCCTTCGGCTTTAAAATAATTTGGTTTTCCATGTATTACAATCTTTTAACTATGAGCCTCGTAATTGATGAAGGTTATTTCAGAAACGCGTCGTGCATTTTACATTTCTATATTTGTACTGTGCACACACGTTAGACAAATTTTAGATATATATATTTTTTTTATCGAAATCAGTACCTAAATCTTGTAATTATTATTAAAACTAAGGCATTTCTCTCGCAGACATAGGTGACATTCTCCAACGTTTGGTCTTTGGCTTTGTTGGACACAACGACTATAACATTTTAGGGCTTTCAAAACCTAATAATTGAAAAGCAAGAAAACCAATAGGGATACACATGAGAGCCACAATCAGAATACATATATAAACTGCAAGATGTTCTGTAGAATTTAAATATTAAGACATTTCAGTGTCATTGGAGGTATCATATTTGATATTTCAAATGTCGATCTAAGCTCAGAGATATTTAAATCCCTTCAATGTTTACTAACAACAGTAATCTCTACAAAGACATGCCGTTATTTCAACGTGCGTCTGACCTATTAGTTTAGTATTATAAATGGAGTTCTATATAAGCTTCTAAAGTTTTATTATCGGCTGTAGGTTGTCCGTTGTTATTACATTAGTGGTAAACCTTGTGTATTGAGCTGACCAATAATCATTAGAAATGTAGGAATATTTTGTTTATTTATCTAAGGGTGGTAATTAATCAAATGTTTTTGTAGGTTTAATTAAGACATGGTCAATGCTATTTTTGTTTTTGTAGGTTTAATTAAGACTTGGTCAATGCTATTTTTGTTTTTGTAGGTTTAATTAAGACTTGGTCAATGCTATTTTAGTTTTTGTAGGTTTAATTAAGACTTGGTCAATGCTATTTTTGTTTTTGTAGGTTTAATTAAGACTTGGTCAATGCTATTTTTGTTTTTGTAGGTTTAATTAAGACTTGGTCAATGCTATTTTTGTTTTTGTAGGTTTAATTAAGACTTGGTCAATGCTATTTTTGTTTTTGTAGGTTTAATTAAGACTTGGTCAATGCTAATTTTGTTTTTGTAGGTTTAATTAAGACTTGGTCAATGCTATTTTTGTTTTTGTAGGTTTAATTAAGACTTGGTCAATGCTATTTTTGTTTTTGTAGGATTAATTAAGACTTGGTCAATGCTATTTTTGTTTTTGTAGGTTTAATTAAGACTTAGTCAATGCTATTTTTGTTTTTGTAGGTTTAATTAAGACTTGGTCAATGCTATTTTTGTTTTTGTAGGTTTAATTAAGACTTGGTCAATGCTATTTTTGTTTTTGTAGGTTTAATTAAGACATGGTCAATGCTATTTTTGTTTTTGTAGGTTTAATTAAGACTTGGTCAATGCTATTTTTGTTTTTGTAGGTTTAATTAAGACATGGTCAATGCTCTTTTTGTTTTTGTAGGTTTAATTAAGACTTGGTCAATGCTATTTTTACTTTTATTTGTATTAATATCACTTGTAATACTAAATAGATTTCTAATTATACAATTATTGGAATTATAATACCAATGAGAATAGTTGTATTGATATTTGTATATGGTACATCGAGCTAACCTTGGCATATGTTAAAGTGTGTATCAAATCATCTGTCGTATATCATTGGCAATAAATCTACTTGCCATTTCCCGTATGGTAATTCTTATTTCATAAAAACTCATGAAATATGTAATATTTATAAATTTAATCATCACAAATATATATATATGTCAGTAATCAATAGTTTTACTCATGGCGAAATACAAAAGAAATATCGTTGATGTTCATATCGTCCATACAATCAATGACGGGCACCATTCAAGGAACAGGATTATCTGACAATTTTAGAACAACATATTTTTGTGGCGGTTGGTGTTGTCCACTCTGTTATCTTGTTTTGTCTTCGCCTTTGTGTTTAAACCGATAAGAATAAGAATAAGAATAAGAAAACTTTATTTTGATTCGGCACATAATAAAAAACAGTATAACATCAGCTCTACAGAGCTTTTTACCGAATATACATTTACAATTAAACAACACAAGTTACATGCAATGTTACAAACTAAAATAAGCTAAGACATACAGGCAAGAAAAAGGAGGACCCACGTGGCAAGCGCCTCTTTGGACTCTTGTTCAAGATCCACACACAGATGCTCCAACATAAAGCAGCAGTTAAAAAAGAAGCTGCAGTTAAAAGATAATACTGAATACTTAAAACTAGCACCAACATAATCAGTAAAAGCAGCACTGTCTAACTAAAAAATCAAAGAATAAACAATTTTCAAGCCAAACTAAAAAAAATATGCAAAGCAAACAAATAATTAAAAAATGAAAAAAATATAAAAAAAATATAAGCAAAGCAAAAGCAAAATTATGATCATCTACATGCAGAACAGCGACATTTGGACCCATTCCAGGACTGCAAAAGACTCTTGAATTGAGAAAAGCTATGTTCAGTCCTGAGATGATCTGGGAGGCTGTTCCACAATGTAGGTGCAGCAAATCTGAAAGATTGTTTACCGTACCGTGTGGATTTGATCTGTGGTATTTCCAAAATGTTGTTGTATCTGAAAGAATATTTAGAGTTTTTCATATGGACAAGATCATGAAGACAGACAGGTGCAAGTTTATTAATCATTTTATATGTTTCCAAAGCCATGGTTCTAATTCTTCTAATCTGCAAGGAAGGCACTTTAGCTTTTTGTAGTAATTCCTCATAAGAACTATTATGGTCTTCATATACAAAACGGAGTGCTCTTTCCTGCACTTTTTCTAATTTTGTTAAATTTTTATCAGTACAGAAATGCCAAGCCAAAGGGTAAAAGTTAAAATTACTAAGTATGAAAGTATGAAATATAGTTAACTTATTTAATCTATTCAAATATGAATCCAAACGTTAGAGAATATTTAGTTGAGCATCAACATTTAGTTGATAATCAATATCAATCCCAAGAAGTTTCACAGTACTTTCATATGTAAGATCAAAATTCTGAATATGAATGGATGGATTTTTGTCATAAGTTTTTCTGCCTACAGCCAAAAACTGAAATTTTTCTGGATTAGCCTGCATTTTATTTATTTTGAACCATTCAAATTAGTTGATTTGAGTCAGTCTCCAAAGTAGATATAGGTGCATCAAAATCTGGATTACAGAATGAAAGGGTATTGTCGTCTGCATAATTATACAAGGAGCTATCAGAAATAAAGTGAAATATGTCATTAATAAAGACATTAAATAAGAGGGTCCCAGGATTTATCTTTGGGGCACTCCTTTTATGGATGTCAGCCCAGCTACACAGTACTCTGTTAATTTTAATTTGTTTTTTTCTATTTGACAAGTAAGATTTCAAAAGGGAGAACTCCTTCGAGAGATCCATCAATACTGCAGCTACATATTGGTTTTTATCAAGGGCTTCACGCCAGTCTTCCAGAAGTCCGAGCAGTGTGGTCTGACATCCATGGCCACGTCTAAAAGCACATAAAAAAGGGTTGAATATTTTATCAAATTAGTCAGCTAACTGAGTTTCAATTACCTTTTCATATACTTTTGAAAAAATAGGTAATACACTAACGGGCCTGTAATTTGATTTATTTAGGGGATCATTTTTCTTGTGTATGGGAGTTACCTGAGCTACTTTCAAAGATTCTGGAAATACACCAGTGTTCATAGATAAATTTATCAATGAGGATAACTGCTGAGCTACTGTGACCTTACACTGTCTGACTACTTTGGCAGGAATGTTATCTGCACCTGTAGGTTTTTTTATATTAATAGTATTTATAATTTTTTCAACTCTCTCTGCTGTAATATTTTGAAAGTCAAAATTATTATCATTATCCACATGATTTTTTATTTCCACGATATCAGGGTGTGTAGAGGGATCATATACCACATGTTGCCCAATTTTATCTGCTACAGTCGAGAGAAAAAAGAGTTAAAGTTTTCTGAAACTTTTTTTGCATCATTTATGATTTTATTGATTTCACAAAAGATAATTTTCTGTTCACCAGAGTTACAAAGGTTTAACAGTTGTGCAAAAATTACAAGTTTTGACACCTCCAGAGCAGCGTTCCAAAACATAATTTTTCATGGATTTCTTTTTCAGTTTAGTAACCAAATTTCGTTGTTGCTTAAATTTCTCTCATGTTTTAGCATTGCCCTGCTTGGTATATTGGGCATACAACATCTAAGCTCACTGTTGACTGATTTTGTCTGTTTATATAATTATGAGTTTTGACTTTCCCTTTGTAAGATTGTTCGGAGTTCGGTAATTTTGTTATTACCCTTATTTAACACAGAACCCTAAGGCACAGAGTGTAATATATAGTTTAACATAGAACCCTAAAGCTCAGAGTGTAATACATAGTTTAACACAGAACCCTAAGGCACAGAGTGTAATACATAGTTTAACATAGAACCCTAAGGCACAGAGTGTAATACATAGTTTAACATAAAACCCTAAGGTGCAGAGTGTAATACATAGTTTGTAATTCACAGTTTTCTGGTTGTTGACTGATTTTGTCTGTTTATATAATTATGAGTTTAGACTTTCCCTTTGTAAGATTGTTCGGAGTTCGGTAATTTTGTTATTACCCTTATTTCGTACAGGAAAGGGGATTTTTTTCTAGGTCGTCTTGTCTTGACCGGAGCATGTTTGCTTAGTACATGTATGAAGGAATATTGGTACTGCGTGTAGGCATTATTTACTTCCTCAGATGTTTCAATATTTTCAATGTCTGGGAATGCGACTTGATTTAATTCCGAGTTAAAAATATCAACATCAAATTTTGTATAACTTCTATAGGATATGTTCTTTTGTTGTTGGGTCTGAACTTTACCTTGCATAGTAACTGAGATCAAATTATGACAGTCACTAATGCCTGTAGGAATATTCTGAATGTTGAAACACATATTTTTCTGATTTGTCAAGATGACATCAACTAGTGATGGTGTACAACCTTTCTTAAAACATGCTGGATTCGTTATTAGTTGTGATAAATTAAACACATCACATAGATCATTTAGAGTTTGACTTTTTTTTTTATTGTTTACCATATCAAAGTTCAGATCACCTAATAAAATTATATGTTCATAATATCTAATACATTCATCTATGTTTTTAATAAAATAAGTCGAAAAGTCATTGTCAGACATTGATGGAGCTTTATAGATGCCCATGATAAGCCATTTTAAAAGTCATTGTCAGACATTATTGGAACTTTATAGATGCCCATGATAAGCCATTTTTTGTCGTTTATGTATACCTCGATACTAATGTTCTCCATGTTCTCAGATTCCAGATTTCCTGTCCTAATCGATGGAAAATCGGTGTTCACTAGTGCCATAATACCGCCACCGTGACAGTTTCTATCTCGTCGAAATAGTTTATAACCATCATTTTGTTACACCGGAAGTGTTATTTATAGTTGTATCGCTTTCCGGTGTGTTTGACTTATCAACGCTGGTTTCGTCAAATACAGTATTACAATCCCTCATACATGAGACTTGAAAAAAGGATTCTGTAAATTTTGGCAATCGATCTTCACACAGATGGCAAAAAATAGCAATCGTCAGATCTTGATAGCGTATTATTTTCATTCAAATATAAACTGGTACATTTCAAGTGTGTCCAGTCGTCACAGAAATTACATTGTAGAGCTTTCTGGTTGCACTTGGTAGGCTTTTTGCAATATGTACACGGGTATTTTATGGGTCCTGGGTTATAGTGGACATATATAAAATGAAACAATAGTTCGTACTGTTCTTGTTTTTCCTTTCAACAAGTATTGTTTTTGTTTTCAGTGGTCAACAATTTGAGTGGTAATCGAGTTCACGAGGGCTGATGGATAGAGTTTGGCAATAGTAAAGTCATATTTACTCTCTTTGTTTATGGTTGAACTTGCATAAAATCCTAGGTTTTTTGGTTTTACATAACTGATGTTACTTTGCAAGTCTACAGATGGTTTTAGACGTATAAATATTCCAACTAATACGAGAGCTAGTTCTACTCCGCCCTTCCCGACCGCCATCTTAATTCAACATATTAAATGGCTGAAAGAACATCCATCCTATGGTTTATGCATCCACATGTATACCACTAAGACTGGTCTTAGCAGGAACTGCTCACCCTTCCGGAGCGCCTGAGTTCACCACCTGTTTTCAGTGGGTTTCGTGTTACTCGATCTTTAGTTTTATATGTATGTTTTGTAGATCGTTGTTTGTTTTTAGTGGGGTTCGTGTTACTCGATGTTTAGTTTTATATGTATGTTTTGTAGATCGTTGTTTGTCTTTAGTGGGGTTCGTGTTACTCGATCTTTAGTTTTATATGTATGTTTTGTAGATCGTTGTTTGTTTTTAGTGGGGCTCGTGTTACTCGATCTTTAGTTTTATATGTATGTTTTGTAGATCGTTGTTTATCTTTAGTGGAGTTCGTGTTACTCGATCATTAGTTTTATATGTATGTTTTGTAGATCGTTGTTTGTTTTTAGTGGGGTTTGTGTTACTCGATCATTAGTTTTATATGTATGTTTTGTAGATCGTTGTTTGTTTTTAGTGGGTTTCGTGTTACTCGATCTTTAGTTTTATATGTATGTTTTGTAGATCGTTGTTTGTTTTTAGTGGGGTTCGTGTTACTCGATGTTTAGTTTTATATGTATGTTTTGTAGATCGTTGTTTGTTTTTAGTGGGGTTCGTGTTACTCGATCTTTAGTTTTATATGTATGTTTTGTAGATCGTTGTTTATCTTTAGTGGAGTTCGTGTTACTCGATCTTTAGTTTTATATGTATGTTTTGTAGATCGTTGTTTGTCTTTAGTGGAGTTCGTGTTACTCGATCATTAGTTTTCTGTGTATGTTTTGTAGATCGTTGTTTATCTTTAGTGGGGTTCGTGTTACTCAATCTTTAGTTTTATATGTATGTTTTGTAGATCGTTGTTTGTTTTTAGTGGGGTACGTGTTACTCGATCTTTAGTTTTATATGTATGTTTTGTAGATCGTTGTTTGTTTTTAGTGGGTTTCGTGTTACTCAATCTTTAGTTTTATATGTATGTTTTGTAGATCGTTGTTTGTCTTTAGTGGGGTTCGTGTTACTCGATCTTTAGTTTTATATGTATGTTTTGTAGATCATTGTTTGTCTTTAGTGGGGTTTGTGTTACTCGATCTTTAGTTTTATGTGTATGTTTTGTAGATCATTGTTTGTCTTTAGTGGGGTTCGTGTTACTCGATCTTTAGTTTTATATGTATGTTTTGTAGATCATTGTTTGTCTTTAGTGGGGTTCGTGTTACTCGATCTTTAGTTTTATGTGTATGTTTTGTAGATCGTTGTTTGTTTTTAGTGGGGTTCGTGTTACTCGATCTTTAGTTTTATATGTATGTTTTGTAGATCGTTGTTTGTCTTCAGTGGGCTTCGTGTTACTAGATCTTTAGTTTTATGTGTATGTTTTGTAGATCGTTGTTTGTTTTTAGAGGAGTTCGTGTTACTAGATCTTTAGTTTTATGTGTATGTTTTGTAGATCATTGTTTGTCTTTAGTGGGGTTCGTGTTACTCGATCTTTAGTTTTATATGTATGTTTTGTAGATCGTTGTTTGTCTTTAGTGGGATTTGTGTTACTCGATCTTTAGTTTTATATGTATGTTTTGTAGATCATTGTTTGTCTTTAGTGGGGTTCGTGTTACTCGATCTTTAGTTTTATATGTATGTTTTGTAGATCGTTGTTTGTTTTTAGTGGGGTTCGTGTTACTCGATCTTTAGTTTTATATGTATGTTTTGTAGATCGTTGTTTGTTTTTAGTGGGGTTCGTGTTACTCGATCTTTAGTTTTATATGTATGTTTTGTAGATCGTTGTTTGTTTTTAGTAAGGTTCGTGTTACTTGATCTTTAGTTTTATATGTATGTTTTGTAGATCATTGTTTGTCTTTAGTGGGGTTCGTGTTACTCGATCTTTAGTTTTATATGTAGGCTTTGTAGATCGTTGTTTGTTTTTAGTGGGGTTCGTGTTACTTGATCTTTAGTTTTATATGTATGTTTTGTAGATCATTGTTTGTCTTTAGTGGTGTTCGTGTTACTCGATCTTTAGTTTTATATGTATGTTTTGTAGATCGTTGTTTGTCTTTAGTGGTGTTCGTGTTACTCGATCTTTAGTTTTATATGTATGTTTTGTAGATCGTTGTTTGTCTTTAGTGGAGTTCGTGTTACTCGATCTTTAGGTTTATATGTATGTTTTGTAGATCGTTGTTTGTCTTTAGTGGAGTTCGTGTTACTCGATCTTTAGGTTTATATGTATGTTTTGTAGATCGTTGTTTGTTTTTAGAGGAGTTCGTGTTACTAGATCTTTAGTTTTATGTGTATGTTTTGTAGATCGTTGTTTGTCTTCAGTGGGCTTCGTGTTACTAGATCTTTAGTTTTATGTGTATGTTTTGTAGATCGTTGTTTGTTTTTAGAGGAGTTCGTGTTACTAGATCTTTAGTTTTATGTGTATGTTTTGTAGATCATTGTTTGTCTTTAGTGGGGTTCGTGTTACTCGATCTTTAATTTTATATGTATGTTTTGTAGATCGTTGTTTGTCTTTAGTGGAGTTCGTGTTACTCGATCTTTAGTTTTATATGTATGTTTTGTAGATCGTTGTTTGTCTTTAGTGGAGTTCGTGTTACTCGATCTTCAGGTTTATATGTATGTTTTGTAGATCGTTGTTTGTCTTTAGTGGAGTTCGTGTTACTCGATCTTTAGGTTTATATGTATGTTTTGTAGATCGTTGTTTGTTTTTAGAGGAGTTCGTGTTACTAGATCTTTAGTTTTATGTGTATGTTTTGTAGATCGTTGTTTGTCTTCAGTGGGCTTCGTGTTACTAGATCTTTAGTTTTATGTGTATGTTTTGTAGATCGTTGTTTGTTTTTAGAGGAGTTCGTGTTACTAGATCTTTAGTTTTATGTGTATGTTTTGTAGATCGTTGTTTGTCTTCAGTGGGCTTCGTGTTACTAGATCTTTAGTTTTATGTGTATGTTTTGTAGATCGTTGTTTGTTTTTAGAGGAGTTCGTGTTACTAGATCTTTAGTTTTATGTGTATGTTTTGTAGATCGTTGTTTGTTTTTAGTGGGGTTCGTGTTACTCGATCTTTAGTTTTATATGTATGTTTTGTAGATCGTTGTTTGTCTTCAGTGGGCTTCGTGTTACTAGATCTTTAGGTTTATATGTATGTTTTGTAGATCGTTGTTTGTTTTTAGAGGAGTTCGTGTTACTAGATCTTTAGTTTTATGTGTATGTTTTGTAGATCGTTGTTTGTTTTTAGTGGGGTTCGTGTTACTCGATCTTTAGTTTTATATGTATGTTTTGTAGATCGTTGTTTGTCTTCAGTGGGCTTCGTGTTACTAGATCTTTAGGTTTATATGTATGTTTTGTAGATCGTTGTTTGTTTTTAGAGGAGTTCGTGTTACTAGATCTTTAGTTTTATATGTATGTTTTGTAGATCGTTGTTTGTATTTTTGTACTTTTCCTTTTGATCATTGTGCTGTCTGTTCTTCTTCGATATACAGATTCTGATTACCTCCCTTTGGTATTGTCAAACACTTCTTGAAAGAACATCCACCCTATGGTTTATACATGTCCACACGTATATCACCAAGACTTAATTAAAATATCAGACAATTAAAAGACAGAATGATAATCATGAAAAGAAGATACCATGTTATTTATATAAAGTTAAGAGTAAAAGTAGTATAATCTCTTTTAGATGTTGGGGTGTTATTGGAATCAAATTAATACTAGCAAAACATCACTAATAATAATATATTTGTGTGTAAATATACGTTAATGAGAAAAAAGAATTGATTAGAAACATTGATGACAATGTATCCCCTCGTCAGATCAATACCGTAATCTTATAGGGAACTCGTAGAAACGTAGACAAAGCTAACACACATATGGTGTCTAAACAAGATGTCTGTTTGTCAGTACAGTCAAACCTGTCTATAGCGACCATTGAAGGGAATTCTGAGAAAGGTCGCATAAGACAGGGAGTCTTTATATAGTGGTTATGATATTTTACCTCAAAAACTCAAGAGAAAAAAATCTAGTTCAGGTATATAATCCCCATCAACTTTTAACCTGTGTGAATAAAGCTTAAAATCTGGGAAGAAAAATGTGTAATGCAATGAAAAACGTGTTCAATTATCGGGAAATATTGCCATCCTTTGTGGGCAACATTTAGAAAGAAAAGAATAATTATATTAAATGATCGACTTTTTTACTTTCTTACAACAGCTATTGTTATCTAACAATCGTAATTACATGTATGTATAAGTGACTGTTAAAGGGATATTAAAGCTCGTTTTAACATATATTTTTTCAACTCGTGACGAAGGTTGTTTCTTTTCAATTTAATTGTAAAAACAATCCAAAAATACTTTGCACGCCCATATAATCCCTAATATCGTTAAAATATCACTTAATGTCGAAATGAATTTTTGTCCAGGAAGCAAACATTCATTTATTGGAAAAACCCCGAGAAAACCGCAAGATATGACAGAATTATCAACGAATTATGTCACTTTGACAAAGATTCATTGATAAAAACCGAGTTAATGTTTCATAAATATCGTTCATTGAACCAATTGCAAGTTTTCATGAGATACAAACAATTACTAAAATGAGCTTTAATATCCCTTTAACAGTAAAGAACGTTAGATGCTAATTAACAGTGTAAACATCTCAGTGGATTAAATGATAATTAACAGTGTAAACATCTCAGTGGATTAAATGATAATTAACAGTGTAAACATCTCAGTGGATTAAATGATAATTAACAGTGTAAACATCTCAGTGGATTAAATGATAATTAACAGTGTAAACATCTCAGTGGATTAAATGATAATTAACAGTGTAAACATCTCAGTGGATTAAATGATTACTCTGCAGCATGATCGTCTTGTGTAAAGTTCAGTTGTCTATTAAAATATTAAAAATTTGTACGTACAGGTAGAACTGATTTTAGAGATAAAACCTTATTATATTATCACATAATGTTGCTTTGCATGCATGTCAGTCAAATAAATATGTTGTATTGTTATTTAAATATGCCGACTATAAATAAAACTAATCTTATCTTATCTTATCTTATGTTATGCTCTGAGTTCTCTTTGTGGTTTATCTGTCATAGATAAACATTGTTTTCTTGTGGTTACCCTCATCTAGCAACATCACATTGACTTCTGTTTCAATGATAAGATGTAGTGGAACACAATGCAGCTCAGTTAGACATCCATTGTGTTATACTACATCTTAGCTTATTCCCATAGTACTTTTCAAGTTAAAGAAGCAGAACGAACAAAACAAACGATTAGAAGGTTCAGAAGAGTTTGAAGATACCAAAGGGGCAATTAGAATCCGTATATCGAAGAAGAACAGACAACACAATGGCCAAATGAAAAGGTACAAAAGGACAAACAACGATCTACAAAACATACATATAAAACTAAAGATCAAGTAACACGAACCCCACTAAAAACCGGTGGTGAACTCAGGTGTTCCGGAAGGGTGAGCAGTTCCTGCTCCAATAGTGACACACGTCATGTTATTCTAGTTAGGAAGCAGTTGTATTATGTACACGCAACTTCAAGACAATTAGAGGCAGAATTAAAAAGATCACAATCCAGATAAACCATTAACCACCTGTCAGATCTAGAAATTATCGGACAACAACAACATAAATCACATGACCAGGAAACTTTAACATCATGACTTTGAGTGTGAGTTATGTTTATATAGATCTTAATGTGACGTTTAACCTTACAATGTCATGTGATCTTCTACTATGTATAACATCTAATCGCCGTAAAGATGGTTTACGATGACATTATCATATAAACTGATTACGGACGTTAATATAGATGCTGGTATGGGTAAATACAATAGGGATGTTCAACTTTTTACCAGTGTGTTTCTTGTCCTTCATCGACTTTGCGGATTCTGATTACCCCTTTGATATCTTCAAAATCTTCTTACACATGGTATGTTGACCATCTCCAAAAGATAAACACATTTTCAGTGTCTCTAACCTTTTTATCAATTGATTACAATGCACAGTTAAAGTAGTATATAACAATCACTAAACCCTGTATGCATACATGGGTGTACAGTTAGCAAGACGGGAGGGTTGGGATCTCATTAACATGTTTGTTCCCTCCACAGTTGTGTACCTGTGTCCAGCCAGGACCTGGATTTTCAACGTCATATGTCGTGGTATGTTGTTGTGTTCAGTGAGTTAAGGTGAGAGGTGGTTGTGTTCAGTGAGTTAACGTGAGAGGTGGTTGTGTTCAGCGAGTTAACGTGAGAGGTGGTTGTGTTCAGTGAGTTAACGTGAGAGGTGGTTGTGTTCAGTGAGTTAACGTGAGAGGTGGTTGTGTTCAGTGAGTTAACGTGAGAGGTGGTTGTGTTCAGAGTTAACGTGAGAGGTGGTTGTGTTCAGTGAGTTAACGTGAGAGGTGGTTGTGTTCAGTGAGTTAACGTGAGAGGTATTTGTGTTCAGTGAGTTAACGTGAGAGGTGGTTGTGTTCAATGAGTTAACGTGAGAGGTGGTTGTGTTCAGTGAGTTAAGGTGAGAGGTGGTTCTTCATTTTGTTTTTATTGTTGACTATCACTGTTTAAGCATTCTTTTCATAATGATATTTCATACTTAACCTGTGAAGTTCAGCATTATGTAAACCGTTAGAAATTGTTAAAAGTGGCGCTAAACACCATAACCCTAACCTCAATTAAATGTGAGAGTGACCGTTAACTTGCATATGGAGAAAACTTGCATGACCGCATCACTACACTAAGAGGGGAGTTCTGGAAACAGAACTAGTGTAATCCAGCCACTTTGTATAGAAGTGCCTGTACCAAGTCAGGAGAGTGAGCAGTCATACATATCTCCGTTAGGGGTATTGTTATTGCCTATTTGTTCTACTATTTTCCACCACTAAAGTTCGAATTCCGCTCATGGCGAGGTGTACTCGATATAGCATATTATGTGATAAAGTTTGCGACAGGTCGGTGGTTTTCTCCTGGTACTCCGATTTTCTCCACCAATAAAGCTGACCGCCATGATATAACTGAAATATTGTTGAAAGTGGCGTTAAACACCATAAACCTAAACCTAAGCCTTTTAATTACTGATAGACAAAAAAGACACAAACTGTAATACTACCCACGGTATCTTAATATGTATTATATAACAAAATGAACGGCTTTCTGATAGCTACATATATTATTTTATGCAAACATTTATAGGTATTCTATTTTGAAAACCACGACCTGTGCATGTATGCACCATCTGCTCTTGTAGATGAAATGATCAACTATGTAATTAGCTAGTTATCACACACTAGTGGTAAATGATTACAAATTTACAATCCAATTTCATCTATAACATGCACAAGATCCCGGATGTGAACGTGAAATTCAAAAAGATCAAAGGATTATAAATATATTATACGAACATATAAATACATGCCTTTATTAAATATAACGTTCAAGATATAAACACATTGCATAGAAGACTAATAAGCTCCTAGTACATATGTTTGTGTGTTAAAGTTGTGATGTGACAATAATGATTTCTGATCGTTTATACTTTATTGACTGCTAATGTTTTTTGTCTTATTATGAGTAACAATTGATATCACTTTACGTAACATAAGTTCTTCCGTTCTACAACAGTGATTTATATAAACAACAGCTGGAGTATATGTTTATTATTAAGGAAATAGTTTAACTTTACCTGATACCTACAATTAAAGGTAAGCATTATCATTTATTTCCGAAGTTAAACAGATTTTATAATTAATTGATTGTATATGACACTTACCTATCGAGTAATCAGTTTCCTAGATATATCTATTATTGAAATTTACAGTTCCTAAATAAGGCAATTATCAATAAAATTAAGCATATGTGACATTAGTGACCTTAGTCGATATTGGCTATCCTGATTAGGTCCTTCATTTTTAAACGCCATGAAGTAATATATGTCACATATGACCACGAATATGTTCGGTTTGTCGTAGTCACAATTCTGAACTTTTAGTCCTTTCCGCGACTTATTAGCACGACGAAAGCCACTAGTTGGACAGGAATTGCTTACCCTTCCAGAACACGTGAGTTCGCCCCAGTTATTAATGAGCTTTCTGTTGCGTAATGCTTAGTTTCCTGGAGTGTTGTGTCTTTGTTCTGTTTGTTTTGGTCATTGGTCATTGTCTTTCAATTGCCCTGTACGGCTTCTACTTATATCTGTGTTATCATCAAACGTTTCTGTGTTGACCCCTATGTGGTTTAACTACTTTAAACATATTTTATTGTTCTATACTAAACAATTGGATATGACACAAGTTTGACAGCTTAGAAACGTCTTCTCTAATACATACATTTAACTACACATATAAGACGTTTATTGACGGTTAAATGTTATCACAAATTAAACAAATTACCATTAAAGATCATTGCATAATTGGTCATTAGAACATACCTTACGAACTTGTAATATATACAATATATAGCGAGAGGGCCCGGGTGGCTCAATGAGTTAGGTAGTTGGATTACCTAGTAACTCATACAAACCTATCACCAATACAGCGTGGGTTCGCGCCCGGCTTTGTAAATTACAAAAAGGGTGCACTCGACTCGCAGCCGCAAGTGATAAAGTTTACCAGTTGCTTGCCCATGGTCGGTGGTTCTCTCCGGGTACTCCGACTTCTTCCACCACTAAAACTGGTCAACATGATATAGCTGAAATATTGCTGAAAATGGTGTTAAACACCAAAATTCAAATTCAAATTCAAATTCAATATATAGCGTGATATTTTCATGTGGTCGTATCTAAGTGGTAACAAAATGAAAAGCAATAAATACCTTACTGTCAGAACAGTTCCAAAATCCAATAGAAAAATTGTAGAAAGATGCACAATCGATACCCCTAGCACATATACATGACCGTTCACTTTCCTGACTTGGCACAGGCACTTCAATAAAACAAAATAGCAGGGTTTAACGAGTTTTAGGAAATCACAACTCCCATCTATGTATCCTCGAAATAGAACTATAAATTAGCCAAATGGCCGTATCAAATTATAACCAACTTTATGTAGGGTGTGTCTGCCGATGAAGTCCAATTTCCAAGGATTGCATTTCAATATATATTGACTACAATTTCGATATCCACTCAGAGGGGAGATAAGGGTCCTTAAAAATAGCTAAACCCCGTCACTTTTTATTTATCTCCCAGGAACATCAGCGGTCATATCTTTGTGTCATGGGTATAGATTTTGCGATTTTCCTATTAGATTTTTGAACAGTTCTGACAGCATGGTATTTTTTTTCTCCATTTTATTACTAATTCGAATTATATTTACCCCCTTCCTCTATATTAGATGCAATATTAAATTGCACAAAAATACATAGTCAACCTTTAGCATAGTCAAAACATGCTTAGGTTGAAGGACAGCATTCCAAGTCCAATAAATGTAGAAAGATATAATGACAACGGTCAATAATCATAATGTATAAAATATAACATCTGAGTCATTATTCCTTATAGAAAGTATAGTCTGTGGTTTGACCGTGGAATAAACTCTTGTATCTTAAGAGCACAAATAGCAATAGACAAGACAGGATGTACAATTTGTTCTGATCGGGTTAAATACATAGATATCTAATTTAATGAACACGACTCTTTTCAGCAATATGCTTCATCAGATACGATCAAAGTCATAAGATTTGACTACTAAGTAATTGAAAAGTCATTTGGGGCAAGAGACATCAACAAATGTGTAATAAAAGACATCAACAAATGTGTAATAAAAGACATCAACAAATGTGTAATAAAAGACATCAACAAATGTGTAATAAAAGCGTATATATCAAATTTAGTGCGCACGATGCGTTTCGTCATCACGTGCGCTCAAAATCGAACGATTAGATAACCAAATAATTTAAAAGTGTTTGGGTGCAATAAAGTCAAAGGGCCTAAACAGGATAGCCAAATTCGGCTATGATCATCTATGCCTGAGGGAGGAGATCCTTAATTGTGATAAAAATTGCAGTATTTAGCAACTGTAATTGTTTATTTTAACAATAGAAAAAGTGCTACATACAAATGAATTTCAATACATACAATACACAAAATAATATATATAACTGATATTTTGTTTTCATACAAACAGTTTAAAATACGAGAACAAAGACAATAATATATATATCCAACGATGATCAGCTATTCATTGCCGCATCAACATTAAGCCATTTTATATTGATTTGCTCTGTCTGTTTTGGGGACATGTATAAAGTGGAATTTTTCTCTATTTTAATATAATATTTGAGGTATTGAAGACCTCCGTGTAAGTGTGGAATTTCCCCCTTACATCTGTGCTTATATATGATAGACTCAGATCAGCGTCCAGTCTCTAATCGACGTCCACTGACGTCATTATCTCAAATCACGGTCCAATTTTAGGATATTCTCAAATCGGCGTCCTTTCCAAACTCGCATATATATAGGCCCGTTTACACGATCAAAGTTTGCCATCAAAAATAATTGTAATGACAGTTTTGTTTTGCGTGTTTGTTTTATTTGTTTCTTAAAGTTGTTGTTTTTTGTTTTGTGTGTTTTTAAAGCATTTTCCCATTCATTAATATTATTTAAGGTTATGGTTAGGATTAGTGTTAGGGTTAGGCTTAGGATTAGGGTTAAGGTTAGGGTTAGGGTTAGGATTAGGATTAGGATTAAGGTTAGGGTTAGGGTTAGGATTAAGGTTAGGGTTAGGGTTAAGGTTAGGGTTAGGGTCCACTAAGGTAGAAGTACTCCTAAACACAATAAGATTTTATCTACAGTAACTATAAAATACATAGGCATTTTTGTCATCAAGAACCCCTCATCTGGAATCTGGTCTTGTCCCTTGTCCATCATTACTTCAAAAACATTCCCTAACGGATGTGACGTCATTTGAAGTATACGTCAGTGACGTCACTGGACGTCGATTTGAGAAAGTGAAAAACGGCCATATATTTGAGAATTGGACGCCGATTTGAGGATTGGACGTCGATTAGAGACTGGACGTCGGTCTGAGTCTTACATTCAACATTTTAAAATTAGCAAGATATTATCTACTGCTAGAGTGATGGACTGTTGGATATAATTGTGAGTAAGTGATTGATATTAAACGCAATATTACATCTATATCGTATCATCTCTCTATCCTATTCGCTCCCGTCGGAGCATAAGGTCGCCACAAGATTACGCCATCCAGTTCTGTCTTTAACCTTTGTTTCAGCTTCTCCCCAGGTCATGCCAAGCTCTTTCAGTTCGTATTCAATAGTTCTGCGCCAGGTGGTCTTTGGTATGCCTCTTGGTCTATTTCCCTGGGTTGTCCATCTAAGGGCTATCCTGGTTATATTGGATACTGGCATCCTGAGAACATATCCTAGCCATCTGAAACGTCTCTGTTGTATTTCTTTGAGGACGCATGTGGAATTTGTCATTTCTAGTATCATGAGGAGAATTAAAGAACGACATACAATACAATGGCCAAGAGAAAAGGGACAAACAATGATCTACAAAAACACTATACAAATACAAATCTTTTATTGTCAATCATGACGCCCACTATATTGAGCAGAATGATTAAGTTAATTACATACATTTGATTTCATATTGAATTGTTTGATTGGTTTCCCAACAAAGAAAGAAGGACAATATAACAAATGAATAAATCCAATAACTAAGGATTTCTACAACACGAACCCTGCTAAAATCACAGGGTGAACTAAGATGCTTCACTAGTGGCACGTGTAGTGCTACTTTTAAGTGAAACGAACATCATGTGGTCTGTACATCGTGCTAATAATAATGTTGCCACACGAACCCAACAAACTAAAACGGAAATCCACTCCATGTTTATGAATTAGGTCGGTTACGCACTCTCCTACTTCATTAACAATTAGGTATATTTCAAACATGAATACAATAGAAGAACGATAATCCTTGTATCTTAAAAGCATGTTTGGATTTTCATTACATCACATTTTCTGTCATATATTGAAACCTATTTACACTTCTTAGTTATATTTCACTAGGTATATCTGAATACCATGGCTTTGTAATTAGAGTAACACGATGGGCATCACTAGTGGAGCAGGAACCGCTTACCCTATCGGAGCACCTAAGTTCAACCCCGGGTTTTAGTGGGTTCTTGTTGATCGATCGTTAGTTTGTTGGGTGGTGTTTTTTAGATGGCTTTCTGTCCTTGTGTCCGTCTTCTTTTAGCAGTTGTATGTATGTTCTTCTTCTATTAACAGATTCTGATTATCCCTTTGGTATCTTCAAACTCTTCTTGGATACAAATTATTGTGTCTTATGACTGTGGATTATCAACATTACATTAAAATGAATACTCGATCATATTGACTACCTACAATAACCCAATTATACAAAAACTCGATCACTACTGTTAAACATTCAATTCAAATAATGTGAAAATGTTATTGATCGTACTGGTAGACAACTATGATGTGTTAAACCATCTGCTGAAATCTCTGTAATTTGTCACAATTACCATTGATAAGATGGTTAGCTATCAGTTAATGATGAAAGCAGTGATAATAGGAAGATATAATGTTTTACCCTTTCACTTTAATTGATTAATTCATCTAAACGTTCTTATTGAACCGAATAATCTTACAGTGATTGTGAATATCTTAGACAGCATTGATTGACTAGAGAGTACATAAACAATTAAACCCGTGTCACGTGTCTTATTCTATGAATATTAATTATGGCGTTTATTTTTCAAATATTTCATGAGGGTTAGGAATGTATGATGTAAATGTACCTACCTCAGATCTCAATATCTTGTTAATGACGAAAGGATTAAAATCCATTTAGGAACTGCTTAGCCTTCCGGAGCACCTGAGTTCACCCCCGGTTTTTAGTGGGGTTCGTGTTACTCGATCTTTAGTTTTATATGTGTGTTTTGTAGATCGTTGTTTGTCCTTTTGTCCTTTTTCTTTTGACCATTGTGTTATCTGTTCTTCTTCGATATACGAACTCTTATTGCCCCTTTGGTATCTTCAAACTCTTCTTAGTTCTTAAATGCTTGGGAACAAAACGACCACAGCATGCTATCTCAAAGAATTCTGGGTCACCACTATATCATATGTTCTGTTCAGAAGTACATTTACGCATTTAGTAAAAGTACATGTATTTATGATATATTTACCGTAATGCAATCGGGGGTTGTCGTGGTCATGATCGTATGGTAGTTGGATTTAAGACCACCTATGCAATCAGTGAATATCACCACTGACGTTGTGAGTTCGAATCCCGCTCAGGCGATGTGTACTCGATACAACAGTATGTGATACACTTTGTCAGTGACTTGCGACAGGTCGGTGGTTTTCTCCGGGTACTCCGGTTTTCTCCACATAAAAAGCTGACCGCCACGATAGAACTGGAATATTGTTGAAGGTGGCGTTATACATTATAACCCAAACCCTATAATGCAATCTGTCATAAAAGACATATCATAAAAATAAGATTGAAGATGTGGATGATGACGGTATTTGTAAGAATACTTCACCCGTATTTTGTTTTCTTATTGATAAAGCCGCATCTGATGAACGCAATTTCTATATACTAAATAAGATCAAAACGACAAAGATACCCGGATGTAATGTTTATCGAAAAGTGTAGAGAATGCCGCCGAACAGCAGGCTAGGGACGTTTGACTCTCATTGTAGAAAATGGGTCATGCTCATTATTGAGGACCCTATCTGCGAGTGCTAAATATAGAACAGCAATATAAGAGCTGTTCCTGTACTTTAGTTTGTGTCTAGGTATGAAATTTGATAGTCTTTCATGTTCAGTTACATCCATATTTTTTTTCTAATTATCGTTAAAATACTCTGAACAATGATCATAAAAATATTATTGTTTAATTAGAAGATTTTTAATATAATCTAATTTATTCTTTCAAAAAGATTTTTCCGAAGTTATCATCACCTTGGTGCAAATATTCTGTCATTTACGTACAGTTGACGAAAGGTTATTTTGATTCAAAGTTGACTATTGTTTTCACATGTCTTTCGATAGCCTTGTACACTATCAAATATTTAAATGAAGGTTATGTGAAGTTCAAGATTAGAACACGGCAGTCTCCACAGCATAGCTCCTCACCATGTTATTTCTCAGAGTTGGTATGTTGCTCACATATGGAAAACGCTTGCAGGACCCCGTCATTTCAGGGCCCAGGTGGCTCAATGAGTTAGGTAGTTGGATTACTTAACAACTCACACAAGCCTATCACCAATACAACGTGGGTTCGTGCCCGGCTTTGTAAATTACAAAAAGGGTGCATTCGACTCGCAGCCGCAAGTGATAAAGCTTGCCCATTGTCGGTGGTTCTCTCCGGGTACTCTGGCTTCTTCCACCACTAAAACTGGTCGCCATGATATAGCCGAAATATTGCTGAAAGTGGCGTTAAATCACCAAAAATCAAAAATCAATCAATCCCCATCATTTCACCTAAAGGTGATGTTTGAGTTCATAAAACTAGCTTAACCCCACTTTATATAGAAATCCCTGTTCCAACCCCAAGAAAATGAGTGGTCATGTATATGTGAATTAGGGGTGTCTAGTAAAACTGATCGCCAGGATATAACTCAAATATTATTGAAAGTGGCTTTAAGCACTATGACCCTGGCCCATTTTCTCTTGAATGAAAATTGATAACAGATAAACTCCACGAGGCATAAAAAAGAAAATATATATATACTGGAAATAGAAAAAAAAAGGTTCCTCTCCAGTAGACAAATAATCATAGGTACATGTACATGGAAGAAAGAACTAAATAATTTGAAATTAACAAACACAAAAATGAGGATATTGCGTAATATAAAACATAAATAAAATGGTTAGAAAAAATAATTATCAATTCTAACATTTGGCATTTTTAGTTCTATTCATAAAATATCATGTGCATCGAGGAAATTAGGTTTTCCTATTCAGTCGTCTTGAAACAGCCAATGAATTGACATTGCATATGGTTATATTGGTAAAACTCTCAGCTCATATCATGCGATATTTTGCTATTATATATTTTGTAATTAAAGTTTACATAGCTCTAGTCCACTAGCACAGTTAACTGTTTATTAATGATCCGGTTTATTTGATATAATAATATCAATTACTGAGATATTCGTATGAGTTTATGTTAATACAGTATTTGTATTGTATTGTTTTGTTTTGTTTTTGTTTTTGTTTTTGTTTTTGTTATTGCTCTTTTTGTTTTTTTATTATATTACCTCTTTACAGTTTTTACTTTTGACCTTATTTCGTTCTTTATGTTTGACGATTTACCGTTATAATAAAACTATTAACACTTATTCTATCTCACTATAAGTTGTGATAAACAATTGATCGTTTTATTAGTGTATATCAGCATTGTAATCAACAAGTTCATTCGATACTATCAATGAGACTTTATATCATCGATAAAATATACCTAACAGCACTTCTCCGTACATAAATGGAAGACTATATAGCTACTGATGGACTGCAAAACGGTGCGGGACCAATGTTGTTCACTATAAGACCTGCAGTGTGTTGTGTGTACTTGAACAGCCGAGAGTAGATAACCCCTACGTTGGCCCGTTAACCACGGAGCCCAGATAGGAGCAATTGGTCCAATTATCTTAAGGTCGAGCTTGACTGTAACACCCTATAGTTGTAAGGACAAACATGGTGGTTTAGATATTCAATCTAGCCTTATTTTTGTACCAGTACCTCGTTCAATGTGATCTCGAACTCTTCTTTTCAAACCTCTATACAAGTGTGAAAAGGCCTCTATATTACAGAGGTATGACTCTTAGCTCAACATGTATAATGGTTTCTAGCTCACAAAGGTATAACCCTTACCTCAACGAGAGTGTCTGACGGCATCTATCCTACAGAAGTAGAATTATACCTCAAGGTGAGTGCGAGTCGCCATATTTCCTATATATGACCAATACTCTTAACTTTTAATCGATAAACACAAACGTGTGCGCATCTTTATGTCTTAATTGGGACACAGCATGGATATCATCAATATTACTTTTAGTGTTAGTGTTGTGATGTCCGCTACGATTTCCGCATAAAGGTTTTGTTCGGTTCGTTTCTACCTTCAATTGTTTGTAAAAGGGGGGGGGGGGTCATGTCTTATTTACGTTATTTGTGTTTGTTTGGGAATAGTGGTGTCCAACACATATTGTGTTGTGTTTTTGCTTTGTTTTTCTTCGTCTTATGTAAATAAGAGTAATAACAAAATTACCGAACTCCGAACAATCTTACAAAGGGAAAGTCAAAACTCATAAGTATATACAGACAAAATCAGTCAACAACCGGAAAACTGAAAACCGTAATGACCTCGTATATGATGAGCAGCAGCCATAAGTAGATTTACACCTTTTTTTTACTTCAGTGTGGAAAAAATATATGAACATCGTAAAATAGGAAAGACCAATGGTCTTATTTAAAGGTTAGGTCAGAGCGTCTTGACGGGTTATCGCCCGAGTCGTGTTCAGAAATTCTTTGTGAAGGAATCCTTTTAGAAATAAAACTCAAACTGCCATCTTTTGGTCATTGCATTGTCCTTCTTCTTCGTCATCATCTGGTTATTAGAGTGTCCTTCGTTGATTAACTGTTACAGGCTCCGTCTTTGGTATCTTCAAGAAGAGTTTGATGATACCAAAGGGGTAATCAGAATCCATAAATGGAAGAACACACAACACAATGACCAAAATAAAATAACAAAAGGAGAAACAACCATTTACAAAACACTGCACATACAACTGAAGATTGAACAACGCGAACTCCACTAAAACTAATTTGGCTTAAAGAACTTCATACCGCTAAAGGATGATGATTGCTTTTGGTGTTCAACGCCACTTTCATCAATACTTCAGCTATATCATGGCGACCAGTTTTAGTGGTGGAAGAAGCCGGATTACCTGGAGAGAACTACCGAACATGGCAAGCAACTGGTAATCTTTATCACTTGCGGCTGCGAGTCGAGTGCACCTCTTTTTGTAATTTACAAAGCCGGGCGCGAACCCCCGCCGTATTGGTGATAGGCTTATATGAGATGTTAGGTAATCCAACTACCTAACTCATCGAGCCACCCGGGCCCTTACCGCTTAAGGTCAAAAGAATACTGAATAACTGACAATTTCATATGGTGTCTGACTGTTCATCGTCAATTGTCCAGCTATGTCGACGTGACTCAATATTATATGGGGAAAATGGGAGGATGGGGGAACCACGGGCACATAGCATTGAAAAGAATGGTGACACCTGGCCTAATGAAGAGAATTAAAAACCATAATATAGACATTAGAGTGGGCACGTGTGTCGGTAATGTCTGTAATCAGAGGTTAACGACCTTTACTTGACTACTCAATCACTCAAGGTCATCGCTATTTTCTATGATGTAGTGCTTTCTATTAAAAGTCATTTTCATTTTCCGCTATATGAGCATTTTGTTACTACTTCAAAGCATTATGATGACCAAACACGATGTTTAGAGGTTTCATCGGTCGTGTTGTCTCCCCTATTAAGTATGATGGTCACGATATATAGTTGATAAATTGCTGAGATTGACGAGGAATATCAATAACCACTTGTTGTAAGTTTATATCGTAGATTAAAGAGGACATACAACTAACACTTTACAAGACTTATTAACCTTCACAGATGAAATACAGTATTAGGAACGTATAACATGTACTTACAGTGTAGTGTAAAGTAGACAGTTCTAAATAGTCTAAAATGTATCAAATAATATTGAAAGCTAAAGAAATTAAGGAAAACAATTATGTATGTCATTAATTCGAATCATAATGAATAAAATGTCAGCAGAATACTGTAAGAATATGTAATTAAATAATCCAGTAGATTGTGTCATCCATATTGGAATTGTCATTCAATATATTAATGATATCTCACGCGTGTACTTCAATATCACCTCCGGTAGTTAGCTGGAGGGCCGATATTGATGGACCAAGAGCTTATAATTATGCATTAAAAAACATAAAAAGGCAAAACAACAAACAACAAACAAAACAAAAACAAAATGCATAAAAATAATTTCAGCGTATTGACACAATCAGAAAATATCTGTATAGAAGTATAATCGCTCAATAAAAGAAAGAAAATCGTGCTATCTCCAGGAAGTCTTTGAGTTGGGAAATGGAAGTATTAGTTCTTTGATCCATAGCATAACATAACATCATAATCATTTGTTTATATTGATAAAAATAAATATTGTAGATATCAAAGTGAGTGCACACGACCTTTGTCTACTCTAACCTTGACCAGGCACTCTCAAAGTAGACCCATAGGAGATTGTAGATATCAACGTGAGTGCACACGACCTTTGTCTGCTCTAACCTTGACCAGGCACTCTCAAAGTAGGCCCACGGGAGATTGTAGATATCAAAGTGAGTGCACACGACCTTTGTCTGCTCTAACCTTGACCAGGCACTCTCAAAGTAGGCCCACGGGAGATTGTAGATATCAAAGTGAGTGCACACGACCTTTGTCTGCTCTAACCTTGACCAGGCACTCTCAAAGTAGGCCCAAGATTTAATAATATTATTTACATTATCTAGAAACAGTAAACTTCAATAATAAATATATCTTATCATTCATTTCAGTATCGAAGAAACATTGCTATTCAATTCCAATAAATGTTAGTGTACACTATTGATCAAAACTATATCTTATAATTCATGTCATTATCAAAAAATAATCAAAATTACACAACTGCATGATGAAGGGACGTCATTGACGAATAGATCACCACACCTTTGGTTATTGATAATCAATTCCAATAGATTTTAGTGTATATTATTGATCTAATATGTATGTTATTGGTTTCCAATCTTTCGGCTTTGAGTGTACCTAATGAAAGCCATTTCATAAACGCGTCATCCGCACTAAATTAGATATCTACGTTTTTTGTCCGTCCGCATAAATCATTACAAATATCTAAGGACAATATGAAAACCTTTTCTACAATTGATCAGATGAAATTTTTGGTTAAGCATAACTTTCCTCCGTCAAAATAATCAGTACATTATTCATCAGGGCGACATTTTTTGGTGTTGTTGATATAGTTTCCATTTCTCAATTTTGGACAGTGGATGGAAAACTTGAAATACCAAAGACGTAATCAGAAGCTGTTAAGAGAAGGACAGACAATAATAATTTAAAAAAAGGCCAATAGAAATGACAAAGAACACACGATGTGTCTCCAGTTGTTTGTAGGAGGACTCATTTCTTATTTAAATTATTTGTGTTTGTTTGCGCATAGTAGTGTCCAACACATATTATGTTGTGTTTTTGTTTTGTTTTTCTTCGTCTTGTGTACCATATGTTGTCAGTTTCTCTGGATTGTCTATTTTTGATTGCCCCTTTCGGTGTTCTCTAACATTTATTTATTATCTAACAAACATTAAACAGAAAAATAAAAACCGTGTAAATATATACCTTCATTCTTAAGATACTAAAGGAGACAGTCAAATGATACAAAGGGTTCATCAGAAGTCGTAACTCAAAAAATGACAGACAAAGCAATGGTCGACAACACACTACACAAAAAACTCTAAATTGAGCATCACGAACCACACTAAAAACCGGGGTGAAGACATGTCCTCTCTGGAAGGTTAGACATTTTCTGCGCCACAAGGGACACCCGTCGTGCTACTGTTAAACAACATGAATATCATCTGATATGGAAATCATGTTGGGCAACAATATAAAAATATAAATACAAATAACATAAATAATATATAATAATATAGTATAGTGTACCATTATAATAGTTATACTTCAAAACTTGACATATATGGAAAGCCACCATCCCATACATTACACTACCGAGACATGCATATTTGTAATTGATGCATTTGTTTAAATTATATTACATATGATATTCGACTTTATGAATAGCTAAACAAACGTAATAGTTATATAGTACCATTATAATAGTTATGCTTCATAAATTGACATATATTGAAACCCAGAGTACCCCTACACCACCAAGACATTCCTATTTGTAATTGATGTATTTGCTTAAATTGAATTGCAAAGTAAAACTAATATATGATATTCGACTTTATGTATAGTTAAACATACGTAATAGTTATATAGTGGCATACTAATATTTATGCTTCAAAACTTAACATATATTGAAAGCCAGTACCCCATACATTACACCACAAAGACATTCCTATTTGTAATTGATGAATTTGTTTAAATTATATTGCAAAGTAAAACTAATTTATGATATTCGACTTTATGAATAGCTAACATATACGTAATTAATAATTTACATAAGAAGAGACACATTAATATTGTAAAAAACAAGTCTTAATTAGGAATATCCCAGACAAATCGTGAAATAATTTATGATTTTGAATACTAAATCTTCTCATAAATGACACGAAATCTGCTTTTTTAACTTTTTTACTTGGTGTTTATGCCAACTTAACACTAATGTACAATACTTCTATTTATGGATTCTGTATTAAATAAAGACTTCATTCGGCTGCTGTGTGACAGCTTGACAGAAATATTACTTAAGTAATAGATATGATTCCTCCTTGCAAATTCAAATTACTTGAGGTACCAGCTAATATTTCATTGTATACGATAAGAATTATACATCTATTTACAGTACTGTACTATAATTCATGTTTTATCTGGTCAAAAAATAATTGATTATTACTGGCCTGTGTTTTGTCAAGCATAATCTTGCTAATTTACGAAAGTTCATTTGATACATTCTTTTCGAATTGGTAGACCGAAGTTTTTAGTTTTCAACCTGCTTTCCATACCTTGAGTCCCCTCCCCCTCCCAGATTTAGTGTGGTTCGTGTTGTTCAATCTGTAGTTTTCCACCAGCTTTCCATACCCTGAGTCCCCCCTCCCAGATTTAGTGTGGTTCGTGTTGCTCAATCTGTAGTTTTTAACCTGCTTTCCATACTCCGAGTCCCCCTCCCAGATTTAGTGTGGTTCGTGTTGTTCAATTTTTAGTTTTCTGTGTAGTGATTTTTAGCAAAACGTAGATATCAAATTTAGTGCGCCCAACGCGTTTCTGGAATAATCTTCATCAGGAACGCTCAATATCGAAAGGTTGGACAGGCAAATATCTTTTTTTGAGAGCAAGTAAATCAAAGGGCCTAAACAAAATCGACAAAATCGATTAAGGTCATCTATGCCTGAGGGAGGAGAACCTTAGTTTTAATAATCCTTTCATTATTTAGGAACTATAAATTTCAATAACACATATATCTAATAAACCATGCCAGTGCCGATGATACCCTCGGGGACTAATAGTCCACCAGCAGAGGTAGCATTGTAAATCATTGTTAGTATTGTTGTCCTTTTCTCTTGGTCATTGTTTTCTTTGTCATTCTTCAAATTACGCCTTCCCATTACCCCTCCTTTTTATGAAGAAGAGTTTGAAGATACCAAAGGAGTAATCAGAATCCTTATATACGAAGAAGAACAGACAACACAATGACCAAAAGGTACAAAAGGACAAACAACGATCTACAAAACATTACACATCAAACTAAAGAAGATCTTCAAATATTTCTTGCAATTGTCAAAACTCGATCTCCTTACGAAACATATTTCAATCCCTGCATTCGTCATGTTCTGGAGGTGTTGATTACGCAATATTCATCCGCCGATGCACGTGACCTCACTCCTATGTATCAAATCATCAATGATATAGAACTGTATCATACTTTGTGGTTGTTGTATCAATATAATAAACAGAACACACTTGGGGTGCTATATACAATGAATATGTTCAATCATCCACTTATTATTACAGTATCTGTACCAAGACATTATATTTGATTTTTGGTGTTTAAGGCCACTTTCAGCAATATTTCAGCTATATCATGGCAACCAGTTTTATTGGTGGAAGAAGCCGGAATACCTGGAGAGAACCACCGATCGTGGGCAAGCAACTGGTAAACTTTATCATTTGCGGCTGCGAGTCGAGTGCACCCTTTTTGTAATTTACAAAGCCGGGCGCGAACCCACGCCGTATTGGTCATAGGCTTGTATGAGTTGTTATGTAATCCAACTACATAACTCATTGAGCCACCCTCACCAAGACATTAGAAATCAATGATCATGTATATGTGTTTTATGAGTATCGATTTTGTCTCTTTCTATGATTTTCCTATTAGATTATAGAATTTTTCTGATGGGTGGTACTTTTTTGTTTTGTTTTTATCTTACCAGATATTGTTCTGATGGGTGGCATTTTTGTTTTTGTTTTTACCTTACCAGATATAAACTAGGTTCCATTTACGTTACAAAGTTGTTCAGCATACTAGTTAATAACCTTGCAGCCATTAAACATTTAGCAGATCAAGATTTCCATCGTGTATTTAGTTGACAACGGAAACATACCGGACCTCCCCGCTTTATCTGTAATTACATAACAAGATGTTGAAATGGTATATATGATGAAATATGATTGATTATAACAACTTTGTACACAATTATCAAGAGGTAATTATCTTAAAGGCGAAAATGACACGCAATGAACAGAAAAGGATGATAAAATCGCGTTTATTGTCAGTTTTTGAACTAAAAATCATTAGCATTTACCAGTTCGGCGACACAATTGATGGTTTAAAAAGTGACTAATTAGGATTATCACTAATTCTTCTGATTTAAATCATATTTTTTAAAGATAGTAACATTTATTGTGATTACAATACACATCACGAATAACTTTCCTCATTTGTTCCACATGTTCAGACATATTGGAACATGTATGTGAAATTGCTGTGTAACCTGTAATGACAAACAAGGCTTGAACTGTATCGTTTAATATGTATGAATTGTCTCTGGATTGTCCATTCTTGATTGCCACTTCGGCTTCTCTTCTGTTTATTCGTCCTGTGTCTTGTATGTCCAATGTTGCCCGTGTCTCTGGATTGTCCATTCTTGATTGCCCTTTTCGGTGTTCTCTAACATTTATTTATTATCTAACAAACATTAAACAGAAAAATAAAAACCGTGTAAATATATACCTTCATTCTTAAGATACTAAAGGAGACAGTCAAAGGATACAAAAGGGTTCAACAGAAGTCGTAAATCAAAAAATGACAGACAAAGTAATGGTCGACAACACACTACACAAAAAACTCTAAATTGAGCATCACGAACCACACTAAAAACCGGGGTGAAGACATGTCCTCTCTGGAAGGTTAGACATTTTCTGCGCCACAAGGGACACCCGTCGTGCTACTGTTAAACAACATGAATATCATCTGATATGGAAATCATGTTGGGCAACAATATAAAAATATAAATACAAATAACATAAATAATATATAATAATATAGTATAGTGTACCATTATAATAGTTATACTTCAAAACTTGACATATATGGAAAGCCACCATCCCATACATTACACTACCGAGACATGCATATTTGTAATTGATGCATTTGTTTAAATTATATTACATATGATATTCGACTTTATGAATAGCTAAACATACGTAATAGTTATATAGTACCATTATAATAGTTATGCTTCAAAACTTAACATATATTGAAAGCCAGTACCCCATACATTACACCACAAAGACATTCCTATTTGTAATTGATGAATTTGTTTAAATTATATTGCAAAGTAAAACTAATTTATGATATTCGACTTTATGAATAGCTAACATATACGTAATTAATAATTTACATAAGAAGAGACACATTAATATTGTAAAAAACAAGTCTTAATTAGGAATATCCCAGACAAATCGTGAAATAATTTATGATTTTGAATACTAAATCTTCTCATAAATGACACGAAATCTGCTTTTTTAACTTTTTTACTTGGTGTTTATGCCAACTTAACACTAATGTACAATACTTCTATTTATGGATTCTGTATTAAATAAAGACTTCATTCGGCTGCTGTGTGACAGCTTGACAGAAATATTACTTAAGTAATAGATATAATTCCTCCTTGCAAATTCAAATTACTTGAGGTACCAGCTAATATTTCATTGTATACGATAAGAATTATACATCTATTTACAGTACTGTACTATAATTCATGTTTTATCTGGTCAAAAAATAATTGATTATTACTGTCCTGTGTTTTGTCAAGCATAATCTTGCTAATTTACGAAAGTTCATTTGATACATTCTTTTCGAATTGGTAGACCGAAGTTTTTAGTTTTCAACCTGCTTTCCATACCTTGAGTCCCCTCCCCCTCCCAGATTTAGTGTGGTTCGTGTTGTTCAATCTGTAGTTTTCAACCTGCTTTCCATACCCTGAGTCCCCCCCTCCCAGATTTAGTGTGGTTCGTGTTGCTCAATCTGTAGTTTTTAACCTGCTTTCCATACTCCGAGTCCCCCCTCCCAGATTTAGTGTGGTTCGTGTTGTTCAATCTTTAGTTTTCTGTGTAGTGATTTTTAACAAAACGTAGATATCAAATTTAGTGCGCCCAACGCGTTTCTGGAATAATCTTCATCAGGAACGCTCAATATCGAAAGGTTGGACAGGCAAATATCTTTTTTTGAGAGCAAGTAAATCAAAGGGCCTAAACAAAATCGACAAAATCGATTAAGGTCATCTATGCCTGAGGGAGGAGAACCTTAGTTTTAATAATCCTTTCATTATTTAGGAACTATAAATTTCAATAACACATATATCTAATAAACCATGCCAGTGCCGATGATACCCTCGGGGACTAATAGTCCACCAGCAGAGGTAGCATTGTAAATCATTGTTAGTATTGTTGTCCTTTTCTCTTGGTCATTGTTTTCTTTGTCATTCTTCAAATTACGCCTTCCCATTACCCCTCCTTTTTATGAAGAAGAGTTTGAAGATACCAAAGGAGTAATCAGAATCCTTATATACGAAGAAGAACAGACAACACAATGACCAAAAGGTACAAAAGGACAAACAACGATCTACAAAACATTGCACATCAAACTAAAGAAGATCTTCAAATATTTCTTGCAATTGTCAAAACTCGATCTCCTTACGAAACATATTTCAATCCCTGCATTCGTCATGTTCTGGAGGTGTTGATTATGCAATATTCATCCGCCGATGCACGTGACCTCACTCCTATGTATCAAATCATCAATGATATAGAACTGTATCATACTTTGTGGCTGTTGTATCAATATAATAAACAGAACACACTTGGGGTGCTAAATACAATGAATATGTTCAATCATCCACTTATTATTACAGTATCTGTACCAAGACATTATATTTGATTTTTGGTGTTTAAGGCCACTTTCAGCAATATTTCAGCTATATCATGGCAACCAGTTTTAATGGTGGAAGAAGCCGGAATACCTGGAGAGAACCACCGATCGTGGGCAAGCAACTGGTAAACTTTATAATTTGCGGCTGCGAGTCGAGTGCACCCTTTTTGTAATTTACAAAGCCGGGCGCGAACCCACGCCGTATTGGTCATAGGCTTGTATGAGTTGTTATGTAATCCAACTACATAACTCATTGAGCCACCGGGCCCTCACCAAGACATTAGAAATCAATGATCATGTATATGTGTTTTATGAGTATCGATTTTGTCTCTTTCTATGATTTTCCTATTAGATTATAGAATTTTTCTGATGGGTGGTACTTTTTTGTTTTGTTTTTATCTTACCAGATATTGTTCTGATGGGTGGCATTTTTGTTTTTGTTTTTACCTTACCAGATATAAACTAGGTTCCATTTACGTTACAAAGTTGTTCAGCATACTAGTTAATAACCTTGCAGCCATTAAACATTTAGCAGATCAAGATTTCCATCGTGTATTTAGTTGACAACGGAAACATACCGGACCTCCCCGCTTTATCTGTAATTACATAACAAGATGTTGAAATGGTATATATGATGAAATATGATTGATTATAACAACTTTGTACACAATTATCAAGAGGTAATTATCTTAAAGGCGAAAATGACACGCAATGAACAGAAAAGGATGATAAAATCGCGTTTATTGTCAGTTTTTTAACTAAAAATCATTAGCATTTACCAGTTCGGCGACACAATTGATGGTTTAAAAAGTGACTAATTAGGATTATCACTAATTCTTCTGATTTAAATCATATTTTTTTAAAGATAGTAACATTTATTGTGATTACAATACACATCACGAATAACTTTCCTCATTTGTTCCACATGTTCAGACATATTGGAACATGTATGTGAACTTGCTGTGTAATCTGTAATTACAAACAACGCTTGAACTGTATCGTTTAATATGTATGAATTGTCTCTGGATTGTACATTCTTGATTGCCACTTCGGCTTCTCTTCTGTTTATTCGTCCTGTGTCTTGTATGTCCAATGTTGCCCGTGTCTCTGGATTGTCCATTCTTGGTTGCCCCTTCTGTTTACTCTAGCGTTTATTTGTCCTGTGTCTAGTGTACCCAATGTTGCCCGTGTATCTGGGTTGTCCATTCTTGATTGCAGTTTCGGGTTTCTCCAACGTTTATTTACTATTTGTGCTGATCAAGGAGATATTACTATATACTATTTTCAACATTAAAGCACGTGCAGTAATAAACAAATACACGTGCACTGGTAACATTTATAAATATAGAATAGCTGCACGTGTATTATATATGATCTTTTCTATAGATTTTACATTGATAATAGTAATAATACAAATACTGTTTGCAATATTACATAATCAACGAATCGCAATCATTTCTCCCCGATATTTTTGATAATTCAATCAGAAACAATTTCTGTAAAACAAATTCACTCAATATACAAATGCATTCATTAAAGTATTTACAAAGAAATGTATATATAATTAGATGAATAGGATTATCTGAAATAGACTGTAAAATATATTATTTAAATAAGAAATTAGTGTTTTAATTTGACTTCATCAGTTAAGATAAGCACAGTATGATAAACATATTTTTTGCAAGCATACAATTCTATTAAAGTCAAATTAGACTAGTTAAAAGTAAACTTATCTCACGCATCATCTGACCTTGTGTAGTCTAATGGGAATAAAACGTTTGATGGGACTTTCTTATTTCTCTCTTATCCTCCTATCTAGGGACAGCTTACAACATCATGTGTCGGATCACTTCCGGTAACCGTTCATTCACATTCTATTCGGACTCCCTCTATATCTTCATATCACCGTTATCCTGTTCCTCACCTAACATTTTGTTGGTTCCCGCTAGTTGTTTTTTAAGAAATGTGACCTCTCTAGAATGGCCGTGCTGATACGAGATATGTTTTTTTGATGTCAGTAAGATTATGTATTATCATAAAACGTCGGTTCAAAGGTCACACACATGTATATAAGAATGTAATATTGACCTACGTTGTAGAAATAATAGATCTGAAACACACGTGCGAATGCAACTGCATTAAATATAGATAAAATGGGACAGGATAAAAACAAGCATGCGACATTTAATGTATCTGCTGAATGGTACACGTAGTACGTTAGTCACCGGGAACCAGATAGAAATTCCGTGTACCCTAAATTTAAAGTGCGAAAATATTTGTGATGCACATCCAAATAAATAAATAATAACTTTTGAAGCTTTGTTTTGTTTTCATCAACTGCATTTGAAAACGAGAGAAAGCATAGGTCACAGGGTTCATATTCATCGGTATGTTTGACAGTTATGGGATATCGTAAATCAAATTGAACAAGTGTCACATGTGGGAAAGAAACTACTGACCCCCGGTTTTGAGTTGGATTCGTGTTGCTCGATCTTTATTTTTCTGTATAGTGTTTTGTTGATTATTATTTGCCTGTTTGTCTGTTTTTATTTTGGCCATTGCAGTTTCTGTTCATGTTCGATTTACGATTTTCAAACCTGTATTATATTTCAATTATTAGATGTCAAACACTACAGGAAGATCAAAAGTTATGATGATTTATGTGTTGATGTATTCACAAAAACATAGTTTTACGACTTTTATTTGTATTTCATTTCATTTTATTGGGCTTTACTCCACTTTCAACAATATTTCAGTTATATCGTGGCGGTCAGTTTTTTTTGGTGAAGGAAACCGGAGTACCCGGAGAAAATCACCGACCTGTCGCAAGTCACTGACAAACTTTATCACATAATTTTGTATCGAGTACACCTTGTCTGAGCGGGGTTTGAACTCACAACGTTAGTGGTGATAACCACTGATTGCATATGTCGTTATAAACCCGACTATCATACGACCACGCCCACAACGGCCCCTCATTAGTATTGTAACTTAACCTTAGTACAGACTGTCAGTCACCGATATATCTACTCTATAGTAAGGGCCCGGGTGGCTCAATGAGTCAGGTAGTTGGATTACCTAACAACTCATACAAGCCTATCCCCAATACACCGTGGGTTCTCGCCCGGCTTTGTAAATTACAAAAAGGGTGCACTCGACTCACAGCCGCAAGTGATCAAGCTTACCAGTTGCTTGCCCTTGGTCGGTGGTTCTCTCCGGGTACTCCGGCTTCTTCCACCACTAAAACTGGTCTCCATGATATAGCTGAAATATTGCTGAAAGTGGCGTTAAAACACAATCAATCAATCAATCAATCAATCAATCAATCAATCAATCAATCAATCAATCAATCAATCAATCTACTCAATAGCCACAATGTGATTGACACTACATTACAATTATAACAAATGATCTATAATTGGGCATATAAATGTACAGAATGGATTGTTATAAAGTCTATACTTCTTAAATACATCGGTGCATAGTTATGACATTGAAATGCATTACTCTAATTAACACTTGTGTGTCCGAAATGGCTATTTTGATTTAGTACTTAACATATGAAAATGCTGTGTTTTGATTGGATAATCAGTGTGTGCTATTTTTGAACAGTACACGTGACAACGGGTGACTATACCTAGCGACGGGAACTATTCCAGTTTCAAACGATTTCCCGGGGGGACTATACCTGTGGCATAGATTTCCCCCCGTAATTTTTATATATTTTTGTCAAGATTTATATCCCTTAAAATAGACTCGTGCTGTAGTCTGCTGTCAACATGGCCATGTTTGGCAAAACAAATATAATGTTACATTGTAAATTTTATTATTATTATTATATTGAATTTGCGTGTGTTTTTCTTTTATGTCTGCAATGGGATGTTATGTACTAAATATATTATTGTCTTCTCCCTCGAGAACAGTTCTCCTATAGTGTTGTCTGGTGGGGTATAGTGCCTCACTAGACAACACTATAGGAGAACAGTTCCCTCAGGAGTAGATAATAATAGAATAATAACGAATTAAAAATTGAAATATAACTATACTTTTGTTTTACATCAAATCAAGCAACTAGTATCTTCATAAAAACATAGATATTAAATTCAGACCTTCTGGAATAACCGTCATCAGGTACGCTCAAAGCCAACATATTTAAAAGCCAAATAATTTTATAATCTTTGGGAGCTAGAAAACCAAAAGGGCCTAAACACAAAAGGGCCTAAACAGAATAGACAAAATCGGCTGAGGTGACCAATGCCTGGGCGAGAAGTATTTGAGTTTTAATAGGTTTTTCATCTTAGGTATTTAAATTTGGTTGTACAATATTTTGGTTTGAGTACAATGTACTAGTACAGTCAAACATGTCTAAGCCATCACTTCTATTAAGAAGTCACTTGCATTAAAAGGTCACCTATGTTTTGTACTGTTATAGAATATTTCATGTGAATTGAACATGGTTTTAATCTGTAACTGGTAGTATATTTGATGAATTGAACATGGTCTTAACCTGTAACTGGTAGTATATTTGATGAATTGAACATGATTTTAACCTGTAACTGGTAGTATATTTGATGAATTGAACATGGTTTTAACCTGTAACTGGTAGTATATTTGATGAATTGAACATGGTTTTAACCTGTAACTGGTAGTATATTTGATGAATTGAACATGGTTTTAACCTGTAACTGGTAGTATATTTGATGAATTGAACATGGTTTTAACCTGTAACTGGTAGTATATTTGTAGTATATTTGTAGTATATTTGATTTGCTGTTTAAAGCCAAGTGAACAATTTTTCGTCTATATTTTTTGATGAGATGATGATGCCGTCTGTTTTGTACTTGACTAACACATTTAATTGGAGTGTTAGCTAACTCAAACAGAAATATAGTGGTAGACGTGTTGCTCTACTCGGACACATTATCCTGAGTCCGGGATCGTGATGATTTATGATGTTCCTTGTGATTAATATTTGATCGTTGTCGTCACAAGACAAGATTTGATTGTAAGTGAACATGACATAATCTACCATCTTAGCATTTAATTTCTTCCAAGGATAAATATTTATTATTAACCTTATCAAAATGATAGCAAAGTACATCAGTATATCAGACGGATATCGTGTTCTCTATTTCGATTTAATGAAAAACAAAATGATTTAAGTTCATCAGTCTTTTATTTACGATCAAATAGAAATTGGCAACAATTACCCATTGAACACGAGGCCTTCGTTTACATCGGCAGACCTGACATATATATGTTCTTCACGATATCCATAATAAATGGCGTTCGTGCTGTTTCACAGGAACACGACGGATGCTATTAATGGAACTATGTACACTTCCGGGATATGTTTTTAGTTTTTTATGATGTCTTATTATGTGTCTTTACGTTCTGAATTCCGTCTTGTGATGTCCGTTACGAGTTCAGCATAAAAAACGACGTTCGATTCCGTCTTTACCTCCAGCTGATGTAGGAGGGATCATGTCTTATTTACATTATTTGTGCTTGCTTCCTCATAGTGGTATCGGACACATATTGTGTTGTGTTTTTGCTTTGTTTTTCTTCGTCTTGTGTACCCTATGTTGCCAGTTTCTCTGGATTGTCCATTTTGGATTGCCCCTTCAGTATTCTATAACGTTTATTTGTCCTGTGTCTTGTGTACCCTATGTTGCCAGTTTCTCTGGATTGTCCATTTTTGATTGCCCCTTCAGTATTCTATAACGTTTATTTGTCCTGTGTCTTGTGTACCCTATGTTGCCAGTTTCTCTGGATTGTCTATTGTTGATTGCTCCTTCAGTATTCTCTAACGTTTATTTGTCCTGTGTCTTGTGTACCCTATGTTGCCAGTTTCTCTGGATTGTCTATTGTTGATTGCCCCTTCAGTATTCTATAACGTTTATTTGTCCTGTGTCTTGTGTACCCTATGTTGCCAGTTTCTCTGGATTGTCTATTGTTGATTGCCCCTTCAGTATTCTATAACGTTTATTTGTCCTGTGTCTTGTGTACCCTATGTTGCCAGTTTCTCTGGATTGTCTATTGTTGATTGCCCCTTCAGTATTCTATAACGTTTATTTGTCCTGTGTCTTGTGTACCCTATGTTGCCAGTTTCTCTGGATTGTCTATTTAAGTTATTGTCTAACGTTTATTTATTTCATTTGTCGTATTTATAATCTCCCCTTCTTTTCCTCTTTCATGACTTACCATCGGATTTGTATGCAGAATACACGAAGAGTGCCACTAGTGGAGCAGGAACTGCTTACCCTTCCGGGGCTCCAGATTCCATCACTAGTTTTAGATCTTTTGTTTTCTGTGCAGTGTCTTGGCGAACTCTGTCCGTTTTCATTTGGCCATTGCAGCTTCTGTCCTCGATTTACGTCCTCTTTGCATTATGATATATTGTCAATTAAGTACTGACTACAGTTTATTCTATGAAAAGTGCTATTGCCAAGTTAATAAAGATATATATAGCTGTACTGGTGTAGGTAAGGACTAATTAAAGAAAGACATAACAAAATTATAAATATGTTTATTTATGTATGGACTAATGGAAAGTATTAAAAGCACATTATATTTCCTTTGATGCATTTGATATATAACAAAAAACAAAGTTCATAGAAAAAAAAATTATAACCACAGAAAACAACCTGATGAATTAACAGAATTATCTGACATCAAAATAACTGTATATATGCAATAGATAAAGTAGCAATCTCTCAAAATGAAACATATCCTCGCATTATAATATATAGGTGTTATTTTTTAATTCCTTCAAACTGACATTCAATTATAAATATTTTCACGATGTAGCACATTTTAAGACTATCACGTTACATCATTGGTATCTGTATTGTTAATTATATACATAATCACGTAAACAGTATATTGGAGACCCTATCCTGTTACCTCATCTGTACTTACCGTATATTGGAAAACTCTGTCACTTAATATGTGGACAAATATTGTATTCGTATGATTCATATCGCCATATTTAATATTGTAATCGTATGATTCATATCGCCATATTTAATATTGTAATCGTATGATTCATATCGCCATATTTAATATTGTATTCGTATGATTCATATCGCCATATTTGATATTGTATTCGTATGATTCATATCGCCATGTTTAATATTGTAATCGTATGATTCATATCGCCATATTTAATATTGTAATCGTATGATTCATATTGCCATATTTAATATTGTAATCGTATGATTCATATCGCCATATTTAATATTGGAATCGTATGATTCATATCGCCATATTTAATATTGTAATCGTATGATTCATATCGCCATATTTAATATTGTAATCGTATGATTCATATCGCCATATTTAATATTGTAATCGTATGATTCATATCGCCATATTTAATATTGTAATCGTATGATTCATATCGCCATATTTAATATTGTATTCGTATGATTCATATCGCCATATTTAATATTGTATTCGTATGATTCATATCGCCATATTTAATATTGTATTCGTATGATTCATATCGCCATATTTAATATTGTAATCGTATGATTCATATCGCCATATTTAATATTGTATTCGTATGATTCATATCGCCATATTTAATATTGTATTCGTATGATTCATATCGCCATATTTAATATTGTATTCGTATGATTCATATCGCCATATATAATATTGTAATCGTATGATTCATATCGCCATATATAATATTGTAATCGTATGATTCATATCGCCATATTTAATATTGTAATCGTATGATTCATATCGCAATATTTAATATTGTAATCGTATGATTCATATCGCCATATTTAATATTGTAATCGTATGATTCATATCGCCATATTTAATATTGTAATCGTATGATTCATATCGTCATATTTAATATTGTAATCGTATGATTCATATCGCCATATTTAATATTGTAATCGTATGATTCATATCGCCATATTTAATATTGTAATCGTATGATTCATATCGCCATATTTAATATTGTAATCGTATGATTCATATCGCCATATTTAATATTGTAATCGTATGATTCATATCGCCATATTTAATATTGTAATCGTATGATTCATATCGCCATATTTAATATTGTAATCGTATGATTCATATCGCCATATTTAATATTGTAATCGTATGATTCATATCGCCATATTTAATATTGTAATCGTATGATTCATATCGCCATATATAATATTGTAATCGTATGATTCATATCGTCATATTTAATATTGTAATCGTAAGATTCATATCGCCATATTTAATATTGTATTTGTATGATTCATATCGCCATATTTAATATTGTATTCGTATGATTCATATCGCCATATTTAATATTGTATTCGTAAGATTCATATCGCCATATTTAATATTGTAATCGTATGATTCATATCGCCATATTTAATATTGTATTCGTATAATTCATATCGCCATATTTAATATTGTATTCGTATGATTCATATCGCCATATTTAATATTGTAATCGTATGATTCATATCGCCATATTTAATATTGTAATCGTATGATTCATATCGCCATATTTAATATTGTAATCGTATGATTCATATCGCCATATTTAATATTGTAATCGTATGATTCATATCGCCATATTTAATATTGTATTCGTATGATTCATATCGCCATATTTAATATTGTAATCGTATGATTCATATCGCCATATTTAATCTTTTAAGAACGATGTGATATATACGTTACTTTATCTTCTTTTAAAATATCGATTATTGAAAGCAACAGGCTGGGTACTGGTACGTGTTGTCAGGGCTCCATCCATAGAGCTACCCAGTAGGTAGTTGGTAAGGGATGTCCTCTCGATGGGGTATTCTCAAGACATAATACGGAAAGGCTGACCGCGAACCATAGTGGGAAACGTGTGTTTGTAGAGTGTTACGATCCCTGCACGATACATACATCTTTTGTAGATTTCAAGGAAAGAGTAGGAGAATAGAGAAAACTATAACACGTGAGGTTGATCTCTGTTTGTACACGTGAGGTTGATCTCTGTTTGTGCACGTGAGGTTGATCTCTGTTTGTGAAGCTGCATCAGATATATTTGGTTTGAGACGAGTACGCGAACCATTTCAATATATTCTCGCAATACAAACAAGTAACGAATCGACCGCAAGTAATTACAAATCAGACAGACCATAAGTGGACATTTGGGAGATCGATAGGACCTTGAAATATCTGAATATAAACGAGAATCGAAAGGACGTTTAATTTTGTAAATTGTTATTTAAGTTGGCTTTCTTAATATATAAAATGTGAAAATATAAAATAAAAACTATTTTTTTGCGGATGGAAATATATTAAGTAAGAGAATGCACTCCAAACTTATAAATAGTAGTAATACAATACAATAATAATAAAAAAAGAAAAAGAAAAATTAGAATTTTGAACATTCCGTTGCAAGAGGTTTGGCGCATTAAAATCTGATTCAACCCACCATTTCTTTAGAAATGCCTGTACCAAGTCAGGGTCATTACGGTTTTCACAGTTTTCCGGTTGTTGACTGATTTTGTCTGTTTATAAAATTATGAGTTTTGATTTTCCCTTTGTAAGATTGTTCGGAGTTCGTTAATTTTGTTATCGCCCTTATTTCCAATAATAACACACAAAAGGAAGACAAAAACTTGATTAATTTTGAATGAAACGTTGTTATTAAAACAGTCTTAATGAAGATATGTAAATGAAGGGGAAAAGTAAAGAATTACCTACGATCATGCAACATGCCAATTTTAACCGTGTTTTCAATATATAAAAGTGATGCATCTCAAACTCTTAATGAGAATTTTAAATATCAAGTTCATATAAGTAGCTAACGAACATACAAAACGTCTCTGAGGTTTTTGCATCATCAATTCCAATGTTAATATAATTTTGACAAATTGTCCTCTTCTCGTCTAGAAATGATTGCGGTTTGGCGTTTGGTAGTCTTGACATGTTATAGGTTAATCAGCAACCAGAAAAACAAATATTATACACTTTCGGAGAATTAGTCTGATTATTTAACATGGCAGCTTTCTGCAACAGTTTTTTTGTGTAAATGTTTCCTTTTATTACAAGCCATTTATTGATGGAAGGACGTTCAATGATTGAATGATCATGATTATTTATATCATCAGACCGTACATTTGTACCTAACCACATCGATGATGTAATGGTTAGCGTGCTCGCCCCGGGTGTGATAGTCTATGCACATCATCAGACCGTACATTTGTATCTAACCATAACGTTATTATATATGTTGAACACTAATTATATTGCAAATTTGAAGCCTGTCCAATCTATTGACTTTGAATGTACTTGATGAGGATTAGCAGTGTACGGAGTGTACTACATTTTCAGCTTCAAACCTTGACCTACTCCTCGAAATTAACAGTAAGGGGCGGTTTAGTATGATACTTTACGACAAAAGAGATAATTTTTATTTTCCAATTGTGAACTTTTCATTTATATGTAGCAACATTCCAGTAGCAAAGGTTCGTAGAGTTTAGGTTGAAGTCATCACTTCAAACAATGTAAGGGCACGGGTGGTTAAATTACCTAACAACACATACAAGCCTGTCGACAATACGACGTGGGTTCGCGCCCGGCTTTGTAAATTATAAAAAAGTGTACTCGACTCGCAGCCGCAAATGATAAAGTTTACCAGTTGCTTGCCCATGGTCGATGGTTCTCTCCGGCTTCTTCCACCACTAAAACTGGTCGCCATGATATAGTTGAAATATTGCTGAAAGTGGCACTAAACACCACCAATCAATCAATCAATCAATCAATCAATCAATCAATCATAGCAAATTGTACGGTCTCCATCATGACTTGGTTAACTGTTACAGAATAGCCATGAATGTTCCACTTGTCGTAATCACAATCCAGTCTTTCCTCTTTCATGACTTATCACCAGGTTTGTGACAAGAGTGACACGACGGGTGTCACATGTGGAGCAGGAACTACTAACCCTTCCAGAGTACATGAGTTCATCCCGGATTTTGGTAGGGTTGGTGTTTCTCGATGTTTATTTTCTGTATAGTGTGTTGTAGATAATTGTTTATTCTTTTATCCTTTTTCTTTTGCTCAATGAATTGTCTCCCCTGTTTTGATTTACGGCTTATGGTTAACCCTTTGGTATTTTCAAACTTTTCTTTCTAGATATATACATTATTACTTCACTAGGTCGATACCTCTGCTGGTGGGCAATCTAGATATCTACATTATTACTTCACTAGGTCGATACCTCTGCTGGTAGGCAATCTAGATATCTATATTATTACTTCACTAGGTCGATACCGCTGCTGGTGGGCAATCTAGATATCTACATTATTACTTCACTAGGTCGATACCTCTGCTGGTGGGCAATCTAAATATCTATATTATTACTTCACTAGGTCGATACCTCTGCTGATGGACAATCTAGATATCTACATTATTACTTCACTAGGTCGATACCTCTGCTGGTAGGCAATCTAGATATCTACATTATTACTTCACTAGGTCGATACCTCTGCTGGTGGGCAATCTAGATATCTACATTATTACTTCACTAGGTCAATACCTCTGCTGGTGGGCAATCTAGATATCTACATTATTACTTCACTAGGTCAATACCTCTACTGGTGGGCAATCTAAATATCTACATTATTACTTCACTAGGTCGATACCTCTGCTAGTGGACAATCTATATATCTACATTATTACTTCACTAGGTCGATACCTCTGCTGGTGGGTAATCTAGATATCTACATTATTACTTCACTAGGTCGATACCTCTGCTGGTAGGCAATCTAGATATCTACATTATTACTTCACTAGGTCGATACCTCTGCTAGTGGGCAATCTATATATCTACATTATTACCTCATTAGGTCGATACCTCTGCTGGTAGACAATCTAGATATCTACATTATTACTTCACTAGGTCGATACCTCTGCTGGTGGGCAATCTAGATATCTACATTATTACTTCACTAGGTCAATACCTCTGCTGGTGGGCAATCTAGATATCTACATTATTACTTCACTAGGTCGATACCTCTGCTGGTGGACAATCTAGATATCTACATTATTACTTCACTAGGTCGATACCTCTGCTAGTGGGCAATCTCTATATCTACATTATTACTTCACTGGGTCAATACCTCTGCTGGTGGGCAATCTAGATATCTACATCATTACTTCACTGGGTCGATACCTCGGCTGGTGGACAATCTACATATCTACATTACTACTACACTAGGTCAATACCTCTGCTGGTGGGCAATCTAGATATCTACATTATTACTTCACTGGGTCGACACCTCTGCTGGTGGACAATCTAGATATCTACATTATTACTTCACTGGGTCAATACCTCTGCTGGTGGGCAATTAGTCCCCGATGGTATCATCCGAACACAAGTCAGTGTGTCGGCACTGACGTGGTTTATAAGATATATTTATTATTGACATTTTTCATATCTTACACTAGACAGTTAGAGCCAGTATTCATCTCTGTGTGACAGAGATACCCTTGGTTGATTTTGGTTATCGTGTTTAGAACGTTTTGTTTTACTTGCTCCAAAAGACTTTTAGATGATTTTATTTTCTGATCTTTTGATATGGGACGTACCTGATGGAAGTTTGACAAGAAACTCATAGTGCCCACTGAATTAGATATATACATGTGTGTGCCAATGTTGCTTGTGTCTCTGGATTGTCAATTTTCTCTAACATTTATTTACCGTTGTAAGACTTGATCAATCTCGTGGACATAATTATATATTTTCTGATATTGACAATCCAGGAGTATGCAGGTGTCAATATAAATATGCTATTATATATATTTTATTTTATTACATGATAATTTCCTCTATCAATCTAACACCAATAATATATAACATTATATCTTCCTACAAACATTAAATAAATAGGTTAATAGTTGTATCTATCTATAACCACTTGTTAAGTATGAAATAACACATTTAAAAAGGTCACTTTACATTAAAATATCACTATAAATAACAAGTATATATCACTGCGCTATACATGCCTAATAATCTTCTGCATTGATCTCGGATGTGATATGCACAATTAATTGTCATCTATAAGTAAAACTGTTAGCTTCAGGTCGCCGTGGTAATAGGTTCTTACACACACTTTGTGATTTTAATTATAGACTTACAGATAACGCCGAATAATTTATTTATCTATTCAAATTGCATATTACATCCATATGGGTCAAGCAATAATAATACAAAAGCATGTAAGTATATACAAGAAAAACAACACAAACATAATTTATATGCAAATGTAGGGGAAATATTTGACCGGCGTGGACCCTATCGTCCCAAGTCTAGTGATTGTTTTATGAAGGTGCAAACAACCGAAGTTGGATTGAGTATGTGATCAAGTCATGGGTGCAAATATTAGTATAATGATTGACTTGTATATTCAGGAGCATCCGTTCTAATACTAGTAATCCAGTTGTATGTCAGGGTGACATTTGAGTATATTCAGGAGCATCCGTTCTAATAATCTAGTTGTATGTCAGGGTGACATTTTACTTGTATATTCAGGAGCATCCGTTCTAATAATATAGTTGTATGTCAGGGTGACATTTTACTTGTATATTCAGGAGCATCCGTTCTAATAATATAGTTGTATGTCAGGGTGACATTTTACTTGTATATTCAGGAGCATCCGTTCTAATAATCTAGTTGTATGTCACGATGACATTTTACTTGTATATTCAGGAGCATCCGTTCTAATAATCTAGTTGTATGTCAGGGTGACATTTTACTTGTATATTCAGGAGCATCCGTTCTAATAATATAGTTGTATGTCAGGGTGATATTTTACTTGTATATTCAGGAGCATCCGTTCTAATAATCTAGTTGTATGTCACGGTGACATTTTACTTGTATATTCAGGAGCATCCGTTCTAATAATCTAGTTGTATGTCAGGGTGACATTTTACTTGTATATTCAGGAGCATCCGTTCTAATAATCTAGTTGTATGTCAGGGTGACATTTTACTTGTATATTCAGGAGCATCCGTTCTAATAATATAGTTGTATCTCAGGGTGACATTTTACTTGTATATTCAGGAGCATCCGTTCTAATAATCTAGTTGTATGTCAGGGTGACATTTTACTTGTATATTCAGGAGCATCCGTTCTAATAATCTAGTTGTATGTCAGGGTTGATATGTTACTTGTATATTCAGGAGCATCCGTTCTAATAATTTAATTGTATGTCAGGGTGACATATTAGTATAATGATTGACTTGTATATTCAGGAGTATCCGTTCTAATAATCTAGTTGTATGTCAGGGTGACATATTAGTATAATGATTGACTTGTATATTCAGGAGCATCCGTTCTAATAATCTAGTTGTATGTCAGGATTGACATTTTATCTATTTCTATGTCAGGGTTGGCATTTTATCTAGTTGTATGTCAGGGTTGACATTTTATCTAGTTCTATGTCAGGGTTGGCATTTTATCTAGTTGTATGTCAGGGTTGACATTTTATCTAGTTGTATGTCATGGTTGACATTTTATCTAGTTGTATGTCAGGGTTGACATTTTATCTAGGTGTATGTCAGGGTTGACATTTTATCTAGTTGTATGTCAGGGTTGACATTTGATCTAGTTGTATGTCAGGGTTGACATTTTATCTAGTTGTATGTCAGGGTTGACATTTTATCTAGGTGAATGTCTGCGTTGACATTTTATCTAGGTGTATGTCAGGGTTGACATTTTATCTAGGTGTATGTCAGAGTTGACATTTTATCTAGTTCTATGTCAGGGTTGACATTTTATCTAGGTGTATGTCAGCGTTGACATTTTATCTAGTTGTATGTCAGGGTTGACATTTTATCTAGTTTTATGTCAGGGTTGACATTGTATCTAGGTGTATGTCAGGGTTGACATTTTATCTAGTTGTATGTCAGGGTTGACATTTTATCTAGTTCTATGTCAGGGTTGACATTTTATCTAGTTGTATGTCAGGGTTGACATTTTATCTAGGTGCATGTCAGGGTTGACATTTTATCTAGGTGTATGTCAGGATCTAGCTCTATGTCAGGGTTGACATTTTATCTAGTTGTATGTCAGGGTTGACATTTTATCTAGTTCTATGCCAGGGTTGACATTTTACTCACAGGTTAGAAGAATAACTGTATGACCTCATTATTTCACCAAGAGAGGAGGCTTAGTCACATAAAACTAGTTGCTTTAGATCGTTGTTTGTCCTTTTGTTCTTTTGGCCATTGTGTTGTCTCTTCGTCTTCGATATACGGATTCTGATTGCCCCTTTGTTATCTTCAAACTCTTCTTTTGCCACACCACTTTTTATTGAAGTGTCTGTATATAGCCATGAAAATGAGCGGACATTCATGTACGGGGTATCGATTTTGTTTCTGTTTTTTTCGTCGATTGGAATTAGATAAATGATCCACGGTTGTCATTTTGTTCTGGTTTTCATTTTATTTTATTCTGTAAGCCATGTGAGGGCCCGGGTGGCTCAATGAGTTATGTAGTTGGATTACCTGGCAACTCATACAAGCCTATCACCAATACGGCGTGGGTTCGCGCCCGGATTTGACTATTACAAAAAGGGTGCACTCGACTCGCAGCCGCAAGTGATAAAGCTTACCAGTTGCTTGCCCATGGTCGGTGGTTCTCCGGCTTCTTCCACCACTAAAACTGGTCGCCATAATATAGCTGAAATATTGCTGAAAGTGGCGTTCAACACCAAAAAATCAATCAATCATGTAAGCCATGCGATATAGTGATTGCCTTTCTAACGTCAATTACAATTAGTGGTAAATCATTAAGATAATAGAGAATACACATTCTAGGGTCCGTCTGTCCGTCTGTCCGTCTATTAAAGGGGAATTTTAATATTTAGACATTACCTTTAATTATAGACAACAACTTTACCGTAAAGTATTGGCGCTGTGTTAATTGTTATTTTATCTCTTAATATTCACTGCTATCAACTACAACTACAACTACATTGTTGTGCCTGACCCAAGCCAAAACCTGTATTTCTAACGCCATTTATCGTGGATTTTTTGTGTTGATATTAGTGGAATTGTTTGACCAATTACTGTTTACTTTCTTTCAATAATAACAAAATATATTTTTTCCGTAGATTTGTGGGAAAATGAAAAAGCCCCACGTAGAATACGCTCAGAATGAGTCAGAGATCGGTGGTACATTGATTGATTAAGTATTGGTTTCTGAACTGTGGTTAATTACTGTCGGAAAGATAAATTAGGTTAACATACTTTACATATAAATGTTTTATTATAACAACAAAGTTGTACTATTGATCTTCCACGAATCATTTAATGTACAGTTAAACACCATTTTGAAATTTAATCAAACAAATATTAAAAAAAAGTTGTATGCAAGTCAAGTGTAAAATAAATATGTAATTTAAAAAAATCACAGTTGTTCCATTTTGGGAAATAAGAGAAAACTGAAAAGGCAAGGAAGAATTGACAATCCAGAGACATAGGAAACATTGATACAAGACACAGAACGAATTGACAGTCCAGAGACATAGGAAACATTGATACAAGACACAGAACGGATTGACAATCCAGGCACATAGGAAACATTGATACAAGACACAGAACGAATTGACAATCCAGAGACATAGGAAACATTGATACAAGACACAGAACGAATTGACAATCAAGAGACATAGGAAACATTGATACAAGACACAGAACGAATTGACAATCCAGAGACATAGGAAACATTGATACAAGACACAGAACGAATTGACAATCCAGAGACATAGGAAACATTGATACAAGACACAGAACGAATTGACAGTCCAGAGACATAGGAAACATTGATACAAGACACAGAACGGATTGACAATCCAGACACATAGGAAACATTGATACAAGACACAGAACGGATTGACAATCCAGAGACAGAGGAAACATTGATACAAGACACAGAACGGATTGACAGTCCAGACACATAGGAAACATTGATACAAGACACAGAACGAATTGACAATCCAGAGACATAGGAAACATTGATACAAGACACAGAACGGATTGATAATCCAGACACATAGGAAACATTGATACAAGACACAGAACGAATTGACAATCCAGAGACATAGGAAACATTGATACAAGACACAGAACGGATTGACAGTCCAGACACATAGGAAACATTGATACAAGACACAGAACGAATTGACAGTCCAGACACATAGGAAACATTGATACAAGACACAGAACGGATTGACAATCCAGAGACATAGGAAACATTGATACAAGACACAGAACGAATTGACAGTCCAGACACATAGGAAACATTGATACAAGACACAGAACGAATTGACAGTCCAGACACATAGGAAACATTGATACAAGACACAGAATGAATTGACAGTCCAGACACATAGGAAACATTGATACAAGACACAGAACGGATTGACAATCCAGAGACATAGGAAACATTGATACAAGACACAGAACGGATTGACAATCCAGACACATAGGAAACATTGATACAAGACACAGAACGAATTGACAGTCCAGACACATAGGAAACATTGATACAAGACACAGAACGAATTGACAGTCCAGACACATAGGAAACATTGATACAAGACACAGAACGAATTGACAGTCCAGACACATAGGAAACATTGATACAAGACACAGAACGGATTGACAATCCAGACACATAGGAAACATTGATGCAAGACACAGAACGGATTGACAATCCAGAGGCATAGGAAACATTGATACAAGACACAGAACGAATTGACAATCCAGAGACATAGGAAACATTGATACAAGACACAGAACGAATTGACAGTCCAGAGACATAGGAAACATTGATACAACACACAGAACGGATTGACAGTCCAGAGACATAGGAAACATTGATACAAGACACAGAACGGATTGACAGTCCAGAGACATAGGAAACATTGATACAAGACACAGAACGAATTGACAATCCAGAGACATAGGAAACATTGATACAAGACACAGAACGAATTGACAATCCAGACACATAGGAAACATTGATACAATACACAGAACGAATTGACAATCCAGAGACATAGGAAACATTGATACAAGACACAGAACGAATTGACAATCCAGAGACATAGGAAACATTGATACAAGACACAGAACGGATTGACAATCCAGAGACATAGGAAACATTGATACAAGACACAGAACGGATTGACAATCCAGACACATAGGAAACATTGATACAAGACACAGAACGAATTGACAATCCAGAGACATAGGAAACATTGATACAAGACACAGAACGAATTGACAATCCAGAGACATAGGAAACATTGATACAAGACACAGAACGAATTGACAGTCCAGAGACATAGGAAACATTGATACAACACACAGAACGGATTGACAATCCAGACACATAGGAAACATTGATACAAGACACAGAACGAATTGACAATCCTGACACATAGGAAACATTGATACAAGACACAGAACGAATTGACAGTCCAGAGACATATGAAACATTGATACAAGACACAGAACGAATTGACAATCCAGACACATAGGAAACATTGATACAAGACACAGAACGAATTGACAATCCAGAGACATAGGAAACATTGATACAACACACAGAACGGATTGACAATCCAGACACATAGGAAACATTGATACAAGACACAGAACGAATTGACAATCCAGAGACATAGGAAACATTGATACAACACACAGAACGGATTGACAATCCAGAGACATAGGAAACATTGATACAAGACACAGAACGAATTGACAATCCAGAGACATAGGAAACATTGATACAAGACACAGAACGAATTGACAATCCAGAGACATAGGAAACATTGATACAAGACACAGAACGAATTGACAGTCCAGACACATAGGAAACATTGATACAATACACAGAACGAATTGACAATCCAGAGACATAGGAAACATTGATACAAGACACAGAACGAATTGACAATCCAGAGACATAGGAAACATTGATACAAGACACAGCACGAATTGACAATCCAGAGACATAGGAAACATTGATACAATACACAGAACGAATTGACAATCCAGAGACATAGGAAACATTGATACAAGACACAGAACGAATAGACAATCCAGACACATAGGAAACATTGATACAAGACACAGAACGGATTGACAATCCAGACATATAGGAAACATTGATACAAGACACAGAACGAATTGACAATCCAGAGACATAGGAAACATTGATACAAGACACAGAACGAATTGACAGTCCAGAGACATAGGAAACATTGATACAAGACACAGAACGAATTGACAATCCAGAGACATAGGAAACATTGATACAAGACACAGAACGAATTGACAATCCAGAGACATAGGAAACATTGATACAAGACACAGAACGGATTGACAATCCAGAGACATAGGAAACATTGATACAAGACACAGAACGAATTGACAATCCAGACACATAGGAAACATTGATACAAGACACAGAACGAATTGACAATCCAGAGACATAGGAAACATTGATACAAGACACAGAACGAATTGACAATCCAGAGACATAGGAAACATTGATACAAGACACAGAACGAATTGACAGTCCAGAGACATAGGAAACATTGATACAACACACAGAACGGATTGACAATCCAGACACATAGGAAACATTGATACAAGACACAGAACGAATTGACAATCCAGACACATAGGAAACATTGATACAAGACACAGAACGAATTGACAATCCAGACACATAGGAAACATTGATACATGACACAGAACGAATTGATAATCCAGAGACATAGGAAACATTGATACAAGACACAGAACGGATTGACAATCCAGAGACATAGGAAACATTGATACAACACACAGAACGGATTGACAATCCAGACACATAGGAAACATTGATACAAGACACAGAACGAATTGACAATCCAGAGACATAGGAAACATTGATACAACACACAGAACGGATTGACAATCCAGAGACATAGGAAACATTGATACAAGACACAGAACGAATTGACAATCCAGAGACATAGGAAACATTGATACAAGACACAGAACGAATTGACAATCCAGAGACATAGGAAACATTGATACAAGACACAGAACGAATTGACAGTCCAGACACATAGGAAACATTGATACAATACACAGAACGAATTGACAATCCAGAGACATAGGAAACATTGATACAAGACACAGAACGAATTGACAATCCAGAGACATAGGAAACATTGATACAAGACACAGCACGAATTGACAATCCAGAGACATAGGAAACATTGATACAATACACAGAACGAATTGACAATCCAGAGACATAGGAAACATTGATACAAGACACTGAACGAATAGACAATCCAGACACATAGGAAACATTGATACAAGACACAGAACGGATTGACAATCCAGACATATAGGAAACATTGATACAAGACACAGAACGAATTGACAATCCAGAGACATAGGAAACATTGATACAAGACACAGAACGAATTGACAGTCCAGAGACATAGGAAACATTGATACAAGACACAGAACGGATTGACAGTCCAGAGACATAGGAAACATTAATACAAGACACAGAACGGATTGACAATCCAGAGACATAGGAAACATTGATACAAGACACAGAACGGATTGACAATCCAGACACATAGGAAACATTGATACAACACACAGAACGAATTGACAATCCAGAGACATAGGAAACATTGATACAAGACACAGAACGGATTGACAATCCAGAGACATAGGAAACATTGATACAAGACACAGAACGAATTGACAATCCAGAGACATAGGAAACATTGATACAAGACACAGAACGAATTGACAATCCAGAGACATAGGAAACATTGATACAAGACACAGAACGAATTGACAATCCAGAGACATAGGAAACATTGATACAATACACAGAACGGATTGATAATCCAGACACATAGGAAACATTGATACAAGACACAGAACGAATTGACAATCCAGAGACATAGGAAACATTGATACAAGACAGAGAACGAATTGACAATCCAGAGACATAGGAAACATTGATACAAGACACAGAACGGATTGATAATCCAGACACATAGGAAACATTGATACAAGACACAGAACGGATTGACAATCCAGACACATAGGAAACATTGATACAAGACACAGAACGGATTGACAATCCAGAGACATAGGAAACATTGATACAAGACACAGAACGGATTGACAATCCAGACACATAGGAAACATTGATACAAGACACAGAACGAATTGACAATCCAGACACATAGGAAACATTGATACAAGACACAGAACGGATTGACAATCCAGAGACATAGGAAACATTGATACAAGACACAGAACGGATTGACAATCCAGAGACATAGGAAACATTGATACAAGACACAGAACGAATTGACAATCCAGACACATAGGAAACATTGATACAAGACACAGAACGAATTGACAGTCCAGACACATAGGAAACATTGATACAATACACAGAACGGATTGACAATCCAGAGACATAGGAAACATTGATACAAGACACAGAACGGATTGACAATCCAGAGACATAGGGAACATTGATACAAGACACAGAACGAATTGACAGTCCAGACACATAGGAAACATTGATACAAGACACAGAACGGATTGACAATCCAGAGACATAGGGAACATTGATACAAGACACAGAACGGATTGACAGTCCAGACACATAGGAAACATTGATACAAGACACAGAACGGATTGACAGTCCAGACACATAGGAAACATTGATACAAGACACAGAACGGATTGACAATCCAGAGACAAAGGGAACATTGATACAAGACACAGAACGAATTGACAGTCCAGAGACATAGGAAACATTGATACAAGACACAGAACGGATTGACAGTCCAGAGACATAGGAAACATTGATACAAGACACAGAACGGATTGACAATCCAGACACATAGGAAACATTGATACAAGACACAGAACGAATTGACAATCCAGAGACATAGGAAACATTGATACAAGACACAGAACGAATTGACAATCCAGAGACATAGGAAACATTGATACAAGACACAGAACGGATTGACAGTACAGAGACATAGGAAACATTGATACAAGACACAGAACGAATTGACAATCCAGAGACATAGGAAACATTGATACAAGACACAGAACGAATTGACAATCCAGAGACATAGGAAACATTGATACAAGACACAGAACGGATTGATAATCCAGACACATAGGAAACATTGATACAAGACACAAAACGGATTGACAATCCAGACACATAGGAAACATTGATACAAGACACAGAACGGATTGACAATCCAGAGACATAGGAAACATTGATACAAGACACAGAACGGATTGACAATCCAGACACATAGGAAACATTGATACAAGACACAGAACGAATTGACAATCCAGACACATAGGAAACATTGATACAAGACACAGAACGGATTGACAATCCAGAGACATAGGAAACATTGATACAAGACACAGAACGGATTGACAATCCAGAGACATAGGAAACATTGATACAAGACACAGAACGAATTGACAATCCAGACACATAGGAAACATTGATACAAGACACAGAACGAATTGACAGTCCAGACACATAGGAAACATTGATACAATACACAGAACGGATTGACAATCCAGAGACATAGGAAACATTGATACAAGACACAGAACGGATTGACAATCCAGAGACATAGGGAACATTGATACAAGACACAGAACGAATTGACAGTCCAGACACATAGGAAACATTGATACAAGACACAGAACGGATTGACAATCCAGAGACATAGGGAACATTGATACAAGACACAGAACGGATTGACAGTCCAGACACATAGGAAACATTGATACAAGACACAGAACGGATTGACAGTCCAGACACATAGGAAACACTGATACAAGACACAGAACGGATAGACAATCCAGAGACAAAGGGAACATTGATACAAGACACAGAACGAATTGACAGTCCAGAGACATAGGAAACATTGATACAAGACACAGAACGGATTGACAGTCCAGAGACATAGGAAACATTGATACAAGACACAGAACGGATTGACAATCCAGACACATAGGAAACATTGATACAAGACACAGAACGAATTGACAATCCAGAGACATAGGAAACATTGATACAAGACACAGAACGAATTGACAATCCAGAGACATAGGAAACATTGATACAAGACACAGAACGGATTGACAGTACAGAGACATAGGAAACATTGATACAAGACACAGAACGAATTGACAATCCAGAGACATAGGAAACATTCATACAAGACACAGAACGGATTGACAGTCCAGACACATAGGAAACATTGATACAAGACACAGAACGAATTGACAGTCCAGAAACATAGGAAACATTGATACAAGACATAGAACGGATTGACAATCCAGAGACATAGGAAACATTGATACAAGACACAGAACGAATTGACAATCCAGAGACATAGGAAACATTGATACAAGACACAGAACGGATTGACAATCCAGACACATAGGAAACATTGATACAATACACAGAACGGATTGACAATCCAGAGACATAGGAAACATTGATACAAGACACAGAACGAATTGACAATCCAGAGACATAGGAAACATTGATACAAGACACAGAACGAATTGACAATCCAGAGACATAGGAAACATTGATACAAGACACAGAACGAATTGACAGTCCAGACACATAGGAAACATTGATACAAGACACAGAACGAATTGACAATCCAGACACATAGGAAACATTGATACAAGACACAGAACGAATTGACAGTCCAGACACATAGGAAACATTGATACAAGACACAGAACGGATTGACAGTCCAGACACATAGGAAACATTGATACAAGACACAGAACGAATTGACAGTCCAGAGACATAGGAAACATTGATACAAGACACAGAACGAATTGACAGTCCAGACACATAGGAAACATTGATACAAGACACAGAACGAATTGACAGTCCAGACACATAGGAAACATTGATACAATACACAGAACGAATTGACAGTCCAGAGACATAAGAAACATTGATACAAGACACAGAACGAATTGACAGTCCAGACACATAGGAAACATTGATACAAGACACAGAACGAATTGACAGTCCAGAGACATAGGAAACATTGATACAAGACACAGAACGAATTGACAGTCCAGACACATAGGAAACATTGATACAAGACACAGAACGAATTGACAGTCCAGAGACATAGGAAACATTGATACAAGACACAGAACGAATTGACAGTCCAGACACATAGGAAACATTGATACAAGACACAGAACGAATTGACAGTCCAGACACATAGGAAACATTGATACAAGACACAGAACGAATTGACAGTCCAGAGACATAGGAAACATTGATACAAGACACAGAACGAATTGACAGTCCAGACACATAGGAAACATTGATACAAGACACAGAACGAATTGACAGTCCAGACACATAGGAAACATTGATACAAGACACAGAACGAATTGACAGTTCAGACACATAGGAAACATTGATACAAGACACAGAACGGATTGACAATCCAGAGACATAGGAAACATTGATACAAGACACAGAACGAATTGACAGTCCAGACACATAGGAAACATTGATACAAGACACAGAACGAATTGACAATCCAGAGACATAGGAAACATTGATACAAGACACAGAACGAATTGACAGTCCAGACACATAGGAAACATTGATACAAGACACAGAACGAATTGACAATCCAGACACATAGGAAACATTGATACAAGACACAGAACGGATTGACAATCCAGAGACATAGGAAACATTGATACAAGACACAGAACGGATTGACAATCCAGAGACATAGGAAAAATTGATACAAGACACAGAACGAATTGATAATCCAGAGACATAGGAAACATTGATACAACACACAGAACGGATTGACAGTCCAGACACATAGGAAACATTGATACAAGACACAGAACGGATTGACAGTCCAGACACATAGGAAACATTGATACAAGACACAGAACGAATTGACAATCCAGACACATAGGAAACATTGATACAAGACACAGAACGAATTGACAGTCCAGACACATAGGAAACAATGATACAAGACACAGAACGGATTGACAATCCAGAGACATAGGAAAAATTGATACAAGACACAGAACGAATTGACAGTCCAGACACATAGGAAACATTGATACAAGACACAGAACGGATTGACAGTCCAGAGAGATAGGAAAAATTGATACAAGACACAGAACGAATTGATAATCCAGACACATAGGAAACATTGATACAACACACAGAACGAATTGACAATCCAGAGACATAGGAAACATTGATACAAGACACAGAACGAATTGACAATCCAGACACATAGGAAACATTGATACAAGACACAGAACGGATTGACAATCCAGAGACATAGGAAACATTGATACAAGACACAGAACGAATTGACAATCCAGAGACATAGGAAACATTGATACAATACACAGAACGAATTGACAGTCCAGAGACATAGGAAACATTGATACAAGACACAGAACGAATTGACAATCCAGAGACATAGGAAACATTGATACAAGACACAGAACGAATTGACAGTCCAGAGACATAAGAAACATTGATACAAGACACAGAGCGAATTGACAATCCAGACACATAGGAAACATTGATACAAGACACAGAACGAATTGATAATCCAGAGACATAGGAAACATTGATACAAGACACAGAACGGATTGACAATCCAGAAACATAGGAAACATTGATACAAGACACAGAACGGATTGACAATCCAGACACATAGGAAACATTGATACAAGACACAGAACGAATTGACAATCCAGACACATAGGAAACATTGATACAATACACAGAACGAATTGACAGTCCAGAGACATAGGAAACATTGATACAAGACACAGAACGGATTGACAATCCAGGCACATAGGAAACATTGATACAAGACACAGAACGAATTGACAATCCAGAGACATAGGAAACATTGATACAAGACACAGAACGAATTGACAATCCAGAGACATAGGAAACATTGATACAAGACACAGAACGAATTGACAATCCAGAGACATAGGAAACATTGATACAATACACAGAACGGATTGATAATCCAGACACATAGGAAACATTGATACAAGACACAGAACGAATTGACAATCCAGAGACATAGGAAACATTGATACAAGACACAGAACGAATTGACAATCCAGAGACATAGGAAACATTGATACAAGACACAGAACGGATTGACAATCCAGACACATAGGAAACATTGATACAAGACACAGAACGAATTGACAATCCAGACACATAGGAAACATTGATACAAGACACAGAACGGATTGACAATCCAGAGACATAGGAAACATTGATACAAGACACAGAACGGATTGACAATCCAGAGACATAGGAAACATTGATACAAGACACAGAACGAATTGACAATCCAGACACATAGGAAACATTGATACAAGACACAGAACGAATTGACAGTCCAGACACATAGGAAACATTGATACAATACACAGAACGGATTGACAATCCAGAGACATAGGAAACATTGATACAAGACACAGAACGGATTGACAATCCAGAGACATAGGGAACATTGATACAAGACACAGAACGAATTGACAGTCCAGACACATAGGAAACATTGATACAAGACACAGAACGGATTGACAATCCAGAGACATAGGGAACATTGATACAAGACACAGAACGGATTGACAGTCCAGACACATAGGAAACATTGATACAAGACACAGAACGGATTGACAGTCCAGACACATAGGAAACATTGATACAAGACACAGAACGGATTGACAATCCAGAGACAAAGGGAACATTGATACAAGACACAGAACGAATTGACAGTCCAGAGACATAGGAAACATTGATACAAGACACAGAACGGATTGACAGTCCAGAGACATAGGAAACATTGATACAAGACACAGAACGGATTGACAATCCAGACACATAGGAAACATTGATACAAGACACAGAACGAATTGACAATCCAGAGACATAGGAAACATTGATACAAGACACAGAACGAATTGACAATCCAGAGACATAGGAAACATTGATACAAGACACAGAACGAATTGACAATCCAGAGACATAGGAAACATTGATACAAGACACAGAACGGATTGACAGTACAGAGACATAGGAAACATTGATACAAGACACAGAACGAATTGACAATCCAGAGACATAGGAAACATTGATACAAGACACAGAACGAATTGACAATCCAGAGACATAGGAAACATTGATACAAGACACAGAACGGATTGATAATCCAGACACATAGGAAACATTGATACAAGACACAGAACGGATTGACAATCCAGACACATAGGAAACATTGATACAAGACACAGAACGGATTGACAATCCAGAGACATAGGAAACATTGATACAAGACACAGAACGGATTGACAATCCAGACACATAGGAAACATTGATACAAGACACAGAACGAATTGACAATCCAGACACATAGGAAACATTGATACAAGACACAGAACGGATTGACAATCCAGAGACATAGGAAACATTGATACAAGACACAGAACGGATTGACAATCCAGAGACATAGGAAACATTGATACAAGACACAGAACGAATTGACAATCCAGACACATAGGAAACATTGATACAAGACACAGAACGAATTGACAGTCCAGACACATAGGAAACATTGATACAATACACAGAACGGATTGACAATCCAGAGACATAGGAAACATTGATACAAGACACAGAACGGATTGACAATCCAGAGACATAGGGAACATTGATACAAGACACAGAACGAATTGACAGTCCAGACACATAGGAAACATTGATACAAGACACAGAACGGATTGACAATCCAGAGACATAGGGAACATTGATACAAGACACAGAACGGATTGACAGTCCAGACACATAGGAAACATTGATACAAGACACAGAACGGATTGACAGTCCAGACACATAGGAAACATTGATACAAGACACAGAACGGATTGACAATCCAGAGACAAAGGGAACATTGATACAAGACACAGAACGAATTGACAGTCCAGAGACATAGGAAACATTGATACAAGACACAGAACGGATTGACAGTCCAGAGACATAGGAAACATTGATACAAGACACAGAACGGATTGACAATCCAGACACATAGGAAACATTGATACAAGACACAGAACGAATTGACAATCCAGAGACATAGGAAACATTGATACAAGACACAGAACGAATTGACAATCCAGAGACATAGGAAACATTGATACAAGACACAGAACGGATTGACAGTACAGAGACATAGGAAACATTGATACAAGACACAGAACGAATTGACAATCCAGAGACATAGGAAACATTCATACAAGACACAGAACGGATTGACAGTCCAGACACATAGGAAACATTGATACAAGACACAGAACGAATTGACAGTCCAGAAACATAGGAAACATTGATACAAGACATAGAACGGATTGACAATCCAGAGACATAGGAAACATTGATACAAGACACAGAACGAATTGACAATCCAGAGACATAGGAAACATTGATACAAGACACAGAACGGATTGACAATCCAGACACATAGGAAACATTGATACAATACACAGAACGGATTGACAATCCAGAGACATAGGAAACATTGATACAAGACACAGAACGAATTGACAATCCAGAGACATAGGAAACATTGATACAAGACACAGAACGAATTGACAATCCAGAGACATAGGAAACATTGATACAAGACACAGAACGAATTGACAGTCCAGACACATAGGAAACATTGATACAAGACACAGAACGAATTGACAATCCAGACACATAGAAAACATTGATACAAGACACAGAACGAATTGACAGTCCAGACACATAGGAAACATTGATACAAGACACAGAACGGATTGACAGTCCAGACACATAGGAAACATTGATACAAGACACAGAACGAATTGACAGTCCAGAGACATAGGAAACATTGATACAAGACACAGAACGAATTGACAGTCCAGACACATAGGAAACATTGATACAAGACACAGAACGAATTGACAGTCCAGACACATAGGAAACATTGATACAATACACAGAACGAATTGACAGTCCAGAGACATAAGAAACATTGATACAAGACACAGAACGAATTGACAGTCCAGACACATAGGAAACATTGATACAAGACACAGAACGAATTGACAGTCCAGAGACATAGGAAACATTGATACAAGACACAGAACGAATTGACAGTCCAGACACATAGGAAACATTGATACAAGACACAGAACGAATTGACAGTCCAGAGACATAGGAAACATTGATACAAGACACAGAACGAATTGACAGTCCAGACACATAGGAAACATTGATACAAGACACAGAACGAATTGACAGTCCAGACACATAGGAAACATTGATACAAGACACAGAACGAATTGACAGTCCAGAGACATAGGAAACATTGATACAAGACACAGAACGAATTGACAGTCCAGACACATAGGAAACATTGATACAAGACACAGAACGAATTGACAGTCCAGACACATAGGAAACATTGATACAAGACACAGAACGAATTGACAGTCCAGACACATAGGAAACATTGATACAAGACACAGAACGGATTGACAATCCAGAGACATAGGAAACATTGATACAAGACACAGAACGAATTGACAGTCCAGACACATAGGAAACATTGATACAAGACACAGAACGAATTGACAATCCAGAGACATAGGAAACATTGATACAAGACACAGAACGAATTGACAGTCCAGACACATAGGAAACATTGATACAAGACACAGAACGAATTGACAATCCAGACACATAGGAAACATTGATACAAGACACAGAACGGATTGACAATCCAGAGACATAGGAAACATTGATACAAGACACAGAACGGATTGACAATCCAGAGACATAGGAAAAATTGATACAAGACACAGAACGAATTGATAATCCAGAGACATAGGAAACATTGATACAACACACAGAACGGATTGACAGTCCAGACACATAGGAAACATTGATACAAGACACAGAACGGATTGACAGTCCAGACACATAGGAAACATTGATACAAGACACAGAACGAATTGACAATCCAGACACATAAGAAACATTGATACAAGACACAGAACGAATTGACAGTCCAGACACATAGGAAACAATGATACAAGACACAGAACGGATTGACAATCCAGAGACATAGGAAAAATTGATACAAGACACAGAACGAATTGACAGTCCAGACACATAGGAAACATTGATACAAGACACAGAACGGATTGACAGTCCAGAGAGATAGGAAAAATTGATACAAGACACAGAACGAATTGATAATCCAGACACATAGGAAACATTGATACAACACACAGAACGAATTGACAATCCAGAGACATAGGAAACATTGATACAAGACACAGAACGAATTGACAATCCAGACACATAGGAAACATTGATACAAGACACAGAACGGATTGACAATCCAGAGACATAGGAAACATTGATACAAGACACAGAACGAATTGACAATCCAGAGACATAGGAAACATTGATACAATACACAGAACGAATTGACAGTCCAGAGACATAGGAAACATTGATACAAGACACAGAACGAATTGACAATCCAGAGACATAGGAAACATTGATACAAGACACAGAACGAATTGACAGTCCAGAGACATAAGAAACATTGATACAAGACACAGAGCGAATTGACAATCCAGACACATAGGAAACATTGATACAAGACACAGAACGAATTGATAATCCAGAGACATAGGAAACATTGATACAAGACACAGAACGAATTGACAGTCCAGAGACATAGGAAACATTGATACAAGACACAGAACGAATTGACAGTCCAGACACATAGGAAACATTGATACAAGACACAGAACGAATTGACAGTCCAGACACATAGGAAACTTTGATACAAGACACAGAACGAATTGACAGTCCAGACACATAGGAAACATTGATACAAGACACAGAACGGATTGACAATCCAGAGACATAGGAAACATTGATACAAGACACAGAACGAATTGACAGTCCAGACACATAGGAAACATTGATACAAGACACAGAACGAATTGACAATCCAGAGACATAGGAAACATTGATACAAGACACAGAACGAATTGACAGTCCAGACACATAGGAAACATTGATACAAGACACAGAACGAATTGACAATCCAGACACATAGGAAACATTGATACAAGACACAGAACGGATTGACAATCCAGAGACATAGGAAACATTGATACAAGACACAGAACGGATTGACAATCCAGAGACATAGGAAAAATTGATACAAGACACAGAACGAATTGATAATCCAGAGACATAGGAAACATTGATACAACACACAGAACGGATTGACAGTCCAGACACATAGGAAACATTGATACAAGACACAGAACGGATTGACAGTCCAGACACATAGGAAACATTGATACAAGACACAGAACGAATTGACAATCCAGACACATAAGAAACATTGATACAAGACACAGAACGAATTGACAGTCCAGACACATAGGAAACAATGATACAAGACACAGAACGGATTGACAATCCAGAGACATAGGAAAAATTGATACAAGACACAGAACGAATTGACAGTCCAGACACATAGGAAACATTGATACAAGACACAGAACGGATTGACAGTCCAGAGAGATAGGAAAAATTGATACAAGACACAGAACGAATTGATAATCCAGACACATAGGAAACATTGATACAACACACAGAACGAATTGACAATCCAGAGACATAGGAAACATTGATACAAGACACAGAACGAATTGACAATCCAGACACATAGGAAACATTGATACAAGACACAGAACGGATTGACAATCCAGAGACATAGGAAACATTGATACAAGACACAGAACGAATTGACAATCCAGAGACATAGGAAACATTGATACAATACACAGAACGAATTGACAGTCCAGAGACATAGGAAACATTGATACAAGACACAGAACGAATTGACAATCCAGAGACATAGGAAACATTGATACAAGACACAGAACGAATTGACAGTCCAGAGACATAAGAAACATTGATACAAGACACAGAGCGAATTGACAATCCAGACACATAGGAAACATTGATACAAGACACAGAACGAATTGATAATCCAGAGACATAGGAAACATTGATACAAGACACAGAACGGATTGACAATCCAGAAACATAGGAAACATTGATACAAGACACAGAACGGATTGACAATCCAGACACATAGGAAACATTGATACAAGACACAGAACGAATTGACAATCCAGACACATAGGAAACATTGATACAATACACAGAACGAATTGACAGTCCAGAGACATAGGAAACATTGATACAAGACACAGAACGGATTGACAATCCAGGCACATAGGAAACATTGATACAAGACACAGAACGAATTGACAATCCAGACACATAGGAAACATTGATACAAGACACAGAACGAATTGATAATCCAGACACATAGGAAACATTGATACAAGACACAGAACGAATTGACAATCCAGAGACATAGGAAACATTGATACAAGACACAGAACGGATTGACAGTCCAGAGACATAGGAAACATTGATACAAGACACAGAACGGATTGACAATCCAGACACATAGGAAACATTGATACAAGACACAGAACGAATTGACAATCCAGAGACATAGGAAACATTGATACAAGACACAGAACGAATTGACAATCCAGAGACATAGGAAACATTGATACAAGACACAGAACGAATTGACAGTCCAGAGACATAGGAAACATTGATACAAGACACAGAACGGATTGACAGTCCAGAGACATAGGAAACATTGATACAAGACACAGAACGGATTGACAATCCAGACACATAGGAAACATTGATACAAGACACAGAACGAATTGACAATCCAGAGACATAGGAAACATTGATACAAGACACAGAACGAATTGACAATCCAGAGACATAGGAAACATTGATACAATACACAGAACGAATTGACAGTCCAGAGACATAGGAAACATTGATACAAGACACAGAACGAATTGACAATCCAGAGACATAGGAAACATTGATACAAGACACAGAACGAATTGACAGTCCAGAGACATAAGAAACATTGATACAAGACACAGAGCGAATTGACAATCCAGACACATAGGAAACATTGATACAAGACACAGAACGAATTGATAATCCAGAGACATAGGAAACATTGATACAAGACACAGAACGAATTGACAGTCCAGAGACATAGGAAACATTGATACAAGACACAGAACGAATTGACAGTCCAGACACATAGGAAACATTGATACAAGACACAGAACGAATTGACAGTCCAGACACATAGGAAACATTGATACAAGACACAGAACGAATTGACAGTCCAGACACATAGGAAACATTGATACAAGACACAGAACGGATTGACAATCCAGAGACATAGGAAACATTGATACAAGACACAGAACGAATTGACAGTCCAGACACATAGGAAACATTGATACAAGACACAGAACGAATTGACAATCCAGAGACATAGGAAACATTGATACAAGACACAGAACGAATTGACAGTCCAGACACATAGGAAACATTGATACAAGACACAGAACGAATTGACAATCCAGACACATAGGAAACATTGATACAAGACACAGAACGGATTGACAATCCAGAGACATAGGAAACATTGATACAAGACACAGAACGGATTGACAATCCAGAGACATAGGAAAAATTGATACAAGACACAGAACGAATTGATAATCCAGAGACATAGGAAACATTGATACAACACACAGAACGGATTGACAGTCCAGACACATAGGAAACATTGATACAAGACACAGAACGGATTGACAGTCCAGACACATAGGAAACATTGATACAAGACACAGAACGAATTGACAATCCAGACACATAAGAAACATTGATACAAGACACAGAACGAATTGACAGTCCAGACACATAGGAAACAATGATACAAGACACAGAACGGATTGACAATCCAGAGACATAGGAAAAATTGATACAAGACACAGAACGAATTGACAGTCCAGACACATAGGAAACATTGATACAAGACACAGAACGGATTGACAGTCCAGAGAGATAGGAAAAATTGATACAAGACACAGAACGAATTGATAATCCAGACACATAGGAAACATTGATACAACACACAGAACGAATTGACAATCCAGAGACATAGGAAACATTGATACAAGACACAGAACGAATTGACAATCCAGACACATAGGAAACATTGATACAAGACACAGAACGGATTGACAATCCAGAGACATAGGAAACATTGATACAAGACACAGAACGAATTGACAATCCAGAGACATAGGAAACATTGATACAATACACAGAACGAATTGACAGTCCAGAGACATAGGAAACATTGATACAAGACACAGAACGAATTGACAATCCAGAGACATAGGAAACATTGATACAAGACACAGAACGAATTGACAGTCCAGAGACATAAGAAACATTGATACAAGACACAGAGCGAATTGACAATCCAGACACATAGGAAACATTGATACAAGACACAGAACGAATTGATAATCCAGAGACATAGGAAACATTGATACAAGACACAGAACGGATTGACAATCCAGAAACATAGGAAACATTGATACAAGACACAGAACGGATTGACAATCCAGACACATAGGAAACATTGATACAAGACACAGAACGAATTGACAATCCAGACACATAGGAAACATTGATACAATACACAGAACGAATTGACAGTCCAGAGACATAGGAAACATTGATACAAGACACAGAACGGATTGACAATCCAGGCACATAGGAAACATTGATACAAGACACAGAACGAATTGACAATCCAGACACATAGGAAACATTGATACAAGACACAGAACGAATTGATAATCCAGACACATAGGAAACATTGATACAAGACACAGAACGAATTGACAATCCAGAGACATAGGAAACATTGATACAAGACACAGAACGAATTGACAATCCAGAGACATAGGAAACATTGATACAAGACACAGAACGGATTGACAGTCCAGAGACATAGGAAACATTGATACAAGACACAGAACGGATTGACAATCCAGACACATAGGAAACATTGATACAAGACACAGAACGAATTGACAATCCAGAGACATAGGAAACATTGATACAAGACACAGAACGAATTGACAATCCAGAGACATAGGAAACATTGATACAAGACACAGAACGAATTGACAGTCCAGAGACATAGGAAACATTGATACAAGACACAGAACGGATTGACAGTCCAGAGACATAGGAAACATTGATACAAGACACAGAACGGATTGACAATCCAGACACATAGGAAACATTGATACAAGACACAGAACGAATTGACAATCCAGAGACATAGGAAACATTGATACAAGACACAGAACGAATTGACAGTCCAGAGACATAGGAAACATTGATACAAGACACAGAACGAATTGACAATCCAGACACATAGGAAACATTGATACAAGACACAGAACTTATTGATAATCCAGAGATATAGGAAACATTGATACAAGACACAGAACGAATTGACAATCCAGAGACATAGGAAACATTGATACAAGACACAGAACGGATTGACAATCCAGACACATAGGAAACATTGATACAAGACACAGAACGAATTGATAATCCAGAGACATAGGAAACATTGATACAAGACACAGAACGAATTGACAGTCCAGAGACATAGGAAACATTGATACAAGACACAGAACGGAGTGACAGTCCAGAGACATAGGAAACATTGATACAAGACACAGAACGAATTGACAATCCAGAGACATAGGAAACATTGATACAAGACACAGAACGAATTGACAATCCAGGCACATAGGAAACATTGATACAAGACACAGAACGAATTGACAATCCAGAGACATAGGAAACATTGATACAAGACACAGAACGAATTGACAGTCCAGAGACATAAGAAACATTGATACAAGACACAGAACGGATTGACAGTCCATAAACATAGGAAACATTGATACAAGACACAGAACGGATTGACAATCCAGGAACATAGGAAACATTGATACAAGACACAGAACGAATTGACAATCAAGAGACATAGGAAACATTGATACAAGACACAGAACGGATTGACAGTCCAGAGACATAGGAAACATTGATACAAGACACAGAACGAATTGACAATCCAGAGACATAGGAAACATTAATACAAGACACAGAACAAATTGACAATCCAGAGACATAGGAAACATTGACACAAGACACAGAACGAATTGACAGTCCAGAGACATAAGAAACATTGATACAAGATACAAAACGGATTGACAATCCAGAGACATAGGAAACATTGATACAAGACACAGAACGAACTGACAATCCAGAGACATAGGAAACATTGATACAAGACACAGAATGAATTGACAATCCAGAGACATAGGAAACATTGATACAAGACACAGAACGAATTGACAATCCAGAGACATAGGAAACATTGATACAAGACACAGAACGGATTGACAGTCCAGAGACATAGGAAACATTGATACAAGACACAGAACGAATTGACAATCCAGAGACATAGGGAACATTGATACAAGACACAGAACGGATTGTCAGTCAAGAGACATAGGAAACATTGATACAAGACACAGAACGAATTGACAATCCAGAGTCATAGGAAACATTTATACAAGACACAGAACGAATTGACAATCCAGAGACATAGGAAACATTGATACAAGACACAGAACGGATTGACAATCCAGAGACATAGGAAACATTGATACAAGACACAGAACGGATTGACAATCCAGAGACAGGAAACATTGATACAAGACACAGAACGGATTGACAGTCCAGTTACATAGGAAACATTGATACAAGACACAGAACGAATTGACAATCCAGAGACATAGGAAACATTGATACAAGACACAGAACGAATTGATAATCCAGACACATAGGAAACATTGATACAAGACACAGAACGAATTGACAGTCCAGAGACATAGGAAACATTGATACAAGACACAGAACGAATTGATAATCCAGAGACATAGGAAACATTGATACAAGACACAGAACGAATTGACAATCCAGAGACATAGGAAACATTGATACAAGACACAGAACGAATTGACAATCCAGAGACATAGGAAACATTGATACAAGACACAGAACGAATTGACAATCCAGAGACATAGGAAACATTGATACAAGACACAGAACGAATTGATAATCCAGAGACATAGGAAACATTGATACAAGACACAGAACGAATTGACAATCCAGACACATAGGAAACATTGATACAAGACACAGAACGAATTGACAATCCAGAGACATAGGAAACATTGATACAAAACACAGAAAGAATTGACAATCCAGAGACATAGGAAACATTGATACAAGACACAGAACGAATTGACAATCCAGACACATAGGAAACATTGATACAAGACACAGAACGAATTGACAATCCAGAGACATAGGAAACATTGATACAAGACACAGAACGAATTGATAATCCAGAGACATAGGAAACATTGATACAAGACACAGAACGAATTGACAATCCAGAGACATAGGAAACATTGATACAAGACACAGAACGAATTGACAATCCAGAGACATAGGAAACATTGATACAAGACACAGAACGAATTGACAGTCCAGAGACATAGGAAACATTGATACAAGACACAGAACGGATTGACAATCCAGAGACATAGGAAACATTGATACAAGACACAGAACGAATTGACAATCCAGAGACATAGGAAACATTGATACAAGACACAGAACGGATTGACAATCCAGAGACATAGGAAACATTGATACAAGACACAGAACGAATTGACAGTCCAGAGACATAGGAAACATTGATACAATACACAGAACGGATTGACAATCCAGACACATAGGAAACATTGAAACAAGACACAGAACGAATTGACAATCCAGAGACATAGGAAACATTGATACAAGACACAGAACGGATTGACAATCCAGAGACATAGGAAACATTGATACAAGACACAGAACGGATTGACAGTCCAGACACATAGGAAACATTGATACAAGACACAGAACGAATTGACAATCCAGAGACATAGGAAACATTGATACAAGACACAGAACGGATTGACAATCCAGAGACATAGGAAACATTGATACAAGACACAGAACGAATTGACAATCCAGACACATAGGAAACATTGATACAAGACACAGAACGGATTGACAGTCCAGACACATAGGAAACATTGATACAAGACACAGAACGAATTGACAATCCAGAGACATAGGAAACATTGATACAAGACACAGAACGAATTAACAATCCAGAGACATAGGAAACATTGATACAAGACACAGAACGAATTGACAATCCAGACACATAGGAAACATTGATACAAGACACAGAACGAATTGACAATCCAGAGACAGAGGAAACATTGATACAAGACACAGAACGGATTGACAGTCCAGACACATAGGAAACATTGATACAAGACACAGAACGAATTGACAATCCAGAGACATAGGAAACATTGATACAAGACACAGAACGGATTGACAATCCAGACACATAGGAAACATTGATACAAGACACAGAACGAATTGACAATCCAGAGACATAGGAAACATTGATACAAGACACAGAACGAATTGACAGTCCAGAGACATAGGAAACATTGATACAAGACACAGAACGAATTGACAATCCAGAGACATAGGAAACATTGATACAAGACACAGAACGGATTGACAATCCAGAGACATAGGAAACATTGATACAAGACACAGAACGAATTGACAGTCAAGACACATAGGAAACATTGATACAAGACACAGAACGAATTGACAGTCCAGACACATAGGAAACATTGATACAAGACACAGAACGAATTGACAGTCCAGACACATAGGGAACATTGATACAAGACACAGAACGAATTGACAATCCAGACACATAGGAAACATTGATACAAGACACAGAACGAATTGACAATCCAGAGACATAGAAAACATTGATACAAGACACAGAACGAATTGACAATCCAGAGACATAGGAAACATTGATACAAGACACAGAACAAATTGATAATCCAGAGACATAGGAAACATTGATACAAGACACAGAACGGATTGACAATCCAGAGACATAGGAAACATTGATACAAGACACAGAACGGATTGACAGTCCAGAGACATAGGAAACATTGATACAAGACACAGAACGAATTGACAATCCAGAGACATAGGAAACATTGATACAAGACACAGAACGGATTGACAATCCAGAGACATAGGAAACATTGATACAAGACACAGAACGAATTGACAGTCCAGACACATAGGAAACATTGATACAAGACACAGAGCGAATTGACAGTCCAGACACATAGGAAACATTGATACAAGACACAGAACGAATTGACAGTCCAGGCACATAGGAAACATTGATACAAGACACAGAACGGATTGACAATCCAGACACATAGGAAACATTGATACAAGACACAGAACGGATTGACAATCCAGAGACATAGGAAACATTGATACAAGACACAGAACGAATTGACAATCCAGAGACATAGGAAACATTGATACAAGACACAGAACGAATTGACAATCCAGACACATAGGAAACATTGATACAAGACACAGAACGGATTGACAATCCAGAGACATAGGAAACATTGATACAAGACACAGAACGAATTGACAGTCCAGACACATAGGAAACATTGATACAAGACACAGAACGGATTGACAATCCAGAGACATAGGAAACATTGATACAAGACACAGAACGAATTGACAATCCAGACACATAGGAAACATTGATACAAGACACAGAACGGATTGACAATCCAGAGACATAGGAAAAATTGATACAAGACACAGAACGAATTGACAATCCAGAGACATAGGAAACATTGATACAAGACACAGAACGAATTGACAGTCCAGAGACATAGGAAACATTGATACAAGACACAGAATGAATTGACAGTCCAGAGACATAGGAAACATTGATACAAGACACAGAACGGATTGACAATCCAGAGACATAGGAAACATTGATACAAGACACAGAACGAATTGACAATCCAGAGACATAGGAAACATTGATACAAGACACAGAACGGATTGACAATCCAGAGACATAGGAAACATTGATACAAGACACAGAACGAATTGACAATCCAGAGACATAGGAAACATTGATACAAGACACAGAACGAATTGACAATCCAGAGACATAGGAAACATTGATACAAGACACAGAACGGATTGACAATCCAGAGACATAGGAAACATTGATACAAGACACAGAACGAATTGACAATCCAGACACATAGGAAACATTGATACAAGACACAGAACGGATTGACAATCCAGACACATAGGAAACATTGATACAAGACACAGAACGAATTGACAATCCAGACACATAGGAAACATTGATACAAGACACAGAACGAATTGACAGTCCAGACACATAGGAAACATTGATACAAGACACAGAACGAATTGACAATCCAGAGACATAGGAAACATTGATACAAGACACAGAACGAATTGGCAATCCAGAGACATAGGAAACATTGATACAAGACACAGAACGAATTGACAATCCAGACACATAGCAAACATTGATACAAGACACAGAACGAATTGACAATCCAGAGACATAGGAAACATTGATACAAGACACAGAACGTATTGACAGTCCAGACACATAGGAAACATTGATACAAGACACAGAACGAATTGACAATCCAGAGACATAGGAAACATTGATACAAGACACAGAACGGATTGACAATCCAGACACATAGGAAACATTGATACAAGACACAGAACGAATTGACAATCCAGAGACATAGGAAACATTGATACAAGACACAGAACGAATTGACAGTCCAGAGACATAGGAAACATTGATACAAGACACAGAACGAATTGACAATCCAGAGACATAGGAAACATTGATACAAGACACAGAACGAATTGACAATCCAGAGACATAGGAAACATTGATACAAGACACAGAACGAATTGACAGTCAAGACACATAGGAAACATTGATACAAGACACAGAACGAATTGACAGTCCAGACACATAGGAAACATTGATACAAGACACAGAACGAATTGACAGTCCAGACACATAGGAAACATTGATACAAGACACAGAACGAATTGACAATCCAGACACATAGGAAACATTGATACAAGACACAGAACGAATTGACAATTCAGAGACATAGGAAACATTGATACAAGACACAGAACGAATTGACAATCCAGACACATAGGAAACATTGATACAAGACACAGAACAAATTGATAATCCAGAGACATAGGAAACATTGATACAAGACACAGAACGGATTGACAATCCAGAGACATAGGAAACATTGATACAAGACACAGAACGGATTGACAGTCCAGAGACATAGGAAACATTGATACAAGACACAGAACGAATTGACAATCCAGAGACATAGGAAACATTGATACAAGACACAGAACGGATTGACAATCCAGAGACATAGGAAACATTGATACAAGACACAGAACGAATTGACAGTCCAGACACATAGGAAACATTGATACAAGACACAGAACGAATTGACAGTCCAGACACATAGGAAACATTGATACAAGACACAGAACGAATTGACAGTCCAGATACATAGGAAACATTGATACAAGACACAGAACGGATTGACAATCCAGACACATAGGAAACATTGATACAAGACACAGAACGGATTGACAATCCAGAGACATAGGAAACATTGATACAAGACACAGAACGAATTGACAATCCAGAGACATAGGAAACATTGATACAAGACACAGAACGAATTGACAATCCAGACACATAGGAAACATTGATACAAGACACAGAACGGATTGACAATCCAGAGACATAGGAAACATTGATACAAGACACAGAACGAATTGACAGTCCAGACACATAGGAAACATTGATACAAGACACAGAACGGATTGACAATCCAGAGACATAGGAAACATTGATACAAGACACAGAACGAATTGACAATCCAGACACATAGGAAACATTGATACAAGACACAGAACGGATTGACAATCCAGAGACATAGGAAAAATTGATACAAGACACAGAACGAATTGACAATCCAGAGACATAGGAAACATTGATACAAGACACAGAACGGATTGACAATCCAGAGACATAGGAAACATTGATACAAGACACAGAGCGAATTGACAATCCAGAGACATAGAAAACATTGATACAAGACACAGAACGGATTGACAATCCAGAGACATAGGAAACATTGATACAAGACACAGAACGAATTGACAATCCAGACACATAGGAAACATTGATACAAGACACAGAACGAATTGACAATCCAGAGACATAGGAAACATTGATACAAGACACAGAACGGATTGACAATCCAGAGACATAGGGAACATTGATACAAGACACAGAACGAAGTGACAATCCAGAGACATAGGAAACATTGATACAAGACACAGAACGAATTGACAATCCAGACACATAGGAAACATTGATACAAGACACAGAACGAATTGACAATCCAGAGACATAGGAAACATTGATACAAGAAACAGAACGGATTGACAGTCCAGAGACATAGGAAACATTGATACAAGACACAGAACGAATTGACAATCCAGACACATAGGAAACATTGATACAAGACACAGAACGAAGTGACAATCCAGAGACATAGGAAACATTGATACAAGACACAGAACGGATTGACAGTCCAGAGACATAGGAAACATTGATACAAGACACAGAACGGATTGACAATCCAGACACATAGGAAACATTGATACAAGACACAGAACGGATTGACAATCCAGACACATAGGAAACATTGATACAAGACACAGAACGAATTGACAATCCAGAGACATAGGAAACATTGATACAAGACACAGAACGGATTGACAATCCAGAGACATAGGAAACATTGATACAAGACACAGAACGAATTGACAATCCAGACACATAGGAAACATTGATACAAGACACAGAACGAATTGACAATCCAGAGACATAGGAAACATTGATACAAGACACAGAACGGATTGACAGTCCAGAGACATAGGAAACATTGATACAAGACACAGAACGAATTGACAATCCAGACACATAGGAAACATTGATACAAGACACAGAACGGATTGACAATCCAGAGACATAGGAAACATTGATACAAGACACAGAACGAATTGACAATCCAGAGACATAGGAAACATTGATACAAGACACAGAACGGATTGACAGTCCAGAGACATAGGAAACATTGATACAATACACAGAACGAATTGACAATCCAGAGACATAGGAAACATTGATACAAGACACAGAACGAATTGACAATCCAGACACATAGGAAACATTGATACAAGACACAGAACGGATTGACAATCCAGAGACATAGGAAACATTGATACAAGACACAGAACGGATTGACAGTCCAGAGACATAGGAAACATTGATACAAGACACAGAACGAATTGACAATCCAGACACATAGGAAACATTGATACAAGATACAGAACGAATTGACAATCCAGAGACATAGGAAACATTGATACAAGACACAGAACGAATTGACAATCCAGAGACATAGGAAACATTGATACAATACACAGAACGAATTGACAATCCAGACACATAGGAAACATTGATACAAGACACAGAACGAATTGACAATCCAGACACATAGGAAACATTGATACAAGACACAGAACGAATTGACAGTCCAGACACATAGGAAACATTGATACAAGACACAGAACGGATTGACAGTCCAGAGACATAGGAAACATTGATACAAGACACAGAACGAATTGACAATCCAGACACATAGGAAACATTGATACAAGACACAGAACGAATTGACAATCCAGAGACATAGGAAACATTGATACAAGACACAGAACGAATTGACAATCCAGAGACATAGGAAACATTGATACAAGACACAGAACGAATTGACAATCCAGAGACATAGGAAACATTGATACAATACACAGAACGAATTGACAATCCAGAGACATAGGAAACATTGATACAAGACACAGAACGAATTGACAATCCAGACACATAGGAAACATTGATACAAGACACAGAACGGATTGACAATCCAGAGACATAGGAAACATTGATACAAGACACAGAACGAATTGACAGTCCAGAGACATAGGAAACATTGATACAAGACACAGAACGAATTGACAATCCAGAGACATAGGAAACATTGATACAAGACACAGAACGAATTGACAGTCCAGAGACATAGGAAACATTGATACAAGACACAGAACGGATTGACAATCCAGAGACATAGGAAACATTGATACAAGACACAGAACGAATTGACAGTCCAGAGACATATGAAACATTGATACAAGACACAGAACGAATTGACAATCCAGACACATAGGAAACATTGATACAAGACACAGAACGAATTGACAATCCAGAGACATAGGAAACATTGATACAAGACACAGAACGAATTGACAATCCAGACACATCGGAAACATTGATACAAGACACAGAACGAATTGACAATCCAGAGACATAGGAAACATTGATACAAGACACAGAACGAATTGACAATCCAGAGACATAGGAAACATTGATACAATACACAGAACGAATTGACAATCCAGACACATAGGAAACATTGATACAAGACACAGAACGAATTGACAATCCAGACACATAGGAAACATTGATACAAGACACAGAACGAATTGACAGTCCAGACACATAGGAAACATTGATACAAGACACAGAACGAATTGACAGTCCAGACACATAGGAAACATTGATACAAGACACAGAACGAATTGACAGTCCAGACACATAGGAAACATTGATACAAGACACAGAACGGATTGACAGTCCAGAGACATAGGAAACATTGATACAAGACACAGAACGAATTGACAATCCAGACACATAGGAAACATTGATACAAGACACAGAACGAATTGATAATCCAGAGACATAGGAAACATTGATACAAGACACAGAACGAATTGACAATCCAGAGACATAGGAAACATTGATACAAGACACAGAACGAAGAGAAATAAAGCAAAAAACACAACACAGAAAACTTAAAAAACAAGCAACATATATCTGATAAAATGCCGGGGGTGAACTCAGGTGCTCATTAAAGATAAGAAGTTGCTGTTTCGTATAAGATACTCGTCGTTGTCAAGTTACTCGTCGTTGTCAAGTTACTCGTCGTTGTCAAGTTACTCGTCGTTGTCAAGTTACTCGTCGTTGTCAAGTTACTCGTCGTTGTCAAGTTACTCGTCGTTGTCAAGTTACTCGTCGTTGTCAAGTTACTCGTCGTTGTCAAGTTACTCGTCGTTGTCAAGTTACTCGTCGTTGTCAAGCTACTCGTCGTTGTCAAGTTACTCGTCGTTGTCAAGTTACTCGTCGTTGTCAAGTTACTCGTCGTTGTCAAGTTACTCGTCGTTGTCAAGTTACTCGTCGTTGTCAAGTTACTCGTCGTTGTCAAGTTACTCGTCGTTGTCAAGTTACTCGTCGTTGTCAAGTTACTCGTCGTTGTCAAGTTACTCGTCGTTGTCAAGTTACTCGTCGTTGTCAAGTTACTCGTCGTTGTCAAGTTACTCGTCGTTGTCAAGTTCAGTTGTTAATAGAGAAAATAAATAAAATACGTTGAAGTGAAAAAGATTTTGTTGAGAAATTGATTGTCATCTCTATGACAACAGGTCATTTCCTTGCTACTCACATGAAGTATATTATTGTTACACATGTTTATCTTAATGATGCTTAATATTTTATGTTTTGTCCGGAAAGGAGCTGTCCACTCTTCCAGAGCAACTGAGTTCACTCCCGGTTTTTACTCGATCTTTAGTTTTATGTGCAATGTTTTGTATATCGTTGTTTGTCCGTTTGTATCGTTTCTTTCGGCCATTGTGTTGTCTGTTCTTCGATGTACGGATTCTGATTACTCCTCTGGTATCGTCAAACTTTTCTCGACTACATATAGCTATGCGGAACATGTATTGTGTCTTATAAGAAACAGGAACTGCTTACATTTCGAGAACACCTGGGTACACCCCTCCATATTGCTCATCATCTATTTACATTTCTGTCATCGTTCTGTGTCTTGTGCCCAAAGGTGCCAGTATCTATGAGTTGTCCATTATTAACTGACCTTCGATTTTCTCTAACGTTGACTTATACAACATGAATCACTTCAGAAATATACTATATAGACAAGTCAGAGTATTAAGTAATGAAGTCATCTTTGTACAGGTTGGGTTTTAGGTTATTAGATCAATCACAGGTGATATATAAGGTAATTTAAGATTACACAATTGATCAAAATAAAGGAAGGTAAATGTATATATACTGACATCAAGGTTTATATGAACTTTTTACCTGCATTAAGTATACCTGTTATATCTTATAGATATTTATTGACAAGCATGTTACATCTATTGGATTGACGATCTTTCAATAAAGTGCAGTAAGAGTATTGGAAGTAGATATTGGATTCTGAAAACTCTTGTAAGTTGATTTTTAAGTTTTATTTTTCTAAGAAAAACTGACGACCAATCTCCCTTCTGTCTAGGACCTTCGTTTACTTGCTTCCCAAAAACGATTTTCTTTTAAAATAAATTGGCTTCCCAACCTTTGATTTGATTTGATTAGATTAGATTGTTGGTGTTTAACGCCACTTTCAGCAATATTTCACCCAATCTTTGATTGATGAGTGCACCTGATGAATGTTATTCCATTGATGCGACTTGTGAAGTACATTAGATATGCACGTGTTTATTACATAATATGACAATAAAACTCGAACATTGTTGAAGTTTTCATTTACCATTCATCAGAAACTCACTCCTATAATATAAGAAAAAGAGAGACAAAAATGATGTAGATTATCCATGTATCCTATTGATACCATCATACATCCTTGTGTAGTCAACATTTTAAAATATATTTTGCATCCATACATTAATCTTTCCAAATTGTTTCATGATCATTGCTTTGATAAAATAAGTTATATTTTTGTATATGTCAATATATACATATAACTTACATAGTGTGTTGGTACAAGACTTTGTATCAGGTCGAGCCTGTTGTGTGAATCAATATCAATATATACGAGCGCTATCGCGACTAAAAGTGATGCGGTTAGTTCATGCTACAGTCTTGTACTAACACACTGTATATGTAATAAATTTATCTACCTACTCAATAAAACAAATTTACATGGGCTGAATTAGAATTCATAAATTTATTAAAATAATTAGAGAGCGACTACAGTTTGTGCCTGACGTCACGTTATTTGTTACCATTCAATTATTTTCAATGTAAATAATCGCCAGACTAAGCTTCTTTTCAGATGTGCAATAGGTGTTTATAATTTCTGAACCGTATGATATTTACGGATATATTGAAACTGTGTTCTTTAAATAGGAATACGACTGTGCATATATACATATGAATGAATGAAAGAAAATGGAATATTATATTTGCTTACGTTTACGTAGTCGGAAGAGAAAACCTCATGTGCCATTCCTTCGGGTTTTTCAAACTTTACGTGTTAGTTGTTCGAGAATTTGTCCTTTTGTTATGTTTTAGCTTTGTGTTTCCACTGTTGTTTATTTTCGTGTCTTTTTTCTATACGATTGTCCCCTTGGATTGTGGAACTGTTCCGAAAGTGTGGTATTATTTGTTTTTGTCATTTTATTTGATCGAAAATATCTGCAAGCCTATATACTTGTCATTGGTTATCATGTTTACGACCTTTATTTCTGTTTCGCTCCCGATTACATTAAAATTATTTGTCTTTCCAATCTGTTAAGTTGGATCATACCTGATGAAGGTTATTTAGAGCGTACCTGATGAAGGTTATTTAGAGCGTACCTGATGAAGGTTATTTAGAGCGTACCTGATGAAGGTTATTTAGAGCGTACCTGATGAAGGTTATTTAGAGCGTACCTGATGAAGGTTATTTCAGAAACGCGTCGTGTGCACTAAATTAGATATCTACGTTTTTATTAGAAGACTTTTACCCAGACGAGATTAATTAATGTTGTATATGCTTAACTAGTATATTTTATGATAAATCAATCAGATATTTTAGATGGTGAATATGTCTATAGCAATGATAAAAATAGTCCATTAGAGATGACAGACAGTACAGAGAGCTATGTCATATGTCGTTTAACATTTTTATGGTGCCAATTAGAGGTCAAATCAATATATAAGGAGAGGTTTTAACATCAAGATAAATTCAAGTCATATCGTCTTTATTGACTAATGAAGGAAAGGCGTTAATCTTTTTATTCATTTCTACCAAAAGATTGATTTTGAATTTTTATCGTTCCCATAAGTCGAGCGGAACATCGATTCCATCGATGAAATACTATAAAAACTCCATTAGAATTATACTAATACAAATCAAAATAAAATAAAACACGGTATCGAGAATTGATCATTTTTAGACAGATTTTCGGTAATGTAGTAGTACGTTTTGTATGATTCAATATTTGGTTATCAAAGTAAGATTAAAATAATAATGTTATTCAATAAAACGAAAAATAAGTAACACCAGAAAACAGTCAGCATAATCTGAAATCCAATAAGAAAATCAGAGAAACAGACATAATATTTCTAACAAACATATCTATGACTTCTCACTGGTTAGATACAAGTACTTCAATAAAATGTGGCGGGGTGAACCTAATCTCATCTAAACCAGTGATACCATATCTCAGTGTGCTGTAGATACCTGTTAAACCAGTGATACCATATCTCAGTGTGCCATAGATACCTGTTAAACCAGTGATACCATATCTCAGTGTGCCATATATACCTGTTAAATCAGTGATACCATATCTCAGTGTGCCGTAGATACCTGTTAAACCAGTGATACCATATCTCAGTGTACCATAGATACCTGTTAAACCAGTGATACCATATCTCAGTGTGCCGTAGATACCTGTTAAACCAGTGATACCATATCTCAGTGTGCCATAGATACCTGTTAAACCAGTGATACCATATCTCAGTGTGCCGTAGATACCTGTTAAACCAGTGATACCATATCTCAGTGTGCCGTAGATAACTGTTAAACCAGTGATACCATATCTCAGTGTGTCGTAGATACCTGTTAAACCAGTGATACCATATCTCAGTGTGCCGTAGATACTTGTTAAACCAGTGATACCATATCTCAGTGTGCCGTAGATAACTGTTAAACCAGTGATACCATATCTCAGTGTGCCGTAGATAACTGTTAAACCAGTGATACCATATCTCAGTGTGCCGTAGATACCTGTTAAACCAGTGATACCATATCTGTGTGCCGTAGATATCTGTTAAACCAGTGATAACATATCTCAGTGTGCCGTAGATAACTGTTAAACCAGTGATACCATATCTCAGTGTGCCGTAGATACCTGTTAAACCAGTGAAACCATATATCAGTGTGCGTGGCGTAGATACCTGTTAAACCAGTGATACCATATATCAGTGTGCGTGGCGTAGATACCTGTTAAACCAGTGATACCATATATCAGTGTGCGTGGCGTAGATACCTGTTAAACCAGTGATACCATATACCAGTGTACCGTAGATACCTGTTAAACCAGTGATACCATATATCAGTGTGCCGTAGATACCTGTTAAACCAGTGATACCATATATCAGTGTGCCGTAGATACCTGTTAAACCAGTGATACCATATATCAGTGTGCGTGGCGTAGATACCTGTTAAACCAGTGATACCATATATCAGTGTGCCGTAGATACCTGTTAAACCAGTGTTACCATATATCAGTGTGCCGTAGATAACTGTTAAACCAGTGATACCATATATCAGTGTGCCGTAGATACCTGTTAAACCAGTGATACCATATATCAGTGTGCCGTAGATACCTTTTTAACCAGTGATACCATATATCAGTGTGCCGTAGATACCTGTTAAACCAGTGATACCATATATCAGTGTGCCGTAGATACCTGTTAAACCAGTGATACCATATCTCAGTGTGCCGTAGATACCTGTTAAACCAGTGAAACCATATATCAGTGTGCGTGGCGTAGATACCTGTTAAACCAGTGATACCATATATCAGTGTGCGTGCCGTAGATACCTGTTAAACCAGTGATACCATATATCAGTGTGCCGTAGATACCTGTTAAACCAGTGATACCATATATCAGTGTACCGTAGATACCTGTTAAATCAGTGATACCATATATCAGTGTGCCGTAGATACCTGTTAAATCAGTGATACCATATATCAGTGTGCCGTAGATACCTGTTAAACCAGTGATACCATATATCAGTGTGCCGTAGATACCTGTTAAACCAGTGATACCATATCTCAGTGTGCGTAGATACCTGTTAAACCAGTGATACCATATATCAGTGTGCGTGGCGTAGATACCTGTTAAACCAGTGATACCATATATCAGTGTGCGTGGCGTAGATACCTGTTAAACCAGTGATACCATATATTAGTGTGCCGTAGATACCTTTGTGCTAAACACTATTTATTAAATAAAGATATATCAAACGAATGTCGTGTTTCGCGCTCCATACCTTTAACTCTTTATAGTATTTGTTTAATTTAAGAAAAGCGTAAAGAGAGCACAATGGTCAAAAGAAAAAGGACAAAAAGTGCAAACAATTACCTGCAAAGCACTACTCAGAAATCCAAAGATTGATAAACATTTGTACTTCATAACACTTGTCCGATAATATGTCACAAAAGTTGCGACATCAGAATATTTTACGTTAGCTGCTGAGTTTGTTTTACATGAAGACCCTGATGTTTCATAGCTATTAATTATACAATGCTGATATTATTAATTAAGCTATTATTCCCTGAAATTGAAATATGTATTTTTATTTATACACGAAGGAATTGTTCTTATAATTATTTATATTGTATTTTCTGACCTACTATCTTCTCCTTAACGGAAATACCCAAATATTCCCATCATGTAGGAGTAAAATTAGTAACTAACAACAGGTTACATACCAATCATAAGAGAAAATCTAGATAGAGTACGTCACACCAGTGAAACATTAAATACTAACTACCGGAAACAGTACAAAACGTCGTATTCCGGCAAATGTTAGGAAAACCTAATAAAGGAGTAAAATTAATAACAAATTATCACAGAGGAGGAAGTCCTGCAATACACCGGAATTGAGGTCAGGTGATACGCAGGAGCTTTTAAGAGGTAAGGTTCTTTATCTTCTTGGAATTTTGAAGACGCCAGAGAGGTATTCAGAAGCCGTAAACCGAAGGAGAGACAATGATATACGAGAGCAATACACAAAAACTAAAACCGAGGTGAACGCAGGCGCTCCAGAAAGATATGGTGTTTTTCATTCCATATATATCTCAACAATAATATAATAACAAACAAGTTTAGTCTTTTAAACAACAAAAATACATAGATGTTTATAACGTTAACAACTTTGTAAATGATTTTATTTTGTGATTTTATCACCCGACTTAAATGTGTGCACCAAGCATGCGCTAGTGAGATTATGCCATCTAATAAATCGCTCGTTTGTTTGCACTGCAAAAGAAGGACGCCATATTAGAATTTATTACATAGTGAAATTATATTTATAAACAATACACTAATATGATGGTTGTTTGGTTTCTAGTCTGTATGTCTAGATCAAGCGCTATTTTCGAGCGTGTCAAATTATATTGTTTACCTGCAGTTTGTTCCATTATAAAAACAAAATCATGTTGTTTACAGAACTTACCTGACAAGAGTAATTAAAACTCCCCAGTGCTACAATTATTTACATTATCAGGCTATTTGCAGGAAGTCATATTTCATTTTTCACTTCAATTTCTCTTTAAGTTGTTTGTCATTGAAAGTTTTAAAATCCGTTTTATTATCATTTTGTCAATATTAAGTACCATACATTTCGTTTAAGTTTTTGCTAGATTCTGCTACGTTCATATTGTAATACAACGACCATGTTTTTTATATTTACATACGTGGTGTCCAACACGACTTCACTACACGAGTAACATGGTGGAGGACTTATAAGAAGTAAGAACTGCTTACCCTTCGTGAGCGACTGGGTACACACCGGGTCAGAGTTCCTCATCATTTTAAATTTCTGTGGTGTGTTTTTTTACTTTGTTTTTCTTCATTCTGTGTTTTGTACCCAATGTTGCTTGTGTCTCTGATTTGTTCTTTCTTTGATTGCCCTCTCGGATTTCTCTAACATTTTACACATAGTCACCTAACACGCTGCTGTATTATTATAATAATTAATATGTAGTGCCCAACACACTGTGGTTTTGTTATGTTTGTCTTCGTTGCCTGTTTCTCTAGATTGTCCATGTGTTGACTACGCCTTCGGTATTCTCTAACGTTTATTTACAGAGAATCATATTGCAACGCCATTCTGCCCTATCATTTCCACTAAAAGATTATCCCTCTACATACTCTACATAGGAAAAAAACCATTAACATACACTTGTCAGGCGTTACTAGTGCAGCAGGAACTGTTTAACCCCCCCCCCCCTCCCCCGAAACACCTGAGTCCACCCACGGGCTTTAGTGGGATTTGTGTTTCTCAATCTTTAGTTTTTTATGTAGTGTTTTGTAGATCATTGTCTGTCCCATTGACCTGTTTCTTTTGGTCAGTGTACTCTCTTCTCTTCTCTCATTTTCGGCTTATGATTACCCTTTTGATATTGTCAATTTTTGTCGTAAGATTAAGCTGTAAGGTAAAGCTGTAAGGTAAAGCTATGTCGTAAGACAATGCTGTAAGGTAAAGCTGTAAGGTAAAGCTATGTCGTAAGGTAAAACAGCCAATTATTAATTTGACTTTACAATCTTTTGAATATATCAAACCCGATAAAGGTTATATAAAAGTGTTACGGTCGCCACCATCACTTGGTTGACCGCTATGGACTATCTGTGTCACAAATGACAACGGATATGTTCCACTTGTCCTAAACACTTTCCGGTCCTTTCCTAATTCATAGGATTTGTAACTAGATTAGACAGATGGGTTCGTGTTATTCGATCTTTGGTTGTATGTGTATGTTTTGTAGATCGTTGTTTGTCCTTTTGTCCTTTTTCTTTTGGCCACTGTGTTGTCTGTTCTTCTCCGATTTACGGATTCTGATTACCTCCCTTTGGTATCTTCAAAATCTTCTTATTTCATAACCGAATCATAGGTACTAAATTAGATCTCTATGTTTTTATCATTTGATCAGGTTTTTTTTACTTGTTTTTCCTTCATTCGACTTTTAAACCGTGTTTGTGTTCAGTAGCAATGGTAACATTTCATGTGCCATTCACGGGACTGGCTGGGAAACTTTCCACAACCACTTAATGGAATATATGTCTGTAAAACTGTCCATAAAGAAAACGTGTTTTTTTTCTCTCTTCGCAGATTAATGATTGCGACAATTCCATGCTCCAAATGGGTAGAAACAATTGTTTTGATCCATATTCTGCTCTATCAACTTCACATATTTCAATTCGAAATTTGTATCTATTTCTGAATGTTTGCATAATTCTCTATTACGTAAATGACCTCCTTTCATAGACAACTAATTACGACATTGTCGCGATTATTTTTAAAGCGACTCTAGACCGGATTGCGTTGGTAGTTACAGACATAATATTGAATATAAATCATTTAATTAAGAGAATGTCTCTCTTTCTGTTACAATTAGTCTTATTCTTAGAAATGTGAATCTTCTAAAACAATTGAAAAGAAAGTTGTGTCACTATTGTGTTCTTGCAGCGTGTACGATATATACATGTGGTGTCGGTACGAAAGGGTCTCAGCTCCCCTCCATTTGTATTGAAGTGTCCTAGAAAGGGCTAGGGTTTGTGGTTTGGGTTTATGATGTTTAACACCACTTTCAACAATGTTTCAGCTATATCATGGCAGTCAGCTTTATTTATGGAGGAAACCGGAGTACCCGGAGTAAACAAAGGACCCGCCGAAAGTCACTGACAAACTTTATCTCATAAAGTTGAATCGAGAATAACGTCATCTGAGTGGGATTCGAACGCGCAACATCAGTGGTGATAGCCACTGATTGCATAGGTAGTTGTAAATCCAACTACCATACGATCACGATCACTACGGCCCTCGCCTAGAAATGATCATGAGTGTCGTATATACTAGTGGTGTAACATTCACATCTGTTTTTACGGTTTTCCGATTGATTTGTGAACTAATCTGACGGTGGGGTATTTTTATTTTTACATTTTATGATATATATATATTTGAAATTGAAACGATGTCGAGTTCATATAAATTATGTTTTATTCCAAAAACTGAACATTAACCTGCAAGATCTGTGTCCAAGTGAATGTATGAAAAAAATAACTAGATTGTTAAATCCAAAAGGTATTGATGACACTATGAATATATGTCACTATATCAAAAATTGTAAAAGTATCAGATAGGTTTATTTATCTTTGATATGATATTTTGTCATTTAAAAATGTATTCATAATTGTCCATGTTTACTGATTTAATATCATTTTAATGTGGGGAAGACATCAATGTTTAATTAATTTTCCTTTATTAATAAAACTTGAAACTTGAAACTATAAATGTCATGAAATATTACTTGATTTATTTTATTGTTTTTCTATAAGTCACATATTATTGAAATTGACAGTTTCTTACTTAATTATTAAAACTATGATTATATCTCCAACACATGGGTAACCTAAACAAAATGTGGCTACCCTGTTGAGGACTCTATGTTTATATCTCCAACACATGGGTAACCTAAACAAAATGTGGCTACCCTGTTGAGGACTCTATGTTTATACCTCTAGCACATGGGTAACCTAAACAAAATGTGGCTACCCTGTTGAGGACACTATATTTATACCTCTAGCACATTGGTAACCTAAGCAACATATGGCTACCCTGTTGAGGACTCTATGTTTATACCTCTAGCACATGGGTAACCTAAACAACATATGACTATCCTGTTGAGGACTCTATGTTCATACCTCTAACACATGGGTAACCTAAACAACATATGGCTACCCTGTTGAGGACTCTATGTTTATACCTCTAGCACATGGGTAACCTAAACAACATATGGCTATCCTGTTGAGGACACTATGTTTATACCTCTAACACATTGGTAACCTAAGCAACATATGGCTATCCTGTTGAGGACTCTATGTTTATACCTCTAACACATGGGTAACCTAAACAACATATGGCTACCCTGTTGAGGACACTATGTTTATACCTCTAACACATTGGTAACCTAAGCAACATATGGCTATCCTGTTGAGGACACTATGTTTATACCTCTAACACATTGGTAACCTAAGCAACATATGGCTATCCTGTTGAGGACACTATGTTTATACCTCTAACACATTGGTAACCTAAGCAACGTATGGCTACCCTGTTGAGGACTCTATGTTTATACCTCTAACACATGGGTAACCTAAACAACATATGACTATCCTGTTGAGGACTCTATGTTCATACCTCTAACACATGGGTAACCTAAACAACATATGGCTACCCTGTTGAGGACTCTATGTTTATACCTCTAGCACATGGGTAACCTAAACAACATATGACTATCCTGTTGAGGACTCTATGTTCATACCTCTAACACATGGGTAACCTAAACAACATATGGCTACCCTGTTGAGGACTCTATGTTCATACCTCTAACACATGGGTAACCTAAACAACGTATGGTTACCCTGTTGAGGACTCTATGTTTATACCTCTAGCACATGGGTAACCTAAACAAAATGTGGCTACCCTGTTGAGGACACTATATTTATACCTCTAGCACATGGGTAACCTAAGCAACATATGGCTACCCTGTTGAGGACTCTATGTTTATACCTCTAGCACATGGGTAACCTAAACAACATATGACTATCCTGTTGAGGACTCTATGTTTATACCTCTAGCACATGGTTAACCTAAACAACATATGACTATCCTGTTGAGGACACTATGTTTATACCTCTAACACATTGGTAACCTAAACAACAAATGGCTATCCTGTTGAGGACACTATGTTTATACCTCTAACACATTGGTAACCTAAGCAACGTATGCCTACCCTGTTGAGGACTCTATGTTTATACCTCTAACACATGGGTAACCTAAGCAACATATGGCTATCCTGTTGAGGACACTATGTTTATACCTCTAACACATTGGTAACCTAAGCAACGTATGGCTACCCTGTTGAGGACACTATGTTTCCTTGCTCCCAAAGACAATTAAATATTTAGGATTTCCAATCTGTTGACTTTCAACGTGGTCAATGAAGGTTATTCCATATACGCATCGTGCGCAATAAATATTTATTTCCCAAGTAAACATGTAATAAATCTTCAGTAAGCCAGTCTTACAAAGTGTCGACTTAAATCGCAGAATTTATAGTAACAAAGAACATCATATTAGAGATGAAAACCTACGACATCTTTAAATCTCTTGCATTATTAAGTAGCAATAATTCTTAGTTTGACCTTTCTCCTTTATTCTTCATTACTCCAGTGTATGTTGTGTTATTACGTATAAAGTAGATGCTTTAGTTTTACTGGACAAAAGTTGTCAATAATGTAGATGATGGTTATATAACAGCAATTGATTAATGGCTTTTGAATACCCCTTTGGTATCTTCCAACCTTTCTTAACAATGAGAATCTAATATAAAAAAAGACAATTACAACTGTTCAATGCACACGATCAGATAGAATGTAATGGGGAAAAAACGATAGAGACAGCTTAAGGGACGATCAAAAATGGGAGTTGAGATATAATGAATATTGGTAGTTTAACTAACGAATCACATCACACTTATGAATCTCAATATATAGACTGCTTGATTAACGAATTAGTTATAATCAATTCATTTGGAAACGCTACACACACCTCGACGACCCATCCGAAAGATTTGATTTTGATTTGATTTTTGGTGCTTAACGCCACTTTCAGCAATATTTCAGTTATATCATGGCGACCAGTATTATTGGTGGAAGAAGCTGGGGTACCCGGAGAGAACCACCGACCATGGACAAGCAACTGGTAAACTTTATCACTTGCGGTTGCGAGTCGAGTGCACACTTTTTGCAATTTACAAAGCCACGCCGTATTTGTGATAGGCTTGTATGAGTTGTTAGGTAATCCAACTACCTAACTAATTGAGCCACCCGGGCCCCCATACGAAAGAAGAAATCCTGAACAATAATATATATTCTTTGTGTTTCTTTGAAATTTTGACCAAAGATGACAAACTGGATCTTCAATTACTCTACTGGATTGCGAAATTAAACAAGTTTCCTTACTAACAGTGTTATATTGCTGGGTCTTCTAAATGCTCCACGAAACATCTTTCCAAATTATTAACATCTAATCTATCAGAGGTCAAACCGGGTTTCAGACTTATTGTAGCGCTAACTACTCAAGGGGTGGTGTGAATCACATGTATATTCTGAAGAACTCTGAAGATCTTTTAGAGTACATACAATCTAGGTCCCTCTCCTCCTGCAATAGCAATAAGACATTTGACTTCTCTACCCTCTACACTATTCCCAGCTGAAATTAAAAAACAGATTAAAAGAATTAATACAACCATGTTTCATAAAAAAGGATGTCCAACGTAGATGTAAATACATTGTCTTAAGAAAGGACCAATATTATTTTGCAACAAAGACTAAAATCAAAATACTCGAATGTTTTTATTGACAACATATTTGTAATGTTTGGTGGAAGTGTATTTCAACCGATTCTCCAATAAGCACCTAACATTTAATGAGTTCGGAGTGAGTACAATGTATCCGAATGCTGCGACATTATCTGCATGCGGAACTCTTGTTTCAGTCATTGATCTCGCACTATAGAAATCCAACTAAACTTGGCTTAGTACAAAGCAGACATCATTATAGCCTCATATCATTTCACTATTATGTTTTACGATGGCCTTGTATATTATCTAATAATTTAATTTGATGTGAATACTGCAATTCCATTGGCTGATCCGCCTGGTGAAAAATGGTTATACTTGATAACCTGGGTTGGTATTGTGACGTCACTAACATATTCATTCGCCAACCGACAAATCTAAATAGTCCCATGAAATAATCGTAATTAAAATCGGGGAGTCATTATGGAATGTTTGAAAGTTTTGAACAGGTTATACCTGTATAACCTGGTTTGGAAAAAAATACGCTTTTCATAAACCACTTTGCGGTTTATTAAGCGGAAACTGCCCCAAACCAGGTTATATCGTATAACATGCTAAAAAATTGAAAATATTCCTTAAATATCTAAATAATGGTTGGGGACATCGACTCTGTTATAGAACTAATATTATACATATGACAACTTTAACATTAAAAATATTATGTATATTATTCAAAATAATAGCGTTCTTTATGATAACGCTGTACGCATGTTATATGTGAAGGTTGCTATCTTACTCCAATGTGGAGAGTACTTGTTTAGGTCCACAAAACTAGTATAGCACCACCACGTTTTATTCGAGTGCCTGTACCAAGCAAGGAAAGTGAGTTGCTATGTATGTGTGTGCTAGGGGTATAGATTTTGTCTGTTTCTGTGATTTTTCTATTGGATTTCGGAACTGTTCCGACGGTGCCGTATTTTGTGTTTTTCATTTTGATGTTCTTTTAAATTACAAACAATAAATAACTCACTACAACCATTACTGGTTCATGAGTTACTTACCCTTCCTGAACGACTAACAATAAATAACTCACTACAACCATTACTGGTTCATGAGTTACTTACCCTTCCCGAACGACTAACAATAAATAACTCACTACAACCATTACTGGTTCATGAGTTACTTACCCTTCCTGAACGACTAACAATAAATAACTCACTACAACCATTACTGGTTCATGAGTTACTTACCCTTCCTGAACGACTAACAATAAATAACTCACTACAACCATTACTGGTTCATGAGTTACTTACCCTTCCTGAACGACTAACAATAAATAACTCACTACAACCATTACTGGTTCATGAGTTACTTACCCTTCCTGAACGACTAACAATAAATAACTCACTACAACCATTACTGGTTCATGAGTTACTTACCCTTCCTGAACGACTAACAATAAATAACTCACTACAACCATTACTGGTTCATGAGTTACTTACCCTTCCCGAACGACTAACAATAAATAACTCACTACAACCATTACTGGTTCATGAGTTACTTACCCTTCCCGAACGACTAACAATAAATAACTCACTACAACCATTACTGGTTCATGAGTTACTTACCCTTCCCGAACGACTAACAATAAATAACTCACTACAACCATTACTGGTTCAGGAGTTACTTACCCTTCCCGAACGACTAACAATAAATAACTCACTACAACCATTACTGGTTCAGGAGTTACTTACCCTTCCCGAGCAGCTGAGTACACATCGTCGTTTGTAGTTGTGTTCCTGTTGGTCAATCTGTTGTCATTTGTGTAGTGTTGTCTCGTTATGTCCTTTTTCTTTTGGTCATTGTATTGTCTGTCCTTCTTCGATATTCTGGCTAATAAAAGGAGACATTGTGGCGATAGCTGAGATACTATATCTAATCCAGGGAGAAAAAATGGCGATATCTGAGATTTTTTTTCAAATCCACAAATCCAAGGAGAAAGATGTGGTGATATCTGAGATATGTTTTCTAATCTAGAGAGAAACTATTGATATCTGAGATAATTTGTCTACTCCAGGGGGGACCAGTGGTGATATCTGAGTTAGTTTTTGTCTAATCTAAGAAGAAAGGGTGGTGATATCTGAGATATTTGTTTTTATACCAGGGAGAAAGGGTGGTGATATCTGAGATATTTGTTTCTATACCAGGGAGAAAGGGTGGTGATATCTGAGATATTTGTTTTTATACCAGGGAGAAAGGGTGGTGATATCTGAAATATACTGTCTATTCCAGGTAGAACAGTTGGTGATATCTAAGAAACTGTTTTTTCTATACCAGGGAGAAAGGGTGGTGATATCTGAGATATCCTGTCTATTCCAGGGAGAACAGGTGGTGATATCTGAGAAACTGTTTTTTCTATACCAGAGAGAAAGGGTGGTGATATCTGAGATATCCTGTCTATTCCAGGTAGAACAGTTGGTGATATCTAAGAAACTGTTTTTTCTATACCAGGGAGAAAGGGTGGTGATATCTGAGATATCCTGTCTATTCCAGGGAGAACAGGTGGTGATATCTGAGAAACTGTTTTTTCTATACCAGGGAGAAAGGGTGGTGATATCTGAGATATCCTGTCTATTCCAGGGAGAACAGGTGGTGATATCTAAGAAACTGTTTTTTCTATACCAGAGAGAAAGGGTGGTGATATCTGAGATATCCTGTCTATTCCAGGTAGAACAGTTGGTGATATCTAAGAAACTGTTTTTTCTATACCAGGGAGAAAGGGTGGTGATATCTGAGATATCCTGTCCTTTCCAGGGAGAACAGGTGGTGATATCTGAGAAACTGTTTTTTCTATACCAGGGAGAAAGGGTGGTGATATCTGAAATATACTGTCTATTCCAGGTAGAACAGGTGGTGATATCTAAGAAACTGTTTTTTCTATACCAGGGAGAAAGGGTGGTGATATCTGAGATATCCTATCTATTCCAGGGAGAACAGGTGGTGATATCTGAGAAACTGTTTTTTCTATACCGGAGAGAAAGGGTGGTGATATCTGAGATATCCTGTCTATTCCAGGTAGAACAGTTGGTGATATCTAAGAAACTGTTTTTTCTATACCAGGGAGAAAGGGTGGTGATATCTGAGATATCCTGTCTATTCCAGGGAGAACAGGTGGTGATATCTGAGAAACTGTTTTTTTCTATACCAGGGAGAAAGGGTGGTGATATCTGAGATATCCTGTCTATTCCAGGGAGAACAGGTGGTGATATCTAAGAAACTGTTTTTTCTATACCAGAGAGAAAGGGTGGTGATATCTGAGATATCCTGTCTATTCCAGGTAGAACAGTTGGTGATATCTAAGAAACTGTTTTTTCTATACCAGGGAGAAAGGGTGGTGATATCTGAGATATCCTGTCCTTTCCAGGGAGAACAGGTGGTGATATCTGAGAAACTGTTTTTTCTATACCAGGGAGAAAGGGTGGTGATATCTGAAATATACTGTCTATTCCAGGTAGAACAGTTGGTGATATCTAAGAAACTGTTTTTTCTATACCAGGGAGAAAGGGTGGTGATATCTGAAATATCCTGTCTATTCCAGGGAGAACAGGTGGTAATATCTAAGAAACTGTTTTTTCTATACCAGGGAGAAAGGGTGGTGATATCTGAGATATCCTGTCTATTCCAGGGAGAACAGGTGGTGATATCTGAGAAACTGTTTTTTCTATACCAGGGAGAAAGGATGGTGATATATGAGATATTTGTTTCTATACCAGGAGGAACGGGTGGTGATATCTGAGATATTGTGTCTAATCCAGATATCAGATCATTGATTGTTACTCTATCGTTCCTTTCGTAGAATGACGATTTAACATATCTATTTAGTTTTGTATTCATCAAGAATTCATTGAATGCGTGCTTTGTTTCTAGTATTCTCTATTGAGTATTAATTTGACCTATAAAGCTATTTTGCCACGGTCATTGTAATGTATAGAAGAATATTCATTTGGTCACGTAGCAATTACATTTGTAGGTAATTATGAAGCACCTATCGATCAGTCATAGCGATTCAAAGATTCACCGACAATAGGAAGCAATAAAAAAATATCGTTTCCGAGTTTCAAATGAACGATGTTTTGCATTAGAATATCTCTTTGAAGTGATCAACATTTAAATATTTGTTAGTATATTGTCTGTGAAGCGATTAATACATGTTTAGTGTTTCTGATATAGACGATATCAGTTCTAAGCTCCCTAGTGACCGTCTATCGTTATTTGGACGGTCAGTAAATTGCTGAAGGGTGAGCGCTTTAACGCGAACCCTTCAACTATTTATTGACCGTCCAAATAATCATAGTCGGTCACGGGAGCTTAAGAAAATGTTTGTACGATGTTGCTGATCTATGACTTGAAACGGTAACTAAGTTTTTTCCACGAACTATGTTTGACGGACTTTCTTGGAAGTTCTAAGACTAAAGACGTAATGGTCACTACACAAAATTAAGCACCGCCCACTGACCTTCTGTAATTTTCCGTCTGCATCGTTTCGTAACTGCATCGTTATTTTTATGAATGGAATATTTCACTGTCCAATAAAGCTCTGTATCTATCGTTATTATTAGGAATGACTTTATCCAATCATAGGTCGTCAAATAAATACAACATCGTACAGTACGTTTGAGCATAAAATTAATTTACCATAAATTGATTATCAAGACTACGTCAAACAGGGTATATTTAAACGTGGATCAGCTATATCTACTATATACTACAGAAGGCTGGTATTCCAGGAGGGCGATATCCTAAATCAATTGTCGTTAAGGTAGGATTTACCTAATAAGTTTATCATTGTATTATTGTTGGGTATTTGTGTATCAGATTGTTCAGGTAGGGTTTACCTAATAAGTTTATCATTGTATTAATGTTGGGTATTTGTATATCAGATTGTTAAGGTAGGGTTTACCTAATAAGTTTATCATTGTATTATTGTTGGGTATTTGTATATCAGATTGTTAAGGTAGGGTTTACCTAATAAGTTTATCATTGTATTATTGTTGGGTATTTGTATATCAGATTGTTAAGGTAGGGTTTACCTAATAAGTTTATCATTGTATTATTGCAGGATATTTGTATATCAGATTGTTAAGGTAGGGTTTACCTATAAGTTTATCATTGTATTATTGGTGGGTATTTGTATATCAGATTGTTAAGGTAGGGTTTACCTAATAAGTTTATCATTGTTTTAATGTAGGGTATTTGTATATCAGATTGTTAAGGTAGGGTTTACCTAATAAGTTTATCATTGTTTTAATGTAGGGTATTTGTATATCAGATTGTTAAGGTAGGGTTTATCTAATAAGTTTATCATTGTTTTAATGTAGGGTATTTGTATATCAGATTGTTAAGGTAGGGTTTACCTAATAAGTTTATCATTGTATTATTGTTGGGTATTTGTATATCAGATTGTTAAGGTAGGGCTTACCTAATAAGTTTATCATTGTTTTAATGTTGGGTATTTGTATATCAGATTGTTATGGTAGAGTTTACCTAACAAGTTTATCATTGTATTATTGTTGGGTATTTGTATATCAGATTATTAAGGTAGGGCTTACCTAATAAGTTTATCATTGTATTATTGTTGGGTATTTGTATATCAGATTGTTAAGGTAGGGTTTACCTAATAAGTTTATCATTGTATTATTGTTGGGTATTTGTATATCAGATTGTTAAGGTAGGGTTTACCTAATAAGTTTATCATTGTTTTAATGTTGGGTGTTTGTATATCAGATTGTTAAGGTAGGGTTCACCTAATAAGTTTATCATTGTATTAATGTTGGGTATTTGTATATCAGATTGTTATGGTAGAGTTTACCTAATAAGTTTATCATTGTTTTAATGTTGGGTATTTGTATATCAGATTATTAAGGTAGGGTTTACCTAATAAGTTTATCATTGTATTAATGTTGGGTATTTGTATATCAGATTGTTAAGGTAGGGCTTACCTAATAAGTTTATCATTGTTTTAATGTTGGGTGTTTGTATATCAGATTGTTAAGGTAGGGTTTACCTAATAAGTTTATCATTGTATTAATGTTGGGTATTTGTATATCAGATTGTTAAGGTAGAGTTTACCTAATAAGTTTATCATTGTATTATTGTTGGGTATTTGTATATCAGATTGTTAAGGTAGGGTTTACCTAATAAGTTTATCATTGTTTTAATGTTGGGTATTTGTATATCAGATTGTTAAGGTAGGGTTTACCTAATAAGTTTATCATTGTTTTAATGTTGGGTATTTGTATATCAGATTTTTAAGGTAGGGCTTACCTAATAAGTTTATCATTGTATTATTGTTGGGTATTTGTATATCAGATTGTTAAGGTAGGGTTTACCTAATAAGTTTATCATTGTATTATTGTTGGGTATTTGTATATCAGATTGTTAAGGTAGGGCTTACCTAATAAGTTTATCATTGTTTTAATGTTGGGTATTTGTATATCAGATTGTTAAGGTAGGGTTTACCTAATAAGTTTATCATTGTTTTAATGTAGGGTATTTGTATATCAGATTGTTAAGGTAGGGTTTACCTAATAAGTTTATCATTGTATTATTGTTGGGTATTTGTATATCAGATTGTTAAGGTAGGGCTTACCTAATAAGTTTATCATTGTATTATTGTTGGGTATTTGTATATCAGATTGTTATGGTAGAGTTTACCTAACAAGTTTATCATTGTATTATTGTTGGGTATTTGTATATCAGATTATTAAGGTAGGGCTTACCTAATAAGTTTATCATTGTATTATTGTTGGGTATTTGTATATCAGATTGTTAAGGTAGGGTTTACCTAATAAGTTTATCATTGTATTATTGTTGGGTATTTGTATATCAGATTGTTAAGGTAGGGCTTACCTAATAAGTTTATCATTGTATTATTGTTGGGTATTTATATATCAGATTGTTAAGGTAGGGTTTACCTAATAAGTTTATCATTGTTTTAATGTTGGGTATTTGTATATCAGATTGTTAAGGTAGGGTTTACCTAATAAGTTTATCATTGTATTATTGGTGGGTATTTGTATATCAAATTGTTAAGGTAGGGTTTGCCTGATAAGTTTATCATTGTTTTAATGTTGGGTATTTGTATATCAGATTGTTAAGGTAGGGTTTACCTAATAAGTTTATCATTGTATTATTGTTAGGTATTTGTATATCAGATTGTTATGGTAGAGTTTACTTAATAAGTTTATCATTGTATTATTGTTGGGTATTTGTGTATCAGATTGTTAAGGTAGGGTTTACCTAATAAGTTTATCATTGTTTTAATGTTGGGTATTTGTATATCAGATTGTTAAGGTAGGGTTTACCTAATAAGTTTATCATTGTATTATTGTTGGGTATTTGTATATCAGATTGTTAAGGTATGCTTTACCTAATAAGTTTATCATTGTATTATTGTTGGGTATTTGTATATCAGATTGTTATGGTAGAGTTTACCTAATAAGTTTATCATTGTTTTAATGTTGGGTATTTGTATATCAGATTGTTAAGGTAGTGTTTACCTAATAAGTTTATCATTGTTTTAATGTTGGGTATTTGTATATCAGATTGTTAAGGTAGGGTTTACCTAATAAGTTTATCATTGTATTATTGTAAGGTATTTGTATATCAGATTGTTATGGTAGAGTTTACTTAATAAGTTTATCATTGTATTATTGTTGGGTATTTGTGTATCAGATTGTTAAGGTAGGGTTTACCTAATAAGTTTATCATTGTTTTAATGTTGGGTATTTGTATATCAGATTGTTAAGGTAGGGTTTACCTAATAAGTTTATCATTGTATTATTGTAAGGTATTTGTATATCAGATTGTTATGGTAGAGTTTACTTAATAAGTTTATCATTGTATTATTGTTGGGTATTTGTGTATCAGATTGTTAAGGTAGGGTTTACCTAATAAGTTTATCATTGTTTTAATGTTGGGTATTTGTATATCAGATTGTTAAGGTAGGGTTTACCTAATAAGTTTATCATTGTATTATTGTTGGGTATTTGTATATCAGATTGTTAAGGTATGCTTTACCTAACAAGTTTATCATTGTTTTAATGTTGGGTGTTTGTATATCAGATTGTTAAGGTAGGGTTTACCTAATAAGTCTATCATTGTTTTATTGTTGGGTATTTGTATATCAGAATGTTATGGTAGGGTTTACCTAATAAGTTTATCATTGTATTATTGTTGGGTATTTGTATATCAGATTGTTAAGGTAGGGCTTACCTAATAAGTTTATCATTGAATTAATGTTGGGTATTAGTATATCAGATTGTTAAGGTAGGGTTCACCTAATAAGTTTATCATTGTTTTAATGTTGGGTATTTGTGTATCAGATTGTTAAGGTAGGGCTTACCTAATAAGTTTATCATTGTATTATTGTTGGGTATTTGTATATCAGATTGTTATGGTAGAGTTTACCTAATAAGTTTGTCATTGTATTATTGTTGGGTATTTGTATATCAGATTGTTAAGGTAGGGCTTACCTAATAAGTTTATCATTGTATTATTGTTGGGTATTTGTATATCAGATTGTTAAGGTAGGGTTTACCTAATAAGTTTAACATTGTATTATTGTTGGGTATTTGTATATCAGATTGTAATGGTAGAGTTTACCTAATAAGTTTATCATTGTATTATTGTTGGGTATTTGTATATCAGATTGTTATGGTAGAGTTTACCTAATAAGTTTGTCATTGTATTATTGTTGGGTATTTGTATATCAGATTGTTAAGGTAGGGCTTACCTAATAAGTTTATCATTGTTTTAATGTAGGGTATTTGTATATCAGATTGTTAAGGTAGGGTTTACCTAATAAGTTTATCATTGTTTTAATGTTGGGTATTTGTATATCAGATTTTTAAGGTAGGGTTTACCTAATAAGTTTATCATTGTTTTAATGTAGGGTATTTGTATATCAGATTGTTATGGTAGGGTTTACCTAATAAGTTTATCAAGGAATTATTGTTGGGTATTTGTGTATCAGATTGTTAAGGTAGGGTTTACCTAATAAGTTTATCATTGTTTTAATGTTGGGTATTTGTATATCAGATTGTTATGGTAGAGTTTGCCTAATAAGTTTATCATTGTATTATTGTTGGGTATTTGTATATCAGATTGTTAAGGTAGGGTTTACCTAATAAGTTTATCATTGTATTATTGTTGGGTATTTGTATATCAGATTGTTATGGTAGAGTTTACCTAATAAGTTTGTCATTGTATTATTGTTGGGTGTTTGTATATCAGATTGTTAAGGTAGAGCTACCTAATAAGTTTATCATTGTTTTAATGTAGGGTATTTGTATATCAGATTGTTAAGGTAGGGTTCACCTAATAAGTTTATCATTGTTTTAATGTTGGGTATTTGTATATCAGATTGTTAAGGTAGGGCTTACCTAATAAGTTTATCATTGTATTATTGTTGGGTATTTGTATATCAGATTGTTAAGGTAGGGTTTACCTAATAAGTTTGTCATTGTATTATTGTTGGGTGTTTGTATATCAGATTGTTAAGGTAGAGCTACCTAATAAGTTTATCATTGTTTTAATGTAGGGTATTTGTATATCAGATTGTTAAGGTAGGGCTTACCTAATAAGTTTATCATTGTTTTAATGTAGGGTATTTGTATATCAGATTGTTAAGGTAGGGTTTACCTAATACGTTTATCATTGTTTTAATGTAGGGTATTTGCATATCAGATTTTTAAGGTAGGGTTTACCTAATAAGTTTATCATTGTATTATTGTTGGGTATTTGTATATCAGATTGTTATGGTAGGGTTTACCTAATAAGTTTATCAAGGAATTATTGTTGGGTATTTGTGTATCAGATGGTTAAGGTAGGGTTTACCTAATAAGTTTATCATTGTATTATTGTTGGGTATTTGTATATCAGATTGTTATGGTAGGGTTTACCTAATAAGTTTATCAAGGAATTATTGTTGGGTATTTGTGTATCAGATGGTTAAGGTAGGGTTTACCTAATAAGTTTATCATTGTTTTAATGTTGGGTATTTGTATATCAGATGGTTAAGGTAGAGCTACCTAATAAGTTTATCATTGTTTTAATGTAGGGTATTTGTATATCAGATTGTTAAGGTAGGGTTTACCTAATAAGTTTATCATTGTTTTAATGTTGGGTATTTGTATATCAGATGGTTAAGGTAGAGCTACCTAATAAGTTTATCATTATATTATTGGTGGGTATTTGTATATCAGATTGTTAAGGTAGTGTTTACCTAATAAGTTTATCATTGTTTTAATGTTGGGTATTTGTATATCAGATTGTTAAGGTAGGGTTTACCTAATAAGTTTATCATTGTATTATTGGTGGGTATTTGTATATCAGATTGTTAAGGTAGTGTTTACCTAATAAGTTTATCATTGTTTTAATGTTGGGTATTTGTATATCAGATTGTTAAGGTAGTGTTTACCTAATAAGTTTATCATTGTTTTAATGTTGGGTATTTGTGTATCAGATTGTTAAGGTAGGGTTTACCTAATAAGTTTATCATTGTTTTAATGTTGGGTATTTGTATATCAGATGGTTAAGGTAGAGCTACCTAATAAGTTTATCATTGTATTATTGTTGGGTATTTGTATATCAGATTGTTATGGTAGGGTTTACCTAATAAGTTTATCAAGGAATTATTGTTGGGTATTTGTGTATCAGATGGTTAAGGTAGGGTTTACCTAATAAGTTTATCATTGTTTTAATGTTGGGTATTTGTATATCAGATGGTTAAGGTAGAGCTACCTAATAAGTTTATCATTGTTTTAATGTAGGGTATTTGTATATCAGATTGTTAAGGTAGGGTTTACCTAATAAGTTTATCATTGTTTTAATGTTGGGTATTTGTATATCAGATGGTTAAGGTAGAGCTACCTAATAAGTTTATCATTGTATTATTGGTGGGTATTTGTATATCAGATTGTTAAGGTAGGGTTTATCTAATAAGTTTATCATTGTTTTAATGTTGGGTATTTGTATATCAGATTATTAAGGTAGGGTTTACCTAATAAGTTTATCATTGTATTATTGTTAGGTATTTGTATATCAGATTGTTATGGTAGAGTTTACTTAATAAGTTTATCATTGTATTATTGTTGGGTATTTGTGTATCAGATTGTTAAGGTAGAGTTTACCTAATAAGTTTATCATTGTATTATTGTTGGGTATTTATATATCAGATTGTTAAGGTAGGGTTTACCTAATAAGTTTATCATTGTTTTAATGTTGGGTATTTGTATATCAGATTGTTAAGGTAGGGTTTACCTAATAAGTTTATCATTGTATTATTGTTGGGTATTTGTGTATCAGATTGTTAAGGTAGGGTTTACCTAATAAGTTTATCATTGTTTTAATGTTGGGTATTTGTATATCAGATTGTTAAGGTAGGGTTTATCTAATAAGTTTATCATTGTATTATTGTTGGGTATTTGTATATCAGATTGTTAAGGTAGGGTTTACCTAATAAGTTTATCATTGTATTAATGTTGGGTATTTGTATATCAGATTATTAAGGTAGGGTTTACCTAATAAGTTTATCATTGTTTTAATGTTGGGTATTTGTATATCAGATTGTTAAGGTAGGGTTTACCTAATAAGTTTGTCATTGTATTATTGTTGGGTGTTTGTATATCAGATTGTTAAGGTAGGGTTTACCTAATAAGTTTATCATTGTATTATTGTTGGGTATTTGTATATCAGATTGTTAAGGTAGGGTTTACCTAATAAGTTTATCATTGTATTATTGTTGGGTATTTATATATCAGATTGTTAAGGTAGGGTTTACCTAATAAGTTTATCATTGTATTAATGTTGGGTATTTGTATATCAGATTGTTATGGTAGGGTTTACCTAATAAGTTTATCATTGTATTATTGTTGGGTATTTGTATATCAGATTGTTAAGGTAGGGTTTACCTAATAAGTTTATCATTGTATTATTGTTGGGTATTTGTATATTGTTAAGGTAGGGTTTACCTATAAGTTCATCATTGTATTATTGTTGGGTATTTGTATATAAGATTGTTAAGGTATGGTTTACCTAATAAGTTTATCAGTGTATTATTGTTGGGTATTTGTATATCAGATTTTTAAGGTAGGATTTATCTAATAAGTTTATCATTGTATTTTTGTTGCGTATTTGTGTATCTACTGTCATGTTTTTGTTTGTTTATTATTTACTATTATTCGTATTATAATACATAAATCAATATTAAAAGTTAAATCCTATACGAACTTAATTAGCTAAGTACTTTATATTATGTCATAAATTTTAACCATTTATTTGTCATTTTGGTAACACGTAATTTAGTATATCCATACGCACCGAATTTCTCCCAAATATGATTTATTTACCGAAGACCAACCATTAAGGTTTATTGTTTCGTATGGAGAAGTAAAACTTTGATTTAGTTTTGTAAGAAAAATTTGAATAAATTAATCATGTATTCAGAGGCTGTTGAAACTTGATGAAGACAAATAATTGTCCACAAAATACTATGTATACAAGACGAACCACACAATAATTGAGGTTGAACGCAGATATTCGGAATGGTAAGCAGTTCCTGTGTGTTATTACTGTTAAGCAAAAAGACGAAGAAAAGTTTTGAGATACTAAAGAGGTAACCAGAAGACGTAAATAGACAAAAGACAGACAATACAATGGCTAAGAAAGAAAAAGAACAAAGGGATAAATAATTATCTACAAAACACTGCACAGATCGAGTAGCATTCAGAAGCTGTTGGAATTCGAAGATGAGTTGACATATCAATGACTAATATAAAACTGAAAAATAGATAAATAATGGCCCACAAAATATTATGAATGTAACACGAACCACACAAAAATTGAGGTTGAACGCATGTGTTCGGAAGGGTAAGCAGTTCCTGTGTGGTATTACTGTTAAACGAAAAGACAAAAAGTTGGAGAGACTAAAGTGGTAACCAGAAGCCGTAAATCGACAAAAGGACAAGGGGACAAATGATGATATACAACACACTGTACAGATCGAGCAACAACCAACACCACACACAAATCTTAATGATCTGGTATAGAAATGGTCTTACAGCAGTCTATGGAAATAAAAATAACTATAGATCAAGCATGGAATCCTTATAAAACAAATGGCACTAAAGAATCGAACATTGTTTTCACGCGCAAATCGCATCGGATAACACAACGCGGTACCTAAAACGTGACGACATGTAATTACAGAAAATAAATACTACCAACTTCATTAACAACTTTGGCAAATAAGCATGACTGTTTCGACTCGTTGCTTGTTTCGTAAAGTGAGGTATAACTTTGATATAAATGTGCTTCGGCTCCTCTTCGTCTGATATTGTTAAAAGATTTGCTACGAAAGAGATGGTCCCATTGCTAACTTTCTATTGATATGTAGCAATAATTGTGTTGTCAGTTTACGGGAAACAACAACTGTATCCACGTGATGGTCAGTTCCCTGACATACCGCTTTCCATACAGCGATAGCGAGTTCTCCTGGTTTTTAGTAAGCTTCGTGTTGTTCAGTCGTTACTTTTCTGTGCGGTGTTTTGTCTTCCATTGCTTGTATTGTTGTACGTTTTGCTTTGACTATTGTATATCTTTTTGTCCTTTTTTTTCGCCATCTGATTACCCCTTCTGTGTCTCCTTTTTTTTCTTTCTTATCATCCCTATGCTATTAGAATGTGGCGTGTTATCTGGCATTATCGGTGTACACTAGTAATGTATATGTCAATTGTCATTACCGGTGCACTCTAATTACACGCTAATTGTCAGTACCGGTGTACTATTATAATGTACACGTCAATTTTCTGTACAGATGTACTCTAATATTTCATTTTCCTGGATAGGCAGCTTACTGAAAATCATCACGTGATTTACGGTATCATATGGTGTTACTTAGGGCATATTTGTAATTAACTGAAACAGCGGTAAATGTTGATAACTTCAGTGTACCACGACTGGGTCAATATTAGCAAAAGTGCAAGCTTGAACAACTAGCACAAATTTACACCAGCATTAAATTTCGGGACATTAGACGAACATGACTACCATGATATTACCCTCTCTCGTAAATTCTGCCCTAGAAGATATATTTTGTTGAAATCGCTTATGCCAGTATGATTTGAAGAAACGCATAAGACTAGACTACAACACACGGAACTTCCTTAGTCTACCAGCATGTAAATCTTTGATTCAGTAGACTAAGCTATAGCTGGATGCTATAGAACAGACTTGGGAGGAATGTGGGGATATCGTACACGATATCCTGGATAATAACCATATATCAAATGAACAGTGCTATTAATGCTGTTCGTCATCCTTCTTTATTTTTCTCTTCCCGTCTGGTTTCTGGTCCATTTCAGTGTTTAATATTTGCCGCTTCAACTTTAGTTCAAATTTCCTTAATTTGGGAATAGATCACGTCCATGGGTTAATGCCACAACCAAGTAACTGGAAAATTGATATTTTTCAGGAGATGGATTTTTTATTCCATAGAATTTATGGAAGCAATTATTTGGTCGTAAATACATCTATATTATAAAAAAAAAGATTTGTCAGCATCATGCTAAAACCATAAAAACAGAAATAGTCAGATAAATGATTTATTGCATCATAGACATTACAATTGGTTTTGACATTTCAAAATCAAAATTATCAATTGAAAAGAATTTTGCCAAAACAACATAACTGACAATACTTTGTTGTTGCATTCACATAATAGATTGAAAAAATGATCTTAAATGTGCCTCAAGAATGTTACTAACAATAAATCTTTGTGGCTTTCGTAAAAAATGTTCAAACAAATTTCTTTATTGTGCCATAACCAATTAGCAGAAGATATTTGATTTTTGCACTTAGAAAATCAAATTTATTTTTAGATAACATTTTAGACATAACATCGTATCTCGAAATATCATCTTTTTGGCATTTCAAAAGAATTCACGATTTATACCAATTATAATGCTATAAAATGTTAAAAAGAGATCTATGATTTTGGCACCTGAAATAAACATTAGTTTTTAATGTTTCTTTTACACCAAAATGTTGCAACCGATGGATAACTGTTTTTTCTACAAAAAATTATAAATTGGCATTAACTTTTTACTGATATAGAATTAGTTTGTTTCTTAGATATGGCAATTATCTTAAAAATCCAAAATTCAAGTATCTGAATTATTGAAATGTTTATAATGTCTATCAGAAATTTGAAGGAATTTACTCCTTGTCAAAATCTTGTTCATCCTCCTCTGCATCGGGACTAGGGAGAGTGTCGTTGTTCTTTGCATTTGCTGGTAGTCCCTTATAGAAATCGTGATATTGCACAGGAATGACACAGGATTTCCAAAGACTCAGTAGATCTCTTTTCTTTGCCAAAGATATTGCCTGCTTTGCTTTATATTATCTTTGTAGTTCTCTTCCTCGTAGGCTTGATGTTAGCATTCACTTCTTGTCGACCTCCACCTCTCTCATTTTCTTAAAATCCTCATCGAATGTATGTTTAAGCAATACATGTTCAGCATCATTCTTGGAAAATCTCAGCCATTTGATTTTCATCCATTTTACTTTAATACCTTCAGAATCTACCTTGCTGTACTTGAGTGTTGACTTAGTTACTTCTTTGAAGTCATAGATATCCTCATACTGTAATGGAACGACATAGTAGGGATTTTTCCTCCTTGCCATTCTAATAATGGTGGCCCATTGACTGGGGATGTAAATCTCAGTCTTTTTCTTTGCGAATTCAATGGCTTGAATGCATGCTATCGCATTCCATCTGCGTGTGGCCACTCTCAAAACATTTGTGATCTATAATTTCTATATTTGACAAGTTCACGACAGCATGCATTAAGGCAGTTGCTGTAAACTGATTTCTGCTTTGTCCGGAGCAGGTGTCCGAATACAATATCACATGCTTGATGTTACCTGGCAAGGATAGCAGTTGTAAGTGCAAGGCAGATCCTATTTCACACGCCCCACGTTTCGCATCAACTTCTGACCATATGTAGCAGGTAGAACTCTGTGAACCCAAATTGTAAATTAACAAATTGTAACAATTCAATTTGTGCATATAATATATTTGACTCACTATAGAACAAGGTGTTTGTAAAACAGCCTGGAGGTCAAAAGTGGCTACAAAGGTATCCTTTCAAATTTTAGCATGTTCTTTATCTTTCTTTTTCTCTTCTCTTGCTCTCATTTTCATTTGTTGGTGCTCGTTTATTTTATTTTCTCATCTTCTGTAATGGATCCATCAGATACGCCTCTATTATAGCTGACACACATGTTACATTGGTCCTTCTTAGGGACGTGAAAGGAGAAATTGTATTCCTCGTTGAAGGTCTTTCGGTATATGGGTAAACTAACCAAAGAATTTTCTGGTACCTTGTCTTTATAATTTTCCAAATAAAGTTGATACATCTTTGGTATATTCAGTTCTGCTTCTAAATATTTCCTATTGGATGCTTTTCGTGTGTACTGTCCTTCAATAGCAGGAAATGATTCAATATGCTGTCTTACTTTCTGAAGATCTTCATCTTTGTTTTTGCTATGTGGTATGTGTTTACCTCTTTTGTCAGCACCAATGAATACTCCGCCTGATTCATTTGTCATTGCATTGTCAATGTATGCGTCACTTATATCTAACGTCTTTCTGAAGAATTTTTTGCACACGATTGTCTTAGTACCTGCTACTTCAATTGAATATGATCGATGTATATCTCTCTTCCTTTCTTGCTCTTCCTCACTATTCTGACTGACGTATTTTCTTGTCTTTTTTTCTTCTACCCTAGAAATAACAAAATCTGTTTTTCTCACATACGATTCAAGCGACCAAAATAATTCAAATATTCTTCTCCTCTGTCTTCTGTAATATTCTTTGTACACTTGTATTTACAGTTATTGCAGTCGACCAATTTAACTACTTTTTCTGGCACTTTTTTCCCTCTTTGAGAAATATATTTTTTTACAGACATTCACAACTTTTTCCTGATATTCTTTTTCCATTCTTCAGGTGTGGCTTTCCTTTTTCTAAATAATTTCTTTTTATGTGGTGTAATAAATGAATGCGATTTACATTGTGAGGTCCCTTTGGCCTTCCAACTTTTTTTCTTGATTTTATTGGAGTTCGCGCGTCAGATTCTGTTGTTCCATTTTCTGTGTTATTAACATTCTCAATGTCTGTATCTATTTGATTTAGTTCATCATCTGTCCTAATTGCCTCCTCATGATTTGTTTGTGTTCCAATTTTTTCGCAACCATCATAATGAGATGGAATCGAGTTATTTTCTTATGACAGGTAAGCAAGGAAGATTGAACTGGATTGATCGGGCTCACATAAAGTTGGTGTTATATCAAACACTGGTTTCTGAGTAAGACTGGAAATATTTTGATGGTCTTTCTACTCCGATTGGAAAGGGCCACAGGTAAAAGATCAGCTGCACAGTTTGTCCATTTTCCATTACATTTCAATTATTCCACTTCAGTACGAAAGTCTATCCAGATAATATCTTCTTCAAATGATTCGTTTGTATCAGTGTTTGAAAAGAAGGTAATATATGCATGGGCATGATCTATTATATGTTCACATAAGACCGTCTCAAGTCATTCTCATTTCGAACGTTTGGAACATACAACAGAGCAGCCTTAAAAAACAGTTTCCGTCTGCTGCTACCTCTTTCTCAACAAGACCATTTGCAGCAAGTAAGCGGTCTAGTTTTTCTTCACTACTGTTGCGCTCACGTTCGAAGTATTTTCTGCCTGCTGTTCACTAACTTCTTTCACAGATTGTATAATATGATGTTCATTTACTGTATTCATACGAAAAATAGGTGTTGTGTCAATTTTCTCTTTTGAACAGCTTGATATTTGTGGTGAAGGTTGCATCATCCTAGTAGCATGTTCTTGAGGAACAGAGTCCATTTTGCTTATCTTTTGTGGTGGTTTTTTCCTTTTAAGTTTTTCCTCTTCTTAATTGTTTCATTATTTACACACTTTTCCTTTAATCTCTGTCCGACTTTAACTTTTCTTTTTGCTTTAATTGACTGCTTTTGAAGTCTGTTTGATAGGTTCCAGTTTTCATCTTCAGTGTCTGTATCAGTTTTTCCTGCTTCGGGTAAGTCAGAGGAAAGATTTGAGTCAGATGAATTAAGATCTGCATTGGTTTATAATAGTTTGTACAAATCTTCTCTATCAATAACGGACTCCACATCGTCGTCACAATCGGCACTGGAACTTGTTTTATTATGTATAAGAATGGAAAGTGGAATATTTTCATCACTACTATCATCTTCTAGCTGAGCTTCTTCATTAATTACGCGAATTCTGAAAAAAAAAAATAGAAATAAGTTTCAAAGAAAAAAAGAACCTTACTGATATTATTTTCAGCAATAAGTATAGCTCATATAAACTTCATAGTCAGTTATCTATGGTGCAATAAGTTTCTTTCTTATTACAAAAATACACTAATTGAAATAATTAGCAATTCATCTAATTTTCTCTACATATACAATAAGCCAGTTAAATAGAAATAAATAGTAACACAGCAATAATGTCATATATATTTAAATGATACAATAAAATTAGTACAAAACATAATACATACCTAATTTGAAGTTAATTCATTCTTTAACAATATTCACAATGCAAAGTTTAACTTTTATTATGTCCAACACGTGTTCATCATGAAAAGGAAACAACACACACTAAAGATGATACTTTGTTTCAGTTCTGGTATGCATTTTTATCTACACAAGTCTTAATGACTCGACAGCTTATCAAGATTTACTGGCTTTTTGACACTACATGTTATGATAATATTTAACAGCTGTAAACACTTATCTGCAGATACACAGGTTGTGGCATTTTAATAATGAGTTGTAAGATTATTTACATTAATGCAATAAACAGTTATCCTCATTTACCATGTTTTAACATAACAATATTACAATTATAATTTGGATTTTGTTTTGCAGATTAAACTATCTCAAGATACATTGTTATGGCATATCTTATTTTAATAAAGAATTTGTGTTCATTATGAATCAATAAATTATCTATTGATAAGTTATTGATGCATGTACAAACTATATAACAAGTAGAAACTTAATTGATGTTTTAGTAATTAAAAATACTTCTATTGTTCCTATTGCTCTATAAATTAGAGGAATTAAAGGTCATGGTATTACAAACACTACGGACACATAATCTGAATTTTCAAAAACATCCAGTTACTTGGTTGTGGCATTAACCCATCGACGTGACATTGCTAACCTTCATTGACCTCAACAGTAGAGAGTTGATACAACTCGAACACGGTGTATATTGAATTTGTACATTATCATCATTGGCGCATGCAAATGATGTATACGTCAATTTATATGTATTAATGTATTTTAGCAATAAAATGATAGGTCCCGGGTGGCTCAATGAGTTAGGTAGTTGGATTACCTAACAACTCATACAAGCCTATCACCAATACGGCGTGGGTTCGCGCACGGCTTTGTAAATTACAAAAAAGGGTGCACTCGACTCTCAGCCGCGAGTGAAAAAGTTTACCAGTTGCTTGCGCATGGTCGGTGGCTCTCTCTGGGTACTCCGGCTTCTTCCACCACTAAAACTGGTCGCAATGATATAGCTGAAATATTGCTGAAAGTGGCGTTAACCACAATAAATCAATCAAATCAAACCATGCAATAAAATGCCACACTGTCGGAACAGTTCTAAAATCAAATATCAAAATCGTAAAAAGAGACCAAATGGATGCTCCTAGCACGCAAATACATGACCGTTAACTTTCCTGAATTGGTTCAGGTACCTCAATAGAAAATGGCGTTAAGCTAGGTTTATGGGCCCAAACATCTACTCTTAGTGAAATGATATATTCTAATAAAGTATACATCAATAGCCCGTACCGATGTACTATAATACATTCACATAAGTAAGTCATTGTGCTCTTATAGTTTTGGTAGAATTGTGTCGATGTCTTGACAGTTATTGTTGACATGTGTTCTCCATGGTAACATGATACACCTTTGACCCCGCTGTCACTGATGTTTAATATACCCCGAGGGCATTATCCGCCCAGTAGTCAGTGCTGCGTCACTGACATGATTTATTAGATATATTTATTACTAAATTTTACAGCTCCTAAATAATGTAATTATTAATAAAAGACGATCCTCCCTAAGGCATAAGTGACTTAGGCCGATTTTGGCTATCTTGTTTAGGTCTTTTTGTTTTATTTTTTCCAAAACTTTAAATTATTTAGCTTTCCAATCTTTCAATTTTGAACGTACCTGATGAAGATTATTCCAGAAACGCGTCGTGCGCACTAAATTGTATATCTATGTTGTTATTACCTTATATATTTGTCATATCTCTGAGGAGGTGGACCAGTAATGTGATTTACCTTTCCATCAGTTGCTTTCAGCCATATAAACTGTAAAAGTGTAAAAGTGTAGTACAAAACAGATCATTATCTCATTAAAATGTAATTCATCATTATTATGATTATGTAGCTGAATAAATGGTCATTTACTGTTCCAATAAAAACCATTAAACAAGCTTAACTAACAAGAAAGCTAATGAACCAATGGTTCCTAGTAGTTAAATTGGAATTTTAGTTTTAACCAAATTACTGTGCCATATTCTCCGTAATCTTAACTAACAAACCAGTTTTGAATATACATGTAACTAAGGGGTAATCAGAATCAAAGGACAGACAATACAATTCTAAAAGAAATAGAACAAAAAGAAGACCATCTGCAAAACATTTCCAACAAAATTAATCGAATAACATGAACCTCATTACAAACCGGGGGTAAAAACTGGTGGTGAATTCAGGTGCTCCGGAAGGGTGTGAAGTTCCTGTTCCATAAGTGATATCCGTTGTGTTACACGAACATCATTTCATATGGAAATCGTGTTGGATACCAGTATAAATAAAAACATATAACATAAATAAACCATGAACCCACTACAGAACAAATGGGAGTCGAGACGAGTCGAACAAGAGTAACAGGACGATTGCCACTAGCAGCGCTTGAACTGCTCACCCTTCCGGAATACATAGGTTCACCACGATTTGTAGTGTTGTTCATGTTTCTTAATCTTTGGGTCACTGTGTAGTCTATTGACCTCGGTTGTAAATCACGTTGTCTCTTCCTTGTCGCCATTGTATTGTCTGTCATTCGATAAATGCATTCTGATTAACCCTTTGGTATCATAAAGGCACAGACTATCATAATTGAATTATTTGTTTATATTAAAAGTTGCCAATATTCGATGTTTTATACTAATAAAATGTTCTGAACAAAAAGCCAGGTTTAAAAAATCTGTTATAATGTCGTAATTAGTGAAAAGAATTCGAATGCTTAGCATTGGGCGGATCAACATTGAATTCTTTCCTGGATGGAAGAAAATCAAACAGCGACGTATTTCCTTCGTTCTAGGCTATTTACGAAAATTATTATGAAAAATTTCAACTGCAATATATCATTATGGTTTTTTAAATCAAAGTTTAGGTCTTATATTGGGAAACATTTTTTTTATTAAAATAACGGCATGTGTGCCTTTTAACTGTTATTAACTCCGCCGTTAATTAAAGTGTCTGTACCACGCCAGAGCAGTTAGAGGTCATACATATGTCTTGAGGGTATCGATGTAACCTCTGTTTCTACCATTTTCGGATTTAATCTTAGAACTGTTATGTTGTATTCAATTCTTCATTTTACATTTTATCACTCAGACATTCACTTACGTTTGGTTAGGAAATCAGTCATATAGATAAATAGAAGTTTATTAACACAATAAAAAAGACAAATCCAGTGTATGGTCAATAAGATACTAATAGAGATAACTATAGTTTATGGGTATAATGTTATACGTATAAACTTGTTTTCCAAAATGTCATAGAAACAGATAATCTTGTACAAGATGTTCAAAAAATGTGTTTTCTGTTTGGTTGGTTTTTATTTTTTTTCGTTTTTTTTTTTTTTTTTTTTTTTTTTGCTGTTGATTGTTTTGTGTTTTTTTTACTTTACAAAATTCAGCAGTTTGTGGTCAATAAGTTACTAAATAGAGATAGCAATAGTTTATATGCATAATGTCAAACACATAAACTTGTTTTCGAAAATGTTATTGAAATAGATCATATTGTACACAAGAATTTGTTTTCTGGGTTTTTTTGGGGGGTTTGTTTTTTTTTTGTTTTTTTTTTTTTTTTTTTGAGTTTTGTTTTGTTTTGTTTTTTTTTTCCTTTTGATTGTTTTTTTTTTCTTTACAAAATTCTAAAAAAAGCTTTAGAAATCCCATTACCTACCTGTCTTTGATCGTACTGGTACCATACTAATAACACGTAAGCCACACGTCACGTTGACCATTATATTAGTATAGCTTCATAGCCCACATAGACGTCTTTTGATAGAAAAACAGCATAATTGTCGAATTGATTTAAGTACGAAAATTAATTAAGAACACGGCAATTTTAAGTGATTTGACATTTTTACACGACGTTCATTTTAAGTGTTTGTCTTGTTATTTATTGTTCTTAACTGTGATGTCGGAGATAATTGATCTTTTCTTTTCCCTAAGGTGTTATTTTCTAGAATGCAAAGTTTTTTGTTCTGTGTTAGGTTCTTTTGTCTTGATATTCAAGTTTGTAACATCTAAATTATAACCACAAGAAGCGTGAATCAGTTAAAAACATCACTGTACATTACAAATATACCTTCTAACAATGTAACAACGCCATATTGTGTTAGAATTCTTATCAGACACACTTTTTGAAATGATAACAGTGTTTCTATATGTCAAAGACGAATCCCAGTGAAGTGTTATCTTCGTTCTATAGAAAATGATACCAAATGCGCGACTGAGCGTACCAGATGTAGGTTATAAGACTGAGCGTACCAGATGTAGGTTATACGACTGAGCGTACCAGATATAGGTTATACGACTGAGCGTACCAGATGTAGGTTATACGACTGAGCGTACCAGATGTAGGTTATTTCAGGAACGTGGTGTGCGCACTAAGTTTGATAATTACGTTTATACTATTATTGTCATCGTTCTACAGACAGACGACATAGGCTGGGTTTGGTTCTAAATGCTGATAGTTTTATGTGTATATTTAATGTTTGGTATATAAGTATATGATTTAACAACAGTTTTAGATCGACCACAACTTTCGGTTTCCTACTGTTGTGAATTGACCATGCATGTTTTGTTTCTTTTTTGCTTTCAAATGGTTGATATCAACCATCAATCTAAAATACTGATTGTTTATTTCGCTTAAATATTATTATCAGTGTCAGGCAATACGCATGATAGCAATTCATACCTGAATTAGGACAGGAAAGTTTACCTTGAATACACATGCATTAGGATTGCATTGTTAGATTTACATTTCCCTTTTATGAAGACTGTATGATCTTGAATTGGTCAGATAATGTAAAAAATATGACAAATAATGAGTTTAACAAATGTTTCCATAAACCTGCTGTTGAAATGAATATAAAAGAAAAATAAACTTACTAAAGGTCAGACATCTTGTTTAATCACTGAGTTGATTCTTATTGTAGTAATTGTCTATGGTAGTTCCCATGTCTCACAATGAGTACACTAAAATACAAACTATCTGAAATATCATATATCATCACATTCATTGAAAATAAGTTAAGAGGAGAAGTGATTCTTCGTTTTGTTGAAATGTGTGGAATTATTCGCCATCACTGTTTAAACTTTCTTTTCATAATTGACTTAACAAAAACAATTAAGATCACATGTGTTAATCTGCTCCGCTGGAAAGCGAGGGGGAGCATGCAATGTTAGTCGGCAATTGTTGTGAAAAGGGCTACTGTACTATAATTACCTAGACATACAGATGCTTTAATATATCGATTTTGATATCAAGCCAGCGATCACTTAACAAATCTGAGAGACAGAATAATATCATTTCTGACAACATTTTATCGTAATTGACGTATGAATGGAGAAGTTTGTAGACTTTGAGAGCGACAAACGTTAAAACTTCTCGTTATAGAAAGCGATTAATGTTGTTATATATTGTATTATATTACAACAAATCGACGTGTTTGACAATATTCTGGGTCTATTTGAGTAAGCCATAACGTTAAGGACTTGTGTCATTTATTACAACAAATCGACGTGTTTGACAGTATGCTGGGTCTATTTGGGTAAGCCATGTCGTTAAGGACTTGTGTCATTTATTACAACAAATCGACGTGTTTGACAGTATGCTGGGTCTATTTGGGTAAGCCATGTCGTTAAGAACTTGTGTCATTTATTACAACAAATCGACGTGTCTGACGGTATGCTGGGTCTATTTGAGTAAGCCATGTCGTTAAAAACTTGTGTCATTTATTACAACAAATCGACGTGTTTGACAGTATGCTGGGTCTATTTGGGTAAGCCATGTCGTTAAGAACTTGTGTCATTTATTACAACAAATCGACGTGTCTGACGGTATGCTGGGTATATTTGGGTAAGCCATGTCGTTAAAAACTTATGTCATTTATTACAACAAATCGACGTGTTAGACGGTATGCTGGGTCTATTTGAGTAAGCCATGTCGCTAAAGACTTATGTCATTTCTATTATATATAGACATTCACAGGTTTCTAAAACTATAAACGAAGGGCCCGGGTAGCACAATGAGTTGGGTAGTTGGATTACCTAACAACTCACACAAGCCTATCACCAATACGGCGTGGGATCTCGCCCGGCTTTGTAAATTACAAAAGGGGTGCACTCGACTCGCAGCCGCAAGTGATAAAGTTTACCAGTTGCGTGCCCATGGTTGGTGGTTCTCTCCGGGTACTCCGGCTTCTTCCACCGCTAAAACTGGTCTCCATGATATAACTGAAATATTGCTGAAAGTGGCGTTAGACACAATAAATCAAATCAAATAATATATTTTCTAGACAGAGGGTAACTGTTTACCTAAAAGCTACTCAAACAGGTATTTAGAATTGTGAGGTTGAAATTTTCTCTCCAATTAATGGTCGCCATAATTAATATGTTAATCTGTGCGGAGTATAGGTCGCACATCTGATCTCCTTGGAATACAAAATAATACCACCTTCTTTCTAGAATTTAACAATGAGTTACACGAAAGGTGGCAATAGTGGAGCAGGAACTACCTACCATACCATGATCACATGTGTTCATCCCTGTTTTTGGTGGGATTCGTGTTCCTTTTTTCAGTTTTCTGTGTTCAGTATTTGTGAATTGTGCTTATCCATGTCTCTGTCATTTTTCTATTTTTTTTACCATAATTGTATTGTTTTCTATTGATTGAAGTTAAACTAACTTGAAGTCATCACTTTGAAATATCTCTGTCACAAATAATCACGAATATGTTTCGGTTGTCGTTATCACAATCAGATTTCTTTTTAATTTTTTTGGTTCATCCATGACTTGCCATCGTTTGTAGAAGGGCTCATGTCTTAATTGAGATATGCTGTGTTTTTGTTTTGTTTGTCTTCGTCTTTTGTATCCTATGTTGTCAGTTTCTCTAGATTGTCCAATTTTTATTGCCTCTTCGGTATTCTCTAACGCTTATTCTGAAAACTGAGATGAAGAGAAAACCTCCAGTCATTACCATTGAAACAATATCTTACAATTTAAATGCAGTCCATTATTTGTTCCATAACTGACAATTAGTGGACTCTCATTGCAGACTGGGGAGTAATTCCACAGTGACGGACAGTTTGTAGCTGTCAAATTTTATTGACAGAAATCAATAGCTTTATATTATTGTGACACATTATTTGTATTAAGGAATTACAATTAAACATCTATTGTTCTAGTTACTAAATATGAAGCATTGTAAACATTTCATGCACCTTGATATGACAAATAAATTCCATATTATAGCATATATAGTGAAGCCTGTCTAAACCGAACACCTTTGGGATTGAAGAATTTGTGGTGTTTAGACAGGTGTTTGGTTTACACAGGTTCAAATTACATAGATATTTAATAGATGGGACTGTAAAGTCTGTCTGGTTTAGGCAGGTTTTTGGTTTAGAGAGTTTCAAATTACATAGACATTTAGTAGATAGTCTGTCTGGTTTAGACAAGGTTTTCGGTTTACTCAGGGTTCAGTTTAGACAGGTTTCACTTTAGCTTAAAAGTCTCTATGATAAAGTAAGCCAACTAGCCTAAACATGAGAGTCCAACAAAGACACACACACACGCACACACATTAAATAAAACGCTTAAATATCTTGTATTATAAAAAGCTGATGAATTCGATAGTACGTGTCCGCTAGCAATGAACTTTTTCATTTGTTTTCATGGTAGTAAAACATCATAAAACATACATACTGAAGCTTAGTCCGTATTGTTCATAGATCCGTAGCTAACGAAATATGTGGAGGAGATAGTAGATCTCCCATGGTATCTGGTAGAACTCACGATTGTTGAGGAGATTCGACTTCAGTGAGTTCTTTTTCTATGTTGTACATATAAAATGAAAAGCGAAAAATACCACACTGTCAGAACATTTCTAAAATCTAACAGAAAAACAAAAAATACCACACTGTCAGAACAGTTCTAAAATCTAACAGAAAAACAAAAAATACCACACTGTCAGAACAGTTCTAAAATCTAACAGAAAAACAAAAAATACCACACTGTCAGAACATTTCTAAAATCTAACAGAAAAACAAAAAATACCACACTGTCAGAACATTTCTAAAATCTAACAGAAAAACAAAAAATACCACACTGTCAGAACAGTTCTAAAATCTAACAGAAAAACAAAAAATACCACAATGTCAGAACAGTTCTAAAATCTAACAGAAAAACAAAAAATACCACAATGTCAGAACAGTTCTAAAATCTAACAGAAAAACAAAAAATACCACAATGTCAGAACAGTTCTAAAATCTAACAGAAAAACAAAAAATACCACAATGTCAGAACAGTTCTAAAATCTAACAGAAAAACAAAAAATACCACAATGTCAGAACAGTTCTAAAATCTAACAGAAAAACAAAAAATACCACAATGTCAGAACATTTCTAAAATCTAACAGAAAAACAAAAAATACCACAATGTCAGAACAGTTCTAAAATCTAACAGAAAAACAAAAAATACCACACTGTCAGAACAGTTCTAAAATCTAACAGAAAAACAAAAAATACCACACTGTCAGAACAGTTCTAAAATCTAACAGAAAAACAAAAAATACCACACTGTCAGAACAGTTCTAAAATCTAACAGAAAAACAAAAAATACCACACTGTCAGAACAGTTCTAAAATCTAACAGAAAAACAAAAAATACCACACTGTCAGAACAGTTCTAAAATCTAACAGAAAAACAAAAAATACCACACTGTCAGAACAGTTCTAAAATCTAACAGAAAAACAAAAAATACCACACTGTCAGAACAGTTCTAAAATCTAACAGAAAAACAAAAAATACCACACTGTCAGAACAGTTCTAAAATCTAACAGAAAAACAAAAAATACCACAATGTCAGAACATTTCTAAAATCTAACAGAAAAACAAAAAATACCACACTGTCAGAACAGTTCTAAAATCTAACAGAAAAACAAAAAATACCACACTGTCAGAACAGTTCTAAAATCTAACAGAAAAACAAAAAATACCACAATGTCAGAACATTTCTAAAATCTAACAGAAAAACAAAAAATACCACACTGTCAGAACAGTTCTAAAATCTAACAGAAAAACAAAAAATATCACAATGTCAGAACATTTCTAAAATCTAACAGAAAAACAAAAAATACCACAATGTCAGAACAGTTCTAAAATCTAACAGAAAAACAAAAAATACCACAATGTCAGAACAGTTCTAAAATCTAACAGAAAAACAAAAAATACCACAATGTCAGAACAGTTCTAAAATCTAACAGAAAAACAAAAAATACCACAATGTCAGAACAGTTCTAAAATCTAACAGAAAAACAAAAAATACCACAATGTCAGAACAGTTCTAAAATCTAACAGAAAAACAAAAAATACCACAATGTCAGAACAGTTCTAAAATCTAACAGAAAAACAAAAAATACCACACTGTCAGAACAGTTCTAAAATCTAACAGAAAAACAAAAAATACCACACTGTCAGAACAGTTCTAAAATCTAACAGAAAAACAAAAAATACCACACTGTGTAAACAGTTCTAAAATCTAACAGAAAAACAAAAAATACCACAATGTCAGAACATTTCTAAAATCTAACAGAAAAACAAAAAATACCACACTGTCAGAACAGTTCTAAAATCTAACAGAAAAACAAAAAATACCACACTGTCAGAACAGTTCTAAAATCTAACAGAAAAACAAAAAATACCACACTGTCAGAACAGTTCTAAAATCTAACAGAAAAACAAAAAATACCACAATGTCAGAACATTTCTAAAATCTAACAGAAAAACAAAAAATACCACACTGTCAGAACAGTTCTAAAATCTAACAGAAAAACAAAAAATACCACACTGTCAGAACAGTTCTAAAATCTAACAGAAAAACAAAAAATACCACACTGTCAGAACAGTTCTAAAATCTAACAGAAAAACAAAAAATACCACAATGTCAGAACAGTTCTAAAATCTAACAGAAAAACAAAAAATACCACAATGTCAGAACAGTTCTAAAATCTAACAGAAAAACAAAAAATACCACAATGTCAGAACAGTTCTAAAATCTAACAGAAAAACAAAAAATACCACAATGTCAGAACATTTCTAAAATCTAACAGAAAAACAAAAAATACCACAATGTCAGAACAGTTCTAAAATCTAACAGAAAAACAAAAAATACCACACTGTCAGAACATTTCTAAAATCTAACAGAAAAACAAAAAATACCACACTGTCAGAACAGTTCTAAAATCTAACAGAAAAACAAAAAATACCACACTGTCAGAACAGTTCTAAAATCTAACAGAAAAACAAAAAATACCACACTGTCAGAACAGTTCTAAAATCTAACAGAAAAACAAAAAATACCACAATGTCAGAACATTTCTAAAATCTAACAGAAAAACAAAAAATACCACAATGTCAGAACAGTTCTAAAATCTAACAGAAAAACAAAAAATACCACACTGTCAGAACATTTCTAAAATCTAACAGAAAAACAAAAAATACCACACTGTCAGAACAGTTCTAAAATCTAACAGAAAAACAAAAAATACCACACTGTCAGAACAGTTCTAAAATCTAACAGAAAAACAAAAAATACCACACTGTCAGAACAGTTCTAAAATCTAACAGAAAAACAAAAAATACCACACTGTCAGAACAGTTCTAAAATCTAACAGAAAAACAAAAAATACCACACTGTCAGAACAGTTCTAAAATCTAACAGAAAAACAAAAAATACCACACTGTCAGAACAGTTCTAAAATCTAACAGAAAAACAAAAAATACCACACTGTCAGAACAGTTCTAAAATCTAACAGAAAAACAAAAAATACCACACTGTCAGAACAGTTCTAAAATCTAACAGAAAAACAAAAAATACCACACTGTCAGAACAGTTCTAAAATCTAACAGAAAAACAAAAAATACCACAATGTCAGAACAGTTCTAAAATCTAACAGAAAAACAAAAAATACCACAATGTCAGAACATTTCTAAAATCTAACAGAAAAACAAAAAATACCACAATGTCAGAACAGTTCTAAAATCTAACAGAAAAACAAAAAATACCACAATGTCAGAACAGTTCTAAAATCTAACAGAAAAACAAAAAATACAACACTGTCAGAACAGTTCTAAAATCTAACAGAAAAACAAAAAATACCACACTGTCAGAACAGTTCTAAAATCTAACAGAAAAACAAAAAATACCACACTGTCAGAACAGTTCTAAAATCTAACAGAAAAACAAAAAATACCACACTGTCAGAACAGTTCTAAAATCTAACAGAAAAACAAAAAATACCACACTGTCAGAACATTTCTAAAATCTAACAGAAAAACAAAAAATACCACACTGTCAGAACAGTTCTAAAATCTAACAGAAAAACAAAAAATACCACACTGTCAGAACAGTTCTAAAATCTAACAGAAAAACAAAAAATACCACACTGTCAGAACAGTTCTAAAATCTAACAGAAAAACAAAAAATACCACAATGTCAGAACATTTCTAAAATCTAACAGAAAAACAAAAAAATACCACAATGTCAGAACAGTTCTAAAATCTAACAGAAAAACAAAAAATACCACACTGTCAGAACATTTCTAAAATCTAACAGAAAAACAAAAAATACCACACTGTCAGAACAGTTCTAAAATCTAACAGAAAAACAAAAAATACCACACTGTCAGAACAGTTCTAAAATCTAACAGAAAAACAAAAAATACCACACTGTCAGAACAGTTCTAAAATCTAACAGAAAAACAAAAAATACCACACTGTCAGAACAGTTCTAAAATCTAACAGAAAAACAAAAAATACCACACTGTCAGAACAGTTCTAAAATCTAACAGAAAAACAAAAAATACCACACTGTCAGAACAGTTCTAAAATCTAACAGAAAAACAAAAAATACCACACTGTCAGAACAGTTCTAAAATCTAACAGAAAAACAAAAAATACCACACTGTCAGAACAGTTCTAAAATCTAACAGAAAAACAAAAAATACCACACTGTCAGAACAGTTCTAAAATCTAACAGAAAAACAAAAAATACCACAATGTCAGAACAGTTCTAAAATCTAACAGAAAAACAAAAAATACCACAATGTCAGAACATTTCTAAAATCTAACAGAAAAACAAAAAATACCACAATGTCAGAACAGTTCTAAAATCTAACAGAAAAACAAAAAATACCACAATGTCAGAACAGTTCTAAAATCTAACAGAAAAACAAAAAATACCACACTGTCAGAACAGTTCTAAAATCTAACAGAAAAACAAAAAATACCACACTGTCAGAACAGTTCTAAAATCTAACAGAAAAACAAAAAATACCACACTGTCAGAACAGTTCTAAAATCTAACAGAAAAACAAAAAATACCACACTGTCAGAACAGTTCTAAAATCTAACAGAAAAACAAAAAATACCACACTGTCAGAACAGTTCTAAAATCTAACAGAAAAACAAAAAATACCACAATGTCAGAACAGTTCTAAAATCTAACAGAAAAACAAAAAATACCACAATGTCAGAACAGTTCTAAAATCTAACAGAAAAACAAAAAATACCACAATGTCAGAACAGTTCTAAAATCTAACAGAAAAACAAAAAATACCACAATGTCAGAACAGTTCTAAAATCTAACAGAAAAACAAAAAATACCACACTGTCAGAACATTTCTAAAATCTAACAGAAAAACAAAAAATACCACACTGTCAGAACAGTTCTAAAATCTAACAGAAAAACAAAAAATACCACACTGTCAGAACAGTTCTAAAATCTAACAGAAAAACAAAAAATACCACACTGTCAGAACAGTTCTAAAATCTAACAGAAAAACAAAAAATACCACACTGTCAGAACAGTTCTAAAATCTAACAGAAAAACAAAAAATACCACACTGTCAGAACAGTTCTAAAATCTAACAGAAAAACAAAAAATACCACACTGTCAGAACAGTTCTAAAATCTAACAGAAAAACAAAAAATACCACACTGTCAGAACAGTTCTAAAATCTAACAGAAAAACAAAAAATACCACACTGTCAGAACAGTTCTAAAATCTAACAGAAAAACAAAAAATACCACACTGTCAGAACAGTTCTAAAATCTAACAGAAAAACAAAAAATACCACAATGTCAGAACAGTTCTAAAATCTAACAGAAAAACAAAAAATACCACAATGTCAGAACATTTCTAAAATCTAACAGAAAAACAAAAAATACCACAATGTCAGAACAGTTCTAAAATCTAACAGAAAAACAAAAAATACCACAATGTCAGAACAGTTCTAAAATCTAACAGAAAAACAAAAAATACCACACTGTCAGAACAGTTCTAAAATCTAACAGAAAAACAAAAAATACCACACTGTCAGAACAGTTCTAAAATCTAACAGAAAAACAAAAAATACCACACTGTCAGAACAGTTCTAAAATCTAACAGAAAAACAAAAAATACCACACTGTCAGAACAGTTCTAAAATCTAACAGAAAAACAAAAAATACCACACTGTCAGAACAGTTCTAAAATCTAACAGAAAAACAAAAAATACCACAATGTCAGAACAGTTCTAAAATCTAACAGAAAAACAAAAAATACCACAATGTCAGAACATTTCTAAAATCTAACAGAAAAACAAAAAATACCACAATGTCAGAACATTTCTAAAATCTAACAGAAAAACAAAAAATACCACACTGTCAGAACAGTTCTAAAATCTAACAGAAAAACAAAAAATACCACACTGTCAGAACAGTTCTAAAATCTAACCGAAAAACAAAAAATACCACACTGTCAGAACATTTCTAAAATCTAACAGAAAAACAAAAAATACCACAATGTCAGAACATTTCTAAAATCTAACAGAAAAACAAAAAATACCACAATGTCAGAACATTTCTAAAATCTAACAGAAAAACAAAAAATACCACACTGTCAGAACAGTTCTAAAATCTAACAGAAAAACAAAAAATACCACACTGTCAGAACAGTTCTAAAATCTAACAGAAAAACAAAAAATACCACACTGTCAGAACAGTTCTAAAATCTAACAGAAAAACAAAAAATACCACACTGTCAGAACAGTTCTAAAATCTAACAGAAAAACAAAAAATACCACACTGTCAGAACAGTTCTAAAATCTAACAGAAAAACAAAAAATACCACACTGTCAGAACAGTTCTAAAATCTAACAGAAAAACAAAAAATACCACACTGTCAGAACAGTTCTAAAATCTAACAGAAAAACAAAAAATACCACACTGTCAGAACAGTTCTAAAATCTAACAGAAAAACAAAAAATACCACAATGTCAGAACAGTTCTAAAATCTAACAGAAAAACAAAAAATACCACAATGTCAGAACATTTCTAAAATCTAACAGAAAAACAAAAAATACCACAATGTCAGAACATTTCTAAAATCTAACAGAAAAACAAAAAATACCACACTGTCAGAACATTTCTAAAATCTAACAGAAAAACAAAAAATACCACACTGTCAGAACAGTTCTAAAATCTAACAGAAAAACAAAAAATACCACACTGTCAGAACAGTTCTAAAATCTAACAGAAAAACAAAAAATACCACACTGTCAGAACATTTCTAAAATCTAACAGAAAAACAAAAAATACCACACTGTCAGAACAATTCTAAAATCTAACAGAAAAACAAAAAATACCACACTGTCAGAACAATTCTAAAATCTAACAGAAAAACAAAAAATACCACACTGTCAGAACAATTCTAAAATCTAACAGAAAAACAAAAAATACCACACTGTCAGAACAATTCTAAAATCTAACAGAAAAACAAAAAATACCACACTGTCAGAACAATTCTAAAATCTAACAGAAAAACAAAAAATACCACACTGTCAGAACAGTTCTAAAATCTAACAGAAAAACAAAAAATACCACACTGTCAGAACAGTTCTAAAATCTAACAGAAAAACAAAAAATACCACACTGTCAGAACAGTTCTAAAATCTAACAGAAAAACAAAAAATACCACACTGTCAGAACATTTCTAAAATCTAACAGAAAAACAAAAAATACCACACTGTCAGAACAGTTCTAAAATCTAACAGAAAAACAAAAAATACCACACTGTCAGAACAGTTCTAAAATCTAACAGAAAAACAAAAAATACCACACTGTCAGAACAGTTCTAAAATCTAACAGAAAAACAAAAAATACCACACTGTCAGAACATTTCTAAAATCTAACAGAAAAACAAAAAATACCACACTGTCAGAACAGTTCTAAAATCTAACAGAAAAACAAAAAATACCACACTGTCAGAACAGTTCTAAAATCTAACAGAAAAACAAAAAATACCACAATGTCAGAACAGTTCTAAAATCTAACAGAAAAACAAAAAATACCACACTGTCAGAACAGTTCTAAAATCTAACAGAAAAACAAAAAATACCACACTGTCAGAACAGTTCTAAAATCTAACAGAAAAACAAAAAATACCACACTGTCAGAACAGTTCTAAAATCTAACAGAAAAACAAAAAATACCACAATGTCAGAACAGTTCTAAAATCTAACAGAAAAACAAAAAATACCACAATGTCAGAACATTTCTAAAATCTAACAGAAAAACAAAAAATACCACACTGTCAGAACATTTCTAAAATCTAACAGAAAAACAAAAAATACCACACTGTCAGAACAATTCTAAAATCTAACAGAAAAACAAAAAATACCACACTGTCAGAACAATTCTAAAATCTAACAGAAAAACAAAAAATACCACACTGTCAGAACAATTCTAAAATCTAACAGAAAAACAAAAAATACCACACTGTCAGAACAATTCTAAAATCTAACAGAAAAACAAAAAATACCACACTGTCAGAACAGTTCTAAAATCTAACAGAAAAACAAAAAATACCACACTGTCAGAACAGTTCTAAAATCTAACAGAAAAACAAAAAATACCACACTGTCAGAACAGTTCTAAAATCTAACAGAAAAACAAAAAATACCACACTGTCAGAACATTTCTAAAATCTAACAGAAAAACAAAAAATACCACACTGTCAGAACAGTTCTAAAATCTAACAGAAAAACAAAAAATACCACACTGTCAGAACAGTTCTAAAATCTAACAGAAAAACAAAAAATACCACACTGTCAGAACAGTTCTAAAATCTAACAGAAAAACAAAAAATACCACACTGTCAGAACATTTCTAAAATCTAACAGAAAAACAAAAAATACCACACTGTCAGAACAGTTCTAAAATCTAACAGAAAAACAAAAAATACCACACTGTCAGAACAGTTCTAAAATCTAACAGAAAAACAAAAAATACCACAATGTCAGAACAGTTCTAAAATCTAACAGAAAAACAAAAAATACCACACTGTCAGAACAGTTCTAAAATCTAACAGAAAAACAAAAAATACCACACTGTCAGAACAGTTCTAAAATCTAACAGAAAAACAAAAAATACCACACTGTCAGAACATTTCTAAAATCTAACAGAAAAACAAAAAATACCACAATGTCAGAACATTTCTAAAATCTAACAGAAAAACAAAAAATACCACACTGTCAGAACATTTCTAAAATCTAACAGAAAAACAAAAAATACCACAATGTCAGAACATTTCTAAAATCTAACAGAAAAACAAAAAATACCACACTGTCAGAACATTTCTAAAATCTAACAGAAAAACAAAAAATACCACAATGTCAGAACATTTCTAAAATCTAACAGAAAAACAAAAAATACCACACTGTCAGAACAGTTCTAAAATCTAACAGAAAAACAAAAAATACCACAATGTCAGAACAGTTCTAAAATCTAACAGAAAAACAAAAAATACCACACTGTCAGAACATTTCTAAAATCTAACAGAAAAATCATAGAAAGAGGCAAAATCTATACCTCTGACACAAATACACGACTGCGCACTTTCCTTGCTTAGTACAGGGACTTAAATTAAAACTGGCGGAGTTAAACTAGTTGTGTGGGTCTAACCCTCCCTAGGTTAAACTAGTTGTGTGGGTCTAACCCTCCCTAGGTTAAACTAGTTGTGTGGGTCTAACCCTCCCTAGGTTAAACTAGTTGTGTGGGTCTAACCCTCCCTAGGTTAAACTAGTTGTGTGGGTCTAACCCTCCCTAGGTTAAACTAGTTGTGTGGGTCTAACCCTCCCTAGGTTAAACTAGTTGTGTGTGTCTAACCCTCCCTAGGTTAAACTAGTTGTGTGGGTCTAACCCTCCCTAGGTTAAACTAGTTGTGTGGGTCTAACCCTCCCTAGGTTAAACTAGTTGTGTGGGTCTAACTCTCCCTAGGTTAAACTAGTTGTGTGTGTCTAACCCTCCCTAGGTTAAACTAGTTGTGTGGGTCTAACCCTCCCTAGGTTAAACTAGTTGTGTGGGTCTAACCCTCCCTAGGTTAAACTAGTTGTGTGTGTCTAACCCTCCCTAGGTTAAACTAGTTGTGTGGGTCTAACCCTCCCTAGGTTAAACTAGTTGTGTGGGTCTAACCCTCCCTAGGTTAAACTAGTTGTGTGGGTCTAACCCTCCCTAGGTTAAACTAGCTGTGTGGGTCTAACCCTGCCTAGGTTAAACTAGTTGTGTGGGTCTAACCCTCCCTAGGTTAAACTAGCTGTGTGGGTCTAACCCTCCCTAGGTGAAACTAGTTGTGTGGGTCTAACCCTCCCTAGGTTAAACTAGTTGTGTGTGTCTAACCCTCCCTAGGTTAAACTAGTTGTGTGTGTCTAACCCTCCCTAGGTTAAACTAGTTGTGTGGGTCTAACCCTCCCTAGGTTAAACTAGTTGTGTGGGTCTAACCCTCCCTAGGTTAAACTAGTTGTGTGGGTCTAACCCTCCCTAGGTTAAACTAGTTGTGTGGGTCTAACCCTCCCTAGGTTAAACTAGTTGTGTGGGTTAGCATAAAGATCTCTATGTACACGTAATGTTTATTTTGTTGTTGTCTTTGCATCCGGGTCTTTGTTACTAGTGATCATTGCTTTAATGTCGTCTTCTTCTAATTACAATTATCTTCTTATGCTAACACTACTTAGCCACATGTCATGTCATGTTCGTTCTCCACCCATTATTACCTGTATAAGTTTGTTTTATTAAGTGTTTGTACCCTTTTTCCTGACTCACCTGATTGTCCATTTGGTATCTTCAAACTCTTCTTATAGCTATGCTATATTAATGAAGTTTTTACCCGTGGTATTATTAGTAATTAAGTAATTAGCTACCCATAAAAGCGACCATTAATATTGTCTTAAATGTAATCTTTAGATATGATAAAAAATATAGGATAAACAATTACAGGAAGACATCAATATATCCTGATTGTCTACAATGGCTATTCCAGAGTCATTCCGGAACAGATATATAGAGTCTAACACCGGGAGAGGTGCAAGATAGTAAAATCTGTGACACCCGAGGTTAAGATTTAAATCGTATCGGACGAGGCTTGTCCGAGGGTGTCACAGATTTTACTATCTTGCACCTTTTACGGTGTTTGAATCTTTTTCTCACCCCTTCCTACCGTGTCAATGTTTGTTTACTTTTTGTGTAGTTTGACGCATTAATTTGCGAACCGTATCACAGGGCCAACATGCCACGTAATAAAATAAAACAAGATTTTCATTTTACAACTCTAAAGAGGTTCAAATTAATAAAGTTAACAAACTTGTGATAGTAAAAAAAAATTACCTCCCTTTGACCAATGTCAAATAACTTTTCTACAGGTATTTAAATCGCTGTTGTAGTAGCATTTATAATATATTTATCAAATGCATTGTATTTTATTGTGAAATACATTTAAAATACTGCCAAGACACAATAAATCGACAAGAAGAGGATTTATATAGGATATTGCCTGCTATCCAATCCATTTCATTTATTTATGAATAAAATATGTTTAAAATGAAAAATGTAAATCGACAATTTAATTCAACAATGGAAAATAATTTTGCGGGAAAAATGACGTGTAGCTTGTCTCACCCTGGAGCCGAGGTAAGATAGAAAAATCTTTTTCACCTAAATTAACGGACTACTTTATCCAAGGGGTGAGAAACAGTAATCCTCTATTACCGTACGTTTCTTTCATCTTTCAGACTGATTGTGGACGGTAAGAGCGGTCAGTAACTAAAACAGTAAAGTGAAAAGGTAAGTGGTCTTTGTTATTTTTTAAAAAAAATGTTGTTTTGTAATCAAAATTTATTTATTTAAATATGAAAAAAAAAGCTTGAGTTGTCTGTCCTTCTTCGATTTTACGGATCCTGATCACTCCTTTGGTAACTTTCATTTCTTAAACAGTGATGCTCTACAATTCCATCAATATTAACAAAACGAATAATCACCTCTCACTTTAACTCATTGCATATAAAAATGACGACGCGATATGACGTTGGACATCCAGGTATTGGCTTGTGACTTGTGCCTTGGTTTAACTCTCAGTTAATTTTTAATGGAGTAAGTGATGAACAATAACCTGTACTTAATATCAATACTGTTACAGATTAAATTATTAATATTTACAGCATAAATTATTGCTTCCAGAATTTTCCCATTTTGTCCTCATTGCATAGAGTCGTGAAAGTGTTTTTTTTTTTTATCTTGGTCATCAGAAAACTCTGAAGATAACAAAGGAGTCAGTTGTAAATCGAAGAGAGACAGACTATACAATGGTCTATAGGAAACAGGACACAAAGAAAAACAATGGTCAACAGAAAGTTAAAGAATGAGAAGATAAACCTCACTAAAATCCGGATTAAAATGAGATGATAAAAAAATAATTACTGACTAATTTCATAATATCATCAAAGTTATAGTCACCTCCGGTTTTGCGTGAGATTTATCTTGCTCAGTCATTAGTTCTATGAATAGTGTTTTGTAGAACATTGTTTGTCTTTTTGCCTTTTTCTTTTGACCATGATATTGGCTATCCGTCTTTGATAAGTGGCTGCTCTGATTACCACTTTAGTGTCTTTGTACAGTTCTTATATTATGTATAGGAGAATGTCCAAGTAACTCTCCATTCCTTAAAAATAATGAAGCCGAGGCCCATTGTTTTTAAGGAATGGAGAGATACGAGGACATTCTCCAACTTAAAATCCACCCATTGTACTTTATTAATTTGATTAATTATTAATCTTGTAACAAAAAAAGTCTGTGTATAGTATCTAAAGTACAAAGTATTAAATGGTTTGCCCCTTGTGGGACCTTAAAAGTACAAAGAGAACAATAACACTCCATTCCTTAAAAATAATGGAGAGTTTTTTGACAATAGATTTACATCACAGGTGGATTTTAAAGTCCTAACCTATCTAACTAACGTGGTCAAGTAGGTTCAGTTTTTATACTTTTTGTTTCTTAATGCGTTATTTGTGTGAATTAAAGAATTTAAAGTGCCTATATCAAGAGTGATGTACCTATTTTGTGAATCTAAGCATATATCTGATGTTCATTAATTTCTGTTAGTAGTTTTTATATTAAAGATAAAATACGACGATTTATTTACGTGTTAAATCTGTTTATAGGTCACCGTAATTCTGATTTATTGTTGTACATTTCAATATATTCAATTCTTATTCATTTTCTACTTTGCTGTAGCAAATTTAGAGAGGAACGACAACAGCTGTTCAGAACAATATCTCAATCGTGTAACAATTTTCTACAATTAAATCCTCGAGAAAAATTTTACTGGTTATTGACCTGTGAAGATGTATCAGTTTTAAAAGAGTTGTGTCACTTTATTAAGAAATACTGCAGATAATTTAAATAACTGAATAACACTGCTTCAATTTTATTAACAAAATCTACATATTAATGTCTAAAATATATTATTGTTTGTCTGCACTAGACACGAGGAGGAATGCTCATTGCTAATCTTAGTAGATGCAATACATTTCCTGAAGCACTGTCCCTTGGTGTCTGTTGCAGATAAACGATACATCTATTTATTCCCATTTTAGTTTATTACTTGAACTGCTTGCTTTCCTGGATCAGACACGGGGAGAATCGAAATGCGATTCTTAAGCACCGTCCCCTGGTGTCTCCTCCAGCTAAGTAATCACAGTCCTTTCATCAAACACATGATGTTTTACTACTTGAGCCGCTTGCTTTGCTGGATCAGACACGGGGAGAATCAAAATACAATTCTTAAGCATCGTCCCCTGGTGTCTCCTCCAGCTAAGTAATCGCATACATGTAGTCCATTCTTCAACCATATGATACACTGCAACTATACATTACTCATTGCCTCTCCTCGGGTCGTGCTGCCGAACACGGCCTATTTATTTATTTATATATTTTTTGTAACATATATCATTTAAATAGTTAGAATTGTCTTGTTTAAAAACATATATCTCCATTCTGTATTGTTGTAACTGTTGATATAATTATGAATGTATATTTGTTATTGCCCCTTGAGGGACCCTAATTGGAATAAAATATTGTATTGTATTGTATTGTATTGTTAAAGGGAAATTTGGAGTTTGCTTTTCGCGAATATCGTTTTTCAATTTACTTCTGTATATTTCTAATGTTAAGGATATTTCTCGGTGTTACACAATGTTTGTTTTAATTTGTAAATTATTCATATATAAAATTGGGAATCAAATGTTGTTTTTTTTATCTTCTATTACATTTTGTTCTATGAACATTTGTATGAAAAATGTACCAGTATATCTCACAAAATGTGGCACTACCTTAGCTCCACAAAATGTGGCACTACCTTAGCTCCACAAAATGTGGCACTACCTTAGCTCCACAAAATGTGGCACTACCTTAGCTCCACAAAATGTGGCACTACCTTAGCTCCACAAAATGTGGCACTACCTTAGCTCCACAAAATGTGGCACTACCTTAGCTCCACAAAATGTGGCACTACCTTAGCTCCACAAAATATGGCACTACCTTAGCTCCACAAAATGTGGCACTACCTTAGCTCCACAAAATGTGGCACTACCTTAGCTCCACAAAATGTGGCACTACCTTAGCTCCACAAAATGTGGCACTACCTTAGCTCCACAAAATGTGGCACTACCTTAGCTCCACAAAATATGGCACTACCTTAGCTCCACAAAATATGGCACTACCTTAGCTCCACAAAATATGGCACTACCTTAGCTCCACAAAATATGGCACTACCTTAGCTCCACAAAATGTGGCACTACCTTAGCTCCACAAAATGTGGCACTACCTTAGCTCCACAAAATGTGGCACTACCTTAGCTCCACAAAATATGGCACTACCTTAGCTCCATAAAATGTGACACTACCTTAGCTCCACAAAATGTGGCACTACCTTAGCTCCACAAAATGTGGCACTACCTTAGCTCCACAAAATATGGCACTACCTTAGCTCCACAAAATGTGGCACTACCTTAGCTCCACAAAATGTGGCACTACCTTAGCTCCACAAAATGTGGCACTACCTTAGCTCCACAAAATGTGTACCATCACCATAATCCACAACAGTGTAAAATCATTAAATCTAAAAATCTTAAAATCTAAAAATCTTAAAATCTAAAATAAAATCATGATATGAAATTTTGATAATGGGAAAGTGATCCAATATGGATGACAATAATAAGCTTTACTTAAAAAAATAATATTAATTACATAGAGAATTATCGGAAATGCAAAAATAATAATAATAATAATAACTACATGTTTACTCCATCAAATTGTTATTGGTTGATAAGTTGAGACTCTTCATGACGCAATCCCAAGATACTCTTGATAATACCTTGATAATACCTACTGGATGTGTTCGTTAGATAATACATACTGGATGTGTTCGTTAGATAATACATACTGGATGTGTTCGTTAGATAATACATACTGGATGTGTTCGTTAGATAATACATACTGGATGTGTTCGTTAGATAATACCTACTGGATGTGTTCGTTAGATAATACCTACTGGATGTGTTCGTTAGATAATACATACTGGATGTGTTCGTTAGATAATACATACTGGATGTGTTCGTTAGATAATACATACTGGATGTGTTCGTTAGATAATACATACTGGATGTGTTCGTTAGATAATACATACTGGATGTGTTCGTTAGATAATACATACTGGATGTGTTCGTTAGATAATACATACTGGATGTGTTCGTTAGATAATACATACTGGATGTGTTCGTTAGATAATACATACTGGATGTGTTCGTTAGATAATACCTACTGGTGTGTTTCTTATTTATTTATTTATTTAATATATTGTTTATTTGTCACGAATTGCAAAAGCGGTTTATAAGACAATAAAACATTTGATGTAATTTGGTCTAATGTCTAATGTTTTTTTACGCTGTGTGATAAATATGAATTGTTTTGAAATACTGGAATATGTCAATCAAATATATATATATATATATATATATACTACACCATCCAAACATTTCCAAAATCCAATCGGAATATTGTATAAATAGAGGTAACAACAGGACATGTAGAGATTCCTTTTTTGCCAAAAAGTTCCTGTATTTTAAATTTTAAATTATGCCGTAAAAGACACGAGTTCAATGTCATTATATGAGTATTTGACGTTTTCAACAATTAAACAATGGAAAATGCTATCTTTTATTCTCCATGGATTTAAATATGACCTTATGTTTGCTCTCATGTAATATTTCAGATAACGACTCTTGAAAACTTTCCGAATGTAATCCGAATGAAAAGACAGGAAGCAACAACTGTCAAATACCACCTGATAAGTTCCATCTTAATGGTGCAAAAAATGTATTAAAAGTATTTCACACGAGAAAGTCCTGTCTTGTTTCGTTTAATAGATAATTTACAGGAGAATTGAATGATTGATTTACTGATTTCTAACCTCAGATAAGCGATATGTCATATATTTTTTTACGATATGAATGAATTGAACCGTGACGGAGGTTTGTAGAGTATTTTATTTCCATATGTGTAAAGATAGATTTTCGATATCGTCAGAAAACTTGATATGGGGCATTCCTTAGGTCAAGAAATGAACTTGATTTGACCCCCACTTACTTGTAAAGTCATTTCAGGTGGATTGCAGGCCAGATTTTAGAAACTGGGTGCTTCCCCTTTTTCACAGGAGAGATTCAATGAAAACATTAATAACAGAAGTAATACTTATCTAGTTGATTTTTAGTGGAGTTCGTGTTACTCGAATTTTAGTTTTATGTGTATGTTTTGTAGATCGTTGTTTGTCTTTAGTGGGGTTCGTGTTACTCGGTCTTTAGTTTTATGTGTATGTTTTGTAGATCGTTGTTTGTCTTTAGTGGGGTTCGTGTTACTCGGTCTTTAGTTTTATGTGTATGTTTTGTAGATCGTTGTTTGTCTTTAGTGGGGTTCGTGTTACTCGATCTTTAGTTTTATATGTATGTTTTGTAGATCGTTGTTTGTCTTTAGTGGGGTTCGTGGTACTCGGTCTTTAGTTTTATATGTATGTTTTGTAGATCGTTGTTTGTCTTTAGTGGGGTTCGTGTTACTCGATCTTTAGTTTTATATGTATGTTTTGTAGATCGTTGTTTGTCTTTAGTGGGGTTCGTGTTACTCGATCTTTAGTTTTATATGTATGTTTTGTAGATCGTTGTTTGTCTTTAGTGGGGTTCGTGTTGCTCGATCTTTAGTTTTATGTGTATGTTTTGTAGATCGTTGTTTGTCCTGTTGTACTTTTTCTTTTGGTCATTGTGTTATCTGTCCTTCTTCGATTTACAGATTCTGATTGATTACCCCTTTGGTATCTTCAAAACCTTCTTTTGCTTCTGTCGTACAATTGTGCAGACCAACTGTGATGAACAGTATCACAATAACAATCTGGTTAGATAAAACAACATCAGTGAAGCATCACATAAATAGTTGTACTGCTGCATGCATGGCCTAAGTCTAAATATTTAACATATTCAGGATTTTTGACAGCGATAAAAATACATATACAGAACGACAAGGTTACCCATATGTATAGTTTATTGACAGAAGCAAAGAGTACCCATCGACTGTAGAATATGGGGCTGTTTCACACTCATTGTAGAGTATGACTTTTGCTCATTATTGCATACCCTAATGTGACTGAAATCTAGAACAGCAATAATAGCGCAATTCCTTTACCTTAACTTGTATCTAAGAGGTAGTAACTGCTTACCCTTTTCGACCACCTGAGTTCACCTCCGGTTTTTGGTGGTGTCCGTTATCTAAGAGGTAGTAACTGCTTGTCCTTTGCGACCACCTGAGTTCACCTCCGGTTTTTGGAGGTGTCAGTTATCTAAGAGGTAATAACTGCTTACCCTTTACGACCACCTGAGTTCACCTCCGGATTTTGGTGGTGTTCGCTATCTAAGAGGTAATAACTGCTTACCCTTTACCACCACCTGATTTCACCTCCGGTTTTTGGTGGTGTTCGTTATCTAAGAGGTAATAACTGCTTACCCTTTACGACCACCTGAGTTCACCTCCGGTTTTTGGTGGTGTCAATTATGTAAGAGGTAATAACTGCTTACCCTTTACCACCACCTGCGTTCACCTCCCGTTTTTGGTGGTGTCAATTATCTAAGAGGTAATAACTGCTTACCCTTTACCACCACCTGAGTTCACCTCCCGTTTTTGGTGGTGTCAGTTATCTAAGAGGTAATAACTGCTTACCCTTTACAACCACGCGAGTTCACCTCCGGTTTTTGGTGGTTTTCGTTATCTAAGAGGTAATAACTGCTTACCCTTTACGACCACCTGAGTTCACCTCCGGTTTTTGGTGGTGTTCGTTATCTAAGAGGTAATAACTGCTTACCCTTTACGACCACCTGAGTTCACCTCCGGTTTTTGGTGGTGTTCGTTATCTAAGAGGTAATAACTGCTTACCCTTTACAACCACGCGAGTTCACCTCCGGTTTTTGGTGGTTTTCGTTATCTAAGAGGTAATAACTGCTTACCCTTTACGACCACCTGAGTTCACCTCCGGTTTTTGGTGGTGTTCGTTATCTAAGAGGTAATAACTGCTTACCCTTTACGACCACCTGTGTTCACCTCCGGTTTTTGATGGTGTTCGTTATCTAAGAGGTAATAACTGCTTACCCTTTACGACCACCTGAGTTCACCTCCGGTTTTTGGTGGTGTCAGTTATCTAAGAGGTAATAACTGCTTACCCTTTACGACCACCTGAGCTAACCTCCGGTTTTTGATGGTGTCAATTATCTAAGAGGTAATAACTGCTTACCCTTTACAACCACGCGAGTTCACCTCCGGTTTTTGGTGGTGTTCGTTATCTAAGAGGTAATAACTGCTTACCCTTTACAACCACCCGAGTTCACCTCCGGTTGTTGGTGGTGTTCGTTATCTAAGAGGTAATAACTGCTTACCCTTTACCACCACCTGAGTTCACCTCCGGTTTTTGGTGGAGTTCGTTATCTAAGAGGTAATAACTGCATACCCTTTACGACCACCTGAGCTCACCTCCGGTTTTTGGTGGTGTCATTTATCTAAGAGGTAATAACTGCTTACCCTTTACAACCACGCGAGTTCACCTCCGGTTTTTGGTGGTGTTCGTTATCTAAGAGGTAATAACTGCTTACCCTTTACGACCACCTGAGTTCACCTCCGGTTTTTGGTGGTGTCAGTTATATAAGAGGTAATAACTGCTTACCCTTTACGACCATCTGAGTTCACCTCCGGTTTTTGGTGGTGTTTGTTATCTAAGAGGTAATAACTGCTTACCCTTTACGACCACCTGAGTTCACCTCCGGTTTTTGGTGGTGTCAGTTATATAAGAGGTAATAACTGCTTACCCTTTACGACCACCTGAGCTAACCTCCGGTTTTTGATGGTGTCAATTATCTAAGAGGTAATAACTGCTTACCCTTTACAACCACCCGAGTTCACCTCCGGTTTTTGGTGGTGTTCGTTATCTAAGAGGTAATAACTGCTTACCCTTTACGACCACCTGAGTTCACCTCCGGTTTTTGGTGGTGTCAGTTATATAAGAGGTAATAACTGCTTACCCTTTACGACCATCTGAGTTCACCTCCGGTTTTTGGTGGTGTTTGTTATCTAAGAGGTAATAACTGCTTACCCTTTACGACCACCTGAGTTCACCTCCGGTTTTTGGTGGTGTCAGTTATATAAGAGGTAATAACTGCTTACCCTTTACGACCACCTGAGCTAACCTCCGGTTTTTGATGGTGTTCGTTATCTAAGAGGTAATAACTGCTTACCCTTTACGACCACCTGAGTTCACCTCCGGTTTTTGGTGGTGTCAGTTATCTAAGAGGTAATAACTGCTTACCCTTTACGACCACCTGAGCTAACCTCCGGTTTTTGATGGTGTCAATTATCTAAGAGGTAATAACTGCTTACCCTTTACAACCACGCGAGTTCACCTCCGGTTTTTGGTGGTGTTCGTTATCTAAGAGGTAATAACTGCTTACCCTTTACAACCACCCGAGTTCACCTCCGGTTGTTGGTGGTGTTCGTTATCTAAGAGGTAATAACTGCTTACCCTTTACCACCACCTGAGTTCACCTCCGGTTTTTGGTGGAGTTCGTTATCTAAGAGGTAATAACTGCATACCCTTTACGACCACCTGAGCTCACCTCCGGTTTTTGGTGGTGTCATTTATCTAAGAGGTAATAACTGCTTACCCTTTACAACCACGCGAGTTCACCTCCGGTTTTTGGTGGTGTTCGTTATCTAAGAGGTAATAACTGCTTACCCTTTACGACCACCTGAGTTCACCTCCGGTTTTTGGTGGTGTCAGTTATATAAGAGGTAATAACTGCTTACCCTTTACGACCATCTGAGTTCACCTCCGGTTTTTGGTGGTGTTTGTTATCTAAGAGGTAATAACTGCTTACCCTTTGCGACCACCTGAGTTCACCTCCGGTTTTTGGTGGTGTCAGTTATATAAGAGGTAATAACTGCTTACCCTTTACGACCACCTGAGCTAACCTCCGGTTTTTGATGGTGTCAATTATCTAAGAGGTAATAACTGCTTACCCTTTACAACCACCCGAGTTCACCTCCGGTTTTTGGTGGTGTTCGTTATCTAAGAGGTAATAACTGCTTACCCTTTACGACCACCTGAGCTAACCTCCGGTTTTTGATGGTGTCAATTATCTAAGAGGTAATAACTGCTTACCCTTTACAACCACGCGAGTTCACCTCCGGTTTTTGGTGGTGTTCGTTATCTAAGAGGTAATAACTGCTTACCCTTTACAACCACCCGAGTTCACCTCCGGCTGTTGGTGGTGTTCGTTATCTAAGAGGTAATAACTGCTTACCCTTTACCACCACCTGAGTTCACCTCCGGTTTTTGGTGGAGTTCGTTATCTAAGAGGTAATAACTGCATACCCTTTACGACCACCTGAGTTCACCTCCGGTTTTTGGTGGTGTCAGTTATATAAGAGGTAATAACTGCTTACCCTTTACGACCATCTGAGTTCACCTCCGGTTTTTGGTGGTGTTTGTTATCTAAGAGGTAATAACTGCTTACCCTTTACGACCACCTGAGTTCACCTCCGGTTTTCGGTGGTGTCAGTTATATAAGAGGTAATAACTGCTCACCTTTTACCACCACCTGAGTTCACCTCCGGTTTTTGGTGGTGTTCGTTATCTAAGAGGTAATAACTGCTTACCCTTTACCAACACCTGAGTTCACCTCCGGTTTTTGGTGGTGTCAGTGTTGCTCATTATTTTAGTTTTATGCATTGTTTTCTGTTGTGTTTGACTTCATCCTATGTCTCTAGATTGTCCATTATTGATTGCCCCTTCGGTACCCTCTAACGTTTATCACGTGGCCAGAAATGATATAAAATTGCAAAACTGATGTTTAAAAGGATTAATATTGTATTGCTCATTTATTATTTGAAAGTAAAATAAACCTCTTTTGTGGAATAATAAAATGGTGTCACTTTATTTTAAATGACGTCATATGCCAATAAAGCTGTGACCTCGTCATTCGGTTTATGCTATAAATGAAGTTCGTTGATTTAAGGTCATTGCCTGTAGTTTTAGTAGTCATTTAATGTGTAAAACATTTAGCTCTTAACGATACATTAAATGTAAATATAGGAAGCCAATTACAATTTACAGATCCTCCAGTGCTAATCAATAACTCTTTAACGTCTAGACTATCAATGAAATCTATTAAAAGTTAGTTTTAAAGCACGCTGCATTGAAAGACTCCCACCGTACTTAATAAACTGTAGGTTGAAGTCAAGTATCTATTTTTATCTCATTTAGATTACAATTGCTCTCTGAGGCTTCGTTATCATTATTACAAATATCTACATGGTTTTTATTTTGTTAAATACATTACTTTTTTGGATTCGGTTTGGTTTTGTTTATGATGTTTAACACCACTTTCAAGAATATTTCAGTTATATCGTGGCGGTCAGTTTTAATATGAGACAGGCAACCTGTTTGAAGGAAGAAGTCCTAAAAGTTCAATAATACGATGATCCGTACACGTTAGCCTCACCGCCGCGGACGCAATTACGAACAATTTCGATGATATTGACATTTGATAATAAATTTGACCAAATTGATGAAGCTGATTGCATGTTCATATTTCAGATTAAACAGCAATATTTCTTTTGAATCATAGCCCATATATTATTCAATGCATTGTTACCGATTTTAAACAGATTTTCATGACCCCGTTCTAGTCACTATGTGACCTAGATCCGGACACAATTTCGAACGACATCATAATAACCTTTCTAGTGTAAATTATTTAATGACAACTGTTAAAATTGAAAGAGCATTCATTCATTTACGTTCACATATCTATTTGTATATAATACACATGACATAAAAACATTTCCTTTATTCATACCATAAATGTGTGCCAGTTTGCATTCGGAATTCCTTGGACTCTTCAATGAATAAGGTACATCACGGATTTTGACATTTTGGGATATATCAAGTTAGGGAAAATGTATTATATTGACTGTTTTTGTTTTAATTTCAATGTGTTCTACATATGCATAGAACCAGGAGATCATATTCTTTCCAATTACAAGCATAAGATAACAAAATATGCGTACCTCAATGAATTTTAGCGATAGATTCCAAGTGCAATTGTCGATCGTTTTCTGTTTACAAATATGAAAACCCGTCGTCTGCAACATTCAACAACTGCGCATGAATAATTTTCTCCCAAAACACGAGTAATTTAGCGGGATATCTATTTAAGCATATTTTAATTCATGTTTTGAAGGAACAATTAGGAGACATACTTTTTATTTCGTTCGTAATTGCGTCCGGTGAGGCTATTATCTTTTATTTTGAATGAATTGTGTAGCCGATTTGTTATGGCGTTCATTTTACCTACGCCGCTCTTCCATCGGGAGTTTCGTAGAAAGATATTTTTTTATTAGAATTTTATTAAAAGTTTATTTCGATTTTGCATAGAGTAAATAATCAAAGAATTGGGAATTTTTCATTGAAATAGATTTCTTTTGCATTTCTAAATTATCAATTGATCTATTTTTTAAACTTCCAGTGAGCAGATTTTTGGCTATCAATATAGAAGGAAAAATCGGACAGCTTACCGTTAAAAGGACTTCGTCCTTTATTAGTGGAGGAAACCGGTGTACCCGGAGAGAGCCACCGACCAGCCGCAAGTCACAGACAAACTTGATCACATAACGTTGTATCGGGTACATCTTTTTTAATTCGGCTGTTTAATGACATATTTAAAAGAAAAAAAACAATGAAAAGTACGAACTAATAAGCGATCTTTTACAAATGACGAATAATCATACAAGATAGAAAAGGTGAAGGTCAACAATTACATCAATAGTAACAAGGTGAACAACAACCTCTCAACAATTGAATATAAAGGTCACACGACGACATTAATAGTGTATGACATAAAGGTCACACGACGACATTAATAGTGTATGACATAAAGGTCACACGACGACATTAATAGTGTATGACATAAAGGTCACACGAAGACATTAATAGTGTATGACATAAAGGTCACACGACGACATTAATAGTGTATAGCATAAAGGTCACACCACGACATTAATAGTGTATAACATAAAGGTCACACGACGACATTAATAGTGTATAACATAAAGGTCACACGAGGACATTAATAGTGTATAACATAAAGGTCACACGAGGACATTAATAGTGTGACATAAAGGTCACACGAGGACATTAATAGTGTATGACATAAAGGTCACACGACGACATTAATAGTGTATAACATAAAGGTCACACGAGGACATTAATAGTGTATAACATAAAGGTCACACGAGGACATTAATAGTGTGACATAAAGGTCACACGACGACATTAATAGTGTATGACATAAAGGTCACACGACGACATTAATAGTGTATGACATAAAGGTCACACGAAGACATTAATAGTGTATGACATAAAGGTCACACGACGACATTAATAGTGTATGACATAAAGGTCACACGACGACATTAATAGTGTATGACATAAAGGTCACACGACGACATTAATAGTGTATGACATAAAGGTCACACGACGACATTAATAGTGTATGACATAAAGGTCACACGACGACATTAATAGTGTATGACATAAAGGTCACACTACGACATTAATAGTGTATGACATTAAGGTCACACGACGACATTAATAGTGTATGACATAAAGGTCACACGACGACATTAATAGTGTATAACATAAAGGTCACACGACGACATTAATAGTGTATGACATAAAGGTCACACGACGACATTAATAGTGTATGACATAAAGGTCACACGACGACATTAATAGTGTATGACATAAAGGTCACACGACGACATTAATAGTGTATGACATAAAGGTCACACTACGACATTAATAGTGCATGACATAAAGGTCACACGACGACATTAATAGTGTATGACATAAAGGTCACACGACGACATTAATAGTGTATGACATAAAGGTCACACGACGACATTAATAGTGTATGACATAAAGGTCACACGAGGACATTAATAGTGTATGACATAAAGATCACACGACGACATTAATAGTGTATGACATAAAGGTCACACGACGACATTAATAGTGTATGACATAAAGGTCACACGACGACATTAATAGTGTATGACATAAAGGTCACACAACGACATTAATAGTGTGACATAAAGGTCACACGACGACATTAATAGTGTATAACATAAAGGTCACACAACGACATTAATAGTGTGACATAAAGGTCACACTACGACATTAATAGTGTATGACATAAAGGTCACACGACGACATTAATAGTGTATGACATAAAGGTCACACGACGACATTAATAGTGTATGACATAAAGGTCACACGACGACATTAATAGTGTATAACATAAAGGTCACACGACGACATTAATAGTGTATAACATACAGGTCACACGACGACATTAATAGTGTATAACATAAAGGTCACACGACGACATTAATAGTGTGACATAAAGGTCACACTACGACATTAATAGTGTATGACATAAAGGTCACACGACGACATTAATAGTGTATAACATAAAGGTCACACGACGACATTAATAGTGTGACATAAAGGTCACACGACGACATTAATAGTTTATGACATAAAGGTCACACGACGACATTAATAGTGTATGACATAAAGATCGGTTCACACGACGACATTAATAGTGTATGACATAAAGATCGGTTCACACGACGACATTAATAGTGTATGACATAAAGGTCACACGACGACATTAATAGTGTATGACATAAAGGTCACACGAGGACATTAATAGTGTATGACATAAAGGTCACACGACGACATTAATAGTGTATAACATAAAGGTCACACGAGGACATTAATAGTGTATAACATAAAGGTCACACGAGGACATTAATAGTGTGACATAAAGGTCACACGACGACATTAATAGTGTATGACATAAAGGTCACACGACGACATTAATAGTGTATGACATAAAGGTCACACGAAGACATTAATAGTGTATGACATAAAGGTCACACGACGACATTAATAGTGTATGACATAAAGGTCACACGACGACATTAATAGTGTATGACATAAAGGTCACACGACGACATTAATAGTGTATGACATAAAGGTCACACGACGACATTAATAGTGTATGACATAAAGGTCACACGACGACATTAATAGTGTATGACATAAAGGTCACACTACGACATTAATAGTGTATGACATTAAGGTCACACGACGACATTAATAGTGTATGACATAAAGGTCACACGACGACATTAATAGTGTATAACATAAAGGTCACACGACGACATTAATAGTGTATGACATAAAGGTCACACTACGACATTAATAGTGTATGACATAAAGGTCACACGACGACATTAATAGTGTATGACATAAAGGTCACACGACGACATTAATAGTGTATGACATAAAGGTCACACTACGACATTAATAGTGCATGACATAAAGGTCACACGACGACATTAATAGTGTATGACATAAAGGTCACACGACGACATTAATAGTGTATGACATAAAGGTCACACGACGACATTAATAGTGTATGACATAAAGGTCACACGACGACATTAATAGTGTATAACATAAAGGTCACACGACGACATTAATAGTGTATGACATAAAGGTCACACGACGACATTAATAGTGTATGACATAAAGGTCACACGACGACATTAATAGTGTGACATAAAGGTCACACTACGACATTAATAGTGTATGACATAAAGGTCACACTACGACATTAATAGTGTATGACATAAAGGTCACACGACGACATTAATAGTGTATGACATATAGGTCACACGACAACATTAATAGTGTATGACATAAAGGTCACACGACGACATTGGTTCACACGACGACATTAATAGTGTATGACATAAAGGTCACACGACGACATTAATAGTGTATGACATAAAGGTCACACGACGACATTAATAGTGTATGACATAAAGGTCACACGACGACATTAATAGTGTGACATAAAGGTCACACTACGACATTAATAGTGTATGACATAAAGGTCGGTTCACACGACGACATTAATAGTGTATGACATAAAGGTCACACGACGACATTAATAGTGTATGACATAAAGGTCACACGACGACATTAATAGTGTATGACATAAAGGTCGGTTCACACGACGACATTAATATATGACATTAAGGTCACACGACGACATTAATAGTGTATGACATAAAGGTCACACTACGACATTAATAGTGTATGACATAAAGGTCACACGACGACATTAATAGTGTATGACATATAGGTCACACGACGACATTAATAGTGTATGACATAAAGGTCACACGACGACATTGGTTCACACGACGACATTAATAGTGTATGACATAAAGGTCACACGACGACATTAATAATGTATGACATAAAGGTCACACGACGACATTAATAGTGTATGACATAAAGGTCGGTTCACACGACGACATTAATAGTGTATGACATAAAGGTCACACGACGACATTAATAATGTATGACATAAAGGTCACACTACGACATTAATAGTGTATGACATAAAGGTCACACGACGACATTAATAGTGTATGACATAAAGGTCACACGACGACATTAATAGTGAATGACATAAAGGTCACACGACGACATTAATAGTGTATGACATAAAGGTCACACGACGACATTAATAGTGTATGACATAAAGGTCACACGACGACATTAATAGTGTATGACATAAAGATCGGTTCACACGACGACATTAATAGTGTATGACATAAAGGTCGGTTCACACGACGACATTAATAGTGTATGACATAAAGGTCGGTTCACACGACGACATTAATAGTGTGTGACATAAAGATCGGTTCACACGACGACATTAATAGTGTATGGCATAAATGTCGGTTCACACGACGACATTAATAGTGTATGACAAATCATATCGTTTGTACTGCTTATTTTTGTAGTATACTACAGATAAAAAACATATAGGATTGTTTTTAGATTAGAGCACTGCTCTATTTCAAAATATGTCGTATATGCTTTTCATTTTTATATCCAGACACATCAAGAGTAAACGTGCATTTCTGCTAGCACAAGCCTGCAATAAACAAGTCTTAATAGTTCTTCAAATGCTTCCCTATCCATTCTTAAAAAATCCCAAAAACTTTGAGAATATTCTGTTGATAATTCTGTCAACAGTGTATGAAATGGCCCAAATTTGGATCGTATTTTTATCCCAGCACGGACCCAAAATGATAAGCGTGCAAAATGTCTCATGGTCAGTCTCCTTCTTAACGAACCAATAATAATAATAATAATAATAATAATAATAATAATAAAAATAATACATCAGACTGCGGCCAGGCCATCTCCATCAGGTGTCAAACCACTAATTCACCAATCAGAGCTTGGAACATATACGAAAGTAGTCCCTTTTCAAGAAAAAGGTTCCTTTCACTTTGTAGTATTGTGAAAACTACTGAATGGAATGGAGTAATTAAAATTGATAATTGAAGTTAAATAAATAGGGATTATTTTGAGCCCAAATTTGATGGATTTAGTTGTATTTTAATACCTCTATGGAGGATTTGATGCATGACCTATAAATAGTGAATTTCTTGGGGATGACCGAGCTATTTTTAGAGTAGGTGCTTTCCGTAGCATGGCATTTCACTGCAAGATTTTAAACATGCCCTGATATTTTGACAGAACGTAGAGGAAACATGTACGTTTCAGAAAATATATGGTCTTCAAAAGGTTAAACTTAAGATAAAATGACCAGGTAGGCTCGAAAAAACACAAATTTAGTAGAAAACCTTAAAGAAATTAATTGGTGGTTTGACACCATCAGTGAGAACCATTTTGCTTTGGAGGGAAAGTGATTTTTATAAAAAAAAAAAAATAGTATATGATTAACTGCTACTACAAAAATAATATATGATGTGTAGTATATTATAAATTTTACCATGTGAACCGGCCTTAAAAAGACTATGCACGACATATGGTGTTAGAAATCCAGGTCTTAGCTTGAGAGGTGGACAGAAAGTGGCGGGTAATACATGGATCCCAAAATAAAACAACTTTGTGGTATTAATGTAACTTAGTATGAATATAACGCCAGCCTTTAATATAGTTGCTAAATATGGTTTTGACATTTCGTGACTTGGACAAAAAATTACAGCATTTTGTATATAACAAAGCATATAGCTAATATTTAAATTTTTGCATGAAATTCTAATTTTCTTTAACGTTGATTTGCGTTCTTTTAAGAAAGTGAAATCAGGCGGTCTGGGTGGATTATAATCTTAATTATATATGTAACCATGACAATGACCCAGTTGTATTAACTATCATAGTAACTACAGTACTGCAGTGTGTCTGGATGACTTTGCTTTTCGTAAATATGTTTTAAACGTTATAATTGTAAATACAAAGACGTCAGTTTTTATGACAAAGGACCAAATACTAATTAGAGAGAGAGAGAGAGAGATCCTTTAATTTCACGTTCTACTATATAGATTATGTTCTTTCACTATTCACTAAATAATTCTAGGTTTGGTGATTTCCTTGATCGCATCTATCCCATTGTGCATGAAATAAAGGACACCACAGATACAGATAGGTCTGTTTCATACCTTGACCTCCACATCCTAATCGACAGTGAGGGCGGTTAAGAACGAAACCTCACAACAAAAGAGATGATATCAATGTTCTTAATCATATTCTGAGTTATTATCACTGATTTATCTTCGTGGATAATAAATCTATCATTTAACTTTTTTTTCTTCTGAAAGATGGATAACTCTATATCGTAAAAAAACCCAATTATATTGATTAAGAAAAAACTAAGCTTTTGTTCATATAACACCAGGTTTGTAAATATAGATTATCTCAAATAAAACGAGGGAGGACGAATCGATGAGTAATACCAAATATGAAACAGTAAATTATATTATACAGAGGCTACTGATGGAAAGTTTGAAGATACGAAAGGAGAGGGGTAATCTGAAGACGTCAACCGAAGAAAGACGGATAATACAATTAAAAGTAAAACAGACAATTGGAGAAATCATGGTTGACAAAATATAACATAGAAAACTAAAGATAAAATACAGGATTAGATTATAAGTGTCGACATATTACTGGAATATAAAGAGTAAAATAAAGTTCTGATTGTGTTGATAATTTATTTGTCGTCAATTCTCGTAAACTGATACTTTATTATACAAATATAACCATTGATTGTATAAGTCTTTATATTACGCATATTATTATATACCATCAAAATATATTTAAAATCGATGTTAATTTTTTATTTTTTTTAAATCTCGTAAGATGATGCTTTATTATCCAAATATAAATCTTTATATTACGTATAGTATAATATACCATCAACATATATTTTAAGATCGATGTCATATTATTATCGGGCAAAATCAATTCTTAAATTTAATTTGTGAATAAATTAATCCCGCATTTACATAATTGTTTTTGATATATATATATATATTATGTAAACGTTTTATTTCAGGAGTGGGGGGGGGGGGGGGGGGGGGGGGGGGGATATATATAAATAAATTTTGATACGTAGATTAATTCTATTAAAAACACTTTGTCATAAAGAAAGAAATAATGACATAGATTTCCATAATGTTACATTATATCACATTACCAAAATTATGATTATGGTATCAATTACATCTGCTGGTGGACTTAGTCCCCGAGTGTATCAGCCTCCCAGTAGTCAATGCTTCGGCACTGACATAGTTGATTAGTTCTTAAATCATGTAATTATTAATAAAACGAATGTTCTCCTGCCCCAGGCATACTTGACCTTACGTGACCTTAGCCGATGTTGCTTATCCTGTTTAAACCCTTTGATTTTCTTGTTAACAAAGACTTTTAGATTATTTCGATTTCAAATATTTTGACATTGAGCGTCACCTGATGAAGGTTATTCCAAAAACGCGTTGTGCGCACTAATTTGGATACCTACGTTTGATTTAATTACATACAAAGAACAAATGATATTTTATTTTATGACTGTAAACCATCGGAAGTATTACTTTAACCATCTAGTCAAGACGGAAAATAAAAATAGCAATACATTTATATTATTGAGTTAAAACGAATGTGTAGTAGACCGTTTGGTGTCTAGCACAGATTTACTTTGGGGCGGTTTCACAACTCAATGGGGGGACAAACACGTAGCAATGGGGCGGATGAAAAGTATACAACTGGGCGCATTTAAAAATGTATAAATTGGGCGGAATTTCATAAGTTCTTTGTCTTATATCTATAGATAGTTGTCTGGTGAACATTTAATCTGTAAGCCTTTATCTACCATTCGTTGTCTAGATAGTAAGATAGCTAGAGATAATGGTTGTGATTATAAAAATGTAGCCTCCGCTATATAATGTACGGATCCTAAACAACGACTGTGATTTCTATCTTTAAAAAGACTTCACCTTTTAAGCACCATTGTAGATGTTTATTGTGTAAGATATATGTATATTAATTTTGTTTTAGTAAGGTTACTGTGATATGTAGCAATAAGTAAATCAACATCATTGTAATCGACATACAGAGAAACATGTCTAAACCAAACCCTGAATAAAACAGAATGCTGCTTAAGCCAATATTTATATAAGTATCTATACTAAATACACGTTAGAGAAAACCGAAGGGTCAATCAATAATAGACGACACAGAGAGACTGACAACATGGGGTACACAAGACGAAGAAAAACAAAACAAAAACACAGAGAAACTGACAACATAGGGTACACAAGACAAAGAAAAACAAAACAAAAACACAACGCAATATGTGTTTAGACACCACTATCCACAAACAAACACGCTTAACGTAAACAAGACATCAGCCCTCCTACAAACAACTGGAGGTAAAGACGAACCGACCATCGTTATTATGCAGAAATCATAATAAAGTCTCAATGTAGTAAATCTTTGCTGATTTAACCTATATAAACCTATCTATCCCGAACACAAAGGTTCGTCCCAAGAGTGTTCGGTTTAGACAGATGGCATTGTATATCTTAATACTATTCCACAAAGGAAAAACAATACTTACTGAGTAAGAAGAGTTTGAATATACCAAAGTGGTAATCAGAAGCCGTAAATCAGAAGACAGAAAATAAATACAATCACAAAATTAAAAAGAACAAACTGACCAAATAGATTGTAATCGGAAGCCCTAAATCGAAAAACAGACAATACATGCAATCACAAGACTAAAAAAGATTTGATTTGATTTATTGTGTTTAACGCCACTTTCAGCAATATTTCAACTATTTCATGGCGACCAGTTTTAGTAGTGGAGGAAGCCGGAGTACTGGGAGAGAACCACCGACCATGGGCAAGCAACTGGTAAACTTTATCACTTGCGGCTGTGAGTCGAATACAAAGCCAGGCGCAAACCCACGTCGTATCAGTGATAGGCTTGTATGAGTTGCTAGGTAATCCAACTACCTAACTCATTGAGCCACCTGGGCCCCCAAAGTTAAAAAGAACATGACAAAATAAACAGTTCATATTAAACACTATCAGATATCCAATTAATAACCAGTATATTAAAATTAGGCTAGGCATTATATTATATTTGTTAAAACGATAAATCAGATCGTATGATTGTATACCCGTCTGTGTTCAGTAGTAGTGTACAACCAATAATTATTTTCTTTAAAGATTTTCTAATACATTTCCTCCTTTTTTAACCTAATTTGCCATTTTCTCTGAAGAGTAATCTTTCCAATACCATATATTTTCTGACTCGTCCACTTGTCGTTAGCACTTCCCGGTCCTTTCCTCGTTCATGACTTATCACATCACCGGGTTTGTAACTAGATTAACACGACGGGTGTCACTAGTGGAGCAGGAACTGCTTACCCTTCCGGAGCACCTGAGTTCACCCCTGGTTTTTAGTGGGGTTCGTGTTACTCGATCTTAGTTTTATATGTATATTTTGTAGATCGTTGTTTGTCCTTTTGTCGTTTTTCTTTTGGCCATTGTGTTGTCTGTTCTTCTTCGATTTACGGATTCTGATTATCCCTTTAGTATCTTCAAACTCTTCTTTTCAACACCACATATGTTCTGATGCGTACTTAATTTCTCCACGTTCTGTGAGATTGGCATGTTACCCTTATAATCATACAGTGAAATCACATCTACCGGCACAACCCATATTCTTATAATAGAACCGTCACATGCAGGTATTCTCTATTTATAGGTCATGAATGAATCTCTCTGTATAAAGGTATTAAAAGTTCATGTAATTCCAATCAAATTTAGGCTTAAAATAATCCTTATTAATATATTAATCTTCCATTAAAAATCTTATTGATTCCATTTAAAGCTAAAGAAACTATTTTGTTAATAAAGGTTTGATTGGTTGGTTTATGATGTTTAACGTCACTTTCAACAGTTTTATTGGTTTGGGAAACTGCAGTACCCTGAGAAAACCACCGACCTGTCGCAAGCCACTGACAGACTTTATCACATAACATTTTATCGAATACATCTCGCCATGAGCGGGGTTCGAAATCACAACTTTAGTGATGACAGGCACTGATTGCACAGGTTGTTGTAAATCTAACCACCATACGATCACGACTATGTCGGCCCCTACTTTAATTTAACATAAAAGAAGAACTGTCAAGACTTGTAAATACAGATTAAACAATATATAATGAAGGTAAGATAGGTAGCTATTAATTACATACAATATGGAAAACTTATATAATAAGGTTATACAGTGGAGCTTGTGCAAACCAAACCATCAATCATGAATTTCTTACACCTATTACGGTAATTGGATATTTTTCTTATTGATATTAAACATTATAAATTTATAAAAGAACTGACCTCCAGTATAAATTGTTAATATCTTTCTGTATTTTATATGATTTTAAAACATTTAACACTATTGAAATATTGCGTTAAAGAAATAAGTTTGTGGTCAATACGAAACGGATGTAGATATCTATATGTGAGGTAACGGATGGAGATATCTATATGTGAGGTAACGAATGTAGATATCTATATGTGAGGTAACGGATGTAGATATCTATATGTGAGGTAACGGATGTAGATATCTATATGTGAGGTAACGGATGTAGATATCTATATGTGAGGTAACGGATGTAGATATCTATATGTGAGGTAACGGATGTAGATATCAATATGTGAGGTAACGGATGTAGATATCTATATGTGAGGTAACGGGTGTAGATATCTATATGCGAGGTAACCGATGTAGATATCTATATGTGAGGTAACGGATGTAGATATCTATATGTGAGGTAACGGATGTAGATATCTATATGTGAGGTAACGGATGTAGATATCTATATGTGAGGTAACGGATGTAGATATCTATATGTGAGGTAACGGATGGAGATATCTATATGTGAGGTAACGGATGTAGATATCTATATGTGAGGTAACGGATGTAGATATCTATATGTGAGGTAACGCATGTAGATATCTATATGTGAGGTAACGGATGTAGATATCTATATGTGAGGTAACGGATGTAGATATCTATATGTGAGGTAACGGATGTAGATATCTATATGTGAGGTAACGGATGTAGATATCTATATGTGAGGTAACGGATGTAGATATCTATATGTGAGGTAACGGATGTAGATATCTATATGTGAGGTAACGGATGTAGATATCTATATATGAGGTAACGGATGTAGATATCTATATGTGAGGTAACGGATGGAGATATCTATATGTGAGGTAACGAATGTAGATATCTATATGTGAGGTAACGGATGTAGATATCTATATGTGAGGTAACGGATGTAGATATCTATATGTGAGGTAACGCATGTAGATATCTATATGTGAGGTAACGGATGTAGATATCTATATGTGAGGTAACGGATGTAGATATCTATATGTGAGGTAACGGATGTAGATATCTATATGTGAGGTAACGGATGTAGATATCTATATGTGAGGTAACGGATGTAGATATCTATATGTGAGGTAACGGATGTAGATATCTATATGTCAGGTAACGGATGTAGATATCTATATGTGAGGTAACGGATGTAGATATCTATATGTGAGGTAACGGATGTAGATATCTATATGTGAGGTAACGGGTGTAGATATCTATATGTGAGGTAACGGATGTAGGTATCTATATGTGAGGTAACGGATGTAGATATCTATATGTGAGGTAACGGATGTAGATATCTATATGTGAGGTAACGGATGTAGATATCTATATGTGAGGTAAGGGATGTAGATATCCATATGTGAGGTAACGGATGTAGATATCTATATGTGAGGTAACGGATGTAGATATCTATATGTGAGGTAACGGATGTATATATCTATATGTGAGGTAACGGATGTAGATATCTATATGTGAGGTAACGGATGTAGATATCTATTTGTGAGGTTACGGATGTAGATATCTATATGTGAGGTAACGGATGTAGATATCTATATGTGATGTAACGGATGTAGATATCTATATGTGAGGTAACGGATGTAGATATCTATATGTGAGGTAACGGATGTAGATATCTATATGTGAGGTAACGGATGTAGATATCTATATGTGAGGTAACGGGTGTAGATATCTATATGTGAGGTAACGGATGTAGATATCTATATGTGAGGTAACGGATGTAGATATCTATATGTGAGGTAACGGATGTAGATATCTATATGTGAGGTAACGGATGTAGATATCTATATGTGAGGTAACGGATGTAGATATCTATATGTGAGGTAACGGATGTAGATATCTATATGTGAGGTAACGGATGTAGATATCTATATGTGAGGTAACGGATGTATATATCTATATGTGAGGTAACGGATGTAGATATCTATATGTGAGGTAACGGATGTAGATATCTATATGTGAGGTAACGGATGTAGATATCTATATGTGAGGTAACGGATGTAGATATCTATATGTGAGGTAACGGATGTATATATCTATATGTGAGGTAACGGATGTAGATATCTATATGTGAGGTAACGGATGTAGATATCTATTTGTGAGGTTACGGATGTAGATATCTATATGTGAGGTAACGGATGTAGATATTTATATGTGAGGTAACGGATGTAGATATTTATATGTGAGGTAACGGATTTAGATATCTATATGTGAGGTAACGGATGTAGATATCTATATGTGAGGTAACGGATGTATATATCTATATGTGAGGTAACGGATGTAGATATCTATATGTGAGGTAACGGATGTAGATATCTATATGTGAGGTAACGGGTGTAGATATCTATATGTGAGGTAACGGATGTAGATATCTATATGTGAGGTAACGGATGTAGATATCTATATGTGAGGTAAGGGATGTAGATATCTATATGTGAGGTAACGGATGTAGATTTCTATATGCGAGGTAACGGATGTAGATATCTATATGTGAGGTAACGGATGGATATATCTATATGTGAGGTAACGGATGTAGATATCTGTATGTGAGGTAACGGATGTAGATATCTATATGTGAGGTAATGGATGTAGATATCTATATGTGAGGTAACTGGTTTATTTTAGAATACATTAATCATATACTAAGAAATGACATCAATGAGGTAATCATAAAGTTTGTTTTATCAATGGTTAGTATTTACATTAAGGTAGATTTAGTGTCAAATTCGAAACTATTATGCGATTTAAAAAGGCGTCAATAAAATATAAAATATTACAATTGTTTGATAGAAATCATATTAAAAAAGCTAGATAACAGGTTTAAGCCCATAAAACTATTTTATTGAAGTACCAAACCAGGAAAGTAAATTGTCGTGTATTTGTGTGTTAGAGGTACCAAGCCAGGAAAGTAAGTTATCGTGTATTTGTGTGTTAGAGGTACCAAGCCAGGAAAGTAAGTTATCGTGTATTTGTGTGTTAGAGGTACCAAGCCAGGAAAGTAAGTTATCGTGTATTTGTGTGTTAGAGGTACCAAGCCAGGAAAGTAAGTTATCGTGCATTTGTCTGTTAGAGGTACCAAGCCAGGAAAGTAAGTTATCGTGTATTTGTGTGTTAGAGGTACCAAGCCAGGAAAGTAAGTTATCGTGTATTTGTGTGTTAGAGGTACCAAGCCAGGAAAGTAAGTTATCGTGTATTTGTGTGTTAGAGGTACCAAGCCAGGAAAGTAAGTTATCGTGTATTTGTCTGTTAGAGGTACCAAGCCAGGAAAGTAAGTTATCGTGTATTTGTGTGTTAGAGGTACCAAGCCAGGAAAGTAAGTTATCGTGTATTTGTGTGTTAGAGGTACCAAGCCAGGAAAGTAAATTGTCGTGTATTTGTGTGTTAGAGGTACCAAGCCAGGAAAGTAAGTTATCGTGTATTTGTGTGTTAGAGGTACCAAGCCAGGAAAGTAAGTTATCGTGTATTTGTGTGTTAGAGGTACCAAGCCAGGAAAGTAAGTTATCGTGTATTTGTGTGTTAGAGGTACCAAGCCAGGAAAGTAAGTTATCGTGTATTTGTGTGTTAGAGGTACCAAGCCAGGAAAGTAAGTTATCGTGTATTTGTGTGTTAGAGGTACCAAGCCAGGAAAGTAAGTTATCGTGTATTTGTCTGTTAGAGGTACCAAGCCAGGAAAGTAAGTTATCGTGTATTTGTGTGTTAGAGGTACCAAGCCAGGAAAGTAAGTTATCGTGTATTTGTGTGTTAGAGGTACCAAGCCAGGAAAGTAAGTTATCGTGTATTTGTGTGTTAGAGGTACCAAGCCAGGAAAGTAAGTTATCGTGTATTTGTGTGTTAGAGGTACCAAGCCAGGAAAGTAAGTTATCGTGTATTTGTGTGTTAGAGGTACCAAGCCAGGAAAGTAAGTTATCGTGTATTTGTGTGTTAGAGGTACCAAGCCAGGAAAGTAAGTTATCGTGTATTTGTGTGTTAGAGGTACGAAGACAGGAAAGTAAGTTATCGTGTATTTGTGTGTTAGAGGTACGAAGCCAGGAAAGTAAGTTATCGTGTATTTGTGTGTTAGAGGTACCAAGCCAGGAAAGTAAGTTATCGTGTATTTGTGTGTTAGAGGTACCAAGCCAGGAAAGTAAGTTATCGTGTATTTGTGTGTTAGAGGTACCAAGCCAGGAAAGTAAGTTATCGTGTATTTGTGTGTTAGAGGTACCAAGCCAGGAAAGTAAGTTATCGTGTATTTGTGTGTTAGAGGTACCAAGCCAGGAAAGTAAGTTATCGTGTATTTGTGTGTTAGAGGTACCAAGCCAGGAAAGTAAGTTATCGTGTATTTGTGTGTTAGAGGTACCAAGCCAGGAAAGTAAGTTATCGTGTATTTGTGTGTTAGAGGTACCAAGCCAGGAAAGTAAGTTATCGTGTATTTGTGTGTTAGAGGTACCAAGCCAGGAAAGTAAGTTATCGTGTATTTGTGTGTTAGAGGTACCAAGCCAGGAAAGTAAGTTATCGTGTATTTGTGTGTTAGAGGTACCAAGCCAGGAAAGTAAGTTATCGTGTATTTGTGTGTTAGAGGTACCAAGCCAGGAAAGTAAGTATCGTGTATTTGTGTGTTAGAGGTACCAAGCCAGGAAAGTAAGTTATCGTGTATTTGTGTGTTAGAGGTACCAAGCCAGGAAAGTAAGTTATCATGTATTTGTGTGTTAGAGGTACCAAGCCAGGAAAGTAAGTTATCGTGTATTTGTGTGTTAGAGGTACCAAGCCAGGAAAGTAAGTTATCGTGTATTTGTGTGTTAGAGGTATCAAGCCAGGAAAGTAAGTTATCGTGTATTTGTGTGTTAGAGGTACCAAGCCAGGAAAGTAAGTTATCGTGTATTTGTGTGTTAGAGGTACCAAGCCAGGAAAGTAAGTTATCGTGTATTTGTGTGTTAGAGGTACCAAGCCAGGAAAGTAAGTTATCGTGTATTTGTGTGTTAGAGGTACCAAGCCAGGAAAGTAAGTTATCATGTATTTGTGTGTTAGAGGTACCAAGCCAGGAAAGTAAGTTATCGTGTATTTGTGTGTTAGAGGTACCAAGCCAGGAAAGTAAGTTATCGTGTATTTGTGTGTTAGAGGTATCAAGCCAGGAAAGTAAGTTATCGTGTATTTGTGTGTTAGAGGTACCAAGCCAGGAAAGTAAGTTATCGTGTATTTGTGTGTTAGAGGTACCAAGCCAGGAAAGTAAGTTATCGTGTATTTGTGTGTTAGAGGTACCAAGCCAGGAAAGTAAGTTATCGTGTATTTGTGTGTTAGAGGTACCAAGCCAGGAAAGTAAGTTATCATGTATTTGTGTGTTAGAGGTACCAAGCCAGGAAAGTAAGTTATCGTGTATTTGTGTGTTAGAGGTACCAAGCCAGGAAAGTAAGTTATCGTGTATTTGTGTGTTAGAGGTATCAAGCCAGGAAAGTAAGTTATCGTGTATTTGTGTGTTAGAGGTACCAAGCCAGGAAAGTAAGTTATCGTGTATTTGTGTGTTAGAGGTACCAAGCCAGGAAAGTAAGTTATCGTGTATTTGTCTGTTATGGGTATCTATTTTGTCTCTTTCTACGATTTTTCTATTTGACCTTTGAACTGTTCTAACAGTGTGGTATTTTTTTTTCTTCTATTTGACCTTTGAACTGTCCTAACAGTGTGGTATTTTTTTTTCTTCTATTTGACCTTTGAACTGTCCTAACAGTGTGGTATGTTTTGTTCTTCTATTTGACCTTTGAACTGTTCTAACAGTGTGGTATTTTTTGTTCTTCTATTTGACCTTTGAACTGTTCTAACAGTGTGATATTTCTTGTTCTTCATTTTATCACAGAAATAATAATAATGAACATCGGATGACATATAGAAACATGTTACTTGCATTGTGAAAATGAAAAAAAATTAACAAGCTACTCAAACATTACTCATAGGTTGAAGTCAGCGCTACAAAGATAACTGCATGGGTGGTGTAATGGTTAACGTGCTCGTCTCGAGCTCGTGAGTTCAAACACCGATCGGGTCAAACCAAAGACTATAGAACTGGTATGTGTTGCTTCCCCGCTAAGCATTAAGGAGAGAGAGCAAAGACTGGTTGGAACGGAATCAGGATAATGTGTCCGAATGGGACGACATATCTATTCGAGGACTGTTGTTTCAGTGAGCTAGCACTATAAAAATCCAACTAAGCGTGTTGATCTAATACAAAGCGGACCCATAATCATTTCATTGAAAATAAGCTTGTTCTCGCCATGATATAGCTGAATAATTGCTGAGTTTGGCATTAAACAACAATCACTCACGCATTCACTCGCAACAAAAATTATACGGTCGTCATCACAATCTGGTTGGTGGTTACGAAATATCCATATCTTAAATGACAATGGATCTTTTATTTTTTACGTAGATGTTTCCATTCCTCTATCACTGCCAATACTTTCACCGGACTTTACTATATATATAAGTAACACGGTGTCTTATCAGAAGCAGCAACTGCTTACTCTTCACAGTTTTCACAGTTTTCCGGTTGTTGACTGATTTTGTCTGTTTATATAATTATGAGTTTTGACTTTCCCTTTGTAAGATTGTTCGGAGTTCGGTAATTTTGTTATTACCTTTATTCACAAGCACCCGAGTTCACCCTCGGTTTATTGGTCCGTGTTGCTCATCTTTTTAGGTTTTTGTGTTGTCCTATTTTGTGTCTTTACGTTCTGAGTTCCGTGTTGTGATGTCCGGTATGTTCGGTTCGTCTTTGCCTCCTGTTAATTGTAGGAGGGTTCGTGTCTGATTTACGTTATTTGTGTTTATTTGTGTATAGTGGTGTCCAGCACATATTGTTTTGTTTTTCTTCGTCTTGTATATCCTATGTTGTCAGTTTCTCTGGATTGTCCATTTGTGATTGCCTTTCCGTTATTTGACCGAACTTGATTCTATATATATTCCCGTCGAGGGAAGACTAATAATTTGACAGCTCAAAAATCTAATTCTAACACTGTTTGGTTTAATTTTCAAACGTATATTTAATATTTAGTATTAACCTAGTATCACAAGTAACTTTGAGATCCAGTGGGACAGATATATTGTATGGTTGTCACTTGCTTAGACGTTTGTATAATTTACTTTATTTCCTATGACTGCATAATGAATTCTTCATTATCCTATACAATATATTAAAAATTGCTGAGTTAGATTGCTGTCAAATTATAATATTAAGTATATATGTACGGTATGTACCATCTACACACGCTTATACACATGTCTTATGTCTATCTCTAGATTTGCCTTACGAGACAAGGTAACACTACGATTATTGAAGCTCCTTTTAATAGGGAGCGGATGTGGTCGAGTGTTCTAGGGCGCTGGACGTAAGGCTAAGCGAATGGTGCTGCAGTGTATCAATGGTGTGTGTTCAAATCCCGTCGAGGGAAGAACAACAATTTGACAACTCAAAAATCTAATTCTAACACTGTTTGGTTTAATTTTCAGACGTACATTTAATATTTAGTATTAACCTAGTATCACAAGTAACTTTGAGATCCAGTGGTACAGACATATTGTATGGTTGTCACTTGCTTAGACGTTTGTATACTATACTTTATTTCCTGTGACTGCATAATGAATTCTTCATTATCCTATACAATATATTAAAAATTGCTGAGTTAGATTGCTGTCAAATTATAGCATTAAGTATATATGTACCATCTACACACGCTTATACACATGTCTTATGTCTATCTCTAGATTTGCCTTACGAGACAAGGTAACACTACGATTATTGAAGCTCCTTTTGATAAGGAGCGGATGTGATCGAGTGGTCTAGGGCGCTGGACGTAAGGCTAAGCGAATGGTGCTGCAGTGTATCAATGGTGTGTGTTCAAATCCCGTCGAGGGAAGAACAAAAATTTGACAACTCAAAAATATAATTCTAACACTGTTTGGTTTAATTTTCAGACGTATATTTATATATGAATAACATGGTTGGTGTCCAACACTTGTGTTGTGCTTAATTGCTTTGCTTTGTTTGTCTTCGTTTTGCGTCTTGTGTGTTCAGAGTTGCCAGTATCTCTGGATTGTCCATTCTTTTTTCTCTAACGATTATTTTTCACCATAAAAAAACTCAATATTTAAAAAATGATTTTAGTTTGCATGATGTTTCGTAATATAAATCTTGTCAATGTTAAGATTTTTTGTAATCACGTTGCTCTGACGATAAAGACGATGGTATAATTCCTGTAAATCATTTCACCATTATGTAAATGGCAATTCATTTGGAATGTCTTGTTCCGATTTAATCTTAATATTTCAAACACGTTTCCTAGCATGGAATAATAACGGATGCAACGTAAATGTGGAAAAAAGCAAGGTTGCATGTTTTAATAAGAGCATGTCTGTAGACATGTAGACAATACCTCACGTTTAAAGTGTTTTACTGTGTAGAGTGGTCAATCTGTCAAAAATATAGTGGATGCATTGCTATTAAGTTGTCAGGAAATAAAGGTAATAACAAAGGAAAGGAAAGGAAAGGAAAGCGAAATTATAAATCACCGATTCTAGGAAACTATAGAAGATGTAAGTTCCTGAACTTTATTTTATTTTTTTAATTATTTTTACTTATATATGATTGGCTAGTTTCTCATGTCCATATTCTTTCTTACTTATTAATTGATTTTTATTATTAGTGGATACAATAATATATATTATATGAATGCTACATAATTATATTACTTCTGAGGGCCCGGGTGGCTCAATGAGTTAGGTAGTTGGATTACCTAAGAACTCATACAAGCCTATCACCAATACGGCGTGGGTTCGCGCCTGGCTTTGTAGATTACAAAGCGGGTGCACTCGACTCGCAGCCGCAAGATAGTGATAAAGTTTACCAGTTGCTTGCCCATGGTCGGTGGTTCTCTCCGGGTACTCCGGCTTCTTCCACTACTAAAACTGGTTGCCACGAGATAGCTGAAATATTGCTGAAAGTGGCGTTAAACACAATAAATCAACAGAAAAAACTATATTGCTTCTGTATTGCAACACAGAAGTATTATCGAATTGTATTCGCCTGCAGCTAAAACAGCCAAAGGATTGTTTTACCTTATTTAAACCTATGTTTTATCTCCTTCACGTATTGGTGACCTTAACTGATTTAGGCTATTCTGTTTAGGCCCATTGATATTTTATTCTTAACTAGTAGCTAGTTTACTGCTCACATTCATTGACTCTGCTATCTTACTCTCTAAGACATTTACCATTTTATTCTTAACTAGTAGCTAGTTTACTGCTCACATTCATTGACTCTGCTATCTTATTCTCTAAGACATTTACCATTTTATTCTTAACTAGTAGCTAGTTTACTGCTCACATTCATTGACTCTGCTATCTTACTCTCTAAGACATTTACCATTTTATTCTTAACTAGTAGCTAGTTTACTGCTCACATTCATTGACTCTGCTATCTTATTCTCTAAGACATTTACCATTTTATTCTTAACTAGTAGCTAGTTTACTGCTCACATTCATTGACTCTGCTATCTTACTCTCTAAGATATTTACCATTTCATTCTTAACTAGTAGCTAGTTTACTGCTCACATTCATTGACTCTGCTATCTTACTCTCTAAGACATTTACCATTTTATTCTTAACTAGTAGCTAGTTTACTGCTCACATTCATTGACTCTGCTATCTTACTCTCTAAGATATTTACCATTTCATTCTTAACTAGTAGCTAGTTTACTGCTCACATTCATTGACTCTGCTATCTTACTCTCTAAGACATTTACCATTTTATTCTTAACTAGTAGCTAGTTTACTGCTCACATTCATTGACTCTGCTATCTTACTCTCTAAGACATTTACCATTTTATTCTTAACTAGTAGCTAGTTTACTGCTCACATTCATTGACTCTGCTATCTTATTCTCTAAGACATTTACCATTTTATTCTTAACTAGTAGCTAGTTTACTGCTCACATTCATTGACTCTGCTATCTTACTCTCTAAGACATTTACCATTTTATTCTTAACTAGTAGCTAGTTTACTGCTCACATTCATTGACTCTGCTATCTTACTCTCTAAGATATTTACCATTTCATTCTTAACTAGTAGCTAGTTTACTGCTCACATTCATTGACTCTGCTATCTTACTCTCTAAGACATTTACCATTTTATTCTTAACTAGTAGCTAGTTTACTGCTCACATTCATTGACTCTGCTATCTTACTCTCTAAGATATTTACCATTTCATTCTTAACTAGTAGCTAGTTTACTGCTCACATTCATTGACTCTGCTATCTTATTCTCTAAGACATTTACCATTTTATTCTTAACTAGTAGCTAGTTTACTGCTCACATTCATTGACTCTGCTATCTTACTCTCTAAGACATTTACCATTTTATTCTTAACTAGTAGCTAGTTTACTGCTCACATTCATTGACTCTGCTATCTTATTCTCTAAGACATTTACCATTTTATTCTTAACTAGTAGCTAGTTTACTGCTCACATTCATTGACTCTGCTATCTTACTCTCTAAGATATTTACCATTTCATTCTTAACTAGTAGCTAGTTTACTGCTCACATTCATTGACTCTGCTATCTTACTCTCTAAGACATTTACCATTTTATTCTTAACTAGTAGCTAGTTTACTGCTCACATTCATTGACTCTGCTATCTTACTCTCTAAGACATTTACCATTTTATTCTTAACTAGTAGCTAGTTTACTGTTCACATTCATTGACTCTGCTATCTTACTCTCTAAGATATTTACCATTTTATTCTTAACTAGTAGCTAGTTTATTGTTCACATTCATTGACTCTGGTATCTTACTCTCTAAGATATTTACTATTTTATTCTTAACTAGTAGCTAGTTTACTGCTCACATTCATTGACTCTGCTATCTTACTCTCTCGTTTTTTTATATTGGTGGAAATGGTAACCATCACTGATAAAAATAAATAACCGTGATCTATCAGCGGAATCGTACGGGATTTTGAGTTGTCGTTCTTCTTGTGACAATTGACTTTTGTTTGATTTCCGTTCTCGTTTTGTATTCTAATCGTCTTCTAAATGGTCAATCTATGATTTTGATATTTTGTGTTGTTCTTACAATAGTAATTACACGTGACTGAAACTGACCACTGTCATTTGTCAGTAGCAAAGTTTTTCTAAAATTAAAAATTAAAATGTATACCTATTGAAATTAGTATTTATTAACTTATTAAAATTAAACTGATTTCCCCATATCATAATATTAAAATTAAAATTAATTTGTAAATATTACATAATACATGTATGCCAACATCACCATCGGATCATGGACGATATAAATAGTTTTATCAAGATAAAATATGATTTATATAAATGAAAATGGGACTGGCCATTGTTTAGAAGGAATACAAGCCATTTTTAGCGAAGGTGTGATCCAGATACATACATATCCTCCTGACTTTTCATACACTTAATTAAAAGATGGTTTAAGGTAGTTGTATGTGCCCAAAACTCTTCTATTAATTGAATGATGCTGTCATGCAAGTGTTTTCTACATATGAGTTAAATGTCAGCGTTAAACCGGGACCATGGGAATAAATAGCTGTGGGCGGAGTAAACATTCAGATTGTTCATTATTTTGGCCACAGTTTTCTCGAGGAGGAAAAATCAATGATACACAGTTTCACAGTTACTTTTGGAGCAAAATATTTGACAGACATGATCACTAGTGTTCCTCCCTACCAACATTTCAATTTTATTAAAAATAATATTCTTCGTCAGTCTAAAAACTACAAAATCAATTCGAAAATTCAAATTTCTGAGGTATGTGACCTTTTAGGTCACGTTGGTCATGTGACATACAGTTCCATAAATTTGCTGTTCATATCAACGGAGATTTTTGATGATAAGTTCCGCCCACAAATTTTGTCGGTAGGCACTACCGCAAATTCCCATAAAACTGTATAATCATTGTTTTGGTAAAGAACACCCAGTCCGAATCATCATCTTTATGCATAATATATTTACTGTTGGTGCCATCAAGGTTGTAACTTAACACTCGGTTGATACTTCTGTTGGTGAACTATTAGTCCATGATGGTATCATCCACCCAGTAATCCGTACATCGGCACTGATATGGTTTATTAGATATATTTATTACTAAAATTTACAGTTCTTAAATAATATAATCATCAGTAAAACAAAGATTCTCCTCCCTCAGGCATAGTTGGCCTTAGCTGATTTTGGCTATCCTGTTTAGGCCCTTTGGTTTTGTTGCTCCCAAACATTTTAAATTATTTGGCTTTCCAATCTTTCTATTTTGAATTTACCTGATGAAGGTTATTCCAGAAACGTACCTGATGAAGGTTATTCCAGAAACGCGTCGTGCACACTAAATTAGATACCTACACTTTTATTACATCTATCGGACAGTTCCCCGTTTTAACTTTATAAGAGTTTGGCTATCTTGTTTAGGCCCTTTGGTTTTTATGCTCCCAAAGACTTTTAAGTGATTTGGCTTCCCAAGCTTCTGACCTTGATCGTATATACCGGATGCAGGTTATTCCAGAAACGTGTGGTGAGCTCTTAATTGGATATCTGCGTTGTTATTGAGATCAGCAATTAATATTACAGATTGTATGACATTGTACAAACTATGAAGCCAAATGTCAATTAATATAATTCTACGTCAAGTGATATAATTTGTATAATAATTAAAAGTACATTGTCCAATAAACATCAAAGATGGCAGTCTTATTAACTATGTCCGTTGTAAGTGAATTCTATTAATTATAGATATGGACACACATTTAGTACCTAAAAGTCAAACGGAAATGAAACGTTTTCATTAGCTGATGATGGTATTATATTATATTTTATTGGTCTATAAAGACTTCTAAATTGGTATGAAATTTCAAAGCACTATCAATGATAGGTTCATCTGAACTCAATAGGAAAGAGATTGTTGATAGACAAAAAACATTGATGAAGTAATTATAGAGAACGTAAGAGATGATTTATTGTTATTTATAAAATGTCCAGTGTGCGACCATGTTAATTAGCTTTAGTTTCGTATTTTAATGTTGTCGTTTGATATGGAATAATTCATCAAGGATTCTGTACAATGCTATATATCAAAGGCTTTAATAGCATTGTACAGAATCCTTGATGAATTATTATTGGCTTTATTATTATATTTATTTTAAAATAAATTATTTTGTGAAATGAACCGCATAATTAAAGTGGTTTTATTGGGTAACCATATATGTTATAAGCTCCCTAGTGACCGTCTATCGTTATTTAGACGGTCAGCAAATCGTTGAAGGGTGAGCGCTCCAGCGCGAACCCTTCAACTATTTACTTACCGTCTAAATAACCATAGTCGGTCACGGGAGCTTATGGCATTTTTGTACGATGTTGCTGATCTATATCTTGAAACAGCAACTAAGTTTTTTCCACGAACTATGTTTGACGGACTTTCTTGGAAGTTCCAAGGCTAAAGACGTAATGGACAATACACAAAATTAAGCACCACCCACTGACCTTTTGTAATTTTCCGTCTGCATCGTTTCGTAACTGCAAGTTATTTTAGAAGAAAATATAAATCATCATCTTTCTTGCAGTTGTGCTTAATTATGCTAAATCAAAATACACACACATATATATAGAGAGCCTGGTCAAATACGTGTCTCAGTTATCGATTACAATATTTCTTTATTTCGGACAGCGTCAAGGTCAAATTATGCAATAATAGATTAAACAATGCTACAGTCTGCTTCTATCGTTATTTTTAGGAATGGAATTTTCCACTGGCCAGTAAAGCGCATTAATCTTATTCTGCCTTCATCGTTATTTTTAGGAATGATTTTATCCAATCATAGGTCGTCAAATAAATGCAACATCGTACACTATTATTTACCTAACCGTATCACTTCCATTGTATTGTTGTGCTGACATGTAAATGTTGTGAAAACAACACATGTATTTTATAATGTCATACTAAAGTTCAACCAGTCATGGCTGCTAGCGATACTTTTATGATATGGCAAAAAAAAACTATAGTGTTGTTAGAGTTATTTCTCTTTTAATTGTGTCACTACTTTTTTTTACGAAACAATGATGTTGATTGTATTGTGATTGGTTACTGTGATGTTGGTTAATGTTTTTTTCTGAAACAAATATTAATTGTTGTGAACTACTTGCATATGTGAATTGTAGGGTAAGGGTTATGGTGTTTAACGCCAATGTCAACAATGTTTCAGCTATATCGTGGCGGTCAGTTTTATTGTCATTTTATTGTGTAATAATCCTTGTTTTGTTACACATATTAACATATCCCTTCTCATGTCAGAGTATCCTTCTTCTTCCAAGTACGGGACTACACTCTATGGACTACACTCTAGGGACTACACTCTAGGGATAGAGTGTGTAACTTTGTATCCTTACAACAGATAATACCACACGTTTAGAACAGTGTTTAATGAAGAAGTGGTATCCTTTGACTTTCATGATAAAATCAACATGTATCATTCCTCAGTGGATGTTTCCATTATTATTTGAAAACAATATTTGTTGTTTGACGTCATGAAACAAATTAAGAAATGCATTGTCATTCTATATTTATCTTGAAGTCTATATCATAGACATAATACACAATCAGTGTATGAAACAAGAACATTGGTAATGTCTCCCTTTCTTTACCTCTTTTTTATAATATAATAGTTATTAAAACGTGCAGTATTTTATAATTAAACACTACATATTGCTATTAATTTTGATATTTAATCACGAGCGACAGGGAAAAGATAGACAGTTCCTAACTAATGTAATTATCAAAAAGAAAAAAAAACTAAGGTTCTCCTCCCTCAGGCTTAGGTGACCTTAGCTTGGCCCTGTTGATGACCTTTGGCTTTATTTCTCCCAAAACTGAATTTGTGCTTCCAATGTTTTCATTGTGAGCGTCACGTGATGAAAGTTATCCGAAAAACGTACCTGATGAAGGTTATCCCAGAAACATACCTGATGAAGGTTATCCCAGAAGCGTACCTGATGAAGGTTATCCCAGAAACATACCTGATGAAGGTTATCCCAGAAGCGCGTCGTTCGCACTAAATTTGATATCTACATTTTTATTAGCAAATATTAACATATTCATCATAAGTGATTCTTCAATATACATGTAGTATATATTTCCATTTTGTTCTTGTTGCTCTATCTTTAGTTTTCTGTATTGTGTGTTGTCGACACTTGTTTGTTGTCGACACTTGTTTGTTCGCAGTGTTGTGTGTTGTCGACACTTGTTTGTTCGCATGTCCTTTGTGTGCTGTCGACACTTGTTTGTTCGCATGTCCTTTGTGTGTTGTCGACACTTGTTTGTTGTCGACACTTGTTTGTTCGCAGTGTTGTGTGTTGTCGACACTTGTTTGTTCGCATGTCCTTTGTGTGCTGTCGACACTTGTTTGTTCGCATGTCCTTTGTGTGTTGTCGACATTTGTTTGTTCGCATGTCCTTTGTGTGTTGTCGACTCTTGTTTGTTCGCATGTCCTTTGTGTGTTGTCGACACTTGTTTGTTCGCATGTCCTTTGTGTGTTGTCGACACTTGTTTGTTCGCATATCCTGTGTGTGCTGTTGACACTTGTTTGTTCGCATGTCCTTTGTGTGTTGTCGACACTTGTTTGTTCGCATGTCCTTTGTGTGCTGTCGACACCTGTTTGTTCACATGTCCTTTTCATTTGGCCATTGTATTGTTTGTCCTGCGATTTACGGTTTATGATAACCCCTTTGGTGTCTTCAAGCTTTTTCTGTTTTTATTCATATCTTCATTTTGACAAAAATATCTGTGATCTCTACCACAGGAACTAATTTTACTTTGTGAAATACCTATTTTGTTTGCAGAATCAATTTGGCCACCCACAATTGTGCAAATTTAAACTTATAAAATCTCTGACAAGTCTTATTAATAAAAGCTATAATAAATGACTCTTGGAGGCAGTAGGAATTCTTTGTCTAAAACATAGAAAATCTGCTGGTAGAATTAGTAGATCCATCTAACAATTAAATCGGTGCTATAAATTGAACTCCATATATTATTACCAGCTTTTATTCAATATTTAATTCCAAAATTAGTGAGCTATTTTTAGTATGTGGATTCACGTTCTTTATATTCATAGAATGGTGGCATCCAGCTTTTTGCATGAAAACATTGTTGGATACGTCGAGCTCTGTTTTAACGAAAGTTTTTGTTTTCTTTTGCTACATTAGTCATTTTATATTTTGTATTTTATATTATACTGGTAACGCTTTGTATATCCTTATTGAGGGTTCGCGTCCGGCTTTGCAAATTACAAAAAAAGTTCACTCGACTGGCAGCCGCAAGAGATAAAGTAACAATTATTCTGATTTCCTGAAACGTCATTTTTATCTGAGAAACAGGCTACTGGACCAGGGCTATAAAAAGATTCCCCTTATTCGATCTCTTAAAAAGTTTATATTCCGATACCAAGATCTTGTCGAAATATATTCCATCTTTGCAGAGACGATAATAAACGATGGATTTTCACATAGTGAAAATGTATAAAGATAAGGAAGTCAACAAAAATGTCAAAAATATTTTTATCAATGTGTGACGTAAAAGTGTTTTTGACATTTACTTTCGCAGTTAAAATACTTCAGGTGACTCGGGGTTGTTGATGGAGATGGTTCACGATAGATGTTCCACCCTCCTCTCTGAATTTGGTACTGCTTTGACAACTATTTTACCTCTTTTGTTCCAGTATTGTTATAAATAATGTTATTGTGACAGCCGAACCTGTGAGCCGTAATGAAAGCGGGAGGTTTGGCGCTTTAAAATCTGATTCAACCCACCATTTTTTAGAAATGCCTGTACCAAGTCAGGGTCATTACGGTTTTCACAGTTTTTCGGTTGTTGACTGATTTTGTCTGTTTATATACTTATGAGTTTTGACTTTCCCTTTGGAAGATTGTTCGGAGTTTCGGTAATTTTGTTATTACCCTTATTTACCAGTTGCTTGCCCATGGTTGGGGGTACTCCGACTTCTTCCACCACTAAAACTGGTCGCCATGATATAGCTGAAAAATTGCCGAAAGTGGCATTAAAATAATTAATCAATCAATCATATATCCTTATTGAAATATGTTGTACTGTTCTTTCTAATAAAATAATAAAAAAGTACAAACACAACACTGTCGTCGGAGCATTTCAAAATCCAAACATAGGAAAAATCTACACATCTAACACACATATATGGGCCCAAATTGTATGGGCCCAAATTGCATATTAGTGCAGTGAAACTTGTGCAATTCGACACCTGTGTTTTCCGACACCTGTGTGTTCCGACATCCTGTGTTTTCCGACATCCTGTGACTTTCCGACAAACAATTGATGGTCCTAGCGTATTTTTGTTAACTAAAGCAAAACCTGAGCATTCCGACATCCTGTACAATCCGACACTTTCACTTGGTCCCTTTCTGTGTCGGGTTATACACATTCCGACATCCTGTACAATCTGACACATTTCCTTGGTCCCTTTGTGTGTCGGGTTAGACACATTCCCCTGGTCCCTTTGTGTTTCGGGTTAGACACATTCCTCTGGTCCCTTTGTGTGTCGGGTTAGACAGATTATACTGGTCCCTTTGTGTGTCGGGTTAGACACATTCCCCTGGTCCCTTTGTGTGTCGGGTTAGACACATTCCCCTGGTCCCTTTGTGTGTCGGGTTAGACACATTCCCCTGGTCCCTTTGTGTTTCGGGTTAGACACATTACCCTGGTCCCTTTGTGTGTCGGGTTAGACACATTCCCTTGGTCCCTTTGTGTGTCGGGTTAACACATTCCCTTGGTCCCTTTGTGTGTCGGGTTAGACAGATTCCCCTGGTCCCTTTGTGTGTCGGGTTAGACAGATTCCCTTGGTCCCTTTGTGTTTCGGGTTAGACAGATTATCCTGGTCCCTTTGTGTGTCGAGTTAGACACATTCCCCTGGTTCCTTTGTGTGTCGGGTTAGACAGATTATCCTGGTCCCTTTGTGTGTCGGGTTAGACACATTCCCCTGGTCCCTTTGTGTGTCGGGTTAGACACATTCCCCTGGTCCCTTTGTGTGTCGGGTTAGACACATTCCCCTGGTCTCTTTGTGTGTCGGGTTAGACACATTCCCTTGGTCCCTTTGTGTGTCGGGTTAGACACATTCCCCTGGTCCCTTTGTGTGTTGGGTTAGACACATTCTCCTGGTCCCTTTGTGTGTCGGGTTAGACACATTCCCCTGGTTCCTTTGTGTTTCGGGTTAGACACATTCCCCTGGTCCCTTTGTGTGTCGGGTTAGACACATTCCCTTGGTCCCTTTGTGTGTCGGGTTAACACATTCCCTTGGTCCCTTTGTGTGTCGGGTTAGACAGATTATCCTGGTCCCTTTGTGTGTCGGGTTAGACACATTCCCTTGGTCCCTTTGTGTTTCGGGTTAGACAGATTATCCTGGTCCCTTTGTGTGTCGAGTTAGACACATTCCCCTGGTTCCTTTGTGTGTCGGGTTAGACAGATTATCCTGGTCCCTTTGTGTGTCGGGTTAGACACATTCCCCTGGTCCCTTTGTGTGTCGGGTTAGACACATTCCCCTGGTCCCTTTGTGTGTCGGGTTAGACACATTCCCCTGGTCTCTTTGTGTGTCGGGTTAGACACATTCCCTTGGTCCCTTTGTGTGTCGGGTTAGACACATTCCTCTGGTCCCTTTGTGTGTTGGGTTAGACAGATTATCCTGGTCCCTTTGTGTGTCGGGTTAGACACATTCCCCTGGTCCCTTTGTGTGTCGGGTTAGACACATTCCCCTGGTCCCTTTGTGTGTCGGGTTAGACAGATTATCCTGGTCCCTTTGTGTGTCAGGTTAGACACATTCCCCTGGTACCTTTGTGTGTCGGGTTAGACACATTCCCTTGGTCCCTTTGTGTGTCGGGTTAGACACATTCCCCTGGTCCCTTTGTGTGTCGGGTTAGACACATTCCCCTGGTCCCTTTGTGTGTCGGGTTAGACAGATTCCACTGTATTACGATTTGACAAATACCGTCATCAATTTGATGTCAGTGGTTAGTTTGGATATACTTTGTATGGTGTCAGTAGAGAATATGATACTAAGAGCATAACAGACTGAACAACACAAATAAATAATTAACAAAACAAAATACGGGCATATTAAACAAATAATCAATTACCTCCCTTGGGAATTATATCAACATTACATTAAATATATGAGCATTTTTCTCTCTATTTTTGTAGAATTATTATCAAAATATAATTAACCGCATTGTACACAGACAAAAGCACCAATAACCATTATCAAACGAAGGTTTTTTTTATTTCTAATGTTCTACCAACGTAAAGATATAAATTAACATTGCATTTATAATTACAATTTCTTTTAAGCGGAGCCTTGGAGAATTGTCCTTTGAAATTAAACTTTTGATGTAATATGATTCGATTGACAAACATAATTCTCCTAATTAAAGCATAAGTCTTCCGTGATGGTATTTAAACGGTAATCGCTTTCTTTTTAATAACATTTGAATAATAACATGGAATAAGTATTCCCAGTATAAGACATAAAAAGAGAATTGAACATGAAAGAAACCATGTAAAAACCAAAGTCAACATAATCTATCAAGGTGCGGGTTGTTTGATCATGGTGTCTTTACATCCAATACACATAAACTAAATACATTATTTACAATTATAATTCCCGTAGGAATATGTCTTTCCCTGAATTATTAGAATTAACTTCCTGTAACCCCCCAGATATATAATATGTACCAGATGTTAGTTTGTCGGTTGACCTAATTATTTAATTATCATTTTAAGGTGTATTTATATATTTATCGACCTCTATTTAATGGACTATTTACTGCGGATAAATAGGTCATAGGTGTTAAACCACACTTTGATATCTACGTTTTATTACTATCACTGGTTCGATACCACTGCTGATGGACTAATAGTCCCCGAGGGTATCATCACCCCAGTAGTCACTGTTTCGGCACTGACATGGTTTATTAGATATATTTATTACTGAAATTTACAGTTCCTAAATGATGTAATTATTAATAAAACGACGGTTCTTCTCTCTCATGTATAGGTGACATTAGCCAATGTTGGCTATCATATATAGGCCCTTTGGTTTTATTGATACCAAAACATTAAATTATTTTGCTTTCTTATCTTTTCGATTTGGAGTGTTCCTGATGAAGGTTATTACAGAAACGAGTCGAGCACACTAAATCTGATATCTACATTTTTATTTGAAAGCTGTTTCAGTTACATCATGTCACTTTAATTAATGTTGTAAATGGGAGTTATCAGATAACACTACCAAACTGTCAAAAGTCGCAGAAAAACTAAGCAGCTTACGATAATCGAACTCCCAACTGGAAAAATATGAAAGGCATTACTTGCATGGGTGGATTTCTATCTAGTTGCCATACAATCGCTGCCACGATGGTAATCTTACCGTGAAATATGTTGTGACTATTTAACATTATAATAATTATTATAATAATAATAAATATTAATGAAGGACAGTTTCGATCCTCATGTTTTCATTCCCACTATTTTGCTGGAGTGGACCATTTACGCTACGATGGGAAGTAAACAAACAAGTGTAAGATTAGAAATACTTATGAAATAACTCAAAATCCGTATTGCATTCATTGATCAAACATTATTGTATTACAACTGTACTAACATTACCAACACTACTTATATAACATGCTGCTAATATTAACGAGGCCAGGATAAGGTACTGGTACTTATGTTTTTCACTAACAAATGTAAAGATTTCATTACAGATTTAAATTGGGGGAAAAAAGTTTCTTGGTATTTATGTAAGATGTTATGCATCACCGGATTGTGATTTTTTGCAGCATTTTTAGCATTATATGTTTTAGTGTAGCTGTTTTAGATGTGTTTTTCGTTCCGGATTTGTTTACGTGTTCCGTGTTTTTCTCACAGTGTATGTATACCATTGCTATAGAAAATAATTAAGTTGAAAATGTTCAGATCGATTATATTCCTATTTGGGACTGATGTCATTTTTTTTTTGCATATATATGTATAGTGGTGTCCAACACGTGTTGACTCTATGAGTAATATGGCAACTGTCTTATAAGAGGCACACATGGATTATCCTTCGCCAGCAACTAGGTTCTTCCCTGATTTTTGGTGGGGTCCGTGTTGCACTTTACTTTCTGTGTAGTGTTGTTTTGTTTGTCTTCGTCCTGTATCTTGTGTGTCTAATGTTGCCAATGTCTCTAGGTTATTAATTCTTGATTGCCGCATCGGTTTTCTCTAACGTTTATTTGTCCTGTGTCTTGTGCGCCCAATGTTTCCAATGTCTCTGGATTGTTCATTCTGGATTACCCCATCAGTTTTCTCTAACGTTTATTTGCCCTGTGTCTTGTGTGCCCAATGTTGCCAATGTCTCTAGGTTATTAATTCTTGATTGCCGCATCGGTGTTCTCTAACGTTTATTTGTCCTGTGTCTTGTGCGCCCAATGTTGCCAATGTCTCTGGACTGTTCATTCTTGATTACCCCATCGGTTTTCTCTAACGTTTATTTGTCCTGTGTCTTGTGCGTCCAATGTTGTCAGTGTCTCTGGATTGTACATTCTTGATTACCCATTCGGTGTTCTCTAACGTTTATGTGTCATGTGTCTTGTGTGCCCAATGTTGACGGTGTCTGGATTGTTCATTCTTGATTACCCCTTCAGTTTTCTCTAACGTTTATTTGTCCTGTGTCTTGTGCGTCCAATGTTGTCAGTGTCTCTGGATTGTACATTCTTGATTACCCATTCGGTGTTCTCTAACGTTTATTTGTCATGTGTCTTGTGCGTCCAATGTTGACGGTGTCTGGATTATTCATTCTTCGGTCTCTCTAACGTTTATTATTTGCATAGAAAAACAAAACTGATTCCTCTATTTCTGTTAAATATTTATGAATTAAAAGATTATGTGATATTTTTTCTCAGATTGATTGCTTTCATATGTAAAGATGTAAAAATAACTTTTAAGTAGTAAAGCACTAAAAACTTGCATATTAAAGTATTTAAATATAGCATTCATAAATTTACGATATACATGTGACATTATATTTCTCTTTCTACAAAAGGTTATTTTTGTCTTTCTATTAAAGGTTATTTTTGTCTTCCTCTAAATGTTTATGAAGTAAGAATCGTAATCTTAGTGTTTCAACAACTTAAGCATTCAGGGACTAATTCATTACTTAGAAGTACTGTGTATATAGATCATCATTACATATTATTAACGCTGACATATTTGGCTTGGATGTTTGATTAGTTTATTGTTGTCTTATCCAACAAGGGACCTGACATATTTCTTTAAGTATTGGCAATTCATTTAGAAAACGTTAAAGCTTAAATTACACTCTGAGGTTCAGAAAATCTCCTACTTAAGAAGTTGTTGGGATTTACAAGGCAATGTCAAAAATAATTTGTAGCTTTTAGAATGAATACTTAGATGGTAATATATATACAAAATAAATAAATAAAGTCAAATGTGCACATAAGGTCACCTCTAATAGGAAGTGACTAGTATTGTAAGGTCACCTTTTACTTGTCCCGAACATGATTACTTATTACAGGTTTGACTGTGCATTTTTAAATGAATTGATAGTCAGACAAATCTCTGTGCTTTGTCTTCTAGATATTTACTGTAATCTGCCATTTGTTAAATATATGTTGTTCAAAGACGTGCTGTTAGTTGCAATTTCAATATACAGTGGAACTTGTGCAATCCGACGCCTGAGTTTTCCGACATCCTGTGACATCCGACAAAAATGTATGGTCCCAAAGTATTTCGGTTAACTAAGTCTTCAGACACATTTCCCTGGTCCCTTTATGTGTCGGATTAGAGAGGTTCCACTGTATTGTGTAATAATTTAAACAGTGACGATCAACACTTCCTCCAATATCAGCAAAATAAACAACCATCTCTCACCTAAAATTATTGACCACCTAAAACGACCATGGCATTATTTCGATAGCGTGATGGCAATTATTATATAGATGACACAATCGTCAGTATGTTGGGTTTTATTATTACACTAGAAAGACGGTCAACATCGTGGGTGTATATTTATGTATAATTTACATAGTATTTTTGTACGATTGCTGCTTTGATTCATAGTGTAACTAATTGTGTGAGTATTTGTTTTTTTCAATTTGCATATTTATTGCGTTCTAAGTGACAACTTATATAATGTTTTGCATTATATTTGATTTATTTATGAGGGTTAATGTCGTATTTACGTTATTTGTTTGATTTATTTATGAGGGTTAATGTCGTATTTACCTTATTTGTTTGATTTATTTATGAGGGTTAATGTCGTATTTACCTTATTTGTTTGATTTATTTAGGAGGGCTAATGTCGTATTTACCTTATTTGTTTGATTTATTTAGGAGGGCTAATGTCGTATTTACCTTATTTGTTTGATTTATTTATGAGGGTTAATGTCGTATTTACGTTATTTGTTTGATTTATTTAGGAGGGCTAATGTCGTATTTACCTTATTTGTTTGATTTATTTAGGAGGGCTAATGTCGTATTTACCTTATTTGTTTGATTTATCTAGGAGGGCTAATGTCGTATTTACCTTATTTGTTTGATTTATTTAGGAGGGCTAATGTCGTATTTACCTTATTTGTTTGATTTATTTAGGAGGGCTAATGTCGTATTTACCTTATTTGTTTGATTTATTTAGGAGGGCTAATGTCGTATTTACCTTATTTGTTTGATTTATTTAGGAGGGCTAATGTCGTATTTACCTTATTTGTTTGATTTATTTAGGAGGGCTAATGTCGTATTTACCTTATTTGTTTGATTTATTTAGGAGGGCTAATGTCGTATTTACCTTATTTGTTTGATTTATTTAGGAGGGCTAATGTCGTATTTACCTTATTTGTTTGATTTATTTATGAGGGTTAATGTCGTATTTACGTTATTTGTTTGATTTATTTAGGAGGGCTAATGTCGTATTTACCTTATTTGTTTGATTTATTTAGGAGGGCTAATGTCGTATTTACCTTATTTGTTTGATTTATTTAGGAGGGCTAATGTCGTATTTACCTTATTTGTTTGATTTATTTAGGAGGGCTAATGTCGTATTTACCTTATTTGTTTGATTTATTTAGGAGGGCTAATGTCGTATTTACCTTATTTGTTTGATTTATTTAGGAGGGCTAATGTCGTATTTACCTTATTTGTTTGATTTATTTAGGAGGGCTAATGTCGTATTTACCTTATTTGTTTGATTTATTTAGGAGGGCTAATGTCATATTTACCTTATTTGTTTGATTTATTTAGGAGGGCTAATGTCGTATTTACCTTATTTGTTTGATTTATTTAGGAGGGCTAATGTCGTATTTACCTTATTTGTTTGATTTATTTAGGAGGGCTAATGTCGTATTTACCTTATTTGTTTGATTTATTTATGAGGGTTAATGTCGTATTTACCTTATTTGTTTGATTTATTTAGGAGGGCTAATGTCGTATTTACCTTATTTGTTTGCGCAGAGTGGTGTCCAAGGGCCCGGGTGGCTCAATGAGTTAGGTACATTTAGTTGGATTACCTAGCAACTCATCCAAGCCTATCACCATATACGGCGTAGGTTCAGGGCCAGGTTTGTAAATTACAAAAAGGTGCACTCGACTCGCAGCCGCAACTGATAAAGCTTACCAGTTGCTTGCCCATGATCGGTGGTTCTCTCCGGGTACTCCCGCCTCTTCCACCACTAAAACTGGTTACCATGATATAGCTGAAATATTGCTGAAAGTAGCGTGAAACACCAAAGACCAATTAATCAATCATAGTGGTGTTCACCACATATTGTGTTTTGTTTTTGCTTTGTTTTTCTTCGTCTTGTGTACCCTATGATTTTCCATTTTTGATTACCCCTTCGGTATTTTCTAACGTTTATATTAAGTGGCGTTAAACCCCCAAAAAATCAAATCTAACGTTTATGTATGACCAATATAAATTAAGTTCAATACCGTTGTTGTGTTTGTATTATATTTGCTTACTTACGAGATATATTCATCAGTAACCAAGCACACCATATATTCAAGTCATTAAACCACGCTAATATGTTCAACCAATAGGAAGGATCATGAAGATTTGCTGCAGTCGTTCTGTCTACATCCTGTCCTAGTAAATGGGGCAATACCCTGATTAACCTATAATTCATGTCATATTTTATAAAATAATTGACGTTAGACATGGCTATTTGGTTGACAAATAACTTGACAGCACAAAAAGACCCGTCGTAAAACATATAATTGAATCTATAACAGTAACAGAATCATAAATGTTGGTAGTAAATTCTTACTAATCTGATAGTTTACCATAATTTGTTTCCTGTGTTTAAGACTGGAGGTTTTCTCATCTACGATTAACATTGCTATTTGTCTCTATTAAGACGTTTACGTTCTAGATAAAGTACAACTATATAAATTTAAAGTTTGTTTCAGTAATATTTATTTATTTTAGGAATAAAGATTTCTCTAATCAGCATAATTACTATACCTAGCTTGTAGTATAACCACGCATTGTACCTGCTTTGAGCATTACGACATCCTTAATTTGCTTTGGTTGGTTATGTTAATGGTGTTCAACGCCACTTTTGTGTCTTCAAACTTTGATTTTGTTACCTCTTTTGTGTCATCAAACTTTGATTCTGTTACCTCTTTTGTGTCATCAAACTTTGATTTTGTTACCTCTTTTGTGTCATCAAACTTTGATTTTGTTACCTCTTTTGTGTCTTCAAACTTTGATTTTGTTACCTCTTTTGTGTCTTCAAACTTTGATTTTGTTACCTCTTTTGTGTCTTCAAACTTTGATTTTGTTACCTCTTTTGTGTCATCAAACTTTGATTTTGTTACCTCTTTTGTGTCATCAAACTTTGATTTTGTTACCTCTTTTGTGTCTTCAAACTTTGATTTTGTTACCTCTTTTGTGTCATCAAACTTTGATTTTGTTACCTCTTTTGTGTCTTCAAACTTTGATTTTGTTACCTCTTTTGTGTCATCAAACTTTGATTTTGTTACCTCTTTTGTGTCAACCAAACTTTGATTTTGTTACCTCTTTTGTGTCTTCAAACTTTGATTTTGTTACCTCTTTTGTGTCAACCAAACTTTGATTTTGTTACCTCTTTTGTGTCATTAAACTTTGATTTTGTTACCTCTTTTGTGTCATCAAACTTTGATTTTGTTACCTCTTTTGTGTCAACCAAACTTTGATTTTGTTACCTCTTTTGTGTCATTAAACTTTGATTTTGTTACCTCTTTTGTGTCACCAAACTTTGATTTTGTTACCTCTTTTGTGTCATCAAACTTTGATTTTGTTACCTCTTTTGTGTCTTCAAACTTTGATTTTGTTACCTCTTTTGTGTCATCAAACTTTGATTTTGTTACCTCTTTGTCATCTTGAAAGTTTTGTTCAAAAGAAGTTATCCATTATTGTATTTGTCTAACAAATTATACTACATCTAGGTCAAATATTAGAGATTGGCGATGCACACATTATTGCTTCATTACGAAAATATACAAAAGAAAAAAAAAAGTAATTTACCTAATGGCGGGAAATGCATGGCAATTAAAATCGCGTGATATCGTGTGAGTTTTTATACAGAACTACATTCCGAAGCTTCAAAATGAAACACTAATTATTTAAAATCATCATGGGAGAGCTTTGTGTTTTCTTGGGTTAAAAATGATATGGCTTTCCCTAGTATTATATATTATGTAAGATTAAATGGTTTACAATATAATGAGATCAAAGCTATTACCTTATATAACATACCACAGAGTGTACACTACCTTCAAGACAACCCGAAGATATTAATTAATACATATTTTATTTGGGTTAAAACATTTCATCGAGGAAAAGATTGACCTATTAAATATAATAGAAATGGCAAAGTTAATTGAAATCCGGGAAACAAAAAACATATAGATCAATTTATGTAAATGGGCTACGACATGAACATATGAATACAGATTGACAACGTAGAGATCTAATTCAATGTACACGACTCATTTCTGGAACAACATTCATCTGAACTGTAAACTTAAAGCATTAGAAAGCCTAATAATATAAACAGTTTGTGCGCCAGAAAAAGAAATGATGATGATTTGATGATTTTTTAAGCTTAACGCCACTTTTAGCAATATTTCAGCTATATCATGGCGACCAGTTTTAGTGGTGGAAGAAGCGGGAGTACCTGGAGAGAACCACTGACCATGGGCAAGCAACTGGTTTAAGCTTTATCACTTGCGGATGCGAGTCGAGTGCACCCGTTTTGTAATTTACAAAGCCGGGCGCGAATCCACGTCGTATTGGTGATAGGCTTGTATGAGTTGTTAGGTAATCCAACTACCTAACTCATTGAGCCACACAGGCCCTCTAGAAAGAAGGAGGTAAACAGGATAATCTGCTAAGGTCAGCTATGTCTGAGAGAGGAGAACCTTAGTTTTATTAATAATTACATTTCTAGGAAATGTAAATTTCAATAATAAGATTACAAGCAACAAATTCCACATTGTAGGAACTATTCCAAAATCAAATATCAAAATCGTAGAAAGAGGCAAAATCGATACTCCTAACACACAAATACATGACCACTCAGTTTCATGGCTTGGTACAGACACTTCAATAAAAAGTGGCGGGGTTAAGCTAGTTCCATGGGCCCAAGCATCCCCTCTTAGTGAAATGAAGCAGTGTAATAGACCAAGTCAATGACGAATCACAAACTACTTAGACCTTCTTTGCATTGAATGTATACATTTAAAATTTCACTAGTATAGTCCTTTTTTGATTGCCCTTCGGTATTCTCTAACGTTTATATATATATAGTCCTAATTAGAAAGATTAACACAGTAATCAGTGCTACGACTATTGATATTTACAGTTCCTAGATAATATAATTATCTTTAAAACTGGGGTCTCCTTACTTTTAAAGACTTTTAAATTGAAATATTTGGTTTTCCAATCTTTTGCATTTGAGCGTCCCTGCTGAAGATTATTCCAGAAACATCCCATGTGCACAAAGTTACCGATTTGATGCTTTATACGGAAGCTACTAAACGCAAGGTACCTCGCGGCTATCACTTCGGAAGATCAACGGTGTCATCATGTGATCAAAACAACCCGATAAAAACCAATGACCATATCATACTGTAATAATTCTACATCTGCTAACAATACCTTTGTTGGATAACCAGCAATATTCTTTCAAATGAACTGAACGAAATTACTTTTAAGCACGTGTTTGAATATATAAAGAGGTCTGAAAGGTTTCTTGCTTAAGGTGGTACCATACACTTCAGGTAAAATTTGATCTGCTCGTTAAATTTTCTTATTTTTTTTGGCAGTGTGTTTTTAATATATCCACTGTAATAAATATCAAAATTGTAACAAATTCCAACCAACAGACTCAGAGCTATAAATTCACTAGCCACATATCATCTTTTCTCTCTGTGGTTTTGATCACCAAGATGTTTGAAATCTGCATACAAACATCATATGATCAAAATGTTCAACTGATTTTAAAGAGTTATCTCCCTGTAGTGTATGGTACCCCCTTAAGTAGTTCACCAAATGAACAACCACACACACCATGACCACCAACCTCTCTCTCTATCTCTCTCTCTAATGCCCTTCGTTCTCTGTTCATATTCAAGAAACATCCATAAGCATGCAAGCTCTTTCTAATAATGTTGTAACTTATTGTAAATAGGAGAAGACTTCGTAAGTTTGTTTAACTTGTGTCTTATCTTTTTTGCACATTTGAGCAAATAAAATATGTTTAAACTAAACTAAACAAAAAGCAAGCAATATGCCAAGTTTGTTCTTGGAACGTACTTATTGGTAATGTCTAATATATCTTAGAGGAGAAACTGGGTCAAGTAGTAATAAAACTATGGAATTGATCATATTAAAGGAAAACTCCAGTCAGTTGAACAATTGTTATAATTCAATACATTGTAACTTTTTATTCGTAAATAACTAATTATTAAACAAAAAACACCTTTATTAACATTAATATACCCAATTAGAAATATGAATATTTGGAATTTCCTGTCGTAGTGTAAGCGGCCATGACACCTCTTCATGTGACGTCACGGAGACAAATCATGTTAGTTAACTAAATAATGTATCTGACCCTTCCCAACATCAAGCCCTTTTGGTTATGTTTTAATATCAGATCAACTACAATACAATGTTAACAATTTGTATATCGTCCTAATTTTTTTCTTAATATTCCCATCCCATGTTACATTTTCATAATTAAAATGAGTTTTTTTGTATTGGGGGGAGGAGGGGGGGGGAGTAATCTACGTATTATTCCATGTTTTACATGATTGGCCGTAGGTTAAATAACTATCATTTTTAATTCGCTTTATGCGTACATTTGCTGTTTTCTTCTTTTTTTGTCGCCAATGCTGTCGTACTTTCCCGTGTTTTTCGTGGTCACTGGTCGATGTGTTAACTAGGGTAGTCCTGATCGGTAAAAACAAAACAAAATTCTTCTCACACTTTCCCTTTCCGTTAGTGCAATAAAATGAAGTCATAATGATTTTGTAAATATCAAAAGATAAATATACGACGTTATCTTGCGATTTACATCAATTTTAATGATAAAATTGCAACTGATAAATGCTGCTATAATATACGATACCGCTTGCGTGATGTCACGGCTCTTTCGGAAGAGCGTTAATTGCAGGTATAATGCCTTTTGTCTCCTCACATTGAAGAGCTACGAAAAATGGCGATCCCCATTATTTGGCGCTACATGCAACTTCGATGACCAAATTCTACCTTACGGTATACTATTTTTAACATTCATTAACACAAATGCCTTTTAGTTACTGCCATTTAAAAAATTCACGCTAACTTGTTAAGACCATGGCGTTTTCCTTTAATATCCTGTACATGGAAGTACAATGTTGCTTCTGTAAATAGGATTGCATGGTTATAATGTCAACATTCAGGTTTTAATGTTTCTACTTATATTATGTCACTGTAGAGTCTAGAGATGGTTATAATGTCAACATTCAGGTTTTAAAGTTTCTATTCATATTATGTCACTGTAGAGTCTAGAGATGGTTATAATGTCAACATTCAGGTTTTAATGTTTCTATTTATATTATGTCACTGTAGAGTCTAGAGAAGGTTATAATGTCAACATTCAGGTTTTAATGTTTCTATTTATATTATGTCACTGTAGAGTCTAGAGATGGTTATAATGTCAACATTCAGGTTTTAATGTTTCTATTTATATTATGTCACTGTAGAGTCTAGAGATGGTTATAATGTCAACATTCAGGTTTTAATGTTTCTATTTATATCATGTCACTGTAGAGTCTAGAGATGGTTATTATGTCAACATTCAGGTTTTAATGTTTCTACTTATATTATGTCACTGTAGAGTCTAGAGATGGTTATAATGTCAACATTCAGGTTTTAATGTTTCTACTTATGTTATGTCACTGTAGAGTGTAGAGATGGTTATAATGTCAACATTCAGGTTTTAAAGTTTCTACTTATATTATGTCACTGTAGAGTCTAGAGATGGTTATAATGTTAACATTCAGGTTTTAATGTTTCTACTTATATTATGTCACTGTAGAGTGTAGAGATGGTTATAATGTCAACATTCAGGTTTTAATGTTTCTACTTATATTATGTCACTGTAGAGTGTAGAGATGGTTATAATGTCAACATTCAGGTTTTAATGTTTCTACTTATAGTATGTCACTGTAGAGTCTAGAGATGGTTATAATGTCAACATTCAGGTTTGAATGTTTCTACTTATATTATGTCACTGTAGAGTCTAGAGATGGTTATAATGTCAACATTCAGGTTTTAATGTTTCTATTTATATTATGTCACTGTAGAGTGTAGAGATGGTTATAATGTCAACATTCAGGTTTTAATGTTTCTACTTATATTATGTCACTGTAGAGTGTAGAGATGGTTATAATGTCAACATTCAGGTTTTAATGTTTCTATTTATATTATGTCACTGTAGAGTGTAGAGATGGTTATAATGTCAACATTCAGGTTTTAATGTTTCTATTTATATTATGTCACTGTAGAGTCTAGAGATGGTTATAATGTCAACATTCAGGTTTTAATGTTTCTATTTATATTATGTCGCTGTAGAGTCTAGAGATGGTTATAATGTCAACATTCAGGTTTTAATGCTTCTATTTATATTATGTCACTGTAGAGTCTAGAGATGGTTATAATGTCAACATTCAGGTTTTAATGTTTCTACTTATATTATGTCACTGTAGAGTCTAGAGATGGTTATAATGTCAACATTCAGGTTTTAATGTTTCTACTTATGTTATGTCACTGTAGAGTGTAGAGATGGTTATAATGTCAACATTCAGGTTTTAATGTTTCTATTTATATTATGTCACTGTAGAGTCTAGAGATGGTTATAATGTCAACATTCAGGTTTTAATGTTTCTACTTATGTTATGTCACTGTAGAGTGTAGAGATGGTTATAATGTCAACATTCAGGTTTTAATGTTTCTATTTATATCATGTCACTGTAGAGTGTAGAGATGGTTATAATGTCAACATTCAGGTTTTAATGTTTCTATTTATATTATGTCACTGTAGAGTGTAGAGATGGTTATAATGTCAACATTCAGGTTTTAATGTTTCTATTTATATTATGTCACTGTAGAGTGTAGAGATGGTTATAATGTCAACATTCAGGTTTGAATGTTTCTACTTATATTATGTCACTGTAGAGTCTAGAGATGGTTATAATGTCAACATTCAGGTTTTAATGTTTCTACTTATGTTATGTCACTGTAGAGTCTAGAGATGGTTATAATGTCAACATTCAGGTTTGAATGTTTCTACTTATATTATGTCACTGTAGAGTCTAGAGATGGTTATAATGTCAACATTCAGGTTTTAATGTTTCTATTTAATTATGTCACTGTAGAGTTTAGAGGGTTCATGTTCATCTATCATCTCGTCATTTTAAGCCATATTTTATGTGTAAGTAAAACAATAAATTAAATCAGATAAAAATATATAAATAGATTTATTTCTACTGCTACCACTTCTACGAAATACTGGTACCCTTCAACAAGTTGAAGATTATGTCAGAGGGTATGACATTGTGGATATCTTTTTTTCAAATGCTTGCTGCAATTAACACGCCAAAAGTCCAAGCTCCTTTTGGTGTTTCCCTGTTACATCCTGTTCTGATTATCTAGGGCTATAATCAGAATTACATAAATACAGGGCCTACATAAATGTTATGTCTTAGTTGAAAAAGATTATTTTCAATAAACATACGTGAATCTGTGTTTGCTAAACTGGTTTTACACACTAGTACGAGTGTGACTGGCTCTTTCTCTCTGAAAACTCATATAGAACACTGGTTTACGGGAGTGTTGACTGGTATCTCTCTGTCTGATACCTCATATAGAATACATGTTCATTTTTATCTTTTTGTTTGATAACTCACACAGAACACAGGTTTACATAAGTGTCCACTGGTAGTCTTGTATTTGTTTTACCTTTTACATTACCAGGATATTAATGATACAAGTAGAAAAGATTCTTGTCGAAAGTCTATCATTCGAGTACACCCTTTAATTTGTTTATGCAATAACAAATAAAAGTAATGTCTGAGGATCCCGTACTAATAAGTACACTTTCTGATAACTGTAATATAAGTAGAATATAATCCCGAAACTGTCAGAAATTATTAGTGACGATGGCAATAACATGAAGCCGTACGTCATCTTTACATCTCCCGGACAATTACCAAGGCGACTTGATTCTATAAATAGAATCAAGGTCTTCTGAAGTACTGATCAAATGTTTAAACATCCATCTTTTTCAAGGAATTTCGTATGAGAAAGAAAGCTCTATAAAAATATAATCCATCACAATTTGTTAGTGTGAAAATAGATCGATCGACACAAACAGTTGGTTTAATATTGCTATATTTGTTGACAATGTTGTTTTAGTGTTGATTTAACTCTTACTAGTAACCAGTAGTGATGTATTGTTGTTTATTGAACACGTTATATAACTTTCTTACAAGTTATTTCCATTACAGATTATAATTTATCTTGGCAACTTTTTCTAATTATATTTTTCATATGGAATCAATTGCTTTATTTGATTTTTTCGAAAATAAATGAGTAAATGGTAGATTGATTGATTGATTGATTGGTTGATTTCTAACATTTATGGGAACCGTCATAAAGTGAGCAGTATTTTATCTTAATTATGAAAATAAACAGTCCAAACAGTGAGTGTCAGCAGCTCAATTAATATTATCAAAGCGAACACTCAATGTGTTAGGTAGTTGGATTACCTATCACCTCATACAAGCCTATCCTCAATACGGCGTGGGTTGGCTCCCGGTTTTGTAAATTACAAAAAAGGGTGCACTCGACTCGCAGCCACAAGTGATAAAGTTTACCAGTTGTTAGCCCATGGTCGGTGGTTCTCTCCGGCTTCTACCACCACTAAAACTGGTCGCCATTGTATAGCTGAAATATTGCTGAAAGTGGCGTTAAACACCAAAAATCAAATCAAATCAAATCAAAGCGAACAACTAGCTCTTACCATAAGTCATTGAGCACAAGATGACAACATATTCCATCAATCAATGCTTTATGCTGTTGACAAATAGGTATTATATTTTGATGTAATGTTGTATTCAGATTCAAGGCAACCGTGGTGGCGATCTCATGGTACTTAGATGTACACAGCCTATAATTATGACCGTGGTGGCGATCTCATGGTACTTAGATGTACACAGCCTATAATTATGACCGTGGTGGCGATCTCATGTTACTTAGATGCACACAGCCTATAATTATGACCGTGGTGGCGATCTCATGGTACTTAGATGTACACAACCTATAATTATGACCGTGGTGGCGATCTCATGGTACTTAGATGTACACAGCCTATAATTATGACCGTGGTGGCGATCTCATGGTACTTAGATGTACACAGCCTATAATTATGACCGTGGTGGCGATCTCATGGTACTTAGATGTACACAGCCTATAATTATGACCGTGGTGGCGATCTCATGGTACTTAGATGTACACAGCCTATAATTATGACCGTGGTGGCGATCTCATGGTACTTAGATGTACACAGCCTATAATTATGACCGTGGTGGCGATCTCATGGTACTTAGATGTACACAGCCTATAATTATGACCGTGGTGGCGATCTCATGGTACTTAGATGTACATAGCCTATAATTGGGATTCATTTGATTGAAGCTATCTCCTCTATCAAATACTAATCTATAAATAGTTTTTACTTTTTTCAATTGCCAAGTGCAACCTCTAATGCAATCTTGTTTACCTTGTTGAAGGCGGTCAGTATTTGGTAAAATTCTATGCAATCTGTACCTATTACCAGCAAATGTCTTACCCATACCGATGTGTACTCGATGCAACTTATTGTGACTGACAGAAGGTCGCCGATTTTCTCCATGTAACTGGATTTCCTACACCAATGCACTGACAGCCAATATATTTCTTCAACAAAACGTGGATATCTAATTTAGTGCGCATGACGCGTTTCTGGAATACACTTCATATGGTACGCTGAAAGTTCAACGACTGCAAAGCCAAAATAGTCTAAAAGTTTTTGGGAACATCAAAACCAAAGAGCCTCTAAACATGATAGTCGAAATCGGATACGGTCACCTATTCCTTAGCCCAGGTTAAATACTTTGAAAGTACCTTTTTAAGCATTAAACACAAACTCACCAATTCCTAAAATAGAGTATGATTGAAAAAACAAAAAACAAACAAATAGCTGAGATTAAAACACAACATTGACAATTAAATATTTCATGCTAAAATATCCGTAATGGATACGATACAACACGTGACAATCCGGAAGTGACTAATGAGTCTATTGGTAGAGCTATGAAGTGTTATGGTGATTGACAAGATGTTGTTTAGTTCTAATCACTCCATCTAATGTTAAATCTTTATAACAAAGTTCAATCAAGAGTCAATTAGTTCTCGTCATATCATGGCAGTCACAGGTTTACCTTTTTCTGTTTGTAATGATAGTTCGGTTACTAATTATATTGTTATTTATATTCTTCTTCTTTTTTTAAATTGGCTTGAATAAAATGTATAACAGCAAATACCACAATATCCGGATCAGCTCCAAAATCTAATAGAAAAATCATAGAATGGGGGAGGAGGAAATAGATAACACCTCACAAATATAATTTCAACAGAATAAAGACTTTGATACTTCAATATTTCCGTTGCTAGCCAGACTTTTGGCCCTGCAATGTCGACAAAACGTTTAAATATACATTTTTCCAATGTTATATTTATCTCCAGTCCGATTTAAATGTAGTCTTATTTCAATTATCTCGGTATCTGATTGCTTTTTGTAAATAAACGTTAGAGAATACCGAAGGGGCAATCACAAATGGCCAATCCAAAGAAACTGGCAAATAAACTTTAGAGAATACCGAAGGGGCAACCACAAATAAACAATCCAGAGAAACTGGCAAATTAACGTTAGAGAATACTGAAATTGCTATGCGAAATTTGATGTGATGCTTTCGTTCAAATTCCTCAGCAGATTTTGGTATTCTGTGTTCCGTTCATTGAAATTACTATATGGACTTTGGCGTGATGCGTTGTTCACATTTCTCTGCGAACTTTGGTATGCGTTGGTTGAAGTTGGAATTTCTTAGTGGACATTGTTATTATGTGTTCGTTGAAATTCCTCTGCAGACTTTGGTATTTTGTGTTTGTTGTAGTTCCTCCATGGTTTTCGGCATCTTGCGTTTGTCTTGAGATTACAAACAAATACTAGAAATAGAAAGTATTGTCATAGAACATTCTATTATTTGTATAAATCAGAACAATATAGCGTAAAATACAACTTAACTTGTTACAATTTACAATCTTAGCCTTTCTTTCCTGCTGAATTAATATGTTTTTACGGATAGGGATTTATATAGGTTCTTGTAACTTGTTTCCCAATCCTATTAATTACTTCTTATTATGTAATGTATATAGCTGAATATTGTAATGTTATATTGAATTAATTAATCAAATATGTTTAAATTAATATGTTTTTATAATATAACCTCTGTCGAACATATACATAATGTACCAATTCGATTCATTGATGCAATATGTGTCACTACCAGTAATTACTTGCGTGCAATGATAATAATTATATTCACAACTGTGATTACAGTATGACAACAAACAAATTACTTACTAGTCGATGACCAAGTTGTTCCGAAGTTACAGTTTGATATATTTTCTCTTTTCTACATTTAAGAGAATTTATTGACTATTAAGTTTGCGTGCATGATATCAAGCCTACTCCAAACACTGCATTCATAAATCTCCAGTTGTCTATTTATTTAAAACTTCAGTTTTATTTACATGATAATAAACAAAGAGGACTGTTTTAAACTTTTAAAGCGTATTTTCATTTTACTGACACAAAAACAATTTAAATATTCTAAATAAAAAACGTAGATATCAAAGTTAGTGTGTTTCTGGATTAACCTTCATGGGGTATGTTTCTGGAATAACCTTCATGAGGTATGTTTCTAGCTACACAAAAAATAACCTTCATGGGGTATGTTTCTGGATTAACCTTCATGGGGTATGTTTCTGGATTAACCTTCATGGGGTATGTTTCTGGATTAACCTTCATGGGGTATGTTTCTGGATTAACCTTCATGGGGTATGTTTCTGGAATAACCTTCATGGGGTATTTTTCTGGAATAACCTTCATGGGGTATGTTTCTGGATTAACCTTCATGGGGTATGTTTCTGGAATAACCTTCATGGGGTATGTTTCTGGAATAACCTTCATGGGGTATGTTTCTAGCTACACAAAGAATAACCTTCATGGGGTATGTTTCTGGATTAACCTTCATGGGGTATGTTTCTGGAATAACCTTCATGGGGTATGTTTCTGGAATAACCTTCATGGGGTATGTTTCTGGAATAACCTTCATGGGGTATGTTTCTAGCTACACAAAGAATAACCTTCATGGGGTATGTTTCTGGATTAACCTTCATGGGGTATGTTTCTGGAATAACCTTCATGGGGTATGTTTCTAGCTACACAAAGAATAACCTTCATGGGGTATGTTTCTAGCTACACAAAGAATAACCTTCATGGGGTATGTTTCTAGCTACACAAAGAATAACCTTCATGGGGTATGTTTCTAACTACACAAAGAATAACCTTCATGAGGTATGTTTCTGGAATAACCTTCATGGGGTATGTTTCTAGCTACACAAAGAATAACCTTCATTGGATATGTTTCTAACTACACAAAGCGTCAGAGATTGCAATGTCAAGTAATTCAAACAGTATTTGAGGACAACAACAAAAATGGCCTAGAAAAGATTGCCAAAATATTTAATATAAGGTTGAGAGTTTTTTTTTTTTTTCGGCCATTTTCATTTTGTTTCTAGCTGCTAAAGACATGCGTTTTTTGATAATTCATTTCATAATGCATTATTTGCCAATTTAATTTTATCATTGTTATATATATGCATAGGGGTTACTTTTATTTTATGCTTTGCTATTTTTATCAAGTATTATATGTTGGTTTTTTTTATCTATGTAAAGCGCCTTAGGGTAATTGTTTTAGATAGGACGCTATGCAAATGCTGGTATTATTATATTATTCCGTTCCTTTTCTCTTTAATCATTTATCACTTTTTTAACAAGGGTATCAACATGGGAAGCACAAATGAAGCAGGAACTGCTTACCCTTCCGGAGCACCTGAGTTCGCCCCCGGTTTTTAGTGGGGTTCGTGTTACTCGATCTTTAGTTGTATATGTATGTTTTGTTGATCGTTGTTTGTCCTTTTGTCCTTTTTCTTTTGGCCATTGTACATGTGTTGTCTATTCTTCTTCGATATACAGATTCTGATTGCCCCCTTGGTATCTTCACACTCTTTTTCATACACTTCCGGAGAATTTGAGTTCACACCTGGTGTTCAATGAGATTTCATGTTTTCAGTACAATGTTTTGGAAACCTTTATTTGTCTTTTCTCTCTTTTCTTTGACCATTACATTGTCCCTCCGTCTTCTACTTACGACTTCTGTTTAAACCGTTGATATCTATAAATTTCTTACAATGGTAATCTATTGTAGACAAATAAACGGTGACTGTAGCTTCGTATTAAACTTGCACATTATATTTATCATTTAAAAAATATTACAAGATTGGAATCTACATAAACATTAAAAGATGTAATAATATGAAACAGGCACTGCCTGGAAAGCTCGCGAAGCTAATCACTAATTAGATATCCTTAGTCTTGGATGAGCAAACATATGCAAAACGTTATGCTTATGTACATATAATTATTTACCAACTTTGCCTGAAAATAGAAATTTGGTTTACTAGTGACCACCAGTAGACATAATAGAGTATGTAAATGTTGCACATAGCATAGGGTCTGAGACACTCTTCAAGATCACAGGTACTTGTGGACAGGACCCTATGGTGCTTCTGATTGCCCATCCCTCCTTTTTTTTTAACATCAATTTTTTTTCATGTACACAACATTTTGCAACTTTCTATGTATCACTGTATGACATATATACAACAACAAAAAACAATCAAATAGCAGTTTCTATCCATACTGGGTTTCTGACAGATTTCCGGTCAAATCGGCCCCAAGTCAAATCGGCCCCAGTCAAATCGGCCCCAAGTCATATCGGCCCCAAGTCATATCGGCCCCAAGTCAAATCGGCCTTAAAATGAAAGTCAAATCGGCCCCAAAAAATAAAAATAAAAAAGAATAAATAAAAAAAAATTATGTAATATAAATTAATATTTTTGGTTAAGAGATGTAAAATTTTTAAATTTTATTGATGAGCGGATTCTTTTGTTAAAATAATCCGATATTACAATTAAAGGCAGTATACGCAGTCAATGGAATAGGGTCAATCACACAAAAAACTAACCCCATCTATAGATTAGATTACATCAAATCGAAACAGTCTCTGGATTAAAAGGGTATTAAAAGTACCGTCACGCATAAAATGTGCTGAAATAGAAATAAACCCTTTTATATTTACAAGGGGCTAATTCAATGACAGACGGCAATATCCAGCGTCCTCCCCATGACCAATGTACATGCATGAGAGCAATGCCATCCATATACAGAGGTCATCAAGGGCCGGTGCCTAAAGGACATTTAGACTGGAAATAATTAAACAAAATGAAATTAAAGTCCTCCTCATGGCCAATGTACATGGAGGAAATTTGCATCATATATATGCAGACACTGACATTTTATTGGCAAGATTATTGATTATTTTAAGCATGGCGAGATATAGTCAGACGTTTATATTTAGTTTATTTTCGTATCAATGGTAAACATTTACTGGTACAAAACACAACTGTACTTACTAGACAGTTTTAATTCTTCAATAATTAAAACGTATTGGATGTATTTAAATATTTTGCTGAATAGTGTCCAAACTATTTAAGAAATATTTAACTTTGCATGTTGACAATAGTAAACAACAAAATTGGCGGACATGTGATTTCCCGGTGTGAAAAAAAGGAGTGAAACAATAAAAAAAGACCATAATAATACAATGATTTGATCTGGGGCCGATTTGACTTAGGACCGATTTGGTTTGGGGCCGATTTGACCTGCTACCTTCTGACATATGCATAAGGTTTTGAAAGTGTTTTTCTTTGAGACATTTTGGGCAATTGTGTATTTTATCAATACCTGATGCAATTAAGCGAATATAAATATAAGCCTGAGTTTGCTCTAGGAATAATCCAGAGCAGACGATCGGGTTGCGCAATCGTGTTATTTTTAGCGACTCGTTACTTTCCGTGTAGGATTCGATAATTATCGGTTACCAATTTCACGTTACCGCCGCCATTATGGTTCAAAGGTCAATCGGAGTAAACAATTGTAAACAAGACGTCATTGCATTTGTAAACACGGTGTCGCAGTTTATTCATCGTGGCAGTTATGCACATATCGTCACGGTCGTAAGGAAGTTTTCGTGAATTTGTTGGTTAGGAAAATAATTTATGACTACATGTATCCCGTAGAACTTGAAAATAATGAGAGATCGTGTGAATATTCAGCTATAGTAGAATACATGTAGTAGTTCCAACTTCCAAGGATATTGTGACACAACCTCGCAAATAGTACTGTTTACAAAATATCCTAGACCTGCAAGAATAAATAAAATATATCATCCTAGCGGGTACTTATCGATTAACTTGAAGAAAATTAATCTAAATCTTGTATATTTTGTTGTCCGACTATCCTATAAAAGGGGGGTCCTTATAAAAAAGGGAAATCAAAAGAAATCTTTTTCCCCCTAAGCGACTGGCAGGTATTCGTACAAAAACCAGCTTTGTAATGTTAATGCTTTAAAGTTGCCATTATGTTAGACTTCTGCATATTTATATCACATTAAACATGCAATTTGTAAATTATCATGTTATGGAGCATCAAATAAAACTTTTTAAAAGGCCCAACTTAAAACTGGTGTGCTCCTTTTGTTAGAGAATGTATAAAGTCTGTGTGTAAGACACTTTAGATGTACTAACTTAAAAATGACTTAGTTCAACTATATATCATTTTGTGATTTTTTAGAAGTCAAAATCCTGTAAGAATGCACACCTTTAGTATTTGTACATTAAACACACTACAAAATATTACAAAAACTCTAGCTCAAAACTATAGGGAGGGACAGACGGGGGTTAAATAGTATGCCCTGATACAGGGCTATACATTAACAGTCATGTTCCATTCTTACATGTATGTCAAGCACATTATTATGGTGTGGTTTCTGTTCATGAGGCACTCCATCCTTTCTTGTTTATGCCAATGTCAGGAGACCAATAATAACATATAAGGATTAGTATGGAAAAAGTGCTAAATTCAGGAACAAGTCAGTCTTGGTTGGGCAAAATATGTACATGCACATGTACTTTGTAAATGATTCAACTCGATAACTTTTGTAAATTATAGAGCACAAAAATTAAACAAATATTCTTAACAAGAAAATATTTATTGCAAAAACAAAACCTTATTAAAAGGTCAGCTACATGTATAAAAACAATGTTGTAAAATAACAAAACTATGAACTGGAACATTGAAGAATGGGTAATAAAACACATTCCCCTCATCCTGATTAAGTCTTAAGTTAATGATTGAATGAAAATTATATTGCTTTTAACATCAAAAAGTTAATATTGGGGGACACTGCAATTTTCTCTATCCTTTAGTTATTGAATTGAGAAGTTAAAAAATCTGACAAAGTTCCACCCCCCTCCCCAAAAAAACCCATACATGTAATAAGGTTCAAAACTCCTTTAATTTCAAAATATTTGTCTAAGACTTTCTCGGGTAAATGAACAAAGCCCAAAATATTCAATAATGTTACATGAAAAACAACACTCATGACATATGGGGGATAAAAACATTCTATTCATAGAATTGTTAAACAATAAACAACAAGAAATATAAACTATAACATGTGATGTGTAAACTATATTTAACATGAGCAACAGGAAACATTTAGATACAAAAAATGAAAAGACCAACACCCTTAGTTGGATTTTTAGAGTGCTACAAAATTGAAACAAGTCTGTGGGTAGATACCTGTATGTCGTTCCACTCTGAAACATTATTCTGACTCGACCAGTTTTTGTTTTTACTCCTTAATGCTGCATTCTTACCAATATTATAATCTTTGGTTTGACTAGACAGGAGCTAGAACTCATGGATCTACCACATTCCAGGTGAGCATGCTAACTATTAACACAACATTTTTGCGGTCGCATTGAAAAAGGAGTAGTTCTTCAAAACTTTCATTAAGCTAGGGACGTGTGTCCAAGTTAGTTAATGCAGTCAACATGATCAAGCATATATTAAAATAAACCCATAGATTAGCTTCCAGTCAGATTTGAACTGACATCTTTTCAACATTATTGAAACGTACTACCTTGTACTATAGAAGCTACAATGTATATACATATATTGTAATTGTTAGTAGTTGACAAACCCAATATGTACATGTATGCAGATCATTAGCTTCCAGAGAGATTTGAACTGACATCTCTCAAACATTATTGAAATGTACTGATTCATTGACACCATAGTAACTACAACATTTTGTCATGAATTTGTTAGGAACATTTCAGCCAAGATTAGTTGCAATCCCTTCTGTTATTATCTAATGGTCCTGAATTGGCACTGCATAGACACGATATAGAGAATAAAAAAAACATGCATAAATTTCATACCCTGTAGTGCAAGAACAATAAGCTCCTTCTGTCAAACCATCATCTTCTTTGGTGCAATATCTGTACATTGTGGGGGTTGTCACCCAGTGTCTGTGATGGTGAACACTTTGTTCTTAAAATACATAAGTTGTTGTTGTTCGACTTCGTCTTTAGGAAATATGCCTCCTGCAACCACCCACTTAAAAATATTCAGACCATGGGCTAACAAGAACTGTTTTATGTCTGTAAAAAAAAATTGGTGTCCAAAATTGAATACCATCAATCATGTTCATTCAAGCCTACCAGAATACATTTGAAGCCCAATGAAGGGAGTCTGAAATTCCAGTCACTCAAAATTTTGTCGTAGCACCTCTTGTTATCTTGTAAAACATAATCTTGTGATGGCACCAAAGGCAAGTTTAACTTACCTGCCGACAACACAAGCCTGAAGGCCGTTGGCGTCGTTTCGCCCCGTGAGTCGTTATTTCCCTATTCCCGTTCGCCCCGGGTCGTTTTTCCCTCATTGATTAATAGTGCTTTAAAAAATGAATTATGGAAAATACCATTGCAAATATTCGTATTTTGGATGTTGTAAGGCTTGTTCATGAATGGGTACGTTATTTTTGTCTTCATCATAATTAACTAGCTTTCTTGACGTGTTTAATATTATGCATGGCTTCACTTTCATTGTTTGACAATTCAGGCTGTCCAAATTCTGGTGGCTTCATTTTACAATATTGGCGATAGGAAAACTAACATAATACATACTAAGCTAAGACATACAATGTAGATGTAGTGGCCTTAATGCCGATTTATATAAAGTAAATTGGAAGAATGATCCACGTTGTGTATGTGGTCATTTATTTGAGGATGCTATTCATTTTTTTCTTGATTGTCCACTTTATCAACACGATAGAACTTCTCTGTTTAACTATTTTAATAACATTGTTCCCATCTCTATAGAATATATACTCTTTGGATGTAATGAAATTAGTGAAGAATTGAATACTTTATTGTTCAAATCAGTGCAAAAATTTATTCGACAAACTTGTAGATTTAATAATTAATTATCACAGGCACTTGTTTCATTCAAAAAATATATGCCCCCTCCTCTTCCTTACTTCAAGGTAAACATCTGCCCTTTACCCCTTCCCCACTTCGCCTCAATATTTTTCGCTTATTCGTGATCCTTTCGCTGACCCAATTATATCGTTACACTCCCGAGATATTTCTCTTTTCGACTGCCACATTTAAATATACCTACCGGGACCCCCTCAGACGAATTGGACAAGACTATTCAGCGAAAGTGGCTTGGTGAAAATTTAAGACATTGAAACGGATACAACCACTTCTGGTTTGCGCTGGATTTTTCATATGCATTCGGAATTCTCTAGACCGGCCATGTGTAGCAATGCCATCATGATCATCTCTCAAATGTAAAGTAAGCCTTTAAAATACAGATAATTGTTCCAATGCAGATTATAAAAATATGTTCAACTCCAAATTACTGACATTTGATTTTTAAAACACTTTTTTTTTTTAGTTTCTAAATCAATTTAGAACGGACCGGAAGTGACTGTATCCGTTTCAGTGACTGAAAAATAGAAAATGCGACTTTCGCTGAATATTCTGGTTCAATCCGTCTGAGGGGGGCCGGTATTTATATTTAAATGTGGCAGTCGAAAAGAGAAATATCTCGGGAGTGTAACGATATAATTGGGTCAGCGAAAGGATCACAAATAAGCGAAAAATATTGAGGCGAAGTGGGGAAGGGGTAAAGTGCAGATGTTTACCTTGAAGTAAGGAAGAGGCGGGGGCATATATTTTTTTAATGAAACAAGTGCCTGTGTTAATTATCCCCAACCGTGATATTATCTCAACACAATTTGTTAGTTTTACCACCCCCCTCCTTTTTTTCTGTTAAATATTAAAACAATATTTAATATGTATGCTTAGTTTGACATGATTTTGCTTAATTTACTAATTATTGATATAGCCTGTACATTTGCTGTCATTTGATTTGTTTATGCTATTACTGTATTTGTATGGAGAGGGGAATCCGGGTCGTTTCGCCCCGGAAAGTGAGTCGATTCGCCCCACTTAATCGCTATTATATTATAATAGATGAAGATTTTTTTGAAATTATTTATTTATTAGTTGTATGCAAAAAAAAATAATAATTCATTCATTTTGGTCTACTTTAAATATTTATTTATTAGTTGTACATACAAAAAAAATAATAATTCATTCATTTTGGTCTACTTTTGTCAAAGATCTCAAGTGAAACTTTTCTTGCAAAATTTACAAAAACAACACACAAGAACAGTAAAAAGGTTGGGTTTTTTTTGTACCAACGCAAAAGTGTATGAAATGACTAAGATGCTGTACAAGTGCGCAAATAACCTCTTTTTTAATGAATTACGCATCAAATGCTAAAATAGTATAAATTTAATCAGACGTCAAACAAAGAATGAAGCAATACATAATATTAAACACGTCAAGAAAGTACCCATGAACAAGCCTTACAACATCCAAAATACGAATATTTGCAATGGTATTTTCCGTATTTCATTTTTTAAAGCATTATTAATAAATGAGGGCGAAACGACCCGGTGCAAACGGTAATAGGGTCGAAACGACCCGGGGCGAACGGGAATAGGGGGCGAACGGGATTAGGGGGCGAACGGGATTCGGGGCGAAACGACCCGGTACCGGAGAGGGACTAGTAAGTTGTAAAAACTTGTTCCCAATCCAATTGTATATATATATTGACAATAAAATCATTATAAAGTAAATTGTTTGACACCTGCTTAAATTTGTAAAATTTCTTTGAACAATACAGTAATAAATTTATAATATATGTATTGTTTGTTCTGCATGGCTTCAAATTAGTTGTTGACATATGACACATATCAGTTGTTATTATTATTTCTTGTATACAACTAATAAATAAATAATTACCAACAAATTGTCGAAAAAGACTTCATCTATTATTATATAATAGCGATTAAGTGGGGCGAATCGACTCACTTTCTGGGGCGAAACGACCCGGTACCCTCCCCCTTCGTTCTTCAACTTCTTGTTTTCGTCAGACCTCTCATCGTCAAGATTCACGACTTTCCAACATCTAAACTCATCAATAGTGTAGATTTTACCACCAGGATCCATGTGTAAATGTAGAATAAAATTATATAGTTGAATAGAACTTCGAAAAGGTTAAAAATGAAGTGGTATCGCCAATGTCAATGAGACGCCATGAAATAATCCAAACAGTAAGGCCGCTTAACACCTGGATTTTATTCCGATTGGACTTTGGACCATTTGTTGTAAATTGGGGGGTCAACGGAACTTTTGAAAGTGATTTTCTTTTGAGACATTTTGTGCAATTGTGTATTTTATCAATACCTGATGCGATTAAGCGAATATAAATATAAGCTTGCGTTTGCTTTAGCAATAATCCAGAGCAGACGATCGGGTTGCGCAATCGTGTTATTTTTATCGACTCGTTACTTTCTGTGTAGGATTCGATAATTATCGGTTTCAATTTACAGACAATATTCTTTAAATATTCATTTCAAACAAATAATTTGTATATTTTCGTCAAAGAAGAAGAACGTTGAATTAAATTTAATGTTTATTTCACAAGCAAACAATATAGGCAACAGCGAAATACCGGTATTTCGCTCTTCGATACCTTTCGGACACCGTATCTTTCATAAGGTCTAGAGGGTGTCGCGAAAAGCAGTGACCCGGAATGTCCCGGATGTGTTGAAGCTTTTTCATAGCCATAGTGGTATGGATAACCCGGATGTGTTGAAACTTTTTCATAGGCATAGTGTATGGATGATAAGGATTTCTGTTTTAGTCAAAGTAAATGGTATTCGTCATTATTTCTTTATTGATTTAATTTTACCATGTTTCAGTCATAAATAGCTCGCTTAACGAAGCGAGCTTATTAATAATAATTATCAGATGCCAATTTTAATCAAGTACATCACACATGTATTTTTTCGTATTTCTCTCTTTGCAAACAAAATGGAGGTTGAACAATGACAATGTGGATGTACAATTTAGTGCGCATGACACGTTTCGGTACGGTCATAGTCCAAAGTTTAGAAAACCAAATAATATAAAAGTTTGTGTGAGAACGAGAAATCAAAAGGGTTTAGACAGAATATCTAACATCAGTCAAGATAATCTATGCCTGAAGGAGGAGAACATTAGTTTTACTAATAACCACATTATTAAGCAACTGTATATGTTAATCATTAATTTATCTTATAATAAGATTTTGAAGATATCAAAGGGGTAATTAGAAGCCGCAGAAAGACAGACAATACCATCTGGTAGTAGAACTAGAGGGATTGCAGCCTTCAGGACTATATATACACGAGCAGATGTATATCGCTTTTCCTTCTTCCCTCGTACCACCAGAAGTACGTCAGGACAGTACCATCGGTCAGTTCCAGGAAGGTCTAGGGTCTATTACCTCTCCCGTGCAGTCCCAGGTGTAAATAGTGCTCCACCGTGTTTTTAACTGTAAATACGATTTCGATTTTAACTGTACAGTACAGACATGGACAGAGTAATGACACTCAGCCTTGAGTACACTCTTTAGGGAAAGATGAAGAATACAATGTAATAAACGATGTACGTGCCGAAACACTACTAACCGGATGATACACTACTAACCGGATGATACACTACTAACCGGATGATACACTACTAACCGGATGATACACCACTAACCGGATGATACACTACTAACCGGATGATACACTACTAACCGGATGATACACTACTAACCGGATGATACACTACTAACCGGATGATGCACTACTAACCGGATGATACACTACTAACCGGATGATACACTACTAACCGGATGATAAACTACTAACCGGATGATACACTACTAACCGGATGATACACTACAAACCGGATGATACACTACTAACCGGATGATACACTACTAACCGGATGATACACTACTAACCGGATGATACACTACTAACCGGATGATACACTACTAACCGGATGATACACTACTAACCGGATGATACACTACTAACCGGATGATACACTACTAACCGGATGATACACTACTAACCGGATGATACACTACTAACCGGATGATACACTACTAACCGGATGATACACTACTAACCGGATGATACCCTATGGGACCAATAATCTACTAGTAAGAAATTATTGAAATATAATTAATAAACGTTAGAGAAAACCGAGGAGGCAATAAAAAATGGATGATCAAGAGCACATGTAACACAAGACAAAGAACGAAGACAAACAGAATATAAAACAGAAAACTACACATGAGGCACACGGACGCCATAAAAATCCGGGGGTGAGCCCATGTTCTGTCCAATGGAAATCAGGTCCTGTTTTGTAAATGATACCTACAGGATAACTGATAAAGACAAGTATGGTAAAAGTCTTGTCGGTGTAAAATATCGTCTAACTGCGCTATAAAAAAAAACTTATTAAAAACATATTTCTAAAAATATTCTCCGGACATATGGTTTCATTAATAAGGAAAGTAACGAGACGCTGGTGATGATATTTCATGTTTAATCATTTCTTGGGCTGCCGATCTGACAGTTTAAATTGTGTCTAAGTAAGGCATCTACACGTCATAAACTAAGAGAATTGATTTATATAACTAGACAATAGACTGGTTAGATATATATGATATCATGAACAGACACAGATAGGTATGCTTTGTGAAAGTTTTTAGAGTTAAACAATAATTTGGTTTTAAATCTACCACGCAGCTAACTATGGTATGATTAACGGGTTTGCTACGTGATATTATCAGGAACTGTTCTGCTGTAACTTCACGTTATAATACTTTTATTTGAAACCAGAAAATTTTAAAATTAAAAGCTTAGAAACAGCGCTTTAATAAAACAAAATTCTACATCTTTACCGATCTTGGTCAAAATATTTGAAAGAGAAATTGTACTTGTAAAACATTTTAAAAATAAAATTAGTGGGGTCCGTGTTGTTCATCTATTTAGTTTGTTGTTGTTGTCCTATTATATGTCTTTACGTTCTGAGTTCCGTGTTGTAATGTTCGTAACGATTTCCGCATAAAAACTATGTTCGTCTTTACCTCCAGTTGTTAGTAGGAGGGTTCGAGTCTTTACCTCCAGTTGTTAGTAGGAGGGTTCGAGTCTTTACCTCCAGTTGTTAGTAGGAGGGTTCGAGTCTTTACCTCCAGTTGTTAGTATGTGGGTTCGAGTCTTTACCTCCAGTTGTTAGTAGGAGGGTTCGAGTCTTTACCTCCAGTTGTTAGTAGGAGGGTTCGAGTCTTTACCTCCAGTTGTTAGTAGGAGGGTTCGAGTCTGATTTACGTTTTTTATATTTGTAGTGATGTGTTTTTCATCGTCTTGTGTACCCAATGTTGCCAGTTCTCTGGATTGTCCATTGTTGATAGCCCCTTCGGTTTTCTCTAACGTGTATTAACCCTGCCACTCTATATTGAAGTGGCTGTACCAAGCCAGGAAAGTGAACAATCGTGTATTTGTATGTAAGGGGTGTCAATTTTGCTTCTTTCTACACTTCTAGATTTTAGAAGTGTTCCGGAAGTGTGGTATACATTTCCATTTCATTAAGAAACTAAACAAAAACTCCAGAGAAAATGAATTTCCTAAGAAATTTAACATAATGAGGACCATAGTAGATTTCGTAGAGGGTGTAAATGCTTCGTTTGGTCGAGGAAGATAAATAGTTATGCTTTACAAACTAACCATTGTTGAAGTGTTCTAACGTTGTGGGCTCTGCTCTCGCTGACGGAACAACACAAATACAAACACAAATGACATGTGAAACATCTGTACAGCCCGGTATCCCTTTGGTATCCAGCAGGGATCGAGACACATTGTATTATTGTCACTTGCTCGAGACGATTATGTATATTAATGTTAAACCGAAATTAAGCATACAATCAATGTAATAAATACGAGTTAAACATAGTCCTGATTTAGATGATTAGATCTAGTTAACATAATGACATTATGTGACCTTTTCTGTACCGACATTATGTGTATTCTAATTTCTATATTTGTTTTCGTGTTTTAACGCCACTTTCAGCAATATTTCAGCTATATCATGGCGACCAGTTTTAGTGGTGGAAGAAGCTGGAGTACCCGGAGAGAACCACCAACCATGGGCAAGCAACTGGTAAGCTTTATCACTTGCAGCTACGAATCGAGTGCACCCTTTTTTGTAATTTACAAAGCCGGGTGCGAACCCACGCCGTATTGGTGATAGGCTTGTATGAGTTGCTAGGTAATCCAACTACTTAACTCACTGAGCCACCCGGGCCCTTCCTGATTTAGAAGATTAGATCTAGTTAACATAATGACATTAGGTGTACTTTTCTGTACCGACATTATGTGTATTCTAATTTCTAGGAGCCATGATGACAGTATTTGTCAGGTTTTATATCTGATTATTTTAATTATTATCAATTCTAAGAAAAGTTTGAAGATATCAAAGCGGTAATCAGAAACTGTCAATTAAAGAAGGACAAATAACATAATTGCCAAAAGAAAAAAGGACAAACAATGCTCTACTACGCAGAAAACTTAAAATCGAGCAACACGAACCTCACTGAAAACCGAGTGTGAACTCGTGTGCTCCGAAAGGGTTCGTAGTTCCTACTCCACTAGTGGTATATGTAATCTTATCTATGATTTTAGTTATTATGTTCATCTCCTTTGGTCTTAAATGATTTGTGTGTAACAAAGACGGTTACCGTTCCTACATGTGATTACATATTTTGTATGTTACATACTATTCTCGTTCTTCCTGTTATACAGGGCCTCCAATGGAAATTTTGCAAGGCGGAACAATGCTGTTTTGTATCCCGGTGACATGCTCAGACTTCTCTCAAAATTGAAGATTTGAGGTCATCATTTTTTCAAAATAAACTGAAAATAGTGGAAATTCAAAAAAAAAATGAAAACATGAAAATAAAACGTCTATGACTAAGGCTATGGGGCCCTTCAGAAATTCACAGGCCTCGTCTTGACTCTCCGGGAACCGGACCGATGTGCCGGCTAACCCCCCTCCTGTCATAGGCACAACCTGTCAACAATACAATCACACCAAAAAGTTATTGAAAATCATCACAACATTAATAAAATTTGTCTTCTAACCTTCTAGCAGTAATAAATGTAATTCTACTATAATATCGCTTGTTTTATTTTTTTCTAACGAATATTATTTTCACCCTCCGTAAAATTCATTTCTGTAAATAAAATGAAAAAACAATTACCATGCTGCCGTAACATTTCTAAAGTCCAATAGAAATTCGTTAAAAGAGGCAAAATCGATACGCCTAACACTTATATTTGACCGCTCACTTTTATGACTTGGTACAGGCACTTCAATAAAAATAGTGGCGATGTTAAACTAGTGTAATGTACCTAGAGTTTCCGTTGTTATTGAAATGATGCGGTCATGCTAGTATTTTTCATTGAAATGATGCTGTCAAGCTAGTGTTTTTCATTGCAATGATGCGGTCAAGCTAGTGTTTTTCATTGAAATGATGCGGTCAAGCCAGTGTTTTTCATTGAAATGATGCGGTCAAGCTAGTGTTTTTCATTGAAATGATGCGGTCAAGCTAGTGTTTTTCATTGAAATGATGCGGTCAAGCCAGTGTTTTTCATTGAAATGATGCGGTCAAGCTAGTGTTTACCATTGAAATGATGCGGTCAAGCTAGTGTTTTTCATTGAAATGATGCGGTCAAGCTAGTGTTTTCCATTGAAATGATGCGGTCAAGCTAGTGCTTTTCATTGAAATGATGCGGTCAAGCCAGTGTTTTTCATTGAAATGATGCGGTCAAGCTAGTGTTTTTCATTGAAATGATGCGGTCAAGCTAGTGTTTTTCATTGAAATGATGCGGTCAAGCCAGTGTTTTTCATTGAAATGATGCGGTCAAGCTAGTGTTTTCCATTGAAATGATGCGGTCAAGCTAGTGTTTTTCATTGAAATGATGCGGTCAAGCCAGTGTTTTCCATTGAAATGATGCGGTCAAGCTAGTGTTTTTCATTGAAATGATGCGGTCAAGCCAGTGTTTTTCATTGAAATGATGCGGTCAAGCTAGTGTTTTTCATTGAAATGATGCGGTCAAGCTAGTGTTTTTCATTGAAATGATGCGGTCAAGCCAGTGTTTTTCATTGAAATGATGCGGTCAAGCTAGTGTTTTCCATTGAAATGATGCGGTCAAGCTAGTGTTTTTCATTGAAATGATGCGGTCAAGCTAGTGTTTTTCATTGAAATGATGCGGTCATGCTAGTGTTTTTCATTGAAATGATGCGGTCAAGCTAGTGTTTTTCATTGAAATGATGCAATCATGCTAGTGTTTTTCAAACGTTTTCCACATCTTAGATAATAATATAATTTAGTTTTCAATATTAATGGAATGGTGGACAACATAACGAACCACTCCTGTAGCAAACCTGGAAAACAAAAACATGTTACGACAACAACAGATTTATACGTCGACATTACAAATATGTATAAATATATGATGGAGTAAAAACAATTGAACAGGATTTTAACCACACTTTCGTAATGAATATACAAACGAATGTTGATTTCTAAACATGAATTACAATTTTAGATTCAACCATACATCGGCATTCTAACTATGTACAAATATATGACGGAGTAAAAACAATTTAATAGGATTTTACCACACTTTCGTAATGAATATACAAACAAATGCTGATTTCTAAACATGAATTATAATTACAATTTTAGTCTTAGCTATGGATGGCGATATTAACCCTACAAATAGTCCGTATAGTCGTGTAGTGGTATAACTTATCACCCATTCTCTGTTTAATTAAAAACATGTGACAATTCTGATGTATATTTCAATTTATTATGATTGATGGAATTTGCAAAGGTGAAATAAAAACGTCGTAGATTGCTTATTAAACGTTTAATATAATGATTAGATGTCATTTAATTAGCTTAAGGAATGGCGATCAATTGGTCAGTGATCTCCAGATGTTCGCTTGTCTTCGTCTTAAATAACCATGTCCCTAATTAAGGCATTTTGAAGGAAAGTCAATAATTAGTGACGTAACTTTTAGATAGATATTGACATTGTCACTGTTAGTTTCTTATGATAAGTATTGTTGATATCAGGACAAGCAGGTAAGGCACTTTTTATTATTATTTTCTTCCATATTTATTTTGTTTTATCTATAAATGTTTTGTTTTTAAATATTTGAAATATTGATTAATAAAAGTAAAGTAGTAAATTAAACTTTAAATGATTTATGATTTCAGTTCAATTATTTCACATGAAAATGAATTTAGTAAATTATTGGAAAACATATAATAGAAAAGAGAAGTTCTCCTTAAAGACACAAACTGGTATAAGTCGACAAATAATACATAAGATGTTATGGTGTACTAAATTCATCGTTTGGTTATATATATAATGCCGTTGGAGGTCCAGTTATCAAGAGGGGAGGGTTGGGATCCCCTTAACCGGTTTAACCCCGCCATATGTTTGTGTCTGTCGCAACCAAGAACTGGAATTTCCCACAGCATATGACTGTGGTAGTATTTTTTGTGTCCAGAGAGTAAATATGTGGTGTGATTGTTCGCTTAGAGTAAATATGTGGTGTGATTGTTCGCTTAGAGTAAATATGTGGTGTGATTGTTCGTTTAGAGTAAATATGTGGTGTGATTGTTCGCTTAGAGTAAATATGTGGTGTGATTGTTCGTTTAGAGTAAATATGTGGTGTGATTGTTCCCTTAGAGTAAATATGTGGTGTGATTGTTCGCTTAGAGTAAATATGTGGTGTGATTGTTCGTTTAGAGTAAACATGTGGTGTGATTGTTCGTTTAGAGTAAATATGTGGTGTGATTGTTCGTTTAGAGTAAATATGTGGTGTGATTGTTCGTTTAGAGTAAATATGTGGTGTGATATATGTGGTGTGATTGTTCGCTTAGAGTAAATATGTGGTGTGATTGTTCGCTTAGAGTAAATATGTGGTGTGATTGTTCCCTTAGAGTAAATATGTGGTGTGATTGTTCGATTGGAGTAAATATGTGGTGTGATTGTTCGCTTAGAGTAAATATGTGGTGTGATTGTTCGCTTAGAGTAAATATGTGGTGTGATTGTTCGCTTAGAGTAAATATGTGGTGTGATTGTTCGCTTAGAGTAAATATGTGGTGTGATTGTTCGTTTTGTTGATATTCGTGGAATTGTTTTAATTTTCTTTTTATAAATAAAATGTAAAACAGAAAATACCCCATTATCGGAACAGTTTCAAAATCTAATGAAAAAAGAGACAAAATTGATACGCCTAGCAAATATTCATACCCACTCTCGACTTGATATAGACAGTTTAATAAAAGTGGCGGGACACAGTAAAGTTATAGGTCCAAACCTTCCCTATTAGTGAAGTCAATTACGACAATCTTCTGTATTTGATGTTTTGATATTGCAGTTTCCGAGAATTATTAAATGTGACCAAATAATGTACATGTAAATACGATATTTTATAAATTAATTCTGAGAACTGTTTCCTAGTGACGAGTTATTTGTTTACAAAGACAAACGTGTTATGTTTATGCAGCATATTAGATCGTTGTTCAATTACTATAATTTACCACAAATTGTATGTTTGCTTGTATATATGTCGTTTTAAAACCTTCATGTAGCTCATGTTATTTGTTATATGTATATATGCACCGACTTTAAATAACTTATTATGAAAATCAAAAGTAATTCCCCCTCAAATTCCACCAAAGCATAACAATAATGGAAATTACCCTTAAACAATATGAATATAAAAATATCTATGTACGATATGTGATGTTATGGTAAATATCTCTAATGTCATGTTGTAGTAATAAACATGTAGTTATCTAATATGAAAAGTACAACTAATGAATCATCTAAAAATAGCCTGTAACAGATGTTCTCCATTTAGTAGTAATTTTAGTAGAATTATTTTGATAATGAGGTTGTTTTTGCTTCATTGGTCAGATTAAGTATCCATTCATCAGATGACATTCATATCTTTTTATCAATGGCTAAACAAAATGGCCGGAGGAACTAAATTGTTATTTGTACTTTTAATTTAATACATTTTATATAAATTTGAAGTGATATTATTCAGATGAATTGTATGATACTTATATTGAGAACATGAGGTGATTTACAGTCCTAAACTAAATGTACTTATATAAACTAAGGTTCGTCTCTCACAGGCAATCGTAACATTCGTGTAGTATGGCTTTCCCGTGTAGGCTTTTCTGGTCCACTTGTTTACGAATACTTTTATATTATCTGTCTAAACATTGTGTCATGCTAATGACTTTAAGTGTTGTGCTACATTGATCACACATACCACTGTGTCATCTTGGTGACACTAAATAGTGTGTTATATTGAATTCTAACATACCTCCTTCTTTCGCTTTGTTAACAAACGAGCGAGTTATCCATTCGGTATAATCTCATTGCCACATGCGCCGGTGAATGTGACTGACTTTTCCATTGGCAGCATAAATTGTGTGCGACATTTTCCGCAAACGTAAATATATGGCTCGGGATAAAATACTAATATCCGCCAATCCATGTTAAAACTCAAAGCACATTCTGGCTTCCATGATTTATTTCTTAAATATTGAAAACATTAGGTGTTGTGTCATTTTGATGCACCGGGGGATGTGTCGTATTTGCAACGTAAATTTCTGTGTCGTATTGATGACTCAAGTTTGTGCTACATTGACATGACACTAAATACTGTGTCATATAGTTGACACTAAGTATTGTATCAAATAGTTGACACTAAATACTGTGTCATATAGTTGACACTAAATACTGTGTCATATAGTTGACAACAACAACAAGTATTAAAAAACGTTTAGACGACTATGATAGATTGACAGATTGGATCCGCTCCCTTGCACGTGGACTAGCTATATATAGCTTGACAGACAGCTGAAAACCCAACCTTCCCCGCGTAAAACTGACATAGTAGATGTACTATTTTCGCATAGTATATCAACCTATATACTTCTTTGTGATATATGCCAAAATATCGTATGAACTTATATTACAGAAGAAATTTACAGAAAGCATAATAATGTGTCATATTCATGACACTATACACACTAAGATTGTATAAGACACCATAATGTTGACTCCTCATATATTACAAACAAAAGGAAAACAAAACATACCACACTGTCGAAAAATCGTAGAAACAGAAACAAAATCGACCCCCTTAACACATATAGCATGACCCCTTCCTGGCTTAACACACATATAACATGACCCCTTCCTGGCTTAACACACATATAACATGACCTCTTCCTGGCTTAACACACATATAACATGACCCCTTCCTAGCTGAACACACATATAGCATGACCCCTTCCTGGCTTAACACACATATAACATGACCCCTTCCTGGCTTAACACACATATAACATGACCCCTTCCTGGCTTAACACACATATAACATGACCCCTTCCTAGCTTAACACACATATAGCATGACCCCTTCCTGGCTTAGCACACATATAGCATGACCCCTTCCTGGCTTACCACACATATAACATGACCCCTCACTTTCCTGGCTTGACACACATATACATGACCCTTCACTTTCCTGGCTTGACACACATATACATGACCCCTCACTTTCCTGGCTTGACACACATATACATGACCCCTCACTTTCCTGGCTTGACACACATATACATGACCCCTCACTTTCTTGGCTTGACACAGGTACTCCAATGGTTACCAGCCTTGAATATGGCGGCATGAAATTTTGAGAGGTAACAAAAAGAGATAATATGGTGTGAAAATTATGTAAACAGCACATTAACTGATGTAGAAATAACTTGAAAGTGATTGGAACAATATATGATTGAAATGTGTGCTTAATAAATATTACCAGAACTCTTATTATCAGTGATTTGAACTTTGTAAACAAAGGATTTGATGTGAATATAAACAAATATGGCCGACGAACATAATACTCCGATAAAAACAGGTTTGAAAAGAGATTTACCATATAGTCCAAACGATATATCACCCTCTATAAAACAATCGGAAAAAGTAGCTAGAACAAACACCTTGTCTTCTTCTCCATCACTTTCCGAGACTGTGATGTCCAACCAAACGGTCTCTACATCGCCATCGGAAGGTGAAACGGTATTGAAATTGTCAGATGTGGTATGTGCAGTTATAAATAATCCGCAATTTGTGGATGCTATCATCCCAATGGTACTAGACAAAGTCCTCGAAGCCATGAGACCGCACGTCGAAAAAATTGTTAACGATCGTCTACAGCCCTACATAGAAACAATTGAACATACTAAAACTACTGTACTAGCACAGGAAACTGTTATACAACAACAGAACCAAACAATAAATCATCTTACAAACAAAATCAACAAACTGGGCTCTAGAATAGAAGAACAAGAACAGTACTCGAGACGAACGAGTCTGCGTTTTAATAACGTAAAAGCACCAACAAATGATCGGGGCGAAATACGCAGGCCAATAGATACTGATGCTCTAGTCCTAAAAATATGCAACACTAAGCTAGGACTACAACTTAATACCAAGGACATAGGCAGATCGCATCCCATTGGCGAAGTTAGAAATGGTAAAATCTCCATCATCACACGTTTCCTTTCTTATCGGCAAAGACATATGGTATTTTCACACAAGAAAAAGCTGAAGGGACATCCTGATAACCTTTTCATTACCGAAAATCTTACTAGATACCGTTACGGACTATTAAAGAAGCTCAACTCTCTACGAGCAGATGGAAAGCTACAATCTTTTTGGACTCATGATGGGTCAATAATTGTGAAACTCTCTGAGAATTCTGGATTCATGACTGTCAAAACAAAGGCTGATATACAAAAACTTGACGGTGTATTTACTGACGAAGAAATTGTAGATGATTATTAAACATTTTATATATAAATGATCTGTCAGTTAAGTTTGTTTTGAAAGACTATGTGCGTTTGTTTACTAACAATATGTGTATGTTAACTGTACTAACAATAGTTTTCCAGTTTCATTGTTTAACCTTGTACGCATGAACGCACGTTAGGAATACCGCGGCTATGTCAATCATAAAATTACCTGAATCAAAAGGATTTAAATCTACCCTTTTTTGTTGTTGTTGTTAAATGTCCATCTATGTTAAACAACAGTAATATTTATTTATTATAAATACGAAATGCTACCATATTTTTGTGGAATAATCTACTGTTATATATATTCTACTTAGTACTACATTTTTTTTTTTTTGTATTGTTAGCAGTTATATCATAATAAAAACGGCAATTTCATTGTAATTGAACTGTTATACTTTATATATATATTTATTGACGTAATTATTTAATCAGTCACGGAAATAGTTGCTGTGTTATCTTGTTATTCTGCATAAATCGTGTAAATGTTCTCTTATATATTAGTAGAAAAATAAGTTGGCATTTTGACATAAAAATCCGTTATCCTATGTTGATAATATGAATCACGGTCGGTTCGATAAGTAATATCTTGTGTAAATAGTCACGGTTGAAAGCTTGCTTCTCTAAACGTTAAACATAATGTTTCATGTCGGATATTCCTTTTTCAACAGTTTAGTTGATTTTATTGTCAAATCAATACTGAACTACATGTGTGTAATATTATGTGAGATGGTCAGTATGTTACACTTGTATACGTTTATTATTCAGGTCTATCTTCTCAGTTATTTTTCTTGAATAATTAAGCAATGCATATACTAATGTTCCTTATATATATGTGTATATATAATTATTTTGTTCTTTTGATTAACTAGAGTATATTGTAAGAATATGATACCACCATTTTTTTCTCTTTTGAATTCGTGTTTTTGTCAATTTCTACAAAAATGATTTGTTTTTGTACATATTGTTTGTAACGTTTTTAACACCGTTTGATTTTTATGCACTTATCATGATTTGCCCTAGGTCGGCCACAACTTGTCACATTTATTATTATATTTTTATGATAGACCAACCATTTTTATTTTGCAGACATCTTATTTTTGACAATGGGTAGTGATATCATATCACATAGAATTGCTATAGGGTTGTTCTATCATAAAATTAGCATTGCTTGTAAAAAGATGTCATTTATTCATTTTCGTTTTAGCGACATACTGTTTTCACTATATGTTAGATATTTTAAGTTTATCAAAGCAGGGTTGACTATGTTCCGGTCTAATTTTACGGCAATGTCATTTTGTTTGATTATTATTTATATGCTTATAATCGCTGGGGATGTGGAACTGAATCCTGGCCCCGGGGAAACACCAGTAAATTTTGAAGATCACTGTTTGTCAATTTTTCACGGCAACATTAGAAGTCTTCGTAATAAGGTAGATTATATTTCCAATATTATTGAAGATTATGATATTGTATTTTTTACAGAGACACATCTTGATAAATTGGTATTAGACAAAAATATACATTTTTCGGGTTACGATATTCCAGTGCGAAAAGATAGAAACTCCGATGGAGGTGGTATAATAATGTATTATAAAACTCATGTTAATATCAAAAGACGCGTAGATTTAGAGAACCCACTTGTTGAATGTATGTGGTTCGAATTAAAAACCAAGCTACAAAATATTTTAATAAATATAATTTACAGATCTGAGAGACAGTCTCATCATCGTTTTTGGGACTTCTTTGATGCTATGTTGAAAAATGCAATGGAAGAATCTAATCATTTGATATGCATGGGTGATTTGAACAAAAACATTTTAAATTTACCGTCTAATATAAATGATTTGATTAGTATTAATGGACTTTTCAATGCAATACACCAGCCTACTCATTTTGATTCACGCACTGGTAGCTCTTCATTACTTGATCCGATTTTGATAACGGACTCTATTCAGTATGTGGACTCTGATACTATGCATATTGACAGATCTATTAGTGACCATGATGGTACTTATATAACAATAAGAAGTGGTTATAGTAACACAAAAAGTTTTAAGAGACTTATCTGGGATTATAAAAAAGGGGACTATAATATTATGAAACAAATATTTTTGGAATTTGATTGGGATGCCTTAATTAAAAGAGAACCTGATATTGACAAAGCATGTATTAATTTTACCAATGTAATTCTTTCTGTGTCAGAAGAGTGTATTCCTAGACGAGAGGTTACTATTAGATGTAATGATAAAATATGGTTCGATTCAAATATTCGGAGGGAGATACGTAAACGAGACCGATTCCGCAGAAAATACTTAAAACTCAAGACTGCATTATCTCAAACTATTTTCAAACAACAAAGAAACCGGGTTAATAATTTAAAGAAACAATTAAAAGAAAAATTTTATACTAATATAAATGAAAATTTGAACGAACTTAAAACTATAAATAGTAAAACTTATTGGAAGACCATCAATACACTTCTGAAGGGGGAGTCTACAATGAACGATATTCCTCCTATTCAAGACCCCAAAAATAATTATTGCTTGTCTTATGAAGGTAAAGAAAAGGCAGATGTCTTAAATAAATATTTTTGTTCGATCACTCATTTAGTCGACGAAAACAAAACTTTACCAGATTTTGATGACAGGGGAGGTAATGTGCTTGAAACTATTTGGGTGAGAGAAGAATAAATCATTGATAAAATTTCTATTTTAGATAGTAATAAGGCTACTGGTCCTGATAAAATTAGCAACAGAATGATTATATCAATAAAAAACGAAATAGCCAAACCCCTATGTTTACTTTTTAACAAATCTTTACGCCTAAAAAAAATATCCACGGTCCTGGAAAATTGCTCATGTGATTCCTTTATTCAAAAACGGCGACAAATCCTTACCCTCAAATTATAGACCAGTTTCATTATTATCTTGTGTAAGTAAAATATTTGAAAAAATTGTATATAAAAACATTTTTAACCATTTACATAAAAATAAACTTCTATACAAATTCCAATCAGGTTTTATCCCTGGCCTTTCGACTACTCACCAATTACTTGAGATCTATCACACTATTTTGACTGCACTTGATAGCAAATTTTTTACAAGTATCACTTTTGCTGATGTAAGTAAAGCGTTTGATCGTGTTTGGATTGGGGGGCTACTATTAAAATTAGAAAGATATGGCATTAAGGGAGATTTACTCATGTGGCTTAAAAGCTATCTTACTAACAGATCACAAAAAGTAGCTATCAAAGAAGCATTATCTGAGTTAGATGATTTAAAAGCTGGTGTTCCCCAAGGGTCAGTCCTCGATCCTCTGTTATTTTTAGTATTCATAAATGACATTGCCGATGACATGCTTGGACTCAGTAGACTTTTTGCCGACGATACATCTATTGGACATACAGCCTTAGACGAATCTACTTTAAAAAATATGATTAATATCGACCTAAACAATATAAAAAAGTGGGGGGATACTTGGTTAGTAAAATTTAATCCTAATAAAACTGAGATAATGATATTCAATATTAGAAACCAACAAGATGAACTCAGCTTTGATTTCGATGGAATCGTCCTTAATTCTGTTAATAAGCACAAACATTTAGGCATAATTATCAGTAGTGATTGTAAAAGGACAAAACATATAGACAGCCTAATTCAGAAAACTTCAAAGCAACTTAATGTCTTGAGGAAGCTTAAATTTAGATTAAAGAGGGAATATCTGGAAAATATTTATTTTACTTCCATTAGACCAATTTTGGAATATTCATCTGAGGTATGGGATAACTGCGGGCAAGTCAATTCTGATAGACTAGAAAAACTACAATTGGAAGCGGCTCGTATTGTTACAGGGCTAACATGCTACACAAGTTTGGATTCAATATACAGGGAGGCGGGTTGGGAGAAACTTAGCACTAGGCGAGAGGTTAAAAAATTATGTATGTTTTATAAATTAAATGTTGGTAATTCTCCTGAGTTTTTATGTGATTTGATTCCTCCCAGTGTTGGAGAAACTAATAACTATAATTTACGAAATAGTTATAATATTAGTCAAACTACAAACAGATTATCGATATCCCAACAGTCATTTTTTCCGTCGACGACCAAGTTATGGAATTTATTAGACCTGAGAATACGCCAACTTTCAACTTTTGAATCCTTCAAGTACAAATTGAAACAACACTACTATAAAAATGCTAAACCCCCATCCTATTATAATATTGGCAACAGATATTTAAATATACTGCATACTAGAATAAGGAATAATTGTAGTGCATTACATAATGATCTATTTCATGCTAATTTGATTCATAGCCCATCTTGTTCTTGTGGATATTCCACAGAGAATGCTGAACATTTTTTATTGTACTGCAAGAGGTTTGATGCACAAAGAAATATTTTGTACCGTTCTTTATTAGCTGCAAATGTACACATTGACTTAAACACCTTGCTGTTTGGAAGTCAAATTTATAATATTGACACAAATAAGCATGTATTCATTACTGTACAGACATATATTAAGGAAACATGTCGCTTTTCTTTCCGCTAATTATCGTGAATGTAATCAGGGGACAATTGGTTTGTGGCTGACCTGGTGTGAATTAGTAAATGTTGCAATACACACGTGTGAGCACTTTATGTTAAAATTATTACTGAATAAATAATGATATTGTTATATATTTTGAAACTAAATTTTAAAAGATCCTACCTTTACCGAATTAATAATCCCACTACATTGTATAACAATTATTGATTTTCTTCCTTCTAGGTGTGTTCTATCAACTAGTCCATTTATTGTAAAGGTCTGTTCGATTTGTCATTGGGTAAATTTCAAATTGTGTTGCACTCGTACATTTCATGTTGTTGTTTTTTGTTGTTTTTCTAACTATTAAGAAAGACTGTAGCTTTTGTATTTATGTTCAATTGTATTTGTATATTGTTTATATAAAGGAGAAGATGTTCTAAGTTGAAAAACTTGTATCTGATCCTATTGTCATGTTTTTGGACAATAAAATATGTTTAAACTAAACTAGGTACTCCAATAAAAAGTGGAGTGATTAAACCGGTTTGATGTACTCTCTTGCTAAAATGCCAACCTTCACATATAATTGGGAGAGCAGCGCTGCCACAAAGAACGCATGAATCTTGAATTTTAAGCATACTGCATATATATAGAGTAAAACCTGTCTAAACCGAACCCCTTTGAGAGTGAAGAATTTGTTCAATTTAGACAGGTGTTTGGTTTACACAGGTTGAAATTACATAGACATTTAGTAGATGGGACTGTATATGTCATATGTGTATTATTTAATATTTTCAAAAATATACAGCTGTAGTGGGTTAAAATAACTTATACATTTTACATGTGATTGAAAAAAAAACAAGTAGAAAGGCGAGAATCACACACCATTTCTGAATAGAAAGAATGTTATAAGTGTTACCCTTCCGGAGCACCTGCGTTCACCCAGGATTTTAGTGGGGTTCGTGTTACTCGATCTTTAGATTTATGTGTATGTTTTGTAGATCGTTGTTTGTCCTTTTCTACTTTTTCTTTTGACCATTGTGTTGTCTGTTCTTCTTTGATATACGGATTATGATTACCCCTTTGGTATCTTAAAACTCTTCGTAAAATATGGATGTGATGCTGAATGGTAATATATTGGACGAGATTGTTGATTGATTAATGGCTGATGTCTTAGTTTCAGCAGACAAATGATGTCTGGAGACTTTATTGTAATTAACTGAAGTTATTTAATCAATTTACTTTGATAGCTAGACGTTCAATTCATCACGCCTTTCATAATTTATTTTTATTGTGTATTTTTGATAAATTATTTTAAATAAAATAAAGTTAAATATTCATTTAGAACTCCATTCAAAGTTGTTTAATTTATTTATATCTACTATAGCTAGTGATGTAGTTTTAGACAATGAAGTTAAATGTTTAATGTTCTAACACAGAGATCAAAGTCAAATAGAGCGAAAAATATGGCTGAATAAAACGTAGATACCAAAGATAGCGCGCATGACGCCTTCCTAGAATAACATTCATCGGGTACGCTCGAAATCGAATGATTGGAAAACCAAATAATTTAAAGTTTTAGGAGCAATACAAACAAATGGCTTAAAGGGATAGCCAAATCGGTTAAGGTCACCTATGCGTGAGGGAGGAGGGCCTTTGAAAATTGTCCAAAAACTCGTAATATTGGAAAGAAAAACGAAAAATATAAAGACTAGTTTAACTTTTAACTAAAGTGCCTGTACAAAGGAGAAAAGTGAGCGATCATGTACATGTATGTTAGAAGTGAGCGATCATGTACATGTATGTTAGAAGTGAGCGATCATGTACATGTATGTTAAAAGTGAGCGATCATGTACATGTATGTTAGAAGTGAGCGATCATGTACATGTATGTTAGAAGTGAGCGATCATGTACATGTATGTTAGAAGTGAGGGATCATGTACATGTATGTTAGAAGTGAGGGATCATGTACATGTATGTTAGAAGTGAGGGATCATGTACATGTATGTTAGAAGTATCCATTTTCACTCTGTTTCTACTGTTTTCAGGTTTGATTTTAGAATCCTGTTGACACTGTGGTATTATCTGTCCTTCATTATATTATCATCTGTTATTCTGTCTTTACATATACTTAAGCTTTGTGCCTATTAGTTAAGTAGAAGTCATCACTAATTCTACACTTAAGCTTTGTTTCTATTGGTTAAGTAAAGTTTAAAGCGATCATCACTAATTCTACGGTCGCCACCATAACGTGTTAACCGTTACAGAATATCTACGTCACAAATTACCACAGATATACATTGTTGACTTTTCACCGAGTTTGTAACAAGAGCAACATGACAGGTGCCATTAGTGAAGCAGAAATTGTTTTGGAACATTTAAGTTCACCCTTTGGAACACTTGAGTTCAACCTGGTTTTAGTGAGGTTCCTGTTGCTCAATGTCAGCTGTGTAGTGTTTTGTAGATAATTATTTTCTTTTGGCCATTGTATTGTCTGTCTTTCGAAAAACAGATCCAGATTTTACCTTTTTAGATGTCTTTTTTACCTTTTTAGATGTCTTCAATGATTTAATTTATTGTGTTTTCAGCAATATTTCAGCTATATCATGGCAACCAGTTTTAGTGGTAGAACAATACCTACATGTACATGTATATAGTAACAATAGATCTGTCTTATATATTATGCCGTTACTTACATTTACTTGATTTTGATTATTATTAGAAATGATAATAGAATTCATTATTTGATTGTAAATATAGCCATTATAATGTTGACTAAATACTGTATTCATATGTGACAGTTTCAATGAAATCTACAACATTGTGTATGGATCTAGTGAGTAAAGTCTGAAGACATCTAAGGGCCCGGGTGGCTCAATGAGATAGGTAGTTGGATTACCTAGCAACTCATACAAGCCTATCACCAATACGGCGTGGGTACGCGCCCGGCTTTGTAAATTACAAAAAATGGGTGCACTCGACTCACAGCCACAAGTGATAAAGTTTAACAGTTGCTTGCCCATGGTCAGTGGTTCTTTCTTGTGTACCCCAGCTTCTTCCACCACTAAAACTGGTCGCCGTGATATAACTGAAATATTGCTGAAAGTAGCGTTAAACACAATAAATCAAATCAAATCCACCAAGCCAGGACCTATATTTCCATTTGATTCTGTCGCTGCTATTCCTATTGATGAATGATATAAATAACATCACATACCACGCTGTCGGAATAGTTCCTAAATCCAATAGGAAAATCATAGACAGAGGCAAGCTTAATACCTCAAACACACCTTTACATGATCATTCACTCTGGTGACATGACACAGACAATACCTCAAACACACCGTTACATGATCATTCACTCTGGTGACATGACACAGACAATACCTCAAACACACCGTTACATGATCATTCACGCTGGTGACATGACACAGACAATACCTCAAACACACCGTTACATGATCATTCACTGGTGACATGACACAGACAATACCTCAAACACACCGTTACATGATCATTCACTCTGGTGACATGACACAGACAATACCTCAAACACACCTTTACATGATCATTCACTCTGGTGACATGACACAGACAATACCTCAAACACACCGTTACATGATCATTCACTCTGGTGACATGACACAGACACTTCAATTGTTACTAATTTTATGGATTCAAACCTGTCCTCTTAGTGAATGATTCAATCATGTAAATTAGCCTTTACTTTTACTTTATCTTAAATATTTCTTATTGTCAAACTAAGAATAAGACACACTTTCATTCATGACTTATCATCGGGTTTGCAACAAGCGTAACACAACGGGTGCCATTAGTGGAGCAGGAACTATTTACCCTTCCTGAGTACCTTATTTCACTACCGGTTTTAGTGGGGTTCGTGATTTTCTATCTTTAGTTTCCTGTGTAATGTTGTTTCTCCCTCTGTTCTTTTTCTTTTTGTCATTGTATTATATGTCCTCCTTCGATTTACGACTGATGAGCACCCCTTTAGTATTTTGAAAGAAGAGTTTGAAGATACCAAAGGAGCAATCAGAATCCGCATATCGAAGAAGAACAGACAACACAATGGCAAAAAGAAAAAGTACAAAAGGACAAACAACGATCAACAAAACATACATATAAAACTAAAGATCGAGTGACACGAACCCCACTAAAAACCGGGAGTGAACTCAGGTGCTCCGGAAGGGTAAGCAGTTCCTGCTCCACTAGTGACACCCGTCAAGATTTCGTAGAGGAAAGATTGAGACTAGTTATGTTGTCGGCCATTTTTATTGTTTGACTTCTTATTTTAGATAATACGATATCATGTTAAATTATCTGAATATATGAGTTGTTTACAGGAATTAAACACATGTCGTGTGATATGTCGTTAATAAATAATAAACTGATCTCTTTATCTTACTTAAAATGACATACTTATTTTAATGCGCCATTAATATCTATGAAATTATCCAATATAAAACAAGGAATTAATTTACTGCTGTACTGCGATACCGGAATGAACGGGTTAGGAATAATTGGGCATGCCGTATGATATTCAGTCATATATTGAGGTGATTAAGGCTACATATAAATAAAATGGAAAACAAAATTATCACACCGTCATAAGAGTTGTTAAATCCGTTCGGAAATCGTAGAATTAGGGGCAAAATCGATATTCCTAACTTATATATGCATGACCTGTCAACCTTCTAATTTGGTACACAACTTAAATAAATGGCAATGGCATTTAACTAGTTTTATTTGCCTTAGCACCTCTTCTTTGTCAATCATGCTAGTTTTTTCCACATTGAAGTAAAATGCAAACCCTCCCATATAACTGGAGAAGCAGTGGCAGTATTATAAAGAATACTGAGTATTTTATACATAACATATGTATTCATCGTGAGGCAAACGTTGAGCGTACATGATACTTACCCTTCCAGAGCACCTGAAACCACCCCGGATTTTAGTGGGGTTTGTATTGCTCAATCTTTAGTTTTATGTGTATGTTTTGTAGATCGTTGCTCGTCCTTTTGTACTTTTTCTGTTGTCTGTTCTTCTTCGATGCTAAGATTCTGATTACCTCCCTTTGGTATCTTCAAGCTCTGCTTATTCCAGGAAAGTGTCGTGCGCACTAAATTTGATATCTATGTTTTCATTGCCAAATGTATGATACTAGATATATTAAAGAGAGCAGATGGCCCTAGACCATCATTTGATAAAAGTTAAAGGCCTTTATTTTTCAATTGTTCTAACTGAGCAGTCATATTGAGTTGACTGTGTACATGTTTGAATTATTTAGTCACTGTACTTCGATGTAGGGTGGAAGCTGCAAGGCAAATATTGGTTCTGTACTTCGATGTAGGGTGGAAGCTGCAAGGCAAATATTGGTTCTGTACTTCGATGTAGGGTGGAAGCTGCAAGGCAAACATTGGTTCTGTACTTCGATGTAGGGCGGAAGCTGCAAGGCAAACATTGGTTCTGTACTTCGATGTAGGGTGGAAGCTGCAAGGCAAATATTGGTTCTGTACTTCGATGTAGGGCGGAAGCTGCAAGGCAAATATTGGTTCTGTACTTCGATGTAGGGCGGAAGCTGCAAGGCAAATATTGGCTCTGTACTTCGATGTAGGATGGAAGCTGCAAGGCAAATATTGGTTCTGTACTTCGATGTAGGGTGGAAGCTGCAAGGCAAATATTGGTTCTGTACTTCGATGTAGGGTGGAAGCTGCAAGGCAAATATTGGTTCTGTACTTCGATGTAGGGTGGAAGCTGCAATGCAAATATTGGTTCTGTACTTCGATGTAGGGCGGAAGCTGCAAGGCAAATATTGGTTCTGTACTTCGATGTAGGGTGGAAGCTGCAAGACAAATATTGGTTCTGTACTTCGATGTAGGGTGGAAGCTGCAAGACAAATATTGGTTCTGTACTTCGATGTAGGGTGGAAGCTGCAAGGCAAATATTGGTTCTGTACTTCGATGTAGGGCGGAAGCTGCAAGGCAAATATTGGTTCTGTGCTTCGATGTAGGGTGGAAGCTGCAAGGCAAATATTGGTTCTGTACATCGATGTAGGGTGGAAGCTGCAAGGCAAATATTGGTTCTGTACTTCGATGTAGGGTGGAAGCTGCAAGGCAAATATTGGTTCTGTACTTCGATGTAGGGTGGAAGCTGCAAGGCAAATATTGGTTCTGTGCTTCGATGTAGGGTGGAAGCTGCAAGGCAAATATTGGTTCTGTACTTCGATGTAGGGTGGAAGCTGCAAGACAAATATTGGTTCTGTACTTCGATGTAGGGTGGAAGCTGCAAGGCAAATATTGGTTCTGTACTTCGATGTAGGGCGGAAGCTGCAAGGCAAATATTGGTTCTGTACTTCGATGTAGGGTGGAAGCTGCAAGGCAAATATTGGTTCTGTACTTCGATGTAGGGTGGAATCTGCAAGGCAAATATTGGTTCTGTACATCGATGTAGGGTGGAAGCTGCAAGGCAAATATTGGTTCTGTGCTTCGATGTAGGGTGGAAGCTGCAAGGCAAATATTGGTTCTGTACTTCGATGTAGGGTGGAAGCTGCAAGGCAAATATTGGTTCTGTACTTCGATGTAGGGTGGAAGCTGCAAGGCAAATATTGGTTCTGTACTTCGATGTAGGGTGGAATCTGCAAGACAAATATTGGTTTTCCGCGGATTGCGAACAATGCAGTAAAAATGTCATGTTAAAAATCAAATAAAAAGAGAGCAAAATACAAAGAAGAAACTCGTCTGAAAGTTGTTTATTGTTTATTATTGTGTTCACTAATATGTTACTGTTTACTTATAAGTCTATTTACACAATATATTCTCTCTTATAATGGTTAGCAATGTTTTGTTTTTGTTTTAATGTTTTTGTTTTGTCTTAAAATTGGAGTAGTGTCTGTAAATAATATTATCATATTTTAACACGATTTGAAATGCGAACAGCTCTATATAATTACGGGTGGCAGTATAATTTACAAATATTAGTTGTTGTAAGCACTGGTTGTTAAACCAACCACTATAACATGCTATTTAAATATTTTCTTAGTTCGAGAGAAATTAGTTTTTGAAATCAATGAACAAACTTTTTTTTCTTTCTCGTTTTGACTTCCATATTTTGACATTGATTTTCTTCACAAACCAGAATATCTACTTAAGTTAATATTTAACACTATATGATATTAACAAACATAAATGTTATAATTTATATAATAATGGTATAGTAATTAATATTATAGCTGATTAAGCTGCCTGAAAGAGGAATTTATGTTACAGCTATATCATTTACGACCACGGTGAGCTTAAAGTTTAATGAACCCAGTAAAACAGTGAAATCAACAAGTATTGATAATCTTATATAAAATACTAATTAATCTATCTAATCGAATATTACAGGTCCGTCGTGCTCGCGATTGTATGGTAATTGAATTCACACGTAACTATGCAATCACCACTACAGTTGTGTCTTCAATGCCATGTTAAACTCCACGATACACAGTAAAACCTGTCTAAACCGAACCCTTTTAGGACTGAAGAATTTGTTCAGTTTAGACAAGTATTTGATTTAGGTAGATTCAAATTACATAGACATTTAGTAGATGGAACTGTAAAGTGTGTCTGGTTTAAGCAGGTTTTCGGTTTACTCAGGGTTCGGTTTAGCCAGCAAATAATGTACATGTAATATTGTTGAAATAAAAGGAAAAGATAAAATAAAATAGCTCACCGTCAGCAATAAAATGAAAACCCACACTGTCAGTAAGTGACAGAAAACCACACTGTCAGTAAGTGACAGAAAACCACACTGTCAGTAAGTGACAGAAAACCACACAGTCAGTAAGTGACAGAAAACCACACAGTCAGTAAGTGACAGAAAACCACACAGTCAGTAAGTGACAGAATACCACACTGTCAGTAAGTGACATAAAACCACAATCAGTAAGTGACAGAAAACCACACAATCAGTAAGTGACAGAAAACCACACTGCCAGTAAGTGACATAAAACCACCATAAACGTTCGTTCGTGTCGTCTAACAGTAACACGACCGGTGGTATATATGGAACAGGAACTGCTAGCCCTTCCGGATCACCTGCGTTCACCTCCGATTTTAGTGGGGTTCGTGTTGGTCGATCTTTAGGTCAATATTTTGTAGATCGTTGTTTGTCCTTTATCCTTTTTTCTTTTGGTCATTGTGTTGTCTGTTCTTCTTCGATTTCCGGCTTCTGATTACCCCTTTGGTATCTTCAAACTTTTCTTGTAAAAGGATGCAGATTATTGGAACTAATTTTCAGTGTTATCTATGGTAGGAAACAGAAGGGGTATTTCAGTGTTATCTATGGTAGGAAACAGTAGGAGGTATTTCAGTGTTATCTATGGTAGGAAACAGTAGGAGGTATTTTAGTGTTATCTATGGTATGAAACAGTAGGAGGTATTTCAGTGTTATCTATGGTAGGAAACAGTAGGATGTATTTCAGTGTTATCTATGGTAGGAAACTGTAGGAGGTATTTCAGTGTTATCTATGGTAGGAAACAGTAGGAGGTATTTCAGTGTTATCTATGGTAGGAAACAGTAAGAGGTATTTCAATGTTATCTATGGTAGGAAACAGTAGGAGGTATTTCAGTGTTATCTATGGTAGGAAACAGTAGGAGGTATTTCAGTGTTATCTATGGTAGGAAACAGTAGGAGGTATTTCAATGTTATCTATGGTAGGAAACAGTAGGAGGTATTTCAGTGTTATCTATGGTAGGAAACAGTAGGATGTATTTCAGTGTTATCTATGGTAGGAAACAATAGGATGTATTTCAGTGTTATCTATGGTAGGAAACTGTAGGAGGTATTTCAGTGTTATCTATGGTAGGAAACAGTAGGAGGTATTTCAGTGTTATCTATGGTAGGAAACAGTAAGAGGTATTTCAATGTTATCTATGGTAGGAAACAGTAGGAGGTATTTCAGTGTTATCTATGGTAGGAAACAGAAGGGGGTATTTTAGTGTTATCTATGGTAGGAAACAGTAGGAGGTATTTCAGTGTTATCTATGGTAGGAAACAGTAGGAGGTATTTCAGTGTTATCTATGGTAGGAAACAGTAGGAGGTATTTCAGTGTTATCTATGGTAGGAAACAGTAGGATGTATTTCAGTGTTATCTATGGTAGGAAACAGTAGGAGGTATTTCAGTGTTATCTATGGTAGGAAACAGTAGGGGGTATTTCAGTGTTATCTATGGTAGGAAACAGTAGGAGGTATTTCAGTGTTATCTATGGTAGGAGGCAGTAGGAGGTATTTCAGTGTTATCTATGGTAGGAAACAGTAGGAGGTATTTCATTGTTATCTATGGTAGGAAACAGTAGCGTAGGAGGTATTTTAGTGTTATCTATGGTGGGATACAGTAGCGTAGGGAGTATTTCAGTGTTATCTATGGTAGGAAACAGTAGGATGTATTTCAGTGTTATCTATGGTAGGAAACAGTAGGAGGTATTTCAGTGTTATCTATGGTAGGAAACAGTAGGGGGTATTTCAGTGTTATCTATGGTAGGAAACAGTAGGAGGTATTTCAGTGTTATCTATGGTAGGAGGCAGTAGGAGGTATTTCAGTGTTATCTATGGTAGGAAACAGTAGGAGGTATTTCATTGTTATCTATGGTAGGAAACAGTAGCGTAGGAGGTATTTTAGTGTTATCTATGGTGGGATACAGTAGCGTAGGGAGTATTTCAGTGTTATCTATGGTAGGAAACAGTAGGATGTATTTCAGTGTTATCTATGGTAGGAAACAGTAGGAGGTATTTCAGTGTTATCTATGGTAGGAAACAGTAGGAGGTATTTCCGTGTTATCTATGGTAGGAAATAGTAGAAGGTATTTCAGTGTTATCTATGGTAGGAAACAGTATTTCAGTGTATACTGTATCATTCTAACCGATGTAGTACGCTGTTGTCATGGTGACATATCTGGAGAGTAATCTATATCGTTGTTGTCATGGTAGCATACATTGAGAATAATCTATATAGTTGTTGTCGTGGTGACATACCTTGAGAGTAATCTATTTAGTTGTTGTCATGGTGACATACCTTGAGACTAATCTATATAGTTGTTTTCGGTGATATACACGTGATGTATCTAGTTGTTATTGGTGATATAAACGTGGTGTGTCTAGTTGTTGTCAGTGATATACACGTGATGCATCTAGTTGTTATCGGTATATATAAACGTGATGTGTTTAGTTGTTGTCGGTGATATACACGTGATGTATCTAGTTGCTATCGATATATATAAGCGTTGTGTGTCTAGTTTTTGTCGGTGATATACATGTGATGTATCTAGTTGTTGTCGGTGATATACACGTGAAGTATCTAGTTGTTATCAGTATATATAAGCGTGATATGTTTAGTTGTTGTCTGTAATATACACGTGATGTATCTAGTTGCTATCGATATATATAAGCGTTGTGTGTCTAGTTGTTGTCGGTGATATACACGTGAAGTATCTAGTTGTTATCGGTATATATAAGCGTGGTGTGTCTAGTCGGTGTCGGTGATATAAACGTGAAGTATCTAGTTGTTATCGGTATATATAAGCGTGGTGTGTCTAGTCGTTGTCCGTGATATACACGTGATGCATCTAGTTGTTATCGGTATATATAAGCGTGGTGTGTCTAGTCGTTGTCGGTGATATACACTTGAAGTATCTAGTTGTTATCGGTATATATAAGCGTGGTGTGTCTAGTCGTTGTCGGTAATATAAGCGTAGTGTGTCTAGTTGTTGTCGGTAATATAAGCGTTGTGTGTAGTTGTTGTCGGTGATATACATGTGATGTATCTAGTTGTTTTCGGTAATATAAGCGTGGTGTGTCGGTAATAAGCTTGTACATTTCTGGACAATTAGGGCTCACTCCTCGTTCCGTTGTGTTGCTCTAGATAATGTTCTTTCTTTGCCCTTGTGTTGTTGTACTGTGGTACCCTATGTTTGTCTAGTATGACATTGTAATTAAAGCTTGTACATGTCTGTAATGGCCTCTCCTTAAATACTGGTATTAGTATCGGCTGACTTACAGCTGTTATTTTATTTAAATCGTTCACATTTCTCTAATGTATAATAATATTTTAGATATTCTATTAAAATGCCTCAGGCTTGATCTTTGTCAGGGGGAAATGTCTGTATTTAATGGCTACAAGTTACAACTAAGTCTCCAGACTCTGAGATAAAGATAAACATGGCTTTCACTGCAGTAAAAATATTTGAATTTATAGATTCCATTGAATTAAACGTCTATAAAATAAAATAACATAAATGCATCTATGGAGTAAATATTTATTTTTTGTCTTTAACTGCTAATTTTGGTAAACGACAGGGGTCGTTGTGGTCATGATCGTATGGTATTTGGATTTAGAACTACATATGCAATCAGTGCCTATCACCACTAAAGCTATGAGTTCCAACCCACTCAAGGAGAGACGTACTCAATATTTGATCAGGGAATTTTGGAAGGTATGTAGTTTTCCACCACCAATAAAACTGTCCACCACAGTACAACTGAAATATTGTTGAAAAGTGGCATTAAACACCATAACCCTAGCCCTGCACAACGACCACAAAATATTGTGGTTTGCCAATCTTTTCACTACGAGCGTTGTACTAAATTTTACCCAGGCTGCAAATCAAGCAAACATCTGACATCATGAAAGTGGTTATAATAGACAATACTATTGACCACTATACCACGATAAAATGGCACATGTTAAAGATTACAAATGAAGAAGAATAAAATAAAAACTAGCATCCAAATATCATTAAAAGGTGACATAAATCACCAAAACAATGAACAGGTGCATACTATATATCATGAAAAATGAATATTGACGAATATTGTTTTTTATTTGAACTTAAATATTTTCCTTAGAAATTCTTAATAGATCAATATTTTGAGTGTTTGATCTGTTAACAATAAAGTTTTCGTTCAGTACATAAACAACAGTGATAGACATTATAATAATATACTGTCGCTATAAATGAAGGAAACCAAAGTTTCTGGTATATAAAACACAAAATCAACCAATCAGTGACCAGAACCAAGTAGTCATTTGTAACAAAAAAGCTTCATTCTCTTTGATGGATTTGAAAACAATATTTTATGATATGGTAATAAAAAAAAAATTGATGGTTAAAATATAATGATTTTGTTTACACCAAATTTAATTAGCGGTTAAAACATGGCTCATTATATATTTGTATGTTACTAAGTTAAATATAGTCATTGAGACTGCCTTTATTTGACAAACAAAATAAGAGCATTCTACTTTGACACAACACTGACCACCTTCAACATGATGAAGATTATGTCAGCTGTTGTATATAATTTTTGTAAAGGGTTGAAATAATGTACAATCTAGGTCGAACTAATATTTTCAATTTAGTATTTTTGATAAATGTAGTATTCATATTAATCAAATAAAATGATAAATAAAAAAAAACGTAGATTTTAAATTTCTGGAATAACCTTCTTCAGGTACTCTCAAAATCAAAAGATTGGAAAGGCAAATAATTTAAAGGTGTGAGGGCAATAATACCAAAGGGCCTAAACAGGATAGCCAAAATCGGTTAAGGTCACCTATGTCTGAGGGAGGAGAAAGGAGAACCTTAGTTGTATTAATGATGTATTATTTAGGAACTTTAGATTTCATTAATATATATACCATGTCAGTGCCGAAGCTACAGACAATGGACAAAAGTATTCACACGCTTCCAATTTACCCTATATATTTCATATAAAACTACAATTGTTCAAAATATTATCTTGAAATCAATTCACGTCCGATTTCAATCATTATTTTATCATGGAAAGCAGAAAGATATGTAGTTTATAGTAGTAATTTTGAAATAACTTTTTGAAGCATGTTTTTCAAATCGCCATGATTTAAACACAGACTTAAATAATTTGTCTACAAAGGTCCTATCAAAGCATTGTATTTCGAAAGAAAATAACTCAATTGTGTGTTTAGCTTGTATATTCTCAAAATGTTTATCATAGAAAATTATTTTGAAATTATACTGTAAAACTACAAAAAATTCTGTTTTTATTGATATAAAAATTATCGAAATCGGGTGTGAATTGACTTCAGGAAAAGCTTCTAAAAAATTGTAGTTTTATATGAAATACATAGGGAAAATTAGAAAAAGTACAAAAAAGACAAGCAGATGATCTACAAAGCACTAGACAGAAAACTAGAGACCGAGCAACACGAATCTCTATAAAAACCGGGGGTGAACTCAGGTGCTCCGGGGGAATCACACTCTGGGGAAATTACAATGTACAACACACACAGTAGATATCGTATATAAGAAAGGCTTGACCATAGCAAAGGAGTAAGCAGAAATGTATTTCCGATTGTTTTTACACTATGAAAGATTCTCGTCATGGTGCCATTACGTCTTTACGCGCTTTTGTTTTCAAACACACTAACACTTTATATTTCTTCCTTGGTAGAATTAGGGGTCTGCGACATGTCAAAGGACATATCTGCTACAATTCAGTTGCTTAGTAACCATATTTCTATTTATCTGGCCTAATGGTGATTTTTAGGTTAAGTGTTTTCATCATAAGAAACAAATAATGTTTACCTTTTCCGCGCACCTTGGTTCACCTCCATATCTTTTCCGCGCACCTTGGTTCACCTCCATATCTTTTCCGCGCACCTTGGTTCACCTCCATATCTTTTCCGCGCACCTTGGTTCACCTCGATACCTTTTCCACGCACCTTGGTTCACCTCGATACCTTTTCCGCGCACCTTGGTTCACCTCGATATCTTTTCCGCGCACCTTGGTTCACCTCGATATCTTTTCCGCGCACCTTGGTTCACCTCGATATCTTTTCCGCGCACCTTGGTTCACCTCCATATCTTTTCGGCGCACCTTGGTTCACCTCGATATCTTTTCCTGCGCACCTTGGTTCACCTCCATATCTTTGTTGGTATCGTCTTGCTCACCTTTTTAGTCTTCTGTCTTGTGTTTTTTGTTTTGTTTTGTTTCCGTTCTGTGTCTTGTTCCCAATCTTGTATGTGTCTCTGGATTATCCATTCTTAATATTGATTGATTGATTTTTTTTGGTGTTTAACGGCACTTTCAGCAATATTTCAGCTATATCATGGCGACCAGTTTTAGTGGTGGAAGAAGTCAGAGTACCCAGAGAGAACCACCGACCGTGGGTAAGCAACTGGTAAGCGTTATCACTTGCGGCTGCGAGTCGAGTGCACTCTTTTTGTAATTTACAAATTCGGGCGCGAACCCAGGCCGTATTGGTGATCGGCTTGCATGAGTTGTTTGATAATCCAATTACCTACCTCATTTAGCCACCCGGGCCCTTCCATTCTTAATAGCTTCTTCGGTGTTCACTAATTTTTGTTTAAAAATCATCAGTAAGCCATTGACTGTTCCGCTTGAATCGGTTCATATCTTCTTCTTTCATTTTTATCTGTTCTACTGGTAATCTCTACATAGTAATGTACTGTAGCTTAAATCCGGAGTGTGATGTTTTAATACGGTTCCCTCTATGTTATAATTGTACCTTCGTTCCTGGACTTCCATCATACTAAAATACTTTAGTAACATTTTCAACATCAAAAACCTACTTTCTTTTGAATGATTGTTTCTTACCTAATCACGAATCAAATGAATTGCTTTCTTCTATCGTTGACTCTATCGTTACAAAAATATTCATATTAGACTTAAAGTAAGAATGATGAACACAACGTCTTTATTTGAATACCTTTCATTTATGGCGTAATATCCTTGTTCCGTCAAACGGAAGTGCTTTCCCTTTAAACCATAATAAGTGAAAGTCGTTTAAATAAAGGCATACAGGCTTTTAATATAATATTGTCTAGACTTAATGCAACCGTTTTAAATTTGAATAACAGTGAAAAATTAAAACTATTATTGTCGGAATATCCAAGAAAAACAGCTCGATACTTAGTACATTCATTAGCAAAATGCAAAAATCATTTATATTTAAACAATTAACATTCCAACTGTCAATCTGATGTAAAAATAAGTTTTGTATTTAAAGTGACTTATAGGTCCATTGGGCCGGGTGTAAATGTTATAATTCAATACTGTACATATTTCTGTTATATACAATGTCACTATAATAAACAAATTTGTATCTTGTATCTTGTATAAAAAAAAATCAATTCTGACAGCCTGTGTGCCTTTAAGCGCACTTACGATGTCGTGTCAGTGGCTAGTACAAGGTTGTCAGGAGAGGTCCAATAATCAACGTCAAAGAGAGTGGACTCTTTTTCATATGCATGAATGGTTTTACTATATATTCGATTCACTTCGACCATTTTGATGTAAGATCTCTCAGAATAAGATCAAGCATTTTTGAAGATCGAATTAATACCGAGCCATTAAAGTGAAAATAACAAATGTCATGTCTTCAACAATTTAATAATGTAAAATTCCGAAAATCAAATTAATTATATGTATTCTACAAATGATGATGGAGCTATTTTGAAGAACTTTGGAGCGATCACGGTATTTCTTGTCCAGGGAATAACAAAGTACGTGTATACACATATTGCATTGACTCATACAGTCGAGTTTAGATGTTGATAACGAAATCATACGAACGTTTTAGCGAATGCTGAAACATAAAGCCAAAGAAAAATAAAGTCAGGACCTGGATTTCAAACGTCATATATATATTTTTTTTTAAATTTGTGTTCAATGGTTTGAGATGAGATGTACTTGTTCGTTTTGTTGATAATGTAAACTTTTGACTCCCACTGTTCAAACTTTCTTTACATAGCAATAATATTAAAAACACAAAAAGTACAAAAACCCATTTCTTTACTTGTTGCGTAAAATGATGCAAATATTCCGCAATACTGACAAATCACTGTAAATCCAATAATAGCTAAAATACCGTATACTAATACTCTATTACGTCTTATAAATCTAAGGTTTCTGTCACGAATATGCAAATAAAACTAGTCTATGTTTTATAATCAATATAGTATATCTATATAAAAGTTTGATAATTTTATCGTCAACAGTTTTACAAATATTAACGAAACGAACAACTAACTCTCCTCTCATTCATTGATTCAACACAACAAGAACATATACTGATTGCAATATATGTTCTAGCTGGTGACAGGAATAAATGATATGGAGGGGTAAAACAGTTTTATAGTGGAATCCCAGACCTTACTATCTTTATAATGAGGTCTTCAACATATATAAACAAATATCTTAAGAAGTATACAAAGTACTGTCCTGATTGGTATTTTTTCACGCCGTTAATGCAGAACATTAGAACATATCTGACATTGACAGACACCCAGATATTGACAGCGAGTGGCGATTCAGAACCACTCTTTACGACTACAGAGATAATTATTTAAATTCTCCTATTGTACGATTTCCACTAATATGTTGCAACACCTGCATATTGAATATGCACATTTATATCTCTCAGTTGATATGATATTCTAGAGATTGCATTCCCTATTAGGCCTGGGATTTCCTTGATAGAGGGCTGAAGCTAACGAGGAAGCTACAAAGCCAATGTTTCCTTGTGATCGTAGATACTAAGGTCGTTATCATGACCTGGTTAACCGAAAGGGAATATCTGTGTGACCGATGACCATATATATGTTCCGTTTGTCCCTTTCAGTTTTTAGTGGGGTTCGTGTTACTCGATCTTTAGTTTTATGTGTATGTTTTATAGATCGTTGTTTTTCCTTTTGTCCTTTTTCTCTTGACCATTGTGTTGTCTGTTCTTCTTCGATGTACGGATTCTGATTACCCTTTGGTATCTCCTGAGTACGATTTCTACTTGTCGTGTACGTGAAACCTTACTCTATGTCATACAGAGCTCTAGTGTTCCTATTTAAGACATGTCTGATTCCTTTGTGGCAAAAAGTCAATAAGTGACTGATGTAAGTAATTATAGACTGATTAAGACAAGTAGAAGATTCAACAAACTCAGAACGAGGCTAAGGCTATCAAAGATCTTTAACTTCATCAAGTAGTGATTTACTAATCAAATATACATAACAGATATGATGCAAAGTAACAGACGCCATGATTAGAAACAAGAAAAATATGGCGCAGTTAAAAATTCAGTGATTTCTTCTCATTCGGTCTTTTCATCTTTTCCCTTCATTATTTGGTTTTGGTCGTTTTATTTTTGTTTGTTTGCTTGTTTGCTTGTTTATTTGTTTTTCGTTAATTGTTGGTTACATTTCTTTATGTTTGCTTTGGTTTGGCTTGGTTTTGTCTGTTTATTTATTGTATGTTTGGTTTGGCTTGGTTTTGTCTGTTTATTTATTGTATGTTTGGTTTGGCTTGGTTTTGTCTGTTTATTTATTGTATGTTTGGTTTGGCTTGGTTTTGTCTGTTTATTTATTGTATGTTTGGTTTGGCTTGGTTTTGTCTGTTTATTTATTGTATGTTTGGTTTGGCTTGGTTTTGTCTGATTATTTATTGTATGTTTGGTTGGGTTTTTGTGTTGTTGTTTTCCGTTTGTTTGTTGGGTTTTTTTTTTTTTTTTTTTTTTTTTTTTTATCATTATTTTATTATTGTTTGGAGGTGTTTAGAGGGAGAAGGGATGGTGTACGGTTTTTAGTGGGGTTCGATCTTTAGTTTTATATGTATGTTTTGTTGATCGTTGTTTGTCCTTTTATACTTTTTCTTTTGGCCATTGTGTTGTCAGTTTTTCTTCGATATACGGATTCTGATTGCCTCTTTCGTATCTTCAAGCTCTTCTGTAACCAAAGCTTCTAGCGCAATGCATTATATAATATAAGACACCTGTATGACACAAATACATATATATATATATAAGATGAGATAATTCTGTAAAAGTCATTGGCTTGATAGTTTAATACACAAAACAACGTTTATCTTTTTCTTTCTTTCTTGTTGATCGCCCAGTTATATATGTGACGGTTGGCTTTGTACTCACATGTGAAAAACTCTACCATGACCGCATCATTTCACTAATAGGTGAGGGTTTTGCCCATACAACTAGTTAAACCCCACCACTTATTATTGAAGTGCCTGTACAAAGACAGGACAGTAAGCGGTCATGAATGTGAGTTAAGGTATCGCTTCTACTTCTTTCTACGATATTTCTATTAGATTTTGGGACAGTTCTGATAGTGTAGGATTGTTTTTGTTACTTTTCCACTTTATCTGCCTACATATTTTTTCACCGGTAATTTGAATTCATTTTTATTCTAAGATGAATTTAAATTGAACTGAATTTCAATAATTTGGTTGTACGTGTATTGTGATACAATTCTCTGTGATGGTATGACATTGTTATATATATCTTTTTAAGTACGTTTCTTTATTTACGATATATTTATATACAGTTCAAACTCGCTATGTCAGACTCGGTTTCCTCGAAATTTCTGTTATGTCGAAATGTCGAAATGTTTTAAGCTTAGAGTATTTATTTAAAGAAGTCAAATGAATGTGTACCCATCGTTAGGTCAATGTCACCATTATTACGTACATATTAACACGTGCTCGTCATTGCATTCCTAATATTTCTTCTTGATTGTATTAAGTCCTGATCTTTATCTTCCTCATTTAAAATAAGATTTATAAAGAATTATCAGAAGTCATGATCAACGTTATAATGAGTTTATACATCAGAGGTGTTCAACCATCACGGAGTTTAATATGATACTTTTGTATTTTGAAGTCATTGTCAAAATTCAACTGTTCGGATCAGATGACGATAGTTAATATTTGTAAGATTGTTCGGAGTTCGGTAATTTTGTTATTACCTTTATTTGACGTGTTGTTTTTATTTCTATCATTTGTGACGATTGAGTTTTCTTCTACATTTCAATGAAAATAATTGCATGTTACTTAAGTTAGACATGATGTTTAAAACTGGATTGTCCTAATTATGAGGATTTAATTATTAGAATATTGTAAGTTAAATAATATATAGAGAAATAAGACAATAATAACGTGTGTATTATATTATGGAAATATTAATATTTAGTATCAAAGCCATGCAATATGGAAAAGTAAAAGCAAGAACTAGTCAGTGAGTGATGAAAGTGATTGTTGTCAATAGCGACACGAGCAATGTTTCAACTATATCATGAGAATAACAAGTTATATTTAGAACTTTATCAGTGACTTGCGGCAGGTCGGTGGTTTTTCCCGACCCTTTCCTCATTCATGAGTTTCCACCGGATTTGTAACTAGACTAATACAACGGGTGTCACTAGTGAGGCAGAAACTACTTGCCCTTTCGGAGCATCTGAGTTCACCTCCGGTTCATAGTGGGGTTCGTGTTACTCGATCTTTGTATGTTATTTGTATGTTTTGAAGATCGTTGTTAGTCCTTTTGTCCTTTTGTTTTTGGTCATTGTGTTGTCTGTCCGTCGATTTACGGATTCTGATTACCTCCCTTTGGTATCTTAGATTTACGGATTCTGATTACACCTTTGGTATCTTCAAACTCTTCTTACACCAGAACGGATCTATATAGAGATCCCTGTTCTTAGTGCCCATTTAAATCGTCCTTTCCGCGTTCCTAGTGCCATGTGACCGCGGTTCTTAGTTGCCAGATTAACGTACCCTATGCCTATAAACCGTTGGCTATGAGAAATTTTCTTGCATGTTTTAAAGTGAATTTTTAACAGAAGTTGTAAGAGGCTTTTGGGAAGAGAAAGGTCTAATTTGTTTTTAAAATGGCATTCACTGCAGTAAAATATAAGTAATCTAATTTCGAAAATCAAAACAAATTTGAGAAAGACCGATGAAACAGTCTATTGCCGATTTACTACTAACTTTATCATAATGTAAATTTGACTGTGAATACTTTATTGTATGCACAGTTATTGTACGAAATTATTTCATTGCAAAATAGTAGTATGTCTAAGAAAAGAACGCTAACATATACCTACCCTGTTTGTTGATTTTTTATCGACGCCTGCGTTCTTAGTGCCAACTCCGGTTCCGTGCAGCCGAATACCTGGTGTGTTATTTAGAATATATTTAATTTATTCATAGCATTTTCTGCATTTTGCAGCATGACTGACGATGCAATATGGATTATTTACCACTTTCGTCAGCCTTTAAAATGAAAACAAAAAATATAAGAATATTATACAAATATATGAAATATAAATTTTGAAAGAGATTAATTTGTAACATACATGTATTAATAAAAAAAACAATAATTTTGAATTAATAAATTATGAAAATGCGAAATATACTTTAAAGAAAGGTAAAAAAAATCCGCACAATTGTCATGTGTTTACGTTCTTCATGTAAATGTAAGATTTTTTCCGCGCAATTGAAATGCACCGCAACGGAATATCGGTGCAGAATGTGAATGTATTGCCAAATCAATGGTCACATTTTTGAAATTTCTCCTTACACATAGCATGAAATTTATTAAAATATATTCCATAAAATAAATTTCTTCTCAAATTTCGGTAAAATTTTACACCTAACAATTTTTTTCTAATAGCTTTGCTTTATTCATTTCAAAAATTACTTTAGAGTTTTAGAATTAGCTAAATATTAAACATGTATTTAAACACAAGTTTAAAATGTGATTATTAAATGTAATCAGCTTCCGAGCTGTTGGGTATAATGTATGATACAATATATCTTTTTACCTCCATTATAGGAGATGTTACTTGCCGCAAGTCGTAAGTCGTAACTCTTAAGTTTCTTCTTCTTCCAATACTCTGTAAATCGCCTCTGGCGTATTGTCGCAGATTGACGCCGCATGCCCTCTGGGAAACAGCATCCAAAATTCAAATTAAAATCAAAAACTGGAGTATGTACAATTAAAAACATCTATTTACATCTAATGGAGTGCTGTTGGTAGGCTAGTCTTGAAGGCATCTACTGTTGATGCTGAGACAGCCTCTGCAGGTAGTTCATTCCATAGTCTGATGGTTGATGGGAAGAACGATTGTTGGTGGCACTGGAGTCTTGAGTATGGAAGTCGATAACTTTGACAATGACCTCTGGTGGTGGAGGCTACTCCCCGTGGTATAAGATAGGGCTGTGCTGGTATAGCCACTACCTGGTGGATTATCCTGTATAGCATTGTGACCTTTGCTCTTTTTCTACGTTCTTCCAGGGTTAACCATTTTAGATGTTCAAGCATGGATAGATTTAGGACTAGTTTAGTGAAACGCACGTATACGTGCACGTAAGGAAATCTTAAGAGTGATTTTAGACTTACGATTTACGATCACTTTAGTGAAACGGTCGCCTGGTGATAGTTTAATATTAAAATCTTGTTATATTTTTGTATATTAATCGAAAACAAATTATTTTTCTTTCATGTTGGTAACTTTTCTCAGTGTGCTGTGTAGACAAGTGTTTTCGTGATGGATTCTTTAGTTGTAACATATATATGAATACAAATACCCGTGTGGAAAACTCAATATTAATAAAGCATGATGATATGTTTTTTCATGTTGATAATATGACGATTGGATGTTTTACTTGTTTTGAAAGCTGTAACTATTTAAAAGTAGAAGGTGAGATAATTTATATGTATCATAGATTTTACAGAGATTATCTAATATAATTTGTTTTTATCAAATATGTCAGATTGATAATTAGCTTTTTCTATATTAGTCAAAAGGTCGTTTTAACTCAGATAACTCGAATATTGGTTTAATTAGAACTTGAGGTTGAAACCAATGTTCGAATTTCTTGTTATATTAGTCAAGAGGTCGCTTTAACTCTGATGATTTGAATTTTGACTTAATTAGAACTTGAGGTTGAAAGCAATGTTCGAATTTCTTGTATAATGAAGATGTGGTCTTTGTTTCAAAGAGAAATGAGATTACCAGGATTATAAAATAATGTCTACTAAAATGAACAAGAGACATAAAACAACATTAACACCTCCAAAAGACAGAAGAGGTGCTGCTGAACAGTTAGTATTTATATTTATATAAGTAATAGGACATATATTTTGCAGGAAGCATTTTTAAATTAAAAATCATAGTATAATTTAAAAAAAAAATAATGATAAAAATTTGCTTTTCGCTTTTTTGCAGCTAAATATCAAAGATGGTCTCGTCGCTATGTAAGCATAATTTGCGACAGTAAAGCTAGCTATCGAAGTCGGCAAGGCTTCAAATACAGTAATCTCCTAACTATACATCCATACCATACTATTATGGACCGTTTCTGTCACATTCGTTTTGGGTATGAGTTATGTTCATTATTGAAAACCCTACTATCATTGTGAACTGCAGAATAGCAATAAAAGCGATGTTGAATTACTTTAATTTGTGTAATGCTGGATAGTCTGTCATCTACATCCCTTTCTTACTTCAAGTTGTACCTTTACTTTAATTTGTGTCTAAGTGTAATGTTGGATGGTCTCTCCTGTTCATTTACATCCATATCCCTTTCTTACTTCAAGTTGTACCTTTACTTTAATTTGTGTCTAAGTGTAATGTTGGATAGTCGCTCGTGTTCATTTACATCCATATCCCTTTCTTACTTCAAGTTGTACATTTACTTTAATTTGTGTCTAAGTGTAATGTTGGATAGTCTCTCGTGTTCATTTACATCCATATCCCTTTCTTACTTCAAGTTGTACATTTACTTTAATTTGTGTCTAAGTGTAATGTTGGATAGTCTCTCGTGTTCAATTACATCCATATCCCTTTCTTACTTCAAGTTGTACTTTTACTCTAATTTGTATCTAAGTGTAATGTTGGATAGTCTCTCATGTTCATTTACATCCATATCCGTTCTTACTACAAGCTGTTCTTTTACTCTAATTTGTATCTAAGTGTAATGTTGGATAGTCTCTCATGTTCATTTACATCCATATCCTTTCTTACTACAAGCTGTTCTTTTACTCTAATTTGTTTCTAAGTGTAATGTTGGATAGTCTATCATGTTCATTTACATCCATATCCTTTCTTACTTCAAGCTGTTCTTTTACTCTAATTTGTATCTAAGTGTAATGTTGGATAGTCTCTCATGTTCATTTACATCCATATCCTTTCTTACTACAAGCTGTTCTTTTACTCTAATTTGTATCTAAGTGTAATGTTGGATAGTCTCTCATGTTCATTTACATCCATATCCTTTCTTACTACAAGCTGTTCTTGTACTCTAATTTGTATCTACGTGTAATGTTAGATAATCTTTCATGTTCATTCATGACAAATTAAAAGCCCGCTTAAAAGAAACAATTCATAAAGCTTTTAGTCATAGAAACTATGGCCCAAAATTTGTAGTGTTAGGCTACAATTCCACATATTTTTCAAACAAAATTCAAAAAGGTAAAGCATGCTACTCCGAGGAACAAGTGATCAGTATGCTGGAGTTCCTCATCGATAACATATTTGTCTCCTTTGGAGGGACACTGTTTCAACAGGTCGTCGGCATACCAATGGGTACGAATTGTGCCCCTCTTCTAGCCGATTTATTTTTATACTCATATGAGTCGGAGTTTCTTCAAAAGCTTGTAAAAGATAAGAAGATTCATGAGGCTAGAGCCTTTAATTTCACATACAGGTATATTGATGACGTTTTATCTATCATTGATTCTAGATTTGCAGAATTTCTACCATTGATATATCCTCCAGAGCTGGAAGTTAAAGAGACAACCGAGACAGCTTCGTCCGCATCATTTTTGGACTTGTACCTCGAATTTGACGACAGTGGTCAACTCAGTACTAAAATTTATGATAAATGGGACGACTTCAATTTTAAAATCATAAAATTTCCAAACATGTGCAGCAATATACCAGCTTCTCCTGCATATGGTGTTTACATCTCGCAATTGATTCGCTATTCAAGGGCCAGTAGCAATTATTCTGATTTCCTGAAACGTCATCTTCATCTGAGAAACAGGCTACTGGACCAGGGCTATAAAAATGTTCGCCTTATTCGATCTCTTAAAAAGTTTATATTCCGATACCAAGATCTTGTCGAAATATATTCCGTCTCTGCAGAAACGATTATAAGCGATGCATTTTCACATAGTGAACATGTATAAAGATAAAGAAGTCAAGAAAAATGTCAAGGATATTTTTTATCAATGTGTGACGTAAAAATATTTTTGACATTTACGTCACCGAATATAGTACTGCTTTGACAACTATTTTACCTATTTTGTTCCTGTATTTAAATACTGTTATAGTGACAGTCGGAACCTTTGAACCGTAATGAGAGCGAGAGGTTTGGCGCCTTACAATCTGATTCAACCCACCATTTCTTTAGAAATGCCTGTACCAAGTCAGGGTCATTACGGTTTTCACAGTTTTCCGGTTGTTGACTGATTTTGTCTGTTTATATAATTATGAGTTTTGACTTTCCCTTTGTAAGATTGTTCGGAGTTCGGTAATTTTGTTATTACCTTTATGTGTTTAAGTGTAATGTTGGATAGTCTCCCGTGTTCATTTACTTTAATTGTATCTAAGTGTAATATTGGAGAGTCTCTCGTGTTCATTTACATCTATATCCTTTCTTGCTACAAATTGTTCCTGTACTTTAATTTGTATCTAAGTGTAATGTTAGATAGTCTTTTATGTTCATTTACATCTATATCCTTTCTTACTACAAGCTGTTCCTTTACTTTAATATTTATTTAAGTGTAATGTGGATAGTCTCTCGTGTTCATTTACATTCATATCCCTTTTTACTAATAATTAATGAAAAAGTTAGATGAAGATTAGATAAAAATGGTAATTATATGAAATTAAAATACATTAATAAAAACGTACTTTAATATGAAACGTGACCACATACATATACTATTGAGATTTCTACATATGCAAAGGGTTAAAAACCTCATAAATTGGTATTGTATACCAAACAAGGACGTGCCGTCTATAAGGTAGACACATAAACCTCAGTTAAATATCGTCCTGTTTTAAGGACAGACTGTATCAATAGGTGTTTCTTAGTATCACACAACATACATATATTCAATAAAGAAATAATATCACACATATTATTTTAATTGTTTATTTTCATCATCATGTTAATGGGATTTAACTTTGTATAAAATTACTCTTGAAAATTAAACTATATGCTAATTACCAAATATCTAAGTCCGTTGCCTTTATTAGACAGTCACCAGAATTGAAGATACATGTTCTAAGTTTTATACTATGCCATTATAAAATCGGAGTTAGGGTTATGGTGTTTAACGCCATTTTCAACAATATTTCATTTATATCACGAAGGTCAGTTTTATTTTGTGAGGAAACCGGAGTAACCGGAGAGAACCACGGACCTGTCGCAAGTCACTGACAAACTTTATCACATAATGTTGTATCGAATACATCTCGTCATGACCGGGATTCGAACCCACAACGTTAGTAGTGATATGCGCTGATTGCACATGTAGCTGTAAATCCAATTACCAAGCGACCACGACCATAATAAAATAACATCTTTTATATTTTATGTAACGTTCGGTATTGTATATTTATTTTATGCCATTTGCTTGTCATGAACTTGTAAAAGTTTATATGGCGATATATATTGAATTGAAAATATAATACATGTATGCTCACTCTATCCGTTATCACGATTTAGTTGCTCGTTATATTGCTTTGTCAGGTCGTTATCATGATTTAGTAGCTCGAAATATCCATTTGTTATATCGTTATCTCGATTTAGTAATTCGCAATATCGATTTGTTATATCGTTATCTCGATTTAGTAATTCGCAATATCGATTTGTTAGGTCGTTATCTCGATTTGATGATTTGTTGTGTTATTGCATATAGAGGTGGTTTAAACGTTTATTTGTTGATATTCTCGTTAGATTGTTCATATACTTTCCATTGAAATATAAACACCAACTTAATTTCGACTGACCTGTCTCCATTTCTGTGAGGATTTATATGAGCAAATGAAGGACAAAATAGAGCCAAGAAAATCAGGCACAGAATCTTATATTTGCAAACAATCAATCAATCATAATATATGTCTATCAAACGGCTTTGTAACTAATTTAACACAAAGGGTGCCACTAGTGGAGCAGGAACTGCTGATCCTTCCGGAGCACCTGAGTTCACCCCCGGTTTTTAGTGGGATTCGTGTTACTCGATCTTTAGTTTTATGTGTATGTTTTGTAGATCGTTGTTTGTCCTTTTGTACTTTTTCTTTTGGCCATTGTGTTGTCTTTCCTTCTTCGACTTACAGATTCTGATAACCTCTTTAGTATCTTCAAGCTCTTCCTAGAAGATTAGATTAGCAGCAATATTTAACAACATCATTTTTTTTTTCAGGAATGTCGTTACGTAAGAAAACAGATAATTATTAACGGAATGGTTGCATAAGGAGTTTGTAAAGGATCAGAAATGTATGGTTTACTAATAGCTTCAATTTGTAGTTATATAACGGAGAAATATGGAGAAGATAAATGGGAAGAAATCCGAAAACGAGCCAACCTCGGAACAGTTGCATTTGCAACTCATGAAAGATATTCCGAACGGATTATTCCTGACATCGCCAGTGCGGCCTCTCTTCTTTTAAATGTGTCTGAGGATGAGTTGATGTATAATTTTGGTATTTGTTTTGTTGCCTTCGTTGGACAATATGGATACGATAGAATACTAAAAGTATTGGGACGTCATATGCGTGATTTTCTTAATGGCCTTGACAATTTACATGAATATTTAAGATTTAGCTATCAAAAAATGCGTGCTCCGTCTTTCTACTGTGAAAATGAAACTAGAAATGGCCTAACATTGCATTATAGGACCAAGAGACGAGGATTTGTCCATTATGTCAAAGGTCAAATCTGCCAAGTTGGGAAACAATTTTATAATACCGATGTTACTGTAGATGTATTGTTAGAAGAAGACGATGATATCATGATCCATGTAGTGTTTCAACTCAATTTTGAAAACACTGCCTTCACCGAATTATTAGAAAATGAAAAACGTTCATCCATCACGTCATCCCATCATCTTCGATCAGAAGTCCTCTTTGATTTATTTCCTTTTCACATTATATTTGACCGCAATTTGACCATTAAAAGCATAGGACATGGTCTGTATGCTGTCTTACCGTTTATTATTGGTCGGCGTGTAAACAGGATGTTTTCATTAGTACGCCCTCTTGTGGAATTTAAATGGGAGAGCGTAAGTATGAATCAAGTCAGTATCGTTTCTTTTATATTATTTTTGCATGCATCGTAGTTTTAAGACAATTTGTCTGCTGCTAAGATTAAGGAAGTGACAACTTTTCCCATTTAAAGTTTTAATAGCAATAGCTTTTGATAAACATGATGACTTCCGTTTTCGAATAATAAACGTGTCTTCCTAGTGGTAGCATTATTTTTTAATCTTCTATATGTGGGGTGCTTGTACGCATATCATAAATGGTAATATCACGGACATTCATTTCACGAAAGTTATGAGAAATCGAGAACCAGTCATCGCTTAAAAAACTATGGTCATTATCATTAATAGTGACAAGTGAAGATTATGATTGGGGAATGCCTAGTCATGAAGGGTTATCGTTAGGGTTATAAATGAGGGATGATTAGCGTTAGGGTTATGACTGGAGAATACCTAGTCATGAAGGGTTATCGCTAGGGTTATAAATGAGGAATGATTAGCGTTAGGGTTATGACTGGAGAATATCTAGTCAGGAAGGGTTAGCGTTAGGGTTATAAATGAGGGATGGTTAGCGTTAGGGTTATGACTGGAGAATACCTAGTCAGGAAGGGTTAGCGTTAGGGTTATAAATGAGGGATGGTTAGGGTTATGACTGGAGAATACCTAGTCAGGAAGGGTTAGCGTTAGGGTTATAAATGAGGGATGGTTAGGGTTATGACTGGAGAATACCTAGTCAGGAAGGGTTAGCGTTAGGGTTATAAATGAGGGATGGTTAGGGTTATGACTGGAGAATACCTAGTCACGAAGGGTTAGGGTTAGGGTTATAAATGAGGGATGGTTAGGGTTATGACTGGAGAATACCTAGTCAGGAAGGGTTAGCGTTATGATTATAAATGAGGAATGATTAGCGTTAGGGTTATGACTGGAGAATACCTAGTCACGAAGGGTTAGCGTTAGGGTTATAGATGAGGGATGATTAGCGTTAGGGTTATGACTGGGGAATACCTAGTCAGGTAGGGTTAGCATTGGGTTATGAAGAATGGGGAATCTCTAGACACGTATAGTTAGCGTTAGGATTATGACTGGAGAAACCCTTTAGTGTTAGGGTTTAGACTGGGAAATTCCTATCCATGTAGAGTTAGTGTTAGGGTTATGACTGGGGAATCCCTTTAGTGTTAGGGTTTAGACTAGGAAATTCCTATCCATGTAGAGTTAGTGTTAGGGTTATGACTGGTGAATCCCTTTAGTGTTATGGTTATGACTGGGGAATCCCTTTAGTGTTAGTGTTATGAGGGGAATCCCTAATCAGGTAAGGTTATTGGTGTTTATTGTCACCTTCAGTTGCAATTTTTCAGCAATACAGTGAGTGCCAGATTTAACGGGGAAATCCTCGAGAATTAAACCTAACTGATAATTGAAATCTGTGTCACTGAGAATGTGTCTAGAAACCTTTACACTTCAGTCAGTGGTGTTAAGCTGGTGGTTCAAAGTCAATTACTTTAGACACTCGATCATCGAGACCATCATATTAATTCAGAATAACCGTGTCTTATTTGATCGCAGACATGTTTCCACAGTACAGCAGTGAATCTGTTCACTCAGTTTACTGTCTTTACTGACTTTTGGACTTGATGACGGGAAGGACATGTTAACAGTTCCGGAAACATCTGGTTTCATTTCTCCATTTAGTAGGAGGTCGTTTGAGCTTTTATTATTTTGCTGTGTTTTATTTTGCGTTTGTTGTGTTGTTGTTTTAGCATCAGGATCGCCCCGCCACTCTCTAGTAACTGCCTACTAATATGACTTACATTTTATTAATATGGACAGTGACATAGCACAGTTTTTAACGATACCATTACTCATACCTTAAGAGTTTATAGTAATCCTTTGAATAAGAAATATTGCTCAAACCGATTAATACTAGAAAATAAAAAAACGCTTCTACTTTACTCCGTCAACATGGCAATGACGCATGTTGCGCCTTTATTTGCTGTGGGAACCGACTCTATTCATACCAATTGTAATTATGCGTAGTAAATCTGGATTTTAATTATTTTAAACTTGTACTTAGATAAGAAGATTTGAAGATACCAAAGGGGTCCGTAAATAGGAGAAGGACAGACAACACAATGGACAAAAGATACCAAAGGGGTAAACGGACAGACAATACAATGGACAAAAGAAACAGGACAAAAGGAAAAACAATGATCTACAAATACACATCAAACTAAAGATCGAGTAACACGAACCCCACTAAAACTAGGGGCGAACTCAGATGCTCCGGAAGGTTAAGCAGTTCCTGCTCCACTAGCGACACCCGTCGTGTTAATCTAGTTACAAACCCGGTGATCAGTCATGAATGAGAATAGGACCGGGAAGTGTTTACGACAAATGGAACATATCCGTGGTTATTTGTGACACATATATTCCATAACGGTCATGGTGGCGACCGTAAAGCTTTCGATGTGATGACTTCAACTTGCCCAATAGGATCCCTTGATTCAACAGCTTCCTTGAAAACATTCTTACGCCATAGTACTTCTAACTGACAATTTACACTATAGTACTATTACAATGTAACTTACAATATAACTTATTTTAACTTGACTTTATACATAGCACTTTTATTTATACGTAGCAACCCGGGATTTAACTTATTTTGACTTGATTCTATACATAGCAATTGTATTTACACGTAGTAACACGGGATTCAGCATATTTTAATTTGACTCTATACATTAGACTTTTATTTAAGCGTAGTAACCCGGGATTTAACTTATTTTAAGCTTACATTTATATAATAATCTTACACTTTACTAATACAGTAACTTACGAATTACTTATTTTATTGGGTTGTCTGCCCTGCTTCGAATTACGGATTCTGATTACTCTTCTTACATTTGCCTTTAAACTACAATGTCACACCAAACCTCACGAGGCCAGCTTTCGCGTTTGCAATAGACAGGTGTTCAATTTATGCAGGTTAAATTAACAAGGATTTACTACAATGGAATTTAGTTGAAGTTCGATTTATTCGATTTGATGCCGAGTGTGGTTTAGAAATGTTTAACTCCACCAGTAACTTATCATTTTATTTACATTCAACGTAGAATTAAATAACAATATGAAATCTTTGTAACATAGGATTTTACTCATTTAACTTACACTTAAATAACAATTTTACACCGTAGTTACATACGATTTTACTCATTTTAACTTACACTTAAATAACAATTTTACACCCTAGTTACTTACCATTTTACTCATTTAACTTACACTTAAATAACAATTTTACACCCTAGTTACTTACCATTTTACTCATTTAACTTACACATAAATAACAATTTTACACCCTAGTTACTTACCATTTTACTCATTTAACTTACATTTAAATAACAATTTTACAACGTAGTTACATACGATTTTACTCATTTTAACTTTCACTTACGTAACGATATTTTTGCTGTCATTATATATTATGTGCATTATTCATATAAGGAGAGGACTTAATATAAGTTGCAATAACTTGTGTCCAATCCTATTGCTTAATTTATCGCAATGAAATATTATTGCACAAAAAACGATATTTTACACGTTAGTAACTTATGAATAATTACTTTAGCTTACACTAATATAGACATTTAACACAAATATTACAATATTTATTTTGTTTTATAGACAGTATATGTATGTGAGTAGTATATGGGCACAGCTCAAGCGTATTTGAGGAGGAGCAGTGACGTCACCGGAAGTTGCATCACTAGAAAGTGACCGGAAGTGGTAACTGGAAATGACATAAGTAATCTTCCTGCCAACATTCAAATTTCCCGCAAAAATTCAAATTTTCCCACTAAAAAAATTGAATTCATAGCAACAATTCAAATTGACCAATGAGATGACATAATCAAGAATCCAGAACAGCAGCATCAGCTGCTGTTGCTGCTGCTGCTGCTGCTGCTGCTGCTCTGGGATAAGTGTGTATGGCTGCTGCTGTTGCTGCTGCTCTGAGGTAAGTGTGTATTGCTGCTGCTGCTGCTCTGGATACTTGAAATTTGGCGGGAAATTTGAATGTTGGTGGGAATATTACTTATGTCATTTTCAGTTCAACACTTCCGGTAGCTTCCGGTGATGCAACTTCCGGTCATTTCCGGTGACGCAACTTCCGGTGACGTCACTGCTGTTCACTGCTCCTCCTCAAATACAGTTTGAGCTGTGGCCATATACTAAATATGTAATTACATCTTTATATTAACTTACACTTACTAAACGATATTTTACATGTTATTAACTTATCAATCTATTTACTTTAACTTACACTAACAGAAATTTAACGCAACTATTTTAAGATTTATTTTGCTTTATAGATAATTATGTTTAATTACATCTTTATTGTAACTTACACTTACCTAACGATACATTGCACTTTAGTAACTTAGGAACTATTTATTTTAACTTACACTAACATAAAAATTATATTATAAGATTTATTTTATTCTCTAGATAGAATAATTATGTTTAATGACATCTTTATTTTGATTTACAGATTCAGTTTCATACCAACAACGTGTTTGAAATGTTATCTGTTTTATCTGTTACAAGAAAACCTATACTTGATAAAGGTGAAGAACCATGTATTGGTGGTGAGTTATTTATATATTATAAACCTACGCTTGATCAAGGTGAAGAACCATGTGATGGTGGTGAGTTATTTATATATTATAGACCTACGCTTGATCAAGGTAAAGAACAATGTGATGGTGGTGAGTTATTTATATATTATAAACCTACACTTGATCAAGGTGAAGAACCATGTATTGGTGGTCAGTTATTTATATATTATAAACCTACGCTTGATCAAGGTGAAGAACCGTGTATTGGTGGTGAGTTATTTATATATTATAAACCTACGCTTGATCAAGGTGAAGAACCATGTAATGGTGGTGAGTTATTTATATATTATAAACCTACACTTGATGAAGGTGAAGAACCATGTATTGGTGGTGAGTTATTTATATATTATAAACCTACGCTTGATCAAGGTGAAGAACCATGTATTGGTGGTGAGTTATTTATATATTATAAACCTACACTTGATCAAGGTGAAGAACCATGTATTGGTGGTGAGTTATTTATATATTATAAACCTACACTTGATCAAGGTGAAGAACCATGTAATGGTGGTGAGTTATTTATATATTATAAACCTACGCTTGATCAAGGTGAAGAACCATGTAATGGTGGTGAGTTATTGATATATTATAAACCTACGCTTGATCAAGGTGAAGAACCATATGATGGTGGTGAGTTATTTATATATTATAAACCTACACTTGATCAAGGTGAAGAACCATGTAATGGTGGTGAGTTATTTATATATTATAAACCTACGCTTGATCAAGGTGAAGAACCATGTAATGGTGGTGAGTTATTTATATATTATAAACCTACACTTGATCAAGGTGAAGAACCATGTAATGGTGGTGAGTTATTTATATATTATAAACCTACACTTGATCAAGGTGAAGAACCATGTATTGGTGGTGAGTTATTTATATATTATAAACCTACACTTGATCAAGGTGAAGAACCATGTAATGGTGGTGAGTTATTTATATATTATAAACCTACGCTTGATCAAGGTGAAGAACCATGTAATGGTGGTGAGTTATTGATATATTATAAACCTACGCTTGATCAAGGTGAAGAACCATATGATGGTGGTGAGTTATTTATATATTATAAACCTACACTTGATCAAGGTGAAGAACCATGTAATGGTGGTGAGTTATTTATATATTATAAACCTACGCTTGATCAAGGTGAAGAACCATGTAATGGTGGTGAGTTATTTATATATTATAAACCTACACTTGATCAAGGTGAAGAACCATGTAATGGTGGTGAGTTATTTATATATTATAAACCTACACTTGATCAAGGTGAAGAACCATGTATTGGTGGTGAGTTATTTATATATTATAAACCTACGCTTCATCAAGGTGAAGAACCATGTAATGGTGGTGAGTGATTTATATATTATAAACCTACGCTTGATCAAGGTGAAGAACCATGTGATGGTGGTGAGTTATTTATATATTATAAACCTACACTTGATGAAGGTGAAGAACCATGTATTGGTGGTGAGTTATTTATATATTATAAACCTACGCTTGATCAAGGTGAAGAACCATGTATTGGTGGTGAGTTATTTATATATTATAAACCTACGCTTGATCAAGGTGAAGAACCATGTATTGGTGGTGAGTTATTTATATATTATAAACCTACGCTTGATCAAGGTGAAGAACCATGTAATGGTGGTGAGTGATTTATATATTATAAACCTACGTTTGATCAAGGTGAAGAACCATGTAATGGTGGTGAGTTATTTATATATTATAAACCTACGCTTGATCAAGGTGAAGAACCATGTATTGGTGGTCAGTTATTTATATATTATAAACCTACGCTTGATCAAGGTGAAGAACCATGTATTGGTGGTGAGTTATTTATATATTATAAACCTACACTTGATCAAGGTGAAGAACCATGTATTGGTGGTGAGTTATTTATATATTATAAACCTACGCTTGATCAAGGTGAAGAACCATGTAATGGTGGTGAGTTATTTATATATTATAAACCTTCGCTTGATCAAGGTGAAGAACCATGTAATGGTGGTGAGTTATTTATATATTAGTTCTGTCATTGTAGCAAGGTTTGGGCCTTTAAAGCTAGTTTAACCCCCCCCCCCCCCCCCCCCCCCCCCCCCCACACACACACACACACACACACACTTTTCTTTGAAGTGCCTGTACCAATCTACGTGTAATGGTGTAAAGGTTTGGACCCGCAAAACTAGTTTGTCCCGCCACTGTTCATTGAAGTGCCTGTTCCAAGCCAGGAAAGTGAGCGGGCATGTATTTGTGCAATACTGGTGTCAATTTTGCTTCTTTCTACAAATTTAATATTTTATTTTAGAATTGTTCCGAAACTGTGGTATTTTAATTTCTTTCATCTTACAACATAAATGACGGTTTTCATTGTGTTATGTGTTATTCAGTTTAAAATGTGTTTCTAGAATACAGAAAATCGTGGTTTATTAATTTTGTACTTGAGTTAGTTCAACCCGAAGAAAATCCATAATGTTCCAGTTGAAGGGTTTGACCTCGTTTTATTAAATGTAGCCAGTTATAGGTGATAATTAATTTATCAAAACTAGGGAACCACAACGAACCGGATGTTTCGTTCTATAAAGTATACCCACGGGGATATATTATTGTTAGGAATGTATCTACCAGCATGTGGATAAAAGTGATTCCGCTTCCACCATCTTCCCTATGTATTGAGGTTACTTAATAAATGAATTGATTGTTTTAAGCAATCTACAACTCAAGTTCAAAGACATTAATGATCAATGCTTTCCTATGATAATAGAATCTGTACTTTGACATTTAATATATTTTCTGCGAACTTTCCCATGTTTTTTCTCCAACTCCAATGATTTATCCGGTTGCATTCTTCCTGTTAATGTAAATGTGGTCTAGATATATATCTTATATTTCCTGCCTTTGATGTATGTAGACTTCATGTTGAATATTATTTCAATAGAATTATAAATATATCTCATGGGAATTGAAATAACATTTTCTTTTGTATATACCAGACATCTTAACATGCTATATATTACTTCAGCTTTTTCTGTAAATTTACCATGCTAGAATCTTTAATTTCTAAATTGAGAACTGCTATTTTTGAAAATTAGAATAGAATATATGACGTCATTGTAAACATATATATAATATTCTAACATGACCTCATTCTTTCGTTTTGTTAACAAACGAGCGAGTTATCCATTCGGTATAATCTCATTAGCACGTGCGCCGGTGAATGTGACTTACTTTTCCATTGATAGCATAAATTGTGTGCGACATTTTCCGCAAACGTAAATATAAATTACCGTCTTCCAATCAAAGTATACTACCGTATTTGTACTCTTAGACATATCAGAATCGAAATAAATCATGGAAGCCAGAATGTGTTTTGAGTTTTAACATGGATTGGCGGATTTTAGTCATCCCTCGCCTCTGGCTCGGGATAACGTACTAATATCCGCCAATCCATGTTAAAACTCTCAACACATTCTGGCTTCCATGATTTATTTCTTAATTAAGTTCTTTGTATGATATAATAGTAACAATGCTGTTTAAAGAGAAAAGAAACTAATTAAATTTACCATCGTATTTTTAGGCATATACTTCTCAATTTTATATACATTTGTACATGTTTCTTACTTATAACACGAACAACTCTGGTGGTGAGGTTGACGTCATCACTTCAAAGGTTTTACGGTCGATACCATGACCTGGTTAACCGTTACGGAATATCTGTGTCACAAATGACCCTGTTTGTCGTAATCACATTCCTGTTTTTCCTCATTCATGACTTATCACCAGATTTCTAACAAAAGTAACACGACAGGTGCTACTTGTGGAGCAACAACTGCTTACCTTTCCGAAGCTTACCTTTTCTGAGTTCAACTTCGATCTTAGTGGGATTCGTGTTACTCTGTCTTCAGTTTGTTGTGTAGTGTTTTGTGCATCATTGTTTGTCCTTTCGTCCTTTTGTCGTTTTGTCATTGTATTGTCTGTCCTTCGATTTACGGCTTATCATTATTACCCCTTTGGTGCCTTCAAAATTTTCTTGAAAGGAAAAATTGCTTTGATTAAAGTTTCTTATTGTTTTAACACATATATTTTATTTCAATTATATTTTTATATTCTATATTAGGGCACGGGTGGCTCAATGAGTTAGGTAGTTACCCTAACAACAAGCCTATCACCAATACGGCGTGGGTTCGCACCCGGCTTTGTAAATTACAAAAAGAGTGCAATCGACTCGCAGCCGCAAGTGATAAAGTTTACCAGTTACTTGTCCATGGTCGGTGGTTCTCACCGGATACTCCGGCTTCTTCCACCACTAAAACTGGTCGCCATGATATAGTTGAAATGCTGCTGAAAGTGGCGTTAAACACCAAAAATCAAATCAAATCAAATTATATTCTATATGCTGTCACGTACACATGATGATAAAATATTTTTTTATTTCTCAGAAAATCCTGCACAATCACAAGATTTATATGAAAATGAAGAACATAACTGCCTACACCTGAAGGGACAGATGTTGTACATGAAGGACTGGGACCAGATTATATTCCTTGGTATGCCACTGTAGGTACATATACTATCTATATTCCTCGGTATAATATCTATATGTATGGGTTAGTGGAGCAGGAACTGCTTACCCTTTCGGAGCAACTGAGTTCACCCCCGGTTTTTAGTGGGGTTTGTGTCATTCGATCTTTAGTATTATGTATATGTTTTGTAGATCGTTGTTTGTCTTTAGTGGGGTTTGTGTCATTCGATCTTTAGTATTATGTATATGTTTTGTAGATCGTTGTTTGTTTTTAGTGGGGTTTGTGTCATTCGATCTTTATTATTATGTATATGTTTTGTAGATCGTTGTTTGTCTTTAGTGGGGTTTGTGTCATTCGATCTTTAGTATTATGTATATGTTTTGTAGATCGTTGTTTGTCTTTAGTGGGGTTTGTGTCATTCGATCTTTAGTATTATGTATATGTTTTGTAGATCGTTGTTTGTCTTGAGTGGGGTTTGTGTCATTCGATCTTTAGTATTATGTATATGTTTTGTAGATCGTTGTTTGTCTTTAGTGGGGTTTGTGTCATTCGATCTTTAGTATTATGTATATGTTTTGTAGATCGTTGTTTGTCTTTAGTGGGGTTTGTGTCATTCGATCTTTAGTATTATGTATATGTTTTATAGATCGTTGTTTGTCTTTAGTGGGGTTTGTGTCATTCGATCTTTAGTATTATGTATATGTTTTGTAGATCGTTGTTTGTCTTTAGTGGGGTTTGTGTCATTCGATCTTTAGTATTATGTATATGTTTTGTAGATCGTTGTTTGTCTTTAGTGGGGTTTGTGTCATTCGATCTTTAGTATTATGTATATGTTTTGTAGATCGTTGTTTGTCTTTAGTGGGGTTTGTGTCATTCGATCTTTAGTATTATGTATATGTTTTGTAGATCGTTGTTTGTCTTTAGTGGGGTTTGTGTCATTCGATCTTTAGTATTATGTATATGTTTTGTAGATCGTTGTTTGTCTTTAGTGGGGTTTGTGTCATTCGATCTTTAGTATTATGTATATGTTTTGTAGGTCGTTGTTCTTTTGGCCATTGTGTTGTTTGGTCTTCGATATACGGATTATGATTGCCCCTTTGGTATCTTCAAACTCTTCTTAGTAGTATCTATATTGTCAAACCTGTCTAATAAAAACTATTGTGTGACCTTCCACGGGAACATCTAAATAGAGCAACATACGACAGATCGTCGTGTTACTGTTAAACGAAACGAACAACATATGTTATGGAAATCGTACTGAACACCAATGTAAGTAAAAACAAATACGAATGATAAATAATAAATTCCCCAACAAAACAAATGGGAGTGAAAACGAGCCGAACATCGTTTAAACGGACATCGTATCGCACTTCACAGCACGGAAATAAAAACGTAAGGATATGTAATTGAACACAATGAACAACACGAACTCCAGTAAACCCGAGTGCTTCCGAAATAGTAAATAGTTCCTGCTCCACTAGAGAATCCCAATAACTCGACTTACAATACTTGTTCATTCGTAGCAGATTGGAAGAACATTTTGTAGATACCTACTGGGAAATCAGAAACCGTAAATCTAAGAAGGACAGACAACACAAAGGTCAATAGAAATCAGAAACCGTAAATCTAAGAAGGACAGACAACAGAATTGTCAATAGAAATCAGAAACCGTAAATCTAAGAAGGACAGACAACACAATGGTCAATAGAAATCAGAAACCGTAAATCTAAGAAGGACAGACAACAGAATGGTCAATAGAAATCAGAAACCGTAAATCTAAGAAGGACAGACAACACAATGGTCAATAGAAATCAGAAACAGTAAATCTAAGAAGGACAGACAACACAATGGTCAATAGAACAAGGACAAAAGGACAAACAATGATATACATAACACTGCACAGAAAACTAAAGATTGAGAAACACGAATCCCCGCTAAAAACTGAATTAGTGATAATAACATTGTCGTACCTATGCTTATATGATATATAAAATAGTATTCACATAGTGTAATCATGAAATATAAACTTAGTTGTATTTGATTGATTGATTGATTGATTGATTGATTGATTGATTGGTTGATTGATTGATTGATTGATTGATTGATTGATTGATTGATTGATTGATTGATTGATTGATTGATTGATTGATTGATTGATTGATTGATTGATTGATTGATTGATTGATTGATTGATTGATTGATTGATTGATTGATTGATTGGTGTGTAACGTCAACCATTAGTCTATCGTGGCGATGATACATTTAAAGGGTCCAAAGTACTTATTATATATTAAAAAATATATATATACAACGACCATTAATAGAATCGAAATAATCAGTAACCCTACAGGACAATATGTTTTCATGAGAGGTACCAGTTTTCACTTTTTTCGATTTCGAGAGGTCATCATACCCTAGATTTGACATGCATATCGTTTTCGTAGTATTGATTTATAATATTCATGAGATATCATGAGATATCAGAGCGTACCAGCTTTGAATTATTTCTATTATTATTGCTTCGCCATTGATGTCACTTCGCGACTGTCGTATTCTACATTCGTTTTAAAATCCTGACATTTCACAATTACATGATAAAATAATTCCATACAGAGGGCTAAATAAATACGGAGCAGGTCAATTTGAATAAAATCATATATTTGAAGAATTATATTTAGACGTGCACGTTCTCTGTGTAACTTATAAACTACCATGTAGAACATGTCAAAGTAAATACAATATGTTGTTGTAGCATGTTAAGACTTGTACCTCAAATTAATACCATCCTATACCAGATAATTAGTCGACAATTGATTCATGTCATGACAATTGACGGATGTCATGACAATTGATGGATGCCATGACAATTTATGCATGCCATGACAATTAATGCATGTCATGACAATTGACGGATGTCATGACAATTGACGGATGTCATGACACTTGATGCATGTCATGACAATTGATGCATGCCATGACAATTGATGGATGTCATGACAATTGATGGATGCCATGACAATTGATGCATGCCATGACAATTGACGGATGCCATTTTCCTTTATGTTTGGTCATATTACTACGTGTATTGATTTAATACGACTTGTGTAGAATGTTGTAGGCTGTGTATGTAAATAAACATACCAGATGATAATTATAGCCATGTCAAATATAGCCAGGCTATTTTAATAATGACCAACAACTATATAGCTGTAATACAGTGTAGTGGCTTTAATCACAAGTCCAGTAAATAATGGAGAGTGTTTATAATGTTATATAGTGCCACCACACTCAAAATGGGGGGAGGGTTATGAAAAAGGGTAAACATTGATGATAATTCCACAAATATCAACACAACATACAACTACCTCTCACCTCAGAATATTGAAAACAAAATTATATTACGTTGGAAATTCAGGTTCTGGCTAAGGATAGACCCAAAAATGTGGCGAACCCGTACAGTTATAACGAAGAGATCTCACTGTTGGATTCACGAAACACGAGTCCTAGTACCACTATAATTATATATGTATCCAGTATGCTATGTTAATATTCTTTGTGCTGTGTTAGTACAGCTAACGTGATTCCATGTTCTGTAAATGTGTATGTATTTATCACTATTTATGTATTTAACTGCGACTGAGTGTATTTGAAATAAAGAGTTGAAACAGTGAAGTCCTGATCGTGGGTCGTTGTCTCAGGGAACACTTGGTTTGAGTATGGGGCGTGAAACAACAATTTTTAGTGGGGTTCGTACACGTGTTACTCGATCTTTAGTTTTATGTGTATGTTTTATAGATCGTTGTTTGTCCTTTTGTACTTTTTCTTTTGACCATTGTGTTTTTTTTCCTTCTTCCATTTACAAATTCTGATTACCCCTTTGGTATCTTCAAACTCTTCTTGTATTAGGCTTGTTACCAGAGGTCAATGACCTCTTTTGACCTCTGATATTAATTGACAAGTCATGGAAGTACGTAACTGTTTATATTCTTTTCAGCGTGTGTTAAATTGATTCATTAAATACAGATGCCATTTATGTTTTTCTCTATTAAATGCAGGTTTAATCGATTCTAGATTAAACGATAAGTTTACGTTATTGAGATGTATTTAAGCACACTATAAAAGTTTACTATGTTATTATATATACTCTGTAATTAGAATCAGTAAGAAGTAAAGTTCTTTAAACCATGTTTGATAGGGACGTACTGGAGAAAATATCTACCCTTCATAAGAATTAAAATTATTGATTTTTAAGATATTTCATTTCGGAAAATTCCTAAATTTACTCTCAAAACAGGTAATTATCTATTACTGTTTTTAGAAATCACTATTTAGACATATTTCTGTCGTATGTCGGTTTTCTTGAATTAGTAAGAAAGGATATGAAAGTAAATTAATGTTAAAGACTATTAAGCCTTAAACTTAGACACAAATTAGAGTATAGGAACATCGCTTTTATTGTTGTTCTACATAGCCAGAAATGATGGGTACTTTGCTCATTTGCATATCTAAGATGGCGACGCCGGGACGTCTGCAATTTTCATATGATCTATATAGACGATATCATTCATAATTGCATGTGTGTCATTTTCTGAACTTGAAAATGATACATTGAATCAAGCTGAATTAAATGAAATACAAATTAATGAAAACAATTAAATATTCGAGGTTCCTGGACTAAATGAAAATCCGAGGCGACGAACCCTTTTTTGGCCTTAAGAGTCTATGTAAAAATGTCTGAAATACATGAAACTGGTGGCGTGTGACACAAAATTTAACAATGAATGACATTTGGCGACATATTTTCTGAAATTAATTTAGATTCCTCAATAATATATGTAATTATATTAACTAACCTTATATTTCTAGCTTCTAAACTCATGGTTCCCACATTAAATATAATATGATCATTTGTGCATGATCGCGATATCAAAGACATGTCTAAAATCGTTACAAAACAAAAATATTTGAATTTTGACAGAAGAAAAACTTTGCGGAAATAAACAATAACTTTTAATTTTCGAATCATTGACGGACACATTGAATTTCCGTACTATAGGCTATTTTTTGACAAATCTAATAAACGATCCATCAAGCTTGAAACTGCAGTCACGTGATCAAAATCTAATTTAAATATGATGCATATTTATGAGGAACGTACCCTCAGTTTCTGGATATGACAAGAATAGTACGACAGGGGCAGGATATGTTAACCCTTCCAGAGCACATGACTTCACCCTCGATGTTTAGTGGGTTTGTGTGGATCAATTTTGAGTTGTTATACGCCCGTCTCAAGACGGGCCGTATTATGTGATTGGGTATGGCGGACGGCGGGCGGCGGACGTCCACACAGGTTTCGCACAATAACTTTAGTTCTGTATATCGGATCTTTACCAAACTTGGCCACATGATTCCCCTATGGAAGGGGAAGACCCCGGGTCATTAGATCAAAGGTCAAGGTCGCCGTTACTATAAATAGAATTTTTGACAACAGGGTCGTTTCCGCACGATAACTTTAGTTCTGTATATTGGAACTTTACCAAACTTGGCCACATGATTCCCCTGTGGAAGGGGAAGAACCCTATTTATTTTGGGGTCATTACCATTATACCGTTTGATAATTTATATAGACGTACGTATTTTGTGATGCACACATTTCTTGTTTGTGTAGTGTTTTGTAAACCGTTGTCTGTCTTTTTGTCCTTTGTTATTTTGGCCATTGTATTGTCTGTCCTCTTATTTTTACGGCTGTTTTGTAGGGTTTCGTTGTTTTTAAAGCGATTCACATTTTAGTATTTCCATACGCTAAACACGTAGTATAGTGCAATCAAACTCATTTTAGATTAAATTCGAATCGAAACATTTTTTTTTTTATCTATATAATAAATACTATTACTAATTGACGACTTTCATATTCCAAAATATGTCACTCATGACCAACTAACGTTGTAACTCACTCATTGGCGCATAATGAAACTCGTCAATTAGTTATGGCATCGCTATAGATACAAATATAAATCACATTGAACCCGTATGTACCTTATTTTTCTCTCTCTCTTAATTTAAGGTGGATTCCTGTTACTCAATCTTTTCTAAGCAGTAGAATTGTTGTTTTCCGGCGTATTTTATCTAGATTTCTTGTTTAATTTGGTGTTTTCCGATGTGTCATTTATGTGGTGTCACGGTTTGCTGCTTGATTTGGTGTTTTCCGAAATATCATTTATATTATGTTAAGGTTTCTTGCATGATTTGGTGTTTTCCGGTGTGTCATTTATATTTTGTGAAGGTTTCTTGATTTATTTGGTGCTTTCCGGTTTGTCATTGATATTATGTCAAGGATTCTCGCTTGATTTGGTGTTTTACGGTAAACCATGAATATCATTCTAGGATTCTCGCTTCATTTGGTGTTTTCCGGCGTGTCATTTATATTTTGTCAAGGTTTCTTGCTTGATTTGGTGTTTTCCGGCGTGTCATTTATATTTTTTCTAGATTTCTTTCTCCATTTAGTGTTTTCCGGCGTGTCATTTATATTGTGTCAAGGTTTCTCGCTTGATTTGGTGTTTTCCGGTGTGTCATTTATATTGGGTGAATGTTCCATGCTTGATTTTGTGTTTTCATGTATTTCATCTATATTGTGTCAAGGTTTCTTGCTTGATTTGGTGTTTTCCGGTGTGTCATTTATATTGGGTGAATGTTCCATGCTTGATTTTGTGTTTTCATGTATTTCATCTATATTGTGTCAAGGTTTCTTGCTTGATTTGGTGTTTTCCGGTGTGTCATTTATATTGGGTGAATGTTCCATGCTTGATTTTGTGTTTTCATGTATTTCATCTATATTGTGTCAAGGTTTCTTGCTTGATTTGGTGTTTTCCGGTGTGTCATTTATATTGGGTGAATGTTCCATGCTTGATTTTGTGTTTTCATGTATTTCATCTATATTGTGTCAAGGTTTCTTGCTTAATTTGGTGTTTTCCGGTGTGTCATTTATATTTTTTCTAGATTTCTTTCTCCATTTAGTGTTTTCCGGTGTGTCATTTATATTGTGTCAAGGTTTCTTGCTTGATTTGGTGTTTTCCGGTGTGTCATTTATATTGGGTGAATGTTCCATGCTTGATTTTGTGTTTTCATGTATTTCATCTATATTGTGTCAAGGTTTCTCGCTTGATTTGGTGTTTTCCGGTGTGTCATTTATATTGGGTGAATGTTCCATGCTTGATTTTGTGTTTTCATGTATTTCATCTATATTGTGTCAAGGTATCTTGCTTGATTTGGTGTTTTCCGGTGTGTCATTTATATTGGGTGAATGTTCCATGCTTGATTTTGTGTTTTCATGTATTTCATCTATATTGTGTCAAGGTTTCTTGCTTGATTTGGTGTTTTCCGGTGTGTCATTTATATTGGGTGAATGTTCCATGCTTGATTTTGTGTTTTCATGTATTTCATCTATATTGTGTCAAGGTTTCTTGCTTGATTTGGTGTTTTCCGGTGTGTCATTTATATTGGGTGAATGTTCCATGCTTGATTTTGTGTTTTCATGTATTTCATCTATATTGTGTCAAGGTTTCTCGCTTGATTTGGTGTTTTCCGGTGTGTCATTTATATTGGGTGAATGTTCCATGCTTGATTTTGTGTTTTCATGTATTTCATCTATATTGTGTCAAGGTTTCTTGCTTAATTTGGTGTTTTCCGGTGTGTCATTTATATTTTTTCTAGATTTCTTTCTCCATTTAGTGTTTTCCGGTGTGTCATTTATATTGTGTCAAGGTTTCTTGCTTGATTTGGTGTTTTCCGGTGTGTCATTTATATTGGGTGAATGTTCCATGCTTGATTTTGTGTTTTCATGTATTTCATCTATATTGTGTCAAGGTTTCTTGCTTGATTTGGTGTTTTCCGGTGTGTCATTTATATTGGGTGAATGTTCCATGCTTGATTTTGTGTTTTCATGTATTTCATCTATATTGTGTCAAGGTTTCTTGCTTAATTTGGTGTTTTCCGGTGTGTCATTTATATTTTTTCTAGATTTCTTTCTCCATTTAGTGTTTTCCGGTGTGTCATTTATATTGTGTCAAGGTTTCTTGCTTGATTTGGTGTTTTCCGGTGTGTCATTTATATTTTGTCAAGGTATCTTGCTTGATTTGGTGTTTTCCGGTGTGTCATTTATATTTTTTCTAGATTTCTTTCTCCATTTAGTGTTTTCCGGTGTGTCATTTATATTGTGTCAAGGTTTCTTGCTTGATTTGGTGTTTTCCGGTGTGTCATTTATATTGGGTGAATGTTCCATGCTTGATTTTGTGTTTTCATGTATTTCATCTATATTGTGTCAAGGTTTCTTGCTTGATTTGGTGTTTTCCGGTGTGTCATTTATATTGGGTGAATGTTCCATGCTTGATTTTGTGTTTTCATGTATTTCATCTATATTGTGTCAAGGTTTCTTGCTTAATTTGGTGTTTTCCGGTGTGTCATTTATATTTTTTCTAGATTTCTTTCTCCATTTAGTGTTTTCCGGTGTGTCATTTATATTGTGTCAAGGTTTCTTGCTTGATTTGGTGTTTTCCGGTGTGTCATTTATATTGGGTGAATGTTCCATGCTTGATTTTGTGTTTTCATGTATTTCATCTATATTGTGTCAAGGTTTCTTGCTTGATTTGGTGTTTTCCGGTGTGTCATTTATATTGGGTGAATGTTCCATGCTTGATTTTGTGTTTTCATGTATTTCATCTATATTGTGTCAAGGTTTCTTGCTTGATTTGGTGTTTTCCGGTGTGTCATTTATATTGTGTCAAGGTTTCTCGCTTGATTTGGTGTTTTCCGTTGTGTCATTTATATTGTGTCAAGGTTTCTTGCATGATTTGGTGTTTTCCGGTGTGTCATTTATATTGTGTCAAGGTTTCTTGCTTGATTTGGTGTTTTCCGGTGTGTCATTTATATTGTGTCAAGGTTTCTCGCTTGATTTGGTGTTTTCCGGTGTGTCATTTATATTGGGTGAATGTTCCATGCTTGATTTTGTGTTTTCATGTATTTAATCTATATTGTGTCAAGGTTTCTTGCTTGATTTGGTGTTTTCCGGTGTGTCATTTATATTGTGTCAAGGTTTCTTGCTTGATTTGGTGTTTTCCGGTGTGTCATTTATATTGTGTCAAGGTTTCTTGCTTGATTTGGTGTTTTCCGGTGTGTCATTTATATTGGGTGAATGTTCCATGCTTGATTTTGTGTTTTCATGTATTTCATCTATATTGTGTCAAGGTTTCTTGCTTGATTTGGTGTTTTCCGGTGTGTCATTTATATTGGATGAATGTTCCATGCTTGATTTTGTGTTTTCATGTATTTCATCTATATTGTGTCAAGGTTTCTTGCTTGATTTTGTGTTTTCCGGTGTGTCATTTATATTGTGTCAAGGTTTCTCGCTTGATTTGGTGTTTTCCGGTGTGTCATTTATATTGGGTGAATGTTCCATGCTTGATTTTGTATTTTCATGTATTTCATCTATATTGTGTCAAGGTTTCTTGCTTGATTTGGTGTTTTCCGGTGTGTCATTTATATTGGGTGAATGTTCCATGCTTGATTTTGTATTTTCATGTATTTCATCTATATTGTGTCAAGGTTTCTCGCTTGATTTGGTGTTTTCCGGTGTGTCATTTATATTGGGTGAATGTTCCATGCTTGATTTTGTGTTTTCATGTATTTCATCTATATTGTGTCAAGGTGTCTTGCTTGATTTGGTGTTTTCCGGTGTGTCATTTATATTGGGTGAATGTTTCATGCTTTATTTTGTGTTTTCATGTATTCATTTGAATTGTGTCAATGTTTCATGATTGATTCGGTGTTTTCTGGTATGTTATATATATATATCTTCAAGGTTTCCAAGTAGGTATGGCATTCTATGTCATGTTTCAGTTGGCAGAAGGAAAGTTTGAATATTCCAAAATGGGAAAGTTGATAACCTTGAACCGAAATAGGAAAGACAATATAATAGCTCAAATAAAAAGGACAAAAGGACAAACAACGATCTACAAATAATGCATAGAACACTCCAGTTTCCATAACAATATAACTGCAGTATCGTTGAAAATGGCGCTGAACACCTCTAGGGTATGACTTAGGATCATTGTTTAAGACTCTATTTTGAATAGGAAATGTAAAACAACAACAACAGCACTGTTTCTTTACTTTAATTTGTGTCTAAGTGTAATGTTAGATAGTCTCTCATGTTCATTTACACCCATATCCTTTCTTACTACAAGCTGTTTCGCTATGGAATATCTGTGTCACAAATGACCACGGATATGTTCCACTTGTCGTAAGCACTTCCCGGTCCTTTCCTCATTCACGCTTTATTACCGGGTTTGTAACTAGATTAATACGACGGGTGTCACTAGTGGAGCAGGAACAGTTAACCCTTTCGGAGCACCTGAGTTCACCCCCGGTTTTTAGTGGGGTTCGTGTTAATCGATCTTTAGTTTTATATGTATGTTTTGTAGATCGTTGTTTGTCCTTTTGTCCTTTTTCTTTTGGCCATTGTGTTGTCTGTTCTTCTTCGATATACTGATTCTGATTGCCCCTTTGGTATCTTCAAACTCTTCTTTACTTTAATTTGTATCTAAATGTAATGTTGGATTGTCTCTCATGTTCATTTACATCCATATCCTTTCTTACTACAAGCTGTTTCTTTACTTTATTTTGTGTCTAAGTGTAGTGTTAGATAGTCTCTCTTGTTCATTTACATCTATATCATTTCTTACTACAAGCTGTTCCTTTACTTTAATCTATGTCTAAGTGTAATGTTAGATAGTCTCTCATGGTAATTTACATCCATATTATTTCTTACTACAAGTTGTTCCTTTACTTTAATTTATATCTAAGTACAATGCTAGATAGTCTATGATTTTAATTTACATTCATATCTTTTCTTACTACAAGCCGTTCCTTTACTTTAGAAATGCCTGTGCCAAGTCAGGGTCATTACGGTTTTCACAGTTTTCCGGTTGTTGACTGATTTTTTCTGTTTATATACTTATGAGTTTTGACTTTCCCTTTGTAAGATGAGTTTTGACTTTCCCTTTGTAAGATTGTTCGGAGTTCGGTAATTTTGTTATTACCCTTATTTCTTACTACAAGCTGTTACTTTACTTTTATTGATGTCTAAGTGTAATGTTGGATAGTCTCTCATGTTCATTTACATCCATATCCTTTCTTACTACAAACTGTTTCTTTACTTTAATTTGTGTCTAAATGTAATGGTGGATAGTCTCTCATGTTCATTTACATCCACATACTTTCTTACTACAAGCGGTTCCTTTACTTTAATTTGTGTCTAAGTATAATGCTGGATAGTCTCTCATGTTCATTTATATCCACATACTTTCTTACTACAAGCTGTTCCTTTACTATAATTTATGTCTAAGTGTAATGTTGGACAGTCTCTCATGTTCATTTACATCCACATACTTTCTTACTACATGCGGTTCCTTTACTTTAATTTGTGTCTAAGTGTAATGTTGGATAGTCTCTCATGTTCATTTATATCCACATACTTTCTTACTACAAGCTGTTCCTTTACTTTAATTTATGTCTAAGTGTAATGTTGGACAGTCTCTCATGTTCATTTACATCCACATACTTTCTTACTACATGCGGTTCCTTTACTTTAATTTGTGTCTAAGTGTAATGTTGGATAGTCTCTCATGTTCATTTACATCCACATACTTTCTTACTACAAGCTGTTCCTTTACTTTAATTTATGTCTAAGTGTAATGTTGGACAGTCTCTCATGTTCATTTACATCCACATACTTTCTTACTACATGCGGTTCCTTTACTTTAATTTGTGTCTAAGTGTAATGTTGGATAGTCTCTCATGTTCATTTATATCCACATACTTTCTTACTACAAGCTGTTCCTTTACTTTAATTTATGTCTAAGTGTAATGTTGGACAGTCTCTCATGTTCATTTACATCCACATACTTTCTTACTACATGCGGTTCCTTTACTTTAATTTGTGTCTAAGTGTAATGTTGGATAGTCTCTCATGTTCATTTACATCCACATACTTTCTTACTACAAGCTGTTCCTTTACTTTAATTTATGTCTAAGTGTAATGTTGGACAGTCTCTCATGTTCATTTACATCCACATACTTTCTTACTACATGCGGTTCCTTTACTTTAATTTGTGTCTAAGTGTAATGTTGGATAGTCTCTCATGTTCATTTATATCCACATACTTTCTTACTACAAGCTGTTCCTTTACTTTAATTTATGTCTAAGTGTAATGTTGGACAGTCTCTCATGTTCATTTACATCCACATACTTTCTTACTACATGCGGTTCCTTTACTTTAATTTGTGTCTAAGTGTAATGTTGGATAGTCTCTCATGTTCATTTACATCCACATACTTTCTTACTACATGCGGTTCCTTTACTTTAATTTGTGTCTAAGTGTAATGTTGGATGGACTCTCATGTTCATTTACATACAAAATCTTTCTTTCAAATTTACCATTAATACTATGTGTATATACGGACATTTGTCTGTTTCTACTATTTGGTAAAAATGGTAGAAGCAGACAAATGTCCGTATATACACATAGTGAATTTATGAACTGTTCAGACAGTAGCAGTTTCCCTTTGAATTGTTTTTCTAGATTTATGAACTGTTCAGACAGTAGCAGTTTCCCTTTGAATTGTTTTTCTAGATTTATGAACTGTTCAGACAGTAGCAGTTTCCCTTTGAATTGTTTTTCTAGATTTATGAACTGTTCAGACAGTAGCAGTTTCCCTTTGAATTGTTTTTCTAGATTTATGAACTGTTCAGACAGTAGCAGTTTCCCTTTGAATTGTTTTTCTAGATTTATGAACTGTTCAGACAGTAGCAGTTTCCCTTTGAATTGTTTTTCTAGATTTATGAACTGTTCAGACAGTAGCAGTTTCCCTTTGAATTGTTGTTCTAGATTTATGAACTGTTCAGACAGTAGCAGTTTCCCTTTGAATTGTTTTTCTAGATTTATGAACTGTTTTCACAGTAGCAGTTTCCCTTTGAATTGTTTTTCTAGATTTATGAACTGTTTTCACAGTAGCAGTTTCCCTTTGAATTGTTTTTCTAGATTTATGAACTGTTCAGACAGTAGCAGTTTCCCTTTGAATTGTTTTTCTAGATTTATGAACTGTTCAGACAGTAGCAGTTTCCCTTTGAATTGTTTTTCTAGATTTATGAACTGTTCAGACAGTAGCAGTTTCCCTTTGAATTGTTTTTCTAGATTTATGAACTGTTCAGACAGTAGCAGTTTCCCTTTGAATTGTTTTTCTAGATTTATGAACTGTTCAGACAGTAGCAGTTTCCCTTTGAATTGTTTTTCTAGATTTATGAACTGTTCAGACAGTAGCAGTTTCCCTTTGAATTGTTTTTCTAGATTTATGAACTGTTCAGACAGTAGCAGTTTCCCTTTGAATTGTTGTTCTAGATTTATGAACTGTTCAGACAGTAGCAGTTTCCCTTTGAATTGTTTTTCTAGATTTATGAACTGTTTTCACAGTAGCAGTTTCCCTTTGAATTGTTTTTCTAGATTTATGAACTGTTTTCACAGTAGCAGTTTCCCTTTGAATTGTTTTTCTAGATTTATGAACTGTTTTCACAGTAGCAGTTTCCCTTTGAATTGTTTTTCTAGATTTATGAACTGTTTTCACAGTAGCAGTTTCCCTTTGAATTGTTTTTCTAGATTTATGAACTGTTTTCACAGTAGCAGTTTCCCTTTGAATTGTTTTTCTAGATTTATGAACTGTTTTCACAGTAGCAGTTTCCCTTTGAATTGTTTTTCTAGATTTATGAACTGTTTTCACAGTAGCAGTTTCCCTTTGAATTGTTTTTCTAGATTTATGAACTGTTTTCACAGTAGCAGTTTCCCTTTGAATTGTTTTTCTAGATTTATGAACTGTTCAGACAGTAGCAGTTTCCCTTTGAATTGTTTTTCTAGATTTATGAACTGTTTTCACAGTAGCAGTTTCCCTTTGAATTGTTTTTCTAGATTTATGAACTGTTTTCACAGTAGCAGTTTCCCTTTGAATTGTTTTTCTAGATTTATGAACTGTTTTCACAGTAGCAGTTTCCCTTTGAATTGTTTTTCTAGATTTATGAACTGTTTTCACAGTGTTGTATTTTTGTTTATTGGATTTTGGATCTGTTTCAACACTGTAGTATTTTTATTTATATTTTCTAGACTTTTGAACTATTTCTACTGAATGGTATGCTTTTTTAGATTTTGGAACTGTTCCAACAGTGTGGTAGGTTTTTTTTCTAGATTTTGGAACTGTTCAGACAGTGTGGTAGTTTTTTTTCTATATTTTGGAGCTGTTCAGTCAGTGTGGTATTTTTTTTCTAGATTTTGGAGCTGTTCAGACAGTGTGGTAGGTTTTTTTTCTATATTTTGGAACTGTTCAGACAGTGTGGTAGTTTTATTTTTGTTTTTTCTAGATTTTGGAACTGTTCCGACAATGTGGTACTTTTTTTGTTTTTCACTTTCGTCGTGTTGTCTGGACTTGTATTTACTTTTTAATATTTAGTTTCACTAGTTCTGTTTTGTCTATCCGATTTCTGATTGCTTATTCAGTTTCATCTGATTGCTGTTCACCCCGCTTTTTGGTGGGTCAGTGTCGCTCATCTCTTTGTTTGTTGTGTGTCTTTACGTTCTTAGTTCTGTGTTGTGATGTCCTTGACGATTTCCGCATACAAAACAATGTTCGTTTGGTCTTTACCTCCAGTTGTTTGTAATAAGGGCTCATGTCCTATTTACGTTATTTGTGTTTGTTTGCGCATAGTGGTGTCCAACACATAGTGTGTTGTGTGTTTTGTTTAGTTTGTCTTTGTCTTGTGTACCCTATGTTGCCAGCTTCTCTAGATTGTTCATTCTAGATTATCCTTTCTATATTGTTCATTCTAGATTGTCCTTTCTAGATTGTTCATTCTACATTGTCCTTTCTAGATTGTTCATTCTACATTGTCCGTTCTAGATTGTTCATTCTATATTGTCCGTTCTAGATTGTTCATTCTACATTGTCCTTTCTAGATTGTTCATTCTACATTGTCCTTTCTAGATTGTTCATTCTACATTGTCCTTTCTAGATTGTTCATTCTACATTGTCCTTTCTAGATTGTTCATTCTAAATTGTCCTTTCTAGATTGTTCATTCTACATTGTCCTTTCTAGATTGTTCATTCTACATTGTCCTTTCTAGATTGTTCATTCTACATTGTCCTTTCTAGATTGTTCATTCTACATTGTCCTTTCTAGATTGTTCATTCTAGATTGTCCTTTCGGTATTCTCTAACGTTTATTGACATTCATCCTTAATTTGCATTTAAGTAATAAACTGAAAAACAAAAAAATACCGCACTGTCGGAACAGACCGGAGTGAGACATATAGGGTCTAATACCGGGAGAGGTGCAAGATAGTAAAATCTGTGACACCCGAGGGTAAGATTTAAATCGTATTGGACGAGGCTTGTCCGAGTCCAATACGATTTAAATCTTACCCGAGGGTGTCACAGATTTTACTATCTTGCACCTTTTACGGTGATTGACTCTTTTTCTCACCCTTTTCTACCGTGTCAATGTTTGTTTACTTGTTGTGTAGTTTGGTGCATTAATTTGTGAAGCGTATCACAGCCACAGGACCAAAATGCCACGTAATAAAATAAAACAAGATGTTCATTTTACAACTTTAAAGAGGTTCAAAATAATAAAGTTAACAAACTTGTGATAGATTCTACAATAACAAAATCTTGCACCTTTTTCTCATCTCTTTCAATATTTGTTTACGTTGAGAAAATATAGAGTACTCTCCCTTGTTAGGTAACTAACGTAAATAAAAACAATTACTTCCCTTTGACCAACGTCAAATAAAAAAATTTACAGGCATTTATCACTGTTGTAGTAGCATTTATAATATATTTATAAATACAATACATTGTATTTTATTGTATTTTATTGTGAAATACATTTAAAATACTGTCAGGACACTATAAATCGACAATTTAATTCAACAATGGAAAACAATTTTGCGGGAAAAACGGCGTGTAGCTTGTCTTACCCTGGAGCCGGGGTAAGATAGAAAAATCTTTTTTACCTAAACCAACGGACTACTTTATCCAAGGGGTGAGAAACTTTAATCCGTCCAATGTCTTTGTAATTAAGATATTCACACTGAATAACATTGACGGTTTAAATAATATACATGTATACCTCTCATTAATATCGGATAAATAGCTAATACTAACCATTTCCCGGGTTTGGACATCTGTTTCCATGCCGTTCTGTAGATATATGTGCACCTGTTTCACATCGGTAATTAGCTAGATCTTCATTTTGTCATAATGGATACAAAAAATTGTAGTTAATTTTTATCTTCGTTGCCAAATTGATCATATTAATTTGTTAATTTCACAGTTGGTCATTATTCTCATATAATGTGTACTTGATTCACTCCTCGAGTTTTACTGTAAAGCTGGTATTAAGTCGTTCAGGCATTAGTCAACTTTAATAATGCATTATCTCCCGCTGATTTAATGTTAATTCAATATTTCATTAGATTAAGATCTATGTGGTGCCACCAATTTGTCACATTTTCCTTGATCTTGTTTTTAGTACCTTTTTTATATTTTGAAATTAATTATTTTTCCCTGAATTTAATAACGTGAACAGTTGATTGTGAAGTTAATTCAAGGGATTATTTATTTATAAGAACCATCATAAAAAGATAACGCAGAATTTAAATTGATAATTTTCTATATCCATATTAATATTATATATAAATTTTCTCGGAATTCTCCTTTTGAACATTTTGATGAACGTCTAAAGTGATTTGTAAAACAACACCAAGTACACAAAACAAAGTGATGAAGAATTAAACACATTGACAGATCTCCAGATAATTTTCAAATCCAAAGGGTAATTACCCCCTACTTTTGAAAATGATGCGTATTTGCATATTTCCTTTGCACTGTTGTATTCTCTACTTCAGAAAAGATTGCTTACATGTACACTTTTAAAATTATGTTTGACACAAGTGTTATTCAATAAACGCAGGATGCAAGTGAAATGTATATCTCTGTTTAATTTGACACGATTGTGTCATATTTATTAATAAAATGTTGTAAATATTTTGTTTTTTGCTCGTCGACTTCGGCAGTTTTCACAGCCGTGTTGATAATGTCATCAATGATTGCTTTAACTGTACTGTCACTAGACACAGATGAAACTGTCAGGAACTTAAGTTTATAATTTTCCGTAGCGCGCTTATTCATGTTCTTGCTCATTTTCAACGAACAACGTGTTCCCAAATTTACTTTCGTTTTAGTTCTTACTTATTACGTAAACTGCATTTATTTGTAATAATGACCGCGATTGGATGATTTATCCTAAACATTCAATCAGATCTCTTTTGACATCGATGCTTATAAAGGCAAGCATTCTGTACCCCTCGGATGTAAGCGCTCTCTCCTTCGAAAAGTATAAAGGGAAGTAATTACGGGGAATTCTCAAAGACAAAAATGTATTGTTATGTACACGACTGTACAAGTACGCTCCGAATTTGGAAAGTTTGCTTACACAGCAATATGTATGCGTAATGTGTACACTCTGATCTGATAATACATGCGTTTTTACTCGTTTTCATAGCGTAAAAAAAGGAAATACGAAGCTTATCTGGAGCTCTGCATTGTTGAATGACAAATGTTCGTCTCTTCGAGAGACTTTTTCAATGTCTAATGTCAAACCAATATGGCGACTTTAAGTCATGCAAGTGTTTTCTACATTTGACGATCTTCACATATGACTGTGGATGGGCTAGTTCTTAAAATAACGACTATGTCTACATGTCTGCAAGAATTATAATGAAAGTGGTGGTAGAGTACGTAGACCTAGTGAACAGTAAACAATGTTGTGGACAACAATCATCCTACGTCACGGCTGTAAATATAAATACAGTTGTATGCATTTTTATGTTGACATTAATGACAGTTTGACATTTTTATGTTGACATTAATGACAGTTTGACATTTTTGAATGCGGTCCTTTTTCTTTGTTCTGTTTTTTTCTATAGAACTGGACTGGACTGCACAATCGTTATATAAATTTAAGTGTCAATTAAAACTTACTTGACACTTAACTTAAATTTACTTGGAATGTACATGAAATAAATTTATACTTCAGGTTTAATTGAGACTTAAATTTAATTGAGGTTTATGCAACCCAGTCCTGTATTTTATTGAGCAATTACTAGTTTGTACAATGACCTAAGACTCCCAGGGAAGCCGACGTAGGGATCCCTGTAGTATATGTACAAGGCATATACAACTCCCTGATTATACCTTACAAACTTCAACTGCATATCATTAATTCCAGTGCATATCACCACTGATGTTGTGCATTCGAATCTCGATCAGGGCCAGGTATACAACATTATGTGATAAAGTTTGTCAGTGACTTGCGACAGGTCAGTGGTTTTCTCCGGCTACTCCGGTTTCCTCCGCCAATAAAACTGACCGCCACGATATAACTGAAATATTGTTGAAAGTGGCGCTAAACACCATAATCACCCAAGCCATCATTAATTCCAGTATCGGTCATACCCTACAACCAATTGTTGTTTCTGTATTTTCTTGTTTGATTTTATCTGTGAAGTTGTTCCTTTACGCTGCAATAAATGTCGAGAATTACAGCTATTTTTCATATTTATTTCAGTCTGCAGAACCTTGACGCCATGTTTAAAGCTGGGTTATACATTAATGACCTTAGCATGCATGATTCCAGTCGAGATCTGATATTAGCAGGAACTCAGCAATCAGCAGAATTAAAACTGGCACTAGATCAGGTTTGACATTTACTAAAGTTAATGATTCTTGGTTTCAAGTGTCTAATGGATAATGGATTGGGAAATTCATATTATATTATGAATTCTAACATGACGTCCTTCTTTCGCTTTGTAGACAAACGAGCGATTTATCGATGGTATAATCTCATTCGCACATGCGCCGGTGAATGTGACTGACTTTTCAGTCGTAAATGTACAAGTTGATGAATTATCGTCTGCTCGAATTTAGCAGCATATATTGTGTGCGACATTTTCCGAAAACGTAAATATAAATTACCGTCTTCCAATCAAAGTATACTACTGTATTTGTACTCTTAGACATATCAGAATCGAAATAAATCATGGAAGCCAGAATGTGTTTTGAATTTTAGCATGGGTTGGCGGATATTAGTAAATTTTATCACTCGCCTCTCGCTCGGGATAAACTATTAATATCCGCCAATCCATGTTAAAACTCAAAGCACATTCTGGCTTCCATGATTTATTTCTTAAATGAAGAACCAAAAGAAAGACCACACCAGCGGAACAGTTCCAAAATTCAAATCTATAAATCGTAGAAACAGAGAGAAACTTGATACCCCTGATTTAAACTTATTTTATTGTTCATAATAACAACAAATGGATCAGACACAAGTTTTACAACTTAGAAATGTCTTCTCCGCTAGTTACATCAATTTACATATAATCAGAACAGCATTAATTACATAATAATAACATATTTGTTCAGAATATGAAGACGAATAAAAAAAAAAATAAAAAATACAATAGAACGAAAAATGCAAATTTCAAAGGTCGATGAAACATACTGTGTGCTAAGGTATAATATATGGCAAGTCGAGCACACCTCAAAGACCATTCTTAAACACGTGGTGTATGTGTGTTGCAAAATTAGATCGTATTACGATTAGACATAGTTTATATGTTGGGATTTAATTAATACGTGGAGATCTTGCATAGGTAAGTACAATTTGAACTGAATAACACATGTATATTTCATCGACCTTTGACACGTCAATCAATCAATACCCCAAGCGCGACCAAGAAAAGAATATACATACATGTAGAAGTACACAATGTTGACAATTGTCAATAACGTTATACATGTTGACTTGTTAGTTCAAGAGAAACGCCGTGTATCTTTTATGTATTTTTGTACACATGAAAATATAAACGTGTTTATTATACCTCAGTATATACTTTCTTAAAGCTTTTTTAAAGAAATAAAAATGCTATTGTTTCACATTTTTAACACTGAGACTATTGACCGGTCCATAGTTTTCAAGACTATTGACTGCCGCTGAACTATTTCCTGGCAATTTAAACAACTTTCGCGGAATTTTTAATTGGACGTCGCTTATTGGACAAACTACGGTAATTGTTATGCGTGATCCTCTGGCGTTATCGTCGCTATCGAGAAACCCGGATTTTTTTGTCAAAATTTCTAAAATTTCATTTCAAAATTTTAAAACAAAATTTAAAAATTTCAGTTTTCATAAAATTTCATAAAATTTCAAAATTTTAAAAAAAATTCAAAAATTTAAAATAAATAAAATAAAAATTTTAAAGTTCAAAATTTCAAAATTTTCACAAAATTTTAAAATTTCAAAAATTTCTAAATTTCAAAAATTTCCAAAAAATTCAAAATTTTCATAAAACTTGTAGTCACCATGTACATTTATGTTGAAGTCTACTTTCTCAAAAGAATCAAACTCTTATGAATAACTGGGGAAACAGCATGACAATGTCCATGAGACAATATTCAGATTTATAATGCAAAATACTGGCAAAAGATGCGTGATTTTATTATTCTTTATCATGTTGAGGTGATCATTCAACTATGAGTCTAATGTTTTTCGGTATAATAAAATACTTATAGACTGTGTATTCGGGAATAGCAAGTTTCTTGTCCCCTCGACCCTGACTATTAACCTCGGCTTCGCCTCGGTCAATAGTCAGTGTCTCAGGGACAATAAACTTGCTATTCCCTCATACCCAGTCAATAAGTATATATTATTTCTACTGACAGGTCATCATTTCCAAATAACAAAATATCGATATTTACCGGTAGACCCCCCATATCAAGCATATTCAATTCAATGATCATGTTATTTCTAAGTAAATTGAATTTATTACAATATAATAGAAAATGCTCGGAACATTCGTTTTTATATCCACATGAACAAGAAGCACTAGGCACCAACTTCGATTTAAATAAATCGCTGTTCAGAGAACTACATTTATTTCTAAGCCTAGCATGCAATACACTAAGATGTCGGTCTCCAAAAGAAAAATAAGAAGGTACAGTTTTCGGTTGAAAATATTTTTGTTGCAATTTGGATTTAAAAGACGGGAGTGTCGGCAGTTGACGAAGGTTCAGATCTAGAGTGTTCCATAATTTAATCGTACTTGGAAAATAAGACTGTTGATATGTAGATAATCGGTATGATGGTTGTGAAATATTAAGTCTGTTCCTTAAATTATAATTATTAGTGTCAGCGACTGTAGGTGGTACCAATTCTGTTAAATAATCAGGTACTTGATCGTTGACGATTTTATAAAATAGCACCAATTTTCTTACCTTCCTTCTAGTTTTCAACTTTTCCCACCCCGTCTCGATATAAATAGAATGTATACTGGCAAACGATGGTAATCCCGTAACAATACGCGCAGCTTCAAGTTGTACTTTTTCTAATCTGTCCGAATTTGTTTGTCCACAATTATCCCACACTTCAGATGCATATTCCAATACAGGTCTAATAAATGTTAAATAAATTTTTTCTAAGTAATTTCTGTTAAGACGGTATTTTAATTTTCTGAGTACATTAAGTTGTTTCGAAGCTGATTCAATTAATTTGTCTATGTGCTTAGTCCACTTACAGTCGCTGCTGAATACAATCCCTAAATGTTTGTGTGTATGTACTGGATCAATAGTTGTTTGGTCAAAATTAAATGTTAAATTACATTCAATCCCATTGACATTAAAAATAATAATTTCAGTTTTGGTGGGATTAAACTTTAATAACCACCTGTTTGACCATTTTTTCAGGTGATTCAGATCTGTATTAATCATATTTCTTAGTGTGCTTTCATCTTGTGCTAAATGTCCAATAGACGTGTCATCAGCAAAAAGACGACCTAGACCTACTATCTCATCAGTAATATCGTTTATGAAGATCAAGAACATTAAAGGTCCCAATACTGACCCCTGAGGCACACCCGCATGCAAATGACCAATCCCGGATAAAGCATCTTTTATCATAACCCTTTGAGTACGGTTAGAAAGATAACTTTTTAACCAACAAAGCAGATCACCTTTAATACCATATTTGCCAAGTTTATATAAAAGTGCTTTTACCCAAACTGTATCAAATGCTTTGCTTATATCAGCAAATGTAACGCTGGTCACTTGTTTTGCCTCTAATGCAAGTAATATTGTATGATACAACTCTATTAGTTGATGACTTGTAGAGTGACCTGGTATAAATCCCGACTGGAACTTGTATAATAGTTTATTTTCAAGTAGGTGATTAAACACATGCTTGAAAATTATTTTTTCCAGCACCTTACTTACACAAGAAAGTAAAGAAATAGGTCTATAGTTAGACGGTAAAGATTTGTCCCCATTTTTAAACAAAGGGATTACATGGGCGATTTTCCAGTCTGATGGAAATACTTTTTCACGTAAGGATTTATTAAATAAACTACACAATGGTTTCGATATCTCCTCCTTTACAGACACCAACATCCTATTACTAATTATATCGGGACCAACAGCTTTATTAGCATTAAGAGTACATAACATATCGATTACTTCTTGTTCAGTAACGATAACTTGGGATAGAATATTTTCACATCTGTCATGAAAATCTGGCAAGACAGCATCATCGTCGTTCAACTTGATAATCGAGCAAAAATATTTGTTCAAAACATTGGATTTCTGAGTGGCATATATACCAAATTAAAACTATTGAATGGATCATGGAGTGGAGGTAACTCATTCGTAGAGCGGTCATTTTTAAGTAACATGTGAATTGTTTTCCAATACATTTTGCTATTTACTGTTTTGAGATCATCAAGATGTTCGTTAATATTATCGTAAACCCGTTGTTTGGCCTGTTTCTTTAAGTTATTAAATTTGTTTCTTTGTGTTTTAAATTTTTTTTCGGCTGTTTCCGTTTTCGTCCTAAAATATATTTGCCGTAGTCTGTCGCGTTTACGCGATCCACGCCGTAAATCCGAATCGAACCAAACTTTATCATTACTACGAATAGTTACCTCCCTTGTAGGAATGCACGTTTTTGCTATATTAAGAAATGTTTTAGTAAAGTTTGAACATGCCGAGTTAATATCAATTTCTGCATCAATCACGTTTTCCCAGTCTGTTTCAGTTATTTTGTTTTTCATAAGTAAATAGTCCCCCCTCTTATAATCCCAGATGGTACGCTGAAAGGTTTTCCTGTTGCAATAGCCACAGTCTATACTGACATAAGTGCCGTCATGGTCACTTATTTCCCTGTCAATAGGTATTGTATCACAATCAATAACCGGTATTGAATCGGTAATTAAAATTGGGTCCAATAGAGACGTGTTACCTGATCGTGCGTCGAAATGTGTAGGTTTATTTATTATATTAACTAATCCGTTGATGACAAGAAAGTCATTAACGTTATGAGGAAGATTACCAAGAAAATTTTTGTTCATATCTCCCAAACAGATAATATTATTATTCTCATCATGAGCCTGCTTAAGCATATGCTCAAAATATTGCCAGTAATAAATATGAGATTGTCTCTCAGATCTGTAATTTATATTTATTAAAATATTATGTAATTTTGTCAACATGTTCATGTTCTAAATCCAACCTCCTAGTCAAGTTTACACAACTTTTATGATAGGTAATAATTCCACCTCCTCTTGAATCCCTATTTTTCCTACTTGGTGTTTCAAAACCCTCGATAATAATATCGCTGTCTAATACTTGATTATCTAGATGGGTCTCAGTAAAAAATACAATATCGAACTCTTCGATAATATCAGCTATATAATTAAGTTTATTTCTGAGACTTCTAATGTTGCAATGGAAGATGGACAATATATTTTCATTCGCAATATTGGATGTGCCTCCTGGGCCAGGGTTTATTTCAACATCGCCAGATAATAACAATAAGCTGATGAGAAGCAAGTTAAATGAGATAACAGAGTATGTAGATCTGAACCTGGTCAACACAGTCCTACATAAGGCATGTACATATAATATTAACCAATGTAAAATGTCATATAAATTGAAAGATACAATCAGTTTAACAAGCCATACCTATTTTATGATAAAACAACCCAATTACAATTCTATGTGCTACAATATCATTACCCATTATCAAAAATAAACAACATTACATAAGAACAATTGGGTTGCTTTGTTAGTACATGTAGACAACAGTCATAATACAGGAAAAACATGAAAATAAACTTCAAATGGTCGCACTGTAGGTATCGAGTGAAAAACATAAGGGAAAGAAAATACATGTATATACAAGATGCAAAGGAAACTTTTTCCATCGATCTTGTATGGATGGAATTTTAAGTAAGCAAAAATAGGGAAATTGCTAAGTAATTAAAATTATTAATATTGTTTGATCTAAATTCACTAGATCACCGTCATTTAAAAGAAGAGAATTACATATTATATATAAATATATATATACATGCCAAAGAAAAATATAATATATATATGCAAAAATAATATCCATACATTATACATATAGGTATAGATTCATACAAATACACATACACACACAAACATATTGTATAATAGGACGATTTGTATATTCTATTTGAAAACAATTCGGGTTTACTGTTAACCGTCCCGTTTGATTACATGTCGGTCAACCATGAATTTCAATTTCAATGCCTTGAAGTGAATCAATCGAGTTCACCTTGAATGTAAATTGTACTTTTGATAACATTGCATGTAATGTTGGTTTTCTTTTGGGTTTTTTTCCCAAAGAAAACAGCAACAAATAATACATGTAGGTTTAGCCAAATCCTGGTTCATTTATAATGCGTAATTGACATAGTATATTGGGATTTATCCGTTGTTTTTCATGCCTCTTTTTTAGAAGCGGGGGTATTATTATGTATGCGTATTTAAGTGTTCATATATTCAGAATAAAACAATACTCTTTTAAGTAGAAAAAATAGCTATGTGGTTAAGCGTGCTGGGTGAGGTGGATTTAAATGACCAATACGACATTGAATGTACAATTGCTTGATTGTTTATAAACATACGGTAAACGTGACTGTGCTTATATACACATACACGTGGTTGCGTTATTTACTTGTAACCAAATGAATAGTATCTACTAATAAAGTAAATCTATATACATGTAGCTATAGGACGGATAGCTGTAGCATCATTGACCTCGGGTATGTGCTAACAGCTATTCGACTTATATTACTAAAATAAAAAAATAAAAAAAATAAAAAAATATTCAGTAGATAAATGTCTTTCTTCTTCTTTTTTTTTTTTTTTTTTAATAAATAGTAGGCAAGTCAGGGTTCATTTTATAATGTATGTATGATGTTTGTGGCAAATCTAAAGTATATATAGGCGAATTAATATATATTTTTATACAAAAACTTGTAGGTAGAGCAATTTATTTGCGCAGTGAAGCATGAAGGCCGAGATGAATTTAAATGACCAATACAAAATATAATGTATTTAAATAACGATACACTATTGCCATGATTGCGTGAATACTGTTTGTAAACATGCGGTATATATGTATAAACAAATGCACGTGGTCGAGTAATGTATGTAAAGAAGGGACAAAATGGGTAACAAAGTAAATAAGCAAATTGGTACTTATGACAAATTACAAGTAAAGCATAGTGTTCACATTGTGAGTTCAAATATAAAACAGCAATCATCATTTCAATTTAATTTAGAGAACCAAGAGCAAGTCTGTCAACATCTTCTAGGTTCCTAACAACTTTAGTACCCGAATGTTCGCTCTTCTGCACAATGATGGAACCATCATGCGTCCAGTAGGAGTGAACTTTGTTGTTTATTCGATGGGTATTCAGACGTTTTAACATGTCATATCTGTGTTTGGTGAGGTTTTCACATATGAATATTTTGTCCTTGTTTCCTTTGAGTTTTTTTTATTACTGAAGACCATTGCTCGTTGTCTGTAGGTGAGGAACCTGACAATAATTGAGATTTTGCCATCTCTAGATTGACCAATTGGATGAGATCTGCCTATGTCATTAAGATTGAGCTTAACACCAAGCTGATTTTTACAGATTTGGAGGACAATAGAGTCAGTATCAATGGGTTGGATAATGTCACCATTACTGTTAGTTCGAACTCTGACATTGTTGAATCTCAGACTTGTTCGTCTACTGTATTGTTCCTGTTCTTCAACCCTTTCCTCGACTTTGTCCAACTTGTCTTGTAATGTCTGAATAATTGTGTTTTGTTTGTCAATTTCTTCTCTTTGTAAGTTAATTACATGGTGAGCACTTTGGATTTTTTCAATGTGTGGGAGAAGGCTATCATCTACCATTTTTTTCAGAGTGGGTTTAATTGATTCAATGACTTTCTGACTTATCATAGGTATCAGTTGGTCCATAAATTTTTGATTTTGTAGGGTGGCACAAACGACGTGCGACAACTGAACAACTGTATCCTCTTGTACTTCTAGTACTTCTGAACAGGGTGGTGGATCAGAGTTGGATGCAAGTCTACTAGGGTGTTCAGGTGTGGTAGGACTAGAGTTTAATCTGGCTTGTTTCTGCACTTGGAGTAGGGATGGTGATATGTTATCTGGACTAAATGGATCTGATCTTTTATTGTTATTTTTAGGAGTTTGTGTCAGAAACCTATCTAATGATTCTTGTTTACCATCCTTCGCCATCTTGAATGTTGTTTACAATCCTTTGTCGTCCACAAAATCACAGAAAGTCACTATATATACACAAAAAATGTCAGAAGTACACTCAGACTTTGTTCCACAACATCAAATTACATAACTTAGTGGCTGGAGATAGTAATTTACGATCAATATTATAACATTTTCCCTATTTTGAAACTCGTAAATTTTCTTACGCCTTCATACTCAAGGGCAAGTAATCCTTGATACCCCTAACTCACATATACACGACCGATCACTTTCCTGTCTTGGTACAGGAAACTCAATAATGGTGGCGGGGTTATACTAGTTGCATGGAACCAAACCACCCTCTTAGTTAAATGTAAGTCATGTAAGTGTTCTATAAATTTAGTAAAATGTCAACCCTCATATTCATTATTCATGTATGCACAATGTTGCCAGCGTCTCTGGATTGTTCATTCTTGGTTGCCTCTTCGGTGTTCTCTAACGTTTATTTGTCCTGTGTCTTGTGTGCCCAATGTTGCCAGCGTCTCTGGACTGTTCATTCTTGATTGCCCCTTCGATTTTCTCTAACGTTTATTTGTCCTGTGTCTCTTGTGCCCAATGTTGCGGTGTCTCTGGATTGTTCATTCTTGATTGCCTCTTCGGTGTTCTCTAACGTGTATTTGTGCTGTGTCTTGTGCGCCCAATGTTTCCAGTGTCTGGATTGTTCATTCTTGATTACCTCATCGGTTTTCTCTAACGTTTATTTGTCCTGTGTCTTGTGCGCCCAATGTTGCCAGTGTCTCTGGATTGTTCATTCTTGATTACCTCATTGGTTGTTTCTAACGTTTATTTGTCCTGTGTCTTGTGCGCCCAATGTTGCCGGTGTCTCTGGATTGTTCATTCTTGATTACCTCATCGGTTTTCTCTAACGTTTATTTGTCATGTGTCTTGTGCGCCCAATGTTGCCGGTGTCTCTGGATTGTTCATTCTTGATTACCCCATCGGTTTTCTCTAATGTTTATTTAAAGTTCGTAAGTAATGTAATTATTATTAAAACTAAGAATCTTCTGCCACAGGAATTGGTGGCCTGAGTCGATTTGGCTATTCCGTTTATGTCCTTGTTTGTTTGGTTTTTTTTGGGAGGGGAGGGTTGTTTTTGTTTTTGTTGTTTTGCTTTCAACGAATTTTAGCACAGCTGTCTTTCCAATCTCTTGACAGAGTGTACCTGACAGTTATTACGTGAGTGTGTTGTGCACAATAAATTAAATATCTACATTGTATTGTCACTCAAATAGACCTTAAAATGTTAACTGGTTTATAGCTGAGATAACGTTGGGCTTCTATGGTTTTGACATTTTATGTGGAGGTGTATATCTAATGGACGATGCATTAATACCTGCTCCTTTGATCTTTTTTTTTTGGGTCAAGGTAAAATATGAATTAGAGAAAGCAGGGCAATAATGCCACAACCCGCATGGAAAAAAAAAATATGTCAATTAAAAAAAATGTCACAATAAGGATACACAGCAGTGAAACATGAAACTAAAAGAATTTAAAAAGTATAAAAACAGAAAAAACGGAAGTGAGATAAGGTTCAATGTAATTGTTTTTGCCTCTTTGTAGTTAACCTTATTATGAAGTTGTTGTAATTTATCAATACATAGTGAAATAAAACGTAGATATTTAAGTCAATGAACAAGACATGTTTCCTAGCAACAATCTCTATCAGGTACGCTCACCGTCAAAAGATTGGGAGAAAGTAAATCAAAGGGCCTACATGTGATATCTAAGTCAATGTACAAGACAGGTTTCCTAACAACAATCTCTATCAGGTACGCTCACCGTCAAAAGATTGGGAGAAAGTAAACCAAAGGGCCTACATGTGATATCAGCTAGGGTTAGCTATGCCTGAGGAACGTTGACCTTAGTTTAAATAAATTACATTACTTAGGAACTGTCAATTACAAACATAGATATATCTTATAAACCATGTCAGTGATGATGTATTGACTACTGGGTGGATTTTATTATCTGGAACTAAATGCCCACCAACAGAGATATCGATCCTGTTATAGAAATAAAAACGTAGATATCTAATTAATACGCGCGACGCGTCTCTGTAATAACCTTCATCAAGTAAGCATCTAGTTAAAGCAATTGTTTAGGTTTGTGGTGTTTAACGCCACTTTCAACAATATTTCTCTTATCTCGTGGCAGTCAGTTTTATTGGTGGAGGAAACCGGAGTACCAGGAGAAAACCACCGACCTGTCGCAAGTCAATGACAAACTTTATCACATAATATGTTCTATCGAGTACACCTCGCCATGAAAGGGGTTCGATCTCACAAGTAATCCAAAAGATTGACACAGGATAGCCAAAATCGACAAAGGTTTCTTATGCCAGAGGAATATTGATATTACGTTTAGTAAATTACATTATTTAGGGACTTTAAATTTCACGCTTAGAGTGAACGAGTGATTGTTGATTAATGTCAAAAGAGCATTTTTTTCCATTGTTCAGCTATTTCATGGCGAGGACAAGTTACACTAAATAAAATTTTGGTGATGATGTCCGCTTTTTTCATGACCAACACTCTTAATTGGATCTTTATAGTACTAGTTGACCGAAGCAACAGTAAATATGTCGCTACACTTGAACACATTTTTCTGATTCCGAGCCAACCATCACTTATTCCTTATTTCTGGGTGCTTAGCGAGAACCAACAAATACCAATTTCATAGGCTTGGCTTTTACCACCGCGGCTTGAACACACACTCGAGGGTAGCCATTGCATTTTTCAAGTTTAAGATTTGTCCTAAAACAGCTGTAAAAATTATTTTTCACTAAATTTAAAGAGACATAAAATAAACCTATGTACAATTATGTCCAACAACATATGAAATAAAACGTTCAAGAATGAACAATCCAGAGACATAGAACGAATACAAAAACACAACAAAAACAGAAAACTAAAAAGATTAAGAACACGGACCACAAACGAGTATTATCTCAAAATATCTAATTTGTTTTAGCAATGTTTTATACGTAGCAACATTCCTGCAGCACCTGTATATGGAGTATATATTTCTCAGTTGATACGATATTCCAGAGCTTGTGGTTCCTATCAGGAATTCCTTGATAGAGGGTTGCTGCTAACAAGGAAGCAACTGAAGCAATGGTTCCCCTTGGTTAAGTTGAGGTCATTACTTCAAAGGTTTTGCGGTCGCCACCATCACTTGATTGACCGTTATGGAATATCTGTGTCACAAATTACCACGGATATGTTCCACTTGTCGTAAGCACTCCCCGGTCTATTCCTCATTCATGACTTTTCACCGGGTTTTTAACTAGATTAACACGACGGGTACCACTAATCGAGCAAGAACTGCCTATATTTGTGTGGCCATTGTGTTTTCTTTTCCTCTTCGATATGCGGATTCTGATTAACATTTTAGTATCTTCGAACTCTTATTTTAATATATTATTGCTATTTTTTGCATTAGCAGTGTTTTAATATATTGTTTCTATTATTCGTCTAAGCATTGTTTTATCGTTCAAGGAACAACAAAAAAGTAAAATATTAGAAGAAAGTATGAAGAAATTAGATGCAGAGATGAAACGGACGGATTCCTTGTTATACCAAATGATACCTAAACCAGTGGCTGACCGCCTTAGACGGGGAGAACCAGCCATTTCAACATGTCAAGTAAGTAAACACATAACAGACCAATCAAACACATCCGAAGTCTAATTGTCAAAACCAGTGGCTGACCGCCTTAGAAGGGGAGAACCAGCCATTACAACATGTCAAGTAAGTAAACACATAACAGACCAGTCAAACACATCCGAAGTCTAATTGTCAAAACCAGTGGCTGACCGCCTTAGAAGGGGCGAACCAGCCATTACAAAATGTCAAGTAAGTAAAGATATAACAGACCAATAAAACGCACCCGAAGTCAAATCAAAACCAGTGGCTGACCGCCTTAGACGGGGAGAACCAGCCATTACAACATGTCAGGTAAGTAAACACATAACAGACAAATCAAACACACGTGAAGTCAAATTAAAACCAGTGGCTGACCGCCTTCGACAGGGAGAACCAGCCATTACAACAGGTCAAGTAAGAACCCTAATCCTAACCCTAACCCTAATATAATGAGTAAAACAACACCATAACCCATATCCTCAAAACACACATTCATACTGTTAATACAGCGTCTTAGTTCACAGTCTTTAACCTTTTGTTTGACCCTTACTGGTACCACACATTCATACTGTTAATACAGCGTCTTAGTTCAGAGTCTTTAACCTTTTGTTTGACCCTTACTGGTACCACACATTCATACTGTTAATACAGCGTCTTAGTTCACAGTCTTTAACCTTTTGTTTTACCCTTACTGGTACCACACATTCATACTGTTAATACAGCGTCTTAGTTCACAGTCTTTAACCTTTTGTTTGACCCTTACTGGTACCACACATTCATACTGTTAATACAGCGTCTTAGTTCACAGTCTTTAACCTTTTGTTTGACCCTTACTGGTACCACACATTCATATTGTTAATACAGCGTCTTAGTTCACAGTCTTTAACCTTTTGTTTGACCCTTACTGGTACCACACATGCATACTGTTAATACAGCGTCTTAGTTCACAGTCTTTAACCTTTTGTTTGACCCTTACTGGTACCACACATTCATACTGTTAATACAGCGTCTTAGTTCAGAGTCTTTAACCTTTTGTTTGACCCTTACTGGTACCACACATTCATACTGTTAATACAGCGTCTTAGTTCAGAGTCTTTAACCTTTTGTTTGACCCTTACTGGTACCACAAATTCATACTGTTAATACAGCGTCTTAGTTCAGAGTCTTTAACCTTTTGTTTGACCCTTACTGGTACCACACATTCATACTACTGTTAATACAGCGTCTTAGTTCAGAGTCTTTAACCTTTTGTTTGACCCTTACTGGTACCACACATTCATACTGTTAATACAGCGTCTTAGGTCACAGTCTGTAACCTTTTGTTTGACCCTTACTAGTACCACACATTCATACTGTTAATACAGCGTCTTAGTTCACAGTCTTTAACCTTTTGTTTGACCCTTACTGGTACCACACATTCATACTGTTAATACAGCGTCTTAGTTCACAGTCTTTAACCTTTTGTTTGACCCTTACTGGTTCCACACATTCATACTGTTAATACAGCGTCTTAGTTCACAGTCTTTAACCTTTTGTTTTACCCTTACTGGTACCACACATTCATACTGTTAATACAGCGTCTTAGTTCACAGTCTTTAACCTTTTGTTTGACCCTTACTGGTACCACACATTCATACTGTTAATACAGCGTCTTAGTTCAGAGTCTTTAACCTTTTGTTTGACCGTTACTGGTACCACACATTCATACTGTTAATACAGCGTCTTAGTTCAAGGTCTTTAACCTTTTGTTTGACCCTTACTGGTACCACACATTCATACTGTTAATACAGCGTCTTAGTTCAGAGTCTTTAACCTTTTGTTTGACCCTTACTGGTACCATACATTCATACTGTTAATACAGCGTCTTAGTTCACAGTCTGTAACCTTTTGTTTGACCCTTACTGGTACCACACATTCATACTGTTAATACAGCGTCTTAGTTCACAGTCTGTAACCTTTTGTTTGACCCTTACTGGTACCACACATTCATACTGTTAATACAGCGTCTTAGTTCAGAGTCTTTAACCTTTTGTTTGACCCTTACTGGTACTCAAAGCCACGATGTTCCGCCGCACCGGAGTCAACCAAGGTAACCATTTCAATAACGAGGTTTTTTGACTATTTTGAGGACTAGTATTTGTTCTACGGTTTTTGTAAGCCATGCTTACTATTAATACTTCTAATTTGATAGTATAATTGAATACGCATTAGGTTTATTTGATAGTATAATTGAATACGCATTAGGTTTATTTGATAGTACAATTGAATACGCATTAGGTTTATTTGATAGTATAATTGAATACGCAGTATGTGTATTTGATAGTATAATTGAATACGCATTAGGTTTATTTGATAGTATAATTGAATACGCATTAGATTTATTTGATAGTATAATTGAATACGCATTAGGTTTATTTGATAGTATAATTGAATACGCATTAGGTTTATTTGATAGTATAATTGAATACGCATTAGGTTTATTTGATAGTATAATTGAATACGCATTAGGTTTATTTGATAGGATAATTGAATACGCATTAGGTTTATTTGATAGTATAATTGAATACGCATTAGGTTTATTTGATAGTATAATTGAATACGCATTAGGTTTATTTGATAGTATAATTGAATACGCATTAGGTTTATTTGATAGTATAATTGAATACGCATTAGGTTTATTTGATAGTATAATTGAATACGCATTAGGTTTATTTGATAGTATAATTGAATACGCATTATGTTTATTTGATAGTATAATTGAATACGCATTAGGTTTATTTGATAGTATAATTGAATACGCATTAGGTTTATTTGATAGTATAATTGAATACGCATTAGGTTTATTTGATAGTATAATTGAATACGCATTAGGTTTATTTGATAGAGTTAGTGAAACATATTTATTTAGGGGTTCATACATATGCAGGACCGTTCATATTCCTGGCTTGGACCAGGAAAAAATGGCGGGGTTAAACTAGTTTTATGGACCCAAATCTCCCTTCTGTGGTACAAATTAATAAAAACACCAACTGTGAATTGAATATCGTGTCTGTCCTTCTTCCATTTACGGATTCTGATCACCCCTTTGGTATCTTCAAACTCTCCCTATGTAAGATCCACCATTCATTGTCTGTACTCAGATTTTCTCTCTATATATTTCAGGTGTTTGAGAACGTGACAATATTGTTCAGTGATGTGGTTGGATTTACAACTATCTGTAGCTGTATCTCACCCATGGAGGTCGTATCTATGTTAAATGCAATGTATACATGTTTTGATCAGCTGAGTGAAAGACATGGTGTTTACAAGGTAGATAAGTCTGTTATATAAGAAATAAATCATGGAAGCCAGAGGCGAGGGATACAATTTACTAATATCCGCCAAACCATGCTAAAACACAAAACACATTCAGGCTTCCATGATTTTTTTTCGATTCTGATATGTCTAAGAGTACAAATACGGTAGTATACTTTGATTGGAAGACGGTAATTTATATTTACGTTTGCGGACAATGTCGCACACAATTTATGCTGCCAATTTCGAGCAGACGATAATTGATCAACGTGTACATTTACGTCTTACCGGAAAGTCAGTCACATGCACCGGCGCTTGTGCTAATGAGATTATATCCAATCGATAAATCGCTCGTTTGTTTATAAAGCGAAAGAAGGACGTGGATGTGTTGATGGGTGAGTGAGTGAGTGAGTGACGCCAACTCAGCAATTTTTCAGTAATATATCATAGCGAGAACAAGTTAATGTTCAATGAAATGATGATGAGGTCCTCTTTGTTCTATACCAACACATTATCCTGATTCCGAGCCAACTAGTACTTTGTTCTTTCTCCTTAATGTTGCGTGCTTAGCAGATAAGCAACAAATACCACTTTTATAGTCTTTGATTTGACCCGATCGGGGCTCAAACCCACGACCTACCGCACTCGAGGCGAGCACGTTAACCATTAAGCACCACTGATGCGGTTTCCATACAAGATCGCGTGACGTTATTCCATAGCATTGTAATGTTTACATGTTGTATATAATGACAGAAGAGTGACAAGACAGATATACCTGATTCCAGATGGCTTAATGAAAACAACAGTGTAAAATATATCATTAAATCTACACCTAATCAATCACCTGTAGATACTTTATATGTGTTTTAGCACTCCACCATAATCACACAGTCAAACATATGTCAAATCGCATTTTGCGGTTTTCCATGTAATTTGTTAAGACCACCACGAAGATGTTAACAATGTCATCCAATTTCTCAAAGCAAATATTGCAGATATGAAAATAATTAAATGAAAGAAAGAAAACAAATACCACAAAGAGACAAAACAGCTCCACAATCCAATAGAAAAGTCATAGAAAGAGACAAAACAGCTCCACAATCCAATAGAAAAGTCATAGAAAGAGACAAAACAGCTCCACAATCCAATAGCAAAGTCATAGAAAGAGACAAAACAGCTCCACAATCCAATAGAAAAGTCATAGAAAGAGACAAAACAGCTCCACAATCCAATAGAAAAGTCATAGAAAGAGACAAAACAGCTCCTCCACAATCCAATAGAAAAGTCATAGAAAGAGACAAAACAGCTCCACAATCCAATAGAAAAGTCATAGAAAGAGACAAAACAGCTCCACAATCCAATAGCAAAGTCATAGAAAGAGACAAAACAGCTCCACAATCCAACAGAAAAGTCATAGAAAGAGACAAAACAGCTCCACAATCCAATAGAAAAGTCATAGAAAGAGACAAAACAGCTCCACAATCCAATAGAAAAGTCATAGAAAGAGACGAAACAGCTCCACAATCCAATAGAAAAGTCATAGAAAGAGACAAAACAACTCCACAATCCAATAGAAAAGTCATAGAAAGAGACGAAACAGCTCCACAATCCAATAGAAAAGTCATAGAAAGAGACAAAACAGCTCCACAATCCAATAGAAAAGTCATAGAAAGAGACAAAACAGCTCCACAATCCAATAGAAAAGTCATAGAAAGAGACAAAACAGCTCCACAATCCAATAGAAAAGTCATAGAAAGAGACGAAACAGCTCCACAATCCAATAGAAAAGTCATAGAAAGAGACAAAACAGCTCCACAATACAATAGAAAAGTCATAGAAAGAGACAAAACAGCTCCACAATCCAATAGAAACGTCATAGAAAGAGACAAACCAGCTCCACAATCCAATAGAAAAGTCATAGAAAGAGACGAAACAGCTCCACAATCCAATAGAAAAGTCCAAGAAAGAGACAAAACAGCTCCACAATCCAATAGAAAAGTCATAGAAAGAGACAAAACAGCTCCACAATCCAATAGAAAAGTCATAGAAAGAGAGGAAACAGCTCCACAATCCAATAGAAAAGTCATAGAAAGAGACGAAACAGCTCCACAATCCAATAGAAAAGTCCAAGAAAGAGACAAAACAGCTCCACAATCCAATAGAAAAGTCATAGAAAGAGACATAACAGCTCCACAATCCAATAGAAAAGTCATAGAAAGAGAAAAAACAGCTCCACAATCCAATAGAAAAGTCATAGAAAGAGACAAAACAGCTCCATAATCCAATAGAAAAGTCATAGAAAGAGACGAAACAGCTCCACAATCCAATAGAAAAGTCCAAGAAAGAGACAAAACAGCTCCACAATCCAATAGAAAAGTCATAGAAAGAGACATAACAGCTCCACAATCCAATAGAAAAGTCATAGAAAGAGACAAAACAGCTCCACAATCCAATAGAAAAGTCATAGAAAGAGACAAAACAGCTCCACAATCCAATAGCAAAGTCATAGAAAGAGACAAAACAGCTCCTCCACAATCCAATAGAAAAGTCATAGAAAGAGACAAAACAGCTCCACAATCCAATAGAAAAGTCATAGAAAGAGACAAAACAGCTCCACAATCCAATAGAAAAGTCATAGAAAGAGACAAAACAGCTCCACAATCCAACAGAAAAGTCATAGAAAAAGACAAAACAGCTCCACAATCCAATAGAAAAGTCATAGAAAGAGACGAAACAGCTCCACAATCCAATAGAAAAGTCCAAGAAAGAGACAAAACAGCTCCACAATCCAATAGAAAAGTCATAGAAAGAGACATAACAGCTCCACAATCCAATAGAAAAGTCATAGAAAGAGACAAAACAGCTCCACAATCCAATAGAAAAGTCATAGAAAGAGACAAAACAGCTCCACAATCCAATAGAAAAGTCATAGAAAGAGACAAAACAGCTCCTCCACAATCCAATAGAAAAGTCATAGAAAGAGACAAAACAGCTCCACAATCCAATAGAAAAGTCATAGAAAGAGACAAAACAGCTCCACAATCCAATAGAAAAGTCATAGAAAGAGACAAAACAGCTCCACAATCCAATAGAAAAGTCATAGAAAGAGATAAAACAGCTCCACAATCCAATAGAAAAGTCATAGAAAGAGATAAAACAGCTCCACAATCCAATAGAAAAGTCATAGAAAGAGAAAAAACAGCTCCACAATCCAATAGAAAAGTCATAGAAAGAGACAAAACAGCTCCACAATCCAATAGAAAAGTCATAGAAAGAGACAAAACAGCTCCACAATCCAACAGAAAAGTCATAGAAAGAAACAAAACAGCTCCACAATCCAATAGAAAAGTCATAGAAAGAAACAAAACAGCTCCACAATCCAATAGAAAAGTCATAGAAAGAGACAAAACAGCTCCACAATCCAATAGAAAAGTCATAGAAAGAGACAAAACAGCTCCACAATCCAATAGAAAAGTCATAGAAAGAGACAAAACAGCTCCACAATCCAATAGAAAAGTCCAAGAAAGAGACAAAACAGCTCCACAATCCAATAGAAAAGTCATAGAAAGAGACAAAACAGCTCCACAATCCAATAGAAAAGTCATAGAAAGAGACGAAACAGCTCCACAATCCAATAGCAAAGTCATAGAAAGAGACAAAACAGCTCCACAATCCAATAGAAAAGTCATAGAAAGAGACAAAACAGCTCCACAACCCAATAGAAAAGTCATAGAAAGAGACAAAACAGCTCCACAATCCAATAGAAAAGTCATAGAAAGAGACAAAACAGCTCCACAATCCAACAGAAAAGTCATAGAAAGAGACAAAACAGCTCCACAATCCAATAGAAAAGTCATAGAAAGAGACAAAACAGCTCCACAACCCAATAGAAAAGTCATAGAAAGAGACAAAACAGCTCCACAATCCAATAGAAAAGTCATAGAAAGAGACAAAACAGCTCCACAATCCAATAGAAAAGTCATAGAAAGAGACAAAACAGCTCCACAATCCAATAGAAAAGTCATAGAAAGAGACAAAACAGCTCCACAATCCAATAGAAAAGTCATAGAAAGGGACAAAACAGCTCCACAATCCAATAGAAAAGTCATAGAAAGAGACAAAACAGCTCCACAATCCAATAGAAAAGTCATAGAAAGGGACAAAACAGCTCCACAATCCAATAGAAAAGTCATAGAAAGAGACAAAACAGAAAGTTATACATACATCTAAGTATACTGTTTGACTACTGTTATTATATATTGGGTAAATAACGTCAGAGAATACCGAAGGGGCAATAACAAAACATGGACAATTCAGAGAAACTGGCAACATAGGGTATACAAGACGAAAACAAACAAAACAAAAACACAACACAATATGCATTGGACACCACTGCACGCAAACAAACAAAAATAACGTAAATAAGACATGGGGCTTCCTACAAACAGCTCATATTCTAAATTCAATGATCATGCGTATAAATATGAAGTAATACAATCAACAACAAACAATACCACAGAAAATCATAGAAAGAGACAAAGCACAAATACCCATAACACACACATGCATGACCACTCACTTTCCTAGCTTTATAAAGGCACTTCAATAAAAAGTGGCAGGGAAATTCCGTGCGGAATTAACAAGGGAATACTGTGGGAAAACCTAATAGGATGCATTTGATTAAAGATTAAAGACCTTGTATTTCATGTTCTAGCAATGCTCTCGATAGTCATAATTCTTTCTGAAAATATTTTGGTTGGACATGGTACATGGACGATATTATACACCGCCATTAATAAGGAATTTATGAATTATTTAATTCAATCTCTCATCCTGTTCTGTGGGAGTTCGAGCTATTGGTATCATTGTCTTTGTTGTTTAGTTACCCTTCCTGTTTCTACCGTTGTCCTATTTATATCTCAATCGTCCATTGATACGTCAATTACCGTGGTTTACGATAGTCAGTGTTCGTCCTGAAAACGTTTTATATCATTATATTATATAAATGACTTTTAAGCTCCTAAGTGACTTCGGTTACAAAAGTCAATACAATTTTGCATTGATCTCTTTGTTTCCGCATACTTCAATCATGTATGTACAACAGTTCTCTTGTCATACTTAATCAAACAGCGTATGGTTTTATCGTCAAATCATTGAAGGTCACCAAATCAATATTTTACATCAAAAGAATCTCACGTTGCGTTCAAAAAAATGTTAAAGATACCAACCGGGGTAATTCGTAAATCCAGAGATCAGACAATACAATGATCTAATGAAAAAAGGCGAAAATACGAACAATAGTCCACAAATCCCAACACAGAAAACTGAAAATTGAACTCCATTAAAAACTTTTGTTGAATTCGTGCTCTAGAAGGGTTCGCTGTTCCTCCTCCACTGGTGGCATCCGTCGTCTATAAAACATACCTCAAAATGTCAGGCAAATTCGTCCAAAAACAGATTAAGAGTACAAGCGACTTTACTAAATGATGATTTTACTTGTATATTTTCCAGGTAGAGACTATTGGTGATGCGTACATGGTTGTGGCTGGTGCACCGGAAGTTTGCGATGATCATTCCGCCAGGATCTTAGATATGGCTTTAGATATGGTTAATGCTTTAACTGATCTTAGAGACCCTTCTACTGGTGGATCAATGAAGATACGAATAGGTAAGATTACTTTGTATACAAACATTACCAGTAAATACTTGTGGTAAACACTTCCCTGTCCTTTCTTCATTCATGACTTATCACCGGGTTTGTAACTAGATTAACATGACAGGTGTCACTAGTGGAGCAGGAACTGCTCACCCTTCCGGAGCAACTGAGTTCACCCCCGGTTTTTAGTGTGGGTCGATCTTTAGTTTTATATGTATGTTTTGTAGATCATTGTTTGTCCTTTTGTCCTTGTTCTTTTGGTCATTGTTTTGTCTGTCCTTCTTCGATTAACGGATTCTGATTATCCCTTTGGTATCTTCAAGCTCTTCTTACAAATTACAATTTGGGATGTCTTAGTTTATGTCCGTCCGTCCATCTGTCCGTGTTCCGATGGTAAACTACTTTACATGTACTACATTTCTACAATGTATTACAATGGAGACAAATTTTCTCAGAAATCACAAATCATATATTAGTAACTTTCCATATCTTCATGTAGGTTAGCCAACCAGTAAGCATTTTACTAGCCTATTCATCATCTGGCCTTTCCCATGTGGTCACTCAAAGTTCACCCCTTAAATAGATGATTGATTGGTTGATTATTTATGTTAAACGCCACTTTCAGCAATATTTCAGCTATATCATGGCGACCAGTTTTAGTGGTGGAAGAAGCCGCAGTACCCGGAGAGAACCACCGACCATGGGCAAGCAACTAGTAAACTTGATCACTTGCGGCTGCGAGTCAAGTGCACCCTTTTGTAATTTACCAAGCCGGTCGCGAACCCACGCCGTATTGTTGATAGACTGGTATGAGTTGTTAGGTAATCCAACTACCTAACTCATTGAGCCACCCGGGCCCTTCCCTTAAATAGACGATCTATTGCTCCTCAACTTGCTCTCGTAATAAATACACCACCATATCGCTGAAATATTACTAAAGATTGTGTTAAACATCAATCAATCAATCAATTAATCGTAATGAATATATCTAAAATGTTGTTCACATGACATTAAACAAAAATTTAAGAAATCAAAAATTTTAGTTTATAGCTAATAATATGAGGTATGTTCAACCTGAAACACTCCCGAAGAACAGTAATTTTTCTTCCTGTTTACAAAATATCAAGATTAAAAATAACACCACCTAAAACTCCAAACTCCGGACAGTTTTCGTATCCGCTACCGAACATTGTTTCATTTTTATTTGAAAAAAAATTCGACTAGAGTTCCGGTCACGTGATTTTTCTTTTAATTTATTTCCGGTTTGGCAACCATATTGTTGAAGATTTTGAAGTGCCATAGTACCTATTCATACTTCTACCATTAACGCTCCCAAAAAGGGACCGTATTAATATTCATCTTGACATTTTATTACAATGTTTTATAATTGTCAAACTGTTCTCTAATACTCATACTGTTAGCTAATACCATGACCACGACGCCTTGTATTACAATGGAGACAACTTTTGTCAGAAATTTAAAATCATATGTTAGTGACTATTCTTGCACCGGAAATGACGCACCGGAAACCAATACAGGGATACTGCTGCAGAAATTCGGATGCGCAGTAATCTGGAACTACTTCCGGTTATGAATGTTAAAAAATGACTCAAAATCGCAGTGTGTTCTAGCCCATTAAACATACACCATGGGACTGACAATATCATTAAGCATAGTTTCATTTCTTCCTCCTCCTGTCTGAAATAATATTTTCTATCAAATTGAGACGTCAAGTACCGGATTATACAACACCGGACTGGGTGCACAGTCTACAGGAGGGGGCAGGTCCCCGTTTTGGCGAAAAACCTTTAAAAACGACGGAAAATTTGGGTTTGGGTCCCCCTATTTGCCCCCTCTTTTGAGAAAGTCTGGATCCATCCCCGGTCTACTTTGAAAAAAATACTATAGGTCCATATATCTGAGTTAATATTGCTTAAAAAAAATTATTGGACTTCGTCCCAAGTTAGGTAACACCTATTATCATATTATGGGAGCTAATACCATACACATTTCCTTGTTATATTGCACAAGAGACAAAAAATATAATTTGTCATGACATTTTTATCAATAATAAGTAATAATAGATTGATTGTTATTGGTGCCAATGTTTATCTTGATTAGACAGACCGGATAAAAAAGGTTAAGCTTAGCATCTCTATCTATTTTTTATGATAAAGAAAGGTTAAGTTTATCATCTCTATCTATTTTTTATGATAAAGAAAGATTAAGCTTATCATCTCTATCTACTTTTTATGATAAAGAAAGGTTAAGCTTATCATCTCTATCTATTTTTTATGATAAAGAAAGATTAAGCTTATCATCTCTATCTACTTTTTATGATAAAGAAAGATTAAGCTTATCATCTCTATCTATTTTTTATGATAAAGAAAGATTAAGCTTATCATCTCTATCTATTTTTTATGATAAAGAAAGATTAAGCTTATCATCTCTATCTACTTTTTATGATAAAGAAAGATTAAGCTTATCATCTCTATCTATTTTTTATGATAAAGAAAGGTTAAGCTTATCATCTCTATCTATTTTTTATGATAAAGAAAGATTAAGCTTATCATCTCTATCTACTTTTTATGATAAAGAAAGGTTAAGCTTATCATCTCTATCTATTTTTTATGATAAAGAAAGATTAAGCTTATCATCTCTATCTACTTTTTATGATAAAGAAAGGTTAAGCTTATCATCTCTATCTATTTTTTATGATAAAGAAAGATTAAGCTTATCATCTCTATCTATTTTTTATGATAAAGAAAGGTTAAGTTTATCATCTCTATCTATTTTTATCACTACAGGAAATTAATACATTTTTCTGTGAAATTTACAAAGCATATCTCTAGAAGTGATGAATATTTTATGCAGATATTTTTACCTCCTTCGTCACAAAAACATGACCTTCTTACCTACGTCAACACCTGGGTTCAACCCGGCTTTTTGGTTGGGTTCATGTTGCTCGTCTGTTTAGTGGTCCGTGGTTTTTTGTGGGGTTTTTTTTGCTTTTTTTTTTGTTGTCTTATGTGACAAATATTGCCAGCGTCTCTGGGTTGTCCATTCATGATGGCCCCTTCCATTTTCTCTAACGCTTATCAGCATTAAATGTAGGAATGGAGGTATGAGCTTCTGATTATAATCATTACGGCTGTAAATGAACATTCCACTTTCTATTATCATGGAATCTCTAGACTTTATTGAACGCTTCATGGAATCTCTAGACGTTATTGAACATTTCATGGAATCTCTAGACGTTATTGAACGTTTCATGGAATCTCTAGACGTTATTGAACGTTTCATGGAATCTCTAGACGTTATTGAACGTTTCTACATTACGCTAGTATTTTATAATATTACATATGGTGTGGTTTTCGTACAATTTCATTGGCTAAATCAGTCACGTGATATACAGAATATTTAATGTATTTTTTCCACTGTGAAGAAACCAGACGCCTTGTTTCTATTTTTAAAAAATATTGACGCTATGTTTCTATTTTTAAGTATATTGACCGTCAATATAGCGGCTATGTTACTAAATTTAGATCCGGATATTGTCCGTTCCGGACCGCGTTTACACTCCTGTAGTAAACAATTTTCTAGTTTTATTGTGTTCTTAAACAATAAAATAATGATGTGTTAATATTTTAGTTTCAATGACACGAGTAATACATTACATATGTAATATAAAAATTAAGGACTTTTTACTCTGTCAATATGTTATATATGGACCTCGTAAAAAGTCCATAATTGATAAATATTCGACATGGATAAAAATTCGGAAAAGATCTAGTTTCTCGAATTCCATGTGATTTTCGAGTAATAAGAGGGATGCATACAAAAAAAAACACGCGAATAACATGAACTTCCACGAAAACATGAGTGAAACCAAATGCTCCAGAAGTCACAATTTCTCCTGTTTCACTAACAGCAGCTGTCGTGTAATGTTAATGTATATATATTATATTTACCTTCGTTAATATATCAGGAGGTTAATCCTGAGTGTGCATGGTTGTTAATTCTTATCATATTTTAAAACAAAACCTCTAAAGATTGCTATATTATATTAGTTTTCATGTTTCGCTAAGGAAGCGGCTTCACCGGGTGTTGTTAAAATATGGTTTCTCCTCCCTCAGGAATAGATGATCGTAGCCGATTTTGGCTATCCTGGTTTAGACCCCTCGATTTGTTACTCCCAAAGCTTTAAATTATTTGGCTTTCCAATATTTGGATTTTGAGCGTACCAGAACCTGATGAAGGTTGTTACAGAGACGCGTCGTCCACACTAAACTTGCTATTTACGTTTTTATTTCATTTAATGATATATTAGTATATTTAATATATTTAATGATATATTAGTATATTTAATATATTTAATGATATATTAGTATATTTAATATATTTAATGATATATTAGTATATTTAATATATTTAATGATATATTAGTATATTTAATATATTTAATGATATATTAGTATATTTAATATATTTAATGATATATTAGTATATTTAATATATTTAATGATATATTAGTATATTTAATATATTTAATGATATATTAGTATATTTAATATATTTAATGATATATTAGTATATTTAATATATTTAATGATATATTAGTATATTTAATATATTTAATGATATATTAGTATATTTAATATATTTAATGATATATTAGTATATTTAATATATTTAATGATATATTAGTATATTTAATATATTTAATGATATATTAGTATATTTAATATATTTAATGATATATTAGTATATTTAATATATTTAATGATATATTAGTATATTTAATATATTTAATGATATATTAGTATATTTAATATATTTAATGATATATTAGTATATTTAATATATTTAATGATATATTAGTATATTTAATATAATTAAAAACAAAGAGCAGCTTATTTAAACTTGTAATCAGTAATTGTTGCTCTTCTATTATATGTTATTTCTTATTTATTTTAACCACGTGATCATTGTGCCATTTTCATTCAGGTATATATACAGGTAATGCTGTAGCGGGTGTAGTTGGTATTAAAATGCCGCGATATTGTCTGTTTGGTGATACTGTAAATACTGCTTCACGAATGGAAACGACTGGCGAGGTATGTATTGACTGCTTCTCGAATTGAAACGACTGGCGAGATATGTATTGACTGTTTCTCGAAATGAAACAACTTGTGAGGTATGCACTGACTGCCTCTCGAATGGAAACGACTGGCGAGGTATGTATTGACTGCTTCTCGAATGGAAACGACTGGTGAGTTATGTATTGACTGCTTCTCGAATGAAAGCAACTGGTGAGTTATGTATTGACTGCTTCTCGAATTGAAACGACTGGTGAGGTAGGTATTGACTGCTTCTCGAATGGGAACAACTGGTGAGGTATGTATTGACTGCTTCTCGAATGGAACCAACTGGTGAGTTATGTATTGACTGCTTCTCGAATTGAAACGACTGGTGAGGTAGGTATTGACTGCTTCTCGAATGGGAACGACTGGCGAGGTATGTATTGACTGCTTCTCGAATGGAAACGACTGGCGGGGTATGCATTGACTGCTTCTCGAATGGGAACAACTGGTGAGGTATGTATTGACTGCTTCTCGAATTGAAACGACTGGTGAGGTATGTATTGACGGCTTTTCATCATTGTTTGAAAACATTTACACTAGAAAAAATTGTAACCTTTCATTTATTTTACTAGAAATATTGTAGTCCATCCGGACTTATTTACTAGAATCAATGTATGGCTTAGATTTTGATTTTATTAACTAATATAACAATCCCACAGGTTATTTCCATATTTAAGCTCAAATCTTGGTTTTTAGGAGTTTGTGTATAATGTTGCTGTGATTAGTTGATTTAACTATTTAACTTAAAAAAAAACAGATAAATAAAAATAAGCATAGTGTGTCATCATTCATCTCCATCTACGTCCTATTTCAGAGTATGAAGATACATGTTGGTGAAACTACATACAAGTTTGTAGAGAACGAGGACTATATACTACATGAAAGGGGGTCTCTCTCTGTAAAGGTATATTAACACACACACGGTGCACATAAATATATATACACATGCATAGGCAAATATAAATATACCGAATGAATTATGAAATATAGTTTAAGCAGTCATGGTCAACAATTCCCCAAATATGAACAAAATAAATAATCATCTCTCACCTCAAACAATTCAACATAAAAATACGCTACATAAGGTACATACAATCAAGGTCTCTCTGCTCATGCAATAGTATTAAAACATTTGACATCTCTGCCCTTTACACAACTATCCTTACTCTAAGCTGAAAGACAGATTAAACGAATTAGTCCAACTGTGTTTCATAAAAAGCGTTGATACAAATACCAAGTCTTAGGAATAGACAAATCTTATTTTGTAGAAAAAAAAGAAAAAAAAAAGACCACTCTAATTCTGCCAAAGGTTCTCTGAAGCTGATACCATCAAAATACTGGAGTTTTTGATTGACAACATATTTGTTATGTGTGATGGGCGTATTTTTCAACAGACAGTCGGCATTCTTATGGGTACCGACTGTGTTGCACTTCTCACCGATGTATTCCTTTATTCGTACGGGACTGACTTCATACAGTGACACAATCGAAGCACAATCAATGATCTACAACACACTACACATAAAACTAAAGATTGAGCAACTTAAAACAAGATGTGAACTCGGATGTCTCGGGAGGATAAACATTTCTGCTCCACAAGTGGTATCCGTTGTGTTACTGTCCTGGCTTTCTTATCCTACAACGTCTGGTAGTCTTGATATAACTGATTCACAATAAACATCAAAATAAAGCACAACGACCATAATGAATAACAGTATTTACACCGTTATTTTGTAATTCCATAAGTTGAGTTTCGGGTGGATTCTTTTTGGTCATTTTATACTTTTTCAGTTAAAATAAGGGATACAATTTACCAAACAAAACGTTCTCAAATATCATACATAGATTGTAGTAGTTTTAGAAAAAAGTGTTCATATATATGTAAGACTCAAATCGATGTCCAGTCTCTAATCGACGTCCAATCCTCAAATCTGCGTCCAATTCTCAAATATATGGCCGTTTTTCACTTTCTCAAATCGACGTCCAATGACGTCACTGACATATACTTCAAATGACATCACACCCGTTAGGGAATGTTGTTGAAGCAATGATGGAGAAGGGACAAGACCAGATTCCAGATGAGGGGTTCTTGATGACAAAAATGCCTATGTATTTTATAGTTACTTTAGCGTACCTAACCCTAACCTTAACCCTAACCCTAACCCTAACCTTAATCCTAACCTTAACCCGAACCCTAACCCTAACATTAAACCTAACCCTAACCTTAACCCTAATCCTAACCCTAACCTCAACCTTAATCCTAGCCCTCACCTTAACCCTAACCTGAATCCTAACCCTAACCTTAACCCTAAACCTAACTATAACCTTTACCCTAACCTTAACCCTAACCCTAAGCCTAACCCTTTTGTTGTCATATCTGCATGGTAACAAAATGAAAGGTTATTGGTCATGCGCTTTGATTATTACAATAGTTGACTTCTGTGGTCCACCAAAGTAGATTCTACCCCTATTGATAATATCAAAGAATGGGAAAATGCTTAAAAAACCACGCAAAAAAACAAAACAAAAACAAACTACTTTCAGTAACAGATAAAAAAAAAACACGCAAAACAAAACTGTCGTTACAATTATTTTTGATGGCAAACTTTGATCGTGTAACCGGGACAATAGATATGAGAGCTTGGAAAGGACGCCGATTTGAGAATATCCTAAAATTGGACCGTGATTTGAGATAATAACGTCAGTGGGCGCCGATTTGAGGAGTGGACGTCGATTAGAGACCGGACGTCGATCTGAGTCTATCATAGGTGTAATACCACTAAAGAATTTTCCATAGCCTTCTATGTTAAATAAAAAAAAATTGAGCTTTCATACAGGATTCATCTTAAGTTTAATCTAAGTGACACTCATATCTCATGGAAGGGGTACCTAATAGGAAGCTTAACTCCGAAAATCAACATACATTTAATGGCATATAAGAAAAAACAGACAGTCTGAAGATGTCTACCGTCAAAAATCCTACTTTCACTTTCGATTTAACACAAATTCAGGTGGTTTCTTTCCAATGCAATAATTTTTTTATTTAAAACCACAAGGACATCAAATATGGGCTTAAAATTATCCTAAAATATGTAGGTTTCTGCCGACATTTAGTATTTTGCAGTATCTAATAGGGTTTATTTTTTATCCAACAATGTAGGAATCCATTTTCTGTTTACGTACTACTTTCCCATACGTTCTTTTCGACTGATACCCATGTTTAGTGGTAATACACCTAAGATATGTAGTACATTTTACATTATTTATTTGAAAGGGAAAAGGAACAATGAAAACATATTGGCTGCTCGGCAAAGGTACAATGGTTAATGAAAATCTGATTGGAGAACGTTTTACTTCTGATGACAATATTTCAATGTGTCCAATGGCCTCTATTGTCATGGAAGAGATTTCACGGAGGTCTTCGTCACCGGAAGTTAATTTCCCCAGCAGAACACTTGACATGCGTGCAATGTACTCTCCTGTCTCATTTGATGACGTTCAGCGCAGTAAAACGCCATTAGTATCGCACGAAGATCTACGTCTGCATCGCAACAATATGGGCGGACTGACCAGTACAGAACATTCTCCGAAAATGGTAACAATTCAAGAACAACATTCGAACAACAATGGATTGTTAACTTTACAACAACACAATGCTGAGAAACTTAATGTAGATATCTCAAAAGTCAACAACGTTAGCGAAAACAACTTAAATGGAAGTATTAAGAATGGTTACGTCACGGAAAAAGCAGTACCGATATTACCATCACCTGACGCAAAAAAAGAATCCAACATTAAAATTGAAAGCCAGATGAAGAAAAATAGTACTCATGAGAAATTAAATTGTAAAAATTCACAAAGTAGCACGTGTATAGTTACATGATAGTTCTAATATTAAACTTCCTTATAAACCAAGGAATTTAGGTTCCGTCCTCATTGGTTGGATTTCGGATGTTCAGCGGCCTTGTAACTTACGTTTTGAACAATGAAAAATATCGTATCAGATGATGTAGTTGGATGTCTGAATATGTTCATTTTGTCGGTGGGAAGAAAAATGTCAGCATTTCAGTCAATTCTATAAGGTTTGGAAAACTGATATTCGTTACGAAAATGTGTTGTCTAGATTAAATATCAGACTGACATGATATATATGCAGGTCAATGTGTTCAGTCTAAGATTATATATATAATACTGATGTTTGTAAACCGTGCAATGTTTGTGACAAAATGACTATTTACTGAAATGTTTTGAGAAGAAAATAATAGTTAGCCAGAGCAACGCATTCCCATGTACACGGGGCTAATTGAACTGTTTGATAATTAAGAGGTTTTACTGTATAAAGATACTATTTGTAGTGTCAAAAATATGAGTTTGACCTTCGCGTGTCGTTATCTAACTAATGTCGTTATCTAACCAATGTCATGGTAAGATTGAGGTAAAATAATGGGAAAATAAGTCCTAAGTCTTAAAAAGAATTTTGTTACCTCATCATGGTATACAAATAAGCAAAAACGTTCTGTTTGCAGAAATAGTCTGTACAATGTGAAAGACGCCATTTATTGACTTTTTAATACCGTATGTCTTTCATAATATATAATCACATATAATTCCAGTGTTTTTAAAGACTGGATCGAATAGTTTAATTCTTAATATGAAAGGGTTGTTTTCAGTAAAACTAGATTTTGCGCTCATTTCGTTCGTATTGTCTGTCTGTCGACCGAGATCTCGACCAATAAATCTTGTTATTAACCAATGTAACAAAATACGTAGAAAACTGACCAGTTAATACAGATTCTTTAAGTGGTATTTATACAGGTCTTTATACGGAAAAACAGGTTTAATACGGCTTCGAACTGGTCTGTATACTGGAGTGGGCATGCGCACTTAGCAATAAAAAAAAATGGCAGACGACATAACTGACACTGTTTATTTTTCAAATTGGTGTATGGTTACTGAAAGTATCATGAAATGGGTGTTTTGATATTTATCCTACATTATGTCCTCGTACAAACATTGAAATGTGGAATGTGTCGGAGACAACCACCCCTTCATATTGCATTTATTGTTTGTATTTTACATATTAGTGTATTGGTTAATATTGGATGTTTTGACTCGATGATATTGGTTGTATTTTACACATTGGTGTATTGGTTAATAAAGGTATCATGAAATGGGTGCTTTGATATTAATCCTGTATTATGTCCAAATACAGTCGTATTGAGTCGAGGACAGCTGTATTGACCCGAGGCAACGCCGAGGTTCAATACAGCTGTACGAGACTCAATACGACTGTACTTGGACATAATACAGGATTAATAAAGGACGAAGTCCTTCTAACGGTAAGCTTGCCGATTTTTACTTCTATATTGATAGCCAAGAATCAGCTCACTGGAAGTTTAAAAAATAGATCAATTGATAATTTAGAAACGCAAAAGAAATCTATTTCAATGAAAAATTCCCAATTCTTTGATTATTTACTCTATGCAAAATCGAAATAAACTTTTAATGAAATTCTAATAAAAAAATCTCTTTCCATGAAACTCCCGATGGAAGAGCGGCGTAGGTAAAATGAACGCCATAACAAATCGGCTACACAATTCATTCAAAATAAAAGATAATAGCCTCACCGGACGCAATTACGAACGAAATAAAAAGTATGTCCCCTAATTGTTCCTTCAAAACATGAATTAAACAAATGTTTTTATAAATAGATACTCGTGTTTTGGGAGAAAATTATTCATGCGCAGTTGTTGAATGTTGCAGACGACGGGTTTTCATATTTGTAAACAGAAAACGATCGACTTGGAATCTACCACTAAAATTAATTGAGGTACGCATATTTTTTTATCTTATGCCTGTAATTGGAAAGAATATGAGCTCCTGGTTCTATGCATATGTAGAACACATTGAAATTAAAACAAAAACAGTCAATATAGTACATTTTCCTTACCTTGATCTATCCCAAAATGTCAAAATCCGTGATGTACCTTATTCATTGAAGAGTCCAAGGAATTCCGAATGCAAACTGGCACACATTTATGGTATGAATAAAGGAAAGGTTTGCATGTCATGTGTATTATATACAAATAGATATGTGAACGTAAATGAATGAATGCTCTTTCAATTTTAACAGTTGTCATTAAATAATTTACACTAGAAAGGTTATTATGATGTCGTTCGAAATTGTGTCCGGATCTAGGTCACAGAGTGACTAGAACGGGGTCATGAAAATCTGTTCTAAGTTAAAACCCGTAACAATGCAATGAATAATATATGGTCTATGATTCAAAAGGAATATTGGTGCTTAATCTGAAATATGAACATGCAATCAGCTTCATCAATTTGGTCAAAATTTATTTATCAAATGCCACGGTCAATATCATCGAAATTGTTCGTAATTGCGTCCGGTGAGGATTGAAATTTTAGGACTTCGTCCTTCAAACAGGTTGCCTGTCTCATATTATCAAAACACCCATTTAATAATACTATATTACTCAGATATGTGCCAACACTTTCTGTTTTATTGGTTTTATAAAGGTCAGTTACAAGTAGGTATACAAGGTACGTTGTTGTTAATGTTCAAATTCTATTAATGTTCATACATATGCCAAAAATAATTGTTCAGTTGAAAAATGTTACTGGCTGCTTGAATCAATGTCTACATTAATATTTATAAATAGTTTATAGAGAACCAATCAGGTTTAAGATTTAAGTAGATCGATGTTTATTGATATATTTATATAAAGTAAAATAAATAATGGAACTGACTCCATCATATTAGAATTAGATGTACTGACTCCATCATATTAGAATTAGATGTTCGTGTGATAAAAAACAGAATGTAGTACCATAAATATCTAAATATAAAAGTTTTAATTAGATTTCAATCAAGATGAAGGTTATTATTATTATATGATAATATGGTGTCAATTATGATATGTATGTCCTTGTAAAATATCATTTTATAGATCTCGCAATTTTTTTAATTTTCTCAAAATGTTACATCATTGTTATGCAACTGTTTGTTGTTTTGTTTTTTTATTATTTTTTTATATATAAATTTCCGTATGTATACATTAAATTATGAAGAAAAAATCCTTTAAGAACATGATAGTTATAATACGCAGTGTGAATTATAGTTTACCTTTTTAAAGAAATTTCATAATATCATGTGATTCAATAAAAGTCATTAGTCTCGTTCATCCAGGCTCTCGTTCGCCCTGCTAGTCTCGTTCATCCAGGCTTTCGCACGCCCTGCAAGTCTCGTTCTTCCAGGCTTTCGCTCGCCCTGCTAGTTTCGTTCATCCAAGCTCTCGCTCGCCCTGCTAGTCTCGTTCATACAGGCTATCGCTCGCCCTGCTTGTCTGGTTTCACACTATTGGTAGGTTTCATAAATACAGGAATTATGAGTTTAGCGCAAATGGCAAAGTGAACAACAATAAAAAAGCACGTGACACCATTTGTAAGCATGACAGGGAGTTCGTTTGAATTGGAAAGAACAATACACTCTTTCAAACAATCGTAACTACTCGGCCATTCTCGTTACCCTACATTCGTACGAGGTTATTCGTAGTGTAGCGAGAATGGCCGAGTAGTTACGATTGTCTTTCAAAAAACCTACATCATGATTGTATGTGTTGTAGCCAAGAAAGGGTGGAAGGTTCGAAGTAAGACAATTATAGGATTAATGGGAGATATTTCTCTTTTATTTATTATACTGGACGCTGCCATCTTCGTCGCAATTGTCTCTATATTAAGACGTATATATTTTCTATCAGCCAATAAAAATAGCCACATAAACTGTTCTTAATCAATGTATTAACTAATCATATTTAATCATTGCATTAGCTAATTATGTGATTAGGAATTAAAAATGTAATTAGGGTTAATCATATGATTAGCTTAATTATAAGTTCAACAACAGACCTCTGACTAGTAAAAATCGGAATTAAATGAAATCTGGTTGAACGAGACTATTAAATCACGTGATGTTGGTTTTTCTTCACATTTACATTATAATATATGTCTTCAATTTATGTATTGTTTTTTTCTTCATCATGTTGTAAGTGACTGATTCCATTCACATATTGTCAAAACATTTGCCGATATTAATATATTTGTATATACTATTATTAATACGGCAAACTGGCGTTACTGTTCTCTCCAGATGATTCTGTGAAAGCGCTGTGTTCAAATGTTGATTTGATACATTGTGCTTAACGCCACTTTCAGCAATATTTCAGCTATATCATGGCGACCAGTTTTAGTGGTGGAAGAAGCCGGAGTACCCGGAGAGAACCACCGACCATGGGTACGTAACTGGTAAACTTTATCACTTGCGGCTGCGAGTCGAGTGCACCATTTGTTGTAAATTACAAAGCCGGTCGCGAACCCACGCCGTATTGGTGATAGGCTTGTATGAGTTGTTAGGTAATCCAACTACCTAACTTATTGAGCCACCCGGGCCCAGTGTTCAAATGTTTAACGCCATCGATAGCAATATTATCCTTTCACCATTGAGGTGTTTCTACACGGCACACTTACCACAAGGTGTATTCGACTTGTATATTGTGTCAGAAAGTTTATAAGGTGTTTAATAATCAGCCATTTTCTTCGGTATTTTGATTCTCTTTACTATTAAGCATAGTCGACAAGATATAGCTGGGATACTGTCAGAACAATTGGAACCACCACAAAAATTAGTGGTTTCTTATGCACACTAAGTACACGGGTACACAGGTACTTGTGGACAGGATACCCTATGGTGCCTCTGATTGCCCCTCCCCTTTTTTTTAACATCGATTTTATTTTCATGTACACAACATTTTGCAACTTTCTATGTATCACTGTATGACATATATACAACAAATACAATCAAACAGTAGTTTCTATCCATAGCGGGTTTCTGACATATATGCATGAACAAAAAATCGATGTTAAAAAAAAAGAGGGGAGGGGCAATCAGAGGCACCATAGGGTATCCTGTCCACAAGTACCTGTGCACGGGTAGTATAATTTCGCAATGTTACAATATCCGGACCTGCGCATTACAGCAATATACCGCATCTTTCATTGGGACAATACACACATCTTTCTTTTGCAACAATAACCCAAACATCTGAATTGCAGCAATAATATGGGGTCCTGTTGGGGTTATCTACTTTTGGCTGTTCAAGTACAAAAAACAACACACTGCAAATTTTTACAGAGAACAGCAATGATTAAAGATTTTTTTTATTGGGCACCTCCGAATGCCGGTCTTGCCCGTTGACATCTGTAATGCAACAATAACTCCCGTAGACGTCTATTACAGCAATAACCCCTGGAGACCTGCATTGCAATACTAACCTTATGGGACGTATGTACGGCAACAATAGCTCTTGGGGACGTCTGTATTGCAACACTAACCCACGGGGACGTTTTGTCAGTGTTGCAACTATGATCCGCGTGAACGTCTGTATTGCAACATTATTATATAGATAGGTGTGAATTATGGGGATTTATCCGTGAAATAAATTCCGGTATTTTCACATGTGAAAATATCAGTTTTTTCCCGCCGGAACTACTTTTACATAACTATAAGTGTGGTGGTTACGTCCCTTGTTGTGTTACAGTGAATACACATACGATTGTAAACTGAAAAAAATTCCGCGAAATGTTATTGACGACTTTAACACATAACCAACATGACGTCATTGACGTCATGTGAAGACTTCCAGTTTGAAACGTAAAGATTATACGTTATTTGGCTTCGTGTACGCTTCAATTTTGATCAAATTTAACTAAAATAAGTTTTCAAGGTGAGCATTTTAATTATTTTTGTGTATTGTTGTAAATATGACATGTAGAATTTCACATTTTCAAGATGTTTCCAGCGGAACCCCTTAGTATCATTGCTCGTATATTCACACGCATGGAATGAAATATACAAATAACACAAATAATATATCATAAATTTTGAAAGTCTATATAATAAACAGTATAACTAAATCATACATTTTGAATATCAAAATAAGACCACTCGTGACCGAATACGCATTAACGATTAAACTCGTGGGCGGAACACACCGCGGAACGTGTGTTCCGCCCACTCGTTTAATCCTTATGCGTACTTCGGTCACTCGTGGTCTTATTTTGATATTCAAAATCTACGATTAGTTATACTATATATAATCTCCGTGAACGTCTGTATTGCAACAATAATCTCCGTGAATGTCTGTAATATGATAAATACCCATTACATACATAGTGTGGTGGTACAACATTTTGTATTAGGTCGAGCCTGTTGTATGAACCAGTATCACTACGAGTCGCGATAGCGACGAGTTGTGATGCGGTTTGTTCACACAACAGGCAAGACCTGATACAAAATGTTGTACCAACACAATATGTATGTAATAAGTTTATCTAACATTTCAATAAAAACAAATTTTAAGCAAATAACAAGGATCGAAATAAGATTAGCAAATTTGTACAATACTCTGGGGGAGACTACATTTTGTGCATGACGTCACGTTATTTGTTGCAGTTCATTCTTTTGCTTTGCTTACGTTTCTTACATTGACGTGTTTCCCCGCATTCCAATGATATGACGTCATGACAAAATAGTTCGGCAGAGAAGATCTCGTGCAACATCGCGCCATTCTTTTATCACCAGTGTGGTGATACAACATCTTGTATCGGATACCTTGTATCAGACAGGATACTTTCTTTAAATTCAAAGGAAAACGTACAAAATGTTAGATAATAGGTGTTACCTAACTTGGGACGAAGTCCAATAAAAAAAAATTATTTTTTTGTAAATCCATGTATTGACCGAAATGGTATGCTATAATTGTTTTATCATCCTTCCCTCCTGCTATATCTACCTGCTGACTCCATAAGCAAAACTCGTATCAAAGTTCGCGTGAGCCGAGCTGGACTTATCAACAGTGAGCAGGAGTTATCACTAAATTATCCCAACATTCAAACGATAATTCCTGTGAAGATGGCAAAAGTAAATAAAATGCATCAACACCATTAGCTAGTTAACATTATTTTGTTTAAACATATCAAATTAGGAACTGTCGTGTTAGCAATATCAACAAACATCGTCCTACAAAAATGTACTTGACACAATTCTTGATAACCTCTGCTGAGACGTCATAATTTTTACGTCATAAGGGATGTCGTGACCTTTGTGTTTTCTACTCTGGAACGGCATTGGGAAACAAATCCTTTAATGAAAATGGGTGACTTTGATGTTTGTAATAAAAAAAAACAATGAATATCACCAAGGAAGAATGCAACAATCTTAACATTTAAATAAACCTGTAAAAATAATGGTATATTTGCAAGCTACTTATGAACTACGGTTTTGGGGAAGCGTTTTGTGAATATTTTGAATCGTGTAATTTTACCCCCGAAAATACAAATATAGATGTATCCGTGTTTATGTTTGATCTAAGGATGATAAACATGTCATCTGAATGTGAATATGATTGATACGTGTATGTTATCTGGATGTGAATTGATTGATACCGAAAATATCAGCCTGCCGAGCCAGAATATGAAGTTTGTTGGCGAGTTGTTGGTTAAGGAGCGTGTGCCATATTCTGGATCGGCAGGCTGATATTTTTCAGTTGACAAATTTTGTTACAAGCGTCTCGGTGAAGGGTAATTATTAGGCAAATACCCCGGCAATGGCGGAAAAGCTGAAAAAACTAAGAATTGGTAAAAAAAATACCTCTTTCATCAACCAATCAGAAGACAGCATTCTGATATAAGGTGTAATTACAATAATAATCTCCGTGAACGTCTGTATTACAATAATAATCACGTCATGTGCATTGAAACAGCATTTACATCTTCCAGACACCAACATCTATAGATCGAACAGTTACTGTCGCACAATAAAACAATAGATTTTATTATACTTTATGTAAATTTCCTGTCTTCTCATTGGTTAAGGAGCGTGTGTCAATTTAGTCTATCACATGGCAGTGTGTGATAATTTAGTCGATCACCCTCTCGATTTAAAACTTTTATGTTCGAGTCAATTGCGCGATTTAAAAGATCGGATAATCAAAGTCGGAATTTAAATTGAAAAATACTATCGGTGAAGGAATGAAAATGTTCTGGAAATTCCTGACTTTTTGTCTGATGACTTTGTTTTGGCAAATGTATTGAATGACTTGTCTTTTTTACTGTCGCATCAATCATTTTACCTTCAGCCATCATTTTGCATCTGACGTCTCTTTCGATATAATAAAACACGTATTAACTAGATATTCGGGGAATAATAAGTTTATTAAATTGCTCACTTTTCATTTAAGAACACCCATCTGTATAAAACATACACCAAAATGGCTGAAATATTAACAAATACAAAACATGTATGTAATCTTATTTATTACACATCATCGATATCACAGTTTAACACATTTAAAGACAACAGCAATTGAAATTCAGGGCATCAAAATCATAAAAAAGAATGAAACCAGGAGAAAAGAACATTCAGTATAATAAAACAAATAACACTTAGCTGAGAGGGTGGTAGAGCAGATTGTTACCCCTAGAAATTTCATTGTAAACTTCGGCTTCGCCTCGGTTGACAATGAATTTCTCGGGTTTACCTCGGTTGACAATGAATTTCTCGGGGTAACAATCTGCTTTACCACCCTCTCAGCTATGTGTTATTTACATAATAATACGTAGCACAAATCCATCATTCAAATAGTAAATTTACATAACTTCATCATCATCACTGTTTTCTGCATATACATACATGTATGTGTACACACATAGTTGTCAGACCGTCTTGGTCGTGATCGTGTGATAGTCTGATTTACAACTATCTGTGCAATCAGTGGCTATAACCTCTAAAGTTGTTAGTTCCAATCCCGCTCATGCCGAGGTGTACTCGGTACAACATTACGTGATACAGCTTGTCAGTGACTTGCGATAGATCGGTGGTTTTCTCCGGCTACTTCGGTTTCTTCCACCAATAAAATTGACCGCCATGATATAACTGAAATATTGTTGAAAATGGCGTTAAACACCATAAACTGATCAACCGCTCACGGCGAGGTGTACTCGATACAACATTATGAGATAAAGTTTTTAAGTGACATGCGTCAGTGGTTTTCTCCGGATGCAAAAATACAATACAGAAAAATAAAACGACGAGCAACACAGATCTCACGTGATTATCATGAAAGACAAGTGTAGTCTTGGTGTTGATTTGGTTTGATTTGATTTTTGGTGTTTAACGCCACTTTCAGCAATATTTCAGCTATATCATGGCGACCAGTTTTAGTGGAGGAAGAAGCCGGAGAGAACCACCCACCATAGGCAAGCAATTGGTAAACTTGATCACTTGCGGCTGCGAGTCGAGTGCACCCTTTTTGTAATTTAGAAAGCCGAGCGCGAACCCACACCGTATTGGTGATAGGTTTGTATGAGTTGTTATGTAATCCAACTATCTAACTCGTGTCTTGGTGTTTATCTTTTAGTTGATAAATAAATAAATAAATAATAATTTCTCGGAATGTAGTTTTTTTTTATATTTATGGTTCGTTTCAACAATCAACAGTTTATAAACTATACAATTAGTTTATTCTATTGACCCGTTAAAAATATCATAAGCAAATGGCACAAAGAAAGATAACTCTAATTTGAATATGTCAAAAGTGCTTGTGTTGTGTAAATAAAAACATAACCAATTTGACCAGAACAATATAATTGTCTTGTATTTCATCAAATCATGAAATACTTATGTTGAAAAATAATGCAAGTTTGTCAGTTACTGACTATATACACATATATATGTAAAATTTGACATTTACATGACATCTTCAAAATAACATAATATAAATAAGCAAAGCAATTAAAGTAAGCAGAAGCATATTAAATGCAATAAGCAAAAATACTATTAGTAAACTAATAAAAACAACACAATATCTGACCTCACATGAAGTGTAAAGGTCTTTGTATAATTAGGATATAATGTAACTCTGGTAAACTCAGTTGAAAACCTGTGTAACAAAATTAAAATTATAAGTCCTGTGTTTCATGACAATATAAAGGTTTTCTACATTCAATATAATACATTATAGAAAGTAACAGTTACTATTTTATATATTTAAAGTCTCTTAAACTTTAATATTGCAATTGACTAAAAATGATTATTTTATGTTTTAATTATTTGATTAAACAGTAAAACTGGTTTTACCTGTAAACTTTCCCATGCCTAATTTATAATTATTTTATATTCATTTGGTATATGTTTATTTCTCAAAGCATTTTATGCATTTTATATCTTTCATTCAAAACTCTTGCATTCTATAAATATTAAATAAATCTAGACTGTTAAACTGGTTCATTCAGAAATGTAGAGGAATAAGCTTTTCATAGTGGCCTGTGTGAATGCTCGTTCTGCGGAAATACTTCTAAAGGACCACTGGCACTGAAATCTGTTCACAATGTTTGGTTAAGCTTTGAACAATGCAAGATTACTTTTATGTATTATTTCTGCTTAGATTGGCATTGGTAGGTTCACGTTGAGTCATATGATTGGATTATCTATTTAATTAATTCATAACATCATGCTTAACTGTTCTTAATAAATTTACTAAAAATCAATTAATTTAAAGGAGTTTTTTTTTTTTTTTCAAAATATAATTCAGTTGTTCAAAAATCTAACTCTAGCTAGCATTTTATATTAAAATATGTAGATATATTTTATCATAATTAAAATATTGACATTATTATCATTAAATTATTATGAAGGACCGATTTATTTATTAATGCGCATGTCTGAATAAATGGTGGCGGTTGTGAAATTTTGGTGAAGGAAAGAATATTGAGATTTTTGCAGTCTTTGACGATAATACAAAACAATTAACAACAGGATTGTTTAATAGGAAATCAAAACACATCAACACACATTTATCACTGGCGATTTTTTCCCTATATTGAAATTTGACTTAGTGAAATTAATTTTTACAACTCACCACGCCGTTTACCATGGCGGCCATTTAAACAAAATAAAATATATATATTTTGTTTTGTTTTTTTTTTTATCTTGAAGTCCCATCTGAGAATTTGATATTGATTATTGTGCTGGTGATTATTGACAACTTTTATATGATTGAATCTCATTTCATGTGACAATCAAATTCGTACTCGTAAATTATCCTATTAATTTTCATTTTTGTGCCATAACCAACTTGGCAACCATTAGTTAGTTAATTTTTTTTTGCAGTCCATGTGCTGACATTTTATTGACTACCTAAATTTTAATATATAGAAGCATAGCTAAAGTAATAACTATATAAATTGAGCTCATGACTGACCACAAATTACTACGATATATCAGTAAAACTTTTGTATTGCCTGGTGATCCAATTCGTTTGGTTCCAGTAATTATTACCGACAGTAAGGCGAAGTATATAAAGAATTACTGCATCAACCCTATTGAAAATAGTATAAAATGGTGGTTTAAGCCAGGACAGAATTCAACACAAGGCCTTGCCTGGCTACGTGATAGCTTGGAAACTAGAATTGGGTACTTAGACAATATATCGCTGTATGTGTGGCTTGGCACTTGTGATTTTACTGTCTATGATAGAAAAACTCGTTATAAAACCTTGAAAAAAGACTTGAAAGAAGAAATACAGACATTAATAAACAACTTAAAGGAAATCAAAGACTTAATTACAGTCCATCCAGAATGTAAGGTTACTTTTCTTGAAATACCTATATTTTCAATTTACTTATGGAATAAATGTATGAACCATCCTGAAATAAACCAATTCAAAGAAGAAGATAACACTTTAATAGTAAATATTCACGAAGCTAATAGTCAAATAAGGCAACTCAACAACGCTGATTCAAAAAGATCACCAAACTTTAGTACTGATATATATCATCCAACTACATGCAAATCAAAGAACAAGCACAACAAACCAAGAGACTTGTACAACTTCAATCTATATAAAGACGGTTTGCATCCCGACACCAACTTAGCAAAGGTCTGGCTTCGCAAAATAACTGAAAGAATTAAAATTGATTGTTACTGAGAAAAACACATCATTATACATAGCTTGTAAGGGCGACGGTGGAGCATACCACAACGTCCCATATAAGTAAACCTGTATAAACTGTAGTTACATTTATTTTTGTAACTGTATATAACCTTTTAGCTTTTAACGTAAAAGAGTGTATTATCTGGTGTGACAATAAAAGTTTATTATATAGGTAGATTTCTGCTCCTATTACAATATTAAAAGTAATTACACAGCTATGGCAGTCGCAAGAATTGACAATGACCGGGATTTAGTGGATGCATGCACTGACAAGTTAGTAGTTAGACAAAAAACAGCAAGTTATAGCAACATCTATATGTTAAATGCAGAAAAATCCTTAAAAAAAAAACTTGAAAGTACAAAAAGGTCCACAATCGAATACTCATTTACAAGTGGGGGTATCTGTGTAAAGCTGGATGCAGTAGCATTTGAACTGTTTATATATAGTTGCGATATATACTTCAGCAATACTAATGACCAATGGTTGGATAATAGGAAATCCATAGCATTATGTCACAAACTAAAATAAATGGAGTCAAGATAGATGTAAGATTATTAAATCAAGCGCTGGCATTAAAACTTGAAGAAGCTCTGAGTGAACTGCATTCCTCTGAACAAAACAGAAAAAACAAAAAAACAAATGAAGTTCAAAAGCTTAAAGAGACAAAATGCTACAAATGTAAAAGAAACTGTAAAACCAGAGCTGCCCTATGTCTAAAAGGTAATTGGGTTCACTACATATGTGATAAACTAACTGACCAGGAGATAACCAGTATTGAAGCTCATAGAGACATACCTTATATTTGTAAAGCCTGCAAAGCATCTGGTAATCCAAAGCAAATTAGAAAGATTGACAATATATCATGCTTGAATGTACAACCTAAAATAAGTAACCAGATTGAGAAAGAAGAAACTAAAACAGCAACTATTAATATAAAAGTACTGAAACAAAGACCGGCTAAACTTACAGCTGCTGAAACCCTCCTGATTGAAGAAAAAAACAGTTGTTTCGCATGCAATAAAACGTTAGAACAAAATATACATACTTGTAGTCTCTGCGAAATGCTATTTCATGATGAATGCATTGACAAAAATGACAATATATGCTATGGGTGTTTAGGAATAACCAAACAAAGGACAGTTATTGACAATTCTGCTCAAGATTCTCCATCCACGAATGAATATACTACTGGATACAATACGAGTCCAAAACCAAACCAGACAAAAATGAGTCCAACAACTATAAATGAAAATGGTGATAGAACAATAGAAACAAATAATGGGTTCCAATATAGAAATCAAAAAGATGATGAAAATTCCGAAAGTACCACACCAAAAACCACCAGCATGTTGAAAATAGATGGGAAATTAACTAACAATAATAACAGCTCTAAAGAAATGAGACAAATTGAACTCAAATTAAAGAAAAAAGAAGAACAACTGAAAATTAAAGAAGCCATATTAAACGATAGTACTTCAGAAAAAACAAAGTTATTAGATAGGCTATTTAAAGCTGAAACTAGGAATTTGGAACTGGAAAATACAGCTAAAACTCTCTATAACAAAATTGAAACATCAGAAAATAAACCATCCAATAACACCTCCAATAATGAAAACACAGACTCTTGTGATGAACTTGTAGCAGGAATAAGGGAGAAAGTTACAAAATTTGTACTTAGCAAAGTAGAAAATGAACTAAATAGGATACTAATAGCAGATGAGCAAAATTACGAAACAAAACAAACTCATCATATCAGAAGACAAGCTCAGTGGGAACCCGATTCAAATAGAAATGAACATTGTCAACCTATATATGATGGGTGGCCTGTTACTAGTGGTTATCAAATGGGTAATGGTGGAGCTTACCACAACGTCCCGTCTGAATATACCACATATTGTAATCAATACCAGCAATATAGTCACTATCAACAACCACAACAGATGATGTTTCCGACAGAACATAGATATGATATGTATGAACCTAAAGACAAGTTGGGCGATGGTGGATCCTACCACAACGTCCCTTCTGGTCTGTATGGTTCAGATTCAACTCAGAAACAATACCATCAAGTAACATACGATCAATCTTACTATAACAATCATTATCACATGAACAATCATTAGACTGCAGATATTATGACAAATCGAATCGAGGCAAGTCAAATGGGCGATGGTGGAACTTACCACAACGACCCTGCTGGCTATTTCCCTGATCAAAGACAGTATTTTGCTGATGAACGTGATGTTTGTCGATCAAATCTGATTGAAATACAAATTGAAGATCATAACTATGAACAGAAGAATGGTATTCACTCTGATCAACAATCATTATTAGAGGTATCATATACTCATACAGACCCACTAACAAAAGCTGAAACCAAAACGCCAAACTCAAACCTAAAGAATAATTCTGCAAGAACGAGAAAAACAGCGACAACGCAGGATAATGCTGTTAATTATACTAAAATTGGGCAACCTCTATACTACTCAGCACCTAGTAGCAACTATTTTTTTAGGAAGCACTCAAATCTTACCAGAAAGACACAAAATGTATTCATATACAATCGGGATGTAAAAAGGCTGCAGAAAGATGTACATACGTTTACTGTCTTAAATATTTTAGATTTTAATTGTAAAAACATATTAACCTATGGTCCGCTATTTAAAGAAATGGAAAAATCTATAGACATATACATGTTACAAGAACATTGGCTATTTTATTGTCAACTGAACATTCTCCAAGAAATTCATCAAGACTATAATGGGGCTGGTAAATCAGTAGATTCAAATGATCCTATCCACTGTACCAAATGCCACGAGGATATGGAGGCGTAGCGATCCTTTGGCGTAAAGATCTAGACAGTTATATTACACCTCTCCATGTAGGAAATGAGAGAATTCAATGTATCGAACTTTCAGGAAAGCAGAACATTATAAATTTACCTACCATGCAAAAGCTCAGATTCTCACTATGCCAATTTCAAACAATGCGTTGATATACTACACGAGATATTTGAAACCTACGAAAATACGCATCAAATCATTATTGGCGGAGATTTCAATGAAAATATATTAGAAGGAATTGAGTCGCAAAGAAAAAAATATATCAATGATTTTATATCTGACCATCAACTGTGTGCTGTGAAAGTAGGATTAACATATTGTCACCCTAGTGGACAAGCAACCTCTGCTATTGACTATGTTTTATATCAAGAAAAGCATGAAAGTGAAGTCCTTAAAATACAGAAACTAGATGTTGTAGCAAACGTTTCGGACCATCAACCAATACAGCTACAATACAAATTTGATCACAACATCAGAAAGAAGCAAAAAGAACTATGTAATCATTCATCAAAAGTAAATTGGAACAAAGTTGATAAGCAAACCTATCAACAAACATTGGACAAGAATATTAATATGATAAATATAAACCCTACCACTATACCACAAATTGATAAAACTTTTAAAGATCTGTGTGATATCATTGTAAAAACTACAGAAGAAATTGTACCAAAAAGAAAGATCAAGAAAAGAAAACCAAAATTGCAGATAATGTCTGAGGATATACTTGAAGCCATAGAACAGAAAAAAAGAGCTTTCTTTATATGGAAAACAAATGGAGGATCAACAGATCCCTTGAACACCTTCTTCATTGAAAAGAAAACAACAACATATGTACTAAGAAAACAATGCAGATTAGAATTAGCTTTTAAAAGAATCGCTGACAGACAAAAAATCATTGATGCTCGATCCAACGACACTGCATTATTTTATAAAATCATAAAACAGCAAAGAGGGAAAGTATCCCGTTTTATAGATCAGCTACAAGTGGATAATTCAACATATGAAACTCCTGAAGGAATCATGAATGGCTGGAGCACTCATTTTGGACAATTAGCTAAGAAATCTGAAAACAAAGATTTTGACAACGATTATCTGGATCTAATGGAAAGAGAAAAGGACATTATTTTACAAATATGTAGAGACCAATATGATCACAAGGAAGTATCATCAGAAGAGCTTTTAAAAGCAGTTAAACAGTTGAACACTAACAAAGCGGCAGATTATTTTGGAATCACAGCTGAGAATATTATATATGGAAGTAACATCTTTTTAAATTACCTACAAAAATTAATCAACGTAAGCTTCACAAAGGGCCATATCCCAGATAGTTTAAAAAAAGGAACATTATTTCCAGTATTTAAGAACAAAGATGACATCAAAAGTGCAAAAAACTACAGAGGAATAACCGTAACACCTACTTTTTCTAAGATAATGGAAAAAATTATAAAAATCAGAGAAAATCCAACGATAATGAAAATTCAAAATCCCTTACAGCGAGGTTTCACTGAGAACTCTGCACCTCTACTCTGTGAACTATTCATAGAGGAGTATGAGAGAGAAAATAAAGATCTGAACTCTCCCACATACATTGACTTATTAGATGGCAAATCAGCTTTTGACGTAGTGGTACATGCCAATATGATTCGCAGATTATTTCAAATTGGATTCTCAAAACAATCAATAACCCTGATCAACAATCTTTATACAAATGCCAGCTCATGTATTAAATGGAAAAACCAAATATCAAAATCAATGATTAGTATAGAACAAGGAGTGAGACAAGGTGGGGCCCTAAGTGCTGATCTTTACAAAGTATATGTAAATCCACTACTGGACATATTAAGTAATTCAGGACTGGGTGGTAAAATCGGGAATATAAATTGCTGTGCACCTACCTGTGCGGATGATGTTGCATTAATAGCAGATAATCCCTTCGATATCCAAACAATGGTTGACATAGCTGTAGACTTCAGCAAAAGAGAGGGATATCTACTCCAACCACAAAAAAGTGTGGTAATACCAATAAACACATGTAAAAAATCAAAAATGCTAGAAATAAATGATGGTTATTGGAAACTTGATGGAAAGGATATGCCTATTGTAACTCAATCAGCCCATATCGGAATTCAAAAATCAGAGACAAATTCTACACAATCAACAGTAAATGAAAACATAAAGAAAGCCACTAGAGCCTTATACAGCCTAATGGGAGTAGGACTACATGGAGAAAATGGAATAGATCCTGAGACTACGATATCATTATTAAGAACCTATGTACTACCTATATTATACTATGGACTTGAAATATTATTACCTACAGGCAAGATTTTGGAGCAATTGAACATACATTACAAAAAGGTATTGAAGCAAATATTATCACTTTACATAAATGTAGCGGATCCTGCCATTTATATACTATCAGGCCTATTACCGATTGAAGCAGAAATACATATAAAAGTTTTAACATTTTTTGGAAACATAACAAGATCTGAACACACCTCAATTGAATGGAGACTTGCAGAGAGGCAGCTACAGGTTAAATCATATGATAGCAATAGTTGGTTTATGGATATAAGAAAAAATTGCATAAAGTATGATATCACGGATCCATATACATATCTAGAAAATCCACTTCCAAAGTCACAATGGAAAAGTTTGATAACCAATCATGTACACCAATATTGGAAAAATGCAATTGAGGAAAATATGTTGTTATACACCAGCTTAAAATACTTAGACTCTAACTATAACATAGGTAGAATACATCCATTATTGAAATCGCAAAGTGACAACATACAGGACATCAGAAGAATACCAACTCGGCTAAAAATTGTTACAGGAACATATATTCTACAGACAAATAGAGCTGTTTATTCCAAACATCTTATTTCTGCAACTTGTAATCTATGTAGAAATGCAGACGAAACCTTACAACATTTTGTATTGTGCTGTGAGGCATTGCAGGATATTAGGGAGCCATTAATCAAGAGGATAATAGACGTAGGTAGTGAGGTATTGGCAAAAAAAAAGGCAAGTCAGCCAATAGATATACTAAAACTTATTATAAATCCGTTTATTTATGTCAATAAGTATGACAGAACCCATAAGAAGTCTCTGGATACCATTGGAGAAGTGCTGGAACCTTTATGTAGACAATTATTATATAAAATCCATAACAAACGATACGAACTCTTAGGCTTAATGGAGAATAAGAAAAAGGAGAATGGAAAAAAGAACTGATATATTAACATATAATGAAGCTATTAATAGGTGATCAACCCGGTATATGATTTCCTAATGGATGCTTATTTAGTAACCGTCCTGGAGAGTGCGCACATGGACTGCAAAATCCCACTTTATCAAATCTTTTAGATTTTAGATAAGATCCTTCTTTTATTCAAATCTTTTAGATTTTAGATAAGATCCTACTTTTTCAAATCTTTTAGATTTTAGATTATTTATCTGCTAGATCTATAACAACCAGTGTATATACATATTTTATGAGTCGTTTTATGTGACTGTGATAGGAACTTTTATAAATATTTATTATACGCGTCGCTATATATTATGGTGGTGAATTGACATATTATGTGTTTTATACTGTGGTGATAGTGACTTTTATATATATATATTACGCGTCGTATTTATTATAGTGGTGGATTAACCTTCCTCTTTTATTGAGGTGTGCCTTGATTGGCAGAAATTCGTCTACAGATACAGATACAGATACAGATTAAATATATTTTTTGTACATTTATTTTTAAATTAGATTTTTTTTATGTAAAACATATTATTACATTTATACCTTTAGAATTATTTACTTACATCATTACAGGTCTCACTATACCTTGATAATATAAACAATTTTAATTACTGTATAAATACCAAGCCAATCTATTGTTTGACACTTGTGGGAGAAACGTGAATTAGATTTTTAAAAAGTGGGAGAAACGTGAATAAACCGATGGCCAATTAAGAAATATTTTCTAAAACCATTTGACCAAATTAATTGAAATAGTTTATTCACACACAAGAGCTGCATATGGCGGCCATATTAGTTGTTCGAATGGAACGAAATATGAAAATTTTGTACAGGATCTCCCATACATAATTCCTACAAAGTAACAATTCATTGTGCCTCCTAGTTTCAGAGGAAAAGATTTTTTAAATTTCAATCAAATCAGAAACAAGAATTGCCCGTGGTGATAATAGTTTTAGTCCAATCGGGCTGAAATGGGGTAATCTTATAGAAGACCTTCCATAGATGCTTCCTGTAAAACTTCGCTTTATTTTGCCAATCAGGTTCAGAAGAGAAGATTTTTGAAATCGACCAACCAGGAACAAGAATTACCAATGGCGGTCATGTTCGTAATCAGTGGCTATAACCTCTAAAGTTGTTAGTTCCAATCCCGCTCATGCCGAGGTGTACTCGGTACAACATTACGTGATACAGCTTGTCAGTGACTTGCGATTGATCGGTGATTTTCTCCGGGTACTTCGGTTTCTTCCACCAATAAAATTGACCGCCACGATATAACTGAAATATTGTTGAAAATGGCGTTAAACACCATAAACTGATCAACCGCTCACGGCGAGGTGTACTCGATACAACATTATGAGATAAAGTTTTTAAGTGACATGCGTCGGTGGTTTTCTCCGGATACAAAAATACAATACAGAAAAATAAAACGACGAGCAACACAGATCTCACGTGATTATCGTGAAAGACAAGTGTAGTCTTGGTGTTGATTTGATTTGATTTGATTTTTGGTGTTTAACGTCACTTTCAGCAATATTTCAGCTATCTCATTGCGACCAGTTTTAGTGGAGGAAGAAGCCGGAGTACCCGGAGAGAACCACCCACCATGGGCAAGCAATTGGTAAACTTGATCACTTGCGGCTGCGAGTCGAGTGCACCTTTTTGTAATTTAGAAAGCCGAGCGCGAACCTACGCCGTATTGCTGATAGGTTTATATGAGTTGTTATGTAATCCAACTATCTAACTCATGTCTTGGTGTTTATCTTTTAGTTGATAAATAAATATATAAATAATTATTTCTCGGATAGTAGTTTTTTTTTTTTATATTTATGGTTCGTTTCAACAATCAACAGTTTATAAACTATACAATTAGTTTATTCTATTGACCCGTTAAAAATATCATAAGCAAATGGCACAAAGAAAGATAACTCTAATTTGAATATGTCAAAAGTGCTTGTGTTGTGTAAATAAAAATATAACCAATTTGACCAGAACAATATAATTGTCTTGTATTTCATTAAATCATGAAATATTTATGTTGGAAAATAATGCAAGGTGTACATTACTTATAAGTTTGTCAGTTACTGACTATATACACATATATATGTAAAACTTGACATTTACATGACATCTTCAAAATAACATAATATAAATAAGCAAAGCAATTAAAGTAAGCAGAAGCATATTAAAAGCAATAAGCAAAAATACTATTAGTAAGCTAATAAAAACAACACAATATCTGACCTCACATGAAGTGTAAAGGTCTTTGTATAATTAGGATATAATGTAACTCTGGTAAACTCAGTTGAAAACCTGTGTAACAAAATTAAAATTATAAGTCATGTGTTTCTTGACAATATAAAGGTTTTCTACATTCAATATAATACATTATAGAAAGTAACAGTTACTATTTTATATATTTAAAGTCTCTTAAACTTTAATATTGCAATTGACTAAAAATGATTATTTTATGTTTTAATTATTTGATTAAACAGTAAAACTGGTTTTACCTGTAAACTTTCCCATGCCTAATTTATAATTATTTTATATTCATTTGGTATATGTTTATTTCTCAAAGCATTTTATGCATTTTATATCTTTCATTCAAAACTCTTGCATTCTATAAATATTAAATAAATCTAGACTGTTAAACTGGTTCATTCAGAAATGTAGAGGAATAAGCTTTTCATAGTGGCCTGTGTGAATGCTCGTTCTGCGGAAATACTTCTAAAGGACCACTGGCACTGAAATCTGTTCACAATGTTTGGTTAAGCTTTGAACAATGCAAGATTACTTTTATGTATTATTTCTGCTTAGATTGGCATTGGTAGGTTCACGTTGAGTCATATGATTGGATTATCTATTTAATTAATTCATAACATCATGCTTAACTGTTCTTAATAAATTTACTAAAAATCAATTAATCTAAAGGAGTTTTTTTTTTTCAAAATATAATTCAGTTGTTCAAAAATCTAACTCTAGCTAGCATTTTATATTAAAATATGTAGATATATTTTATCATAATTAAAATATTGACATTATTATCATTAAATTATTATGAAGGACCGATTTATTTATTAAATATATTTTTTGTACATTTATTTTTAAATTAGATTTTTTTTATGTAAAACATATTATTACATTTATACCTTTAGAATTATTTACTTACATCATTACAAGTCCCACTTTACCTTGATAATATAAACAATTTTAATTACAGTATAAATACCAAGCCAATCTATTGTTTGACACTTGTGGGAGAAACGTGAATTAGATTTTTAAAAAGTGGGAGAAACGTGAATAAACCGATGGCCAATTAAGAAATATTTTCTAAAACCATTTGACCAAATTAATTGAAATAGTTTATTCACACACAAGAGCTGCATATGGCGGCCATATTAGTAGTGCGAATGGAACGAAATATGAAAATTTTGTACAGGATCTCCCATACATAATTCCTACAAAGTAACAATTCATTGTGCCTCCTAGTTTCAGAGGAAAAGATTTTTTAAATTTCAATCAAATCAGAAACAAGAATTGCCCGTGGTGATAATAGTTTTAGTCCAATCGGGCTGAAATGGGGTAATCTTATAGAAGACCTTCCATAGATGCTTCCTGTAAAACTTCGCGTTATTTTGCCAATCAGGTTCAGAAGAGAAGATTTTTGAAATCGACCAACCAGGAACAAGAATTACCAATGGCGGCCTTGTTCGTTAATCATCGGGAGGAATTGAGTCATCTTCATAGGGGACCTCCCATGGATGTTTCCTACCGTTTCGGTTCATTTGGCCAAACTGTTTCAGAGGAGAAGATTCAAATATAAAAAGTTAACAGACGACGAACGACGAACACCAGTTCACATGGCCTTAGACCAGGTGAGCTAAAATGTTAAAATCATCATTATCGTCATTGTCGTCGTCGGCGTCATCATCATCGGGTAATTATGATTTTCCTTTATATAAACTTTTTTTTCTGATAACAAATATGACTGTTTAATTTCGTAAATGATTTTCTGAAAAATATGTTAAAATCATCATCATCTCCTGTCGTCGTCGTCGTCGGGAAAATACCCAGCTTCATTATGTATTTAATACTTTTTTTTTTTAGCTAAGACAGGTTGGAAAGATGGCCCGTGAAATTATCAAGATATTACAATATTGGTTGTGTTAGAATAAAAATCAGCAACATTTCAAACTGCTACACAAATTCATCTTAAAAATAAAAATAAATTCAGACAAACAAATATGCTTACCCGTGGAAAACGAACCTCAGTTCATATTATGAAATGTGGTGGTCATCAATTCCACCAACATCAACAAAACGACCAATCACCTCTCATCTCAACTCAAAAATAAAGACCACCAGATATGACGTTGGAAATGATCCATGTCTTAGCTTGGGACAGGCACAAACATATGGTGGATTAAACCGGTTAATGGGATCCCAACCTTCTCCTCCACTCTTGATAAAGATGTATAATTTTAGTGAGTGATTGTTGTTTAACGCCAATAGAGCAATTTCTCAGCTATATCATGGCGAGAACAAGTTAATTTTCAATGAGATGATGATGAGGTCCGCTTTGTACTAGACCAACACGCTGAGTTTGATTTTTATATTGCTAGATCACTGAAACAACAGTCCGCGGGTAGACATGTCGCTCCACTCGGACACATTATTCTGATTCCGAGCCAACCAGTCTTTGCTCTTTCACATTAATGCTGCGTGCTTAGCAAAGAAGCAACAAATGCCAATTTTATAGTCTTTGGTTTGACCCGACCGGGGCTCGAACCCACGATCTACCGCACTCGAGGCGAGCACGCTAACCATTACGCCACCGATGCGGTTTATAATTTTAGAAGAATGTCTGATAAACACACAAGAGCGTCACTATCTTGTTCTGTGGTTTTCAGACAAGTCTTTGACATGTATGACATACTATTTATTCTACAAAGATTTTTTTTTATGTTAGTGAAGCTCTCAACTAATCACGTAACAGTGATAGCCGATTCCGATTTTCTGTCATGTAATCTTACTGAACATGAAATAGTTGACTATGATAACACCGGTAGTGTTATTATAACTTAGGTATAACAATGTAACAGGTGTCAGGTGGTGTATAGTTCTCTTGCATTTATGGATGTTACAACTCATATTGTTGTGTATCAATCATAATTGTTATTTGTATTGTTGTTGTGTATCAATCATAATTGTTATTTGTATATGCCCTCCTGGGGCCCTAATTTGGTTAATAAACTTATTTCTATTTCTATTTCTATTTCTATTTCTATTTCTATTTCATACTGATTACTAAACAAAAACTTCAAAATGTTGAAAATAAAACAAAATAGATCACCCAAAGTTCTATAACTGCTGTTGGGAATAATATATAACACTCCTAGGACTGCTGACACACTGCCGTAGCACCCGGTACGTTGGTACGGTTCCGACCGTACCACTTTTTTTGGCTGGTACGGCAAACCGTACCACAATTTGGACAGAAAATAAAAATTTTGAGATGAAAAAAGGATATTCTTTGTTAATGTCGTTGCAATAAAAAAAAATGTAATGTCTGTTCAATAAAATGTTACAAAATTGTTACAGCTAGACGAGTTGCCTCTCTTGTATTATCAAGAAATCGGGATCCGATCTTTATCGGCACTGGAATCGATTTACTTATCTATTTTTATTAATTAATTTTGATCTGCTATTGTTTGTATAATGCCGTGTCCCTGGGGATAAGAGGTAATAAAATTATATGCACAACATGAAACTATAATGCCAGGAGGGGGACTAACATTACGGGTACATACAGCAACGGGTTCCTGAGAAAATGAAGCTAAATTTAAACACTAAAATGATGTCTGAATAAATAAATTGATGAAACTTTAAACCCATATAATTAAATACAAATTAGAAAGCATTAGTAAACAATTTCCTCATTACTTTCTATGTTATTTCATCTTTTAAAAAAAAATATTTTAAGGCCATTTTTCAATTAATTTTGATGAAATTTTCAGTCAAAAGTATTTGATTTTTTTTATAATTTGGTATTTGTTTGTTGTCGAATAGTTTCTGAATATTCAGAATTATTTTAAACACAGATAAAAATTATTAGGTCACATTTTCCCTATATATTCAACCAAATCTTTTATGTCATATTTTTATGCAATTAAACGGTACCATTGCGTTTCAGAAACCAAAAATCGGAAAGGGAATTACAAATAAAAACTCCAAATATTTTTCTTTATAAAGGAAAAATTTAATAAAAATTGGTGGAGGAATGGCTTCAAAATATTTTTTTGAAGAAAGATGAAATAACATAGAAAGTAAGGGGGAATCGGAAATCAAGAATACTTATGTCCATTGACTGTACTAACTTAACAGTTGCAAGACTACAGAAGAATCACATCCCACCAGATAGGATTGGGAGAAAACGATAATAAAACATGCATTGAAATACTACCAGTCTGAGGAGCTCCTAAAACCCTACTATAACCCATTTGAAATTGTCCCACATCTCCGTGAAAATATTACATAACTATTAGTAGTTAACCCCCAGCCATTGGCGTAGCTACCATTGACGCAACGACGCACTTGCGTGCATAAACAAATCAGCAAAAAAATAATAATGTTATATTTTGTAGCAAGATAAACAAATACACCTCTATATTAACTAAATGTATATGAGTTTTATTCAAATGCTGTAAATCTGTGCCGTCGAAAGGAAATGTTATATTCAGTGGCTTAAAACGACTCTGTGTCTTCGGTATTCATTTTCAAAGGATGCTGTTTATTGCATTTCATTTGTTTTATTTGACAGTAAGGTTAGTAGAGACAATAATTTTGTATCTACACCCTTAAACGACTGATCAAACATTCATAACTATATAAAACGACACGAAGTACTGAGTTCTCATGTAGCTAGTCAACAGAAAGCCGCTCATTTTCTTGATATTAAGTCCAAAACGTCAAAGACGGAGTTCATTACTTCAATTCTTTCGTCTCACCGCAAAGAGGATATTGCCAGAAACAAACACATTGTAAAGGAGATAATCGAAGTATTGATTCTTTATGGTCGTCAAAATATTGCAATTCTTTGGCATAACAAAGACAAAAGTAATTCCATGGCAATTTTGCCTCATGTGTCCATGAAATACTACAGTATCAACTGGATAACACAGTCTCTAATTCGATGAAATAATAAAATAGGCATCCCCAGATATACAGAAAAAGATAATCGAAATTAGCGGTTAAATGGTACGTCAAAACATTGTAAGAGCGTGTAATATCTCCGAATACTTTGCTTTAATTTGTGGTGAAGAACTGATGCATCAACACATGAACAAGTCTCCGTGTGTGTAAGGTTTGTAGAATGTACTGGTGGTAGAGTCACTCTTCGAGAGGAATTTCTTGTTTTTCTGAGAGCAAGCGAAAATACTGGTGAAAATCGTTTTGAACTGTTTTAGCAAGTATTGAGAATTTCTTGATAATATGAGAGTACAAGGGTATGATGAAAGAACAAACATGTAGGGCATTCATAGAGGAGTCCTAGTCATGATTAGGGAACGGATTCCAACAGCGCAATGCGTACACTGTAAGGCACATGTGTTAAACTATTGCACATTCGTCATCAGATGTATCAGTAAGTACCATGATGGCTACTGTGCAAGAAATCTCAATCTCCTTCCACTACGCATCTACACTTGCAACTTCTAAAACTGCATTTTCTGTCATATGATATTTCGCGCCCTAGAGTATTTACAAACCAATGGCGACATTCGACCATTTATCTGCCCTTTTGCGAATTTGACTGTATTTTGCCACTAGTGGTTTGCAGTCACATTTTGCACGTTGTTGTTCTGATTGCAGCAATGTTGCATATCATCTCCTACAATTTGATAGAGGCTGTGAGTGAATGTCAAATCTTGATTCGATATTATAAGACTGAGAGAAATGACATTAGTGTTTACAACACTTTACATGATGAAGCTGTAGATCTAGTGAAGCAATTTGGTATTGTCTTGTCTAACACGAACAACCGGTAGACAACGAAATCGTGCCAACCCGTAGGTTACGGATACCAAGGATTACTGGCGGATTACACTGTATTACCAGTTCCTAGATCACTTGTTGAACGAGTTAAGGGACCATTTGGTGAAAAACGAAGATCGATTTCTGGCATAGTTATTGATACTGATCAATTTAAACAAACTAAAACACTACAGGAGGATGAATTGCATATTTATGATGCTTATAGAGCAGATTTGCAAACCCAGGAAGAGTTTACTCTTGAGTAAGCAAAATGGAAAGCAAGGTGGGAACTATATCACAGACCAGGTAACATCAATTCATCTTTGTGAGACATTAGAACTTGTAAACAAAAATAAACTTGCATCCGAAAATCTGTTGTATGCTGAAAATTGTGCTGACAATGCCACCCCCACATTCAGCTTCCATTGGATTCTGCAGTTGTACACAAGTGTAATAATTCCAGACAAAGACAAATATAATTGCTTTGCTTGTGTGTAAACATCCATCACATTATTAACATGATTAAAGGATGGCAATAGTAGTTTTAAATAAATTTTCCTGCTATCTATATAATATATATATTAGATTTTCCAAATTTCATATGGACTTTGCCCCAGTACCCCTATATCTTGAATAGAAAACCCCAAACCTCCAGTGCGTGCACTTTTGATCACTCGTTCCTACGCCACTGCCAACACACACATAGGTTCTTATCATTTATGTAATAAAAACTTACGAAGAATTTCACAAACAGTACCCAAAGTATATGTAAAAAAAATGATAAAAAGAATTACTGGAAAAATCAAATTAGGCTGTGACAAAAATAATTAATTTATATTGTGAAGGAATGACTTTACATGTGCACAAAGACAAGACTGATGAGATGAACTTGCAATCCGTTGCAAGAGACTTTTGTTTCAGAGAATATAGACAAAACATTTTTGGATAATTCAAATAAATGTTGCCAAAGATATCATGTACCAGTGAATTCAACGGTAACCACGGTTAAAGCGATATCCAAAACTCGAAATAGAACGTAGATATCAAATTTAGTGCGCGTTTCTGGAATAACCTTCATCAGGTACGTTCAAATCGAAAGGTTGGAAAGCCAAATAATTTAAGAAGTTTTGCGAGCAAGTAAACCAAAGGGCCTAAATAGGATCGTCAAAATCGGTTAAGGTCACCTATACCCGAGGGAGGAGAACCTTAATTTTAATAATACTTTTATTATTTAGAAACTGTAAATTTCAATAACACATATATCTATTAAACCATGTCAGTGCCGCAGCACTGACTATTGGGCGGATGATACCCTAGGGGACTAATAGTCCAACACCAGTGGTATCGACCCAGTGATAGTAATAAAACGTAGACATCACATTTAGTGTGCACAACACGTTTCTGGAATAACCTTCATCAGGTACGCTCAAAATCGAAAGGTTGGAAAGTCAAGAGACAAAGACGAAGCAAAGAAAACGGAGACCGAAATAACGAACAACATACAGAAACTGAAAGAAAACACACAGAAAACTAAAAGAAAAAGAGTAACTAGGACTCCACCAAAAACTGGGAGCATGGACCAGGTGCACTGGCAGGTAAGCGTTATTCTTTATTTGGCTGAAAATGCACAAGAATTGATCTTTGTGCATATACCTAAAAATAATACGGGGGATAACCCACTCCGAAAACAAATTTGGCCGTACCACTTTTTTTTTAGGTGCTACGCCTATGTGACAAGAAGAACTTTTTAATGACACGTAGAAATGCCAATCTGTATCTGTATCCAATGAAATTCTGCCAATTAAGGCACACCTCCTTGATTGGAGTAATAAAACACAATGTCACTATATTCCAGTTGTCAATTCAATCCAACACCAAAGTATTTACACGTCACATGTTATTTACATAGTTCATAGTTCATATTAAGTATTCGTTTAAAAGGTAAAATTTATGTATCTGAAAGTGCGTTTGAAAATTTGTTTTCTTTGTAAATTGATTGATAATTTAATGGATAGCATTAAACTCCCACAGTTTTAAGAGTTATATGATAATTATTAAATAAAATTAAGTCACTATTACTGTTTCATATGCCTCTGGTCTTATTGTAACTTCACTGGATATTGCGTTCTCTCATTATAAAGTGAAGAATACAACAGCGATACTATATAAAACAAATCATCAACACCCTCCCCCTTTTCCCATTAAACAACAATCTGTTGTCAATCAATAATTCACACGCCCACGCAAGTTTAATCAAGTGACAGTGTGACGTCAAGGCTTTATCGATTGACTATGTTTTGTAAACGATGCTAGCTTTACATCTGTAAATACCCCGGATACTGACTGGCAGCTGGCATATGGACAAATTATATTTATTAGAGTAAAAATGAAAAAAAGTAAGTACACGTCAGAAGATTGTAGGACACAGTTTGAACGATCATTTACTGGACGTAGACCTACATATATTGCATTTATTGATCTGTATTTGTGGTCAAGGTATGGTGACTGTCTACGTTTGCTTGCCTAGGATGAAGAACAGACAAAAAATTTCTTCGGAATCCTAATCTCAACGAGATTACCAGTCTGGTTGACAATGCCAATGGTTCTCTTTATTGTCAGTCTTGGTGCTAGGTCTGAATTGTGAACTGACCTATATTTATACATGTATAATATATTGGAATATTTTACCAGTCTCTTTAAAATGTATCGGGAATTCAGAGGCGTTTAAATAAGGCCTTAAGGGTCAAATATTTTTTGTCTAAAAACAGTCGTAGGGAATCTAGTGATGATTTTATTTTTTATTATATTTTTTTTATTCAAATTGCATATTACACCCATATGGGTCAAGAAATTACAATACAAAAGCATGCAAACATATAAAAGAAAAACAACACAAACATAATAATTCATGTGTATGTTAATAGGTAGCTGCAATAATGTAGCTCCTGTGACAAACTTGTGTCTCGGCAGAGCTACAACGCGGTCCCATTCGTCACAATGGAGCAAAACAAAAGTTGCAGTTGAAACATAAAAACTCACTATTTACGCTTCAAACATTTCATTATAACAATTACTGATGATCCCAGTCCTTGTTAAATCGGTTTGGCTGAGAAATATATGCTTTTCAAAGTTAGCAACAACCTTGTTCAAATTTATCGATCGTTTTCCATAACCGGAAACTACGGAAGGCGGAGCTTTTCTAAATATGGTAAACATTCCAATCGTAACTACTCGGCCATTCTCGCTACCCTGTTATTTGCAGGGTAGCGAGAATGGTCGAGTAGTTACGATTGGTAAGCATTCACGCCTAAATCGCCAAATATGGTATCGACATCTAAATAGTGAGGCCGGAAATGACGAAATTCAAAATTTTCAAAGAGGAGATTTTTATTTTGTGGGAATTACATTCTAAAATACTGGTAGGTGATACAAACTTGTTATAATAATGGACAAAAGGAAAGGTTATGTCTTATTATTGATAAATGCAGGCGTCGGAAGCTCTGTAAGCGAGTGCAAAAAATCTCAGCGGCTGCTCCATTACGTGTAATGGCATCCCGTTATAACCCTTGCGAGTAAGCGAGCATTTAGGGTTTTATTATTAGAACTAGTTAATAGGGTACTGTTTTATATTTTAATGTTATACATTTTAAACCTGCCAAAGTCATGAATTCTTACTCTTAGTCACTAAACAAGTATTTTTACATTATACATACATGTAGGACCCCATAGGAAATAAACCATGATGGCTTTATGGGTTATCCTAGATTAGATATCAACCTAACCTTAATAGATTTAAAAAAAATTATGATTTTAACATGGAAGGTACAATTGTGATGAGACTTTTATTGTATGTATTGTATACAACATATATGTACATATACACTGTAATGTTGATATTTAATTGAAATAAATCTATCTATCTACAACGATATATATAGGTAAATTTAGTAATAAAAAACTACAACATATATCGTCCCGGTATGTGTTTTCGTATCATCCATTTTATTTTGATTTCCACAGCGCACGCATTATTTTTGACGTGTCTTCCGGTTTCTATTTCTGGAACATAAACAGGACTCCAACGTGACATCTGTCAAAAATGTTCAAGGTTGCTTTTAAAGACGTAAGTACCAAAAATAGTGAACCTACCTATTGAACCATACTTTTTGTAATGCTAAAAATTTACTTCATTTATAAAGTAGCTGGAAAACAATCCAGAAGGGCTATATAGAATTGAACTATGTCGTCTGCCTCTCAGACACCAGCTCTTCCTGTCATGGTAACCTGGTGCATCACTAATACAACGTCACTGGATGTAACGGTATTTTGCCGATTTAACCTTGTGTTTTAACCTGTTTTCTTGTTTTAATCATGTGGCTTTTCTGACGAAACCTACCTCGTTAGAAAGATTGTTTTCTGCTCTTTAATTTGATATAACTTTAGTGTCGATCGTGAAATTTTAAACGAAAATGCAAACGTTTGAACACGATGTTATCTACCAATATAAATCGCGGCATCATAATTTGACTGTAAAAATTTCTCTGGTACCAAGCTTCAGCCTATGTTTGCCATTATCACCCTAAGGATTACAAAAACAAAATTTGTGTCGTAGTAATCTGCGTTTTCTCAGCTTTATTTTCATACCACTTTATTGATGATATATGCAGAGTTTCTTATCTTATTTTCGATTTAATTGTTTTAAACAAAATTTGCGTATTGTTAATGGCGGAATATTGAGAATAAAATCATATCATTAAAATCTAGAGAACTTTTTCTGTCAATCCATCTAATTTACATTTTATACAAAAATAAAGCGATATCGACTTTTCCTGTCTGTAATAAAGGTCGCGACCTCCAAAAGACGCTCTAAAAATGACAGCGCTTATTGTACAAGCAACTAAAATCAATGACGTGTTTCGATCGATCGATCACGCGTTGAAGCACAAAAATCGAGGTATTATTTTATATTAATTCGGAACTGGGATTTTGCTAACACAAATAGATAGATTACTTGTTATTCTGTCACATTTCCACAATGCCTGTGGCATAATTTGTTTACGACCGAGCTACTCGAGAAATTCAAAACACTGCATGTCTTTCTTCAACTTATATTCTTCTTGCATAATATTTATATTATGCCACATTCACGACAAGGGAATTAAAAAAATAATTGAAGGGGAGATACACATTATTTTTTTTAAAGAAAAAACCATAGCCCCACCCCCCCTTTTCCAAGTTAAATGGTTGGTCCCTTATAAGTTATTCCTGCGTACCATTACTGCAGTTGGTTTTTATTTTCTTTTTTTCTGTTGATCCAAAATCAACTTTTTGTGAGTGACTGATGAAGAATATTCTTGGTGTTCATGGAAAGACCTCTAATTTAGCTTTACATGCAGAACTTGGATTGTTTCCTCTTTGTTTTAAAGCCTTTAAACTTATGTTTAGATATTATACTAGACTGATACAATTAGAAGAAAATAATGACAGTAAATATGATCTACTTCGGTCAGCATTTGAAGAAGACAAGCAGTTATTCAATCATAATAACACAAGTTGGGTTAAATCTGTATTTCAGATTAAAAACTTATTTAATTTGCCAAGTCTTGATATATCTTATTCAGACTTTTTAGAAATAATAAAATTAGCTTACATCAATCAAATTATGAGCCAACTTTCTCATTAAAAAAACAGAAAAGGGAAAGCTTTGTTTCTTTAGTAATGATAATCTTATACACATTGACAACTTTTGAATTACAAAAATACCTAACTTTTGGTATTGGTAAAAGTTTTACTTTATTTCTATCTAAAATTAGACTGAGTGCTCATTCTTTAGCCATTGAAACAGGGAGATACAATAAACCTTTTACCCTAGCTGCAATAATCTAGCTCCTGTGACAAACTTGTGTCTTGGCAGAGTAAGAGAGCATTTAGGGTTTTATTATTAGAACTACTTTTACCCCAGCTGAAGAGAGATATTGCAAATATTGCTTTAACCAAGTTGAAAATGAATTTTGTTTCTCCTTTAATGTCCCTTATATAACTGCACAGCATTAGAGAAAGTTTTCAATCTATTTAAGGAATATTTGAAATTGTTGAACAGGTTATATGATATAACCTGGTTTGGGTCAGTTTACGTTTATTAAACCGCGAAGCGGTTTATGAAAAACGTAAACTGACCCAAACCAGGTTATGCAAGTATAACCTGTTCAACAATTTCAAATATTCCTTATAATTTAATTTTTACAACAAAATTTAATGATTCCTCGATTTTAATTACGATTATTTTATGCGACTATTTAAATTTGTCGTTAGCGGATGAACACATTGGTGACGTCACAATACCAACCCAGGTTATCGAGTATAACCAAAATTTTCTCCATGTGGATTAGCCAATCAGATTGAAATGTTCAAATCAAATTAAATTATTTTCAAATATTCACAAAATTCTACAGAGGATGACTTATTATTACAAATAATAAACCCTATTAATCCTCAAGATACCAAAGATATCTGTTTATTTATCAAAGAATCATTCACCAAAAGAGAAACATTTAAAAATAACAGTATGTCTTCTTCCTAATACTGCTTGATATATAATTGTAAGATTAAACGTGAAAAAACGGCAATGATGCCTGGGAATGGCGTTAATGCCTGGAATAAAGCGGCTATGATGCCAAAAGTTTGAAAATCGGCAAAGATGCCTACAGTCAATTTGCCATGTCGGCCATGTTATTGTTCTTGCTACTTCGAGCGGGTCGTGAAAAGAAGTTCACAACATGGGAATCAGTTAAGGAGAAAGTTAATCAAAATTTACATAAGCACTCCTCCGTGAAAACAACATAAAATCCAACGAAATTCCTAATTTTTGTGAATTAAGGTAAAGAAAGTTGATAAAATTCAATGATAAACAAAAACACGTCCTTCACTGAATCAGAAACAAAGCATCACATGATCACTGCGTTACATCTCAAGGGAGCACTCAGTATGTGTTGATGCAGTAACATATAAGATTATAAGTTAGCTCCAATTATTTGTTTATATTCTATGTCCTTGTATGTTTGTGATTGTATTGGATTACACAAATACATGTGATCTACTGTGCTTTATCCAATAAAGTATTTGAATTTGAATAAAAAAATCAGCAAAAGTACCTCATCTTGTCAACACTTGTGAATCACATTATCGGACACAACTTCTTTTTTTTTTTACATTGTATACATGTAACCTACAGGTATATATACAGGATAGAGATATTGTAGTGAACCAACCAAGGGGAGCTGTATCTTGCCCAGTCAAAAAATAAAATAATTTTTTTTACTGGTACATGAAATATAAATTTTTTCAAATTTCTGATGGAAAACCAACATTTGTTGTTCTTTCTGGTTGATTTATTTCTATAAAATTTGCCAACAGAAGATTATGAAAAGATAAAAAAAATTACCCCTCCCCCCACATATAAATATTAAATCTCCCCTTATTACTTGTTAACTGGCGGCTACTGGTTCATGAATATCAAGGTCCTGTGGTACCATAGTACATAATTTTAAAATATTACAAGGTAGATTGAAATTGTTCGTAAATACACAGAATCATAGAAACCGGTACCATATGATTAGACTTTGCATGTAAAATTTATCAAGCATTTCACACAAAGTTGTGGTATTCATGTGCACGACTAATGGTGAATTGGTCAGCAGCTAGTAATTATATAATGTAGTGCTTTCAATATTTTTCAAGTTTACCAGTACTTCACTATTTACAGGTAGTACTTTTTATTAAAATTGGAACAATTTTCATGAATATCTTATACAACACTCTTTAAAATCAGGAGGTACCAAAGACCATTTTTGGCAGGTAAAAGTACCTGGTACCACCCCTTATTGAAAGGCCTGGTAATGGGAATGATAGCCCCTTGTTTGTTTTTCAGATAATTTGAAAGAGTCATCGTACACATAGCCATGAGCCTGTAAGCACTGAATTTCTGGTCATACTAGATGAAATTGGCACATTCTGGATTGAATATCCAGTTAATTTTCTGGCATTTTAAAATCATGATATTAATCAATGATCATAGTTTTGGGAATTGGAAAGAATTTCATAATAGATTATTGGCTTAGTTATTACAAACGAATCATTCATCATAATTGAATATATTTGATGGTAATTTTATGTTGTATTGAGTTAATCACCTCGCCAAGCTAAGGACAGAAGTTGAACTCTGACTAAAGTGATAATTGATTGGTAAATCTAACTACCATATAACACATGCTGTTTTTCAAGATTTGATGGTGAAATTTAATTATTTTCTGTGTATAACTCTATAACACATTTCCCTATTCTCTCTTGTCATTCCGGTTCACTTAGTTGAAATGGTCAGAAATTAAAACTACTTGTACTGCATTGTGTCAGATCAAAGTGCATCTGAAAGATGAAATTTTGTGCAACTTATAATTAAATTCCACAATGACATATATATCCTTCATTTGAATTGTTTTGAATGTAAAGGTTTAATTCTTGTGTCATAGAATATTTAACATGGAATTTTCAGCTATTGCTTATACCAGAAGTGTAACCTAAGTGAATGGCAACCAGTAGGTAAAGAAAACATTGTAAGATGACATTGTCATGTTTAACTTGTAAACAAACCTCAGGTATACCTATATATTATGAAACACAAACAGAAAGTTGTTGCTGAAAATGTAGAGGCAAAATTAACAAAGGGAGGTAAACAACTTGGCATTTCATTAGAAACAAAGATGGCAACAGTGTAAAGTTAAATCTCTGTAGAAAAATAAGATTCGGACAAGTGAAAATTATGAAAGAATTTGTTTGAATAAATAGACATTTTTTCTAAATTTGGCTTTTGGGCCAGTAGATGAGAAAATTTAAGGCAAAGATTGTAATTTGTATGGAGTATAGTATTTGATTTTCCATGCAAAAGGACAAGGATATATTGGGTGTATAAAGAATAAGTACCATATTTTATGAGAAAGAAAAATGGTTCATGTGACACAGTTTAGTTTGAGATTGGAAAGAATATATACAGCGGTTTATTCATGATACGTGTACAATTCAAGATTAAAATAGAAAATTTAATGAAAACATTGCTTAAGGCAATTTAAGATTAAAAGTAATTTTGAGATCAATTGATATAAATGAACAACTAACCATGTAAAAAGATTACAAGCCTATCAAATGAATTTGTTGATTTAAGATTTTTAAATGTCTTAAGAAAAGATGGACAAAAATGTCAGGACAAAAATAAATGTGTTTATTGAATATTGTAGATAACATAGATCTTATTACAGTAACACGTGTACATTGAAAGTGAAATCCAAAAAATTGCTTTGGAAAAAATTATTTTAGAGTAAATTATATTTTTATGACTTGACTTTTCAGGTAAAAAAAACATTGTCAGTAGTCGATCACACTTTGTTGTATGTGTAGTCACTAGGGTAAAATAATTGTTTGATCCAGCAGATTGTTAGCTTGGATATACATGCAAGTGCAAATAATTCCCATGATGAAATAGTATTGGAGCCAATCAGATTCAAGGTGAATTATTCATGAGTACAAAGAATTTTCTTTCAAGTGTCCCATGGGTGTTGAATGGACAGTATCTAACTTGTTGATTCAGTCAGCTAGCACAATAAAAATCCAACTTAATATGTTGATCTAGTACAAAGTGGATATCTTCATCATCTCATTGAAAATTAACTTCAACAGATATATATGGCGATGTCACTAGGTATATACAAATGTAGGTACATTGTACATAAGATTTTCAAGATATTGTCTGACGTGTCTCACTTTATTTAAATTTAAACAAATTAGATTGCTAAGTACTGATTAAAACAAGATTTAGTAAATTGTATTTTTCACAAAATAGTGTAGCATTTCTTTTGATCTTCATGTAGACACTGGGTAGACACTTGATAAAGAATCTTGAATGAGTTTACTTCTTTCTGATTGAAAGTCAAGATTATTTTTGTATTTTTTGAAGATTTGTAGCAGTAACAAAATTCCCCACAAAATGAAAAGTATTTATATAAATTTGTTTATACATGTTAGATGAAGTACAAATGTACTGTATGTCAATGACATTTATTTATAGCATATCATTATGAAAATATCTTTACAGTGTTCTATAAAGAGAATTTCATTATATATATGGTACATAGTTTTCAGATAATTTAAATATTTGTGTTAAATTTAGTTAAAAATCATTAAAAATGCATAACAACAGAATGATTATTGTGTAAAATTGTGTAGATGAATGGCTGATACATTGTATATGTTGTAAATTGATATTTCAGTCTTTTTATATTGATCATAATAAATAAATTAGTTTAAATGTTACATAGAAGTTGTTTGACTTTTGATATTAAATCTAAACAAGTAAGCTAATTAGTTTATAATGACAAAGAAAGGTTATGTGTGAGTACATAATCATAGCCTTAATAATTTGTTCACCCACTTGTCCGAAAGCCAAATTAGAAAAATGTTCTATTTATTCACACAAATTCTTTCATAATTTTCACTTGTCCGTATAGTTTTGCTTTTCCTGGGCTTCGGGCAAGTGAGTTAGGGCGAATACTGAATCAGAAAGTGTAAATGGAACAAGGACAGACAATACAACAAGTCCTCGAAAGGAAAACTTGAATTTACTTGTCTGAATCAAATTATTGCATTTATTTTTATATTGTTTTAAATAAAAACTGAAAAATGTACTGGTCCAAACAAAGTTTTACTGGTCTAACTCTTGGGCTGGAGGACTAGTGCTCATCATCGTGAGGACTACAACGGCCAAAAGAAAAGACAAAACGACAAATAACGACCTACAAAACACTACATACAAAACTAAAGATTGAGCAACACGAAACCCACTAAAAAACCGGGGGTGAACTCAGGTGCTCCGGAACTATGGGTAGTTCCTGCTCCACTAGTGACACCTGCCATGTTTCTGTTAAATGATACAAACATCATGTGTCATGGAAATCATGTTGAACTACAGATTATATCATGACAGAATACTGTAGATTTAGGATTGTTTACAACCATGCATCACTATTCCAGTATCAATTATACATGTGTATTTAGTGTACTCACTAATTCTTTGCCTTCACATTAAAATATTATAAATATATGAGGGGCATAACTCTTGTTATTCTTCTTAATGACAGTCTTAGCGCTAACCCACTTGCCCGAAGCCCGGAACAAGCATAACTGGATTTGGACAAGTGAAAATTATGAAAAAAAATTGTATGAAAAGATCGAAATTTTTTCTAAATTTGGCTTTCGGGCAAGTACGTACTAGATGATAAAAATTAAGGCAAAGACTGTAATGATGTGTAGCTTTGTGTTGTAAAGTCTAGACAACTACATGTATCATGTGTCTTATAATTCAAGCTATTCATGTACATAACATGTACATGTACCTGTCATTTGTGGGAGGTAAACTAAGCTTATTAAACTACAAACAAATAACAAACTTGTTCTTGTTAATATAATTTAACTTGTAATAGTATATTTATTGACACGAAGTCAATAAAAGGTGACAAAGGAAAAAGTATTCATAAAAATCTCAACAGGGTTATTTATAAAAAGATATATTGATTTATCTGAATGTCGTAGCTAATTGTCACAGTGACCTCAACATGATGTGGTCAATATTAGGGTCAATGTCTGATGTACCGTGTATATCTTGCCCACAATTTAAAGGCCATAGTAAACGAAGTATATTGTATACCCTTTCATATATTTTATATCTATACGTGGCATTGTAATGTCATGTTCCCTCTCTCTCTGTATTATATTTTATACCCCAGTAGACAGGAGAGCTCTCTGTATTATATTTTATACCCCAGTAGACACAGAGAGCTCTCTGTATTATATTGTATACCCCTGTAGACACGGATAACAGATAATTTTTCTTGTTGTTTATTTGAAAATAAAGAGAGTTGATCATGATGTTTACCAGTTTTACAGAATTTTGACAAACTTTTATTATTGGATTATAATAAGGATACAAACTCAAGATGGATCATTGAATTTTGATTAGTTTGAAGTGGTTTATATTAATAAATCTACATCCATGACGTTGTAGGCTTCTGAATGTATTAAACGTCATAGACATTATACGTGTACTTGTATTTGTGAGTGCGTTAATTAATTGATATGAACATGAATTAGAATTTCTGTATTATATAGGATTTATTATCAATACATTTCCCTCCTTAATAGGTAAGTTGGCGATGTAGTTAATTTGATGTTCGGGGGGGGGTGCAGATTTAATAAGTTGTATTATAATATTAACTAGTCAGTGATCAGTTGGTGATGTGATTAATTTGATGTTTGGATGGAGGGGGGGAGGGTGGGGGGGTGCAGATTTAATACTGTATTATTAACCTATCATTAATTTATAATTTTTTTATATGCAAAACATGCTTAATTTTGTTCTGAATGATTTTTAGATAGATAATTTTAATTCCTCTTAGAAAATTCTTAGCCAGTTTAACTACAACTTAATACTAAACAGGATATTTATATAGGGGCCGTCACGGCCGTATGGTAGTTACTTCTAGAGGTTAAACCTTATAAAATACGATTCCCAAACACTGACTAATAACATAAAATTTCTTCTCTATTTATACCAAGCTATAAAAATTCTCAGATTATCATGTCATAGAAGAATTACTCTAATTAACACAAATAAATTATAATTAACTTATTAACATCTGTCTGATATAAAACAGCTTTATAATCTTGAATAATAGTACATCATAATTTTAATCATTTAAATAATTATGGGGTACCAGTGTGCAAAATTAGCGGTACACCTATAGACAATGTTTATGTCAAATTTTCACAATTTGTATATATAATAATGTACAGTATATATGGTCTATGTAGAATAGAGATTGGTCTATGATATCACAAAATTTAGTTTCACACATTGGGGTATGAAATTCAAAATAACATATATACAAACTAATAATTACTGTTCCTTGAATAGCCAAATTTAAGTATAGATTTAAATTATAATACTTCTCAGTGAAGTGATTATTATTCTAATTGTCTCCAAATCTTATTAATGCAGATAAATAAATGTCTTTTTAAACAATTTTTTTTTTTTCAAAATATTTCGATTAATTATTTTAGCAAAAGCTTAAAACAAATATAGCACTGTGACAAATGTCTAACCCTAAGACGAAAAATTAAAATCCAATTATAAGTACTAATTTGAAAATTAAGTGTTCCACATTAAAACAAATATTGCACTGTGACAAATGTCTAACCCTAAGACGAAAAATTAAAATCCAATTATAAGTACTAATTTGAAAATTCAGTGTTCCACATTTTAAGAAAACAATTAGTGCTAATTTGAAAAATTCAGTGTTTAACATTTAAAAAAAAAATTGGTGCTAATTTTCAAGAAAAATTAAGGTTAACCTTTTAAGAAACAATTAGTACTAATTTAAAAAATTCACAATCAATGAATTATGTTTAACCTTTTAAAAATCAGTAAGTACTAATTTGTGTTCATATGTTTAAATGGTGAAATATATCTACTAACAAAGACTATTTCAAAGTATATATATATACAATATTGGTCTGTTGACGGTAAATATAGAATTTATTTGACAAGGCTGAGAAACGGGGTGAAAGACGAGCTTCTAGCGAGTCTTTCTCCCCGTTTCGCGCCGAGTCAAATAAATTCTATATTTACCGTCAACAGACCAATATTGTATTTATCCTGCAATCCACGATGTCCTAAAAAATAATCTTAACTCGTAAAAATGCATTTTTTAATGCAACGGAATCCTCACTATTTGGCGTAGTAAAATACCAGATTTTTTTTGCTGACAAAAATTCGCGAACAAATAGTTCTCAAAAGGAAGTGAAATAACTTTATTTAAGTGAAGATTTATTGATTAAGGTGAAAATCTATATAGAAAATTGATAGTTTAGAACCTGAAATATATATATTTAATATGTTTTTCATAGATATGAAAACACATTAATTTAGCGATCATACGTCACATGCGGTCATACTTAAATACGCCTGCAGTAGTAACCAGGTAAATATATACGCCTGTGTGAAAAGGTATACGCCTGCAACTATATGGTTCACTTTTATTTTTATTTTTTTATATCAAATAATAAACATCCGATATATTCCTTTTATCCTGCAATCAGTACATTTGCTGTACAAATATACCACACGAATAAATTTTTGCTTTATTCGTAGCCTACGAATAAACTTTTGAAGCCTACGAATAAACTTTTAAACCTACGAATAAACTTTTAAGCCCCGCCCATAGATTCCGGAACTACTTTTTTGTGTTTTTGCTCTCCTGTGAAGGAGTTAAAATATTAACCGTAACCAATGTCAATAATCGACGTCGTCTTAATCTAATAACTGTTTTCGTTCTCACTATTTGTAAATTTACAAACCGACAAAATGAAACTAATAATTCAAAAATTTCATATTTTTTATACATATTTTACGATAAAAAAAATCCTAGAAGTCAATAAAAAACAAAACAAAAATCTTAAACAAATCCGAATCATTTATAACTTGACAGGGAAGCTTTGAAAACAAAACAAAAGCAACTAAAACTACAGGACAAAGGGAATAAACCAAAGAGGGCATGCCCTCCAACAGATGAGGAAATTAACATCCTTTATAACAGAAACGTTCTGGGCAGTCACACACCACAATCTTTACTAAACACACTTATATGGTTAAATAACTCAGTACAGTTTGAACATCAAACTCTAAGATTACTACATATATTTTATTATAAAATTTCTTCATATTAAATGTTCAATTAATTCACATCAATTACTTCAACATATCAGATAGTAGATTTCTTCAAGGTGAAAATAACACATATTCCTGCTATTGCATCAAGTCACTTTAAAATTATAGATAATTTTTTATATTCTGAATTCTTTATGACACCACAAAATATCTATATAATTTGTTTTAACCATTTGGAATAATTGTATTCAGTCACTTCCTCCAATCATTTTGCATCTTTTTTTAAAACATTTTTTTCTTTTGCAAAATTCCAACAAAGTTGTATGATTTGTCAGTTGAAACTAGTGTTTTATCTGCTGGAATTCTACTCACTGTTGATCAGGATTACAGTACATTTTTTATTTTGTGCAATTCCATTTGAAACTGATTCACATACCCCTGGCCTGTATGCAACAACTGAGTGATAGTTCTTGAAAAATGTCCTTTGTTTAATCAGATCTTTATAAAACGTTCATAGGTTTTTATGCAATTATTTCTTTCATATATAGTCTTTGCACTTATTTCAAACATCACATGTACATTGTACACTGTTAAACCATTAATCCAGCCATTCATCTGAAAGACATTAATATAGCATTGATTATAATTAAAATACATGTTATTATATATTTACTAATAAAATAACAAGAAAAAAGGAACAAAATGCAGACTAATTAGCAATGTTTGAATATTTGAAACTTCAAGCTTTCATAAAGCATTTTTGTATGATCCGACTCAGAAAATATATTCGCACATTAGTCATTACTCGCAACAACCAACATTATCATGTAAATATTGTTCATTCCAGAAAAATATATCCTTCACTCTAATATTTTTCTGGTCACAACACCTATGTCCATAATATTCTTGGTTCCTTAGTGACATCGCATTATGTAATTTACCAATCAATGGATTATGGTTTAATAATAGCAAATTTGATATGAAGAAAATAGTTGGTGGGGATTCTACATACATGTAGACTTCAATGCATATTAATTCATTTGATTATGATATACAAACAGAAGTTAAATATAGTAATTAAAATCATATCTGGTGCTTGTTGACACTAAATCAGATCTCTATTTTGATTTTCTTCAATTTACCATGTATATATGAAAGTTTTATTTTATTCTATAAAAATAAATTCCAATTTTCCATTGAAACCTATGTAAAGTCCAATCTTCGTAGGTTTAAAAGTTTATTCGTAGGCTTCAAAAGTTTATTCGTAGGCTACGAATAAAGCAAAAATTTATTCGTGTGGTATATTTGTACAGCAAATGTACTGATTGCAGGATAAAATGCTTTATTTGATCACTTATGACTGGCACAGATATGTTTCGCTTGTCATAGTCACAATCCTATCCTTTGTTTATTAGAAATGACTTGTCACTAGATTTTTAACGTGATACGATGGATGACATTAGTGAAGCAGGAACTTCTTTACTTTCTGAAGATGTTGAGTTCGTCTGCAGTTTTAAGTAGATGTGGCTCAATCTTTTAGTTTTCTGTGTAGTTGACTATTAATAGTCTTTTTATTCTTTTTCTTTTGACCTCATCGGTGGTGTAATAATTAGTGTGCTCATCTCGAGTGTGGAAGATCGTGTGTTCGAGCCCCAGTCGAGTAAAAGCAAAAACTATTAAATTGATATTTGCTGCTTCTCCGCTAAGCATGCAGCTTTAAAGAGTAAGGCAAAGACTGGTTGGCTCCGAATCGGGATAATGTGTCGGAGTAGAGCAACATATCTATCCGCGGACTGTTGTATCTGTGAGCTAGCACTGTAAAAATCCAACTAAGCATTTTGGTCTAATATCATCTCATTGAATTTAACTTGTTCTCGCCATGATATAGCTGAACAAATTGTTCATTTAGGCATTAAGCAACAATCATTCATTCATTCTTTTGACCATTGTATTTTCTGTCCTTCTTTGATTTACGGCTTCTGATTACCCCTTTTAGTACATTTGTATATTCAAACTTTTCTGAAGCATAATATTAAGTACGGTAACATAAATACTGATGACAGGCTAAAAATTTAAATGGCCACCTTACATCTTAACAAGTAAGAATGTTAAATGACCGTAGACTGCAGTTTCTTGTTTTTTTTTCATTCAGAATGATGGAAGAAACACAAGTCAATGTAGCTAATGAGAGTTATGACTACGACAGTTTTGATGAACAAATTGATGAAAGACCAACAGAAAGATGGGCACCATTAGGAGCAGTAGCCTCTAGTCCAGGCCCTTATCAGACAGAAGAAACCAGGTAACTAGCTAGGTCTAACATATTTTATGGACTATTATGGCTTCTATTTTAGTCAGGGGTTTCAAAGTGGGCCGGTACCCGGTACTTTTACCCGCCTGAGATCGTGTATAGTACCGACAGAAATTACTGAATCCCCCAAAATTAGCAGTGGTCAAAACCACAAGTACGATGGTCGATAGGCTTGTGGAATATTTTTCATAAAAAATTAATGATCAAATCGAACAACTGCATCACGACCAAGTTGATGGGATATTCCCTGTTTTAAAAATAAATTTACCTCAGAATCGTAAATAGCAGTTTGCGCATGCGGTAAATAGATATGTTTTCGCCCCAATATCTTTTCATCCTTGTGTAAAACTCGGACCGGAACAAAGCTGACATCATTTCAAAATAAAAAAATGACCGATTACAAATTATGTTCAAACACAATTTAGTGTAATCTCCAGTAATATAAGTATGATCATTATGTATTATGAATATATGACTACACAATATTTTGTGCGATTTTTTTTATCCATTTAAAACCCAGGGTCGAATCATTCTGGGGCGTACTGTCTTGTTGCTTAACTCCGTCCATATTGTTTAACTTCCGGTATAAAAAAATAAAAACCTATGGCTAATTTATTTACATATTTTGACGGGGCCCTACCGCGGTTGTTCACAGAAATGAAAGTGTGCTGAAAAACATTTTTAAAAGGGGGTACGAGGAGATAAGGGATAGAAAATTACTAGAAATCTTGAAAAAGGACCGGACATGGCTCAAATACGAATTACATTATAATGTCAAAACGCCGGCCCCCCTTTTTTTCAAAAATAATTGAACTTTTGTGATTCAAATGTTAATAAATGTCTTCCCGCGAATCGTTTTTGTTCGAACATTTTTTTTGTACATAAGTCGTGAAAGTAACGATATATATTGTTTTTGTTTAATTATATTTGTATTGATCTATTAAAATTATAAATTTTATTAAAGATTGATGATTGCAAATTAAATTTAAATTTTTCATCAAGGACGTATTCTATATACATGTACGTCCTTGGTTTCATTAATTATGACACTTATATGTCTTGATCCATGCCAATGGTCTTTGATGAGTTTAATTACTGGTAATAAAGTAAAAAAAACACACAAGCCAAGGTATTGTGAAAAAGAAAAGGACAAAGCCAACAAAAGAATTTTGAGAAGTTTAAGCTTTGATAACAATGGCTTGGTCAAGCCTAGCTGTGGAACCGTAGCTCTTTATGGTCCTTTTGGGTTTTTTTAAGATATGGCAGACTATCTATGAATAATCTTGGCTGAAGTCTGTAAACTGAAATATTCAATAAAGAAATTGGGGGGGAAAATCCAGGCATTATGCATGGTCTTCACTCTTGGTGAAATCTGAACTCTAAAGTTAATGGGATTTTTCTTTCAAAAACACTTAATGTTTTGCAGTCTCTGAAGTACATTATTTGGTCCACAAAATGCTAGATTTCAGGAGCTTCCGCTCCCTGGACCCCTTACGGCCCTCAGCCTAATTTTTTAGGTACCTCCTAAAATTTAAGAAGTACCTCCTATTATAAAAAACTTTGAAACCCCTGAATTTAGTTAAATAGAATATCCTCTTATATAGTCATAAAATTGTCACTTACCCTGTCCTGATGAGGATATGTACATTTATATATAAATATTGTTTCTTAAGAAAGTTTTTTTTCTCAAATATTATTCCAACCTTCATTACAGAGAGGTAAAATTTTGATGAGTCCCCCTAGTGCATTTTTGTTATTTTTTGCAACAAAAAAAAGGTGAGTCCCAAGCACATGTGATGAGTCCAGAACTCGCCTAGACGAGTTTCAAGTATCTCTGCTTCATAAATAAAAGTTTAAAGCAACTCTCCTCACATCACCAGTAATCCACAGTGATCATCCTCCTTCATACTCATGAATAATTCATCTCAAATCTGATTGGCTCCGTTGTGTTTTCATGCTGGCATTATTTACACTTTATATTACATGTAGATTTTGCTGGGTCAGTAAATTATTTTACATAACTTGGATACATGTACTTTATTTTGGATGGTAAATGAAACAAATGCAAAAGTTATTATTTTTGTGATCTACTGACCTACCGACAAATGGTGAAATAATTATTCGATTATTGCTATAGCAACTTCTACATGTAAATTTAGGTTTAGCAATGGGACAATTCTGAAACAAATGTAATTGTCTCATGTGTGATGAGTCAAAAGTATAGGAGAGTGACCAGCCTTGGCTTACTGACATGGATCTCCCCAAATACATTATGATTATGAAAGAGAATAATCCAAAATAAAATAATTCAGACTCTTAGTTGATTCATGTCGTTTGAGTTACTATAGATGGGTTAGAGTTTTGGTGTTTAACTTTTAACAATATTTCAGTTATATCGTGGCGGTCAGTTTTATTGGTGGAGAAAACTGGTGTACCCAGAGAAAGTCACCGACCAGCTGCAAGTCACTGACAAACTTATCACATATTGTTGTATTTAGCACATCTTGCCATGAACGGGGTTCGAACTCACAACTTTGGTACTGTAAATGGTGATTGGACTTTTGTTATTACAATTATAGATCAAAAATATATAAATCTTGAATGTTGCTAACAAATTTAGACCATGGCCAATAACAGTAAATATTTTTATTTGAATCTTTACAGTCATGTAGGCCAGATAGATCAGTTACGTCAGTTAGAAGAAGAACAGGAACAGCTAAATTCATCACTGCTGGCCCTGACCACACATTTTGCCCAAGTACAATTCAGACTAAAACAGATTGTCAGTGCTCCTCCAGATGATAAAGAGGTAGATAAATTAAGTCTTTATTCTCTGACCTTATATTTGGTGTCAGTGCTCCTCCAGATGATAAAGAGGTAGATAAACTAAGTCTTTGTTCTCTGACCTTATATTTGGTGTCAGTGCTCCTCCAGATGATAAAGAGGTAGATAAATTAAGTCTTTGTTCTCTGACCTTATATTTAGTGTCAGTGCTCCTCCAGATGATAAAGAGGTAGATAAATTAAGTCTTTGTTCTCTGACCTTATATTTAGTGCCAGTGCTCCTCCAGATGATAAAGAGGTAGATAAATTAAGTCTTTGTTCTCTGACCTTATATTTAGTGTCAGTGCTCCTCCAGATGATAAAGAGGTAGATAAATTAAGTCTTTGTTCTCTGACATTATATTTGGTATCAGTGCCCCTCCAGATGATAAAGAGGTAGATAAATTAATTCTTTGTTTTTTGACCTTATATTTGTTGTCAGTGCCCCTCCAGATGATAAAGAGGTAGATAAATTAAGTCTTTGTTCTCTGACCTTATACCAGTATTTGATGTCAGTATTTCTCCAGATGAAGCCTAATTATTTTGACTTACAATAGTTACATGTACAATATACACCAGAGATAGAATACAAGGTGGAATAAATGAAACATAGAGTGTATCTATCTGGCTGTAAAGAAATTGGATGTTTTTGTGCAGGACTAGTTTTCTTTACATCATAGAAGGTCCAGATGTATATTTTTGGTCAAATAATTGTACTGGTTAATTAACTCTGAGTCTCTGACAAAGATGTTGGAACTTATAATTTATCAGTTTAAAATTGTGTACATAGTTTTCCTGTTGTAAAGGACTTTGAACATGGTGATGAGACAATAAGCCAGTGTTTGAACTAACCCACTTGCCCAAAGCCCTGGACACGTCAAATTGGATTCAGACAAGTGAAAATTATGAAAGAATTTGTTTGAATAAACATATTTTTTTTTCAAAATGTAGGTGAAAAAATTAAGACAGACTATAAGCTATGTTCAAAGTTTTATTTAAAGTGGATATCAATTAAACATATTACAACATAAGCTCTAATGAGCTTTTCAAATCGACTACATACAAAATACATACATTCATCCCACAATCATGCACAAACACACCAATTTAATAAAAATAATAATGCATCAGAGTTATGAACAAGCATACACTAAAAGTAACAATGATAATACATGCAAAATAAAACAAAAATAATAATAAAAAGTCTATAAGTTAATAAGCATAGCAATAGAAACAGCAGAATATTTAACACTGCACCATATTTCAAGCTAGTCTATATCTGTTTATTTTAATTGACTTGTATAATTTTATTTTATGTGAAAATTCTTGTTAAGATTAGATCTACATTTGTACGTGTGTATTGTCACTCGTTCTGTGTAGACAAGGGTTTATTTAGTACTCTTGTTACATAAATAACCAGGACTTGATAAGAAAAAAGAGAATTGTTAAGTATGCTGATAACATATGTAACTTTATATACAAAAACTACATAGTACAGGTGTGAAAAAAAACATGAACAATATTGATCTACATTGTATCTTGTCTATACAACAAAAATATAGTACAAAAATACTAAGACAGTGCACATGATACCGATAATCTACTACAAAAATAACATGAACATTACCAGCAAGCTGTTATCAATTCTTCAAACACGGTAAGAAATAATTTAGGGGTAGAGTTATGGTGTTTAACAACACTTTCAACAATATTTCTGTTACATCGTGACGGTCCGTTTTATTGGTAGAGGATACTGGAGAAAAATCATCGACCTGTCACAAGTCACTGACAAACTTTATCACATAATGTTGTATTGAGTACACCTCGCCATGAACGGGATTCAAACTCACAACTTTAGTAGTGATAGGCACTGATTGCACAGGTACAGTAGTTGTAAATTCAACTACCATACGATCACGACCATGACGGCCCCAAGAAATAATATAAGATATAACTGTAGCTATATGTAGATGCATGTTCACATTTTTTCTTCAGTGTTTCCACTCCCACCACACCCCAACATCCCCTTGTTAGGAGGGGTCAATCAGATAATGGCATGGGATTTCAACCCTGTCCTCTTAATATCTATATATATTCAGTAATGTACAAATACAATATGTGCTTTGATATAGCTGAATTATTATTCTTTTGGGGTTAAACAACAATCACTCACTCACTATTATGGTTATATATAATTTTGTTTTGTGTTACAGACATTATTAAAAGAATTAGAAGAATTTGCCTTTAGAGGTATACCAGATGCCAGGATATGTTTAGAAACAAAGACATATGAAGTGAAAGATGAAATGGTTAGATGTATATTTAATTCAACATCATAAATAAACGTTAGAGAATACCGAAGGGGCAATCAAAAAAGAACAATCCAGAAAAACTGGCAACATAGAATACACAAGACACAGGACAAATAAACATTATAGAATACACAAGACAAATAAACATTATAGAATACACAAGACACAGGACAAATAAACATTAGAGAATACACAAGACACAGGACAAATAAACATTATAGAATACACAAGACACAGGACAAATAAACATTATAGAATACACAAGACACAGGACAAATAAACATTATAGAATACACAAGACACAGGACAAATAAACATTAGAGAATACACAAGACACAGGACAAATAAACATTATAGAATACTGAAGGGGCAATCAAAAAAGGACAACCCAGAGAAACTGGCAACATAGAGTATACAAGACACAGGACAAATAAATGTTAGAGAATACTGAAGGGGCAATCAAAAAAGAACAACCCAGAGAAACTGGCAACATAGAGTACACAAGACACAGGACAAATAAACATTAGAGAATACACAAGACACAGGACAAATAAACATTATAGAATACTGAAGGGGCAATCAAAAAAGGACAACCCAGAGAAACTGGCAACATAGAGTACACAAGACACAGGACAAATAAATGTTAGAGAATACTGAAGGGGCAATCAAAAAAGGACAACCCAGAGAAACTGGCAACATAGAGTACACAAGACACAGGACAAATAAACATTAGAGAATACACAAGACACAGGACAAATAAACATTATAGAATACTGAAGGGGCAATCAAAAAAGGACAACCCAGAGAAACTGGCAACATAGAGTACACAAGACACAGGACAAATAAACATTAGAGAATACTGAAGGGGCAATCAAAAAAGGACAACCCAGAGAAACTGGCAACATAGAGTACACAAGACACAGGACAAATAAATGTTAGAGAATACTGAAGGGGCAATCAAAAAAGGACAACCCAGAGAAACTGGCAACATAGAGTACACAAGACACAGGACAAATAAACATTAGAGAATACTGAAGGGGCAATCAAAAAAGGACAACCCAGAGAAACTGGCATCATAGAGTACACAAGACACAGGACAAATAAACATTATAGAATACTGAAGGGGCAATCAAAAAAGGACAACCCAGAGAAACTGGCAACATAGGGTACACAAGACACAGGACAAATAAACATTATAGAGTACACAAGACACAGGACAAATAAACATTAGAGAATACTGAAGGGGCAATCAAAAAAGGACAACCCAGAGAAACTGGCAACATAGAGTACACAAGACACAGGACAAATAAATGTTAGAGAATACTGAAGGGGCAATCAAAAAAGGACAACCCAGAGAAACTGGCAACATAGAGTACACAAGACACAGGACAAATAAACATTAGAGAATACTGAAGGGGCAATCAAAAAAGGACAACCCAGAGAAACTGGCATCATAGAGTACACAAGACACAGGACAAATAAACATTATAGAATACTGAAGGGGCAATCAAAAAAGGACAACCCAGAGAAACTGGCAACATAGGGTACACAAGACACAGGACAAATAAACATAATAGAGTACACAAGACACAGGACAAATAAACATTAGAGAATACTGAAGGGGCAATCAAAAAAGGACAACCCAGAGAAACTGGCAACATAGAGTACACAAGACACAGGACAAATAAATGTTAGAGAATACTGAAGGGGCAATCAAAAAAGGACAACCCAGAGAAACTGGCAACATAGAGTACACAAGACACAGGACAAATAAACATTAGAGAATACTGAAGGGGCAATCAAAAAAGGACAACCCAGAGAAACTGGCAACATAGAGTACACAAGACACAGGACAAATAAATGTTAGAGAATACTGAAGGGGCAATCAAAAAAGGACAACCCAGAGAAACTGGCAACATAGAGTACACAAGACACAGGACAAATAAACATTAGAGAATACTGAAGGGGCAATCAAAAAAGGACAACCCAGAGAAACTGGCATCATAGAGTACACAAGACACAGGACAAATAAACATTATAGAATACTGAAGGGGCAATCAAAAAAGGACAACCCAGAGAAACTGGCAACATAGGGTACACAAGACACAGGACAAATAAACATTATAGAGTACACAAGACACAGGACAAATAAACATTAGAGAATACTGAAGGGGCAATCAAAAAAGGACAACCCAGAGAAACTGGCAACATAGAGTACACAAGACACAGGACAAATAAATGTTAGAGAATACTGAAGGGGCAATCAAAAAAGGACAACCCAGAGAAACTGGCAACATAGAGTACACAAGACACAGGACAAATAAACATTAGAGAATACTGAAGGGGCAATCAAAAAAGGACAACCCAGAGAAACTGGCATCATAGAGTACACAAGACACAGGACAAATAAACATTATAGAATACTGAAGGGGCAATCAAAAAAGGACAACCCAGAGAAACTGGCAACATAGGGTACACAAGACACAGGACAAATAAACATTATAGAGTACACAAGACACAGGACAAATAAACATTAGAGAATACTGAAGGGGCAATCAAAAAAGGACAACCCAGAGAAACTGGCAACATAGAGTACACAAGACACAGGACAAATAAATGTTAGAGAATACTGAAGGGGCAATCAAAAAAGGACAACCCAGAGAAACTGGCAACATAGAGTACACAAGACACAGGACAAATAAACATTAGAGAATACACAAGACACAGGACAAATAAACATTATAGAATACTGAAGGGGCAATCAAAAAAGGACAACCCAGAGAAACTGGCAACATAGAGTACACAAGACACAGGACAAATAAACATTAGAGAATACTGAAGGGGCAATCAAAAAAGGACAACCCAGAGAAACTGGCATCATAGAGTACACAAGACACAGGACAAATAAACAATATAGAATACTGAAGGGGCAATCAAAAAAGGACAACCCAGAGAAACTGGCAACATAGGGTACACAAGACACAGGACAAATAAACATTATAGAGTACACAAGACACAGGACAAATAAACATTAGAGAATACTGAAGGGGCAATCAAAAAAGGACAACCCAGAGAAACTGGCAACATAGAGTACACAAGACACAGGACAAATAAATGTTAGAGAATACTGAAGGGGCAATCAAAAAAGGACAACCCAGAGAAACTGGTAACATAGAGTACACAAGACACAGGACAAATAAACATTAGAGAATACACAAGACACAGGACAAATAAACATTATAGAATACTGAAGGGGCAATCAAAAAAGGACAACCCAGAGAAACTGGCAACATAGAGTACACAAGACACAGGACAAATAAACATTAGAGAATACTGAAGGGGCAATCAAAAAAGGACAACCCAGAGAAACTGGCATCATAGAGTACACAAGACACAGGACAAATAAACAATATAGAATACTGAAGGGGCAATCAAAAAAGGACAACCCAGAGAAACTGGCAACATAGGGTACACAAGACACAGGACAAATAAACATTATAGAGTACACAAGACACAGGACAAATAAACATTAGAGAATACTGAAGGGGCAATCAAAAAAGGACAACCCAGAGAAACTGGCAACATAGAGTACACAAGACACAGGACAAATAAATGTTAGAGAATACTGAAGGGGCAATCAAAAAAGGACAACCCAGAGAAACTGGCAACATAGAGTACACAAGACACAGGACAAATAAACATTAGAGAATACACAAGACACAGGACAAATAAACATTATAGAATACTGAAGGGGCAATCAAAAAAGGACAACCCAGAGAAACTGGCAACATAGAGTACACAAGACACAGGACAAATAAATGTTAGAGAATACTGAAGGGGCAATCAAAAAAGGACAACCCAGAGAAACTGGCAACATAGAGTACACAAGACACAGGACAAATAAATGTTAGAGAATACTGAAGGGGCAATCAAAAAAGGACAACCCAGAGAAACTGGCAACATAGAGTACACAAGACACAGGACAAATAAACATTAGAGAATACTGAAGGGGCAATCAAAAAAGGACAACCCAGAGAAACTGGCAACATAGAGTACACAAGACACAGGACAAATAAATGTTAGAGAATACTGAAGGGGCAATCAAAAAAGGACAACCCAGAGAAACTGGCAACATAGAGTACACAAGACACAGGACAAATAAACATTAGAGAATACTGAAGGGGCAATCAAAAAAGGACAACCCAGAGAAACTGGCATCATAGAGTACACAAGACACAGGACAAATAAACATTATAGAATACTGAAGGGGCAATCAAAAAAGGACAACCCAGAGAAACTGGCAACATAGGGTACACAAGACACAGGACAAATAAACATTATAGAGTACACAAGACACAGGACAAATAAACATTAGAGAATACTGAAGGGGCAATCAAAAAAGGACAACCCAGAGAAACTGGCAACATAGAGTACACAAGACACAGGACAAATAAATGTTAGAGAATACTGAAGGGGCAATCAAAAAAGGACAACCCAGAGAAACTGGCAACATAGAGTACACAAGACACAGGACAAATAAACATTAGAGAATACTGAAGGGGCAATCAAAAAAGGACAACCCAGAGAAACTGGCATCATAGAGTACACAAGACACAGGACAAATAAACATTATAGAATACTGAAGGGGCAATCAAAAAAGGACAACCCAGAGAAACTGGCAACATAGGGTACACAAGACACAGGACAAATAAACATAATAGAGTACACAAGACACAGGACAAATAAACATTAGAGAATACTGAAGGGGCAATCAAAAAAGGACAACCCAGAGAAACTGGCAACATAGAGTACACAAGACACAGGACAAATAAATGTTAGAGAATACTGAAGGGGCAATCAAAAAAGGACAACCCAGAGAAACTGGCAACATAGAGTACACAAGACACAGGACAAATAAACATTAGAGAATACTGAAGGGGCAATCAAAAAAGGACAACCCAGAGAAACTGGCAACATAGAGTACACAAGACACAGGACAAATAAATGTTAGAGAATACTGAAGGGGCAATCAAAAAAGGACAACCCAGAGAAACTGGCAACATAGAGTACACAAGACACAGGACAAATAAACATTAGAGAATACTGAAGGGGCAATCAAAAAAGGACAACCCAGAGAAACTGGCATCATAGAGTACACAAGACACAGGACAAATAAACATTATAGAATACTGAAGGGGCAATCAAAAAAGGACAACCCAGAGAAACTGGCAACATAGGGTACACAAGACACAGGACAAATAAACATTATAGAGTACACAAGACACAGGACAAATAAACATTAGAGAATACTGAAGGGGCAATCAAAAAAGGACAACCCAGAGAAACTGGCAACATAGAGTACACAAGACACAGGACAAATAAATGTTAGAGAATACTGAAGGGGCAATCAAAAAAGGACAACCCAGAGAAACTGGCAACATAGAGTACACAAGACACAGGACAAATAAACATTAGAGAATACTGAAGGGGCAATCAAAAAAGGACAACCCAGAGAAACTGGCATCATAGAGTACACAAGACACAGGACAAATAAACATTATAGAATACTGAAGGGGCAATCAAAAAAGGACAACCCAGAGAAACTGGCAACATAGGGTACACAAGACACAGGACAAATAAACATTATAGAGTACACAAGACACAGGACAAATAAACATTAGAGAATACTGAAGGGGCAATCAAAAAAGGACAACCCAGAGAAACTGGCAACATAGAGTACACAAGACACAGGACAAATAAATGTTAGAGAATACTGAAGGGGCAATCAAAAAAGGACAACCCAGAGAAACTGGCAACATAGAGTACACAAGACACAGGACAAATAAACATTAGAGAATACACAAGACACAGGACAAATAAACATTATAGAATACTGAAGGGGCAATCAAAAAAGGACAACCCAGAGAAACTGGCAACATAGAGTACACAAGACACAGGACAAATAAACATTAGAGAATACTGAAGGGGCAATCAAAAAAGGACAACCCAGAGAAACTGGCATCATAGAGTACACAAGACACAGGACAAATAAACAATATAGAATACTGAAGGGGCAATCAAAAAAGGACAACCCAGAGAAACTGGCAACATAGGGTACACAAGACACAGGACAAATAAACATTATAGAGTACACAAGACACAGGACAAATAAACATTAGAGAATACTGAAGGGGCAATCAAAAAAGGACAACCCAGAGAAACTGGCAACATAGAGTACACAAGACACAGGACAAATAAATGTTAGAGAATACTGAAGGGGCAATCAAAAAAGGACAACCCAGAGAAACTGGCAACATAGAGTACACATGACACAGGACAAATAAATGTTAGAGAATACCAAAGGGGCAATCAAAAAAGGACAACCCAGAGAAACTGGCATCATAGAGTACACAAGACACAGGACAAATAAACATTATAGAATACTGAAGGGGCAATCAAAAAAGGACAACCCAGAGAAACTGGCAACATAGAGTACACAAGACACAGGACAAATAAACATTATAGAGTACACAAGACACAGGACAAATAAACATTAGAGAATACTGAAGGGGCAATCAAAAAAGGACAACCCAGAGAAACTGGCAACATAGAGTACACAAGACACAGGACAAATAAATGTTAGAGAATACTGAAGGGGCAATCAAAAAAGGACAACCCAGAGAAACTGGCAACATAGAGTACACAAGACACAGGACAAATAAACATTAGAGAATACTGAAGGGGCAATCAAAAAAGGACAACCCAGAGAAACTGGCATCATAGAGTACACAAGACACAGGACAAATAAACATTAGAGAATACTGAAGGGGCAATCAAAAAAGGACAACCCAGAGAAACTGGCAACATAGAGTACACAAGACACAGGACAAATAAACATTAGAGAATACTGAAGGGGCAATCAAAAAAGGACAACCCAGAGAAACTGGCAACATAGAGTACACAAGACACAGGACAAATAAATGTTAGAGAATACTGAAGGGGCAATCAAAAAAGGACAACCCAGAGAAACTGGCAACATAGAGTACACAAGACACAGGACAAATAAACATTAGAGAATACTGAAGGGGCAATCAAAAAAGGACAACCCAGAGAAACTGGCAACATAGGGTACACAAGACACAGGACAAATAAACATTATAGAGTACACAAGACACAGGACAAATAAACATTAGAGAATACTGAAGGGGCAATCAAAAAAGGACAACCCAGAGAAACTGGCAACATAGAGTACACAAGACACAGGACAAATAAATGTTAGAGAATACTGAAGGGGCAATCAAAAAAGGACAACCCAGAGAAACTGGCAACATAGAGTACACAAGACACAGGACAAATAAACATTAGAGAATACTGAAGGGGCAATCAAAAAAGGACAACCCAGAGAAACTGGCATCATAGAGTACACAAGACACAGGACAAATAAACATTATAGAATACTGAAGGGGCAATCAAAAAAGGACAACCCAGAGAAACTGGCAACATAGGGTACACAAGACACAGGACAAATAAACATTATAGAGTACACAAGACACAGGACAAATAAACATTAGAGAATACTGAAGGGGCAATCAAAAAAGGACAACCCAGAGAAACTGGCAACATAGAGTACACAAGACACAGGACAAATAAATGTTAGAGAATACTGAAGGGGCAATCAAAAAAGGACAACCCAGAGAAACTGGCAACATAGAGTACACAAGACACAGGACAAATAAACATTAGAGAATACTGAAGGGGCAATCAAAAAAGGACAACCCAGAGAAACTGGCATCATAGAGTACACAAGACACAGGACAAATAAACATTAGAGAATACTGAAGGGGCAATCAAAAAAGGACAACCCAGAGAAACTGGCAACATAGAGTACACAAGACACAGGACAAATAAACATTAGAGAATACTGAAGGGGCAATCAAAAAAGGACAACCCAGAGAAACTGGCATCATAGAGTACACAAGACACAGGACAAATAAACATTATAGAATACTGAAGGGGCAATCAAAAAAGGACAACCCAGAGAAACTGGCAACATAGGGTACACAAGACACAGGACAAATAAACATTATAGAGTACACAAGACACAGGACAAATAAACATTAGAGAATACTGAAGGGGCAATCAAAAAAGGACAACCCAGAGAAACTGGCAACATAGAGTACACAAGACACAGGACAAATAAATGTTAGAGAATACTGAAGGGGCAATCAAAAAAGGACAACCCAGAGAAACTGGCATCATAGAGTACACAAGACACAGGACAAATAAACATTATAGAATACTGAAGGGGCAATCAAAAAAGGACAACCCAGAGAAACTGGCAACATAGGGTACACAAGACACAGGACAAATAAACATTATAGAGTACACAAGACACAGGACAAATAAACATTAGAGAATACTGAAGGGGCAATCAAAAAAGGACAACCCAGAGAAACTGGCAACATAGAGTACACAAGACACAGGACAAATAAATGTTAGAGAATACTGAAGGGGCAATCAAAAAAGGACAACCCAGAGAAACTGGCAACATAGAGTACACAAGACACAGGACAAATAAACATTAGAGAATACACAAGACACAGGACAAATAAACATTATAGAATACTGAAGGGGCAATCAAAAAAGGACAACCCAGAGAAACTGGCAACATAGAGTACACAAGACACAGGACAAATAAACATTAGAGAATACTGAAGGGGCAATCAAAAAAGGACAACCCAGAGAAACTGGCATCATAGAGTACACAAGACACAGGACAAATAAACAATATAGAATACTGAAGGGGCAATCAAAAAAGGACAACCCAGAGAAACTGGCAACATAGGGTACACAAGACACAGGACAAATAAACATTATAGAGTACACAAGACACAGGACAAATAAACATTAGAGAATACTGAAGGGGCAATCAAAAAAGGACAACCCAGAGAAACTGGCAACATAGAGTACACAAGACACAGGACAAATAAATGTTAGAGAATACTGAAGGGGCAATCAAAAAAGGACAACCCAGAGAAACTGGCAACATAGAGTACACATGACACAGGACAAATAAATGTTAGAGAATACCAAAGGGGCAATCAAAAAAGGACAACCCAGAGAAACTGGCATCATAGAGTACACAAGACACAGGACAAATAAACATTATAGAATACTGAAGGGGCAATCAAAAAAGGACAACCCAGAGAAACTGGCAACATAGAGTACACAAGACACAGGACAAATAAACATTATAGAGTACACAAGACACAGGACAAATAAACATTAGAGAATACTGAAGGGGCAATCAAAAAAGGACAACCCAGAGAAACTGGCAACATAGAGTACACAAGACACAGGACAAATAAATGTTAGAGAATACTGAAGGGGCAATCAAAAAAGGACAACCCAGAGAAACTGGCAACATAGAGTACACAAGACACAGGACAAATAAACATTAGAGAATACTGAAGGGGCAATCAAAAAAGGACAACCCAGAGAAACTGGCATCATAGAGTACACAAGACACAGGACAAATAAACATTAGAGAATACTGAAGGGGCAATCAAAAAAGGACAACCCAGAGAAACTGGCAACATAGAGTACACAAGACACAGGACAAATAAACATTAGAGAATACTGAAGGGGCAATCAAAAAAGGACAACCCAGAGAAACTGGCAACATAGAGTACACAAGACACAGGACAAATAAATGTTAGAGAATACTGAAGGGGCAATCAAAAAAGGACAACCCAGAGAAACTGGCAACATAGAGTACACAAGACACAGGACAAATAAACATTAGAGAATACTGAAGGGGCAATCAAAAAAGGACAACCCAGAGAAACTGGCATCATAGAGTACACAAGACACAGGACAAATAAACATTATAGAATACTGAAGGGGCAATCAAAAAAGGACAACCCAGAGAAACTGGCAACATAGGGTACACAAGACACAGGACAAATAAACATTATAGAGTACACAAGACACAGGACAAATAAACATTAGAGAATACTGAAGGGGCAATCAAAAAAGGACAACCCAGAGAAACTGGCAACATAGAGTACACAAGACACAGGACAAATAAATGTTAGAGAATACTGAAGGGGCAATCAAAAAAGGACAACCCAGAGAAACTGGCAACATAGAGTACACAAGACACAGGACAAATAAACATTAGAGAATACTGAAGGGGCAATCAAAAAAGGACAACCCAGAGAAACTGGCATCATAGAGTACACAAGACACAGGACAAATAAACATTATAGAATACTGAAGGGGCAATCAAAAAAGGACAACCCAGAGAAACTGGCAACATAGGGTACACAAGACACAGGACAAATAAACATTATAGAGTACACAAGACACAGGACAAATAAACATTAGAGAATACTGAAGGGGCAATCAAAAAAGGACAACCCAGAGAAACTGGCAACATAGAGTACACAAGACACAGGACAAATAAATGTTAGAGAATACTGAAGGGGCAATCAAAAAAGGACAACCCAGAGAAACTGGCAACATAGAGTACACAAGACACAGGACAAATAAACATTAGAGAATACTGAAGGGGCAATCAAAAAAGGACAACCCAGAGAAACTGGCATCATAGAGTACACAAGACACAGGACAAATAAACATTAGAGAATACTGAAGGGGCAATCAAAAAAGGACAACCCAGAGAAACTGGCAACATAGAGTACACAAGACACAGGACAAATAAACATTAGAGAATACTGAAGGGGCAATCAAAAAAGGACAACCCAGAGAAACTGGCATCATAGAGTACACAAGACACAGGACAAATAAACATTAGAGAATACTGAAGGGGCAATCAAAAAAGGACAACCCAGAGAAACTGGCAACATAGAGTACACAAGACACAGGACAAATAAACATTAGAGAATACTGAAGGGGCAATCAAAAAAGGACAACCCAGAGAAACTGGCATCATAGAGTACACAAGACACAGGACAAATAAACATTAGAGAATACTGAAGGGGCAATCAAAAAAGGACAACCCAGAGAAACTGGCAACATAGAGTACACAAAACGAAGAAAAACAAAGCAAAAACACAACACAATATGTGTTGAACACCACTATATGCAAGCAAGCACAAATAACGTAAATAAAACATGTGCCCTCCTACAAACAACTGGATGTAAAGACAAACCGAACTTCATTTTTGTGTGGAAATCGTAACGGACATAACAACACAGAACTCAGAACGTAAAGACACACAATAGGACAACACAAAAAAAGCTAAAAAGATGAGCAACACGGAACCTACCAAAAAACAAGGGGTGAACTCTATGACAGTATTAAATGTTTGCTCAGAAATTAGACTTGGATTATCAAATATGTTGTTATTATCATCTTTAAGTCTATTTCTGTCAATGGACGTAAAAGACAGTAAATAATGCTGATGATTGTTTAATTTTAATGACAAGATGAGAGACTATCAAACTTCACACTTAAAACACAATTAATGTAAAGGAACAGTGACTTTTATCACAGTCACAGTACCCTAAGATGATTGTTAGATGTCCCCTAGCCTGACTTTTACCACAGTCACAGTACCCTAAGATGATTGTTAGATGGCCCCTAGCCTGACTTTTATCACAGTCACAGTACCCTAAGATGATTGTTAGATGGCCCCTAGCCTTTTATCACAGTCACAGTACCCTAAGATGATTGTTAGATGGCCCCTAGCCTGACTTTTATCACAGTCACAGTACCCTAAGATGATTGTTTGATGGCCCCTAGCCTGACTTTTATCACAGTCACAGTACCCTAAGATGATTGTTAGATGGCCCCTAGCCTGCAGTCAAGTGGCACTCTTTACTTCTGACAATAAATGCTATTTTATTGATTAATTGTGGTCCTACCTGAAACTTAGGAGGAAGGAACAGTATTTTTAATGCTGCACTTCATCTTACATTCACTGTCATATTGATGTCTCTATTTTATAATTTATTTAAACAGAGTGACCAAGAACATGAGCAGAAAATTACAGAGCAGAGAGAAAAACAGAGAGAACTTATAGAACAGTTGAAAAAACAGCTGGAGGAACTAGAAACATACGCTTATGAGGTTTGTTGAAATAAAAAAAATAGAAAGGCTTAAAGGGAGATAATAAAATACTGAAGGAATTAAAAGCAAAAAATAAAGATTTGCTTAAGCTAAAAACACACAGCTAGGAAAACTATTAAAAGAATTTAACTATTTTATCAAATTTATAAAATGCAAATGACTGGTTACCAAAAAACATATATTACTGACTAATAGAGAAATTAACTTAATTTTTTTAAAGAAACCATGGAAACACTTTATTGTTATTGGAAGTATTTTTTGGATCATTTTCAACTGTTAGATGACATAATCTGATACATTTTTTTTACAGACTGGTGATGAAAGTGTCTTGCCAACCAATAAAACGATGGAGAAACAAAAAGTTGTAATAGATGAACTCCGACATAAATTAGACCTAAATCTGGAAGGCTTTGACAGTCTGAGGTATAAAATTATACTAAAATATGAAAAAATACATGTTGATTGGAAATCCAAAATGGCCACCGTCGCACACAACAAATTTGTCATAGGAGCCTATGGAAATAATGTTTTAGAATTCTTCTTCTTCTGTGAAACGACTCAAATCAATTGATATCAAACTTGCATGGAAGGTATAACAGGGATGATTTTATTTCAGTTATTTAACTGATTTCAGCTATTTTCCTCCAGCAGTAATATTCCGAAATTTGCAGGACATGATCAGAACAGTTAAATAAAAGGAACTTTTGAAAGGAGGTGAAGATGGCTTCAGCTGTTTTCATTGATTTTCAGTTATTTTATTTTCTAATCAGAACCATCCCTGGTATAAGGAAGGCACTCTATTAAATATCCATGTCAATTGGAAATCCAAGACGGCCACCAACACTCTCCATGTCAATCAGAAATCCAAGATGGCCACCAACACAAGACAAAATTTTAGTGCAGTACCCAATCTGAAATGAAGTAATATTTCTCTCTTTGACACTAGAATTTTGATTTAACATTTAATTATTTTTGAATATCAGTAATCATTGGATGGTCCTTTACAAAGTTTTAGATATTGATCAAAAATACAAAATGGCTGCCACCACAGTACATGTGTATTATACATAGGACAGTGTGAGAATATGAATTAAAGAGTTTTCTCTGAAACTACAAAGTTGCTTTAACTCAATCAGTACATGAATAACAGAGTGAGTCCCTAGTTCTTATAATGATTGTTTTGCCTGTTTATATTACACAAAAATGAAATTATTGAATTAAAAAAATGTATTTTTAGAACTGCTTATAGCTGCCTTATGTATCATAAGCTTGTTGATTTTTATTTTCCTTTCTTTTTAAAAATAAATACATGTATGCTATATAATATAATAATTATATGACACTTTTTGCACTGGAATAGGATTTATGTAATATGAATAATTTATATCTGACTTCTTACAAACTTCTAGGAATATCATTAGTTTAAAGTGAATATGTTGAAACCGTGTATATTCAATACACGGTCAGTAGGCCTCTGGTATTTTTAATACACAGTTAGTAGTAGAGTTATCTACCCTTTTTCTTTCAAAACAAAGATGCCTTTGAACAACCAGGTGCTGAAACGTTTCGCACAGACAACAGACACAGAGATTACACACTGTGTAACTTATGATTTATCTGTTTTATGTATTACAGTACAGACCAACTTAAACAGATTGTTGACCATGCTGTTGGACAGGTATGTTGTTTTCTTTGTTACTTTGAGATATGTACTTTAGGTAGAACATAACTATTATGAAATTGTATATATATTTATCCTGATTTTAGGTTAAATCTTGCAATATGATTGTTTGATATTGTCCTAATAAATTTCAGTGCAATATTTTATTAAGTCAATTTGAATTATCTCCCTTACACCATTGACTTAATATTGATTTTATTAAGTCAATTCGAATTATCTCCCTTACACCGTTGACTTAATATTAAATTTGATGATATGGATACAAAAGTAAGATAAATTTATTGTCATAATATGAAAAAAAATGGAGTCAGAGGTGAAATATGGAGACAAAACCATGACAAATTCCATATCCCATGGAAAACTGAAAGATGAGATACTTGGTTGTATGGATTCAAAATCATGATAAATTCATTGTCCTAATATGGAAAACATTAGATATGAGGTTTGGTTGCAAAATCAGGATAAATTCGTTACACAGTGTACAATTGTCCTAATACGGAAAATATCGTGTCAATAAAATTCATATCGGGCTCGATTTTGCCTCGCCTGATATGAATTTTATTGACCCGATATTTTTCCGTATTAGGACAATTGTACACTGTGCAGCTAATAATATATACCGGTAGCCAATTACAAAGCCCTTCTGAACATTTTCTCATAGCAATAACAGTCTTTGCCTTAATTTTTTTCACCTAGTTGCCTGTAATTTAAATTTAGAAAAATTTCTTTTATAATTTCAGTTGTCCGAATCCAGTTTTACTTGTGGGTTAGCAATAGACTTCAATAAGAGATTTCATGACAAAGTTTCCATAAACAACAATTTGATAAATCATATTTTGTACTAAGAATCTTATGCTTGTATGTATATTTTAGAGGATTTTCTATAGGACAATAATATGTAGACTTTTTTGTTATTTTATTTCCAGATTGTTAATCCAGGCAAGGTCAAAGAGAAGCTGATAGAACAGTTATCTACTCAGATAACAGATTTAGAAAGATTTATACAATTTCTACAAGGTGATGGACTGGGTCAAAATTTCTTAAAATAATTCTTTCATAAACAGTCTTTACCTTAATTTTTTTCACCTACTTACCCGAAAGCCAAATTTAGAAAAAAATTATATTTATTCAAACAAACTCTTTCATAATTTTCACTTGTTTGAATCTAGTTTTACTTGTCCCGGGCTTCGGGAAAATGGGTTAGCACAAAGTCTTTCATAAAGCCACAAAATGTTATGGACATGTCGAGAACAAGATCATCTGAATTTTCTATTGTCTAAAACTGTTGTGCTGGTAACCTCATTCCTTCTTATAAGCTACTACACATGACATGGACCTCCTGTTTTTTCCCCTTTAATTTGATTTTTAATGGTTTCCACATATCTAACAGAGGTAAAACCCTTTATCAACTTTATGGGGATACACAACACGTCTATTACAAAAAATAATGATAAAAATACTGCTTATTATGTAGATTTTGCATTGAGAATGGAGCAAAAAACATTAAAACTTCAAATTTTATTTCTGCTTTACACTAAACAGTGTGACATTTTCAATTTTTATTTCACCAAGGAGATGATATTTTATTGCTTTCTATATATAGCATGCAATCCCTCTCTTCTAAGGCCCCTTTTAACAGGTTAGATTTCACATGCACTCTGATAATAAATTACTACTAAATTGTCCCCGTCAAGAGAGGCAACGCCTCTTATAAAACAACTTTTTCATTGCAGAAGGGGTGGCCTTATTAAAAGGGGGGCTACTGTACTAACAAAGTCTAACAGTATCCTGTTGTGTAGATATACCACTTTGTTTGTGTCGTATTGCTGCATGTTAAGCTAACAACTTGCCTATCATAAATTCTTGGGTATGAGTCAAGTACAACAACCATAATTATTTTGTCAGCAAATGCAGGATTTAATTTTTATTCAACTTTAGTTTTTTTCAATTCAGTGGTTGCTACTTTCATTAATAAAAAAATGATTAACCGTCCTTAATAATTTTATGATATTTATTTCATATCTGAAATTTTGACCTGGTATAGTTAGACACAACCTCTTCCTTACACATATATAGATATAAACCTGATAATCTATAACTGGGTATTAAGGGATATAACCCTCTAGTTATTAAGTCTCCCAAACAAAGTTTGGGGGACTTATTGTTTTTGCTCTGTTTCTTATTATTATTATTCTTATTCTTCTTATTCTTCTTCTTTCTTTCCGTGCACCATGAACTTGTCCACGGCAGATCTCAGGAACTACAGGACAGAATTTCATGAAACTTGGTGGAGTTATAGATATATGTTTCTAGTTGATCCTAAAGTTTTCAGATTTGTGGTAAAGGGTGTCAAAGCCATATTTTTGGGGGTTCAAAGAGGGTGGGGGGGTTACTATAGAATCCTATGGGAAACTTGAAATTTTGTACATTAATGTTGATAACTTCTAACTGGATAATGATAGAGACATAAAATTTGACATAGTGATAGGTCACCATTAGAGGAGCAATTCTGCATTTTCAAAATTTTCAAGATGTCTGCCATTTTCAAAATGGCTGCCAAAACACGGCATAAAAATGGGGGGGTAAAAATTCAACATTGTCCGATATCATCAAAATTTGATATGTGGGTAGATAGTGTCAGTGGCCGGTTTGGGAGACTTCATAATCGTTAGATTATAATCATATCTTGTTTCTTCTTAGAATTGCTTGAAATATTCTGATGGGATCCTTTTTGTTTTAATTAACCAGTTTAAAATGGCAATCATTTTAAATTCCTTTTATTAAAGCTTTGGAGTGGAAAACTTGCATTTTCTAGTAACTCAATATATTGATTGATTGATTGATTTTTGGTGTTTAACTCCACTTTCAACAATATTTCAGCTATATCATGGGAACCAGTTTTAGTTTTGGAAGAAGCCGGTGTACCTGGAGAGAACCAGCGGCCATGGGCAAGCAACTGGTAAACTTTATCACTTGTGGCTGCGAGTCGAGTGCACCCTTTTTTGTAATTTACCAAGCCGGGCGTGAACCCATGCCATATTGGTGATAGGCTTGTATGAGTTGTTAGGTAATCCAACTACCTAACTCATTGAGCCACCCAGGTCCTTCCACTCAATGTGCATAAACATGTATGTACTGTAATGACATACATAGACAAAGCTATTTTTAACAGACATCTGCTAGTTATATGATGTTAAAAGTAAAATATAAAAATGCATATTTCATTGCAGAAATGTTTAGCTACAAATAGCAACAAATCAATAAAAATTAGAAAATAAAATTTGATAGTGTCAGTTCTAGACATTTAGCTCCAGACTTTTAGTCGTCATAAAATATTTTCCTGGTCCGTAGTATATTACAGCTTTGTTTCTATATTCCTAAAAAGTTTGTAGTTTAGAAACGTATTATTGATGTGAGAACTATATTGAAATGTGTTAATAATGTAGTATAATTTAGTTTGTTAAAAGGACATTAATTAGATACAATTTTACCTGTGATTAAACTCAGGTGAGGGAGCAGGTGAAGAATAATATATGTACTCTGTAGTATAAATATGTTTATTAATATATAAGTAACTAGGTGTGATTTAGTACAGGTGAAGCTTCAGAGGTGATAATGACCGTTATTTTGTCCAGATATATTATAGTACAATATAAAGAATTATACTGTTGTTTAAAGTATCAGTTATATACAATGAAGATAACACAACATGTATCATGATTATTATATAGCATTTTAAAATACTTCTGTGGATTGATACTATAAAACGTTTAAGGGGTTAGTGTTTAACACCACTTTCAAGAATATTTCAGTTATGTCGTGACATGCCGGAAATCGCTGACAAAATTTATCACATAATGTTGTATCAAGTACACCTTGGCATTAGTCGGATTCGAACTCACAACTTTAGTGGTGATAAGCACTAATTGCACAGGTAGTTGTAAATCCAACTACCATATAGGATCATGACCACTACGGCCCCTAAAACATTTAACACATGTCTAGTTCACCACTGTAAGTGGTCCATCAACATCAGCTTCCTTCTATGGATGGGAGGTATGATCAAATGTAATAACTTTGATGTGTAATTAACCTGAATTATTTTTTTCTGTAACCCTGATGTATAATTAATTTAAATATTTTTCTCGTTACAGGTGAAGCTACCAGTCCTGGTCCGCTAGGTAAAGACAGGTGTACCTGTACTGTACATAAGGTGATTAGTTAATTAACTAATAACATTCTCAGATTAGACTTTTTAAAAGATTTAGTAGGCAGTAAAAGTGAATATCTGGTCTCACACGAAGACCATTAATTTCTTCAGATATTTATGACTCATTTATATTAAATCTGTTAGAAATATCAGTTGTGATTTTAAAATAAAAATATTGGATTTGAGGTGATACTCATGTGTAAGAAGAGTTTGAAGATACCAAAGGAGTAATTGGAATCCGTAAGCGAAGGACAGACAACACAATGGGCAAAAAGAAAAAGTACAAAAAGACAAACAACGATCTACAAAACATTACACATAAAACTAAAGATCGAGTAATACAAACCCCACTCAAAATTGGGGGTGAACTCAGGTGCTTCGGAAGGGTAAGCAGTTCCTGCTTCACTAGTTCAAAAATTCATTCAAGACACAGGTCGTTTCACCATAAAGTGACTTCTGTATGATAAGGTGTTTTGATGTTTATATTGTTTACCGATCGTGACTGACCTCGAAAGATTATTTTTATTATTCTTTTTTTTCTTCTTTTTTTTTCTTTTTGTTTACAACAGTATGCGACAATGGATAACTCATATTTAATACTGTATTATAATACACAAAGTGAACTAAAATTACTTACATTTAGTGAAATAATGTATTATTAATCCCAATAACTAACAACACGTGCTACTGTCTATGTCCCAGTTTTTTTATACTCGGGTCTGTTTGATTGGTTACTTTTAATGATATTCCATTGTCACATTCTGCTTTATTGCTACATTTATTGTTTCATGTCTTCATGTTCAAATTTTTAGAGAAATAATGTAATAATAATGCTTATCATATTGTATATTGTATGTATATGGAGAAAACAATACTAAGTTGAAAAACTTGTGTCTGATCCTTTTGTCATTATTTAGACAATAAAGTATGTTTAAATTTAAATTTAAATTTAGTGGCACCCGTAACGGTTAACCAAGTCACTTCCGAAGTGATGACTTCAACTTTGCTTTTTAATTAAAAACCAGAATGGTCATAATTTTAAAGTTGACTGTAACCTATTATGTTGACTAGATTTTTGTTCTTATGTATGTGTTGGTATATCAGGGGAAAACACATCCTTTCATAAAAATAGCGCTTAAAACTCAAAATGAAACTCTTCACATGTGTAACGGGAACGCTCCCCTACCTAAAGGCCGTAGGAACCGTAGTAGTTTCATGACCCCCTCTGTTAACTGTTTCAGTGGAGATCTCCTTTAGCTCAGTTGGAAGAGCAATGGCTTGCGAGAGGTCCCAGGATCGAATCCCAATGGGGACATTGCATTTTTCTCAGCAACTATTGATGGCAGAAATCTGATATTTGGTCACAAGCTTCATATAGGTACCCCATATCATGGGAAGCGTTTTTGGACCCATCAGATTCCTACTTCCTGTTTGCCAATTTTTTTGATTTTTATACACATTTAACATACATTTGTATATGCACATTTTTCGTTGCATTTTTCTCAGCAACTATATAGGTATGCCATATTGTGGGAAGCATTTTTGGACCCATCCGATTCCTACTTCCTGTATGCTGACTTTGTTGATTTTTTTGTATTTTATAATTGTATTTTATATTTGTATTGTATATTTATGTCTCCCCTTCGAACAAAGGGAGACATATTGTTTTAGTGTGATTTTTTCTTCCGCTTCTTCTGCTTCTTCTAAGCGAAGCTTTTCCAGACCATAACTTTTTTGTCTTTCGAGATAGGTAAATGATATTTGGTATGTGGGTGCATTACCATAAGGTGGTGTGTCGCGTAATGATCTTCGGTGAACCTTGACCTTTGACCTCAATGTCAAATAATTGTTTTTTAAATAGTATTTTCTTGTCCGGGCCATAACATTTTTGTCTTTCGAGGTAGGTCATTGATATTTGGTATGTGGGTGAATGACCATAAGGCGGTGTGTCGCGTACCGTAATGACCTTCGTGGGACCTTGACCTTTGACCTCGAGGTCAAATAATTGTTTTTTAAATAGTATCATTCAAGTATGTGGGTGCATGACCATAAGGTGGTGTGTCGCATACTGTAATGACCTTCGTGAGACCTTGACCTTTGACCTCAAGGTCAAATAATTATATCTCCCCTTCGAACAAAGGGAGACATATTGTTTAAGTCTGATTTTTTCTTCTTCCGCCACTTCCACTTATTCTCAACTTGTCCGGACCATAACTTTTTTGTCTTTCCAGATAGGTCAATGATATTTGGTATGTGGGTGCATGACCATAAGGCGGTGTGTTGCATACCGTAATGACCTTAATGGGACCTTGACCTTTGACCTCAAGGTCAAATAATTGTTTTTTTAGGGGAGACATAAGTTTTATGTATCTAAAACAGTTCTTCCTAGTTGTTTTTTAAATAGTATTTTCTTGTCCGGGCCATAACATTTTTGTCTTTCGAGATGGGTCAATGATATTTGGTATGTGGGTGCATGACCATAAGGTGGTGTGTCGCGTACCATAATGACCTTCGTGGGACCTTGACCATTGACCACAAGGTCAAATAATTGTTTTTTAAATAGTATCATTCAACTCATAATGTGTAACTTATTGTTGTGCAGATAGCCGCATTAAGGGGAGACGTAAGTTTTAGGTATCTAAAACAGTTCTTCCTAGTTGTATTATATATTTGTATTTTATATTTGTAGTTTCCTGGAGATTCTTGTGACACATCAAAAGAGTGTAAATTAAAGGATAGATCTGCACAAAAACAGCATAGTAAAAAGGTAGTACTTATACAGAGCACCTCACCTCATATCCTCTTCACACTCACTGTCTTTATAGAACATCATGTAGGAAATTATGTCGTGGAACTGAGAATGACAAAAAATAAAGCCATTCAGCCTTGTGTTCAATAAATGGTGTATCCAAGCAGCATTAATTTTAAGTATTTTTAACATGATTGTGGTCGATAAGACCCTTTCAACTTCTCATCAATATATTTTTTTAATTCGTCCTGGCCAAATTAAAAAAATTCTGCTGCTACAATTCTTGGAAAAAGTCTAGTTCAGTTAAAATTAATGCACACACTTAAAAAAAAAGTTGTGGTAAATATTTTGCTTGAATAGTCAAAATATGATTTTATCACATGTGACATATTTAATAATTCAAACATCATGGTCATGATCGTATGGTAGTTGAATTTACAACTACCTATGCAATCAGTGCCTATCTCCACTAAAGTGGCGAGGTGTACTGGATACAACATTATATTTTCCTCTTTAGAACAACTGAATGCCTATTGTCCTCTTTAGAACAACTGAATGCCTATTGTCCTCTTTAGAACAACTGAATGCCTATTTTCCTCTTTAGAACAACTGAATGCCTATTGTCCTCTTTAGAACAGTTTTCATTGTCATTTAATGCTGATATATTACGAAGCTTCATATTTTATTTATTTTCCAGAATGTCAAAGAAACAAGAGCCTTTATAAGAAAGACAATAGAGTTACTACAAGTGTTTCTCATCAGTCAGTTTGGTTGTGGTAGTCGTGACTTTAAACGTAATTTACTGAAGAAGACAACAAAAGGAAATCATTGGGGGTAAATACTTGCATCTTTGTAATTAAATAGATTTTTGAAAATTTGTTAAATTTACAAGATTTACTGAAAAAAAATCATTTAAGGATATATTCCTCTGAATGCACTAGGTCAATTTATTTCGGACATTGATTTTTTTTTTGGGGGGGGGGGGGGGGCACATTTTCAATTTTTATATAGCAAATCCTTATTTCATCCAATTTCTATTTAAGAACTAAATCATGAGAACCAGAATGTTTTTTGAGTTTTAACATGGGTTGGCGGATAGTATATTTTGGTAGTATATTGTGATTGGAAGACGGTAATTTATATTTACATTTGCGGACAATGTCGCACGCAAATTTGAGCAGACGATAATTCATCAACATGTACTTTAATTTTGGATATGTTGATTATTTTCAGTGAATATAGATGTTTGAAACTTTAACAACCGTGTAAATAATTTTATTTTGTGATTTTATCACCTGGCTTAAATGTGTACTACACATGCGCTAATGAGATTTTGTCATTGGGTTTATCGCTTATTTGTTTGTAAAGCGAAATAAGGACGTCATGTTAGAATTATCATTATACCTGTTACTATGATAAAATATTTATGTAATTAAAAATTACTACAGAATATTTGTCGCAACAAATTAACAAGGTAAAATAATTCTAAATATAACAATTTCTTAGATATATTTTATATTTTTTAATGTACAGTGATTTACGAGCCAGATTAGAAGTGGCCATAGATAAAGTGATGGAGGCCTCTCTGGAAGATATGGACGAAGAGAAAGATGATAAATATAGTGAATATGGGAGTGATTCTGAAGAGGTAAGATATCACCAATATCAAGGGGCCGTCGTGGTCGAGATCGTGTAATAGTTGGATTTACAACTACCTATGCAATCAGTGCCTATCACCACTGACGTTGTAAGTTCGAATCTCGATCAGGGCGAGGTGTTCAACATTATGTAATAAAGTTTGTCAGTGACTTACGACAGGTCGTTGTTTTTCTCTCCGGGTCCTCGGATTTCTTCCACTAATAAAACTGACCGCAACGATATAACTGAAATATTGTTGAAAGTGGTGTTAAACACCATCAAGCAAACAAAACAAAAACCCAAATATCAATAAAGCGAACAACCCACTTTCATCTGAACTAATACAAAAAGACAATATTGACGTTACAAATCCAGGTCGTGGCTTGGATGAGTCTAGATAATGTGTCACAGTAGAATGACATACCTACATGTGAACTGTTGTTTCTGTGATCTAGCACTATAAAAATCCCTCTCAGTTTATTGATCTAGTACAGGGCTCACCACACATAGTAAAAACAGGGCGACTTGACTTCTCTCTCTCTTGACTTAAGGGCAAAGTGAGGGAAAATCTGGGAGACTTCCGAAAATCGATCCAAATTTTAACGTTTCTTTCCCCACTACCGCATGTTCCCCTACCTTTCACAAAAACGAACAATGATCTTAAAAGGATGCAATTAACGAGTTTGGAATAAAATATTGAACATCAAACCCTGTATGGGTCACATTTCAGGAACATGGGAGCTCCTTTTATGTGAATATTGAAGAAAAAGTATGATTATTGGTGAAAAAAATATGGACTTGAAAAGACTGACAGGGCGACTGAAACTTTGCTTTTTGACAGAAATTGGGTGACTTCATTGAAACCAAGGCGAAGAAGTCGCCCACTTCGCCTGGTTTGGTGAGCCCTGCTAGTACAAAGCAAATCAAATCAAAATGTAACTTGTTCCTGCTATGATGGACCTGGGATATTGCTCATTTGGCGTTAAACAACAATCACTCACTCATATGTATGTTAGATTAATTAGTAACTCTTAAAGTATCTCTGTATCTATCATTTTTACCCCCCCCCTCTCCCAAACAGGCTCATACCCCTTCTCTTTAAATATAAATCCATCTCAATTTATTGGCCTAGTACAAAGGAGAAATAATTATCATTCCTTCATGATATAACAGAAATATTGCTCACTTGGCATTCAAATAAAATCACTCACTCATATGAATGTTAGATTTTATGTTACTTAGGAACTCTTAAGTATATTTTCATAAACATTAATTTACCTTATTTATTTAGAGTCAGGAGCAGAGTAGTCCATTGTTAATACAGGCTGTAAGGAAGGATCTGGCTATGGCTATACGTGATCTTATAGAACATGGGTTAATGGAGGTATATTATTCAATCTAGTTTAATTCTTCATACTTAAAGTAAAATGCATAATTAAAAGATTGGCCATTAGTTCATCTTAATTTATTTTATAATATTGCTTATCAGAGTTTTATGTTGTGTAAAGAAGTTTATAAATACAGTGAAATATGTTTAAACAAACATCCTTGGGATCAACTCTGAGTTTGGAATAGACAGGTGTTCAATTTATACAGGTTGAATTAAAAAAAGATTTCCTTCATTGGAACTTTATTTAAAGGTTGGTTTACACAGGAATTCGGTTTAGACAGGTTGCACTGTATAATTCAAATTGTCAGAAAGTTTCTTATTTAAAGGTTGATTTATACAGGAGTTGAGCTTAGACAGGTTGCACTGTATAATTCAAATTGTCAGAAAGTTGCATCTATTTTTAATATTTATTTTTAAAAATGTAAAAATAGTTTTTGATTCAAAGTTGTAACATACTTCTTAGATACATTGTTGATTGGGTGTGAGGCTACATGTAATTTTGTTGAATCCAATGACTCGGATATTGTCAGAACCCAAAAGTTGTGGCACAACAACTAGGTTTTAGGGTTGAAAAACATATTAATACCTAAAACCTCATTAACAATTGTTTGTCAAGAATGACAACTTTTAAAAACATATATACGATTAATCCTAACTGATTATAGTACAGTTAATACAGTTTTTTACCAAATGTTCATCTCAATTTTATTTTTCATGAGTAAATCAAGAAAATCAACTACAGTAGAGTTTGTTTATAACGAACAGGCTTGTAACGAAATCAGGCTTATAGCGAAGTAAAGATAAATCCCCGGTCCCATCGCTATTTAAACAATGTATTTGTGAAGGCCTATTACAAATTTTTTATAACGAAATCAGGCTTATAGCGAAGAGAATTTTAAACCCAAACAACGTTTTTATTACTCAAAATTGACATGATATAACAAAGAAAATTGTTGAACAAACAAATCGTTTACCTGTCTTCCGTTATGCACGGACGATCACATATTAGAATGGTCAAGTGTACTTGACACTTCCGTTATTGATAATTGAAAAATCAATAATCCCACCTTTGATGTTGTTAATGATGTCAATCAAGACTTCTTTAAAATATTCAAACAATAAAATGGGTATTAATGATGTGATTAACAAGTTGTCAATTAATAACACACGCACTAATTTTATTGCATTAAAAATTAATAAAACGTAATCTAAATTTTAAAGAATGGATGCACAAGCTAAAGAAATTAAAAACAAAGTCATGTGTGAGATTAATTCATTCCTATTGTTTATTTTTTCTTTGATGATAGACTCTTTAATTAAACAACAAACTGCGTGGTCTCAAGGTTCATCTAAATACCAAAAACAAAAGAAATGTACTCGTTCTGAAATTTCGATTAACCTGAGTTGTTATGTGTATATAATACCAAAAAGAAACAATTATTCTTCAAATTCAAATAAAAAAAAAGGAAAAGGGCTACAATCTTAAAATTGGCCATTAAAAATATATATCCGAATTATCAGCATTATACCGATATCGATCCAAGTGTTAATACCCGACCTCATATTTCCTGTTTATAAAATAGATCGTGAACAAAGTTGAAAAAATGTTTCTAAGGAACATTTGAAGATACCAAAGAGGTATTCAGAAGCCGTAGTCTTTGAGAACTCGAAAGGATTAAATATTTTTTTACGATAAATGCCCACTTTACTGTGCATCAGTTATCATAGCGTAATGAAACTGCCCAGGTCAGAACCAGATTTTTTTCTCTCTAAAATTACGCGACCTCAGTGGCTCGAACTACCGATAGCTAGAACAGATTTTGACAGTCCCTTCGAGTTCGAGCCAGCGAAGTTCTACTGTACGATTTTCAAAAGGGGAGGTAATTCTACATTGTTTCTCTTATAACGACCGATGCCTATAACGAACTAAGATCGAGAGTCCCCTGGACTTCGTTATAAACGAACTCTACTGTATTTATTTATGGAAAAGGTCGAAATGTCACAAATTTGGAAGGTAACCCACGGCTGATCACAGTCTGATATTCTATCACTGGTGTGTAGTTTGAAAATGTTTTTTTTTCATACTCGTGATTAATTCATCTCAAATATGATTGGCTCATGGGAGTAATTTGCACAAGTTTGTATTTCATTCTGTTGGACCAGAAAATTAAGTTGCACTTACTTTGATGCTTTATTTGGATAGTAAATAAAAAACATTGTTTTAGATTATTATTTTCATTTTTGTGACCTACCGATCAATCTTAAAATTTGAGTCACTTCTAAATGCCGGATCAGTAACTGGACAACTCTGAGACAAATGTATTTGTTTCAACTGACCTACGGATGATGAGTGGAGAGTATCGGAGCATAATCAGCCATGGGTTATGGACAGATGTTGATTTTGATGCTGTTATTTTCTTTGAATTGATTGTGACAAGGGCTTCAGGTAGTATTTCAATGAACTTCCTCTATTAGGTTTTCTAAATTAACTGAACTGCAGTAAAACTGGTGCAGGAGGAAGCCCCTGTTGACTTGCTGCAGTCGTATAAATGTTGTGTCTAGCGTAGCCCTTTATTTTGATTATTAATTTTGTTATTTTTAACACTGATTTACTTCTACAGATTGGTCAAAGTACAAGTGTAGTACCCTTTGGATGTTTTCCATCACGCTCGGCACAGCTAACCAAACAGATGCATGCCTGGGATTTATTGATCAAATTTTATGATATGAAGGTAAGAATCTTATGTTTAACAATAGATTTCTACTATTTGGCTGAAGAATATTACGTTTTACTGAAACTAACCTTCCACTTGTTGAAGTTTCAGGTTTTTGTTGTTGTTTAACATCATGTCACATTTTTACAAGAATTGAAGCATAAACATCTCTTATATTTCAGGAATTATGTTTTTTTGGATACTCTACAAAATCCCTAATCTCGTCTTGATCGGCTAAAATCATGACTGCCATGGATAATTCTTGTTTCTGATTGGCTAATTTGTTTTAAATCTTCTCAGAAACTACAAGTCCAAATGATTTTCATTTTCATACAAATGATATATGTGAGGTCCTCTACAAGGATTCCTCATTTTGTCTTGATTTGGCAATAAACATGGCTACCATGGCCAATTCTTGTTTCTGATTGGCTGAAACTTTTAAAAATCCTCTCGGAAACTACAGGTCCAAATGTCTTCTTACATAGGATAGATAATATAGTCATAAACAAAGATAACTCTGAAAAATATGGCAGCCATGGGGGTTTGTATAGTTTGGTTCTATTCATATGGAAAGCTGCCCCAATAAAGATGTTTATTATATAGTAATAAATATTTTCCTATTAATTTCAATGTAAAATAATCGTGTAATATATCCTTGTCACGCTAAGTATCGTCATATTACACCAGTTATATAATTATATAAAAAATGCTTTAGATATAAAATATGTATTACTATATAATAAAAGGGTTATTGCATGAATATTGGTGAATATTGTCCCTTGCAATATATCATATTGCACTTGCAAGCTTGTGCAATATGATATACTGCTCGGGACAATATTCACCAATATTCATGCAATAACCCTATAATATATAGTTTAACTTACCTAAAAGCTACTGTTACTCTGTTATGGCTTGTGTTTTATTATATTTCTAGCATGGTAAAGAGTACAATGAATCTCCAGCGAGGATGTTGTCTCAGTCGTTTCATTTAGACATTGTCGGAGGGAAGGCCATTACTGCCAAACAGACATTACTTGGTGCATTAGACACTGTCATCTCATCTCATACTCCACTCAAACGCACAGAAGACTCTCATTTTAAAGCTTTTATTTCACTGGCATTAAAGTAAGTTAAATCAAACGCATAGAAGACTCATTTTAAAGCTTTTATTTCACTGGCATTAAAGTAAGTTAAATCAAACGCACAGAAGACTCTCGTTTTAAAGCTTTTATTTCACTGGCATTAAAGTAAGTTAAAACATCAAACGCACAGAAGACTCTCGTTTTAAAGCTTTTATTTCACTGGCATTAAAGTAAGTTAAATCAAACGCACAGAAGACTCATTTTAAAGCTTTTATTTCACTGGCATTAAAGTAAGTTAAATCAAACGCACAGAAGACTCTCATTTTAAAGCTTTTATTTCACTGGCATTAAAGTAAGTTAAATCAAATGCACAGAAGACTCTCGTTTTAAAGCTTTTATTTCACTGGCATTAAAGTAAGTTAAATCAAACACACAGAAGACTCTCGTTTTAAAGCTTTTATTTCACTGGCATTAAAGTAAGTTACAAAATCAAATGACAGAGGGGCCGTCATGGTCGTGATCGTACAGTAGTTGGATTTACAACTACCTGTGCTATCAGTGCCTGTCACCACTAACGTTGTCAGTTCGAATCCCACTCGGGCGAGATGTTCTCGATATAACTTTATGTGATGAAGTTTGTCAGTGACTTGTGGCATGGTTTTCTCCAGGTACTCCGGTTTCCTCCACCCATAACACTGAAATATTGTTGAATGTGGCATTAAACAGCATACCCCCCATTTTAAAAAATTACGTAGTCATAAGATCAAGCTAAAGATTGATATATTTTTGATTGCCAGTAGGTTTGACCTAATACCAGATGTTTGTTGACCTTTGAACTTGTGGCTTTTATTTAATGTGTGGTTTTTTTGGCTGACGAACTTTAAAGTTCACATGGCCAAAGTGTATCACTTGGTATTCGTCCATCTGTCCGTCGTCCAAATGGAACCAAACTTGGCAGCATTGACGCTTAGTTAGAGGACATTCAGATTTGTATTAATGAAGTTTTTACACCATTGAAAGGTGCTAACATAGGGGCCTAGATGGGGAAATTAAGTAAATTTTTAAGCATTAACTTCTCAAGAACTATCAGTAGAAATGCTACAATATTTGTTGTCATGGATCATTGTGATATGTAGATTACGTTTTGTACAAATGAAGGTCCCAGGATCTATGGGGTCTGGGCCCTGGGATCCAAAGTTCTACATACCAGTATGCTGCAGTGGGCAGAATAAACAATCCCTTAAGAATCAGTAATGCAATTGCAAATATTAATGGCATTAATCATTATTTTGTTACACAGATTCTAGTTTGCACAAAAGTAGACCACAGGGTCTTTTGGGGTCCACAATTATACATAGGTTTCAAAGAAAAACAAAACAAAAAAAATAGAATTCTCAAGTTTGTGATATGAGGATTCAATTTTGTAAGAAATTGGGATCAAGTCCTGGTGATAAAAATTTAACCTAATACCAATCTGTATGGACCTTTGCCACTGTATAACAGTCTATGGACTATCGCTCATCTTGTAAGTCTATAAGATGCTTTATTACACTCTGTATGGTCGATCGATTGACTAAAAGTAGTTAACGGATATGAATCATTATGAATATTTTGTTTGATGTTGCAGTGAAAACAGGCTTCCTACATGGTTAAAGTTGTTGTTCCGTACACAGAGTTTAATAGACAATTATTACCAGGACTGGAGTTACGTGGCCAGAACAGGTTTGTTAAACATTTGAATATTTTATTATTGTTTAAAAAAACAAACAAAATTTTACAATAAATAGATAAAAAAGGACACAGATGTGGTCGACAATTTGACCTTTTAAAATATTTACTCACATGTGGAAAACAGTTTCATGACCACATATCACTGAAAGGGCAGGTTTAGGGCCATAAAACCAGCATAACCTTGCCACTATTTATTGAAGTGTCTGTACCAAGCGGTCATGTAAATGTGTGTTAGGCCAAAACAAATTAATTGTTAGCTTCTCAGGCACTGCCGCATTGATCGTTTTTACATTGGGGGGAAAAAAATTGTGTCCGTTTCCAGTCATTTCCGGAATTTTTTCCGGTCCAATCCATAAGTATGTTGATCGCGATCATTGTCAGTAAAACATTTATGTCGAAGGCATGCATGGTTGTTTCTGGTATAAGCTGCCACTGCATTTGAACCAACACTGATTACAAAAAAAAAAAGTGCCTCCCTGCCTCATAAACATTTTTGGAAATTGGCCTGAGAAGCTAATAATTTTTTTTGTTTGGCCTTAGTGGAATTTTTTTTTGTTTCTCAGATCCTATAATCTACCGAAGAAATTATAAAACTGCTCTGACAGTGTGGTATATTTACTGCTCTGACAGTGTGGTATATTTTGTTTTCCATTTTATTACAAACACAAAATGAGCCAGTTACATTTTATTACAAACACAAGATGAGCCAGTTACATTTTATTACAAACACAAGATGAGCCAGTTACATTGTATTACAAACACAAGATGAGCCAGTTACATTGTATTACAAACACAAGATGAGCCAGTTACATTTTATTACAAACACAAGATGAGCCAGTTACATTTTATTACAAACACAAGATGAGCCAGTTACATTTTATTACAAACACAAGATGAGCCAGTAACATTTTATTACAAACACAAGATGAGCCAGTTACATTTTATTACAAACACAAGATGAGCCAGTTACATTGTATTACAAACACAAGATGAGCCAGTTACATTTTATTACAAACACAAGATGGTCCAGTTACATTTTATTACAAACACAAGATGAGCCAGTTACATTTTATTACAAACACAAGATGAGCCAGTTACATTGTATTACAAACACAAGATGAGCCAGTTACATTTTATTACAAACACAAGATGAGCCAGTTACATTTTATTACAAACACAAGATGAGCCAGTTACATTTTATTACAAACACAAGATGAGCCAGTTACATTGTATTACAAACACAAGATGAGCCAGTTACATTGTATTACAAACACAAGATGAGCCAGTTACATTTTATTACAAACACAAGATGAGCCAGTTACATTTTATTACAAACACAAGATGAGCCAGTTACATTTTATTACAAACACAAGATGAGCCAGTTACATTGTATTACAAACACAAGATGAGCCAGTTACATTGTATTACAAACACAAGATGAGCCAGTTACATTGTATTACAAACACAAGATGAGCCAGTTACATTTTATTACAAACACAAGATGAGCCAGTTACATTTTATTACAAACACAAGATGAGCCAGTTACATTTTATTACAAACACAAGATGAGCCAGTTACATTTTATTACAAACACAAGATGAGCCAGTTACATTTTATTACAAACACAAGATGAGCTAGTTACATTTTATTACAAACACAAGATGAGCCAGTTACATTTTATTACAAACACAAGATGAGCCAGTTACATTTTATTACAAACACAAGATGAGCCAGTTACATTTTATTACAAACACAAGATGAGCCAGTTACATTTTATTACAAACACAAGATGAGCCAGTTACATTTTATTACAAACACAAGATGAGCCAGTTACATTTTATTACAAACACAAGATGAGCCAGTTACATTTTATTACAAACACAAGATGAGCCAGTTACATTTTATTACAAACACAAGATGAGCCAGTTACATTTTATTACAAACACAAGATGAGCCAGTTACATTTTATTACAAACACAAGATGAGCCAGTTACATTTTATTACAAACACAAGATGAGCCAGTTACATTTTATTACAAACACAAGATGAGCCAGTTACATTTTATTACAAACACAAGATGAGCCAGTTACATTTTATTACAAACACAAGATGAGCCAGTTACATTTTATCACAAACATAAGATGAGCCAGTTACATTTTATTACAAACACAAGATGAGCCAGTTACATTTTATTACAAACACAAGATGAGCCAGTTACATTTTATTACAAACACAAGATGAGCCAGTTACATTTTATTACAAACACAAGATGAGCCAGTTACATTTTATTACAAACACAAGATGAGCCAGTTACATTTTATTACAAACACAAGATGAGCCAGTTACATTTTATTACAAACACAAGATGAGCCAGTTACATTTTATTACAAATGCAAGATGAGCCAGTTACATTTTATTACAAACACAAGATGAGCCAGTTACATTTTATTACAAACACAAGATGAGCCAGTTACATTTTATTACAAACACAAGATGAGCCAGTTACATTTTATTACAAACACAAGATGAGCCAGTTACATTTTATTACAAACAGAAGATGAGCCAGTTACATTTTATTACAAACACAAGATGAGCCAGTTACATTTTATTACAAACACAAGATGAGCCAGTTACATTTTATTACAAACATAAGATGAGCCAGTTACATTTTATTACAAACATAAGATGAGCCAGTTACATTTTATTACAAACATAAGATGAGCCAGTTACATTTTATTACAAACATAAGATGAGCCAGTTACATTTTATTACAAACACAAGATGAGCCAGTTACATTGTATTACAAACACAAGATGAGCCAGTTACATTGTATTACAAACACAAGATGAGCCAGTTACATTTTATTACAAACACAAGATGAGCCAGTTACATTTTATTACAAACACAAGATGAGCCAGTTACATTTTATTACAAACACAAGATGAGCCAGTTACATTTTATTACAAACACAAGATGAGCCAGTTACATTTTATTACAAACACAAGATGAGCCAGTTACATTTTATCACAAACACAAGATGAGTCAGTTACATTTTATTACAAACACAAGATGAGCCAGTTACATTTTATTACAAACACAAGATGAGTCAGTTACATTTTATTACAAACACAAGATGAGTCAGTTACATTTTATTACAAACACAAGATGAGCCAGTTACATTTTATTACAAACACAAGATGAGTCAGTTACATTTTATTACAAACACAAGATGAGCCAGTTACATTTTATTACAAACACAAGATGAGCCAGTTACATTTTATTACAAACACAAGATGAGTCAGTTACATTTTATTACAAACACAAGATGAGCCAGTTACATTTTATTACAAACACAAGATGAGCCAGTTACATTTTATTACAAACACAAGATGAGCCAGTTACATTTTATTACAAACACAAGATGAGTCAGTTACATTTTATTACAAACACAAGATGAGCCAGTTACAGTAGGACAGCCAGCGTGACAGGAGAGCTCCAAAGTCAAGTCCCAGTCACGTGACTTTCGCTTCATTTTTGATGAAAAATGACGTTCAACCCTTCGCTTAAAATACGTCGGTTTACAATAAATATTTATGCTTGAAATCAATTAAAATATACGGAAGATGTCTATGGATAAATAGAAATTTATTGTATCACTTCAGTTTTTATTTATATTGTGCACAAACATCGAATTTTGCTACTTGAAGTGGACTCAATTTCAAAACAAATGTCAAGGTGGTTCTATTTAAAAGAGAAAATTTAATTAAAACAATATGATGGCTTTCTGTAACATACATTGCCTGAGGAAATCATCTAGGATCATTGTCATACAGACAACTAGTGTCAATGTCTTGTGGGATGCAATTGTTCCACTTAGCCCTACACCCACCTTGATTGGATCGACCATTTGCCAAACATCGAAATTCGTTGTCTTTCGGAACACATCGGTGGCGTTTCTTAACATCAACAATAAACGACACCTAAGCGTACATCCGAAAGAGTATATTTCATTTGGGAAAGGGGTGTCTATGTCTTTTTTTAATTTTCTTGTATTTATACCGTATTTTTCAGTTTAATTGAATTATTTGTATTGCAATATTGTTTTAGACATTGTGCATTTTATAATTTAGACTGGGGAATGACTATTTATTATCACTTTAAATTTTTAAAAAAATCATCTATGACTATGATACTAGACTTGCACAGGGAATGTACAACAATTAATAATTTCAATTTAATTTAATTTCAATACAACAGGTACAAGATAAATAGAAAGAAATAAAAGTGTGGAAAAAATAAAAGCATGTAAACAAAAATTAAGCGAATTGAAAAAAAATGAAAATATTATATAAAAAAAAACGTGTAAAAAAAATAATAATTTTTTTAAAATCTAAAAAAAAAAGGGAAACCTTGAGACACAAAGGGGCATTAAAAAAATGTATTCAGATATCTTAACCCTTCCTATTATATCAAGGCAAATTAAAAAAAAATCAGTGTAAGCAAATATTTTTCTTGAAATTAGGAAATTATATTATCTGAATGAAAGCTACCAAGTTTCATGTTTATCTCACAATGTAAATATCAATGTATTTGGAATATTCATGTGTTTGACACAACTACAAACTAGCTTTTATAACATATATGAGTGGTCAAGTTGTAACAATTCTTTCCCCTTGACATTCACAAAATGACCAGCATTTACAAAATGAGTACTTAGGTTGCAATAATTCTTTCTCCAGGACATTCACAAAATGACCAGCATTTACAAATATGGGTACTTAGTTTGCAATAATTCTTTCTCCAGGACATTCACAAAATTACCAGCTTTTACAAATATGGATACTTAGATTGCAATAATTTTTCCACCATGACATTCACAAACAGAACGATTATAGCATTCACATAAAAGACAGACACAAAATGACTAGCATTCACATAAAAGACACATACAGAATAACTAGCATTCACATAAAAGAGCATATTGAATGACTACCATTCACATAATTTTAAGACACATACAGCATACTTGCATTCACATGAAAGGACAAACCAGAATTCCAAATTTCACTAAGTAAATTAAATGACTAGAATAGAATGAATATGTTTTCTGTTGGCAAAATAACCAAGTATTGGTTAATATTTAAAATTGAAGTTAAAAAAAATTATTTTATTTGTTCCAATGACTGGAAAAAAGTTAATAAATGGGCACATTTTGAAAAATTCTTTTCTGTAAAAGAAAATTTATAAATTTCGGCATTAATATTCATAGATAAAAGATAATTATATTTCTCATAAACAACAGGCAACATGAGTACCTTTTCATCTAAAAAAAAGCATGAATAACAAATTCAACAATATGTTGGAGTGTAGAAACTTGTTCAACAACTTGGTTCTGGTTCAATATATCTATAAGAAATTGAAAAGTTTGAGATCTTGTTTCAGCTCCACTTTCTGACCTAGAAAATGTGTTACAACTGTTATAACAATATGTACCACAATATAATTTATCTTCTGAGCCAAATTCTTTACAGAAATTTAATTCATTCTTGAAATGTTTAAGATAAGTCCTGGTTTTCAATTGAAATTGAAATAAACCTTTTGACTTTCAGATGAAGTTTCACAAATTACACAAATTACACAATCAAAAAGTTCTTTTCTGAATGACTTTATTATAATTCATGACACAAGGTGTCTTGAAAACTCATGGCATTTGTTTGATGATGTACTTTAAAAATAATTGGAATGCTGGTCCATTTTTTTTACTTCATGGATATTTTAGAAGAAAAAAACCATATATATATATATATATTGATTTTCAAACCTGTATGAATATATATATAAGACTTATCATATATTCTTATTTTTATTTATTCAAATATTCAACCAATAAACATCACAGGAAACTTTGCATTTATACTCATAGAATCTGAAACTAACAGAAAATAAACATCCATTTTATTTAATAGAATCTGTAACTTTGCCCCTTTGGTATCTTCAGACTCTTGTTAAAAAAAAAAAAACCATCCCATGTCCAGTCTGTATATATATATATCTATCTACAATGATCTAAAACTAACTAAAACTGGAGGTTGTCAATACCATTGGCACTGAAAAGTAGCATGTACACACATCAATAAGTATTTCAGGAAAACAGACTGAAAATGAAAAAAAGGGGGGGGGGTGTAAATGCTTGACATGAACTAAATATATAGCCTTATGCTATGCCATGTTAATCTAGAGTGAATTTAACATAATCTTTCACCATTCTCTGCATGACAAGATCATACATTATAATGCAGTCCTTTTTATTTCTAAAATGTATTTATTAATTATGTCAATATTTTGACATGTCCATAAATGCCATGGAACGAGTCAACGAAAATGAAAGATTTGTTGTTAAAAATGGAATAAAATGACTTTATATATGTGTGACTATGATCGGTCAAGTGGTTCTTTCGTGTTTAAACAGAAACAGTCACATTTACAACCTAATAGATCGATCAATCTATGAAAAAACCCAGAAATATTTGGTTAGAATCTCGAAATATAGTGCTTCTTGTTTACATCCAAATATGGAATTCTAGTGATGAATGATGGGGAAATATGCAAATAATCCATACTCTAATACGTGTTTCTAGCTATTTTTACCAAATTTATTAATAAACAGCCAATGGGATGCAATTGTTCCACTTAGTTAAAGAGTCTATTATTAGCACCATTTTTTTTTACAACATTTCATCAGCAGTGGTATCCCGAGTTCCAACGTTGATTTCAAGCAAACGATATCATAAATACACATATTCACGCGTCAGTCACGTTACAATTTTATTTAAAAAATGGATTCAATAAAAATGAATACTTCTTTCAGTTTTATTTATGAAGATATTCAGTAAAAACACATGGGGTGTCGACGTAAACAATGCATGGCCGCTCACTTGTAAAGCGTCATGTCTAAAAAAAATAGAGTTACGTCCCTTGATTTCGGGATTTGACTTTGCATTGTTGGAGGTACGGAATCTGTGCGTGGCTTCCCGACTGTTACATTTTATTACAAACACAAGATGAGCCAGTTACATTTTATTACAAACACAAGATGAGCCAGTTACATTTTATTACAAACACAAGATGAGCCAGTTACATTTTATTACAAACACAAGATGAGCCAGTTACATTGTATTACAAACACAAGATGAGCCAGTTACATTTTATTACAAACACAAGATGAGCCAGTTACATTTTATTACAAACACAAGATGAGCCAGTTACATTTTATTACAAACACAAGATGAGCCAGTTACATTTTATTACAAACATAAGATCAGTCAGTTACATTTTATTACAAACACAAGATGAGTCAGTTACATTTTATCACAAACATAAGATGAGCCAGTTACATTTTATTAAGTGATAATTGATGTTCACTTTGTACTAATTCTACATGTTTATAGTTCAATTTTTATAAATGCAGATAGACATTACGCTCCACTCAGACACATTCTCACGATTTAATGCCATCCAGTCTTTGCTCTTATTCCTTAAAGCAGCATTTAGTAATTACTGGTATGTAGTCTTTGGTTTGACTTGATTGAACCCACTATCTACTCTACTTTAGGTGAGCACTTTAACACCACCGATGAAGTATAAACAAAGAATGTTATTTTGTTGGCCTATCAATGCTAATCTTTATTCATGAATATTAAATAACAAAAAATAAAATAACATGTTTTAATTTTAGGATTTGACGACACCATCAAAGCTCTTGACAGACTGAGCACTATCAACTTTAAACTTCCAGTAGATTTGGCCGTCAGACCATTCAGTAACATTAAAGATGCATTCTAGAGAGCTGACACTGGTGAAATCAAATAGAATAAACTACAGAAACAGTGGTCCTAATTATAGGTGGTAGTCTCACCATCCAGCAATATGTTACACATTCTAGTCACAAAAATAGGATAACTTAAAGTTGTCATAGTTACCAAACAAATAATATAAAAACAAAATTGATGAAAATTATACTGTCAATGTTTATAAGGTACATCATAGTAACACAGGAAAACTGTTACCATAGTAACATAGGAAAATTGTTATCATAATTACATGAAAAACTGTTACTATTGTAACACGGAAACTGTCACCATAGTAACATAGGAGTATTGTTATCATTATAACATGAAAAACTGTTACCATAGTAACATAGGAAAACTGTTGCCATGGTAGGATAGGGAAAAATGTTACCATACTAACATAAGAAAACTGTTACCATAGTAACATGAAAACTGTTACTATAGTAACATGTGTACATGAAATAGAGGGATTATATTTTTGAGTTCAAGAAGACTTTTAACTGAAATAGGATTATTTACAACATTTGTAATTGTTAAGACAAGAGTTAGTTTTTTTTCACATTCCAGTGGCTGTCTGTCTCTAAAAACATTTACAACACAATCATCGAACAGATGATCCATTTCTCTAAACAAATTTAATTGAAAATTATGACTTGTCTTAGTTTTTACTCAGATTTAAGCTGGATTATATGGACAGTAATCAACTTGGGCTTAAGTCTATTAAGATTTGTTTTTCTTTCAAGAAAATGGATACAGAATTTCTTTAGAAATAAGACATAACAATAATAGATGAAATGTGAAATTAGATGCATTTATTTAAAGGTGAAATGTAACGATGTGTTGGGTTTTTTTTCTTTTAATCTAGTTTAATTCTTCATACTAAAAGTACCATGCATAATAAAAAGATCTGCCATTAGTTCATCCTAATTTATTATTATTAAATCTGATTTATTTATACTCCATTGAAATGTCTTTTATTGAATATATGTTCATTTAAAAAAAATTTGGATGATTAGACAAGTCTACAAATACTTGTTAAGTAAATTTCATTATCGATGATTTGTAAATTGTCCTTTTGATCTTTACAGTGATAATACCTATTATCTAACATTATGTACATTTTCCTTTGAAATTAATGAAAGTAACCTGTGGTGATAAAAGAATGGTGCGACGTTGCACGAGACGTTCTATGCCGAACTGCTTTGACATTACATCATACCATTGGAATGCGAGACAAAACACAGTAACCTGACGTTGGTGAATGAACGGAAAAAATAACGTGACGTCATACACAAAATGTAGTCTCCCTTAGAGTATTGTATACATTTTAATTCAACCCTTGCTATTTGTTTAAAATTCGTTTTTATTGAAATGTTAGATAAACTTATTACATACATAGTGTGGTGGTACAAGACTGTGTATCAGGTCTTGTCTGTTGCGTGAACTAACCGCATCACAACTCGTCGCGACTTGTAGTGATACTGGTTCACACAACAGACTCGACCTGATACAAAGTTTTGTACCACCACACTATGTATGTAATGGGTATTTATCAAGCATGATATTAACATAATATCGCTGTTTTCTAACGTGACCTTAATATTGACATCACTAACGTCACCTTCACAAATCATAAATAGAAATACTATCGTTGATATGCTTTGTTCCAATTGAACTTCTCTCATCTCCACCATCAATACAATTAATTATTAAGAGTAAACTGCCAAAATATTCATTTTAATCCATAAATCTCTTTCATTATTCATTGTGATAATCTCCAACAAATTTTATTGGCAAAAAACAAAATGGAGATTTTTTGGCTTCCAAATTTTTCCATTCTCCATACACACACATACATATATCATATATAACTAGTACTATATACACACTACTAATCTCTCATCTCTGACATTCCACTTCACATTATGTAGATTTCTATATCACTGACATTCCACTCCACAACATGTACGTTTCTTCTTGTAATCTGTAATCATGTTTATGGTTTTATGTTCAACTTATATATATATAAATATACAGTCAAGCCTGTATTAAGATGTCACATTTGGGACAAAGAAAATGTAGCCTTTTAAGAAAGGTGACCTCTTAAAAGAGATTAAATTCATATTATATTTTCTATGACAGGACAAGAAGTAAGAGTCCTTTTAATACAGGTGACTGCTTACTGTCAAGGCTGATTTTTTTACTAGTTTTATAGAGAGTTTTCACTAGGCATATGTTTCTTTAAAACATCTTTGTTATTTATGTTTCATTTAGTTCTTATTTCATTCTTGAGAGAAGCAAAATATATGAGAAATAAAAATAGTAAGTCTATTTAGAATATAGGGGAAAAAAAGGGGGGGGGGGGGTGGAACAAGACAAGAAAATTGAAGAATTTTTGTTTGTTTATGAAATCCTTTCAAATGATGTAGTATTTCTGTTGTTATTGTTTAGTTAGATTTTTCGTTATATTTATTGTAAAGTATAAATTTGTTATTTCTAAAGCTTTTTCTCTGGGAAATGTACATTATTGCATAATTAATGAAATATTGTTTTTGTTTTTTTTGTAAAAGAATTTCAATCAGGTGAAATTGTTTTAAAAAAATGCTTGTTTAGTTTGACTGATAAAATGGAGGGAGTGTGTTTGATTGATGTAATGGAGGGAGGGAGTTTAGCTGATGTAATGAGGGAGTTTCCATATGTGTACAAGAAAATATTATTTGAAATGGGAAGTCCAAAAAAAAATATTACATCACAAAATTATTATTATTTCAATTTCCCTAAAAAATTGCAACTTTAGTAAAACCAGTCCAAAGCAAACAATCATTGGAACCAACTTTATTGAACAGAATAGACAGATGTTTTTAATTTACAAAGATTTCAAACATTGGGAACATATTGTGGTTTTATTTACACAGGTTTCTGTATTAGGTTTTTTTTTATTTAGGCAGGTTTTTACAATATATTTATATAAATCTTTTTCTTGACTCAAATCAATTTGCAATGGACAATTTGTGATATTAAAATTCTATATATATATATACTTATCCTCAATTTATTATTTGTTCTCGTTTGTGATTGGTTGTTTTTGACCTTTAAAGGGTCAGTATTTCTGGTTGTGGTTAATTATACAACATTGTTAAATTTATTTACACTTTAAAATGAAATCCTGATTATCTGTATATTATTATTTATTTACACTAAATGAAATCCTGATTCTCTGTATATTATTTATTATTTATCTGTATATTTTATATTAAAGTGCAATTTAGTGGAGTATTATTATATTACAATGTACATCAAAGATTTGAATGAACTTTTTATGTTCACAAACATCTATCGCATTTATTCTTTTATAAATTAAGATGACGAAAAAAAATTGTTTAGGGGAGGGGGTTGTGAAGGCATTTCATATATATTTGTGTGAGACGTGATGCATTTTATTGTAAAGAAATGTTGAGAGATTGTAAATCATATTATACTGATGATCGAGAACTGAGATTAAGTGCCTTTCAAACCCCCTCTCTCCCATATAATTATATCTAGAGTAACATTTATACAGTTGCTGCTACTTCTAATTTTTAGCAACCTCTGTTGGCTCAATCGTATGGTATTTGGATTATCATCCTACTATATACAATCAGTACACGTCACCACTAAGGTTTATGAGTTTAACTCGTCCATGGCAAGGCGTAATCAGTAAATGCTGTGTAGTGGGTTATTTAAACGGGTTGCAAATTTTAACTTTGATCACAAGAACCAAAATAAAGGCTGTCAATTTTAATATGTTAACTTTGTGTGATGGAAAACGTAAAGAAATCACAAAATTACAAACTAAGAAATATTTTGGTATATTATATTTATCATGCAAAATTGTTAAATTTTTACACTACAATCAAACCTGTATTTAGAGGTCACCTTTGGGACAAAGAAAATGTCACCTTATAAGACAAGTGACCTCTTAAAAGAGGTTCAATTCATATGAAATGTTTTATGCCCGGACAAGAAAAAGGTGACTACTTAATAGAGGTGACCACATAGGCAGGTTTGACTATATGGTAATTGTGTGGAAAAGGTCAGTCAATGACATTTTGAAGAGAAGAAATTGTCTCTGTGTATTAGTGTCCTACACTAAAAAAAACCAGGCACCATGATAAAACTGACACACAAGTGGTCATGTTTAAATACCCATAAACATTATGTACAGAAGAAAATCAAGTTCTTTGTTTAACTGTTAATAGAATAGTAACCATGGCAATAATTATTTACATTGATATTATATATAATTAGTTGTTTTTTTCAGTTGATACAATCTTACAAGAAATCCACTATTGTTTTTGAAGAAATACAATCTCATGAGCAATCTACTATTCTGTTTTTTAAGAAATGTAATCTCATGAAATGAAAATCTGTTTTTGTTTTGTTTTAATCAATGCAATATTTTGAGACATGTTATCTTGTTTTGTTGTTATGAATACAATTACACTGTACATGAGAAATCCAATCTTGTTTTACTATTTAAGATATACTATCTCATGAGAAATCCAGTCTTGTTTTACTATTTAAGATATACTATCTCATGAGAAATCCAGTCTTGTTTTACTATTTAAGATATACTATCTCATGAGAAATCCATCTTTGTTTTACTATTTAAGATATACTATCTCATGAGACAAATTTTGTTTTTGCTTTTTAAGATACAAAATCTCATGAGAAATCCAGTCTTGTTTTGTCACAACATACAATCTCATGAGAAATCCAGTCTTGTTTTGTCACAACATACAATCTCATGAGAAATCCAGTCTTGTTTTGTCACAACATACAATCTCATGAGAAATCCAGTCTTGTTTTGTCACAACATACAATCTTATGAGAAATTCAGTCTTGTTTTGTCACAATATACAATCTCATGAGAAATCCAGTCTTGTTTTGTCACAACATACAAGCAACACAAGCTCTATTGAACTCTATAACCAACACAAGATACAAAATCTCATAAGAAATCCAGTCTTGTTTTAGATAAGATAAGATAAATTTTATTCTCGGTCAGTACATATATACATGCAAACAAGCAACATGAGCTCTATTGAACTCTTTAACCGACACAAGATACAAAATCTCATGGGAAATCCAGTCATGTTTTCTTACAAGATACATTCTGATGAGAAATCCAGTCTGGTTTACATTGTGTTACACTTATTCTTGCTGTAAAAGTTAAAATTGGTGTCTTTAACCCACACAAGTTATTGTTTGATGTAGTTATACTAGAACTCTATAATCTTGGAATGTGGTATCCCTCAAAAGTCTGTGGTTTTCTCTGGGTACTCCGGTTTCCTCCACCTATAAAACTGACAATTTTTATTTTACAATTCCAGTTATAGAAATAATGAATGTTGGCCCTTGTCACAATTACCAGTAGTCCTTTGTCAAAGTATGTAGATAAACAATTTTTCCATATTATTACAAATATCAAACTTGTTAAGAATAACTTCTGTATTTACTAAAACTTGAATCTCTTGATAGATTTCTATTTCAATTGTTTTTTTCATTTGAAATTTGAATGTCATCAACTTGTACAATGTACATTTAATGAAGAAAATAAAAGATATTTGACCATGTTTTGTGTCTTGTAGTAAGAAAGATATGGATTTAAATGAACATGAAAGATTGTCCAGAATTACACTCAAGACACAAATTAAAGTAAAGGAATATGAGAGACTATCCAGCATTACACTTAGACACAAATTAAAGTAAAGGAACAGCTTGTAGTAAGAAAGGATATAGATGTAAATGAACATGGGAGACTATCCTACATTACACTTAGACACAAATTAAAGTAAAGGAACAGCTTGTAGTAAGAAAGGATATAGATGTAAATGAACATGGGAGACTATCCAGCATTACACTTGGACACAAATTAAAGTAAAGGAACAGCTTGTAGTAAGAAAGGATATAGATGTAAATGAACATGGAAGACTATCCGACATTACACTTAGACACAAATTAAAGTAAAGGAACAGCTTGTAGTAAGAAAGGATATAGATGTAAATGAACATGGGAGACTATCCAACATTACACTTAGACACAAATTAAAGTAAAGGAACAACTTGTAGTAAGAAAGGATATAGATGTAAATGAACATGGGAGACTATCCGACATTACACTTAGACACAAATTAAAGTAAAGGAACAGCTTGTAGTAAGAAAGGATATAGATGTAAATGAACATGGGAGACTATCCAACATTACACTTAGACACAAATTAAAGTAAAGGAACAGCTTGTAGTAAGAAAGGATATAGATGTAAATGAACATGGGAGACTATCCAACATTACACTTAGACACAAAAAATTAAAGTAAAGGAACATGAAAGACTATCCGACGTTACACTTAGACACAAATTAAAGTAAAGGAACAGCTTGTAGTAAGAAAGGATATAGATGTAAATGAACATGGGAGACTATCCGACATTACACTTGGACACAAATTAAAGTAAAGGAACAGCTTGTAGTAAGAAAGGATATAGATGTAAATGAACATGGGAGACTATCCGACATTACACTTAGACACAAATTAAAGTAAAGGAACAGCTTGTAGTAAGAAAGGATATAGATGTAAATGAACATGGGAGACTATCCGACATTACACTTAGACACAAATTATAGTAAAGGAACAGCTTGTAGTAAGAAAGGATATAGATGTAAATGAACATGAGAGACTATCCAACATTACACTTAGACACAAATTAAAGTAAAGGAACAGCTTGTAGTAAGAAAGGATATAGATGTAAATGAACATGAGAGACTATCCAACATTACACTTAGACACAAATTAAAGTAAAGGAACAGCTTGTAGTAAGAAAGGATATAGATGTAAATGAACATGAGAGACTATCCGACATTACACTTGGACACAAATTAAAGTAAAGGAACAGCTTGTAGTAAGAAAGGATATAGATGTAAATGAACATGAGAGACTATCCAACATTACACTTGGACACAAATTAAAGTAAAGGAACAGCTTTTAGTAAGAAAGATATGGATTTAAATGAACTTGAGACTATCTAACATTACACTGACAAATTAAAGTAAAGGAACAGCTTGTAGTAAGAAAGGATATAGATGTAAATGAACATGGGAGACTATCCGACATTACACTTAGACACAAATTAAAGTAAAGGAACAGCTTGTAGTAAGAAAGGATATAGATGTAAATGAACATGAGAGACTATCCAACATTACACTTAGACACAAATTAAAGTAAAGGAACAGCTTGTAGTAAGAAAGGATATAGATGTAAATGAACATGAGAGACTATCCAACATTACACTTAGACACAAATTAAAGTAAAGGAACAGCTTGTAGTAAGAAAGGATATAGATGTAAATGAACATGAGAGACTATCCGACATTACACTTGGACACAAATTAAAGTAAAGGAACAGCTTGTAGTAAGAAAGGATATAGATGTAAATGAACATGAGAGACTATCCAACATTACACTTGGACACAAATTAAAGTAAAGGAACAGCTTTTAGTAAGAAAGATATGGATTTAAATGAACTTGAGACTATCTAACATTACACTGACAAATTAAAGTAAAGGAACAGCTTGTAGTAAGAAAGGATATAGATGTAAATGAACATGGGAGACTATCCGACATTACACTTAGACACAAATTAAAGTAAAGGAACAGCTTGTAGTAAGAAAGGATATAGATGTAAATGAACATGAGAGACTATCCAACATTACACTTAGACACAAATTAAAGTAAAGGAACAGCTTGTAGTAAGAAAGGATATAGATGTAAATGAACATGAGAGACTATCCAACATTACACTTGGACACAAATTAAAGTAAAGGAACAGCTTGTAGTAAGAAAGGATATAGATGTAAATGAACATGAGAGACTATCCAACATTACACTTAGACACAAATTAAAGTAAAGGAACAGCTTGTAGTAAGAAAGGATATAGATGTAAATGAACATGAGAGACTATCCGACATTACACTTAGACACAAATTAAAGTAAAGGAACAGCTTGTAGTAAGAAAGGATATAGATGTAAATGAACATGAGAGACTATCTGACATTACACTTGGACACAAATTAAAGTAAAGGAACAGCTTGTAGTAAGAAAGGATATAGATGTAAATGAACATGAGAGACTATCCAACATTACACTTGGACACAAATTAAAGTAAAGGAACAGCTTTTAGTAAGAAAGATATGGATTTAAATGAACTTGAGACTATCTAACATTACACTGACAAATTAAAGTAAAGGAACAGCTTGTAGTAAGAAAGGATATAGATGTAAATGAACATGGGAGACTATCCAACATTACACTTGGACACAAATTAAAGTAAAGGAACAGCTTTTAGTAAGAAAGGATATAGATGTAAATGAACATGAGAGACTATCCAACATTACACTTAGACACAAATTAAAGTAAAGGAACAGCTTGTAGTAAGAAAGGATATAGATGTAAATGAACATGGGAGACTATCCGACATTACACATGGACACAAATTAAAGTAAAGGAACAGCTTGTAGTAAAAAGATATGGATTTAAATGAATATGAGAGATTATCAAACTTTAAACTTAAGGCACAAATTAAAGTAAAGGAACAGTTTGTAGTAAGAAAGGATATAGATGTAACTGAGCATGAAAGACAATCTAGCATTACACTCGAGATACAAATTATGAACTGCTAACCCTTCTGGAGCACTTGAGTGCACCTCTGTTTTTAGTGGGGTTTGTGTTGCTTGTTTTGTAAATAAGCGTTGGAGAATACCGAAGGGACAACCCAGAGAACAACAGAAGGTACGCAAGATGAAGGGACAATCCAGAGAACAACAGAAGGTACGCAAGATGAAGGGACAATCCAGAGAAACTGGCAACAGAAGGTATGCAAGATGAAGAAAAACACAACACAATGTGTTGGACACCACTATACATAAACAAACACAAATAACAATTCTAACATGACGTCCTTCTTTCGCTTTGTAGACAAATGAGCAATTTATCGATGGTATAATCTCATTCGCACATGCGCCGGTGAATGTGACTGACTTTTTCCATTGGCAGCATAAATTGTGTACGACATTTTCCACAAACGTAAATATAAAATATTGGTTACTGTAACGCAGAGCGTTACAAATGTCCCACAAACGAACAATACAAGTACTAGTGGTATGAATGAAGAATAGTGTGAGAACATAGCAAGAAATAATTAGATTCCAGTTTTTGTCTCTATCATGTCTATAGTAGGGCTTCTTTGTTATGTTACCCTACAATGTGCTACAATAAACTAGTAAGCAAAGCAAGAAAAAAATGGCTTCAATTGTCTGCCATCATCTACAACACCAGTAGAAGACTATATTATTAGCATGAAATCAAATGCAAAAGATGTTTGTCATACACTATTATATTAATAAGCAAATATTAAGTCTGAAAAGATATGGTTGTTATTCACCTTTGTATTAAATTGAGTGTTTTTGTGGTTTCCATGGCAATGGCAGGCATTTTGAAGTTTTATCCAATTCCGAGCACTTTAAATTTTTCACGTTTTTTGTGGCAACGGCGGCCATTCTGAAATTTCTAAGCCTCAAAATTATGTGTACACATGTCAGACAAAATTTCTGGAAAGTTTCATCCAATTCCGAGCACCATAGCAAACCAACGATGAATATCAATTCACAACATCATAATCTACTTGGAAACCAAATTTCGCCCAAATTGGAGGATTTTTGTATTTTGGTGGCCATTTTGGATTCAAAATAGCCACCATAGCAAACCAACGATGAATATCAATTTGCAACATCATAATCTACTTGGAAACCAAATTTCGTCCAAATCGGAGGATTTTTGTATTTGGTGGCCATTTTGTACCTTGGTTACCATGGCAACGACCGCCATTTTGAATTTGTTCAACCCCCCCCAAAAGCTGCCACACACTACGGTGGATATTCCTAAAAGGTTTCATGAAGTTTGAAGAAAGGAATCCAAAAAAAAATTTATTCCCCCCTTTTTTGTTTCCATGGCAACTGCGGCAAAGTTTGTCCAACCAATTCCGATTTTCTTTGGCTTATCTCGTTCCACTAGAAGTGGATGTTGTTTCTTTCAAGTTTCATCAATTTCTGTTTGGTGAGTAACCTGCTATGATCATTTTTGTGTTTTTCAATTTTTTAGCATTTTGGCCATTTCCATGGCAATGGCGGCCATTTTGAAAATTCCGAAAGTAGTCTGCACATCTACTCATAGTGCTTAACATTCCTGTGAAGTTTCATTGATTTCCGTTCAGTAGTCGCCGAGAAATGTGTCGGGGGGGGGGGGAAACTTTTAGCGGAAGAAAGAAAGAAAGAAAGAAAGAATAATAATAATAAGAAACGGAGCAAACACAATATGTCTCCCAAACTTCGCTTGGGGGACATAATTACCATCTTCCAATCAAAGTATACTACCATATTTGTACTCTTAGACATATCAGAATCGAAATAAATCATGGAAGCCAAAATGTGTTTTGAGTTTTAACACAGGTTGGCGGATATTAGTAAATTTTATCCCTCGCCTCTGGCTCGGGATAAAATACTAATATCTGCCAACCCATGTTAAAACTCAACACATTCTGGCTTCCATGATTTATTTCTTAAATAAGACATGATCCCTCCTAAAAACAACTGGGGGTAAAGACGAACCGAACATCATTATTATACGGAAATCGTAATGGACATCATAACATGGAAATGAACAACACTGACCCAACCAAAAATAGGGGGTGAACTCAGGTGCTCTGGTAGGGTAAGTAGTTCCTGCTTCAAAAAGTAAAAGTTCCATTGTCATTTGAGATATGGATATTTCATAATGGTCAACCAGATTGTGATGACGATCGTAGAATTTTTGTAGTGATGACTTCAACCTAGGAGCAATGTAGCCTTGTTTGAGTAGCTTCTGCGTCCAGGAAATCACTGTAGTGGGCACAAGCTTTAGAATAACGTATGAGTTGTGAAATGTAAACTCCAAACACTGGTGATGCTGGGATATTGCTACTGATGAAGGGGAAGTTGACTATTGGAAAAGTGAAGTCATTGCGTTTGTCGTAGAGTTTTCTTTTTAATCTTCTTCCATTGTTTGTCCTTTTGTGATTTTTCTATTGTATTGTCTGTCCTTCAATGTTCAGCTTCTGATTACCCCTTTGGCATCTTCAAACCTCTCTATCAATATTACATATATTACTGAAATATTGTTGACAGTGGCATTAACCATAACCCTAAATATACACTGAATAAAATTGTTCAATTTTAAATATTTTTAATAACAATAAAAGTACTATCAAAAACATATCACAAACAACAATATACATCAATAAATAAACAAATCATGTAAACATTTCCTGTTTTTATACATATATACCAATAAAACAAGAATTAAAAAAAATTAATGGCAGACTATCAACATATTAACAAAATACATCACTCCCCTGACACATGTGTTAAACTACAGAGCACAAATCAGAGATAACAGAAACCAATGGAATTCTATGTCCTGGCTTTCTTATGTGGCTGTGTCAAATCTTGGCATTTCAAATAAGGCTGCCACTTCCATACAATATTATGAGTTAAAAATTAAACTAGAGGCTCACCTGAGTCTGTTTCACTCACATGGTTATTCATTTTATGTTCTAAGATTGTAGCCTCGCAGAAAGCACTTTTTATTCACATTTTCATAATTCTACAATGTTCAGTGGTGACGGCCATATTGGATTTCTGATCTACACAAAAAATAAAACTTGTAATGGACTATCAAATCACTATAAACCATTAATTGGATTCATTCAGGTTTCTGACCTGAGAATTTTTTTTCCCCATTTTCCCTGGGGTCCTGTGTTAAAACTTTCTCCTAAGGTGGTGGCCATATTGAATTTCTAATCAACACAAAAAAATATAGCAAACTTGGCTAGAATGTTGCTTTGATTCTCCTTACCAAATGAATGCTTTTCTTACATCGATTCAAAATCCAAGATGGCCACCACTATAAAACAACGTTTTAACATAGGACTCTGGGAAAATATTTTCCCTCTCCTAAAAGAAACTTAATCAAATATGAACAGTTAACGAAACAAATATGAACGTTTAACGAAACAAATATGAACAGTTAACGAAACAAATATGAACGGTTAACAAAACAAATATGAACGGTTAACAAAACAAATATGAACGTTAACGAAACAAATATGAACGTTTAACGAAACAAATATGAATGGCTAACGAAACAAATGTGAACAGTTAACAAAACAAATATAAACGTTTAACGAAACAAATATAAACGTTTAACGAAACAAATATGAACGGTTAACGAAACAAATATGAACAGTTAACCAAACAAATATGAACGGTAAACGAAACAAATATAAACATTTAATGAAACAAACATGAACGGTTAACGAAACAAATATAAACGTTTAACGAAACAAATATGAACGGTTAACGAAACAAATATAAACGTTTAACGAAACAAATGTGAACGGTTAACGAAACAAATATGAACGGTTAACGAAACAAATGTGAACGTTTAACGAAACAAATATGAACAGTTAATAAAACAAATATGAATGGTTAACGAAACAAATATGAACATTTAACAAAACAAACGAAACAAATACGAACGGTTAATGAAATAAATATGAACATTTAACGAAACAAATATGAACGGTAAACAAAACATATATGACCGTTTAACGAAACAAATATGAACATTTAAGGAAAACAAATACGAATGTCTAACGAAACAAAAATGAACGGTTAACGAAACAAATATGAACAGTTAATAAAACAAATAGGAACGGTTAATGAAATAAACGAAACAAATACGAACGGTTAATGAAATAAATATGAACATTTAACGAAACAAATATGAACGGTTAACGAAACAAATATGAACGCTTAACTAAACAAATATGAACATTTATTAACGAAACAAATATGAATGGTTAACGAAACAAATATGAACATTTCACGAAAACAAATACAAACGTTTAACGAAACAAAAATGAACGGTTAACGAAACAAATATGAACATTTAACTAAACAAATATGAACGTTTAATGAAAACAAATACAAACGTTTAACAAATAGGGTCATTGAATTGTCCATTACAAAGTTTTGTAGATGTGAAATCTTTTAGTTGTAAGACACTACAGGACATTGTTTTATTATTTTTCTAATATAAATGAAAAGCTTCTCAAAAAAACTACAAGCTTGGTTGAACCCACAGTGCATACATAACCAGGTGACCAATACAGGCTCAGATGAATCTTCTATATTTCATTTATCTTTTTGGGCAATGAGCCAATAAAAGATGATTGATTGATTGGTGCTTAACATCCAATAAAAGACAGATGAAAGGACGGTAAATATAATCAAAAGAACAGGCTACACTATAAATATATTTATCATACAGTTGTAGCATGTAACAGGTAAATAAAGGTGTTGGAGCAAAATCTGCATACGTAATATAACTTTTTCTGGTACAAAACTGGGGAGACTTGGTAAACCTCTGCTTTGTCCAAGTTTCAAAGTCTTGACCACATAAACTTTATACTGTATCTTAAATCACTTCACTAATGTTAGAAAGTCTCTCATGTTCATTTACATCCACGTGCTTTCTTACAACTAATATTTGGGTTTATCAGCTAATTGGACAATTTTACTTTGATGTGTGCCACTGATAAAGTCTGTATCACTGAACTGACCTTGATCCACAAAAATATTAGGTCAGTTCGTAACTCGCATGCACAAGTTTATTGGTCAATCTGATGTAAAACACATAATGACATCATCCATAAAAACAATAACGTCAGTTTTAATGCATAAAAAATATGCTAAACTTTTGTTGATATTTTAGGGATAATTATGTATAATAACAGATAAAAACTAGAGGCTCCCAGGAGCCTGTATAGCTCACCTGGGTATAATAACAACATCAGTCAATAAAACTTGATAACTTCGGTAAAAAAAATTAACAAATGTAGCCTTCGTCATTGCAGACTCTTTCTACAAAAAAAATTGGGCAGGGGTTCCCCCTTTAATGTAATTTATCAAAATTATGTAAAAAAACATATATGTCAATGATTCTCAAAATTTTGCTTTTCATACTTCACATTTTGTAATAGAGTTGCTTCCCTTTGATTATTTGAGTAACCAAAAGCAGTGAGTCAACAAAAAAATGCATTTCAAGAGGAATAATTTCATTCCCCCTTTTTTCTATTTTTAGCCTGTTGGCCATCTTGGTTGGAAGTCGGGATCACCGGACACAAATTTGGAAGGGGGCCATCCAAGGATCATTCCACAAAAGTTTGATTGCAATTGGCCCAGTGGTTTCTGAGGAGAAGATTTTTATGTGAATTTCCCATAGGGTCCTATGTTAAGCTAAGTTCGGCTGTGGGGGCCATCTTGATCGAAGGGCCGAACCGCCGGACACATTTTTGGAAGAGAACCATCCAATGACTATTTCATCAAAATTTTGTTCTTATTGAGCAAATGGTTTCAGACAAGAAGATTTTTATGGGAATTTCCCATAGGGTCCTATGTTAAATTAAGTTCGGCTGTGGTGGCCATCTTGGTCGGTGTTCTGAAATGCCGGACACAATTTTGGAAGAGGACCACCCAAGAATCATTTCAGCACAGTTTGGTTGAGATTGGCTCAGTAGTTTCAGAGGAGAAGATTTTTTTTTAATTTCATCCCCCCTTTTTTCTAATTTGCATAATCGGTCAAAATAGGCAAAAGTTCAAAGTTCATAAAAAATCCCGTAATATATGTTAAAAAGCTCATCATTATGCGTATGCAGTTCAAATTTGGGCACTTTCTGGCTTAAAATAGAGCAGTTTTGGCCATTTGAAGAAATTTCTATTTTTAGTAATGGCGGCCATCTTGGATACAGGACGGCGCTGACGGACAAAATTTTGAAAGGGGACCATCCAAGGATCATTTCATCAAAGTTTGGTTGAGATTGGCTCAGTAGTTTCAGGGGAGAAGATTTTTTTAAATTTCATCCCCCCTTTTTTCTAATTTGCATAATCGGTCAAAATCGGCAAAAGTTCAAAGTTCATAAAAAATCCTGTAATATATGTTAAAAAACTCATCATTATGCTTATACAGTTCAAATTTGGGCACTTTCTGGCTTAAAATAGAGCAGTTTTGGCCATTTGAAGAAATTTCTATTTTTAGTAATGGCGGCCATCTTGGATACAGGACGGCGCTGACGGACACATTTTTGAAAGGGGACCACCTAAGGATCATTTCATCAAAGTTTGGTTGAAATTGGCTCAGTAGTTTCAGAGGAGAAGATTTTTTTAAAATTTCATCCCCCTTTTTTCTAATTTGCATAATCGGTCAAAATGGGTAATGGGATTTACTTCAAAATTGCAGGGTAGGTAGATCTTGACATGCTGCACATTTTTGCTATTTAAACTTAACATCTATCTCTAAATAGTTTTTGAAATATAAGACGAAAAGTATTAAAATTAAAAAAAAAAATTGATGAAAAAAGGGCAATAACTCCAAGATGGGTAATCAAATTTACTTCAAAATTGCAGGGTATGTAGATCTTGACATGCTGAACATGTTTGCAGTTTCAACTTACCATCTGTCTCTTATAGTTTTTGAAATAAAGGACGAAAAGTATTAAAATTTTGAAAATTTAATGAAAAAAGGGAAATAACTCCAAAATGGGTAATGGGATTTCCTTCAAAATTGCAGGGTGGGTAGATCTTGATATGCCGCACATTTTTGCAATTTAAAGTTAACCTTTATCTCTTATAGTTTTTGAAATATAAGACGAAAAGTATTAAAATTTTACAAATTTGATGAAAAAAGGGCAATAACTCCAAGATGGGTAATCAGATTTACTTCAAAATTGCAGGGTAGGTAGATCTTGATGTACTGATCATTTTTACCCCATGTCAGATTTTTGATATTGTTAACGGTTTTTGAGTTATTACCCAAAACCTGCAATTTTACCATATGTTCTATTTTTAGTAACAGCGGCCATGTTGGTTGGTGCACAGCATCACCGGACACAATTTTGAAACTAGACACCTTAGTGATGATTCAGACCAAGTTTGGTTTCCATTGGTCTAGCAGTTTCAGAGGAGAAGATTTTTGAAAAAGTTTACGACGTACGACGGACGCCAAGTGATGGCAATAGCTCACATGACCCTTTGGGTCAGGTGAGCTAAAAAGTATAATTACCAATAAAAAGAATACAGGACTTTTTGTTTCTGATACAGACTTTCTCAGAGACACCATCCTGCTTGCCCATTATGCTTGCAGGATTATCTCTCTGTATCAGAAACAAAAAGTCCTATATATCTGTATAAATCACACATAATATGATATAATTCTGAATACAGATAAAAGATTTCCTTATTATATCTCCATGGAAACATTGCCAGTTATTCCATTTAGCCCTGCACTCCGTACAATACGGCATTGATGATCAACAATATATATATATATATATAATATAATAACAGAATAATGAAGGCACATGGTCACATTAAACTGATTGTCATTCAATATATCATTGTACAGAGTTATCTTCTCCTGACATCTACATCATAACAATGTTTAAAATAACAATAAAAAAAGCTTGGCTAGTCATAAATCACAAAATGTTAAAATTGTCATAAATCACAAAAATATGAAAATTGATATGTAATGTGTAAATTCTTTATAAATGGCCATTTTTATACATTGGATCTCATTTTTTATAAAAAAAATATTTCATATTATAAAATCATCAAGCATACCTAATTCATATAATATATATAATTTGGATAAATATTTCTTTTCGTTTCAACACATTAAGTTTGCAAAGAAGCACACAGTTCTATTTCTAGTTAAGACAGGGTTAAGTTTAGACAGGAATCCCTATATAACCTGTTTTACTCAATAAGAACACATTTTTAACACCTTTTTTTAAAGTATGAATTAATTAACTATAGTATGAAAATGTGAAATGACTTTAATAGATCACCTAAAGTAAAAATTTCTTTAAATCTCCTTACATTATTGAAAATGAAATGGATCTTTCATTCAAAAAAAAGGTTTTCCTCTCTATCTCATTTGGCAAAATAAAAATCTAATTGCATGGTATATACTACTATATAAAATATGAACAAATTTTTAAAAAATGTAAAGAAAAAAAAATCCAAAAAACTTTCAAAAACTTTTTTTTTTTTAAATCTTTATTTTCTCAATCTATGGTATCAGTTTTATGATGTTCTTTTAATGGTCTGATGAAGTTTGATATAGTTTTAAAAAATACAGAACATAAATGTTATATAAAACATTTACATTTTCTTCTAAAAACACAACCATTTAAAAAAAATTGTAGTCAAAACTCAAAACTTGAATATTATGAGCCCCGTATTTTACTAAACTATATGGCAAGTACAATCATTGCTTTTCCACCCGATGAGTAAATAAAAATAATAATTCAATTGTATAGTAATAATATCCTTTTACAATAAATAATTTCATAAATGATATAAATATTATTTATGAGGCCAATTTTAATTAAATAATTATAAAATATTTTCCGAATTCACTAAATCTGCAGATTTCAGTATAGTATAGATAATACTCAATATCTCATCACTAAAACAAAGTACCAGCTACATGTATATATGCTTTAATTAAACATAATTTTGTTTATAAAGTATAGGGTACAAATAGTCAACAATTTTGGGTTTATGGTGTTTAATGCCACTTTCAACAACATTTCAATTATATCGTGGCAGTCAGTTGTATTTGTGGAGGAAACCGGAGTACCTGGAGAAAACCACAAACCTGTCGCAAGTCACTGACAAACTTTATCACATAATGTTGTATAGAGTACAGCTCACAATGTTCAATCTCGTCTAAATGACGTGGATGAAAATACAGTAACAGTTATAAAACCACTTTCCTGTTGAGCCTCATTATAATAAACAATAAAAAAACACTATAAAACTACAAGTCCCCCACACTTAATTATCTACCTTGATGGTGGCCATCTTGGATTTCAAATTGCCACTGAAATACACTTGTCTATCAGCTTACTGATTTTTTAATACAGGTGACTGTTTAATAAAGGTGACCGGATGGACAGGTTGGAATGTACCATGAAAATTTGTGATTTCACAGTTTTACAAAATTCAATAAAAATTCTGGAATTTTCTGTTTTTCCAAAAATTTTCAAATATTAGATACCAGAGATCCATGCTTAATAATTCTTAAAATTGCATAAATAAAATAGACCTTTAATATGCCAATTATTCACATCATGTTTGTTCCTCAAGCTAGAGAAAATGAAAAAATCAGAAGTTAGAGATGATTCAACTTTGTACAATATATCGCTAAGACAGCAGAAAAAAATCAGAAGTTTCAGATGAACCGACTTTGGACAATATATCACTATAACAGCAGAAAAAAAATCAGACATTTCAGATGAACTGACTTTCTACAATATATCTCTAAGACAGCAGAAAAAATTCAGAAGTTTCAGATTTACTGACTTTGGACAATATATCGCTAAGACAGCAGAAAAAATATCAGAAGTTTCAGATGAACCGACTTTGTACAATATATCACTAAGACAGAAGAAAAAAATCAGAAGTTTCAGATTTACTGACTTTATACAATATATCGCTGAAACAGCAGAAAAAAAAGACAATAGCTGACACTTGTGATACAACTATTGACACTTGTGATACAATAGATGACACTTGTGATACAACAGTTGACACTTGTGATACAACTGTTGACACTTGTGATACAATAGATGACACTTGTGATACAATCATTGACACTTGTGATACAACTGCTGTCACTTGTGATACAACTGTTGACACTTGTGATACAATAGATGACACTTGTGATACAACTGCTGACACTTGTGATACAACTGTTGACACTTGTGATACAATAGATGACACTTGTGATACAACTGTTGACACTTGTGATACAATAGATGACACTTGTGATACAATAGATGACACTTGTGATACAACTGCTGACACTTGTGATACAACTGTTGACACTTGTGATACAATCATTGACACTCATGATCTTGATACAATAGCTGACACTCATACTACAATAGCTGACACTTGTGATACAACCATTGACATTCGTGATCTTGATACAATTGCTGATACTTGTGATACAATAGCTGACACTTGTGATATAACTGTTGACACTTGTGATACAATAGCTGACACTTGTGATATAACTGTTGACACTTGTGGTACAATAGATGACACTTGTGATACAACAGTTGACACTTGTGATACAATTATTGACACTTGTGATACAATAGATGACACTTGTGATACAACTGTTGACACTTGTGATACAATAGATGACACTTGTGATACAACTGTTGACACTTGTGATACAATAGATGACACTTGTGATACAACTGTTGACACTTGTGATACAATAGATGACACTTGTGATACAACTGTTGACACTTGTGATACAACTGTTGACACTTGTGATACACTCATTGACACTCATGATCTTGATACAATAGCTGACACTCATACTACAATAGCTGACACTTGTGATACAACCATTGACATTCGTGATCTTGATACAATTGATGATACTTGTGATACAATAGCTGACACTTGTGATATAACTGTTGACACTTGTGATACAATAGATGAAACTTGTGATACAACGGTTGACACTTGTGATACAATTGCTGACACTTGTGATACAATAGCTGACACTTGTGATACAATAGCTGACACTTGTGAAACAACTGTTGACACTTGTGATACAACCATTGACACTCATGATCTTGATACAATAGCTGACACTCATGATACAATAGCTGACACTTGTGATACAACTGTTGACATTGGTGATACAATAGTTGATATTTTTGATACAACTGTTGACATTTGTGATACAATAACTGACATTTGTGATACAATTGAGGACACTTGTGATCTTGATACTATTGCTGACACTTGTGGTACAACTGCTATCACTTATGATACAATTGCTGACACTTGTGATATAACAAATATATATATATATTAAATCTGCAACAGATAAAAAAATAAATTACATAAATATTTCATATCTATAAACAACAAAACCAACAGCATTTTTAACAACAAATATTAACATACAACAAAACAATAGTCAGAAGTTGATGTACATCTATATAAAAAAAAAATCACAGAACAATATTGTGTCTGTGCAATAAACAATCAAATTACAGTAAAAACATTATCCCTAAATTACAATTTCTACAAACTTGCATCTTTTTTTGGGAGGGGGGGGGGGGGTAGTGAAGTGGAAAGGGGGTGCTAGCAATCGATGACCCAAATCTATTACATCTTTGTGATAGGTTCTGATATTGTAATAAAGCTTCTCGACAGATGCAGTGTTAGATTTTAACCTTAGAAATAGATGTTTGACATCTATTAAATAAATGATCTGACTTTTATGTGATATATGAGGCACTTGATGGACTATTATGCATGTTGAACTTTTTGTAAAAACTAATTTAATCTGTAAAAGTTCATTTAATCTCTAAAAGCTAATTTAATATATGAAAGCTAATTTCATCTATAAAAGCTAATTTCATCTGTAAAAGTTAATTTCAACTGTAAAAGTTAATTTAATCTCTAAAGGCTAATTTAATCTGTAAAAGCTAATTTAATCTGTATAATATATCACTAAGACAGCAGAAAAAAATTCAGAAGTTTCAGATGAAAATGTATAAAGATAAAGAAGTCAAATTTTTTTTTTGTCAATGTGTGACGTAAAAATATTTTTGACATTTACGTCACCGAATATGGTACTGCTTTGACAACTATTTTACCTATTTTGTTCCTGTATTTAAATACTGTTACAGTGACAGCCGGAACCTTTGAACCGTAATGAGAGCGGGAGGTTTGGCGCCTTAAAATCTGATTCAACCCACCATTTCTTTAGAAATGCCTGTACCAAGTCAGGGTCATTACGGTTTTCACAGTTTTCCGGTTGTTGACTGATTTTGTCTGTTTATATAATTATGAGTTTTGACTTTCCCTTTGTAAGATTGTTCGGAGTTCGGTAATTTTGTTATTACCCTTATGAATTGACTTTGGACATTATATCGTCAATTTTAGTTGTAAAAGTTAATTTAATCTGTAAAAACTAATTTAATCTGTAAAAGCTAACTTAATCTGTAAAAGTTAATTTAATCTCTAAAGCTAATTTAATGTGTATTAGCTAATTTAATCTATGAAAGCTAATTTAATCTGTAAATGTGAATTTAATCTATGAAAGTTAATTAAATCTGTAAAAGCTAATTTAATCAATGAAAGTTAATTTAATCTGTAGAAGCTTCATATTTTAACTCATTGCTGACATTTTAAAGTATACATATGTTGACTCGTGGATGACATTTTAAACTATCAATATGTTGACTCATCACTGAAATGTTTGCTACCTGTATCCAGAAAGCTAAATAAAACACACATCTGATGTTCCATGTGAGTATTGAAACCTGAATTTATCTTTAACTTTTATTAAACTTTGATCTTTAATTACAGGTCACCTCTAAAATCTACAATAGTCAAACATAAGAGCAACAAAACAATAATAATAATAAAAAAAACCAACATATTTATCATGTTTGAGAGAGGGTATTATCTATTGAGACAATAAAATGTAAACTGACTCAAATATATTAAGCTAGTTGAGTTTGGGAAGCAAGGGGCACAACTCAGGGATAACAAATGTCAATATGCACATAAACATAATTGAACTTGGAGCACTATGAAAGTGAAAAACGTTAAAAAATTGAACTTGAGCTTAATTTAAAATTTCAAATCACTGGAAAATACTACGATAGGGAATCATTGAAACCAAATGTGAAAACACACCTTTAAATTGATACTAGAACATGATCTCAATAATGACCTCAAATACTTGTTTTGAAGTGCATTTATTAGTCCAAATGACCCCAACTGACCTCAAATATTCTTTTTGAAGTGATTTATTAAAACTTCTATAATTAAACTTCTATAGATGTTTTGAGTTTGTTTTGTCATGTAAAATAATTCAATGTTTACATAAAAATAAAATTTTACAAAATCAAAAATCACAAATAACAAATAAATTATTAAAAAGTTGAGCAATATTTTCTACATATAATACAAACATATACTATATAGCCCTCATATTGTAAACATATCACAGAAAACTAATGATTTGTGTAATTCAGTACAGATGACATATTCTACTGTAAATGGACGTTTTCTACGTCAACCAGCCAACAGAAGACGGCTGCACATGATGATGTCTTCTATGGTGTTGAATTGGATTTGGATTTATTAAGTTTAACGCCACTTAGGCAAGCAACTGGTAAACTTTATCACTTGTGGCTGTGAGTCGAGTGCACTTTTTTGTAATTTACAATGTCGGGTGCAAACCCACGCTGTATTGGTGATAGGCTTGTATGAGTTGTCAGGTAATCCAACTACCTAACTCATTGAGCCACCCGGGCCCCCTACAACTACCTAACTCATTGAGCCACCCAGGCCCTACAACTGCCTAACTCATTTAGCCACCCAGGCCCTACAACTACCTAACTCATTGAGCCACCCAGGCCCTACAACTACCTAACTCATTGAGCCACCCAGGCCCTACAACTACCTAACTCATTGAGCCACCTAGGCCCTACAACTACCTAATTCATTGAGCCACCCACGCCCTACAACTACCTAACTCATTGAGCCACCCGGGCCCTACAACTACCTAATTCATTGAGCCACCCAGGCCCTACAACTACCTAACTCATTGAGCCACCCAGGCCCTACAACTACCTAATTCATTGAGCCACCCGCGCCCTACAACTACCTAACTCATTGAGCCACCCGGGCCCTACAACTACCTAATTCATTGAGCCACCCGGGCCCTACAACTACCTAACTCATTGAGCCACTATGGTGTTGGTTGTTCAATAAAACGTTGGAATGGTGAATATGTCACAGCTAAAAATAACTGTAGATAATGGTATAAAATTTTCCACATTTTTTTTTAATTTATACATGTAAAATCAAATCTGTATTAAGAGGTCACCTTTAAGGGAAAGAAAAAGTGGTCTTATAAGACATGTAATCTCTTAAAACAGGTTCAATTCATTTGAAACTTTCTATCACCAGATAAGAAAAAACTGACCTTTTAATACAGGTGATTGCTTAAAAGAGGTGACTTTATGAGAGGTGACCTTATGGGCAGGTTTGGCTGTGTTCACTTTTTCGTTATTTATGGAAGAAATAGCTGCTTCCATTTGAAAAAAAAAACAAAAAACAGAGATCTGAATATTTTCCACTCTTAATGTGAAATTCCAAATCGTTTCATCACACTCTATTCAAGAAATTAGAATCATGTTTAGAAAATTTATATACTTATTAAATGCAAATTTATTAAATAAATAATGTTTACACAAAGAAATTAGAATTAAAATTGCATTGAATCGGAGAAGACTTCATAAGTTTTTTGTCTTGTTTTGTATGACAATAAAATATGTATTGAACTTTGGTTCAGTAGAGGTCAGAATTATATATAGATGCCTTCTCTTAGACAAATAGATGTAGAGGGCATAACAAATGTTCTCTGGTATGTTTTTTCCTGTGAAACATTTTAAAAATCTTATCATTATTGCACAAACAATACTTCTAAAATCTGTGATTGTTAAACAGGAACATATTTTTATTCCTCACAATTTGTTCCATTTTCTCCATGGCTGTATAAAGGCTGGCAGGTATGATGCATCTCATTTCTTCTATATTCTTTTTTCTTCTATATCTAATTTGTTGTACTTATATCTGGCACTTCTCTAGTAACTGAAAAATGAAGAAAAAAATACAGCTACGGTATATTCAATACATATATAGTATAACAACAGTGAATCCAACAAGATGATCAGTAATACTAGTGATAATGTAGGTCAAGACTTCAAAACGGCCATTGTTGTTTTCATCGGTGACGCTATAATGTGTTTGATGTCAACATAATGACTGACAATTTTAAGTATCAGAGTCAGTTCGTTGATGATGACAATATTACTTAGAGAGATCAAATGGAAAATCTCAAAATTACCAATAATTCTAAATATTTTCTATTCCTAGGACCAACAATTCACAAATGAAAGCAGTACAACATAATCAACTAAGCAAGAATGTGACTGACACATATCCTGAAACGTAATATGAAACTTTGAAACTAATCTCAGCAGTAACAAAAATAATTAACCGAGATCGGCTAATATGCTCAACCAAGAAATATGGTTGGTTGGTTTATAGTGTTTAACGCCACTTTCAACAATATTTCAGTTATATCGTGGCGATCAGTTTTATTGGTAGAGGAAACCGGAGGACCCGGAGAAAACCACCAAGAACTATGGTAAATCCTATGAATTTTTAAGTACAAAATTTTGAGCAATATCATATATTAAGTCCTACACTTCGGGTCTTTAATCTAAACAAATTTGAATCTTTACAACAACGCCTTAATGAAGCCTTTATTGAAATGCCTAATCAATGTTTTTTTTAACATATTTAACTACACATATATACACACTTTGGTTCTGCCCTTTAATGTGCTAACCACATCGGTGGCGTAATGGTTAGCGTGCTCGCATCGAGTGCGGTAGATCATGAGTTCGAGCTCTGGTCGGGTCAAACCAAAGACTACAAAATTGGTATTTATTGCTTCTCCGCTAAGCACTCAGCATTAAGGAGAAAGAGCAAAGACTGGTTGGCTCGGAATCAGAATAATGTGTCCCAGTGGAGCGACATGTCTACCCGCGGACTGTCGTTTCAGTGAGCTAGCACTATAAAAATCCAACTCAGCAGACCTCATCATCATCTCATTGAAAATTAACTTGTTCTCGCCATGATATAGCTAAAAAATTGCTGAATTGGCGTTGAACAACAATCACTCACTCACTTAAATGTGCTCGTTAAAACATTATTGTATATATACTAACAGTAATTTATCCTGCATGCTCGTTAAAACATTATTGTATATATACTAACAGTAATTTATCCTGCAAATGTGTGATTTTGAATACAAATAAACTTCAGTGTTATTAGGTCATGGACATGGTAGCTGATTCATGTGGAGCGACAGAAATAGACGGTAGCCGTGTCAGTTCTTACGTCACAGTTGTAAATCCAACTACCATACGATCACGATGACCCCTCCTTTTAGAAGTGTGCAGGAAATAAGAAGATAACTGTTGAATTATAGTAATAAAAACCTAGATATCAAACTACCATATGATCACGACCACGAGGGAAGTGAGATCTAAATTGAATTAGAATGTACAAATACCTACCATCTTCAGGAGGATTATCTATATTAAAATTAAAGATGGCTTCCTGCTGCATGGTTGTAATAGTTTTTAGGACAGGTAGACATTGGAACAAAGATATGGCAAGTCTACTGCTGTTAGGAGTTTTATTTAACACTGAGGCAAAAACGTCAAGGAAGTGAGAATTGAGTAGTTCTACTTTATCTTTCTGCTCTAAACCTTCCACCTCTGTAAAAAAAATATGATAAACTTATAATTAGTGAAGTTGTCACTTCAGATTAGGATTAGTGGCAATTTTATTCAGGCACGGATTTAGAGCGGGTGTGTGCCCGCCACACTACAATTTGCAAGGCATATTCCATATAGCATTTAATTTATCAGATTACTAGTAACAGCGGTTTTTCTTCAAATCTCTGAAGCTTCTGTGAGCATCTGCCTCTTTGTCAGGACTCTAACCTGTACCAGCTGACGACTTAGTCTACATTAAGACCTGTTTTTGGTGGAGGAAATCAGACTATCCGAGAGAAAATCCCAGACCTGACACTATACTCATACAACAATCAATGCTAAACTAATGACATTATTTTTGTTCACTGTTACCATGGTAATTAGGGAAAGACATAGTATCTACAGTGGTAAAATTGAGAAACTATTGGACGAGGAGAATTAATACCACTTCTATGAAATAAAGTAAAATTGAAGAATTAAAGATGGCATCTGATTTGCACAAGCCAAGTTGATATTCTTTTGAAGAAAATAGTTTTTTAAATGTGAAAACTGACAGAATTTTAAATAGTGAGCTTGCATTTTCAATTTTCGAATTGTGTTTTCAAATAGTTTCTGATTGGCTAAAATTGCCGGAAAGTGTTTTCATTTTCTACCACAAAAATTAATTTGTGCTTGTCGAGAATTAACTGCGAATAACAAAATAATTTTCAATAAATATTTTTATTCCGATCAGAAACAGATGATTTCTGGGTAAATAAAAGGTCAACAAAAGATCCATTTTGTATTAAGGAGTCAGTGATTGTTGTCATATCATGTCAAGAATAAGTTAATTTTCAATGAGATGATGATGAGGTCCACTTTGTATTTTTAAAGTGCTAGCTCACTGAAATAACCGTCCGTGGGTAGACATATCGCTCCACTTAGACACATTATTCTGATCCAGAGCCAACCAGTCTTTGCTCTTTCTCCTTAATGCTGAGTGCTTAGCGGAGAAGCAATAAATACCAATTTTATAGTCATTGGTTTGACCCGACCGGAGCTCGAACCCACGATCTACCACACTCAAGGCGAGCATGCTAACCATTACGCCACCGATGCAGTTCAATTTTACAGTACGAAGCTATTTATAGTTTTAAAATTATTATTAGATAACATTTACCTGGACTTGTCAATCTTACAGCACACAAAAGACCAATCTCAAAATCTGACAGATTAAACTGATTAAATTTTCTACCGAAGTCTAACATAAGATTGGTGAGTTCTTCACCGAGGATTAAAGTCATGGTGGCCTTGGAGTAAAATATCTTCTTGTGATTCAGCAGAACGTATGACTCCTGACCATTGAAAAACTCAGCGTGTATCATCTGTAATATAGAAATTATAGATTAATAATTAGTTACCATGGTAATTCATAAAATGAAGAGTTTTAAGGTTACATTGTCTTTTTCCAGTAAAATTGTACATGCTATATTTTCTCAATTTTCTATTTATAGAATTTCAGTATTTATTCAGTAAGCTACGAAATGCAATCTTTTATGTATGTGCCTGTATGTTGTCTTTATATTGCTTGATTATTGTTTAACATCCAGCGAGCAGTATTTATGCTATATTCTGGACAATTTTGTCTTTATATTTCTTAGTCCTAAATTGTGAGGTACCAGTACACTATATAACTGCATCAGTGGTATAATGGATAGCATGCTTGCTTCGAGTGCGGTAGATTGTGTGTTCAAGCACCGGTCGGGTCAAACCAAAGACTATAAAATTGGCATTTGTTTCTTCTCCGCTAAGCATGCAACATTAAGGAGTAAGAGCAAAGACTGGTTGGTTCAGAATCAGAATAATGTGTCAGAGTGGAGTGACATGTCTACCCACAGACTGTTGTTTCAGTGAACTTGCACTACAAAAATCCAACTCAGCGTGTTGGTCTAGCACAAAGTGAAGATCATCATTATTTCATTGAATGTAACTTGTTCTCACCATGATATGGCTGAAAAATTGCAGAGTTTGTGTTAAGCAATAATCACTCACTCACCAGTACACTAGATTTTCTTAAGCTTAAACTCATACTGTTTTTTGGTATGTATAGAATGCAGTCTTATGTTTAAAATGATAATTTGTAGGTGGGGTGCATTTTATGCATAAGAGCAAGTATCAGATACGTTTTTTCAGGTCACGCAGAGAGTTGCCGGTAGCATAGCTTTGAGTTCACGGATGGCAATATTCCCAATGATCAATGAATTAATGTTCAAATAACATTAATTGTGTTCGTTATATGTGTTATTTAAAATAAAATTGTATAAAAATTATATTTATTGCTTGTTCATTGCCTTTTTGAAAGGTATGTAAATATTCTCGATGTTTGTCAATAATCATACTTGTGCATTGGTGTTGTTGTTCGGAACTAATTGTCCATGCGAATGCAGGAATAACTGTCAAATGTTTGCTATCAGACGTGTGATATTTTACTTTTTTTCAATCTATTTTTTCCTGGGGTGAAATTACCTGTGTTTGGGTATTGAACCTTTGTTTGAATTATCGATTTTTACAGCAGTTGACAAGGTCAATGACCATATATTGTATAACAAGGTGTGAAAAGATAATTGAACATACTGGGACACCTGTCAATATTATATAATACATTGTAGCATTGGTACAATATGAGTACACTTCAAAAGAAATTATAATCTCTTTGATCAGGTCTTAATTAATGTTATTACTTTTGCATTGTTTTCTCTTTATTTGAATCGATCGTAATTACTTCCTATTTTAAGCTTGATCCAAGCTTGCCTATCTTTGATCACATGAATGGTTCATTATTTGATGAATTAATACTGATTAAAGATTAAACATATCTACATATTTATTATTTAAAACAACCATAATTCACGTAAAGAACGACAAAAAATCAACTGCTCCATCCGTATCATTTTCATTGCCGTTTTGAACTTGGTTTCAAATTAAACATTACCGATAAAATTTGTGCATTCACAAAACAGCTAATTTTCGCTTGCAACATGTAGAAAATTGGTTTAAACTCTTTCAACAAAACTAATTTAACATTTCCCCGTCTAAAATTTATCAAAAATACATGGATTAACAAATACGTGATCTGTGGTAAGCAGTATTTTGCCGTTTGAATGAGGATTTCTGCCGTGAATGTTTTACTGAATCTCCCTGCGTTCTATAGATAGGAACTATAATTTTCCCCAGATTTTTTGGAGAGGAAAGGGGGTGCGTTCTATGCACCAATGCATTTAATAGACACAAAAAGACCGTATATAATAATGACAATTTTCAGCCATTTTTTCGCCAATGGTTATTGATCTTCATCCTTTGTTAATATTTGTATTTAGACATTAAGGATACAAGGTTCTTGACTATCTACCTCAAATCTATATTTTTCTTGTCATTCATTTTGTCTTTTTTTTTGTGGAAAGTTCAACAGGAAATAAAGTCTGGGATATTTCACAAACCACCAGTTTTCATAGAAACATAATTATAAAGTAGGAAACATGTTTTGAAATTCACTCGAAAATTTGAGTTATTTTAGATTTCTGATCAAAATATAGGTTTTGACCAACCATTAACAAGAGGCTCAGCCCACTGAGCCTGTATCACTCACCTGACAATAGAATGATACTGAAGCAAATTTCAAAGGGAGATAATCATTACCTTAAAAAACAGCAGCCATCTTGAATGGAGGGTGGGGCTGTCGGACACAATTTTGAAAGGGACACACCCAGGGACCATCTATGCCAGGTTTGGACACCTTACATAGATGCTTCCTTCCAAGTTTGGCTCCATTTGGCCAAGCTGTTTCAGAGGAGAAGATTTTTTTAACATTAGCCAATCAGAAAAAAGAATTAATCTTGGTGGCCATGTTCGTTGGCCGAATGGAACCAAATGAAGAAGCTTTATAGAGGATCTTGCATAGATGCTTCATGCCAAGTTTGGCTCCATTTTGCCAAGCAGTTTCAGAGGAGAAGATTTGTTTAAACAGTAGTCAATCAGAAACAAGAATTGCCCTTGGCGGCCATATTTGTTGGCGGAATGGGACGAAATGAAGAAACTTTATAGAAGACCTTATATAGATGCTTTCTGTCAAGTTTGGTTCCATTTGGCCCAGTTGTTTCAGCGTAGATTAAAATATGAAAAAGTTAACGGACGCCAAGTGATGGCAATACCTCACATGATCCTTTGGGTCAGTTGAGCTAAAAAAAAGCATAACTTTAAAATACTCAACAAATAATTAAAATGATGAATACTTGTAACATGAATGCATTCTTTTCCTTTGATCTTTTTATGTTTTGTATAACAGAATATAAGCAACAACTAAGACCTATGAAATAATACATGCAGATATGAGATATTGCACACTTTAAATCTGAGCTGTAGTTTTATTACTCTCAGAGAGCCGTGCAATAAATAAATGACCCAGATGTGATATTGCATGGCTATATGTTACAAATCATTTATACCACACGTTTCCATATTAAGAAGTAAAACACTCTCATGCTTCACGTTCCATTGTTTAACCGTTTAACTCGGAAAACCCTTCTATTTAATTTACATGTGACACTGGTGTTCTACAAGTACCTACCATCCAGATTTCCATGTAGGCATTCATAGCCAACTTTTCTTGATCTCCTTTAACAAAATTAGAAAATCCTGGTACTAAGCTGCAAAATCCTGAGAAAATATATAATAAAAGTGTTAAGACGTTTAACATTAGAAAGTGATTAGATTTTATACTTTTTTTTGCAATTAGGTACTTGAATATAAATGTTAAAATCTACTTTCAACAAGACTTAAGCCACTTAAGTTCACCCCCGGTTTTTAGTGGGGTTCGTGTTACTCGATTTTTAGTTTTATGTGTAGGTTTTGTAGATCGTTGTTTATCCATTGTACTTTTTCTTTTGACCATTGTGTTGTCTGTCCTTCTTTGATTTACAGATTCTGATTACCCCTTTGGTATCTTTTGACCATTGTGTTGTCTGTCCTTCTTTGATTTACAGATTCTGATAACCCCTTTGGTATCTTTTGACCATTGTGTTGTCTGTCCTTTGATTTACAGATTCTGATAACCCCTTTGGTATCTTTTGACCATTGTGTTGTCTGTCCTTCTTTGATTTACAGATTCTGATTACCCCTTTGGTATCTTTTGACCATTGTGTTGTCTGTCCTTCTTTGATTTACACATTCTGATTACCCCTTTGGTATCTTTTGACCATTGTGTTGTCTGTCCTTCTTTGATTTACAGATTCTGATTACCCCTTTGGTATCTTTTGACCATTGTGTTGTCTGTCCTTCTTTGATTTACAGATTCTGATTACCCCTTTGGTATCTTTTGACCATTGTGTTGTCTGTCCTTCTTTGATTTACAGATTCTGATAACCCCTTTGGTATCTTTTGACCATTGTGTTGTCTGTCCTTCTTTGATTTACAGATTCTGATTACCCCTTTGGTATCTTTTGACCATTGTGTTGTCTGTCCTTCTTTGATTTACAGATTCTGATTACCCCTTTGGTATCTTTTGACCATTGTGTTGTCTGTCCTTCTTTAATTTACAGATTCTGATTACCCCTTTGGTATCTTTTGACCATTGTGTTGTCTGTCCTTCTTTGATTTACACATTCTGATTACCCCTTTGGTATCTTTTGACCATTGTGTTGTCTGTCCTTCTTTGATTTACAGATTCTGATTACCCCTTTGGTATCTTTTGACCATTGTGTTGTCTGTCCTTCTTTGATTTACAGATTCTGATTACCCCTTTGGTATCTTTTGACCATTGTGTTGTCTGTCCTTCTTTGATTTACAGATTCTGATTACCCCTTTGGTATCTTTTGACCATTGTGTTGTCTGTCCTTCTTTGATTTACAGATTCTGATTACCCCTTTGGTATCTTTTGACCATTGTGTTGTCTGTCCTTCTTTGATTTACAGATTCTGATTACCCCTTTAGTATCTTTTGACCATTGTGTTGTCTGTCCTTCTTTGATTTACAGATTCTGATTACCCCTTTGGTATCTTTTGACCATTGTGTTGTCTGTCCTTCTTTGATTTACAGATTCTGATTACCCCTTTGGTATCTTTTGACCATTGTGTTGTCTGTCCTTCTTTGATTTACAGATTCTGATTACCCCTTTGGTATCTTCTAATTCCTCTTGAGACAATCACGGGATGTACATTCCTCATCTTTAATCATCTCTTCTTGTAAGACTCAACACAGACAAAGAATGTTTTTCCTTCATATGGTATATAAATGACACTAACTGCCAGTCCATATTTATGAATTGCTTGGTACACCCTTCATAAAATCTCCATATCTACAGTTAGGAACATAAATAACTTATATTATTTCCTGCATATCTCTGAAAGGATTAACCTGATCTGGCTCTCATATATCTTATATTAATACCTTACCCATGACTTGTGTATTATAATTCTGTACTAATATCTTACCCATGACTTGTGTATTATAATTCTGTATTAATACCTTACCCATGACTTGTGTATTATAATTCTGCATTAATATCTTACCAATGACTTGTGTATTATAATTCTGTATTAATACCTTACCCATGACTTGTGTATTATAATTCTGTACTAATACCTTACCCATGACTTGTGTATTATAATTCTGTATTAATACCTTACCCATGACTTGTGTATTATAATTCTGTACTAATACCTTACCCATGACTTGTGTATTATAATTCTGTACTAATACCTTACCCATGACTTGTGTATTATAATTCTGTATTAATACCTTACCCATGACTTGTGTATTATAATTCTGTATTAATATCTTACCCATGACTTGTGTATTATAATTCTGTATTAATACTTTACCCATGACTTGTGTATTATAATTCTGTATTAATACTTTACCCATGACTTGTGTATTATAATTCTGTACTAATACCTTACCCATGACTTGTGTATTATAATTCTGTACTAATACCTTACCCATGACTTGTGTATTATAATTCTGTACAAATACCTTACCCATGACTTGTGTATTATAATTCTGTATTAATATCTTACCCATGACTTGTGTATTATAATTCTGTACTAATACCTTACCCATGACTTGTGTATTATAATTCTGTATTAATATCTTACCCATGACTTGTGTATTATAATTCTGTATTAATACCTTACCCATGACTTGTGTATTATAATTCTGTACTAATACCTTACCCATGACTTGTGTATTATAAATCTGTATTAATACCTTACCCATGACTTGTGTATTATAATTCTGTTTTAATACCTTACCCATGACTTGTTTATTATAATTCTGTACTAATACCTTACCCATGACTTGTTTATTATAATTCTGTACTAATACCTTACCCATGACTTGTGTATTATAATTCTGTACTAATACCTTACCCATGACTTGTGTATTATAATTCTGTACTAATACCTTACCCATGACTTGTGTATTATAATTCTGTACTAATACCTTACCCATGACTTGTGTATTATAATTCTGTTTTAATACCTTACCAATGACTTGTGTATTATAATTCTGTACAAATACCTTACCCATGACTTGTGTATTATAATTCTGTATTAATACCTTACCCATGACTTGTGTATTATAATTCTGAATTAATACCTTACCCATGACTTGTGTATTATAATTCTGTATTAATACCTTACCCAGGACTTGTGTATTATAATTCTGTATTAATACCTTACCCATGACTTGTGTATTATAATTCTGTACTAATACCTTACCAATGACTTGTGTATTATAATTCTGTATTAATACCTTACCCATGACTTGTGTATTAGAATTCTGTACTAATACCTTACCCATGACTTGTGTATTATAATTCTGTATTAATACCTTACCCATGACTTGTGTATTATAATTCTGTACTAATACCTTACCCATGACTTGTGTATTATAATTCTGTACTAATACCTTACCCATGACTTGTGTATTATAATTCTGTACTAATACCTTACCCATGACTTGTGTATTATAATTCTGTACTAATATCTTACCCATGACTTGTGTATTATAATTCTGAACTCCTGCCATTAATTCGTCCCACACAAATTTCAAATTCGTTTTGTCGCCATTTGTAAATGGAAACTGACACTGAAAAAAAAGGTAAATAAGTATGAACCAACCACATACATGTATGTAAAGGACACATTTGATTTGATTTGATTTATTGTGTTTAACACCACTTTCAGCAATATTTCAGCTATATCATGGCGACCAGTTTTAGTGGTGGAGGAAGCCAGAGTACCCGGAGAGAACCACCGACCATGGGCAAGCATCTGGTAAACTTTATCACTTGGGGCTGCCAGTTGAGTGCACCCTTTTTTGTAATTTACGAAGACGGGTGCGAACCCATGCTGTATTGGTGATAGGCTTGTATGAGTTGCTAGGTAATCCAACTACCTAACTCATTGAGCTACCCGGGCCCCAAGGACACATTTGAACCTTGTATAAAAAATAAATATGTGAATTTCTAACTATGCCTTTTAATAATATAAATAATTAAAAAGTACATGGTAGTTGTTAAAATGTTTTTATTTTGCATATAATTTTATTACAAGGGTAAAGTATTTTTGACAAGATTATGAATTTTATGTTAATCAGATATTTGTCATTTCCCCCTCCCCCTCTTTATCACACATTCAAAAAACATCATAATTATGGAACAATAAAAGACAATCCCAGAACAGAAAAAGTATTAAAAGTCCAAAATTAAATTTGGCCTGCCTTCTATGGTCCCAGACAATGTTCAGTTTCAGCTGATTTGCTTGAAGAAACATGGGCGAGCGGACGGACATTGGTAAAACTTAAGACCAGAGACACCCAACAGCAGTGGTATATAATAAACCCTGAATTTCATAGCAGTTATAATACTACAGAAGAAAAAAAAGATTAATGTAAAAAAATACACTTAGAACTTCTCTCTCTCTTTTTTTTTTACTGTTAACCACAATATTAAAGTAATGGTTTGTGTACTCGTATCGAGTGAGGTCGATCATTGTTCGGGTCAAACCAAAGACTATCAAATTGGTAAATGCTTTTCCTCCGCTAAGTACGCAGCTTTAAGGAATAAGAACAAAGACTGGTTGGGTGTGACTTTGAGTGGAGCAACATGTCTAACAACAGACTGTTTTCTAAGTGAGCTAGCACTATAAAAATCCCACTAAACGTGTTGGTCTAGTACAAAGCAGACATCATCATCATCTCATCAAATGTAACTTGATTACTGAAAAATTGCTCATTTGGCATTAGACAACACTCGCTCAATGTTTACTTTTTCAAGGGGCATACCTCTGAAACACAGTGAATTATAATTTTATTTGAACTGAATTTTACAATAAATAATAATCATGCAAAAAAGAATCTTAATCTGTACAACATGACCTTTAGACATTAAAACTTCAGATACCATTTCCTTCAGGTGACACAAATCAATGAAGGAAATGGTATTTGAAGTTTTAATGACAAAAGGCCAAGTTGTAATTATGTTTTTGTCATATTTGTCAGGAGTATAACAATTAGCACTGTATATGCTTATATAAAGTATGTCAAGTTTGAGAATATTGTTTAATTTACTCACCACTTCATCCATTTGTTTCCTAAAACATTCCTTATTGAGAGATTGAAATGAAAACAAATATTTGATAGGAGCTATGAAACGTTCTAATGTGACATCAATCAAGGCATTTGATTCCTGGGCATCCTCTTCTGTTCTTTCCCTTTGGGTAACGTTTCCAGATTCATCACTACCATTATAAGATCTGGAAATTGCCATGTTTTCAGTTTCTGCTCTCAGAGCATTTATTCTAGAATCATCTTGAGGATTAAAATGTCTGCCAATGTCCGAATGTTCTGTTGATTTATGATACATATTTTCCTTATCATGGTACTGACTTCTCAAAGTACCGTCAAAATCATCAATGTTGCCATGGGAACGACCAGTAAATTCTGAATGACTATCTGTTAATGACAGTGATTGTAAAGAAGCAGACGACATATTCAATGTTTGTATAGAAGCAGACGACATACTCGATGTTTGTACAGAAGCAGACGACATACTAGTTGTTTGTTCATTAGCCAACCTTGAAGCTTCGGACGTGTCTAGAACTTGTCTGACTAATTCCTCTATCACTGCTGAGCTAAAATGGCTGTTTGACTCGGCCAACTGTAAGGCAGTTTGCAGATTTGTCTGACTGTTAGTGCCAGGTGCAAAGGGAGGTAAGGCACTCGGAATGTTTGGAGGAGCAACAAAACTGTCTCGTGTGCTTTCAGTGAATTTGCTTCCACACTGTGATATCAACTGATGGGATTGAGAATTGTTGACACCAGAATTTGTAATATTATGTCTCCATGACAACGGGACATTGTTGTCTTGGATTCCATTATTACCTTGCTTCATTAAGGACTCAGGACTTTTATTCTGGCCTTCACTACTCCTGTGCCTCAGTAAGGACTGAGGACTGCTATCTTGGTCTTCAGTGTAATATCTTGATGAAGACTGACAACCGTTTTCCTGGGCCCTATGATTATAATATCTTGAGGACTCCTGGATGTTATCATGAGTACTACGACTGTGATTCAATGGAAACTGGGGACTTCTGTCCTTGGTGTCGTTATCATCTTGTTGTCTTGACGATGACTGAGGACAGCTATACTGAGTTTTCAGCTTTGAGTCAAATGATATTGGTCTATTATGAAAAGACGAAATTGGACCTTTTTCTATCTCTTTACAATTTGAATGCCTTGCATCGTTATGACTACTAGGACAATTTTCGCTATATTCCATTTTTTGAGAATGTACAGTAGTAGGTAGAAATTTGTCTAACTCTGCATCCATGAACGGGTTCCCAGCATGCATTTCCTCAGTGGAATATGAATGATCATATGAGCTGTGTGGAGCATATGAATCGTGTTGTCGTATGTTGCTTGCCAATTGATGATGATGTGAAGTGGGTGGACGGGCAATTCCATGGTCACCATCCACATAATTATCAGATATAGATTCTCGTGCTGCCTCTGCTAGAGCTTTGTCTTTCTCTGTTTTAGGTATTCTACCCATCTTCACAGCTGAAAAATAAAGTTCTATCTTTAGGTGAATAAACCACACTTTGTTTTGTTGTTTGTTTGTTTGATGGTGTTTGATGCCACTTTCAACAATATTTCAGTTATATCGTTGCAGTCAGTTTTATTGGTGGAGGAAACCAGAGGACCCACAGAAAACCACCAACCTGTTGCAAGCCACACTTTTTAAAGGATACACTGACATACAACAACAAACTTCAATCTGACTTTTCGATCACAGGTTATCATCCGGAAACCAAGAATTTTGCAAATTCAAAGTGCAAAAATGGGTATAACTCTGGTAAAAATTGTCCGAAAAACTTGTTGTTATCGAACTTGACATAGATATTCATAAGATACACTGACATACCACAACTAACTTCAATCTGACTTTTCGATCACAGGACTTTGCAAATTCATAGTACAAAAAGGGGCATAACTCTGGAAAAAATTGTCGACAACGTGTTGTTATCAAACTTGACATAGATATTCATATGATACACTGACATACCACACTTGGCTTCAATCCGACTTTTCGTTAACAAGTTATCATCCGGAAACCAAAAATTTAGCAAACTGGAAGTACAAACTAGAGGCTCAATGGGCTGAGCCTGTGTCGCTAAACTGTCGGACCAACCAGAAACAAGAATTGTCATGGTGGCCATGGTTGTTAATGGATCGGGACAAAATTAGCAGTCTTTATAGAGGACCTTCCATAGATGCTTCCTATCAAGTTTCAGTTCCTTTGGCTAAGCAGTTTCAGAAGAGAAGATTCTTTAGAAATTGATCAAACAGAAACAAGAATTGCCTATATGGCGGCCATGTTTGATAATGGATCGGGACAAAATGAGCAATCTTTATAGAGGACCTTCCATAGATGCTTCCTACCAAGTTTATGTTCATTTGGTCAAGCGGTTTCAGATGAGAAGATTAAAATGTGAAAAGTTAATAGATGATGGATGCCAAGTGATGGCAAAAGCTCATATTGCCTTTGGCAAGGTGAGCTTATAAGGGGTAAGAAATGTCAAAAAATCGTTATTATAGAACTTGACCTAGATATTCATAAGACACACACATACCACACCTTGCTTCAAGCTGACATTTCGTTCGCAAGTTATCATCCGGAAACCAATTTGGGACGGGTACACGGACAAAACTGAATCATATAATGGATATTTGCATTTTTTTCATTATATTTACCCGTGGTAGCCTATGTGTAATTTTGGACTCCAGGGTTTGGGTCTCATAAACCCTGGAACATTTGTTTGTAATATAACATATCCGGGTAATCCCAATGTGGCGATACAACAAATATTTCTGAATTTCTACTGCTGGTTCTTGAGAAGAAACTATCAAAATATTTACTCAATATTCCAGGAATCCTTGTAGTAATTGTGTCCATAAGACATTTCCGAAAACTTTGGTGAATCATTATAAAAATCTAAAATTTGAAAACTTTGGTCACAACTGAAAATGGTGAGTCCAGGACTCACCTAGGCGAGTTGAAAGGATCTCTGATATTTCCCTTTTATGTCCCCCATCAGTCCCTCCCAAAGGAGGATCAACTTCAATAGTACAAATTTGACGCTTGGATAGAAATGCACATAGACAGATAGGCATAATACATATTGTGTCATGACATCTGCTCGGCCATGCAATAAAGTCGGTCATTTGTTCTGATTTACAAATCTCACGCAGCACAAGACCGATGACGTCATTTTGTATACAGTCTGTGCCTTTAGCCATGTGCACTAGCCCTATGCCCGAGACTAGTAAAATTTTGTTCGGGCTAGTGAAATTTTACTGAAATTTATAAAAACAAATAGAAGAAAACCTCAAAATTAGATATTCAGGCTAGTAGCTGAAAAAGTTTTTGGCACAGACTGTGTATATATTTATAACGTACATAAACACAGAGGGAATTCTTTTAAACTTCAACATTACAAGATCAGATTAAAACGGATAAGATTAAATTGAATAAATACATACTACATATTACGGCATTTAGGCCGATACTTTTCCCCTGAAAATTGTTCAGTCAACCTATACACAGTTATGACCTGTTCTGAGTTCAAATAAAACGTCTTTAATATGAAATTATGTTATTCATTTTTACGATATCACTTGGGGGTCATCATGGCCGTGATCGTATGGTAGTTGGATTTACAATTACCTATGCAATCAGTGCTTATCACCACTAACGTTGTGAGTTTGAATCTCCATTAGGGCAAGGTGTACAACATTATGTGATAAAGTTTGTCAGTGAGTTGCGACAGGTTGGTGGTTTTCTCTGGGTTCTCCAGTTTCCTCCACCAATAAAACTGACCGCCATGATTTAACAGAAATATTTTGAAAGTGGTGTTAAACACCATCAAACAAACAAACGATATCAGTCTTAACGAACAGAAACACCTGTGTTGACAGTGATGGTTATATAAACTATGTTTTCCATGTCAACAATTTGTAGTTAATCATGCCCACATGACTTTAGTCAGTATGTTTATTGCAAGATCTAAATTTTCTATTCTTTCGACAATTATTTAAAAATTTCACCTGGAGTGCTAATTGTAACCACATGACAATATAGGTTTGGTCAACACTGATTGAAGTTGAATGCAAAATAAAATAAAATCTATTTCTATAAATAAACATGATAATGACAAAATAAAGGATTGATATAGTGATAATGAGTTCATACTGACTCATACTCACAAATGAGTTTAAATCTGAACTTTGATATTGTTCTATGATTCACCAATCAGATGGATGAATAGAAACAATGATACCGACGAAGTTACAACAAAACTTACTATCCACCGACATACCAAACTGAAGACATAACTTGAACATTCAAGCGTTACATCGGTTTCTATAACAAAACTTACCATGCACCGACATACCAAACTGAAGACATAACTTGAACATACAAGCTTTACATCGGTTTCTATAACAAAACTTACCATCCACCGACATACCAAACTGAAGACATAACTTGAACATACAAGCTTTACATCGGTTTCTATAACAAAACTTACCATGCACCGACATACCAAACTGAAGACATAACTTGAACATACAAGCTTTACATCGGTTTCTATAACAAAACTTACCATGCACCGACATACCAAACTGAAGACATAACTTGAACCTACAAGCTTCACATCGGTTTCTATAACAAAACTTACCATGCACCGACATACCAAACTGAAGACATAACTTGAACATACAAGCTTTACATCGGTTTCTATAATAAAACTTACCATGCACCGACATACCAAACTGAAGACATAACTTGAACATACAAGCGTTACATCGGTTTCTATAACAAAACTTACCATGCACCGACATACCAAACTGAAGACATAACTTGAACATACAAGCTTTACATCGGTTTCTATAACAAAACTTACCATCCACCGACATACCAAACTGAAGACATAACTTGAACATACAAGCTTTACATCGGTTTCTATAACAAAACTTACCATGCACCGACATACCAAACTGAAGACATAACTTGAACATACAAGCTTTACATCGGTTTCTATAATAAAACTTACCATCCACCGACATACCAAACTGAAGACATAACTTGAACATACAAGCTTTACATCGGTTTCTATAACAAAACTTACCATGCACCGACATACCAAACTGAAGACATAACTTGAACATACAAGCTTTACATCGGTTTCTATAACAAAACTTACCATCCACCGACATACCAAACTGAAGACATAACTTGAACATACAAGCTTCACATCGGTTTCTATAACAAAACTTACCATCCACCGACATACCAAACTGAAGACATAACTTGAACATACAAGCGTTACATCGGTTTCAATAACAAAACTTACCATCCACCGACATACCAAACTGAAGACATAACTTGAACCGACAAGCTTTACATCGGTTCCTATTTTTAGGTGTGATGTCACATTGTCCTCCAAAGAAACATTTGTATTTGTCTGCCTTTGGGATGCTCCGTTTAAAAAATCCCTGAAATAAAGGAAACACAATAAACTTGTCAGACCTAATTGTATGATGTTAATATGATGTACAACTTTAACCCTGCCACATTTGTGTGCCTATTCCAATCAAGGACCTGGATTTATATGTCATTGTATTTATTCGTGTTCCAGGATTTGATGTGTAAAGTGGTTGTTCATTGATATTAGTGGAATTATAACCATCAATGTCAGAGATTACCAAACACTCCCTCCCTTTCACCAGATCGAACAGATTTTCACAGGACCGAAAAAATATTGTCATAAATAATGGCAAGAGCTAAGATATGGGCTTCATGTCCAGTTCACACAGCCATGTGAAGTCACTTAGGGGGCGATTGTTTTTTACAACTGCGTGAGCATTCCTGAAAAGATGCGACAGTCTATACTTGTCAGACTCTTTTAAGTATAAAAGAGCGCTGCCAGCTTCACTTGTGTTGACATTTGCTTCTGTCTTGGCAGATGATCTTTCACTGATGCATTTTACTTCTTTCGTGGTCGCTTACTGCCAACACTTTGAGATTGGAACAACCCGATATGAAAGTATTTTGTCCACGACTACCACTCAAGTTTTTCCCGTAATGGTTGATACAAACATTACATGCCATCGTGTTGTTTTCAAGGAAAACTAATCAAGGACGGCCGGTTTTCCACTTCTCATTTAACTGGCGATCTTTCCTTTTCTCCTCATAGCGTTGTTTGCTTTCATTTGCGTCTGTATCCCTCCTTTCTTTTCAGCTTTTCAAGCCTAACATCGGAAATGGATTTAACATTCTAAGCATCGGAACGATACCAGACATGCGGTCCGGCGGAAACAAATGTTTTTCCGGACCGAATCGATTATTACCGGATTTGTTCGTCGTACCGACGTCACGTGTTTGGGAATCTCTGCAATGTTTAAACTTTCTTTTCTTAATTAAAGGGGGTCATCGTGGCCATGATCGTATGGTACTCGAGTAGATGAATAAACAACTACCTATGCAATCAGTGCCTATCAACACTACAGTTGTGAGTTCGAATCCCGTTCATGGCAAGGTGTATTCAATACAACATGATGTGCTAAAGTTTGTCAGTAATTTGCGACAGGTCTGTGGTTTTCTCCGGGTACTTCAGTTTTCTCCACCAATAAAACTTGCCACCATGATATAACTGAAATATTGTTGAAAGTGGCGTAAAGCACCATAAACCAAACCAAACCTTAATTAAAGTAGGACCTATATGTTTCACCATCATACACATGTCATTTACGTGTTAGTAAGTTCCTTCTTCACATAAAAATTATCCATTATTTTATATTTAAAATAGAGTAAACATTTCTTACCTTACAACCTTCACACGTAGCAACGCCATAATGTATCCCAGTAGCTTTGTCCTGACAAATTTTACATTTTCCAAATGGGAAGGGTATTGCTCCCAAAGGCATTCTCTCACTTATAATTTGCCTGGAAAGAAACAAGATTGATGGAAGCATTTATAAACATATAATATCAACACTATTGTACCTATTACCATGAATTGCATACTAAATGAAGGTTTAATCTAAATTTCAAGAGCTACTACATGTACAGTACAGTCAGAGAAATAGCGTGATAAATCACTGTCATAGACGTATCACTCTTCTTAGTGATACTGATATATTTTTTGCCCTGTTTAATCTATTTACTTACTTTCTTGTGCATTTTAGGTGATAGCAAGTAACACTCTAAATAAAGAACAAGAAGATGGCAGCCGAGCTGTTCACACACTAAAAGTCAGCTCCTGCATTTTTTGCAAAATCCATTGTTAATTTGATGTGGATTTATATATTTTTGTGATAAAGTGATGCATAATGGAATGAAGAACCTCTATATGGATTTTTAAGCCATAAAATTGTGAAATTTAAGACTTAATTTTCATGTTAAATTTGTGAAATTCTGGATTTTCTAAAGTAGATAGTATTCACATACATAATAATATGCCTGGAGGAAATAATACTTCAACTAGACCTGTGAGTAAACCTGGTCAACCTAATCCAGTAAAAACAGTTCAGACATTATTAGCAGCCAAAAAGAAAGACACTAGTAACAAAGAGCCTAGAGCAAAAAGAACTCACTCTGAAGTCTCTAACGACTCTAACACCAGTCATGATCTATCAGGACTAATTAACTTTCAAAAAGATCTTGATGAAATTAAAATTAGCTTGAGGGATGTAACTACAAAAGATGATCTGAATGAAATGACAAAAGACCTTGTCAAGACTTCTGACTTAGAAAATATTGTCACTGGTATTGTGAAAAAGCTCTTTAGCAAGTTTGAGTCCTCGTTAGAAAAAAAGATGAATGAAAAAATCATAAAAATTCAGAATGAGATGGAAGAAAAGGTTGAGGCACTTAGTATTGAAAATGAAGACTTGAAAAAGAGACTAGAAGTAGGTACAGCCCAAATAACATCAATCAAAAAAGAATTTTCAGAAACAGTACAAGTTGCTAAGCAAGCAAATATGAGCAGCAACTACAATGAGCAGTACTCTAGGAAAAACAATATCAAAGTGTTCAACTTTCCTAGGAGAGAGAAGCAAAACCTACGTCAGGATTTTATTAATTTGGTCAAACGAGATCTGAATGTAACCTTAGAAGAAAGGGATGTAGTAGCAATACATAGGCTACCAGCAGAACATGAGCCGAGCCCTTTAATTGTGCGCTTGTTCAGTAGTGATGTAAAAAGGAGTGTAATGCGGGTAAGGAAGGAACTGAAAGGAAGAGTGAAATTTGTGGATGACGTCACACAAAGGAACATGGAGCTCATCAAAAGACTAGAACGAAGTCAGCGTTTCGACCAGGTGTGGTACTTTAATTGTGGCATTTATGGTAGAACAGAGAATGGATTACAGACGAAGTTTCAGATGTATGATGACATTAACTTTAAACTCAGACAACGGCCTTCACAACGTCCTGGGTGGTAACTTTAAATTTTTGATGTTGAAAAATATTTAGACAACTGAAAAGATCTGTCTTTATTGTATTAAATATTTAATATCATAAATATATTTATGCTTCAAGTATAAAAAAAACAATAATGTTATACAATTGATTGAAAATTTTACTGCAGATTTTGCAAAAATTGTACCAGTTTACAACAGGTATATTATGACACTTGTCATCTTAGTTCTAAATACATGTTTTTATCTATCATTTTTTCAGTTATTTTCAAAAGAATATTTTGAAAAATTCATTTACATTTACAATAGTTCTATTCTTATTTGCTTGATGAATATGTATTGTCAGAGTTTTGTATATATCTACTTATTTATAAGAATTATATTCCCCTTGAAATGGGTTCCATAAAATTTCTAACAGTTAACTGTCAAGGCCTTGGTAATATTGAAAAAAGAAAAGATGTGTTTCATTTTCTAAAATCCAAAAATTATAACATTTATTGCTTACAGGACACACATTTTACTTCTGAAATAGAGTCTAGTATTAGATCTATGTGGGGATTTGATTGTTTCTTTTCATCTTTTTCTTCAAATTCCAGGGGGGTATCAATTCTGTTTAATAACAATTTTGAATATGAAGTCCTGAAAGAGAAAAGGGATCTGAATGGTAATTATTTAGCATTAGATGTTGTAATTGATAAACAGAAACTTACACTTCTGTCACTTTATGGACCCAATATGGACAATCCTGATTTTTATGATCAGATTATGAATATCATTGAAGATTTTGGAAATGAACGTTATTTACTTTGTGGTGATTTTAATTTGGTACTTTGCCCACATATTGATTGTTACAACTATTTACATGTTAATAACCCCAATGCTAGAGATAAACTTATTGAAATAGTAGATCAATGCTCCCTAGTGGACCCCTTTAGAGAACTTTTTCCAGATTTACAACGATATACTTGGAGAAAAAAGACACCTTTTAAACAAGCTCGACTTGATTTTTTTCTTTTTCCTGATAGTATGTTGACAAATTTAGTAAACTGTAAAATTGAACCAAGTTATCGTTCAGATCACTCCATGGTAATTTTAGAATTAGAGTTTATACCTTTTATGCGTGGTAAAGGACTATGGAAGTTCAACAATTCATTACTTTATGATTTGGAATATAGTAATATTGTAAAAAAAAAGATTTTAGAGGTTAAAAAACAGTATGGTGCCTTGGTTTATAACTTTGAGAATATACATGAAATTTCTAACGATGATCTTCATTTCACTATTAATAGTCAATTGTTTCTAGAAACACTGTTGATGGAAATTAGAGGCAAAACTATTTCTTATTCAAGCTACAAGAGAAAAGAAAGAGACAAAATAGAAAGAGATTTATTGAAAGATATTGACACTTTAGAATGTAATGTAAACCAAGCCTCCATACAACTTTTAGAGAATAAGAAGCAAGATTTAGAAAATATAAGAAAAGAAAAAATAAAGGGTAAAATAATATGTTCTAGAGTGCAGTGGATTGAAGAGGGGGAAAAACCTACAAAATATTTTTGTGGGCTAGAATCAAAAAATTTTACTAGTAAAATAATTCCCAAAATAGAAAGGGATGATGGCAAAACTATAACTAAACAATTTGACATCTTGAAAGAAACAAAGGTATTTTATGAAGAACTATATAAATTTAGAGAAGGAAATGGGTGTAAAGTGAGTGATTTAGAAAGAGATTTAAAAGACTTAAACTTTAATAAATTGTCTTTAGATGAACAATTAAGTTTAGAAGGGGAAATAAATGTAAATGAAGCAAGTAAGGTTTTACAAAAAATGAATAATAATAAATCACCCGGGTCGGACGGTTTTTCAACAGAATTTTTCAAATTTTTCTGGATAGATTTGAAGTCATTTGTTGTAAATTCTATAAATTTTGGGTCACTTTTAGGTGAGATATCAGTAACTCAAAAACAGGGAATCATTACATGTTTACCAAAAGATAACAAACCAAGACACTTTCTCAAAAATTGGAGACCAATATCACTACTGAATACTGTATACAAAATTGGTTCTGGTGTTATTGCTAGTAGATTGAAGAGAGTTCTGGAAAAGTTGATTGATTTAGATCAAACAGGTTTTATTAGTGGAAGATACATTGGAGATAACATTAGATTAATCTATTATATGCTACAATTTACAGAAGAAAACGACATACCTGGTTTGTTACTTTTGATAGACTTTGAAAAGGCATTTGATTCTATATCTTGGGACTTTCTTTTATCTGTATTAAAATTTTTCAACTTTGGGGAATCTATTATAAACTGGGTTAAAGTATTTTATAATAATATATCATCAGCAGTCATTCAGGGTGGTAATCTTTCAGAATTTTTTCAAATAGGCCGTGGTTGTAGACAAGGTGATCCGTTATCGCCATATCTTTTTATTTTATGTGCAGAAATTTTAGCCATTAAGATACGGGGTAATACAAATATTGGTGGTATAAATGTGACAAGGATTGAACATAAGTTATCACAGTTTGCAGATGACACATCATTAATTTTAGATGGCAGTGAAAAGTCTCTAAATGAAGCTTTACTTGAATTAGATTGGTATGCAAAACTCTCTGGGCTAAACATTAATTTTACCAAGACACAAGTAGTATGGATTGGGAGTAAAAAATACAGTAATGACACTTTAGGTCAACACAGAAACTTATCCTGGGGTAAAACATCCTTCAAGCTATTGGGTATTAATTTTGATGTTGATTTGGATAAAATTGTAAATATTAATTATAATGAGAGAATTTTGCAAATAAAAAAACTAATTAAGATATGGTCAAAAAGGAATCTTACTGTCATTGGAAAGATTACTGTTGTGAAAACTCTGATTTTACCTGTCTTAAATCACCTAATCATTACATTGCCTAATCCTACTCAAGACATCTTAAAGAAGGTGAACGAGCTTATTTTTACCTTTATATGGAGTTCACCTGTGCACAGAGTTAAAAAGGAATTGTTACAAAAAGACTTCTTTTGGTAATGGTTATATTTCTTACATAAAAGAAAATGTTGTAAAAAATAAATTTTGGAAAGATGTGTTCCATGCTTGGAACACCTTTATTGATAAAGAAGAAAACTTTACCTGGGAATATTTTTTGTCTTCTCCACTGTGGATGAACAAAACTATAAAAATAGAAAACAAACCAGTATTCTATGAAGACTGGTTCAGAAAAGGTATTTGTTTTGTTAATGATATTATGTCAGAAGATGGAAAATTTCTCTCCATTGATCAATTAGAGGAAAAATTTAACATTTCAAAAAATATTATGAAATTTAATAGTATAATTTCAGCTGTAAAACATGCTGGAAAACAAAATGTGTATAATAGTTATAAGCTACTTACCCCATTTATTCCTTTGTTTGTTAAGACCATTTTGAAGAGTAAAAAGGGAACTAAAGATATGTATTTGTTACTAATAAGGAATAACATAGTGTCAAAGGGTCAGAAAAAGTGGGAGGAAATTTTAGCTTTAGGTTTAGATGAAACGAAATGGAGAGAAATATTCAAACTACCTTTTATAGTCACACAAAATACCAAACTACAATGGTTACAGTACAGAATTAACCAACGTATCCTAGGAACAAATAAATTGCTGTATAAAATTAAAGTAAAAGACAATGCCTTTTGTACTTTTTGTCAGGAAGATGAGGATGTTTGCATCGCCGGATATGATTGGTTACTATTGTATGTAAAATTCTCAATCTACCAGGCATAACTAAGGGGTTTAGCTGGAAAGATCCGCCATCTTGAAAACGTGACATCCTACATGTCATATCTATATCAACACACAAAAATAATTAAAATGCCTACCTTGCAAGCTAATTTTAGTTAAATTTAATCAAAATTGAAGCATACACAAAGCCAAAAAACGTCTGATCTTTTCGTTTTAAACTTGAAGTCGTCATATGACATCATGTTGTTTATGTGCCAAAGAAGTCAACAACATTTCACGGAATTTTATTTTGTCTGAATTTTAGACCCAGGGATATACAAGAATACATTTTTATGTTCAGTATAGCATTAGAAAGGAGATCAATTATCAATTACCATCTGTGTACAGTTAATTAATTATCAATTACTATCTGTGTACAGTTAATTAATTATTAATTACTATCTATGTACAGTTAATTAATTACCAATTACTATCTGTGTACAGTTAATTAATTACCAATTACCACCTGTCTAAAGATAATTACCAATAAACATCTGTGTACAGTTAATTAATTACCAATTACTATCTGTGTACAGTTAATTAATTACCAATTACTATCTATGTACAGTTAATTAATTACCAATTACTATCTGTGTACAGTTAATTAATTACCAATTACCACCTGTCTACAGATAATTACCAATAAACATCTGTGTACAGTTAATTAATTACCAATTACAATATGTGTAGTTTATTAATTACCAATTACAATCTGTGTACAGTTTATTAATTACCAATAAACATCTGTGTACAGTTAATTAATTACCAATAACCATTCATGTACAGTTAATTAATTACCAATTACCATCTGTGTACAGTTAATTAATTACCAATTACCATCTGTGTACAGTTAACTAATTTCCAATTACCATTTGTGTACAGTTAATTACCAATAAACATCTGCTAAAATAAAACCACCATGTTGGGTATGATAGTCATGAACTTTCAGTCACATGAAAAAAGCCCTAAATTACTGTCCATATATATTTTGATCAAATCTGCATGTATTTAGTAAATTAGTTAAAAATAATAGTCATGAACTTTTTGTCACACGAAGAGACACATATAGAACAGTTATATCAGATATAGTTACTAACAATCCATATTTACCTGTACACAGCATTAACACAGATATGATGCTATACATATCTAATATAGAAATGATTTTTATGGAAGGCGATGGCGCATAGAACAAACCACATGGTTATTGATGTACCTGAAAAAAAAATGCAAAATCATTCGTTAAAAGTCTAATTTTCAAAATCATCGTTAAATGTCTAATTTTCAAAATCATTTTCAGATAAATGTAAAGCATTCTATAAATAACATAATGATTTTCAAGTTCTCACTTCGGCCATGATCCTGACAGAAATTAAAAAAAAACTTAATGTATCTCAATAACAGGAGTATGACTAAATAAGAATATCTTATGAGTTTGTGATCAAGTAAATGTGACTTCAGAGTAGTTTAACAGACTCCTTCCTATATTTGAATACATTGTACATAACAATTGTAAGAAACAATCAACTTTTCTACTCTCTACACAACTATTCCTGACTCAAAACTAAAAGACAAATTAAAAGAATTAGTTCACATAAACAAGAATGGTCAAAGTAGATCTATACAAATATCTTGTCTTAGAAAGGAACAGATCTTATTTTGTAAAACCAGAGGCTCCCAGGAGCCTGTTATCGCTCACTTGGATCAAAGCTGCTTTCAATAACAACGCAACTGCACTGTGGTGGCCATCTTGGTGGGAGAGCGCGACTGCCGGACACAATTTTGGAAGAGGACCATCCAATAACTATTCCATCAAAGTTTGGTTCTAATTGAGCTACTGATTCCAGAAAAGATGGTTTTTATGTGAATTTCCAATAGGGTCCTATGTTAAACTAAGTACAGCTGTGCAGCCATCTTGGTCAGAGGGCGGGACCACCAAACGCAATTTTGGAAAAGGACCATTCAATGACTATTTTATCAAAGTTTGGTTCCAATTGAGCAACTGGTTCCAGACAAGAAGATTTTTATGTGAATTTCCCATAGCTTCCTATGTTAAACTAAGTTCGGCTGTGGGGGCCATCTTGGTCGAAGGGCCGAACCGCCGGACACATTTTTGGAAGAGAACCATCCAATGACTATTTCATTAACATTTAGTTCTTATTGAGCAAATGGTTTCAGACAAGAAGATTTTTATGGGAATTTCCCATAGGGTCCTATGTTAAATTAAGTTCGGCTGTGGCGGCCATCTCGGTCGGAGGTCTGAAATGCCAGACATAATTTGGAAGGGGACCACCCAAGGATCATTTCAGCAAAGTTTGGTTGAGATTGGCTCAGTAGTTACAGAGGAGAAGATTTTTTAAAAATTTCATCCCCCTTTTTTCTATTTTTAGCTTGGTGGCCATCTTGGTTGGAAGTCGGGATCACCGGACACAATTTTGGAAGGGGGCCATCCAAGGATCATTCCACCAAAGTTTTGTTGCAATTGGCCAAGTGGTTTCTGAGGAGAAGATTTTTATGTGAATTTCCCATAGGGTCCTATGTTAAGCTAAGTTCGGCTGTGGGGGTCATCTTGGTCGAAGGGCTGAACCGCCGGACACATTTTTGGAAGAGAACCATCCAATGACTATTCAATCAAAATTGTGTTCTTATTGAGCAAATGGTTTCAGACAAGAAGATTTTTATGGGAATTTCCCATAGGGTCCTATGTTAAATTAAGCTTGGCTGTGGTGGCCATCTTGGTTGGAGTTCTGAAATGTCGGACACAATTTTGGAAGAAGACCACCCAAGAATCATTTCAGCAAATTTGGTTGAGATTGGCTCAGTAGTTTCAGAGGTGAAGATTTTTTTTTAATTTCATCCCCCCTTTTTTCTAATTTGCACAATCGGTCAAAATCGGCAAAAGTTCAAAGTTCATAAAAAATCCTGTAATATATGTTAAAAAGCTCATCATTATGCTTATACAGTTCAAATTTGGGCACATTCAGGCTTAAAAAAGAGCAATTTTGGCCATTTGAAGAAATTTCTATTTTTAGTAATGGCGGCCACCTTGGATACAGGACGGGGCTGTCGGACATAATTTTGAAAGGGGCCCACCCAGGGAGCATCCCTGCCAAGATTGGTTTAATTTGGTTCAGCGGTTTCAGAGGAGAAGATTTAAATGTGATCTTTCATCAAAATATGCCTAATTTGCATAATCGGTATATATCGGCTGAAAGAAAAATTTCACAGAAAAACCCGGAATATATGTTAAACTACTCCTTGCCATGTAGCTGCAGTTAAAATTTGAGCTCATTTTGACTTACACTAAAGCAGCAATGGACAATTAAAATTTCATCCCCCCTTTTTTCTATTTTTAGCTTGGTGGCCATCTTGGTTGGAAGTCGGGATCACCGGACATAATTTTGGAAGGGGGCCATCCAAGGACCATTCCACCAAAGTTTGGTTGCAATTGGCCCAGTGGTTTCTGAGGAGAAGATTAAAATGTGAAATGTTGACGGACGGACGACAGACGACGGACGAAAAGTGATGACAATAGCTCACCTGGCCAGGTGAGCTAAAAAACTACTCTGATTCTACAAAAAAAAGTTCTCTGAAACTGATATCATAAAAATACTTGAATTTTTTATTGGCAAAATGCAATCGTTGAGTATAATTACATTGATACTGGTGAAACGAGTAACTTAATGGAGATAATTTGAGGTATAAAAACATCAGAATTGTTGGATGAGAAAAACTTTCATTCATTTTGTTTACTTTCTTTCTTTTTGACCGGAGTTCTACTTAACGGACTTCTACTTAACCAATGGCAGTCTTTGGTTGATAAATGTGCCCTTGGCGACACATAGCGATTGGTGATATTTATCACCAATAACATACTAGTTAAACCGTTTTAGCATGAGTTAAAATAAAACAAAAACTGATACAATGTAGTGATAAAATAAACTGTTCTGCCAAAGTTCTGTGTACCGATAAATTGAAATTTTATTAAACAAAATATTGATTAAGTTCAGTTTAGTATCACAACAGATGACCACACTAACAATTAACTTGGATAAATTGAAGAAAACCGCTCGTAGCCCTTGGCCGTCGGCAATCCTTGTTAAATAAATAAATAATTAAATCAAATAACTTAGATAATAGACCATTTGTACAGTTCTGACTTGATTCTAATATTATACCTTTTTTTCTTGGAAAGATCAATGAAAATAACACATATATTTCTTCCCATTATCTATGCAAAATTTAAATGTTGTAACAACTTGTGAATTATCTACACTTTTGTATTTCCTATAAAATTATCGTCTCAAAATATCTACAAATCATAAGAAAATTATACTCAAATTCTTCGTTTTTTCCATTGTTCTTACTAGAATGAGTACCATTTTACCTGTCGTAAGGGAAATAACTCCTATATAAAACACATAATATAAGAATCATATTAGGAATGTACAAAAGGTCCACTGATTTCTCTATGAGGTGACACAAGAGAAAAGGTCGAGGCCTGGTTAGGCTATGAGGGGAGAAGTCGAGGCATGGCTAGAGGGCTACGAGGGGAGAAGTCGAGGCATGGCTAGAGGGCTACGAGGGGAGAAGTCGAGGCATGGTTAGAGGGCTATGAGGGAAGAAGTCGAGGCATGGCTAGAAGGCTACGAGGGGAGAAGTTGAGGCATGGTTAGAGGGCTACGAGGGGAGAAGTTGAGGCATGGTTAGAAGGCTATAAGGGGAGAAGTTGAGGCATGGTTAGAAGGCTATGAGGGGAGAAGTCAAGGCATGGCTAGAGGGCTACGAGGGAAGAAGTCGAGGCATGGTTAGAGGGCTACGAGGGGAGAAGTCCAGGCATGGTTAGAGGGCTACGAGGAGAGAAGCTGAGGCATGGCTAGAAGGCTACGAGGAGAGAAGTTGAGGCATGATTAGAAGGCTATGAGGGGAGAAGTCGAGACATGGTTAGAAGGCTATCAGGGGAGAAGTCGAGGCATGGTTAGAAGGCTATCAGGGGAGAAGTTGAGGTATGGTTAGAGGGCTACGAGGGGAGAAGTCGAGGCATGGTTAGAAGGCTACGAAGGGAGAAGTCAAGGCATGGTTAGAAGATTACGAGGGGAGAAGTTGAGGCATGGTTAGAAGGCTACGAGGGGAGAAGTCGAGGCATGGTTAGAAGGCTACGAGGGGAGAAGTCGAGGCATGGTTAGAAGGCTACGAGGGGAGAAGTCGAGGCATGGTTAGAAGGCTACGAGGGGAGAAGTCGAGGCATGGTTAGAAGGCTATGAGGGGAGAAGTTGAGGTATGGTTAGAAGGCTATAAGGGGAGAAGTTGAGGCATGGTTAGAAGGCTACGAGGGAAGAAGTCAAGGCATGGTTAGAAGGCTATGAGGGGAGAAGTCGAGGCATGGTTAGAAGGCTACGAGGGGAGAAGTCGAGGCATAGTTAGAAGGTTACGAGGGGAGAAGTCGAGGCATGGTTAGAAGGCTATGAGGGGAGAAGTCGAGGCCTGGTTCGAGAGCTATGAGGGGAGAAGTCGAGACATGGTTAGAAGGATATGAGGGGAGAAATCGAGGCATGGTTAGAAGGATAGGAGGGGAGAAGTCGAGGCATGGTTAGAAGGCTACGAGGGGAGAAGTCGAGGCATGGTTAGAAGGCTACGAAGGGAGAAGTCAAGGCATGGTTAGAAGGCTACGAGGGGAGAAGTTGAGGCATGGTTAGAAGGCTATCAGGGGAGAAGTCGAGGCATGGTTAAAAGGCTATGAGAGAAGTTGATGCATGGTTAGAAGGCTACGAGGGGAGAAGTCGAGGCATGGTTAGAAGGCTACGAGGGGAGAAGTTGAGGCATGGTTTGAAGGCTATAAGGGGAGAAGTCGAGGCATGGTTAGAAGGCTACGAGGGGAGAAGTTGAGGCATGGTTAGAAGGCTATAAGGGGAGAAGTCGGGACATGGTTAGAGGGCTATAAGGAGAGAAGTCGAGGCATGGATAGAAGGCCATAAGGAGAGAAGTCGAGGCATGGTTAGAAGGCTATTAGAGAAGAAGTTGAGGTATGGTTAAAAGGCTATTAGAGAAGAAGTCGAGGCATGGTTAGAGGGCCAAGAGAAGAAAAATCGAGGCATGGATAGAAGGCTACGAGGGGAGAAGTTGAGGCATGGTTAGAGGGCTACGAGGGGAGAAGTTGAGGCATGGTTAGAAGGCTATAAGGGGAGAAGTTGAGGCATGGTTAGAAGGCTATGAGGGGAGAAGTCAAGGCATGGCTAGAGGGCTACGAGGGAAGAAGTTGAGGCATGGTTAGAGGGCTACGAGGGGAGAAGTCCAGGCATGGTTAGAGGGCTACGAGGAGAGAAGCTGAGGCATGGCTAGAAGGCTACGAGGAGAGAAGTTGAGGCATGATTAGAAGGCTATGAGGGGAGAAGTCGAGGCATGGTTAGAAGGCTATCAGGGGAGAAGTCGAGGCATGGTTAGAAGGCTATCAGGGGAGAAGTTGAGGTATGGTTAGAGGGCTACGAGGGGAGAAGTCGAGGCATGGTTAGAAGGCTACGAAGGGAGAAGTCAAGGCATGGTTAGAAGATTACGAGGGGAGAAGTTGAGGCATGGTTAGAAGGCTACGAGGGGAGAAGTCGAGGCATGGTTAGAAGGCTACGAGGGGAGAAGTCGAGGCATGGTTAGAAGGCTACGAGGGGAGAAGTCGAGGCATGGTTAGAAGGCTACGAGGGGAGAAGTCGAGGCATGGTTAGAAGGCTATGAGGGGAGAAGTTGAGGTATGGTTAGAAGGCTATAAGGGGAGAAGTTGAGGCATGGTTAGAAGGCTACGAGGGAAGAAGTCAAGGCATGGTTAGAAGGCTATGAGGGGAGAAGTCGAGGCATGGTTAGAAGGCTACGAGGGGAGAAGTCGAGGCATAGTTAGAAGGTTACGAGGGGAGAAGTCGAGGCATGGTTAGAAGGCTATGAGGGGAGAAGTCGAGGCCTGGTTCGAGAGCTATGAGGGGAGAAGTCGAGACATGGTTAGAAGGATATGAGGGGAGAAGTCAAGGCATGGTTAGAAGGCTACGAGGGGAGAAGTCGAGGCATGGTTAGAGGGCTACGAGGGGAGAAATCGAGGCATGGTTAGAAGGATAGGAGGGGAGAAGTCGAGGCATGGTTAGAAGGCTACGAGGGGAGAAGTCGAGGCATGGTTAGAAGGCTACGAAGGGAGAAGTCAAGGCATGGTTAGAAGGCTACGAGGGGAGAAGTTGAGGCATGGTTAGAAGGCTATCAGGGGAGAAGTCGAGGCATGGTTAAAAGGCTATGAGAGAAGTTGATGCATGGTTAGAAGGCTACGAGGGGAGAAGTCGAGGCATGGTTAGAAGGCTACGAGGGGAGAAGTTGAGGCATGGTTTGAAGGCTATAAGGGGAGAAGTCGAGGCATGGTTAGAAGGCTACGAGGGGAGAAGTTGAGGCATGGTTAGAAGGCTATAAGGGGAGAAGTCGGGACATGGTTAGAGGGCTATAAGGAGAGAAGTCGAGGCATGGATAGAAGGCCATAAGGAGAGAAGTCGAGGCATGGTTAGAAGGCTATTAGAGAAGAAGTTGAGGTATGGTTAAAAGGCTATTAGGGAAGAAGTCGAGGCATGGTTAGAGGGCCAAGAGAAGAAAAATCGAGGCATGGATAGAAGGATATGAGAAGAGAAGTGGAGGCATGGATAGAAGGTTATGAAGGGAGAAGTGGAGGCATATATAAATCTGTTAGAGTACTGACTTCAGACCCAGAGACTGAGGGTTTAAGACCTCCTGGTATCATGTATATACCAGGCATCTTTAACAACAGGAACAAGATAAAAAAAAAATGTATACTACTTCAGATAAATCTGTTAAGAGAGTTGACTTCAGACCCAGAGACTGAGGGTTTAAACCAGGCATTTTTAACAACAGGAACAATGTAAAAGCTCTATACTGCATTCTGCTTTTCTACGTTTCCTTGGTCTTACTTACCAGTTTTTGAGATGTATATTGTACATTGTTGTGACAAAATGATGAACACATTAAACAGTGAGTATGAAATATAAGAAAACAATTTTAAAAGGGGGCACAATCAGAATATAAAAATAGTATGGCACCCAAAAAAAACCCAGAATAAAATGCCCTTCCCATTAGTCTGCAAAAATGTGAAGATTGCTAAGTCTTTCAACTCTGTAATGCACTTCAGAATGTCAAAATTGCATAAACCGGGTGTAAAACAAAAAAATAATGACAGCAAATTGTAATTTCTCGCTTAATCAAAGAACGATTTTCACGACTTTCACGAATTTGCGGGTTCATTCTTTGTCATTTCATGCATCCTACCTATTTTGACATACATTATTTCTACTTTCCAATGTCACGCTTATGAAAAATTGGTTCATCCTGTGTCCCGTTTAGACCCCAAGAGACACACCACAGAATCATATGTACATCCTCCCTTGTGTGTACCGTCACCTGTTTCTATTACTTAGAAGGTATATAAAATGCTGTCAGCTATTAAGACACGCCTAAGGATTTTAACTGCTCTATATACATTCATAGAAGAAACCATTTTCAAATAGGTTTTTAGAAGGGTGTAGAATAACATCAGATGATATATATTTTTTGTCTGAAGGATATGGCACTGATTCCCAAATTGAATGGTCAAAGTGACCAACCAACCCCCCCCTTTTTTTATGGGAGAACACGATGTAGTCTAATTCGACGCACCACTATAAACCAACCATGTTCTGAATGCCATGTAGAAGATTAAAATTGGGTACAGATGCTGATAACAATTAGTTTTGCAAACACACCAAAAATATAGCTTAATATAACCAAAATTGTGTCTGTAGAAGAACTTTCACAATACCCTGAGGTGAACCCTCAACTAAATTTTCGTTTCCTCACAGCAAATCCACATAAAAAAAAGAATTTTTTAACTTATAACTGTAAAAAGATATTTTTCATGTCTAATTTATCAAATTACAAGCACCTAAGCAAAACTTCAAAAACAATTTTTACTGATGAGTCTAATTAGCCTACATGGCTGTATTACACAGGTAGTCGACTTTCACACTTTCAAACAAGTACCTGGTGAATATGATCTCTGTATACTAAAACTTATTATAAATCCTTTTATTTATGTGGATAAGTATGAAAGAACCCAGAAGAAGTCACTGGATACCATTGGAGAGGTGCTGGAACCTTTTTATGTAGACAGTTATTATATAAAATTGGTAAAAATAAGATTTTTTGGCATAAAATCATGATTTTTCACACGAAATACCCCCAAAAAAATTTGTACCTTCCTCCGCTCGGCGCAATTTTTTTAAGTGCACACCCCTCCCCCCTAACTTGAAATCCTGGATCCGCCCCTGCTCAACCCAGTATATGATTTTCTTATAGATGCTTATTTAGTAACCATCCTGGAGGAACATGGACTGCAAAATACCACTTTTTCAAATCTTTTAGATTTTAGATTATTTATCTGTTAGTTTTATAATAACCAGTGTATATACATATTTTACGAGTCGTTTTATATGACTGTGATAGTGACTCTGTAAATATTTATTTTACGCGTCGCTATATTATGGTGGGGAATTGGCATATTTATATGTGTTTTATACTGTAGTGATAGTGACTTTTATATATACTATATATTTTACGCGTCATAATTATTATGATGGTGGATAACCTTCCTCATATTGAGGTGTGCCTTGATTGGTAGAAGTTCGTCTACAGATATAGATATCGCGATTTGAAAAGAGACGTGCATACACTATGATACAGGCGCCGTAACGACCATCGCACGAAATTACCAAAGCCCCTGTATATCGGCATGTGGATATTTAATCCCTTTGAATAGCCGCCTTTAAACCCCCAATATTATTATAATGCAGCGATTATTGTCGGCACCTGTAGACGTACGTATACCTATAATTACACAGCTAAAAATTAAAATTTAAATCACATTTTTATACAAACACCTGTTGTTAAAGATGTTTATTTACCCTCGCCCTAGTTTGAAGTGCACAGGTGACACTGACATTGTAATTTTCATTTTGACTTTAAGTCATTTTGTTATCGATACTTACCTACAAATTATAAATAACAAATCCAACCTTCTTTCCAGACATGTAGAACAGCAAATCCACAATTTACAATGGATTATGGGTAATGATCTAGATCATTATGACGTAAATAGAACAGGTGGTTTTTTTTTCTCACCTATTGATCCTCAAATGAATTCAATTCTGCCTGAAATACTAATATATTTAATAAATTCCCTACGTAACCCCTACTGTGGGTATTGAAGAAATACTTATGACATGTCCTTTGTTTTTATTAATATACTTGATTATAAATAATTTTCTTTTCTTTCGCCTTGTGTAAGTTAATTATAATTTTAATCAACACACAGTCTATGTATGTATGACCTTATTGCACGAAAGGGTGCATTTAATTAGCAATAATGAAAGAGTGCATTGCATGGTATTGTATACGGGTATTCATCAAGAAATGAACAGCTCTCAAAACACTTTAAAAACATGTTATGAAATACTGTTGATCTATGAATAGCATACGATTAAAACAAAAATCAAGCAACCGACAAAATAATGTTGAACGATATGTCATATTTTTTATTGTATTTTCAGAAATACGGTGAACAATTCTAGATTTCTAAAACCTATCTGACGGACAAGAAATTAAATAAGGTCGGTGTGTACTGTAGTTACCAGTCTCTCCCACCCCTTTACACTACTTTAATCGTCATTTTGGCCTCCTTCAAGCAATGAATTTAACCGAGTTTTATAGGTGTAAAAAACACTAATAAATTTCTTTAACATTTTCAGCTAACCTTTTTTCAAGCCTACCTGGCTATTTTACCTCAGAAGCTTCGGTCCATATAATATTTTTTTGGTGATGGACCGGTCCATATACTGCCATGTGACCCTCGGTGCCATGAACTATTTGCTATAGAGACTATACATATCAGTCGACTGATGCAATCAGAAAACGGCATCTCTATATACATATCAGTCGACTTATGCAATCAGAAAACGGCATAGTATTGCTGTTTTACATATTTCTAAGCCATGGAAATGAAAAAAAAAAAAAAAAAATTAAAAAGGGGGGGGGTAGGGTGTAAAAAGGGGGGATGCTGTGTCCTTTCCACAAGCACCTGTTGCTCGGCTTACCCACAGGCGCTTGTGTAGAGTCAAACATATGCTCGCTATGTACCTGGTATTTTAGGTACATAGGGAGTATATTTTTGACTCTACACAAGCGCCTGTGGCTTACCTATCAAGCAACATCTTTGCCACTTCAGCGCGAGTTTGGACGCGTAGCACTTCCTTGAGTTCGTTCCAACGGTCCAACTGATCCCCTACATATATCCTGCATTTGTTCCATTTGGAAGATACTTCACTTCTATTCATCTTTCTCTCTGAATCCGTCAAAGTCCGCTTTCTTCCACGCGTTGACACTTTCTCTTTTGCCCAAGAACCACATGTTGTTTATTGTTTCTAAACAGTGCGCATGCTCAAGACGGGTTCACATAGAAGGTCATATGAATAGATTTGAATTCTTGTTATCCTGGACAATAATTCCGATAATGATAGTGTTGGGTCTTTTTTGTCAAAAAATCGTATCTTTTGCAGCATAACTCGATGTTAATCTTCATTTTATGAAGGTCAGTAAGGAAAACGACAATAATTTTGGGTATGAAAAAAATACAATAGTGGTAGACAATATCCCTTTAACACATCTTAATTTGGGTTATCTCAGAAAAATCAGGATAAATTTTCATCAGTAAAAGAACAAGCGTTTAGTTTTATGTGGAATGGGATTAATTGGGAAAAGGAGTGGGGATAAATATTTTGCTGAAACACAACCGATAAAATGAATTATCCAGCGGCATGGATAATACTGTATACAAGATACAAGATACTTTATTTTCCAAATCAGGGCCCCTGGAGGGCATGATACAACATATATAATTAGCACATACACAATAAATAAAGTAAAATATAATAATTGTTTTATTACCATCAACCATGTCTGTCACAGATTAGAACAAAGGGAAGTAATTCAAGCAAGATTGTCTTAGAATTTTATATTCAGTTTGATTATATAGTATATATATATAGTTATATACACACTATATATATATACTATATAATCAAACTGAATATAAAATTCTAAGACAATCTTGCTTGAATTACTTCCCTTTGTTCTAATCTGTGACAGACATGGTTGATGGTAATAAAACAATTATTATATTTTACTTTATTTATTGTGTATGTGCTAATTATATATGTTGTATCATGCCCTCCAGGGGCCCTGATTTGGAAAATAAAGTATCTTGTATCTTGTATACAGTATACACATATATATATATAATAATTATAAATAATAAGTGTAAACAAGTGTTTTATAATTCAGTTTGAGTATATAGTATATATACTCATTAAAATAATAATAAATAATAAATGTATACAAATGTCACATCTGCAGAAAGCACCAAGGGATGGTACCAAATGGAGATTTATTCCAACTTGTGCTTGGTGCAGAATAGACGCTCAGTTTATTTGGAAGATTTGCAATAGGCATCAGGGGACAGTGCCACAAAAAGATTTTTTTCCTATGCCCATAGCAAATCATCCAATAAGTCTGAATAGAATTTTCATTATGCAATATCCATAGCAATCTATTATCATTTAAATTATTAATGTTTTGACACATGTAATCTGATCATTAAGTTCTGCTCTTTCAATAGGTTTTTTTTTCGAACTCCAGATGCACTCCCTTAAAAAAGACTTCTACCAAAAGTGATCACGCGTGGATGTTGACGAATAACTCCAAGTAATGACAAATTTTATAGATAATTATAATTTACATGCATAAGAAACTTTCCTTTATACGAAAATCATACCTGTTCATATTTTGTGGAGTTATTGTTGACCAATTCATATATTAGATAAATATTCAATATAAACATATAAACACAGTCTCGTACCCGAATTTGATTACACAAGGATGTAAATGCCAACTGGTTCAGTGTTCCAACACTGATTTTACAAAACTTTTGCAATATCTATGCATCTTCTTGTCACTTGTGATGTTCAATCGGACGGGGTTTTTTTTGTAAATGCAGTCGAGATAGAAGACCCGTTGTAACATCATAACATAAAAACTGCTTATAAATTAGTGCCGGGAATGTTTTATAAAATATGTTTATTTAAAAAAAAATATTTTCTGAGTATATTCTCTGAGACTGTCTAATAGTGGGACCACTTTTCTGAGAAATCGTAGTTCAAATAATATTGAAAGCAATACAAAGATATTGTTCAATGAAAATGAAACTAGGTTGCTGAGGAAGATAGTTTGTGGTGTTTAACGCCCCTCTCAACAATATTTCAGTTATATCGTGGCGGTCAGTTTTATTGGTTGAGGAAATCGGAGTACCCGGAGAAAACCACCAACCTGCCGCAAGTCACTCACAAAATTTATCACATAATGTTGTATCGAGCACACCTAAGTAAGAATTTTTTTATCGTAAGTGTAATTTTAGTCGTAAGATTAAAATTTGTCGTAAGATAATCTTTGCCACGGTGAAAATGACTTAGGAATTGTCGTAGGATTAATCGTAAGTGAAGTGAACAAGTTAAGATTATACTTAGGAATGTTTGTAAAAAGGGGCTACTGGTTTTAAACTTTGTTACGGTTGAGGTTTTTTATACGGTGTTGTTTTAACCATGGTGTTAAATGGTTAAAACACATCTTAACCGGGATCGAAAGCACGTTTGAATATGTTTGAACCTTGTTAATTACCAGTATACATGTATGTTTGTAATAGGAACATCTGTGTATTATAGACCCATTTCCAAGTTGTTTATTGACATTCTGCATTGTTGTATTTGTTTATAAAGAATTAAATTATTTTATTTGTTAATTTTTTTGTTTGTGTGTGTTTAAGAGTTGAACTGTTTTATTTGTTAATGAAAAGGGAAACGAATTAATATAAGTTTTTCTAAGCTTGTTTTCGAATCCCTTTAATTATTTGTATTATATCATATTGAAATTCATCTTATTGTACTATATTTATTAATTAATCAAATATGTTTAAACTAATGAAGAATTAATTTTACTTTGTTAAAAAATAATCAATGAACTAGAAAGTTCTCTTAAATATTGTTCTTCAACCATTGCGTTTTTTATCTATCTTAAACATGTTTATGGTTCATGATTTAAACGTGTTTCAGATTGTTTTCAACCATAAACAAGTTTGAGAATAAATAAAAAAAAACAGGCCTTATATATAAAATAAATTAAAAAAAATCTGTGCACAATATCAGCAGAGACTACATACGTCTGGCACTACCTCGGTAAACTGATGACCACCACGAGATTATTGTTAACCACCACGAGATCAGTGTTGATCATCACGATATTATTGTTAACCACCACGAGATCATTGTTAACCACCACGAGATTATTGTTAACCACCACGAGATCATTGTTGATCATCACGAGATTATTGTTGACCACCACGAGATTATTATTGACCACCACATGATTATTGTTGACCACCACGAGATTATTATTGACCACCACATGCTTATTGTTGACCACCACGAGATTATTGTTGATCATCACGAGATTATTGTTGACCACAACGAGATTATTATTCACCACCACATGATTATTGTTGACCACCACGAGATTATTGTTGATCATTACGAGATTATTGTTGACCACAACGAGATTATTATTCACCACCACATGATTATTGTTGACCACCACGAGATTATTGTTGATCATCACGAGATTATTGTTGACCACCACGAGATTATTATTGACCACCACATGATTATTGTTGACCACCACGAGATTATTATTGACCACCACATGCTTATTGTTGACCACCACGAGATTATTGTTGATCATCACGAGATTATTGTTGACCACCACGAGATTATTATTGACCACCACATGATTATTGTTGACCACCACGAGATTATTATTGACCACCACATGCTTATTGTTGACCACCACGAGATTATTGTTGATCATCACGAGATTATTGTTGACCACAACGAGATTATTATTCACCACCACATGATTATTGTTGACCACCACGAGATTATTGTTGATCATCACGAGATTATTGTTGACCACAACGAGATTATTATTCACCACCACATGATTATTGTTGACCACCACGAGATTATTGTTGATCATCACGAGATTATTGTTGACCACAACGAGATTATTATTCACCACCACATGATTATTGTTGACCACCACGAGATTATTGTTGATCATCACGAGATTATTGTTGACCACAACGAGATTATTATTCACCACCACATGATTATTGTTGACCACCACGAGATTATTGTTGATCATCACGAGATTATTGTTGACCACAACGAGATTATTATTCACCACCACATGATTATTGTTGACCACCACGAGATTATTGTTGACCACCACGAGATTATTGTTGAGAGCGTTAAATACCAATTAAATTTCATCAAAGCTTTTCATCAAGTTTCTTAAATAAAATCGATATAAACCACGATTTTAGTGGGATTAGTGTTGGGTTGGCAACAGTTTAATTTATATACATGCATGAATAAATAAACTCTGTGGGGTCGTTACAAGTTAGCAAAGTGTTGAAAACGCAACATGGCATATATTTTCGAAAACTCAATGTTGTAAAACATCTGCCAAAGCTTCATGACATGTAAGTAGTTGACCAAACTGACAAGGCCCCAAATGGCACTGTGTTTCTAATAAACTGACAAAAGAGGAAATCTTTCACAATAAAAAAAGGAGAAATACCTGAATTTAATATTTAATTAATACAAATTTGACTTTATAATTGCTTTAGGATCCATAACTAATTCACACTACGTCTGGATTGATGAGTGTCACAGTACAGCACAGGTTTGACATATTTTAACAGGATCGTGGAACATTTGGCCGGCAAAGATAACTACTGCTGCATGTATGTACACATACACAGTGTCTAATAAGCTTGGTAGACCTATATCGTAGTCTACCTGGTGGAAACACCCAAAGAACACCAAGCTGATTGTCAAAGATTCCTCTTTTGTCAACGGTGTGATGTTTATTACATATAAACACATTTAAGGAGAGTTTGAAGATACCAAAGGGAGGTAATCAGAATCCGTATATCGAAGAAGAACAGACAACACAATGGCCAAAAGAAAAAGTACACAAGGACAAACAACGATCTACAAAACATACATATAAAACTAAAGATCGAGTAATACGAACCCCACTACAATCCGGAGGTGTACTCATGTGCTCCGAAAGGGTAGGCAGTTCCTGCTCCTCTAGTGGCACCCATCGTGTTAATCTAGTCACAAATGACACCAGAACGACAAAGATGTAGCGTTTATCGGCGGAAGAAAATAGTACAGGTCAACTGCAGGCTAGGGGCACGTTTCACATTCATCTTAGGGAACACATTATTCTCAATGTTGACACTACTATGACTGTGAAATGTAGAATGACAGTAAAGGGGATGTTCCTTTACCTTAATTTGTGTCTAAGTGTAATATTGGACATTTTCTCATGTTCATGTACATCCATGTCATTTTTTACTAATCACACTACCATTTAGAGGATTGTTAGCTGTGTCAACTACACATACCTGTCATGAATCTTGAGCAGATGTTTTACAACATCTAAGGCTGCAAAAATAGATGCAATGTTGAGTTCATTAACCAATCATGTTTTTCAACACTTATAAGTTTATAAGTCGACTGCCTAGATACTAATTATGGCCAACTTTACTTTTATATTTATAGTAAAAATACTTCTGTGAGAGAATGTGACGTTTGGAGGTTGAGTAGATAAAACCATTTTATTGGTGATATCTAATTCAGAAATGAATGTATTTAAAAAAACAAATGGAGTAAGCAATCTCTTCTCTTAAATTAAGGATATAATATTTATGTTAAACAACAACAATGTTGTTAGCTGCTTTATTATCTGGAACAAGAACAACAGATTTACCTACTAGTATTCCACAGTGTTAAGTCACCCGTGAAACTATCGTGTTTAAAACTGAGGTGTTAAGCAGGTGGTTGTCATAGCTACTGTGAAATACCGCTATGCCAAGATTGGACCCTGCTACACATAACAACACCACCGATCGTCTTCAGACAGGACAATCTCAAACTGAGGTCGCCCGACAATTCAACGTTCACCAGAGCACAATTTCACGCCTTTGGCAGAGATTAAATAAAACTGGGTCAGCTCAAGATCGCCCTAGAAGTCGTAGGCCACGCATCACTACTCCAGCTCAAGATCGGTATATCCGGGTCTTCCATCTACGTAATCGAACAGTCACTGCGACAGCCACTGCTGCTAGTATCCCAAGTTTACGGAGAATATACACCCAGACAGTTCGTAACAGGCTTCGTCAACGCAAAATTCGACCAAGAAGACCTTATGTTGGATCAGTTTTGACACAGGTACACAGTTGTGCATGTGTCATACACTTAGGGTCTGGTCTTTGAGGAACTAGCGCCGAATTTGATTCTGCGATGAGAGTCCCGTTTTCTTCTCCAAAGATATGATGGCCGAGCCCGTGTATACAGTCGTCGAAATTACTGTTTCTTCCCTGCCTGCGTACAGGAAGTTGACAGATTTGGCGGTGGAGGCGTCATGATATGGGTGCAGCAATATCCTACAACCACAGAACAAACTCAGTGCGTGTCCAAGGAAATTAACGGCTCAACGTTATAGAGACGATATTTTGCATCCACGTATGCTCAATGTTATTGACCGACAGAGGGAATTGTTTCAGTAGAACAATATCCAGCCACATACAGCAAGGGTAACTATGGACTTCCCAACTCAGAACAACATTAATTTATTGCCATGGTCCTCAAAGTCGCCGGATTTGAACCCCATAGAACATCTTTGGGATGAACTTGATAAGACATGTCCGCCAGCCCCCACTTCAATCATTGGACCAACTCTGTCCAGCGTTGCAACATGAATGGATACCACAGGTCCGAATACAAAATTTTATTCGATCCATGCCAAGGAGATGCAGAACAGTGGTGGCCGCACATAGTGATCACAATATATACTAATTTTGACGTAACCGGAAAATGACGCAATTTATCGTATGTGACTGTTTTTTTTCTTTAATATGATCAAAATAAAGTTTTTGAATTTTAAGGTTTCTAAACATTTCTGATATATTTATAAAGTCAGTACCCCTATTAATATGTTTAATTAAAAAAAAAATCTTGAGATCGTCTGGTTTGTCTATTTTAGGGGAAACAGATGATGGCAAAAAGGCTTCAATGATCAAAGACCCTTCATATATGGGGACTAAATGCGAACACTTTATCACATTCTGCGTACATTTTTATATCGGGTGAATATGTGAATTATGTATGCACCCAATCTACTTTAAAGATAATATTGAAGATCGTTACCAGGTCGGGCAGAGTAAACGTGTCGATGTTGAAAACGTTTATCACGGTTTATCATAATTCATGAACAAATCCTTTTATTTCATAGGCTGAACTGTAATTAATATTCTGCAATATCACCCCCTGAGTAATATCACTCACTTGAACCGAACATTGCCGAATCCAGGAAATATCACCCTCTCGAAGCGAACTTTAATTGCCGAATCCAGAAAATATCACCTCTCCGTCCGAGTTATGATGATTACTCTAAAAAGAGTGTAGTTTGTTCTACGGTATGCGTGCTGACATACTGATTTTTGTTTTGTTGATCTTTTTTGTTTTGACGCCACTTTCAGCAACATTTCAGCTATATCATAGCGACCAGTTTTAGTGATGGAAGAAGCCGGAGTACCCGGAGAGAACCACCGACCATGGGCAAGCAACTGGTAAACATTATCACTTGCAGCTGCGAGTCCAATGCACCCTTTTTTGTAATTTACAAAGCTGGGCGCGAACCCACGCCGTATTGGTGATAGGCTTGTATGAGTTGCTAGGTAATCCAACTACCTAACTCAATGAGCCACCCGGGCCCCCTAAAACGACGGGGTGTACTCGGTTGTCACAGAAGGGTATACAGTTGAAACCTTTTTTGTAATTTACAAAGCCGGGCGTAGTATATAAGAGGTTTTCAAGTCGTATTTGCGGAGGTGGTGCTACCGGAAGTGACGTCACCGAAAGCGGCCCTGACCGGAAGTGACCAAATGTGACCGCAACCGGAAGTTGAATTTCCCGCCGTTTTTTTCTGGTGTTTTGACCGGAAATGACGTTACCCGTATGGGGCTCCCTCGGGTGTGCGCATGCGCAACCGGAAGTAGGGGTTCCCACCCCCTATTTTCGGGTGTTTCTTTTTTCTATTTTTTTCATTTTTTTTCATTTTTTTTCCATTTTTTTTTTTTTTTTTTTCCTATTCATTTTTTTTTCATTTTTTCTTGTTTCTTTTTTTTTTTTTTTATAAATTTTTTTTTCCATTATTTTCTTTAAATACGGGAAATGAAATGTTTTTACAACGTCACACAAGTAACGTTGGATTTCAAACGTTGCGGTTTGAAAAAATACGGGAAAAAAGTTGCAGTGCTGTTATAGATGTTTACGTTAATGTGTGATATTTTCATAATGTGTTTCGTTTTGTTTTTCGTGCTTTGGGTGGAATTTCAACGCTATTGCTGCTGCTGCTGCTGCGGCGGCGGAGGAGGAGGGCGGTGGCGGCTGCAACCTCTGCTGCCGCTGCTCTGGAGTGTGTATGGCTGCTGCTGCTCTGGGGTGTGTATGGCTATTACTGCTGCTGCTTGGAGGAGGAGCAGGGAGGGAGGAGGAGGAGGTCTGTTTCGGTGTAACTATGACTAACACAGAAATCTTCCATATTTTCCATATCAATTCACTATTCAACTTGCCTTTTTTTTCCATATTTTCCATATCTTTTCACTATACAACTTACTTTTCTTCCATAATTTCCATATCTTTTCACTATTCGACTTGCCTTTCCTCCATATTGTCCATATCTTTTCACTATTCAACTTTCCTTTCTTCCATATTTTCCCTATCTTTTCACCATTCGACTTTCTTTTCTTCCATATTGTCCATATCTTTTCACTATTCGACTTGCTTTTCTTCCATATTTCCAAGGCATTTCACTATTCAACTTATTTTCTTCCATATTTTCCATATCATTTCACATTTCAACTTGCCTTTCTTCCATATTGTCCATACCTTATCACTATTTTCTTCCATATTTACCATATCTTTTCACTATTCAACTTACCTTTCTTCCATATTTTCCCTATCTTTTCACTATTCGACTTACTTTTCTTTCATATTGTCCATATCTTATCTCTATTCGACTTGCTTTTCTTCCATATTTTCCAAGTCATTTCACTATTCAACTTATCTTTCTCCCATATTTTCCATATCATTTCACATTTCAACTTGCCTTTCATCCATATTGTTCATACCTTATCACTATTTTCTTCCATATTTTCCATATCATTTTCACAATTTTCTTCTGAATTTTCCAAATCTTTTTTGTGTATAAGAGGTTTTCAAGTTGTATTTTCGGAGGTGGTGCCAGGTGGTGCTACCGGAAGCGGCCTTGACCGGAAGTGACCGAAGCTGCTGCTGCTGCTTTTTAAAAAAAATAAAAAATGGGTGAACAAAAATAAAAAAATGAACAAATGAAAATAAAAATGGAAAAAAGAAAAACACCCCAAAAAGGGCGGGACCCCCTTCCGGTTGCGCATGCGCGCACTCGAGGGAACCCCTACGTGTCAAAACACCCGAAAAAACGGCGGGAAACCCCAACTTCCGGTCACTTTCGGTCAGGGCCGCTTCCGGTAGCACCACCGCCGCAAATACCACTTGAAAACCTCTTATATACAAAAAACGATTTGGAAAATATGGAAGAAAAGCAAGTCGAATAATGATAAGATATGGACAATATGGAAGAAAAGTAAGTGGAATAGTGAAAAGATAGGGAAAATATGGAAGAAAAGCAAGTTGAATAGTGAAAAGATATGAAAAATATGGAAGAAAAGTAAGTTGAATAGTGAAAAGATTTGGAAAATACAGAAGAAAATAGTAAAAAGATAGAAGAAAATAGTAAAAAGATAGGGAAAATATGGAAGAAAATAGTGAAAAGATGAAAAATATGGAAGAACCCAAGTTGAATAGTGAAAAGATTTTGGAAAATACAGAAGAAAATTGTGAAATGATATGGAAAATATGGATGAAATATGAAATGATATGGAAAATATGGAAGAAAAGTAAGTTGAAAAGTGAAAAGATATGGAAAATATGGAGGAAAAGTAAGTTGAATAGTGAAAAGATATGGAAAAAAGGCTAGTTGAATAGTGAATTGATATGGAAAATATGGAAGATTTCTGTGTTAGTCATAATTACACCCAAAGAGACCTCCCTCCTCCTCCAGCAACAGCAGCAGCAGCCATACACACATCAGAGCAGCAGCAGCCATGCACATCCCAGAACAGCAGCAGCAATAGCGTTGAAATTCCATCCAAAACACGAAAAACAAAAACAAAACGAAACACATTATGAAAATATCACACATTAACGTAAACATCTTTGACAAAACTGCAACTTTTTTCCCGTATTTTTTCAAACCGGAACGCTTGAAATCCAACGTTACTTGTGTGACGTTATAGAAACATTTCTTTTTCTCGTATTTAAGAAAAAAAATGAAAAAAAAAAAGAAAATAATAAATAAATAAATAAAAACAAAAAAAAAGGAATGAAAAAAAGAAAAAAAAGAAAAAAAAAGAAAAAGAAATAAAAATGAAAAAACACCCGAAAAAAGGGCGGGTACGCCAACTTCCGGTTGCGCATGTGCGCACCCGATGAAACCCCTACGGGTAACGTCAGTTCTGGTCTAAACACCCGAAAAAAAACGGCGGGAATCCCAACTTCCGGTTGCGCATGCGCACACCCGAGGGAGCCACTTTGGTGTCACGTGACCTTCGGTCACTTTCGGTGGCACCACCTCGCACCACCTCCTCAAATACGACTTGAAAACCTCTTATATACTACTCACGTCGTATTGGTGATAGGCTTGTATGAGTTATAAGGTAATCCAACTACCTAGCTCATTGATCCACCGAGCCCTTGCTGACATACTGAGAAAAATCCACGATGACAAAATACTGTTACATACATATTATGCATATAGAATAAAGGACATTTTGTTTTCGATACTGTCTTTATCAGGACCATTATATGGCGAACCCGATAGGGTGAGCCAGATGATGGTCCTGATAAAGACAGTATCGAATACAAATAGCCCTTTATTTTGTGTATCGGTAATTTACATACAAAAATCATTAAAACGTTGGAAAAAATATTTTTTGCAGTTACAGAAAAGATTTCGGATCTAAGCTCTATTTATTTCCATGCAAAAACTATTCTTTTTTGGGACTACTTTTTTTTTTTAGCGTATTTTAGTTTGTGAAGCGTCATTCATTCAAACCGCGCGCGCTACATTTTCAGTTGAACTATGAATGTGACGTCACAGGGCGTAATTTTCACCGTTCCTCAAATTTGTGCATATCCTTTTCTTGGATAATCCGAATAATTTGGAAATTGATTCATTTGAAATTGCAGTAAGTGAACATATATTTTTATATTTTAAGAATTCAAAGTTTTTTTCTGTGTACACATGATAATGTGCGGCACACGTTGTGTATGCTGTGTCTCATCTCATGGTGTACTTTCGGTTTCGACAGGTAGACATTCCACATATTTCCACCGGATATATTCACATTTTAAGATAAAATCAACATCACATGCCGTGAGAAACATAATACCATCAAATAATGGTCTAGGCGTAGAAAAGATTGTCATTTTCCTTGTTGCTAGATAGTACTTTGTTTATGTTGAGTCTTAGTACTTTTTAGTAGCTGGTGTATATGGCAAATAAAACATCAAGACATCTAGATTTTTTAGTTGATCATCTGCACATAGTTCATGTTGTATGTATTTTTGTAGATTTTGGCTAATGTATGGATCCATTCAGACCATTGTTCATTATGAATTTATGTATACCAGTAGCAGATGATTTCCTGCTGGAAATCTTGCCAAGATGTGCAATTAATAGGGATTTATCGTGGAAACAAAGTGAATTATATTATTTTTTTTTCTTCTTCAAATTCAATTGAATATTTCATTGCAAGCAACCGCATTTTACAATTTACTTCCCGAAACAGCGTGACATCATTGTTTTCATTAGCGACGACCGACATTGACCTAGCACTATTGCGTCACAGTACATATCCTTCCGCGTTGGTCAAAGCATGTCAAATGATGAACTGACCCAATAAATTTCTGATATGGTCTAGTACGTCGACCCTAACTTTATCGGTACACTTCAAATGAATGCGGCACAAATTACCGATAAAGTTATTTAATGGGTGTGGATGCAATAGACCAAACTATTTGTCCTTCGGTGCTGGGAATGACCAAGTGTTCTATTGCATTCGGCCAACTATTGCATTCACACCCATTAAATAATTGTTTTATTTCCTAATTAAACAGAAGCAAGGTAGCGGACATGACTTAAATATATTCATGCATATATTGTAGAGAAACTAATGAAAATGATTTATTTGTTGAATTAGATAACAATAAACAAGTGGAACACAGAGTAAAAAGGGGTACCTATAAAGTGTGAAACGAAATAGAAACGAAACGAAACGAAACGAAATCAACGAAAACGAAACGAAACGAAACGAAACGAAATCAACAAAAACGAAACGAAACGAAACGAAATCAACGAAATGAAAACGAAACCAACGAAAGCAAAACGAAAACAAAACGAAATACGATGCTAGACTACTTCCCACACATGTCTCAGTGTCTTTCATCAGGAGAGGACAGGATTTGATCACCATTGAACAAGAATACTATGCATTTATTCAGCGGGAATCTGTCCTTTTCACTTAGTGGCTCCTTTTAAATTTGGGAACTATAAGAGCAACATCAAGTCTGTTGAAAGGAGAGGAATTAAAATAACAGAAGTGCAGTAGTTAAAGTTCACTAATAAATATCCTCGTCCGAGCAAAATTTAAAAGTGTGTCGGAGAGACGAAAAAGTGTGACGACCGGACGGACAAACGAACGAACGGACAGCAGAAGTCCTATATACCCCAATCTTTTTTTGGCGGAGGTATACAAATCCTATCAAAAATTAACTTTAGAAATTTAAAAAAAAATCTACATATCTTGTACCTTTTTTCCCTTTGGCTTTGATCCCTTTTCATATTAAAAAAAACCCAAATCACCCCCCCTCCAAAAATTTTTCCGGTATTAATAAAATTTGATACGGCACATATTTTTATACCCCCCGCTATCCAGTGGGAGGGGGTATATAGTATATGTCCGTTTGTCCGTGAGTGCTTCCCTCACTGCCTATGCAATTCCTCCTTAACAACTTGATGGAATTGAATAAATCTTACAGGAAATCTTTAATACCATATGGTAAGGTTCATTAATTTCATGAATTCTTTAGTACCAAATGGCATTGTGCACCTTCTATTTTTGTTTTCCCATTTTAACAGTTCTTGCTAAAATTTCTTCACTTTTGGACTTTGTCATTTAAGGCTATGTAATTGTCATACAAGGCTATACAATAGAGAGAGGATACTGTTGCGTTGTCCATAGCTCTTCCTAAACAACAGAATGGATTTCAATAAAACTTCCAGAGTTTCTTATGTTTAGTTTTTGCAAGCATTATTTTTTCCAGAAGTTCTTCTGTAAGGAGGGCGCTCACTGTACGTCCTGTTATGTTGCTGTTGGTTTTTTTTTTAGTTCTTCAAAATAGAACAATAGGATTTGAAATAAAAAGTTTATAGTGTTGGGTCTTTTTTACCCCTGTATATCTCGGAAAGAACAACGGTAAGACATTACGCCAGATCTGTTGGCACACTACCGAATAAAGGTAATAACAATGGTACCGTACTCCAAGGCGCATTCAAAAGGGAAAGTCCACAAAAACAGACAAAACCGATAAGAAGCTCAACCATCTGAGTTTTCAATCAACGGAACAACTGAAAAACAACACATTCCTGACTTGGTACAGGTATTTTCCCAGGAAAATGGTGGGTTCTGATAGCAGATAGGCAGATGCCACTCGTCTAACCCTCAGACGTTACCAAGTATAAAAACAATCGGCACATGTAAATTCTCTAATCCTAAGACATGACCAAATGTGAAACTAGAAAACAACTATCATATTCCCGACTTGGTACAGGCAATTCCCAAGAAAATGGTGGGTCAAACCTCCCACTTGTATGACAGTCGTTAATAGTTTCGTCAAATTGACAAATGGGGGGGGGGGGGGGGGGGGGGGGGGGGGGGTGCATGGGGATTAAACGTGACAAGTCGGGAAAATCCAGTAGTCAAATAGTGCCAAGAATCTGAAACTCAAGACCATCCTGTATGATTTGCGAATAGGCAAATTTATGAAGAATACAAACGAAAAATGTAATAAAATCGGACGAAAAATGAACCCTCAATATCCCAATCTATGAAAATACCCCCTCACATCCCCCCTTTTTTTCTATATGCCCACTCCAGAAACTTTATAATTCATAAATACTGACACACACTCAAACACAAATAAAATTATGACATTTGAACTTCTGAAAGCTTGTCGGCAAGCAAACCCGGCTTGAATTGAGTTGCGGGTAATGTACGTGAGGAGTACTGTAACGGACAGACATGCAAGATGGGTTTCCCGGATATAATTAATCAAAATTATTGTATTTAAAAAATCGAATTATCTTTTTTTTTTAATTTCTTTATGTCGTTTTGTATTTTATTTTTTTCCTTCCATTTTCTTCATATCAGTCTATTTCGTTTTGTTTTCGTTGATTTCGTTTTGCTTTCGTTGGTTTCGTTTTATTTCGTTGATTTCGTTTCGTTTCGTTTCGTTTTTGTTGATTTCGTTTCGTTTCGTTTCGTTTTCGTTGATTTCGTTTCGTTTCGTTTCGTTTCGTTTCTATTTCGTTTCGCACTTTATAGGTACCCGAGTAAAAAGTCCTAAATTTTTATATTACATGTTTTTCAATATTATTATTTAAATATTAAATTTTGGAAATTTTATGAAAACTGATTTTTTTTATATTTTTGAATATTTTGACATTTTTTTGAAAATTTTGAAGTTTTGATATTTTTTTAAAATTTTGAAATTATGAATTATTTTTAAATTTTTAAAATTTTTAAATTTTTTGATTTTGAAGTTTTGAAATTTGTTGTCCAATGAAAAAAAGGTTCAAAGATTAGTTCAATAGTCTTGTCGTGCAAGAAGACTATTGTCGCGTCAATAGATCACTGGGGAGTAAAAAACGCAAAAATATGTAGTTACTTAATAAACAAGAAAAAAATTACAATTAGGTAATAAATATTTCTACTCACTACGATTAGAATGTTATTTTCTCTAATTTTTTTTATTATTTCCACATTTCACAACCGATTGTGAAAAAATTGTTCTCCTCACTAGTGAATTTAACTGTTCTCGGCACCTGATTGATCAATTTTTATTCTGTCGGGACTACTTTCTCTCCAACTGTGATCGACCATTTTATAAAATATTGAAAGATATTGTAAGCCTAAGTACCATTTTCATGTAAAAAGTAACTTAATTCCATTTTCGTGATGCGTGTGGTTAAATGTTTTACTGCTGTGATGTGCGCCCTGTTTGGAGGGACTTACCGGGAACAGAACAGTTGGCATTCGAACGTTTCGGACTTAGCCTACTCGATACATAGATACACGTAAAGCTTTCTTGGTTACCGTGTAAACAAAATCGCGATCGTGTCGTCTGCAAAATAAAAGATGTCCCCAAACGAAGTTTTGGAAAGGGGACAAAGAGTCAGACTTCTCTTAGGTGAAAAGGGGATCACAATAGGGAAAAATGAAAATTTTGAGTTCCCATTATGGGAGATCAAACTCGAGAATGGAAAAATTCTCACTGAAGCAAGATACAGGTTTGACGTCCTAACTGAGCCTGAGGTATCAAACGATCCAGGAAATTCTGACTCATCTCCTACAGTACCCGAGGAGCTTATGCATTTATTTCAGTCTGAGCTATATGAATCAGATGATTCATCGGTTTCAGCTGTTCCCCCATTGTTGTTATTATAATTGGAGATCCGTCCGCGCAAATATTTCGTTGGACATCTCATTTTTCAGGAAATATAGACAATTTAAAAATATTTTTGTTTCGTTAAATACTGTCGTTATAAAATATCAAAAGTTATTAATTTATTTGGTTTCCTTTAAATATTTGAAACATCTATACCATTTTGCAACCATGGTAACAGGATGCGTAGCAATCTCTCAAAGGAAAGACTAAAGGGGCGGTATAAAGGTTGGGAGAATTTGCATATCGATTTAAATTTTGTTGTTTTAAAAAATTAGAGAAACAGATTCTTACATTGTTGTGAGTGAATTATCGGAGTTCTCCAATCTCGGCAGTTAAATTATGGAATTTTAAATCCTCGCCAAGGCTCGGACTTAAAATTACATAATTTAACTACCTCGATTGGAGAACTCCGATAATTCACTCACAACAAAGTAAGAATCTATATTTCTCTAATTCTTGTTAAATTTTCACACTTCTCAACCCGTGTGAGAAGAAATCGATAATCAACGTGTGGATCACTTTGTTCTCAGTCGCTGATTGGTCAATTACGCAATTATGTCTCAACCCGTGGGTGAGATAAGAATTTCACGCTACTTTTCCCGTAAAAATGTTACGTTTCGCAAAATTTCATTGTATCAATAAAATCGTTTAATTAACCGTAACTAACCGTAATTAACCGTACCGTCATGAAGAACCCCTCATCTGGAATCTTGTCCCACAATTCAACCGCTAGTGTTCTGAGAGGAGTGTTAATATCTGTGAACCGCTAGACATAGAGCTAGAGGTTAAAAAACATAGAATATGAGGAAAACAAATATTGAGAGATAATGTTTAAGCAGAGGGTCCGGAAGACTATTTTAGGAAGTCATTAACTGTACCTTTTCTCGACTATACGCTAAATGAAAAGAAAACAAGGCTTACCGACCTACACGCGTACACCAGAACCGCTTTGGAACTACAGTTGGTTCCATCCATTATTGAAAATATTGCTCCATAACTGAACCCCCCCTCGTCAAAAGAGTCTGGATCCTCCCCTGGGTGGTATGTTTATATTATATGTATGCCGTGAGAAGTACGTCTGTGCATTTCGTTGTTGTAATATCCATAATATCTATTGACCCATGGTCAGTTCGTGAGATGTTTCCTTGTCCTATGATGTTGTCATTAATAAAGCACAGAAGGATATGTTGTTGTTTTTTTTTAATCCAAGAGAGCCCTTATTCTTTGTTCAATTACACAAATGATCCCCTGGATTGTCCAGGTCTTGTTTTTTTCCTTACTGTTTCTAAGGGTTACACCTTTAAATATTTGATAAATAAATCTTTATTTCAAGCATTTCTCATTTAACTTTAAAAATAAGTGAAATCGGATTACTATTTTCATTCTAGAAGTATTATCACCAATTTGTTACAGATTATGTATTGCAAAATATCTAAATATTCTAGCAATTTTTCAGCAAATCCTGTTGGTGTTTGTCAATATTTGTAGACTCTACATAAGTCAGTGGGTGATTGTTGTTTAACGTCAACTCAGGTCCCCTTTGTACCAACACGCTGAGTTGGATTCTTATAGTGCTAGCTCACTGAATCAACAGTCCGTGAATAGATGTCACCCCAATCGAACACATTATCCTGATTCCGAGCCAATCAGTCTTTGCTCTTTCTCCTGATTTCTGTGTGCTTAACCGAGAAGCAACAAATACCAATTTCATAGTCTTTGATTTGATCCGAACCCACGATCTACCGCTCTCGAGGCCACCATACTAACCATTACACCACAGATGCGCTTTATTCAATGAACTGATGAAAGATTGTTTTGAACTATTTATTGATATTGTTTCATTGGTACAATGTATAACTGTCATTAATATTTGTTTTTTTGAGAGGACATCCCTTATCTACCCCCTAATGACCTACTGGAGCAGTCTATGGCATGCCTCCTGATACTAGAAGCCAGGTTATGTATTAGACAAAATAACAAACAAATCATAGAATAGCGTGGATTATACCTGTAAGTTATATCTCATGTCGTGGAATCCGAGGGAATACACAATATATATATGAATCACAATAAACAATAGTAACAGAATACCTCAAAATAAATCTGTCAGCTGGCTTCTGTCGGCACAGACAACAGCAAAATACACAGTCAATATCAATCAAGGTAGAAGTACAACAATATGGCGGGAATCTAGAGAGCAATTACGTCACCGGAAACACAGGTCAAGACTTCTGATGATGTAAAAGGTGGACTGGTTAAATCGTACTCAGGCTGTGGCACAACATCCGCCCCTTCTGTGTAGAAACAGGACACGTACCAGTAAGATTTAATAATTTGTTCACTGAAAGCATAACTAGATGAACTGTTAGTTGATAAAAACAACTACAGTCCTGTACAGAAGCATATCTACAAATAATTTCATATACAATAGGGCCTTGCTAGAACCCAGACACCGGTCACTCTGTGTACGGCTTCAAAAGAAATCTAAACAACTGCCAGTCAACAAAATCAGGATCCATTCTCTGGTCATGAAAGCCGGGGCCTAGGGCCCCTGACTACTGGGATGGATCGGAGTTCGGGATTCCATAGAACTTCAAAGCGTTGCCATTCACGGCTTCCATTAGCATAACCAGAGGTACATTCCGTGCACGACTAACTTCCTCAGCTACTCGTCGCAGGTTCCAGGGATTATTCACGGGGCAGCAGGAATAAGGCGAGAGGTATGGTGCGTCGGACTCAAGGACAAGCTGATGCTGCAGTATCCTTGCCACGTCTGTCTTACTGTCGCTGGAGTCTTTCAGGAATTTGGCAGTAATTCCAAAAACAATTTTAGGTAGAGATCTCCACTGCTCAAGCTCGGATGCACTGCCCATGAAACAATGACGATGGAACCTCATCTCCGTCAACCCCTCCTGTGCAATTATGTCAAACGCTCTGGCTGCTGCAGTTCCATCACCGTTGTCCCGACAATGGAGGACCACGGGCAATTTTCTTCTGGAAGCTAGCCGCAGGATATCCCGGAAAGTCCATTCCTGACATTCAAGCATCCGCCTTCTGCATGCCCCTGGTTGGTAGCACGGGTTACAACGACAACGTGTGGTGTAATCCAACCCAATCTCTCCCACAGCCACACAACGATGACTTCCAAGCAAAGAGTCAAGCTCTCTAAACTGCCCCTCTGAAACTCCAAAGGATGCAATATGCGGGTATATTCCGAAGGTGACATACACAGTTCTGGCAGCACCAACCTGCAAAGCCCAGTTGCTCCAATGTTTTGGAAATACATAATTTGCCACACCAAAATAAAATCCATGCCCTTCAGAGGGAGCTATAACAGAGTTCAGGTGCAGGAAGTTCCTCATTCTCAACCGCTGTAAAACCAAGTCAATATAGAAATGACTATCGACAAAGAGGAAGGGTTCATTAGAGGGCTGAAATGGTTCTGTCACATTTGCCTCTTCGTACGTGAGGAACGCACGGTGTTGGAGGAACTCCCTTTGGCGCTGTGACTCAACACGCTGCAGAAGGCTGGCCATGATTTCCCAATTGGTTAAACAGATAAAATGGCTTGGTGGCCGGCAAGATAAGGAAGCTACAGCTCGAGGGCTATAGTTCTCCACATAGAATATGAGCATATGGGATTCCAGCTCTGAGAAGCCGCTCTGGACATGGGTGTATAACTGACGGTTCAGCACATATTCCAACAAACTGTCCAAGCCGTCACACTCCAACCATGAAGTAACCAGATGAAGAGAACCAGACGCCAGTTGACACCACAAGTGGAGGTGCTCCTCGTCAAAAGAGCAACCGATCTGATGCTCTTTGGTGTGTCGGACCGTCATGGAAGACGCCTGAGTCTCCTGGATTTCACAATCCCAGCAGGCGGTGGAGCCGTACCAGAAGAACGGAAGGTGTTCTCGAAGTACATGCCGCCTCATCTTCTCCCTGGAGGGCAGACCACATATAGAACACTGTCTCACCCGGCTCTTGTAGCTAACAACCATCCTGCTATCTGACTCCTCAGCAGGGCATATGGCCCTTGAAGAGGAACAGACCATTTGTGCCGCTGCCTCACCAATCGCATCATCATCAGTACCTGACTCTACAGGGCCAAGGGCCCCTGAAGAGTGACAAACCATCGCTGCCAATCCCTCATGGACCACAAGTCTGACATCATCCGGAACGGCTGGGTCCTGTTGTTCCCCCTCTGACCGTGTCTCATCCAAGACAATGAACTCTGAGCTGGTGAGGTCCATGGCAGATGCTTCTGATTCGTCCCCGGTCTCCCACTCCTCATGGACACTCAGAGACAACACATCTTCTTCTGATGGAGGATCCATGTTGCCATATCAAAACTGGAATACAAGGCAAGGGTTGAGCACATGTATTTACAAATAATAAACTGCTAATAGAACTATATACAGCTATTTACAGAAAACCATACATAACCATTAACCCTGCAACCTGGTTGGAAGGTGTACGGCCCTACCACGCCTTGTAAAACGACCTGTCTGTGGAACTACCAGGGTCTGGGGTCCTTGGCTACTTACCGAACTTCGAGCTGAGGACTATAAGGGACAAGACCTGGTACCTACATTTCCGGTGTTTTCCATTACAACATCCACCGGTTCTGACGTATAATCCCTATCTCCTACAAGCTATGTTTCCTCCGTGCCTAGAGAGACAGCATCACAGTCTCCTACCTCTTGAAACATCTCTTGCAAATCCTCACCGTATCCTGGCAGTAGACATGCATCGCTATCAGCCTCCACATAAGGCATGGTCTCCTCTAGGTCAAGCTTCGATACCCCAGATACCCCAGACCTCAGACTGGACGCTTCCTGCTCTCCATCTTGATTAAAAAAGTGGTGTCGAAGTCTGCGCATTGTAATCGGTATATCTCTGTCGCTACATCTCTTCAAACGATCATGATGGATGACAGAATTACCTTTCTGATTCCTAATCTTATACAAAGAGAAATGAGAATCCACCACCAAAAACGGCCCCATCCAAGGAGATCTCAGCTTCTTGCTCTGCCCAATTTTGGTTGAAGAATCCACTTTGTACACTAGATCTCCTGCATGATATTGATGTTCAACTAGTCTCATGTCATAGTCCCGCTTTTGGCGAAACTGGGCAACGCGTAAATTGTCACGTGCCTGTTTATGTACCTCCTGGAGAGACTCTGTTAACCGGGCAATCCATGAATCGGGGTCAAAACGTTCCATTCTCTCTTGAGTGGTACCTAGAAGGATGTGGATTGGCTGAACAGTATCACGACCCAACATCAAACGATTGGGGATGTAGCCGGTTTGCCTATTCATCATGGAATGGAGAGCCATAGCTAAAAGGGGCAGTTCACGGTCCCAAGCTTTTTCTTTTTCTCTATATAACATCTAACCATCTGCATGACAACAGTATTGTAGCGCTCCATCTGTCCGTTTGAAGATGGATGGTATGGAGTGGTCCTGGTCTTAGCCACTTCCAAGGCTTCACACAGTGCACTGAATAGGTTCCCGTCAAAGTTCTTGCCCTGATCTGTGTGAATTTTTAAAGGGCACCCGAAAGTGACAATGAAGTGGGCTACCAGAAAGGCAGACTGGTCAGGAATTACAGCCATTTCCACCCATTTGGAAAACTGATCCACCATCATCAATATGTATCGGTTTCCATTCTCGCTGGAGTTGAAAGGACCCAGGATGTCCAGATGCACTCTTTCCATGGGAACACCCCACATGGAAGGACTTCAATGCTACCCGAGGCTTAACATGGATTTCTTGTTATGATTGCAAAGTGTACAGGACCGGACGTATTGCACAGTCATGTGTCAGGTTGTACCATATGAAGGACTGTTTAATTTTTTCAATCGTCTTTCTCTGACCAAGGTTCCCTGAAGTCTTACAATCATGACAGCATCTGAGGACTTCATCTTTCAACCCAACCGGCACCACCAGGCAGAGATCCCTGTCGGACTTATCTATCCACCGATAATATAAGACATCATTCCTAATTTCCAAGCAAGGTCGACAAAGCCAAAAGGAACGAGTGGCAGGGCTATGAAACCGCAATTCTGCATCATTAGGTGAATGATCTGTCTCCATCCATTCAATGAGAGGAAACAAATCTGGGTCATCAAGTTGCAGGGAACGAATCTCTATGGTAGTAAATTGCTGTACCCAATTGCTGACAACAGTGTCATCTTCAACATAGGGCAAGGTGGCATCAGGGTCATCATCCGTATGCTAATCCGACAGCGGAGCCAGGGGCCCCTGCTCCAGGTCGGAATCATAATCGGTACTATCGTCAGCGGTAGAAGCCCCAAATGTTCGTACTGCATATAGAGTTGGCACTTTCGATGCCAGTGGTATAACATCATCTACATTCCTTTCAAAACGACTCCACTGACTATGGGCTCTATGGCAGTAAGCACATCCTCCACATGGTAACTGTTCTGGAACGGTTCCTGCATCATAGCAGTCGCAGACCGGGGCATCATCAGGGATACGGCTTAGCCCATCAGCATTCTGATGCTTCTTCCCAGACCTATGGACTATTTCCATATCGAATTGTGAGAGCTCCTCCAGCCAGCGAGACAGTTGACTTTCGATATGCCTAATTCGCATTAGCCACACCAGACTATTGTGGTCAGTGTGAAGGATGAACCTGCGACCAAGCAGGTAGTGTCGGAAGTGCCTTCAAAATTTAACTACAGCCAAAAGTTCCTTGCGTGTGGTGCAATACTTCCGTTGCGGCTTCAACAGTACATGACTGGCATAGCATATGACAACCTCCCTGCCATTTTGCAATTGAGACAACACTCCACCGATAGCGTGATCCGAAGCATCCGTGTCCAAGATGAACTTATCCACAGGGTTTGGATACGCCAGACAGGGAGCAGAAAGGCTTCATCATGCTCAGGCTTCCATTCCCGATGCCTCTGTTGATAGGCTAATTCGTATAAACATGCTGTAAGACAAGCAAAGTTGGGCACATGGTCACGATGGTAGTTTACAAACCTCAGAAAGCTCATAAGTTCCTTCCTAGTGGTGGGCACCGGCCATTTCTGAACTGCTTCTGCCTTGGATGGTGCTATTTTTATGCCATCAAAGCTGACCAACGTCCCCAGAAACTCTACCTCCTGCTGGAAAAGCTGACACTTTTTGGGCTTGAACTTCAAGTTATACTTCTGGAAGCGAAGGAGTGCGTCTTTGAAATTTTGAAGACAGTCTTCAAAGGTCTTGCCTAAGACCACAACATCGTCTAGGTACACCAGGACCAGGTTCACGTCATGCCACGTAAAACTGCTGCATGGCTCGTTGGAAAGTTGCAGGGGCATTACAAAGGCCCATCCCCATTCGGGTATGTTCAAATAGGCCATATCGTGTAACGAATGCTGTCTTCTTATAATCTGACTCCTCCAGCTTGATCTGGTAATACCCACTGGCCAGGTCCAAGGTGCAGAAGGTAGTAGTGCCCTGCAAAGAGTCAAGGCAGTCCTCGATAATAGGAAGCGGATAGTGCGATCATTTAACGCCCTGTAGTCAATGCACCACCTCACAGATCCGTCCCTCTTACGTACAAGAGCTGGCGCCGAGGCCCATTCAGAAGTTGAAGGTCTTATTACACCTGCCTTTATCATTTTGTCTAGGTGTTGCTGCTCAACATTTCGAAAACCCAAGGGTGTGCGTCTCATCCTCTGTTTCACTGGGGGGGGGGGGGGCGTCTTTTGCTTCTATCTTGTGTTTAACAGCTGTTAAACAACCAAGATCCAGATCATGCTGTGAAAAAACATCTTTAAACTCAGACAATAGATGGCGTAACTGGATCTTTTGTTCAGGGTCAAGTGATGAAATTGAACGGTTATACAAGTCAGAGAGGTGCTCTGGAATATCTGGCAAATCAGGCACGGAGGTAGCACTTGGCAGGCTCACCTTCCTAACATCAAACGAAGACAACTCTTGCGGCCCTGCACTGATAATCTCATCCAACTCTTCGGCCGTCCCCAGACACTTCCCTTGCCGAAGTTGTACAAACTTACTACCATCATTTATCAAATTAACCACACAATGGTCACCGCTTCCGATTACATTGGACATCAACACTGGCATGGGGGAGTCCCTGGACTCCAGAACATAAGCAGAACTGGGAACAGGGTCTATATGAACTGAAACAGACATGACTGAATTCGGCGGTATAGTAATAGAGCGTTCTCAGATAGCTCGTGAAATCTTGGTGTCATCATTACTGTCAACCAGGGATGCTGGTATTTCCTCACCATTGAGGACAACTGTTCCCCCTGATACGTTCACAACTGCTCTACGGGCATCTAAAAACTCTAGTCCCAAAATTACACTATCTGACATTTTAACGACACAAACATCCCAGGAAATGTTAATGCTCCCAATCGCTATGCTGACGTCTTTCAACAATCTTCCAAATACAGGTTGTTTACCTATACCGGACAACCTCACAACCTCAGTCAGTGGGAATAATAGGAAATAGACTCGCATCTGCCAGTGTTATCATAGCGGTCGTATTTATGATGGCTGAAACATTTCTGTCATTTACTTTTGCCTGAATTATAAGACTCCGTCCTTGCAATCTCCGTGATACTATGTCATGTACGCCCTCAGAACCTTGGGTCAGGCATGAGCCTACCTGACCCTTTCTCGTTTAATTCCTTTTCTTGTGTTGGCGACGGGGACTTGGTCCCCTGTCTGAAAGAAGGAGAGGGTGACATATAAAATGTATGATTGTCTTAACCACGAGATAATCCTGGTCTTCTAAAGGGACTAGGGCTTCTCTGCTTATCAGGTGGATTAGGAGATCTCTGTCGAAAAGTGTTGATTCGTTGAGGCGACCTGTCATAGTTCCGATAGTCATACCTAGTGTCAGAGGAATTCGACACACCTGGCCTTTGCCCAGATTTTAAGGTACCGGGTCGTCTCCCCCGATTACCTGTTCGCCCCGGATCGTTTCGCGGAAAGTGAGTCGATTCGCCTACTTAATCGCTATTATATAATAATAGATGAAGTCTTTTTCGATAAATTTTTTGGTAATTATTAGTTGTATACAAAAAGAATAATAACATAAAAATAAAATAAAAATAATAAAAATATATGATAAACAACCGAGTTAACATCATCATGATGTTATATTATAATATTTAATAATTAATGGTCAATTATTGTTATATGATATAAATAAAATATTAAAAAATGCTTTTTTTTTGTTTAGAAAAAAAAATATTTGCCATATTTGTGTTTCCAATTACCCCATCGACCTATTTTTTTAATCGAAAAAAAGAAGACATCAGGTTTCCCTATGGTGAACCACTGATATTAATGCTATTTCTGGTAAAACCTTGAAAACAGTTGTAATCAATACAAACACACACATATACAAAATGAAACGAAAAAAGAAAGACAGAAAGAAATGAAAACAAATAATAAATAAATAAGATGTAAAACGATATTATTCATGCTCTGAAATAGATATGATAACCATTGACCTAATATATGAAGTGATTTTGAACAATACAAATAACTGATAGGTGTCAACAACTAATTAGAAGCCATGTAGAACAAACAATACATACACACTAATTTATTACCGTATTGTTCAAAGAAATTTAACACATTTAATCAGGTGTCAAACAATGAAAGTGAACAAAGAAATTTTACACATTTAATCAGGTGTCAACCAATGAAAGTGAAGCCATACATAATATTAAACCACATGCCTGTGATTAAACACGCCAAGAAAGCATGTTATTTATGAGGAAGACAAAAATAAAGTACCCATGAACAAGCCTTACAACATCCAAAATACGAATATTTGCAATGGTATTTTACATATTTCATTTTTTAAAGCACTACTAGGGACGGACCATTTAACTTGAAAGGGGGGGGGGGGGGGTTATGTTTTTTTTCTAAGAAAATATTCTGATCTTGGTGGAGGAAAAAAGAAATAATCTGATTCAGAGTTTTTGTCATATAACCTAATGTTAGATTCTAGAAAAAAAAAATTCTAACTCTCGTGTTGGCCGAAAAAAAAATTCTGAACGAAACAAAGAACCATAGCCCCCCTCATGCAAGTTAAATGGTCGGTCCCTTAATAAATGAGTGCGAAACGATCCTGGGCGAACGGGAATAGGGGCGAAACGACTCACGGGGCGAAAACGACCCGGATTCGATTTTAATAGCTGTCCCATCATCGATACCAAATCCTGGATATCAGATTGCAGACTTTGGCTCTGCTCACTGGCTCACTAGCGGGGCCTTGGGCCCATGCTCACGTGCGGGTGACTCAGGCCTTATTGTCTGAACCGCAAATTTCACCTGTCGATGAGCATATGAGGTGCTCTGATTCTGCTGTACTGGGCTACGGGTAAAATAAATGGCTCTAGAATTAGCCATGGACGCCTTGATCCATTTGAGTGCCTCATTTATACTTTTGGGATTTCTTTCAATGATATAGCGAGCAGCTTCCTTCTCACGACAACCCCGCAAAAATGCTTCTGTGCCAATTTGATCCATGATATCTGAAGTATTATGATGAAAGCCATCCATTGTGAGAAATTGTACCCTCTCAGTAAACTCTTCTAAGGACTCGGTATCACCTTGTCTCACAAACTGGAGTTGTCGTCTAGCACTCGAGGCTTCCTCCTTTTTACTGAAGCGTCGCTTCAACAACTTCCTCAAGGTCTCATATCCTTCACGGGTGCTAACCCTGCGTGCATATTCTAATGCTACGTCTGATAAACAGTTCAGTAATCGACAAGCTTTTTTATTGTCATCCCAGTTCCTCCTGCTTGCTGTCCGCTCAAACTGGTATATATGAAGGACTCCCAGGAAAGATCACTCTTTCCTGTAAACACAGGCATCTTTGGAGGCTGCGGACTTCGACTTCTGTCACGTTGTGTATAGGCACACCAATGTGAAGATTCACGCTCCAACGACTCTTCTGAAGATGATGAAGATTCCCGCAGACACTTTTTCTTCTTTCGACTCCTCCCACGTTCATTCTGTGCAACTACTGTCGAAGGTTGTGTTGACGTCACAACGGGTGTCAAAAACTGAGGATATATTGTCCCAATCTCTCCCTTCGTATCTGAAGAACTAAAAGGATATGAGACGTCCTGCCTAGGCGAACCCTGGGATATAGCAGACACACCAATATTGCCTTAACTTGTTGACACATAAGGTATGTGCCCCTGTCCCGGAGCTGGAGGAAGCGGGACTGGTAGCCCTTGCCCTGGGTAGGAGACTAAGTTTGGGGGCCGAATATTGAAAGGATGTATGGCAAGAATTGGCGAGGAATATACCTGTCTGATGGGCAACGTCAGCACCCTGAACTGCTTGTGTCATTAGCCCAGTAGTGGTCAAGGACGTGCCCGATTGCTCCTGCGATTGCAAAACATCATTGGAAAGAGCACCGATTTGTGGCGGGGCCAAGGGCCCCTGCACTTTGAGGTTGGGCTCTTGGAATGTGAGTTCCTGCAGCCATGCCTGGTCCTTTGAGGGTCTCATTAGCAGAGGTATAATGGTCTTCGCTAGGCAAGACAGCAGATGTTGCCGAGATATCACCTTGGAATACTATAGGCGACATGGCGAATGACGTGAACCCCCCCCCCCCCAATTAACATCCCAACCATCTTTAGCCCACTGGTTTCAGAGGAAAAGCTGCAATTATGAAAAGCTAAGGACAGACTTAATTCAGGGTTTAAATACAGGTTGGTGGGCTATGTGGTTTAACACCACTTTCAACAATATTTCAGTTATATCATGACTAAGTATTATTGGTGGAGGAAACTGGAGAAATCCACCCACCTGTCATATTAATTAGATAGACGAGTCAAGACTGATATACAGTCAAACCTGTTTTATGTGACCTTCCAAGGGAACAGTGAAATATGGTCACATAAGACAGGTTTAATTGATATGAAATGCACTGACTGTGTAGGGAAATAAAAATGAAGGTCACATAATACAAGTTATTGCTTAATAGAGGTGGTCACTAAAGCACAAGATCATTGTTTCTGGTATATTTATATTTGTTCATATCTGGCATAATCATAGGCGTAGCACCTAAAAAAAAATGGTACGGCCAATTTTTTTTTCGGAGGGGGTTATCCCCTGTATAATTTTTAGGTATATGCACAAAGATCAATTCTTGTGCATTTTCAGCCAAATAAAGAATAACGCTTACCTGCCGGTGCACCTGGTCCATGCTCCCAGTTTTTGGTGGAGTCCTAGTTACTCTTTTTCTTTTAGTTTTCTTTCAGTTTCTGTGTTGTTCGTTATTTCGGTCTCCGTTTTCTTTGCTTCGTCTTTGTCTCTTGACTTTCCAACCTTTCGATTTTGAGCGTACCTGATGAAGGTTATTCCAGAAACGCGTTGTGCACACTAAATGTGATGTCTACGTTTTATTACTATCACTGGGTCGATACCACTGGTGTTGGACTATTAGTCCCCTAGGGTATCATCCGCCCAATAGTCAGTGCTGCGGCACTGACATGGTTTAATAGATATATGTGTTATTGAAATTTACAGTTTCTAAATAATAAAAGTATTATTAAAATTAAGGTTCTCCTCCCTCGGGTATAGGTGACCTTAACCGATTTTGACGTTCCTATTTAGGCCCTTTGGTTTACTTGCTCGCAAAACTTCTTAAATTATTTGGCTTTCCAACCTTTCGATTTGAACGTACCTGATGAAGGTTATTCCAGAAACGCGCACTAAATTTGATATCTACGTTCTATTTCGAGTTTTGGATATCGCTTTAACCGTGGTTACCCTGGAATTCACTGGTACATGATATCTTTGGCAAAATTTATTTGAATTATCCAAAAATGTTTTGTCTATATTCTCTGAAACAAAAGTCTCTTGCAACGGATTGCAAGTTCATCTCATCAGTCTTGTCTTTGTGCACATGTAAAATCATTCCTTCACAATATAAATTAATTATTTTTGTCACAGCCTAATTTGATTTTTCCAGTAATTCTTTTTATCATTTTTTTTTACATATACTTTGGGTACTGTTTGTGAAATTCTTCGTAAGTTTTTATTACATAAATGATAAGAACCTATGTGTGTGTTGGCAGTGGCGTAGGAACGAGTGATCAAAAGTGCACGCACTGGAGGTTTGGGGTTTTCCATTCAAGATATAGGGGTACCGGGGTAAAGTCCATATGAAATTTGGAAAATCTAATATATATATTATATAGATAGCAGGAAAATTTATTTAAAACTACTATTGCCATCCTTTAATCATGTTAATAATGTGATGGATGTTTACACACAAGCAAAGCAATTATATTTGTCTTTGTCTGGAATTATTAAACTTGTGTACAACTGCAGAATCCAATGGAAGCTGAATGTGGGGGTGGCATTGTCAGCATACAACAGATTTTCGGATGCAAGTTTATTTTTGTTTACAAGTTCTAATGTCTCACAAAGATGAATTGATGTTACCTGGTCTGTGATATAGTTCCCACCTTGCTTTCCATTTTGCTTACTCAAGAGTAAACTCTTCCTGGGTTTGCAAATCTGCTCTATAAGCATCATAAATATGCAATTCATCCTCCTGTAGTGTTTTAGTTTGTTTAAATTGATCAGTATCAATAACTATGCCAGAAATCGATCTTCGTTTTTCACCAAATGGTCCCTTAACTCGTTCAACAAGTGATCTAGGAACTGGTAATACAGTGTAATCCGCCAGTAATCCTTGGTATCTGTAACCTACGGGTTGGCACGATTTCGTTGTCTACCGGTTGTTCGTGTTAGACAAGACAATACCAAATTGCTCCACTAGATCTACAGCTTCATCATGTAAAGTGTTGTAAACACTAATGTCATTTCTCTCAGTCTTATAATATCGAATCAAGATTCGACATTCACTCACAGTCTCTATCAAATTGTAGGAGATGATATGCAACATTGCTGCAATCAGAACAACAACGTGCAAAATGTGACTGCAAACCACTAGTGGCAAAATACAGTCAAATTCGCAAAAGGGCAGATAAATGGTCGAATGTCACCATTGGTTTGTAAATACTCTAGGGCGAGAAATATCATATGACAGAAAATGCAGCTTTAGAAGTTGCAAGTGTAGATGCGTAGTGGAAGGAGATTGAGATTTCTTGCACAGTAGCCATCATGGTACTTACTGATACATCTGATGACGAATGTGCAATAGTTTAACACATGTGCCTTACAGTGTACGCATTGCGCTGTTGGAATCCGTTCCCTAATCATGACTAGGACTCCTCTATGAATGCCCGACATGTTTGTTCTTCCATCATACCCTTGTACTCTCATATTATCAAGAAATTCTCAATACTTGCTAAAACAGTTCAAAACGATTTTCACCAGCTCTCAGAAAAACAAGAAATTCCTCTCGAAGAGTGATTCTACCACCAGTACATTCTACAAACCTTACACACACGGAGACTTGTTCATGTGTTGATACATCAGTTCTTCACCACAAATTAAAGCAAAGTATTCGGAGATATTACACGCTCTTACAATGTTTTGACGTACCATTTAACCGCTAATTTCGATTATCTTTTTCTGTATATCTGGGGATGCCTATTTTATTATTTCATCGAATTAGAGACTGTGTTATCCAGTTGATACTGTAGTATTTCATGGACACATGAGGCAAAATTGCCATGGAATTACTTTTGTCTTTGTTATGCCAAAGAATTGCAATATTTTGACGACCATAAAGAATCAATACTTCGATTATCTCCTTTACAATGTGTTTGTTTCTGGCAATATCCTCTTTGCGGTGAGACGAAAGAATTGAAGTAATGAACTCCGTCTTTGACGTTTTGGACTTAATATCAAGAAAATGAGCGGCTTTCTGTCGACTAGCTACATGAGAACTTAGTACTTCGTGTCGTTTTATATAGTTATGAATGTTTGATCAGTCGTTTAAGGGTGTAGATACAAAATTATTGTCTCTACTAACCTTACTGTCAAATAAAACAAATGAAATGCAATAAACAGCATCCTTTGAAAATGAATACCGAAGACACAGAGTCGTTTTAAGCCACTGAATATAACATTTCCTTTCGACGGCACAGATTTACAGCATTTGAATAAAACTCATATACATTTAGTTAATATAGAGGTGTATTTGTTTATCTTGCTACAAAATATAACATTATTATTTTTTTGCTGATTTGTTTATGCACGCAAGTGCGTCGTTGCGTCAATGGTAGCTACGCCAATGGTTGGGGGTTAACTACTAATAGTTATGTAATATTTTCACGGAGATGTGGGACAATTTCAAATGGGTTATAGTAGGGTTTTAGGAGCTCCTCAGACTGGTAGTATTTCAATGCATGTTTTATTATCGTTTTCTCCCAATCCTATCTGGTGGGATGTGATTCTTCTGTAGTCTTGCAACTGTTAAGTTAGTACAGTCAATGGACATAAGTATTCTTGATTTCCGATTCCCCCTTACTTTCTATGTTATTTCATCTTTCTTCAAAAAAATATTTTGAAGCCATTCCTCCACCAATTTTCATTAAATTTTTCCTTTATAAAGAAAAATATTTGGAGTTTTTATTTGTAATTCCCTTTCCGATTTTTGGTTTCTGAAACGCAATGGCACCGTTTAATTGCATAAAAATATGACATAAAAGATTTGGTTAAATATATAGGGAAAATGTGACCTAATAATTTTTATCTGTGTTTAAAATAATTCTGAATATTCAGAAACTATTCGACAACAAACAAATATAAATTATAAAAAAAAATCAAATACTTTTGACTGAAAATTTCATCAAAATTAATTGAAAAATGGCCTTAAAATATTTTTTTTTTAAAAAGATGAAATAACATAGAAAGTAATGAGGAAATTGTTTACTGATGCTTTCTAATTTGTATTTAATTATATGGGTTTAAAGTTTCATCAATTTATTTATTCAGACATCATTTTAGTGTTTAAATTTAGCTTCATTTTCTCAGGAACCCGTTGCTGTATGTACCCGTAATGTTAGTCCCCCTCCTGGCATTATAGTTTCATGTAGTGCATATAATTTTATTACCTCTTATCCCCAGGGACACGGCATTATACAAACAATAGCAGATCAAAATTAATTAATAAAAATAGATAAGTAAATCGATTCCGGTGCCGATAAAGATCGGATCCCGATTTCTTGATAATACAAGAGAGGCAACTCGTCTAGCTGTAACAATTTTGTAACATTTTATTGAACAGACATTAATTTTTTTTTTATTGCAACGACATTAACAAAGAATATCCTTTTTTCATCTCAAAATTATTATTTTCTGTCCAAATTGTGGTACCAGCCAAAAAAAGTGGTACGGTCGGAACCGTACCGGGTGCTACGGCAGTGATAATAATCTGAAAACAATCGAGAATATAACACAGACTGAAATATTTCAATTAAATCAAAACTAATCAGATTACCCATACTTTGATTTATAAGAACACAAGAATTGTTAAATATATGTTAGGGGTCTTCGTGGCGTGATTGTTTAATAGTTGGATTTACAATTAACTATGCAATCAGTGGCTATCACCACTGATTTTGTGAGTTCGGATCTCGATCAGGACGAGGTGTACAACATTATGTGATACAGTTTGCCAGTGACTTGCGACAGGTCGGTGGTTTTCTCCGGGTCCTCCATGAATAAAACTGACTGCCACGATGTAACTGAAATATTGTTGAAAGTGGCGTTAAACAACATCAAACAAACAAACTGTAACTTATAACAGATTTGAAGTTTTTTCTAGGTACTCCTTACTGACTGCCACAACAGAATAGAATTATCGCTGAGAGTTTTGTTAAACAGCTATTTTAAAGGGATATTGTCTATTAAAATCGTAATTTTTTCATACCCAAAATTATTGTCGTATTCCGTACCGACCTTCATAAAATGAAGATTAACACAGAGTTATTCTGCAAAAGATACGATTTTTTGACAAAAAAGACCCAAAACTATCGTTATCAGAATTATTGTCCTGGATGACAATATTCAAATCTATTCATATGGTCTTCTATATGAACCCGTATTGAGCATGCGCACTGTTTAGAAACAATAAACAACATGCGGTTCTTGGGCAAAAGAGAAAGTGTCAACGCGTGCAAGAAAGCGGACTTTGACGGATTCAGAGAGAAAGATGAATAGAAGTGAAGTATCTTCCAAATGGAACAAATGCAGGATATATGTAGGGGATCAGTTGGACCGTTGGAACGAACTCAAGGAAGTGCTACGCGTCCAAACTCGCGCTGAAGTGGCACAGATTTTGCTTGATAGGTAAACCGAACATGTTTTTTCCTTCTTTTCTCAATCGTTTTTTCATATTTTATGAATTTATGATGATGCCTATGATCATTTTCGGTAGATATTATTCAATATATGTAATCTTGTACCTGGCAACAGCAAATTATTGTCAATGAATAGCATAAAACGGCCGTATTTGCGAGGTAAACAAACACGAATTTTAACATCCATGCTGCAGCATCCGGGCTACTGGCATACAAATAGATAAAAATAGATTTGGCCTCGCTCATGTCAGTGCATAATTAATTAGCTTCCAGTAACGGTGGTCAGCTTTTTTAAATCGAAAAAAGCAACGTTTCGTAGCGTATTCGCCAATAATTCGGTGTTTAATCTTCATTTTATGAAGGTCAGTACGGAAAACGACAATAATTTTGGGTATGAAAAAAATACGATTGTTGTAGACAATATCCCTTTAAGCTATCTACGTTCATCTGCGTAGGTATGGAGATTTTCTAACACCCTGACGTTCATCTCCGTAGGTATGGAGATGTTAACACCCTGACGTTCATCTCCGTAGGTATGGAGATGTTAACACCCTGAGCTCATCCTGACGTACATCTCCGTAGATATGGAGATGTTAACACCCTGACGTACATCTACGTAGGTATGGAGATGTTAACGCCCCGACGTAACTCATCATACTATTGATGACCTAATGTATGTCCTTATATTATTGATTTTTGAAAAAAAAAAAATGATATTCATGGAGGCACACTTGTCAAAGTTTTTATCAATTTTTTAAGTCAAATTAAACCACGTATTTAGACAGTAATTTCATGGTTTTTAGAGTAATTGCTGTTTAATGCCAACTCAGCAATTTTCAGCTATTTCATGGCGAGAACAGGTTAATTTTCAATGAAATGATAATGAGGTACCCTTTGTACTAGACCAACATGCTTAGTTGGATTTTTATAGTGCTAGCTCACTGAAACAACAGTCCGCGGGTAGACATGTCACTCCACTCGGACACATTATCCTGATTCCGAGCAAACGAGTCTTTGGCTTTGCTCTTTTTCCTTATTGCTGCATGCTTAGCTTAGAAGCAAAGAATACCAATTTATAGTCTTGGATTTGACCCGATCGGGGCTAGAACCCCCGATTTACCGCACTCGAGGAGAGCAAGCTATAAACCATTACACCAGCAATGCGGTTTCATTGTTTTTCAATTAACAACTGATTTAGGGGTCCAAAGAGGGTTGCGTTTAACTGTAGAACTCTATGCACTACAATTCACTTACAACTTTCTTGAATCTACATTTACCACACAGTTAAAACATACAACATTCAAAATGACTACAATTTAAACTAAAAATGAAAACCTCTGATCATAATTCTTGCGGTTTGGGGAAAATGTTCACAAGTAATATGGAAACTCTTAGTTATTAATACAGTAGTCCCCCCCTCTTATAAGGCCAAACTTCTGTAATGAAGAAGAGGTCTACCGTCTTATAAAAGAGGTGTCCTCTATTAAGGCAACCATTTAGTAGTAATTTACTACCTCAGTGCATCTGAAATATGGCCTGATTATAAGAGGTGTGGCCTTTGGTGGGAGTGGACTTACAAGAAGGGGACTACTGAATATCCAAAACTAACACCATCTACTTAAAGTCTGACAGAAAAGTACAAATAAATAAACAGAATTCTTTTTATCTGACTCAAACAGTAAAAGTATGCTACAGACATTGAATTGCATTTTTTTCCTCATGCCTTTTCTACGCACACCTAAAATACTGCAAGGCCATCGTAACTGTGATCGCATGGTAGTTGGAGTTATAACTACCAATGCAATTAGTACTTATCACCACTAACGTTGCGAGTTTGAATCCCACTCAGGCGAGGTGTACAACATTATGTGATAAAAGTTTGTCAGTGATTTGTTACAGGTCAGTGGTTATCTCAGAGTACCTCCATCAATAAAACTCGTCGCCACGACATAACTGAAATATTGTTGAAAGTGGCGTTAAACACCATAACCATAACCTAAATACTGTCATCTTTTTAATTTACATTTAAGACACAATACTGTGAAACAATAATTTATTGTTTGTGGTGCTTTAATTTTCGAGGATTTCGTGGGACGAACAATCCACGAATTTAACAACCAAACAAACTACGAAACTTGAGACTACAAAAAAGGGGTAAAGACAAAGGGTAAACGATAAGATCTTATTTCTGCATTTTTTTTTATTTTTTAACTTTTATGAAATTTACACAACAAGATAAACATATCATTTTTGTAATTTACAAACAAATATAACATATTTAACCCTTTGGCTGCGCTAAGGACACATATGTCCATCGTCGGCAGAATGCGGTAAGGACATATATGTCCTTCAAGAAAGAAATTTTCTTGACAAACAATTATTTACAATAAAGACCAATAAAAGGCTTATAGTTATAGTTTTGCAGTTTGTACATGTTGCCAAGTAATTTTCATAACAAGTCTTGACGTCATATGTTTTATGACGTCATACATTTTTCGGCGTGCTTGACTTCTCCTTCAAAATGGACGACGATTTCGACGATTATGGTTCAGATATCAGCTTATACGAGGAGAGTGATGAAGAAAGTGACGGGGAAAATGATCAAGATTTAAACCCTACATATCTGTGGACAGTACAGAATTCTGACAGGTTTGAATTTCCACACGATATTGAACCTTTTGAGGAATCGAGTGGTCCAGTCAATCCCCCTGTTAGAACTTCTGAACCACTTGAATATTTCCAGTGGTTATCTTCTGATGACAAGATTAAAGAAATGGGAAGATGTAAGTCATGAAGAAATGTCAGCTTTCCTTGGACTTTGGTTATCCATGGGTATTCTCCGTAAACCCACAATGGCATCTTACTGGTATGAAAGTCAGCAGACCTGGTTATATAATACACCGACATTTACCAAGATAATGCGCCGGTGACCGGTTCCAGATAATTTTGCAGTGTTTACATGCAAACAATAATGCAGGTGCTTTACCAAGGGGAAATCCAAATCATGATCCTGTTTCATAAGGTTTGCAGAATTTTTGACCTGATAAATAAAGTTTTTAAGGAAAAAGATGCGGCAGCACGAGATTTAACGGTTGATGAGAGCATGGTTGGACATAAAGGTCGCGACTATACTGTACAGTATATGCCAGCTAAAAAGGCTCATCGTTGGTGTGCAAAACTGTGGGTGCTTGCTGAGTCGGACACAGGCTACACTTTAAGTACGCTGATATGTATCTCTAGAGAATCTGATTTTGTATAATCTCCTAATCATCTTTATATAACATTTTAATTAATTCTATATGTATAAAGCTATAGCTCAATGAATGCATAACAGTGTTGTAGATGAAAAGATGTCGTGGTACAATCAATAAGATTATAAGTTTAAAACCCAGTAGGGAGTGGGAAGTAAATTTTAGAAGGATAGAATATTTATTCACAATATTTGCCAACCCAGACCCCTTCCCCTCTAAAACAAATAGTGTTTCTGTATGAACCATCTTACAGTCCATTCATTACTTCGCTCAACACAACAGTTTCCTACATATATAAATTATTAAGCCATTCGACGATAATAAAACCAGATTAATTATTATAATTGAAAATCCTAGCTTGTAAAAAAATTGACTCCTCGTGTTTGTATCAAATATGTTCATCATTTTAAAATATGTATTTTTCTTGCCGTTGAGAATTTCTAGGTAATACTAGTATGTAAATATATTTGTACTATTTGCTTTAAAAAATACTCGATCTATCTACATGTAGTTCAATTAAGAAGTTGGGTTGTCACACAATTTATGTTTTTGTTAAAACGATAATTTAAGCAAGAACTATAGACTGTCCTCGTTTTGATATACATTGTACATGTGTCTTAAAATAGATGTATGTACAATTACCATATAACTAATAATGTTTAATAACTCTTCTTTCAGGGGGCCCCGGGTGGCTCAATGAGTTATGTCGTTGCATCTAACAACTCATACAAGCCTATCACCAATACGGCGTGGGTTCGCGCCCGGCTATGTAAATCACAAAAAAGGGTGCACTCGACTCGCAACCTCATGTCATAAAGTTTACCAGTTGCTTGCCCATCGTCGGTGGTTCTCCGGCTTCCTCCAGTGGCTCCACCACTAAAACACAAAAAATCAATCAATCAATCTTCTTTCAGTTTAGAAAATTATGCAAATTCAAGAGGTGTTGAACATGATGTTCCAAAAACAGTTGTCATGTATAACAAATTAATGGGAGGTGTTGATATGGCGGACCAGTTGCTGACAACTTATGACCCAAATGTGAAGTCTGTCAAATTGTGGAAGAAACTTCTAATGAACGTACTTCTTAGAATCACTGGTAAGTCTAGCGAGATAAATTAATAAAATTCTTTTTGTAAAAAATAAAAATTATAGCAAATGTTGATTCACTTCCAATAGATGATCCTATTATGGAAAACAAGTCATGATATCGGAGATCGAAAAAATATATATTCATTAACATTTAGTTTTTATATCTTAGGTGATGGTTTGAATTTGAATAAATTAATTTGCATAGATGTGAAAATCAAATATCGGAACTAATTTAAGATTAATTTACTAGCAAATTAAAAAAAATAATATAGATTATTTATATTTCAAAATAAATATAATATTTCAGTAAACGGTTACATCGTGTACCTGCAAAATCGAGGGCTTGTGAGCAAAATGTCAAGGTTAGAATTTACAAGTCAACTATACCAAGGGTTAATTGGAAATTATTCCTGTGAGAAGAAAAGGACTGGCAGGCCAAGTATTCATCCTGTTATCCAGAGACTGACAGAATGCCATTTTATTAATCTAATTCCAAGTTAGTTTTATTTTATTTATCTTATAGTTTGAACAAAAATGATATGGATGTAAATATTCTATGATTGCTTTTGCTGGAAAGACTCTGAAATACCGTCGGTGAATTTGTGCATTTTTTTTCTATTTATAAAGTTGTGTGACTGACACAAATATCTAAAAACTAGAGGCTCAGGTGAGCCTGTATCGCTCACCTGACATAAACAAGTCCTCTTAAGAATGTCTGCATGCCGAATACATCTAAGTTACTATTCAAATCCCATACTGCCATAGGGTTCTATGTTAAAACTATGTCTGCTCATGGCAGCCATCTTGGATGGAGGTCGTGGTCACCGGACACAATTTTGAAAGTATACTACCCAAGGACCAGCCATGCCATGTTTGCTTTAAATTGGCTGACTGGTTTCAGAAGAGAAGACTTTTAAACAATTTTCCCATAGGGTCCTATGTTAAAACTATGTCTGCTGACGGCGGCCATTTTGAACCGAGATCGGGATCACTGAACACAATTTTGGAAGTTGACCACCTAAGGACCATCGATGACATGTTTGCTATATTGGCTTACTGGTTTCAGAGGAGAAGATTTTAAAACATTTTTTCCCATAGGGTCCTATGTTAAAACTACAGTATGTCCGCTGAAGGCGGCCATCTTGGATGGAGGTCAGGGTCACTGGACACAATTTTGAAAATTGACCACTTAAGGACCATCCATGCCATGTTTGCTTTAAATTGGCTTACTGGTTTCAGAGAAGAAGATTTTTAAACATATTTCCCATAGGGTCCTATGTTAAAACTATGTCCACTGATGGTGGCCATCTTGGATGGAGTTTTGGGTCACTGGATATAATTTTGAAAGTTGACTATTTAAGGACCATTCATGCCATGTTTGCTTTAAATTGGCTTACTGATTTCAGAGGAAATGTTTTTTAAACATTTTTCCCATAGGGTCCTATGTTAAAAATATGTTTGCTGATGGCGGCCATCTTGGATGGAGGTCGGGGTCACAGGACATAATTTTGAAAGTTGAACACCTAAGGACCATTCATGCCATGTTTGCTTTAAACTGACTTACTGGTTTCAGAGGAGAAGACTTTTAAACATTTTTTCCATAGGGTCCTATGTTAAAATTAAGTCGAGTCATGGTGGCCATCTTGAATTTCCGATCGGCAAACGATTCACAAATTTAGTACAGGACCACCCAATGATCATTCCTGCAAAGCCACAATTCAATTGGCTTAGTGGTTTCTAACAAGAAGATTTTTAAAATTTCGACCAATCAGAACACATTATGGGCCCTGGCAGCCATGTTGGATTTCCGATCAGCACCAAAAACACAAATCTTGTATATGACCATCCAATGAACATTTCTGCCAAGTTTGGTTCAAATCTTTTTGTGGTTTCAGAAAAAAAGATGAAAATGTGAAATTCCCATAGGGGCCAATGTTAAACTAAGTCGAGTCATGGCGGCCATCTTGAATTTCCGATTGGCAAACGATTCACAAATTTAGTACAGGACCACCCAATGATCATTCCTGCAAAGTCACAATTCAATTGGCTTAGTGGTTTCTAACAAGAAGATTTTTAAAATTTCGACCAATCAGAACACATTATGGGCCCTGGCAGCCATGTTGGATTTTCGATCAGCACCAAAAACAAAAATCTTGTATATGATCATACAATGAACATTTCTGCCAAGTTTGATTCAAATCTGTTATGTGGTTTCAGAAAAAAAGATGAAAATGTGAAATTCCCATAGAGTCCTATGTTAAACTAAGTCGAATCATGTCAGCCATCTTGAATTTCCGATCGGCAAACGATTCACAAGTTTAGTACAGGACCACCCAATGATCATTCCTGCAAAGTCACAATTCAATTGGCTTAGTGGTTTCTAACAAGAAGATTTTTAAAATTTTGACCAATCAGAACACATTATGGGCCCTGGCAGCCATGTTGGATTTCTGATCAGCGCCAAAAACAAAATCTTGTATATGACCATCCAATGAACATTTCTGCCAGGTTTGGTTCAAATCTTTTTGTGGTTTCAGAAAAAAAGATGAAAATGTGAAATTCCCATAGGGTCCAATGTTAAACTAAGTCGAGTCATGGCGGCCATCTTGAATTTCCGATCGGCAAACGATTCACAATTTTAGTACAGGACCACCCAATGATCATTCCTGCAAAGTCACAATTCAATTGACTTAGTGGTTTCTGACAAGAAGATTTTTAAAATTTCAGCCAATGAGAACACATTATGGACCCTGGCAGCCATGTTGGATTTCAAATCAGCACCAAAAACACAAATCTGGTAGAGGACCATCCAGTGAACATTTCTGGCAGGTTTGGTTGAAATCTGTTCAGCGGTTTCAGAGAAGAAGATTTAAATGTGAAAAGCTAACGGACGACGGACGCTTACCCATGACAAAAGCTCACATGGCCTATGGCCAGGTGAGCTAAAAAAGTGTTACAAAGGATTATAAAATAATTCGCAATAAGGAATTAATTATTCAATTCAAATTGGTAAGATGATTGTAAAAAATGAAATACAATTTCACCGTAAAAGTTGAAATAAACTTAAAAATATAATTTGTTTACAATGATTCTTGGTATTTTTATATATATATATATATATATATACCAGAGGCTCTCAAGAGCCTGTATCGTTCACCTGGTAATAAAAAAAAACAATTGGTCCTATGTAAAAACTATGTCCTGCGTCATCTTGGAATTACGATCAACATAAAAAACACAAAGTTTGTAAAGGACCTTCCAATGATTGATGCACAGTTTAGGTTCAATCAGTGCAATAGCTTCAGAGAAGAATATATTTCTGTATTTTCCCCATATGGTTCTGTGTTAATACTATGACCTGTGGTGGCAGCCATCTTGGATTTCCGATCGGCATAAAAAACAGGACCTTCCAATGATCATTCCTGGGCAGTTTGGTTTCAACTGTCCAAGTGGTTTCAGAGAAGAAGCATTTTGAAACATTTTTCCCATAGGGTCCAATGTTAAACTAAGTCCTGCCGTAGCCGCCATTTTGAATTTCATATCAGAATGAAAAACGTATATTTTGTAGAGGACCATTCAATGAACATTCATGTACAGTTTGGCTTTAATCATATTTGTAGTTTCTGAGAAGAAGGCATTTCCCATAGGGTCCAATGTTAATCTATGTCCTGCGGTGGTGGCCATCTTGGATTTCCGATCGGCATAAAAAAACAGAAACTTTGTAGAGGACCTTCCAATGATCATTCCTGGGCAGTTTGGATTCAATTGTCCAAGTGGTTTCACAGAAGAAGCGTTTTGAAACATTTTTCCCATAGGGTCCAATGTTAAACTAAGTCCTGCCGTAGCCGCCATTTTGAATTTCATATCGGAACAAAAAACCTTAAGATTGTAGAGGACCATCCAATGAACATTCATGTACAGTTTGGCTTTAATCATATTTGTAGTTTCTGAGAAGAAGGCATTTGAACATTTTCCCATAGGGTCCAATGTTAATCTATGTCCTGCGATGGCGGCCATCTTGGATTTCCGATCGGCATAAAAAACAGTAACTTGGTAAAGGACATTCCAATGATCATTCCTTTACAGTTTGGGTTCAGTCAGTTCATTAGTTTCGGAGAAGAAGATCTTTGAAATTTCAGTCAATCAGAGCATATTATTGGCCCTGGCAGCCATATTGAATATCCGACTGGAACGAAAAACAGTAACTTTGTAGAGGACCATCCAAGGAACATTCCTGCTAAGTTCGGTTCCAATCGGCCAAGTGGTTTCGGAGAAGAAGCTTGAAATGTGAAAAGTTTACAGACGACGGACGCCAAGTGATGGCAATAGTTCACATGGACCTTTGGTCCAGGTGAACTAATAATGACTGTATAATGAATTCTTCATTATCCTATACAATATATTAAAAATTGCTGAGTTAGATTGCTGTCAAATTATAATATTAAAGTATATATGTACCATCTACACACGCTTATACACATGTCTTACGTCTATCCCTAGATTTTCCTTACGAGACAAGGTAACACTACGACTATTGAAGCTCCTTTTTTTAGGGAGTGGATGTAGTCTAGTGGTCTAGGGCGCTGGACGTAAGGCTAAGCGAATGGTGCTGCAGTGTATCAATGGTGTGGGTTCAAATCCCGTCGTGGGAAGAACAAAAATTTGACAGCTCTAAAATCTAATTCTAACACTGTTTGGTTTAATTTTCAGACGTATATAATATTTAGTATTAACCTAGTATCCTTTAAAAGTAACTTTGAGATCCAGTGGGACAGATATATTGTATGGTTGTCACTTGCTTCTAGACGTTTGTATAATATACTTTATTTCCTGTGACTGTATAATGAATTCTTCATTATCCTATACAATATATTAAAAATTGCTGAGTTAGATTGCTGTCAAATTATAATATTAAAGTATATATGTACCATCTACACACGCTTATACACATGTCTTACGTCTATCCCTAGATTTTCCTTACGAGACAAGGTAACACTACGACTATTGAAGTTCCTTTTTTTAGGGAGTGGATGTAGTCGAGTGGTCTAGGGCGCTGGACGTAAGGCTAAGCGAATGGTGCTGCAGTGTAACAATGGTGTGGGTTCAAATCCCGTCGTGGGAAGAACAAAAATTTGACAGCTCTAAAATCTAATTCTAACACTGTTTGGTTTAATTTTCAGACGTATATAATATTTAGTATTAACCTAGTATCCTTTAAAGTAACTTTGAGATCCAGTGGGACAGATATATTGTATGGTTGTCACTTGCTTCTAGACGTTTATATATATATATATATATATATAAATGTTTTGTCTTTTCCAGATCAAAAACGTAAAGTATGCAGAATTTGTAGTTCCAAAGAGAGAACATGGTGTCCTGACAATTTGTGTAACGTTGGATTATGCGTCGGAGATTGCTTCAAATCATTCCACACGAGGATAGCAGAAGAATGATTTTTTTATAGTGAACAATTATATTAAGAATGGCCCGTTATTTATTAAATAAAGAAACAATCAGAGATTCTATTGAACATTTATTATTGGAATTCACGCGGAGAGATTGATGTATTTAGTGTTCAGAAATTTCTTATAATATATTTTTTTTACAGAAGAACTATCAATAAAGGGATAAAAACAGCTAAATTAGACTTAATTTTACTACATGGTAGATTGACACAAGAGCCACAAATGTAAAAAAAATCAAAAATCAACACATGATCTTAGTAACTTACAAACAATATAACATTAACTAATATATATCATACTGCTATCTCCATGGCAACACATGATCTTAGTAACTTACAAACAATATAACAATAACTAATATCTATCATACTGCCATCTCCATGGCAACACATGATCTTAGTAACTTACAAACATATACATGTATCTATCATACTGCCATCTCCATGGTGATTTTAGGATGAGGTTCATATCCAACAATTTCAAAATCTTCAAATTTAAAGTCATCAATATTTTCTACTTTTCTTTTGATCACAAGCTTAGGGAAGGGCTTAGGTGTTCTTTTAAGCTGATGTAAAAAACAAAATAAAACTACTGATTAATATATTTGATGGAAGGAGTACAATATTTCCTATAACTAACAATACACAGAAAAAAATACTGCTTTCTGCTACATGTGGTCATACATAAATGTTAGGGTAATGGTGTTTAATGCCACTTTCAACAATATTAAATGTTAAAGTATTTGTTAAACCACACAGCAAATAAATACCCGCTAATAGAAAATGTCAAAAATGAATACTCATAAAAGAAAAAATTAAAATATCAAATAAAAAAGTACTTAAAAAATAGTAAATATGTCATAAACAGAATATACTTTGTCAAAATCAATTAAATCATATTTTTTTCTCATAAAATGTCTTGTTTGGAAAATTTAGCTTTGTCACCAACAAGAACCACTTGTTAAAACAGGACCTGTTGTAAGTTGTCTTTTACGTTCAGAGAGCGAGACACTCGCCATACTACACAAAGAAAACAGAAGACTCCCCTGGGGAACATGTCTACCAGGTCTGCCTACTAGAGGAACATTCCCCTGGGGAACATGTCTACCAGGTCTGCCTACTAGAGGAACACTCCCCTGAGGAACATGTCTACCAGGTCTGCCTACTAGAGGAACACTCCCCTGGGGAACATGTCTACCAGGTCTGCCTACTAGAGGAACACTCCCCTGGGGAACATGTCTACCAGGTCTGCCTACTAGAGGAACACTCCCCTGGGGAAGATGTCTACCAGGTCTGCATAATAGAGGAACGATCCCCTGGGGAACATCTCTACCAGGTCTGCCTACTAGAGGAAGACTCCCCTGGGGAACATGTCTACCAGGCCTGCCTACTAGAGGAACACTCCCCTGGGGAACATGTCTACCAGGTCTGCCTACTAGAGGAACACTCCTCTAGGGAACATGTCTACCAGGTCTGCCTACTAGAGGAACACTCCCCTGGGGAACATGTCTACCAGGTCTGACTACTAGAGGAACACTCCCCTGGGGAACATTTCTGCCAAGTTTGATTTAAAGTCTTTTTTACGACCCCTCAGGATCTACCATCCCTGCCAAGTTTGATTTAAAATGGCACGGTGGTTTCAGAGGGTAATTAATACGTGAAACTTTACATACAAAGGAGGCCACCATACAAAACAAGGGCAACGCAAAGCGTGGCGTATCCCCTCGCCTTAAAATTAGACCCTGTGACTTTGACCTTGAAAATCAATAGAGTTACAGATTCTCTTGAGGTCTAAGTATGTACCAAGTTTGGTCAAAATCCATTTAAGGATGTTTATTCTAGTGTTCACAAGGATGTTCTGCAGTAAAAATTTGACCCTTTGACCTTGAAAATCAATAGGGTTCTAGACTCTCCTAAGGACTAAGTATGTACCAAGTTTGGTCAAAATCCATTGAAGGATGTTGATTCTAGAGTTTTCACAAGGATGTTATGTGGTAAAAATTTGACCCCGAAAATCAATAGGGTTCCAGACTCTCCTAAGGACTATGTATGTACCAAGTTTGGTCAAAATCCATTTAAGGATGTTGATTCTTGAGTGTTCACAAGGATGTTATGCGGTAAAAATTTGACCTGGTGACATTGACCTTGAAAATCAATAGGGTTCCAGACTCTCCTAAGGACTATGTATGTACCAAGTTTGGTCAAAATCCATTTAAGGATGTTGATTCTTGAGTGTTCACAAGGATGTTATGCAGTAAAAATTTGACCCCTTGACCTTTGACCTTGAAAATCAATAGGATTCTAGACTCTCCTAAGGACTAAGTATGTACCAAGTTTGGTCAAAATCCATTGAAGGAAGTTGATTCTAGAGTTTTCACAAGGATGTTATGTGGTAAAAATTTGACCCCTTGACCTTGAAAATCAATAGGGTTCCAGACTCTCCTAAGGACTATGTATGTACCAAGTTTAGTCAAAATCCATTTAAGGATGTTGATTCTTGAGTGTTCACAAGGATGTTATGCAGTAAAAATTTGACCCGGTGACATTGACCTTTGACCTATGACCTTGAAAATCAATAGGGTTCCAGACTCTCCTAAGGACTAAGTATGTACCAAGTTTGGTCAAAATCCATTGAAGGATGTTGATTCTAGAGTGTTCTCAAGGATGTTACACGATAAAAAATGTACCCAGTGACCTTGACCTTTGACCTTGAAAATCAATATGGTTCCAGATTCTCCTAAGGACTAAATATGTACCAAGTTTGGTCAAAATCCATTGAAGGATGTTGATCCTAGAGTGTTCACAAGGATGTGACGGACGGACGGACGGTAGCGTTACTATATCCCTTCGCAACTTCGTTGGCGAGGGGATAAAAATACATAGGGCTATAATTTATGAGCTAAAAAGCAAAATATAAACGAGGATACAGTCAAACCTGTATTAAGAGACCACTCAGGGGAGAAAGCAAAAGTGGTCTCTTACAGCAGGTGGTCCTTTAATACAGGTTCAACGATACAGCTGAAAAATAATGTGGTCATAGATCGTTGTTATTCTACTACGAGTTAAATGATTGAATCATTAATAATAAATATAAATTTATTTTATTAAACATGCACATGGTATTATTTGTTAAAAGGTTGTAGAAATATAGAACATTTTTAAGGTCAGAGTTAATAAAATTCCATAAAAGAATTAAAATTGTCTATGAATATAATTTGGCACATCAGTAACTCAATAACTTTTATCCGTTCTTCCAAAGTTAAAACTTTCCTTTTAGAAGCCATGTTTTAAAACTTTCTTTTAATTATAAAACAACTCAAAAGCTTGTAAAATCGATTTCTACTCACCTTTAATTAAGACAAACCCTCAGGTGTAAACAGCCTTCGATTTAATGTTTACGTTCTAATTTTTAAACCACGTGGTCATGATGTACACCATGAAAATTCGATTTGGGAACAACAAATCATTTAATAAATTTTAAACCTGCACGAAAATGCCAAAAAGGCAGAAATATTAAAAAAATATATAAAAACGACAGTAATAGAGAAAACATTATTTTGGGTACAAAAAAAAATCACTTCCGGTTTGCGTATATGGAAAATGAATGTGACCTTTGGGGAACATCCCCTGTCAGTTTCCCCATTTTTGTTGTAAGCTCATCATGCAAAAGAGTTAGTGGTCGTTTATAGCAGGTGGTCGTTTGGGCAGGTTTGACTGTATATCAAGACATTCATTGACATTCCTAAATACTGACAAAAATCAGATTTACAGCCATGTGGTCAATGTTATGTTTGATGGTGTTTAATGCCACTTTCAACAATATTTCAGCTATATCGTGGTGGTCAGTTTTATTGGTGGAGGAAACCGGGGGACCAGGAGAAAACCACTGACAAACTTAATCATATAATGTTGTACACCTCGCCCTGATCGATACTCAAACTCACAACATCAGTGGTGATAGGCACTGATTGCGTAGGTAGTTGTAAATCCAACCAAAATACAATCACGGCTACGATGGTCCCTGTCTATGTTATGAACATTCTCAATACAATTATGCTGTTCCTCGTCAAAACTAGAGGCTCAGTGGGCTGAGACTGTGTCGCTCACCTTTCATTCTGCTTTGAGGAAACTTAATACAGAACCTTCCATAGGTGCTTCCCACCAAATTTCGGTTCATTTTGGCAAAGCAGTTTTAGAGAAGAAGATTTTTAGAAATCGACCAATCTAAAACTAGAATTGCCTGTGGCAGCCATGTTTGTTAATGGATCAAAACGAAATGAGCAATCTCTATAGAGGACCTTCTATAGATGCTTCTTACCAAGTTTTATATCATTTGGCCAAGCGGCTTCAGAGGAAAAGCTGTTTTAGAAATCAACCAATAAGAAACAAGAATTGACTATGACGGCCATGTTTGTGAATGGATCAAAATGAAATGAGCAATTCCCATAGAGGACCTTCCATAGATGCTTCCTACCACGTGTCGGTCCATTTGGCCAAACTGTTCCAGAGTAGAAGATTTTTAGAAATCGACCAATCAGAAACAAGAATTGCCTGTGGTGGCCATGTTTGTTAATGGATTGGGACAAAATGAGCAAACTTTATAGAGAATCTTCCATAGATGCTTCCTACCAAGTGTCAGTTCATTTGGCAAAGTGGTTTCAGAGGAGAAGATTTTTTAGAAATCAACCAATCAGAAACAAGAATTGTCTGTGGTGGCCATGTTTGTTAACGGAACGGGACGAAATGAGACATCATAACAGAAGGCCCTTCCATAGATGCTTCCTACCAAGTTTTGGTTCATTTGGCCAAACGGTTTCAGAGGAGAAGAATCTAAAAAATCAGCCAATCAAATACAAGAATCGCCTGTGGTGGCCATGTTTGTTAACGGATCGGGACGGAATGAGCAATCTATATAGAAGACCTTCCATAGATGTTTGTAGAGGGCCTTCTAATGAACATTCATGTACAGTTTGGCTTTAATCATATTTGTAGTTTCTGAGAAGAAGGCATTTGAATATTTTCCCATAGGGTCCAATGTTAATCTATGTCCTGCGGTGGCGGCCATTTTGGATTTCCGATCGGCATAAAAAACAGAAACTTTGTAGAGGACCTTCCAATGATCATTCCTGGGCAGTTTGGTTTCAACTGTCCAAGTGGTTTCAGAGAAGAAGCATTTTGAAACATTTTTCCCATAGGGTCCAATGTTAAACTAAGTCCTGCCGTAGCCGCCATTTTGAATTTCATATCGGAACAAAAAACCTTAAGATTGTAGAGGATCATCCAATGAACATTCATGTACAGTTTGGCTTTAATCATATTTGTAGTTTCTGAGAAGAAGGCATTTGAACATTTTCTCATAGGGTCCAATGTTAATCTATGTCCTGCAGTGGTGGCCATCTTGGATTTCCGATCGGCATAAAAAACACACACCTTGTAGAGGACCTTCCAATGATCATTCCTGGGCAGTTTGGTTTCAATTATCCAAGTGGTTTCAGAGAAGAAGCGTTTTGAAACATTTTTCCCATAGGGTCCAATGTTAAACTAAGTCCTGCCGTAGCTGCCATTTTGAATTTCATATCGAAATAAAAAACGTAAAGTTTGTAGAGGACCATTCAATGAACATTCATGTACAGTTTGGCTTTAATAATGTTTGTAGTTTCTGAGAAGAAGGCATTTGAACATTTTCCCATAGGATCCAATGTTAATCTATGTATTGCGGTGGTGGCCATCTTGGATTTCCGATCGGCATAAAAAACAGAATTCCAATGATCATTCCTGGGCAGTTTGGTTTCAACTGTCCTAGTGGTTTCAGAGAAGAAGCGTTTTGAAACATTTTCCCCATAGGGTCCAATGTTAAACTAGGTCCTGCCGTAGCCGCCATTTTGAATTTCATATCGGAACAAAAAACCTAAAGTTTGTAGAGGACCATCCAATGAACATTCATGTACAGTTTGGCTTTAATAATATTTGTAGTTTCTGAGAAGAAGGCATTTGAACATTTTCCCATAGGGTCCAATGCTAATCTATGTATTGCGGTGGTGGCCATCTTGGATTTCCGATCGACATAAAAAACAGAAACTTTGTAGAGGACTTTCCAATGATCATTCCTGGGCAGTTTGGTTTCAATTGTTCAAGTGGTTTCAGAGAAGAAGCGTTTTGAAACATTTTTCCCATAGGGTCCAATGTTAAACTAAGTCCTGCCGTAGCCGCCATTTTGAATTTCATACCGGACAATCAAAAAACCTTAAGTTTGTAGAGGACCATCTAATGAACATTCATGTACAGTCTGGCTTTAATCATATTTGTAGTTTCTGAGAAGAAGGCATTTGAATATTTTCCCATAGGGTCCAATGTTAATCTATGTCCTACGGTGGCGGCCATCTTGGATTTCCGATCGGCATAAAAAACAGAAACTTTGTAGAGGACCTTCCAATGATCAATCCTGGGTAGTTTGGTTTCAACTGTCCAAGTGGTTTCAGAGAAGAAGCATTTTGAAACATTTTTCCCATAGGGTCCAATGTTAAACTAAGTCTTGCCGTAGCCGCCATTTTGAATTTCATATCGGAACAAAAAACCTTAAGATTGTAGAGGACCATCCAATGAACATTCATGTACAGTTTGGCTTTAATCATATTTGTAGTTTCTCAGAAGAAGGCATTTGAACATTTTCCCATAGGGTCCAATGTTAATCTATGTCCTGCGATGGCGGCCATCTTGAATTTCCGATCGGCATAAAAAACAGTAACTTGGTAAAGGACATTCCAATGATCATTCATGTACAGTTTGAGTTCAGTCAGTTCATTAGTTTCAGAGAAGAAGATCTTTGAAATTTCAGCCAATCAGAGCATATTATTGGCCTTGGCAGCCATATTGAATATCCGACTGGAACGAAAAACAGTAACTTTGTAGAGGACCATCCAAGGAACATTCCTGCTAAGTTTGGTTCCAATCGGCCCAGTGGTTTCGGAGAAGAAGCTTGAAATGTGAAAAGTTTACAGACGACAGACGCCAAGTGATGGCAATAGTTCACCTGGACCTTCGGTCCAGGTGAACTAATAAAAAGAATTACGCCAGACAAGCCATATCGACACTGAATGAGGACCGAATTTTAAAATCGATTTCATTCCCTTATCCAACATAATAAAACGCTAATATACATATAAACATCCATATTTATACATCAGGAAAAACATATAAAAAAATAATATTTTTGCGAAGTTTCCCTTTAAAATTTGAGCTCATTTTGACTTATACTAAAGCAGCAATGGACAATTGAAGAAATTTCAATTTTTAGTAATGGCAGCCATCTTGAATGGAGGGCAGGGCTGTCGGACACAATTTTGAAAGGGACCCACCCAAGGACCATCCCTGCCAGGTTTGGTTTAATTCGGTTCAGGAGTTTCAGAGGAGTAGATTTAAATGTGAAAGTTTACGACGTACGACGGATGCCAAGTGATGGCAAAAGCTCACTTGGTCTTTGGCCAGGTGAGCTAAAAAGTTGGAACTCAAATATTTTGAAATCAAATTGTTCCATGTGATGACTTATCCAGATTTTTGTTGTAAAGATTTTCAAAAATCAATATGAATAAGTTGGAGTGTCTCGACTTCCAGGAAATCCAAAATTGGAATATCAGAAATAATTGAAGATACAGTTGTAAATACAACTACCATACGATCACCACGGTCCCTATTGTTTTGTAGTTACTATGATATGAATATTCATAATCTTCTGTGAAAGATTTTGAATATGTTTATTTAAAATCATCTCCATTCTGTCACGATGTCAACGTTCATATTGTAGGTCATATGCTTGTCAACTATTGATTATTTCTGTATATATATACTAGATCACAAATGTAAAAGATCCTGATAAAATTTATTATCACAGTATATAATACATTTCTCTGACGTCACACGTTCGAACAGTGGATTATTTTTAAGAATCTAGTTTATTCTTTTGTTCTTGAATATATGAACTTTAACCTTTTACTGCTTTAGGCTTTAAAACGTGATATACTTATTTTGGGACTTTCGTGTATCGATCGAACCACTGCTCGGCTTTTTATAGTCTACTTTGACTTCCATCTAACCACTCAGCTACGGTGACCACACTACAATAGGCTATAATTAGTATATATGACTCTTGATAGTAAGCTTAAAAAAAATATATCAACAATTTGTTTAAAAAAGCAATTGATCAATATATACAAGACACGATACAAGTATTTCAGATCTGGCATAATTTATGTTCAGAACCAACGAGTACGTGAACATGTATTCTCGCAATACAAAAAACAACTAACGAATCGCAAGTAATAACTAATCAGACGGACCATAGGTGAACATTTGGGACGAATGCCGATAAAAATGTATTGTTTAATTTTTGTTAACTGTAGCTTATTTAGCTTTCTGAACATTAAAAGGGTAAAAATATAAAATGAAAACACTTGCAGATGGAAATGTATTACGTAATAGAATACTCTCCATTACATAATCAATAAATTTGCTATGGTTTGGTTTAATTTGGTTCAGCAGTTTCAGAGGAGAAGATTTAAATGTGATCTTTTATCAAAATATGCCTAATTTGCATAATCGGCTGAAAGAAAAATTTCACAGAAAAGCCCAGAATATATGTTAAACTACTCATTGTCAAGTAGCTACAGCTAAAATTTGAGCTCATTTTGAGATCACCGGACACAATTTTGGAAGGGAGCCATCCAAGGACCATTCCAGCAAAGTTTGGTCTAAATTGGCTCAGTGGTTTCTGAGGAGAAGATTAAAATGTGAAAAGCTAACGACAGACGTAACCTGATGGCAAAAGCTCACATGGCCTTTGGCCAGGTGAGCTAAAAAGGGGACGTCGAGATCATATGGTAATTGGATTTACAACTACATGTGCAATCAGTGCCTATCACCACTGATGTTGTGAGTTCGAACCCCGTTCATGGCGAGGTTTACTCAATACATTATGTGATAGTTTGTCAGTGACTTGCGACAGGTCGGTGGTTTTCTCCGGGTACTCCGGTTTCCTCCACCAATAAAACTGACCACCACGATATAACTGAAATATTGTTGAAAGTGGCGTTAAACCCCATAAACCATCAAATTTACATACCACAAATATAACAAATAATAAGTACCTGTTCTTTTAAAGGCTCCACATGGTTAACATACACATGAGCATCTCCAATAGTGTGTACAAAATCTCCAGGCTGAAACATAAAATAACATACACATGAGCATCTCCAATACTACCTGGTCAGTAGTGTCTTGTTGATTTCACAGGTGATCTACAGGTAAATATATACACCTGTTTGTGTTACATAACAGGAAATGGGCATATTTGGATTTCAGTGATTTTGATGTGTAGAAAAAGGACTTTAATACATTTAACTGTATCTTGAAAATTTGTCAATAAAATAATATTTTCAAAATTTAATATTTTGTGATATTAGCATCAGCTAACAATTTAAACAAATAATTGAAATGAAATCATAATTTTGTGTTGGATATATAAGAATTTTTAACTGAAAATATGGCAAAGAAGAACAAGATTAATTAATTAAGATTATATTTAACATTTTAAGAATTTTCTTTCTATGTAATGTGCATGTGTGTACATGTTAATCATGTATTTAAGTTTTTTCTTTCTTTTTTTTTTCAACTTTGACAAAAATGTTATAGTTGTTCTTTTATGATACATGTATTTAAAATTATAAGTTTTTTTATTTTGTAATTAATTTTATCTGTTTTTGCAGAGAAATAATATATTTAATTTGCTTTATCAATTTAATCAAATAAATGTAATCCAATTTCAAAAATATACTTGTTACTATGTTTCGATTTTTTTTAATCCATTTTATCCAAGGTAATATTAATTTCTTTTCTTTTCATAGTTTATTTTGTGACATGTCAGGTTGGTTTTTTTTTTTGTTATTCAGGACATTTCTTGAACATTTTTTTTTCACATTGTTATTCTTATTTTGTTAAACATACATTCTAAACATTAAAAAAAAATATGCCAGTTGATTATAAATACATTCTTTTCAATTTAAAAAAATGACAAATTAAGTATTTTTTGTATATTAACACATAGATATGGTAAACATAGAAAATCTCAATCAATGAAGGAATTATGGACACTTGTAATTTGCCACTTTTTAACTCTCATGTCATAAATTGTCCTTAAAGAGACATACATGTACTGTCTAGGCTAATGAAAAAGAAAAACACACACACATATTCAACTAAATTCCTAAATTAAATACATTTTTTTTTTTTTTATATAAAATGTGAAATGTTCAATGGTTAAAATTAAATTACTATAAATTTCTTTTTCATAAATATTCATGAATTTTGAATTAAACTTTTTTTTAAAATAATTTACTGTTTTTGTTAGTACAAACACAAATAAAAAAGGAAAAAAAAGAAAAACAAAGACAGCTAACGAGAATAGATTAACTGCTAATTACTTTTGATCAGTTTTGATGTACATCCACAGTTTAGTTAGAGTTAGTTTACTTTCAAGATTTAAAACATTGATAAGACAAACAAACTGAAGAAAATATGAAGCTTTAAAGCAAAAAGAAAAAAGAAAAAAAGACTAAACAATCAAATGGTTAAAAAAAGAATAGATACACATCTATTGTATACATGTAAATATTTTTCAAATAATTTACTTTTAGATTTTAAAATACAGATAATAATTGAAATTTTAACAAAACAAATCAATGTAAAAACAAAGAAATTTTAATTCAATTTTAGAATTATCAAAACATTACTACATTGTAAAATAGAAAATTTATTATGTAAATATTTCCACTAAATAAAAAGTCACAAGTGTAACAAATCACACATACATGCTCAGGTAAATTTTACTAACACCTATTGAATCAGGTACATCTACCTGGAAATCATTATGATCATATTGTTTATTCAATTGCTGACCATCTGTACAGATGAGGGTAATAAAACTGATCATCAGCCCATGATTTATGACCCCTAATAAAACCTCAGCATTGAATGCTGAGCCTTTTAAATGCTCAGCATTTATCAGTGTATGCTGTCAGCTGTACTGTAGATTAACATTGGACCCTATGGGAAAATATTCAAATGCCTTCTTCTCAGAAACTACAAATATTATTAAAGCCAAACTGTACATGAATGTTTATTGGATGGTCCTCTACAATCTTAAGGTTTTTTGTTCCGATATGAAATTCAAAATGGCGGCTACGGCAGGACTTAGTTTAACATTGGACCCTATGGGAAAAATGTTTCAAAATGCTTCTTCTCTGAAACCACTTGGACAGTTGAAACCAAACTGCCCAGGAATGATCATTGGAAGGTCCTCTACAAAGTTTCTGTTTTTTATGCCGATCGGAAATCCAAGATGGCCACCACCGCAGGACATACAGTACAGCTGACAGCATACACTGATAAATGCTGAGCATAATCTGGATGCTGAGCCAGGCTCAGCATTTTCGCTGATGGGCTGCTAATTAACGCCAAGGTAATAAACAGGGCCATAAAATACCTGGTCAGTAGTGTCTTGTTGATTTCAAAGGTGATCTACAGGTAAATATATACACCTGTTTGTGTTACTTAACAGGAAATGGGCATATTTGGATTTCAGTGATTTTGATGTGTAGAAAAAGGACTTTAATACATTTAACTGTATCTTGAAAATTTGTCAATAAAATAATATTTTCAAAATTTAATATTTTGTGATATTAACATCAGCTAACAATTTAAACAAATAATTGAAATGAAATCATAATTTTGTGTTGGATATATAAGAATTTTTAACTGAAAATATGGCAAAGAAGAGCAAGATTAATTGTGATGCTATTTTAATCAATAGATTAATTAATTAAGATTATATTTAACATTTTAAGAATTTTCTTTCTATGTAATGTACATGTTAGTCATGTATTTAAGAGGGGTTTTTGGGTGTTTTTTTTTTCAACTTTGACAAAAATGTTATAGTTGTTCTTTTATGATACATGTATTTAAACAAAATATTTTATGTTTTTGCAGAGGAACAATATATTTAATTTGCTTTATCAATTTAATCAAATAAATGTAATCCAATTTCAAAAATATACTTGTTACTATGTTTCGATTTTTTTTTAATCCATTTTATCCAAGGTAATATTAATTTCTTTTCTTTTCATAGTTTATTTTGTGACATGTCAGGTTGTTTTTTTTTTTTGTTATTCAGGACATTTCTTGAACATTTTTTTTTCACATTGTTATTCTTATTTTGTTTAAACATACATTCTAAACATTAAAAAAAATATGCCAGTTGATTATAAATACATTCTTTTCAATATAAAAAATGACAAATTAAGTATTTTTTGTATATTAACACACAGATATGGTAAACATAGAAAATCTCAATCAATGAAGGATTGATGGACACTTGTAATTTGCCACTTATTCAGTCTCATGTCATAAATTGTCATACTGTCTATGCCATGCTTAATAAATGTAATTAAAGCATATTATTCTCTGATTGTGCACCAAGTTTAATATCCACAGTTTAGTTAGAGTTTACTTTCATTGATAAGACAAACAAATGGTTAAAAAAAGAATAGATACACATCTATTGTATACATGTAAATATTTTCAAATTATTTACTTTTAAATTTTAAAATACAGATAATAATTGAAATTTTAACAAAACAAATCTATTGAAAAACAAAGAAATTTTAATTCAATTTTAGAATTATCAAAACATTACTACAATGTAAAATAGAAAATTTATTATGTAAATATTTCCACTAAATAAAAAGTCACAAGTGTAACAAATCACACATACATGCTCAGGTAAATTTTACTAACACCTATTGAATCAGGTACATCTTCCTGGAAATCATTATGATCATATTGTTTATTTAATTGCTGACCATATGTACAGGTGAGGGTAATAAAACTGATCATCAGCCCATGATTTACGACCCCCAATAAAACCTCAGCATTGAATGCTGAGCCTTTTAAACGCTCAGCATTTATCAGTGTATGCTGTCAGCTGTACTGTAGATTAACATTGGACCCTATGGGAAAATATTCAAATGCCTTCTTCTCAGAAACTACAAATATTATTAAAGCCAAACTGTACATGAATGTTTATTGGATGGTCCTCAAAAGTAACAACACATTTTTCAAAGCTTTTCAATAGAAACAAGTGTAGACAGATCTATGTCTCACCTGCACTCTGCAAATTGTTTGAGTGAAATATTTATCTGAAAATAAATTAAACCAATGTACCATGAAATAGTACCTGCTCCATCATCAAAGTGTAGACCAAATATGGCGAACCTAGGTTGTAGAAACTGACATAATCACCAAAACTTGATATGAATTTAACAATGTCAGTAGAATGTGAAAATGAGGTCAAGGTCGCCTGACACACACTTGACTGACATAGAGGTGGTCACTAAAGCAAGTTTGACTGTGTATATCAGATACAGTGTTTTGATTGGTTGGTTTCCAAGTACGAGAACAAAACTAGTGAATGAAAGTTAATATAATGGTTTTACCTGCAGTCCTGTTACATGTGCTATCATGTAAATCAATAAGGAATAGCTAGCAATGTTAAATGGTACACCTAAACCCTGAAATATATAAATATACATGTAAATCAATAAGGAATAGCTAGCAATGTTCAATGGTACACCTAAACCCTGAAATATATAAATATACATGTAAGTCAATAAGGAACCCTGAAATATATAAATATACATGTAAGTCAATAAGGAACCCTGAAATATATAAATATACATGTAAGTCAATAAGGAACCCTGAAATATATAAATATACATGTAAGTCAATAAGGAACCCTGAAATATATAAATATACATGTAACAGGGTTCATACCCCTTATTTGTGAGAAAATTCCATGACTTTTCAAGGACTTTTTTAGTTTTTCCAGGACCAACTTTAAGCAAACTGTCAACGAGTATAAGTGAAATTTTGAGTAATCACATTATTTATCATGTTCTAACTAATATGTATACGAGTATATAAGAAATTACCCATCATAAACAGCACACTTGGTAGCCAGTTATGCCAACGTGACCTGAACTACCATCAAAATGGAAGTGGCCCGTTGGACAATGAGACAATTACAACCCTTTCAGTTGTCTATTTAAATTTATAACTTAATTCTAGTATAGCTTGGATGTCCAGCTGTTTTTTTTTTTTTTTTTATATATAAAGTTGTTGAATTAGAGATTCATCAAATAAGAGAACATATATATCTTCTTTTTTATCTTTCTTTTGATTGATTCCATCAAATATGGACGGATTCCAAAGACTGCCAAAGAGCATGCTTCGGTTCTCCAAGGGCCATTTGTTTGCTATCATGTCGTCTGAGAACATACTCTGAAAAACCTGTAAAATGTCTGTATAACTTTTGAAAGAAAAGTGGCTTTTTACCATGTTTAATGTCAAAATTATATCTCCACTTTTATGAAATCTGTTGTGGCCACAGACTCCTCCAATAATTTTTTTGTAGGCTGGACACTGGCTGGTTCCACTTGATTATTAACCCACACTGACAGTCTCAAACTGCGTTTTTTTTTCTTTTTATATATGTTCAGTGTTTTGTTGAATAAATGTGACTTTTAAGTCCACTCTTCCTCCTATATTACTGATGTTAATATCCTTTATACACACATTACATGCTGCAGCTTTAAATTTGTTCTGTATTTGAGACAGACACTTATATTCTGGCTTTTCAAGCCATTTAATTTTAAAAGAAGAGTTTCCAGCCATTTTGTGGCAAAAACTACAACATGCTGTATTTGTATGTGGAAGCTGTCATTTTTAAAATATGGAAATACACACCTCATAAGCGAGCTATATCATAAAATTGGTAGATGATTTATTTTTAGAAAAATCATAATGTTTAGTGTTCCTCTGCCTCTGCCCTGGGCTCTTCTTCAAGGGCAGTTTCACCCATATTCGAAAAATAAAATTCCTTTTGACCAAATGAGCCTTTTGCATTGCTCTCACATCCAACCATCTTTTTATATTCAGGGTTATCTAACCACTTGATCTGAAAATGGCAGTTGCCTGACATTTTAAAAGCCAAAAGTACGTTTTCCAATATCTGGTTTCCTACTGCAACACCGTTTAATGCAGGAAACCAGTCTATACATCCGGTTGCATATTTTTACAAATAATTTTAAAGAAACAAACTTAAAATCCTTATTTTACATTTACCGCAACTGGTGCCTTGTTTCAAGTATGTCTAAAGGAAACAGTTACGACAGAAATCGGGAGAATATCTTAATTTTAGATGTTTGAATACATTTAAATAAAGATTACAGCTCAAATAATAATTTTCCATGACTATTCAAGGACTTTTCGATAAAATACAGTTTCCATGACTTTTAAAGGCCTTTATTTTACAAAATTAAAATCCATGACTTTTCCAGGATTCCATGACCAGAGCTGTCGAAAATCGTCGGACCTATCGGACCGTCGGACAAAAATTGACTAGGTCCGATTTAAACTTTTTCGTGTCAGACCCGATGTCCGGAGCAATTTTTCAGTAACTTGGGACCGACAAAACGCTTGAAGATGACCGGCATCATTACTTAATTTCGCTTCTCAAACTTGTCGTTGTTTGCAATCTCCGATTTTTGTTATTTTTGTCTATATAATCAAATTTTGACTTCACATTGAAGAGTTTGACTACTAAATGTGTAGCCGATTCCGGACGGACGTGCATCGATTTTCCGGAAATTACGATTATTTTTTTTTAAATTTTTGGCAATAATTTTTTTTGACTCAGCGGCTTTTTAAAGGGTCGGGTGAAAGGGGAAACAAACTTAATTTTAATTTAGGCTTAGTTGTCAGTCATCCAATTGATTCTATCCAGACCTAATGCTACTTACATTTGTTTAAGAGGTAACACCTTGAAACATGTGCATAGCTAGCATTAAGCAAACTTGGTATCTTTGTTTATTTCATACACAAGTCAATTGTATTGTATGTATATTTCCACATGTCACACAAAAAAGTGTTGTACTAACTTTGAGTATTCCAAGGTATCACTTGAAGCTGTAAACAAACCATTTTATGGATTTAGCCAGAATATGTGTAATTCAGTTGAAGTTGTAAAAAATATGTAGGTCTGACACATTGTCCACATCTGCCAGACCTATTGTCTGACAGACAGGAAAGAGATTTTGACACCTCTGCATGACCCGTACGAACCCTGATGTAAGTCAATAAGGAATAGCTAGCAATGTTAAATGGTATACCTAAACCCTGAAATATATAAATATACATGCAAGTCAATAAGGAATAGCTAGCAATGTTAAATGATATATCTAAACCCTGAAATATATAAATATACATGTAAATCAATAAGGAATAGCTAGCAATGTTAAATGGTACACCAAAACCCTGAAATATATAAATATACATGTAAGTCAATAAGGAATAGCTAGCAATGTTAAATGGTATACCTAAACCCTGAAATATATAAATATACATGCAAGTCAATAAGGAATAGCTAGCAATGTTAAATGATATATCTAAACCCTGAAATATATAAATATACATGTAGGTCAATAAGGAATAGCTAGCAATGTTAAATGGTACACCTAAACCATGAAATATATAAAATTGTCTTATTAATCTGAGTTTCAAGACGCCAGTTAATAACTTAGCAGGGTTTTTGCTGGCTCTTTTGTAGTTCTAATAATAAAACCCTAAATGCTCGCTTACTCGCAAAGGTTATAACGGGATGCCATTACACGTAATGGAGCAGCCGCCAAGATTTTTTGCGCTCGCTTACAGAGCTTCTGACGCCTGCATTTATCAATAATAAGACATAACCTTTCCTTTTGTCCATTATTATAACAAGTTTTTATCACCTACCAGTATTTTAGAATGTAATTCCCACAAAATAAAATCTTCTCTTTGAAAATTTTGAATTTCGTCCTCACTATTTGGATGTCGATACCATATTTGGCGATTTAGGCGTGAACGTTTACCAATCGTAACTACTCGGCCATTCTCGCTACCCTGCAAATAACAGGGTAGCGAGAATGGCAGAGTAGTTACGATTGGAATGTTTACATCAGGTTGTAATAAGAAATACCATATTTAGAAAAGCTCCGCCTTCCGTAGTTTCCGGTTATGGAAAACGATCGATAAATTTGAACAAGGTTGTTGCTAACTTTGAAAAGCATATATTTCTCAGCCAAACCGATTTAACAAGGACTGGGATCATCAGTAATTGTTATAATGAAATGTTTGAAGCGTAAATAGTGAGTTTTTATGTTTCAACTGCAACTTTTTTTTTGCTCCATTGTGACGAATGGGACCGCGTTGTAGCTCTGCCGAGACACAAGTTTGTCACAGGAGCTACATTATTGCAGCTAGCTCTTTTGTGAATTGCCACCTAACCTAATTTGGGAAATTTTATCGACAAACTAGAGGCTCAGTGGGCTTAGCCTGTGTCGCTCACCTTTCATTATGCTTTGAGGAAACTTAATACAGAACCTTCCATAGGTGCTTCCCACCATATTTCGGCTCATTGGGCAAAGCAGTTTCAGATAAGAAGATTTTTTAGAAAACGACCAATCTGAAACAAGAATTGCCTGTAGCGGCCATGTTTGTTAATGGATCAAAACGAAATGAACAAGCTCTATAGATGCTTCCTACCAAGTTTCATATCATTTGGCCTAGCGGTTTCAGAGGAAAAGCTGTTTTAGAAATTGACCAATCAGAAACAAGAATTGTCTATGGCGGCCATGTTTGTTAACGGATCAAAACGGAATGAGCAATTCCTATAGAGTATCTTCCACAGATGCTTTCTACCCCGTTTCGGTCCATTTGGCCAAGCTGTTTCAAGTTGAAGATTTTTAGAAATCGACCAATCAGAAACAAGAATTGCCTATGGTGGCCATGTTTGTTAACGGATCGGAACTAAATGAGCAAGCTTTATAGAGGACTGCCCATAGATGCATCCTACCAAGTTTCAGTTCATTTGGCCAAGCGCTTTCAGAGAAGTTTTTAGAAATCAACCAATCAAAAACAAGAATTGCCTGTGGCAGCCATGTTTGTAAACGAATCGGGACGAAATGAAATATGTTTATAGAGGACCTTCCATAGATGCTTCCTACCAAGTTTCCGATCATTTGGCCTAGCGGTTGCATAGGAGAAATTTTTTTAGAAATTGACCCATCAGAAACAAGAATTGCCTGTGGCGGCCATGTTTGATAATGAATCGGGACGAAATTAGCACTCTTTATAGAGGACTGCCCATAGATGCTACCTATCATTTGGCCAAGCGCTTTCAGAGGAGAAGATTTTTTTTATATCGGCCAATCAGAAACAAGAATTGCCTGTGGCGGCCATGTTTGTTAATGGATTGGGACAAAATGAGCATTCTTTATAGAGGACATTCCACAGATGCTTCCTACCAAGTTTCAGTTCATTTGGCTGAGGGGTTTCAGAGGAGAAGATTCAAATGTGAAAAGTTAACGGACGACAGACGACGGACAACAGATGCCAAGTGATGGCAAAAGCTCACATTGCTTTTGGCAAGGTGAGCTAAAAAAATAGAGATACATGTGTATATCTATTACAAATGCAGTTTTTTTTTCTATTTTAATGCATATATCTGTAATTCAATTCAGATATCTGTATAGAGATAACTGCATTTTGAATACAGATATCTATATTTAAACAAGAGTTATCTTTCTTTCAACAGAGGAGAAGACTTTTTTTTTAGAAATTAACCAATCAGAAACAAGAATTGCCTGTGGTGGGCATGTTTGTTAACCAATCGGGACAAAATGATCAATCTTTATAGAGGACCCTCCAAAGATACTTCCTACCAAGTTTGGGTTCATTTGGCAAAGCGGTTTCATTGGAGAATATTTTTAGAAATCGACCAATCAGAAACAAGAATTGCCTATGGTGGCCATGTTTGTTAACGGATTAGAACTAAATGAGCAATCTTTATAGAGGACCGCCCATAGATGCATCCTACCAAGTTTCAGTTCATTTGGCAAAGCGGTAACAGAGAAGTTTTTAGAAATCAACCAATCAGAAACAAGAATTGTCTATGGCAGCCTTGTTTGTTAACGGATCGAGACGAAATGAGCAATTTTAACAGAGGACCTTCCATGGATGCTTCCTACCAAGTTTCGGTTCATTTGGCCAAACGGTTTCAGAGAAGAATTTACAAAATCAGCCAATCAGAAACAAGAATTGCCTGTGGTGGCCATGTTTGTTAATGGATTGGGACGAAATGAGCATTCTTTATAGAGGACATTCCACAGATGCTTCCTACCAAGTTTCAGTTCATTTGGCTGAGGGGTTTCAGAGGAGAAGATTCAAATGTGAAAAGTTAACGGACGACAGATGCCAAGTGATGGCAAAAGCTCACATTGCTTTTGGCAAGGTGAGCTAAAAAAATAGATACATGTGTATATCTATTACAAATGCAGTTTTTTTTTCTATTTTAATGCATATATCTGTATAGAGATAACTGCATTTTGAATACAGATATCTATATTTAAACAAGAGTTATCTTTCTTTTAACAGAGGAGAAGATTTTTTTTAGAAATCAACCAATCAGAAACAAGAATTGCCTGTGGTGGGCATGTTTGTTAACCAATCGGGACAAAATGATCAATCTTTATAGAGGACCTTCCAAAGATACTTCCTACCAAGTTTGGGTTCATTTGGCAAAGCGGTTTCATTGGAGAAGATTTTTAGAAATGGACCAATCAGAAACAAGAATTGCCTATGGTGGCCATGTTTGTTAACGGATTAGAACTAAATGAGCAATCTTTATAGAGGACCACCCATAGATGCATCCTACCAAGTTTCAGTTCATTTGGCAAAGCGGTTTCAGAGGAGAAGTTTTTAGAAATCAACCAATCAGAAACAAGAATTGTCTATGGCAGCCTTGTTTGTTAACGGATCGAGACGAAATGAGCAATCTTAACAGAGGACCTTCCATGGATGCTTCCTACCAAGTTTCGGTTCATTTGGCCAAACGGTTTCAGAGAAGAAGAATTTACAAAATCAGCCAATCAGAAACAAGAATTGCCTGTGGCAGCCATGTTTGTTAACAGATCAGGACGAAATGAACTGTGTTAATAGAGGACCTTCCATAGATGCTTCCTACCAAATTTCGGATCATTTGGCCTAGTGGTTTCAGAGGTGAACATTTTTAGAAATTGACACATCAGAAACAAGAAATGTCTGTGGTGACCATGTTTGATAATGAATCGGGACGAAATTAGCACTCTTGATAGAGGACCGCCCATAGATGCTACCTATCAAGTTTCGATTCATTTGGCCAAGCGCTTTCAGAGGAGAATTTTTTTTTTTAAATCGGCCAATCAGAAACAAGAATTGCCTGTGGTGGCCATTTTGGTTAATGGATTGGGACGAAATGAGCAATCTTTATAGAGGACATTCCATAGATGCTTCCTACCAAGTTTCGGATCATTTGGCCTAGCAGTTTCAGAGGAGAAAATTTTAGAAATTGACCCATCAGAAACAAGAATTGCCTGTGGCAGCCATGTTTGATAATGAATCGGGACGAAATTAGCACTCTTTATAGAGGACCGCCCATAGATGCTACCTATCACGTTTCGGTTCATTTGGCCAAGCGCTTTCAGAGGAGAAGATTTTTTTTATATCAGCCAATCAGAAACAAGAATTGCCTGTGGCGGCCATGTTTGTTAATGGATTGGGACGAAATGATCATTCTTTATAGAGGACATTCCATAGATTCTTTCTACCAAGTTTCAGTTCATTTGGCTGAGGGGTTTCAGAGGAGAAGATTCAAATGTGAAAAGTTAACGGACGACAGACGACGGACAACAGATGCCAAGTGATGGCAAAAGCTCACATTGCTTTTGGCAAGGTGAGCTAAAAAAATAGAGATACATGTGTATATCTATTACAAATGCAGTTTTTTTTTCTATTTTAATGCATATATCTGTAATTCAATTCAGATATCTGTATAGAGATAACTGCATTTTGAATACAGATATCTATATTTAAACAAGAGTTATCTTTCTTTCAACAGAGGAGAAGATTTTTTTTTAGAAATTAACCAATCAGAAACAAGAATTGCCTGTGGTGGGCATGTTTGTTAACCAATCGGGACAAAATGATCAATCTTTATAGAGGACCCTCCAAAGATACTTCCTACCAAGTTTGGGTTCATTTGGCAAAGCGGTTTCATTGGAGAATATTTTTAGAAATCGACCAATCAGAAACAAGAATTGCCTATGGTGGCCATGTTTGTTAACGGATTAGAACTAAATGAGCAATCTTTATAGAGGACCGCCCATAGATGCATCCTACCAAGTTTCAGTTCATTTGGCAAAGCGGTAACAGAGAAGTTTTTAGAAATCAACCAATCAGAAACAAGAATTGTCTATGGCAGCCTTGTTTGTTAACGGATCGAGACGAAATGAGCAATTTTAACAGAGGACCTTCCATGGATGCTTCCTACCAAGTTTCGGTTCATTTGGCCAAACGGTTTCAGAGGAGAAGAATTTACAAAATCAGCCAATCAGAAACAAGAATTGCCTGTGGTGGCCATGTTTGTTAATGGATTGGGACGAAATGAGCATTCTTTATAGAGGACATTCCACAGATGCTTCCTACCAAGTTTCAGTTCATTTGGCTGAGGGGTTTCAGAGGAGAAGATTAAAATGTGAAAAGTTAACGGACGACAGATGCCAAGTGATGGCAAAAGCTCACATTGCTTTTGGCAAGGTGAGCTAAAAAAATAGATACATGTGTATATCTATTACAAATGCAGTTTTTTTTTCTATTTTAATGCATATATCTGTATAGAGATAACTGCATTTTGAATACAGATATCTATATTTAAACAAGAGTTATCTTTCTTTTAACAGAGGAGAAGATTTTTTTTAGAAATCAACCAATCAGAAACAAGAATTGCCTGTGGTGGGCATGTTTGTTAACCAATCGGGACAAAATGATCAATCTTTATAGAGGACCTTCCAAAGATACTTCCTACCAAGTTTGGGTTCATTTGGCAAAGCGGTTTCATTGGAGAAGATTTTTAGAAATGGACTAATCAGAAACAAGAATTGCCTATGGTGGCCATGTTTGTTAACGGATTAGAACTAAATGAGCAATTTTTTATAGAGGACCGCCCATAGATGCATCCTACCAAGTTTCAGTTCACTTGGCAAAGCGGTTTCAGAGGAGAAGTTTTTAGAAATCAACCAATCAGAAACAAGAATTGTCTATGGCAGCCTTGTTTGTTAACGGATCGAGACGAAATGAGCAATCTTAACAGAGGACCTTCCATGGATGCTTCCTACCAAGTTTCGGTTCATTTGGCCAAACGGTTTCAGAGAAGAAGAATTTACAAAATCAGCCAATCAGAAACAAGAATTGCCTGTGGCGGCCATATTTGTTAATGGATTGGGACAAAATGAGCATTCTTTATAGAGGACATTCCACAGATGCTTCCTACCAAGTTTCAGTTCATTTGGCTGAGGGGTTTCAGAGGAGAAGATTCAAATGTGAAAAGTTAACGGACGACAGATGCCAAGTGATGGCAAAAGCTCACATTGCTTTTGGCAAGGTGAGCTAAAAAAATAGATACATGTGTATATCTATTACAAATGCAGTTTTTTTTCTCTATTTTAATGCATATATCTGTAATTCAATTCAGATATCTGTATAGAGATTACTGCATTTTGAATACAGATATCTATATTTAAACAAGAGTTATCTTTCTTTTAACAGAGGAGAAGATTTTTTTTAGAAATCAACCAATCAGAAACAAGAATTGCCTGTGGTGGGCATGTTTGTTAACCAATCGGGACAAAATGATCAATCTTTATAGAGGACCTTCCAAAGATACTTCCTACCAAGTTTGGGTTCATTTGGCAAAGCGGTTTCATTGGAGAAGATTTTTAGAAATGGACCAATCAGAAACAAGAATTGCCTATGGTGGCCATGTTTGTTAACGGATTAGAACTAAATGAGCAATCTTTATAGAGGACCACCCATAGATGCATCCTACCAAGTTTCAGTTCATTTGGCAAAGCGGTTTCAGAGGAGAAGTTTTTAGAAATCAACCAATCAGAAACAAGAATTGTCTATGGCAGCCTTGTTTGTTAACGGATCGAGACGAAATGAGCAATCTTAACAGAGGACCTTCCATGGATGCTTCCTACCAAGTTTCGGTTCATTTGGCCAAACGGTTTCAGAGGAGAAGAATTTACAAAATCAGCCAATCAGAAACAAGAATTGCCTGTGGCAGCCATGTTTGTTAACAGATCAGGACGAAATGAACTGTGTTAATAGAGGACCTTCCATAGATGCTTCCTACCAAATTTCGGATCATTTGGCCTAGTGGTTTCAGAGGTGAACATTTTTAGAAATTGACACATCAGAAACAAGAAATGTCTGTGGTGACCATGTTTGATAATGAATCGGGACGAAATTAGCACTCTTGATAGAGGACCGCCCATAGATGCTACCTATCAAGTTTCGATTCATTTGGCCAAGCGCTTTCAGAGGAGAATTTTTTTTTTAAATCGGCCAATCAGAAACAAGAATTGCCTGTGGTGGCCATTTTGGTTAATGGATTGGGACGAAATGAGCAATCTTTATAGAGGACATTCCATAGATGCTTCCTACCAAGTTTCGGATCATTTGGCCTAGCAGTTTCAGAGGAGAAAATTTTAGAAATTGACCCATCAGAAACAAGAATTGCCTGTGGCAGCCATGTTTGATAATGAATCGGGACGAAATTAGCACTCTTTATAGAGGACCGCCCATAGATGCTACCTATCACGTTTCGGTTCATTTGGCCAAGCGCTTTCAGAGGAGAAGATTTTTTTTATATCAGCCAATCAGAAACAAGAATTGCCTGTGGCGGCCATGTTTGTTAATGGATTGGGACGAAATGATCATTCTTTATAGAGGACATTCCATAGATTCTTTCTACCAAGTTTCAGTTCATTTGGCTGAGGGGTTTCAGAGGAGAAGATTCAAATGTGAAAAGTTAACGGACGACAGACGACGGACAACAGATGCCAAGTGATGGCAAAAGCTCACATTGCTTTTGGCAAGGTGAGCTAAAAAAATAGAGATACATGTGTATATCTATTACAAATGCAGTTTTTTTTTCTATTTTAATGCATATATCTGTAATTCAATTCAGATATCTGTATAGAGATAACTGCATTTTGAATACAGATATCTATATTTAAACAAGAGTTATCTTTCTTTCAACAGAGGAGAAGATTTTTTTTTTAGAAATTAACCAATCAGAAACAAGAATTGCCTGTGGTGGGCATGTTTGTTAACCAATCGGGACAAAATGATCAATCTTTATAGAGGACCCTCCAAAGATACTTCCTACCAAGTTTGGGTTCATTTGGCAAAGCGGTTTCATTGGAGAATATTTTTAGAAATCGACCAATCAGAAACAAGAATTGCCTATGGTGGCCATGTTTGTTAACGGATTAGAACTAAATGAGCAATCTTTATAGAGGACCGCCCATAGATGCATCCTACCAAGTTTCAGTTCATTTGGCAAAGCGGTAACAGAGAAGTTTTTAGAAATCAACCAATCAGAAACAAGAATTGTCTATGGCAGCCTTGTTTGTTAACGGATCGAGACGAAATGAGCAATTTTAACAGAGGACCTTCCATGGATGCTTCCTACCAAGTTTCGGTTCATTTGGCCAAACGGTTTCAGAGGAGAAGAATTTACAAAATCAGCCAATCAGAAACAAGAATTGCCTGTGGTGGCCATGTTTGTTAATGGATTGGGACGAAATGAGCATTCTTTATAGAGGACATTCCACAGATGCTTCCTACCAAGTTTCAGTTCATTTGGCTGAGGGGTTTCAGAGGAGAAGATTAAAATGTGAAAAGTTAACGGACGACAGATGCCAAGTGATGGCAAAAGCTCACATTGCTTTTGGCAAGGTGAGCTAAAAAAATAGATACATGTGTATATCTATTACAAATGCAGTTTTTTTTTCTATTTTAATGCATATATCTGTATAGAGATAACTGCATTTTGAATACAGATATCTATATTTAAACAAGAGTTATCTTTCTTTTAACAGAGGAGAAGATTTTTTTTAGAAATCAACCAATCAGAAACAAGAATTGCCTGTGGTGGGCATGTTTGTTAACCAATCGGGACAAAATGATCAATCTTTATAGAGGACCTTCCAAAGATACTTCTTACCAAGTTTGGGTTCATTTGGCAAAGCGGTTTCATTGGAGAAGATTTTTAGAAATGGACTAATCAGAAACAAGAATTGCCTATGGTGGCCATGTTTGTTAACGGATTAGAACTAAATGAGCAATTTTTTATAGAGGACCGCCCATAGATGCATCCTACCAAGTTTCAGTTCACTTGGCAAAGCGGTTTCAGAGGAGAAGTTTTTAGAAATCAACCAATCAGAAACAAGAATTGTCTATGGCAGCCTTGTTTGTTAACGGATCGAGACGAAATGAGCAATCTTAACAGAGGACCTTCCATGGATGCTTCCTACCAAGTTTCGGTTCATTTGGCCAAACGGTTTCAGAGAAGAAGAATTTACAAAATCAGCCAATCAGAAACAAGAATTGCCTGTGGCGGCCATATTTGTTAATGGATTGGGACAAAATGAGCATTCTTTATAGAGGACATTCCACAGATGCTTCCTACCAAGTTTCAGTTCATTTGGCCGAGGGGTTTCAGAGGAGAAGATTAAAATGTGAAAAGTTAACGGACGACAGACGATGGACAACAGACGCCAAGTGATGGCAAAAGCTCACATTGCTTTTGGCAAGGTGAGCTAAAAAAATAGATACATGTGTATATCTATTACAAATGCAGTTTTTTTTCCTCTATTTTAATGCATATATCTGTAATTCAATTCAGATATCTGTATAGAGATTACTGCATTTTGAATACAGATATCTATATTTAAAAAAGAGCTATCTTTCTTTTAACAGAGGAGAAGATTTTTTTTAGAAATTAACCAATCAGAAACAAGAATTGCCTGTGGTGGGCATGTTTGTTAACCAATCAGGACAAAATGATCAATCTTTATAGAGGACCTTCCAAAGATACTTCCTACCAAGTTTGGGTTCATTTGGCAAAGCGGTTTCATTGGAGAAGATTTTTAGAAATGGACCAATCAGAAACAAGAATTGCCTATGGTGGCCATGTTTGTTAACGGATTAGAACTAAATGAGCAATTTTTATAGAGGACCGCCCATAGATGCATCCTACCAAGTTTCAGTTCACTTGGCAAAGCGGTTTCAGAGGAGAAGTTTTTAGAAATCAACCAATCAGAAACAAGAATTGTCTATGGCAGCCTTGTTTGTTAACGGATCGAGACGAAATGAGCAATCTTAACAGAGGACCTTCCATGGATGCTTCCTACCAAGTTTCGGTTCATTTGGCCAAACGGTTTCAGAGAAGAAGAATTTACAAAATCAGCCAATCAGAAACAAGAATTGCCTGTGGCGGCCATATTTGTTAATGGATTGGGACAAAATGAGCATTCTTTATAGAGGACATTCCACAGATGCTTCCTACCAAGTTTCAGTTCATTTGGCTGAGGGGTTTCAGAGGAGAAGATTAAAATGTGAAAAGTTAACGGACGACAGACGATGGACAACAGACGCCAAGTGATGGCAAAAGCTCACATTGCTTTTGGCAAGGTGAGCTAAAAAAATAGATACATGTGTATATCTATTACAAATGCAGTTTTTTTTTCTATTTTAATGCATATATCTGTAATTCAATTCAGATATCTGTATAGAGATAACTGCATTTTGAATACAGATATCTATATTTAAACAAGAGTTATCTTTCTTTTAACAGAGGAGAAGATTTTTTTTTAGAAATTAACCAATCAGAAACAAGAATTGCCTGTGGTGGGCATGTTTGTTAACCAATCGGGACAAAATGATCAATCTTTATAGAGGATCTTCCAAAGATACTTCCTACCAAGTTTGGGTTCATTTGGCAAAGCGGTTTCATTGGAGAAGATTTTTAGAAATGGACCAATCAGAAACAAGAATTGCCTATGGTGGCCATGTTTGTTAACGGATTAGAACTAAATGAGCAATCTTTATAGAGGACCGCCCATAGATGCATCCTACCAAGTTTCAGTTCATTTGGCAAAGCGGTAACAGAGAAGTTTTTAGAAATCAACCAATCAGAAACAAGAATTGTCTATGGCAGCCTTGTTTGTTAACGGATCGAGACGAAATGAGCAATCTTAACAGAGGACCTTCCATGGATGCTTCCTACCAAGTTTCGGTTCATTTGGCCAAGCGCTTTCAGAGGAGAATTTTTTTTTTAAATCGGCCAATCAGAAACAAGAATTGCCTGTGGTGGCCATTTTGGTTAATGGATTGGGACGAAATGAGCAATCTTTATAGAGGACATTCCATAGATGCTTCCTACCAAGTTTCGGATCATTTGGCCTAGCAGTTTCAGAGGAGAAAATTTTAGAAATTGACCCATCAGAAACAAGAATTGCCTGTGGCAGCCATGTTTGATAATGAATCGGGACGAAATTAGCACTCTTTATAGAGGACCGCCCATAGATGCTACCTATCACGTTTCGGTTCATTTGGCCAAGCGCTTTCAGAGGAGAAGATTTTTTTTATATCAGCCAATCAGAAACAAGAATTGCCTGTGGCGGCCATGTTTGTTAATGGATTGGGACGAAATGATCATTCTTTATAGAGGACATTCCATAGATTCTTTCTACCAAGTTTCAGTTCATTTGGCTGAGGGGTTTCAGAGGAGAAGATTCAAATGTGAAAAGTTAACGGACGACAGACGACGGACAACAGACTCCAAGTGATGGCAAATGCTCACATTGCTTTTGACAAGGTGAGCTAAAAAAATAGAGATACATGTGTATATCTATTACAAATGCAGTTTTTTTTTCTATTTTAATGCATATATCTGTAATTCAATTCAGATATCTGTATAGAGATAACTGCATTTTGAATACAGATATCTATATTTAAACAAGAGTTATCTTTCTTTTAACAGAGGAGAAGATTTTTTTTAGAAATTAACCAATCAGAAACAAGAATTGCCTGTGGTGGGCATGTTTGTTAACCAATCAGGACAAAATGATCAATCTTTAGAGGACCTTCCAAAGATACTTCCTACCAAGTTTGGGTTCATTTGGCAAAGCGGTTTCATTGGAGAAGTTTTTAGAAATGGACCAATCAGAAACAAGAATTGCCTATGGTGGCCATGTTTGTTAACGGATTAGAACTAAATGAGCAATTTTTATAGAGGACCGCCCAAAGATGCATCCTACCAAGTTTCAGTTCACTTGGCAAAGCGGTTTCAGAGGAGAAGTTTTTAGAAATCAACCAATCAGAAACAAGAATTGTCTATGGCAGCCTTGTTTGTTAACGGATCGAGACGAAATGAGCAATCTTAACAGAGGACCTTCCATGGATGCTTCCTACCAAGTTTCGGTTCATTTGGCCAAACGGTTTCAGAGAAGAAGAATTTACAAAATCAGCCAATCAGAAACAAGAATTGCCAGTGGCGGCCATATTTGTTAATGGATTGGGACAAAATGAGCATTCTTTATAGAGGACATTCCACAGATGCTTCCTACCAAGTTTCAGTTCATTTGGCTGAGGGGTTTCAGAGGAGAAGATTAAAATGTGAAAAGTTAACGGACGACAGACGATGGACAACAGACGCCAAGTGATGGCAAAAGCTCACATTGCTTTTGGCAAGGTGAGCTAAAAAAATAGATACATGTGTATATCTATTACAAATGCAGTTTTTTTTTCTATTTTAATGCATATATCTGTAATTCAATTCAGATATCTGTATAGAGATAACTGCATTTTGAATACAGATATCTATATTTAAACAAGAGTTATCTTTCTTTTAACAGAGGAGAAGATTTTTTAGAAATCTACCAATCAGAAACAAGAATTGCCTGTGGTGGGCATGTTTGTTAACCAATCGGGACAAAATGATCAATCTTTATAGAGGACCTTCCAAAGATACTTCCTACCAAGTTTGGGTTCATTTGGCAAAGCGGTTTCATTGGAGAAGATTTTTAGAAATGGACCAATCAGAAACAAGAATTGCCTATGGTGGCCATGTTTGTTAACGGATTAGAACTAAATGAGCAATCTTTATAGAGGACCGCCCATAGATGCATCCTACCAAGTTTCAGTTCATTTGGCAAAGTGGTTTCAGAGGAGAAGTTTTTAGAAATCAACCAATCAGAAACAAGAATTGCCTGTGGCGGGCATGTTTGTTAACCAATCGGGACAAAATGAGCAATCTTTATAGAGGACCTTCCATAGATACTTCCTACCAAGTTTCGGTTCATTTGGCCAAGCGGTTTCAGATGAGAAGATTTTTTAATATCGGTCAATCAGAAACAAGAATTGTCTGTGGCAGCCATGTTTGTTAATGAATCGGGATGAAATGAGCAATCTTTATAGAGGACCTTCCATAGATGATTCATACCAAGTTTCATTTGGTTGAGGGGTTTCAGAGGAGAAGATTAAAATGTGAAAAGTTAGAGGATGACAGACGACGGACGCCAAGTGATGGCAAAAGCTCACGTTGCCTTTGGCAAGGTGAGCTAAAAAGAATAACGACAGAGTGTACAAAAAACCGTGATGAAAAGTGCACAGATGACCGGATATGTAATCGCATAATATAAAAAAACGTTTCCGGAAATGGTTACTAAATCCAGATTTTTACAGACAATAACTCCTATCAGTTTGGGAATTATCTGACCGATTTTGGGAAAAAAGGACCCTAATTTTCCTTGGGAATGCAGACGAAATTCGGCAGTAAAATAAAGGGAGCAAAAACCCTGCTTAGTTTTCTGTGTTGTGTTTTTTGCTTTGTTTATTTTTGTTTTCTACTTTCTATGCCCAATGTCACCTGTGTCTCTGGATTGTCCCTTTGGTTTATTTGTACAAGACCAACACACAGTTACCTTTTTACAGTGAAAGCTCACTGAAATAACAGTCCACTAGTAGAAATGTCACACAATTCGGATACATTATCCTGAATTCTCTGCCAACCAGTCTTTACTTTTAACCATAAATGCCACATGCTTAGCAGAGAAGCAGCAATACTGGATCCAAGATCTACCCCACACTGGGTTAGCATGCTAACCTTTACAATACCAAGGCAGTATATCATGAATAGAAAACAAGTATTTGTGAAACAGGTTTGTAGGGAATCTGATAAGAAATTCAAATGAATACTCTACAGAGTCACCACAAGTCTGTGTTCCTACACAAGGTTCCACGTGGACACAGAAAGCCTAAATAGAAAGGATATCTCTACAGTGGCAGCAAAATATTACTTGCATAAAAATATGTTAATTTTTATTGTTTGCTTGTTTAATGGTGTTTAACACCACTTTCAACAATATTTCAGTTATATCGTGGTGGTCAGTTTTATTTGTGGAGGAAACCGAAGTACCCGGAGAAACCCACCGACCTATCGCAAGTCACTGACAAACTTGATCACATAATGTTGTACACCTCGCCCTGATCGAGATTCGAACGCGCAACATCAGTGGTGATAGGCACTGATTGCATAGGTAAATGTTAATTCTAAAGCTATCAATATTACCATATCACCAGATCTCTGATATAACTGACAGGGGAGTTCATTGTTACTGTTAGTTACTTGCATAAAAATATGTAAATTTTTAAAGCTATCAATATTACCATATCCCCAGATCTCTGATATAACTGGCAGGAGAGTTCATTGTTAGTAACATAGAACTGTACAAAGGCGTGGCACGGTGGTAAAGCCATTTTCTTCAGATCTGTAAAATATATTTATACATGTACATGTATATCAATATAAGCAAAAACAAAAATCAAAGGTTAGGGTTATAGTGTTTAATGCCACTTTCAACAATATTTCAGTTATATCGTGGCAGTAAGTTTTATTCGTGGAGGAAACCGGAGTGCACGGAGAAAATCACCGACCTGTGCAAAAGTCAATACATGTGACCTACAAGTTAGTATTAGTAGATTACTTGTACCATGATAAAATTACATCAATTAGCAAGAAAGGATGTGGATGTAAATGAACAAAAAAATACCTTTTGATGAAGAATCATCCAAGGAACATTCTGGAGAGCTAAGTTTGCTGTATAATGATTTAGAGGATTCTCATCAGCATTTTTTTTGGTTAAATATTCACCCCAAAGGTTCCTTTGATAAAGCTATCCTGTATTGGTGGTTGACACAAAAAAATTTAATTTTGTAAGGGATTATCCAAATATTATTCATGTACAGCTTGGGTTCAACAAAATTAACAGGTTCTGAGAAAAATTATCTATTTGTTTTAACTTAAAAATTGTTCAGTGGTTTTAATAAATACTAAATCTTCAAGATTTTTCTCGTAGGTTAAAACTTTTGTCTTGTAGTGGTGGCCATCTTGAATTTCCGATTTCTCTTTTTAACTAATAATTATAAATTGGTATAGGAACTCCGCAATATTTACCTTCCAACATTACATATTTATATAAATCAAGTGTGGAATCTCTTCTGTGTCTGCCTTGACATAAATGATTCAAGACTCTTACATTTCTCTAGTGTAGAGCTAGGGTTATGGTGTTTAATGCCACTTTCAACAATATTTCAGTTATATCATGGCGGAGGAAACCGGGGTAGCTGGAGAAAACCACCAACCTGTTGCAAGTCACCGAAAAACTTTATCACACAATGTTGTATTGAGTACACTTCACCGTGAGGGTCAGTGATGATAGGCACTGATTGCACAGGTAGTTGTAAATCCAACTACCCTATGATCACGAACATGACGGTCCCTTCTCTAGTGTAGAGAAGTTTGATTACAAAACTCTTCTTTATTAGAAAAAAAAACATGTAGAAAAATGTAGTACATCTGTAATGTAAATTTGCTGACAGAATCTACAACTTGTTGAAGGTAGTCAGTATTTGGTGGAAGTAAATATCAATCTTTGCCATATTTTTCTCTCACCTACTTGCCCGAAAGCCAAATTTAGAAAAATGTTCTATTTATTCAAACAAATTCTTTCACAATTTTCAAATATCTGAATCCAGTTTTACTTGGCCAGGGCTTCGGGCAAGTGGGTTAGTGAGAAGACTGAGTAAATATTGCAATTCAACTGGCTTTACCGACAGGATTCCATGCGGACATGATAATACGTCTGTCATCAGGGTTTGTCTTAATCTTGTGTATAACGTCAGCTAACTGGTCAATTCCCTGTCCTGTATAGTCGGCATGCATATCTTTGTATTCTGCCCCAAAATGTCTCCACTGGAAGCCATACACTGGACCTAAATCTCCTGAAAGAAAGAAATCATTTATGGTTTAGTGACTGTGTTCATACCTGTAACAAGAGTTTGAAGATAAGTGTTTACAACAAGTGGAACATATTCATGGTCATTTATAACTTAACTAATGGTTGAAAAAATTGACCTAAACCTTAATAAAATTTAAATACAGAGCATGGTGACCTACTTTCTGTAAGAGGTTGGTACATTCCTCCCATTCCCTTTTAAAATGCAGAAGTTGTGCATAAAAACTTTTTTGATGAAATATTTTAAGTGAAAAAGGGCAATAAATCCACAATTTTACTCTTCACATGGCAACAAGTAAGCATGAAACGTTTAGAGGTATTCTCATTTAACATTTAGTATTTGCATGTAAAAACTATTTGATACAATATTTTATATGAAAAGGGGAATAACTTTTTCATAAAATCGTCTCATCAAATTGCCATAGATACAAATCTTCATATGGTAATAAGTAAACATACAAAGTTTTAAAGAATTTCACTTAAAATGAAGGTGCTGTTGTGCTTAAAATAATCTGAAGGAAGAGCATGCATGTATGTGAATATTTCTTACTTTAATATGTGTAAACTGAACAAGAACAGAGAATGAAGAAAGGAATGAGAGAGATGAGTTGGTGGTGATGATGTGTGCGATTGTTCTCTTGGTGAACTACTAGACAACAAGAAACCTTTCAGATATCTTTATATATTCAAACATGTCACGTGCTTAAAAATAATTTCGTTCTGAACATTTGAGAGTAGGTGTAGGATTACCACTGGTCAAAAGTTTGAGGTCTAAATCACAATAAGGTAGGCAGCTCAGATTGTGAAACAATGTATGTCTCATATTTGTATAATTAAATAGGAACAATCGCGGAAGAAATGATAGGAGGAGTCAGTGCCGGATTTAGATAAAAAGAGGCACTAGGCTATTCAACTTGTGAGGCCCCTCCCAATTCCCCACCTTCACGACTGGAGGAAGGTGGAAGTGTGTTTAACCAATTTCAATAAAAAGGCCAAGATGATGAGGTGTGTTTAAAATTCTGCAATATTCTTAAATGGAGTGCAACTGTGTAAGGAAAATTACTGAATAGTTGTTTAGAAAGTACAGTATGTTATGACAGCATAAGTGTGATAGTCCAATAACAGTGTTAAAAATAGTATACACCTTGTCCGGAGGCCCCAAAAACTTTGAGGATAAGCACCACAACGACAAGAAGGATCTGAGACTATATTTACTTGGAATGTTTAAGCCATCCAGCAAACTTCCATCATGGAGACATATTAGATTCTGCTTGATGGCCAAAACTATCAGGAAATATTTGTTTAATAAAAATATATGTTTTTAAAACCAATAAATATTTCACATAACATATATATGTTTCTTCAGTATCCTAAAGCAAGCCTCAAAAATGGTATCATTAGAATAGACCATGCCCAGATCAGAGAAAAATGTAAATGTTTTCTACTTATCGTACATGATGGAATCAGGGCTCCCACTACTTTCAAATTAGAGGGAGAAGTGACTTCTCTTTCAGAGAGCTCACAGGGAGAAGTGGGAGACAACAGAGAGAAGTGGGAAGACTTCTGGGAGAAGTTAATTGCGATTAATCGAAACATTGATTGGTGACCCCTGTGACGACCTTGTCCAAATTCAGTAAATAGTTAAAAAGCTGTCTGAACTGATTTGTTCTGGTTTTTTTTTTATTCATAATTACCTTAAGGACATCTATTCAAGGTCACATTTTTATTTCTGTCTACGCTGACTATTGGAGTCTTGCATACCAGTGATTTTTATATGTACCCCCACCCCCCTTTTCCTTTTGAAATATTACTGTGTTGTGATCCAATACCACACAAATTGTAATAACTCATATTTGTGTGATCTTCAGCAGAAGAACGATGTCTGTGTCAATTTGCTCAATGGTCCAATTATATATAGGAGTACAGTACAGTAGGGAATGAAAATATAGCACAAACGTAAATTGCCACTGTCAGTCAAAAACTGAAGAAAGTAAAGGCTGTAATTATTATTTGCCCGACCTCAAATCAGATTGCAACAACAGAGGAAATCTACTGTAGTTCAAAGTTCATTTTTTAATTGGATATGTGTTAACGTTTACACATGTCTGTATGTAAATAAACAGTTCGTAGATCGTAGTATTAACCCGGTGTTGAGTATAAAATACCAATGAGGATGGATAAATATCTGAAGCGTCTTGCTGTCTACGTGCATTTCAACAATTTTTTTTAATTGCAATCTTCGCATATAAAGTAGCTTCGGTCAACATTTCCCGTAGCACAATACCACATTGTGTCCTCTTACCAAAATGGCGCCATTGTTGTTTGCTTACGAAAAACAAATACAAATACATTGTAGTTTTATTTTAAGCCGGGCATATATAAAAAATAAACAAAACCTCTATAAATGAACGAAATTAAAGTTTCTATAAACCGTAATGGATTATTTTCCAAGAAAATCACTTTCAAAATACTTAATAATGGATACGATAGATTTTAATAAAACATGTGCACGATATTGACATTTTCATAAATGACAAGTGGAGAAAAAACGCGGGCGGCGACTCTTCAAAATTACAAGGCGACTTGAACTTCGCTTTTGATCAACGAGAAAGCGAAGTCAACCTTCACAAGGCGACTTCTTTGCCCGAATCGCCCTCCAACGTGAGCCCTGGATGGAATCATACGATTTCAAAATATAAACTAATCCAAAAATCTTTCTAATTTTTTGTGTAAGACGTCTAAACTTCTATGTTTTAATTCGTAGCATTGTTGTACAGTTTTTTGTGTAAGACGTCTAAACTTCTATGTTTTAATTTATAGCATTGTTGTACAGTTTTTTGTGTAAGACGTCTAAACTTCTATGTTTTAATTTGTAGCATTGTTGTACAGTTTTTAGATGTTTATGATCAAATTATTTTGTGTACAGTATTGTTTACTGATCCAACATAAACATAAATATAGAAACTGACAGTTTTTTACATCAATAATTATAATTAATACCTTCTTCTCTACGAGTAAGCCCCAATCCATCAAGAAAACTTCTAGAACCATTAGCATCCCATATCTTGACATTCTTCTCACTCAGTTTCTTCCCATTCGTACATCCTTCTACAAACCACAACAATTCCTCGGCAACACCTCTCCAGAATACTCTTTTTGTTGTCAATAAAGGAAATTCTAAAAATAGAAACATTACTATAGAAGTCCCCCTCTTATCAGGCCACCTATTCTACAATGAAAGAGTGGCCTCAAAAGAGGGGTGGCCTTTGGTGGGATGGGCCTCAAAAGAAGGGTGGCCTTTAGTGGGATGGGCCTCAAAAGAGGGGTGGCCTTTGGTGGGATGGGCCTCAAAAGAGGGGTGGCCTTTGGTGGGATGGACCTCAAAAGAGGGGTGGCCTTTAGTGGGATGGGTCCCAAAAGAGGGGTGGCCTTTGGTGGGATGGGCCTCAAAATAGGGGTGGCCTTTGGTGGGATGAGCCTCAAAAGAGGGCTGGCCTCTCTTGTGAGGAACAATTTAGTAGCATTTTACAATTAGAGTGCACCTGAAATCTAACGTGATAAGAGTGGTATCATTTGGTGGGAGTGGCCTTATAAGAGAAGGACTACTGTATCCCTCTTCTAACATATTTTTTGAACACTGATCTGAATATTAACATGATTAACACAATCTTTATGCTTGGCAACGAAAAGTATCTTTTCTTGGATGCTTGTCTAACAACTACAGTGTATATCACTCTTTTCATGAGACAGTTTGGTTCCATTATCATGATCAAGTTTCTAGTTTGTGGGAACATGGAGAATAAAATATTTATAAATTTTCCCATATATCATCATATGCTACATCTTTGATATTGGATCAATCAACAAAATAAATACAAACTTTTGGTTCAAGTGATTTCTGAGACAAAGATTGAAATGTGAAAAGCAATATCAATGGATATTAACGACATAATAAATTAATTTCTAGACACACATTTGCTATTTTCTTGATCAGACACGAGTGCTCATTGATGAAAAAAAGAATAAAAGTACCGCCTAGCGCATAAATGCGTGACGTATCCCCCAGTGATGTCGCTAAAAGCCGGCAGCGGACGATTTTCGCCAGTTATTGTCCTTTCCTTGCCGGCTATTTTTCAATGAGTAAAAAAATAATGTGACAGAAAAATCCATATTCTAATATTATATAAATTATTACATCGTATAATTAATCAATTATGGATTTTGATGGCAGATTAATCAACGTTCTAATAGATTAGTCGCTATTTATAAAATTGTGCGCGTGCACCTAACATTTAGCGAAACATACGCTATGGACCAGGGCATACACAATTTTTTTAGGACGCAGATCGCGAAGAGAACACACATCTGTAAAGATCCAAAAGGATAAGAAGAGAGTGTATAAGATCTTCAGATACCATCTTTCATTCAAGCTTCGTAAACAAGAAAGTGTGACGGACGGATAGACGGCTGCTATTACTATATCCCCTCCCCGCTATCGCGGAGGGATAAAAAGGTATATTGCACTGAAACCATCATAATTATTCTAGCTGTTTGGACCAAGAGCACCCGAGTTCACTCCGGTTTTTAGTGAGGTTTGTGTTACACAATTTTTAGTTTTATATGTATGTTTTGTAGATCAATGTTTGTCCTTTTGTCCTTTTTCTTTTGGCCATTGTGTTGTCTGTTCTTCAATATACAGATTCTGATTACCACTTTGGTATCTTCAAACTCTTCTTTGACACATTTTGTTTTCAAATATTTTGTTAAAAAGAGAAGAAATTCACTTATCAGGGGAAAAATATCACCTCTCCATAATACATACGGTCTCGTAAACTGTATCTCATTTGCATTCCAAAAATAGACAGTGTATCTGTGCCCGTCCTGTTACTCTTCTTCACACCGTGGTCTAAAACTTCTTGTATGGCATCTAGATAATGGTGTTCATCATGCCTACAAAGAGAGTTAATTAATCAAATAATTTATCTATTTGCAATTCAAGTAATTGCAATGTATTATTCATGTATATATTTTGGATGATTTTGTAGTATCATATATATTCAAGCATTGAATAAATTTAGAATTAAATGAACTTTTAAAGTATTAGAAAACAACTAAATTTTCAAGGGACATGGTTGGGGTTATGGTGTTTAACACCACTTTCAACAATATTTCAGTTTATTGTAGCAGTCAGTTTTATTGGTGGAGGAAACCACCAACCTGTTACAAGTCACTAACAAATTTTATTACAAAATTTTGTATTGAATACACCTCACCATGAACTGGGTTTCAACTCACAACGCTAGTTAAAATACAAATTGAGAAATTATTTTGTTTGTACAGTACACTCAAGGACATATTGTGATAGATGTCCGACATGTCGGATTTGACATGTCAGACAACAGGTCGGATGGAGACAGGTGCAATAAAAAGGGTCATAAAACTAAAGAGTTGAGCCAACAGGTGTAGTTAACAAGATTAAATGTTTAATTGCTACCTGTGACAGGATATGACCTGATTAGGTTAATTTTGAATAAAATTTCTTTTTCATGTAGCTTGGCTTGGATAAAATGAGACATGGGTCAAGGGTCATCAATATTTATTAGAATCAAACTATTCTTGTTTGTGGAAGCATGTAGAAAATAATTTATTTCTGTCGAATTTTATGAAAATCAGTAGTCCTTCACTAAATATATTTTACAATTTGTTCTATTTTCGTGGTTTTTTCCAACCCTAAGCTCATCTCTTGAATATTCATTTTTTACTTGGAATCTATCTATTTTTAGAACTTATTTAGCGGTCTTTTCTCACTGAATCTACACTACTCCATTGTGGCAAAATTTGCTGACATTTAGAAGTACGATCGTTTTTTTACACATAATTTTACAAGTGTGTGAAATATGATTTAAAATTTCGATGTGTATTTGTTCTGTTCGCATCCCATCTCTTGAATATTCATTATTTACCTGGAATCTATCTATTTTTAGATTTAATCTTGCGGTGTTATATCGGTTGGGTAAATCAATAAGTTTCAGCCGATTTAAGTTTAAAAATTGCCAACCTTCACACCAAACAACATTAAAAAGTTTTGTATTTTTAAGATAAAATCTGCTGAAATTTAGTTGCGAACCGAAAGAATGTACATATAAATTTAGGTAACATTTTACACTCTTCAGTCTCTTGTAAAATTATGTGAACGAAAATACACGATTCAGCTGTAGGTTTAAATGTTTGACGCAAATGACACACCTGTAAAACAAAAAAAACGATCATACTTCTGAAAGTCATCAAATTTTGCCACAATGGAAGTAACAACAAAATACGGATCACTAACTAACTAAGGAAGCTGTCTAGAGTGACAAAAATAATACAAAATACGAAAAAAAAATCGAAGTCTGGGAAACAGACAAATCCGGGAATCAACAACCAAAATTGAAACAAGTTTTCCCTGAAAGATCCCGACACAGATCGCTCAAGTACTTTGCAGAAAAGCTTCAGCAACCAGAATTCCAGGCAAAGATCACTGGGATCAAACAGCAGTAACAACATTTACAGAAACAGCCCTTTTCAGGGCTACACAAATATTTCAAAAAGTAACAAAAGTTAATGTTAGCTTTTCCCCAGCCCCCATCTGACTGTCTCTTTCTCTTTTAAATTTGAAATACTATTTGACATACCAAACAAAATTTTGTTTGAATAAATCATTTTGTCTGACTATGGTCCTTTATTTTGCAATTATATGTGTACATGAATGTGTAAAAAAAAAAAACATATTTATTAAACTTCTATAGGACTAGTTTTGAAGTGATAAATTAAGTGGATTATATGATTTTTAACCATATTAGTTTTTCTGTGCAATCAATTTTGATAAATCATTCTTTACTATTTATAGTAAATACACATTCATTGCTTTAATTTTTAATAATCATCTTTATTCATTCATTCTTCATTATTAGAAAAAATACAAATTATTTTACACATTTAGTAGCTTTACCTGTAAAAAAAACATCTGTAACTTGTTTTAAGACAGCTTGATTAATTTGAAACTAATAATTCTTTTAATGTAAATGATCAAAGTAAGGTGATAAAAATGTAAAAATTCAAGTAGTATATTGATGTTAAAATTGTCTTTTATCAGTATTTATAAATATTGAATTACATTTTTTTTTCAGTAAAAAGAAAACAAATCAGAATAACTAATTTTATTTTCTTCATATTTTTTCACAAACATGGCCATGAATACTTGAAAAAAAACCATAATTATTTTTTTTATTTGTCTAAAATTATTGAATTAAAATTGTAATGTGTGATTAAATAAATACAAGAACAGGTACATGTAAGTCATAGCTTTATCACCTTCAGGTACAAATTTACGACCCCCAATTTAGCCACTATCAGATATTCACACAACAGGTGTGCAATCAACAAACACCTGTAGACTCCAAGTCAGACATGACAGGCAGTTCGTCTCTGAAGGTGATCCACCACACTATGTCCTTGAGTGTACTGTATATCTCAGGTCAATTTTCAAGTACCCTCAAAACGGTACCGGGTCGTTTCGACCCTATTCCAGTTCGCCGCGGGTCGTTTCGCCCTCATTTATTAATAGTGCTTTAAAAAATGAAATATGGAAAATACCATTGCAAATATTCGTATTTTGGATGTTGTAAGGCTTGTTCATGGGTACTTTATTTTTGTCTTCCTCATAATTAACATGCTTTCTTGACGTGTTTAATATTAAGAATCGACTCACTTTCCGGGGCGAATCGACCTGGATTCCAAGTCACTAACAAATTTTTATTACAAAATTTTGTATTGAATACACCTTGCCATGAACTGGGTTTCAACTCACAACGCTAGTTAAAATACAAATTGAGAAATTATTTTGTTTGTATATCTCTAATAAAAATATATGACCCGATCAATTTTTTCAATATTAAACAGGAAGACGTCTAAGGCATAACAGGAAGACTTAAATTCAAAGGCAGAAAGGTAATCCATGATAGTGTTTTTCAAGCAAAAATAAATTGCTTACCTACATACATGTACCTTCCCACTTATAAAAATGTAGATTTACCTTTTGTTGGAACTATGTCCGTTACAACCATTCTTTACTACACTGTCACCATGTCCATTCTGCACTGTTCTGTCACCATGTCCGTTCTGTACTGTACTGTCACCATGTCCATTTGTCTGTTTAACATCCATTATTTTATATCTAAAAATCATATGTAATCGCATAATATAAACTAGAGGCTCAGGTGAGCCTGTATCGCTCACCTGACATAAATAAGTCCTCTTAAGAATGTTTGCATGCTGAATACATCTAAGTTACTATTCAAATCCCATACTGCCATAGGGTTCTATGTTAAAACTATGTCTGCTCATGGCAGCCATCTTGGATGGAGGTCGTGGTCACCGGACACAATTTTGAAAGTATACTACCCAAGGACCATCCATGCCATGTTTGCTTTAAATTGGCTGACTGGTTTCAGAAGAGAAGACTTTTAAACAATTTTCCCATAGGGTCCTATGTTAAAACTATGTCTGAACCGAGATCGGGATCACTGAACACAATTTTGGAAGTTGACCACCTAAGGACCATCGATGACATGTTTGCTATATTGGCTTACTAGTTTCAGAGGAGAAGATTTTAAAACATTTATTCCCATAGGGTCCTATGTTAAAACTACAGTATGTCTGCTGAAGGTGGCCATCTTGGATGGAGGTCAGGGTCACTGGACACAATTTTGAAAATTGACCACTTAAGGACCATCCATGCCATGTTTGCTTTAAATTGGCTTACTGGTTTCAGAGAAGAAGATTTTTAAATATATTTCCCATAGGGTCCTATGTTAAAACTATGTTCGCTGGTGGTTGCCATCTTGGATGGAGGTCGGGGTCACAGGACATAATTTTGAAAGTTGACCACCCAAGGACCATTCATCTCATGTTTGCTTTAAACTGACTTACTGGTTTCAGAGGAGAAGACTTTTAAACATTTTTCCCATAGGGTCCAATGTTAAAATTAAGTCGAGTCATGGCGGCCATCTTGAATTTCCGATCAGCAAATGATTCACAAGTTTAGTACAGGATCACCTAATGATCATTCCTGCAAAGCCACAATTCAATTGGCTTAGTGGTTTCTAACAAGAAGATTTTTTAAATTTCGACCAATCAGAACACATTATGGGCCCTGGCAGCCATGTTGGATTTCCGATCAGTGCTAAAAACAAAAATCTTTGTGGTGTATTTTATTTTCAGTGGAAGAAAACTGCAAGTTGAGCCAGTTTCCAATGGTAGGTTATGGTCTGTTATAAATGTAAAATAAATTGTTAAAACTTGCTTGCAGTTTAGTTATGTCTACTATGTCTATTGCAATTTAAGTCTAGCGATAGACTGACCCCTTGTCCCGTTGTTTGTGCACACAGCTAAATAGTTCCCCTCTTCGAAACGTGCACTGGACTTTGGTGACATCTCCCTTGATTAACCTTTTTTTAGTATATTTTTATTGTTATGTCATCTTCAAACTAAATTAAAAAAATATCTGATTGATTGATTTTTGGTGTTTTTAACGCCACTTTCAGCTATATCATGGCGACCAGTTTTAGTGGTGGAAGAAGCTGGAGAGAACCACCGACCATAAGCAAGCTACTGGTAAACTTTATCACTTGCGGTTGCTAATTTACAAAGCCGGGCGCGAATTATTCAAAGGAAAATAACTTTGAAACTAACCCAACTTTTGGGGTTAGCTGTGTTTAAATTGTGATTTGTTTTTTTTGTGTTTTAACACCACTTTCAACAGTATTTCAGCTAAATCGTGGCGACCAGTTTTAGTGATGGAGGAAGCTGGAGAACCACATACCCTGGGCAAGAAACTGGTAAACTTTATCAATTGCGGATGCGAATCGAGTGCACCCTTTTTTGTAATTTACAAAGCTGGGCGTGAACCTGTTTAAGTTGAAGGGAATAAAACAGTCATTTGATGTTCAATTAAAACATTTTTTTTTTAATTAATAAGGCTTCAATTATATAGAAATTATGACATCCAGAAAAAAACCCCACATTTACTAATACTTGATGACAACTTATCATTTAGTAATTTGTTTTTTTCTTTTGTGTGGAGTTATCTCCCTTTAAAGATGTTTTTATTTTAAAGAGATTTTGACCAAACAAAATCAATAACAGAGGAGACAATAGACATAATAATGTTAATTCCATCAAATAGTAATATGATAACAATATTAGCTATTAAAATTCAGAAAGCTATAAAATTACTGAAATATTTGCAAAAAAGAGGCATTCTTTAATAAAAAAAAAAGAAAACGGGCTAAAAAAAACCCCATTTCTGAGATATTTCGGCTAACATTTTAAATATATTTATATAACACACCACACAAAATAAGTTAAAGCAGTTTTTTTTAATGCAAAATGGTCATATAAAACAAATAACACATCTATATTTCATGTCGGTACAGTAAAACTGTTTTTTTTACATTTTTTTAAGTAACAAATGAGCCTCAAAGCAGAATTGTTGGTACTATTTGGAAAAATCTGTTGTAAGAGAACAGGATAAATTATTCTCATACTGTTGTCTTGGTGACATTTTGTACAGTCAATCACAGTTTTAGGTCTTGGTCCTTCTGGTTTTTGAATAATTGTCTTCAAAAATTGCTGAAAAAGCCATTTTTCAATAGCAAAAGTGACCTTGGCAGCCATTTTAGTTTTCATCTTTTTCATAAATATATGTAGAGTACATTTATAGATACCCTAGGTCTTGCTTTTTCAAATAACCATTTATTATATACATATCCATAACCAGTTTGGTAAGACAGATGCTTAAAAATGTGTTGAAAGCCAATTTAATGCAGAAAAATTGTGGTGCCATCGAGAAAATGACTAAGTCCAACTGTTTTTTCAGGATTTTCAAAGCCCTTATATTTTTGTGCATAAGAGATATGCCAGAAGTATTTTATTTTATTTGTTATATGTCTTGAGGTGTTTAAAATTTACTATATGATTGTCTGTATTGTTAATATATTATTAAATTAATAAAGGTTGAAAGTTACACTTGAGATCGTCTGTATGCCAATTTCTACCATTTTCCAAGAATAGGGCTGTTATTGACGACTTTGAATGAACATAGTTTCGTCAAATCTCAACCAATTTTCAATCCGTTTGTTTTGTTTTGTTGGTCTTGAAAAGTTCTTAAACATGGTGATTAAATTTTAAACAAATATTCTAAGAATAATTTTGACTTGGGAGTCCCTACTTATGATTATGAATAAATTATAAATACAGTTTTTATCCTTCATTCATCAAATGAAACACTACCAATAAGACAGAAATGTAAACAATATATATTGAAATGGGATGCAGTTGGTTCAATACTGAAACAAACAAAAAGAAAACATCAATTAACAATAAAAACATGCACCAAATACGTCGATAAAAAATCTCCAGTTACGAGACCAAATCTCCAGCCAAAAATTTACAAATCTCCAGTTGTAGCATAGTATCGTAACTTTGGCCGAGTTAAATATATGATACACAGGTTACTACAGTCCTATTGTTAAACCTACCAAAATAAGCACTATCGCTCCCTTTAATACGTCTAATCTCTGCACTCAAATCAAAAAGTTTTATTTAAAGTCGGTACATTTTGTAACAATCAACATAAGCTCTCAAGAGCTTTTCAAACCGACATGCATAATAAATTACATAAATTAAATACAGCACAATAAAACGGGCGAGTCTAATTGAAGAATAATGAAGAAAAGAACCTCAAACTACTCTTTGTGTTGTTTTATGTGTTATTTATAACAATATTATGCATTTAATAATCATTTTGAATGCAAAAATAATAATAAAAATTAAGACCAGAGGCTCTCAAGAGCCTGTATCGTTCACCTGGTAATAAAAAAAACCAATTGGTCCTATGTAAAAACTATGTCCTGCGTCATCTTGGAATTACGATCAACATAAAAAACACAAAGTTTGTAAAGGACCTTCCAATGATTGATGCACAGTTTAGGTTCAATCAGTGCAATAGCTTCAGAGAAGAATATATTTCTGTATTTTCCCCATATGGTTCTGTGTTAATACTATGACCTGTGGTGGCAGCCATCTTGGATTTCCGATCGGCATAAAAAACAGGACCTTCCAATGATCATTCCTGGGCAGTTTGGTTTCAACTGTCCAAGTGGTTTCAGAGAAGAAGCATTTTGAAACATTTTTCCCATAGGGTCCAATGTTAAACTAAGTCCTGCCGTAGCCGCCATTTTGAATTTCATATCAGAATGAAAAACGTATATTTTGTAGAGGACCATTCAATGAACATTCATGTACAGTTTGGCTTTAATCATATTTGTAGTTTCTGAGAAGAAGGCATTTGAACATTTTCCCATAGGGTCCAATGTTAATCTATGTCCTGCGGTGGTGGCCATCTTGGATTTCCGATCGGCATAAAAAAAACAGAAACTTTGTAGAGGACCTTCCAATGATCATTCCTGGGCAGTTTGGTTTCAACTGTTCTAGTGGTTTCAGAGAAGAAGCGTTTTCAAACATTTCCCCCATAGGGTCCAATGTTAAACTAAGTCCTGCCGTAGCCGCCATTTTGAATTTCATACCAGAACAAAAAACGTAAAGTTTGTAGAGGACCATCCAATGAACATTCATGTACAGTTTGGCTTTAATCATATTTGTAGTTTCTGAGAAGAAGGCATTTGAACATTTTCCCATAGGGTCCAATGTTAATCTATGTCCTGTGGTGGTGGCCATCTTGGATTTCCGATCGGCATAAAAAACACACACCTTGTAGAGGACCTTCCAATGATCATTCCTGGGCAGTTTGGTTTCAATTATCCAAGTGGTTTCAGAGAAGAAGCGTTTTGAAACATTTTTACCATAGGGTCCAATGTTAAACTAAGTCCTGCCGTAGCCGCCATTTTGAATTTTATATCGGAACAAAAAACGCAAAGTTTGTAGAGGACCATCCAATGAACATTCATGTACAGTTTGGCTTTAATCATATTTGTAGTTTCTGAGAAGAAGGCATTTGAACATTTTCCCATAGGGTCCAATGTTAATCTATGTCCTGCGGTGGTGGCCATCTTGGATTTCCGACCGGCATAAAAAACAGAAACTTTGTAGAGGACCTTCCAATGATCATTCCTGGGCAGTTTGGTTTCAACTGTCCAAGTGGTTTCAGAGAAGAAGCATTTTGAAACATTTTTCCCATAGGGTCCAATGTTAAACTAAGTCCTGCCGTAGCCGCCATTTTGAATTTCATATCGGAACAAAAAACGTAAAGTTTGTAGAGGACCATCCAATGAACATTCTTGTACAGTTTGGCTTTAATCATATTTGTAGTTTCTGAGAAGAAGGCATTTGAACATTTTCCCATAGGGTCCAATGTTAATCTATGTCCTGCGGTGGTGGCCATCTTGGATTTCCGATCGGCATAAAAAACACACACCTTGTAGAGGACCTTCCAATGATCATTCCTGGGCAGTTTGGTATCAATTATCCAAGTGGTTTCAGAGAAGAAGCGTTTTGAAACATTTTTCCCATAGGGTCCAATGTTAAACTAAGTCCTGCCGTAGCCGCCATTTTGAATTTTATATCGGAACAAAAAACGCAAAGTTTGTAGAGGACCATCCAATGAACATTCATGTACAGTTTGGCTTTAATCATATTTGTAGTTTCTGAGAAGAAGGCATTTGAACATTTTCCCATAGGGTCCAATGTTAATCTATGTCCTGCGGTGGTGGCCATCTTGGATTTCCGATCGGCATAAAAAACACACACCTTGTAGAGGACCTTCCAATGATCATTCCTGGGCAGTTTGGTTTCAATTATCCAAGTGGTTTCAGAGAAGAAGCGTTTTGAAACATTTTTCCCATAGGGTCCAATGTTAAACTAAGTCCTGCCGTAGCCGCCATTTTGAATTTTATATCGGAACAAAAAACGCAAAGTTTGTAGAGGACCATCCAATGAACATTCATGTACAGTTTGGCTTTAATCATATTTGTAGTTTCTGAGAAGAAGGCATTTGAACATTTTCCCATAGGGTCCAATGTTAATCTATGTCCTGCGGTGGTGGCCATCTTGGATTTCCGACCGGCATAAAAAACAGAAAATTTGTAGAGGACCTTCCAATGATCATTCCTGGGCAGTTTGGTTTCAACTGTCCAAGTGGTTTCAGAGAAGAAGCATTTTGAAACATTTTTCCCATAGGGTCCAATGTTAAACTAAGTCCTGCCGTAGCCGCCATTTTGAATTTCATACCAGAACAAAAAACGTAAAGTTTGTAGAGAACCATCTAATGAACATTCATGTACAGTTTGGCTTTAATCATATTTGTAGTTTCTGAGTAGAAGGCATTTGAATATTTTCCCATAGGGTCCAATGTTAATCTATGTATTGCGGTGGCGGCCATCTTGGATTTCCGACCGGCATAAAAAACTAAAAATTTGTAGAGGACCTTCCAATGATCATTCCTGGGCAGTTTAGTTTCAACTGTCCAAGTGGTTTCAGAGAAGAAGCATTTTGAAACATTTTTCCCATAGGGTCCAATGTTAAACTAAGTCCTGCCGTAGCCGCCATTTTGAATTTCATACCAGAACAAAAAACGTAAAGTTTGTAGAGGACCATCTAATGAACATTCATGTACAGTTTGGCTTTAATCATATTTGTAGTTTCTGAGTAGAAGGCATTTGAACATTTTCCCATAGGGTCCAATGTTAATCTATGTATTGCGGTGGTGGCCATCTTGGATTTCCGATCGGCATAAAAAACAGAAAATTTGTAGAGGACCTTCCAATGATCATTCCTGGGCAGTTTGGTTTCAATTATCCAAGTGGTTTCAGAGAAGAAGCGTTTTGAAACATTTTTCCCATAGGGTCCAATGTTAAACTAAGTCCTGCCGTAGCCGCCATTTTGAATTTCATACCAGAACAAAAAACGTAAAGTTTGTAGAGGACCATCTAATGAACATTCATGTACAGTTTGGCTTTAATCATATTTGTAGTTTCTGAGTAGAAGGCATTTGAATATTTTCCCATAGGGTCCAATGTTAATCTATGTCCTGCGGTGGCGGCCATCTTGGATTTCCGACCGGCATAAAAAACCTTAAATTTGTAGAGGACCTTCCAATGATCATTCCTGGGCAGTTTGGTTTCAACTGTCCAAGTGGTTTCAGAGAAGAAGCATTTTGAAACATTTTCCCCATAGGGTCCAATGTTAAACTAAGTCCTGCCGTAGCCGCCATTTTGAATTTCATATCGGAACAAAAAACGTAAAGTTTGTAGAGGACCATCTAATGAACATTCATGTACAGTTTGGCTTTAATCATATTTGTAGTTTCTGAGAAGAAGGCATTTGAACATTTTCCCATAGGGTCCAATGTTAATCTATGTCCTGCGGTGGCGGCCATCTTGGATTTCCGACCGGCATAAAAAACATAAAATTTGTAGAGGACCTTCCAATGATCATTCCTGGGCAGTTTGGTTTCAACTGTCCAAGTGGTTTCAGAGAAGAAGCATTTTGAAACATTTTTCCCATAGGGTCCAATGTTAAACTAAGTCCTGCCGTAGCCGCCATTTTGAATTTCATATCGGAACAAAAAACCTTAAGATTGTAGAGGACCATCCAATGAACATTCATGTACAGTTTGGCTTTAATCATATTTGTAGTTTCTGAGAAGAAGGCATTTGAACATTTTCCCATAGGGTCCAATGTTAATCTATGTCCTGCGATGGCGGCCATCTTGGATTTCCGATCGGCATAAAAAACAGTAACTTGGTAAAGGACATTCCAATGATCATTCCTTTACAGTTTGGGTTCAGTCAGTTCATTAGTTTCGGAGAAGAAGATCTTTGAAATTTCAGCCAATCAGAGCATATTATTGGCCCTGGCAGCCATATTGAATATCCGACTGGAACGAAAAACAGTAACTTTGTAGAGGACCATCCAAGGAACATTCCTGCTAAGTTTGGTTCCAATCGGCCAAGTGGTTTCGGAGAAGAAGCTTCAAATGTGAAAAGTTTACAGACGACAGACGACGGACGCCAAGTGATGGCAATAGTTCACATGGACCTTTGGTCCAGGTGAACTAAAAAACGATATAGTCTAACAAATATTATCACTGTTCTTCTTTTCCCAATCGCGGCGATTTGCAGGTCCACATGACACCGTCATGAGGAAAAGAAGCCATAACATACGATCTACATAGTTTTAATTGTTATTTATATGAAAATCTGGATTTAATAATCATTTTCTTTACTTTATTACAAAAAAAATATATTTAAAACGATATACTTTAGCAAATATTATCATTGTTCTTCTTTTCCCAATCGTGGCGATTTGCAGATCGACATGAAGAAAAGAATTCATAATCTACGTTTTACATAGTTTTAAGTGTTATTTACATGAAAATCTGGATTTAATCATCATTTTCTTTACTTTATTACAATAAAAAATTATTTAAAACGATATATTTTAGCAAATATTATCATTGTTCTTCTTTTCGACTTTTCTGATATTTTTGTTTTTCTGGTGTATAAGTAACGAAGTGAAATCGGTAAACGTATGAATATTATCCGGGGTTATCTATTGTGGCGATAACGTGGTTCTGCTATTTATGTCGTTTTAAATGCTACCTATAGTAGAATTATGTATTTAATCATCATTTTGACTATAGAAATAAATAATGATAATAATAAAAACGATATAGTTTGGCTAATATTATCATTGTTCTTCTTTTCCCAATCGGCAGCGATGTGCAGATCGACATGAAGAAAAGAAGTCATAATCTACGTTTTACATAGTTTTAAGTGTTATTTACATGAAAATCTGGATTTAATCATCATTTTCTTTACTTTATTACAATTTTTTTTTATTTAAAACGATATATTTTAGCAAATATTATCATTGTTCTTCTTTTCGACTTTTCTGATATTTTTGTTTTTCTGGTGTATAAGTAACGAAGTGAAATCGGTAAACGTATGAATATTATCCGGGGTCAACTATTGTGGCCAGACACCACTGCGATAACGTGGTTCTGCTATTTATGTCGTTTTAAATGCTACCCATAGTAGAATTATGTATTTTATCATCATTTTGACTATAGAAATAAATAATGATAATAATAAAAACGATATAGTTTGGCTAATATTACTTCCCTTAAAGTTCATTATAAGAGACTTGTTCATGCTTATACCACGATGCCAGGTGATTTTTGAAATTGCTGTAAAACTTTTTAAAGTACTTTCATCTCATGGATCTTCCATAAAGAAACATTTTGAGCCATCAACTGTTAAAATCGGTGGTACCGTTCATAAGATATGAGAAGTTAAAGTTGTCTAATTTAGTAATTATATAATTTGTTTTTCCAATATGGCTGCCGTGAACAGAAATGTGTCAAAATGAGATTTTCACATTTGTGGGACTTTTTTTCTTCAAAATTGTACATTCCAAGCTATTGTATTTTACTTTAATTTAAAGACTGTACTGCAATTACCATAGAGGCTCAAGGATTTTAAATAAAAATCATTATACACTTCTTTTTTCAGTCTTTGGATTTTGTGCAATTTGCATGTGTATCTGGGCAAAATGGCACGATCGACCATATTTGTTCCCATTTTTCTCTATACCTAGGACAATACAATATGTTTAAATACATGAATTATTGAAAAATGAGTCCCAAATTAAGGGATTACCAAATATTAAGAGTATAGATGGTATGGTATACAAGAAATATAAGTATGAATTTGGCCCCAAGGCACTTTTCAGCCCTTTCCTATGATGGCACCATTGAAAATTAACGTTTTTGAATCTTATGATTTTTTAATGTTGGAGTAGGTCACTATCCCTTATAAAAACCAAAATTTAGCAACCTGGTATATCAGGAACATCTACCCCTTTTCATTGAAAAGGATTTTTTCAGTAGATTATTGCCAAAAACCCGTAATTTATGACTTAAAGATAACCAAATATAACAATATTGTCATAGAAATATTTTTAAAATGGACAATCTATTTTTAAAAAAGATGGCTTTTACTTCAGTTTTTTATTTAATTTATTTTAAAAAGACAATTATGTATAGAACAATAGGAATATTTTGGATTTTTTAAAACTTGCAATATGCCACTAATTGAACTTGCATTGCTCAGGGTTCCCATAATAAAATGCCATTTGCCATCAAATAACTGATGATATTAAAATTTCTCTTAGTACATAAGTTTAATTATTGTCTTAACTTTTATTCTATACTAAATTAGGAAGCATATTAAACCAGGAACATCTACACGTTTAAGTTCGAATGTCAGTCATTTTTTAATAAAACTGGTGCCATAACTCAAAATTAGTGGTGACGCTGTACCACAAAACCCATAAATTTTATAGAAATATATCATACTGTAATATTTTTTATTTGTTTTCCATACAAATTAATGTTTATGGTAACCAAATATAATATTATTGTTCAGAATTAATTTACTTTAGATATCAAATCTGGTCTTACAAAAATCTCCATTTTGTCAGAAATTTAAAAAAGAAAACAAAATGGCCGACATTTTTCACTGGAGTTGGCATCTCTATTAAATTTACCAGGATTTTTCAATTGAAAAATCAGGCTTTATGTCAGTATAAGTATGGCAGTCTTTATCACGTCATCCAGTTACCAGTTATGACCAGTGACTGAAAGAGAATGAACAAACGTGTTGTAAATAATGTACATTTAAAAAAAAAACAAAAAAACTTTTAATTCCGCCAACGCCGGTCCCAAGCCCGGGTGGAAAAGGAGGAGGGTTACGATTCAGGCATGTAAAAGTTTACTGAGTTTACTTAAAGCTGGAAATTCCATTTCTGTTTATGTCAGTGTCTATTTATGCATTTTTTTATTTTTACTTCGAAATTAAGAGCTTATGTTATATTGTTATTTAACTTGCCGACTTTAAATAAAACTTATTTGATTTGAATGATAATATTTGCTAAAATACATCGTTTTAGACAATTTTTTTTGTAATAATGTACAGAAAATGATTATTAAATCCAGATTTTCATATAATCATATAAATAACACTAATAACTATCTAAAACGTAGATTATGACTTCTTTTCTACATGTCGATCTGCACATCGCTGCGATTGGGAAAAGAACAATGATAATATTAGCCAAACTATATCGTTTTTATTATTTATTTCTATAGTCAAAATGATGATTAAATACATAATTCTACTATAGGTAGCATTTAAAACGACATAAATAGCAGAACCACGTTATCGCCACAATAGATAACCCCGGATAATATTCATACGTTTACCGATTTCACTTTGTTACTTATACACCAGAAAAACAAAAATATCAGAAAAGTCGAAAAGAAGAACAATGATAATATTTGCTAAAATATATCGTTTTAAATAATTTTTTATTGTAATAAAGTAAAGAAAATGATGATTAAATCCAGATTTTCATGTAAATAACACTTAAAACTATGTAAAACGTAGATTATGAATTCTTTTCTTCATGTCGATCTGCAAATCGCCGCGATTGGGAAAAGAAGAACAATGATAATATTTGCTAAAATATATCGTTTTAAATATTTTTTTTTGTAATAAAGTAAAGAAAATGATTATTAAATCCAGATTTTCATATAAATAACAATTAAAACTATGTAGATAGTATGTTATGGCTTCTTTTCCTCATGACGGTGTCATGTGGACCTGCAAATCGCCGCGATTGGGAAAAGAAGAACAGTGATAATATTTGTTAGACTATATCGTTTTTCTTAATTTTTATTATTATTTTTGCATTCAAAATGATTATTAAATGCATAATATTGTTATAAATAACACATAAAACAACACAAATAGTAGTTTTGGGTTCTTTTCTTCATTATTCTTCAATTAGACTCACCGCAATAAAACATGTCATGCAATACAATATTAAATACATATCCGGATAATATTTAGGCATACATTTCTGTGTTTTGACCTCTGGACCTCCACAGCCAGTGCCTCTGTGTGTACTTATTGTCATAGGACCAGAAGTCAAAACACAAAATAGATGCAGACATTTATAGCACCCATCACACATACAAGTACATTCATGCAAATTTCAAGCAGTCTATGATCAAGCAAATAAGCAAATTAACTCAAAACACATATAAAATATTCATGTACTTTTAAAACATATTCCAAAAATATTCTAAAAACATTTTAAAAATTTCATGCATAAATAGCCAAGCACTAAAATGAATAAAGCACAAGTTAATTGAAAAGCATACAAAGTAAAATATTTACATACTTCTTAAAACACACTCTAAAACATATCTTAAAAATATTTCAAGAATACTTTAAAAATATTCATGCAGAATAGCCAAGCACTAAAATAAAAAAATAAAATAAATTAAAGTTAAACTGAAAAGCATACAAAAGCAAGAAGGCAGCAGTAAGGCAAATTTCATGCAATGTCTATTCTAGAAAAATTTATACTAGCAGCAAGCATTGCAGCGGCACGAGTTGCCATTCCATGAGTTTATTAAATTTTTGAATTGATTAAAAGATGTTTGTGTTGTAAAGTGGTTTGGCAACTCGTTCCACAGTTTAGCAGCAGCATATCGAAAGGATTTTAGACCATACCTTGTCGTTCGTACTGTCTTCTCGTCAATCTTCTCTCTGCTTAACTTTCTTCCCGCTAAAACCTCCCGATCTCTAGGTTCATCCACCTTAATCTGTGACCTTTTCCATCTCAAATCCTCCCATCGGATCTCTCGGTTTCATCGTTCTCCCAAATACTACTCTTCCCGCCCTTCCAAATAGGAAGAGTGCTTATATCAGGATGGAACTGGATTGGTTTGAGCTGTCTTCCAAAAGCATTTATTTATTTGGCCTCCAACACTGCCGATGGTTTATCTGCATTCTTTAGAGTATTCTTATATCTTCAAATCTGTTTTCAGTCGGAAAGCAAACTCATTAATGGCGTCGCTGGTAAAACCACGGGTCACGTGATTCTCATTTGAAAATGTTACCACTTTTACTAACTGCCGAAAATGGGGTTACACTAATGTCCTGAAAATTGACCTGAAAATTACATAAAGGCTTATATCTTTTTTATTATCCAATGGATTGAGTTCAAATTTGAAAATCTTAAATACATTAGCATATATGTAACAATTATTTAAAAAAAATTAAAATAAGATAATTTAAAATCCTTCATAAGTCTATTTTTTCTTTCCATCATTTTTTGGCCTTTCTATTCTTCTGTTCTGTTCATTTTTATGTTCTCTAGCTATCTTTTAAGTTGTATTTTTATTGGGATATATTTTTCCAAACTTCTTTAGGTAAGTCTGTTTCCTTTTTCAGGTCAAATTATTTCCACCTAAAAAATAGTTTTTTTATATATTTTTTTTAATATTCTTTAAATATATGCTAAGGTATAAAACATTTTCAAATAATTTGACCTGAAAATTGTCATGAAATGTCCTGAAAATTACATTTTTTTTTTTATTAACCAATGGATTGAGTTCAAAAATATATTAAGTTTGCAGTAGAGTGACATTCCCAAACTTCACACTGCGCTAGGTTATATATTTATTTAACGAAATGTTTCTCTACCAAACTTAAATGGGAGAATTTATTGCCTCTAAGGCCAAAAAAAATATATGTGTGTTTACGGTCACCCGACCTACCCTAATATTTGCTAGCGACCCTATGCATTTTTACACAGAATTCGGATAACCATTTTTGTTGTTTAACCAGCAGCAATGTTTTATTTATTCAACTGCTAGCTTTTTGTCGAAATTGAGAGCAAAGAAGGTAGAAAAACTGCATAATTCGTCATTTTACCGGAATTTGCGAAAATTAAGTATCGGAATCTGATTCCGGAAACGGGAACGACTATTTCGGTTTTGTCGATAATAAAAAAAAAAAAAAAAAAAAATTAATCCCGACCGACCGACCCTAGATTTTTTTGACATGTGACAGTAAACACACATATATTTTTTTTTTGGCCTAATGGGAGAGGGTTCGCCAATTTTGTCTTCTGGTTCGGTTCTTTCAGTGATTTAATTAAAGCTGTTTTGTCAACTAAATCTTCAATTTTTTTGTACAAATCTGGCAACAATAAAGCTTTGTTGGATAAAAAGTCACCGACTACAAATTCTAAAACAGGATAAAACAGTAACGGTCAAGATTGTCAGAGTGAGAGTCTACATTGCAATATTCCACCTGATTAAACTGTGAAAACATTTAGTTAACTGGTAGTCATCAGTTTTTGAAAGTTCATTTAGAGAATCATCAGACCTCACAAATTTGTTAAAATTTTTATAACATGTAAGGCATAAAATGGCTTTGCCTGCAGACAATGAACACAGGGCCGAGGGTCCCTGCCACTTTGGGCTTCAGAACAGTTAAGTTTTTTTGGGGCATTACTACTACTAGTCAACTATGGTAAAATCAGTCTTGCAAAATACAGTTGTTTAATCAATTAAATATCATATATGCAGTTACATACAGATAACAAATTTAGCCTACTTTCTATTTATAACAGTACACACACTGGCTGGTTTTTGTTTTCAGTCACATTCATTCAATCATTGTATATCTGTTACACATAAATTCATAATTCATTTGCAGAAGAAAATCAGGTAAAACTTAAGTCAACATTCCTAAATATATTTGATAAACTAATTGCCTTTGAAATAATCGCCACATTAGATATGTACAAGATTAACTGACAGCAAACGGGAAAGGAGTCTAAACGAAAGTGTATTGACGAGACGGGGGGCATAATCTGATGTAAACAATGCAGTTTACGTGTAAACTTTCGGTTAAAATATAAAGATATTAATAAATCTAATAAAAGGTAGACATATACAGGCTACATGGGTGTTTTGGGGGAGAAATGTTCACAAAAATGGTCAAATTTTACACTAAAACATGGCGAAAATTAAAAAAATATGCCTCGTCGAATTTTCTTTCAGGAATGATTTCCATTCAGGGCGACGGAATTTCCAGTTGAGAGATCATTTACTATTGGTTGATGATGCTATATCACTCCTGTATCATCAATTTCATGTCCTAATATAGAATTGTGTCAGCTTTTTCATTGGCCGAAAAATGTAAACAAACCGAATCTCGTGTTTTACACATTCTAGAATGCACGATTCGAAACACGTTTTTGACTAATATAAACCTCGGTCGCTTGTCTGATATAGCCAGTCATTGCAAAAAAAATATATATATTTGATAGAAATCACGTTTCTATCACAATTTTGTCTATTTAATACTTTATTTCACGTGTATCATACAACGGCGTGAATGAAAATTTTTGCGGGACTTGTAAAGCGGCACCTAGTGGGATTTTTTTTGCGGTTATCGCCCCCTGACTGCGTGGTTTTAGAATCACTAGCTGTAACGGTCAAATCATGGGTTTGCTTTCCGACTGCATATGTATTAAATTTTAAGTAGTTCCAATTTCGAACATCATCAAAGTTTTTTTTTTTTTTCTTTTTTTCTTTTTGTAAAACAAAGTCAAAAAATAAACTTAACTATATCATAACTCTCTGGATTCTTTCCTGGCTCCAGAATACATACAATGTATCGTCACGGTATGTGTTTTCGTGTGTCATCTGTTTTCGTGGTATCCATTTTATTTTGATTTCCACAGCGCACGCATTATTTTTGACGTGTCTTCTGGTTTCTATTTATGGAACATAAACATTACGAAAGCTGACATCTGTAAAAAATGATAAAGTTTACTTTTAAAGACGTAAGTACCAAAAACAGTGAACCTACCTACTGAACAATACTTTTTGTAATGTCAAAAATGTACTTCATTTATAAAGTAGCTGGAAAAAATCCAGAAGGGCTATATAAAATTTAACTATGTCGTCTGCCTCTCAGACACCTGCTCTTCCTGTCATGTAACTATCATGGGGTCACTGATCGTAATTGTAAACAAAAGAGCCGACTGAAATGTGCCTGTTTCTTATATAAAATACATGTCACTTTGCAGTGCATTGTGGTTTCAGCACTAAAAAAACGTCAAAAGTAAACACAATTTTGAAAGTGGTCATTTTCAAACATTCTGTTATTTTATTTAGATGTAGTATGATTTGGTAGATGGCCAGAACCATGAAATTTTAAAACCAGCCATTTCAGGATTTTATATTCGTTTCCATCCCGTATATCCAGCCATTTCAGGATTTTATATTCGTTTCCATCCCGTATATCCAAGAAGCATCTATTGAGATCACCGCGGAAACATCAAGAAATAGTACTAGATCACTACCGAAACACCACCTAAACACCACAATAGATGAACTTACATCAGGAAAATTAGAACCGATAGCTACATCATCCCCAAAAAATAGAGATAACTCCAGATCTACAGTACATTATAGTAGAACGAATAGTAACACCACCAGCCAGTCAGAAACTACAACAAAGACTGACAATTTAACCATCTTGACAATCAACTTTCAAAGCATTACAAATAAAGGCACTGAACTATACAACATCATATCAAGTTCATCACCTGAAATAATAATTGGCACGGAAACACACCTGGACCCAACATATAACAATACCGAAATATTACCGTATGACATACCAAGTAGCTACCAGTATAAAATATACAGGAAAGACCAGAAAGAACTCATTGACAAAAACGATGGAGGTGTACTCATAATGGTAAGACCAGACATAAAATCAGATGAGTGCCCAGATTTAGACACAGAATGTGAAATCAAATGGATTGAAATTAGACCAAATGATAAAGACCAAATACTTATAGGATCCTTTTACAGACCACCTGACTCAGATGAAAAGGCAATACAAGAATTAGGAAAATCACTTTCAAAAATCAAAAGTGACAAAAGATATAGAAATGCTAAAATATTCTTGGGAGGAGACTTCAACCTTGGTGACATAAACTGGACGACAGGAGGAACAATTCCAGGCGGGAGGAACATATCTCAAAGTAACTTCTTGATAAACGTACTAAATAATTTCTATTTGGAACAAATCAATGAACTACCGACAAGAAACGACAGAATATTAGACCTCACGATAACCTCATCCAACACTTGTTACAAGAACCACCACATGTCCACCTATTGGAAAAAGCGACCATGATATATTATCAGTAACAACAAATATAACATCAAGAATTAGCAAACAGCAAAGTAGATCAGTGCCCAACTATAAAAAAGCAAATTGGGAAGGAATCAAACAGGATCTCATATCATCCAGAGACAAATTTATTGCCAAATTTGAATCAGGAACAAACATGGACACAATAGAAGAAAACTGGAAACAATTTAAAGAGGCCATTGAAACCTGCATTGAAAAACATATTCCAAAAAAGAAAATAGGGAAACACCACGACGTACCTTGGATGACAACAGATATCAAAAGACTTATTAGGAAAAAACAACGCTTATACAACAAAAGCAAGAAAAGCAAGAAACCATCACACAAAAAAGCTTTCAAAGACATCAGAAGCTTAATTAGAAACAAACTACACAAGAACTACTGGGATTACCTAAACAACATGTTAGACCCTGAAAAAGACAATAACAGTAAGAAATTTTGGAAATATATAAAATCAAGGAAACAAGACACAATGGGGATTGGCACACTTAAGAACAACGGTGTATTAGCCGAGACTGCAGAACAGAAAGCTGAAATGCTAAACAGTCAGTTTACATCAGTATTTACAACTGAAAACACCACCAATATGCCATCGAAAGGAAACTCGCCATTTAAGCCAATGAAGGACATCAAAATCAGCGAAAAAGGTGTAGAAAAAGAATTAAATAGATTAAACCCGTGTAAAGCAACCGGCCCCGACAAAGTTCCAGTAAGAATACTTAAAGAGACAGCCAATATCATCACACCTATTCTTACAAAAATTTATCAACAGTCGATCAACACAGGCCAAATACCAGAGGATTGGAAACATGCCAACATAGTTCCAATATTTAAAAAAGGGGATCGCTCAAAACCATCTAATTACAAACCAGTGTCATTAACATCAGTGGCATCAAAAATCTTAGAACATATCATGGTATCACAAATTATGGACCACTTAGACAACCAACACATCCTCAATGAAAATCAACATGGGTTCAGAGCAAAAAGATCATGCGAAAGCCAACTCCTGATGACAACCAACGACATCACCAAATGGATGAACAACAACATACAAGTCGACATAGCAATCCTTGACTTTGCAAAAGCTTTCGATAAAGTTACTCATAAAAGACTATCAGAGAAACTCCAATACTATGGCATTGATGGAACCACCAGAATATGGATTGATGCATTCCTCAGTAAAAGGATCCAAAGAGTAGTCGTAGACGGGGAGGCTTCCATGTGTTCCCATGTAACATCAGGAGTTCCCCAGGGAACAGTACTCGGCCCTACATTATTCCTGGTGTTCATCAATTACATCGCAGACAATCTCCATTCCACCGCCAGAGTATTTGCAGACGACTGTGTAATATATAGACCTATACACACAGAAAAAGATCATCAACTAATGCAAGAAGACCTGGACACACTCGTAGGCTGGTCAGACACATGGCAAATGGAATTTAATGTTTCCAAATGTACAATAATGCAAACGACAAACAAAAGATCAAAGACCGATTTCCCTTATAAAATGAAAGGAGAGACTCTACAAAAAGTTGACCATCAACCATACCTTGGAGTAGAACTCAGTAACAACCTCAAGTACAACTTGCACATCGACCAAACCTGCAAGAAGGCATCAAAAGTACTTGGTTTCCTTAAAAGAAATCTTAAACACTGTCCATCTAGTGTAAAAGATAGAGCATATACCAGCCTTGTAAGACCAAAATTAGAATACTGCTCAACGATTTGGAACCCTCATACAACGAGCAACATCAACAAATTAGAATCTGTCCAAAAGAACGCAGCAAGATTTGTCCTGAACAAGCCACATGACTACAAAAAACCTGACAGCACAACGAAAATGGTAAAAGATCTAAATTGGGGAAAATTAGAACAGAGGCGAAAAAGATCAGATGTAACACTCATGCACAAGGTAGTCCACCACCTCATCGCTGTGCCGGTTTACCGTCACCCCACTATGGCAGAAATAACATCAACTCGCCACAGCCATGCTTGGAAATTACAGACAATAAGGACAAACATAAATATATATAAATATTCATTCTTTCCACGAACGATCATCCTGTGGAACCAACTACCACCGCCTGTGATAACCGTCCCGGACTTGGACGCATTCAAGGTGGCAGTCAAGGGAATATTCTAAACTTCCATATACTTGTACAGTGTAAATATGTTGTTTCTTTTAAACTTTGAGGCTCTGCTGTGCGCGCGTGTAAATATAGTCCTTAGTGAGATGTCTGCTTGCGGATGTTACTAAGTAACCTGATTGAAGTTGAAGTATCGGCCTTGTTTTTATTTGCCACGGAAACAAATGACGCCATTTTACTGACAACAAAAGTTGCCAGGTAACCGAGAGTATATTAAAATACAAGAATGGCTTTAAAAACAATCTTATGCACAAAGAAATATTTGACTAGCCATTCTTTGAAAATTCCAATCGTCATATGAATGAAGGGTTAACACTGTTAATCGCTATATCTGAAAATCGATAATAGCACGAAAACCGATAACACGATGGTATATACAACAATCTTTCAATAAAACAAAAATAACTTTACCTTTAGTGATGAACTTCCTTGTCATCAATACTTATATACATTTTTACAGATGACCAAAAATCATTCTTTCTAGTGAAAATACCAGTCCTGACTAGCTTGTCACTATTCTTTCCTTCTTTTCATTCAATACGTCACTACCATGGGAGATCATAGAGAGGGGAGTTTAACGTGTAGTAGAGAGATGGTGATAACATGGCGTCTTTCTTTTCGGAATGTTTCTATGCTTGTCTGTTATCACAATGATCATACCTAAGAAACTTTCCGTACTTCCTGTATATTGCGATTGGTCGTTATTAATACATTGATCATGTGATTAATATGTTAACAAATATTTCGTATGCATGTTAATCTGATTTGTGACCCGTCAGAGGTCAATACTTTTGTTAGTCAAAAATAAAATATAATGCACGGGTGTGTGGGAGTTTTGCTACGTGACAAAGGTGAATAAAAGTTGAAACGTGGAAAGAACTGTAAAACACCACAGGTACTTGTGGACAGGACCCTATGTTGCCCCCCCCCCTTTTTTTTTTTTTTTTTTTTTATAAACATCGACTTTTTTTTCATATAAACAACATTTTGCAACTTTCTATGTATCACTGTATGACATATATACAATAAATACAATCAAACAGTAGTTTCTATCCATGCCGGATTTCTGACATGATATAAGTTAGAAGGTAAGTCACTCTTCTTTGTTTACATTGGGGTACTTGTACATTCATCTTAAATTTAGTGAATAAAAAAGGCCTACCTGTCTGGAAATTGGCTTATTCCTTCTCTGTATATATTATTCTCCCTGAAAACACACATCAATATTTATTTACAGCAGCTGACAACTCTCCATGGAAGATTTTCCACTCGCGTTTTGCGATTTTCAGACGACATTTTTGAAAACTCGAATTAAAGCTACGGAAGTGTGATTATTAGCGACATCTGCTGGTCATTTGAAATATTGACGATACGGTAAAACGCGAGAGTTCCGGGTAAAAAGTTCGGGAATTTTTTGGCGCAAAATTTAATTTTACCCGGAACTCTCGCGTTTTACCGTATCGTCAATATTTCAAATGACCAGCAGATGTCGCTAATAATCACACTTCCGTAGCTTTAATTCGAGTTTTCAAAAATGTCGTCTGAAAATCGCAAAACGCGAGTGGAAAATCTTCCATGGAGAGTTGTCAGCTGCTGTAAATAAATATTGATGTGTGTTTTCAGGGAGAATAATATATACAGAGAAGGAATAAGCCAATTTCCAGACAGGTAGTACCCCAATGTAAACAAAGAAGAGTGACTTACCTTCTAACTTATATCATGTCAGAAATCCGGCATGGATAGAAACTACTGTTTGATTGTATTTATTGTATATATGTCATACAGTGATACATAGAAAGTTGCAAAATGTTGTTTATATGAAAGAAAAGTCGATGTTTATATAAAAAAAAAAAAAAAAAAAAAAAAAAAAAAAAAGGGGGGCAACATAGGGTCCTGTCCACAAGTAGCCCGGGGTTCTATGGTACCGCGGTACTTAATGTTTAACGTCTGTGTAACGTAACTAGTTTTCGGAATTAATCCAAAAATGTTATATTTTATTCCCCGGTGTAGAAACCAATTTTCCCCCACAATTCATTTTATTCTTTGAATTTGTTTAAAAATACGTCGCCACTTTTCCCTATGACAACGCCGATGTACCTCCCAGAAATGGTTTCCTATGATATCGCGGTAATTGCAAAATTAATGTTATGGGACACAATGTTTGACAAATCAAGACATCGTTTATAAATACTAAATCAAGGTGAATATCTGGCAAACTTATACCATAAAGAAAATCTTGATAATTTATCTTATTTTTTAAAGTAAAGTTTCTTTGAAATAACAAATGTAACGAAGTTGAGTCAATTTGATGTAACGTTACGTTGGTTAATATGTTTTCATAGCTTAATTTTTCCATCAACTTTGTCGGTCTAGAAAGTAACTAAAAATAGCACCAAAAATCCCAAATCGGGTTGAAATGAAACGTAAACAAACGGACGACATTTCTAAAAAAATAGCAGACGAATTATGACAACTATGGTTTAATTATTGGACATTTTACAAAGCATGGTATCAGGGTAAAATAAAAATGTCCGCTATTTCTAAGGAAAAGATAAAAATACGTGTACTTACAAAAATTCAAGACATTTGGACAGAATGACCAGACGATTCGATAAATGTGACTGTTGTGTTTATGAATATATAAATAGAAAAACCGGTAGGTGGCGCTGCAGTGCATAGGAACAGACAAAATAAATACCGCGGTATCATAGAACCCGCGGTACCATAGGAAGGGAGTATACCTGTGTAAAACACTGGGTCCAAAATCAATAATTCGTGATTAAATAGTTATTTATGAAGCTTTTTTCCTGAAACTTGGATATATTTTGTAGAAATATATAACATATTGTAAAATAAAAAAAAATTGTTGAAAAAATAGTTTTTAATGACGTTTTTGGCACTTTTCATGATGGAATCTAATAAAAGTTGTAACCCGGGCCCTGGTACAAAAATCAATAAATCCTTATTAAATAATATCCTATGAATATTTGTTGGTAATTTTTTTTTTATATTTTATTAAAATATAAAAAGATATACGATATCTTAGCATTGTGTTAATAAAAAAAAATTATGATCCCCCTTTTTTTACAGATCAAATGAAAGTTGTAACGGAAATAAAGTACATCACATTTTTGTTATTAGCTGTTTAAATTAAGGATATATCGGCATAAATTAATATAGTCCGAGATTCCTCTGTCGTGGGACGACAGAGAGCCGACGCTCTAGCAATAATATATAATGTCGTCGGACGACAGAGGAATCTCGGAATAAAATTAATAATATTCATTTCGATAGATAGAATCCTTAATTTTGCAATGTATTAAAGTTTAATTAATAATTTAAGAGGTTATTTAGGAAATCATAAAAAATGTTTAATTCCAATTAAACACCCAAGCTAACAACGGTCGTACATTAAAAATAACAATTAATCTTTGATGTACAATACTTTAACAGTAGGACAGCCAGCGTGACAGGAGAGCTCCAAAGTCAAGTCCCAGTCACGTGACTTTCGCTTCATTTTTGATGAAAAATGACGTTCAACCCTTCGCTTAAAATACGTCGGTTTACAATAAATATTTATGCTTGAAATCAATTAAAATATACGGAAGATGTCTATGGATAAATAGAAATTTATTGTATCACTTCAGTTTTTATTTATATTGTGTACAAACATCGAATGTTGCTACTTGAAGCGGACTCAATTTCAAAACAAATGTCAAGGTGGTTCTATTTAAAAGAGAACATTTAATTAAAACAATATGATGGCTTTCTGTAACATACAATGCCTGAGGAAATCATCTAGGATCATTGTCATACAGACAACTAGTGTCAATGTCTTGTGGGATGCAATTGTTCCACTTAGCCCTACACCCACCTTGTCATACCGACAACTAGTGTCAATGTCTTGTGGGATGCAATTGTGTCACTTAGTTCTACACCCACCTTGATCGATCGACCATTTGCCAAACATCGAAATTCATTGTCTTTCGGAACACATCGGTGGTGTTTCTTAACATCAACAATAAACGACACCTAAGCGTACAACCGAAAGAGTATATTTCATTTGGGAAAGGGGTGTCTATGTCTTTTTTTAATTTTCTTGTATGAATACCGTATTTTTCAGTTTAATTGAATATTGTTTTAGACATTGTGCATTTTGTAATTTAGACTGGGGAATTACTATTTATTATCACTTTAAATTTAAAAAAAAATCATCTATGATACTAGACTTGCACAGGGAATGTACAACAATTAATAATTTCAATTTAATTTAATTTCAATACAACAGGTACAAGATAAATAGAAAGAAATACATGTGTGGAAAAAATAAAAGCATGTAAACAAAAATTAAGCAAATTGAAAAAATATGATAATATTATAAAAAAAAAAAACATGTAACAAAATTAATAATTTTTTTAAAATCTAAAAAAAAGTGAAACCTTGAGACAAAAAGGGGCATAAAAAATTGTATTCAGATATCTTAACCTTTCCTATTATATCAAGGCAAATTTAAAAAAAAATCAGTGTAAGCAAATATTTTTCTTGAAATTAGGAAATTTTATTATCTGAATGAAAGCTACCAAGTTTCATGTTTATCTCACAATGTAAATATCAATGTATTGGAATATTCATGTGTTTGACACAACTACAAACTAGCTTTTATAACATATATGGGTGGTCAAGTTGTAACAATTCTTTCCCCTTGACATTCACAAAATGACCAGCATTTACAAATATGAGTACTTAGGTTGCAATAATTCTTTCTCCAGGACATTCACAAAATTACCAGCATTTACAAATATGGATACTTAGATTGCAATAATTTTTCCACCATGACATTCACAAACAGAATGACTATAGCATTCACATAAAAGACAGACACAAAATGACTAGCATTCACATAAAAGACACATACAGAATAACTAGCATTCACATAAAAGAGCATATTGAATGACTACCATTCACATAATTTTAAGACACATACAGAATACTTGCATTCACATGAAAGAACAAACCAGAATTCCAAATTTCACTAAGTAAATTAAATAACTAGAATAGAATGATTATATTTTCTGTTGGCAAAATAACCAAGTATTGGTTAATATTGTTTAAAATTGAAGTTAAAAAAATTATTTTATTTGTTCCATTGACTGGAAAAAAGTTAATAAATGGGCACATTTTGAAAAATTCTTTTCTGTAAAAGATAATTTATAAATTTCGGCATTAATATTCATAGATAAAAGATAATTATATTTCTCATAAACAACAGGCAACATAAGTACCTTTTCATCTAAAAAATAAGCATGAATAACAAATTCAACAACATGTTGGAGTGTATACAGGTCTAAATGTCTGTAGAAACTTGTTCAACAACTTGGTTCTGGTTCAATATATCTATAAGAAATTGAAAAGTTTGAGATCTTGTTTCAGCTCCACTTTCTGACCTAGAAAATGTGTTACAACTGTTATAACAATATGTACCACAATATAATTTATCTTCTGAGCCAAATTCTTTACAGAAATTTAATTCATTCTTGAAATGTTTAAGACAAGTCCTGGTTTTCAATTGAAATTGAAATAAACCTTTTGACTTTCAGATGAAGTTTCACAAATTACACAATCAAAAAGTTCTTTTCTGAATGACTTTATTATAATTTATGACACAAGGTGTCTTGAAAACTCATGGCATTTGTTTGATGATGTACTTTAAAAATAATTGGAATGCTGGTCCATTTTTTTTACTTCATGGATATTTCAGAAGAAAAAAACCATATATATATTGATTTTCAAACCTGTATGAATATATATATAAGACTTATCATATATTCTTATTTTTATTTATTCAAATATTCAACCAATAAACATCACAGGAAACTTTGCATTTATACTCATAGAATCTGAAACTAACAGAAAATAAACATCCATTTTATTTAATAGAATCTGTAACTTTGCCCCTTTGGTATCTTCAGACTCTTGTTAAAAAAAAATAAACATCCCATGTCCAGTCTGTATATATATATCTACCTACAATGATCTAAAACTAACTAAAACTGGAGGTTGTCAATACCATTGGCACTGAAAAGTAGCATGTACACACATCAATAAGTATTTCAGGAAAACAGACTGAAAATGAAAAAAAAAGGGGGGGGGGGGTGTAAATGCTTGACATGAACTAAATATGTAGCCTTATGCTATGCCATGTTAATCTAGAGTGAATTTAACATAATCGTTCACCATTCTCTGCATGACAAGATCATACATTATAATGCAGACCTTTTTATTTCTAAAATGTATTTATTAATTATGTCAATATTTTGACATGTCCATAAATGCCATGGAACGAGTCAACGAAAATGAAAGATTTGTTGTTAAAACTGGAATAAAATGACTCTATATATGTGTGGCTATGATTGGTCAAGTGGTTCTTTCGTGTTTAAACAGAAACAGTCACATTTTCATCCTAATAGATCGATCAATCTATGAAAAAACCCAGAAATATTTGGTTAGAATCTCGAAATATAGTGCTTCTTGTTTACATCCAAATATGGAATTCTAGTGACGAATGATGGGGAAATATGCAAATAATCCATACTCTAATACGTGATTCTAGCTATTTTTACCAAATTTATTAATAAACAGCCAATGGGATGCAATTGTTCCACTTAGTAAAAGAGTCTATTTTTAGCGCCATTTTTTTTTTACAACATTTCATCGGCAGCGGTATCCCGAGTTCCAACGTTGATTTCAAGCAAACGATATCATAAATACACGTATTCACGCGTCAGTCACGTTACAATTTTATTTAAAAAATGGATTCAATAAAAATGAATACTTCTTTCAGTTTTATTTATGAAGATATTCAGTAAAAACACATGGGGTGTCGACGTAAACAATTCATGGCCGCTCACTCGTAAAGCGTCATGTCTAAAAAAAATAGAGTTACGTCCCTTGATTTCGGGATTTGACTTTGCATTGTTGGAGGTACGGAATCTGTGCGTGGCTTCCCGACTGTAAACATGTCTTAATAGAATTATTATTTTCTTTATAATTGATTCAAAGAAATATTCGTATGCCATGATGTAGTACAAAATACTACCAAACACAAGCAAGCATTTCAATGACATCAAATGTTTTTTGTGTATAAGATTTCACACATTATTTTAAATAACAAGCTGCACAAAATAAGCTGTATCATCTTTCAAAGTATAAAAGAAATCATAATTTAGTTGATATCATCAGTTTCTAATGAAATTTTGTTGGATATAGCTATGTATTTGTACCAAATTTTCATTTGCAATATAAGCATTTGGATTTCAGATCAACACTATTTAGATTGAATCTTTCGAGTATATGAAAATAATAATTTATTTAATATTCCAATATGGTCCTATGTTAAAGTTATGTCCTGTGATGTCTACCATCTTGGATTTCTGAATGACACAAAAACACACACATTTTGTAAACGACCATCAGAGGAACATTCCAGTTATGATTTATGTCAAATGTTTAAAAAAGAAAAGAAAAAAAAGAAGTTTTCCTTGTGGTGATTGCCTTCTAGGATTTTTTTTTTCAATTGAAACTCCATAGAAAACCCAATTAAAAAAAAATTTAATATCCATTGATAAATTTTTTGTCTTTAATTTAAATTCCATATGTAAAACCATTGTAACTCAATTTAAAAAACCCTTGGCTTTTACTTGAAACTCCATTGAATTTCCATTTATTTGGCAAAATATGCTAATGGGCATGACCATTTTAATGATGTCATAAATTAATGGTTTATAAACAGTCCTCCAAATGTTGCCATTTAAATGATGTCATAAATTAATGGTTTATAAGCAGTCCTCCAAATGGTGCCATTTAAATGATGTCACAACTAAATGGTTCAGAAATGGTTCTTGTTTACATAAATAATTTATACAGCATTATGTGATAAAGTTTGTCAGTGAATTCCGACAGGTTGTTTTCTCCGGATTCCTCCACCAATAAAACTGACTGCCTCGATATTACTGAACTATTGTTGAAAGTGGTGTTAAACACCATAAAACTAACCCTAATTATTGCTATTACAATGTGGTACAATTTTCAAGAGGTACAGATTAATTTTTTTCTGTAAAAAAAATAATCCCCAAAAAACTGCCTCAAATTGCAGACACTATCCCATTAAAAGTATACATGGAGTACACTTGACAGAGTACATTTAGATATACTATTTCTTGTTTGTAGCAATTCCAGGGAGAATGGTAATAAAAACATAAACAATTTAAGCTAAATTTATCTTTTGTCAGATTTTACTCAATAAAATGTTTGTTTTCACAGCTCTTTGAAATCCACATATATATTATTCCCATAAATGCTTTCAGGGTAAATGAAAATTTTCATAATATTGTAAAGTGTACCAGCTAATAGGATATAAATGCATTATCACAAATAAATTCTTTAATTTTCCCAACAACCAGTGAATGGTACATGTACAGTATGCCCCAGCTTTCCATAATGGAATGTTTGAAATTAAAATCCATCTAACATTGTCATATCAATGCTAAACGTCTTCATCCTGGATCATTCATCATTTTGGACAGAGTTCTACAATTTTGTCTGAAAAAAAAATATTGACAATGTATAATATCTTCATCAATTCTACAATTCTGTTATAAAATAAAAGGGTTATTTGCATAAATATTAATGAATGTTGTCTCTTGCAGAATAGTATTTACTAGTAATTGAATGAGCATGATCTTGACTTTATAAGAGTTCAAGGGTTCTACAATGTCTTTCAAAAGTCACTTATCTAAAGACATTTTTATCTTATCCAAAAAATAATAAAATATTGTTTATTAAGAAATGTTTGTGATGTTTTAATTAATGAGGTAGATGCAACCAGACGAAGATATCATTAATAAAAATATTTTTTTTGGTATTGTGTACAAAATATTATTTAATTATTTTTAACACAAATAACATAAAATGTACACAGTCTTCATGTTTTGTTTCTTGTTTTACAATCACCAGTACAAAAGATTATTGATATAAAATCCAAATTTGAATTTTAAAATGAAATCCCATAATACTATGAGGTAGTTTTCCTATTTCAAAAATTATTAAATGGACCTACCATTGCAGGATAAATAGATAATATTAATAGAAACAGATGACAATAGTGGGTCTGTCTATCTAACAGGGTTTTGGTAGTTAATATTTGTTAATTTCAACATTTGAAAAAAATTAAAACATAAAACTGAGGTTTAGAAAAGTTGTAAGTTAGTATAAAATAATTGTCTGAGTAACATATATCCCTACACAAAATACAAGTATATATAGAACTGTACCATTCATCTATTTAGACACAACACAAAGATAATTTTAAACTTATAAAACTGTCTAAGAAGGGATGCTAAAACTATACATGAGTTTTTATTATTAAAAAGTGTTGGGTGAAATTGTAAATCAGACAGACTTTATTTGTGCAAAGCTATTATTGCAATAAATCAAATGCAAGAGAAAAATCATAATTATCAACAAAGATTACAATAATGTCATTCAAAGTGATGTGTTTTTGTGTGAATAGTACATAATCATCTGTATTATGTTTTTAATAGCCAAAACGATAACATGATGATATACTCGTGTTTACTATAAACATAAGGTAGGCGTGTCTAAAGTAACGATAAACAAACAATATGGCTGACAATTAAAATAAACAAAATTGATGCAGCATATGAACACACACCAATTAATTCCTTTGATTACCAATATTCTGAACAAATTACGCATATTCGATTGTATTTAAAACTAGTATTAACGTATGTACATTTCGGATAAAATAAGATTATTAATTGTGCCTTATTTTGATATTATTTAATATTAACAAATGCTGTTAATATAAAATGGCATTTTACATGTAAATATTGCACACAACACTTGGATAACAGCTTAACAGATCAATAATAGTATATATAATTTATATAAATGTAAAGATAAATCATTTCTACATAACGTAATATCATCTATATATATTTACAAACCTCATATTTTGGTAATTCTGATTTTTTCCCCCTTCGGTGGGTAAATATTACTTTTTCGGAAAATGTCCAATATGGCGGTAATCAGGTCATTAAATAGGCCTGTCACTACACGGTTATTAGCGCCATCTTGGATAGGGGGCAAGTTGCGTGGTAACCACAATTGTTTACTTCCGGAATATTTCGCAGCGGCAATTTTGACAACCATTGAGACAACGAAGCAAATCATCGATTTTAAGACATATCTACTCAAGGAAACAGCATAAGAAGACATTGTATTGAAGGTATATGACTTGTTAACATTCTTTACTTCCAGTGATCAATATTTTCGATAGAAAAAACCATTGAAAAGGGGGGGGGGGGGGGGGGGGGGCGTGGCAAATCACTGTTTTTCATGATAACGTGGGTGAAACACGATTTTTGACATATCAAAATGTCGGAATGTTTTAAATTATTACTGATAAGACAAACCTAATTATTTGATAACATTCCCCACACAAGTCTTGTATTCTGCCCAAAATATTCGTGTGTGTGTTATGGAAATATTCAAGGATATTCACAACAAGGTAAGCCAAATGCAAAGAAAAAAAACATAGCTATCTCATTAGTAGAACAAGTGAGATTTCTTTAGGATAAGGGAAATCCAGCCCAAGCTTGTTCTACTCTTTCTTCTATTGGGGTGGTGTTCATGGTCTTAAAAAACCCCCCAGAAAATGTGCATGTAAGCCACAGATGCTAATCTCGTTCTCACCGAGATTACACAGATGCATGTATGTCCCTCTCATATCAGAGATAACGTTAGAAAATTTTCTATTTGGTTATCTAAAAGATCAGGGGGTCAATTAATGCATTTATTTACAAAATTAATGGGGCAATGACCCATCAAAAGAAGAGATGATGATAATAACTATGGGTCATTTTACAATCCCTTCCAAAGTAATCCCTGCATATGAGTATCATTTCTATACCATATCTACTTTCAGTTGGAGTAACCCCCCCCCCCTAAAAAAAAATTCCAGGTACATGTATTGGTCATCATAGTTTATGTACACCTTTCATATTCATTTTTTTCACCCTATGGAAAGTGTGACTCGGATCAAAGTTCTTTTCATCATAAATCTCTAGAGCAATACATGTAATTATTATACCTCATAGATATAAGAGTGTCTATGATTAGTTAAAAAACATTGCATGTCACATGTCGGGAAGACAAAACTTCATGTATCCCTAGACTGCGTGCTCCGGGGAAACATATCAATTATCCCTCTGCTGCGTGCTCCCATGGCGAGCATTCATTTTTTACAGAACTCAACTATTAGTATTACATAGCTTGTAACGTAATGTATACTGTGACATCAGTGATTAATGACGTTTTAAACAAAGCCTATAAAACAGCCGTTGCAATGTAACCATCAACATAAAACAACTACACAAATTGATTAAAATGTTAAATTAGTTTAAAAAAATGTTTTGTTGTGTGTGTAATTTCGGTATAATAAACAATTTATGGCCCTTGTTGTAGGGCTATATGAAGGTTTGTTTTCCCTCAGAAGTCATAATTCTCTCTGGCTTTGCCCTCGAGAAATATGACTTCTTCAGGTAAACAAACCTTCATATCTCCCTACGACAAGGGCCATAAATGTATAATATCATTTCTAATGTATTCAAAGCAAATCGACACATGTAATTTTATCCGTATTCATCTGGAAAAAATATATAGAATTTACTAGATTTGGCTACTCTTTCCATATTGGTAAACCTTATTTTGTTTTTCAGGTTCCATGGAGGACAATGCATATGAGGAATTTGCTTCCAATACCATTGGCCATTTGAAAGACTTCTTGTCAGCCAGAGGATTGTCATGTACTGGTAGCAAACAACTGGTATCCAGATGTTTCGTCGCATGGGAATCCAAAACACCACTTAAGTTTACAGAACAACAACAACTAAGCAGACTTCAGACAGAATATGACACCAGGTTGAAAGAGGCAAACATAGATGACCCTAGATCATCAAGGATGAAGTTTGGAGTTCTGATGTTAAGAACTGGCCAAAAGTAGACCTTGGTCAGATATTTTCCTTTGTTCTATCTAGGGAGGAACAGGATATGGACTTTGTGGGGCATTACAAAACTCAGAAAGCATATTCGTACTACCAGTCTGGTTTTGTTGATACCATTTATTTTACATCACTAAATGGTACAAAAGTAGTGAAGTCACGTGTGTCACCCTCACAGAGTATAAGAAATGAAGCACATGATGTCTGGATTGCTCTGAACAAGAGACATGAAATTGTAGTTTCATGGTGTAGTTGTATTGCAGGCCTGGCTCAAACCTGCAACCATGTTATTGCAGTGCTGTACAAAGTGGAATATGCAACAAATATGGGATACAATGATCCTGCTTGTACCTCAATTCCTTGTGGATGGAACACCTCAACAAAAAAAAATGTCCAGCCTTGCCGACTGTCTAACTTGAATCTACGAAAAGACAACCGTAGTAAAATATCAGGTATTACCACATACTTACAAATAATATAATCATAAAAAAGTTCAGGACCACTGATTTTAAAAGTCATACAATTGTTTGTTTCAATTTAAAACTACATCTGAAACTAGATTATGAACAATGTTACCTTTTCATGCAATTTAAATTCAAAATTATAAGGTTTTTTCAAATTTCCATAAGGGTTCCCCAATATCAAATTAAGTGGTCCTAAACTTTTACACTTGCATAAAGGACATTCAGCAACCAACAATCAATCATAAAGGACATTCTGAAATTACATACATGATGTCTTCACTTGATATGAACTTTTGACACCTTCACAATAATTTGATGTTTTACCAGTGTATGGGAGATAACTCTCATTCATTTTCTTGTACTTACAAAAAAAAAGAGGACGAAGATCTGAATTGAATATTTAATGTAACATTAAGATTTATCATTAACAAACAACATACATAGCACATACCAATAAAATGATATACCAGAAATCTATCAGATGCTAATACATTAATTGATTGTTTTGAATCAAATCTATACACCTATTATCTATTAAAACAGTAATGTCAGTATGAGTATATCTGTTTTAACATTTTGGTATACCTTTTAACTCCCTGCATATTTGCTTTTCAGGAGCCACTATTGATGCAGCAGATGTAAATTTTGACTTCAAGCTGAAGTATGACCCCAGAAGAGAAGACCATAAATCTGTCTCAGATGCAGATATTTCAAATTTATATTCATCTTTACATAAAGTAAAGCTGTCCTCTTTTACTGGTTTTCCAACATCTAAATCTACCAATACAAGCTGTCCGAAATCAGTAGTTGATGCAGGGGAATTTTTTAAGGAAGATGGTGATTCTGATAGAATCAGTTTTATTGATAATTTAGTTCTTACCAATGACCAATCTATTGTCATTGAACAATGCACACGAGGACAAAGCAACAATGAAGTTTGGGTAGAACAGCGTAAAGGTAGATTGACTGCTTCAATACTACATGAAGTAAGCAATAAAATGGAAGATATTGTAAAAAATAAAATTACAAAAACAACACCCTTGGTAGCCAAAGTTTTGGGTAAATCTCAGAGTATTGACCATGTACCAGCTATTAAATATGGTCGTGCGAACGAAAATACTGCTAGAAACTTGTTTTTCGCCCTGGAGTCTCAAAAACACAGAAATTTAAAAGTGGAGCAGTGTGGCCTATTTGTAAAATCTGATCGCCCTTACATCGCAGGTAGTCCTGATGGAATAGTTTCATGCAATTGCTGTCCTAAAGCTGTATTAGAAATAAAGTGTCCATTTACATTAGCGGACAAGTCAGTTAAAGATGGATGGAAAAATTTGGATTATTTAAATATGAATGACAATCAAATCTTAGAACTTAACCAGAAACACCCATATTATACGCAATTGCAAGGGCAAATGGCAGTAACATGTCTAAAAATGGGACATTTCTTTGTGTGGTCTCCAAAAGGGTCATTACAAACCATTGTCAACTTTGATCCAATGTTTTGGGTTCATTTGCAGGAAAAATGTTCAACCTTTTTCAAGGCATACATTGTTCCCTATTTGCTAAGTGCAAAACAACTGTGCATATGTCCAAAGTGTGAGAAAGTATGCTGTGAACCAGATGACATCAATAACCCGCTAGAAAACAGTGTCTTGTGTGACGGTTGTGACTTGTGGTACCATTGGAAGTGTGTTGGAATTAAGGGTAGCCCCTCCGACGATGCATGGGTTTGTGCCGACTGTCTTATGAATGCTGTTGATTTGTAAATTACAACTGAAATTACATGATGTAGATGAGGCAACACAAATTTGATTTTTACTTGTCATGATTATTTTTAGCTGCGGAACCGTAGCCCTTTATGGTCCTTTTTTTTTGGCGGACCATAGTTTATATATGTCCGCCCAAAAAAAAGGACCATAAAGGGCTACGGTTCCGCAGCTAGGTTATTTTAGGAAATTAGATTGTTCATTAAATTAATAGTCCTTATAAATTTCTTCAGACTATTAGTATTGGGAAATATACATAAAGTTCTCTCTAAAAAATAAGGATTTGTGTTGTCTTATCATTAAATTTATCAATAGCTTATGAAACTGTTGTTATTTAAAATATCTATTCTAGCTCTACATCTAAAATTGCATGCAAGACTTCCTATAAGTAAAAGTGAGAAAATAGTGTTTCTATTTGTCATGCTTGTATGGCATAGTTTTTGTAAAAAGATTAATAATTGAATGATCCAGAATGTTATCCTCTTTAGCTATTTCTAATAGTGACACTTTCTGAAAATATAGCACTACAAGAAAAGCACAGACATGTAAGTTGGTAAGAAATCTGAAATAACTAAAACATGAAATTAAAAGCAATTTAAAAGCAGATGTTATAGCTGAACAGAATTAAAAATAATAAGCTTACATGAAAGCTAAGCATAACTAAAACTAAAACTACACAATATTCAATAATAAAACTAAGTACAACATATAAAGTATAAATGTTTGGATAAATGACAAATTTTTAGACAAGGATCAGAGTTTTCAAGACACCTTGTGTCATAAACATTATAATATATTTAGTCATTCAGAAAAGAACTTTTTGATTGTGTAATTTGTGAAACTTTATTTGAAACTGAAATTCAAAAGGTTTATTTGAATTTCAATTGAAAACCAGGACTTGTTAAAGTTGTTCTTAAATATTTCAAGAATGAATTAAATTTCTGTAAAGAATTTGGCTCAGAAGATAAATTATATTGTGGTACATATTGTTATAACAGTTGTAACACATTTTCTAGGTCAGAAAGTGGAGCTGAAACAAGATCTCAAACTTTTCAATTTCTTATAGATATATTGAACCAGAACCAAGTTGTTGAACAAGTTTCTACAGACATTTAGACCTGTATACACTCCAACATGTTGTTGAATTTGTTATTCATGCTTTTTTTTTTAGATGAAAAGGTACTTCTGTTGCCTGTTGTTTATGAGAAATATAATTAACTTTTATTATCTATGAATTTTAATGCTGAATTTTATAAATTTTATTTTACAGAAAAGAATTTTTCAAAATTTGCCCTTTTATTAACTTTTTCCAGTCGTTGGATCAAATAAAATAGTTTTTTAACTTCAAATTTAAACAATATTTACCAATACTTGCTTATTTTGCCAACAGAAAACATATTCATTCTAGTCATTTTATTTACTTAGTGGAATTTGGAAATCTGGTTTGTCATTTCATGTGAATGAATGCAAGTCCTTCTGTATGTGTCTTAAAATTATGTGAATGGTAGTCATTCAATATGTGTCTTTTATGTGAATGCTAGTCAGTTTGTGTGTGTCTTTTATGTGAATGTCATTCTGTTTGTGAATGTCATGGGGAAAAAAATATTGCAACCTATAAGTACCTATATTTGTAAATGCTGGTAATTTTGTGAATGTCCTGGAGAAAGAATTATTGCAAACTAAGTATCCATATTTGTAAATGCTGGTCATTTTGTGAATATCCTGGAGAAAGAATTATTGCAACCTATGTACTCAGTCATATTTGTAAATGCTGGTCATTTCATCTTGTGAAGTCATGGGGAAATAATTATTGCAACCTAAGTACCCATATTTGTAAATGCTGGTCATTTTGTGAATGTCAAGGGGAAAGAATTATTACAAATTAACCACCCATATATGTTATAGAAGCTAGTTTGTAGTTGTGTCAAACACATGAATATTCCAAATACATTGATATTTACATTGTCAGATAAACATGAAACTTGGTAGCTTTCATTCAGATAATAAAATTTCCTAATTTCAAGAAAAAATATTTGCCTACACTGATTTTTTTTTTTTAATTTGCCTTGATATAATATGAAGGGTTAAGATATCTGAATACAATTTTGTATGCCCCTTTTTGTCTCAAGGTTTCATTTTTTTTAGATTTTAAAAAATTTATTAATTGTTTTACTGGCATGTTTTTTTTTATAATATTTTCATATTTTTTCAATTTGCTTAATTTTTGTTTACATGCTTTTATTTTTTCCACACATTTGTTTCTTTCTATTTATCTTGTACCTGTTGTATTGAAATTAAATTAAATTGAAATTATTAATTGTTGTACATTCCCTGTGCAAATCTAGTATCATAGATGGTTTTTTTTTTTATTTAAAGTGATGATAAATAGTAATTCCCCAGTCTAAATTACAAACTGCACAATGTCTAAAACAATATTGCAATAAAAATAAACTGAAAAATACGGTATTAATACAAGAAAATTAAAAAAAGACATAAAAATAGACACCCCTTTCCCAAATGAAATAGCCTCTTTCGGATGTACGCTTAGGTGTCGTTTATTGTTGATGACAATGATGTTAAGAAACACCACCGATGTGTTCCGAAAGACAATGAATTTCGATGTTTGGCAAATGGTCGATCGATCAAGGTGGGTGTAGAACTAAGTGACACAATTGCATCCCACAAGACATTGACACTAGTTGTCGGTATGACAATGATCCTAGATGATTTCCTCAGGCAATGGATGTTACAGAAAGCCATCATATTGTTTTAATTAAATTTTCTGACTTAAATAGAACCACCTCGACATTTGTTTTGAAATTGAGTCCACTTCAAGTAGTAACATTCGATGTTTGTGCACTATATAAATAAAAACTGAAGTGATGCAATAAATTTCTATTTATCCATAGACATATTCCGTATATTTTAATTGATTTCAAGCGTACGTATTTATTGTAAACCGACGTATTTTAACCGAAGGGTTGAACGTCATTTTTCATCAAAAATGACGCGAAAGTCATGTGACTTTGTTTTTAGATGGAACTCTCCTGCATCACTGGCTTCCCGACTGCACTGTTGACTAGTCTACGATGAAACACAATGCTCTTTACTGTCCAAAGACAGCAAAGGCATTGATGCAGGTCTGGCGACACACATCTTCCAGGCGGTCGTGTCGATGTCTGGCCACCACTTCAATGACTTCGCCAAGGTACACCGGGCTGTTGACTCGGATTCCATTTGGTGCAATGTAAGGAGCGTCAGTTTCCACGAGTAGACGGTCCTTTGGTATAGACTTCAGTGCGTTGATCTGAGTTTGAGCGAACGATGATGCCAAAAAGGTGAATCCAAAATAGGTTTTGGGAAACTGTGTAAGCCAGGCTTTGGAAATTTCGAAAGAACCAGTGAAACAGTGAAGAATGAATACTTGGTTGGCCGAAAAATTGTGCGAAAGAAACTGAAGTAGCAACAGGTATAACAATGAACTGAATTTATCTCGACGGTTGGACCGAACGTGCAATATAATATGTTTTCCTGCAGTTTTCAGTGTAGATGCTATGGTTTCCAAAAATTCTAGTTGCTCAGCCCAATACTCCTCGCTTACTGTTCGATCTAACCCGATCTCTCCAACTGCTGCAATCCGTCTTGACTGGACCAGGGAAATGAACTGCTGGTAGTGTTGTTTTCTCAAACCGTGAACCTTCTTAGGATGTACACCAATGGCCACTTTCCACTTATCATCTATGGGCACACTGGTTGGGAAGGACTCTGGATCGCAGTAGATCAAGGTTCCACCAATCAGGTTCACAGGTACTGTCGAAGGTCTCTCCATGGACTCGTCTGTCCAGGTCTCCATGGTGAGGGACAGGTTCCCCAGGAGTCTTTTACTGGATCGATCCAGGTGAAAGTGGGAATCAAAGGCACTGTACACCTCCCCCATGGAACGATTGTCCTCTGGCTCCGTGGTCTCCTCTGGTGATGGCGATCTACGATGAACCTCGCCGCTAATATCGAGGGTGGTACCCCTCAATACTAGGGTGTAGTTTTGGGATCCTATGGTTACTTTTCTTTGGATCACCTCCTCCTCGGTACTACCACTAGCCTCCAACTCATCTGGTTCTCCACAGACGTCCATGGTAATAACACCGGATTCATCCTCTGTCTTTGCTTCATCCCATTCTGGCTGGGGCGGCTGGACATTGAGTAAGGACCTCACCATCAAAGTCTTCCTTTCCCTTCGAGAAGGTACTTCAAGGTTATCAGGATCGGTCATAAAGTCTAGTCCAAAGTTCAGGTAGGTGTCAATGTCAGGACCGTTGAGGTGCTTCAGCAGGGCTACCTGATACCTCCAGTGGATCAGCACACTGGTGTGGTTCGGCGGGTACAAGGTATACCTATTGTACACGGGCCGCTGCCATCTCATAGTTGTTGTTAGACTCCTCATTTGCTCTATCTGGCGTCCCAATATCACAGCTTTCTTCGGAATCAACGACACCACCCTGTTTGTACACCAGTTCAGCAGGTCGAGTAATGACTTGGTCCCCACTATCTTCTGTGTCAGGAACAGTAGAACTTTCCCTCTGATGTTGTTGAGGTCATGATACTTGTTCTGCTTAACAGGGGGGTTGGGATTGTCCCACATAACTCTGGGCAGGTGCATCCTATTAACATGATTTCTAATTTTCCAGTCGCACCCAAAAATTGGACAGCTGGCCCTCCTGTCATCTTTCTTACTCACCGGGGCATCCTCTTCGTCATCATCTGACGGCATTCTAAACATATCTCGGACCACCACTTTCCTCATGTCCTCCATCTCCACCCTCGATCTTTTCTCTTCCTCCTCAGACTCCTTATGATATCACTCCCTTCTTCTATCCTTTCTATGTCTGTCTTCTCTACCACTATCTGTGGAGCCACCTCCCTCGGGGTAATGGTTACTTCCTTGCTCCAAATGTCCTGAACAGACATGGTCGGTAACATATCCGGCACGTTCGACGGTGGAATGATGTTATTATTCCTATCGTCCCCTCTCCCCTCACTCTCTCCAGTTGTTTCCACCTCTGCACTTTCCTCCACAATCTTCCAATAATCCATGATGTTTCTGAAAAATAAAATGGGTTGATGTAGTCTACGATGACCGGTTATATCCGCGATGGATACAACCAAGGAGTCTGACATCGGGGACACTTGTACTCGTCAATTGTTTCAGCTAGCTGCCTGGAAATGTTGATACAACGCCCATGCATCCAATCGCCACAGTTGTCGCAATGGATCATGAACGATCCGTCATCTGGTTGCCTGCAGATACAGTATGGAGTGTTTTCCTTGGAAACATCCAGCAGATTCTCTCCTTCTTGAAGTTTCTGTTTGGCAACACTTAACCAAGATGGTAAATGACGGTCGTTGCATTTTTTCATCCGGTCTTGATTTGTTATCGCAACTACATTTTCAAACCTGACTCTGTATATGTAAGGTGATAATCTTTCCACTATAATTCCTGGGCCTTTCCAGGGGGGGGGGGGGGGGGGGGGTGTCCAGTTTCTTGGCTCTTCCCTTGATATGAGCCGTATCCAGCACATACATGTAAACAAAATCTCCTGGTTGGTATTCAACCTCTCTCATTTTGGAATCATAGTCCCTTTTCATTGTCTCCTGTGCAGTCTTCAAGGTTTTCCTGGCAATTTCGTGTATTTTTTGGATGTTATTACGAAGGCTTGTAACATACTGCTCTTCATTTTCAAACAGTTCCTCTCTAACATTTTTAAATATCAATTCTGACAAGTTGATTTCTCGTCCGAGCATCATTTTGTTTGGCGTCATTCCAGTATGTCTATTTACTGATGATCTTATGGCACAAGCAAGTTGGGGGAGATATTCATCCCAGTCTCGTTGTGACTCTGCCACGAAACATCGGACGGCATCCATCAAAGTGCGGTTGTATCGTTCAACCTGTCCATTGGCCGAAGGTCTGTAAGGAGTAGTTCTGGTTTTGTGGATATGGAAAAGGTCACATATCGCTTTAAATAACTTGCTCTCAAAGTTTCGACCTTGGTCAGTATGTACGGAGAAAGGACATCCAAAACGAGCAAAGAACTCATTTACTGCAGCCTTGGCAGTGGTTTCCGCTGTCTGTGACGGAAGAGGGACTATTTCACACCATTTTGTAAACTGGTCCACCATTACCAAAATGTTGGTGTTCCCTCGTGGTGTTTCCGGTAAGGGACCTAGAAAATCAAGATGGACTCTTTCCATAGGTGATCCAGCGTGATATTTTGTCATTGGGGCTTTCGCCTTGCGTGATGCCTTCTTCTTCCGGTTACATTTATTACATGATTTGACAAAACCTCTTACATCACTGTGCATTCGGTGTCAATGTACACAACAAAAACTTCAATCGATATGTGCCATTTCAGCGTTCGATCCTCAGCTTAAAAAAATCTTAGCATTTTCTGTAAAAGACAGATATCAATTGATTTATTTTATTTGTATCAAAGGCTTGAATACAGAGGCAATTACTTCTTTAAAATGAAATTTGTTTTCTTTCTTTATTGGCTGCTGTCAGCATTGTGAAATGAAAACGATCTGCCTTTATATATTTCTGATACATGTATCAGACAGATACTGCGGTACCGAACATCAGTATTTATGCAGCCGTTTCCTTGGCGTCTCCATATTACAATTACGTTGTCACAATAATAGCGTAAACACCGGAAGTCGTCTGCCAAGCACTTCAGACGTCAAGACACGAAAAATGCGGAACGTGGTCGGAATTGTCATGATTCGAAACAACCGTATTGATGGACAACCATAAGTGACATGACTGCGAATTTGGCATAAATAAAATAACAAATGGCTTCCTCTAGGAAAACGCCGACTTCATGTGAAAGGGACACCGGACAGCTGTGAGGAACGAATTTAATACACCCCTTAGCGCGGGATGTAAAGGACACACTCCTTACACATAAAAGACAACTTACAGCAGATTCTGATAGCAACATTTTATTAGGAGTGTTGTTGTTGGTTTGTCACAAAGCAAAATAATATCTACCATCTCCTCTTTTTCTAGTGACAATCAAAACAATCATACATAGACTCATGGTAGCGACACACATTTTACCTACACGATTAATCATATGGTTGTAAACTTGTTCTCATCATAAATATATATGAAATACTTGATTGTAAAACAATTATCTATCGACAACCACTTTCCATGGGATATCTGATTCCATGGCTTGTTATCAGTTTATGTAAAAAAAAAAAAAAAAATTCTCACAGGTTCCTAGCTAAATTATTCCTTTTTAAATACAAATGTGAAACCTAAATAAGTAATTTGGTCGTTATCTGATGTAGGCAACCTTGGAAAAGTATAAAATTAAAATGTTGATAATAATTAAACAACATTATTAAGAATTAACTGGTAGAACGTGCTAAAGTGCGTCACGGATCAGTGTGAGGTCCTGAAGGATTATTCTAAACTGTGACACGTGGACGACCTGTGGACTCCTGTTAGGCAACTGTGAACGGGGTTGCAATGACAAAAAAATATTTCAAATTTAATTGAAAGAGGCCTGTGTTTATGTTTCACTAACGACTTTCTATCATGCTGTTTAAAGACAAGAATTTACCCTTTGGGGCACCTCAAACGCTGGAATTTCTGAATTTCCCATATGTGTTTCAGTGGGGTGAAACATGATGTTATAAGTTGCTGAAATCCATTGATTAATGTAAAATACACACTTTTTTCACTTCTTGCACATATTTTTCACATGTTTTGTTATAACTTATGCATGGTTTAATCCTAATAAGCTATACCGAATATAGAGCACTATTTTTATTTGCAGTCTTTTTTTTTTTTTTTTTTTTATTTATTTTTTCCTATAGTCAGGATTTTATAAATTCCCTTACATCACCACCTGACTAGGGTGTGACAGGAGTTTTCAAAAATAAGTTTTGTGACTACATTGGTTTTACATTTTGATAAACAAAATAAAGAAATAATAATATATAATAGTAATAAACACTTTCATTCATCTTTCACACACACTCTCTTACCATTTTGTTTTTCTAAAATATTTGATTGCTCCTGACATTTTGTACTTAATCAAAAAAGCTGAAAAAAGAATCTCATCACTATATGAATCAAACAAACAAAAAATATTATGATTAGTTGAAAATATATTGTAAGGGGGTCCACATTTTTTCAAATGCTAAAATGGTATTGTTTTTCTTTGATATATATTGTTCAAGTGAACGGTACCACATAATTTTATGTTTAAATTCTACAATATTTAGCCTTTGTTCATTGAGTTTGCACTTGAAGATGTAATTTTTTGCAATAATTGAAATCAAATTAACAAGAAGATCCCCTGACTCAAAACCAAAGAAATATTCTTTTTTGTCAAAAATCAAATTCTTGTAATATTGTTTTAATTGTTTTGACAAAGATTTGAGAAAAATTTGTGTCACAGGACAGTCAAAGAATAGATGTTCAATAGTTTCATCATGAATTTTGCAAAATGTACATAAATTAGTATTCTTGAGCTTTATTTTATGTAAAAAGGAATTGGTAGGAATGATCCTGTGTAACAATTTAAATTGAAAATTTTGAAGATATGAGTTTCTACAAGATTTTTTTAAAATAATAAAATATTTTGACCAATTTGTTATTTCACAATTAAGAAGTTTTTCCCATTTGGAAAATTTTTCTGTTGGTAAAGAAATGATTGCATTCACAAGACCTTTATAAACAAACCTAACATTTTTACTATGAACTATTCTCTCTAAATAGGCATCCTTTTTACTAAGTATGTCGAAATTTACATTTACAGTTTTCCTTCAGATGATCTTTGATGTACTTGGGAACATTTGACACCAGACTATAGTACTTCAAAAAATTATTGGTATTCAGTTTATTTCTAGTCTGTTCAAAAGTATTAAAATTACCAGAATGTGGGTCAATAAGATCACATAAATACTGCACATTATGTTCTATCCATCTAATATAATAATTTAAATCAGTTACTGGTACAAAATTAAGGATATCAAGAGACAATAGTTCATTAGTATTCATCTTTGTATAAGGTTTTGCAAAATGATAGCTAGACAGAACATCTTTCCAAAAAGGATTTGTAAGCTTCATAGAAACTTCCTTTAGCTTTTCTTTCTGAAAAGTTAAAATTCTTTCACCACCATAGCTTTGAAGATTGAATAATAATACTTTTTGCCAATCACCATCTAAATTGGAAAATAATCGTTTAATCCAACCTACTTTCAGATAAATATTAAATGATTGAAGATCTATCATTTTCAAACCCCCCTGATATATATCACCGATTAAAGTACTTCGCTTTATCTTATCTGACTTCCCGTTCCATATGAATTTATAAAAAAGTGAATTTAAATCATTTATTTTTGTCTGAGATAAATTTGGTAAAGATGTCAGTAAATGAATTAGCTTTGGTAGTGCAAGACTTTTTATAACTGTAATTTTACCAAGTAATGTCAGTTTTCTATGCTGCCAACTTTTTAGTATTGCCTTAACCTCCTTGATTTTTTTGGTAAAATTTATATCTGTAATACAGTTTAAATCAAGTGAAAAATCAATTCCCAAAACCTTAAAGTTTTCATGAGACCAATTTAGTTTCATATTTGGACAAATAATTTGATCTGAATACTTCTTGTTTCCAACCCACACAGCTTTTGTTTTGGATGAATTCATTTTTAAACCAGACACCTTGTAAAAAGATTCAAAACATTCAAGAGCCTCCCTCAATGAATTTTCACTGCCATCTAGAATAAGAAAGGTATCATCAGCATACAAACTTATGAGAGATTCAACTTCATTGATAATAATACCATGAATGTCTTGGTTGGCCTTCAATTTTAATGAAAGCAGCTCCACACCGATTATAAACAAATAAGGTGAAAGCGGATCACCTTGTCGACAGCCTCTTTCTAGAGAAAAAAAAATTGACATGTGACCATTATTTATAACACAACTTTTGGCTTTTGAATAGAATAGTTCAAACCATTTACAAACAGATGGTCCAAAATTAAAACTTGAGAGGGCTTTTTTCAAAAATTTCCATTCAACTGAATCAAATGCTTTCTCGAAATCTACAAGAAGCAAAAGACCGGTTTTGTTATGTTGTTCAAGATAATGCATCAAATCATACAACAGTCTTGTATTTTCCCCAATAAATCTTCCTTTTATAAAACCTTTTTGTGTATCACTAATAATAAATGGTAATAGAAGTTTAATTCTATTAGCAATTACAGCAGAAGCTATTTTAAGGTCAGTATTTAATAAACTTATTGGTCTCCAGTTGCCAATAAAACGCCTGTCCTTTCCTTCTTTTGGAATACATGTTATGACTCCCTGATACTGAAAATCAGTGAAGCTTCCAGACTCATAGGCTAAATATAATGACCTATAAAGCAATGGACCAATATCTTCCCAAAATTTTTTATAAAAATCTACAGTATATCCATCAGAACCTGGACTTTTTCCATTTGTCATTAACTTCAGTGATTGGGCACATTCTTTAAATGTTATATTACCTTCACACAAGTATTTTTGTTCTTCTGTGAGTTTAATATTATGATTAAAAAAGGACTCGTCATTACAATCTAAATTTGTTGTTGAATACAATGTTTTGTAAAAATCGTGTTGTTGAAGGAGAATTTTAGATTGATCTGATATATGATGACCTGCGTCATCAATAAGCTCAGTTATAGTTTTTTTAATAAAATTTTTCTTTTCTAGTTTACAAAAGTATTGTGAGCATTTTTCTCCATTTTCATGCCAGTTTGCCTTTGATCGAAGAAGTATACCCTCTACCTTTTCCTCCCTTTTCCTTTCAAACTCTATTTTTTTATTATTTAAAGACGACTGTATTAATTCACTTGGTGCTGAGTTCATAATATCTTCTAAATTAAGAATATCCTTTTCAAGTTTAAGGGTAAGGTCTTTTTCTTCCTTTGTTTTTGTTATACTATGAGATATTGAAATACTTCTGATCTTCATCTTAAGAATTTCAAAAAATACTTGGTCATTACATGTAAGTTCAACATTTAAAAGATCATTAATATCTCCAGATAAATAGTACTCAGACACAGTTTCTTTAATACATGTCTTAACCTTCTCTACATAAACAAAATCTCTAAGTAACTGAGAATTAAATTTCCAATACCCCTTTCCCCTTCTGGCAAGACTGGCAGAAAAAGTGAAAGTGATTGCTGAATGGTCAGTTTTATATCCTGGAATTATTTTTGTATTTTTCATAAGTGAAAAAAGATCCTCAGATACAAGAAAGTAATCAAGACGACTTTGTTTTATTGGGGAGCTTTGACGCCAGGTATACTTTCTACCATTTGGAAAACAGGTTCTCCATGGATCTAGTAATTCAAAGGTTTCTAACATTTCTTCGATTTTCTCCCTCGAATTTTGGTTTCTATTATGTATAATATTATATGTATCAATACTAGTATCCTGAACAACATTCCAATCACCACACAATAAATAACTAGTGTTAGAATAAGAAGCAATATTCTTCATAATTTCATTAAACATTTCCGGTTCATCACTGTTATAGCCATAAAGAGACACAAATGTTAATCTTTGATCAAATAAACTAATATCTAAAATTATGTATCTTCCATTCTGATCAATCTTTGAATCATGAACAGTATAATCTAGACCTTTCTTAAACATAACACAAACACCAGCACTTCTGTTATTAAAATGACTGAAAAGACATGTATCTCCCCATTCATCCTCCCAAAGTTTTTCAACCTCTTTACTACTTTTACAATACACATTCATACAAACACACACATTTATAAGATGACGCTTGACAGTTGGTGATAAAGGCATAACTGTTAATTACAACAGATTTTATTTCACAGTTAGGCAGTAATCAAATATATATATATACATATCATAAATATTTATAACAATCATTTATGTGAACAAAAGTTGTTTCCCTTATTGAATATAAGGTACTATATTGGAGTACAAGTAGACCGAATGATAAAGAGGAGATGGAAAAATCCTATTCTTGTATAATGATTTTTATTTCAAGAACAAGGAATATATTACTTGCAAGTAGGGTTGTTTAAAGAAACATATAAACTGATGTAAAGTTACTGAATTTATAAGATACTGTTTCAAAAAAAAAAAAAAAAAAAACTAGATCCAAAGATAAAAATAAAAAAGAGTTTTCTCCCTTCTAGTATAAAGTGGACAAAAATGGGGGAATATTGGATTCTAACAATATACATAGTACATATTTAAACATTGACACTACACTTGGTGCACATTTTAATAGTAACACATCACACATAATACATCATAATATCAACATTTATAACAATCATTTACGTGAACAAAAATTGCTTCCCTTACTGAAAATCACATACTATATTGGAGTACAAGTAGACCTAAGGATAATAGTAAAGAGGATATGGAACAATCATATTCCTGTATAATATTATTTATTTCAAAAACAAAGAATATATTACTTGCAAGTAGGTTTATTTAAAGCTACATATTTTAAGCTGATGTAAAGTTACTGAATTTATAAGATAATGCTAAAAAATAAACAAAAAACTAGATCCAAAGATAAATATAAATAAGAGTTATCTCCCTTCTAGTATTAAAGTGGACAAAAATGGAGGGGAGGGGTGTATATTAAATTCTTTAAACCAACAATATACATAATACATAATGTAACATTAATATTACACTTTGTACACATTATAATAGTAACACAACACCAAGTACACATTTTAATATCAACATCACAGATAATACATATCACAATGTTAACAACACACACAGCACATACTGTATCATAATATAAACACCATACATGGTACACATTACAATATTAACACCATACATGGTACACATTACAATATTAACACCATACATGGTACACATTACAATATTAACACCATACATGGTACACATTGTAACATTAACATTACACATAGTACATCAACATTTAAAACAATCATTTATGTGAAGAAAAATTGCTTCCCTTATTGAAAATCACATACTATATTGGAGTACAAGTAGACCTAAGTATCATGATAAAGAGGAGATGGAAAAACCATATCCATGTATAATGTTCAGAAACAAGGAATATATTTCTTGCGAGTAGGTTTATATAAAAAAAAAAAAAAAAAACGAAACAAAACAAAATATATTCAAAGATAAATATAGATAAGGGGTATCTCCCTTTCCGTATTTACGTTGACAGAGGAGGGAATATTTGACTCTATAAATTTTGATTTAACATGACAAATGGTACCTATTATAATATGAATATCACAATATTAACACTCAGCAGTTAACTGTATCATAATATTAACATTACACATAGTACATATCAAAATAGTAATTCAAAGACATTATATAGATTTAAATAGTAGTTATAGTTTTTATTTACATTTCAATTTAAATATATAAATACATACATGTTCTTATCTTTTCTTTCTCAACTTTTCCTCAATATTGTCAAAAATATCAAATTTAATTCTTGAACCCTCAGCTAGCTTTGCATGTACATTACAGTTATAAAACCACACATTTTCAAATCTTTCACTTCTCTTAAGTCTAGCCATAAGTCCTAGATTACTTTGTGTAATATCGTCGTGGAAACGAAAGTCTTTCTTTAAATTTCTCTTCTTTCTCATAATGTTAATTTTAACTTCAGTGTTTTTCACTTTTACAATCACAGGTCTAATTCCTCTATCTTTACCAGGTATTCGGTGTATAGCTTGCACATCACTAGGTGAGATGTGGACCTTGAGCTCAGTGTTAACTAGTTTCACAAAGTCCTCTCTCAGGTTTTCATCCTTTCTCTCTGGGAAATTCAACATTCTGATATTGTGCTTCCGAGAATATTGTTCGTTATGGTTTCCCAACTTTAGAGCATCAACAGATCTTCTATCAGCATCATTTAGCTTTTCCTCTAAAGAATCCATTTTCTTATCTTTGTCTCTCAATCTTTCCTTTAAGTTTTCATTCTCAATTGCAAAAGAATCAATTTGATCCTGCATCTTTCCAGTTTGTTCCTTCACTTTACTTTCAATTTCCTGTGAGAATGATTTTTTAAATGTTACTAATAATTTGTTGACAATAGATGTAACAAGGTCATTCAGATCACTTTGCTTGACTAAACAGTTAACTGCACTTTCTAGATCAGTTTTGGTACAAGTAGCCTGAAGGGATTTTTTAATTTCACCTAAGTCACTGTGAATACTCATTAAATCAATTCCTTCCACACTGTCTTCTGATGTGGATCTGAATGAGTTCTTTTGTCACGCTTGGGAGGATTTTGTTTAGAAGTATTCCCTGTCTATTTTGCTGCAAGCATAGTTTGCACAGTCTTCACACCTTTTTGACTATTATCCCCAGTAGGCATAATGGTTGGTAAATCACTTTAAAAAATCCATATCAATAGCCATTAAATGTTGATTACAAGAATCTGTTTTTCATTGATTAAGATCACAAAATTCAATGTTTTTCCATTCAAAAAGCATTTTTATAAAGCTGAAAAATTTCCACACGAGATGATTCTATTTATAATGTTGTATTACATCAAAATCCATCTTAAAAAAGCCAAAAACTGCAGAGCTGAAATTAACTCACTACTATAATGGCGGCCATCTTAATCCTATTTGCGGTCTTAGACCCTACTTCAAATAGACTAATCCATGTTTAACGGGAAAACAGATGGAGATCGATGAATGTTGATTTATGTGTACACAGTAGATAATCAAGATTTTCAAGGTATTTTGAAAGTGTACTACGTAGGCTTAGATGCTTACGATAGGAATTAAAGTAGGAATTACTACTGGTAAGTTCAAATGCACAAGTCAAAGGGGCGATATTGAAAAAATTGAAGAAGAAGAAGTGGGAGAAAATAAGCTCCGCCTCTCCGAAATTATGTAAATGGTTTCTGTTCAATAACTTGACTGTCACTCAACCAAATGAAAACCAAATTTGCATATGTTGTTAAGAATAACTAAGGGCAGGTCAAGTTCGATTTCGATCAATTTCACTTTTGATATTTCTGAGTTATGCCCTTTATGAAGTACAAAATTGTAAGATTTATGATATGCTTTTATTAAGTAGAAAAAAATCCAGGAATTTGTAAGGAATGGGGGCATCCATGTCCCATGGACACATCCTTCTTCTATTTCAAACTGTAGCTCTCCTGACCATTTATTCAGATAAATACCCATATAAAATTACGATGTCATATCCATATAACTTACATTTCCATGTACACCCTCCCTCCCTCTCCTTCTCTCTGGGAAATTTCCTATACCTCGCCGCATATGTATACAATGCATTACAAAAAATACCAACCAAGATTTTCATGTCATTTTCTTCCAAGGGGTGGGAGTGCAAATTTTGTGCCCCATTAGTCAAGAGCTGTGTTATATATACCTGCCTATGCACATACAATACCCTTCAAGTAAAATATTCATATTCATAATTTCACCTCTTAAACCCACTTTCTTGACTTAAATTCAATATTTATGTTACATATAATTAGTTCTTCCTACTCTTTTACTTTTACCACTCTAATTTGAAGGGGACGAAACTCACAAGGTCAAACTGACTTCTAAATTTAAAATTTTTATTCTTTTAAATATTTTTCATGTTATATTGCATAAAAAACAATGTCTTATTTTCCAACAATAATTTCTATTTAAATAGTCTATCAACTTTTTCCATTAAATATTTACAATTTTTTTATTTTGTCAACAGGGCCTTGGGAGTCTAGGCTTATACATATGCTAAATCTGTGATTATATTCCAAAGTAGGTATTTATGGTTGTTATTTTTTTAATAATAATAAAATAAAGTGTAAATAAGAATAATAGATGAGAAAATATTTGGTGAGGGTGGAAACACCTATCCAAAAGCAAGATCTTGCCCAAATGGAGGACAACATACAGACATTATGTAAGGTAAGTTGCCTTCGGACTGTGGTCTGTGTGCTCCGCGTGTTATGTTTACCTCCTTCAGGGCCCAAGTAAGGGGCCTCATAACTTAATTAGCACAGGGCCTCGTCTGTCCTAAATCCGGCACTGACTGTCCCACATTAAATGTTTTCTTTTTGCAATAAATATTTCTTGTTAATGACTATTTGTTTAATTTGTGTGCCTATCATTTAAAAAAAGTTACAGTTGAATCATCTATGAACTATATGTGCATGTACATATTTTATGAATACTCAGCAGTCAGGAAAATTCAAATTCATTTCAGATGATTCCGGAAAAAAAATGACAAATGTATGTTAGGACTAAGAAGTTTGCTGTTAGCTAGATATGCAACTTAAATAATTTGGACCAATATTCATAAACTGTTTATCAGTATCATTTAGACTCTGTAAGGATTTTTTTCATTTAATTATTACCAGGGCATTCTGATCAAATTTGAGGCAAATTATTTGATTATAAATTTATATGATAAATTTAAAGCTTAGGGTTATTGGATTATCAAAGAATTACTTAATGATTACAAAATTAAATAAGGGTAATAACAAAATTACCGAACAATCTAACAAAGGGAAAGTCAAAACTCATAAGTATATAAACAGACAAAATCAGTCAACAACCGGAAAACTGTTAAAACCGTAATGACCCTGACTTGGTACAGGCATTTCTAAATGGATTTTGCTTAAACTTTACACAAGGGAAGTACATCATCTATTTACCCTATCGGACACTGCCAGTATTCATATACTACTTGGGAGTCCCTGTCATCTGACTTTGACATATTATCATAAGTGCGCTTCTTCTTCGTGGAAGCATGTTAGCTTGCTTTTACATATGCAATGGATTCTTCAATCTGGAAAAACATCATAAAAGGGTAACAGTAAAAATTTAAAATTAGCCATTTATGACAAAACATTAAGCATATTTTCCCTTAATTGATGTCCAGTTTTGCAATGTTCCAGAAAGGATGAATTTTTAACCATTATTTAGTTTATCTTAATGAACATAAATATTATAAATCCACCAACCATTTTACTTGAAGAGGGGACTAAGGCTGTAACCCTGGAGTCAAGATTTTTTTTGGTGACAGTGAAGCATATTGGTTTCTTTTCACTATTTAATAAACATTCTTTCATACTAAGAATATTTTTCTCAGAAAGTTTAAGAAAAAAACATGTAATCCAGCTGTCATTAAATTAAATGGTTATTCATATATCTTACTCCTAGCTTAAACATGTAGGAGTACTTAAAATGTAATAATTTGATTTAATACCTGGACAAATCCTGGTATTTCCACATCTCCTGCACTCAAGGACATACGTTCTTGCCTGCACTGTACTGTAGTGCTTTACTGTCCTGTCCAGACCTTTGCAGTGGTGCTGACACTTTCACCTGACACACTCTCACGGCTAACCATAAAGTCCTATATTCTGGCAAAAGTTAGCTCTGGTAACATAGCTAACTTTGTTGAAGGGGTTGGGTTTTCTTTGAAAGGTGTTGCTATTGCTTCAACTTCATCAGCTTGATGGATCACTGACACTGTCACTGACACTCATATATTGTGCGTAGTATTTTGCTTGCATAATCAAAACAAACAGTAACCAGGTCATAAACTTGAAAATGTCCGGCTTTTAATTTCATTTGAAAAAGCTTTCATTAACGATTTTTACGAATTATTTTATCACTATGCTATTGGGAATTTTCCCCATAAAATTGGGAAAAAAAGAGTCTTTTACACATTGGGACCGGGGCCCATATACGGCCCCAAAAAGGCAGTCGGAAAATCACTGTAGACTTAGCATGGAAAACTTGACAACCAAAACACACAAACTGTCTGGTCCACTCCTGTACGAGTGGAGCAGGTACTGCTTACACATCCGAAACACTTCAGTTATCCCCCCACCACCCTACCCCCACCCTGTTTTCAGTAGTGGTCGTGTTGCTTGATCTTTAGTTTTCTGTGTATTGGTTTGTCGACTGTTGTTTGATTGGTTTTTATTGTTGTTCTGTTTTAGCCGATGTATTGTCTGTCCTTCGACTTACCGCATTATATTACCATTTTGTATCTTTAATATGATCCAGACCGATTATACGAATAAGTCTCATTTATTTCATTAAAGCACAAATCATTAGAAAATTGTCGTCTAGGTTGAGTTATGATTCAATTGTCCTCTCTCTTGAAACATCGTACAGAAAAGCAGTATCACTCTTATTTACAACTAGTAACCTATTAGTAGATCTTTCATAATCAAATACTTGTGGTATTACCAGACCAGCATTGGAAGATAATAGTTGTCTATGACGTTGTCATCAGGGGATATAACTACGACGTTGATAGAATCACGACCGGCGACATACATGTTTCCATCATTGTCTACGGAGATATCAAGCGGACATTTTAAAACACGTTCATCTTTGAATTCCCATAGTGTTGTACCATGTAAATCACAGCATGTCACGGTATGTGTGTCATAATCTGTGTAGTACAGTTTGTCTCCAAATGTTGCTACGTAATTAATGTAAGACATATCTCTGTTGATGATATCACTTACAGATTTATCACTGAGGTTTAACATCTTTAGTCCTTTACTCCAACCACAGTAATATATTGTTCTACCGCTATTCGCCATACCACAGATGTTAGTATCCATGGAGATAGTTGTTATGACTTTTTTTCTTTCTATGTCCATTATAGTTATGCATCTTTTAGCGCCAAATCCAGATGATACAGCAACGTTATTGTCTTCTTTAATATATAGTGTATCAAGAGTACGGGATCCTGTTTTATCTTGCCCAATTTGGATTATTTCTACTCCTTCTTTATTACAAAATGTTACAATGTTTTTTCTGCAGCAGGAAAATACCATTCTACCATCTGGAAGTAAAGAGCATCCCCTGATAGCCTCTCCCTTGATGTTTACCTTTTGTTTTAGATTCAGGTGTATATTGTCAACTGACATAGGTGGTGGGTCAGCTACCATTATCTGGGCTTGTTTGTTCTTTTTTCTAACTAAGGTTAACTCACAAGGCTTTGATTCAACAACTACTTCTCCAAAGCTTTGAATACATGTGGTTAAGTTCTTCAGATTCGTATCTATATTGCATGTTATTATTTTGGTTTTCTTAAGACTGTCGCTGTTCACTAGAGCATGTAAATACGTGTCCTGGGCTTCTACAACACTCCCTATTTGATTCAAGGCCAAAACTGTTTGCATTTGACCATGTTTGTCTTGTATTCACTCATTTCTTTCTGTTTCTCATTTAAAGATAGCAGCAATTCACTTGTTTGTCCGCTTACTATGGTTACAGCTTCAGTCAATTCACTCAGCAGATCTTCTTGTAACTTGTCAAGATGATTATTGATTTTTCCCCTCAGTTCCCGTATTTCCTGCTCAATTATTCTGTTCTGTTCTGTAAAAGTAACTGAGTTGTTCTCTCTCTCTATTTTGTCGAATTTTGTGGACATTTTCCATCATTTCGACAATTATTTGTTCTGTTTCATTGAATTTATGTGATGTCTTCACATTTTTAACTATTTTTTCAAGAATGTTAAAACCTTTGCATTCGCTATGATTTTCCACGATACAAATTCTACAACAAGGACAGCTATGCTCTTTACAGTATGATTGTAACCTTTCGTTATGCTCGTTGCAGAACTCTCTAATTTCTAAAACGAACGACGGCAACTTTTGGTATTCAGAAATAGGTATGGTGCTATGGTTTCGGGCAGCATTCGAATAACTATGATGTTGTGTGCAGTCTGTGCATAATCCTTGATCACATTCTGGACACCAAACTTCTGATGGTTTAGAAATGTTAGATGAAGAACTCGTCATAATGTTGATATCCTGAAAAATATTGTAAGTGTTAAAATTCAAATCTAAACTTTTAAAATCCATTTTTTTTTCTATGTCAACAAACATGCTCTAAGATTAATTGATTAAAATCAGATTTTCAGTTTGCTCATAAGTGGAGCAGGAAATGATCACTCTTCCGGAGCACCTGAGTTCACCCCCGGTTTTTAGTGGGGTTCGTGTTACTCGATCTTTAGTTTTTTTTATGTATGTCTTGTAGATCGTTGTTTGTCCTTTTGTCCTTTTTCTCTTGGCCATTGTGTTGTCTGTTCTTCTTCGATATACGGATTCTGATTGCCTCCCTTTGGTATCTTCAAACTTTTCTAGCATATTCTATATCCTGAAGTTTTCTTTTAATTATGCTCAGGTGTACTTCTTCTTATAAATAGAACGACATTGACAATCTCTTAAAACTAGAAGGTTACAGGAACCTATAGTCTCTTACCTGGTTTTGAATTTAACCTCTATTTTTTTTTTAATTCAGCTAATTCGGGTTTTTTTCCATTTAATGAAATTTCTACATTTAGCAATAGCAGCCATCTTCGATAGAGAGTTTGGAAGTTATACATAATTTTAAGAGCGAACCAACCAAATATCATTTCAGCTCAAAATATGCTTAATCAGTATAAATCGACTGACAGAGACTTTTCACAGAAACTCCAGGAGAAATGTTCAAGTATTCATTCTGATGCAGCTCCAAAATTTCTATTTGAGTTTACAAAATTTCTATTTTTGGTAATATCAGCCATCTTGAATGGAGGGCAGAGCTGTCGAACACAAATATGAACAGAGATCACGCATGAACCGTCATTGACAAGTTTGGTATTCAGTGGGTTCCAGGTAGACTCAGGTACGATTTTATTTTATCAAAAACTGTCCAATTTACAATAGTCGGAATAATTAGGCTGAAAGACATATTTCACAGAAAAACGCGAGAGAAATGTTGAACTACTCATTGTCATGCAACTGCAGTTTATATTTGAGCTCATTTTAACTTAAAATAAGGCAGTAATAAGCAATTAAAAATGTATATGTTCAATAACAGTGGCCATCTTGAACGGAGGGAGGAGCTGTTACACACAATTTGAAAGAGGACCACCCCTGTGAAATCTGGTTTAATTTTGGTTCAGTTGTTGCAGAGGATAAGATTGAAATGTGAATGAGGTAAAAAAATGAAGAAAATCTTTTAAATCTGTCGCACTCATGAAATTCGAATTGACATTTTTGGTCCAGATTTCTTAGCTTAGTATACTTTCTAACAACGGAAAAAAATCAAAATTTCTTGTATATGTAATAAAAATATCACATGAAAAAACATGACGCTGACATCAACATAAAATTATGGGAGAAAATGTTAACCTTTCTGATAAAAATTATTACAACAATATATTTATAAACATAATGAAGATTATTTACAAATGTTCTCCACTTATAAAGATAATCTTTACAAATATTTAAACATATTTAAGTTTATCATAGATTAAATGTATCTTGAGAAAAGATCTGTACTAGTTTACATATACAATCAAACAAAATATTTCTTCATGGAGATTATAAATACATTTAAGCAAAGTATTGCAAAAATTTTCGACGGCACAACCGTCTTCGTCAGTTGCAAAACATAAACTGCTAAGAGATACAAAAAAACAACATCTCTTATCTCTTAGCAGTTTATGTTTTGCAACTGACGAAGACGGTTGTGCCGTCGAAAATTTTTGCAATACTTTGTTTGAATGAGTTTACATATAGAGGTAAATGTTTTGAATGCCAGTTTAAAAAGTTCACAAATTATTACAAAATAATAATTTGATTTGTGCATAGACTATTTAAATTCATACAGAAAGATGAGATGACAGTGCACCTGAAAGAGCAAGTTGAGGTTGGATGTAATGTTCAACATGCCTGAACCACACCAGTAGTGATATTGTTAGTTAGCATGCTCGTCTGAGTGCGGTAGATCATGGGTTCGAGTCCCGGTTGTGTCAAACCAAAGACTGCTGGATTCAGTGGGCTATCACTATAAAAATCCATAAATGTTTATATATCATCTTATGGAAATGATAATTGCTCTCGCCAAATGATATAGCTGTGAATATAGCTCATTGGGAGAAAAGCAACATTCACTCGTTCAATATTCCTGAAATAATGTCAATGCTAAAACCCGGACTGACCTTTGTCTCTGATTCTGTCTTTAGCGTGCAGGGAACATGGTAGTCCTCAAACAGGGAACTCGCGATGGTTCACACTCAGTTGTTTTCTATTATAATTTGATAAACCCTATGGAGAGGGTATCTTTTGTTATAATCTGATAAACCCTATAGAGAGGGTATCTTTTGTTATAATCTGATAAACCCTATAGAGAGGGTATCTTTTGTTATAATCTGATAAACCCTATAGAGAGGGTATCTTTTGTTATAATCTTATAAACCCTATAGAGAGGGTATCTTTTGTTTTCTATTATATTCTGTTAACCCTATAGAGAAGGTATCTTTTTTATAATCTGATAAACCCTATGGAGAGGGTATCTTTTGTTATAATCTGATAAACCCTATAGAGAGGGTATCTTTTGTTATAATCTGATAAACCCTATAGAGAGGGTATCTTTTGTTATAATCTGATAAACCCTATAGAGAGGGTATCTTTTGTTATAATCTGATAAACCCTATAGAGAGGGTATCTTTTGTTATAATCTTATAAACCCTATAGAGAGGGTATCTTTTGTTTTCTATTATATTCTGTTAACCCTATAGAGAAGGTATCTTTTTTTATAATCTGATAAACCCTATGGAGAGGGTATCTTTTGTTATAATCTGATAAACCCTATAGAGAGGGTATCTTTTGTTATAATCTGATAAACCCTATAGAGAGGGTATCTTTTGTTATAATCTGATAAACCCTATAGAGAGGGTATCTTTTGTTATAATCTGATAAACCCTATAGAGAGGGTATCTTTTGTTTTCTATTATAATCTGTTAACCCTATAGAGAAGGTATCTTTTTTTATAATCTGATAAACCCTATGGAGAGGGTATCTTTTATAATAACTTATAGAGAGGGTATCTTTTGTTATAATCTGATAAACCCTATAGAGAGGGTATCTTTTGTTATAATCTGATAAACCCTATAGAGAGGGTATCTTTTGTTATAATCTGATAAACCCTATAGAGAGGGTATCTTTTGTTATAATCTGATAAACCCTATAGAGAGGGTATCTTTTGTTATAATCTGATAAACCCTATAGAGAGGGTATCTTTTGTTATAATCTTATAAACCCTATAGAGAGGGTATCTTTTGTTTTCTATTATATTCTGTTAACCCTATAGAGAAGGTATCTTTTTTTATAATCTGATAAACCCTATGGAGAGGGTATCTTTTGTTATAATCTGATAAACCCTATAGAGAGGGTATCTTTTGTTATAATCTGATAAACCCTATAGAGAGGGTATCTTTTGTTATAATCTGATAAACCCTATAGAGAGGGTATCTTTTGTTATAATCTGATAAACCCTATAGAGAGGGTATCTTTTGTTTTCTATTATAATCTGTTAACCCTATAGAGAAGGTATCTTTTTTTATAATCTGATAAACCCTATGGAGAGGGTATCTTTTATAATAACTTATAGAGAGGGTATCTTTTGTTATAATCTGATAAACCCTATGGAGAGGGTATCTTTTATAATACCTTATAGAGAGGGTATCTTTTGTTATAATCTGATAAACCCTATAGAGAGGGTATCTTTTGTTATAATATGGTAAACCCTATGGAGAGGGTATCTTTTGTTATAATCTGATAAACCCTATGGAGAGGGTATCTTTTATTATAACTTATAGAGAGGGTATCTTTTGTTATAATCTGATAAACCCTATGGAGAGGGTATCTTTTATTATAACTTATAGAGAGGGTATCTTTTGTTATAATCTGATAAACCCTATGGAGAGGGTATCTTTTATTATAACTTATAGAGAGGGTATCTTTTGTTATAATCTGATAAACCCTATGGAGAGGGTATCTTTTATTATAACTTATAGAGAGGGTATCTTTTGTTATAATCTGATAAACCCTATGAAAAGGGTATCTTTTATTATAACTTATAGAGAGGTTATCTTTTGTTATAATCTGATAAACCCTATGGAGAGGGTATCTTTTATTATAACTTATAGAGAGGGTATCTTTTGTTATAATCTGATAAACCCTATGGAGAGGGTATCTTTTGTTATAATCTGATAACCCCTATGGAGAGGGTATCTTTTGTTATAATATGGTAAACCCTATAGAGAGGGTATCTTTTGTTATAATATGGTAAACCCTATAGAGAGGGTATCTTTTGTTATAATATGGTAAACCCTATAGAGAGGGTATCTTTTGTTATAATATGGTAAACCCTATAGAGAGGGTATCTTTTGTTATAATATGGTAAACCCTATAGAGAGGGTATCTTTTGTTATAATATGGTAAACCCTATAGAGAGGGTATCTTTTGTTATAATATGGTAAACCCTATAGAAAGGGTATCTTTTGTTATAATATGGTAAACCCTATAGAGAGGGTATCTTTTGTTATAATATGGTAAACCCTATAGAGAGGGTATCTTTTGTTATAATATGGTAAACTCTATAGAGAGGGTATCTTTTGTTATAATATGGTAAACCCTATAGAGGGTATCTTTTGTTATAATATGATAAACCCTATAGAGAGGGTATCTTTTGTTATAATATGGTAAACCCTATAGAGAGGGTATCTTTTGTTATAATATGATAAACCCTATAGAGAGGGTATCTTTTGTTATAATATGGTAAACCCTATAGAGAGGGTATCTTTTGTTATAATATGGTAAACCCTATAGAGAGGGTATCTTTTGTTATAATATGATAAACCCTATAGAGAGGGTATCTTTTGTTATAATCTGATAAACCCTATAGAGAGGGTATCTTTTGTTATAATCTTATAAACCCTATAGAGAGGGTATCTTTTGTTTTCTATTATATTCTGTTAACCCTATAGAGAAGGTATCTTTTTTATAATCTGATAAACCCTATGGAGAGGGTATCTTTTGTTATAATCTGATAAACCCTATAGAGAGGGTATCTTTTGTTATAATCTGATAAACCCTATAGAGAGGGTATCTTTTGTTATAATCTGATAAACCCTATAGAGAGGGTATCTTTTGTTATAATCTGATAAACCCTATAGAGAGGGTATCTTTTGTTATAATCTTATAAACCCTATAGAGAGGGTATCTTTTGTTTTCTATTATATTCTGTTAACCCTATAGAGAAGGTATCTTTTTTTATAATCTGATAAACCCTATGGAGAGGGTATCTTTTGTTATAATCTGATAAACCCTATAGAGAGGGTATCTTTTGTTATAATCTGATAAACCCTATAGAGAGGGTATCTTTTGTTATAATCTGATAAACCCTATAGAGAGGGTATCTTTTGTTATAATCTGATAAACCCTATAGAGAGGGTATCTTTTGTTTTCTATTATATTCTGTTAACCCTATAGAGAAGGTATCTTTTTTTATAATCTGATAAACCCTATGGAGAGGGTATCTTTTGTTATAATCTGATAAACCCTATAGAGAGGGTATCTTTTGTTATAATCTGATAAACCCTATAGAGAGGGTATCTTTTGTTATAATCTGATAAACCCTATAGAGAGGGTATCTTTTGTTATAATCTGATAAACCCTATAGAGAGGGTATCTTTTGTTTTCTATTATAATCTGTTAACCCTATAGAGAAGGTATCTTTTTTTATAATCTGATAAACCCTATGGAGAGGGTATCTTTTATAATAACTTATAGAGAGGGTATCTTTTGTTATAATCTGATAAACCCTATAGAGAGGGTATCTTTTGTTATAATCTGATAAACCCTATAGAGAGGGTATCTTTTGTTATAATCTGATAAACCCTATAGAGAGGGTATCTTTTGTTATAATCTGATAAACCCTATAGAGAGGGTATCTTTTGTTATAATCTGATAAACCCTATAGAGAGGGTATCTTTTGTTTTCTATTATAATCTGTTAACCCTATAGAGAAGGTATCTTTTTTTATAATCTGATAAACCCTATGGAGAGGGTATCTTTTATAATAACTTATAGAGAGGGTATCTTTTGTTATAATCTGATAAACCCTATGGAGAGGGTATCTTTTATAATACCTTATAGAGAGGGTATCTTTTGTTATAATCTGATAAACCCTATAGAGAGGGTATCTTTTGTTATAATATGGTAAACCCTATGGAGAGGGTATCTTTTGTTATAATCTGATAAACCCTATGGAGAGGGTATCTTTTATTATAACTTATAGAGAGGGTATCTTTTGTTATAATCTGATAAACCCTATGGAGAGGGTATCTTTTATTATAACTTATAGAGAGGGTATCTTTTGTTATAATCTGATAAACCCTATGGAGAGGGTATCTTTTATTATAACTTATAGAGAGGGTATCTTTTGTTATAATCTGATAAACCCTATGAAAAGGGTATCTTTTATTATAACTTATAGAGAGGTTATCTTTTGTTATAATCTGATAAACCCTATGGAGAGGGTATCTTTTATTATAACTTATAGAGAGGGTATCTTTTGTTATAATCTGATAAACCCTATGGAGAGGGTATCTTTTGTTATAATCTGATAACCCCTATGGAGAGGGTATCTTTTGTTATAATATGGTAAACCCTATAGAGAGGGTATCTTTTGTTATAATATGGTAAACCCTATAGAGAGGGTATCTTTTGTTATAATATGGTAAACCCTATAGAGAGGGTATCTTTTGTTATAATATGGTAAACCCTATAGAGAGGGTATCTTTTGTTATAATATGGTAAACCCTATAGAGAGGGTATCTTTTGTTATAATATGGTAAACCCTATAGAAAGGGTATCTTTTGTTATAATATGGTAAACCCTATAGAGAGGGTATCTTTTGTTATAATATGGTAAACCCTATAGAGAGGGTATCTTTTGTTATAATATGGTAAACTCTATAGAGAGGGTATCTTTTGTTATAATATGGTAAACCCTATAGAGGGTATCTTTTGTTATAATATGATAAACCCTATAGAGAGGGTATCTTTTGTTATAATATGGTAAACCCTATAGAGAGGGTATCTTTTGTTATAATATGATAAACCCTATAGAGAGGGTATCTTTTGTTATAATATGGTAAACCCTATAGAGAGGGTATCTTTTGTTATAATATGGTAAACCCTATAGAGAGGGTATCTTTTGTTATAATATGATAAACCCTATAGAGAGGGTATCTTTTGTTATAATCTGATAAACCCTATAGAGAGGGTATCTTTTGTTATAATCTTATAAACCCTATAGAGAGGGTATCTTTTGTTTTCTATTATATTCTGTTAACCCTATAGAGAAGGTATCTTTTTTATAATCTGATAAACCCTATGGAGAGGGTATCTTTTGTTATAATCTGATAAACCCTATAGAGAGGGTATCTTTTGTTATAATCTGATAAACCCTATAGAGAGGGTATCTTTTGTTATAATCTGATAAACCCTATAGAGAGGGTATCTTTTGTTATAATCTGATAAACCCTATAGAGAGGGTATCTTTTGTTATAATCTTATAAACCCTATAGAGAGGGTATCTTTTGTTTTCTATTATATTCTGTTAACCCTATAGAGAAGGTATCTTTTTTTATAATCTGATAAACCCTATGGAGAGGGTATCTTTTGTTATAATCTGATAAACCCTATAGAGAGGGTATCTTTTGTTATAATCTGATAAACCCTATAGAGAGGGTATCTTTTGTTATAATCTGATAAACCCTATAGAGAGGGTATCTTTTGTTATAATCTGATAAACCCTATAGAGAGGGTATCTTTTGTTTTCTATTATATTCTGTTAACCCTATAGAGAAGGTATCTTTTTTTATAATCTGATAAACCCTATGGAGAGGGTATCTTTTGTTATAATCTGATAAACCCTATAGAGAGGGTATCTTTTGTTATAATCTGATAAACCCTATAGAGAGGGTATCTTTTGTTATAATCTGATAAACCCTATAGAGAGGGTATCTTTTGTTATAATCTGATAAACCCTATAGAGAGGGTATCTTTTGTTTTCTATTATAATCTGTTAACCCTATAGAGAAGGTATCTTTTTTTATAATCTGATAAACCCTATGGAGAGGGTATCTTTTATAATAACTTATAGAGAGGGTATCTTTTGTTATAATCTGATAAACCCTATAGAGAGGGTATCTTTTGTTATAATCTGATAAACCCTATAGAGAGGGTATCTTTTGTTATAATCTGATAAACCCTATAGAGAGGGTATCTTTTGTTATAATCTGATAAACCCTATAGAGAGGGTATCTTTTGTTATAATCTGATAAACCCTATAGAGAGGGTATCTTTTGTTTTCTATTATAATCTGTTAACCCTATAGAGAAGGTATCTTTTTTTATAATCTGATAAACCCTATGGAGAGGGTATCTTTTATAATAACTTATAGAGAGGGTATCTTTTGTTATAATCTGATAAACCCTATGGAGAGGGTATCTTTTATAATACCTTATAGAGAGGGTATCTTTTGTTATAATCTGATAAACCCTATGGAGAGGGTATCTTTTATTATAACTTATAGAGAGGGTATCTTTTGTTATAATCTGATAAACCCTATGAAAAGGGTATCTTTTATTATAACTTATAGAGAGGTTATCTTTTGTTATAATCTGATAAACCCTATGGAGAGGGTATCTTTTATTATAACTTATAGAGAGGGTATCTTTTGTTATAATCTGATAAACCCTATGGAGAGGGTATCTTTTGTTATAATCTGATAACCCCTATGGAGAGGGTATCTTTTGTTATAATATGGTAAACCCTATAGAGAGGGTATCTTTTGTTATAATATGGTAAACCCTATAGAGAGGGTATCTTTTGTTATAATATGGTAAACCCTATAGAGAGGGTATCTTTTGTTATAATATGGTAAACCCTATAGAGAGGGTATCTTTTGTTATAATATGGTAAACCCTATAGAGAGGGTATCTTTTGTTATAATATGGTAAACCCTATAGAAAGGGTATCTTTTGTTATAATATGGTAAACCCTATAGAGAGGGTATCTTTTGTTATAATATGGTAAACCCTATAGAGAGGGTATCTTTTGTTATAATATGGTAAACTCTATAGAGAGGGTATCTTTTGTTATAATATGGTAAACCCTATAGAGGGTATCTTTTGTTATAATATGATAAACCCTATAGAGAGGGTATCTTTTGTTATAATATGGTAAACCCTATAGAGAGGGTATCTTTTGTTATAATATGATAAACCCTATAGAGAGGGTATCTTTTGTTATAATATGGTAAACCCTATAGAGAGGGTATCTTTTGTTATAATATGGTAAACCCTATAGAGAGGGTATCTTTTGTTATAATATGATAAACCCTATAGAGAGGGTATCTTTTGTTATAATATGGTAAACCCTATAGAGAGGGTATCTTTTGTTATAATATGATAAACCCTATAGAGAGGGTATCTTTTGTTATAATATGGTAAACCCTATAGAGAGGGTATCTTTTGTTATAATATGGTAAACCCTATAGAGAGGGTATCTTTTGTTATAATATGGTAAACCCTATAGAGAGGGTATCTTTTGTTATAATATGATAAACCCTATAGAGAGGGTATCTTTTGTTATAATATGGTAAACCCTATAGAGAGGGTATCTTTTGTTATAATATGATAAACCCTATAGAGAGGGTATCTTTTGTTATAATATGGTAAACCCTATAGAGAGGGTATCTTTTGTTATAATATGATAAACCCTATAGAGAGGGTATCTTTTGTTATAATATGGTAAACCCTATAGAGAGGGTATCTTTTGTTATAATATGGTAAACCCTATAGAGAGGGTATCTTTTGTTTTCTATTATAATCTGTTAACCCTATAGAGAAGGTATCTTTTTTTATAATCTGATAAACCCTATGGAGAGGGTATCTTTTATTATAACTTATAGAGAGGGTATCTTTTGTCTGCCACTTGAGATAACATGATGGATACCTCTTTTTTGAGCCCTGGGAATCGTAACAAGCCAAAATAATACAATGAGATATTAAAAATAGTAAAATACATTTTTTAACATTTCTTCTATAAAGGCAGGGAGGGTCAGCTCATCATTTTAGCTGATGATATCATAAACATTTTGCAGTAGCTGACCAAGTCTAACAATTATTGTATACGTATTAAATCCTGTCTGGCTTTGGTTCGGCAATCAGACTTCAGTTTGGGTCCAACTTTCAGTCCACTACAGGTTTCAGAGTGTACATTTTGTATGCAAGTATGGTTTGCTTTAAGTATCTAAGGGACCGACCATTTAACTTGAAAGGGGGGGGGGGGGGGGGGGTTATGGTTTTTTGTTTCGTTCAGAAATTTTTTTTCGGACAACACAAGAGATAGAATATTTATTTTTTTTGTCACGCAAGTCGCGAAATTTTTTTCCAGAATTTAACATTAGGTTATATGACAAAAACTCTGAATCAGATTATTTTTTTTTTCCTCCACCAAAATCAGAATATTTTTTTCAGCAACATTGGAAATCAGAATATTTTTTTTAGAAAAAAACCATAACCCCCCCCCCCCCCCCCCCTTAGTTAAATGGTCGTTCCCTTAATTTAAGTTACAATAGATATATGTCAAATTAGGGAGTCCTAGTTGGGGAGTGGGTGTGGAAACGGAAAGGTAACTCTTGAAAATTGCAACATTAAGGTTTCCATATACAAATAGCAAGAATCCTTTTGTTGTGTGGTGGTATTAAAGCAGGTGTTCCCCAAGGTTCTGTGTTGGTACCATTCCTTTTCCTTGTTTATATTAATGATATTGTGAATGATATAAATAATGACATCCCGCTTTTTGCAGATGATACTTCCTTATTTGTAGTAGTAGAAAATGATCATGCTGCAGCAGCAACTTCTCTGACGGATGACTTGAATGTTATTTCCAACTGGGCTAAAAAATGGGCAATTCAATTCAATCCTCAAAAAACAAAAATTATTATGTTTAGTAGAAGGGACAGGGAGCACCCATCTGTATATTTTGGACTAAATGGAGATGAAATTGATGAAACAGATAATCACTGTCATCTTGGAATAACATTTCAATCATCAGCTACATGGAAAAAACATATCGATGATATTTATAAAAAAGCATGCTCTCGTTTACTTTTTCTTAGACAAGTTAAACATTTATTAGATAGATATTCCCTTATACGTATATATTTTGCATTTATTAGACCCGTTTTAGAATATGGCGATGTAGTATGGGGTAACTGCACAAAAAAGGAATCCGATTTATTGGAAAGTGTACAAATAGAAGCTGGTCGAATTATAACCGGTCTTAGATGTAATTCCTCTAGACAAAAACTATGCCACGAATTGGGGTGGGAAACACTAGAAAATAGACGGAACAAACACAAACTAATATTATTTTATAAAATACTAAATGGGTTAACACCTGCATACCTTTATGAGTTGGTTCAACCATATCTACCTAGACAATCAGGATATAACTTAAGAAATGAAAATAATACATTCCATCCACCATTTTCCAGAACAAGTTCTTTTTATAATGGTGTTATCCCTTTCACTATAAGACTATGGAATACTTTGCCCCTCACTATTACTGAATCTCCAAGTTTAAATATCTTTAAAAATAGATTGACACACTTCTATAAACCTTGGGACACCAATGCTCATTATAATTTTGGAATAAGGAAGTTTAATATAATTCATTGTCAATTAAGAAATGAGGCTAGTAACATGAAGGCACATTTATTTAATGATTTTTTATCTGATAATACTAACTGTCCAAACTGTAGTGGTTCATTAGAAGATAACAACCATTTTTTGCTTATCTGTCCTAAATTTAATAACTTAAGATTTATCTTATTAGATTCCATACAGACATTAATACCAAATAATAATAATATTGACATTAATATAGATTTATTATTACATGGAAATAGATCATTTTCATATGATCTAAATACAGAAATATTTCAAGCTATACACAAGTTCATAATTGACACTCTTCGTTTCATTTAAGATGCTTCTTTTTTCAATTGCACTCCTCCCATTATACATTTATTTTGTGTTATCTTATTTTTCTTTAACTTCTTGCATGTTTAACTATTTAAAATATTTAGAAAGTCTACAAATTTCACTTCACTCGTAAATTTATTATATATGAAATATTAATGGTGTTCACAATTACATGTATTGAAGGAACATAATTATCTTATATTATTGATATAATTGTTATATATACTGAATATATGCCTTGTACATGTAAAAGGAGAGAGCTTGTATAGGCATAGCCTGTTGCTCAATCCTATTCATTTAGTTGTGAATAAAATATGTTTAAAACAAAAACATCGCTACCCATCCTAGTCGGGGGTATGTGAGAATTCAGAGGTAACCCTTGAAAATTGCAACAATGTTGCGTGGTGAGTGGGTGTACTAAAGACGTTCGATACTTTGGCGTCTTATTTACTCAAGACTTTTAATTAGTGCAATTTAAACTGTCGGCAACTGAAAATGTCAAATGCGTAAAATAAAAAATGCATACGAAAAGTTTGAAGATACCAAATGGGGTAATCAAAAGCTGTAAATCGAAGGACAGACAATACAATTACCAAAACAACAAGGACAAACAATGATCTACAAAACACTACACAGAAAACTAAAGATCGAGCAACACGAACCTCACTAAAAACAAACAATGATCTACAAAACACTACACAGAAAACTAAAGATCGAGCAACACGAACCTCACTAAAACAAACAATGATCTACAAAACACTACACAGAAAACTAAAGATCGAGCAACACGAACCTCACTAAAAACAAACAATGATCTACAAAACACTACACAGAAAACTAAAGATCGAGCAACACGAACCTCACTAAAACAAACAATGATCTACAAAACACTACACAGAAAACTAAAGATCGAGCAACACGAACCTCACTAAAACAAACAATGATCTACAAAACACTACACAGAAAACTAAAGATCGAGCAACACGAACCTCACTAAAAACAAACAATGATCTACAAAACACTACACAGAAAACTAAAGATCGAACAAGACGAACCTCACTAAAAACAAACAATGATCTACAAAACACTACACACACAACTAAAGATCGAGCAACACGAACCTCACTAAAAACAAACAATGATCTACAAAACACTACACAGAAAACTAAAGATCGAACAAGACGAACCTCACTAAAAACAAACAATGATCTACAAAACACTACACAGAAAACTAAAGATCGAGCAACACGAACCTCACTAAAACAAACAATGATCTACAAAACACTACACAGAAAACTAAAGATCGAGCAACACGAACCTCACTAAAAACAAACAATGATCTACAAAACACTACACAGAAAACTAAAGATCGAACAAGACGAACCCCACTAAAAACAAACAATGATCTACAAAACACTACACAGAAAACTAAAGATCGAGCAACACGAACCTCACTAAAACAAACAATGATCTACAAAACACTACACAGAAAACTAAAGATCGAGCAACACGAACCTCACTAAAAACAAACAATGATCTACAAAACACTACACAGAAAACTAAAGATCGAACAAGACGAACCCCACTAAAAACAAACAATGATCTACAAAACACTACACAGAAAACTAAAGATCGAGCAACACGAACCTCACTAAAACAAACAATGATCTACAAAACACTACACAGAAAACTAAAGATCGAGCAACACGAACCTCACTAAAAACAAACAATGATCTACAAAACACTACACAGAAAACTAAAGATCGAACAAGACGAACCCCACTAAAAACAAACAATGATCTACAAAACACTACACAGAAAACTAAAGATCGAGCAACACGAACCTCACTAAAACAAACAATGATCTACAAAACACTACACAGAAAACTAAAGATCGAGCAACACGAACCTCACTAAAAACAAACAATGATCTACAAAACACTACACAGAAAACTAAAGATCGAACAAGACGAACCCCACTAAAACAAACAATGATCTACAAAACACTACACAGAAAACTAAAGATCGAGCAACACGAACCTCACTAAAACAAACAATGATCTACAAAACACTACACAGAAAACTAAAGATCGAGCAACACGAACCTCACTAAAAACAAACAATGATCTACAAAACACTACACAGAAAACTAAAGATCGAACAAGACGAACCCCACTAAAAACAAACAATGATCTACAAAACACTACACAGAAAACTAAAGATCGAGCAACACGAACCTCACTAAAACAAACAATGATCTACAAAACACTACACAGAAAACTAAAGATCGAGCAACACGAACCTCACTAAAAACAAACAATGATCTACAAAACACTACACAGAAAACTAAAGATCGAACAAGACGAACCCCACTAAAAACAAACAATGATCTACAAAACACTACACAGAAAACTAAAGATCGAGCAACACGAACCTCACTAAAACAAACAATGATCTACAAAACACTACACAGAAAACTAAAGATCGAGCAACACGAACCTCACTAAAAACAAACAATGATCTACAAAACACTACACAGAAAACTAAAGATCGAGCAACACGAACCTCACTAAAACAAACAATGATCTACAAAACACTACACAGAAAACTAAAGATCGAGCAACACGAACCTCACTAAAACAAACAATGATCTACAAAACACTACACAGAAAACTAAAGATCGAGCAACACGAACCTCACTAAAAACAAACAATGATCTACAAAACACTACACAGAAAACTAAAGATCGAACAAGACGAACCTCACTAAAAACAAACAATGATCTACAAAACACTACACACACAACTAAAGATCGAGCAACACGAACCTCACTAAAAACAAACAATGATCTACAAAACACTACACAGAAAACTAAAGATCGAACAAGACGAACCTCACTAAAAACAAACAATGATCTACAAAACACTACACAGAAAACTAAAGATCGAGCAACACGAACCTCACTAAAACAAACAATGATCTACAAAACACTACACAGAAAACTAAAGATCGAGCAACACGAACCTCACTAAAAACAAACAATGATCTACAAAACACTACACAGAAAACTAAAGATCGAACAAGACGAACCCCACTAAAAACAAACAATGATCTACAAAACACTACACAGAAAACTAAAGATCGAGCAACACGAACCTCACTAAAACAAACAATGATCTACAAAACACTACACAGAAAACTAAAGATCGAGCAACACGAACCTCACTAAAAACAAACAATGATCTACAAAACACTACACAGAAAACTAAAGATCGAACAAGACGAACCCCACTAAAAACAAACAATGATCTACAAAACACTACACAGAAAACTAAAGATCGAGCAACACGAACCTCACTAAAACAAACAATGATCTACAAAACACTACACAGAAAACTAAAGATCGAGCAACACGAACCTCACTAAAAACAAACAATGATCTACAAAACACTACACAGAAAACTAAAGATCGAACAAGACGAACCCCACTAAAAACAAACAATGATCTACAAAACACTACACAGAAAACTAAAGATCGAGCAACACGAACCTCACTAAAACAAACAATGATCTACAAAACACTACACAGAAAACTAAAGATCGAGCAACACGAACCTCACTAAAAACAAACAATGATCTACAAAACACTACACAGAAAACTAAAGATCGAACAAGACGAACCCCACTAAAACAAACAATGATCTACAAAACACTACACAGAAAACTAAAGATCGAACAAGACGAACCCCACTAAAAACAAACAATGATCTACAAAACACTACACAGAAAACTAAAGATCGAGCAACACGAACCTCACTAAAACAAACAATGATCTACAAAACACTACACAGAAAACTAAAGATCGAGCAACACGAACCTCACTAAAAACAAACAATGATCTACAAAACACTACACAGAAAACTAAAGATCGAACAAGACGAACCCCACTAAAAACAAACAATGATCTACAAAACACTACACAGAAAACTAAAGATCGAGCAACACGAACCTCACTAAAACAAACAATGATCTACAAAACACTACACAGAAAACTAAAGATCGAGCAACACGAACCTCACTAAAAACAAACAATGATCTACAAAACACTACACAGAAAACTAAAGATCGAACAAGACGAACCCCACTAAAAACAAACAATGATCTACAAAACACTACACAGAAAACTAAAGATCGAGCAACACGAACCTCACTAAAACAAACAATGATCTACAAAACACTACACAGAAAACTAAAGATCGAGCAACACGAACCTCACTAAAACAAACAATGATCTACAAAACACTACACAGAAAACTAAAGATCGAGCAACACGAACCTCACTAAAAACAAACAATGATCTACAAAACACTACACAGAAAACTAAAGATCGAGCAACACGAACCTCACTAAAACAAACAATGATCTACAAAACACTACACAGAAAACTAAAGATCGAGCAACACGAACCTCACTAAAAACAAACAATGATCTACAAAACACTACACAGAAAACTAAAGATCGAACAAGACGAACCCCACTAAAAACAAACAATGATCTACAAAACACTACACAGAAAACTAAAGATCGAGCAACACGAACCTCACTAAAACAAACAATGATCTACAAAACACTACACAGAAAACTAAAGATCGAGCAACACGAACCTCACTAAAAACAAACAATGATCTACAAAACACTACACAGAAAACTAAAGATCGAGCAACACGAACCTCACTAAAACAAACAATGATCTACAAAACACTACACAGAAAACTAAAGATCGAGCAACACGAACCTCACTAAAAACAAACAATGATCTACAAAACACTACACAGAAAACTAAAGATCGAACAAGACGAACCCCACTAAAAACAAACAATGATCTACAAAACACTACACACACAACTAAAGATCGAGCAACACGAACCTCACTAAAAACAAACAATGATCTACAAAACACTACACAGAAAACTAAAGATCGAGCAACACGAACCTCACTAAAACAAACAATGATCTACAAAACACTACACAGAAAACTAAAGATCGAGCAACACGAACCTCACTAAAACAAACAATGATCTACAAAACACTACACAGAAAACTAAAGATCGAGCAACACGAAATCCACTGGAAACCGTGGGACTCAGGATCCTGTTTCTGTTTGATATAACAAGAATTTAAAATACCTGAAAATAATGTCTTCTTACGAATATCTCAAATGCACAAAATGGCGAACGAGGAAGTTAAATGATCACGATGATTACATTCCATCAACATTGACGCGTGATTTTAAATATTAATAATCTTTAAGCTAAATATTTAAGACGTGGTAACTTTGTGACGAACGCCGAGTGATGGCAAACTTGGATTGATAATATGGAGTATAAAACTTAGACTTTGAACATAAATATTTAATTTATTTAACAATTAACAATTAACAAAGAAAATGAAACAAAAAAAATGTTAATGATACAAGTCACAGTCAGTCCATCGGACACACGCCACCAATCACAAGTGTTCACAAAACGTCCAACACTGTAGCTCCACAGACGGCCGGTAACATCCAGATACGTCAATCACATCCGGAAACACATATTATTAATCAAACAGGAAACATAGAAAAGGAAACATAACCCCTGGTAACAAAGACAACCGCCCAGACAGACACACAGATAAGAACACTGTCGTCAAAGAGCTCCGATCGAAAATGTTTGGTCAACATCCGGGATATTTTAAAGCGATATTTTTAAAGCAGACACGGATAATTATCGTAAGTATTTATAAATATACTGTGTATATAATGTTTTGAATTATGATGCTTTATGATTGTTATTATTATTAATTTCATTTTTTGTCCAAATATCATTTATTTTTGCAGTGTAATATAAGATTTTTCTATAAGTTATAAGGAATCCGGCTTCAAAATCATTACAATCAACTGAAATATCGCTATAGCTTGCATTTACGAATGAATTAAATGTTGCCCAAAAAGAAAAAAATATTGATGAATGATTGATTTTACTTAAAAATACTATTTTGTTGATGAAAAGTCAATTAGTAACTAGTTATACCCTAAAACATGATGTCAACAGATGTTTTTGAAATCCGGCTTGGTCAAAATGTAAACATGTATACAAACCGGTTGGGTCATTTATAAATAACCGGGTTTGTCAGTATGTAAATACCACTGATCTTATTGTAATTGAGCATTATATTGCAATTTAACAATAGATATGATTAGGAAATATCTCAAAGGCGATAAATACTGATCCATAGTATGAATATTCGCCATGGCTGCTAATTTCAGCTACTTTGAACAATAACAAAATCGTTATTTCTATGTTAAATTGCTACTGTCGCGAACACTTGATTTTTTTTAATGCTTTTTGTGGCACTGACATCACGATTGGTGCTCAATACGCTACACTCACTTTAAGTAGTTGTCGTCCAGGCGCATCAATTGAGTAGTGGGAGATTCTTTTTACAACGCAATATTTTAATTTTATACTCGTTGATAACGAAGTAAGTCACTCTGTGGAAATAACTTCATGAATATGATATTTAAGTTTCTTCACAGTATAATGTTTACATTAACATTACAGATAAGCAAATTAACAAAGGCTGTAGTATTGAATTCATTTCCGCACGGACGATTTTGGCAGTTTGTATACAAAGAAAATGTTAGGTGTTATTGATTAATGCAACGTTCGTTACAAGTTGTAATATGACAAATGTTCGTGCTTTGCTCACTGAAAATAGAGGCTCAGTGGTCTGAGCCTATGTCGTTCACCTTTCATTCTGCTTTGAGGAAACTTAATACAGACAGAACCTTCTATAGGTGCTTCCCACCAAAGTTCGGCTCATTTGGCTAAGCAGTTTCAGAGAAGAAGATTGTTAGAAATCGGCCAATCAGAAACAAGAATTGTCTGTGGCGACCATGTTTGTCAACGGATCGGGATGAAATGTGAAATCTTTATAGAAGACCTTCCATAGTTGCTTCCTACCAAGTTTCGGTTCATTTGGCTAAGCAGTTTGAGAAGAGAAGATTTTTGTTTAAATCGGCCAATTAGAAACAAGAATTATCTGTGGAGACCATGTTTGTTAACGGACCGGGATGAAATGAGCAATCTTTATAGAAGACCTTCCATAGTTGCTTCATACCAAGTTTCGGTTCATTTGGCTAAGAACTTTTAGAGGAGAAGATTTTTGTTTTTAATCTGCCAATCAGAAACAAGAATATCCAATCGTAACTACTCGGCCATTCTCGCTACCCTACAAATAACCTCGTACGTAGATAGTAGAAATTCTTCTTAAATTGTTTGCCGGAAGTTAAGTTAAGTTAAGCCGCACAAAAATATAGTCCACGAAAATCCAATATGGAAGACATACTAAGTAAAATCTAATCATGCAAAACTAATTAAAACTTTAACTTTTATCCATGAAAATAATTGAAATATAGAAAATTGCTTACAATATAACTTTATCAAACTTTCATGTAACTGACATGTGAAAAGTAGTGCGATTTATACGCCTAATGCATACGAGGTTTTTTGTAGGGTTGCGAGAATGGCCGAGTAGTTACGATTGCAAGAATCGCTTGTGGCGACCATGTTTGTTAAGGGCAGTTTTAAAAAAAATGGCTCCTACTGCTATAGCTGTCTAATTTACTCATTTTTATGATTTTATTGGATCTAAATAGTTCAAAAGATCTGTAATGATTTGATGTTTGTTAATGCAAAAAATCTTTAAGATATCTAGAATAACAAAAAAAATATGTCCAAAAAACATGTCAAAATTGTCAGGAGTGCAACCCTTTTATGTGACACTTTAAAAAATCCTTAATTTTCAGCAACCTACCACAGTGCTAAATCAAACAATATGTTATCAAAATCTATTTCATCACAAACTTTGATATGTTGACATACTTTAAGATAGCAATAGATCATGCTTCACATTTATTATTGCATAAAAATATGGCTTTGTAAAAAAGATGTACGTAGTCAGGAGTGCAACAAACATTTATGCAAGTTTTCCTAAATTACATTGTAGAAATGTTGTCTTTTAGTTTTCAAAGATATGGGGTATAAATAAATCTTAATACATCATTGCTGCTTCAAGACCATAGTTAAAGGATACACTAAAATCAGTAGTAAGGCCAAGAATGTCACATTAAAAGCAGCACCCTCAAATGTCAGGAGTGCAACATTTGATATTTTCTTAGACATATTTAAATAAAATGAGATTCTGTCAAGTTTAGAATAATGCTTGAAAAAATTAAAAGTGCCAATAGCATTTTATGTGCTTTTAATTTTATGTAATAAAGCATTGTTGTTCATTTTAAATGGTCTCATGCTTTAATATATATTAGGTATTAATACTAGAGACATTCTCTGACAAGGGAATATGTTTTCTAGGTTCATTAACTATTGGAGATTAATTGACTTGATAAAGTTTATGATAAATGCATTTATCTATTTTCTTATAGATAATTTATGGTTAACCATGTAAATGTTGCACTCCTGACATAAATATTTAAAAATCATTGAAATTTGATATAATTAATTTTCTAGGAATCCAAAAAATACTTGTAATTGTACATTAAACATCTATTTTCAATATTAATTTAGATTAATACATGTTTTAAATGTTTTGGTATAGTATATTTCAAAAATAAGTTGGAATTTTGGAGAAGTACAAATGTATGGCTGTAAACAAGTTACAAATAACTAGAAAAATATTACTTTAAGAAACAATTATCATTAAAACTTGGTAAAACTAATGCTTGAAAGAACACCAACTGATTTTTTCCCCTGTGAATTGTTTTTAAGTTAATAACTCTTCTTTTTCTTGATGGCAATATAATGTCAGGAGTGCAACATATCCTGATAAAATAGTACCATTGATAAAATAATGATAATTTATAATAAATTGCCTTTTCTAGCCTATAAAAATATTCTAATTATTTATTTATGATTTATCTAATATATTATATTAGAGTGGTATAATACAAATTTTCAAATGTACATAACTAAAAATATTGCGGCTAAAACTGGGTATTAAAGAAGTGGTATGGCAAAAAATTGCTACAAATTTCCAAATACTGTCATTTCTGTACAAATATTTCATTGAAAACAGGTAAAAATTATTGTACGAGTTAACAGTAACATCACTGTTCAATGCTGGCATTTTAAAATGTGATATTTTCTTCTTCTTTTTCTTAATTATAAATTTATAAAACGTCAGGAGTGCAACAAAAATAGACAAAATGTTTTTTCTACAACCAATTATTTTGCCATGTTCAAAGAATCAATGTTATTATTTTTTTACAAATGGCTACTTATCTTTAAAGTTTGAAAATTGTGCTGTCTTAAGTAAAAATATTCATTATTATTTTGATAATAAAAACTTTATCAGGTAGATTGGACAAAAATATTGAGAATTTTTCATAAAAAATAGCTTTTAAGAAAAACTACAACTACCAATAACCCAATATTGTGCACAAAAAGTCATTTATATCAGTTGCATTGTTTGAGAAACCATTATACAAATAATTGAGACTAAAGATTGTTTAACTGATATAGAATAAGTATGTGTTTTACATGTTTTTCATGCCAATTTGTGTTCAATAAAAGGTTCTTAAAACTTTATTGCTTATCTGTTCAGTTTCTTTCTTGTTTCATTTACTTCAATGTATACAACATTGAAAATTATCAGCAGAAAGTTTTTAGGAGTGAGTTTAATTTGGACATTTTTTTCACATGTTGGAGCCATTTTTTATGAAACAGCCCTTAACGGATCGGGACGAAATGAGTAATCGTTACAGAGGACCTTCCATAGATTCTTCCTACTAAATTTCACTTCATTTGGTTGAGGCGTTTCAGAGGAGAAGATTAAAATGTGAATAGTTAATGGACGACATACGACGAACGAAAGACGACGGAGTGATGATAAAAGCTCACATTGCCTTTGGCAAGGTGAGCTAACAACAGTCATTGGGTAGATATGTCGCTCCACTCGGACACATTATTCTGATTCCGAGCCAACCCGTCTTTGCTCTTTCTCCTTACTGCTGCGTTCTTAGCGGAGAAGCAACACATACCAATTTTATATTCGTTTGTTTGACAAGACCGCAGTTCGGACCCACAATCTATCACACTCGAGGCGAGCACGCTAACCATTACGCTACCGATGTAGTTCCCTATTTTTATTTTCTTTTTATTATTTTTTTAATCAAAATTTCTTATTGGCCTTCAATATATTATTTGAAAACAACAATTAATCCAAAACAATAAGAGTTACTTGATATCTATATAAACATTGAGAGTTCCTACTTATGTTCAAACACTCTTTGAATATTGCAATAATCCAACTGCATAGCAAATAAAGAAAACGAATTATAAGTTCTATACAAAATCATGACCATTCTGTCGAAGGTGACTTGGCGAATGCCAATTCTGCACAAACCGTTTGGTATTTCTTTCTTTTAATGTTATACAAAACATCCACATGTAAACTATTTTGACTATGTGCTGTTGGTTTTTTTTTTCACAACTTTTATTCATTGAAGACAATTTTTTGTTTTTTCTTTTTATCAATTTGCAAATCGAACATATCCTTGACAAGTGCACATAATGAACCTTAAATAAATTACAAAAAGGAAACATAATTGTGATATTGAGCTGTTTTCGCTATTCTTTCAATTTTTTACATAGACAAAACCGGTTCTACTGAAGAAAAAAATTTGGGACCCAACCGGAAAGTAGTGGCTGACAGAGCCGGAACGAATGTACGTAAATAAGCATCGTGCGTTTTACTGTAGCAAGTCTAAAACTATTCATGGTGGCACGCCAGTGCAAACTATCATGTATATAAGCATTACAAAGGGTTTGTGTACTTTAATTACACATATAGACTACTTTTTATAGCTTTATTTGATGATTTCAATCTCATTATTAGCATTTTTCATTGTTTATGTCAAAGATAAGATAAGAAAACTTTATTTGAATTCGGTTTTTGTATAACAATAAACATAAGCTCTCAGGAGCTTTCTACTGAATATACATAGTAGCACAAGATACATACACATATTAACATAATCGCATAAACACACATATAAAGCACATACAGTTAGCAAATGCAACATAAAAAGCACAAAAATAAAAGACATACTAAAACATGCTGAAGCAATATCAAGCAAACATAAAATAACTAAGCAGCATTAAAACTTGGAAAAAGCACTAGAAATAAAACAGAAAGCTGAATATGTTATCTGCATGCAGAACAACGACATACTGAGCCATTCCAGGACACAGGTACTAGTGGACAGGACCCTATGTTGCTCACTTTTTTTTTTTTTTTTTTTTTTTTTTAACATCGACTTTTTTTTCATATAAACAACATTTTGCAACTTTCTATGTATCACTGTATGACATATATACAATAAATACAATCAAACAGTAGTTTGTATCCATGCCGGGTTTCTGACATGATATAACTTATAAGCAACATCTTAAAAAAAAAAGTGAGCAACATAGGGTCCTGTCCACAAGTACATGTGTTCCAGGACTGAATCAAACTTTTAAAGTGGTTGAAACTGTTTTCAGTTCTGAAATGGTTCGGAAGGTCGTTCCACAGAGTTGCAGCTGCAAACATGAATGATTTTTTGCCATACCTTGTAGTTCTAACTTGAGGTACATCTAATATGTTCGAATACCTGAAAGCATATTTAGAATTCTTCACATTATGTCCATCATTTTATCTATATCTGAGTAATCTATTAAGTTAACCACAGAAACATATAGGTAAAATCAAGCAAAAATAATCGACCGATAACGACATCTTCTGGATTCAAGATATAATAAAACTATATGATCATAATACTTACATTTTGTCGTCGCCTGAATGTCAAACATGCCTAATTGACTTGTACCGGAAGATGACAGATCAATTCCGACGACAGTGAAGAAGTGAAATCAGTACAATCTACACCCTGTTTATATCAAATCCCACCTGTAAATTTCGTGCCAAACGTGTACATGTACCTAACTTATCTATAGTTAAAAATCGCCAAAACAGGTTTGCTAATTTGCAGTGACAGAAATAGATGTTTAACTAACTATTTTTGGATGCCCCGATAAAATGTAAACAATTACCTGTATCGATTCACTACAATTTATTTCACTCCCACATAAATGTTATTTAAGAAAATATTTACAGTCATAAATATAACTTAACCACACGATAATCAAATTTACCTACCCCGTTTAAAATATCACCTGTGCCTAATTAATCTAATTAATTACGTCAAGTTATATTACCAACAACTCAGCCACGCACCATTACGTACTATACACAACGATCGATAATAAGATAAGATAAGAAAACTTTATTTTGATTCGGCACATAATAAAACAGTACAACATAAGCTCTAAGGAGCTTTTTACCGAATATACATTAACAATAAAACAACACAAGTCACATGCAAAGTTACAAACTAAAATAAGCTAAGACATACAGGCATAAAAAGGAGGACTGTGTATAGATCTGAACAAGAACCCACGTGGCAAGTGCCTCTTTGGACTCTTGTTCAAGATCCACACACAGATGCTCCAACATAAAGCAGCATTTAAAAAGAAACAGCAGGTACAAAAAAATAATGAAATAATAATACTGAATACTTAAAACTGGTACCAACATAATCAGTAAAAGCAGCACTGTCTAACTAAAACATCAAAGAATATAAAATTTTCAAGCCTAGCTAAAAAAAATTAATAATTAAAAAATAAAAATATTTAAGCAAAACAAAAGCAAAATTGTAATCATCTACATGCAGAACAGCAACATTTGGACCCATTCCAGGACTGCAAAAGACTTGAATTGAGAGAAGCTATTTTCAGTCCTGAAATGATCTGGGAGGCTGTTCCACAATGTAGATGCAGCAAATCTGAAAGCGTTTTTACTGTACCGTGCATACTGCATATAGATGCCGGCCGGGGACTAGGTGGCAATGCCTCGCTGGGTTCCCACCGGCATCCACATGCAGCATGACACAATAAAGCAGAAAATTAAGCACTCCATGCAACCACCAATTCTAGTTTCGGAAAGGCTTTTACGAATGCTCCAGACAACACAATTAAGGCTTCACTCAACAAGATCCATCCCAAAGCTTCTCACCCACATCTAAACCACGCATCGTGAAGTCGTGACAAACTTAATTCTATTTAATAAAGGACGAAGTCCTTCTAACGGAAAGCTGTCCGATTTTTCCTTCTAGTTGATAGCTAAAAATCTGCTCACCGGAAGTTTAAAAAATAGATCAATTGATAATTTAGAAACGCAAAAGAAATCTATTTCAATGAAAAATTCCCAATTCTTTGATTATTTACTCTATGCAAAATCGAAATAAACTTTTAATAAAATTCTAATAAAAAAATCTCTTTCTACGAAACTCCCGATGGAATAGACTGACAATTGCCTGTCTCAATCTTGTACGAGCCAGGGGACAGAACTCGTCAGTTTACCGATGGAAGAGCGGCGTAGGTAAAATGAACGCCATAACAAATCGGCTACACAATTCATTCAAAATAAAAGATAATAGCCTCATCGGACGCAATTACGAACGAAATAAAAAGTATGTCCCCTAATTGTTCCTTCAAAACATGAATTAAACAAATGCTTTTATAAATAGATACCCCGCTAAATTACTCGTGTTTTGGGAGAAAATTATTCATGCGCAGTTGTTGAATGTTGCAGACGACGGGTTTTCATATTTGTAAACAGAAAACGATCGACAATTGCACTTGGAATCTATCGCTAAAATTCATTGAGGTACGCATATCTTGTTATAAGTTATGCCTGCAATTGGAAAGAATATGATCTCCTGGTTCTATGCATATGTAGAACACATTGAAATTAAAACAAAAACAGTCAATATAATACATGTTCCTTACCTTGATCTATCCCAAAATGTCAAAATCCGTGATGTATCTTATTCATTGAAGAGTCCAAGGAATTCCGAATGCAAACTGGCACACATTTATGGTATGAATAAAGGAAAGGTTTTTATGTCATGTGTATTATATACAAATAGATATGTGAACGTAAATGAATGAATGCTCTTTCAATTTTAACAGTTGTCATTAAATAATTTACACCAAAAAGGTTATTATGATGTCGTTCGAAATTGTGTGCGGATCTAGGTCACAGAGTGACTAGAACGGGTCGTGAAAATCTGTTTCAAGTTAAAACCCGTAACAATGCATTGAATAATATATGGGCTATGATTCGAAAGGAATATTGATGTTTAATCTGAAATATGAACATGCAATCAGCTTCATCAATTTGGTCAAATTTGTAAATTATTATCAAATGCCACGGTCAATATCATCGAAATTGTTCGTAAAGGGTTTAATGGTTTTTTGTTTCGTTCAGAAAATTTATTTCGGACAAAACAAGAGTTAGAATATTTATTATTGTTGTCGCGCAAAGCGCGAATTTTTTTTCCAGAATTTAACATTAGATTATATGACAAAAACTCTGAATCAGATTATTTTTTTTTTCCTCCACCAAAATCAGAATATTTTTTTCAGCAACATTGGGAATCAGAATATTTTTTGAGGAAAAAAACCATAACCCCCCCCCCCCCCCTTAAGGTTAAATGGTCGGTCCCTAATTGCGTCCGGTGAGGCTAACGTGTGCGGATCATCATGTTATTGAATTTTTAGGACTTCGTCCTTCAAACAGGTTGCCTGTCTCATATTTATTAGCGAGCACAGAGAGCTCTACAGCAACATGGGCATGCGCATGCAACACACAATCTGCCTTATGATGAGATTGAAATCCTTTCGTACGGAAGTTGATAAAAGTTGGCAGTCTCGGAGAGAATGCCAAAAAAAAAAAAAAAAGTCTCCAATAAATGATTTTAAAACTAAAATGATATCACGAGCTTCTAAAAATCGTATTTAAGTAACAAAAGACAATAAAAGGTGCTTACATTGTTAAATTAATCAGAATGACATCTCGCTATCAAAGTCATGACGTCATGTTATTCATAGGCCAAAGTCGTCAACAACATTTCGCGGAATTTTAATTAAAATCTTGTATTTTAATTCCCGAGTAAAAAAAATTCAAAACATCTATTTCATTTGCAACTGCGTCAATTCCGTAAATCGTGACATATAAACAAACACAGCACTTTTTTCAAGTGTGTCCAGATTATTAGATAAAAACCTTTCTAGTTACGGATTAGTTAAAGATTATTATAGAATAAATTTGACTTAATTTTGAACTACAATATTTTCAGAAAATATCAAATTTAATTTTTGGACCATTTGCAGCCGATGTAGAAAAACTCGCTTTGGTGTGTTTTAGTTTTGTTTTATTTTTTGCAGAATCTACGCGGGTGGTCTAAATATTTACTCGGATCGATCAAAACTTTGATTAATACAACACTGGCGTACTGAAAGGACTTTATGTTAACATGGACTATCAGCCTCAGGTTAAGGCCCCATTAAATCATTATCCCACACACTTGATTAGTTCAACTAAAATGCGCAGTCCAAAAATTCATTGCATAATCTTCAACATGATGAAGGAGGCAATTACATGGCAGAAACAGAAACTGTTCATTTTTTTATCACTGTGAATGACTCTTAAGACAACACGAATCTGGTCATTTTTTGACGTACATGTATGGACATTTTATGTCACGCCCAACATTTCGTTACTGTATATAGCATCGTGTTATCGGTTTTCGTGCTATTATCGATTTTCAGATATAGCGATTAAGTGTTAACCCTTCATTCATATGACGATTGGAATTTTCAAAGAATGGCTAGTTCTTTGTACATAAGATTGTTTTTACAGCCATTCTTGTATTTTAATATACTCTCGATTATCTGGCAACTTTTGTTGTCAGTAAAATGGCGTCATCTGTTTTCGTGTAAAGTAAAAACAAGGCCGATATACGGTATGGAAACGAATATATAATCCGGAAATGGCTGGTTTTAAAATTTCATGGTTCTGGCCATCTACCAAATCATACTACATCTAAATAAAATAACAGATGTTTGAAAATTACCACTTTCAAAATTGTGTTTACTTTTGATGTTTTTGTTAGTGCTGAAACCACAATGCACTGCAAAGTGACATGTATTTTATATAAGAAACAGGCACATTTCAGTCAGCTCTTTTGTTTACAAGTATGATCAGTGACCCCATGACAGTTACATGACAGGAAGAGCCGGATGACATAGCTAAATTTTATATAGCCCTTCTGGATTTTTTTCCAGCTACTTTATAAATGAAGTAAATTTTTAGCATTACAAAAAGTATGGTTCAGTAGGTAGGTTCACTGTTCTTGGTACTTACGTAATATCACTTCAAACAAATGTAGTTTTGTTTCCTAATGTAATTAACAGTTGGAATTTACTTGATGTAGACATGCAAAACCAACACAGTAGACTAATGTTCAAAAAGCAAATAAGATCTAATATATCTGTCCCTCCCCCCTATTTTGCCTTGGGTACAAGAAAATACAACATATTCCATTGTCAACTTAGAAACTTGGCAAGTAACTTGAATCACCACAAGTTCTAGTCACTGACAGCTTTTTATCACATCCAAGATAAAACCAATGACCGGCCACTAGTCACTGACAGCTTTTTATCACATCCAAAATAAAACCAATGACAGCTTTTTATCACATCATGTTGCATTGATAATGAAAAGAAAGTCTAAACAGTGATGGTCAACATATCTACCAAAATCAACAAAGTGAACTACAACCTTTCATCTCAAACAATTGAATATAAAAAAGACCATGACATATGGCATTAGAAATCCAGGTCCTGGATCAGGCACAAAAATGTGGCAGGGTTAATCCTGATAATTATAATGAGATTCCAACCCTCTCCCTCTGATAATTGATTCTCCAACAATAATACAGGTATAAAGTAACTCTTCTATTGATGAAATCAAACTCTTAATAATATTAAGAGTGATTAAAGGATGCTGCAAAGATAGATGCACATCCAATTACCACATGACCACAGCTATAAGATCCCTCAGTTACAAAACAAAGATTTAAACCAATGTCGTATTTAATAATAAATGAATTTTATAACTAAGTAGCTTCATCTTCGTCACTGTTTGTATCTCGTGATCTAATGTTACGTTTTCCAGATTTTCTGAATTTAAAGACAGGTACAGTGACTGGATTTTCTTCTGAAGTACCAGTACTACAGTTATAATTGTCTCCCTTTGTAATGTCTGTTTCACTTTCAATTAAATCTAATTTCTTGTCAATTTTTATTTTACTTGAATCTGTTTTACTTCCGCTGTTATCATTTTCTAATTGCTTAGTATCTTTTGAACGTTTTGTAAAAGTAAATTGTCCCTTTGAGCAAGCATTTGACTGGACGTCTGCTTTTGTTTCAGTTATCTCCCCTTCTCTGAGTTTTCTCCTTTCTTCTAAGAAAGCATAAGCAGCCTGTCTGTTGCTTGTATCGTTCACCTCATCAACATCCTCCAGTGAGTACTTTTTCCATTTGACAGGTCCATCATTAAAATCTGGCATTCTTCCCTTACTTTTGACAGGTCGTCTTGGTTGGAAGGACCTTGGATGACCTCTTTGTATGACAGGTGGCTTTTTGAAAGCAGGATTTATTGTCTCTACATCATCTTTTGAAGGATCATCCTTCAATAAACATTGATCTGATTCATCTCCTGAAGAGTTGTCTTTCCTTGCTTTCTCATAAGCATTGTGTTTTTCCTCCAGATTCTGTAGACAGTCAAAAACATTCTTAGCTTTGGCAGCAAATCCATCTGCTGATGACTTTATTGTATACGGATCCACTTCCTCTTTTGACATTCTCCTTACTGAAAAACAACATCGAAATTTCATTAAAATCGAGCTTACAACTATATAAATTGACAATATTAAAATAATACAGAAAGTATAATGTACAGTACCAGGGGCGGATCCAGGATTTCAAGTTAGGGGGGGGTGGACTTAAAAAAATTGCACAGAGCGGAGGGAGGCGCGAACATTTTTGGGGTATTTCGTGTGAAAAATCACGATTTTACGCCAAAAAATCATATTTTTTCCAATTTTAGGGTGTGTGTGTGCCCCCCCCCCCCCCCTGGATCCGCCCCCGAGTACCCAGAATTATTTCTATGATCACAGTATTTGTAATATTACTTCACCTGTATTTTGTTTTCTTGTTGATAACACAGCATCTGGGAAATAAAATTCTATGCACTAAATAACATCAGAACAATAAGGATGCCAAGATGTCACGTTTATCAACAAGGCAAAGACTATTTCTCAACTGCAGGCTAATGGCCGTTTTACACTCAATTTAGGGTTTGAGCATTGAAGATTCTACTGTGAATGTTGAATTTAAAACAGCAATAAACTAGCAGTAAAGAAGTAATTTGCAATCAATATTTACTTCTTGAGAAATAGATTGTGCCTGGAGTTCGCATGGCAGTGAAGAAACTAGAGGCTCAGGTGAGCCTGTATCGCTCACCTGACATAAATAAGCCCTCTTAAGAATGTCTGCATGCCGAATACATCTAAGTTTTACTATTCAAATCCCATAGGGTTCTACAATGTATGTTAAAACTATGTCTGCTCATGGCAGCCATCTTGGATGGAGGTCGTGGTCACTGGACACAATTTTGAAAGTATACTACCCAAGGACCATCCATGCCATGTTTGCTTTAAATTGGCTGACTGGTTTCAGAGGAGAAGACTGTTAAACAATTTCCTATGTTAAAACTATGTCCGCTGATGGTGGCCATTTTGGACCGAGAACAGAATCACTGAACACATTTTTGGCAGTTGACCACCTAAGGACAATCGATGACATATTTGCTATATTGGCTGACTGGTTTCAGAGGAGAAGGTTTTTAAAACATTTTTTCCCCATAAGGTCCTATGTTAAAACTATGTCTGCTGAAGGTGGCCATCTTGGATGGAGGTCAGGGTCACCGGACACAATTTTGAAAATTGACTACCTAAGGACCATCCATGCCATGTTTGCTTTAAATTGGCTTACTGGTTTCAGAGGAGAAGATTTTTAAACATATTTCCCATAGCCTAGGGTCCTATGTTAAAACTATGTCCGCTGATGGTGGCCATCTTTGATGGAGGTCTGGGTCACTGGATATAATTTTGAAAGTTGACCATTTAAGGACCATTCATGCCATGTTTGCTTTAAATTGGCTTACTGGTTTCAGAGGAAAAAAAATTTAAACATTTTCCCATAGGGTCCTATGTTAAAACTATGTCCGCTGACGGTGGCCATCTTGGATGGAGGTTGGGGTCACAGGACATAATTTTGAAAGTTGACCACCTAAGGACCATTCATGCCATGTTTGCTTTAAATTGACTTACTGGTTTCAGAGGAGAAGACTTTTAAACATTTTTTCCATAGGGTAACATGTATGTTAAAATTAAGTCGAGTCATGGGCATTATGGCGGTCATCTTGAATTTCCGATCAGCAAACGATTCACAAGTTTAGTACAGGACCACCCAATGATCATTCCTGCAAAGTCACAATTCAATTGGCTTAGTGGTTTCTAACAAGAAGATTTTTAAAATTTCGACCAATCAGAACACATTATGGGCCCTGTCAGCCATGTTGGATTTCCGATCAGCGCCAAAAACAAAAATCTTGTATATGACCATCCAATGAACATTTCTGCCAAGTTTGGTTCACATCTGTTTTGTGGTTTCAGAGAAAAAGATGAAAATGTGAAATTTCCATAGGGTCCAATGTTAAACTAAGTCGAGTCATGGCAGCCATCTTGAATTTCCGATCGGCAAACGATTCACAAGTTTAGTACAGGACCACCCAATGATTATTCCTGCAAAGTCACAATTCAATTGGCTTAGTGGTTCCTAACAAGAAGATTTTTAAAATTTCAGCCAATCAGAACACATTATGGGCCTTGGCAGCCATGTTGGATTTCCGATCAGCGCCAAAAACAAAAATCTTGTATATGACCATCCAATGAACATTTCTGCCAAGTTTGGTTCAAATCTGTTTTGTGGTTTCAGAAAAAAAGATGAAAATGTGAAATTCCCATAGGGTCCAATGTTAAACTAAGTCGAGTCATGGCGGCCATCTTGAATTTCCGATCGGCAAACGATTCACAAGTTTAGTACAGGACCACCCAATGATCATTCCTGCAAAGTCACAATTCAATTGGCTTATTGGTTCCTAACAAGAAGATTTTTTATATTTCAGCCAATCAGAACACATTATGGGCCTTGGCAGCCATGTTGGATTTCCGATCAGCGCCAAAAACAAAAATCTTGTATATGACCATCCAATGAACATTTCTGCCAAGTTTGGTTCAAATCTGTTATGTGGTTTCAGAAAAAAAGATGAAAATGTGAAATTCCCATAGGGTCCAATGTTAAACTAAGTCGAGTCATGGTGGCCATCTTGAATTTTCGATCGGCAAACGATTCACAAGTTCAGTACAAGACCACCCAATGATCATTCCTGCAGTCACAATTCAATTGGCTTAGTGGTTTCTAACAAGAAGATTTTAAAAATTTCGACCAATCAGAACACATTATGGGCCTTGGCAGCCTTGTTGGATTTCCGATCAGCACCAAAAACAAAAATCTTGTATATGACCATCCAATGAACATTTCTGCCAAGTTTGGTTCACATCTGTTTTGTGGTTTCAGAGAAAAAGATGAAAATGTGAAATTTCCATAGGGTCCAATGTTAAACTAAGTCGAGTCATGGCGGCCATCTTGAATTTCCGATCGGCAAACGATTCACAAGTTTAGTACAGGACCACCCAATGATCATTCCTGCAAAGTCACAATTCAATTGGCTTAGTGGTTCCTAACAAGAAGATTTTTTAAATTTCAGCCAATCAGAACACATTATGGGCCTTGGCAGCCATGTTGGATTTCCGATCAGTGTCAAAAACACAAATCTGGTAGAGGACCATCCAATGAACAGCTATGGCAAGTTTGGTTGAAATCTGTTCATCGGTTTCAGAGAAGAAGAGTTAAATGTGAAAAGCTAATGGACGGACGACGGACGCTTACCCATGACAAAAGCTCACATGGCCTACATGTATGGCCAGGTGAGCTAAAAAATGAGATGTAGATTGAATTCCACCACATATACAATATAGAATATGGTGATAAACCTGTTCAGCAAAATAACTAGTGTATTCCATGCCTTATGTGTAATATTTTAAATAAATAAATGTTCAGTTCCGACTTCTTCATTAGTTGTGCCTTCTCATATTATACCTGTCTAAAAAGGTACATTATAAAAAGAAAGTTTAAACCGTGATGGTAACTAATTCCACAAATATCAACAAAATGAAGAATGACATGTATATGTTGGGTTTGATGTAGGTTATACGGTAGTGTCACATAAGATTATTCAACCTGAATGCAGTAAAACTAGAAACCTGGAAATCCTCTTTAATGTCTACATTGTTTCTATTAAATTCATTAAAATAATAAAGTTGTTTTAATTATAAAAGCTTTGTTATTCACTCGTTGCGACCTTTGTTTTTGTGTACACAAATCAGCAGAACATGTGAAGTATATCACATAATTTCGTGGATATACAACGTATGTAGTTTGCTCTTTTTTATTTTGACTGGGAATCCTGAAGTACTAGAGAAATCCTCAAGTTGTTAAAATATGCAAGTGATGACGCCAGACAACAAAGTATGTGCAGGATATTTACTTTATGGAGGTCCACGATTATGTGTGACTTGACGGTATTATATAGCAAAGCGACCTACATCATTACCATTAAAATACTGCCGAAGAAGACCAGTTTTTTTTAAAAATACAATGGAATATGCAAATAAAGTAGAGAGGCCGTTATAAAAGTTGATAGAATCAAGTGGCTGTGGCCTGTGTACACAATCTTCCAATTGCCATTGACATGACTGATAAAAACAAGGGCCAGTGACTGTGGCCCAGTGACTCGAAATGAAGACAAGAGAAGTCAAAAGAAGGAAATTGAAGGAAAGAAGTATATTATGTGCAATAAATGCATTTTATGCCTTATATATTATACATGTGTGATATTTATAATGTATTTTTGCAAAAGAAATTACTGTAATCCAATTCTTTACAAAAAAATGGTGACATTCAAAACGATTGTCAAATCGGAAAATGAAGTCAAGAGACGGCGAGAATATCACGATTACCTAAACATGCTAAATTTTCTTCTTCTCCCAATCTTTTTTTGTTTAGAAACCTTCAAATAAAAAGCAGAACCATTTATATCATATATTTTCCTAAAAAACATACTTTAATCCTATTATTAACAAACAAAAATTGTCATGTACGTTACGAAAGATCGTAAAATTTGAAAATGAAGTCAAGAGAGACAGTGAGAATATCAAGATTATTAAAAATTTCTTTACCTATCTTTTATTAAAAAAAAACAAAACAAAAACAGAAATATTAATATGAAGTATTTTGCTAAAACATAAACAAAAAAAATGTCAAAATTATACGAAAGATCGTCAAATGTGAAAATGAAGTCAAGAGACGGTGAGAAGATCAAGCTCTAAATTTTCTTTTCTTCCCTATCTTTTTTGTTTCAAATAATGAATTAAAGTTTCTTCTTCTTTTTCTTTTCCTTGGTTTGATTTTCAAAGCAAATGTATAATATTTTGAAACTTTTTTAACCCGATTAGTTACTAAAATAAGGCGATGTTCGGAACATCGTCTGACAAATTTGAAAATGAAGACAAGAGACGGCAAGAATGTCAAGATTATCAAAATTTATATAATGTTTAGTTATGTTTTATTTCATGAAAAATTTATTCTAAATGAAAAATTATAATAACTTTTATGTTTTTTTAATGAACGAAAATAATTCAAGAATCTAAATATAGTACACGTCCATGTCATCTCTTCTTCATTTCGAGTTTTTTTTAGCAGTTTACCTACATGTATCTTATGTATTTCATCCATAACTCTTCAACAAATTCACATAAAACTTTTTTTGAGGTAAAATATCTGTACATCAAAACCAACATTATAATAAACATTTAAACACATATAATGCACACAAAAATATCAGCTTCTTGGGGTCCATGTCAACTCTTGTCTTCATTTCGAGTTTTTTAGCATTTTACCAATCTTACGTATTTCATCCATAACTCTTCAAAAAATAACATAAAACGTTTTTGGTAGGTAAAATACATTAAAACCAACATGCTATTACAGTATATAAGCATTTAAATGCATATAATGCAAAACATATGCTTCTTGACGTCTCTTTCCTTCAATTTCCTTCTTTTGTCTTCATTTCAAGGAATCCGGGTCGTTTCGCCCCGAATCCTGTTCGCCCCGTGAGTCGCTTCGCCCCTATTCCCGTTCGCCCCTATTCCCTTTCGCCCTGGGTCATTTCGCCCTCATTTATTAATAGTGCTTTAAAAAATGAAATATGGAAAAAACCATTGCAAATATTCGTATTTTGGATGTTGTAAGGCTTGTTCATGGGTACTTTATTTTAATTAATTAGTAATCGACAGATCAAAGAATAAAAATAATTACAATTTTTTGTTAATTTCTCTTTATTATTATTTTGCAGTTTAATTAGTAATAACAAGGATTTATATAGTATATAAATCCTTGGTAATAATTGACCAATAATTATTAAATATTATAATATAACATCATGATGATGTTAACTCGGTTGTTTATCATATATTTTTACTATTTTGATTTTATTTTTATGTTATTTTTTTTTGTATATAACTAATAAATAAATAATTACCAAAAAATTGTCGAAAAAGACTTCATCTATTATTATATAATAGCGATTAAGTGGGGGGTGCGTCTTTTTACCACAGAACACCACCCAATACCACAGAACACTATAGAATTAGCACAGAACACTTAAAATTCTATTAAATCTTATTAAATATGTAAAAAAAAAATGCTATAGTTTAAATATATTTTCGTGTATTTTGATAGAAATGGATTAGTTTAACTAGAGTTATCTCTCTTTACAGACTATTTTCGGGAGGAAAATAAAGTCTTTCAGTCCCACTCCTGGCACTATATATATGTTGGAGTTGTTTTTTGCTTGTTTTGTTTGTTTGCTTTTTTTTCTTTCTTTCTTTTTTCGTTTTGTCTTGTTTGGTTCATTCTTTTTTTTTACCTTTTTGTCTTTTTTCTGTTTTTCAGATTTTTTTCACACCTGTGCCATTTGCAACTTTTCCAACAACCACAAAGCTTATACAAACAAAAATAATACATAATGTTTATAAGAAATTTCATAATTTATAAGTTCTAAATAATTTTTTCTTAAATTATTTATTTAAAATTTTTGATATTAATTTTATTCCTATAAATGATACATAATATGCGAGCTTAAGCGAGCTCTTTATGGTATAAAATGTGTAATTAGGATTTTTTAACAAACATGGCTGAACATATTGTCGAAGAAAAAAAAATTCTACGTTTTGTAAACACCGGTTTCCGGGTAACACACTAACACACTCAACTAATGAAGATCTTCTTAACATAAAGCGCAAAGGTGATCCTGAAGTCTCGTACCCTCTCTCGTACGTCCGATACCACTGAAACCCGAAACCCGTGTGTAATAAAAGTCATTTTGCTATCTTGTTTTACTTATATTGATATTTTTAAATTTATTAAATCTCTTCTGACATACTGACAAGCATTTTTGTTTCTACGCGGGAGTTAACTTTTGAGATTTCGTAAGGAACGATAACTCGAATAAAGGAACGACAGCTCGATTGAATGAGACTAGATTCGGCCCTAAAAAAAGTCGTCCCCAATATATCTCGGCCCAAAAAATCTCGACACTTTAGGATGAAATTGCCAGATAATTTTCAGATGCGCGAGCATTCAAGGCCGTGCCGGTTTCATATTAGACCATGTTATGAGAACATAAAATCACATCCTAATCACATTTTTGGTCACAAGTTAGTAATATTATCATTTAATAAATAACTCATCTTCACTAAGATAATAATTGTCTTTTAAATAAATAAATAATTTTACACATATAAATATTGAACAATATTATAAAACAATAAACTATTTTCCCCGAAAATAGTCTGTAAAGAGAGACAACTCTAGTTAAACTAACCCATTTCTACTACAATGCACAAAAATATATTAACACTATTTAAACAAATAAACATTTTTTGTACATATTTAATAAGATTTAATGGCTATATCGTCATTCTTTCCCAAATGGGAAAGCTTATTTTTCACTGTTACCCTCTCTAGTATTTCCCATAGAGTTAATTTGATCTGGGTCACTCAAACATTTTAAATGTTAAACTTGTAATACCTTAGGGAGAATTTACATACAATTTATTTCGTTTAAACGTTTATTACGAAATAAACGTAGGAACTTGGGATATATTGACGATTATTATATAAAACTGTCTTTCTATAGGAACTAGGGATAGATTGACGATCAGTATATAAGACTATCTTTCTATAGGAACTTGGGATAGATTGACGATCAGTATTATAGTATATTTATATTGTTTTATAGAAAAAATATTCAAACTTATATACAATATAAACGTATTTATATGATGTATTTTAATTTTATACCAACTCCGTAGTTTATTTCGTTTAGAAGTAAATTTTTTTGGGGCTAGTTTTACGGATTTCTGTGTGGATATATATAAAAATGGTATATGAAATAAACCTTATTTTTGAAAGTTACGATACAACATGTAAGTCGTCATGCATGGTTAATTCATAAAATTTTTGTGGTGAACTGTGTTCAGTAAGTTCAGTAACAACGATATCTTACTGATTGAGATACATGTAGGTTTTTTTCCCTATTCAAACATCTAAGTGACCATGATCACACGATATCTTTACAACTTTATATATCGTTTACCATTGAAAAAAAATCTTTCCCATTTCATGATTTGGGAAAGAATGACGATATAGTTGATTTAATATAATTTTAAGTGTTCTGTGCTAATTCTATAGTGTTCTGTGGTATTCTGTGGTAAAAAGATGCATTGATAAGTGGGGCGAATCGACTCGCTTTCCGGGGTGAAACGACCCAGTACCATTTCGAGGTACCCCCTGTGGCTAGTCCGAGATTCCTCTGCCGTCTGACGGCTTTTATGGATTTGCTGTAGCCGTGGGAACAGCAAATCCACAAAAGCCGTCAGACGGCAGGGGAATCTCGGACTACCTGTGCTGTGCCTGTGGCTGTGGCCTGTGCAAGTCTGTCCATCTCTGCCTCCGGCAATGACAATGCCATTGAAAATCACCACAATTTTTATGACAGAAGTGACAATCACCACATAAAATTAATTTTATAAATGATATACAAAATGAAATGTCACTGCAAACTAGTAAACAAACGTGAAATGATCTGTATTCGTTTTCTTATCTTCTTATCCGATTATCTCCCCTTTGCTTTTTTACGACGTTAGCATATTTAATTAAGCATGCATGTAAATATAAGTGTTCACATTACATTTGATCAACTTTAAATTAAAGAATTTCATTTTCAATTTTTTTTTTTTCATCATTAAAACTAAAGTTGCATTTTTTTTTGCAACAGCCACAATTCGGGCGACCGGAAGTTTTTAATTTGAAGCCGGTGTCGAATCTTCCTTTGTTTTGAAAACATATATTTTCTAGAATTATGAGTGGAGGGGTGTATGGAGGAGGTATATTATCATTCACAGATGCTATTCCGATATAGAAATTAGTATATTGACCTCAAACTTGAGTAAAAACTCCGTGTTTCTCGTGTGGCATAATATTTTATTAAATAATGGCAAAATCAAATGCATGCTTTCTAATTTCTTCTTCTTCTTCTTCTTCTTCTTTTGGTATACAGCTATCCATCCACCGGATGATCACTAGCTGTTGCTTTATTTTAGTATAGATTATAGTTCAAGTTCAAGGAAAGCTTTATTTGTAGTCGGTACATGAGTAAATACTACATAATAACACAAGCTCTTCAGGGGTTAAAAAATCTTGGACCACCTCACTAGCCCAGGGCTAGCATGCTCCCAAATATGACTAGCCCTAATCTATGAACCACTAGTCCTGGTCAATACCATGATTTCATGAATCCGACTTGCAGACTTGAACCCATGTACAACATGTACAATGTATATTAGTTTAACTATCTTTCTTTTCAGATCTGGTATTGCGTTTTATTTTCACTTACTTTCCACAGGACAGGTCACTGTAAGGCCAAAAAAAAAATGTGTGTTTACGGTCACAATACAAAAAAATCTAGGGTCGGTCTGCAATAAAAAAAAAAAAAATTCCGGTAAGCCGTCATTTGATGAAGCTGTGTTTTATGACGAGTTACGCAGTTTTTCTACCTTCTTTGCTCTCAATTTCGACAAAAAGCTAGCAGTTGAATAAATAAAACATTGCTGCTGATTAAACAACATATAACATACCGGTATATATGAATATAAGTAGATACACGAATATTGACAAGTTTGTCAATATCCAATATATTTTTTTACTAGCCTGTCGGGCATACAGCTGATTATTTCAGCTAGCCCAAATGTGGAAATTACTGGCCCCGGGCGTCGGGCTAGTGGATTTTTGAACCCCTGCTCTTGTGAGCTTGTAAAACCGACATTAATGATTGATTACAAAATAACGGTCATACTAAAAAGCACCCGGGACAGCCCAGGGATTGGAAATAATGCCTGTGTATATAATTGTTTTAAATAAAATGTTATTTTAAGATTATGTTGTTAATTTTATATATTGTACAAGCCATTTGCAACCAAACATTGCCGCCCAGGACTCCAACACAACTTGAACAAATATTACTCGTGTTTTGTTTTTATTTGAAATATATATCATACAGTAATATATTTTTAGATATTTTTCTTATGTTTAGATAAATTATTTCAAAATTATATTCTTAATTTTATTTATCGTACAAACCATCCGGTCAAACATTGCCGCCCGAGACTCTTAACAGAAATTTAAAAAACATTCATTAACAGTGTTTAATTAACATGAACATAGCCCCAGATCTACAGGAATATTAGGAATAAAGCAGTCCCTTTACAACAAAATTACCGAACTCCGAACAACCTTACAAAGGGAAAGTCAAAACTCATAAGTATATAAACAGACAAAATCAGTCAACAACCAGAAAACTGTGAAAACCGTAATGACCCTGACTTGGTACAGGCATTTCTAAAGAAATGGTGGGTTGAATCGGATTTTAAAGCTCCAAACCTCCCGCTTTCATTACAGCTCAAAGTTCTGGCTGTCACTATAACAGTATTTATAACAATACTGGAACAAAATAGGTAAAATAGTTGTCAAAGTAGTACCAAATTCAGTGAAGTTAGCAGAGCCACTGTTTCATAGCACAAGGCTTTATAAGAGTGGCACTACTGCTTATTGCTGATTATTTATCTTTTATTAATATTATAATATTGTTCATTTTTAGATGAAGTTGGTGCAGTTGTGTTTGACATAGGATCTTATTCTATCAGAGCAGGTTATGCAGGAGAGGATTCTCCAAAGGTATACAGTCAAATTTACATATCAACATACAGATTCCTTTGTTCTAATTATTATAAACCCCACCCACAATGAAGCAATAAGAAAATGGAATTTAAAGTTGTTTTATTGTGACAGGAATGATCATTCTAATAAATAAATAGTAGAGAATACAGAAAGGACAATCCAGAGAAACTGTCAACACGAAGAAAAACAAAACAAAGACACAACACAATATGTATTGGATGCCACTTTTCACAAATAATGCAAATAAGACATAATCCCTCCTACAAACAACTGGAGGTAAAGACGAACCGAACATTGTTTTTATGCGGAAATTATGCGGAGCTAATGTGTTTGACCAAATACTTAATATATTGATAATCTGTCTTATATGTTTTTGTCACAAGCTTTTTTTAATTATGTTTTAAGACAATATGATTTATACTAAGTGGTTGTTGGGTTTATATGTAGCATTCAATCAGTTACTAGTTTTTACCACTGGGCCTTAATGACTGAGTTGTTAAGGCCAATGACTACCACTGGGTCTTAATGACTGAGTTGTTAAGGCCAATAACTACCACTGGGCTTTAATGACTGAGTTGTTAAGGCCAATGACTACCACTGGGCCTTAATGACTGAGTTGTTAAGGCCAATGACTACCACTGGGCCTTAATGACTGAGTTGTTAAGGCCAATGACTACCACTGGGCCTTAATGACTGAGTTGTTAAGGCCAATGACTACCACTGGGCCTTAATGACTGAGTTGTTAAGGCCAATGACTACCACTGGGCCTTAATGACTGAGTTGTTAAGGCCAATGACTACCACTGGGCCTTAATGACTGAGTTGTTAAGGTCAATGATTACCACTGGGCCTTAATGACTGAGTTGTTAAGGCCAATGACTACCACTGGGCCTTAATGACTGAGTTGTTAAGGCCAATGACTACCAATAACAAACCTTACACCACTTAAGGTTTTTATACACCTATGTAGACCTGAGTCATGTTGGCGGTTTTCTCCGGGAACTCCGGTTTCCTCCACCACGATATAACTGAAATATTGTTGTAAGTGGCGTTAAACACCATTACCCCCTTGTACACGTAGAGCTATTATATCTACAATGTTGTTTTATACTACTACTACATGTACAAATGTATATACATTGTATGTTGCTATTTTTTAGGCTGAAATTCCAACACACATGGCAGTTGTTGATGATCCAGATGTTGCTATGGAAACAGATGATGTGGAAAAGATCAAAGGGCCCAGTAAAAAATATTTTATAGACACAAATTCCATAAAGGTGCCAAGAAAAGAAGCAGAAATAAACACATTTTTAAAGGAAGGCATGAGTAAGAATCAACAATAAACAAACAAAAATTGATATACATTATATGAACTTTTGTCATCAGTTGGCATCTATTGTCTGACTATCATATGTGGAAATTTTTTCGCATTTAAATCTTCTCATCTTTATGGGTGTGATGATCCATGGGTGTTCCACTTTCAAAATTGTGTCCATCAGCCCTGTCATCCATTTAAGATGGCCACCATTAATTACTAAAAATCGAAATTTCTTACATTGACCATGACTGCTTTATTTTAAGTAAAAAAGAGTTCAAATTTAAAATGCAGATGCATGACAATGAATTGTTCAACATTCTCAAGGTTTTTCTGTGAGATAATTTGTTCAGCCAGTTTACATACATCTTGCATTTTGATAAATAATCAATTACAATTCTTCTGCTTATCAGAAACCTTTGATCTAAATGAAACTAAATTTTTGATGGGTCAATCTCATAATTTTTGGGTGGTCCACTTTCAATATAATGTATTTTCTTGGCCTTTTTCACCTGGAGTGTTTATTAATTTTATTGCAATAAAAGACAAACAAATCATATCCACGAAAGTGAAGGATGGTAGAGCTAAAGTATAAAATAGTTTGTTAATAAGAGTTTTGAAATAAATGATGTCACAAAAATAAACTGTTGTGAAAAGTTCATTTTACAATATATCAGTATTTCAGCACATTTTTTAATTAAATTTAAATTACTTGCTCCCAAAGGTTTTTAAATTATTTGCCTTTTCAATCTTTTGACTATGGGCAAGTACCTGATGAAGGTTATTACAGAAATGTGTTGTGCAGGCACACATGATGAAGGTTATTACAGAAATGTGTTGTGCAGGCACACCTGATGAAGGTTATTACAGAAATGTGTTGTGCAGGCACACCTGATGTAGGTTATTACAGAAATGTGTCATGCACACTAAATTAGATATCTATATTTTTACTAGTACAAATGTATATCTTTGTAAAGGTTCAGAATCAAATTTCATCCTGATTTAATTTTTTTTTATTGAAGTTGACAACTGGGATATGTACGAGGAAATGATGAACCACATTTACAATAAATCTATAAAGTCTGAGTCTAATCTACACCCTGTGATGATGTCTGAACCAGCGGTATGTATACTGTGTCAAGGGGATGGGGGTTAGGATTACCAATCTACACCCTGTGATGATGTCTGAACCAGCGGTATGTATACTGTATCAGTGGGACGGGGGTTAGGATTACCAATCTACACCCTGTGATGATGTCTGAACCAGCGGTATGTATACTGTGTCAGGGGGATGGGGGTGTTAGGATTACCAATCTACACCCTGTGATGATGTCTGAACCAGCGGTATGTATACAGTGTCAAGGGGATGGGGGTTAGGATTACCAATCTACACCCTGTGATGATGTCTAAACCAGCGGTATGTATACAGTGTCAAGGGGATGGGGGTTAGGATTACCAATCTACACCCTGTGATGATGTCTAAACCAGCAGTATGTATACAGTGTCAAGGGGATGGGGGTTAGGATTACCAATCTACACCCTGTGATGATGTCTGAACCAGCGGTATGTATACAGTGTCAAGGGGATGGGGGTTAGGATTACCAATCTACACCCTGTGATGATGTCTGAACCAGCGGTATGTATACTGTGTCAGGGGGACGGGGGTTAGGATTACCAATCTACACCCTGTGATGATGTCTGAACCAGCGGTATGTATACTGTGTCAGGGGGATGGGGGTTAGGATTACCAATATACACCCTGTGATGATGTCTGAACCAGCGGTATGTATACTGTGTCAAGGGGATGGGGGTGTTAGGATTACCAATCTACACCCTGTGATGATGTCTGAACCAGCGGTATGTATACTGTGTCAAGGGGATGGGGGTTAGGATTACCAATCTACACCCTGTGATGATGTCTGAACCAGCGGTATGTATACTGTGTCAGTGGGACGGGGGTTAGGATTACCAATCTACACCCTGTGATGATGTCTGAACCAGCGGTATGTATACTGTGTCAGTGGGACGGGGGTTAGGATTACCAATCTACACCCTGTGATGATGTCTGAACCAGCGGTATGTATACTGTGTCAAGGGGATGGGGGTGTTAGGATTACCAATCTACACCCTGTGATGATGTCTGAACCAGCGGTATGTATACTGTGTCAGGGGGATGGGGGTGTTAGGATTACCAATCTACACCCTGTGATGATGTCTAAACCAGCGGTATGTATACTGTGTCAATGGGATGGGGGTGTTAGGATTACCAATCTACACCCTGTGATGATGTCTAAACCAGCGGTATGTATACTGTGTCAGGGGGATGGGGGTTAGGATTACCAATCTACACCCTGTGATGATGTCTAAACCAGCGGTATGTATACTGTGTCAGGGGGATGGGGGTTAGGATTACCAATCTACACCCTGTGATGATGTCTAAACCAGCGATATGTATACTGTGTCAGGGGGATGGGGGTGTTAGGATTACCAATCTACACCGTGTGATGATGTCTGAACCAGCGGTATGTATACAGTGTCAATGGGATGGGGGTTAGGATTACCAATCTACACCGTGTGATGATGTCTGAACCAGTGGTATGTATACTGTGTCAGGGGGACGGGGGTTAGGATTACCAATCTACACCGTGTGATGATGTCTGAACCAGTGGTATGTATAATGTAGGGTTTAGGGTTATCATATGTTGATGAGGTCGTCAAGGGTTATCATACTTTGAAATCTTACCTACTTACTGTAATAATGTATTTGGTGTTTGTTTTGTTTTAAACATATTTTATTCACAACTAAATGAATAGGATTGAGCAACAGGGTATGCCTATTCAAGCTCTCTCCTTTTACATGTACAAGGCATATATTCAGTATATATAAGATAATTATGTTCCTTCAATACATGTAATTGTGAACACCATTAATATTTCATATATAATAAATTTACAAGTGAAGTGAAATTTGTAGACTTTCTAAATATTTTAAATAGTTAAACATACAAGAAGTTAAAGAAAAAGAAAATAACACAAAATAAATGTATAATGGGAGGAGTGCAATTGAAAAAAGAAGCATCTTAAATGAAACGATGAGTGTCAATTATGAACTTGTGTACAGCTTGAAATATTTCTGTATTTAGATCATATGAAAATGATCTATTTCCATGTAATAATAAATCTATATTAATGTCAATAGTATTATTATTTGGTATTAATGTCTGTATGGAATCTAATCTAAATTATTAAATTTAGGACAGATAAGCAAAAAATGGTTGTTATCTTCTAATGAACCACTATAGTTTGGACAGTTAGTATTATCAGATAAAAAATCATTAAATAAATGTGCCTTCAGGTTACTAGCCTCATTTCTTAATTGACAATGAATTATATTAAACTTCCTTATTCCAAAATTATAATGAGCATTGGTGTCCCAAGTTTTATAGAAGTGTGTCAATCTATTTTTAAAGATATTTAAACTTGGAGATCCAGTAATAGTGAGGGGCAAAGTATTCCATAGTCTTATAGTGAAAGGGATAACACTATCATAAAAAGTATTTGGTGTTTAACACCATTTTAAATCATATTCCTGTTATATCGTGGTGGTCAGTTTTATTGGAAGAGGAAACCGGAGTACTCCGAGAAAATCACTGACAAACTTTATCACATAATGTTGCATCGAGTAGACCTTGCCTTGAGCAGGATTCGAACTCACAACTGTAGTGGTGATAGGCACTGATTGCATAGGTAGTTGCAAATCCAGCTACCATATGATCACGACCACAACGCCCCCTGTAGTGATATAAATACAATAAATTTTAGCTCTATTTTGCTAATGAGAATATTAATATATCAATTTATAATTTACTTGTATATTTATACTTGTGGTAATACAACCCCATAAAAGACAAAAATATGTTCTCAATTATGACATTTTGTGACTCAAGAGTAAATATTTTTGTGTCATCTATTTTTGTGAATAACTTGAGTTTATTACAGAGATGATATTTTAATGCAAAGTGTTTTTTAATCTTTCAGTGGAATGTTAAAGGCAAAAGAGAAAAGTTAGCAGAAATAATGTTTGAAAAATATAATGTTCCTGCCTTCTTCCTGTGTAAAAATGCAGTGCTAACAGCGTATCCTTCTAGAAATAATGTCTAATGACATCGTGTCAAGGGTCACATCTAATGACATCATGTAAAAGTCATGTAAAGGGTCACATCTAATGTCATCAAGCAACAGGTCATGACAAAGGTCACATCTAATGACATGTCAAAGGTTACATTAAATGACATGTCAAGGGTCACATCTAATGACATCATGTTTCAGGTCATGTCACAAAGGTCACAATTTTGACTACCAATTAATGATTGTATTTGCATTTACTTAATCACTTAAGATTTTGACACTAACTGGCAAAAAACTTAAAAGTGTCAAGATAACTTGTCATGACAACAACCTATTTTGAACTATAACAGCTTGTATTAGATTATTTTGTAGTGCATTTTTCTTGAATTTAATCTGTGTTAAATGAACACCTGTCTTATGTGACCATTAGCCTGTATTAAATGACCACCTGTCTTATGTGACCATATACATGTGTTAAATAACCACCTGCCTTGTGTGACCACTAACCTATTTGAAATGACTATCTGTCTTATGTGACCATTAACATGTATTAAATGACCACCTGTTGTATGTGAGCATTTTTTATGGTTCCATTGGATTATCACATCAGACTAATTAGACTCTATTCCTTAACTTTGTACAAGATTTGCTAATGGTAGATCTACAGGACTTGTATTAGACAGTGGAGCTACACATACTACAGCTGTTCCTGTATATGATGGTTATGTTATACAACAAGGTAATTATCAAATTTGAAACTATTACACGATAATTGTGAATTTGAAACTATTACACGATAATTGTGAATTTGAAACTATTACACGATAATTGTGAATTTGAAACTATTACACGATAATTGTGAATTTGAAGCTATCATACGATAATTGTGAATTTGAAACTATTGTACATTAATTGTGAATTTGAAACTATTGTACGATAATTGTGAATTTTAAACTATCATACAATAATTGTGAATTAGCTATTATACGATAATTGTGAATTTGAAACTATTGTACGATAATTGTGAATTTGAAACTATTATATGATAATTATGAATTTGAAACTATTGTACGATAATTGTGAATTTGAAACTGTTGTACAATAATTATGAATTCAAGGATCTTTACAACAGAATAATGTAGTGTTTTTAAGATTTAACGTTATTGTGTATGCAGAAAAGAACTGGGGAAGTTATTGATAATCCTCACCTTTGTTTCTGTTACCAATTACTCAACCAATGATATAGTTTCAGCCATTGTTAAGTCCCCTCAGGTCATCAACAAGATCTATTAATCTAACCAATACCATTATTAATCTATTTTCTATATTTATTTTTCAGCCATAGTTAAGTCCCCTCTAGCTGGAGATTTTATTAATAGACTTAACTTATTTATATTCCAGCCATAGTTAAGTCCCCTCTAGCTGGAGATTTTATTAATAGACTTAACTTATTTATATTTCAGCCATAGCTAAGTCCCCTCTAGCTGGAGATTTTATTAATAGACTTAACTTATTTTTATTTCAGCCATAGTTAAGTCCCCTCTAGCTGGAGATTTTATTAATAGACTTAGCTTATTTATATTTCAGCCATAGTTATGTCCCCTCTAGCTGGAGATTTTATTAATAAACTTAACAAATTTATATTTCAGCCATAGTTTAATTCCCCTCTAGCTGGAGATTTTATTAATAGACTTAACATATTTTTTATTTCAGCCATAGTGAAGTCCCCTCTAGCTGGAGATTTTATTAATAGACTTAACATATTTTTATTTCAGCCATAGTTAAATCCCCTCTAGCTGGAGATTTTATTAATAAACTTAACAAATTTATATTCCAGCCATAGTTAAGTCCCCTTTAGCTGGAGATTTTATTAGTATGGAAGTTAAAAAGTTAATGGAAGAATTAGAAATAGATGTTATACCTCCATATATGATTAAAAGTAAAGTAAGTATAATTACTGAATGTCTATTTTTAATCTCAATAAATATAAGTGCATTATGTTCGATGGACAATTATAAAATTATATAATAATCATCTTTTTGCAAGCCATGGACTAGTGAACAATGGTTAATTCTAATGCAATTTGTTTGTATCATTGGATTTGATTGGTTACTATTCTATGTAAAATTCTCAATCTACCAGGTGGAACTAAGGTGTTCAGCTGGAAGGATCCGCCATCTTGAAATGTGAAATCCTACATGTCATATTTACAACAATGCACAAAAATTATTAAAATGCCTACATTGAAAACTTATTTTAGTTACATTTGATCAAGATTGAAGCATAAACGAAGCCAAATAACGTCTGATCTTTACATTTTAAACTGGAAGTCTTCATATGACGTCATGTTGTTTATGTGCCAAAGTCGTCAACAATATTTCGTTGAATTCTAATTTGTGTGATTTTTAGACCCAGGGATATGCAAGAATACATTTTTATGTTCAGTATTGTATTAGAATGGAGATATCTGTAAATTTGGGTTTTAAGGTCGCAAATTGAGTTTTACGCGTCGCTAGGGAAACTCAATTTGCGGCCGTAAAACTGATGATTTACGTTCGCAAAGCTTAAAATACAATACACTTATCTCCTAATTTCTAACTCTGCTTATCTGAAATATATATTAAAAAATATATACAAGTGCACAATTTGTTGCTGAAAAAATGTTTTTTATAGGATGAATATCAACAGCTACTTAAAATGACAAAGTAACACTAGAATTAGTTGTATATGTAAATTTGTAAATTGCAACCAAGATTTGAAAATGTTTACAAATAAATTACATTTTGTTTTAAATCTTGAATTCCATAAAAATAGATATCCTAATTATAACCTTGATAAATTGATTGATTGATTTGTGTTTAATGCCAATAGCAGTATTTCAGCTATATCATGGCATAAACAAATTTTGAAAAAAATACACATTACCTTGATAAAAGATTATTTCATATTTTTGTGAATTATTATTCATCTAAAAGTGTAAAAAGTCATGTAATTTTTACAGGAACATGTGACTTTTATGGAGGAGCCGTCGTGGAAGAAGAAAGATTTACCTGAAGTTACTAAATCTTATCATAATTATATGGTGAAGGTAAATATTACATTTTATTGATGATTTCTACATTTTCTCTTTGATCTTTACATGTAATAATATCTATAATCATGCAATAATATCTATAATCACGATGCCTGAAATGGACGGTCGCCCAGTCGCCAAATGCGACTAATATCTTATTCGGGCAACCAAAAGCTGCTCCAAATTAGGTAGTCACTGGCCCAACAAAAAACATTTGGGCGATTGCCTAAAAGACTGTTAAAAATTGTTGTTTTAGCGAAACCAGACATAAACTAACTTTAACGGTAGATAACTCTTCTGTTCTAGTCGAACACGGTTTGCTACGAGCACAGCGATTGGTCTAAATACATTTTTGTAGCCAATGAATACACAGCTAATGTAATTTACTGTTCTCCCAATTATGTATTTTTATTGAGCCAATCAATACATGTTTCCTACACGTTTTCATGTAATACACAAGTATTCACTAAATATTAGAAAAGAAACGTGGTTTTTTTTGTTTCTTTATTAATTAATTAATTATTAAAATTGTTAAAAATCACGGACGAAGTGGAAAGTTGTGAACAATAAAGAGACGGAATTCTGTCAACTTATAATATGAATAATGTTTGCGATCTGGTATCTTCCACGGTTCGGAAATTTATTCATTCAATCTGCTGCAAAATGTACATGTACGAATTTCATTTTTACAGAAATCGGAAACCTTTTTGTGTCAATCCTTAGGTAATCATTGAAAAACTTTTCTTCAACAACGGAGAGAAAATCGCTGACAGTAATGTCAAACTACGGAAACGATCTGGCCTGTCACTTCTTTTAAACTTTTCATAGTTCATGTACACGGCTACATTTTAATGACAATTGGGAGTGGTTTTCTTTTTTGGAACCAGAACTTTTGTTTACAAATTAAAAAATAACAGGAAAAGTTAACAGTTGTTTATATAACAGAAAATGACATCACCGTTTGTTATTTCAACAAAGTGAGATACTTGTTTGGAATGAATAACCATCTGACATTACCCCGAACTGGGAAGTTATTTTACTTTAAAATCACTTCTTCATAGTGGATTGAAACAAGTGATGTCACTCTTCACTCTGGGGAGTGCAAGAGCGGTCCTTGTAGTGGCATTAGTCTACTCTTTTCCGGATGTCTTTAATGTGATCATGGCATTGATCTCCCCTTACACAAACCAGCCTTTTATTGTCCCCTTCCGACGGACTAGCATCGTTTCTTGAGACCACCCTAGCCAATGGCGTCAAGGTTGTCGAAAAGGTTATAACAAGTAAATTCAGGTTTCATTTGATAGCAATATATGCATTTGGTGTTTTCGCAATTTCAGCTGCACACCTGTACCAAAATTACCTTGAAGAGCCCCCCAACCCCTGTGAGACTAGGGAAAGAATGAATTTTAATGATATTGATAAAAAAAAAAAATTAATCTGAAAACTGTTTATATATTGATACATGTATCTGATGTCTTTTTTTCATAAAAAAAAATGTCACAAAATGTTTGGGCCACCATTATGCCATTTGGACCAGTGACTAATTTTTTACTGGCCCTAAAAAAATTTTTCGGCCCAGCCAAGGCAGGCCCTCATTTCAGGCACTGTAATCATGCAACTATCAAGAAAGTATCACTGTTTTTGATATGATGATATAATGGTGATGCAATAATATCTATAATCAAGCAACTATCAAGATAGTATCACTGTTTTTGATATGATGATATAATGGCATCACTGACGTCATATCACCAAATCCTCGATAAACATACTATCATTGATATGTTTTGCTTGAAATGGATTTCTCGTCGCATCTCATCTAGCTTTGTCTTCAATGTGATGTTGCTCTGAGAAATCAATTCTCACATAACAAATCAACGATAGTATATACATCTTTGATGTGTTTTTTTCTTAAAATAGACATCTCATAACCATCTAGCTTTGTCTTCAATGTGATGTTGCTCTGACATAACCATCTAGCTTTGTCTTCAATGTGATGTTGCTCTGACATAACCATCTAGCTTTGTCTTCAATGTGATGTTGCTCTGACATAACCATCTAGCTTTGTCTTCAATGTGATGTTGCTCTGACATAACCATCTAGCTTTGTCTTCAATGTGATGTTGCTCTGACATAACCATCTAGCTTTGCCTTCAATGTGATGTTGCTCTGACATAACCATCTAGCTTTGTCTTCAATGTGATGTTGCTCTGACATAACCATCTAGCTTTGTCTTCAATGTGATGTTGCTCTGACATAACCATCTAGCTTTGTCTTCAATGTGATGTTGCTCTGACATAACCATCTAGCTTTGTCTTCAATGTGATGTTGCTCTGACATAACCATCTAGCTTTGTCTTCAATGTGATGTTGCTCTGACATAACCATCTAGCTTTGTCTTCAATGTGATGTTGCTCTGACATAACCATCTAGCTTTGTCTTCAATGTGATGTTGCTCTGACATAACCATCTAGCTTTGCCTTCAATGTGATGTTGCTCTGACATAACCATCTAGCTTTGTCTTCAATGTGATGTTGCTCTGACATAACCATCTAGCTTTGTCTTCAATGTGATGTTGCTCTGACATAACCATCTAGCTTTGCCTTCAATGTGATGTTGCTCTGACATAACCATCTAGCTTTGTCTTCAATGTGATGTTGCTCTGACATAACCATCTAGCTTTGTCTTCAATGTGATGTTGCTCTGACATAACCATCTAGCTTTGTCTTCAATGTGATGTTGCTCTGACATAACCATCTAGCTTTGTCTTCAATGTGATGTTGCTCTGACATAACCATCTAGCTTTGTCTTCAATGTGATGTTGCTCTGACATAACCATCTAGCTTTGTCTTCAATGTGATGTTGCTCTGATATAACCATCTAGCTTTGTCTTCAATGTGATGTTGCTCTGACATAACCATCTAGCTTTGTCTTCAATGTGATGTTGCTCTGACATAACCATCTAGCTTTGTCTTCAATGTGATGTTGCTCTGACATAACCATCTAGCTTTGTCTTCAATGTGATGTTGCTCTGACATAACCATCTAGCTTTGTCTTCAATGTGATGTTGCTCTGACATAACCATCTAGCTTTGTCTTCAATGTGATGTTGCTCTGACATAACCATCTAGCTTTGTCTTCAATGTGATGTTGCTCTGACATAACCATCTAGCTTTGTCTTCAATGTGATGTTGCTCTGACATAACCATCTAGCTTTGTCTTCAATGTGATGTTGCTCTGACATAACCATCTAGCTTTGTCTTCAATGTGATGTTGCTCTGACATAACCATCTAGCTTTGTCTTCAATGTGATGTTGCTCTGACATAACCATCTAGCTTTGTCTTCAATGTGATGTTGCTCTGACATAACCATCTAGCTTTGTCTTCAATGTGATGTTGCTCTGACATAACCATCTAGCTTTGTCTTCAATGTGATGTTGCTCTGACATAACCATCTAGCTTTGTCTCCAATGTGATGTTGCTCTGACATATCCATTCTCACAAAACAAATCAATGATTGTATATATTTATCAGTAATTTCAACATCTTTTTCTTTGCTCTCACAGAGTGATATTGTCAGTATCAGCGAACTGAAAATTATCGATCAGTGTCAAACACATTATGATGTTACTGATAAAAACTATAACTAGTAATAACGTATGAGCATCAAATTGTCACATACCAGTTTTTGCTTCTTTTGTAACCAATTGATACTCATATATACAGTCAAATCTAGTAAAAGTCTTGGCAGTGATAGAGGAAAGAAAACATCTACGTAAAAAGTCAAAGAACCATTTGAGATTGTGATGACGACCGTAGAATTTTTGTAGTGATGACTTCAACCTAGGAGCAATGTAGCCTTGTTTGAATAGCTTGTGTCAGTAGCTGAGCTACATGTATGTCCAGGAAATCACTGTACTGGGCACAAGCTCTAGAATAACGTACGAGTAGTGAAATGTAAACTCCATATGCTGAAGATGCTGGAATATTGCTACTGAATGATGAAGGGGAAGTTGACAATTGGAAAAGTGATAGAGGAAAGATTTTATTTAATTACAGGACGTATATCAAGATTTTATTTAATTACAGGATGTATATCAAGATTTTGCAGCTTCTGTATTACAAGTGATGGATACACCATATGAACAAAGGTTTGTCAGAAATTTATAGAAACAACAATATATACAATCCTACTATGTAATATCTGAGGGGCCGTTGTGATTGTGATCGTATGGTAGTTGGATTTACAACTACCTGTGCAATCAGTGCCTATCACCACTAAAGTTGTTAGTTTTAACCCCGTTTATGTCGAGGTGTACTTAAGACAGGTCGATGGTTTTCTCCGGGTACTCCGGTTTCCTCCACCAATAAAACTGATCGCCACAATATACTGAAATATTGTTGAAAGTGGCATTAAACATCATAAACCTAAACCAAGCCATGAAATATCTGTTATTGTTTTCGATATATCAGTTTTTGGCTGAGTTACAAATCTGTATCATTTACACCTGTCAGCATAGGTACACAGATTGATCATGACAGATAATTAAATGGAAACAAAAAATACCATTTGTAGGAACAACGGTTCCAAAATATAATCATAAAAGAGGCAAAATCAATACACACTTCTATATGGCCACTCACTTTCCTGGCTTGGTACTGACACTTATATATGGCCACTCACTTTCCTGGCTTGGTACTGACACTTATATATGGCCACTCACTTTCCTGGCTTGGTACACACTTATATATGGCCACTCACTTTCCTGGCTTGGTACACACTTATATATGGCCACTCCCTTTCCTGGCTTGGTACACACTTATATATGGCCACTCACTTTCCTGGCTTGGTACTGACACTTATATATGGCCACTCACTTTCCTGGCTTGGTACTGACACTTATATATGGCCACTCACTTTCCTGGCTTGGTACTGACACTTATATATGGCCACTCACTTTCCTGGCTTGGTACACACTTATATATGGCCACTCCCTTTCCTGGCTTGGTACACACTTATATATGGCCACTCACTTTCCTGGCTTGGTACTGACACTTATATATGGCCACTCACTTTCCTGGCTTGGTACACACTTATATATGGCCACTCACTTTCCTGGCTTGGTACTGACACTTATATATGGCCACTCACTTTCCTGGCTTGGTACTGACACTTATATATGGCCACTCACTTTCCTGGCTTGGTACACACTTATATATGGCCACTCACTTTCCTGGCTTGGTACACACTTATATATGGCCACTCACTTTCCTGGCTTGGTACACACTTCTATATGGCCACTCACTTTCCTGGCTTGGTACTGACACTTATATATGGCCACTCACTTTCCTGGCTTGGTACACACTTATATATGGCCACTCCCTTTCCTGGCTTGGTACACACTTCTATATGGCCACTCACTTTCCTGGCTTGGTACTGACACTTATATATGGCCACTCACTTTCCTGGCTTGGTACACACTTATATATGGCCACTCCCTTTCCTGGCTTGGTACACACTTATATATGGCCACTCACTTTCCTGGCTTGGTACTGACACTTATATATGGCCACTCACTTTCCTGGCTTGGTACACACTTATATATGGCCACTCACTTTCCTGGCTTGGTACTGACACTTATATATGGCCACTCACTTTCCTGGCTTGGTACTGACACTTATATATGGCCACTCACTTTCCTGGCTTGGTACACACTTATATATGGCCACTCACTTTCCTGGCTTGGTACACACTTATATATGGCCACTCACTTTCCTGGCTTGGTACACACTTCTATATGGCCACTCACTTTCCTGGCTTGGTACTGACACTTATATATGGCCACTCACTTTCCTGGCTTGGTACACACTTATATATGGCCACTCCCTTTCCTGGCTTGGTACACACTTATATATGGCCACTCACTTTCCTGGCTTGGTACTGACACTTATATATGGCCACTCACTTTCCTGGCTTGGTACACACTTATATATGGCCACTCACTTTCCTGGCTTGGTACTGACACTTATATATGGCCACTCACTTTCCTGGCTTGGTACTGACACTTATATATGGCCACTCACTTTCCTGGCTTGGTACTGACACTTATATATGGCCACTCACTTTCCTGGCTTGGTACACACTTATATATGGCCACTCACTTTCCTGGCTTGGTACTGACACTTATATATGGCCACTCACTTTCCTGGCTTGGTACACACTTCTATATGGCCACTCACTTTCCTGGCTTGGTACTGACACTTATATATGGCCACTCACTTTCCTGGCTTGGTACTGACACTTATATATGGCCACTCACTTTCCTGGCTTGGTACACACTTCTATATGGCCACTCACTTTCCTGGCTTGGTACTGACACTTATATATGGCCACTCACTTTCCTGGCTTGGTACACACTTCTATATGGCCACTCACTTTCCTGGCTTGGTACTGACACTTATATATGGCCACTCACTTTCCTGGCTTGGTACACACTTATATATGGCCACTCACTTTCCTGGCTTGGTACTGACACTTATATATGGCCACTCACTTTCCTGGCTTGGTACACACTTCTATATGGCCACTCACTTTCCTGGCTTGGTACTGACACTTATATATGGCCACTCACTTTCCTGGCTTGGTACACACTTATATATGGCCACTCACTTTCCTGGCTTGGTACTGACACTTATATATGGCCACTCACTTTCCTGGCTTGGTACACACTTATATATGGCCACTCACTTTCCTGGCTTGGTACACACTTATATATGGCCACTCACTTTCCTGGCTTGGTACACACTTATATATGGCCACTCACTTTCCTGGCTTGGTACTGACACTTATATATGGCCACTCACTTTCCTGGCTTGGTACACACTTCTATATGGCCACTCACTTTCCTGGCTTGATACTGACACTTATATATGGCCACTCACTTTCCTGGCTTGGTACACACTTCTATATGGCCACTCACTTTCCTGGCTTGGTACTGACACTTATATATGGCCACTCACTTTCCTGGCTTGGTACACACTTATATATGGCCACTCACTTTCCTGGCTTGGTACTGACACTTATATATGGCCACTCACTTTCCTGGCTTGGTACACACTTATATATGGCCACTCACTTTCCTGGCTTGGTACTGACACTTATATATGGCCACTCACTTTCCTGGCTTGGTACACACTTATATATGGCCACTCACTTTCCTGGCTTGGTACTGACACTTATATATGGCCACTCACTTTCCTGGCTTGGTACTGACACTTATATATGGCCACTCACTTTCCTGGCTTGGTACACACTTCTATATGGCCACTCACTTTCCTGGCTTGGTACTGACACTTATATATGGCCACTCACTTTCCTGGCTTGGTACACACTTATATATGGCCACTCACTTTCCTGGCTTGGTACTGACACTTATATATGGCCACTCACTTTCCTGGCTTGGTACACACTTATATATGGCCACTCACTTTCCTGGCTTGGTACACACTTATATATGGCCACTCACTTTCCTGGCTTGGTACACACTTATATATGGCCACTCACTTTCCTGGCTTGGTACTGACACTTATATATGGCCACTCACTTTCCTGGCTTGGTACACACTTCTATATGGCCACTCACTTTCCTGGCTTGGTACTGACACTTATATATGGCCACTCACTTTCCTGGCTTGGTACACACTTCTATATGGCCACTCACTTTCCTGGCTTGGTACTGACACTTATATATGGCCACTCACTTTCCTGGCTTGGTACACACTTATATATGGCCACTCACTTTCCTGGCTTGGTACTGACACTTATATATGGCCACTCACTTTCCTGGCTTGGTACACACTTCTATATGGCCACTCACTTTCCTGGCTTGGTACTGACACTTATATATGGCCACTCACTTTCCTGGCTTGGTACACACTTATATATGGCCACTCACTTTCCTGGCTTGGTACTGACACTTATATATGGCCACTCACTTTCCTGGCTTGGTACACACTTCTATATGGCCACTCACTTTCCTGGCTTGGTACTGACACTTATATATGGCCACTCACTTTCCTGGCTTGGTACACACTTATATATGGCCACTCACTTTCCTGGCTTGGTACTGACACTTATATATGGCCACTCACTTTCCTGGCTTGGTACACACTTATATATGGCCACTCACTTTCCTGGCTTGGTACACACTTATATATGGCCACTCACTTTCCTGGCTTGGTACACACTTATATATGGCCACTCACTTTCCTGGCTTGGTACTGACACTTATATATGGCCACTCACTTTCCTGGCTTGGTACACACTTCTATATGGCCACTCACTTTCCTGGCTTGGTACTGACACTTATATATGGCCACTCACTTTCCTGGCTTGGTACACACTTCTATATGGCCACTCACTTTCCTGGCTTGGTACTGACACTTATATATGGCCACTCACTTTCCTGGCTTGGTACACACTTATATATGGCCACTCACTTTCCTGGCTTGGTACTGACACTTATATATGGCCACTCACTTTCCTGGCTTGGTACACACTTCTATATGGCCACTCACTTTCCTGGCTTGGTACTGACACTTATATATGGCCACTCACTTTCCTGGCTTGGTACACACTTATATATGGCCACTCACTTTCCTGGCTTGGTACTGACACTTATATATGGCCACTCACTTTCCTGGCTTGGTACACACTTATATATGGCCACTCACTTTCCTGGCTTGGTACACACTTATATATGGCCACTCACTTTCCTGGCTTGGTACTGACACTTATATATGGCCACTCACTTTCCTGGCTTGGTACACACTTATATATGGCCACTCACTTTCCTGGCTTGGTACACACTTATATATGGCCACTCACTTTCCTGGCTTGGTACACACTTATATATGGCCACTCACTTTCCTGACTTGGTACACACTTATATATGGCCACTCCCTTTCCTGGCTTGGTACACACTTATATATGGCCACTCACTTTCCTGGCTTGGTACTGACACTTATATATGGCCACTCACTTTCCTGGCTTGGTACACACTTATATATGGCCACTCCCTTTCCTGGCTTGGTACACACTTATATATGGCCACTCCCTTTCCTGGCTTGGTACACACTTATATATGGCCACTCACTTTCCTGGCTTGGTACTGACACTTCTATATGGCCACTCACTTTCCTGGCTTGGTACTGACACTTCTATAAAGAGGTACTGGGTAAGACTAGTTTGAGATGCCCAAATCTCCCTTAAATGAAATGATGCCGTCATTGAAGTGTTTTCCACTTGTGAGTAAAATGCCAACGCTCACATATAACATGGTGGGCAAGGTAGGTGAAAAAAATGTCCTAATCTTGAACTTTATAAATAATATATCTTCAGATTAATTTAAAGCTTAGGTTTTGCAGAATTATTATCATAAAATTTGATCAATAATCTATTTAACTGAAACTGTCCTAGTTCTAAATATCTCACAGTACTATGTTCTTCGATTGAAATGCTCATTATCATAAAACTTAAATTGTTACACAATTTCTTTTATTTTGAAATAATATGGTATCCATTTTGTCTTTGTTTCTATATGCTTTTTCTATTAGATTTTGTTCATTATTAGTTTGATCTTGGTATAAAAAGTTAATCAGTTTCTGTTTAACATATGAATACCTAAGATTAGCTTAAAAACAACAAACAAACAGACAGACACAAAAGCAAACATACCAGTTAAATAAATTATAACCATGAAATATAATGACCCATTTTGGTCACTTTATATATTGATGGTATAGTGGTATAAATTTAGACTGTCCTGTGATCATTTTTACTTCCAAATTTACTAATAACGCCACAATAAACAGTTACCTCAAACAAAAGAACACAAAGACCATGACATATGTTAATGGAAATCCAAGTTCTGGCTTGGAACAGGCCATTGTCATAATCTGTGAATATATTGTTTCCAAACTTTTCTTTTTCTGTTCAAACTGGAATTAGTTAACATGTGTCTATTGTAAACCAAGATGGCTACCACCACTAGACATAGTTAAAAATAAACACCCCACAAAATATAACTTGTATTCTTATTTTTTCAGTGGAGCAGAGACCATGCCTAACATACACTATGAATTCCCTAATGGATACAATCAAGATTTTGGTTATGAAAAGTACAAAGCTTGTGAAGGATTGTTTGATCCTTCAATGATTAAGGTATGACCTTTGTTTGGAAAGGTGAGAGGTCATGATTAAGGTATGACCTTTGTTTGGATAGTTCAGAGGTCACGATTAAAGTATGACTAGTTTGGATAGGTCAGAGGTCATAATTAAGGTATGACCTTTGTTGACATTGGTCAGAGGTCATGTTTAAGGTATGACCTTTGTTTGAATTTGTTAGAGGTCATGATTGAGGTATGACCTTTGCAATACCACTCAATCAAGCTGTTCAGTGCAATTTTATTTTACTCGACTATTAGTCGATCTACTTATAAGTAGTAGGGCTTTTCTGGCCTGGAATCTGAGGAATTATCATGGACCTGAGATCTCTGCCAACAGACAAATATAGCAAAACTGTATACAGGAAAAATGTGAAATTGTTTCATTACTTATTCTGTATTAATAAAATAATTTATTATTCAATGGTGTGAACATAAACCTGAAAATTTAACTGCTTTTTCAGTTCTGATGATTTCCACCTGTTTACTATAGCTGGAAGCGGAAGCATCTGTGTTCTATGATTTCCACCTGTTTACTATAGCTGGAAGCGGAGGCATCTGTGTTCTATGGACACATTCTTACATTTTTAACCCTGGCTTAAAGATATGTCTTTGTGTTCAAAATAATCATTTGTTTTCTGCAAGTTTAAATACTGTATTAATACATGCTCTGTCAAATAGACTCTAAGCATGCATTCAGTGTGTACAAGAGTTATCTTTCTTTGCATGTTAAATTTTAGGATGTAAGATATCTTAAAGTTTAAAAATGTTATGTCTCAAAATGTAAAATGTTGTAACTGTATTTTATTGTTTTGACAGGATTTACCTAGTGGTAACACAATGCTAAGTGTCGGACATGTTGTAACCACCAGCGTAGGAATGTGTGATATAGATATCAGACCAGTAAGTATACGCCTTATTCTACTTGTAGATGCTTCAATTTATTTTAAGGCAATCTTTTTTTCTTCACAAATATTGCAGCACCCTGTGTGTTTCAGATCTATTTCTAGATTTTATAACTGGAATGTTCATTAAAATTTTCATGACTATTTAAACAATTACGTTGTTTGTGATTTTTATTATGATTTCAGTCACCAACTGTTTTGTTTTAACATGCGATATAAAGATATTATTTATTGCCATGAATATAGATACTAGTAACTGTTATGGAGTATAAAAACAACAGAGATGATATTTATATTGTGTAGGAGTGTTTAAATACAGTCAAATCACATTGTTTGGAAAGTTGAGTGAGTGATTGTTGTTTAACGCCAACTCAGCAATTTTTTATCTATATCATGTCGAGAACAAGTTATTTTCAATGAGATGATGATGAAGTCAACTTTGTACTAGACCAACATGCTCAGTTTGATTTTTTATAGTGCAAGCTCTCTGAAACAACAGTCCGTGAATAGACATGTCGCCCCACTCGGACACATATCTGTTTCCCCTTAATGCTGCATGCTTAGCGGAGAAGCAACAAAGGCCAATTTCTATAGTCTTTGGTTTGACTTGATCGGAGCTCTAACCCACGATCTACCGCACTTGAGGCGAACACGCTAACTATTACACCACCGATGCAGTTCATACTACTTTAGATCAAATTAATTACGTTACTTCTAGTTGTCCAAGAGAACAACTTCACTGAGTTCTAGATAACAATATTTGATAGCATTATTACACATTTACTATTTCTTATTTTAAAGTTCATTTAATATTGTGGTAGTGTGTTGTAGAAATCCATTGGTACATATGTTATAGAGTTACTTCCCCTTTCAGAGTTTATAATAATCATAGTGACAGCACATTATGATGTTTTATAGGGTTGTTTTTCTGATCAGAGTTTATAAATTTTATAAAGTCTGAAAATTGAGGATAGATGGTTTTTAAGACGGAGCGTATTATGGCATACCACTGTCTGTCTGTCCGTCCGTTTCACATGTCACGCTCTAACTTAAGAACCCCTTGGCCAATTCACTTCAAATTTCACAGAGTTATTGGAATTGATGATCTTACGGTCTGTATACTTTATGGTGAAATTTCAAATTTTCATTCCAGAGTTATGGGACTTTATTCATCAAATTGTACATGATTTTAAGGCAATTTTTCGTATGTTGCACTGTAAATTGAGAACCCCTTTGCCAATTCACTTCAAACTTCGTATAGTTATTGGAATTGATAGTCTTATGGTCTGTATATTTTATGGTGAAATTTCAATTTTTCATTCCAGAGTTATGGGACTTTATTCATCAAATTGTAGGCGATTTTTCATGTCGCGCTGTAAATTGAGAACCCCTTTGCCAATTCACTTCAAACGTCGCATAGTTATTGGAATTGATAGTCTTATGGTCTGTATACTTTTTGGTGAAATTTCGATTTTTCATTCCAGTTATGGGACTTAAACTATTATAGTCTTTTATTTCAACATAAATATTGTATAAATGTTCCAATTCATGTTTATGGTGCAGCTGTTGGTGAAATTTAGATTTTTCATTCAAGAGTTATGGGAAAGAAAGTCTTTACAAATATTGTATGAATGTTGAGGATGGGCGTATCATGCACTCTTGGCGCAGCTGTTTATTCAGAGTTATTTCCCTTAGCAGTGCAATAATGGAAGCTAGATACACTATTACTTGGTTTTTCAGAATTACTTCCCTTTTCAGACTCATATACAGCAATGTGATAGTGGAAGCTAGATATGCTATTACATGGGTTTACAGAATTATTTCCCTTAAGTTAGCAGTGTGATAATGGAAGCTAGATGCACTATTACATGGTTTGACAGAGTTATTTCCCTTTTCAGAGTTTATATAGCAGTGTAATTGTGGCAGGTGGAAACACATTATTACAAGGATTTACTGACAGATTAAACAAAGATTTGAGTACAAAGACACCACCAGTAAGTCTTTTATATTTACACCTTACTGTAACAAAGTATTTTGGCAGACCAAACATTATATATATATATATATGGGAATATATAACAGGAGTGGTCTAATATAGAATCTGATATACCAAAGAAATTTACTTTCCTTGCCATTTTAATTCTTCTCACTTACAAAATGGAGAAGGATATTATATCAAGAATATTTTTACATATTAAATTGTCATTAGCTCACAGTTTTATAAGTATTTAGTTGTTGATGGTAAAACTATTATAATAATTGACTATAAATACAGTTTGTTCCAAAAACATTTTGACAAACTGGCTCAAACAGCATTTTAGAAGAATTTGTTCTATTAAATAATGTTGAAAATGGTGTTAAGCACCATAAACGTTAACCTCTATTAGATAAAGCAAATTTTATGCAATTATTGCCAACTCAAACTAACTTTTGCTAGACTGGGGCGTAGGGCTAGTGGTTTTTGGTGCAGACTGTAAATAAGTAGAAATAATATTTGTATTAAAAAAGTATCTTTATATACTGTTGATTGGACAAGAACTCGGGAAATACTCAGTTGAAAAATTTGAAAGCCAAGTAATTTTGAAGTTTTTGGGAGCAAACAAACCATAGGTCTAAACAGAATGGCAAAAATCTGTTACGGTTACTTATAACTGAAGAAGATTAAAATCTGTTACGGTTACTTATAACTGAAGAAGATTAAAATCTGTTACGGTTACTTATTACTGAAGAAGATTAAAATCTGTTACGGTTACTTATAACTGAAGAAGATTAAAATCTGTTACGTTACTTATAACTGAAGAAGATTAAAATCTGTTACGGTTACTTATAACTGAAGAAGATTAAAATCTGTTACGGTTACTTATAGCTGAAGAAGATTAAAATCTGTTACGGTTACTTATAACTGAAGAAGATTAAAATCTGTTACGGTTACTTATAACTGAAGAAGATTAAAATCTGTTACAGTTACTTATAACTGAAGAAGATTAAAATCTGTTACGGTTACTTATAACTGAAGAAGATTAAAATCTGTTACGGTTACTTATAACTGAAGAAGATTAAAATCTGTTACGGTTACTTATAACTGAAGAAGATTAAAATCTGTTACGGTTACTTATAACTGAAGAAGATTAAAATCTGTTACGGTTACTTATAACTGAAGAAGATTAAAATTTGTTACGGTTACTTATAACTGAAGAAGATTAAAATCTGTTACGGTTACTTATAACTGAAGAAGATTAAAATCTGTTATGGTTACTTATAACTGAAGAAGATTATAATCTGTTACGGTTACTTATAACTGAAGAAGATTAAAATCTGTTACGGTTACTTATAACTGAAGAAGATTAAAATCTGTTACGGTTACTTATAACTGAAGAAGATTAAAATCTGTTACGGTTACTTATAACTGAACTTGAAGAAGATTAACCTTAGCTTTAATTATTTACACAGGGACCATCTTGGGCATGATAGTATGGTCGTTGGATTTACAACTACTTGTGGAGTCAGTGCCTATCGCCACTAACGTTGTGAGTTTGAACCCCGCTCATGATGAGGGGTACTCAATACAACATTATGTGATCAAGTTTGTCATTGACTTGCGACAGGTCGGTGGTTTTCTCTGGGTACTCCGGTTTCCTCCACCAATAAAACTGACCGCCACGATATAACTGAAATATTGTTGAAAGTGGCGTTATAAAAGTAAACCTTAATAAATAAAAAATTTCGTAGGAACTGTAAATTTCAGTTATAAATATATCTTATAAACCTTGTCAGTGCCAATACAAGATTTAGTTTGTAATAAAAATGTATCATTATCTACTGCAAAATAGACAATGAATTCAGTATATATAAAAACCTAGATCTCTAATTTAGTGTGCTCAACATGGTTTTTGATTAACCTTCGTCAGGTACGTTAATAGTAAAGATAAGTTGGAAAGCCAAATAATTTAAAGGGCTTTGCATTTCTGCATATACTTCATAAGCTTGTTGTCTGTGCATTGTTCTTGTTGTCTGTACATTGTACTTTACTATACTAAATATCTATAGTTTATCATTGAATTCGTACAGGTTAATGTACTTTATCTTATCATTGAAAAATTTTCATTTTCTGAAGATAATGCATCACCATCTACTATAAAATCTGTAATATTGATAAAATATCATATATGTATCTATCACTCTCTAGACCATATCTTTAGCCTGTAATTACATGGTTTAATTGATTAAAACAGGTTAATATTAGAAGTAATGTGAAATAGAATGACCTCTGGAGCATTGACCTTTTGTTTCTAGTAATGGAACACAGTATCATTCAATTTTTTTCAGCCACAGTTATCTATCTGTAGAAAAAATTATTTCTGCTTGATAACTTTAATTCTAGTAGAGCAATCCTTCTGAATTTTTAAAACAATGATTCATGGTGCAGAATAAAGGTTTGATTAGAGATATCATAGATCTACTCATTTCCAAACAAGAGGCTCTAATGTGCTAAAATAGGTGTTTCTGTTTTTAGATCACTTGGCCAAAGGTCATGAGAGCTTTTGCCATCACTTGGCATCCGTCATTCGTCGTCATCCGTTGTACATCGTAGACTTTTACATTTAAATCTTCTCCACTGATTATACTAAACCAAATGAAACTAAATTTGGCTGGGATGGTCCTTGCTTGGTCCTCTTTCAAAAGTTTGTACAACTTCCCCGTCCTCCATTCAAGATGGCTGCTGTTACTCAAAATAGAATTTTTTTCTAATGGCTATTGCTGCTTAATTATAGATTAAACTGAGCTAACTTCTTAACTGCAGCTACATGGCAACGAGTAGCATAACATATATTCTTACTTTTTTTTCTGTGAATTTTTTCTTTCAGCTGATTTATAGATTGTGCAAATTAGGCATATTTAGATAAAAGATTACATTTAAATCTTCTCCTCTGAAACTGCTGAACCAATTTAAAACTAAATTAGATATCTACGTTTTTATTACTATCATTTGGTCGATACCTCTGCTGGTGGACTATTAGTCCCCCTGGGTATCATCCATCCAGTAGTCAGTGCTTCGGCACTAACATGGTTTATTAGATATATTTATTACTGAAATTTACAGTTCCTAAATAATGTAATTAAGTCTCCCAAACAAAGTTTGGGGGACTTATTGTTTTTGCTCCGTTTCTTATTATTATTTTTATTATTATTATTCTTTCTTTCCGCAAAGCATGAACTTGTCCATGGCAGATCTCAGGAACTACAGGACAGAATTTCATGAAACTTGGTGGAGTTATAGATATATGTTTCTAGTTGGTCTTAAAAGTTTTCAGCTTTGTAGTAAAGGGGGTCAAAGTCATATTTTGAGGGGTTCAAATGTGGTGGGGGTTACTATAGAATCCTATGGGAAAGTTGAAATTTCGTACATTAATGTTGATAACTTCTAAATGGATAATGATAGAGACATAAAATTTAACACAGAATTGCTCCTCTAATGGTGACCTATCACTATGTCAAATTTTCGAGATGTCTGCCATTTGTCCGATATCATCAAAATTTGATATGTGGGTAGATAATGATGTCCCGAATTGATTCCCGACATTGGAATATTTCTTGCGGTCGCCATTTTCAAAATGGCCACCACAATACCGCACAAATTCAACATTGTCCGATTTCAACGACATTTCATATGTGGGTAGATTATGATGTCCCATATAGATTCCTGACATTGAAAAATTTCTAGCGGTCGCCATTTTCAAAATGGCCGCTACAATACCGCACAAATTCAACATTGTCCGATTTCATATGTGGGTAGATTATGATGTCCCAAATTTATTCCCGACATTGAAAAATTTCTAGCAGTCACCATTTTCAAGATGGCCACCATAATACCACAAACATTCAACATTGTTCGATTTCAAAGGTAGCTTTTGATTTATTTTTTAAATCTGTTGTCAGTGGCCGGTTTGGGAGACTTGAGACTTCATAATTACCCTCAGGCATAGGTGACCTTAGCCGATTTTGTCTATCCTGTTTAAGCCCTTTGCTTTTATTGCTCCCAGATTTTGTCTATCCTGTTTAGACCCTTTGGTTTTATTGCTCCCAGATTTTGTCTATCCTGTTTAGACCTTTGGTTTTATTGTTCCCAGATTTTGTCTATCCTGTTTAGACCCTTTGGTTTTATTGCTCCCAGATTTTGTCTATCCTGTTTAGACCTTTGGTTTTATTGCTCCCAGATTTTGTCTATCCTGTTTAGACCCTTTGGTTTTCTTACTCCCAGATTTTGTCTATCCTGTTTAGACCCTTTGGTTTTATTGTTCCCAGATTTTGTCTATCCTGTTTTAAGTGTTTATGACCTTTGGTTTTATTGCTCCCAGATTGTGTCTATCCTGTTTAGGTCCTTTGGTTTTATTGCTCCCAGATTTTGTCTATCCTGTTTAAGCCCTTTGGTTTATTGTTCCCAGATTTTGTCTATCCTGTTTAGACCCTTTGGTTTTATTGTTCCCAGATTTTGTCTATCCTGTTTAGACCCTTTGGTTTTATTGCTCCCAGATTTTGTCTATCCTGTTTATGACCTTTGGTTTTATTGCTCCCAGATTTTGTCTATCCTGTTTAGACCCTTTGGTTTTATTGTTCCCAGATTTTGTCTATCCTGTTTAGACCCTTTGGTTTTATTGTTCCCAGATTTTGTCTATCCTGTTTTAAGTGTTTATGACCTTTGGTTTTATTGCTCCCAGATTGTGTCTATCCTGTTTAGGTCCTTTGGTTTTATTGCTCCCAGATTTTGTCTATCCTGTTTAAGCCCTTTGGTTTATTGTTCCCAGATTTTGTCTATCCTGTTTAGACCCTTTGGTTTTATTGCTCCCAGATTTTGTCTATCCTGTTTAGACCCTTTGGTTTTATTGTTCCCAGATTGTGTCTATCCTGTTTAGACCCTTTGGTTTTATTGCTCCCAGATTTTGTCTATCCTGTTTAAGCCCTTTAGTTTATTGTTCCCATATTTTGTCTATCCTGTTTAAGCCCTTTGGTTTTATTGTTCCCAGATTTTGTCTATCCTGTTTAGACCCTTTGGTTTTATTGTTCCCAGATTTTGTCTATCCTGTTTAAGCCCTTTGGTTTTATTGTTCCCAGATTTTGTCTATCCTGTTTAAGCCCTTTGGTTTTATTGCTCCCAGATTTTGTCTATCCTGTTTAGACCCTTTGGTTTTATTGCTCCCAGATTTTGTCTATCCTGTTTAAGCCCTTTGGTTTATTGTTCCCATATTTTGTCTATCCTGTTTAAGCCCTTTGGTTTATTGTTCCCAGATTTTGTCTATCCTGTTTAGACCCTTTGGTTTTATTGTTCCCAGATTTTGTCTATCCTGTTTAAGCCCTTTGGTTTTATTGTTCCCAGATTTTGTCTATCCTGTTTAAGCCCTTTAGTTTATTGTTCCCAGATTTTGTCTATCCTGTTTAAGCCCTTTGGTTTTATTGCTCCCAGATTTTGTCTATCCTGTTTAGACCCTTTGGTTTTATTGTTCCCAGATTGTGTCTATCCTGTTTATGACCTTTGGTTTTATTGCTCCCAGATTTTGTCTATCCTGTTTAGGTCCTTTGGTTTTATTGTTCCCAGATTTTGTCTATCCTGTTTATGACCTTTGGTTTTATTGCTCCCAGATTTTGTCTATCCTGTTTAAGCCCTTTGGTTTATTGTTCCCAGATTTTGTCTATCCTGTTTAAGCCCTTTGGTTTTATTGCTCCCAGATTTTGTCTATCCTGTTTAGACCCTTTGGTTTTATTGCTCCCAGATTTTGTCTATCCTGTTTAGGTCCTTTGGTTTTATTGTTCCCAGATTTTGTCTATCCTGTTTATGACCTTTGGTTTTATTGCTCCCAGATTTTGTCTATCCTGTTTAAGCCCTTTGATTTATTGTTCCCAGATTTTGTCTATCCTGTTTAGACCCTTTGGTTTTATTGTTCCCAGATTTTGTCTATCCTGTTTAAGCCCTTTGGTTTTATTGTTCCCAGATTTTGTCTATCCTGTTTAAGCCCTTTGGTTTTATTGCTCCCAGATTTTGTCTATCCTGTTTAGACCCTTTGGTTTATTGTTCCCAGATTTTGTCTATCCTGTTTAGACCCTTTTAGCTCCCAAAAATTAGAATTATTTGACTTTCCAATCTTTTGATTTTGAGCGTAGCTTATGAAGACTATTCCAGAAACTCGTCGTGTGCACCAAATTTGATATCTACCTTTTTAGGTCGACTTTTCGAAAAAGAAAAGTTGAGCTATTGTCGTCACTCCGGCGTCAGCATCTGGGTCGGTTAAGTTTGTTGTCAGAGTCCATTTCTCAAAAACTATCAAAGGTATCCATTTGAAACTTGGAATACTTGTTCACTATCAAAAGAGGAACCGATTACAACAAGGCAGATGACCCTGTGATTTGTATATCCAGAGTTATCTGCCCTTGTTTCGACATAGAAATTAGGGATATTTTTTTAGTATAATAAAAAGTTCTCAATAACTATCGAAGTTATTAACTTGAAACTCAATACACTTGTAGAAAGTGTTGACCCCGTTCTGTTGACAATAGAAGACAACTTTATCCAGTATTTTATTTGAGTTATTTTCCTTTTTTTACTTGCATTTTTTTCTAAAAATACAATTTTCTCAATATAAACTATGATAGGCATTAAAATGAAACCCAAATACCTGTTCACTATCAAAAGGGGGAACACATTACAGAAGGGTAACCCCCCACTCCCAACATACAACCCCCCCCCCCCCCAATTTTTATTTTTTTATATTTTATTTTTATTTCATATGCACTAAAATAGTGGTGTTACAAGAACAGATTATACTCCCACTGTCCCCCCCCCATATGCACTAAGATTAGTGTTACAAGAAAACATTATATCCCTCTGATTATATTTACCAATCTTGCAAACATATTTGCTTATATAACCATCATAGTTAGAAGACAACTGAAGTATGTATAACTTTGTAAATTGCTTGCAGTTTATTATCAGATACGAAAAAGTCGAACGTCCAGCACCCGTGGGCAGTGCTCTTGTTATTACTATCGCTAGGTAGATACCTCTGCTGGTGGACTATTAGTCCCCGAGGGTATCACCCGCCCAGTAGTCAGTGCTTCGGTACTGACATGGTTTATTAGATATATTTATAAAACTATAAGTTTAAGATGGGCAGCCGAATGGTGAAGATTGTTGACTTCTGAAATGGGTTTGTTCCCTGATACCCCCCACAAGTATTCAGGTTTCCAGACATCTACTCATGGCAGAGGTTTTTACCGATCAGTTCATTATAGCCAACCCCCACCCCCCCCCCCCCCCATAGTCAACATAAAACATGTAGCTGAAAAATTCCTAAAAGTGACGATAAACGTGAATAATTTGATGTTAATACTACAGTCTAATTGGCTGATCCACCTGGAACAACATTGGTTATACTTGATAACCCGGATTGGTATTGTGACGTCGCTAATGTATTCATTTGCCACAAACAAATTCAAATAGTCCAATGAAATAATTATAATTAAAATCAAGGAATCATTACATTTTGTTGCAAAAATTAAATTATAAGGAATATGTTCATTTTTTGAACATGTTATACTTGTATAACCTGGTTTGGAACAGTTTACGCTTTTCATAAACCTGTTAAAGAATTGATCATATTTCTTAACTGACTCTATTTTTTATTTTTATTTATTCATTTTCTTTGACAAAGCTCATTGGAATTTTTGAAGTGTGTCAGTACAATGATACATAGGAGAACCACTTTGTTTCAGGGATGGATAGCTATAATTGGAACACTTAAATTTTATAGTACATTTTCAAAAGTGAAAATGAAAGAACTTCTTGAATTTTTTTACAAGAGTATATATTTCTTACTATTGAAGTTTATTGCTTTTTTAAAACCTCAAACCAGACTTTTAAAATATAAATAGAATCTATGAATTAATGTTCATTGCCAAAAATAATTCTAATATCTACAGTATCAAATTAACTGAAATAAAGAAATTAAACGATGTCATGAGTAGTCCATTTCTACTTAATTAGATTGTAGGGTTTATGGTGTATAATACCACTTTCAACAATATTTCGTGGTGGTCAGTTTTATTGGTGGAGGAAACCAGAGTGCCCAGAGAAAACCACCGACCTGTCGCAAGTCACTGACAAACTTTATCACATAATGTTGTACACCTCGCCCTGATCGAGATTCAAACTCACAACATCAGTGGTGATAGGCTCTGATTACCTCAGTTAGGAGAGTGAGTAAACCTTTATATATAAAGGCTATGATGTAAAAACTAGAGTTGACTGTTTTAGAAGGTTTTCTTGATTACCTCAGTTAGGAGAGGTAGTAAACCTTTATACATAAAGACTATGATGTAGAACTAGAGTTAACTGTTTTAGAAGGTTTTCTTTGCTAAAGGTATAGACAACCTGCTGGTAGTACCATCATCACCACTCCAGGGTTATCATCTTCCTTCCCCTTTCTCCATCATCAGTGGTGATAGCTGTAGTTTTGAATTCCCACACTGCCATCTGTTGGCTTTTGATAGTTATGTCCCTTAGAATGATCTGATTTTCAGCACAATGCGTTCATTTCACTTTGTGTCAAAATATGTATAAAGTTAACTGAAAAATATATAGTGTCCCCAGAAATTATTCTGTGTTATTTTGGCACTCTCTCATGGCAGAGCCTACATGTTATTTTATGTTTACACTGTATACTACTAACATAGTAGTACTTGGCATATGTCGTTACATGCATGCTGATTGAGTGATGTGACTGTAAACCTCTATACATAGTGGAGAGGCTGTAAACTTTTATGTATAGAGGAGAGGCTATAAACCTCTATGTATAAAGGAGAGGCTGGAAACTTTTATGTATAGAGGAGAGGCTATACACCTTTATACATAAAGGAGAGACTGTAAACTTTTATGTATAGAGGAGAGGCTATAAACCTCTATACATAAAGGAGAGGCTGTAAACCTTTATGTATAGAGGAGAGGCTATAAACCTCTATGCATAAAGGAGAGGCTATAAACCTGTAGATAGAGGAGATGGTATATACCTCTACATCAAGGAGAGGATGTAAGCCTCTATGCATGAAGGAGAAGTTATAAACCTCTATATGGATGAGAGGCTATAAACCTCTAAATAGAGGAGATGCTCTATGCCTCTACATAAAGGAGAGGATGTAAGCCTCTATTCATGAAGGAGAAGTTATAAACCTCTATATGAATGAGAGGCTATAAACCTCTAAATAGAGGAGATGATCTATACCTCTACATAAAGGAGAGGATGTAAGCCTCTATTCATGAAGGAGAAGTTATAAACCTCTATATGGATGAGAGGCTTTAAACCTCTAAATAGAGGAGATGCTCTATACCTCTACATAAAGGAGAGGATGTAAGCCTCTATTCATGATGGAGAAGTTATAAACCTCTATATGAACGAGAGGCTTTAGACCTCTAAATAGAGGAGATGCTCTATACTTCTACATAAAGGAGAGGCTGTAAGCTTCTATTCATGAAGGAGAAGTTGTAAACCTCTATATGGATAAGAGGCTATAAACTTCTAAATAGAGGAGATGCCCTATACTTCTACATAAAGGAGAGGATGTAAGCCTCTATTCATGAAGGAGAAGTTGTAAACCTCTATATGGACGAGAGGCTATAAACTTTTAAATAGAGGAGATGCTCTTTACCTCTACATAAAGGAGAGGATGTAAGCCTCTATTCATGAAGGAGAAGTTATAAACCTCTATATGAACGAGAGGCTTTAAACCTCTAAATAGAGGAGATGCTCTATATATACCTCTACATAAAGGAGAGGATGTAAGCCTCTATTCATGAAGGAGAAGTTATAAACCTCTATATGGATGAGAGGCTATAAACCTCTAAATAGAGGAGATGCTCTATACCTCTACATAAAGGAGAGGATGTAAGCCTCTATTCATGAAGGAGAAGTTGTAAACCTCTATATGAATAAGAGGCTATAAACTTCTAAATAGAGGAGATGCTCTATATTTCTACATAAAGGAGAGGATGTAAGCCTCTATTCATGAAGGAGAAGTTGTAAACCTCTATATGGACGAGAGGCTATAAACTTCTAAATAGAGGAGATGTTCTATACCTCTACATAAAGGAGAGGATGTAAGCCTCTATGCATGAAGGAGAAGTTATAAACTTCTATATGAACGAGAGGCTTTAAACCTCTAAATAGAGGAGATGCTCTATACCTCTACATAAAGGAGAGGATGTAAGACTCTATTCATGAAGGAGAAGTTGTAAACCTCTATATGGATGAGAGGCTATAAACCTCTAAATAGAGGAGATGCTCTATACCTCTACATTAAAGGAGAGGATGTAAGCCTCTATTCATGAAGGAGAAGTTGTAAACCTCTATATGAACGAGAGGCTATAAACCTCTAAATAGAGGAGATGTTCTATACCTCTACATAAAGGAGAGGATGTAAGCCTCTATTCATGAAGGAGAAGCTGTAAACTTCTATATGGAGAAGACTGTAAACCTCTGTGCATGAAGGAGAGGCTGTAAACCTCTATGTATAGAGTATAGGCTGTAAACCTCTATGCATACTTGTTACTTATGGATGCAGCTGAAATACTGCTAAGCTTAATGTTAATCAACAATCTATCAATCAACCCATTGAAAAAATAGAAGCATTGTTGCTGTCAAAAAGAGTAAGAAAAAAATATATAATGATGGAATGTCCATTACTGATATATTCCTCACCAAAAATAAAGTTTTATAATCTTGTTTGATAATTTTTTTTTATATGTTAAAACTTTGTAGGGTATAATATATGCATTCAGAGTTTTTGTTTTGTACTTCTCAAGATGTAATTAAGTTATACAAGACATCTGAAACATCTGTAAAGAGAAACCTTTTACAAATTATAAATTGCTTCAGTTATAGACTTTGTTTGGAGGAATTCCAATAGCAATTAAAATACTTTTAGAAAAGTCGTTTGTATCTATCATAAAGTGCATTCAGCCATGATTTATAAGTAGATTTTAATTAGTGTTAATTCCACATTTCCTAGGTTTTTTTTTTTGGTTTTTTTTAAAGTTTTTATTATGTATACTGGTGTTTTGCTTCCTCTTCTTATAATACCTGTGCAATCAGTGCCTATCACCACTAATGTTTTGAGTTCAAACTCCGCTCAGGCAAGGTGTACTCAATACAACATTATGTAATTCAAGTTTGTCAGTGACTTGCGAGAGGTCAGTGGTTTTCTCCAGGTAGTCTGGTTTCCTCCACCAATAAAACTGACTGTCACGATATATCTGAAATATTGTTGAACATGGCATTAAACACCAAAACCTTAACCTAACCTTCTTTTCTTGTACTTGGAAGAAAGAGTTCTGACAAAATATTTCTCTTTTTTTCCTGCAATTGTGTGATTTTGAGAATTAATAAATGGATAAAATAAACTTCAGTGTTATTTAGTCATTGACCTAATAAAACTTTTCTGGTACCTGATTCATGTAGAGATGTAAACGGTAACAGTATAAGTGCAAGACTTCACAGAGGACACCATTGAAAAAGATTAAAACGACTCTTGTTTCAATTATTTTCAGACAATTTGACAGTTGTTCTGGACTTTTTGACATTGCACGATAAACACAATATAAGTTCATTGTCGGTAGATATCAAATTAATTTGCACAAAAACCAAATTGATCAATGGATTTAAAATGTACAGGTTGGTTTTAAGGCAAAAGTACATTTGAAGATCTCTGAAGCAAGCCTTTGACAATGAAAATAAATTCTGAGAAACCTTTTTTTTAATTATCAAATGCATGCATTATATAACAGTTGTATTACTCTTTTAAAGTTGAGAATTAACAAACTGAAATATTGAATAGCAATGAATAGCATGCATCAATCTTTAAAATTTGAAGAAATGAGTGATTTCAGAAATTATGAAAAGATAATTTAGACAGTGAATGTCAATATAATTCTACCAATATCAATAAAATGAAGAATTACCCCTAACCACAAAGATTTTAGTTTCTTTTTTTGTATTTTTAATTGAAAATATGTCAAAATCATATTACCAATTTACTGTGTATTATGTGTATTAAAGTCAATACTATCTTACAATCAAAATAGTGATTTCATTGGTCGCCTTTATACAGCGATGGCAGCCATATTTACATGGAAACTTTCCATAGGGAAATCGTTTTAGACTTGTATGTTACAATGTGTGTAATATATTTTATAAATTAATTCTATGATATGTTATCAAAGACCTTGTGTTATGTACAGACATTTAGTTAAGTAATCTAGCATTAGAAAGCTATTTTCCTAATAGCCTCCTTTTGAGATAATGATATTATCATTACAATCATAATTGTATTTCATGCATATAAATATCCTAAATTTTAGAAATAATCTTGGTTTGATTTAAAGTTGTCAAATTTTTTTTAAAGTATAATAATTTTATTGATTGAGTTAGATTTTTTTGAGATTGTTGAAATATTTAAGATATAATATATAATAACACTGTACAACATGAGATACTATCAAGAGAGTAGGAAAGATGAATAATACTTCATCAGATTATTATGGCTAATGTAGTTTTAGAAGACATCTGTTTTTAACAATTTTTTTTTTCAAGGTTATTTGTAACTTTATGTTACCAAGGAAATAAAGACAATTTGTCAAAGTTTCTTTGAAGGCATAAAAGGTTCAACTTTAACATGAGCTGACCTTTGACATGAGCTAGATTTTGACATGAGCTAGATTTTGACATGAGCTAGCCTTTGACATGAAGTAGACTTTGATATGAGCTAGACTTTGACATGAGCTAGACTTTGATATGAGCTAGACTTTGACATGAGCTAGCCTTTGACATGAGCTAGACTTTGATATGAGCTAGACTTTGATATGAGCTAGACTTTGACATGAACTAGACTTTGATATGAGCTAGACTTTGACATGAGCTAGCCTTTGACATGAGCTAGACTTTGATATGAGCTAGACTTTGACATGAACTAGCCATGGACATGAGCTAGACTTTGACATGAGCTAACCCTTGAAATGAACTAGCCTTGGACATGAGCTAGACTTTGACATAAGCTAACCTTTGACATGAGCTAGCCCTTGAAATGAACTAGCCTTTGACATGAGCTAGATTTTGACATGAGCTAGCCTTTGACATGAAGTAGACTTTGATAAGAGCTAGACTTTGACATGAACTAGACTTTGATATGAGCTAGACTTTGACATGAGCTAGCCTTTGACATGAGCTAGACTTTGATATGAGCTAGACTTTGACATGAGCTAGACTTTGACATGAACTAGCCATGGACATGAGCTAGACTTTGACATGAGCTGGACTTTGACATGAGCTAACCCTTGAAATGAACTAGCCTTGGACATGAGCTAGACTTTGACATAAGCTAACCTTTGACATGAGCTAGCCCTTGAAATGAACTAGCCTTTGACATGAGCTAGACTTTGATATGAGCTGGCCTTTGACATGAGCTAGACTTTGACATGAGCTAAACTTTAACATGAGCTAGACTTTGACATGAGCTAGACTTTGACATGAGCTAGCCTTTGACATGAGCTGGCCTTTGACATGAGCTACATGTAGACTTTGACATGAGCTAGACTTTGACATGAGCTAGCCTTTGATATGAACTAGACTTTGACATGAGCTAGACTTTGTCATTGGGTAGACTTTGACATGAGCTAGTATTCATAATTTTTGGAATATTAATCAATTTTAATTATAAAACCATCTCCATCAGCCTTGTTCATGCATGCACTTGTATTGAATTGATTCGATCACTCAGATCGATTCTCACTTTAACTTGTACTGATTCTTTCAACATTGTTCATTGCCTTAACCTGTACTAATTCCACAAGCCTGGTTCATACTTAATCTTCACTGGTTCTGTTAGCCAGTTTTAAACCTTATCCCTGTATAGATTCTGGCAGCCTGGTTCAAATACCATATATTGATTCAGTTGTTCTGGTTCATATACCATATATTGATTCAGTTGTTCTGGTTCATATACCATATATTGATTCAGTTGTTCTGGTTCCTACTCTAACATATATTGATTCAGTTGTTCTGATTCATGCTCTAACATATATTGATTCAGTTGTTCTGGTTCATGCTCTAACATATATTGATTCAGTTGTTCTGGTTCATACTCTAACATATATTGATTCAGTTGTTCTGATTCATACTCTAACATATATTGATTCAGTTGTTCTGGTTCATACTCTAACATATATTGATTCAGTTGTTCTGGTTCATACTCTAACATATATTGATTCAGTTGTTCTGATTCATGCTCTAACATATATTGATTCAGTTGTTCTGATTCATGCTCTAACATATATTGATTCAGTTGTTCTGATTCATGCTCTAACATAAATTGATTCAGTTGTTCTGATTCATACTCTAACATATATTGATTCAGTTGTTCTGGTTCATGCTCTAACATATATTGATTCAGTTGTTCTGATTCATGCTCTAACATATATTGATTCAGTTGTTCTGATTCATGCTCTAACATAAATTGATTCAGTTGTTCTGATTCATACTCTAACATATATTGATTCAGTTGTTCTGATTCATGCTCTAACATATATTGATTCAGTTGTTCTGATTCATACTCTAACATATATTGATTCAGTTGTTCTGATTCATAATCTAACATATATTGATTCAGTTGTTCTGGTTCATGCTCTAACATATATTGATTCAGTTGTTCTGATTCATGCTCTAACATAAATTGATTCAGTTGTTCTGATTCATACTCTAACATATATTGATTCAGTTGTTCTGATTCATGCTCTAACATATATTGATTCAGTTGTTCTGGTTCATACTCTAACATATATTGATTCAGTTGTTCTGGTTCCTACTCTAACATATATTGATTCCGTTGTTCTGATTCACTCCTTACAATTGTATGTTTATTGCCATTCATTCAAGCTATCTACAGGAAGTAAAGGTATTCACAGATAAAATATGTATTAATTCCCCAAATTACATATCATGGTAGGATGCAATTTCATCTTGAAACTTTATTTCACCAGGGTTTAATTATCGCTAGCAGTAAAGACAAAATAATTGTATATGAAATTGCATAAGAACAGTTTGAAATCTGCATGTTACATTATTCTGTCTTTATGCCAAGATTACTGACAGTAAACATATTTTATGTTTGAAATGGGAAAAAACCAGGCAGAAATGGATTACATGTGGATTTGTAAATTTTGAAGTACAGCAGATTGTTCTGCCAAAAATAATCTGTCAGAATCATCTGATTTAAACAAATTATTTTACAAAATAATACTGATAAGACAGGCTTGAAATCTGTTTGTATAATACAAATGTAGCTTATTGACAATTAAAATGGGAGGCCATTGCACTTGAAAGTCTTTGGAATTCCCACACAGTAATATACATTAAGGTAATTAAATGATTTTAGAGGTTGGAGGGGTTACATTTTACTCTTATCTCTTATTATTAAAAAGATTTTCAATTTATTATGAAGTCAGTGAGTTGTAAAAAAATTACAGTCTTATGTTTAACCTTTTAACTGTTGAGGCAACTATGTAACTTGAAAGGGGAGGATGTGAGGTACATTTGTTCCTCATGATTTGGGGCACAGAGGAACATTTTTGAATACAGTACGAATGTTTACATATTTTGTTTGTAATAACAGTAGTTATTGTATTGTTTTAGTAAATTGTTATAAGTATATGATACATTTATATTTATACTGCACTCGTTTTATTTGAGAAGTCAAATTGCATTGGATAATCTTTTTGTTATATACGGTCACTGATAGACATATTGCTTTTCTGGTACCCCTTTAACTTGTTTTACCAGTTGAGGTATGGAAAGCTAGTTGTAAATCAGTTAACTTCCTGTTGAAAATATCAAAAGGACAATCAAAGAATTATTGTTTAATTCTATTTTTTAATTCAAAATATTACTGCACATGGATTAATGTGTTTTTTTCTGCAGGATAAACACAATATTAATTCTATGTCTTGAAATACAAAGTTAATGAGTATTTCACTCAAAACTTGAGGAAAGGCTCTGTGAACCTCTCCTTTGTCCCAGTTTTTAAGCCTCATACACATAAACCTTATATTTTCAGACACTGCACTAACATTATTTATCTATCTGATATGTATAGGAACTTATACAGTAATATTGTATAATGTTGTAAGCAGTGCTGACAAGCTAGACAATTTTTGTATTCGAGTGATGGAGTGAGTGATTGTTATTAAATATAAAATAAACAATTTTTTCACCCATAACCAGACTTTTGATGAGATGATAATACTGTCCACTTTGTATTAGACACAATTTGTATACTGCTGAGCTCACTGAAACTCCATAGATTGAAATGTCAATATACTCGGACACATTCTCCTGACTCAAAGCCAGCCAGTCTTTCCTCTTATTCGTTAATGAAGCATGCTTATGGGAGAAGCAACAAGTACTAATTGCATAGTGGTTGGTGCGATCCCAACAGGTATCGAACGCACAATGTACAGCACTGTAGACGAGCAAGCGTGTCAATACAATTTTGAGACGAATCGAACGACGATCTACTGCACTCGAGGAGAACAGTCAAGTACACCATTGAGTCAGTGACTCAGTCTGTATTATTAGTCAGTGACTCAGTCTGTATAATAAGTCAGTGACTCAGTCTGTATAATTAGTCAGTGACTCAGTCTGTATAATTAGTCAGTGACTCAGTCTGTATAATTAGTCAGTGACTCAGTCTGTATAATTAGGCACAGCCAATATAACTAATCTTAATTTCTCATGTCTTTTCAGAGTATGAGATTAAAAATAATATCAGGAACAACAGGCAGTGCAGAAAGACGGTTCAGCAGTTGGATAGGTGGCTCTATATTAGCTTCATTGGTAAGTATAATGTGTATTTCTCACTTTTGAGACAGACCAGTTCCTATTTTTACAGATGTGAGATTTTCTTATCTTGCACTAGTGCAAGACAAAAAAATCATGTGCGTTTTACTGGCAAATGCATGCTGTATAGTTTATGGAATAACACATTTTAATTGCATAAAAGTCAAACACCAAGATCCAATGAGGCAAATACAAACAGGAAGACTAAACAAATACAATTGCTACCTATACAATAACATCTATCAGACAACCCTATATAGGATCACAACAGAGGTAATATTTTCAACCGACCAATCAACAAATAACCTAGCATTTCTGGAGGTGAGCTGTTGTAGAATTTATCACTATACAATGTAGGTGTCTTGCATGCGATTCAAAGATAAAAGAAAGGTCACCATACATAACACATGATACAGGATGTCATTAGCTGTTAGTGTATCCCCAATATAACACAACAAACAATTTGTTTTATTAAATTTGAGCTTGCAATTAAAATCAGTGTTTAAGCATTAAAAAAACATACTGTACACAACATACATAGAATAGTATGGGCCCTTATGCTCGTGGGGCCCCCGGGCAACTGCCCAGCATACCCATGCATTAAGATGGCACAGAATTATAGGTCAATAAACCTTTCCTTGTTATTCTTTTCCAGGGATCATTTCAGCAGATGTGGATCTCTAAACAGGAATATGAGGAGGGAGGTAAAGCTTGTGTTGAACGGAAGTGTCCTTAAATATACAATAATGACCGGTCATGTGTTCACTAATCTTTGATCTATTCTGTTGTATAATATTAAAGCCAAAAATAAAATTACATGTGTTTCCGCTAACCCTACCAACCCTAATTTTTTGTGCCTGCCCTGAAGTTTTATTGGCCATTTTTGAACAAGCACTATCAAAGTTAGGATGTGTCCCTTGTAGATACTAGTTAAAATTTAAAAAAGAAAAAAAAATCTTTTGCCTACCTACCGACCCTAATATTTTAGAGCATGTTAGCGGAAACACACTGTGACAGGTATTTTTTTTCTTGGCCTAATATGTGGTTCCTGCTAAGAACAGTGATTCAGCTAGAAATATGTACAATGAAGTAAGAGTGATTCTTGTGTAATTTCTAGAGATCTGAAGTTGGAAAATAGAAATCAGTTGATGAAGATTCATGTAAAATACTTGTAAATATCATTGTAAACAACCATTAAAAGATAAAAATAGATTTTATGTCTTGTCTAACGTCTCCACCTTTAATTAACAGTTTTATTCTGGCATACATTGATCATACAACTACCTGTCTTGTCTTTTTATTCAGTAATGTGTTAGGGAACGACCATTTAACTTGAAGGGGGGTTATGGATTTTTTCTAAAAAAATATTCTGATTCCCAATGTTGCTGAAAAAAATATTCTGATTTTGGTGGAGGAAAAAAAAATAATCTAATTCAGAGTTTTTGTCATATAACCTAATGTTGAATTCTGGAAAAAAAAATGCACTTTGCGCAACAAAAAAAATATATATTCTAACTCTCGTGTTGTCTGAAAAAAAAATTCTGAACGAAACAAAAAACCATAACCCCCCCGCCCCCTTCAAGTTAAATGGTCGGTCCCTTAGCAATGCATAGTAACGTTAATTAAGCCAGTGGTTCAAAGTTCCTGGGAAGCATTCTCAACTAAGGTAAAAGTGCAGCTTCCTCGCAATTATCATCAGCTAAAATAATTGTTGGAGAAAGTAGAAGTACATTGAGTACAAGATGGAGAACGAAGACAAACAAAACAAAACACAACACAGAAAACTACAGAGATGAGTAATGCAGACCCCAACAAAAAACACAACACAGAAAACTACAGAGATGAGCAACACAAACCCCAACAAAAAACACAACACAGAAAACTACAGAGATGAGCAACACAAACCCCAACAAAAAACACAACACAGAAAACTACAGAGATGAGCAACACAAACCCCAACAAAAAACACAACACAGAAAACTACAGAGATGAGCAACACAAACCCCAACAAAAAACACAACACAGAAAACTACAGAGATGAGCAACACAGACCCCAACAAAAAATACAACACAGAAAACTACAGAGATGAGCAACACAGACTGCAACAAAAAACACAACACAGAAAACTACAGAGATGAGCAACACAGACCCCAACAAAAAACACAACACAGAAAACTACAGAGATGAGCAACACAAACCCCAACAAAAAACACCACACAGAAAACTACAGAGATGAGCAACACAAACCCCAACAAAAAACACAACACAGAAAACTACAGAGATGAGCAACACAGACCCCAACAAAAACACAACACAGAAAACTACAGAGATGAGCAACACAGACCCCAACAAAAAACACAACACAGAAAACTACAGAGATGAGCAACACAGACCCCAACAAAAAACACAACACAGAAAACTACAGAGATGAGCAACACAGACCCCAACAAAAAACACAACACAGAAAACTACAGAGATGAGCAACACAGACCCCAACAAAAAACACAACACAGAAAACTACAGAGATGAGCAACACAGACACCAAGAAAAAACAACACAGAAAACTACAGAGATGAGCAACACAGACACCAACAAAAAACAACACAGAAAACTACAGAGATGAGCAACACAGACACCAACAAAAAACAACACAAAAAACTACAGAGATGAGCAACACAGACACCAACAAAAAACAACACAGAAAACTACAGAGATGAGCAACACAGACACCAACAAAAAACACAACACAGAAAACTACAGAGATGAGCAACACAGACCCCAACAAAAAACACAACACAGAAAACTACAGAGATGAGCAACACAGACACCAACAAAAAACACAACCAGAAAACTACAGAGATGAGCAACACAGACCCCAACAGAAAACACAACACAGAAAACTACAGAGATGAGCAACACAGACCCCAACAAAAAACACAACACAGAAAACTACAGAGATGAGGAACACAGACCCCAACAAAAAACACCACACAGAAAACTACAGAGATGAGCAACACAAAGCCCAACAAAAAACACAACACAGAAAACTACAGAGATGAGCAACACAGACCCCAACAAAAACACAACACAGAAAACTACAGAGATGAGCAACACAGACCCCAACAAAAAACACAACACAGAAAACTACAGAGATGAGCAACACAGACCCCAACAAAAAACACAACACAGAAAACTACAGAGATGAGCAACACAAACCCCAACAAAAAACACAACACAGAAAACTACAGAGATGAGCAACACAGACCCCAACAAAAAACACAACACAGAAAACTACAGAGATGAGCAACACAGACCCCAACAAAAAACACAACACAGAAAACTACAGAGATGAGCAACACAGACACCAACAAAAAACAACACAGAAAACTACAGAGATGAGCAACACATACACCAACAAAAAACAACACAGAAAACTACAGAGATGAGCAACACAGACACCAACAAAAAACACAACACAGAAAACTACAGAGATGAGCAACACAGACCCCAACAAAAAACACAACACAGAAAACTACAGAGATGAGCAACACAGACACCAACAAAAAACACAACACAGAAAACTACAGAGATGAGCAACACAGACCCCAACAAAAAACACAACACAGAAAACTACAGAGATGAGCAACAAAAAACACAACACAGAAAACTACAGAGATGAGCAACACAGACCCCAACAAAAAACACAACACAGAAAACTACAGAGATGAGCAACACAGACCCCAACAAAAAACACCACACAGAAAACTACAGAGATGAGCAACACAAACCCCAACAAAAAACACAACACAGAAAACTACAGAGATGAGCAACACAAACCCCAACAAAAAACACAACACAGAAAACTACAGAGATGAGCAACACAGACCCCAACAAAAAATACAACACAGAAAACTACAGAGATGAGCAACACAGACACCAACAAAAAACAACACAGAAAACTACAGAGATGAGCAACGCAGACCCCAACAAAAAACACCACAGAAAACCACAGAGATGAGCAACACAAACCCCAACAAAAAACACAACACAGAAAACTACAGAGATGAGCAACACAGACCCCAACAAAAAACACCACACAGAAAACTACAGAGATGAGCAACACAGACACCAACAAAAAAAAAACACAGAAAACTACAGAGATGAGCAACACAGACCCCAACAAAAAACACCAAACAGAAAACTACAGAGATGAGCAACACAGACACCAACAAAAAACACAACACAGAAAACTACAGAGATGAGCAACACAGACACCAACAAAAAACAACACAGAAAACTACAGAGATGAGCAACACAGACACCAACAAAAAACACAACACAGAAAACTACAGAGATGAGCAACACAGACACCAACAAAAAACACAACACAGAAAACTACAGAGGTGAGCAACACAGACACCAACAAAAAACAACACAGAAAACTACAGAGATGAGCAACACAGACACCAACAAAAAACAACACAGAAAACTACAGAGATGAGCAACACAAACCCCAACAAAAAACACCACACAGAAAACTACAGAGATGAGCAACACAGACACCAACAAAACACAACACAGAAAACTACAGAGATGAGCAACACAAACTCCAACAAAAAACACCACACAGAAAACTACAGAGATGAGCAACACAGACACCAACAAAAAACACCACACAGAAAACTACAGAGATGAGCAACACAAACCCCAACAAAAAACACAACACAGAAAACTACAGAGATGAGCAACACAAACCCCAACAAAAAACACAACACAGAAAACTACAGAGATGAGCAACACAAACCCCAACAAAAAACAACACAGAAACTACAGAGATGAGCAACACAGACACCAACAAAAAACACCACACAGAAAACTACAGAGATGAGCAACACAGACACCAACAAAAAACACCACACAGAAAACTACAGAGATGAGCAACACAGACCCCAACAAAAAACACAACACAGAAAACTACAGAGATGAGCAACACAAACCCCAACAAAAAACACAACACAGAAAACTACAGAGATGAGCAACACAAACCCCAACAAAAAACAACACAGAAAACTACAGAGATGAGCAACACAGACACCAACAAAAAACACAACACAGAAAACTACAGAGATGAGCAACACAGACACCAACAAAAAACACCACACAGAAAACTACAGAGATGAGCAACACAGACCCCAACAAAAAACACCACACAGAAAACTACAGAGATGAGCAACACAGACACCAACAAAAAACACAACACAGAAAACTACAGAGATGAGCAACACAAACCCCAACAAAAAACACAACACAGAAAACTACAGAGATGAGCAACACAGACCCCAACAAAAAACAACACAGAAAACTACAGAGATGAGCAACACAGACACCAACAAAAAACAACACAGAAAACTACAGAGATGAGCAATGCAGACACCAACAAAAAACACAACACAGAAAACTACAGAGATGAGCAACACAGACCCCAACAAAAAACACAACACAGAAAACTACAGGGATGAGCAACACAAACACCAACAAAAAACACAACACAGAAAACTACAGAGATGAGCAACACAGACCCCAACAAAAAACACAACACAGAAAACTACAGAGATGAGCAACACAGACACCAACAAAAAACACAACACAGAAAACTACAGAGATGAGCAACACAAACCCCAACAAAAAACACAACACAGAAAACTACAGAGATGAGCAACACAGACACCAACAAAAAACACCACACAGAAAACTACAGAGATGAGCAACACAAACCCCAACAAAAAACACCACACAGAAAACTACAGATATGAGCAACACAAACCCCAACAAAAAACAACACAGAAAACTACAGAGATGAGCAACACAGACACCAACAAAAAACAACACAGAAAACTACAGAGATGAGCAACACAGACACCAACAAAAAACAACACAGAAAACTACAGAGATGAGCAACACAGACACCAACAAAAAACAACACAGAAAACTACAGAGATGAGCAATGCAGACACCAACAAAAAACACAACACAGAAAACTACACAGATGAGCAACACAGACACCAACAAAAAACACCACACAGAAAACTACAGAGATGAGCAACACAGACACCAACAAAAAACACAACACAGAAAACTACAGAGATGAGAAACACAAACCCCAACAAAAAACAACACAGAAAACTACAGAGATGAGCAACACAGACACCAACAAAAAACACAACACAGAAAACTACAGAGATGAGCAACACAGACACCAACAAAAAACACCACACAGAAAATTACAGAGATGAGCAACACAGACACCAAAAAAAACACAACACAGAAAACTACAGAGATGAGCAACACAAACCCCAACAAAAAACACCACACAGAAAACTACAGAGATGAGCAACACAAACCCCAACAAAAAACACAACACAGAAAACTACAGAGATGAGCAACACAGACCCCAACAGAAAACTACAGAGATGAGCAACACAGACACCAACAAAAAACACAACACAGAAAACTACAGAGATGAGCAACACAGACACCAACAAAAAACAACACAGAAAACTACAGAGATGAGCAACACAAACCCCAACAAAAAATACAACACAGAAAACTACAGAGATGAGCAACACAAACCCCAACAAAAAACAACACAGAAAACTACAGAGATGAGCAACACAGACCCCAACAAAAAACACAACACAGAAAACTACAGAGATGAGCAACACAAACCCCAACAAAAAACACAACACAGAAAACTACAGAGATGAGCAACACAAACCCCAACAAAAAACACAACACAGAAAACTACAGAGATGAGCAACACAGACACCAACAAAAAACACAACACAGAAAATTACAGAGATGAGCAACACAGACACCAACAAAAAACACAACACAGAAAACTACAGAGATGAGCAACACAGACACCAACAAAAAACACCACACAGAAAACTACAGAGATGAGCAACACAGACACCAACGAAAAACACAACACAGAAAACTACAGAGATGAGCAACACAAACCCCAACAAAAACAACACAGAAAACTACAGAGATGAGCAACACATACACCAACAAAAAACACCACACAGAAAACTACAGAGATGAGCAACACAGACACCAACAAAAAACACAACACAGAAAACTACAGAGATGAGCAACACAGACACCAACAAAAAACACAACACAGAAAACTACAGAGATGAGCAACACAAACCCCAACAAAAAACACAACACAGAAAACTACAGAGATGAGCAACACAAACCCCAACAAAAAACACAACACAGAAAACTACAGAGATGAGCAACACAAACCCCAACAAAAAACAACACAGAAAACTACAGAGATGAGCAACACAAACCCCAACAAAAAACACCACACAGAAAACTACAGAGATGAGCAACACAGACACCAACAAAAAACACAACACAGAAAACTACAGAGATGAGCAACATAGACACCAACAAAAAACACAACACAGAAAACTACAGAGATGAGCAACACAGACCCCAACAAAAAACAACACAGAAAACTACAGAGATGAGCAACACAGACACCAACAAAAAACAACACAGAAAACTACAGAGATGAGCAATGCAGACACCAACAAAAAACACAACACAGAAAACTACAGAGATGAGCAACACAGACCCCAACAAAAAACACAACACAGAAAACTACAGAGATGAGCAACACAGACACCAACAAAAAACAACACAGAAAACTACAGAGATGAGCAACACAAACCCCAACAAAAAACAACACAGAAAACTACAGAGATGAGCAACACATACACCAACAAAAAACAACACAGAAAACTACAGAGATGAGCAACACAAACACCAACAAAAAACACCAAACAGAAAACTACAGAGATGAGCAACACAGACACCAACAAAAAACACAACACAGAAAACTACAGAGATGAGCAACACAGACACCAACAAAAAACAACACAGAAAACTACAGAGATGAGCAATGCAGACACCAACAAAAAACACAACACAGAAAACTACAGAGATGAGCAACACAGACCCCAACAAAAAACACAACACAGAAAACTACAGAGATGAGCAACACAAACCCCAACAAAAAACACAACACAGAAAACTACAGAGATGAGCAACACAGACACCAACAAAAAACACCACACAGAAAACTACAGAGATGAGCAACACAGACCCCAACAAAAAACACCACACAGAAAACTACAGAGATGAGCAACACAGACACCAACAAAAAACAACACAGAAAACTACAGAGATGAGCAATGCAGACACCAACAAAAAACACAACACAGAAAACTACAGAGATGAGCAACACAGACACCAACAAAAAACACCACACAGAAAACTACAGAGATGAGCAACACAGACACCAAAAAAAAACACCACACAGAAAACTACAGAGATGAGCAACACAGACACCAACAAAAAACACAACACAGAAAACTTCAGAGATGAGCAACACAAACCCCAACAAAAAACACAACACAGAAAACTACAGAGATGAGCAACACAAACCCCAACAAAAAACAACACAGAAAACTACAGAGATGAGCAACACAGACACCAACAAAAAACAACACAGAAAATTACAGAGATGAGCAACACAAACCCCAACAAAAAACACCACACAGAAAACTACAGAGATGAGCAACACAAAACCCAACAAAAAACACAACACAGAAAACTACAGAGATGAGCAACACAGACACCAACAAAAAACACAACACAGAAAACTACAGAGATGAGCAACGCAGACACCAACAAAAAACACAACACAGGAAACTACAGAGATGAGCAACACAAACCCCAACAAAAAACACAACACAGAAAACTACAGAGATGAGCAACACAGACCCCAACAAAAAACACAACACAGAAAACTACAGAGATGAGCAACACAAACCCCAACAAAAAACACAACACAGAAAACTACAGAGATGAGCAACACAAACCCCAACAAAAAACACAACACAGAAAACTACAGAGATGAGCAACACAGACACCACACAGAAAACTACAGAGATGAGCAACACAGACCCCAACAAAAAACACCACACAGAAAACTACAGAGATGAGCAACACAGACACCAACAAAAAACAACACAGAAAACTACAGAGATGAGCAATGCAGACACCAACAAAAAACACAACACAGAAAACTACAGAGATGAGCAACACAGACACCAACAAAAAACACCACACAGAAAACTACAGAGATGAGCAACACAGACACCAAAAAAAAACACCACACAGAAAACTACAGAGATGAGCAACACAGACACCAACAAAAAACACAACACAGAAAACTTCAGAGATGAGCAACACAAACCCCAACAAAAAACACAACACAGAAAACTACAGAGATGAGCAACACAAACCCCAACAAAAAACAACACAGAAAACTACAGAGATGAGCAACACAGACACCAACAAAAAACAACACAGAAAATTACAGAGATGAGCAACACAAACCCCAACAAAAAACACCACACAGAAAACTACAGAGATGAGCAACACAAAACCCAACAAAAAACACAACACAGAAAACTACAGAGATGAGCAACACAGACACCAACAAAAAACACAACACAGAAAACTACAGAGATGAGCAACGCAGACACCAACAAAAAACACAACACAGGAAACTACAGAGATGAGCAACACAAACCCCAACAAAAAACACAACACAGAAAACTACAGAGATGAGCAACACAGACCCCAACAAAAAACACAACACAGAAAACTACAGAGATGAGCAACACAAACCCCAACAAAAAACACAACACAGAAAACTACAGAGATGAGCAACACAGACACCAACAAAAAACACAACACAGAAAACTACAGAGATGAGCAACACAGACTCCAACAAAAACACAACACAGAAAACTACAGAGATGAGCAACACAGACACCAACAAAAAACACAACACAGAAAACTACAGAGATGAGCAACACAAACCCCAACAAAAAACACAACACAGAAAACTACAGAGATGAGCAACACAGACCCCAACAAAAAACACAACACAGAAAACTACAGAGATGAGCAACACAGACACCAACAAAAAACACCACACAGAAAACTACAGAGATGAGCAACACAGACCCCAACAAAAAACACAACACAGAAAACTACAGAGATGAGCAACACAAACCCCAACAAAAAACACAACACAGAAAACTACAGAGATGAGCAACACAGACACCAACAAAAAACACCACACAGAAAACTACAGAGATGAGCAACACAGACACCAACAAAAAACACCACACAGAAAACTACAGAGATGAGCAACACAGACCCCAACAAAAAACACAACACAGAAAACTACAGAGATGAGCAACACAGACACCAACAAAAAACACAACACAGAAAACTACAGAGATGAGCAACACAAACCCCAACAAAAAACACAACACAGAAAACTACAGAGATGAGCAACACAGACCCCAACAAAAAACACAACACAGAAAACTACAGAGATGAGCAACACAGACACCAACAAAAAACACAACACAGAAAACTACAGAGATGAGCAACACAAACCCCAACAAAAAACACAACACAGAAAACTACAGAGATGAGCAACACAGACACCAACAAAAAACACCACACAGAAAACTACAGAGATGAGCAACACAGACACCAACAAAAAACACCACACAGAAAACTACAGAGATGAGCAACACAGACCCCAACAAAAAACACAACACAGAAAACTACAGAGATGAGCAACACAGACACCAACAAAAAACAACACAGAAAACTACAGAGATGAGCAACACAGACACCAACAAAAAACACAACACAGAAAACTACAGAGATGAGCAACACAGACACCAAAAAAAACACAACACAGAAAACTACAGAGATGAGCAACACAAACCCCAACAAAAAACACCACACAGAAAACTACAGAGATGAGCAACACAAACCCCAACAAAAAACACAACACAGAAAACTACAGAGATGAGCAACACAGACCCCAACAGAAAACTACAGAGATGAGCAACACAGACACCAACAAAAAACACAACACAGAAAACTACAGAGATGAGCAACACAGACACCAACAAAAAACAACACAGAAAACTACAGAGATGAGCAACACAAACCCCAACAAAAAATACAACACAGAAAACTACAGAGATGAGCAACACAAACCCCAACAAAAAACAACACAGAAAACTACAGAGATGAGCAACACAGACCCCAACAAAAAACACAACACAGAAAACTACAGAGATGAGCAACACAAACCCCAACAAAAAACACAACACAGAAAACTACAGAGATGAGCAACACAGACACCAACAAAAAACACCACACAGAAAACTACAGAGATGAGCAACACAGACACCAACGAAAAACACAACACAGAAAACTACAGAGATGAGCAACACAAACCCCAACAAAAACAACACAGAAAACTACAGAGATGAGCAACACATACACCAACAAAAAACACCACACAGAAAACTACAGAGATGAGCAACACAGACACCAACAAAAAACACAACACAGAAAACTACAGAGATGAGCAACACAGACACCAACAAAAAACACAACACAGAAAACTACAGAGATGAGCAACACAAACCCCAACAAAAAACACAACACAGAAAACTACAGAGATGAGCAACACAAACCCCAACAAAAAACACAACACAAAAAACTACAGAGATGAGCAACACAAACCCCAACAAAAAACAACACAGAAAACTACAGAGATGAGCAACACAAACCCCAACAAAAAACACCACACAGAAAACTACAGAGATGAGCAACACAGACACCAACAAAAAACACAACACAGAAAACTACAGAGATGAGCAACATAGACACCAACAAAAAACACAACACAGAAAACTACAGAGATGAGCAACACAGACCCCAACTAAAAACACAACACAGAAAACTACAGAGATGAGCAACACAGACCCCAACAAAAAACAACACAGAAAACTACAGAGATGAGCAACACAGACACCAACAAAAAACAACACAGAAAACTACAGAGATGAGCAATGCAGACATCAACAAAAAACACAACACAGAAAACTACAGAGATGAGCAACACAGACCCCAACAAAAAACACAACACAGAAAACTACAGAGATGAGCAACACAGACCCCAACAAAAAACAACACAGAAAACTACAGAGATGAGCAACACAGACACCAACAAAAAACAACACAGAAAACTACAGAGATGAGCAACACAAACCCCAACAAAAAACAACACAGAAAACTACAGAGATGAGCAACACATACACCAACAAAAAACAACACAGAAAACTACAGAGATGAGCAACACAAACACCAACAAAAAACACCAAACAGAAAACTACAGAGATGAGCAACACAGACACCAACAAAAAACACAACACAGAAAACTACAGAGATGAGCAACACAGACCCCAACAAAAAACAACACAGAAAACTACAGAGATGAGCAACACAGACACCAACAAAAAACAACACAGAAAACTACAGAGATGAGCAATGCAGACACCAACAAAAAACACAACACAGAAAACTACAGAGATGAGCAACACAGACCCCAACAAAAAACACAACACAGAAAACTACAGAGATGAGCAACACAAACCCCAACAAAAAACACAACACAGAAAACTACAGAGATGAGCAACACAGACACCAACAAAAAACACCACACAGAAAACTACAGAGATGAGCAACACAGACCCCAACAAAAAACACCACACAGAAAACTACAGAGATGAGCAACACAGACACCAACAAAAAACAACACAGAAAACTACAGAGATGAGCAATGCAGACACCAACAAAAAACACAACACAGAAAACTACAGAGATGAGCAACACAGACACCAACAAAAAACACCACACAGAAAACTACAGAGATGAGCAACACAGACACCAAAAAAAAACACCACACAGAAAACTACAGAGATGAGCAACACAGACACCAACAAAAAACAACACAGAAAATTACAGAGATGAGCAACACAAACCCCAACAAAAAACACCACACAGAAAACTACAGAGATGAGCAACACAAAACCCAACAAAAAACACAACACAGAAAACTACAGAGATGAGCAACACAGACACCAACAAAAAACACAACACAGAAAACTACAGAGATGAGCAACGCAGACCCCAACAAAAAACACAACACAAAAAACTACAGAGATGAGCAACACAAACCCCAACAAAAAACACAACACAGAAAACTACAGAGATGAGCAACACAGACACCAACAAAAAACACAACACAGAAAACTACAGAGATGAGCAACACAGACTCCAACAAAAACACAACACAGAAAACTATAGAGATGAGCAACACAGACACCAACAAAAAACACAACACAGAAAACTACAGAGATGAGCAACACAAACCCCAACAAAAAACACAACACAGAAAACTACAGAGATGAGCAACACAGACCCCAACAAAAAACACAACACAGAAAACTACAGAGATGAGCAACACAGACACCAACAAAAAACACAACACAGAAAACTACAGAGATGAGCAACACAGACCCCAACAAAAAACACAACACAGAAAACTACAGAGATGAGCAACACAGACCCCAACAAAAAACACAACACAGAAAACTACAGAGATGAGCAACACAGACACCAACAAAAAACACAACACAGAAAACTACAGAGATGAGCAACACAGACCCCAACAAAAAACACAACACAGAAAACTACAGAGATGAGCAACACAAACCCCAACAAAAAACACAACACAGAAAACTACAGAGATGAGCAACACAGACACCAACAAAAAACACAACACAGAAAACTACAGAGATGAGCAACACAGACACCAACAAAAAACACCACACAGAAAACTACAGAGATGAGCAACACAGACCCCAACAAAAAACACAACACAGAAAACTACAGAGATGAGCAACACAGACACCAACAAAAAACAACACAGAAAACTACAGAGATGAGCAACACAGACACCAACAAAAAACACAACACAGAAAACTACAGAGATGAGCAACACAAACCCCAACAAAAAACAACACAGAAAACTACAGAGATGAGCAACGGCAGACCCCAACAAAAAACAACACAGAAAACTACAGAGATGAGCAACACAGACACCAACAAAAAACACCACACAGAAAACTACAGAGATGAGCAACACAGACACCAACAAAAAACACCACACAGAAAACTACAGAGATGAGCAACACAGACACCAACAAAAAACACCACACAGAAAATTACAGAGATGAGCAACACAAACCCCAACAAAAAACAACACAGAAAACTACAGAGATGAGCAACGGCAGACCCCAACAAAAAACAACACAGAAAACTACAGAGATGAGCAACACAGACACCAACAAAAAACACCACACAGAAAACTACAGAGATGAGCAACACAGACACCAACAAAAAACACCACACAGAAAACTACAGAGATGAGCAACACAAATCCCAACAAAAAAAACGGAGGTGAACTCAAGTGCACACGAAGGGTAAGCAGATCATGTTTCTTACAAGTCACCACAGTGCTACTCATGGTTCAACTCCTGTTAAAGTTTTGTCTGTGATAGAGGATGAAATCATCTACATCAATGGGAAAAGATCCATTGCCGTTTATGGGAAAAAAATGATATTTCGTAATGGTCAAATAGTCTGTGATGACTTCAAAATTAGAATAGATTGGGTTCGTATTTACTTCCAGTTGTTTTATTTACGTTTATTGTGATTGCTTGCGTATAGTGGTGTCCAATGCATATTGTGTTTTGTTTTTCTTAGTCTTGTGTACCATATGTTGCTAGTTTCTCTGGATTGTCAATTTTTTATTTCCCCCTTCGGTTTTCCCTAGCGTTTATTTCTCTATCACACGCGAGGCATGCACGTTGTTAACCATTACAACGCCAAAGCAGTAGTGAGCAGTATGTTAAGGGTGTTTGTCCATAAAAAAGAATGGCCAATGTAGATACAAATACCTTGTGCTAAAAAACACTCTGATTCTACCAAAAAGTTCTCTGAAACTGATATCATCAACATGCTCGAGTTTTTGATTGACAACATATTTGTTATCTTTGATGGACGTGTTTTTCAACAGTCAGCATACCTATGGGTGCAAACTGCTCCTCTTCTCTCCAACTTGCTCCTTTATTCGTAGGAGGCAGACTTCATACAGGGCTTCTCAAGAAAGACGAAAAGAAAATAGCCTGATCCTTTAATTTCACTTTCCGCTATATAGATGATGTCTTTTCACTAAGGAACCGACTATTTAACTTGAAGGGGGGGGGGGGGGGGGGTTATGGTTTTTTGTTTCGTTCAGAATTTTTTTTTCGGACAACACAAGAGTTAGAATATTTTTTTTTGTCGTGCAAAGCGCGACATTTTTTTCCAGAATTTAACATTAGGTTATATGACAAAAACTCTGAATCAGATTATTTTTTTTTCCTCCACCAAAATCAGAATATTTTTTCCAGCAACATTGGGAATCAGAATATTTTTTTAGATAAAAAAGTTTTTCGGTCGCCACCATGACTTGGTTGACCGTTATGGAATATCTGTATCACAAATGACCACGGATATGTTCCATTTGTCATAAACACACTTCCCAATCCTTTCCTCATTCATGACTTATCACCGGGTTTGTAACTATATTAACTAGTGGACCAGGAACTGCTTATCCTTCCGGAGCACCTGAGTTCACCCCCGGTTTTAGTGAGGTTCATGTAGTGTTACTCGATCTTTAGTTTTATGTGTATGTTTTGTAGATGTTGTTTGTCCTTGTGTACATTTTCTTTTGGCCATTGTGTTGTCTGTCCTTCGATATACGAATTCTGATTACCCCTTTGGTATCTCTAAACTCTTCTTTGTATATATAATAATGAATTGACCTGAAAGATGACACACACAAAAAATCTGACGCTGCAGTTTTCAAGGGGACATTGTTTTTCTAATTTGGATAAAACCATCAATTTTTCATGTCCAAAAAAAATTCTGATTTTCGTTTCTGGGGGAAAAATCGGGCTCAGGGGGAAAGAACATCCCCAACCTCCTCCAAGTTAAATGGCCATTCCTCGGTATATATAATTAATACTTTAGTGTGTGCTTTGGAGTACTAGTATTGCTTTGTTTGTTCGTAATTTGCTTGAATCATTCCATGTAAATGTAATTTCCTGATCCTGATCCTAAAGGTCGTAATTGACGCTACTGCTTCCCGAGTACTGAATTTTTTCTCTTTGGTGCTTTACTATCTCACTGTAATTTCTCTTTGTACTGGATAAAGTAGGTCAAAACTTTCATCTATGGTCTTTAATTGCACTGCGAGTTTGGCTCTCTCATGATCGTAAATGTGGCAGAGTAATATGTAGTGTTCAGTGGTTTCTTCTTCTCTACAGTCGCATAGTGGCGTGAGGGACTGACCTATGTTATTTCGGTATTTGTTTAGTCTGCTGTATCCTGTTCTCATCTCTGTCAAAACTCTGCCTATCTGTGGGTTTGGCATATCTAAATGGCTGGTATTTCCAACCATTGGTATCAGGTCATAAAGTTGTCTCCCTGATTCGCTGATGGTCCATCTATTCTGCCATTTTATTTTAGTTGAAGTCTTCACTGCTTGTTTGACATCTGACATGGTGATGACATTATACTGTTCATTTAGGGACATTGACTCTTTTGCTGCTTCCTTTGCCAGTTGGTCCGCTACCTCGTTCCCGGCTATATTAGCATGGCCTGGGATCCAAGATAGGGTTGTTCGCATTCCGTATTTCATCAATGTCCCTATATTTTCCTTAATGTCGGGGATCGTGTCAATGTAGTTTGATGACTTCCAGTTGAGAGTCGGGATACCTATTGCAGTTTGGCTGTCTGACAAGATCTTGATATAAGTGAACCCATCCTTTAATGCAGCTATGCAGTGTTCTAATACCATGAGTATTGCCACAAGCTCTGCCAGCAGTATGGATCCTCTGCGCTACCGGTCTCTTGAGGCCGATTCCTTCGTTGTCACCTGGATATAGCACTGCTCCAGATCCACATGGTCCAGGGTTACCCTGACATGAGCCATCTGTAAAGGCGACTATTGTGGTGTCTGTTGGGTCTCCAATAAGATCTTTTACCACCTCTTTGCTTTCCTCAGTCTGTTCAGCTGTTCTGTTTTTTGAGCTACCTAATCGACTCCAGTAGCTTGGCGTTCTCATCATCATGACATCCACCCCTACCTTGTTTGTGACATCTGGCTCTATGAGTTTAATGTCTACTTTTGTTGCTTTGAACATGTCTACTGTTTGGTTGATTGCCTTCCCAAATGGTGATTCTTGTTGTTCATATATATCATCCCTGCTGAGATATACCTCCAATTGTTGTTTTACTGGTTCAGCAATGTTTATGACTGGATCTTGGCAATTTATCTTACTGATATTTCTTCTATTCTTAGGTCAACTGGTAGTATGTTGCATTCTACTTCCATTGCCTCTCTTCCTGATGTTGCTGGTAACCCCAAGCATATTGATAATCCTTTTCTCTGGATCGCTTCTAATTTTTTCATGTTCTCTGTTGGTGTTATTTGCCAGACTGGGCAGCCATATTCTATGTTTGATCTAATCAGGCTGTTGTATATTCTTAGTAGCTTCGTTCTTGAGATGTTTGCCAAACATTTTATTTCTCTTATTATATGGATGGAATTGTTGGCTTTTCTCTCTACATGCATGATGTGGTTGTCAAATTTGATCTTCTCATCTAAGATAATTCCGAGTAGTCTAGGTGTTGGATTATATTTGAAACTGTAGTTGTTTACCACTAATTCCTTTTGATGTTAGTCTAGGTTTTTCTTAGCAAATATGCATACTTCACACTTTTCCATATTGATGTTTATTCTCCACTTTCTGGTCCATTCCACTATTGTTTCTATGTCCTCTGTAGCCTTCTTCCTGATACAGTCTAGATCTTGTCCTTTGTGCCATGAAGTGCCATCGTCTGCAAACTTGCAGTTGTTTCCTTTAGTTCCTTTCATTAGATCTTCTATGAAAATGTTGAATAGGGTAGGTGATATAACGGAACCCTGTGGCAGGCCTATTTTAGTTTCAAATTCTTCTCCTAAGAAGTTGCCTAGTATGCATCTGGCTGTTCTACCTGAGAGGAAGTTGTTAATCCATCTCCAGATTTTGCCTTTGATACCCATGTTGTACAGTTTCACCATTAGTCCCTCACGCCATATGGAGTCGTAAGCTTTCTCAAGATCTACTAACCATGCCAAAGTACATTCATCCTTTATTAAAACCATCCACTATGCTCTGTACTAGCCAGAGCAATGCATTTGTTGTAGAGTGGTTTTTCTAAACCCTTCTTGGGTTGGATCTATAAGTCTGTTCCCCTCTATATATGCTACCAGCCTTTCCAGGATTACTCGCTCCATTAGTTTGCACATAATGCAGGTTAAACTTATGGGTCTGTATGATGCAGTGGAGTAGTAGGTGGATTTCCCTGGTTTCCTCAGGAACTTTACTATGGCAGTCTTCCATTCTGATGGTAGCTCTCCTTTTCTCCAACCAATGTTCATCATCACTTCCATAGCTTTTATGAAATTTTCTCCTGCATTCTTGAAGAATTCCGAGTAGTGGTTGTCAGGTCCAGGGGCCGTTCCTGTTTTGAGCCGGAATATAGCTGATTCAACGTCTTCTGTGGTGATTTCTCGACCAAAGCCCTCTTTGTATGATACATCATTCTTATCCTCTGCACGCTTCTCATTTATTGTGGCATATTCTTCATTGATCTTTTCACAGAAGTCTTTGTCAAAGGAGTCATGTTTAAGGTGTTTCCCTCCAAAGAAAATTTCCGTCTTGTTCCTACTATCAAACACTGGGATGTTGTTATCTCCCATAAGTGGTAGAACAGACTTGTCTTCTGTTTTTCTTTTCATCTTTTTGAAGGTGTTCCAAAAATCTTTGGCATTATTTGTTGTGTTGAACTCACTGACTAACCTGTTACTCCAGGTCTCCTGTGCTTCATGTTTGGCCTTTTCAAAGTTATCTTCTGCTATGCATAGTCTTTGTTTGATTTGAGGGGTACTTCTCATCTTGTACTGTTTTTGGCAGTGATTTAGATGTTTCTTTACTGCATTCACCTGGCTATTCCACCAGCATGGCTTCTGTAGTTTTCTCTTTTTTATTTCTTTGAGTGGTACCAGTTCTTCTTGTGTTTTGGTGATTATGTCTGAGAATGATTGGTATATTTCATCTATTGTGTGATCATCTGTCGGTCTATTCTCAATCCACTCTCCCAATCTGTGTTCCGTTCTGTTTTTCCATTCGTTCCAGTCTACTTTGTTGAGCTGCCAAACTTTCTTTGGTGTTCCCCATGTGTCATCTGAGCATATGCTGATGTCTGTTAGTACACTGATATGGTCAGACCTTATTGACTCATGTGTTAGTGTATTACAGCTGGTCAGGTGTTTTGGGAATTCTGAACTCATTAATACCAGGTCTATAACTGAGTCTGAGTTTCTTCTGGTTGGTTGGCAATCGTTGACACAAATCAAGTTCTGTTTAGTCAGCATATTTTCAATCAGCTCTCCTGCTTTGTTTGATTTTGGGTTTCTCCATTCCTCGCTTTTGGCATTCAGGTCTCCTGCTATTATTAGTGGTGTGTCCTTTCTTTTATTTTCTTCAATTTTTTAGCATAATTTTTCTATCTGGTCATGCCTCTCATGTGGGATGTATGGGCACAAGAGACATAACTTGGTGCCTTTATCAGTGATAATGTTGACTGATACTGATTCAAAAAGTTTCTTCACAATAAATAATTTTAAAATAAAACTTGACCAGATACATATTCATGTGAGATTACTTGATTTTGTGACCAAAAAGTAGTGGTTTGAAACTTTATTTATTCTTTTTAAACTTGTAAATTAGAAGTGAAAAAATAAAACAATCCGGAATTTTACCAAAAAAAAAACCAAACAAACAAAATTGACAAAATACAATACTCGAAAAATTACATTGTTTTTTTTTTAAAGTTTTTTTTATTTTTCAATTTTAGTTGATTTACACATAATCGTGTCTATTTTTCTGACATATTGAAGTGTTTCCATGTTGTGACACTCGGAGATCATTATAAGAATTTATTGACCATAACACAGTTGTAAAGAGCCCTTATCCCACCCGATTAACGGTGCTGTTTAAAGATTAACTACACTCCAGTCTTCAAACTTTCATAAGTGGGGGTTTAAAAGGAGCAACATGGGTAAATATTATGTTACTTATGAACATTTATGAAATAAAATCCGAAATAAACAAATAGAACTGTTATGAATAATTAAAAATATGAAGTAATAAAAAAGTCGTGTTGTGATTAATAGGTTGAAATGATTTTATTAGAAACTTTTAAAATAAAAATCAAATAGTTCGAACCCCCCACACGTCTAATAGAGCCTCTATTTGGTGTCATTTCAATGTAAATTGGTTATTATGACAGTGATTGACGGGTGTCAGGTTTCATTTTTTGCTTTGTAAACTTACAAATTATTAATAAAATTTTAAATATTTTAAAAATTGTCATTTATTTTTGACATGTTATGTACGGTATAGGTGGTGTCATAATTATGCATTCTATCGTAAAAATCAAAATGATAAGGCAGTTTTGAGTGTAAAATGGTCTCCGCAGTAAAGTTGAGAACAAAGCTGCAGATTTCATTTTCTGACCTGGAACACAGGTACTCGGTGACATGATAGAACCCCCCTCCCCCCTTTTTCCACACTTGAAGTATTTTTCAGATTATTTGAGGTATTAAAAGTATTACCTATATCGAAGAGTTTGAAGATACCAAAGAGTAATCAGAATCCGTAAATAGAAGAAGGACAGACAACACAATGGCCAAACGAGTTCGGCTAACAGACTTGAGAGCCGATACGATACACGACAGCAAAGACCAAGGGCAGAAAAAATTCACTCCTCCTTAAATATTAAAATTTCATGAACTTATTTTGTACAGAGTTTATAGGAAAATGAATCTAATAAAACGTAGATATCTAATTTAGTGCACACGACGCGTTTCTGGAATAACCTTCATCAGGTACGCTTAAAATAGAAAGATTGGAAAGCTAAATAATTTAAAGTTTTGGGAGCAATAAAACCAAAGGACCTAACCCTAACCCTAATTTAGACTTCCATTACTCATTCAAGACATACGATACATACAGCTCAATCAGGGTGTAGATTTTAGAGTTAGTTACATTGATACTGCTGAACAGTGTACATACAAAGAATACTGGTGGTAATAGTATACATATAAATCATTACAATAATACTACACACACGCACGAACACACAAAGAAGAAACACCTGACGAACTCTAACATAATATGAAATAAAATCTAGACCAGAAACAACTTGATGCCCAGTATTGATTTACAATCCAATACCTGTATTATTTAAAACCCTGATGCATTATGAAACACTTGATGTGGTTTTCACCTGAAACAGACGAGCAGATATTGATTGATAAAGTGTTGATTAGCTTGTTTAATGTGATAGTCATCGTTTCTTGATCACGTGGGTGCGGTTTAGAACGTAATTTATATGTCTGCTGAAGAATTTAAAATTTGATTAATGGCGTTGTTTTGCAATTTATTTTCTGACCTTTTATTTAACCCCAAAACCACAAAAAAAGAACCGAGCCCTGTTAGTCATTATAAGCTGTAATATTATAGGAGGGAAACATTCTTTAAAATCCGTCTTGATTTTTCACTCCTAGAAAAGGTTTATAGACATAGCATTAAGTATATTATAGTTAATGTATAACAGTTTGCAAAACACACACAGTTTCTAATGGCTATGGCGAGACCACCAGTTTCTGAAGAACATGTCAGTTCCATACGATTAGGGGGCCATCGTGGTCGTGATCGTATGGTAGTTGGATATACAACTACATGTGCAATCAGTGCTTATCACCACTAAAGTTGTGAGTTCGAACCCCGATACAACATTATGTGATAAAGTTTGTCAGTGACCTCCGTCAGGTCGGTGGTTTTCTCTGGGTACTCCACCAATAAAACTAACCGCCACGATGTAACTGACATATTGTTGAAAATGGCGTTAAACACCATAAACATAAACCAATACCATTAGAATTGGCAGACGTTAATTTGAGAAATAAGTATAGTCTTGACTGGGTTTTCTTCAGGTTTGGAAATGGTTTTAAGATAAAGATGTACAATTAATATTGATATCTCTATTTCAATAACTAAATGACATACCACTTATGAGTGAAAACGACAGAAGATTGGCTTTTATTTTAACACGGTCACTTAAGTAAACTGGCCACGGACACGACTGGAAAAAAAGGTTTATAACAATATTTTGCAGGAACCAACTAATTATTCTAAATTTTGGTAGAAATGTCGACTGACCAATTTTGTTACTTTCGATCTTTTGCTGCAATACGCTTATATCTTACGACATACCGTTTCAGGGTCCGATCGATCACTTCTGGGGTCATATTTTTAATCGACCGATCAGCAAAGAACCTACCAAATATTGAGATATTAATAACGGAGGACGCGCTGGCAGCTGTTGTCCGATTGGTCTGTATATACAACTGTCTGGCATGTGATAATACGGTCAACGATAAATGATAGGTTACCAGACAGGGCCTCATATTGGATTGTTAATGTGTATGGCTAAAAAAAAATAAAAAATAAAAAAAGTAATAAAACAATACAAAATACACCCAACAAACATCTAATTGTAATTAAATAGTAAAGTTTTCTAAATGTTGAAAGTAGAATGTCTGCACCGTGGCGGTATCAGATCTCACTCACACAATCAAAAAGGCATCAAATTCATTTGATGGTCTCGCACGTGTTCGACGGTGGTGTTCCGGAACTGTAGATTATATTACCTACTACACCCAATTTAACTTGTATTATCTACCTATTAAGACACGTATTCTTCTAATAGATTTAACCTTTTACTCTCAAATGTAGAGATGTAATGTAATATAATGACAAGTCTGATACAATATTTTATTTTAAATGTAATCGGATATCCTTCTTCAAATCATGTGTAATCATGTAAGATAAGGTCATATACCTCTTAGAACATAACCACATCTTTTTAGTTTTCTGTGTTGTGTTTTAGTTTTGTGTTTGTCTTGTGCCTTGCATGCCCAATGTTGCCAGTGTCTCTGGATTGTGCATTTTTGATTGCTCATTCGGTTTTTTTAACGTTTACTTAAATGCTCTCAATTTGAATCTATCTTGGTTTCTTGCATCGACTGTAACCCACGGCTGATTACGCACGCTTCGATTCTCTCCTCTCATTACCCGTGAGGCAACTGGCATAGAAATCCTCATAGCCATGTGATCGTTTTAAAACAATTTGATAAGTCCAAACGACTGTCTTTACAGCCAATCAAATCACAGCTTTTTAATGTATCTAACTTAATACAGCAATTCCTTGTATTGCAAATTATGGGAGCATTTAATTTGCTATATAGCTTTTTCACCTCAAAGAAGGAAATTTACATTAAACGATGATTAAGATTGGTAACTATTAAAAGTTTTTTTTACAACGAAACGAGGATTTCTCTGCCAGTGATGAACGACTATAGTAATCGGAACTTGATCAGCTGTGGGCTACCGACGATGATATTCCTGGTACACGTTAATTATACCACAACGTGCATCAGCCCTCCTCGGTATAATTACAACATATATTTACTAAAGATATGTAATATTTTGTATGTGTAATATAAGTAGATGTGTAATTATATATATAGGGACCCGGGTGGCCCAATGAGTTAGGTAGTTGGATTACCAAACAACTCTTACAAGCCTATCACCAATACAGCGTGGGTTCGCCACCGGCTTTGTGAATTACAAAAAGGGTGCACCCGACTCGCAGCCGCAAGTTATAAAGTTTACCAGATGCTTACCCATGGTCGGTGGTTCTCTTCGGGTACTCCGGCTTCTTCCACCACTAAAACTGGTCGCCATGATATAGCTGAAATATTGCTGAAAGTGGCGTTAAGCACAATAAATCAAATCAATCAATGTAATTCTATATCACTTTTTTCTGTAGACTGTGTAATACGGCTACTTTTATTGCATTATAGAAGAAGAAAATGGTCGCGTTCAATGAAACCAGATTTAGCATTTTATTTCATGACACTGTATTTCAAATGGAGTAGACCTGTATGTCAATTAAAAAAGTACTGTATGTCAATTAGAGAAATACCGTATGTCAATTGGAGAAGTACTGCATGTCAATTGTAGAAGTAGTGTATGTCAGTTGGAGAAGTATTGTATGTCAATTGTAGAAGTATTGTATATCAATTAGAGAAGTACTGTATGTCAATTGTAGAAGTATTGTATGTCAATTAGAGAAGTACTGTATGCCAATTGTAGAAGTATTGTTTGTCAATTAGAGAAATACTGTATGTCAGTTGGAGAAGTACTGTATGTCAATTAGAGAAATAATGTATGTCAATTAGAGAAGTACTGTATGTCAATTAGAGAAGTATTGTATGTCAATTAGAGAAACACTGTATGTCAATTAGAGAAGTACTGTATGTCAATTAGAGAAGTACTGTATGTCAATTAGAGAAGTACCGTATATCAATAAGAGAAGTACTGTATGTCAATTGGCGAAGTAATGTATGTCAATTGACGAAGCACCATATGTAAATTGTAGAAGTACTGTATGTCAGTTGAAGAAGTACTGTATGTCAATTGGAGAAGCACCGTATGTCAATTTGAGAAGTACCGTATGTCAATTAGAGAAGTACTGTATGTCAATTAGAGAAGTACTGTATGTCAATTAGAGAAGTAATGTATGTCAGTTGTAGAAATACTGTATTTTCAGTTGAAGAAGTACTGTATGTCAATTAGAGAAATAATGTATGTCAATTAGAGAAGTACTGTATGTCAATTAGAGAAGCACTGTATGTCAATTACATAAGTACTGTATGTCAATTAGAGAAGTAATGTATGTCAATTAGAGAAGTACCGTATGTCAATTAGAGAAGTACTGTATGTCAATTAGAGAAGTAATGTATGTCAATTAGAGAAGTACTGTATGTCAGTTGTAGAAATACTGTCAATTAGAGAAGTACTGTATGTCAGTTGTAGAAATACTGTATGTCAGTTGGAGAAGTACTGTATGGCAATTAGAGAAATAATGTATGTCAATTAGAGAGGTACTGTATGTCAGTTGTAGAAATATTGTATGTCAATTGGAGAAGTACTGTATGTCAATTGGAGAAGTACCGTATGTCAATTAGAGAAGTACAGTATGTCAATTAGAGAAGTACCGTATGTCAATTAGAGAAGTACTGTATGTCAATTAGAGAAGTACTGTATGTCAATTAGAGAAATAATGTATGTCAATTAGAAAAGTACCGTATGTCAATTAGAGAAGTGTTATATGCCATTTGTAGAAGTATTGTATGTCAATTAGGGAAGTACCGTATGTCAATTAGAGAAGCATTGTATGTCAATTAGAGAAGTACTGTATGTCAATTGGAGAAGTACTGTATGTCAATTAGAGAAGTACTGTATGTCAATTAGAGAAGCATTGTATGTCAATTAGAGAAGCATTGTATGTCAATTAGAGAAGTACTGTATGTCAATTGGAAAAGTACCGTATGTCAATTGGCGAAGCAATGTATGTCAATTAGAGAAGTACTGTATGTCAATTAAAGAAGTACTGTATGTCAATTAGAGAAGTATTGTATGTCAATTAGTGAAGTACCGTATGTCAATTGGAGAAGTACTATATGTCAATTAGAGAAGTACTGTATGTCAATTAGAGAAGTATTGTATGTCAATTAGAGAAGTACTATATGTCAATTAGAGAAGTACCATATGTCAATTAGAGAAGTACTGTATGTCAATTAGAGAAGTACTGTATGTCAATTAGAGAAGAATTGTATGTCAATTAGAGAAGTATCGTATGTCAATTAGAGAAGCATTGTATGTCAATTAGAGAAATAATGTATGTCAATTAGAAAAGTACTGTATGTCAATTAGAGAAGTACTGTATGTCAGTTGTAGAAGTATTGTAAGTCAATTGGAGAAGTACTGTATGTCAATTAGGGAAGTACCGTATGTCAATTAGGGAAGCATTGTATGTCAATTAGAGAAGCATTGTATGTCAATAGAGAAGTACTGTATGTCAATTGGAGAAGTACTGTATGTCAATTAGAGAAGTACTGTATGTCAATTAGAGAAGAATTGTATGTCAATTAGAGAAGCATTGTATGTCAATTAGAGAAGTACTGTATGTCAATTAAAGAAGTACCGTATATCAATTAGAGAAGTACTGTATGTCAATTAGAGAAGTATTGTATGTCAATTAGAGAAGTACTGTTTGTCAATTATAGTAGTATTGTATGTCAATTAGAGAATTACTGTATGTCAATTGGAGAAGTACTGTATGTCAATTAGAGAAGTATTGTATGTCAATTAGAGAAGTACTGTATGTCAATTAGAGAAGTATTGTATGTCAATTAGAGAAGTACTGTATGTCAATTAGAGAAGCATTGTATATCAATTAGAGAAGTACTGTATGTCAATTAGAGAAGTACTGTATGTCAATTAGAGAAGTATTGTATGTCAATTAGAGAAGTACTGTATGTCAATTAGAGAAGCATTGTATATCAATTAGAGAAGTACTGTATGTCAATTAAAGAAGTACTGTATGTCAATTAGAGAAGTATTGTATGTCAATTAGTGAAGTACCGTATGTCAATTGGAGAAGTACTATATGTCAATTAGAGAAGTACTGTATGTCAATTAGAGAAGTATTGTATGTCAATTAGAGAAGTACTATATGTCAATTAGAGAAGTACCATATGTCAATTAGGGAATTACTGTATTTCAATTAGAGAAGTACTGTATGTCAATTAGAGAAGAATTGTATGTCAATTAGAGAAGTACCGTATGTCAATTAGAGAAGCATTGTATGTCAATTAGAGAAATAATGTATGTCAATTAGAAAAGTACTGTATGTCAATTAGAGAAGTACTGTATGTCAGTTGTAGAAGTATTGTAAGTCAATTGGAGAAGTACTGTATGTCAATTAGGGAAGTACCGTATGTCAATTAGGGAAGCATTGTATGTCAATTAGAGAAGCATTGTATGTCAATAGAGAAGTACTGTATGTCAATTGGAGAAGTACTGTGTGTCAATTAGAGAAGTACTGTATGTCAATTAGAGAAGAATTGTATGTCAATTAGAGAAGCATTGTATGTCAATTAGAGAAGTACTGTATGTCAATTAAAGAAGTACCGTATATCAATTAGAGAAGTACTGTATGTCAATTAGAGAAGTATTGTATGTCAATTAGAGAAGTACTGTTTGTCAATTATAGTAGTATTGTATGTCAATTAGAGAAGTACTGTATGTCAATTAGAGAAGAATTGTATGTCAATTAGAGAAGCATTGTATGTCAATTAGAGAAGTACTCTATGTCAATTAAAGAAGTACCGAATATCAATTAGAGAAGTACTGTATGTCAATTAGAGAAGTATTGTATGTCAATTAGAGAAGTACTGTTTGTCAATTATAGTAGTATTGTATGTCAATTAGATAATTACTGTATGTCAATTGGAGAAGTACTGTATGTCAATTAGAGAAGTATTGTATGTCAATTAGAGAAGTACTGTATGTCAATTAGAGAAGTATTGTATGTCAATTAGAGAAGTACTGTATGTCAATTAGAGAAGCATTGTATATCAATTAGAGAAGTACTGTATGTCAATTAGAGAAGTACTGTATGTCAATTAGAGAAGTATTGTATGTCAATTAGAGAAGTACTGTATGTCAATTAGAGAAGCATTGCATGTCAATTAGAGAAGTACCGTATGTCAATTAGAGAAGTACCGTATGTCAATTAGAGAAGTATTGTATGTCAATTAGAGAATTACTGTATGTCAATTGGAGAAGTACCGTATGTCAAATAGAGAAGTAATGTATGTCAATTAGAGAAGTACTGTATGTCAATTAGAGAAATAATGTATGTCAATTAGAAAAGTACCGTATGTCAATTAGAGAAGTACTGTATGTCAGTTGTAGAAGTATTGTATGTCAATTGGAGAGGTACTGTATGTCAATTAGGGAAATACCGTATGTCAATGAGAGAAGCATTGTATGTCAATTAGAGAAGTACTGTATGTCAATTGGAGAAGTACTGTATGTCAATTAGAGAAGTACTGTATGTCAATTAGAGAGGCATTGTATGTCAATTAGAGAAGTATTGTATGTCAATTTGTGAAGTACCGTATGTCAATTGGAGAAGTACTATATGTCAATTAGAGAAGTACTGTATGTCAATTAGAGAAGTATTGTATGTCAATTAGAGAAGTATCGTATGTCAATTAGAGAAGTACTATATGTCAATTAGAGAAGTATTGTATGTCAATTAGAGAAGTACTGTATGTCAATTAGAGAAGTACTGTATGTCAATTAGAGAAGTATTGTATGTCAATTAGAGAAGTACCGTATGTCAATTAGAGAAGCACTGTATGTCAATTAGAGAAGTACTCTATGTCAATTAGAGAAGTACTGTATGTCAATTAGAGAAGTATTGTATGTCAATAAGAGAAGTATTGTATGTCAATTAGAGAAGTACTGTATGTCAATTGGAGAAGTACAGTATGTCAATTAGAGAAGTATTGTATGTCAATTAGAGAAGTACTGTAGGTCAATTGGCGAAGTACTGTATGTCAGTTGTAGAAGTATTGTATGTCAATTGGAGAAGTACTGTATGTCAATTAGAGAAGAATTGTATGTCAATTAGAGAAGCATTGTATGTCAATTAGAGATATAATGTATGTCAATTAGAAAAGTATCGTATGTCAATTAGAGAAGTATTGTATGTCAGTTGTAGAAGTATTGTAAGTCAATTGGAGAAGTACTGTATGTCAATTAGGGAAGTACCGTATGTCAATTAGAGTAGCATTGTATGTCAATTAGAGAAGCATTGTATGTCAATTAGAGAAGTACTGTATGTCAATTGGAGAAGTACTGTATGTCAATTAGAGAAGTACTGTATGTCAATTAGAGAAGAATTGTATGTCAATTAGAGAAGCATTGTATGTCAATTAGAGAAGTACTGTATGTCAATTAAAGAAGTACCGTATATCAATTAGAGAAGTACTGTATGTCAATTAGAGAAGTATTGTATGTCAATTAGAGAAGTACTGTATGTCAATTATAGTAGTATTGTATGTCAATTAGAGAAGTACTGTATGTCAATTGGAGAGGTAATGTATGTCAATTAGAGAAGTATTGTATGTCAATTAGAGAAGTACTGTATGTCAATTAGAGAAGTATTGTATGTCAATTAGAGAAGTACTGTATGTCAATTTGAGAAGCATTGTATGTCAATTAGAGAAGTACTGTATGTCAATTGGAGAAGTACTGTATGTCAATTAGAGAAGCATTGTATGTCAATTAAAGAAGCATTGTATGTCAATTAGAGAAGTACTGTATGTCAATTGTAGAAGTACCGTATGTCAATTAGAGAAGTACTGAATGTCAATTAGAGAAGTACTGTATGTCAATTAGAGAAATAATGTATGTCAATTAGAAAAGTACCGTATGTCAATTAGAGAAGTACTGTATGACAGTTGTAGAAGTATTGTATGTCAATTGGGGAAGTACTGTATGTCAATTAGGGAAGTACCGTTTGTCAATTAGAGAAGCATTGTATGTCAATTAGAGAAGTACTGTATGTCAATTGGAGAAGTACTGTATGTCAATTAGAGAAGCATTGTATGTCAATTAGAGAAGCATTGTATGTCAATTAGAGAAGTACTGTATGTCAATTGGAGAAGTACTGTATGTCAATTAGAGATGTACCGTATGTCAATTAGAGAAGTACTGTATGTCAATTAGAGAAGTACTGTTTGTCAATTAGAGAAATAATGAATGTCAATTAGAAAAGTACCGTATGTCAATTAGAGAAGTACTGTATGTCAGTTGGCGAAGTAATGTATGTCAATTGACGAAGCACCATATGTAAATTGTAGAAGTACTGTATGTCAGTTGAAGAAGTACTGTATGTCAATTGGAGAAGTACCGTATGTCAATTTGAGAAGTACCGTATGTCCATTAGAGAAGTACTGTATGTCAATTAGAGAAGTACTGTATGTCAATTAGAGAAGTAATGTATGTCAGTTGTAGAAATACTGTATTTTCAATTGAAGAAGTACTTTATGTCAATTAGAGAAATAATGTATGTCAATTAGAGAAGTACTGTATGTCAATTAGAGAAGCACTGTATGTCAATTAGAGAAGTACTGTATGTCAATTACAGAAGTACTGTATGTCAATTAGAGAAGTAATGCATGTCAATTAGAGAAGTACCGTATGTCAATTAGAGAAGTAATGTATGTCAATTAGAGAAGTAATGTTTGTCAATTAGAGAAGTACTGTATGTCAGTTGTAGAAATACTGTCAATTAGAGAAGTACTGTATGTCAGTTGTAGAAATACTGTATGTCAGTTGGAGAAGTATTGTATGACAATTAGAGAAATAATGTATGTCAATTAGAGAAGTACTGTATGTCAGTTGTAGAAATATTGTATTTCAATTGGAGAAGTACTGTATGTCAATTGGAGAAGTACTGTATGTCAATTAGAGAAGTACTGTATGTCAATTAGAGAAGTACTGTATGTCAATTAGAGAAGCATTGTATGTCAATTAGAGAAGCATTGTATGTCAATTAGAGAAGTACTGTATGTCAATTGGAAAAGTACCGTATGTCAATTGGCGAAGCAATATATGTCAATTAGAGAAGTACTGTATGTCAATTAAAGAAGTACTGTATGTCAATTAGAGAAGTATTGTATGTCAATTAGTGAAGGTCCGTATGTCAATTGGAGAAGTACTATATGTCAATTAGAGAAGTACTGTATGTCAATTAGAGAAGTATTGTATGTCAATTAGAGAAGTACTATATGTCAATTAGAGAAGTACCATATGTCAATTAGAGAAGTACTGTATGTCAATTAGAGAAGTACTGTATGTCAATTAGAGAAGAATTGTATGTCAATTAGAGAAGTACCGTATGTCAATTAGAGAAGAATTGTATGTCAATTAGAGAAATAATGTATGTCAATTAGAAAAGTACTGTATGTCAATTAGAGAAGTACTGTATGTCAGTTGTAGAAGTATTGTAAGTCAATTGGAGAAGTACTGTATGTCAATTAGGGAGTACCGTATGTCAATTAGGGAAGCATTGTATGTCAATTAGAGAAGCATTGTATGTCAATAGAGAAGTACTGTATGTCAATTGGAGAAGTACTGTATGTCAATTAGAGAAGTACTGTATGTCAATTAGAGAAGAATTGTATGTCAATTAGAGAAGCATTGTATGTCAATTAGAGAAGTACTGTATGTCAATTAAAGAAGTACCGTATATCAATTAGAGAAGTACTGTATGTTAATTAGAGAAGTATTGTATGTCAATTAGAGAAGTACTGTTTGTCAATTATAGTAGTATTGTATGTCAATTAGAGAATTACTGTATGTCAATTGGAGAAGTACTGTATGACAATTAGAGAAGTATTGTATGTCAATTAGAGAAGTACTGTATGTCAATTAGAGAAGTATTGTATGTCAATTAGAGAAGTACTGTATGTCAATTAGAGAAGCATTGTATATCAATTAGAGAAGTACTGTATGTCAATTAGAGAAGTACTGTATGTCAATTAGAGATGTATTGTATGTCAATTAGAGAAGTACTGTATGTCAATTAGAGAAGCATTTTATATCAATTAGAGAAGTAATGTATGTCAATTAAAGAAGTACTGTATGTCAATTAGAGAAGTATTGTATGTCAATTAGTGAAGTACCGTATGTCAATTGGAGAAGTACTATATGTCAATTAGAGAAGTACTGTATGTCAATTAGAGAAGTATTGTATGTCAATTAGAGAAGTACTATATGTCAATTAGAGAAGTACCATATGTCAATTAGGGAAGTACTGTATGTCAATTAGAGAAGTACTGTATGTCAATTAGAGAAGAATTGTATGTCAATTAGAGAAGTACCGTATGTCAATTAGAGAAGCATTGTATGTCAATTAGAGAAATAATGTATGTCAATTAGAAAAGTACTGTATGTCAATTAGAGAAGTACTGTATGTCAGTTGTAGAAGTATTGTAAGTCAATTGGAGAAGTACTGTATGTCAATTAGAGAAGTACTGTATGTCAATTAGAGAAGAATTGTATGTCAATTAGAGAAGTACCGTATGTCAATTAGAGAAGCATTGTATGTCAATTAGAGAAATAATGTATGTCAATTAGAAAAGTACTGTATGTCAATTAGAGAAGTACTGTATGTCAGTTGTAGAAGTATTGTAAGTCAATTGGAGAAGTATTGTATGTCAATTAGGGAAGTACCGTATGTCAATTAGGGAAGCATTGTATGTCAATTAAAGAAGCATTGTATGTCAATAGAGAAGTACTGTATGTCAATTGGAGAAGTACTGTATGTAAATTAGAGAAGTACTGTATGTCAATTAGAGAAGAATTGTATGTCAATTAGAGAAGCATTGTATGTCAATTAGAGAAGTACTGTATGTCAATTAAAGAAGTACCGTATATCAATTAGAGAAGTACTGTATGTCAATTAGAGAAGTATTGTATGTCAATTAGAGAAGTACTGTTTGTCAATTATAGTTGTATTGTATGTCAATTAGAGAATTACTGTATGTCAATTGGAGAAGTACTGTATGTGAATTGGAGAAGTACTGTATGACAATTAGAGAAGTACTGTATGTCAATTAGAGAAGTATTGTATGTCAATTAGAGAAGTACTGTATGTCAATTAGAGAAGCATTGTATGTCAATTAGAGAAGCATTGTATGTCAATTAGAGAAGCATTGTATGTCAATTAGAGAAGTACTGTATGTCAATTAAAGAAGTACCGTATATCAATTAGAGAAGTAATGTATGTCAATTAGAGACGTATGTTATGTCAATTAGAGAAGTACTGTATGTCAATTATAGTAGTATTGTATGTCAATTAGAGAAGTACTGTATGTCAATTGGAGAAGTACTGTATGTCAATTAGAGAAGTATTGTATGTCAATTGGAGAAGTACTGTATGTCAATTAGAGAAGTATTGTATGTCAATTAGAGAAGTACTGTATGTCAATTAGAGAAGCATTGTATGTCAATTAGAGAAGTACTGTATGTCAATTAGAGAAGTACTGTATGTCAATTAGATAACTATTGTATGTCAATTATAGAAGTACTGTATGTCAATTAGAGAAGCATTGTATGTCAATTAGAGAAGTACCGTATGTCAATTAGAGAAGTACCGTATGTCAATTAGAGAAGTATTGTATGTCAATTAGAGAAGTACTGTATGTCAATTGGAGAAGTACCGTATGTCAATTAGAGAAGTAATGTATGTCAATTAGAGAAGTACTGTATGTCAATTAGAGAAATAATGTATGTCAATTAGAAAAGTACCGTATGTCAATTAGAGAAGTACTGTATGTCAGTTGTAGAAGTATTGTATGTCAATTGGAGAGGTACTGTATGTCAATTAGGGAAATACCGTATGTCAATGAGAGAAGCATTGTATGTCAATTAGAGAAGTACTGTATGTCAATTGGAGAAGTACTGTATGTCAATTAGAGAAGTACTGTATGTCAATTAGAGAGGCATTGTATGTCAATTAGAGAAGTATTGTATGTCAATTTGTGAAGTACCGTATGTCAATTGGAGAAGTACTATATGTCAATTAGAGAAGTACTGTATGTCAATTAGAGAAGTATTGTATGTCAATTAGAGAAGTATCGTATGTCAATTAGAGAAGTACTATATGTCAATTAGAGAAGTATTGTATGTCAATTAGAGAAGTACTGTATGTCAATTAGAGAAGTACTGTATGTCAATTAGAGAAGTATTGTATGTCAATTAGAGAAGTACCGTATGTCAATTTGAGAAGTACCGTATGTCAATTAGAGAAGTACTGTATGTCAATTAGAGAAGTACTGTATGTCAATTAGAGAAGTAATGTATGTCAGTTGTAGAAATACTGTATTTTCAATTGAAGAAGTACTTTATGTCAATTAGAGAAATAATGTATGTCAATTAGAGAAGTACTGTATGTCAATTAGAGAAGCACTGTATGTCAATTAGAGAAGTACTGTATGTCAATTACAGAAGTACTGTATGTCAATTAGAGAAGTAATGCATGTCAATTAGAGAAGTACCGTATGTCAATTAGAGAAGTAATGTATGTCAATTAGAGAAGTAATGTTTGTCAATTAGAGAAGTACTGTATGTCAGTTGTAGAAATACTGTCAATTAGAGAAGTACTGTATGTCAGTTGTAGAAATACTGTATGTCAGTTGGAGAAGTATTGTATGACAATTAGAGAAATAATGTATGTCAATTAGAGAAGTACTGTATGTCAGTTGTAGAAATATTGTATTTCAATTGGAGAAGTACTGTATGTCAATTGGAGAAGTACTGTATGTCAATTAGAGAAGTACTGTATGTCAATTAGAGAAGTACTGTATGTCAATTAGAGAAGCATTGTATGTCAATTAGAGAAGCATTGTATGTCAATTAGAGAAGTACTGTATGTCAATTGGAAAAGTACCGTATGTCAATTGGCGAAGCAATATATGTCAATTAGAGAAGTACTGTATGTCAATTAAAGAAGTACTGTATGTCAATTAGAGAAGTATTGTATGTCAATTAGTGAAGGTCCGTATGTCAATTGGAGAAGTACTATATGTCAATTAGAGAAGTACTGTATGTCAATTAGAGAAGTATTGTATGTCAATTAGAGAAGTACTATATGTCAATTAGAGAAGTACCATATGTCAATTAGAGAAGTACTGTATGTCAATTAGAGAAGTACTGTATGTCAATTAGAGAAGAATTGTATGTCAATTAGAGAAGTACCGTATGTCAATTAGAGAAGAATTGTATGTCAATTAGAGAAATAATGTATGTCAATTAGAAAAGTACTGTATGTCAATTAGAGAAGTACTGTATGTCAGTTGTAGAAGTATTGTAAGTCAATTGGAGAAGTACTGTATGTCAATTAGGGAGTACCGTATGTCAATTAGGGAAGCATTGTATGTCAATTAGAGAAGCATTGTATGTCAATAGAGAAGTACTGTATGTCAATTGGAGAAGTACTGTATGTCAATTAGAGAAGTACTGTATGTCAATTAGAGAAGAATTGTATGTCAATTAGAGAAGCATTGTATGTCAATTAGAGAAGTACTGTATGTCAATTAAAGAAGTACCGTATATCAATTAGAGAAGTACTGTATGTTAATTAGAGAAGTATTGTATGTCAATTAGAGAAGTACTGTTTGTCAATTATAGTAGTATTGTATGTCAATTAGAGAATTACTGTATGTCAATTGGAGAAGTACTGTATGACAATTAGAGAAGTATTGTATGTCAATTAGAGAAGTACTGTATGTCAATTAGAGAAGTATTGTATGTCAATTAGAGAAGTACTGTATGTCAATTAGAGAAGCATTGTATATCAATTAGAGAAGTACTGTATGTCAATTAGAGAAGTACTGTATGTCAATTAGAGATGTATTGTATGTCAATTAGAGAAGTACTGTATGTCAATTAGAGAAGCATTGTATATCAATTAGAGAAGTAATGTATGTCAATTAAAGAAGTACTGTATGTCAATTAGAGAAGTATTGTATGTCAATTAGTGAAGTACCGTATGTCAATTGGAGAAGTACTATATGTCAATTAGAGAAGTACTGTATGTCAATTAGGGAAGTATTGTATGTCAATTAGAGAAGTACTATATGTCAATTAGAGAAGTACCATATGTCAATTAGGGAAGTACTGTATGTCAATTAGAGAAGTACTGTATGTCAATTAGAGAAGAATTGTATGTCAATTAGAGAAGTACCGTATGTCAATTAGAGAAGCATTGTATGTCAATTAGAGAAATAATGTATGTCAATTAGAAAAGTACTGTATGTCAATTAGAGAAGTACTGTATGTCAGTTGTAGAAGTATTGTAAGTCAATTGGAGAAGTACTGTATGTCAATTAGAGAAGTACTGTATGTCAATTAGAGAAGAATTGTATGTCAATTAGAGAAGTACCGTATGTCAATTAGAGAAGCATTGTATGTCAATTAGAGAAATAATGTATGTCAATTAGAAAAGTACTGTATGTCAATTAGAGAAGTACTGTATGTCAGTTGTAGAAGTATTGTAAGTCAATTGGAGAAGTATTGTATGTCAATTAGGGAAGTACCGTATGTCAATTAGGGAAGCATTGTATGTCAATTAAAGAAGCATTGTATGTCAATAGAGAAGTACTGTATGTCAATTGGAGAAGTACTGTATGTAAATTAGAGAAGTACTGTATGTCAATTAGAGAAGAATTGTATGTCAATTAGAGAAGCATTGTATGTCAATTAGAGAAGTACTGTATGTCAATTAAAGAAGTACCGTATATCAATTAGAGAAGTACTGTATGTCAATTAGAGAAGTATTGTATGTCAATTAGAGAAGTACTGTTTGTCAATTATAGTTGTATTGTATGTCAATTAGAGAATTACTGTATGTCAATTGGAGAAGTACTGTATGTGAATTGGAGAAGTACTGTATGACAATTAGAGAAGTACTGTATGTCAATTAGAGAAGTATTGTATGTCAATTAGAGAAGTACTGTATGTCAATTAGAGAAGCATTGTATGTCAATTAGAGAAGCATTGTATGTCAATTAGAGAAGCATTGTATGTCAATTAGAGAAGTACTGTATGTCAATTAAAGAAGTACCGTATATCAATTAGAGAAGTAATGTATGTCAATTAGAGACGTATGTTATGTCAATTAGAGAAGTACTGTATGTCAATTATAGTAGTATTGTATGTCAATTAGAGAAGTACTGTATGTCAATTGGAGAAGTACTGTATGTCAATTAGAGAAGTATTGTATGTCAATTGGAGAAGTACTGTATGTCAATTAGAGAAGTATTGTATGTCAATTAGAGAAGTACTGTATGTCAATTAGAGAAGCATTGTATGTCAATTAGAGAAGTACTGTATGTCAATTAGAGAAGTACTGTATGTCAATTAGATAACTATTGTATGTCAATTATAGAAGTACTGTATGTCAATTAGAGAAGCATTGTATGTCAATTAGAGAAGTACCGTATGTCAATTAGAGAAGTACCGTATGTCAATTAGAGAAGTATTGTATGTCAATTAGAGAAGTACTGTATGTCAATTGGAGAAGTACCGTATGTCAATTAGAGAAGTAATGTATGTCAATTAGAGAAGTACTGTATGTCAATTAGAGAAATAATGTATGTCAATTAGAAAAGTACCGTATGTCAATTAGAGAAGTACTGTATGTCAGTTGTAGAAGTATTGTATGTCAATTGGAGAGGTACTGTATGTCAATTAGGGAAATACCGTATGTCAATGAGAGAAGCATTGTATGTCAATTAGAGAAGTACTGTATGTCAATTGGAGAAGTACTGTATGTCAATTAGAGAAGTACTGTATGTCAATTAGAGAGGCATTGTATGTCAATTAGAGAAGTATTGTATGTCAATTTGTGAAGTACCGTATGTCAATTGGAGAAGTACTATATGTCAATTAGAGAAGTACTGTATGTCAATTAGAGAAGTATTGTATGTCAATTAGAGAAGTATCGTATGTCAATTAGAGAAGTACTATATGTCAATTAGAGAAGTATTGTATGTCAATTAGAGAAGTACTGTATGTCAATTAGAGAAGTACTGTATGTCAATTAGAGAAGTATTGTATGTCAATTAGAGAAGTACCGTATGTCAATTAGAGAAGCACTGTATGTCAATTAGAGAAGTACTCTATGTCAATTAGAGAAGTACCGTATGTCAATTAGAGAAGTATTGTATGTCAATATGAGAAGTATTGTATGTCAATTAGAGAAGTACTGTATGTCAATTGGAGAAGTACAGTATGTCAATTAGAGAAGTATTGTATGTCAATTAGAGAAGTACTGTAGGTCAATTGGCGAAGTACTGTATGTCAGTTGTAGAAGTATTGTATGTCAATTGGAGAAGTACTGTATGTCAATTAGAGAAGAATTGTATGTCAATTAGAGAAGCATTGTATGTCAATTAGAGATATAATGTATGTCAATTAGAAAAGTATCGTATGTCAATTAGAGAAGTATTGTATGTCAGTTGTAGAAGTATTGTAAGTCAATTGGAGAAGTACTGTATGTCAATTAGGGAAGTACCGTATGTCAATTAGAGTAGCATTGTATGTCAATTAGAGAAGCATTGTATGTCAATTAGAGAAGTACTGTATGTCAATTGGAGAAGTACTGTATGTCAATTAGAGAAGTACTGTATGTCAATTAGAGAAGAATTGTATGTCAATTAGAGAAGCATTGTATGTCAATTAGAGAAGTACTGTATGTCAATTAAAGAAGTACCGTATATCAATTAGAGAAGTACTGTATGTCAATTAGAGAAGTATTGTATGTCAATTAGAGAAGTACTGTATGTCAATTATAGTAGTATTGTATGTCAATTAGAGAAGTACTGTATGTCAATTGGAGAGGTAATGTATGTCAATTAGAGAAGTATTGTATGTCAATTAGAGAAGTACTGTATGTCAATTAGAGAAGTATTGTATGTCAATTAGAGAAGTACTGTATGTCAATTTGAGAAGCATTGTATGTCAATTAGAGAAGTACTGTATGTCAATTGGAGAAGTACTGTATGTCAATTAGAGAAGCATTGTATGTCAATTAAAGAAGCATTGTATGTCAATTAGAGAAGTACTGTATGTCAATTGTAGAAGTACCGTATGTCAATTAGAGAAGTACTGAATGTCAATTAGAGAAGTACTGTATGTCAATTAGAGAAATAATGTATGTCAATTAGAAAAGTACCGTATGTCAATTAGAGAAGTACTGTATGACAGTTGTAGAAGTATTGTATGTCAATTGGGGAAGTACTGTATGTCAATTAGGGAAGTACCGTTTGTCAATTAGAGAAGCATTGTATGTCAATTAGAGAAGTACTGTATGTCAATTGGAGAAGTACTGTATGTCAATTAGAGAAGCATTGTATGTCAATTAGAGAAGCATTGTATGTCAATTAGAGAAGTACTGTATGTCAATTGGAGAAGTACTGTATGTCAATTAGAGATGTACTGTATGTCAATTAGAGAAGTACTGTTTGTCAATTAGAGAAATAATGAATGTCAATTAGAAAAGTACCGTATGTCAATTAGAGAAGTACTGTATGTCAGTTGGCGAAGTAATGTATGTCAATTGACGAAGCACCATATGTAAATTGTAGAAGTACTGTATGTCAGTTGAAGAAGTACTGTATGTCAATTGGAGAAGTACCGTATGTCAATTTGAGAAGTACCGTATGTCAATTAGAGAAGTACTGTATGTCAATTAGAGAAGTACTGTATGTCAATTAGAGAAGTAATGTATGTCAGTTGTAGAAATACTGTATTTTCAATTGAAGAAGTACTTTATGTCAATTAGAGAAATAATGTATGTCAATTAGAGAAGTACTGTATGTCAATTAGAGATGTATTGTATGTCAATTAGAGAAGTACTGTATGTCAATTAGAGAAGCATTGTATATCAATTAGAGAAGTAATGTATGTCAATTAAAGAAGTACTGTATGTCAATTAGAGAAGTATTGTATGTCAATTAGTGAAGTACCGTATGTCAATTGGAGAAGTACTATATGTCAATTAGAGAAGTACTGTATGTCAATTAGGGAAGTATTGTATGTCAATTAGAGAAGTACTATATGTCAATTAGAGAAGTACCATATGTCAATTAGGGAAGTACTGTATGTCAATTAGAGAAGTACTGTATGTCAATTAGAGAAGAATTGTATGTCAATTAGAGAAGTACCGTATGTCAATTAGAGAAGCATTGTATGTCAATTAGAGAAATAATGTATGTCAATTAGAAAAGTACTGTATGTCAATTAGAGAAGTACTGTATGTCAGTTGTAGAAGTATTGTAAGTCAATTGGAGAAGTACTGTATGTCAATTAGAGAAGTACTGTATGTCAATTAGAGAAGAATTGTATGTCAATTAGAGAAGTACCGTATGTCAATTAGAGAAGCATTGTATGTCAATTAGAGAAATAATGTATGTCAATTAGAAAAGTACTGTATGTCAATTAGAGAAGTACTGTATGTCAGTTGTAGAAGTATTGTAAGTCAATTGGAGAAGTATTGTATGTCAATTAGGGAAGTACCGTATGTCAATTAGGGAAGCATTGTATGTCAATTAAAGAAGCATTGTATGTCAATAGAGAAGTACTGTATGTCAATTGGAGAAGTACTGTATGTAAATTAGAGAAGTACTGTATGTCAATTAGAGAAGAATTGTATGTCAATTAGAGAAGCATTGTATGTCAATTAGAGAAGTACTGTATGTCAATTAAAGAAGTACCGTATATCAATTAGAGAAGTACTGTATGTCAATTAGAGAAGTATTGTATGTCAATTAGAGAAGTACTGTTTGTCAATTATAGTTGTATTGTATGTCAATTAGAGAATTACTGTATGTCAATTGGAGAAGTACTGTATGTGAATTGGAGAAGTACTGTATGACAATTAGAGAAGTACTGTATGTCAATTAGAGAAGTATTGTATGTCAATTAGAGAAGTACTGTATGTCAATTAGAGAAGCATTGTATGTCAATTAGAGAAGCATTGTATGTCAATTAGAGAAGCATTGTATGTCAATTAGAGAAGTACTGTATGTCAATTAAAGAAGTACCGTATATCAATTAGAGAAGTAATGTATGTCAATTAGAGACGTATGTTATGTCAATTAGAGAAGTACTGTATGTCAATTATAGTAGTATTGTATGTCAATTAGAGAAGTACTGTATGTCAATTGGAGAAGTACTGTATGTCAATTAGAGAAGTATTGTATGTCAATTGGAGAAGTACTGTATGTCAATTAGAGAAGTATTGTATGTCAATTAGAGAAGTACTGTATGTCAATTAGAGAAGCATTGTATGTCAATTAGAGAAGTACTGTATGTCAATTAGAGAAGTACTGTATGTCAATTAGATAACTATTGTATGTCAATTATAGAAGTACTGTATGTCAATTAGAGAAGCATTGTATGTCAATTAGAGAAGTACCGTATGTCAATTAGAGAAGTACCGTATGTCAATTAGAGAAGTATTGTATGTCAATTAGAGAAGTACTGTATGTCAATTGGAGAAGTACCGTATGTCAATTAGAGAAGTAATGTATGTCAATTAGAGAAGTACTGTATGTCAATTAGAGAAATAATGTATGTCAATTAGAAAAGTACCGTATGTCAATTAGAGAAGTACTGTATGTCAGTTGTAGAAGTATTGTATGTCAATTGGAGAGGTACTGTATGTCAATTAGGGAAATACCGTATGTCAATGAGAGAAGCATTGTATGTCAATTAGAGAAGTACTGTATGTCAATTGGAGAAGTACTGTATGTCAATTAGAGAAGTACTGTATGTCAATTAGAGAGGCATTGTATGTCAATTAGAGAAGTATTGTATGTCAATTTGTGAAGTACCGTATGTCAATTGGAGAAGTACTATATGTCAATTAGAGAAGTACTGTATGTCAATTAGAGAAGTATTGTATGTCAATTAGAGAAGTATCGTATGTCAATTAGAGAAGTACTATATGTCAATTAGAGAAGTATTGTATGTCAATTAGAGAAGTACTGTATGTCAATTAGAGAAGTACTGTATGTCAATTAGAGAAGTATTGTATGTCAATTAGAGAAGTACCGTATGTCAATTAGAGAAGCACTGTATGTCAATTAGAGAAGTACTCTATGTCAATTAGAGAAGTACCGTATGTCAATTAGAGAAGTATTGTATGTCAATATGAGAAGTATTGTATGTCAATTAGAGAAGTACTGTATGTCAATTGGAGAAGTACAGTATGTCAATTAGAGAAGTATTGTATGTCAATTAGAGAAGTACTGTAGGTCAATTGGCGAAGTACTGTATGTCAGTTGTAGAAGTATTGTATGTCAATTGGAGAAGTACTGTATGTCAATTAGAGAAGAATTGTATGTCAATTAGAGAAGCATTGTATGTCAATTAGAGATATAATGTATGTCAATTAGAAAAGTATCGTATGTCAATTAGAGAAGTATTGTATGTCAGTTGTAGAAGTATTGTAAGTCAATTGGAGAAGTACTGTATGTCAATTAGGGAAGTACCGTATGTCAATTAGAGTAGCATTGTATGTCAATTAGAGAAGCATTGTATGTCAATTAGAGAAGTACTGTATGTCAATTGGAGAAGTACTGTATGTCAATTAGAGAAGTACTGTATGTCAATTAGAGAAGAATTGTATGTCAATTAGAGAAGCATTGTATGTCAATTAGAGAAGTACTGTATGTCAATTAAAGAAGTACCGTATATCAATTAGAGAAGTACTGTATGTCAATTAGAGAAGTATTGTATGTCAATTAGAGAAGTACTGTATGTCAATTATAGTAGTATTGTATGTCAATTAGAGAAGTACTGTATGTCAATTGGAGAGGTAATGTATGTCAATTAGAGAAGTATTGTATGTCAATTAGAGAAGTACTGTATGTCAATTAGAGAAGTATTGTATGTCAATTAGAGAAGTACTGTATGTCAATTTGAGAAGCATTGTATGTCAATTAGAGAAGTACTGTATGTCAATTGGAGAAGTACTGTATGTCAATTAGAGAAGCATTGTATGTCAATTAAAGAAGCATTGTATGTCAATTAGAGAAGTACTGTATGTCAATTGTAGAAGTACCGTATGTCAATTAGAGAAGTACTGAATGTCAATTAGAGAAGTACTGTATGTCAATTAGAGAAATAATGTATGTCAATTAGAAAAGTACCGTATGTCAATTAGAGAAGTACTGTATGACAGTTGTAGAAGTATTGTATGTCAATTGGGGAAGTACTGTATGTCAATTAGGGAAGTACCGTTTGTCAATTAGAGAAGCATTGTATGTCAATTAGAGAAGTACTGTATGTCAATTGGAGAAGTACTGTATGTCAATTAGAGAAGCATTGTATGTCAATTAGAGAAGCATTGTATGTCAATTAGAGAAGTACTGTATGTCAATTGGAGAAGTACTGTATGTCAATTAGAGATGTACTGTATGTCAATTAGAGAAGTACTGTTTGTCAATTAGAGAAATAATGAATGTCAATTAGAAAAGTACCGTATGTCAATTAGAGAAGTACTGTATGTCAGTTGGCGAAGTAATGTATGTCAATTGACGAAGCACCATATGTAAATTGTAGAAGTACTGTATGTCAGTTGAAGAAGTACTGTATGTCAATTGGAGAAGTACCGTATGTCAATTTGAGAAGTACCGTATGTCAATTAGAGAAGTACTGTATGTCAATTAGAGAAGTACTGTATGTCAATTAGAGAAGTAATGTATGTCAGTTGTAGAAATACTGTATTTTCAATTGAAGAAGTACTTTATGTCAATTAGAGAAATAATGTATGTCAATTAGAGAAGTACTGTATGTCAATTAGAGAAGCACTGTATGTCAATTAGAGAAGTACTGTATGTCAATTACAGAAGTACTGTATGTCAATTAGAGAAGTAATGCATGTCAATTAGAGAAGTAATGTATGTCAATTAGAGAAGTACTGTATGTCAGTTGTAGAAATACTGTCAATTAGAGAAGTACTGTATGTCAGTTGTTGAAATACTGTATGTCAGTTGGAGAAGTATTGTATGACAATTAGAGAAATAATGTATGTCAATTAGAGAAGTACTGTATGTCAGTTGTAGAAATATTGTATTTCAATTGGAGAAGTACTGTATGTCAATTGGAGAAGTACTGTATGTCAATTAGAGAAGTACTGTATGTCAATTAGAGAAGTACTGTATGTCAATTAGAGAAGCATTGTATGTCAATTAGAGAAGCATTGTATGTCAATTAGAGAAGTACTGTATGTCAATTGGAAAAGTACCGTATGTCAATTGGCGAAGCAATGTATGTCAATTAGAGAAGTACTGTATGTCAATTAAAGAAGTACTGTATGTCAATTAGAGAAGTATTGTATGTCAATTAGTGAAGGTCCGTATGTCAATTGGAGAAGTACTATATGTCAATTAGAGAAGTACTGTATGTCAATTAGAGAAGTATTGTATGTCAATTAGAGAAGTACTATATGTCAATTAGAGAAGTACCATATGTCAATTAGAGAAGTACTGTATGTCAATTAGAGAAGTACTGTATGTCAATTAGAGAAGAATTGTATGTCAATTAGAGAAGTACCGTATGTCAATTAGAGAAGAATTGTATGTCAATTAGAGAAATAATGTATGTCAATTAGAAAAGTACTGTATGTCAATTAGAGAAGTACTGTATGTCAGTTGTAGAAGTATTGTAAGTCAATTGGAGAAGTACTGTATGTCAATTAGGGAGTACCGTATGTCAATTAGGGAAGCATTGTATGTCAATTAGAGAAGCATTGTATGTCAATAGAGAAGTACTGTATGTCAATTGGAGAAGTACTGTATGTCAATTAGAGAAGTACTGTATGTCAATTAGAGAAGAATTGTATGTCAATTAGAGAAGCATTGTATGTCAATTAGAGAAGTACTGTATGTCAATTAAAGAAGTACCGTATATCAATTAGAGAAGTACTGTATGTTAATTAGAGAAGTATTGTATGTCAATTAGAGAAGTACTGTTTGTCAATTATAGTAGTATTGTATGTCAATTAGAGAATTACTGTATGTCAATTGGAGAAGTACTGTATGACAATTAGAGAAGTATTGTATGTCAATTAGAGAAGTACTGTATGTCAATTAGAGAAGTATTGTATGTCAATTAGAGAAGTACTGTATGTCAATTAGAGAAGCATTGTATATCAATTAGAGAAGTACTGTATGTCAATTAGAGAAGTACTGTATGTCAATTAGAGATGTATTGTATGTCAATTAGAGAAGTACTGTATGTCAATTAGAGAAGCATTGTATATCAATTAGAGAAGTAATGTATGTCAATTAAAGAAGTACTGTATGTCAATTAGAGAAGTATTGTATGTCAATTAGTGAAGTACCGTATGTCAATTGGAGAAGTACTATATGTCAATTAGAGAAGTACTGTATGTCAATTAGAGAAGTATTGTATGTCAATTAGAGAAGTACTATATGTCAATTAGAGAAGTACCATATGTCAATTAGGGAAGTACTGTATGTCAATTAGAGAAGTACTGTATGTCAATTAGAGAAGAATTGTATGTCAATTAGAGAAGTATCGTATGTCAATTAGAGAAGCATTGTATGTCAATTAGAGAAATAATGTATGTCAATTAGAAAAGTACTGTATGTCAATTAGAGAAGTACTGTATGTCAGTTGTAGAAGTATTGTAAGTCAATTGGAGAAGTACTGTATGTCAATTAGAGAAGTACTGTATGTCAATTAGAGAAGAATTGTATGTCAATTAGAGAAGTACCGTATGTCAATTAGAGAAGCATTGTATGTCAATTAGAGAAATAATGTATGTCAATTAGAAAAGTACTGTATGTCAATTAGAGAAGTACTGTATGTCAGTTGTAGAAGTATTGTAAGTCAATTGGAGAAGTATTGTATGTCAATTAGGGAAGTACCGTATGTCAATTAGGAAAGCATTGTATGTAAATTAAAGAATCATTGTATGTCAATAGAGAAGTACTGTATGTCAATTGGAGAAGTACTGTATGTCAATTAGAGAAGTACTGTATGTCAATTAGAGAAGAATTGTATGTCAATTAGAGAAGCATTGTATGTCAATTAGAGAAGTACTGTATGTCAATTAAAGAAGTACCGTATGTCAATTAGAGAAGTACTGTTTGTCAATTATAGTAGTATTGTATGTCAATTAGAGAATTACTGTATGTCAATTGGAGAAGTACTGTATGTGAATTGGAGAAGTACTGTATGACAATTAGAGAAGTATTGTATGTCAATTAGAGAAGTACTGTATGTCAATTAGAGAAGTATTGTATGTCAATTAGAGAAGTACTGTATGTCAATTAGAGAAGCATTGTATATCAATTAGAGAAGTACTGTATGTCAATTAGAGAAGTACTGTATGTCAATTAGAGAAGTATTGTATGTCAATTAGAGAAGTACTGTATGTAAATTAGAGAAGCATTGTATATCAATTAGAGAAGTACTGTATGTCAATTAAAGATGTACTGTATGTCAATTAGAGAAGTATTGTATGTCAATTAGTGAAGTACCGTATGTCAATTGGAGAAGTACTATATGTCAATTAGAGAAGTACTGTATGTCAATTAGAGAAGTATTGTATGTCAATTAGAGAAGTACTATATGTCAATTAGAGAAGTACCATATGTCAATTAGGGAAGTACTGTATGTCAATTAGAGAAGTACTGTATGTCAATTAGAGAAGAATTGTATGTCAATTAGAGAAGTATCGTATGTCAATTAGAGAAGCATTGTATGTCAATTAGAGAAATAATGTATGTCAATTAGAAAAGTACTGTATGTCAATTAGAGAAGTACTGTATGTCAGTTGTAGAAGTATTGTAAGTCAATTGGAGAAGTACTGTATGTCAATTGGGGAAGTACCGTATGTCAATTAGGGAAGCATTGTATGTCAATTAAAGAAGCATTGTATGTCAATAGAGAAGTACTGTATGTCAATTGGAGAAGTACTGTATGTCAATTAGAGAAGTACTCTATGTCAATTAGAGAAGAATTGTATGTCAATTAGAGAAGCATTGTATGTCAATTAGAGAAGTACTGTATGTCAATTAAAGAAGTACCGTATATCAATTAGAGAAGTACTGTATGTCAATTAGAGAAGTATTGTATGTCAATTAGAGAAGTACTGTATGTCAATTATAGTAGTATTGTATGTCAATTAGAGAAGTACTGTATGTCAATTAAAGAAGTACCGTATATCAATTAGAGAAGTAATGTATGTCAATTAGAGAAGTATTGTATGTCAATTAGAGAAGTACCGTATGTCAATTAGAGAAGTACTGAATGTCAATTAGAGAAGTACTGTATGTCAATTAGAGAAATAATGTATGTCAATTAGAAAAGTACCGTATGTCAATTAGAGAAGTACTGTATGTCAGTTGTAGAAGTATTGTATGTCAATTGGGGAAGTACTGTATGTCAATTAGGGAAGTACCGTTTGTCAATTAGAGAAGCATTGTATGTCAATTAGAGAAGCATTGTATGTCAATTAGAGAAGTACTGTATGTCAATTGGAGAAGTACTGTATGTCAATTAGAGATGTACCGTATGTCAATTAGAGAAGTACCGTATGTCAATTAGAGAAGTACTGTTTGTCAATTAGAGAAATAATGAATGTCAATTAGAAAAGTACCGTATGTCAATTAGAGAAGTACTGTATGTCAGTTGGCGAAGTAATGTATGTCAATTGACGAAGCACCATATGTAAATTGTAGAAGTACTGTATGTCAGTTGAAGAAGTACTGTATGTCAATTGGAGAAGTACCGTATGTCAATTTGAGAAGTACCGTATGTCAATTAGAGAAGTACTGTATGTCAATTAGAGAAGTACTGTATGCCAATTAGAGAAGTAATGTATGTCAGTTGTAGAAATACTGTATTTTCAGTTGAAGAAGTACTGTATGTCAATTAGAGAAATAATGTATGTCAATTAGAGAAGTTCTGTATGTCAATTAGAGAAGCACTGTATGTCAATTAGAGAAGTACTGTATGTCAATTACAGAAGTACTGTATGTCAATTAGAGAAGTAATGTATGTCAATTAGAGAAGTACCGTATGTCAATTAGAGAAGTACTGTATGTCAATTAGAGAAGTAATGTATGTCAATTAGAGAAGTACTGTATGTCAGTTGTAGAAATACTGTCAATTAGAGAAGTACTGTATGTCAGTTGTAGAAATACTGTATGTCAGTTGGAGAAGTACTGTATGACAATTAGAGAAATAATGTATGTCAATTAGAGAAGTACTGTATGTCAGTTGTAGAAATATTGTATTTCAATTGGAGAAGTACTGTATGTCAATTGGAGAAGTACCGTATGTCAATTAGAGAAGTACAGTATGTAAATTAGAGAAGTACCGTATGTCAATTAGAGAAGTACTGTATGTCAATTAGAGAAGTACTGTATGTCAATTAGAGAAATAATGTATGTCAATTAGAAAAGTACCGTATGTCAATTAGAGAAGTGTTGTATGTCATTTGTAGAAGTATTGCATGTCAATTAGGGAAGTACTGTATGTCAATTGGAGAAGTACTGTATGTCAATTAGAGAAGTACTGTATGTCAATTAGAGAAGTACTGTATGTCAATTAGAGAAGCATTGTATGTCAATTAGAGAAGCATTGTATGTCAATTAGAGAAGTACTGTATGTCAATTGGAAAAGTACCGTATGTCAATTGGCGAAGCAATGTATGTCAATTAGAGAAGTACTGTATGTCAATTAAAGAAGTACTGTATGTCAATTAGAGAAGTATTGTATGTCAATTAGTGAAGGTCCGTATGTCAATTGGAGAAGTACTATATTTCAATTAGAGAAGTATTGTATGTCTATTAGAGAAGTACTATATGTCAATTAGAGAAGTACCATATGTCAATTAGAGAAGTACTGTATGTCAATTAGAGAAGTACTGTATGTCAATTAGAGAAGAATTGTATGTCAATTAGAGAAGTACCGTATGTCAATTAGAGAAGAATTGTATGTCAATTAGAGAAATAATGTATGTCAATTAGAAAAGTACTGTATGTCAATTAGAGAAGTACTGTATGTCAGTTGTAGAAGTATTGTAAGTCAATTGGAGAAAAACTGTATGTCAATTAGGGAGTACCGTATGTCAATTAGGGAAGCATTGTATGTCAATTAGAGAAGCATTGTATGTCAATAGAGAAGTACTGTATGTCAATTGGAGAAGTACTGTATGTCAATTAGAGAAGCATTGTATGTCAATTAGAGAAGTACTGTATGTCAATTAAAGAAGTACCGTATATCAATTAGAGAAGTACTGTATGTCAATTAGAGAAGTATTGTATGTCAATTAGAGAAGTACTGTTTGTCAATTATAGTAGTATTGTATGTCAATTAGAGAATTACTGTATGTCAATTGGAGAAGTACTGTATTACAATTAGAGAAGTATTGTATGTCAATTAGAGAAGTACTGTATGTCAATTAGAGAAGTATTGTATGTCAATTAGAGAAGTACTGTATGTCAATTAGAGAAGCATTGTATATCAATTAGAGAAGTACTGTATGTCAATTAGAGAAGTACTGTATGTCAATTAGAGAAGTATTGTATGTCAATTAGAGAAGTACTGTATGTCTATTAGAGAAGCATTGTATATCAATTAGAGAAGTAATGTATGTCAATTAAAGAAGTACTGTATGTCAATTAGAGAAGTATTGTATGTCAATTAGTGAAGTACCGTATGTCAATTGGAGAAGTACTATATGTCAATTAGAGAAGTACTGTATGTCAATTAGAGAAGTATTGTATGTCAATTAGAGAAGTACTACATGTCAATTAGAGAAGTACCATATGTCAATTAGGGAAATACTGTATGTCAATTAGAGAAGTACTGTATGTCAATTAGAGAAGAATTGTATGTCAATTAGAGAAGTACCGTATGTCAATTAGAGAAGCATTGTATGTCAATTAGAGAAATAATGTATGTCAATTAGAAAAGTACTGTATGTCAATTAGAGAAGTACTGTATGTCAGTTGTAGAAGTATTGTAAGTCAATTGGAGAAGTACTGTATGTCAATTAGGGAAGTACCGTATGTCAATTAGGGAAGCATTGTATGTCAATTAAAGAAGCATTGTATGTCAATAGAGAAGTACTGTATGTCAATTGGAGAAGTACTGTATGTCAATTAGAGAAGTACTGTATGTCAGTTGTAGAAGTATTGTAAGTCAATTTGAGAAGTACTGTATGTCAATTGGGGAAGTACCGTATGTCAATTAGGGAAGCATTGTATGTCAATTAAAGAAGCATTGTATGTCAATAGAGAAGTACTGTATGTCAATTGGAGAAGTACTGTATGTCAATTAGAGAAGTACTGTATGTCAATTAGAGAAGAATTGTATGTCAATTAGAGAAGCATTGTATGTCAATTAGAGAAGTACTGTATGTCAATTAAAGAAGTACCGTATATCAATTAGAGAAGTACTGTATGTCAATTAGAGAAGTATTGTATGTCAATTAGAGAAGTACTGTATGTCAATTATAGTAGTATTGTATGTCAATTAGAGAAGTACTGTATGTCAATTATAGTAGTATTGTATGTCAATTAAAGAAGTACCGTATATCAATTAGAGAAGTAATGTATGTCAATTAGAGAAGTATTGTATGTCAATTAGAGAAGTACCGTATGTCAATTAGAGAAGTACTGAATGTCAATTAGAGAAGTACTGTATGTCAATTAGAGAAATAATGTATGTCAATTAGAAAAGTACCGTATGTCAATTAGAGAAGTACTGTATGTCAGTTGTAGAAGTATTGTATGTCAATTGGGGAAGTACTGTATGTCAATTAGGGAAGTACCGTTTGTCAATTAGAGAAGCATTGTATGTCAATTAGAGAAGCATTGTATGTCAATTAGAGAAGTACTGTATGTCAATTGGAGAAGTACTGTATGTCAATTAGAGATGTACCGTATGTCAATTAGAGAAGTACCGTATGTCAATTAGAGAAGTACTGTTTGTCAATTAGAGAAATAATGAATGTCAATTAGAAAAGTACCGTATGTCAATTAGAGAAGTACTGTATGTCAGTTGGCGAAGTAATGTATGTCAATTGACGAAGCACCATATGTAAATTGTAGAAGTACTGTATGTCAGTTGAAGAAGTACTGTATGTCAATTGGAGAAGTACCGTATGTCAATTTGAGAAGTACCGTATGTCAATTAGAGAAGTACTGTATGTCAATTAGAGAAGTACTGTATGCCAATTAGAGAAGTAATGTATGTCAGTTGTAGAAATACTGTATTTTCAGTTGAAGAAGTACTGTATGTCAATTAGAGAAATAATGTATGTCAATTAGAGAAGTTCTGTATGTCAATTAGAGAAGCACTGTATGTCAATTAGAGAAGTACTGTATGTCAATTACAGAAGTACTGTATGTCAATTAGAGAAGTAATGTATGTCAATTAGAGAAGTACCGTATGTCAATTAGAGAAGTACTGTATGTCAATTAGAGAAGTAATGTATGTCAATTAGAGAAGTACTGTATGTCAGTTGTAGAAATACTGTCAATTAGAGAAGTACTGTATGTCAGTTGTAGAAATACTGTATGTCAGTTGGAGAAGTACTGTATGACAATTAGAGAAATAATGTATGTCAATTAGAGAAGTACTGTATGTCAGTTGTAGAAATATTGTATTTCAATTGGAGAAGTACTGTATGTCAATTGGAGAAGTACCGTATGTCAATTAGAGAAGTATAGTATGTAAATTAGAGAAGTACCGTATGTCAATTAGAGAAGTACTGTATGTCAATTAGAGAAGTACTGTATGTCAATTAGAGAAATAATGTATGTCAATTCGAAAAGTACCGTATGTCAATTAGAGAAGTGTTGTATGTCATTTGTAGAAGTATTGCATGTCAATTAGGGAAGTACTGTATGTCAATTGGAGAAGTACTGTATGTCAATTAGAGAAGTACTGTATGTCAATTAGAGAAGTACTGTATGTCAATTAGAGAAGCATTGTATGTCAATTAGAGAAGCATTGTATGTCAATTAGAGAAGTACTGTATGTCAATTGGAAAAGTACCGTATGTCAATTGGCGAAGCAATGTATGTCAATTAGAGAAGTACTGTATGTCAATTAAAGAAGTACTGTATGTCAATTAGAGAAGTATTGTATGTCAATTAGTGAAGGTCCGTATGTCAATTGGAGAAGTACTATATTTCAATTAGAGAAGTATTGTATGTCTATTAGAGAAGTACTATATGTCAATTAGAGAAGTACCATATGTCAATTAGAGAAGTACTGTATGTCAATTAGAGAAGTACTGTATGTCAATTAGAGAAGAATTGTATGTCAATTAGAGAAGTACCGTATGTCAATTAGAGAAGAATTGTATGTCAATTAGAGAAATAATGTATGTCAATTAGAAAAGTACTGTATGTCAATTAGAGAAGTACTGTATGTCAGTTGTAGAAGTATTGTAAGTCAATTGGAGAAAAACTGTATGTCAATTAGGGAGTACCGTATGTCAATTAGGGAAGCATTGTATGTCAATTAGAGAAGCATTGTATGTCAATAGAGAAGTACTGTATGTCAATTGGAGAAGTACTGTATGTCAATTAGAGAAGCATTGTATGTCAATTAGAGAAGTACTGTATGTCAATTAAAGAAGTACCGTATATCAATTAGAGAAGTACTGTATGTCAATTAGAGAAGTATTGTATGTCAATTAGAGAAGTACTGTTTGTCAATTATAGTAGTATTGTATGTCAATTAGAGAATTACTGTATGTCAATTGGAGAAGTACTGTATTACAATTAGAGAAGTATTGTATGTCAATTAGAGAAGTACTGTATGTCAATTAGAGAAGTATTGTATGTCAATTAGAGAAGTACTGTATGTCAATTAGAGAAGCATTGTATATCAATTAGAGAAGTACTGTATGTCAATTAGAGAAGTACTGTATGTCAATTAGAGAAGTATTGTATGTCAATTAGAGAAGTACTGTATGTCTATTAGAGAAGCATTGTATATCAATTAGAGAAGTAATGTATGTCAATTAAAGAAGTACTGTATGTCAATTAGAGAAGTATTGTATGTCAATTAGTGAAGTACCGTATGTCAATTGGAGAAGTACTATATGTCAATTAGAGAAGTACTGTATGTCAATTAGAGAAGTATTGTATGTCAATTAGAGAAGTACTATATGTCAATTAGAGAAGTACCATATGTCAATTAGGGAAATACTGTATGTCAATTAGAGAAGTACTGTATGTCAATTAGAGAAGAATTGTATGTCAATTAGAGAAGTGCCGTATGTCAATTAGAGAAGCATTGTATGTCAATTAGAGAAATAATGTATGTCAATTAGAAAAGTACTGTATGTCAATTAGAGAAGTACTGTATGTCAGTTGTAGAAGTATTGTAAGTCAATTGGAGAAGTACTGTATGTCAATTAGGGAAGTACCGTATGTCAATTAGGGAAGCATTGTATGTCAATTAAAGAAGCATTGTATGTCAATAGAGAAGTACTGTATGTCAATTGGAGAAGTACTGTATGTCAATTAGAGAAGTACCGTATGTCAATTAGAGAAGAATTGTATGTCAATTAGAGAAGCATTGTATGTCAATTAGAGAAGTACTGTATGTCAATTAAAGAAGTACCGTATATCAATTAGAGCAGTACTGTATGTCAAGTAGAGAAGTATTGTATGTCAATTAGAGAAGTACTGTTTGTCAATAATAGTAGTATTGTATGTCAATTAGAGAATTACTGTATGTCAATTGGAGAAGTACTGTATGTCAATTGGAGAAGTACTGTATGACAATTAGAGAAGTATTGTATGTCAATTAGAGAAGTACTGTATGTCAATTAGAGAAGTATTGTATGTCAATTAGAGAAGTACTGTATGTCAATTAGAGAAGCATTGTATATCAATTAGAGAAGTTCTGTATGTCAATTAGAGAAGCACTGTATGTCAATTAGAGAAGTACTGTATGTCAATTACAGAAGTACTGTATGTCAATTAGAGAAGTAATGTATGTCAATTAGAGAAGTACCGTATGTCAATTAGAGAAGTACTGTATGTCAATTAGAGAAGTAATGTATGTCAATTAGAGAAGTACTGTATGTCAGTTGTAGAAATACTGTCAATTAGAGAAGTACTGTATGTCAGTTGTAGAAATACTGTATGTCAGTTGGAGAAGTACTGTATGACAATTAGAGAAATAATGTATGTCAATTAGAGAAGTACTGTATGTCAGTTGTAGAAATATTGTATTTCAATTGGAGAAGTACTGTATGTCAATTGGAGAAGTACCGTATGTCAATTAGAGAAGTACAGTATGTAAATTAGAGAAGTACCGTATGTCAATTAGAGAAGTACTGTATGTCAATTAGAGAAGTACTGTATGTCAATTAGAGAAATAATGTATGTCAATTCGAAAAGTACCGTATGTCAATTAGAGAAGTGTTGTATGTCATTTGTAGAAGTATTGCATGTCAATTAGGGAAGTACTGTATGTCAATTGGAGAAGTACTGTATGTCAATTAGAGAAGTACTGTATGTCAATTAGAGAAGTACTGTATGTCAATTAGAGAAGCATTGTATGTCAATTAGAGAAGCATTGTATGTCAATTAGAGAAGTACTGTATGTCAATTGGAAAAGTACCGTATGTCAATTGGCGAAGCAATGTATGTCAATTAGAGAAGTACTGTATGTCAATTAAAGAAGTACTGTATGTCAATTAGAGAAGTATTGTATGTCAATTAGTGAAGGTCCGTATGTCAATTGGAGAAGTACTATATTTCAATTAGAGAAGTATTGTATGTCTATTAGAGAAGTACTATATGTCAATTAGAGAAGTACCATATGTCAATTAGAGAAGTACTGTATGTCAATTAGAGAAGTACTGTATGTCAATTAGAGAAGAATTGTATGTCAATTAGAGAAGTACCGTATGTCAATTAGAGAAGAATTGTATGTCAATTAGAGAAATAATGTATGTCAATTAGAAAAGTACTGTATGTCAATTAGAGAAGTACTGTATGTCAGTTGTAGAAGTATTGTAAGTCAATTGGAGAAAAACTGTATGTCAATTAGGGAGTACCGTATGTCAATTAGGGAAGCATTGTATGTCAATTAGAGAAGCATTGTATGTCAATAGAGAAGTACTGTATGTCAATTGGAGAAGTACTGTATGTCAATTAGAGAAGCATTGTATGTCAATTAGAGAAGTACTGTATGTCAATTAAAGAAGTACCGTATATCAATTAGAGAAGTACTGTATGTCAATTAGAGAAGTATTGTATGTCAATTAGAGAAGTACTGTTTGTCAATTATAGTAGTATTGTATGTCAATTAGAGAATTACTGTATGTCAATTGGAGAAGTACTGTATTACAATTAGAGAAGTATTGTATGTCAATTAGAGAAGTACTGTATGTCAATTAGAGAAGTATTGTATGTCAATTAGAGAAGTACTGTATGTCAATTAGAGAAGCATTGTATATCAATTAGAGAAGTACTGTATGTCAATTAGAGAAGTACTGTATGTCAATTAGAGAAGTATTGTATGTCAATTAGAGAAGTACTGTATGTCTATTAGAGAAGCATTGTATATCAATTAGAGAAGTAATGTATGTCAATTAAAGAAGTACTGTATGTCAATTAGAGAAGTATTGTATGTCAATTAGTGAAGTACCGTATGTCAATTGGAGAAGTACTATATGTCAATTAGAGAAGTACTGTATGTCAATTAGAGAAGTATTGTATGTCAATTAGAGAAGAACTATATGTCAATTAGAGAAGTACCATATGTCAATTAGGGAAATACTGTATGTCAATTAGAGAAGTACTGTATGTCAATTAGAGAAGAATTGTATGTCAATTAGAGAAGTGCCGTATGTCAATTAGAGAAGCATTGTATGTCAATTAGAGAAATAATGTATGTCAATTAGAAAAGTACTGTATGTTAATTAGAGAAGTACTGTATGTCAGTTGTAGAAGTATTGTAAGTCAATTGGAGAAGTACTGTATGTCAATTAGGGAAGTACCGTATGTCAATTAGGGAAGCATTGTATGTCAATTAAAGAAGCATTGTATGTCAATAGAGAAGTACTGTATGTCAATTGGAGAAGTACTGTATGTCAATTAGAGAAGTACTGTATGTCAATTAGAGAAGAATTGTATGTCAATTAGAGAAGCATTGTATGTCAATTAGAGAAGTACTGTATGTCAATTAAAGAAGTACCGTATATCAATTAGAGAAGTACTGTATGTCAATTAGAGAAGTATTGTATGTCAATTAGAGAAGTACTGTTTGTCAATTATAGTAGTATTGTATGTCAATTAGAGAATTACTGTATGTCAATTGGAGAAGTACTGTATGTGAATTGGAGAAGTACTGTATGACAATTAGAGAAGTATTGTATGTCAATTAGAGAAGTACTGTATGTCAATTAGAGAAGTATTGTATGTCAATTAGAGAAGTACTGTATGTCAATTAGAGAAGCATTGTATATCAATTAGAGAAGTACTGTATGTCAATTAGAGAAGTACTGTATGTCAATTAGAGAAGTATTGTATGTCAATTAGAGAAGTACTGTATGTAAATTAGAGAAGCATTGTATATCAATTAGAGAAGTACTGTATGTCAATTAAAGATGTACTGTATGTCAATTAGAGAAGTATTGTATGTCAATTAGTGAAGTACCGTATGTCAATTGGAGAAGTACTATATGTCAATTAGAGAAGTACTGTATGTCAATTAGAGAAGCATTGTATGTCAATTAGAGAAGTACTGTATGTCAATTAAAGAAGTACCGTATATCAATTAGAGCAGTACTGTATGTCAAGTAGAGAAGTATTGTATGTCAATTAGAGAAGTACTGTTTGTCAATTATAGTAGTATTGTATGTCAATTAGAGAATTACTGTATGTCAATTGGAGAAGTACTGTATGTCAATTGGAGAAGTACTGTATGACAATTAGAGAAGTATTGTATGTCAATTAGAGAAGTACTGTATGTCAATTAGAGAAGTATTGTATGTCAATTAGAGAAGTACTGTATGTCAATTAGAGAAGCATTGTATATCAATTAGAGAAGTACTGTATGTCAATTAGAGAAGTACTGTGTGTCAATTAGAGAATTATTGTATGTCAATTAGAGAAGTACTGTATGTCAATTAGAGAAGCATGGTATATCAATTAGAGAAGTACTGTATGTCAATTAAAGAAGTACTGTATGTCAATTAGAGAAGTATTGTATGTCAATTAGTGAAGTACCGTATGTCAATTGGAGAAGTACTATATGTCAATTAGAGAAGTACTGTATGTCAATTAGAGAAGTATTGTATGTCAATTAGAGAAGTACTATATGTCAATTAGAGAAGTACCATATGTCAATTAGGGAAGTACTGTATGTCAATTAGAGAAGTACTGTATGTCAATTAGAGAAGAATTGTATGCCAATTAGAGAAGTACCGTATGTCAATTAGAGAAGCATTGTATGTCAATTAGGGAAATAATGTATGTCAATTAGAAAAGTACTGTATGTCAATTAGAGAAGTACTGTATGTCAGTTGTAGAAGTATTGTAAGTCAATTGGAGAAGTACTGTATGTCAATTAGGGAAGTACCGTATGTCAATTAGGGAAGCATTGTATGTCAATTAAAGAAGCATTGTATGTCAATAGAGAAGTACTGTATGTCAATTAGAGAAGTACTGTATGTCAATTAGAGAAGAATTGTATGTCAATTAGAGAAGCATTGTATGTCAATTAGAGAAGTACTGTATGTCAATTAAAGAAGTACCGTATATCAATTAGAGAAGTACTGTATGTCAATTAGAGAAGTATTGTATGTCAATTAGAGAAGTAGTGTTTGTCAATTATAGTAGTATTGTATGTCAATTAGAGAATTACTGTATGTCAATTGGAGAAGTACTGTATGTCAATTAGAGAAGTATTGTATGTCAATTAGAGAAGTATTGTATGTCAATTAGAGAAGTACTGTATGGAAATTAGAGAAGTATTGTATGTCAATTAGAGAAGTACTGTATGTCAATTAGAGAAGCATTGTATGTCAATTAGAGAAGTACCGTATGGCAATTAGAGAAGTACCGCATGTCAATTAGAGAAGTATTGTATGTCAATTAGAGAAGTACTGTATGTCAATTGTAGAAGTACCGTATGTCAAATAGAGAAGTAATGTATGTCAATTAGAGAAGTACTGTATGTCAATTAGAGAAATACTGTATGTTAATTAGAAAAGTACGTATGTCAATTAGAGAATTACTGTATATCAGTTGTAGAAGTATTGTATGTCAATTGGAGAAGTACTGTATGTCAATTAGAGAAGTACTGTATGTCAATTAGAGAAGAATTGTATGTCAATTAGAGAAGTACTATATGTCAATTAGAGAAGTACTGTATGTCAATTAGAGAAGTACTGTATGTCAATTAGAGAACTATTGTATGTCAATTATAGAAGTACTGTATGTCAATTAGAGAAGCATTGTATGTCAATTAGAGAAGTACCATATGTCAATTAGAGAAGTACCGTATGTCAATTAGAGAAGTATTGTATGTCAATTAGAGAAGTACTGTATGTCAATTGGAGAAGTACCGTATGTCAATTAGAGAAGTAATGTATTTCAATTAGAGAAGTACTGTATGTCAATTAGAGAAATAATGTATGTCAATTAGAAAAGTACCTTATGTCAATTAGAGAAGTACTGTATGTCAGTTGTAGAAGTATTGTATATCAATTGGAGAGGTACTGTATGTCAATAAGGGAAATACCGTATGTCAATTAGAGAAGCATTGTATGTCAATTAGAGAAGTACTGTATGTCAATTAGAGAAGTACTGTATGTCAATTAGAGAGGCATTGTAGGTCAATTAGAGAAGTATTGTATGTCAATTTGTGAAGTACCGTATGTCAATTGGAGAAGTACTATATGTCAATTAGAGAAGTACTGTATGTCAATTAGAGAAGTATTGTATGTCAATTAGAGAAGTATCGTATGTCAATTAGAGAAGTACTATATGTCAATTAGAGAAGTACTGTATGTCAATTAGAGAAGTACTGTATGTCAATTAGAGAAGTATTGTATGTCAATTAGAGAAGTACCGTATGTCAATTAGAGAAGCACTGTATGTCAATTAGAGAAGTACTGTATGTCAATTAGAGAAATAATGAATGTCAATTAGAAAAGTACCGTATGTCAATTAGAGAAGTACTGTATGTCAGTTGTAGAAGTATTGTATGTCAATTGGGGAAGTACCGTATGTCAATTAGGGAAGTACCGTTTGTCAATTAGAGAAGCATTGTATGTCAATTAGAGAAGTACTGTATGTCAATTGGAGAAGTACTGTATGTCAATTAGAGAAGCATTGTATGTCAATTAGAGAAGCATTGTATGTCAATTAGAGAAGTACTGTATGTCAATTGGAGAAGTACTGTATGTCAATTAGAGATGTACCGTATGTCAATTAGAGAAGTACTGTATGTCAATTAGAGAAGTACTGTTTGTCAATTAGAGAAATAATGAATGTCAATTAGAAAAGTACCGTATGTCAATTAGAGAAGTACTGTATGTCAGTTGGCGAAGTAATGTATGTCAATTGACGAAGCACCATATGTAAATTGTAGAAGTACTGTATGTCAGTTGAAGAAGTACTGTATGTCAATTAGAGAAATAATGTATGTCAATTAGAGAAGTACTGTATGTCAATTAGAGAAGCACTGTATGTCAATTAGAGAAGTACTGTATGTCAATTAGAGAAGTAATGTATGTCAATTAGAGAAGTACTGTATGTCAGTTTTAGAAATACTGTCAATTAGAGAAGTACTGTATGTCAGTTGTAGAAATACTGTATGTCAGTTGGAGAAGTACTGTATGACAATTAGAGAAATAATGTATGTCAATTAGAGAAGTACTGTATGTCAGTTGTAGAAATATTGTATGTCAATTGGAGAAGTACTGTATGTCAATTGGAGAAGTACCGTATGTCAATTAGAGAAGTACAGTATGTCAATTAGAGAAGTACCGTATGTCAATTAGAGAAGTACTGTATGTCAATTAGAGAAGTACTGTATGTCAATTAGAGAAATAATGTATGTCAATTAGAAAAGTACCGTATGTCAATTAGAGAAGTGTTGTATTTCATTTGTAGAAGTATTGTATGTCAATTAGGGAAGTACTGTATGTCAATTAGAGAAGCATTGTATGTCAATTAGAGAAGTACTGTATGTCAATTGGAGAAGTACTGTATGTCAATCAGAGAAGTACTGTATGTCAATTAGAGAAGCATTGTATGTCAATTAGAGAAGCATTGTATGTCAATTAGAGAAGTATTGTATGTCAATTGGAAAAGTACCGTATGTCAATTTGCGAAGCAATGTATGTCAATAAGAGAAGTACTGTATGTCAATTAAAGAAGTACTGTATGTCAATTAGAGAAGTATTGTATGTCAATTAGTGAAGTACCGTATGTCAATTGGAGAAGTACTATATGTCAATTAGAGAAGTACTGTATGTCAATTAGAGAAGTACTGTATGTCAATTAGAGAAGAATTGTATGTCAATTAGAGAAGTACTGTATGTCAATTAGAGAAGCATTGTATGTCAATTAGAGAAATAATGTATGTCAATTAGAAAAGTACTGTATGTCAATTAGAGAAGTACTGTATGTCAGTTGTAGAAGTATTGTAAGTCAATTGGAGAAGTACTGTATATCTATTAGGGAAGTACCGTATGTCAATTAGGGAAGCATTGTATGTCAATTAGAGAAGCATTGTATGTCAATAGAGAAGTACTGTATGTCAATTGGAGAAGTACTGTATGTCAATTAGAGAAGTACTGTATGTCAATTAGAGAAGAATTGTATGTCATTTAGAGAAGCATTGTATGTCAATTAGAGAAGTACTGTATGTCAATTAAAGAAGTACCGTATATCAATTAGAAAAGTACTGTATGTCAATTAGAGAAGTATTGTATGTCAATTAGAGAAGTACTGTTTGTCAATTATAGTAGTATTGTATGTCAATTAGAGAATTACTGTATGTCAATTGGAGAAGTACTGTATGTCAATTAGAGAAGTATTGTATGTCAATTAGAGAAGTACTGTATGTCAATTAGAGAAGTATGGTATGTCAATTAGAGAAGTACTGTATGTCAATAAGAGAAGCATTGTATATAAATTAGAGAAGTACTGTATGTCAATTAGAGAAGTACTGTATGTCAATTAGAGAAGTATTGTATGTCAATTAGAGAAGTACTGTATGTCAATTAAAGAAGTATTGTATGTCAATTAGTGAAGTACCGTATGTCAATTGGAGAAGTATTATATGTCAATTAGAGAAATACTGTATGTCAATTAGAGAAGTATTGTATGTCAATTAGAGAAGTACTATATGTCAATTAGAGAAGTACCATATGTCAATTAGGGAAGTACTGTATTTCAATTAGAGAAGTAATGTATGTCATTTAGAGAAGAATTGTATGTCAATTAGAGAAGTACCGTATGTCAAATAGAGAAGCATTGTATGTCAATTAGAGAAATAATGTATGTCAATTAGAAAAGTACTGTATGTCAATTAGAGAAGTACTGTATGTCAGTTGTAGAAGTATTGTAAGTCAATTGGAGAAGTACTGTATGTCAATTAGGGAAGTACCGTATGTCAATTAGGGAAGCATTGTATGTCAATTAGAGAAGCATTGTATTTCAATAGAGAAGTACTGTATGTCAATTGGAGAAGCATTGTATGTCAATTAGAGAAGTACTGTATGTCAATTATAGAAGAATTGTATGTCAATTAGAGAAGCATTGTATGTCAATTGGAGAAGTACTGTATGTCAATTAGAGAAGCATTGTATATCGATTAGAGAAGAATTGTATGTCAATTAGAGAAGTATTGTATGTCAATTAGAGAAGTAGTGTTTGTCAATTATAGTAGTATTGTATGTCAATTAGAGAATTACTGTATGTCAATTGGAGAAGTACTGTATGTCAATTAGAGAAGTATTGTATGTCAATTAGAGAAGTATTGTATGTCAATTAGAGAAGTACTGTATGGAAATTAGAGAAGTATTGTATGTCAATTAGAGAAGTACTGTATGTCAATTAGAGAAGCATTGTATGTCAATTAGAGAAGTACCGTATGGCAATTAGAGAAGTACCGCATGTCAATTAGAGAAGTATTGTATGTCAATTAGAGAAGTACTGTATGTCAATTGTAGAAGTACCGTATGTCAAATAGAGAAGTAATGTATGTCAATTAGAGAAGTACTGTATGTCAATTAGAGAAATACTGTATGTTAATTAGAAAAGTACGTATGTCAATTAGAGAATTACTGTATATCAGTTGTAGAAGTATTGTATGTCAATTGGAGAAGTACTGTATGTCAATTAGAGAAGTACTGTATGTCAATTAGAGAAGAATTGTATGTCAATTAGAGAAGTACTATATGTCAATTAGAGAAGTACTGTATGTCAATTAGAGAAGTACTGTATGTCAATTAGAGAACTATTGTATGTCAATTATAGAAGTACTGTATGTCAATTAGAGAAGCATTGTATGTCAATTAGAGAAGTACCATATGTCAATTAGAGAAGTACCGTATGTCAATTAGAGAAGTATTGTATGTCAATTAGAGAAGTACTGTATGTCAATTGGAGAAGTACCGTATGTCAATTAGAGAAGTAATGTATTTCAATTAGAGAAGTACTGTATGTCAATTAGAGAAATAATGTATGTCAATTAGAAAAGTACCTTATGTCAATTAGAGAAGTACTGTATGTCAGTTGTAGAAGTATTGTATATCAATTGGAGAGGTACTGTATGTCAATAAGGGAAATACCGTATGTCAATTAGAGAAGCATTGTATGTCAATTAGAGAAGTACTGTATGTCAATTGGAGAAGTACTGTATGTCAATTAGAGAAGTACTGTATGTCAATTAGAGAGGCATTGTAGGTCAATTAGAGAAGTATTGTATGTCAATTTGTGAAGTACCGTATGTCAATTGGAGAAGTACTATATGTCAATTAGAGAAGTACTGTATGTCAATTAGAGAAGTATTGTATGTCAATTAGAGAAGTATCGTATGTCAATTAGAGAAGTACTATATGTCAATTAGAGAAGTACTGTATGTCAATTAGAGAAGTACTGTATGTCAATTAGAGAAGTATTGTATGTCAATTAGAGAAGTACCGTATGTCAATTAGAGAAGCACTGTATGTCAATTAGAGAAGTACTGTATGTCAATTAGAGAAATAATGAATGTCAATTAGAAAAGTACCGTATGTCAATTAGAGAAGTACTGTATGTCAGTTGTAGAAGTATTGTATGTCAATTGGGGAAGTACCGTATGTCAATTAGGGAAGTACCGTTTGTCAATTAGAGAAGCATTGTATGTCAATTAGAGAAGTACTGTATGTCAATTGGAGAAGTACTGTATGTCAATTAGAGAAGCATTGTATGTCAATTAGAGAAGCATTGTATGTCAATTAGAGAAGTACTGTATGTCAATTGGAGAAGTACTGTATGTCAATTAGAGATGTACCGTATGTCAATTAGAGAAGTACTGTATGTCAATTAGAGAAGTACTGTTTGTCAATTAGAGAAATAATGAATGTCAATTAGAAAAGTACCGTATGTCAATTAGAGAAGTACTGTATGTCAGTTGGCGAAGTAATGTATGTCAATTGACGAAGCACCATATGTAAATTGTAGAAGTACTGTATGTCAGTTGAAGAAGTACTGTATGTCAATTAGAGAAATAATGTATGTCAATTAGAGAAGTACTGTATGTCAATTAGAGAAGCACTGTATGTCAATTAGAGAAGTACTGTATGTCAATTAGAGAAGTAATGTATGTCAATTAGAGAAGTACTGTATGTCAGTTTTAGAAATACTGTCAATTAGAGAAGTACTGTATGTCAGTTGTAGAAATACTGTATGTCAGTTGGAGAAGTACTGTATGACAATTAGAGAAATAATGTATGTCAATTAGAGAAGTACTGTATGTCAGTTGTAGAAATATTGTATGTCAATTGGAGAAGTACTGTATGTCAATTGGAGAAGTACCGTATGTCAATTAGAGAAGTACAGTATGTCAATTAGAGAAGTACCGTATGTCAATTAGAGAAGTACTGTATGTCAATTAGAGAAGTACTGTATGTCAATTAGAGAAATAATGTATGTCAATTAGAAAAGTACCGTATGTCAATTAGAGAAGTGTTGTATTTCATTTGTAGAAGTATTGTATGTCAATTAGGGAAGTACTGTATGTCAATTAGAGAAGCATTGTATGTCAATTAGAGAAGTACTGTATGTCAATTGGAGAAGTACTGTATGTCAATCAGAGAAGTACTGTATGTCAATTAGAGAAGCATTGTATGTCAATTAGAGAAGCATTGTATGTCAATTAGAGAAGTATTGTATGTCAATTGGAAAAGTACCGTATGTCAATTTGCGAAGCAATGTATGTCAATAAGAGAAGTACTGTATGTCAATTAAAGAAGTACTGTATGTCAATTAGAGAAGTATTGTATGTCAATTAGTGAAGTACCGTATGTCAATTGGAGAAGTACTATATGTCAATTAGAGAAGTACTGTATGTCAATTAGAGAAGTACTGTATGTCAATTAGAGAAGAATTGTATGTCAATTAGAGAAGTACTGTATGTCAATTAGAGAAGCATTGTATGTCAATTAGAGAAATAATGTATGTCAATTAGAAAAGTACTGTATGTCAATTAGAGAAGTACTGTATGTCAGTTGTAGAAGTATTGTAAGTCAATTGGAGAAGTACTGTATATCTATTAGGGAAGTACCGTATGTCAATTAGGGAAGCATTGTATGTCAATTAGAGAAGCATTGTATGTCAATAGAGAAGTACTGTATGTCAATTGGAGAAGTACTGTATGTCAATTAGAGAAGTACTGTATGTCAATTAGAGAAGAATTGTATGTCATTTAGAGAAGCATTGTATGTCAATTAGAGAAGTACTGTATGTCAATTAAAGAAGTACCGTATATCAATTAGAAAAGTACTGTATGTCAATTAGAGAAGTATTGTATGTCAATTAGAGAAGTACTGTTTGTCAATTATAGTAGTATTGTATGTCAATTAGAGAATTACTGTATGTCAATTGGAGAAGTACTGTATGTCAATTAGAGAAGTATTGTATGTCAATTAGAGAAGTACTGTATGTCAATTAGAGAAGTATGGTATGTCAATTAGAGAAGTACTGTATGTCAATAAGAGAAGCATTGTATATAAATTAGAGAAGTACTGTATGTCAATTAGAGAAGTACTGTATGTCAATTAGAGAAGTATTGTATGTCAATTAGAGAAGTACTGTATGTCAATTAAAGAAGTATTGTATGTCAATTAGTGAAGTACCGTATGTCAATTGGAGAAGTATTATATGTCAATTAGAGAAATACTGTATGTCAATTAGAGAAGTATTGTATGTCAATTAGAGAAGTACTATATGTCAATTAGAGAAGTACCATATGTCAATTAGGGAAGTACTGTATTTCAATTAGAGAAGTAATGTATGTCATTTAGAGAAGAATTGTATGTCAATTAGAGAAGTACCGTATGTCAAATAGAGAAGCATTGTATGTCAATTAGAGAAATAATGTATGTCAATTAGAAAAGTACTGTATGTCAATTAGAGAAGTACTGTATGTCAGTTGTAGAAGTATTGTAAGTCAATTGGAGAAGTACTGTATGTCAATTAGGGAAGTACCGTATGTCAATTAGGGAAGCATTGTATGTCAATTAGAGAAGCATTGTATTTCAATAGAGAAGTACTGTATGTCAATTGGAGAAGCATTGTATGTCAATTAGAGAAGTACTGTATGTCAATTATAGAAGAATTGTATGTCAATTAGAGAAGCATTGTATGTCAATTGGAGAAGTACTGTATGTCAATTAGAGAAGCATTGTATATCGATTAGAGAAGAATTGTATGTCAATTAGAGAAGCATTGTATGTCAATTAGAGAAGTACTGTATGTCAATTAAAGGAGTACCGTATATCAATTAGAGAATTACTGTATGTCAATTGGAGAAGTACTGTATGTCAATTAGAGAAGTATTGTATGTCAATTAGAGAAGTACTGTATGTCAATTAGAGAAGTATTGTATGTCAATTAGAGAAGTACTGTATGTCAATTAGAGAAGCATTGTATATCAATTAGAGAAGTACTGTATGTCAATTAGAGAAGTACTGTATGTCAATTAGAGAAGTATTGTATGTCAATTAGAGAAGTACTGTATGTCAATTAGAGAAGCATTGTATGTCAATTAGAGAAGTACCGTATGTCAATTAGAGAAGTACCGTATGTCAATTAGAGAAGTATTGTATGTCAATTAGAGAAGTACTGTATGTCAATTGGAGAAGTACCGTATGTCAAATAGAGAAGTAATGTATGTCAATTAGAGAAGTACTGTATGTCAATTAGAGAAATAATGTATGTCAATTAGAAAAGTACCGTATGTCAATTAGAGAAGTACTGTATGTCAGTTGTAGAAGTATTGTATATCAATTGGAGAGGTACTGTATGTCAATTAGGGAAATACCGTATGTCAATTAGAGAAGCATTGTATGTCAATTAGAGAAGTACTGTATGTCAATTGGAGAAGTACTGTATGTCAATTAGAGAAGTACTGTATGTCAATTAGAGAGGCATTGTATGTCAATTAGAGAAGTATTGTATGTCAATTTGTGAAGTACCGTATGTCAATTGGAGAAGTACTATATGTCAATTAGAGAAGTACTGTATGTCAATTAGAGAAGTATTGTATGTCAATTAGAGAAGTATCGTATGTCAATTAGAGAAGTACTATATGTCAATTAGAGAAGTACTGTATGTCAATTAGAGAAATACTGTATGTCAATTAGAGAAGTATTGTATGTCAATTAGAGAAGTACCGTATGTCAATTAGAGAAGCACTGTATGTCAATTAGAGAAGTACTGTATGTCAATTAGAGAAGTACTGTATGTCAGTTGTAGAAATACTGTCAATTAGAGAAGTACTGTATGTCAGTTGTAGAAATACTGTATGTCAGTTGGAGAAGTACTGTATGACAATTAGAGAAATAATGTATGTCAATTAGAGAAGTACTGTATGTCAGTTGTAGAAATATTGTATTTCAATTGGAGAAGTACTGTATGTCAATTGGAGAAGTACCGTATGTCAATTAGAGAAGTACAGTATGTAAATTAGAGAAGTACCGTATGTCAATTAGAGAAGTACTGTATGTCAATTAGAGAAGTACTGTATGTCAATTAGAGAAATAATGTATGTCAATTAGAAAAGTACCGTATGTCAATTAGAGAAGTGTTGTATGTCATTTGTAGAAGTATTGCATGTCAATTAGGGAAGTACTGTATGTCAATTGGAGAAGTACTGTATGTCAATTAGAGAAGTACTGTATGTCAATTAGAGAAGTACTGTATGTCAATTAGAGAAGCATTGTATGTCAATTAGAGAAGCATTGTATGTCAATTAGAGAAGTACTGTATGTCAATTGGAAAAGTACCGTATGTCAATTGGCGAAGCAATGTATGTCAATTAGAGAAGTACTGTATGTCAATTAAAGAAGTACTGTATGTCAATTAGAGAAGTATTGTATGTCAATTAGTGAAGGTCCGTATGTCAATTGGAGAAGTACTATATTTCAATTAGAGAAGTATTGTATGTCTATTAGAGAAGTATTATATGTCAATTAGAGAAGTACCATATGTCAATTAGAGAAGTACTGTATGTCAATTAGAGAAGTACTGTATGTCAATTAGAGAAGAATTGTATGTCAATTAGAGAAGTACCGTATGTCAATTAGAGAAGAATTGTATGTCAATTAGAGAAATAATGTATGTCAATTAGAAAAGTACTGTATGTCAATTAGAGAAGTACTGTATGTCAGTTGTAGAAGTATTGTAAGTCAATTGGAGAAAAACTGTATGTCAATTAGGGAGTACCGTATGTCAATTAGGGAAGCATTGTATGTCAATTAGAGAAGCATTGTATGTCAATAGAGAAGTACTGTATGTCAATTGGAGAAGTACTGTATGTCAATTAGAGAAGCATTGTATGTCAATTAGAGAAGTACTGTATGTCAATTAAAGAAGTACCGTATATCAATTAGAGAAGTACTGTATGTCAATTAGAGAAGTATTGTATGTCAATTAGAGAAGTACTGTTTGTCAATTATAGTAGTATTGTATGTCAATTAGAGAATTACTGTATGTCAATTGGAGAAGTACTGTATTACAATTAGAGAAGTATTGTATGTCAATTAGAGAAGTACTGTATGTCAATTAGAGAAGTATTGTATGTCAATTAGAGAAGTACTGTATGTCAATTAGAGAAGCATTGTATATCAATTAGAGAAGTACTGTATGTCAATTAGAGAAGTACTGTATGTCAATTAGAGAAGTATTGTATGTCAATTAGAGAAGTACTGTATGTCAATTAGAGAAGCATTGTATATCAATTAGAGAAGTAATGTATGTCAATTAAAGAAGTACTGTATGTCAATTAGAGAAGTATTGTATGTCAATTAGTGAAGTACCGTATGTCAATTGGAGAAGTACTATATGTCAATTAGAGAAGTACTGTATGTCAATTAGAGAAGTATTGTATGTCAATTAGAGAAGTACTACATGTCAATTAGAGAAGTACCATATGTCAATTAGGGAAATACTGTATGTCAATTAGAGAAGTACTGTATGTCAATTAGAGAAGAATTGTATGTCAATTAGAGAAGTACCGTATGTCAATTAGAGAAGCATTGTATGTCAATTAGAGAAATAATGTATGTCAATTAGAAAAGTACTGTATGTCAATTAGAGAAGTACTGTATGTCAGTTGTAGAAGTATTGTAAGTCAATTGGAGAAGTACTGTATGTCAATTAGGGAAGTACCGTATGTCAATTAGGGAAGCATTGTATGTCAATTAAAGAAGCATTGTATGTCAATAGAGAAGTACTGTATGTCAATTGGAGAAGTACTGTATGTCAATTAGAGAAGTACCGTATGTCAATTAGAGAAGAATTGTATGTCAATTAGAGAAGCATTGTATGTCAATTAGAGAAGTACTGTATGTCAATTAAAGAAGTACCGTATATCAATTAGAGCAGTACTGTATGTCAAGTAGAGAAGTATTGTATGTCAATTAGAGAAGTACTGTTTGTCAATTATAGTAGTATTGTATGTCAATTAGAGAATTACTGTATGTCAATTGGAGAAGTACTGTATGTCAATTGGAGAAGTACTGTATGACAATTAGAGAAGTATTGTATGTCAATTAGAGAAGTACTGTATGTCAATTAGAGAAGTATTGTATGTCAATTAGAGAAGTACTGTATGTCAATTAGAGAAGCATTGTATATCAATTAGAGAAGTACTGTATGTCAATTAGAGAAGTACTGTGTGTCAATTAGAGAATTATTGTATGTCAATTAGAGAAGTACTGTATGTCAATTAGAGAAGCATGGTATATCAATTAGAGAAGTACTGTATGTCAATTAAAGAAGTACTGTATGTCAATTAGAGAAGTATTGTATGTCAATTAGTGAAGTACCGTATGTCAATTGGAGAAGTACTATATGTCAATTAGAGAAGTACTGTATGTCAATTAGAGAAGTATTGTATGTCAATTAGAGAAGTACTATATGTCAATTAGAGAAGTACCATATGTCAATTAGGGAAGTACTGTATGTCAATTAGAGAAGTACTGTATGTCAATTAGAGAAGAATTGTATGTCAATTAGAGAAGTACCGTATGTCAATTAGAGAAGCATTGTATGTCAATTAGGGAAATAATGTATGTCAATTAGAAAAGTACTGTATGTCAATTAGAGAAGTACTGTATGTCAGTTGTAGAAGTATTGTAAGTCAATTGGAGAAGTACTGTATGTCAATTAGGGAAGTACCGTATGTCAATTAGGGAAGCATTGTATGTCAATTAAAGAAGCATTGTATGTCAATAGAGAAGTACTGTATGTCAATTAGAGAAGTACTGTATGTCAATTAGAGAAGAATTGTATGTCAATTAGAGAAGCATTGTATGTCAATTAGAGAAGTACTGTATGTCAATTAAAGAAGTACCGTATATCAATTAGAGAAGTACTGTATGTCAATTAGAGAAGTATTGTATGTCAATTAGAGAAGTAGTGTTTGTCAATTATAGTAGTATTGTATGTCAATTAGAGAATTACTGTATGTCAATTGGAGAAGTACTGTATGTCAATTAGAGAAGTATTGTATGTCAATTAGAGAAGTATTGTATGTCAATTAGAGAAGTACTGTATGGAAATTAGAGAAGTATTGTATGTCAATTAGAGAAGTACTGTATGTCAATTAGAGAAGCATTGTATGTCAATTAGAGAAGTACCGTATGGCAATTAGAGAAGTACCGCATGTCAATTAGAGAAGTATTGTATGTCAATTAGAGAAGTACTGTATGTCAATTGTAGAAGTACCGTATGTCAAATAGAGAAGTAATGTATGTCAATTAGAGAAGTACTGTATGTCAATTAGAGAAATACTGTATGTTAATTAGAAAAGTACGTATGTCAATTAGAGAATTACTGTATATCAGTTGTAGAAGTATTGTATGTCAATTGGAGAAGTACTGTATGTCAATTAGAGAAGTACTGTATGTCAATTAGAGAAGAATTGTATGTCAATTAGAGAAGTACTATATGTCAATTAGAGAAGTACTGTATGTCAATTAGAGAAGTACTGTATGTCAATTAGAGAACTATTGTATGTCAATTATAGAAGTACTGTATGTCAATTAGAGAAGCATTGTATGTCAATTAGAGAAGTACCATATGTCAATTAGAGAAGTACCGTATGTCAATTAGAGAAGTATTGTATGTCAATTAGAGAAGTACTGTATGTCAATTGGAGAAGTACCGTATGTCAATTAGAGAAGTAATGTATTTCAATTAGAGAAGTACTGTATGTCAATTAGAGAAATAATGTATGTCAATTAGAAAAGTACCTTATGTCAATTAGAGAAGTACTGTATGTCAGTTGTAGAAGTATTGTATATCAATTGGAGAGGTACTGTATGTCAATTAGGGAAATACCGTATGTCAATTAGAGAAGCATTGTATGTCAATTAGAGAAGTACTGTATGTCAATTGGAGAAGTACTGTATGTCAATTAGAGAAGTACTGTATGTCAATTAGAGAGGCATTGTATGTCAATTAGAGAAGTATTGTATGTCAATTTGTGAAGTACCGTATGTCAATTGGAGAAGTACTATATGTCAATTAGAGAAGTACTGTATGTCAATTAGAGAAGTATTGTATGTCAATTAGAGAAGTATCGTATGTCAATTAGAGAAGTACTATATGTCAATTAGAGAAGTACTGTATGTCAATTAGAGAAGTACTGTATGTCAATTAGAGAAGTATTGTATGTCAATTAGAGAAGTACCGTATGCCAATTAGAGAAGCACTGTATGTCAATTAGAGAAGTACTGTATGTCAATTAGAGAAATAATGAATGTCAATTAGAAAAGTACCGTATGTCAATTAGAGAAGTACTGTATGTCAGTTGTAGAAGTATTGTATGTCAATTGGGGAAGTACCGTTTGTCAATTAGAGAAGCATTGTATGTCAATTAGAGAAGTACTGTATGTCAATTGGAGAAGTACTGTATGTCAATTAGAGAAGCATTGTATGTCAATTAGAGAAGCATTGTATGTCAATTAGAGAAGTACTGTATGTCAATTGGAGAAGTACTGTATGTCAATTAGAGATGTACCGTATGTCAATTAGAGAAGTACTGTATGTCAATTAGAGAAGTACTGTTTGTCAATTAGAGAAATAATGAATGTCAATTAGAAAAGTACCGTATGTCAATTAGAGAAGTACTGTATGTCAGTTGGCGAAGTAATGTATGTCAATTGACGAAGCACCATATGTAAATTGTAGAAGTACTGTATGTCAGTTGAAGAAGTACTGTATGTCAATTAGAGAAATAATGTATGTCAATTAGAGAAGTACTGTATGTCAATTAGAGAAGCACTGTATGTCAATTAGAGAAGTACTGTATGTCAATTAGAGAAGTAATGTATGTCAATTAGAGAAGTACTGTATGTCAGTTTTAGAAATACTGTCAATTAGAGAAGTACTGTATGTCAGTTGTAGAAATACTGTATGTCAGTTGGAGAAGTACTGTATGACAATTAGAGAAATAATGTATGTCAATTAGAGAAGTACTGTATGTCAGTTGTAGAAATATTGTATGTCAATTGGAGAAGTACTGTATGTCAATTGGAGAAGTACCGTATGTCAATTAGAGAAGTACAGTATGTCAATTAGAGAAGTACCGTATGTCAATTAGAGAAGTACTGTATGTCAATTAGAGAAGTACTGTATGTCAATTAGAGAAATAATGTATGTCAATTAGAAAAGTACCGTATGTCAATTAGAGAAGCATTGTATGTCAATTAGAGAAGTACTGTATGTCAATTGGAGAAGTACTGTATGTCAATCAGAGAAGTACTGTATGTCAATTAGAGAAGCATTGTATGTCAATTAGAGAAGCATTGTATGTCAATTAGAGAAGTATTGTATGTCAATTGGAAAAGTACCGTATGTCAATTTGCGAAGCAATGTATGTCAATAAGAGAAGTACTGTATGTCAATTAAAGAAGTACTGTATGTCAATTAGAGAAGTATTGTATGTCAATTAGTGAAGTACCGTATGTCAATTGGAGAAGTACTATATGTCAATTAGAGAAGTACTGTATGTCAATTAGAGAAGTACTGTATGTCAATTAGAGAAGAATTGTATGTCAATTAGAGAAGTACCGTATGTCAATTAGAGAAGCATTGTATGTCAATTAGAGAAATAATGTATGTCAATTAGAAAAGTACTGTATGTCAATTAGAGAAGTACTGTATGTCAGTTGTAGAAGTATTGTAAGTCAATTGGAGAAGTACTGTATATCTATTAGGGAAGTACCGTATGTCAATTAGGGAAGCATTGTATGTCAATTAGAGAAGCATTGTATGTCAATAGAGAAGTACTGTATGTCAATTGGAGAAGTACTGTATGTCAATTAGAGAAGTACTGTATGTCAATTAGAGAAGAATTGTATGTCATTTAGAGAAGCATTGTATGTCAATTAGAGAAGTACTGTATGTCAATTAAAGAAGTACCGTATATCAATTAGAGAAGTACTGTATGTCAATTAGAGAAGTATTGTATGTCAATTAGAGAAGTACTGTTTGTCAATTATAGTAGTATTGTATGTCAATTAGAGAATTACTGTATGTCAATTGGAGAAGTACTGTATGTCAATTAGAGAAGTATTGTATGTCAATTAGAGAAGTACTGTATGTCAATTAGAGAAGTATTGTATGTCAATTAGAGAAGTACTGTATGTCAATAAGAGAAGCATTGTATATAAATTAGAGAAGTACTGTATGTCAATTAGAGAAGTACTGTATGTCAATTAGAGAAGTATTGTATGTCAATTAGAGAAGTACTGTATGTCAATTAAAGAAGTATTGTATGTCAATTAGTGAAGTACCGTATGTCAATTGGAGAAGTATTATATGTCAATTAGAGAAATACTGTATGTCAATTAGAGAAGTATTGTATGTCAATTAGAGAAGTACTATATGTCAATTAGAGAAGTACCATATGTCAATTAGGGAAGTACTGTATTTCAATTAGAGAAGTAATGTATGTCATTTAGAGAAGAATTGTATGTCAATTAGAGAAGTACCGTATGTCAAATAGAGAAGCATTGTATGTCAATTAGAGAAATAATGTATGTCAATTAGAAAAGTACTGTATGTCAATTAGAGAAGTACTGTATGTCAGTTGTAGAAGTATTGTAAGTCAATTGGAGAAGTACTGTATGTCAATTAGGGAAGTACCGTATGTCAATTAGGGAAGCATTGTATGTCAATTAGAGAAGCATTGTATTTCAATAGAGAAGTACTGTATGTCAATTGGAGAAGCATTGTATGTCAATTAGAGAAGTACTGTATGTCAATTATAGAAGAATTGTATGTCAATTAGAGAAGCATTGTATGTCAATTGGAGAAGTACTGTATGTCAATTAGAGAAGCATTGTATATCAATTAGAGAAGAATTGTATGTCAATTAGAGAAGCATTGTATGTCAATTAGAGAAGTACTGTATGTCAATTAAAGGAGTACCGTATATCAATTAGAGAATTACTGTATGTCAATTGGAGAAGTACTGTATGTCAATTAGAGAAGTATTGTATGTCAATTAGAGAAGTACTGTATGTCAATTAGAGAAGTATTGTATGTCAATTAGAGAAGTACTGTATGTCAATTAGAGAAGCATTGTATATCAATTAGAGAAGTACTGTATGTCAATTAGAGAAGTACTGTATGTCAATTAGAGAAGTATTGTATGTCAATTAGAGAAGTACTGTATGTCAATTAGAGAAGCATTGTATGTCAATTAGAGAAGTACCGTATGTCAATTAGAGAAGTACCGTATGTCAATTAGAGAAGTATTGTATGTCAATTAGAGAAGTACTGTATGTCAATTGGAGAAGTACCGTATGTCAAATAGAGAAGTAATGTATGTCAATTAGAGAAGTACTGTATGTCAATTAGAGAAATAATGTATGTCAATTAGAAAAGTACCGTATGTCAATTAGAGAAGTACTGTATGTCAGTTGTAGAAGTATTGTATATCAATTGGAGAGGTACTGTATGTCAATTAGGGAAATACCGTATGTCAATTAGAGAAGCATTGAATGTCAATTAGAGAAGTACTGTATGTCAATTGGAGAAGTACTGTATGTCAATTAGAGAAGTACTGTATGTCAATTAGAGAGGCATTGTATGTCAATTAGAGAAGTATTGTATGTCAATTTGTGAAGTACCGTATGTCAATTGGAGAAGTACTATATGTCAATTAGAGAAGTACTGTATGTCAATTAGAGAAGTATTGTATGTCAATTAGAGAAGTATCGTATGTCAATTAGAGAAGTACTATATGTCAATTAGAGAAGTACTGTATGTCAATTAGAGAAATACTGTATGTCAATTAGAGAAGTATTGTATGTCAATTAGAGAAGTACCGTATGTCAATTAGAGAAGCACTGTATGTCAATTAGAGAAGTACTGTATGTCAATTAGAGAAATAATGAATGTCAATTAGAAAAGTACCGTATGTCAATTAGAGAAGTACTGTATGTCAGTTGTAGAAGTATTGTATGTCAATTGGGGAAGTACCGTATGTCAATTAGGGAAGTACCGTTTGTCAATTAGAGAAGCATTGTATGTCAATTAGAGAAGTACTGTATGTCAATTGGAGAAGTACTGTATGTCAATTAGAGAAGCATTGTATGTCAATTAGAGAAGCATTGTATGTCAATTAGAGAAGTACTGTATGTCAATTGGAGAAGTACTGTATGTCAATTAGAGATGTACCGTATGTCAATTAGAGAAGTACTGTATGTCAATTAGAGAAGTACTGTTTGTCAATTAGAGAAATAATGAATGTCAATTAGAAAAGTACCGTATGTCAATTAGAGAAGTACTGTATGTCAGTTGGCGAAGTAATGTATGTCAATTGACGAAGCACCATATGTAAATTGTAGAAATACTGTATGTCAGTTGAAGAAGTACTGTATGTCAATTAGAGAAATAATGTATGTCAATTAGAGAAGTACTGTATGTCAATTAGAGAAGCACTGTATGTCAATTAGAGAAGTACTGTATGTCAATTAGAGAAGTAATGTATGTCAATTAGAGAAGTACTGTATGTCAGTTTTAGAAATACTGTCAATTGGAGAAGTACTGTATGTCAGTTGTAGAAATACTGTATGTCAGTTGGAGAAGTACTGTATGACAATTAGAGAAATAATGTATGTCAATTAGAGAAGTACTGTATGTCAGTTGTAGAAATATTGTATGTCAATTGGAGAAGTACTGTATGTCAATTGGAGAAGTACCGTATGTCAATTAGAGAAGTACAGTATGTCAATTAGAGAAGTACCGTATGTCAATTAGAGAAGTACTGTATGTCAATTAGAGAAGTACTGTATGTCAATTAGAGAAATAATGTATGTCAATTAGAAAAGTACCGTATGTCAATTAGAGAAGTGTTGTATGTCATTTGTAGAAGTATTGTATGTCAATTAGGGAAGTACTGTATGTCAATTAGAGAAGCATTGTATGTCAATTAGAGAAGTACTGTATGTCAATTGGAGAAGTACTGTATGTCAATCAGAGAAGTACTGTATGTCAATTAGAGAAGCATTGTATGTCAATTAGAGAAGCATTGTATGTCAATTAGAGAAGTACTGTATGTCAATTGGAAAAGTACCGTATGTCAATTTGCGAAGCAATGTATGTCAATAAGAGAAGTACTGTATGTCAATTAAAGAAGTACTGTATGTCAATTAGAGAAGTATTGTATGTCAATTAGTGAAGTACCGTATGTCAATTGGAGAAGTACTATATGTCAATTAGAGAAGTACTGTATGTCAATTAGAGAAGTACTGTATGTCAATTAGAGAAGAATTGTATGTCAATTAGAGAAGTACCGTATGTCAATTAGAGAAGCATTGTATGTCAATTAGAGAAATAATGTATGTCAATTAGAAAAGTACTGTATGTCAATTAGAGAAGTACTGTATGTCAGTTGTAGAAGTATTGTAAGTCAATTGGAGAAGTACTGTATATCTATTAGGGAAGTACCGTATGTCAATTAGGGAAGCATTGTATGTCAATTATAGTAGTATTGTATGTCAATTACAGAAGTACTGTATGTCAATTGGAGAGGTAATGTATGTCAATTAGAGAAGTATTGTATGTCAATTAGAGAAGTACTGTATGTCAATTAGAGAAGTTTTGTATGTCAATTAGAGAAGTACTGTATGTCAATTGGAGAAGTACTGTATGTCAATTAGAGAAGCATTGTATGTCAATTAGAGAAGCATTGTATTTCAATTAGAGAAGTACTGTATGTCAATTGGAGAAGTACCGTATGTCAATTAGAGAAGTACTGAATGTCAATTAGAGAAGTACTGTATGTCAATTAGAGAAATAATGTATGTCAATTAGAACAGTACCGTATGTCAATTAGAGAAGTACTGTATGTCAGTTGTAGAAGTATTGTATGTCAATTGGGGAAGTACTGTATGTCAATTAGGGAAGTACCGTTTGTCAATTAGAGAAGCATTGTATGTCAATTAGAGAAGTACTGTATGTCAATTGGAGAAGTACTGTATGTCAATTAGAGAAGCATTATATGTCAATTAGAGAAGCATTGTATGTCAATTAGAGAAGTACTGTATGTCAATTGGAGAAGTACTGTATGTCAATTAGAGATGTACCGTATGTCAATTAGAGAAGTACTGTATGTCAATTAGAGAAGTACTGTTTTTCAATTAGAGAAATAATGAATGTCAATTAGAAAAGTACCGTATGTCAATTAGAGAAGTACTGTATGTCAATTAGGGAAGCATTGTATGTCAATTAGAGAAGTACTGTATGTCAATTGGAGAAGTACTGTATGTCAATTAGGGAAGCATTGTATGTCAATTAGAGAAGTACTGTATGTCAATTGGAGAAGTACTGTATGTCAATTAGAGAAGTACTGTATGTCAATTGGAAAAGTACTGTATGTCAATTAGAGAAGTACCGTATGTCAATTAGAGAAGTATTGTATGTCAATTAGAGAAGTACTGTATGTCAATTGGAGAAGTACCGTATGTCAATTAGAGAAGTACTGTATGTCAATTAGAGAAGTACTGTATGTCAATTAGAGAAATAATGTATGTTAATTAGAAAAGTACCGTATGTCAATTAGAGAAGTACTGTATGTCAGTTGTAGAAGTATTGTATGTCAATTGGAGAAGTACTGTATGTCAATAAGGGAAGTATGTATGTCAATTAGAGAAGCATTGTATGTCAATTAGAGAAGTACTGTATGTCAATTGGAGAAGTACTGTATGTCAATTAGAGAAGTACTGTATGTCAATTAGAGAAGCATTGTATGTCAATTAGAGAAGCATTGTATGTCTATTAGAGAAGTACTGTATGTCAATTGGAAAAGTACCGTATGTCAATTGGCGAAGCATTGTATGTCAATTAGAGAAATACTGTATGTCAATTAAAGAAATACTGTATGTCAATTAGGGAAGCATTGTATGTCAATTATAGAAGTACTGTATGTCAATTAGAGAAGTACTATATGTCAATTAGAGAAGTACGGTATGTCAATTAGAGAAGTACTGTATGTCAATTAGAGAAGTACGGTATGTCAATTAGAGAAGTACCGTATGTCAATTATAGAAGTACTGTATGTCAATTAGAGAAGTACTGTATGTCAATTAGAGAAGTACCATATGTCAATTAGAGAAGTACCGTATGCTAATTAGAGAAGTACTGTATGTCAATTAGAGAAGTATGGTATGTTAATTGGAGAAGTACCGTATGTCAATTAGAGAAGTACCGTATGTCAATAATAGAAGTACTGTATGTCAATTAGAGAAGTACCATATGTCAATTAGAGAAGTACGTTATGTCAATTAGAGAAGTAACGTATGTCAATAATAGAAGTACTGTATGTCAATTAGAGAAGTACTGTATGTCAATTAGAGAAGTACCATTTGTAAGATTGTTCGGAGTTCGGTAATTTTGTTATTACCCTTATGTCAATTAGATAAGTATTGTATGTCAATTGGGGAAGTAATGTATGTCAATTGGCGAAGTACCATATGTCAATTGTAGATGTACTTACTGTATGTCAGTTGAAGGAATAATGTATATCAATTACAGAAGTATTGTATGTCAATTAGAGAAGTAATGTATGTCAATTGACGAAGTAATGTATGTCAATTAGAGAAGCAATGTATGTCAATTAGAGAAGTAATGTATGTCAATTAGAGAAGTACCATATGTCAATTAGAGAAGTACTGTATGTAAATTGGAGAAGTACTGTATGTCAATTAGAGAAGCAATGTATGTCAATTAGAGAAGTACAGTATGTCAATTAGAGAAGTACTGTATGTCAATTAGAGAAATAATGTATGTCAATTAGAACAGTACCGTATGTCAATTAGAGAAGTACTGTATGTCAGTTGTAGAGGTATTGTATGTCAATTGGAGAAGTACTGTATGTCAATAAGGGAAGTACCGTATGTCAATTAGAGAAGCATTGTATGTCAATTAGAGAAGTACTGTATGTCAATTGGAGAAGTACTGTATGTCAATTAGAGAAGTACTGTATGTCAATTAGAGAAGCATTGTATGTCAATTAGAGAAGCATTGTATGTCTATTAGAGAAGTACTGTATGTCAATTGGAAAAGTACCGTATGTCAATTGGCGAAGCATTGTATGTCAATTAGAGAAATACTGTATGTCAATTAAAGAAATACTGTATGTCAATTAGGGAAGCATTGTATGTCAATTATAGAAGTACTGTATGTCAATTAGAGAAGTACTATATGTCAATTAGAGAAGTACGGTATGTCAATTAGAGAAGTACTGTATGTCAATTAGAGAAGTACGGTATGTCAATTAGAGAAGTACCGTATGTCAATTATAGAAGTACTGTATGTCAATTAGAGAAGTACTGTATGTCAATTAGAGAAGTACCATATGTCAATTAGAGAAGTACCGTATGCTAATTAGAGAAGTACTGTATGTCAATTAGAGAAGTATGGTATGTTAATTGGAGAAGTACCGTATGTCAATTAGAGAAGTACCGTATGTCAATAATAGAAGTACTGTATGTCAATTAGAGAAGTACCATATGTCAATTAGAGAAGTACGTTATGTCAATTAGAGAAGTAACGTATGTCAATAATAGAAGTACTGTATGTCAATTAGAGAAGTACTGTATGTCAATTAGAGAAGTACCATTTGTAAGATTGTTCGGAGTTCGGTAATTTTGTTATTACCCTTATGTCAATTAGATAAGTATTGTATGTCAATTGGGGAAGTAATGTATGTCAATTGGCGAAGTACCATATGTCAATTGTAGATGTACTTACTGTATGTCAGTTGAAGGAATAATGTATATCAATTACAGAAGTATTGTATGTCAATTAGAGAAGTAATGTATGTCAATTGACGAAGTAATGTATGTCAATTAGAGAAGCAATGTATGTCAATTAGAGAAGTAATGTATGTCAATTAGAGAAGTACCATATGTCAATTAGAGAAGTACTGTATGTAAATTGGAGAAGTACTCTATGTCAATTAGAGAAGCAATGTATGTCAATTAGAGAAGTACAGTATGTCAATTAGAGAAGTACTGTATGTCAATTAGAGAAATAATGTATGTCAATTAGAACAGTACCGTATGTCAATTAGAGAAGTACTGTATGTCAGTTGTAGAAGTATTGTATGTCAATTGGAGAAGTACTGTATGTCAATAAGGGAAGTACCGTATGTCAATTAGAGAAGCATTGTATGTCAATTAGAGAAGTACTGTATGTCAATTGGAGAAGTACTGTATGTCAATTAGAGAAGTACTGTATGTCAATTAGAGAAGCATTGTATGTCAATTAGAGAAGCATTGTATGTCTATTAGAGAAGTACTGTATGTCAATTGGAAAAGTACCGTATGTCAATTGGCGAAGCAATGTATGTCAATTAGAGAAATACTGTATGTCAATTAAAGAAATACTGTATGTCAATTAGAGAAGCATTGTATGTCAATTAGAGAAGTACTGTATGTCAATTAGAGAAGTACTATATGTCAATTAGAGAAGTACGGTATGTCAATTAGAGAAGTACGGTATGTCAATTAGAGAAGTACGGTATGCCAATTAGAGAAGTACCGTATGTCAATTATAGAAGTACTGTATGTCAATTAGAGAAGTACTGTATGTCAATTAGAGAAGTACCATAAGTCAATCAGAGAAGTACCGTATGCTAATTAGAGTAGTACTGTATGTCAATTAGAGAAGTATGGTATGTTAATTGGAGAAATACCGTATGTCAATTAGAGAAGTACCGTATGTCAATTATAGAAGTACTGTATGTCAATTAGAGAAGTACTGTATGTCAATTAGAGAAGTACCATATGTCAATTAGAGAAGTACCGTATGCTAATTAGAGAAGTACTGTATGTCAATTAGAGAAGTATGGTATGTTAATTGGAGAAGTACCGTATGTCAATTAGAGAAGTACCGTATGTCAATAATAGAAGTACTGCATGTCAATTAGAGAAGTACCATATGTCAATTAGAGAAGTACGTTATGTCAATTAGAGAAGTACCGTATGTCAATAATAGAAGTACTGTATGTCAATTAGAGAAGTACTGTATGTCAATTAGAGAAGTACCATATGTCAATTAGAGAAGTACCGTATGTCAATTAGAGAAGTACTGTATGTCAATTAGAGAAGTATTGTATGTTAATTGGAGAAGTACTGCATGTCAATTGTAGAAGTATATTGTATGTCAATTAGAGAAGTACTGTATGTCAATTGGAGAAGTATTGTATGTCAATTGTAGAAGTATTGTATGTCAATTAGAGAAGTACTGTATGTCAATTGGCGAAGTAATTTATGTCAATTGGAGAAGTACCATATGTCAATTAGAGTACTGTATGTCAATTAGAGAAGTACTCTATGTCAATTAGAGAAGCATTGTATGTCAATTAGAGAAGTATTGTATGTCAATTAGAGAAGTAATGTATGTCAATTAGAGAAGTACTATATGTCAATTAGAGAAGTACTGTATGTAAATTGGAGAAGTACTCTATGTCAATTAGAGAAGCAATGTATGTCAATTAGAGAAGTACAGTATGTCAATTAGATAAGTATTGTATGTCAATTGACGAAGTAATGTATGTCAATTGGCGAAGTACCATATGTCAATTGTAGAAGTACTGTATATGTCAGTTGAAAAAGTACTGTATGTCAATTAGAGAAGCATTGTATGTCAATTAGAGAAGTACTGTATGTCAATTAGAGAAGTAATGTATGTCATTGAGAGAAGTACCATATGTCAATTAGAGAAGTACTGTATGTCAATTGGAAAAGTACCGTATGTCAATTAGAGAAGTACTGTATGTCAATTAGAGAAGTACTGTATGTCAATAGGCGAAGTAATGTATGTCATTGAGAGAAGTACCATATGTCAATTAGATAAGTACTGTATGTCAATTGGAGAAGTACCGTATGTCAATTAGAGAAGTACGGTATGTCAATTGGAAAAGCATTGTATGTCAATTAGGGAAGTACTGTATGTCAATTAGAGAAGTACTGTATGTCAATTAGAGAAGCATTGTATGTCAATTAGAGAAGTACCGTATGTCAATTGGAGAAGCATTGTATGTGAATTAGAGAACTACCGTATGTCAATTGGAGAAGTATTGTATGTCAATTAGAGAAGTACCGTATGTAAATGAGAGAAGTACCGTATGTCAATTGGAGAAGTATTTTATGTCAATTAGAGAAGTACCGTATGTCAATTTAGAGAAGTACTGTATGTCAATTGGAAAAGCATGTTATGTCGATTAGGGAAGTACTGTATGTCAATTAGAGAAGTACCGTATGTCAATTGGAGAAGTACCGTATGTCAATTAGGGAAGTATTGTATGTCAATTAGAGAAGTACCGTATGTCAATTGGCGAAGTACCGTATGTCAATTAGAGAAGTATTGCATGTCAATTAGAGAAGTACCATATGTCAATTGGAGAAGTACCGTATGTCAATTGGAGAAGCATTGTATGTCAATTAGAGAAGTACTGTATGTCAATTGGAGAAGTACTGTATGTCAATTAGAGAAGCATTGTATGTCAATTAGAGAAGCATTGTATGTCAATTAGAGAAGTACTGTATGTCAATTGGAGAAGTACTGTATGTCAATTAGAGATGTACCGTATGTCAATTAGAGAAGTACTGTATGTCAATTAGAGAAGTACTGTTTGTCAATTAGAGAAATAATGAATGTCAATTAGAAAAGTACCGTATGTCAATTAGAGAAGTACTGTATGTCAGTTGGCGAAGTAATGTATGTCAATTGACGAAGCACCATATGTAAATTGTAGAAATACTGTATGTCAGTTGAAAAAGTACTGTATGTCAATTAGAGAAATAATGTATGTCAATTAGAGAAGTACTGTATGTCAATTAGAGAAGCACTGTATGTCAATTAGAGAAGTACTGTATGTCAATTAGAGAAGTAATGTATGTCAATTAGAGAAGTACTGTATGTCAGTTTTAGAAATACTGTCAATTAGAGAAGTACTGTATGTCAGTTGTAGAAATACTGTATGTCAGTTGGAGAAGTACTGTATGACAATTAGAGAAATAATGTATGTCAATTAGAGAAGTACTGTATGTCAGTTGTAGAAATATTGTATGTCAATTGGAGAAGTACTGTATGTCAATTGGAGAAGTACCGTATGTCAATTAGAGAAGTACAGTATGTCAATTAGAGAAGTACCGTATGTCAATTAGAGAAGTACTGTATGTCAATTAGAGAAGTACTGTATGTCAATTAGAGAAATAATGTATGTCAATTAGAAAAGTACCGTATGTCAATTAGAGAAGTGTTGTATGTCATTTGTAGAAGTATTGTATGTCAATTAGGGAAGTACTGTATGTCAATTAGAGAAGCATTGTATGTCAATTAGAGAAGTACTGTATGTCAATTGGAGAAGTACTGTATGTCAATCAGAGAAGTACTGTATGTCAATTAGAGAAGCATTGTATGTCAATTAGAGAAGCATTGTATGTCAATTAGAGAAGTACTGTATGTCAATTGGAAAAGTACCGTATGTCAATTTGCGAAGCAATGTATGTCAATAAGAGAAGTACTGTATGTCAATTAAAGAAGTACTGTATGTCAATTAGAGAAGTATTGTATGTCAATTAGTGAAGTACCGTATGTCAATTGGAGAAGTACTATATGTCAATTAGAGAAGTACTGTATGTCAATTAGAGAAGTACTGTATGTCAATTAGAGAAGAATTGTATGTCAATTAGAGAAGTACCGTATGTCAATTAGAGAAGCATTGTATGTCAATTAGAGAAATAATGTATGTCAATTAGAAAAGTACTGTATGTCAATTAGAGAAGTACTGTATGTCAGTTGTAGAAGTATTGTAAGTCAATTGGAGAAGTACTGTATATCTATTAGGGAAGTACCGTATGTCAATTAGGGAAGCATTGTATGTCAATTATAGTAGTATTGTATGTCAATTACAGAAGTACTGTATGTCAATTGGAGAGGTAATGTATGTCAATTAGAGAAGTATTGTATGTCAATTAGAGAAGTACTGTATGTCAATTAGAGAAGTTTTGTATGTCAATTAGAGAAGTACTGTATGTCAATTGGAGAAGTACTGTATGTCAATTAGAGAAGCATTGTATGTCAATTAGAGAAGCATTGTATTTCAATTAGAGAAGTACTGTATGTCAATTGGAGAAGTACCGTATGTCAATTAGAGAAGTACTGAATGTCAATTAGAGAAGTACTGTATGTCAATTAGAGATATAATGTATGTCAATTAGAACAGTACCGTATGTCAATTAGAGAAGTACTGTATGTCAGTTGTAGAAGTATTGTATGTCAATTGGGGAAGTACTGTATGTCAATTAGGGAAGTACCGTTTGTCAATTAGAGAAGCATTGTATGTCAATTAGAGAAGTACTGTATGTCAATTGGAGAAGTACTGTATGTCAATTAGAGAAGCATTATATGTCAATTAGAGAAGCATTGTATGTCAATTAGAGAAGTACTGTATGTCAATTGGAGAAGTACTGTATGTCAATTAGAGATGTACCGTATGTCAATTAGAGAAGTACTGTATGTCAATTAGAGAAGTACTGTTTTTCAATTAGAGAAATAATGAATGTCAATTAGAAAAGTACCGTATGTCAATTAGATAAGTACTGTATGTCAATTAGGGAAGCATTGTATGTCAATTAGAGAAGTACTGTATGTCAATTGGAGAAGTACTGTATGTCAATTAGGGAAGCATTGTATGTCAATTAGAGAAGTACTGTATGTCAATTGGAGAAGTACTGTATGTCAATTAGAGAAGTACTGTATGTCAATTGGAAAAGTACTGTATGTCAATTAGAGAAGTACCGTATGTCAATTAGAGAAGTATTGTATGTCAATTAGAGAAGTACTGTATGTCAATTGGAGAAGTACCGTATGTCAATTAGAGAAGTACTGTATGTCAATTAGAGAAGTACTGTATGTCAATTAGAGAAATAATGTATGTTAATTAGAAAAGTACCGTATGTCAATTAGAGAAGTACTGTATGTCAGTTGTAGAAGTATTGTATGTCAATTGGAGAAGTACTGTATGTCAATAAGGGAAGTATGTATGTCAATTAGAGAAGCATTGTATGTCAATTAGAGAAGTACTGTATGTCAATTGGAGAAGTACTGTATGTCAATTAGAGAAGTACTGTATGTCAATTAGAGAAGCATTGTATGTCAATTAGAGAAGCATTGTATGTCTATTAGAGAAGTACTGTATGTCAATTGGAAAAGTACCGTATGTCAATTGGCGAAGCATTGTATGTCAATTAGAGAAATACTGTATGTCAATTAAAGAAATAATGTATGTCAATTAGGGAAGCATTGTATGTCAATTATAGAAGTACTGTATGTCAATTAGAGAAGTACTATATGTCAATTAGAGAAGTACGGTATGTCAATTAGAGAAGTACTGTATGTCAATTAGAGAAGTACGGTATGCCAATTAGAGAAGTACCGTATGTCAATTATAGAAGTACTGTATGTCAATTAGAGAAGTACTGTATGTCAATTAGAGAAGTACCATATGTCAATTAGAGAAGTACCGTATGCTAATTAGAGAAGTACTGTATGTCAATTAGAGAAGTATGGTATGTTAATTGGAGAAGTACCGTATGTCAATTAGAGAAGTACCGTATGTCAATAATAGAAGTACTGTATGTCAATTAGAGAAGTACCATATGTCAATTAGAGAAGTACGTTATGTCAATTAGAGAAGTAACGTATGTCAATAATAGAAGTACTGTATGTCAATTAGAGAAGTACTGTATGTCAATTAGAGAAGTACCATTTGTAAGATTGTTCGGAGTTCGGTAATTTTGTTATTACCCTTATGTCAATTAGATAAGTATTGTATGTCAATTGGGGAAGTAATGTATGTCAATTGGCGAAGTACCATATGTCAATTGTAGATGTACTTACTGTATGTCAGTTGAAGGAATAATGTATATCAATTACAGAAGTATTGTATGTCAATTAGAGAAGTAATGTATGTCAATTGACGAAGTAATGTATGTCAATTAGAGAAGCAATGTATGTCAATTAGAGAAGTAATGTATGTCAATTAGAGAAGTACCATATGTCAATTAGAGAAGTACTGTATGTAAATTGGAGAAGTACTGTATGTCAATTAGAGAAGCAATGTATGTCAATTAGAGAAGTACAGTATGTCAATTAGAGAAGTACTGTATGTCAATTAGAGAAATAATGTATGTCAATTAGAACAGTACCGTATGTCAATTAGAGAAGTACTGTATGTCAGTTGTAGAGGTATTGTATGTCAATTGGAGAAGTACTGTATGTCAATAAGGGAAGTACCGTATGTCAATTAGAGAAGCATTGTATGTCAATTAGAGAAGTACTGTATGTCAATTGGAGAAGTACTGTATGTCAATTAGAGAAGTACTGTATGTCAATTAGAGAAGCATTGTATGTCAATTAGAGAAGCATTGTATGTCTATTAGAGAAGTACTGTATGTCAATTGGAAAAGTACCGTATGTCAATTGGCGAAGCATTGTATGTCAATTAGAGAAATACTGTATGTCAATTAAAGAAATACTGTATGTCAATTAGGGAAGCATTGTATGTCAATTATAGAAGTACTGTATGTCAATTAGAGAAGTACTATATGTCAATTAGAGAAGTACGGTATGTCAATTAGAGAAGTACTGTATGTCAATTAGAGAAGTACGGTATGTCAATTAGAGAAGTACCGTATGTCAATTATAGAAGTACTGTATGTCAATTAGAGAAGTACTGTATGTCAATTAGAGAAGTACCATATGTCAATTAGAGAAGTACCGTATGCTAATTAGAGAAGTACTGTATGTCAATTAGAGAAGTATGGTATGTTAATTGGAGAAGTACCGTATGTCAATTAGAGAAGTACCGTATGTCAATAATAGAAGTACTGTATGTCAATTAGAGAAGTACCATATGTCAATTAGAGAAGTACGTTATGTCAATTAGAGAAGTAACGTATGTCAATAATAGAAGTACTGTATGTCAATTAGAGAAGTACTGTATGTCAATTAGAGAAGTACCATTTGTAAGATTGTTCGGAGTTCGGTAATTTTGTTATTACCCTTATGTCAATTAGATAAGTATTGTATGTCAATTGGGGAAGTAATGTATGTCAATTGGCGAAGTACCATATGTCAATTGTAGATGTACTTACTGTATGTCAGTTGAAGGAATAATGTATATCAATTACAGAAGTATTGTATGTCAATTAGAGAAGTAATGTATGTCAATTGACGAAGTAATGTATGTCAATTAGAGAAGCAATGTATGTCAATTAGAGAAGTAATGTATGTCAATTAGAGAAGTACCATATGTCAATTAGAGAAGTACTGTATGTAAATTGGAGAAGTACTCTATGTCAATTAGAGAAGCAATGTATGTCAATTAGAGAAGTACAGTATGTCAATTAGAGAAGTACTGTATGTCAATTAGAGAAATAATGTATGTCAATTAGAACAGTACCGTATGTCAATTAGAGAAGTACTGTATGTCAGTTGTAGAAGTATTGTATGTCAATTGGAGAAGTACTGTATGTCAATAAGGGAAGTACCGTATGTCAATTAGAGAAGCATTGTATGTCAATTAGAGAAGTACTGTATGTCAATTGGAGAAGTACTGTATGTCAATTAGAGAAGTACTGTATGTCAATTAGAGAAGCATTGTATGTCAATTAGAGAAGCATTGTATGTCTATTAGAGAAGTACTGTATGTCAATTGGAAAAGTACCGTATGTCAATTGGCGAAGCAATGTATGTCAATTAGAGAAATACTGTATGTCAATTAAAGAAATACTGTATGTCAATTAGAGAAGCATTGTATGTCAATTAGAGAAGTACTGTATGTCAATTAGAGAAGTACTATATGTCAATTAGAGAAGTACGGTATGTCAATTAGAGAAGTACGGTATGTCAATTAGAGAAGTACGGTATGTCAATTAGAGAAGTACCGTATGTCAATTATAGAAGTACTGTATGTCAATTAGAGAAGTACTGTATGTCAATTAGAGAAGTACCATAAGTCAATCAGAGAAGTACCGTATGCTAATTAGAGTAGTACTGTATGTCAATTAGAGAAGTATGGTATGTTAATTGGAGAAATACCGTATGTCAATTAGAGAAGTACCGTATGTCAATTATAGAAGTACTGTATGTCAATTAGAGAAGTACTGTATGTCAATTAGAGAAGTACCATATGTCAATTAGAGAAGTACCGTATGCTAATTAGAGAAGTACTGTATGTCAATTAGAGAAGTATGGTATGTTAATTGGCGAAGTACCGTATGTCAATTAGAGAAGTATTGCATGTCAATTAGAGAAGTACCATATGTCAATTGGAGAAGTACCGTATGTCAATTGGAGAAGTATTGTATGTCAATTAGAGAAGTACCGTATGTCAATTTAGAGAAGCACTGTATGTCAATTAGAGAAGTACCGTATGTCAATTAGAGAAGTACCGTATGTCAATTGGAGAAGTATTGTATGTCAATTAGAGAAGTACCGTATGTCAATTTAGAGAAGCACTGTATGTCAATTAGAGAAGTATTGTATGTCAAATAGAGAAGTACTGTATGTCAATTGGAGAAGTACCGTATGTCAATTAGAGAAGTACTATATGTCAATTAGAGAAGTATTGTATGTCAATTAGAGTACTGTATGTCAATTAGAGAAGCATTGTATGTCAATTAGAGAAGTACTGTATGTCAATTAGAGAAGCATTGTATGTCAATTAGAGAAGTACTGTATGTCAATTAGAGAAGTACCGTATGTCAATTAGAGAAGCACTGTATGTCAATTAGAGAAGCACTGTATGTCAATTAGAGGAGCACTGTATGTAAATTAGAGAAGTACTGTATGTAAATTAGAGGAGTAGTGTATGTCAATTAGAGAAGTATTGAATGTCAATTAGAGAAGTACTGTATGTCAATTGGAGAAGTACGTATGTCAATTAGAGAAGTACTGTATGTCAATTAGAGAAGTATTGTATGTCAATTAGAGAAGTACTTTATGTCAATTAGAGAAGTACTGTATGTCAATTAGGGAAGTACTGTATGTCAATTAGAGAAGCATTGTATGTCAATTAGAGAAGTACCGTATGTCAATTATAGAAGTATTGTATGTCAGTTAGAGAAATACTGTATGTCAATTGGAGAAGTACTGTACGCCAATCTGAGAAGTACTGTACGCCAATCTGAGAAGTACTGTACGCCAATCTGAGAAGTACTATATGTCTATTGTAGAAGTACTGTATGTCAGTTAGAGAAATACTGTCTGTCAATTAGAGAAGTACTGTATGTCAATTACAGATGTACTGTATGTCAATTAGGAATGTGCTGTATGTCAATTGGAGATTGGAAATTGACTCCATACCATGATGTGAAACTCTGCCTCTACATCGTGATGAGAAATCCTACCTACTACCGGAGAAAAAACTCTCTTCCACAAATATACAAACTTTAAAACACAAGTAACTAGATGCACCTTTCTTTATGCATCCACGATTTAGAAGAAGTATATGAATTTCAATTGTACTATGCTATAGTATACACATGTATATTGATATCAATGTTCCAATCTTGTTAAGTTGGCGGAAATGATCCGATTTACGGTAAATGAAAGAAAGCGTGTGATTTTATTGAATAATATATGAATGAAGTTTGTAGTTCAAAGGGTATTCCCACAATTTACTGACCGAAATTTTAATAAAAACATTATTCCTTTGTGTTAAGGTTTTTTGGAGGTTTATTTTACAAGTATAGGATTGTACTATTTATAACGCTGGCATTGATTGACAATCTTAATACCGCCTTATCTCACATTCAACACCTCTCTAACAGTTTAATGATTTCAGTATTGTATACTTATAGTCAGTACAGAACGGATTAATATCGTCCGAGGAGAAAATAAATCACTATTTAACTTAAAGGTAAGTGTGATCATAGCTGAATCAAAAAGTGAGGAATAGGATGAACACTTTATTGATACTCCGAGTGTGAGGATCGGGAGTCAACACTTTACTGATACCCCGAGTGTGAGGCTCCAGAGGGTTAGAACACATTTCTGATTCCGACTCTTATTTTTTTTTAAAGTTCAGTTATTAAATTGAAATAATTAAAACTTACAGTTTACTAAATTAAAGTAATTAGTAAATTAAAAAAACTTTTAGTGTTTTGTAGTTGTAATGAATCAGCTAAAAATAAATTACTAAAAAAAAATACTCTTGTGAATATGTAGCTCACCCCGTTTTGGTAAAAAAAAAATCAAATATATTTTTGAAAATAACAATTAAATTACATAAAAATGATTTCTATACACAGTCGTGTCTATGACTACAATCATATCCCTCATTTTACATTCTTGTAATGTAAGAAAGCAGGAGCTATGAGAGGGACAATACAAAATAGATATAATGCAAGTGTCCTTTACAGATTTATGTACGTCACAAAAATGTCCCCATCATTTTTTTATAATCATTGCTGTTCTCTATAAAACCTACAATGTGGTAGTAGGTCTTTAGTTGATTCTCGGTCGGGTCAAACCAAATACCATACATTGGTACATTTGTTGCTTCTCTGCTAGGTATGATGCACTAAGGTGTGACAGCAACTAATACTGACATAGTGACATTCCACCCACTTATTTAGGGGTCACATCACATGGTCGTTTTGTAGTTGAATTTACATCCTCTTATGTAAGGGGTCGCTGTGGTCGTCAAGTGGCCCGACGTGATAGTATTGTAGTTGAATTTACATCCTCTTATGTAAGGGGTCGCTGTGGTCGTCAAGTGGCCCGACGTGATAGTATTGTAGTTGAATTTACATCCACCTTTGTAGGAGTCATTGTGGTCATCACGTGGTCATTTTGTAGTGACGTCCCATCCACTTATATAGGAGTCGGTGTGGCCATCACGTGGTCGTTTTGTAGTGACATTCAATCCACTTCTGCAGGAGTCGCTGTGTTCATCACGAGGTCATTTTGTAGTGACATTCCATCCACTTATAACGTTCGCTTTGGTCATCACGTGGTAGTATTGGAGATGACTTTGCATCCACCTATGTAGGGGTCGCTGTGGTCGTGGTGGTATTGTAGTTGACCTTACATCCACCTATGTAGGGGGTCGCTGTGGTCGTGTAGTTTACCTTTATCCACCGGTTATGTAGGGGTCGCTGTGGTCGTGGTGGTATTGTAGTTGACCTTTACATTCACCTATGTAGGGGTCGCTGTGGTCGTGTAGTTGACCTTTATCCACCTATGTAGGAGGTCGTGGTGGTATTGTAGTTGACCTTTACATTCACCTATGTAGGGGTCTCCGTGGTCGTGTAGTTGACCTTTATCCACCTATGTAGGAGTCGATGTGGTCGTGGTGGTATTGTAGTTGACCTAAGGTCGTTGTAGACGTCACGTGGTCGTGGTGGTATTGTAGTTGACCTTTACATCCACCTATGTAGAGGTCGTTGTTGACGTCACGTGGTCGTGGTGGTATTGTAGTTGACCTTTACATCCACCTATGTAGAGGTCGTTGTTGACGTCACGTGGTCGTGGTGGTATTGTAGTTTACCTTTACTTCAATGCCTATCAACACTATACACGGCCACCAATCTCTTTAACTCATATTCAAATGATATGCTAACGGTAAAGTTATCGGGATTTCCGGATATGCATTGGCGGGATTTTTTCACGTCTACAAGGAGGCAAGTTGCACATTATTATCTTGTATTCAAGCACTCTTTACATGTAATTCGACGCAATTTAAAAATTCCTATTGCCAGAGTAAGCCGTTTCGTTGACTGATGTGCCGTAATGACGCTAGAATCTTTCTCCTGTGTGTTTTGTCAATCAAAAGAGTTCGATCGTGTTTACTGATTGACTGGAGCACAGTCTACAAGAAATTGTGGTGTATGTCAAGTATCTTTTTATGTTCCAAAATGATTATAAAAGACTTGGCCACAGTGTAATTTGTAGCATTGACTATTGATTGTTGTATGTCAATCGAAAATTCAAATGATATGAGTTATCGGGATCAGAAATGAGTTAGCGGTATCAGATATGAGTTAGATAGTATTTTTGAATTTTCGATTGACATACAACAATCAATAGTCAATGCTCTCAATGCAATCAAATAGAAGATGAACAACACTTTCTTATTCATTGCACTAAATTTGTTAGAAAACTGTTATTAGAAAAAAATGAACATTAAACTGCAAGATCTGTGTCCAAGTGAATATATGAAAACAATAACTGGATTGTTAAATCCAAATAGTATTGATGACACTATGAATATATGTCACTATATCAAAGATTGTATGAGTATCAGATAAGTTTATTTTTCTTTAATATGATATTTTGTCATTTAAAAATGTAATGTATTCATAATTATATATGTTTTATGATTTAATATCATGTTAATGTGGGGAGGACATCAATGTTTGATTGATTTTTCTTATTAATAACAACTTGAAACTTGACAAAACACGCAGGAGAAAGATTCTAGCGTCATTACGGCACATCAGTCAACGAAACGGCTTACTCTGGCATTAGGAATTTTTAAATTGCGTCGAATTACATAGCCCTTTTTGTAAAAAGTGCTTGAATACAAGATAATAATGTGCAACTTACCTACTTGTAGACGTGAAAAGATCCCGCCAATGCATATCCGGAAATCCCGATAACTTTATCGTTAGCATATCACGATTTGAATATGAGTTAGATAGATTGGTGGCCGTGCTATAGTTTGTGAGTTTGCAATTCTATTGATCACACACATGTAGAGTATTCAACTTAATAATGTTTGCCAGTTTCTTTCAGAGGGTCAATGGGTTTATTCGGCTACTCAGGTCTCCTGCACCAACAAAATTGACCACCATGATATAATAACATATTATTGAAGGGCGTGTAAACATACAAAATCATAATCCTAAGTCCTGAAATAATTTGTTCTCTCTTCTAGTTTAAAAATGACAATTTAATTCTATAAAGCAACATGATACTATTTAATACCTGGGATTTAGAAGAAAAAAGATAAATTTGAAGTAGACTCTATATACAGGTAAATCCATGTCAGATTTAAAATGACACAACAAAAATAATGTGCTCTTGTCATTTATATTAATACATGTAGCAATTTTAATATTTCGACATGAAACACAGGTCTTGTAAAATTGTTTTTATTACTATATCAGAGACGTAGGAGTGGACTGGAAAGTAGGAGTATGCTGTAAGAGTGAACCGGAAAACAAATGTAATTTGTATTTAAAACATACCCTTATACTATTTCTGCCTCCATCCTAAATATACAGCTTTTCTAAATTTTTACTAATATATGGGCACAACCCTCCCCCCTCCCCCGGCTCCTACGCACCTGTTTACATTCCATCTTTTGCATCTTTTGGTATGGACAGACCTATCGATATCTTTTTGTGACTATACCGTCGATCATTCGATTTGGAAAGTCCTATTAATATTAATTATTCGACTACCCAACTTTTCAAACAACCATGTAAAAACTCTTCGATAGAAATGTGAAGACTTGATTCATTATATTGTTGTCGTCAATTGTAGATTTCCGCACCCCCATCCGGAAATACAGAAAATATTTCGGCAGGGTCTCACTTGTAGTTCAAGAAAATATGTAGCGGGTACGCTTCATAAAGTCTGGCTCCACCTCTTGCTATACACCTTTTTGGCTATAATATTTTCACCATGTTGAGCGGTAACTCTACGGGTGCCAAAATTATTTATTGATTAATAGTATTTTTCAGCTACATCGTGGGTGTCCATGGGGTAACCTTCTGCCTGTGTAAGACATTTACAAACCTTCATCGATTGTTCATTGTGCAGTGTACCAACGATGTGGGTTCGAATCCCGCTGTGAGAAGAACTAAAATGTGTTCGTTAGAAATCGAACTCTAACCCTGTTTTGTTGAAACTTCACTCATAATCTTGTCAATTGTGGGTTCGAATCCCTGCCATGTCAGTATCGAGGTTAAATAATCTTTTTAAAGTTCTTATTTTGTCATTTTCGTTTTTGACGAATTTTACTGCTTGTGGTTTTCATTTTCAATCAAGTTTGTTGTTCAATTCTTTATCAGATATTAATCTTTATAACATATTGTATTGTGTACTATAGTGTACTTGTCTGAGTCTTAATAATGTTTGGATAGCATTGTGTAAACATTTAATTTTGAAAGTCCTGTGTCACCTTTCATTTAAAGCGGAAGTGCAAAATTACAATCTTCATTTAACTAGAATGATACGAGAGGACATCTTTTGTTCAGTAATGAAATTGTACTGAGTTTCTGCACTGAAAATATTAATATAATTTAACATTACATAACATGATTAAAAATATATACAATACAACAATTATTACATCTCAATATTAAAGGAACAAAATATGCTCATTTAACATTTAAAAAAAACAACCAAAAGCTTAATATTGATAGAGAACAGTATCTGACATTAATTTATCGTACTTACTTTGAAGTACGGAACCTTATCACTGAATTTAGAATGTATAACAATAATCTTGAAATGGAACTAATAAATCCCGCGAAACCTATGAATGTGTCATTTTTGTAATAGCAAATAATAATGACAAATTTCATTTTTATTTTTCTTGTATAAAAAACAAAATATTCGATACAAATATTTTATTAATTAAAACCAGAAAATTTAGACCCTTTGAACTTCACAGAAAAACAAACATATTTCAAATCCTAAATGCAACACATTTTCGACGTACAAAGTTTGGGTTCTTTTTATTAAACAGTCACTACACGTGAGAGCAAGTGACTCTTGAATTATGAACCATATATCGTTAAATTTATATACAGTCAAACCTGCCTTAAAGGGCACCTCTATATAACAAATCATTGTCTATAAAGGGCAGTCTTAATTTCTCCCATTAATTAATAATGCATATAATTTTAACCTGTATATAAAGGGCAACTGTTCATGAAGGCCTCAGGTTCCCTTGAGTGGTCTATAGACAGATTAAACTGTATATGTAATATGAACTTTATTATGTATTTATCACAAGTTGTAAAATATGATTTAGTGACAATTAAATATATCATTAATGAAAAACACAGTAATTGGTTTTTTTACATTGCATTTCATAAAAGTCATACATAAGATTTTTCACTTTACTATCTGGTTTATACTTTTATTTATTGGTGTAAAGTTATTTTATGTACACAAAGAAAGTTTCGAACCCAAGAAAACTTCAAAGATTTCAAATACGATATTAAAGTTAATACAATTTATTCTAGTGCTAAACATTCCTTTGACTTATTAAGAATCCATTTACTTCATTACTGATTACGTACGTACTATGACTTCAATAGGTAGGGGTGTATATGGACGCCACGTAGTGAAGTTAAACACAAATGTTTTGTTCTCTAAACAAAGGCTTTGCTCTGGTCAACGTCTAGCAACATAGACCAGTAGTCAAATAATGACACACAAGACAAGTTAGCTCTGTCTATATTTTGTAACTTGCATTTTTCAATAAAATTTGTTTTCATTTGAAAAATAAAATAATCATATGGAAACATTTACAGCCACCCACACATCAAAGAAATTCTGGTAATAATATGGACACCTTAGTTAACTTTCCTTTGAAAACTCCCACCTACACCCGAACATCAATGTGTGCATGCTTTATTTCTAAGGGTCTTGTAGGTGTCTAAGTTAAAGGAATTTGTTCACGCCACGATATAGCTGAAATATTGCTAATGTTGGCGTTAAACTCTAATCAATCAAGCAATCAATGTTTGCTTGAATTCTGTTATTTTATTTATACAACATTTACTACGTACATGGGTTTCAGAATATAAAGGTTAGAGAAAACTGAAAGTAAGAATTGGGTTTGTTGTGTAACGTCTAGCGGCAAATATGTCATGCATATACAGTACTAGAACAAGCATTCTCTATCGTTTAGTATACGAGAGCCAGCTAACAGTGTCGTGTAAGTACTGTAGTATATTTATATTATACGACTGTATTGTATGAGAGTCCTCGTCAGCTAACAGTGTCGTGTATGTACTGTACTTATATTTATATTATACGACTATTTTGTATGAGAGTCCTCGTCAGCTAACAGTGTCGTGTAGGTACTGAAGTATATTTATATTATACGACTATTTTGTATGAGAGTCCTCGTCAGCTAACAGTGTCGTGTAGGTACTGAAGTATATTTATATTATACGACTATTTTGTATGAGAGTCCTCGTCAGCTAACAGTGTCGTGTAGGTACTGAAGTATATTTATATTATACGACTATTTTGTATGAGAGTCCTCGTCAGCTAACAGTGTCGTGTAGGTACTGAAGTATATTTATATTATATGACTATTTTGTATGAGAGTCCTCGTCAGCTAACAGTGTCGTGTAGGTACTGAAGTATATTTATATTATACGACTATTTTGTATGAGAGTCCTCGTCAGCTAACAGTGTCGTGTAGGTACTGAAGTATATTTATATTATACGACTATTTTGTATGAGAGTCCTCGTCAGCTAACAGTGTCGTGTAGGTACTGAAGTATATTTATATTATACGACTATTTTGTACGAGAGTCCTCGTCAGCTAACAGTGTCGTGTAGGTACTGAAGTATATTTATATTATACGACTATTTTGTATGAGAGTCCTCGTCAGCTAACAGTGTCGTGTATGTACTGTACTTATATTTATATTATACGACTATTTTGTATGAGAGTCCTCGTCAGCTAACAGTGTCGTGTAGGTACTGAAGTATATTTATATTATACGACTATTTTGTATGAGAGTCCTCGTCAGCTAACAGTGTCGTGTAGGTACTGAAGTATATTTATATTATACGACTATTTTGTATGAGAGTCCTCGTCAGCTAACAGTGTCGTGTAGGTACTGAAGTATATTTATATTATATGACTATTTTGTATGAGAGTCCTCGTCAGCTAACAGTGTCGTGTAGGTACTGAAGTATATTTATATTATACGACTATTTTGTATGAGAGTCCTCGTCAGCTAACAGTGTCGTGTAGGTACTGAAGTATATTTATATTATACGACTATTTTGTATGAGAGTCCTCGTCAGCTAACAGTGTCGTGTAGGTACTGAAGTATATTTATATTATACGACTATTTTGTACGAGAGTCCTCGTCAGCTAACAGTGTCGTGTAGGTACTGAAGTATATTTATATTATACGACTATTTTGTATGAGAGTCCTCGTCAGCTAACAGTGTCGTGTAGGTATTGAAGTATATTTATATTATACGACTATTTTGTATGAGAGTCCTCGTCAGCTAACAGTGTCGTGTAGGTACTGAAGTATATTTATATTATATGACTATTTTGTATGAGAGTCCTCGTCAGCTAACAGTGTCGTGTAGGTACTGAAGTATATTTATATTATACGACTATTTTGTATGAGAGTCCTCGTCAGCTAACAGTTTCGTGTAGGTATTGAAGTATATTTATATTATACGACTATTTTGTATGAGAGTCCTCGTCAGCTAACAGTGTCGTGTAGGTACTGAAGTATATTTATATTATACGACTATTTTGTATGAGAGTCCTCGTCAGCTAACAGTGTCGTGTATGTACTGTACTTATATTTATATTATACGACTATTTTGTATGAGAGTCCTCGTCAGCTAACAGTGTAGTGTAGGTACTGTACTTATATTTATATTATACGACTATTTTGTATGAGAGTCCTCGTCAGCTAACAGTGTCGTGTATGTACTGTACTTATATTGATATTATACGACTATTTTGTATGAGAGTCCTCGTCAGCTAACAGTGTCCTGTATGTACAGATGTATATTTATATTATACGACTATTTTGTTTGAGAGTCCTCGTCAGCTAACAGTGTCGTGTAGGTACTGTAGTATATTTATATTATACGACTGTTTTGTATATGAAAGTCAGCTAACAATGACGTGTAGGTAGTCTATTTATCACTGTAAGTGTGACACCACACTAAGTACGTCAATTACTTATAGAGTGACACCTTGACGTATTCTAATATTGACACTTGTATTGTCTCACCTCAGTAGATCACGTGGGGGTCTTCTAGAAACTGAGTCATCTCAAGTCTTATACAATCACACCAAGAGACCCACAACAATTAATTCTCCCTATCAATTAGTATCAAGAAATAGTAGGAGAGTTCTTTTAAGGAAAAAAGGGGATGTCATTTTTTGATATTACTGTAGAATTATTTTAAAGTGTGGTCGACACACCTTATTCTGTCCTTCTGTATAAAGTCGTGGTGGAAAAGGGAGGGGGGAGTTGTGGGAGAAATACATGTATATCGTATAACTGTCCAAGACAATAATAACAATTAGATTTTATTTAATGTTGCATTACTCTAAGGCATTACTTCTGTCCAGAGAAAATAGATAAATTATTTGGTTATTACATGACAGACACGATTTTCTCCTCATTTTTTCAACTTTATATACAAATGTACCTATGTATATGGTTTATTGAAAATAAAAGATATAGACTAAAAGATTTAACTGCCGTTTTGTTTTATCTGAATAAAGACACCATACTACATCAGTCTGAATTAATACTCGGGTATATAGTTCTATGTAGGGATAATCTACTCGGGGGTAATTAGACACCTGAATAAGATAATACAGAAGTCAGTGAATTATTCAATGAATATATCGTTACATTTCAGTAGTCTGCACTCTCTCTGTAAATAGTGCAGTCTTTGTGGTAAGTTCACGGTAATAATCACAACGATGTTTTATTCATGAAGTTTGTCATAAAATAATTCTGTGCATTGAAAAATCTTGAAACTTTTTACAACTTGACGAGTCGTTATGGGAATTTATTGTATTAAGATAAGCACATCGACAAATTCACCCATTTGAACATATATTTAAAATACCATAACTGTAGACTTAAAGCCTTATTAGTGTATTGGGGTGGTATTAGAAATTGAAATTTATTACAACAAAATATGTAATTAATCTATTGAAAAAAATCGCTTCAGACATTCATCACAGGTGAGACGTTTTTGCACACTTGACGTCCTTTAATAAATCGCTCTTTTTTGTAAATGGTATGCGTATCGTGTACGATTGTATTTACATGATACATTTATTTATTTTCGGCTCATGTTTGGATGTGAAAACAACATTTTAAACTAAGAATTTTGCGAGGTAAGGTATTATAAATATACTAATTATTTTGTTTAAAGTGTTTGTATTTTTTTTTTAACTATTTTTTAAATAAAATTTTCAGAAATAAAAAAAAGGTTTAAAATTTAAAATTCTACAACCAGAAACACTGTAAAGAGTATTTTGTGTGAACATGACACACAGAGTATTACTAGTAAATGATACTTAAACATGGTCATCAATTTCTTAAGTATCTAAATGAATGACTATCAAATTGAAGCATTCATTTCTCTCTATAAGAAATAAATCCGAAGGAATCATATGCACGTGATATAGAAATGAGACTTTGTTTCTCGGTCACGAGGTAAAACTTCTCTAGAAGGGTTGCGCTGGGCGTGCGGGGCTAATCAGATACACAACTCGCCTTATGAAGCAAGCTTTCAGAAAGCCAGGTTCCTGGCACATATTACTTTATAATGATTTTATTGTCAATATATATATACAATTGGATTGGGAACAAGTTTTTACAACTTACTAGTCCCTCTCCATACAAATACATTAATAGCATAAACAAAACAAATCAAATGACAGCAAATGTACAGGTTATATCAATTATAATTAGTAAATTAAGCAAAATCATCATCATGTCAAACTAAGCATACATATTAAATATTGTTTTAATATTTAGCAGAAAAAAAGGAGGGGGGGGGGGGGGGGGGGAGGGGGTAAAACTAATAAATTGTTTTAAGATAATATCACGGCACATAAAGAAGAGTTTACAACAATCCTACTGTACAACAGTTATTAGATTGGTCGTTCATGGCTCGTTGGAAGACACAAATTCCGACTCTATCCGATAACTTTCTTCAATTGTGGCAATGACACATCAGGCCACATGTCTGCCGCTTTGTACTTGTTTGTCTACTTGATTTATAGTGACAATGATAAGCCTGAAACACTGCCCACTTAACGTTAAACAAAAATTAATTTATTTGTTTCTTCATATTTTGACCCCGAAAGATGAACACCTGGGACTTTTAATACGAGTAACACGATATGTGCCGCTATTGGAACAAGATTTGGTTTAAATTGGAACAGGAACTTCTTACCCTTCCGGAATCCAAAGTCCTCCTGTTTTATGTGGGTTCGTGTTGCTCAACTACTTAATTTTTCTGTGTAGTGTTTTGTAGACAACTATTTGTCCCCTACCCTTTTTTTGTGTCATTATATTGTCTGTCCTTAGATTGTCATTATATTGTCTGTCCTTAGATTGTCATTATATTGTCTGTCCTTAGATTGTCATTATATTGTCTGTCCTTAGATTGTCATTATATTGTCTGTCCTTAGATTGTCATTATATTGTCTGTCCTTAGATTGTCATTATATTGTCTGTCCCTATATTGTCATTATATTGTCTGTCCTTAGATTGTCATTATATTGTCTGTCCTTAGATTGTCATTATATTGTCTGTCCTTAGATTGTCATTATATTGTCTGTCCTTAGATTGTCATTATATTGTCTGTCCTTAGATTGTCATTATATTGTCTGTCCTTAAATTGTCATTATATTGTCTGTCCTTAGATTGTCATTATATTGTCTGTCCTTAGATTGTCATTATATTGTCTGTCCTTAGATTGTCATTATATTGTCTGTCCTTAGATTGTCATTATATTGTCTGTCCTTAAATTGTCATTATATTGTCTGTCCTTAGATTGTCATTATATTGTCTGTCCTTAGATTGTCATTATATTGTCTGTCCCTATATTGTCATTATATTGTCTGTCCTTAGATTGTCATTATATTGTCTGTCCTTAGATTGTCATTATATTGTCTGTCCTTAGATTGTCATTATATTGTCTGTCCTTAGATTGTCATTATATTGTCTGTCCTTAAATTGTCATTATATTGTCTGTCCTTAGATTGTCATTATATTGTCTGTCCTTAGATTGTCATTATATTGTCTGTCCTTAGATTGTCATTATATTGTCTGTCCTTATATTGTCATTATATTGTCTGTCCTTAGATTGTCATTATATTGTCTGTCCTTAGATTGTCATTATATTGTCTGTCCTTAGATTGTCATTATATTGTCTGTCCTCAGAATTACAGTTTCTGATTACCCTTTGGTACCTTCGATATTCGCTACTGTTTATTCAACCTTTCTTATATTATTTTGTGTGAAATTTGGACCGCATCACTGGAATGTTCTGTTCCATAGATATGCAAGGGGTCATATCTTCAATCAGGTTTTTCGAGTTTCAAATAAAGAAATCTTTTTAATGTTATTCCCTTTTCATCAACTATTCACCTATTCATACATTTATTTCTCTTTCCTTTTAATGTTTTACGTAGAATAATTGAATACATTCATTTACTTTTTTTTACAGATGTGAAGATCACAGAGTTCTCTGACGATTATGTAACAGAGAGAAATTACATTTAAATGCACCTGACGGAAAAGAAACGTGTGATAGTGTGTTTATATGAACTTCAAGCTGTGATATACATCTTAGGAAAATGACAATGAATTTAAAAGTATGAGGTCTTTTAGTCATTCATTTTATACAAAAACGTCAATACATGAGATTACAGCACAGACCGAGTCAGTGAGTCGTTATTATATAACGTAGATATATTGAAATTTTATGAAAGATATTTTTGACAAATGATGTGGTTCATTTCAGTCTTATGTGTTTTTATATCTTTGCCTTTTTGCGCTGGAAGTTTTTATGATTATAAATATGGTGATGGATATGTGAGCGACGGCGAGAAAACTTCCGAATGGCCAAGTTCGCTGTTTAGTAGCGGTAGAATGAGTCAACCAAAATGTATTGATATTCCAAGAAACCTAACGCTGTGTCAAAACATCGGCTATGACCAAATGAGAATTCCAAATCTACTCCAGCATGATTCCATTAATGAAGTGATACAACAGTCAAAGTCATGGATATCTTTACTCGGAGTCCATTGCCATGCCGACACAAAATTATTTTTATGTTCACTTTTTTCTCCCGTGTGTTTGGAGAGGGACCGTGAGATTTATCCATGTCGGTCGTTGTGTGAAAGTGTCAAAAAAGGTTGTGAATCCACCATGAAGTTTTATGGGTACAGTTGGCCCGACATGGTCCGCTGTGATAAGTTCCCCGAGGAGTCGGAAATGTGTATCCGTGGACCGAACACAGTCACGGAAACAAGTATGTATAACAAACGTACGTACTGTATTAGCTTTATTTGTATGTCTCGTCCTTACTGCTTATTGCATTACCTAAAAACCACCAAGTAAAATTTCTTATTAGATATACATATTTTATTTAAAAAAAATTCCGAAATTGCATTTCTACGGTAAAACGACCACACCTATTGGAGATTGTATAACAGATGAGTCTACAAGTAGTCTTAAGAAGATTATGAGTTAAAAATACCTTTAAAACATACCTTTCTCTTTTTTTTTAAATTAAAATAGTAAAAATAGGCATTGGTGGGGAGGGGGTCGCCAGTTAAGCATATTGTTTAATGGTTGTCATTTGTTATCTTACACATCTAAAAGTTCGAAATCACATTTAATTTATGTACATTGATTGACAGTGAACGTCTTGTGGTCATTTCAAATTTCATTACCGATCCCAGATTATTTTACTTGAATATAAATGTAATTTTATTGTTTTACGATTTATAGCTTTATTTTACCAATTCATTTTAACCCGTTGTGAACAAATCCTTAATTAATTATCATTTACAGATAACTTAGCCTAATAATAATCAGATGTTTGTTGGATCTTTTGCTAGCTATGCACCATCAACGATTAACGACATTATGCATAGGGTCATGTCAGGGGTCATATCTTCAACGAACCAATCAACGACGAGCCTACCAAATCTTGAGTTATTAAAAGCCGAGTACACGCCGAGAACTATTGTCCGATTGGTCAATATATTTAACTGTCTTGCATATGATTGGATGATCAAAGACAAAAGGAAGGTAACCTGACATGATCCCATATTGGATGTTATTCGATGTTGTATCGTCAAAAATATCCAACTAACATCTAATTTTAATTACTTTGTAGATAATTTGATTTTGAATTGAAAATGTATATATTATTTCAAATCCACTTACAGCTTCAAAAACTACACATATTAAGTAAGTTAAAATATTTTACACTAAGATGCTACTGCTTGATATCTGCTCTTTTATAGGGTAATGCTACACTAAGCTGCCTGTTCATCTAGCATTGCTCTGCTAGCTTATGAATGACAAATGTTGTACATTAAATTGCTATAATGTATGTTTTGCATGTATACTTATATTTGGCTGGGTAAGCATTTGTAGAAAATGTGGGGGCCGTCGTGGTCGTGATCGTCTGGTAGTTGGATTTACAACTACTTATGCAATCAGTTGCTATCACCTCTAAGGTTGTGAGTTCGAACCCCGTTTATGGAGAGGTGTACTCGATACAACATTATGTGAGATTCAGTGACTTGCGACAGGTCGGTGGTTTTCTCCGGTTTCCTCCACCAATAAAACTGACCGCCACAATATAACTGAAATATTGTTGAAAGTGGCGTTTAACACCATAAACCTAAGCCTATCCTATCATTTCACCACAAAGAAAGTCTTTAATGTTATTGGGCTGATGGCAACATTCAATACATCTAGGATCAAATGTAGAACCAACACACATTAAATACACGATAATATAAAATTACAGAAACAGAGAAAAATCATAAATTACACAAAATTTATATCTTCTCATGGATAACAATCATATTCAGCTGGAATGTCTCTATACCCCCTCCCCACCATGGAGTAGCAAGCATATTCAGCTGGAATGTCTCTATACCCCCTCCACACCCTGGAATAGCAAGCATATTCAGCTCGAATGTCTCTATTCCCCCTCCCCACCCTGGACATGTGAGTAAACTTTATTGACAACCTGTTTGATCAGATTCGTGATTAAGTTTACCTTAATCACTGATTACTGAAAATTCCCAGTAGCCATATTTTTTTCGAGTTCGAATTTCGTACCCATTCTCCAAACTCGACAGTCAGAATATTATTTTATATATCTAGAGTTGAACAAATTGTTTCTGTAACGAGAATTTGATTTGATATTGAGACAGGATTGTATATAACATATTTTGGATATATTGTTCCGATTGGAAATTTTCTGAGTACGTGTATCGAACTGGACGGTGTAATGTTGGAAAATGGTCGGTTTTCCACTGTACACCGGCAAGAACAAGAAGAGATTGGAGATACCAAAGGGTAGATACGATAACGTAACCCTCAGTCCGCCTGTTGCTCCGGTGAGGGTTATGATTCGGTCTCATTCAACGTAATGGAGCAAATTAAAATTTTCGTTCCGTGATTATTTCAACTCTCTTTTTGCATATGTGGTCATAACTTATTATTCCCTACAATTTTTAAGTAATGGTGATACGAAATAAGTGTAACAATACCTGTTTCTACCTTCACGATCAATTTCGTATTCGAAAATTGTTTCTTGTCCGCCATGACACCTTACGTAGATTCTCGTGATGGGCGGAGTCTATCCATATATGGATCTGAATGCCAAATATGGAAAACTTTTACTACGATGTTTACGGCAATCGATCCAAATAAGGATATCTCCAAAACGAGGCAAGTGCACGTAAAATAGCAACTTGTAAACAAAATGTCGGACAGAAAGAAGATTTCATGCATTCAAATTTTCAGATGGATATAAGTCTACCATGGATGCAGCGTTTACTTATCACCTCAAGCTTTACCTAAATATATTTATCTTTCACCCCCGTTAATTTTTCCAACCACTTCAACGGAATTAGGACAAAAACCGCCCGGTGTGAATCACTCCGGGCGCTGCTCCATTACGTTGAATGGGACCGAATCGTAACCCTCACTGGAGCACAAGCGGACTGAGGGTTATGTTATCGTATCTAACCAAATGGGTAGTTACAATCTGTAAATAGAAGGACAGGCAAGACAATGACTAAAATTAAGGACAAACAACGATCTACAAAACATACACATAAAACTAAAAATTGAGTAACACGAAACCCACTAAAAGCCTGAAGTGAACTCGGGTGCTCCGGAAGGGTGGGCAGTTCTTGTTCCACTATTTAAATGCAAAACACAAGATGTCTGGGGATCTGTGACGTAAATTCCTATGTACCTATGTTGGTGGTGCTTTTTCACATTGTTATTGACCCTGATAATTTCCTGGTTTTCAGTTCGTCTTTGATAATTAGAAGGCTGATATCAGCATCATCATCGTTTAATCACGTCAGTTTTAGTTACACCGCCATAGTTTCGTATTTTGATTTTTTGGCAAGATTTTAAAGTGAGATAACGCGAATATGCTACAAGAACTTGATTAATCGTTGTGATTACATTCATCGGCGTTTTAATGATAGCTTATCTAGAATGTTTTATATGTGTAGCGAGAAATTCGAGTGTAATTTTGCATAATTATATTGATGATTTATTAAGAACTGTTTATTTTGTAGCCAATTATAACATTCCAATAGAGTTTTTGTGATCGTCGGTAAACCGTTTAATTTCAGTTTCTGGCATAAAACATTTAAATACGTATTGTTCAGGAAGCCGTGAAGGCTAAGATACTTTCTAAAGATGAAACATAACGACAATTTACATAAAATTGATGAAATAAATAATGTTTTATTGAAATATAATAAAAATTCCGAAGATGTTCAGGGTACTGATCTTATGTAAATAAAAGTGCCCCCATTTCAACCAGACGTTTGGTAAACAAAATTGTTAACAAAACCTTCATTCTTGAGTCGGTTCTTTTACCCTCTGTCGCTTTTCCTCTTTTCTTTTCTCATTTTTTAACACGATCTGTTTGGTGATAATACATACCTGTTGGTTATTCTTGAGTCAACTTTTCCCCTTTTACATTCTGTCACTTCTTTCTCTTCTTTTTTTATAATTTCTAACACGGGTGTATTTGATCAATGTTGATTCCTAAATAGGTATATAGATCATTGTGACATCAGTGACATTGTCTATAACGGCCATGATACCATGGGATCATCAATCGGAAAAGGTGAAGGGCATCAACACTTAAGAGAGGAGGCTATGAAGCAAACAAAAAAGGCCATATACATCTACATATTAACACAGAAAAACAATGTTATATAAAATATATCGAAACTGATATTGTATGCTGCATTTTCATTTTCAAAATTTCGTCTATTTTCCAAACTTTTCGACTGCAAATACAGACAAACCTACATGCATGTGCTGATGTCCAACCAATATAAATATGTATTTGTAATTGAATTTTACTCATTTTTATTATTCTTTTTATTTCAGCACAAAATTTGTGTTCAGCGTGTAACCAGCCAAACACATTTGAAGGTCTTATCCATAATTATTGTCGTTCAGCGTTTGGTAAGTAATTAACATCATTTGATCAATTTAAAAGGAAGCATCAATAATGTCTTGCAGTTTGAAAAGTCAACATTACATATACATAATGGAATTGTTTGAATTAGGTTTGTGATATTGAACGCCACTTTCAACAACATTTTAGTTATATCGTGGTGGTCAGTTTTACTGGTGGAGGAAACCGGACCACCCCCAAAAAACCACCGACCTGTCGCATATCACTGATAAACTATCACATAATGTTGTATCGAGTACACCTTGCCATGAGCGGGATTCGAACTCACAACTTTAGTGGTGATAGGCACTGATTGCGCAACTACCATACGATCACGACCACCATGCCTCCACCATGAAATAATAAATGACACTAATGGGCCTTTAGATTATATTTTATTGAACTTTATTTCACAATGCTGGCTATCTTGGAATTCTAGTCAATATTAATAATGTAGATGTCTCCATTCTCTAATCCCAGGATTCTATGACCACACATTCTGCTGAGCTAGTAAAACGTATTTGATTGGATGCTGGGCTAGTAATCAAAGTAATTGATATCTGCAGTCTCTATTTTTTTACAAGATTCTTGTAAAGCTAAAACCAAATTCATCCAAACGAAACATTCAATAATGTTGTATACAACACACTCGGGGCAAATCAAAGATACAACACCATGGGGTCAAACCAAGGACTATAACATTGGTATGTATTACTTCTGCACTAACACTCGGGTCAAACCAAGGACTATAACATTGGTATGTATTACTTCTGCACTAACACTCGGGTCAAACCAAGGACTATAACATTGGTATGTATTACTTCTGCACTAACACTCGGGTCAAACCAAGGACTATAACATTGGTATGTATTACTTCTGCACTAACACTCGGGTCAAACCAAGGACTATAACATTGGTATGTATTACTTCTGCACTAACACTCGGGTCAAACCAAGGACTATAACATTGGTATGTATTACTTCTGCACTAACACTCGGGTCAAACCAAGGACTATAACATTGGTATTTGTTTCTTCTCCGCTAAGCGCCTAATAAGGAATAATAGCAAAGACATGTTGTCTGGGAAATAGAATATTGTGTCCGAGTGGAACGACATGTCTACAAGCGGACTGTTGTTTCAGTGAACTAACACCATACAATTCCAATTCAGCATGTTGGTGTAGTACAAAGAGGAAATCATCATCATTTCATCAAAATGTAACTTGTTCTCGCCATAATATGGCTGAAATTACCTTTTTATGCTGCCCGAAGAAACTGGAAGTAGATATATCAAACATTAATGTTGTCATCTCCATAGAAGAGTTTGAAGATACCAAAGGGGTAATCAGAATCCGCAAATCGAAGAAGCACAGACCAAAAAATGGCCAAAAGAAAAAGGACAAAAGGACACACAACGATCTACAAAACATACACATAAAACTAGAGATCGAGTAACATGAACCCCGCTAATAACTGGGGCTGAACACAGGTACTCCAGAGGGGTAAGCAGTTCCTGCTCCACTAGTGGCGCCCGTCGTGTTAATCTAGAACATTTCCAAATGTTTTCTGGCGATCATCGAGACATCAGACCGACATGAAAACAAGTTCGATGCATTAATTAAATAGTACACAATAAGTCTGAACCTCGTATTTCCGCACAGAGATAAAAGTGGAAACCCGATTTTCGATTTTGACCAAGAAATGCCAATTGTGTTCTCCCTTCTCCCTTTATGCATAACCATATAATTAGAAACTGACTTCAAGTCATATTACTTTGTTCTAGTGATTTACGTTGGCTATACAAGAACCTGTGGTATTATCAGATTTCTGTTTTGTTTTCTATTCTATTGATAAGAATATAAAACAACGGTTGTAAAACTAAAAAAAACTGTTTTCATGTTTAGATAATAGGACAAAATATCGAATTTGACGTAGATTACTAATAGATTTGTTTTATTTTCCAGTTGTAAAAGCAAAAATAAAAAAGTCCCGAATAAGAAGCGGTAATACTGTAATATATCTAAAAAAGAAAAAGAGAGTAGTAAAAGGTTCCTTGTCGAAAAAAGAAAAGAGAGGTTTAAATCCACATATACCAAATGGAGGTCAATGTGAATGTAATATTCTCCATACTAACAATACCAAGAAAAACTTCATAGTAATGGGAAATAAAACCGACACGGGAGAATTCACCATTACATTTATGGTACCTTGGTCGAGAGACAAGGGATTCCGAAGAGCAGTTCGAATGATGAAGAAAGGCGTGGCATGTAATGATGACATCATTGTGTGGTCGCAACCAGATACATCGTTGTCTGGTGGTAAATCTAAAGGCAAAGGCAAAAAGAAAGGAAAGGGAAAGGGGAAGAAACGAAAAGGAAAGGGGAAAGGAAAAAAGAAAAATAAGAAAGGAGGAAAGAAAAGGAAGGACAAGAGGAAAGGCAATAACGCAGCAAAACCATGATCTCATAAATATTGTAGAAGTGAAGACTGTCTTTCAATTTGATTGGATGTTAATCGGCTAATCTGTGATAGTTGTTAAAAAAAAGATGTACATGTTTGTTATTTCAAGAGGAAAGATGCGGAAAACCGGAAATATAATTTTTTCGATATAAGGCTGAATAATTTTAAATTGAACATTAATAAAGATATTTAAGCCAACATGGTGACAAAGGGGATTTATGACAAATAATAGTTCCGTTCGTGTTATTTGTGTACAGTAATTGTTAAATATCGTTTTCATTGTAAATCATTGTAGCTATTCCATTGACTGTTTTTGTTTCTTCACTTTATTGTTTATTTAGCAGCTTAAAATTAATTAATACGTGTCGTCTGCTGATTAAGAATGATTTTGAGTTAGGTTATATACTAAATTGGTTTTATTTCAAATATCTAGACCAATCACCTGTTTGTAGATTAGTTTACATATAACAATTGTTTATGATGAGACAATTAGGTAAAATATGTACCATATGTACATAAACCTAACATTATCTCCACTACAAAGAACTACATTTCTTGTATACAAATCTATCAGTTTATATAGTTACATTCTTATATTGATGTATATTATACACATTATAAATAGTATATTTTCCACGAACTATTTAATGTTTAAACCTATCTGAGATCTGTTAAACTGGTCAAATTATGATATTACCAGTTCACTCGTATCTCTTGTGATGTTTCGGTGCTCAACACCTATGATCAATCGACAAACATCGGGTGAATCCGCCACACGGAATCGACCGAGATGTGCCGAGTGCACCAATGCTGAGGGGTTGGCCGATTGTTTCCATATCGTTTGGAATGGATTAAAACTTTTCATATTACAGTATGTACATTGCGATAATTGTAATCAACCTACTTTTGATTAGTTTAAAGTCCAGAATGGTTGTAATTAAAACCAGTTCAGTTTGAAAAAAAGAAGTTTAAGCACATCAAACGATTTCATATTTAAAAGGTTCCAACAAAGGCTATATAATGACTCTGTGAACTAATCTATGCTGACTATAATGTGGAAATTTTAATAAGATTTGTATATATGTGTTTCTTTGATTTATTTATTGAACCCCTTTTCCCTTGCACGTTTGCACATTGTCTTCTACTTGCATTAGAGTACACTTCAAGTTAGAAACTTGAGGAAATTATAGTGAAACCAAGTTCCCATGAAATCAAACCGTTAATTTTGCAACCCGACTAACAAACATACAATACATCTTAAAGAAATTTGATATCAGGTGTCAAGTTTATTGAAGTTGAAATTACACCGAATTTAACTTCCATTAATACTTGAAAGGAATTTGAAAAAAAAAAAAAAAAAACTATTTTCCAACCATTAACATTTTTGAAATGATTTGAAATGATTTAAATAATATTGTAATAATTGTGCTGTAGATGAAGTATAATTCATCAATTGTTGTAATAATATCACATTCTTATCACGAGAAATTTAATATGTGGCATTTTCCATATATTATAAAGTCTTAGACATTATATCTTAATCATTAATTGTAAATGTCTAGACCATTCATGTGATTAAATTGACGTGTAATCTCTAAACTCTACTGATATTTCAATTAGTGAGAATGTTTCTGTTATAATGAACCAAAGGTAAGGAAGAAATTGCCAATATTGTTATCTGGTACCCTATACTGGTTACACGTTTGTAATGGTAATTTGATTTTACGCCTGGTAATCAAAGAAATAAATGAATTTCCCATCAGCTCGGTGTAGGTAATGGGGGGTTAAATGCACCAAAAAGACCCGTTAATAATTGCTCCTTTGTTGATATAATTTGTCAATTAAGGATCCTTATGATCAAACGGAACTCCAATTTATAAGTTTTATATTAAATAACTACAAAGCTCCCATGAAGAAAGAGGGCATTGGCGGATGAATTTGATCATCGTTTAGACCCAGAAAAAAAAGAAAGAGAGAATAAAATGGTCGTTTCATGTCCATATTAAATTGATTAATTATAATGTTAACACAAACTTTAATAATATCTAGTAAATAAATGTTAGAGAATACACACGTAGTAATTGTGTAAGTAGCTCTTACTTGTCGGTGCACCAGTTATTGCAATTTTATTTCCGAGGTGCACAGTTTCCGTTTTACCTGTTTATTTTTTACCTTACGTAGAAAATTAACTGGTACAGTTTATTCCGTCTTCGTGATATTCATTGGGAGCTTTTATACAAGTGTATTCTCTCCGGGAGAGTATTTGAGATAAAAGTTTGAAGATGTCAATGGGTTAATAAGAAACCGCATATTACAGGACAGAGAATACAATGTTCCAAAAGACGGAGGACGAAAAGACAAACTATGTTTTTTGTTTTGTTTATGATGTTTAACGCCACTTTCAACAATATTTCAGCTATATCGTGGCGGTCAGTTTTATTGGTGGATATAACCGGTGTACCCGGAGAAAACCACCGACCTGTCGCAAGTCACTGACAAACTTTATCACATAATGTTGTAATCTTGCCTGATTGGGATTCGAACACACAACGTTAGTGGTGATAGGTACTGATTGCTTAGGTAGTTGTAAATCCAACTTACATACGATGACAACCACGACAGCACCCAAACTATGTTTTGTAAAGCATTACACAGAAAACTAAGGTCTGAGCAACACGAACTTAACTAAAACGTAGGTGTTTGTGTTCGAAAGAAATTATTTTTTCACACATACATGCAGCGAAAAGAGAATTGAAATGTTTAATATTCATTTCATTTGTAAAACCTGGTATGATTGGTCAAAATTCAGAAACATCATCAGTCAATGAAGCGCACAACCATTCAACCATGCTCACTTCTGGAAACAATTTTCGAACGTGATGGAAACTATTTTCGAACATGATGGAAACTATTTTCGAACGTGATGAAAACTAATTACATGTACTACACACAATAACAACAGTTGAAAGCATTTAGCTTATCTTATCTTAAGCGCTTTGCTCCGCTGGGGAGCATAGGCCATTGACGAACTCCCTCCGTCTAACTCGATTTGGCGCTATACTTAATTGTATTTAATAGTGTAAAAATGTAACTGTAAGTATTTCTTTTATTTTGTGGGATTGCAAAGGCTTTGACAGTATATTTTTCACATAAAGCGCTATCGCGACCATACAAAATTTACTTCCTTATACGAACTAGTCGGCTTCTATTACGAAACAAATAAGAACGAAAGTTCTGCCGTTTTCTCACAATGGCCCAATTTATGAATTCTGTAAGAAGGGAGATAACTCTTATACGGAAATCGATTCTTTCTAGTGAGATCAATGCTGGTAAGCTAATACATAATATCACATTTGTATTCATTTAGATTTTTAACATCGAATGTGTGTGACATGTTACAACGCTTGAACTGGCGCAATCTTGAAGACAAGCGGCGTTAAGATGCCCGACTTATCATGATGTATAAATAAGCGTTAGAGAAAGCCGAATGGCAGTCAAGTGTGGAGACACTGTCAACATTGGGCACATTGACTAAGACAAACAAAACAAAAACACAACACAATATAACAAAGAAAACTAAAAAGATGAGCAACTTACATGTTTCGACCCTATATATACAATTAATTTAACATGTAAGTTGCTGTTAACATAAAATTGTATGAATATGGACAAGAACAAGTTAAAATAAGGAATAATAAATTAAGTATTTTTATTGAAAATAAATATGTAAGCAAAAGTTAAAAAGGGGGTGGTAATTCCGTGCCACAAGCGCCTGTGACTCTGCCATAATAATCAACTTATTGTAAGCAGTCCGTATTTGGTAGAAGTAAATGTAGAAATGGTTGCAATTCTTCAAAATAATGTTTTCCTATTAAAAAAAATAACAACAGCTATTTGACATTTGACTTAATGACAAATTGAAAGTCAACGGTCAGCTCTATGGTTAACGTCAGCAGTATTCTGGATCAGTATTTCAGGCATATAGTGGCTATCAGTTTTATTGGTGGCGGAAATTGAAGAAAACGAGCATCTGCTGCAAGTCACTGACAAACTATAACATAAGGCTGTACAATCGAGTACACCTCACAACGGTCGGGAATCAGGCTCACAACTGAAGTCGCGAGAGCAGCAGATCTAAAGGATACATTGTTAATTAAGCTTCCATACGATCCGGTTCCACTAATATAATAGGTTATGAAGTTCAGTCGAATTAAGTAAGCCCCATGAATAGTGAATGAAATTATGACTGCTCATCATTTACACAAAATAAATTATAGATTATCTTCTGCCTTTAAACAACACTGACTGAATATTGTTATATATTTTTTCAAATATACTTGTAAGGTAAGCATATTTGTTGGTTATATTTCCTGTTATTCTACAATGTTTTATATAATTGAATGATATGTGTATACAACCAGTACCGGTGTAAGGTTGAATGTAGACCTCAGTTGAAAATTGTCCCTACGTTAATTTTTTGTTACGATATTTGATGCCATTTCTCTCAAGGGGGCTTAACTCTTAGTAGTTGTCGCGATTTTTTTTAGCATAAAGAAATAGGATCTAATATACTGAATCGTTTTCTTCATATTCTTATTTGATTGATTTGATTGATTGATTGATTGATTGATTGATTGATTGATTGATTGATTGATTGATTGATTGATTGATTGATTGATTGATTGATTGATTGATTGATTGATTGATTGATGTTTAACGTCCAGCGAGAAATTTTTCAGCTATATTCAGGACGATATTCTTATTTGAAATATATATTTATTATTATTATTTTTTTTTATTATTTCTATAAGGACTATAATAAACGAAATTACTGAGTTTCATCCTGATTTTTTGTCCAAGTAATAGTAAGGGGGATATTTTTTGCCAATTTCGGGGGATAATTCTTAAAAACGAAAAAATGTGATACTTTTTTTTATAAAATTCAGAGCATTTTATAGAATGTCAATAAAAGTAGTAGCTGGCGTTTACGAAAATTAAGTTATTTTATGAAAACGTGGGAAAAGGGGAATAACTGTAATAGTATTAAAGAGGCAGAAATTGCATTTTAACTTCCACTAACCAAAGTTTCTCACTGATGTATAATCACTATCTAGGAAGTTCAAAACAAGAAGTAGTGCTTTTGCTTGGTATATTTTTTTTGTGATTTTGCTCATTTAATCTTTTTTAATTTTTCTTTTATTATATCTATATTACACCTGTGAACAATTTACCTCTGGGTGCCAGGAAACCTCAAAGGTTTACAAATATTTACAATGAACAATATAATTAAATAAATAAGTGCTGGTAGTAAAAATATAATACCATAAGCAAATAAATCATATTTTATCTCTCATATTCAATTTATAAACATACATTATTACACAGTAAAAAATGAAAAGAACTATTAATACAACTTATAATTCATAATGTATTCAATAATAAATGTAATTTCATAATATCATATAAGTTTCGAACTTCTGGGTTTTTAATCATCATTTGTATGTTACTTCTGGGGTCATTTTTGAAATTTATGGTAACTATTGCTTCCCTGTAAATGCTTTTATTATATTTTATATAATTTCTTGTTTTCCAAATTACCCATTTTAATATACAAATGACCAAATTCACTAAAAGTAGGTCTTCAGTTATTTCTCCCTCATACACCCCAAAGATTAAGTTTTCCTCAACACGTACTATATTCTTTTCAAAAATAATATTAAAAATGTGCTTTTAAATTCTTCTTAATAGCATTTATCCGTTGTTTTTTTTATTTGCGCATCCTTAGAAAGCAAGTGTCCTCCTCTGTTAGATGGTTTGGTTTATGGTGCTTAAACGCCACTTTCAGCAATATTTCCGTTTTATTTGTGGAGGAAACCGGAGTACATGGAGACGACCACCGACCTGCCGTAAGTCACGGACAATTTTATCACAAAATGTTACATACACCTCGCCCTGATCGTGATTCGAACTCACAACTTTTGTGGTGATAGGTACTGATTGCGCAGGTAGTTGTAAATCCAACTACCACACGATCACGATCACGAAGGCCCCTGAAAACTATTGATGGTCCACAATTTACACCAATATCAAAAAGACGAACAACTGCACTTTAACTCAAATTACTGAACATAGAAAGACCACCACGTGTGAAATATCAACAAGAGAAATAAAATAACCATTGAGCAATTTATGATTCTGAGAAGGATATGTGGCAAACACGGATTTTTAGCTTAAACATATTTTATTTGCCAAATAAATAGACAAAATGGATAAGACACGAGTTAAACAAACTTATGAAGTCTTCTCCAACTTACAATTTGTTACATAAATAAGTACATAAAAGGCATGCATTACTATATGTAGCACTAATAACGAATCAATGATGAATATTCAAGAACAGAAGGGAAAATAAAATCAAGATATACACGGATTTGAATATACAATGTACATGTGTGTGTGGGTGTGACAAAAATCATCTGAAACTCATATACAAATAAAATATTATATATCACCGTTTATATTGTGGGTTTTTTTTTTTATCTTAGACAAAGTAAAAATTCATTATGAAACAATGTGGAGTACAATATCAGCTAAATATTTAGAGCAGAATTTGTTGTTGCACGTTTAGTATATTAAAGGGTCTTGCTCTATGTAAAGTATATTGAAATCCTAGCCAACCACAGATCATTCATGACCTCTTTAAACATTCCCTCTGGTAAAGAGTCTGAGGATTTATCCTACTTATATTGGATACCTAAACTCCATAAGACACCATACAAAGAAAGGTACATAGCGGGATCATCAACTTGTTCGACGAAAGAATTGTCTATTCACCTAACAAAGATTCTGTCTGCAGTAAAAGAGGGACAACAGAAATATTGTGAAACTGTTTACTCACGTAGTGGCATAAATCACATGTGGATTTTGAAAAACTCTAAAGATCTTTTGGATAACCTGAAATCAAGATCTTTCTCTCAGGTATCCTCCATCAAAACATTTGATTTTTCAACTCTATATACCACCCTACCGCATGACAAATTAAAAACCCGCTTAAAAGAAACAATTCATAAAGCTTTTAGTCATAGAAACTATGGCTCAAAATTTGTTGTGTTAGGCTACAATTCCACATATTTTTCAAACAAAATTCATAAAGGTAAAACATGCTACTCCGAGGAACAAGTGATCAGTATGCTGGAGTTCCTCATCGATAACATATTTGTCTCCTTTGGAGGGACACTGTTTCAGCAGGTCGTCGGCATACCAATGGGTACGAATTGTGCCCCTCTTCTAGCCGATTTATTTTTATACTCATATGAGTCGGAGTTTCTTCAAAAGCTTGTAAAAGATAAGAAGATTCATGAGGCTAGAGCCTTTAATTTCACATACAGGTATATTGATGACGTTTTATCTATCAATAATTCTAGATTTGCAGAATTTCTTCCATTGATATATCCTCCAGAGCTGGAAGTTAAAGAGACCACCGATACAGCTTCGTCCGCATCATTTTTGGACTTATACCTCGAATTTGACGACAGTGGTCAACTCAGTACTAAAATTTATGATAAGCGGGACGACTTCAATTTTAAAATCATAAATTTTCCAAACATGTGCAGCAATATACCAGCTTCTCCTGCATATGGTGTTTACATCTCGCAATTGATTCGCTATGCAAGGGCCAGTAGCAATTATTCTGATTTCCTGAAACGTCATCTTCATCTGAGAAACAGGCTACTGGACCAGGGCTATACAAAGATTCGCCTTATTCGATCTCTTAAAAAGTTTATATTCCGATACCAATATCTTGTCGAAATATATTCCGTCTCTGCAGAAAAAATTATAAGCGATGCATTTTCATATAGTGAAAATGTATAAAGATAAAGAAGTCGCAAATGTCAAGAATTTTTTTGTCAATGTGTGACGTAAAAGTATTTTTGACATTTACGTCACCGAATATGGTACTGCTTTGACAACTATTTTACCTATTTTGTTCCTGTATTTAAATACTGTTACAGTGACAGCCGGAACCTTTGAACCGTAATGAGAGCAGGAGGTTTGGCGCCTTAAAATCTGATTCAACCCACCATTTCTTTAGAAATGCCTGTACCAAGTCAGGGTCATTACGGTTTTCACAGTTTTCCGGTTGTTGACTGATTTTGTCTGTTTATATAATTATGAGTTTTGACTTTCCCTTTGTAAGATTGTTCGGAGTTCGGTAATTTTGTTATTACCTTTATTTACAGGGTCTTGCTCTATGTAAATAGACAAATTTCACAATAGTGAGAGCACAGAAAATCACATCAAAGTCTCCGACTCTCTGTCATAAAGTAATTATTGTGAAAACTAAAGTTATGCGTCCCCGGGCACGGGTGACAATGACTTTTGGATATCATAGGGATTTTCATGACAGTGATGAGATTTGCTTTTCTTCTGGTTATAATGTTTAGATATAAACAGCGTAGTGTGTTCATATTTTTAGCTATTGAGGTGTGATGAATGGATATCAGTTTTAATAATAATAATAATAATAATAATAATATAATCCAATGGTAAGAGGGATAAATCCTATTATATTTTTCAACAATATTCTAACGCCCTAAGCACTATACTGAAATGATGAACTCTTTCCAATCTGCTGACAATGTCTAATGAGCGTACGTGGGCTTATTCTATTAAACCGTCGTGTGCACTATTAAAATTAGACCCATGTTGCATTCATGACTTATCACCGGGTTTGTAACAAGATAAACACGACGGGTGTCACTAGTGGAGCAGGAACTACTTACCCTGCCGGAGCACCCGAGTTCTCCCCCGGATATTAGTGGGGTTCTTATTACTCGAATTTTAGTTTTATGTGTATGTTTTGTAGATCGTTGTTTGTTCTGTTGTACTTTTTCTTTTGGCCATTGTGTTGTCTGTTCTTCTTCGATTTACGGATTTTGAGTACCCCTTTGGTATCTTCAAACTCTTTTTCTGCAATCAATGCATCTACTGCCTATATAGAGGTGTACATATGTATAACAAAAGATAAAAGTTTCTTAACAATGTTTACTAGACTCATACAATCTACTGGTACACTGTCTTTTGTAGAGCTTGAAGAATAATAGACCTAACAATGTCTACTAGATTCATACAATCTACTGGTAGAAGTGGTAGATTATTGTTACAATTACATGTATTATTACATTAGTAGAAGTGGTAGATTATTGTTACAATTACATGTATTATTACATTAGTAGAAGTGGTAGATTATTGTTACAATTACATGTATTATTACATTAGGAGAAGTGGTAGATTATTGTTACAATTACATGTATTATTACATTAGTAGAAGTGGTAGATTGTTGTTACAATTACATGTATTATTACATTAGTAGAAGTGGTAGATTATTGTTACAATTACATGTATTATTACACTAGGAGAAGTGGTAGATTATTGTTACAATTACATGCATTATTACATTAGGAGAAGTGGTAGATTATTGTTACAATTACATGTATTATTACATTAGTAGAAGTTGTAGATTATTGTTACAATTACATGTATTATTACATTAGTAGAAGTGGTAGATTATTGTTACAATTACATGTATTATTACATTAGGAGAAGTGGTAGATTATTGTTACAATTACATGTATTATTACATTAGTAGAAGTGGTAGATTATTGTTACAATTACATGTATTATTACATTAGTAGAAGTGGTAGATTATTGTTACAATTACATGTATTATTACATTAGTAGAAGTGGTAGATTATTGTTACAATTACATGTATTATTACATTAGTAGAAGTGGTAGATTATTGTTACAATTACATGTATTATTACATTAGGAGAAGTGGTAGATTATTGTTACAATTACATGTATTATTACATTAGTAGAAGTGGTAGATTATTGTTACAATTACATGTATTATTACATTAGTAGAAGTGGTAGATTATTGTTACAATTACATGTATTATTACATTAGTAGAAGTGGTAGATTATTGTTACAATTACATGTATTATTACATTAGTAGAAGTGGTAGATTATTGTTACAATTACATGTATTATTACATTAGGAGAAGTGGTAGATTATTGTTACAATTACATGTATTATTACATTAGTAGAAGTGGTAGATTATTGTTACAATTACATGTATTATTACATTAGGAGAAGTGGTAGATTATTGTTACAATTACATGTATTATTACATTAGGAGAAATGGTAGATTATTGTTACAATTACATGTATTATTACATTAGTAGAAGTGGTAGATTATTGTTACAATTACATGTATTATTACATTAGGAGAAGTGGTAGATTATTGTTACAATTACATGTATTATTACATTAGTAGAAGTGGTAGATTATTGTTACAATTACATGTATTATTACATTAGTAGAAGTGGTAGATTATTGTTACAATTACATGTATTATTACATTAGGAGAAGTGGTAGATTATTGTTACAATTACATGTATTATTACATTAGTAGAAGTAGTAGATTATTGTTACAATTACATGTATTATTACATTAGTAGAAGTGGTAGATTATTGTTACAATTACATGTATTATTACATTAGTAGAAGTTGTAGATTATTGTTACAATTACATGTATTATTACATTAGTAGAAGTAGTAGATTATTGTTACAATTACATGTATTATTACATTAGTAGAAGTGGTAGATTATTGTTACAATTACATGTATTATTACATTAGTAGAAGTTGTAGATTATTGTTACAATTACATGTATTATTACATTAGTAGAAGTGGTAGATTATTGTTACAATTACATGTATTATTACATTAGTAGAAGTGGTAGATTATTGTTACAATTACATGTATTATTACATTAGTAGAAGTGGTAGATTATTGTTACAATTACATGTATTATTACATTAGTAGAAGTGGTAGATTATTGTTACAATTACATGTATTATTACATTAGTAGAAGTGGTAGATTATTGTTACAATTACATGTATTATTACATTAGTAGAAGTGGTAGATTATTGTTACAATTACATGTATTATTACATTAGGAGAAGTGGTAGATTATTGTTACAATTACATGTATTATTACATTAGTAGAAGTGGTAGATTATTGTTACAATTACATGTATTATTACATTAGTAGAAGTGGTAGATTATTGTTACAATTACATGTATTATTACATTAGTAGAAGTGGTAGATTATTGTTACAATTACATGTATTATTACATTAGGAGAAGTGGTAGATTATTGTTACAATTACATGTATTATTACATTAGTAGAAGTGGTAGATTATTGTTACAATTACATGTATTATTACATTAGTGGAAATGGTAGATTATTGTTACAATTACATGTATTATTACATTAGTAGAAGTGGTAGATTATTGTTACAATTACATGTATTATTACACTAGTAGAAGTGGTAGATTATTGTTACAATTACATGTATTATTACATTAGTAGAAGTGGTAGATTATTGTTACAATTACATGTATTATTACATTAGTAGAAGTAGTAGATTATTGTTACAATTACATGTATTATTACACTAGTAGAAGTGGTAGATTATTGTTACAATTACGTGTATTATTACATTAGTAGAAGTAGTAGATTATTGTTACAATTACATGTATTATTACATTAGTAGAAGTAGTAGATTATTGTTACAATTACATGTATTATTACATTAGTAGAAGTGGTAGATTATTGTTACAATTACATGTATTATTACATTAGTAGAAGTGGTAGATTATTGTTACAATTACATGTATTATTACACTAGTAGAAGTGGTAGATTATTGTTACAATTACGTGTATTATTACATTAGTAGAAGTAGTAGATTATTGTTACAATTACATGTATTATTACATTAGTAGAAGTAGTAGATTATTGTTACAATTACATGTATTATTACATTAGTAGAAGTAGTAGATTATTGTTACAATTACATGTATTATTACATTAGTAGAAGTAGTAGATTATTGTTACAATTACATGTATTATTACATTAGTAGAAGTAGTAGATTATTGTTACAATTACATGTATTATTACATTAGTAGAAGTGGTAGATTATTGTTACAATTACATGTATTATTACACTAGGAGAAGTGGTAGATTATTGTTACAATTACGTGTATTATTACATTAGGAGAAGTGGTAGATTATTGTTACAATTACGTGTATTATTACATTAGTAGAAGTAGTAGATTATTGTTACAATTACATGTATTATTACATTAGTAGAAGTGGTAGATTATTGTTACAATTACATGTATTATTACATTAGTAGAAGTGGTAGATTATTGTTACAATTACATGTATTATTACATTAGTAGAAGTGGTAGATTATTGTTACAATTACATGTATTATTACATTAGTAGAAGTGGTAGATTATTGTTACAATTACATGTATTATTACATTAGTAGAAGTGGTAGATTATTGTTACAATTACATGTATTATTACATTAGGAGAAGTGGTAGATTATTGTTACAATTACATGTATTATTACATTAGTAGAAGTGGTAGATTTTTGTTACAATTACATGTATTATTACATTAGTAGAAGTGGTAGATTATTGTTACAATTACATGTATTATTACACTAGGAGAAGTGGTAGATTATTGTTACAATTACATGTATTATTACATTAGGAGAAGTGGTAGATTATTGTTACAATTACATGTATTATTACATTAGTAGAAGTGGTAGATTATTGTTACAATTACATGTATTATTACATTAGGAGAAGTGGTAGATTATTGTTACAATTACATGTATTATTACATTAGTAGAAGTGGTAGATTATTGTTACAATTACATGTATTATTACATTAGTAGAAGTGGTAGATTATTGTTACAATTACATGTATTATTACATTAGTAGAAGTGGTAGATTATTGTTACAATTACATGTATTATTACATTAGTAGAAGTGGTAGATTATTGTTACAATTACATGTATTATTACATTAGTAGAAGTGGTAGATTATTGTTACAATTACATGTATTATTACATTAGAAGAAGTGGTAGATTATTGTTACAATTACATGTATTATTACATTAGTAGAAGTAGTAGATTTTTGTTACAATTACATGTATTATTACATTAGTAGAAGTGGTAGATTTTTGTTACAATTACATGTATTATTACATTAGTAGAAGTGGTAGATTATTGTTACAATTACATGTATTATTACATTAGTAGAAGTGGTAGATTATTGTTACAATTACATGTATTATTACATTAGTAGAAGTGGTAGATTATTGTTACAATTACATGTATTATTACATTAGTAGAAGTGGTAGATTATTGTTACAATTACATGTATTATTACATTAGTAGAAGTGGTAGATTATTGTTACAATTACATGTATTATTACATTAGTAGAAGTGGTAGATTATTGTTACAATTACATGTATTATTACACTAGGAGAAGTGGTAGATTATTGTTACAATTACGTGTATTATTACACTAGGAGAAGTGGTAGATTATTGTTACAATTACGTGTATTATTACATTAGTAGAAGTAGTAGATTATTGTTACAATTACATGTATTATTACATTAGTAGAAGTGGTAGATTATTGTTACAATTACATGTATTATTACACTAGGAGAAGTGGTAGATTATTGTTACAATTACATGTATTATTACACTAGTAGAAGTGGTAGATTATTGTTACAATTACATGTATTATTACATTAGTAGAAGTGGTAGATTATTGTTACAATTACATGTATTATTACATTAGTAGAAGTTGTAGATTATTGTTACAATTACATGTATTATTACATTAGTAGAAGTGGTAGATTATTGTTACAATTACATGTATTATTACATTAGGAGAAGTGGTAGATTATTGTTACAATTACATGTATTATTACATTAGTAGAAGTAGTAGATTATTGTTACAATTACATGTATTATTACATTAGTAGAAGTGGTAGATTATTGTTACAATTACATGTATTATTACATTAGGAGAAGTGGTAGATTATTGTTACAATTACATGTATTATTACATTAGTAGAAGTAGTAGATTATTGTTACAATTACATGTATTATTACATTAGGAGAAGTGGTAGATTATTGTTACAATTACATGTATTATTACATTAGTAGAAGTAGTAGATTATTGTTACAATTACATGTATTATTACATTAGTAGAAGTGGTAGATTATTGTTACAATTACATGTATTATTACATTAGTAGAAGTGGTAGATTATTGTTACAATTACATGTATTATTACATTAGTAGAAGTGGTAGATTATTGTTACAATTACATGTATTATTACATTAGTAGAAGTGGTAGATTATTGTTACAATTACATGTATTATTACATTAGTAGAAGTGGTAGATTATTGTTACAATTACATGTATTATTACATTAGTAGAAGTAGTAGATTATTGTTACAATTACATGTATTATTACATTAGTAGAAGTGGTAGATTATTGTTACAATTACATGTATTATTACATTAGGAGAAGTGGTAGATTATTGTTACAATTACATGTATTATTACATTAGTAGAAGTAGTAGATTATTGTTACAATTACATGTATTATTACATTAGTAGAAGTGGTAGATTATTGTTACAATTACATGTATTATTACATTAGTAGAAGTGGTAGATTATTGTTACAATTACATGTATTATTACATTAGTAGAAGTGGTAGATTATTGTTACAATTACATGTATTATTACATTAGGAGAAGTGGTAGATTATCGTTACAATTACATGTATTAGTACATTGACTACTGGGTGGATGATACCCCAGGGGACTAATAGTCCACTTGCAGAGATATGGAAGAATTGATAGTAATAAAAACGTAGATATCTAATTCAGTAGGTACGACGTGTTCATTGGAATAAAATTGGTACACACGACGCGTTTCTGGAATAACATTAATCAGGTACGCTCAATAACATTAAGCAAGTACGCTCAATAACATTAATCAGGTACGCTCAATAACATTAATCAAGTACGCTCAATAACATTAATCAGGTACGTTCAATAACATTAATCAGGTACGCTCAATAACATTAATCAGGTACGCTCAATAACATTAATCAAGTACGCTCAATAACATTAATCAGGTACGCTCAATAACATTAGTCAGGTACGCTCAATAACATTAGTCAGGTACGCTCAATAACATTAATCAGGTACGCTCAATAACATTAATCAGGTACGCTCAATAACATTAATTAGGTACGCTCAATAACATTAATCAGGTACGCTCAATAACATTAGTCAGGTACGCTCAATAACATTAATCAGGTATGCTCAATAACATTAATCAGGTACGCTCAATAACATTAATCAGGTACGCTCAATAACATTAATCAGGTACGCTCAATAACATTAATCAGGTACGCTCAATAACATTAGTCAGGTACGCTCAATAACATTAGTCAGGTACGCTCAATAACATTAATCAGGTACGCTCAGTAACATTAATCAGGTACGCTCAATAACATTAATCAGGTACGCTCAATAACATTAATCAGGTACGCTCAATAACATTAATCAGGTACGCTCAATAACATTAGTCAGGTACGCTCAATAACATTAGTCAGGTACGCTCAGTAACATTAATCAGGTACGCTCAGTAACATTAATCAAGTACGCTCAATAACATTAATCAGGTACGCTCAATAACATTAATCAGGTACGCTCAATAACATTAATCAGGTACGCTCAATAACATTAATCAGGTACGTTCAATAACATTAATCAGGTACGCTCAATAACATTAATCAGGTACGCTCAATGTCTAAAGATTGGGAAAGCTTTAAACGTCTGGGAGCAGGAAACCCAAAAAATATAATTAGGATAACTAAATTCAGCTAAGGTCACCTAAGGTCACCTATGTCTGATGGAGAGGAATATTAGTTTTAATAATGATTACTTTATTTAGGAACTGCATAATTTCAATAATAAATATATCTAGCAAACCATATCAGTGTCGAAACATTGACTAATGGAAGGATGATACCCCTGAGAACTAATAGTCCACCATAAAGTACATACTTCATCCTACATTTAGAGATGTCTATCTCTTATTACGGTTTTCACAGTTTTCTGGTTGTTGACTGATGTTGTCTGTTTATATACTTATGAGTTTTGACTTTCCCTTTGTAAGATTGTTCGGAGTTCGGTAATTTTGTTATTACCCTTATTTCTTACTACAAGCCGTTCCTTTACTTTAGAAATGCCTGTACCAGTCAGGGTCATTACGGTTTTCACAGTTTTCCGGTTGTTGACTGATTTTGTCTGTTTTTATACTTATGAGTTTTGACTTTCCCTTTGTAAGATTGTTCGGAGTTCGGTAATTTTGTTATTACCCTTATTCCCTTTGTAAGATTGTTCGGAGTTTCCCTTTGTAAGGTTGTTCGGAGTTCGGTAATGTTGTTATTACCCTTATCCGTTATTTATATACGTATTACTGAATCCAATAAATCTAAAATTTAATTCTCAAAACTTAAATCAGGTAGACAATCAAAAACATTTAGGAGTCACTATATCTAGCAATTGTAAGTGGGCAGAACATATAAATAATATATGTCAAAAAGCGACTAAGCAAATATTTGTCCTTATAAAGTTAAAGTTCATATTAAACAGGAATAATTTAAATAAAATATATGTACCTTATATTTTGCCATTACTAGAGTATGCATGTGAGTTATGGGATGGGTGTTGTTCAAGGGATGCAGATAAGTTGGAGCAGCTTCAAGTGGAAGCTGCTCGGATAATTACTGGGTTGCCAAAATTTGCTAGCAAGGAATCCTTATACTTTGAAACCGGTTGGGAGACTTTAAGTTGTAGACGGAGGCGTCGAATACTGACCTTATTTCATAAAATTCATAACAATATACATGTAGCTCCTGAATATTTAAACGACTGTCTAAATGAATATTTAAGTGGTAACAATTATAATCTGAGAAATTCTTTATAATATAGGGTATCAAGATGTCGTTTAGAAACATTTTCCAAATCATTTTTTTCGTCTACTATACGTTTATGGAATTCATTGGAACCGAATTTTAAATCTATACAAACTACTTCAAAGCTTAAACAAACTTTAAGGGCGAATTTATTTAAAGTTTCTAATTACTATATGTTTGGAAGTAGGAAATGTAATGTTATACATACAAGATTAAGACACCAGTGTAGTTCACTGGGAGCAGATTTATTTAGAGCAAATATGGTTAATGACCCCAGCTGCCCCTGTGGATGCCCTTTAGAAGATGCTATTCATTATTTATTGGAATGTCCCTTTCATACGAATGCAAGAAAGCAATTATTTATGAATATTACACCATATACAGTTATTTCAATTGAAACCTTATTATTTGGCTCTGATAATTTAACAGATGAAAACAATTTAATAGTGTTTAGAAATGTACAACAATATATACATCTTAGTAATAGATTTCGCTGATATGAAATTATACTCTGTAGTCAGGATGCTATCATACATTTACACTCAATCCCCTTTCCCCTTTTTTTTCCACCACTTCTGTTTATCAAATATATTTATGTATACATTTATTATATATGTAACTTGCTGTCATTTTCATATTTATGTACATAACATTATTGTATAGAGCGGATATACTAAGTTGATATAACTTGTTTCCAATCTAATTGTACATTTATAAGACAATAAAATATATTTAAACTAAATTACTGAAACAACAATGTCAATATCAATACAGCTCATAATTTACATTTAAACTTAAAGTATGGTGAACTTTAAATATGGTATTTTAATCTTTAATCATTTGAGAATGAAGAGTTTGAAGATATCAAAGGGGTAATCAGAATCCGTAAATCGAAGAAGAACAGACAACACAATGGCCAATAGAAAAAGTACAAAAGAGCAAACAACGATCTACAAGACATACACATAAAACTAAAGATCGTGTAACACGAACCCCACTAAAGACAAACAACGATCTACAAAACATAGACATAAAACTAAAGATCGAGTAACATGAACTCCACTAAAGACAAACAACGATCTACAAAACATACACATAAAACTAAAGATCGAGTAGCACGAACCCAACAAAAGACAAACAACGATCTACAAAACATACACATAAAACTAAAGATCGAGTAACACGAACTCCACTAAAGACAAACAACGATCTACAAAACATACATATAAAACTAAAGATCGAGTAACACGAACCCCACTAAAGACAAACAACGATCTACAAAACATACACATAAAACTAAAGATCGAGTAACACGAACCTCACTAAAAACAAACAACGATCTACAAAACATACACATAAAACTAAAGATCGAGTAACACGAACCCCACTAAAGACAAACAACGATCTACAAAACATACACATAAAACTAAAGATCGAGTAACACGAACCTCACTAAAGACAAACAACGATCTACAAAACATACACATAAAACTAAAGATCGAGTAACACGAACCCCACTAAAGACAAACAACGATCTACAAAACATACACATAAAACTAAAGATCGAGTAACACGAACTCCACTAAAGACAAACAACGATCTACAAAACATACATATAAAACTAAAGATCGAGTAACACGAACCCCACTAAAGACAAACAACGATCTACAAAACATACACATAAAACTAAAGATCGAGTAACACGAACCTCACTAAAAACAAACAACGATCTACAAAACATACACATAAAACTAAAGATCGAGTAACACGAACCCCACTAAAGACAAACAACGATCTACAAAACATACACATAAAACTAAAGATCGAGTAACACGAACCTCACTAAAGACAAACAACGATCTACAAAACATACACATAAAACTAAAGATCGAGTAACACGAACCCCACTAAAGACAAACAACGATCTACAAAACATACACATAAAACTAAAGATTGAGTAACACGAACCCCACTAAAGACAAACAACGATCTACAAAACATACACATAAAACTAAAGATTGAGTAACACGAACCCCACTAAAGACAAACAACGATCTACAAAACATACACATAAAACTAAAGATCGAGTAACACGAACTCCACTAAAGACAAACAACGATCTACAAGACATACATATAAAACTAAAGATCGAGTAACACGAACTCCACTAAAGACAAAACAACGATCTACAAAACATACACATAAAACTAAAGATCGAGTAACACGAACTCCACTAAAGACAAACAACGATCTACAAGACATACATATAAAACTAAAGATCGAGTAACACGAACTCCACTAAAGACAAACAACGATCTACAAAACATACACATAAAACTAAAGATCGAGTAACACGAACCCCACTAAAGACAAACAACGATCTACAAAACATACACATAAAACTAAAGATTGAGTAACACGAACCCCACTAAAGACAAACAACGATCTACAAAACATACACATAAAACTAAAGATCGAGTAACACGAACCCCACTAAAGACAAACAACGATCTACAAAACATACACATAAAACTAAAGATCGAGTAACACGAACCCCACTAAAGACAAACAACGATCTACAAAACATACACATAAAACTAAAGATTGAGTAACACGAACCCCACTAAAGACAAACAACGATCTACAAAACATACACATAAAACTAAAGATCGAGTAACACGAACCCCACTAAAGACAAACAACGATCTACAAAACATACACATAAAACTAAAGATCGAGTAACACGAACCCCACTAAAGACAAACAACGATCTACAAAACATACACATAAAACTAAAGATCGAGTAACACGAACCCCACTAAAGACAAACAACGATCTACAAAACATACACATAAAACTAAAGATCGAGTAACACGAACCCCACTAAAGACAAACAACGATCTACAAAACATACACATAAAACTAAAGATCGAGTAACACGAACCCCACTAAAGGCAAACAACGATCTACAAAACATACACATAAAACTAAAGATTGAGTAACACGAACCCCACTAAAGACAAACAACGATCTACAAAACATACACATAAAACTAAAGATCGAGTAACACGAACTCCACTAAAGACAAACAACGATCTACAAAACATACACATAAAACTAAAGATCGAGTAACACGAACCCCACTAAAGACAAACAACGATCTACAAAACATACACATAAAACTAAAGATCGAGTAACACGAACCCCACTAAAGACAAACAACGATCTACAAAACATACACATAAAACTAAAGATCGAGTAACACGAACCCCACTAAAGACAAACAACGATCTACAAAACATACACATAAAACTAAAGATCGAGTAACACGAACCCCACTAAAAACAAACAACGATCTACAAAACATACACATAAAACTAAAGATCGAGTAACACGAACCCCACTAAAACAAACAACGATCTACAAAACATACACATAAAACTAAAGATCTAGTAACACGAACCCCACTAAAAACAAACAACGATCTACAAAACATACATATAAAACTAAAGATCTAGTAACACAAACCCCACTAAAGACAAACAACGATCTACAAAACATACACATAAAACTAAAGATCGAGTAACACGAACTCCACTAAAGACAAACAACGATCTACAAAACATACACATAAAACTAAAGATCGAGTAACACGAACCCCACTAAAAACAAACAACGATCTACAAAACATACACATAAAACTAAAGATCGAGTAACACGAACCCCACTAAAGACAAACAACGATCTACAAAACATACACATAAAACTAAAGATCGAGTAACACGAACCCCACTAAAGACAAACAACGATCTACAAAACATACACATAAAACTAAAGATCGAGTAACACGAACCCCACTAAAGACAAACAACGATCTACAAAACATACACATAAAACTAAAGATCGAGTAACACGAACCCCACTAAAGACAAACAACGATCTACAAGACATACATATAAAACTAAAGATCGAGTTACACGAACCCCACTAAAGACAAACAACGATCTACAAGACATACATATAAAACTAAAGATCGAGTAACACGAACCCCACTAAAAACAAACAACGATCTACAAGACATACACATAAAACTAAAGATCGAGTAACACGAACCCCACTAAAAGTCGTTCTGTTAGACCCATCTTAATGTCTGAAAACAGTTTCCTGTCTCTTTTTGATTTTCTTGTCGAGTCCTCATATAAAATATAATCCCATTGTTCCCAATTTGTCATTTTTCTGCAAACATTGGCAACTTTTTATTTTAACAATGATTAAGTGATATTGGTCCAATCAAATGACGTTTAATTGTGACCACGGATGACCGTAAGCATTCTGCTATTTTCGTCCGTTTTAAGTAGTAACTGACTTACATTGTTTTTCTCAAAATATGCAAGCGTTTTGTCTTACATAATATTTCCGATTATTTTCTTTTTTCAAGTGCAGTGCACGGATATTAAATTTCTTGTTATACTTATGATAACATGTTCCGGTAGTGAGTCATTCATAGAATTCCGATTCATGTAGTTAATATTTGATAATATATAACAGTACAGTGTACATTGTACATAGTTATAAATGACATTAAAAATTTGCACTTCAAAAGCCGTAAATCAAGAAGGACAGACAATACAATGGCTGAAAGAAAAAGAACAAAAATATGAAACACGATTTGTACGAATATCATACAATTATTGTACCTATGCAATCAGTGCCTATAACTACTGATGTTGTGAGTTCGAATCTCGATCAGGGCGAGGTGTACAACATTATGTGATAAAGTTTGTCAGTGACTTGCAACAGGTCGGTGGTTTTCTCAGGTTTCCTTCATCAATAAAGCTGGCCGCCACGATATAACTGACATATTGTTGAAAGTGGCGTTAAACACCATCAACCAAACAAACAATGGTCAACATTACATTACATTACAGTGAGTAAGGAAAACTAAAGATTGAGCCAACACGAATTTGTAAAAATATCATACAATTAATGTGTTGTTAGGTAAGCGATATGACGGACTATTGACCAGAAACTATTACATTGTATTTTCATATTCTGGTCAATAGTCACCAACATATTGATCAAATTATTGATATTGATCTTAAAATAAAATACGAAAGGTTTGAAAATACAATATCAGAAGTCAATGAAGGACAGACAATATAATAACCAAAAGAAAAAGGACAAACAATGATCTACAAAACACTACACAGAAAACTAAATATATGACCAACACTAACCCCCCTAAAAATCCAAGTTGAATTTGCAAGAATATCATAAAATTATCGTATTGTACGGTGATCGATATAAATGAGTATTGACCAGAAACTATTACATTGTATATTTATATTCTGGTCAACAGTTATCAACATATTAATGAAATTATTCATATTGATCTTAAAATAAAATAAGAAAAAATGAGGATACCCAAAGGGTAGTAATGAGAAGTGTTAAATCGAGGAGGGACAGACAATACAATGGTTACAAAGGGTAGTAATGAGAAGTGTTAAATCGAGGAGGGACAGACAATAAAATGGTTACAAAGGGTAGTAGTGAGAAGTGTTAAATCGAGGAGGGACAGACAATACAATGTTTAAAAGGGTAGTAATCAGAAGTGTTAAATCGAGGAGGGACAGACAATACAATGGTTACAAAGGGTAGTAATGAGAAGTGTTAAATCGAGGAGGGACAGACAATACAATGGTTACAAAGGGTAGTAATGAGAAGTGTTAAATCGAGGAGGGACAGACAATACAATGGTTACAAAGGGTAGTAATCAGAAGTGTTAAATCGAGGAGGGACAGACAATACAATGGTTACAAAGGGTAGTAATCAGAAGTCTTAAATCGAGGAGGGACAGACAATACAATGGTTACAAAGGGTAGTAATGAGAAGTGTTAAATCGAGGAGGGACAGACAATACAATGGTTACAAAGGGTAATAATGAGAAGTGTTAAATCGAGGAGGGACAGACAATACAATGGTTACAAAGGGTAGTAATGAGAAGTGTTAAATCGAGGAGGGACAGACAATACAATGGTTACAAAGGGTAGTAATGAGAAGTGTTAAATCGAGGAGGGACAGACAATACAATGGTTACAAAGGGTAGTAATGAGAAGTGTTAAATCGAGGAGGGACAGACAATAAAATGGTTACAAAGGGTAGTAGTGAGAAGTGTTAAATCGAGGAGGGACAGACAATGCAATGGTTAAAAAGGGTAGTAATCAGAAGTCTTAAATCGAGGAGGGACAGACAATACAATGGTTACAAAGGGTAGTAATGAGAAGTGTTAAATCGAGGAGGGACAGACAATACAATGGTTACAAAGGGTAGTAATGAGAAGTGTTAAATCGAGGAGGGACAGACAATACAATGGTTACAAAGGGTAGTAATCAGAAGTGTTAAATCGAGGAGGGACAGACAATACAATGGTTACAAAGGGTAGTAATCAGAAGTGTTAAATCGAGGAGGGACAGACAATACAATGGTTACAAAGGGTAGTAATGAGAAGTGTTAAATCGAGGAGGGACAGACAATACAATGGTTACAAAGGGTAGTAATGAGAAGTGTTAAATCGAGGAGGGACAGACAATACAATGGTTACAAAGGGTAATAATCAGAAGTGTTAAATCGAGGAGGGACAGACAATACAATGGTTACACAGGGTAGTAATCAGAAGTGATAATCGAGGAGGGACAGACAATGCAATGGTTATAAAGGGTAGTAATCAGAAGTGTTAAATCGAGGAGGGACAGACAATACAATGGTTACAAAGGGTAGTAATGAGAAGTGTTAAATCGAGGAGGGACAGACAATACAATGGTTACAAAGGGTAGTAATGAGAAGTGTTAAATCGAGGAGGGACAGACAATACAATGGTTACAAAGGGTAGTAATGAGAAGTGTTAAATCGAGGAGGGACAGACAATACAATGGTTACAAAGGGTAGTAATGAGAAGTGTTAAATCGAGGAGGGACAGACAATACAATGGTTACAAAGGGTAATAATCAGAAGTGTTAAATCGAGGAGGGACAGACAATACAATGATTACATAGGATAGTAATGAGAAGTGTTAAATCGAGGAGGGACAGACAATACAATGGTTACAAAGGGTAGTAATGAGAAGTGTTAAATCGAGGAGGGACAGACAATAAAATGGTTACAAAGGGTAGTAATGAGAAGTGTTAAATCGAGGAGGGACAGACAATACAATGGTTACAAAGGGTAGTAATCAGAAGTGTTAAATCGAGGAGGGACAGACAATACAATGGTTACAAAGGGTAGTAATCAGAAGTGTTAAATCGAGGAGGGACAGACAATACAATGGTTACAAAGGGTAGTAATGAGAAGTGTTAAATCGAGGAGGGACAGACAATACAATGGTTACAAAGGGTAGTAATCAGAAGTGTTAAATCGAGGAGGGACAGACAATACAATGGTTACAAAGGGTAGTAATCAGAAGTGTTAAATCGAGGAGGGACAGACAATACAATGGTTACAAAGGGTAGTAATCAGAAGTGTTAAATCGAGGAGGGACAGACAATACAATGGTTACAAAGGGTAGTAATCAGAAGTGTTAAATCGAGGAGGGACAGACAATACAATGGTTACAAAGGGTAGTAATCAGAAGTGTTAAATCGAGGAGGGACAGACAATACAATGGTTACAAAGGGTAGTAATCAGAAGTGTTAAATCGAGGAGGGACAGACAATACAATGGTTACAAAGGGTAGTAATCTAAAGTGTTAAATCGAGGAGGGACAGACAATACAATGGTTACAAAGGGTAGTAATCAGAAGTGTTAAATCGAGGAGGGACAGACAATACAATGGTTACAAAGGGTAGTAATGAGAAGTGTTAAATCGAGGAGGGACAGACAATACAATGGTTACAAAGAGTAATAATGAGAGGTGTTAAATCGAGGAGGAACAGACAATACAATGGTTACAAAGGGTAGTAATGAGAAGTGTTAAATCGAGGAGGGACAGACAATACAATGGTTACAAAGGGTAGTAATGAGAAGTGTTAAATCGAGGAGGGACAGACAATACAATGGTTACACAGGGTAGTAATCAGAAGTGATAATCGAGGAGGGACAGACAATACAATGGTTATAAAGGGTAGTAATCAGAAGTGTTAAATCGAGGAGGGACAGACAATACAATGGTTACAAAGGGTAGTAATCAGAAGTGTTAAATCGAGGAGGGACAGACAATACAATGGTTACAAAGGGTAGTAATGAGAAGTGTTAAATCGAGGAGGGACAGACAATAAAATGGTTACAAAGGGTAGTAATGAGAAGTGCTAAATCGAGGAGGGACAGACAATACAATGGTTACAAAGGGTAATAATGAGAAGTGTTAAATCGAGGAGGGACAGACAATACAATGGTTACAAAGGGTAGTAATGAGAAGTGTTAAATCGAGGAGGGACAGACAATACAATGGTTACAAAGGGTAGTAATGAGAAGTGTTAAATCGAGGAGGGACAGACAATACAATGGTTACAAAGGGTAGTAATGAGAAGTGTTAAATCGAGGAGGGACAGACAATGAAATGGTTACAAAGGGTAGTAGTGAGAAGTGTTAAATCGAGGAGGGACAGACAATACAATGGTTAAAAAGGGTAGTAATCAGAAGTCTTAAATCGAGGAGGGACAGACAATACAATGGTTACAAAGGGTAGTAATCAGAAGTGTTAAATCGAGGAGGGACAGACAATACAATGGTTACAAAGGGTAGTAATGAGAAGTGTTAAATCGAGGAGGGACAGACAATACAATGGTTACAAAGGGTAGTAATCAGAAGTGTTAAATCGAGGAGGGACAGACAATACAATGGTTACAAAGGGTAGTAATCAGAAGTGTTAAATCGAGGAGGGACAGACAATACAATGGTTACAAAGGGTAGTAATCAGAAGTGTTAAATCGAGGAGGGACAGACAATACAATGGTTACAAAGGGTAGTAATCAGAAGTGTTAAATCGAGGAGGGACAGACAATACAATGGTTACAAAGGGTAGTAATGAGAAGTGTTAAATCGAGGAGGGACAGACAATACAATGGTTACAAAGGGTAGTAATCAGAAGTGTTAAATCGAGGAGGGACAGACAATACAATGGTTACACAGGGTAGTAATCAGAAGTGATAATCGAGGAGGGACAGACAATACAATGGTTATAAAGGGTAGTAATCAGAAGTGTTAAATCGAGGAGGGACAGACAATACAATGGTTACAAAGGGTAGTAATGAGAAGTGTTAAATCGAGGAGGGACAGACAATACAATGGTTACAAAGGGTAGTAATGAGAAGTGTTAAATCGAGGAGGGACAGACAATACAATGGTTACAAAGGGTAGTAATGAGAAGTGTTAAATCGAGGAGGGACAGACAATACAATGGTTACAAAGGGTAGTAATGAGAAGTGTTAAATCGAGGAGGGACAGACAATACAATGGTTACAAAGGGTAATAATCAGAAGTGTTAAATCGAGGAGGGACAGACAATACAATGATTACAAAGGATAGTAATGAGAAGTGTTAAATCGAGGAGGGACAGACAATACAATGGTTACAAAGGGTAGTAATTAGAAGTGTTAAATCGAGGAGGGACAGACAATAAAATGGTTACAAAGGGTAGTAATGAGAAGTGTTAAATCGAGGAGGGACAGACAATACAATGGTTACAAAGGGTAGTAATCAGAAGTGTTAAATCGAGGAGGGACAGACAATACAATGGTTACAAAGGGTAGTAATCAGAAGTGTTAAATCGAGGAGGGACAGACAATACAATGGTTACAAAGGGTAGTAATGAGAAGTGTTAAATCGAGGAGGGACAGACAATACAATGGTTACAAAGGGTAGTAATCAGAAGTGTTAAATCGAGGAGGGACAGACAATACAATGGTTACAAAGGGTAGTAATCAGAAGTGTTAAATCGAGGAGGGACAGACAATACAATGGTTACAAAGGGTAGTAATCAGAAGTGTTAAATCGAGGAGGGACAGACAATACAATGGTTACAAAGGGTAGTAATCAGAAGTGTTAAATCGAGGAGGGACAGACAATACAATGGTTACAAAGGGTAGTAATCAGAAGTGTTAAATCGAGGAGGGACAGACAATACAATGGTTACAAAGGGTAGTAATCAGAAGTGTTAAATCGAGGAGGGACAGACAATACAATGGTTACAAAGGGTAGTAATCTAAAGTGTTAAATCGAGGAGGGACAGACAATACAATGGTTACAAAGGGTAGTAATCAGAAGTGTTAAATCGAGGAGGGACAGACAATACAATGGTTACAAAGGGTAGTAATGAGAAGTGTTAAATCGAGGAGGGACAGACAATACAATGGTTACAAAGAGTAATAATGAGAGGTGTTAAATCGAGGAGGAACAGACAATACAATGGTTACAAAGGGTAGTAATGAGAAGTGTTAAATCGAGGAGGGACAGACAATACAATGGTTACAAAGGGTAGTAATGAGAAGTGTTAAATCGAGGAGGGACAGACAATACAATGGTTACACAGGGTAGTAATCAGAAGTGATAATCGAGGAGGGACAGACAATACAATGGTTATAAAGGGTAGTAATCAGAAGTGTTAAATCGAGGAGGGACAGACAATACAATGGTTACAAAGGGTAGTAATCAGAAGTGTTAAATCGAGGAGGGACAGACAATACAATGGTTACAAAGGGTAGTAATGAGAAGTGTTAAATCGAGGAGGGACAGACAATAAAATGGTTACAAAGGGTAGTAATGAGAAGTGTTAAATCGAGGAGGGACAGACAATACAATGGTTACAAAGGGTAGTAATGAGAAGTGTTAAATCGAGGAGGGACAGACAATACAATGGTTACAAAGGGTAATAATCAGAAGTGTTAAATCGAGGAGGGACAGACAATACAATGATTACAAAGGATAGTAATGAGAAGTCTTAAATCGAGGAGGGACAGACAATACAATGGTTACAAAGGGTAGTAATGAGAAGTGTTAAATCGAGGAGGGACAGACAATAAAATGGTTACAAAGGGTAGTAATGAGAAGTGTTAAATCGAGGAGGGACAGACAATACAATGGTTACAAAGGGTAGTAATCAGAAGTGTTAAATCGAGGAGGGACAGACAATACAATGGTTACAAAGGGTAGTAATCAGAAGTGTTAAATCGAGGAGGGACAGACAATACAATGGTTACAAAGGGTAGTAATCAGAAGTGTTAAATCGAGGAGGGACAGACAATACAATGGTTACACAGGGTAGTAATCAGAAGTGATAATCGAGGAGGGACAGACAATACAATGGTTATAAAGGGTAGTAATCAGAAGTGTTAAATCGAGGAGGGACAGACAATACAATGGTTACAAAGGGTAATAATCAGAAGTGTTAAATCGAGGAGGGACAGACAATACAATGGTTACAAAGGGTAGTAATGAGAAGTGTTAAATCGAGGAGGGACAGACAATACAATGGTTACAAAGGGTAGTAATCAGAAGTGTTAAATCGAGGAGGGACAGACAATACAATGGTTACACAGGATAGTAATCAGAAGTGATAATCGAGGAGGGACAGACAATACAATGGTTATAAAGGGTAGTAATCAGAAGTGTTAAATCGAGGAGGGACAGACAATACAATGGTTACAAAGGGTAGTAATCAGAAGTGTTAAATCGAGGAGGGACAGACAATACAATGGTTACAAAGGGTAGTAATGAGAAGTGTTAAATCGAGGAGGGACAGACAATAAAATGGTTACAAAGGGTAGTAATGAGAAGTGTTAAATCGAGGAGGGACAGACAATACAATGGTTACAAAGGGTAGTAATGAGAAGTGTTAAATCGAGGAGGGACAGACAATACAATGGTTACAAAGGGTAATAATCAGAAGTGTTAAATCGAGGAGGGACAGACAATACAATGATTACAAAGGATAGTAATGAGAAGTCTTAAATCGAGGAGGGACAGACAATACAATGGTTACAAAGGGTAGTAATGAGAAGTGTTAAATCGAGGAGGGACAGACAATAAAATGGTTACAAAGGGTAGTAATGAGAAGTGTTAAATCGAGGAGGGACAGACAATACAATGGTTACAAAGGGTAGTAATGAGAAGTGTTAAATCGAGGAGGGACAGACAATACAATGGTTACAAAGGGTAGTAATCAGAAGTGTTAAATCGAGGAGGGACAGACAATACAATGGTTACAAAGGGTAGTAATCAGAAGTGTTAAATCGAGGAGGGACAGACAATACAATGGTTACAAAGGGTAGTAATCAGAAGTGATAATCGAGGAGGGACAGACAATACAATGGTTATAAAGGGTAGTAATCAGAAGTGTTAAATCGAGGAGGGACAGACAATACAATGGTTACAAAGGGTAGTAATGAGAAGTGTTAAATCGAGGAGGGACAGACAATACAATGGTTACAAAGGGTAGTAATGAGAAGTGTTAAATCGAGGAGGGACAGACAATACAATGGTTACAAAGGGTAATAATCAGAAGTGTTAAATCGAGGAGGGACAGACAATACAATGATTACAAAGGATAGTAATGAGAAGTCTTAAATCGAGGAGGGACAGACAATACAATGGTTACAAAGGGTAGTAATGAGAAGTGTTAAATCGAGGAGGGACAGACAATAAAATGGTTACAAAGGGTAGTAATGAGAAGTGTTAAATCGAGGAGGGACAGACAATACAATGGTTACAAAGGGTAATAATCAGAAGTGTTAAATCGAGGAGGGACAGACAATACAATGGTTACAAAGGGTAGTAATCAGAAGTGTTAAATCGAGGAGGGACAGACAATACAATGGTTACAAAGGGTAGTAATCAGAAGTGTTAAATCGAGGAGGGACAGACAATACAATGGTTACAAAGGGTAGTAATCAGAAGCGTTAAATCGAGGAGGGACAGACAATACAATGGTTACAAAGGGTAGTAATCAGAAGTGTTAAATCGAGGAGGGACAGACAATACAATGGTTACAAAGGGTAGTAATCAGAAGTGTTAAATCGAGGAGGGACAGACAATACAATGGTTACAAAGGGTAGTAATCAGAAGTGTTAAATCGAGGAGGGACAGACAATAAAATGGTTACAAAGGGTAGTAATGAGAAGTGTTAAATCGAGGAGGGACAGACAATACAATGGTTACAAAGGGTAGTAATCAGAAGTGTTAAATCGAGGAGGGACAGACAATACAATGGTTACAAAGGGTAGTAATCAGAAGTGTTAAATCGAGGAGGGACAGACAATACAATGGTTACAAAGGGTAGTAATCAGAAGTGTTAAATCGAGGAGGGACAGACAATACAATGGTTACAAAGGGTAGTAATGAGAAGTGTTAAATCGAGGAGGGACAGACAATACAATGGTTACAAAGGGTAGTAATGAGAAGTGTTAAATCGAGGAGGAACAGACAATACAATGGTTACAAAGGGTAGTAATCAGAAGTGTTAAATCGAGGAGGGACAGACAATACAACGGTTAAAAGGGTAGTAATGAGAAGTGTTAAATCGAGGAGGGACAGACAATACAATGGTTACAAAGGGTAGTAATCAGAAGTGTTAAATCGAGGAGGGACAGACAATACAATGTTTACAAAGGGTAGTAATGAGAAGTGTTAAATAGAGGAGGGACAGACAATAAATACAATGGTTACAAAGGGTAGTAATGAGAAGTGTTAAATCGAGGAGGGACAGACAATACAATGGTTACAACGGGTAGTAATCACAAGTGTTAAATCGAGGAGGAACAGACAATACAATGGTTACAAAGGGTAGTAATCAGAAGTGATAATCGAGGAGGGACAGACAATACAATGGTTATAAAGGGTAGTAATCAGAAGTGTTAAATCGAGGAGGGACAGACAATACAATGGTTACAAAGGGTAGTAATGAGAAGTGTTAAATCGAGGAGGGACAGACAATACAATGGTTACAAAGGGTAGTAATGAGAAGTGTTAAATCGAGGAGGGACAGACAATACAATGGTTACAAAGGGTAATAATCAGAAGTGTTAAATCGAGGAGGGACAGACAATACAATGATTACAAAGGATAGTAATGAGAAGTCTTAAATCGAGGAGGGACAGACAATACAATGGTTACAAAGGGTAGTAATGAGAAGTGTTAAATCGAGGAGGGACAGACAATAAAATGGTTACAAAGGGTAGTAATGAGAAGTGTTAAATCGAGGAGGGACAGACAATACAATGGTTACAAAGGGTAATAATCAGAAGTGTTAAATCGAGGAGGGACAGACAATACAATGGTTACAAAGGGTAGTAATCAGAAGTGTTAAATCGAGGAGGGACAGACAATACAATGGTTACAAAGGGTAGTAATCAGAAGTGTTAAATCGAGGAGGGACAGACAATACAATGGTTACAAAGGGTAGTAATCAGAAGCGTTAAATCGAGGAGGGACAGACAATACAATGGTTACAAAGGGTAGTAATGAGAAGTGTTAAATCGAGGAGGGACAGACAATACAATGGTTACAAAGGGTAGTAATCAGAAGTGTTAAATCGAGGAGGGACAGACAATACAATGGTTACAAAGGGTAGTAATGAGAAGTGTTAAATCGAGGAGGGACAGACAATAAAATGGTTACAAAGGGTAGTAATGAGAAGTGTTAAATCGAGGAGGGACAGACAATACAATGGTTACAAAGGGTAGTAATCAGAAGTGTTAAATCGAGGAGGGACAGACAATACAATGGTTACAAAGGGTAGTAATCAGAAGTGTTAAATCGAGGAGGGACAGACAATACAATGGTTACAAAGGGTAGTAATCAGAAGTGTTAAATCGAGGAGGGACAGACAATACAATGGTTACAAAGGGTAGTAATGAGAAGTGTTAAATCGAGGAGGGACAGACAATACAATGGTTACAAAGGGTAGTAATGAGAAGTGTTAAATCGAGGAGGAACAGACAATACAATGGTTACAAAGGGTAGTAATCAGAAGTGTTAAATCGAGGAGGGACAGACAATACAACGGTTAAAAGGGTAGTAATGAGAAGTGTTAAATCGAGGAGGGACAGACAATACAATGGTTACAAAGGGTAGTAATCAGAAGTGTTAAATCGAGGAGGGACAGACAATACAATGTTTACAAAGGGTAGTAATGAGAAGTGTTAAATAGAGGAGGGACAGACAATAAATACAATGGTTACAAAGGGTAGTAATGAGAAGTGTTAAATCGAGGAGGGACAGACAATACAATGGTTACAACGGGTAGTAATCAGAAGTGTTAAATCGAGGAGGAACAGACAATACAATGGTTACAAAGGGTAGTAATGAGAAGTGTTAAATCGAGGAGGGACAGACAATACAATGGTTAAAAGGGCAGTAATGAGAAGTCTTAAATCGAGAAGGGACAGACAATACAATGGTTACAAAGGGTAGTAATCAGAAGTGTTAAATCGAGGAGGGACAGACAATACAATGGTTACAAAGGGTAGTAATCAGAAGTGTTAAATCGAGGAGGGACAGACAATACAATGGTTACAAAGGGTAGTAATGAGAAGTGTTAAATCGAGGAGGGGCAGACAATACAATGGTTAAAAGGGTAGTAATGAGAAGTCTTAAATCGAGGAGGGACAGACTATACAATGGTTACAAAGGGTAGTAATGAGAAGTGTTAAATCGAGGAGGGACAGACAATACAATGGTTACAACGGGTAGTAATCAGAAGTGTTAAATCGAGGAGGAACAGACAATACAATGGTTACAAAGGGTAGTAATGAGAAGTGTTAAATCGAGGAGGGATAGACAATACAATGGTTAAAAGGGCAGTAATGAGAAGTCTTAAATCGAGGAGGGACAGACAATACAATGGTTACAACGGGTAGTAATCAGAAGTGTTAAATCGGGGAGGGACAGACAATACAATGGTTACAAAGGGTAGTAATGAGAAGTGTTAAATCGAGGAGAGACAGACAATACAATGGTTATAAAGGGTAGTAATGAGAAGTCTTAAATCGAGGAGGGACAGACAATACAATGGTTACAAAGGGTAGTAATGAGAAGTGTGAAATCGAGGAGGGACAGACAATACAATGGTTACAAAGGGTAGTAATGAGAAGTCTTAAATCGAGGAGGGACAGACAATACAATGGTTACAAAGGGTAGTAATGAGAAGTGTTAAATCGAGGAGGGACAGACAATACAATGGTTACAAAGGGTAGTAATGAGAAGTCTTAAATCGAGGAGGGACAGACAATACAATGGTTACAAAGGGTAGTAATGAGAAGTGTTAAATCGAGGAGGAACAGACAATACAATGGTTAAAAGGGTAGTTATGGGAAGTCTTAAATCGAGGTGGGACAGACAATACAATGGTTAAAAGGGTAGTAATGAGAAGTCTTAAATCGAGGAGGGACAGACAATACAATGGTTACAAAGGGTAGTAATGAGAAGTCTTAAATCGAGGTGGGACAGACAATACAATAGTTAAAAGGGTAGTAATGAGAAGTCTTAAATCGAGGTGGGACAGACAATACAATGGTTAAAAGGGTAGTAATGAGAAGTGTTAAATCGAGGAGGGACAGACAATACAGTGGTTAAAAGACAAAAAGAACAAAAGACAAACAATGATCTACACGGAACTAAAAACATAAAGACCTGTAATTGGACGACACGAACCCCACAAAAAGCCGTCGGTGAACAAAGGTGCTACGGAAGGGTGAGTAGTCCCTTCTTCACTGGTAGAACTCGTATTGTGTTACTCTTGTAAGAGGAGTTTGAAGATACCAAAGGGGTAATCAGATTCCTGGCTTTGTAGAATACACTAAACAAATATATACAAATGTACCACCAATGACATATGTCTTTTTACAATATTTATAATAATGTTAGCATCAAATAGACAACGTTTGTGTGTATTTATCTAATACTGTCATTGGTCATAATGCTATTGGTATATACACGTTACTGATACTATGAAAAACTACTGAGGGATATTAATATTTATGACTTAGTCATATGTCAGGTAGCATCCAATGAAAATCCATTTTTAAGCTATTTACTTTATAAAAATAGCATGGCAAGCAGGAACGGATCTATGATTTTTCAAAAAGGCGTTTCCATGGCACTTCTTGGCATATCTTTTCATAGAGTATTTTTGTACCTTTAATAAGAAACTCAAAAACCCTCCATCCGCCACCCGCAAGCATCATTATTTATCAGATTTGAAAGGAAAGGGGTAGTTTTTAAAACTATTTACAAGGCAGATCATAAATATGTGTTAAGGTTTTTTTTATTTCTGTTCTGTTTCTACAATTTTGGAACTGTTCTAACAGTATTTTTCGTTTTATTAAGAAATTTTCATCCTTCACTATATAAAACTGATACTAGCTATACCTAGTGAGGGATTTTATGAAACAAATTGCACTTGTCGACCTGGGACAGTCGTATCTACTGTGCCTGACATAGCAATTATGTGTTTGTTTTCCTTTATTTGTATTATGTTTAATCTGTATTGTGTTCTTTGTCTGTGTATTGTGTTCTTTGTCTGTGTATTGGCGACTTAAAGTTCATGAGATATGCAACGGCTGACTAATATTAGATCTACCAAACAGTTATCAAGTGGTTTTTCCACGAATTCGAATAGATCAACTGACACATGCGCAATGACAAGCGCTGGTAAAGAGCATGTTTATAAAGAAAAGGTTTGCCGATACTATTCATTTCTGGTCACTTGTTTTAAAGAGAAGACTTCGTCATTAAAGGTAACACATACCAGGTAAAGAACCGTTTTATTTTATCAGTAGTTACATAATGACAAAGTCTTTTAAAAATATAGCACATAAATTAATGTAAACATAGCTTTTAAGTTGCTTATACATGTATTCAATTTATCTAGAATTTGACTAATAGTTTTCCTTGTTGTGGCAGGAAACCTTATCTTGTAATGTTTTAAAATATAACACCATCTACTATTACATATACCAAAAATAATAGGGTTAGGGTGTGACTAGTGGAGCAGGAACTACTCACCCTTCCGGAGCACCTGAGTTCACCCCGGTTCGTGTTACTCGATCTTTAGTTCTATGGGTATGTTTTGTCCTTTTTCTTTTGGCTATTGTGTTGTCTGTTCTTCTTCGATTTACGGATTCTGATTACCAAAAATCTTCTTCGATTTACGGATTCTGATTACCCATTTGGTATCTTCAAACTCTTCATATTAGCAGTGAGCTGAAATATTATAGCGCTACATGGATTGGATTTATTTTGTATAACGCCACTTTCAGCAATATTTCAGCTATATCATGGCGACCAGTTTTAGTGGTGGAAGAAGCCGGAGTACCCGGAGAGAACCACCGACCATGGACAAGCAAATGGTAAACTATAGCGCTACATGATGATGGTATAATATATTATATAACACCACGTGTTATTACTTATTTTAGGATAACCAAGGAACAATATGACATTGACAATGAAAATGTAAGTAAAATTGAGTAAAAATAACATATGTAAAGTTTTGAACGTAGAACATTGAGACACGAACGCAATATTTATTTGAGAGTCAGGATTTATTGGAAATGTGAACCATCGAACGCGGTAAAAATACACATCTATTTCAAGCAAGATCCTCCACAACATACACGTGCTGCAGGATCTATCAATTGACAACTTCCAGTATAAACCTCCCAATTGCACCAGTGCAGGTATCCTCCTGTTCATATGTAATTCGACTGGCAACGTTATAACATTATCAACACAAACTTCTTTACGAGATGTGCCAGGGGCCGAAACATCCTTAAATTGGAAACACAACAGTATTGTGAATGCGACAAACGGAACATATCCATGATAATCTCTAACACTGATATTCCGTAGCGGTTAACCAAGTCATGATGGAACATATCCATGATAATCTCTAACACTGATATTCCGTAACGGTTAACCAAGTCATGATGGCGAGCGTACAACTTTCGAAGTTATGAGCTTAACTTAACCACTAGCAATCATTGTTTCTGTAGCTTCTATGTTAGCTGCAACACTCAATCAAGGGGCCATCGTGGCCGTGATCGTATGGTAGTTGGATTTACAACTACATATGCAATCAGTGCCTATCATCACTGATGTTGTGAGATCGAATCTCGATCAGGGCGAGGTGTACAACATTATGTGTTAAAGTTTGTCAGTAACTTACGACAGGTCGGTGGTTTTCTCCGGGTCCTCCGGTTTCCTCCACCAATAAAAATTACCGCCACGATATAACTGAAATATTGTTGAAAGTGGCGTTAATCCCCATTAAGCAAACACAAGCAAACAAAAAATCAAGAAAATCATGTTTTAAATATCTCGAAAATTGCATACACTTTTAAAACGCTTAAATTCAAATATTAAGTAAAGCAAATGGCTGTTTGCGTACTTAATCAAGCCGAGCAAAATAAAACGTTATAAGGGCGCAAGCAAAAGATATAAAATATACATACATTTTGACGAAAAAAGAATGAATTCAAGACTATTAGACTATGTAGAAATGTAGAAAAATTAAAGTTGAAGAGTGAGTGAGTAAGTGATTGTTTCTTAAAGCCAAATGAGCAATGCTTCAGCTATGTCATAGCCTGAACAAGTTAATTCGATGATGATAATGATGTCCGCTTTGTACTAGACGAACACACTGAGCAGGATTTTTTATACAGTCCATGGATAGACATGTCGCTCCACTCGGACACATTATCCTGATTCCTAGCCAATCAGTCTGTACTCTTTCTCCTCAATGCTGCGTGCTTAGCGGAGAAGCAACAAATACCAGAAAAGAATAATTACTGGCAGTTTACGTCATTGAATTCTTTATACTCCGCGTTAGTCATACCGCTTCGAGTGAGAAAAATCCGTAAGCATGGTGTGTCGTCAAGTACCGGAAGTGTTCTTGAGTTGTGATAATCATATCTTGTAACGCCTAATGATTTCAAGAAACATCTTAATTATCATACGCTGCTAATAAGATTCTTAGTGTTGTATTATTAGCTTGGCTTCGCTTGGTTTATGGTTTTAACGCCACTTTCAACAATATTATAGTTATATCGTGGTGGTCAGCTTCTTTGAAAACCCCCGAACTGTCGCAAGTCACTGACAAACTTTATCACATATTGTTGTACCGAGTACACCTGGCAATGAATGGGGTTCGAACTCAGATCATTATACTGTGTAAGCAAACTGTAAATAGCGATATTCACTAACAGGTTTCTGATATCTGCTTTGTTTTATTTTCTAATTTCCAGATTGGTCTTCTTGATCATTTGGGTAGCTGCTGTTATTTATTTAATCGAATGCAAACAGTTTAATCCAGATAAAGTAGAACTTGAACAGGAGTATCACCCTCGCCATCGTCGACAGGTTTCAGACTTAGATTATCTTAGACGGATATATGCCCATTTCCGTCATATATTTTGGGGCCAAGGAACGACGACCCGTCAATTTGCTGTCGTAACAGTTGGGCGACTGACCCAGATGCCCAATACCTCGGCTATAGACTTCCCTCTTGATCATCCATACGACTACAACGCTGCGTCCTATGACCATACTCGGCCTATCCATACTGAACCGGTACTACTTGAAACTTTGTCCAGCATGATCATTCAATTCTTACATGACACCGGTCGTCTTCCGGACAGTGTTTATTTATATACTTATAACATCCCGTGTCCTCGTTGTACTGATGATATTGTACATTACATAGAAAACATTTTTCCGAACGATTTACAAAATGAAGTTCAACATAACCCACGATATAGAGCAGCTCTTCAACAAATCCCACACATGACGTATCGAATTGGATGGACACTGGAAATGGTTCCAGATGAAGCCATTGCTACTCTTGACGCCTTCCTTGACGTAGATGATGATCCAAGTAACTCACGTCTTAGGATGTACAGACGGATCAGACTTTAATGCTATGAAAACCAGGACAATCACTTTTAACATTTTATAGCGGCTAACTGATGCACATATAAAGTTTAGAAATCTAAATAAAATATGTAAAATGTAAGAAGCGTAGTTCTTCCGTAAATGGCCGTTTTCGGGTGAAGACGACCGAGGTAAGACGAGTCCACATGCACTCGTCTTTACTCGTTGTGACATCCAATCAGAACGCCTCTAACAAGAAAAAAAATCGTTTAAATATATACCCTAAGCCTGGAATGTCACATTATATACCCTGTATGATAGCTGAATAACAGATATATTACGGATTTAACCATTGGGGTTTTTTCAAATACAGATTCCAACCGTATTAAATATATATTTCTGTCTTTTATTTTCATTTTTTCGTATTTCTAGATGTCCTTTTCCGTACCTTTGACGTCATTCTTCAATGACGTCAAAATATGTGTCACGTCATATTTCATGTATGGGGTGTCTCATGAAGTAAAATACTGTACTTTCAATAAAATATTAGTGAGAAAAGCTCAAATATCAGTAGAAAGCTACTTAGTTTATTAGTCGGTGTCACAAAAGTCAATTTTATGTGATGTGTATTTCATAACGCTCAATGATATTGATATGATAATGTATGCAAATTAGTTACTGATCAATGGCGGGCGTCTCTAGGAGTTCGCGATAGTGAAAGTTGTTGGTTTACGGAAGAAATGGGTACTTACATGCGTTGTTGGGAAAGCCCGGGTGATCTTCCACTCGTGATAGAAATTGTTGTGTCTTTTCGCTCGTTTCGCTGCGCTCCACTCGCGAAAAGACATAAAATTTCTATCACTCGTGGAAGATCACCCGGTCTTTCCCAAGAACGTATGTAAGAACCTATTACACTTTCCAAACACAACAACGACTATGGTTCACTTTCAGGCTTTTAATATCATAAGATCTTACTAGAAAAGTTCGAAGATACCAAAGAGGTAATTAGAAGAACAAACAATACAATGGCCAATTGAATAAAGAACAAACAATACAATGGCCAATTGAATAAAGAACAAACAATACAATGGCCAATTGAATAAAGAAAAAACAATGCAATGGCCAATTGAATAAAGAACAAACAATACAATGGCCAATTGAATAAAGAAAAAACAATGCAATGGCCAATTGAATAAAGAACAAACAATACAATGGCCAATTGAATAAAGAACACACAATACAATGGCCAACTGAATAAAGAACAAACTATACAATGGCCAATTGAATCAAGAACAAACAATACAATGGCCAATTGAATAAAGAACAAACAATACAATGGCCAATTGAATAAAGAAAAAACAATTCAATGGCCAATTGAATAAAGAGCAAACAATACAATGGCCAATTGAATAAAGAAAAAACAATTCAATGGCCAATTGAATAAACAACAAACAATACAATGGCCAATTGAATAAACAACAAACAATACAATGGCCAATTGAATAAAGAAAAAATAATACAATGGCCAATTGAATGAAGAACAAACAATACAATGGTCAATTTAATAAAGAAAAAACAATGCAATGGCCAATTGAATAAAGAACAAACAATACAATGGCCAATTGAATAAAGAAAAAACAATGCAATGGCCAATTAAATAAAGAACAAACAATACAATGGCCAATTGAATAAAGAACACACAATACAATGGCCAACTGAATAAAGAACAAACTATACAATGGCCAATTGAATCAAGAACAAACAATACAATGACCAATTGAATAAAGAACAAACAATACAATGGCCAATTGAATAAAGAAAAAACAATGAAATGGCCAATTGAATAAAGAACAAACAATACAATGGCCATTGAATAAAGAAAAAACAATGCAATGGCCAATTGAATAAAGAACAAACAATACAATGGCCAATTGAATAAAGAAAAAACAATGCAATGGCCAATTGAATAAAGAACAAACAATACAATGGCCAATTGAATAAAGAAAAAACAATTCAATGGCCAATTGAATAAACAACAAACAATACAATGGCCAATTGAATAAAGAACAAACAATACAATGGCCAATTGAATAAAGAACAAATAATACAATGGCCAATTGAATGAAGAACAAACAATGCAATGGTCAATTGAATAAAGAAAAAACAATGCAATGGCCAATTGAATAAAGAACAAACAATACAATGGCCAATTGAATAAAGAAAAAACAATGCAATGGCCAATTGAATAAACAACAAACAATACAATGGCCAATTGAATAAAGAAAAAACAATTCAATGGCCAATTGAATAAACAACAAACAATACAATGGCCAATTGAATAAACAACAAACAATACGATGACCAATTGAATAAAGAACAAACAATACAATGGTCAATTGAATGAAGAACAAACAATGCAATGGTCAATTGAATGAAGAACAAACAATACATTGGCCAATTGAATAAAGAACAAACAATACAATGGCCAATTGAATAAAGAAAAAACAATACAATGGCCAATTGAATAAAGAACAAACAATACAATGGCCAATTGAATAAAGAACAAACAATACAATGGCCAATTGAATGAAGAACACACAATGCAATGGTCAATTGAATGAAGAACAAACAATACATTGGCCAATTGAATAAAGAACAAACAATACAATGGCCAATTAAATAAAGTAAAAACAATACAATGGCCAATTGAATAAAGAACAAACAATACAATGGCCAATTGAATAAAGAACAAACAACACAATAGCCAAAAGAAAAAGTACAAAGGGACAAACAACGATCTACAAAATATACTCCCATATTTCACTGACTTTCATTTCTGGTTTTACATATGTGGTATGTTTAGTCCTGTTATGGGCATGTGTTGAGTACAACATATTCTTCTTCGATATGCGGATTCTGATTATACCTTTGGTATCTTCAAACTCTTCTTGTAGGAATTGCAGCTTTACATACACTTGCAATCCTTTCCATTCAATGAGAAAAGAACAGTTTTGAAAGCATCCAATTTTGTAGTACAAATAGGATATTTATCCCGAAGTGAATTCGATAACACGAAGGAAGCATGTATAAACGTATTTTTACCATATTTTGAAGTTTTCATCTGCAAGGATATGTAAATAAACGTTTGAGAGAACCGAAGAGCAATCAAGAATGGATAATCCAGAGTAACTGGAAACATATGGTACACAAGACGAAGAATTACAAATAAACCAAAGGCACAATATGGTGCTGGATAACAACCACCATTAGTAAACAACACAAACAACACAAACAATACATCCTACAAACAACTGGAGGTAAAGACGAACAAACAATACATGAGCCCTCCTACAAACAACTGGAGGTAAAGACGAACAAACAAAACATGAAGCCTCCTACAAACAACTGGAGGTAATGACGAACAAACAAGACATGAAACCTCCTACAAACAACTGAAGGTAAAGACGAACAAACAATACACGAGCCCTCCTACAAACAACTGGAGGTAAAGACGAACAAACAATACATGAGCCCTCCTACAAACAACTGGAGGTAATGACGAACAAACAAGACATGAACCCTCCTACAAACAACTGGAGGTAAAGACGAACAAACAATACACGAGCCCTCCTACAAACAACTGGAGGTAAAGACGAACAAACAAGACTTCAACCCTCCTACAAACAACTGGAGGTAAAGACGAACAAACAAAACACGAGCCCTCCTACAAACAACTGGAGGTAAAGACGAACAAACAAGACATGAACCCTCCTACAAACAACTGGAGGTAAAGACGAACAAACAATACATGAGCTCTCCTACAAACACTGGAGGTAAAAACGAACAAACAATACGTGGGCTCTCCTACAAACAACTGGAGGTAAAGACGAACAAACAAGACATGAACCCTCCTACAAACAACTGGAGGTAAAGACGAACAAACAATACGTGAGCCCTCCTACAAACAACTGGAGGTAAAGACGAACAAACAATACATGAGCCCTCCTACAAATATCTGGAGGTAAAGACGAACAAACAATACGTGAGCCCTCCTACAAACAACTGGAGGTAAAGACGAACAAACAATACATGAGCCCTCCTACAAACAACTGGAAGTAAAGACTAACAAACAATACGTGAGCCCTCCTACAAACAACTGGAGGTAATGACGAACAAACAATACGCGAGCCCTCCTACAAACAACTGGAGGTAAAGACGAACAAACAATACATGAACCCTCCTAAAAACAACTGGAGGTAAAGACGAACAAACAATGCATGAGCCCTCCTACAAAAAACTGGAGGTAAAGACGAACAAACAATACATGAGCCCTCCTAAAAACAACTGGAGGTAAAGACGAACAAACAAAACATGAGCCCTCCTACAAACAACTGGAGGTAAAGACGAACAAACAATGCATGAGCCCTCCTACAAACAACTGGAGGTAAAGACGAACAAACAATATATGAGCCCTCCTACAAACAACTGGAGGTAAAGACGAACAAACAATACATCAGCCCTCTTACAAACAACTGGAGATAAAGACGAACAAACAATACATGAGCCGTCCTAAAAACAACTGGAGGTAAAGACGAACAAACAATACATGAGCCCTCCTACAAACAACTGGAGGTAAAGACGAACAAACAATACATGAGCCCTCCTACAAACAACTGGAAGTAAAGACGATCAAACAATACATGAGCCATCCTACAAACAACTGGAGGTAAAGACGAACAAACAATACATGAGCCCTCCTACAAACAACTGGAGGTAAGGACGAACAAACAATACATGAGCCCTCCAACAAACAACTGGAACTAAAGACGAAAAAAAATACATGAACCATCCATCAAACAACTGAAAGTAAACACGAACAAACAATACATGAGCCCTCCTACAAACAACTGGAGATAAAGACGAACAAACAATACATCAGCCCTCCTACAAACAGCTGCAGGTAAAGACGAACACACAATACATTAGCCCTCCTACAAACAACTGGAAGTAAAGACGAACAAACAATACATGAGCCCTCCTACAAACAACTGGAGGTAAAGACGAACAAACAATACATTAGCCCTCCTACAAACAACTGGAAGTAGAGACGAACAAACAATACATGAGCCCTCCTACAAACAACTGGAGGTAAAGACGAACAAACAAAACGTGAGCCCTCCTACAAACAACTGGAGGTAATGACGAACAAACAATACATGAGCCCTCCTACAAACAACTGGAGGTAAAGACGAACAAACAATACATGAACCATCCTAAAAACAACTGGAGGTAACGACGAACAAACAATGCATGAGCCCTCCTACAAACAACTGGAGGTAAAGACGAACAAACAATACATGAGCCCTCCTAAAAACAACTGGAGGTAAAGACAAACAAACAAAACATGAGCCCTCCTACAAACAACTGGAGGTAAAGACGAACAAACAATACATGAGCCCTCCTACAAACAACTGGAGGTAAAGACGAACAAACAATACGTGAGCCCTCCTACAAACAACTGGAAGTAAAGTCGAACAAACAATACATGAGCCTTCCTACAAACAACTGGAGGTAAAGACGAACAAACAATACGTGAGCCCTCCTACAAACAAAGGGGGGTAAAGACGAACAAACAAGACATGAGCCCTCCTACAAACAACTGGAGGTAAAGACAAGCAAACAATACATGAACCCTCATACAAACAACTGGAGGTAAAGACGAACAAACAAATACATGAGCCCCCCTACAAACAACTGGAGGTAAAGACGAACAAACAATACATGAGCCCTCCTACAAACAACTGGAGGTAAAGACGAACAAACAATACACGAGCCCTCCTACAAACAACTGGAGGTAAAGAAGAACAAACAATACATGAGCCCTCCTACAAACAGCTCGAAGTAAAGACGAACAAACAATACATGAGCCCTCCTACAAACAACTGGAGGTAAAGACGAACAAACAATACACCAGCCCTCCTATAAACAACTGGAGGTAAAGACGAACAAACAATACATGAATACATGAGCCCTCCTACAAACAACTGGAGGTAAAGACGAACAAACAATACACGATCCCTCCACAAACAACTGGAGGTAAAGACGAACAAACAATACATGAGCCCTCCTACAAACAACTGGAGGTAAAGACGAACAAACAATACGTGAGCCCTCCTACAAACAACTGGAAGTAAAGACGAACAAATAATACATGAGCCTTCCTACAAACAACTGGAGGTAAAGACGAACAAACAATACGTGAGCCCTCCTACAAACAACGGGGGGTAAAGACGAACAAACAAGACATGAGCCCTCCTACAAACAACTGGAGGTAAAGACAAGCAAACAATACATGAACCCTCATACAAACAACTGGAGGTAAAGACGAACAAACAAATACATGAGCCCTCCTACAACCAACTGGAGGTAAAGACGAACAAACAATACATGAGCCCTCCTACAAACAACTGGAGGTAAAGACGAACAAACAATACACGAGCCCTCCTACAAACAACTGGAGGTAAAGACGAACAAACAATACATGAGCCCTCCTACAAACAGCTCGAAGTAAAGACGAACAAACAATACATGAGCCCTCCTACAAACAACTGGAGGTAAAGACGAACAAACAATACACCAGCCCTCCTATAAACAACTGGAGGTAAAGACGAACAAACAATATATGAATACATGAGCCCTCCTACAAACAACTGGAGGTAAAGACGAACAAACAATACACGATCCCTCCACAAACAACTGGAGGTAAAGACGAACAAACAATACATGAGCCCTCCTACAAACAACTCGAAGTAAAGACGAACAAACAATACATGAGCCCTCCTACAAACAACTGGAGGTAAAGACGAACAAACAATACACCAGCCCTCCTACAAACAACTGGAGGTAAAGACGAACAAACAATACATGAATACATGAGCCCTCCTAAAAAAAACTGGAGGTAAAGACGAACAAACAATAAACGAGCCCTCCTACAAACAACTAGAGGTAATGACGAACAAACAATACATGAGCCCTCCTACAAACAACTGGAGGTAAAGACGAACAAACAATACATCAGCCCTCCTACAAACAACTGGAGGTAAAGACGAACAAACAATATACCAGCCCTCCTATAAACAACTGGAGGTAAAGACGATAAAACAATACACGAGCCCTCCTACAAACAACTGGAGGTAAAGACGAACAAACAATATATGAGCCCTCCTACAAACAACTGGAGGTAATGACGAACAAACAATACATGAGCCCTCCTACAAACAACTGGAGGTAAAGACGAACAAACAATACACGAGCCTTCCTACAAACAACTGGAGGTAAAGACGAACAAACAATACACGAGCCCTCCTACAAAATACTGGAGGTAAAGACGAATTAACAAGACATGAACCCTCCTACTAACAACTGGAGGTAAAGACGAACAAACAATACGTGAGCCCTCCTACAAACAACTGGAGGTAATGACGAACAAACAAGACCTGAACCGTCCTACAAACAACTGGAGGTATACACGAACAAACAATACATGAACCCTCCTAAAGACAACTGGAGGTAAAGACGAACAAACAATGCATGAGCCCTCCTACAAACAACTGGAGGTAAAGACGAAAAAACAAGACATGAACACTCCTACAAACAACTGGAGGTAAAGACGAACAAACAAAACACGAGCTCTCCTACAAACAACTGGAGGTAAAGACGAACAAACAAGACATGAACCCTCCTAAAAACAACTGGAGGTAATGACGAACAAACAATACATGAGCCCTCCTACAAACACTGGAGGTAAAAACAAACAAACAATACACGAGCCCTCCTACAAACAACTGGAGGTAAAGACGAACAAACAATACGTCAGCCCTCCTACAAACAACTTGAGGTAAAGACGAACAAACATGACATGAACCATCTACAAACAACTGGAGGTAAAGACGAACAAACAATACGTGAGCCCTCCTACAAACAACTGGAGGTAAAGACGAATAAACAATACGTGAGCCCTCCTACAAACAACTGGAAGTAAAGACGAACAAACAATACATGAGCCCTCCTACAAACAACTGGAGGTAAAGACGAACAAACAATACGTGAGCCCTCCTACAAACAACTTGAGGTAAAGAAGAACAAACAATACATGAGCCCTCCTACAAACAACTGGAGGTAAAGACGAACAAAAAATACATGAGCCCTACTAAAAACAACTGGAGGTAATCACGAACAAACAATGCATCAGCCCTCCTACAAACACCTGGAGGTAAAGACGAACAAACAATACATGAGTCCTCCTAAAAACAACTGGAGGTAAAGACGAACTAACAAAACATGAGCCCTCCTACAAACAACTGGAGGTAAAGACGAACAAACAATACGTGAGCCCTCCTACAAACAACTGGAAGTAAAGACGAACATTTAATACATGAGCCCTCATACAAACAACTGGAGGTAAAGACGAACATACAATACGAGAGCCCTCCTACAAACAACTGGAGGTAAAGACGAACAAACAATACATGAGCCCTCCTACAAACAACTGGAGGTAAAGACGAACAAACAATACTTGAGCCCTCCTAAAAACAACTGGAGGTAAAGACGAACAAACAATGCATGAGCCCTCCTACAAACAACTGGAGGTAAAGACGAACAAACAATACATGAGCCCTCCTACAAACAACTGGAGGTAAAGACGAACAAACAATACATGAGCCCTCCAACAAACAACTGGAACTAAAGACAAACAAACAATACATGAACCCTCCAACAAACAACTTAAAGTAAACACGACCAAACAATACATGAGCCCTCCTACAAACAACTGGAGGTAATGACGAACACACAATACATGAGCCCTCCTACAAACAACTGGAGGTAAAGACGAACAAACAAGACCTGAACCGTCCTACAAACAACTGGAGGTATAGACGAACAAACAATACATGAACCCTCCTAAAAACAACTGGAGGTAAAGACGAACAAACAATGCATGAGCCTTCCTACAAACAACTGGAGGTAAAGACGAAAAAACAAGACATGAACACTCCTACAAACAACTGGAGGTAAAGACGAACAAACAAAACACGAGCTCTCCTACAAACAACTGGAGGTAAAGACGAACAAACAAGACATGAACCCTCCTAAAAACAACTGGAGGTAATGACGAACAAACAATACATGAGCCCTCCTACAAACAACTGGAAGTAAAGACGAACATTTAATACATGAGCCCTCATACAAACAACTGGAGGTAAAGACGAACATACAATACGAGAGCCCTCCTACAAACAACTGGAGGTAAAGACGAACAAACAATACATGAGCCCTCCTACAAACAACTGGAGGTAAAGACGAACAAACAATACTTGAGCCCTCCTATAAACAACTGGAGGTAAAGACAAACAAACAATGCATGAGCCCTCCTACAAACAACTGGAGGTAAAGACGAACAAACAATACATGAGCCCTCCTACAAACAACTGTAGGTAAAGACGAACAAACAATACATGAGCCCTCCAACAAACAACTGGAACTAAAGACGAACAAACAATACATGAACCCTCCAACAAACAACTTAAAGTAAACACGACCAAACAATACATGAGCCCTCCTACAAACAACTGGAGATAAAGACGAACAAACAATACATCAGTCCTCCTACAAACAACTGGAGGTAATGACGAACACACAATACATGAGCCCTCCTACAAACAACTGGAGGTAAAGACGAACAAACAAGACCTGAACCGTCCTACAAACAACTGGAGGTATAGACGAACAAACAATACATGAACCCTCCTAAAAACAACTGGAGGTAAAGACGAACAAACAATGCATGAGCCCTCCTACAAACAACTGGAGGTAAAGACGAAAAAACAAGACATGAACACTCCTACAAACAACTGGAGGTAAAGACGAACAAACAAAACACGAGCTCTCCTACAAACAACTGGAGGTAAAGACGAACAAACAAGACATGAACCCTCCTAAAAACAACTGGAGGTAATGACGAACAAACAATACATGAGCCCTCCTACAAACACTGGAGGTAAAAACGAACAAACAATACACGAGCCCTCCTACAAACAACTGGAGGTAAAGACGAACAAACAATACGTCAGCCCTCCTACAAACAACTTGAGGTAAAGACGAACAAACATGACATGAACCCTCTACAAACAACTGGAGGTAAAGACGAACAAACTATACGTGAGCCCTCCTACAAACAACTGGAGGTAAAGACGAATAAACAATACGTGAGCCCTCCTACAAACAACTGGAAGTAAAGACGAACAAACAATACGTGAGCCCTCCTACAAACAACTGGAGGTAAAGAAGAACAAACAATACATGAGCCCTCCTACAAACAACTGGAGGTAAAGACGAACAAAAAATACATGAGCCCTACTAAAAACAACTGGAGGTAATCACGAACAAACAATGCATCAGCCCTCCTACAAACACCTGGAGGTAAAGACGAACAAACAATAAATGAGTCCTCCTAAAAACAACTGGAGGTAAAGACGAACTAACAAAACATGAGCCCTCCTACAAACAACTGGAGGTAAAGACGAACAAACAATACATGAGCCCTCCTACAAACAACTGGAAGTAAAGACGAACATTTAATACATGAGCCCTCATACAAACAACTGGAGGTAAAGACGAACATACAATACGAGAGCCCTCCTACAAACAACTGGAGGTAAAGACGAACAAACAATACATGAGCCCTCCTACAAACAACTGGAGGTAAAGACGAACAAACAATACTTGAGCCCTCCTAAAAACAACTGGAGGTAAAGACGAACAAACAATGCATGAGCCCTCCTACAAACAACTGGAGGTAAAGACGAACAAACAATACATGAGCCCTCCTACAAACAACTGTAGGTAAAGACGAACAAACAATACATGAGCCCTCCAACAAACAACTGGAACTAAAGACGAACAAACAATACATGAACCCTCCAACAAACAACTTAAAGTAAACACGACCAAACAATACATGAGCCCTCCTACAAACAACAGGAGATAAAGACGAACAAACAATACATCAGTCCTCCTACAAACAACTGGAGGTAATGACGAACACACAATACATGAGCCCTCCTACAAACAACTGGAGGTAAAGACGAACAAACATGACATGAACCCTCCTACAAACAACAGGAGGTAAAGACGAACAAACAATACATGAGCCCTCCTACAAACAACAGGAGGTAAAGACGAATAAACAATACGTGAGCCCTCCTACAAACAACTGGAAGTAAAGACGAACAAACAATACATGAGCCCTACTACAAACAACTGGAGGTAAAGACGAACAAACAATACGTTAGCCCTCCTACAAACAACTGGAGGTAAAGACGAATAAACAATACGTGAGCCCTCCTACAAACAACTGGAAGTAAAGACGAACAAACAATACATGAGCCCTCCTACAAACAACTGGAGGTAAAGACGAACAAACAATACGTGAGCCCTCCTACAAACAACTTGAGGTAAAGAAGAACAAACAATACATGAGCCCTCCTACAAACAACTGGAGGTAAAGACGAACAAAAAATACATGAGCCCTGCTAAAAACAACTGGAGGTAATCACGAACAAACAATGCATCAGCTTTCCTACAAACACCTGGAGGTAAAGACGAACAAACAATACATGAGTCCTCCTAAAAACAACTGGAGGTAAAGACGAACTAACAAAACATGAGCCCTCCTACAAACAACTGGAGGTAAAGACGAACAAACATTACGTGAGCCCTCCTACAAACAACTGGAAGTAAAGACGAACAAATAATACATGAGCCCTCATACAAACAACTGGAGGTAAAGACGAACAAACAATACGAGAGCCCTCCTACAAACAACTGGAGGTAAAGACGAACAAACAATACATGAGCCCTCCTACAAACAACTGGAGGTAATGACGAACAAACAAGACCTGAACCGTCCTACAAACAACTGGAGGTATAGACGAACAAACAATACATGAGCCCTCCTACAATCAACTGGAGGTAAAGACGAACAAACAATACTTGAACCCTCCTAAAAACAACTGGAGGTAAAGACGAACAAACAATGCATGAGCCCTCCTACAAACAACTGGAGGTAAAGACGAAAAAACAAGACATGAACACTCCTACAAACAACTGGAGGTAAAGACGAACAAACAAAACACGAGCTCTCCTACAAACAACTGGAGGTAAAGACGAACAAAAAAGACACGAACCCTCCTAAAAACAACTGGAGGTAATGACGAACAAACAATACATGAGCCCTCCTACAAACACTGGAGGTAAAAACGAACAAACAATACACGAGCCCTCCTACAAACAACTGGAGGTAAAGACGAACAAACAATACGTCAGCCCTCCTACAAACAACGTGAGGTAAAGACGAACAAACATGACATGAACCCTCCTACAAACAACTGGAGGTAAAGACGAACAAACAATACGTGAGCCCTACTACAAACAACTTGAGGTAAAGAAGAACAAACAATACATGAGCCCTCCTACAAACAACTGGAGGTAAAGACGAACAAAAAATACATGAGCCCTACTAAAAACAACTGGAGGTAATCACGAACAAACAATGCATCAGCCCTCCTACAAAAACCTGGAGGTAAAGACGAACAAACAATACATGAGTCCTCCTAAAAACAACTGGAGGTAAAGACGAACTAACAAAACATGAGCCCTCCTACAAACAACTGGAGGTAAAGACGAACAAACAATACGTGAGCCCTCCTACAAACAACTGGAAGTAAAGACGAACAAATAATACATAAGCCCTCATACAAACAACTGGAGGTAAAGACGAACAAACAATACGAGAGCCCTCCTACAAACAACTGGAGGTAAAGACGAACAAAAATACATGAGCCCTCCTACAAACAACTGGAGGTAAAGACGAACAAACAATACTTGAGCCCTCCTAAAAACAACTGGAGGTAAAGACGAACAAACAATGCATGAGCCCTCCTACAAACAACTGGAGGTAAAGACGAACAAACAATACATGAGCCCTCCTACAAACAACTGGAGGTAAAGACGAACAAACAATACATGAGCCCTCCAACAAACAACTGGAACTAAAGACGAACAAACAATACATGAGCCCTCCTACAAACAACAGGAGGTAAAGACGAATAAACAATACGTGAGCCCTCCTACAAACAACTGGAAGTAAAGACGAACAAACAATACATGAGCCCTACTACAAACAACTGGAGGTAAAGACGAACAAACAATACGTTAGCCCTCCTACAAACAACTGGAGGTAAAGACGAATAAACAATACGTGAGCCCTCCTACAAACAACTGGAAGTAAAGACGAACAAACAATACATGAGCCCTCCTACAAACAACTGGAGGTAAAGACGAACAAACAATACGTGAGCCCTCCTACAAACAACTTGAGGTAAAGAAGAACAAACAATACATGAGCCCTCCTACAAACAACTGGAGGTAAAGACGAACAAAAAATACATGAGCCCTGCTAAAAACAACTGGAGGTAATCACGAACAAACAATGCATCAGCTTTCCTACAAACACCTGGAGGTAAAGACGAACAAACAATACATGAGTCCTCCTAAAAACAACTGGAGGTAAAGACGAACTAACAAAACATGAGCCCTCCTACAAACAACTGGAGGTAAAGACGAACAAACATTACGTGAGCCCTCCTACAAACAACTGGAAGTAAAGACGAACAAATAATACATGAGCCCTCATACAAACAACTGGAGGTAAAGACGAACAAACAATACGAGAGCCCTCCTACAAACAACTGGAGGTAAAGACGAACAAACAATACATGAGCCCTCCTACAAACAACTGGAGGTAATGACGAACAAACAAGACCTGAACCGTCCTACAAACTACTGGAGGTATAGACGAACAAACAATACATGAGCCCTCCTACAATCAACTGGAGGTAAAGACGAACAAACAATACATGAACCCTCCTAAAAACAACTGGAGGTAAAGACGAACAAACAATGCATGAGCCCTCCTACAAACAACTGGAGGTAAAGACGAAAAAACAAGACATGAACACTCCTACAAACAACTGGAGGTAAAGACGAACAAACAAAAAACGAGCTCTCCTACAAACAACTGGAGGTAAAGACGAACAAACAAGACACGAACCCTCCTAAAAACAACTGGAGGTAATGACGAACAAACAATACATGAGCCCTCCTACAAACACTGGAGGTAAAAACGAACAAACAATACACGAGCCCTCCTACAAACAACTGGAGGTAAAGACGAACAAACAATACGTCAGCCCTCCTACAAACAACGCGAGGTAAAGACGAACAAACATGACATGAACCCTCCTACAAACAACTGGAGGTAAAGACGAACAAACAATACGTGAGCCCTACTACAAACAACTTGAGGTAAAGAAGAACAAACAATACATGAGCCCTCCTACAAACAACTGGAGGTAAAGACGAACAAAAAATACATGAGCCCTACTAAAAACAACTGGAGGTAATCACGAACAAACAATGCATCAGCCCTCCTACAAACACCTGGAGGTAAAGACGAACAAACAATACATGAGTCCTCCTAAAAACAACTGGAGGTAAAGACGAACTAACAAAACATGAGCCCTCCTACAAACAACTGGAGGTAAAGACGAACAAACAATACGTGAGCCCTCCTACAAACAACTGGAAGTAAAGACGAACAAATAATACATAAGCCCTCATACAAACAACTGGAGGTAAAGACGAACAAACAATACGAGAGCCCTCCTACAAACAACTGGAGGTAAAGACGAACAAAAATACATGAGCCCTCCTACAAACAACTGGAGGTAAAGACGAACAAACAATACTTGAGCCCTCCTAAAAACAACTGGAGGTAAAGACGAACAAACAATGCATGAGCCCTCCTACAAACAACTGGAGGTAAAGACGAACAAACAATACAAGAGCCCTCCTACAAACAACTGGAGGTAAAGACGAACAAACAATACATGAGCCCTCCAACAAACAACTGGAACTAAAGACGAACAAACAATACATGAACCCTCCAACAAACAACTTAAAGTAAACACGACCAAACAATACATGAGCCCTCCTACAAACAACTGGAGATTAAGACGAACAAACAATACATCAGTCCTCCTACAAACAACTGGAGGTAATGACGAACACACAATACATGAGCCCTCCTACAAACAACTGGAGGTAAAGACGAACAAACAACACAAGAGCCCTCCTACAAACAACTGGAGGTAAAGACGAACAAACAATACATGAGCCCTCCTACAAACAACTGGAAGTAGAGAGGAACAAACAATACATGAGCCCTCCTACAAACAACTAGAGGTAAAGACGAACAAACAATACATGAGCCCTCCAACAAACAACTGGAGGAAAAGACGAACAAACAAAACATGAGCCCTCCTACAAACAACTGGAGGTAAAGACGAACAAACAATACATGAGCACTCCTACAAACAACTGGAGGTAAAGATGAGCAAAGATTACATGAGCCCTCAAACAAAGAACTGGAGGTAAAGACGAACAAACAATACATGAGCCCTCCTACAAACAACTGGAGGTAAAGACGAACAAACAATATATGAGCCCTCCTACAAACAACTGGAGGTAATGACGAACAAACAATATATGAGCCTTCCTACAAACAACTGGAGGTAAAGACGAACAAACAATACATCAGCCCTCCTACAAACAACTGGAGGTAAAGACGAACAAACAATACATCAGTCCTCATACAAACAACTGGAGGTAAAGACGAACAAACAATACACGAGCCCTCCTACAAACAACTGGAGGTAAAGACGAACAAACAATACATGAGCCCTCTTACAAACAACTGGAGGTAATGACGAACAAACAATACATGAGCCCTCCTACAAACAACTGGAGGTAAAGACGAACAAACAACACACGAGCCTTCCTACAAACAACTGGAGGTAAAGACGAACAAACAATACACGAGCCCTCCTACAAAAAACTGGAGGTAAAGACGAACAAACAATACATGAGCCCTCCTACAAACAACTGGAGGTAAAGACGAACAAACAATACACGAGCCCTCCTACAAACAACTGGAGGTAAAGACGAACAAACAATACATGAGCCCTCCTACAAACAACTGGAGGTAAAGACGAACAAACAATACATGAACTCTCCTACAACCAACTGGAGGTAAAGACGAACAAACAATACATCAGTACTCCTACAAACAACTGGAGGTAAAGACGAACAAACAATACACGAGCCCTCCTACAAACAACTGGAGGTAAAGAGGAACAAACAATACATGAGTCATCCTACAAACAACTGGAGGTAAAGACGAACAAACAATACATGAGCCCTCCTACAAACAACTGGAGGTAAAGACGAACAAACAATACATCAGCACTACTACGAACAACTGGAGGTAAAGACGAACAAACAATACACGAACCCTCCTACAAACAACTGGAGGAAAAGACGAACAAACAATATATGAGCCCTCCTACAAACAACTGGAGGTAAAGACGAACAAACAATATATGAGCCGTCCTACAAACAACTGGAGGTAAAGACGAACAAACAATACATGAGCCCTCCTACAAACAACTGGAGGTACAGACGAACAAACAATACATGAGCCCTCCTACAAACAACTGGAGGTAAAGACGAACAAACAATACATCAGCACTCCTACAAACATCTGGAGGTAAAGACGAACAAACAATACATCAGCCACCCTACAAACAACTGGAGGTAAAGACGAAAAAACAATACATGAGCCCTCCTACAAACAACTGGAGGTAAAGACGAACAAACAATACATGAGCCATCCTACAAACAACTGGAGGTAAAGACGAACAAACAATATATGAGCCCTCCTACAAACAACTGGAGGTAAAGACGAACAAACAATACATGAGCCCTCCTACAAACAACTGGAGGTAAAGACGAACAAACAATACATGAGCCATCCTACAAACAACTGGAGGTAAAGACGAACAAACAATACATGAGCCCTCCTACAAACAACTGGAGGTAAAGACGAACAAACAATACATGAGCCCTCCTACAAACAACTGGAGGTAAAGACGAACAAACAATACATCAGCACTCCTGCAAACAACTGGAGGTAAAGACGAACAAACAATACACGAGCCCTCCTACAAACAACTGGAGGTAAAGACGAACAAACAATACATGAGCCATCCTACAAACAACTGGAGGTAAAGACGAACAAACAATACATGAGCCCTCCTACAAACCATTGGAGGTAAAGACGAACAAACAATACATCAGCACTCCTACAAACAACTGGAGGTAAAGACGAACAAACAATATATGAGCCGTCCTACAAATAACTGGAGGTAAAGACGAACAAACAATACATGAGCCCTCCTACAAACAACTGGAGGTACAGACGAACAAACAATACATGAGCCCTCCTATAAACAACTGGAGGTAAAGACGAACAAACAATACACGAGCCCTCCTACAAACAACTGGAGGTAAAGACGAACAAACAATACATGAGCCCTCCTACAAACAACTGGAGGTAAAGACGAACAAACAATACACGAGCCCTCCTACAAACAACTGGAAGTAAAGACGAACAAACAATACATGAGCCCTCCTACAAACAAATGGAGGTAAATACGAACAAACAATACATGAGCCCTCCTATAAACAAAAGGAGGTAAAGACGAACAAACAATACATCAGAACTCCTACAAACAACTGAAGGTAAAGACGAACAAACAATACATCAGCACTCCTGCAAACAACTTGAGGTAAAGACGAACAAACAATACACGAGCCCTCCTACAAACAACTGGAGGTAAAGACGAACAAACAATACATGAGCCCTCCTACAAACAACTGGAGGTAAAGACGAACAAACAATACATCAGCACTCCTACAAACAACTGGAGGTAAAGACGAACAAACAATACACGAGCCCTCCTACAAACAACTGGAGGTAAAGACGAACAAACAATATATGAGCCGTCCTCCAAACAACTGGAGGTAAAGACGAAAAAACAATACATGAGCCCTCCTACAAACAACTGGAGGTAAAGACGAACAAACAATACATGAGCCCTCCTACAAACAACTGGAGGTAAAGACGAACAAACAATACATGAGCTCTCCTACAAACAACTGGAGGTAAAGACGAACAAACAATACATGAGCCCTCCTACAAACAACTGGAGGTAAAGACGAACAAACAATACATGAGCCCTCATACAAACAACTGGAGGTAAATACGAGCAAAGATAACATGAGCCCTCAAACAAACAACTGGAGGAAAAGACGAACAAACAATACATGAGCCCCCCTACAAACAACTGGAGGTAAAGACGAACAAACAATACATGAGCCCTCTTACAAACAACTGGAAGTAGAGACGAATAAACAATACATCAGCACTCCTATAAACAACTGCAGGTAAAGACGAACAAACAATACACGAGCCCTCCTACAAACAACTGGAAGTAGAGACGAATAAAAAATACATCAGCACTCCTACAAACAACTGGAGGTAAAGACGAACAAACAATACATGAGCCCTCCTATAAACAACTGGAGGTAAAGACGAAAATACAATACATGAGCCCTCCTACAAACAACTGGAGGTAAAGACGAACAAACAATACATGAGCCATCCTACAAACAACTGGAGGTAAAGACGAACAAACAATATATGAGCCCTCCTACAAACAACTGGAGGTAAAGACGAAAAAACAATACATGAGCCCTCCTACAAACAACTGGAGGTAAAGACGAACAAACAATACATGAGCCATCCTACAAACAACTGGAGGTTAAGACGAACAAACAATACATGAGCCCTCCTACAAACAACTGGAGGTAAAGACGAACAAACAATACATGAGCCCTCCTACAAACAACTGGAGGTAAAGACGAACAAACAATACATGAGCCCTCATACAAACAACTGGAAGTAAAGACGAGCAAAGATAACATGAGCCCTCAAACAAACAACTGGAGGTAAAGACGAACAAACAATACATGAGCTCTCCTACAAACAACTGGAGGTAAAGACGAACAAACAAATACATGAGCCCTCTTACAAACAACTGGAGGTAATGACGAACAAACAATACATGAACCCTCCTACAAACAACTGGAGGTAAAGACGAACAAACAATACACGAGCCTTCCTACAAACAACTGGAGGTAAAGACGAACAAACAATACATGAGCCCTCCTACAAACAACTGGAGGTAAAGACGAACAAACAATACATCAGCACTCCTGCAAACAACTGGAGGTAAAGACGAACAAAAAATACACGAGCCCTCCTAAAAACAACTGGAGGTAAAGACGAACAAACAATACATGAGCCATCCTACAAACAACTGGAGGTAAAGACGAACAAACAATACATGAGCCCTCCTACAAACAATTGGAGGTAAAGACGAACAAACAATACATCAGCACACCTACAAACAACTGGAGGTAAAGACGAACAAACAATACACGAGCCCTCCTACAAACAACTGGAGGTAAAGACGAACAAACAATATATGAGCCGTCCTACAAATAACTGGAGGTAAAGACGAACAAACAATACATGAGCCCTCCTACAAACAACTGGAGGTACAGACGAACAAACAATACATGAGCCCTCCTATAAACAACTGGAGGTAAAGACGATCAAACAATACACGAGCCCTCCTACAAACAACTGGAGGTAAAGACGAAAAAACAATACATGAGCCCTCCTACAAACAACTGGAGGTAAAGACGAACAAACAATACATGAGCCCTCCTACAAACAACTGGAGGTAAAGACGAACAAACAATACACGAGCCCTCATACAAACAACTGGAAGTAAAGACGAGCAAAGATAACATGAGCCCTCAAACAAACAACTGGAGGTAAAGACGAACAAACAATACATGAGCTCTCCTACAAACAACTGGAGGTAAAGACGAACAAACAAATACATGAGCCCTCTTACAAACAACTGGAGGTAATGACGAACAAACAATACATGAACCCTCCTACAAACAACTGGAGGTAAAGACGAACAAACAATACACGAGCCTTCCTACAAACAACTGGAGGTAAAGACGAACAAACAATACATGAGCCCTCCTACAAACAACTGGAGGTAAAGACGAACAAACAATACATCAGCACTCCTGCAAACAACTGGAGGTAAAGACGAACAAACAATACACGAGCCCTCCTACAAACAACTGGAGGTAAAGACGAACAAACAATACATGAGCCATCCTACAAACAACTGGAGGTAAAGACGAACAAACAATACATGAGCCCTCCTACAAACAATTGGAGGTAAAGACGAACAAACAATACATCAGCACACCTACAAACAACTGGAGGTAAAGACGAACAAACAATACACGAGCCCTCCTACAAACAACTGGAGGTAAAGACGAACAAACAATATATGAGCCGTCCTACAAATAACTGGAGGTAAAGACGAACAAACAATACATGAGCCCTCCTACAAACAACTGGAGGTACAGACGAACAAACAATACATGAGCCCTCCTACAAACAACTGGAGGTAAAGACGAACAAACAATACACGAGCCCTCCTACAAACAACTGGAGGTAAAGACGAACAAACAATATATGAGCCGTCCTCCAAACAACTGGAGGTAAAGACGAAAAAACAATACATGAGCCCTCCTACAAACAACTGGAGGTAAAGACGAACAAACAATACATGAGCCCTCCTACAAACAACTGGAGGTAAAGACGAACAAACAATACATCAGCACTCCTACAAACAACTGGAGGTAAAGACGAACAAACAATACATGAGCCCTCCTACAAACAACTGGAGGTAAAGACGAACAAACAATACATCAGCACTCCTACAAACAACTGGAGGTAAAGACGAACAAACAATACACGAGCCCTCCTACAAACAACTGGAGGTAAAGACGAACAAACAATACATCAGCACTCCTACAAACAATTGGAGGTAAAGACGAACAAACAATACACGAGCCCTCCTACAAACAACTGGAGGTAAAGACGAACAAACAATATATGAGCCGTCCTCCAAACAACTGGAGGTAAAGACGAAAAAACAATACATGAGCCCTCCTACAAACAACTGGAGGTAAAGACGAACAAACAATACATGAGCCCTCCTACAAACAACTGGAGGTAAAGACGAACAAACAATACATGAGCTCTCCTACAAACAACTGGAGGTAAAAACGAGCAAACAATACATGAGCCCTCCTACAAACAACTGGAGGTAAAGACGAACAAACAATACATGAGCCCTCATACAAACAACTGGAAGTAAAGACGAGCAAAGATAACATGAGCCCTCAAACAAACAACTGGAGGAAAAGACGAACAAACAATACATGAGCCCTCCTACAAACAACTGGAGGTAAAGACGAACAAACAATACATGAGCCCTCTTACAAACAACTGGAAGTAGAGACGAATAAACAATACATCAGCACTCCTACAAACAACTGCAGGTAAAGACGAACAAACAATACACGAGCCCTCCTACAAACAACTGGAAGTAGAGACGAATAAAAAATACATCAGCACTCCTACAAACAACTGGAGGTAAAGACGAACAAACAATACATGAGCCCTCCTATAAACAACTGGAGGTACAGACGAAAATACAATACATGAGCCCTCCTACAAACAACTGGAGGTAAAGACGAACAAACAATACATCAGCACTCCTGCAAACAACTGGAGGTAAAGACGAACAAACAATACATCAGCACACCTACAAACAACTGGAGGTAAAGACGAACAAACAATACACGAGCCCTCCTACAAACAACTGGAGGTAAAGACGAACAAACAATATATGAGCCGTCCTACAAATAACTGGAGGTAAAGACGAACAAACAATACATGAGCCCTCCTACAAACAACTGGAGGTAAAGACGAACAAACAATACATGAGCCATCCTACAAACAACTGGAGGTAAAGACGAACAAACAATACATGAGCCCTCCTACAAACAATTGGAGGTAAAGACGAACAAACAATACATCAGCACACCTACAAACAACTGGAGGTAAAGACGAACAAACAATACACGAGCCCTCCTACAAACAACTGGAGGTAAAGACGAACAAACAATATATGAGCCGTCCTACAAATAACTGGAGGTAAAGACGAACAAACAATACATGAGCCCTCCTACAAACAACTGGAGGTACAGACGAACAAACAATACATGAGCCCTCCTATAAACAACTGGAGGTAAAGACGATCAAACAATACACGAGCCCTCCTACAAACAACTGGAGGTAAAGACGAAAAAACAATACATGAGCCCTCCTCCAAACAACTGGAGGTAAAGACGAACAAACAATACATGAGCCCTCCTACAAACAACTGGAGGTAAAGACGAACAAACAATACACGAGCCCTCATACAAACAACTGGAAGTAAAGACGAGCAAAGATAACATGAGCCCTCAAACAAACAACTGGAGGTAAAGACGAACAAACAATACATGAGCTCTCCTACAAACAACTGGAGGTAAAGACGAACAAACAAATACATGAGCCCTCTTACAAACAACTGGAGGTAATGACGAACAAACAATACATGAACCCTTCTACAAACAACTGGAGGTAAAGACGAACAAACAATACACGAGCCTTCCTACAAACAACTGGAGGTAAAGACGAACAAACAATACATGAGCCCTCCTACAAACAACTGGAGGTAAAGACGAACAAACAATACATCAGCACTCCTGCAAACAACTGGAGGTAAAGACGAACAAACAATACACGAGCCCTCCTACAAACAACTGGAGGTAAAGACGAACAAACAATACATGAGCCATCCTACAAACAACTGGAGGTAAAGACGAACAAACAATACATGAGCCCTCCTACAAACAATTGGAGGTAAAGACGAACAAACAATACATCAGCACACCTACAAACAACTGGAGGTAAAGACGAACAAACAATACACGAGCCCTCCTACAAACAACTGGAGGTAAAGACGAACAAACAATATATGAGCCGTCCTACAAATAACTGGAGGTAAAGACGAAAAAACAATACATGAGCCCTCCTACAACCAACTGGAGGTACAGACGAACAAACAATACATGAGCCCTCCTATAAACAACTGGAGGTAAAGACGAACAAACAATACACGAGCCCTCCTACAAACAACTGGAGGTAAAGACGAACAAACAATATATGAGCCGTCCTCCAAACAACTGGAGGTAAAGACGAAAAAACAATACATGAGCCCTCCTACAAACAACTGGAGGTAAAGACGAACAAACAATACATGAGCCCTCCTACAAACAACTGGAGGTAAAGACGAACAAACAATACATCAGCACTCCTACAAACAACTGGAGGTAAAGACGAACAAACAATAAATGAGCCCTCCTACAAACAACTGGAGGTAAAGACGAACAAACAATACATCAGCACTCCTACAAACAACTGGAGGTAAAGACGAACAAACAATACACGAGCCCTCCTACAAACAACTGGAGGTAAAGACGAACAAACAATACATCAGCACTCCTACAAACAATTGGAGGTAAAGACGAACAAACAATACACGAGCCCTCCTACAAACAACTGGAGGTAAAGACGAACAAACAATATATGAGCCGTCCTCCAAACAACTGGAGGTAAAGACGAAAAAACAATACATGAGCCCTCCTACAAACAACTGGAGGTAAAGACGAACAAACAATACATGAGCCCTCCTACAAACAACTGGAGGTAAAGACGAACAAACAATACATGAGCTCTCCTACAAACAACTGGAGGTAAAAACGAGCAAACAATACATGAGCCCTCCTACAAACAACTGGAGGTAAAGACGAACAAACAATACATGAGCCCTCATACAAACAACTGGAAGTAAAGACGAGCAAAGATAACATGAGCCCTCAAACAAACAACTGGAGGAAAAGACGAACAAACAATACATGAGCCCTCCTACAAACAACTGGAGGTAAAGACGAACAAACAATACATGAGCCCTCTTACAAACAACTGGCAGTAGAGACGAATAAACAATACATCAGCACTCCTACAAACAACTGCAGGTAAAGACGAACAAACAATACACGAGCCCTCCTACAAACAACTGGAAGTAGAGACGAATAAAAAATACATCAGCACTCCTACAAACAACTGGAGGTAAAGACGAACAAACAATACATGAGCCCTCCTATAAACAACTGGAGGTACAGACGAAAATACAATACATGAGCCCTCCTACAAACAACTGGAGGTAAAGACGAACAAACAATACATGAGCCATCCTACAAACAACTGGAGGTAAAGACGAACAAACAATATATGAGCCCTCCTACAAACAACTGGAGGTAAAGACGAAAAAACAATACATGAGCCCTCCTACAAACAACTGGAGGTAAAGACGAACAAACAATACATGAGCCATCCTACAAACAACTGGAGGTTAAGACGAACAAACAATACATGAGCCCTCCTACAAACAACTGGAGGTAAAGACGAACAAACAATACATGAGCCCTCCTACAAACAACTGGAGGTAAAGACGAACAAACAATACATGAGCCCTCATACAAACAACTGGAAGTAAAGACGAGCAAAGATAACATGAGCCCTCAAACAAACAACTGGAGGTAAAGACGAACAAACAATACATGAGCTCTCCTACAAACAACTGGAGGTAAAGACGAACAAACAAATACATGAGCCCTCTTACAAACAACTGGAGGTAATGACGAACAAACAATACATGAACCCTCCTACAAACAACTGGAGGTAAAGACGAACAAACAATACACGAGCCTTCCTACAAACAACTGGAGGTAAAGACGAACAAACAATACATGAGCCCTCCTACAAACAACTGGAGGTAAAGACGAACAAACAATACATCAGCACTCCTGCAAACAACTGGAGGTAAAGACGAACAAACAATACACGAGCCCTCCTACAAACAACTGGAGGTAAAGACGAACAAACAATACATGAGCCATCCTACAAACAACTGGAGGTAAAGACGAACAAACAATACATGAGCCCTCCTACAAACAATTGGAGGTAAAGACGAACAAACAATACATCAGCACACCTACAAACAACTGGAGGTAAAGACGAACAAACAATACACGAGCCCTCCTACAAACAACTGGAGGTAAAGACGAACAAACAATATATGAGCGTCCTACAAATAACTGGAGGTAAAGACGAACAAACAATACATGAGCCCTCCTACAAACAACTGGAGGTACAGACGAACAAACAATACATGAGCCCTCCTATAAACAACTGGAGGTAAAGACGAACAAACAATACACGAGCCCTCCTACAAACAACTGGAGGTAAAGACGAACAAACAATACATGAGCCCTCTTACAAACAACTGGAGGTAATGACGAACAAACAATACATGAGCCCTCCTACAAACAACTGGAGGTAAAGACGAACAAACAATACACGAGCCCTCCTACAAACAACTGGAAGTAAATACGAACAAACAATACATGAGCCCTCCTATAAACAACTGGAGGTAAAGACGAACAAACAATACATCAGAACTCCTACAAACAACTGAAGGTAAAGACGAACAAACAATACATCAGCACTCCTGCAAACAACTTGAGGTAAAGACGAACAAACAATACACGAGCCCTCCTACAAACAACTGGAGGTAAAGACGAACAAACAATACATGAGCCATCCTACAAACAACTGGAGGTAAAGACGAACAAACAATACATGAGCCCTCCTACAAACAACTGCAGGTAAAGACGAACAAACAATACATCAGCACTCCTACAAACAACTGGAGGTAAAGACGAACAAACAATACACGAGCCCTCCTACAAACAACGAGGTAAAGACGAACAAACAATATATGAGCTGTCCTCCAAACAACTGGAGGTAAAGATGAAAAAACAATACATGAGCCCTCCTACAAACAATTGGAGGTAAAGACGAACAAACAATACATGAGCCATCCTACAAACAACTGGAGGTAAAGACGAACAAACAATACATGAGCCCTCATACAAACAACTGGAAGTAAAGACGAGAAAAAATAACATGAGCCCTCAAACAAACAACTGGAGGTAAAGACGACCAAACAATACACGAGCCTTCCTACAAACAACTGGTGGTAAAGACGAACAAACAATACACGAGCCCTCCTACAAAACAACTGGAGGTAAAGACGAACAAACAATACACGAGCCCTCCTACAAACAACTGGAGGTAAAGACGAACAAACAATACACGAGCCCTCCTACAAACAACTGGAGGTAAAGACGAACAAACAATACATGAGCCCTCCTACAAACAACTGGAGGTAAAGACGAACACACAATACATAAACCCCCCTACAAACAACTGGAGGTAAAGACGAGCAAACAATACATCAGCACTCCTACAAACAACTGGAGGTAAAGACGAACAAACAATACATCAGCACTCCTGCAAACAACTGGAGGTAAAGACGAACAAACAATACACGAGCCCTCCTACAAACAACTGGAGGTAAAGACGAACAAACAATACATGAGCCCTCCTACAAACAACTTGAGGTAAAGACGAACAAACAATACATGAGCACTTCTACAAACAACTGGAGGTAAAGACGAACAAACAATACATCAGCACTCCTACAAACAACTGGAGGTAAAGACGAACAAACAATACATGAGCCCTCCTACAAACAACTGGAGGTAAAGACGAACAAACAATATATGAGCCGTCCTACAAACAACTGGAGGTAAAGACGAACAAACAATACATGAGCCCTCCTACAAACAACTGGAGGTAAAGACGAACAAACAATACATGAGCCATCCTACAAACAACTGGAGGTAAAGACGAACAAACAATGCATGAGCCCTCCAACAAACAACTGGAGGTAAAGACGAACAAACAATACATGAGCCCTCCTACAAACAACTGGAAGTAAAGACGAACAAACAATACATGAGCCCTCCTACAAACAACTGGAAGTAAAGACGAGCAAAGATTACATGAGCCTTCAAACAAACAACTGGAGGTAAAGACGAACAAACAATACATGAGCTCTCCTACAAACAACTGGAGGTAAAGACGAACAAACTAATACACGAGCCCTCCTACAAACAACTGGAGGTAAAGACGAACAAACAATACATTAGCCCTCCAACAAACAACTGGAAGTAAAGACGAACAAACAATACATGAGCCCTCCTACAAACAACTGGAGGTAAAGACGAACCAACAATATAGGAGCCCTCCTACAAACAGCTGGAGGTGAAGACGAACAAACAATACATGAGCCCTCCTACAAACAACTGGAGGTAAAGACGAACAAACAATGCATGAGCCCTCCTACAAACAACTGGAGGTAAAGACGAACAAACAATATATGAGCCGTCCTACAAACAACTGGAAGTAAACACGAACAAACAATACACGAACACTCCAACAAACAACTTAAAGTAAACACGAACAAACAATAAACGAGCCCTCCTACAAACAACTGGAGGTAAAGACGAACAAACAATACATGAGCCCTCCTACAAACAACTGGAGGTAAAGACGAACAAACAATACATGAGCCCTCCTACAAACAACTGGAGGTAAAGACGAACAAACAATACATGAGCCCTCCTACAAACAACTGGAGTAAAGACGAGCAAAGATTACATGAGCCCTCAAACAAACAACTGGAGGTAAAGACGAACAAACAATACATGAGCCCTCCTACAAACAACAGGAGGTAAAGACGAACAAACAAATACATGAGCCCTCTTACAAACAACTGAAGGTAATGACGAACAAACAATACATGAGCCCTCCTACAAACAACTGGAGGTAAAGACGAACAAACAATACACGAGCCTTCCTACAAACAACTGGAGGTAAAGACGAACAAACAATACACGAGCCCTCCTACAAAAAACTGGCGGTAAAGACGAACATATAATACACGAGCCCTCCTACAAACAACTGGAGGTAAAGACGAACAAACAATACACGAGCCCTCCTACAAACAACTGGAGGTAAAGACGAACAAACAATACATGAGCCCTCCTACAAACAACTGGAGGTAAAGACGAATAAACAATACGAGAGCCCTCCTACAAACAACTGGAGGTAAAGACGAACAAACAATACATGAGCCCTCCTACAAACAACTTGAGGTAAAGACGAACAAACAATACATGAGCCCTCCAACAAACAACTGGCGGTAAAGACGAGCAAACAACACATGAACCCTCCTACAAACAACTGGAGGTAAAGACGAACAAACAATACATTAGCCCTTCAACAAACAACTGGAAGTAAAGACGAACAAACAATACATGAGCCCTCTTACAAACGACTGGAGGTAAAGACGAACAAACAATACATCAGCCCTCCTACAAAAAACTGGAGGTAAAGACGAACAAACAATACACGAGCCCTCCTACAAACAACTGGAGGTAAAGACGAACAGACAATACATGAGCCCTCCTACAAACAACTGGAGGTAAAGACGAACAAACAATACATCAGCACTCCTACAAACAACTGGAGGTAAAGAGGAACAAACAATACACGAGCCCTCCTAAAAACAACTGGCGGTAAAGACGAACAAACAATATATGAGCCGTCCTACAAACAACTGGAGGTAAAGACGAACAAACAATACATGAGCCATCCTACAAACAACTGGAGGTAAAGACGAACAAACAATACACGGGCCCTCCTACAAACAACTGGAGGTAAAGACGAACAAACAATACATGAGCCATCCTACAAACAACTGGAGGTAAAGACGAACAAACAATACATGGGCCCTCCTACAAACAACTGGAGGTAAAGACGAACAAACAATACATGAGCCCTCATACAAACAACTGGAGGTAAAGACGAACAAACAATACATGAGCCCTCCTACAAACAACTGGAAGTAAAGACGAGCAAAGATTACATGGGCCCTCAAACAAACAACTGGAGGTAAAGACGAACAAACAATACATGAGCTCTCCTACAAACAACTGGAGGTAAAGACGAACAAACAATACATTAGCCCTCCAACAAACAACTGGAAGTAAAGACGAACAAACAATACATGAGCCCTCCTACAAACAACTGGAGGTAAAGACGAACAAACAATATATGAGCCGTCCTACAAACAACTGGAGGTAAACACGAACAAACAATACATGGGCCCTCGTAGAAACAACTGGAGGTGAAGACGAACAAACAATACATGAGCCCTCCTACAAACAACTGGAGGTAAAGACGAACAAACAATACATGAGCCCTCCTACAAACAACTGGAGGTAAAGACGAACAAACAATATATGAGCCGTCCTACAAACAACTGGAGGTAAACACGAACAAACAATACATGATCCCTCGTACAAACGACTGGAGGTGAAGACGAACAAACAATACATGAGCTCTCCTACAAACAACTGGAGGTAAAGACAAACAAACAAATACATGAGCCCTCGTACAAACAACTGGAGGTAAAGACGAACAAACAATACATGAGCCCTCCTACAAACAACTGGAAGTAAAGACGAATAAACAATACGAGAGCCCTCCTAAAAACAACTGGAGGTAAAGACGAACAAACAATACATGAGCCCTCCTAAAAACAACTTGAGGTAAAGACGAACAAACAATACACGAGCCCTCCTACAAACAACGAGGTAAAGACGAACAAACAATATATGAGCCGTCCTCCAAACAACTGGAGGTAAAGACGAAAAAACAATACATTAGCCCTCCTACAAACAACTGGAGGTAAAGACGAACAAACAATACATCAGCACTCCTACAAACAACTGGAGGTAAAGACGAACAAACAATACACGAGCCCTCCTACAAACAACGAGGTAAAGACGAACAAACAATATATGAGCCGTCCTCCAAACAACTGGAGGTAAAGACGAAAAAACAATACATGAGCCCTCCTACAAACAACTGGAGGTAAAGACGAACAAACAATACATGAGCCATCCTACAAACAACTGGAGGTAAAGACGAACAAACAATACATGAGCCCTCCTACAAACAACTGGAGGTAAAAACGAACAAACAATACATGAGCCCTCCTACAAACAACTGGAGGTAAAGACGAACAAACAATACATGAGCCCTCATACAAACAACTGGAGGTAAAGACGAGAAAAGATGACATGAGCCCTCAAACAAACAACTGGAGGTAAAGACGAACAAACAATACATGAGCTCTCCTACAAACAACTGGAGGTAAAGACGAACAAACAAATACATGAGCCCTCTTACAAACAACTGGAGGTAATGACGAACAAACAATACATGAGCCTTCCTACAAACAACTGGAGGTAAAGACGAACAAACAATACACGAGCCTTCCTACAAACAACTGGTGGTAAAGACGAACAAACAATACACGAGCCCTCCTACAAAACAACTGGAGGTAAAGACGAACAAACAATACACGAGCCCTCCTACAAAAAACTGGAGGTAAAGACGAACAAACTATACACGAGCCCTCCTACAAACAACTGGAGGTAAAGACGAACAAACAATACATGAGCCCTCCTACAAACAACTGGAGGTAAAGACGAACAAACAATACATAAACCCCCTACAAACAACTGGAGGTAAAGACGAGCAAACAATACATCAGCACTCCAACAAACAATTGGAGGTAAAGACGAACAAACAATACATCAGCACTCCTGCAAACAACTGGAGGTAAAGACGAACAAACAATACACGAGCCCTCCTACAAACAACTGGAGGTTAAGACGAACAAACAATACATGAGCCCTCCTACAAACAACTTGAGGTAAAGACGAACAAACAATACATGAGCACTTCTACAAACAACTGGAGGTAAAGACGAACAAACAATACATCAGCACTCCTACAAACAACTGGAGGTAAAGACGAACAAACAATACATGAGCCCTCCTACAAACAACTTGAGGTAAAGACGAACAAACAATATATGAGCCGTCCTACAAACAACTGGAGGTAAAGACGAACAAACAATACATGAGCCCTCCTACAAACAACTGGAGGTAAAGACGAACAAACAATACATGAGCCATCCTACAAACAACTGGAGGTAAAGACGAACAAACAATGCATGAGCCCTCCTACAAACAACTGGAGGTAAAGACGAACAAACAATACATGAGCCCTCCTACAAACAACTGGAAGTAAAGACGAACAAACAATACATGAGCCCTCCTACAAACAACTGGAAGTAAAGACGAGCAAAGATTACATGAGCCTTCAAACAAACAACTGGAGGTAAAGACGAACAAACAATACATGAGCCCTCCTAAAAACAACTTGAGGTAAAGACGAACAAACAATACACGAGCCCTCCTACAAACAACGAGGTAAAGACGAACAAACAATATATGAGCGGTCCTCCAAACAACTGGAGGTAAAGACGAAAAAACAATACATTAGCCCTCCTACAAACAACTGGAGGTAAAGACGAACAAACAATACATCAGCACTCCTACAAACAACTGGAGGTAAAGACGAACAAACAATACACGAGCCCTCCTACAAACAACGAGGTAAAGAAGAACAAACAATATATGAGCCGTCCTCCAAACAACTGGAGGTAAAGACGAAAAAACAATACATGAGCCCTCCTACAAACAACTGGAGGTAAAGACGAACAAACAATACATGAGCCATCCTACAAACAACTGGAGGTAAAGACGAACAAACAATACATGAGCCCTCCTACAAACAACTGGAGGTAAAAACGAACAAACAATACATGAGCCCTCCTACAAACAACTGGAGGTAAAGACGAACAAACAATACATGAGCCCTCATACAAACAACTGGAGGTAAAGACGAGAAAAGATGACATGAGCCCTCAAACAAACAACTGGAGGTAAAGACGAACAAACAATACATGAGCTCTCCTACAAACAACTGGAGGTAAAGACGAACAAACAAATACATGAGCCCTCTTACAAACAACTGGAGGTAATGACGAACAAACAATACATGAGCCTTCCTACAAACAACTGGAGGTAAAGACGAACAAACAATACACGAGCCTTCCTACAAACAACTGGAGGTAAAGACGAACAAACAATACACGAGCCCTCCTACAAAACAACTGGAGGTAAAGACGAACAAACAATACACGAGCCCTCCTACAAAAAACTGGAGGTAAAGACGAACAAACTATACACGAGCCCTCCTACAAACAACTGGAGGTAAAGACGAACAAACAATACATGAGCCCTCCTACAAACAACTGGAGGTAAAGACGAACAAACAATACATAAACCCCCTACAAACAACTGGAGGTAAAGACGAGCAAACAATACATCAGCACTCCAACAAACAATTGGAGGTAAAGACGAACAAACAATACATCAGCACTCCTGCAAACAACTGGAGGTAAAGACGAACAAACAATACACGAGCCCTCCTACAAACAACTGGAGGTAAAGACGAACAAACAATACATGAGCCCTCCTACAAACAACTTGAGGTAAAGACGAACAAACAATACATGAGCACTTCTACAAACAACTGGAGGTAAAAACGAACAAACAATACATCAGCACTCCTACAAACAACTGGAGGTAAAGACGAACAAACAATACATGAGCCCTCCTACAAACAACTTGAGGTAAAGACGAACAAACAATATATGAGCCGTCCTACAAACAACTGGAGGTAAAGACGAACAAACAATACATGAGCCCTCCTACAAACAACTGGAGGTAAAGACGAACAAACAATACATGAGCCATCCTACAAACAACTGGAGGTAAAGACGAACAAACAATGCATGAGCCCTCCTACAAACAACTGGAGGTAAAGACGAACAAACAATACATGAGCCCTCCTACAAACAACTGGAAGTAAAGACGAACAAACAATACATGAGCCCTCCTACAAACAACTGGAAGTAAAGACGAGCAAAGATTACATGAGCCTTCAAACAAACAACTGGAGGTAAAGACGAACAAACAATACATGAGCTCTCCTACAAACAACTGGAGGTAAAGACGAACAAACAAATACATGAGCCCTCCTACAAACAACTGGAGGTAAAGACGAACAAACAATACATTAGCCCTCCAACAAACAACTGGAGGTAAAGACGAACAAACAATACATGAGCTCTCCTACAAACAACTGGAGGTAAAGACGAACCAACAATATAGGAGCCCTCCTACAAACAACTGGAGGTGAAGACGAACAAACAATACATGAGCCCTCCTACAAACAACTGGAGGTAAAGACGAACAAACAATGCATGAGCCCTCCTACAAACAACTGGAGGTAAAGACGAACAAACAATATATGAGCCGTCCTACAAACAACTGGAAGTAAACACGAACAAACAATACATGAACCCCTCCAACAAACAACTTAAAGTAAACACGACCAAACAATACATGAGCCCTCCTACAAACAACTGGAAGTAAAGACGAACAAACAATACATGAGCCCTCCTACAAACAACTGGAAGTAGAGACGAATAAACAATACATGAGCCCTCCTACAAACAACTGGAAGTAAAGACGAACAAACAATACATGAGCCCTCCTACAAACAACTGGAAGTAGAGACGAATAAACAATACATGAGCCCTCCTACAAACAACTGGAGGTAAAGACGAATTAACAATACGAGAGCCCTCCTACAAACGACTGGAGGTAAAGACGAACAAACAATACATGAGCCCTCCTACAAACAACTTGAGGTAAAGACGAACAAACAATACATGAGCCCTCCAACAAACAACTGGCGGTAAAGACGAGCAAACAATACATGAACCCTCCTACAAACAACTGGAGGTAAAGACGAACAAACTAATACATGAGCCCTCCTACAAACAACTGGAGGTAAAGACGAACAAACAATACATTAGCCCTCCAACAAACAACTGGAAGTAAAGACGAACAAACAATACATCAGCCCTCCTACAAAAAACTGGAGGTAAAGACGAACAAACAATAAACGAGCCCTCCTACAAACAATTGGAGGTAAAGACGAACAAACAATACATGAGCCCTCCTACAAACAACTGGAGGTAAAGACGAACAAACAAATACATGAGCCCTCTTACAAACAACTGGAGGTAATGACGAACAAACAATACATGAGCCATCCTACAAACAACTGGAGGTAAAGACGAACAAACAATACATGAGCCCTCCTACAAACAACTGGAGGTAAAGACGAACAAACAAATACATGAGCCCTCTTACAAACAACTGGGGGTAAAGACGAACAAACAATACATGAGCCATCCTACAAACAACTGGAGGTAAAGACGAACAAACAATACATGAGCCCTCCTACAAACAACTGGAGGTAAAGACGAACAAACAATACATCAGCACTCCTACAAACAACTGGAGGTAAAGACGAACAAACAATACACGAGCCCTCCTACAAACAACTGGAGGTAAAGACGAACAAACAATATATGAGCCGTCCTCCAAACAACTGGAGGTAAAGACGAAAAAACAATACATGAGCCCTCCTACAAACAACTGGAGGTAAAGACGAACAAACAATACATCAGCCCTCCTAATAACAACTGGAGGTAAAGACGAACAAACAATACATGAGCTCTCCTACAAACAACTGGAGGTAAAAACGAGCAAACAATACATGAGCCCTCCTACAAACAACTGGAGGTAAAGACGAAGAAACAATACATTAGCCCTCCAACAAACAACTGGAAGTAAAGAGGAAAAAAACAATACATGAGCCCTCCTACAAACGACTGGAGGTAACGACGAACAAACAATACATCAGCCCTCCTACAAAACACTGGAGGTAAAGACGAACAAACAATACACGAGCCCTCCTACAAACAACTGGAGGTAAAGACGAACAAACAATGCATGAGCCCTCCAACAAACAACTGGAGGTAAAGACGAGCAAACAATACATGAACCCTCCTACAAACAACTGGAGGTAAAGACGAACAAACAAATACATGAGCCCTCCTACAAACAACTGGAGGTAAAGACGAACAAACAATACATTAGCCCTCCAACAAACAACTGGAAGTAAAGCCGAACAAACAATACATGAGCCCTCCTACAAACGACTGGAGGTAAAGATGAACAAACAATACATCAGCACTCCTACAAAAAACTGGAGGTAAAGACGAACAAATAATACACGAGCCCTCCTACAAACAACTGGAGGTAAAGACGAACAAACAATACGTGAGCCCTCCTACAAACAACTGGAGGTAAAGACGAACAAACAATACATGAGCCCTCCTACAAACAGCTGGAAGTAAAGACGAACAAACAATACATGAGCCCTCCTACAAACAACTGGAGGTAAAGACGAACAAACAATACACGAGCCCTCCTACAAACAACTGGAGGTAAAGACGAACAAACAAGACATGAGCCCTCCTACAAACAACTGGAGGTAAAGACGAACAAACAATACATGAGCCCTCCTACAAACAACTGGAGGTAAAGACGAACAAACAATACACGAGCCCTCCTACAAACAACTGGAGGTAAAGACGAACAAACAAGACATGAGCCCTCCTACAAACAACTGGAGGTAATGACGAACAAACAATACACGAGCCCTCCTACAAACACCTAGAGGTAAAGACGAACAAACAAGACATGAGCCATCCTACAAACAACTGGAGGTAATGACGAACAAACAATACACGAGCCCTCCTACAAACAACTGGAGGTAAAGACGAACAAACAAATACATTAGCCCTCCTACAAACAACTGGAGGTAAAGACGAAGAAACAATACATTAGCCCTCCAACAAACAACTGGAAGTAAAGAGGAAAAAAACAATACATGAGCCCTCCTACAAACGACTGGAGGTAACGACGAACAAACAATACATCAGCCCTCCTACAAAAACTGGAGGTAAAGACGAACAAACAATACACGAGCCCTCCTACAAACAACTGGAGGTAAAGACGAACAAACAATGCATGAGCCCTCCAACAAACAACTGGAGGTAAAGACGAGCAAACAATACATGAACCCTCCTACAAACAACTGGAGGTAAAGACGAACAAACAAATACATGAGCCCTCCTACAAACAACTGGAGGTAAAGACGAACAAACAATACATTAGCCCTCCAACAAACAACTGGAAGTAAAGCCGAACAAACAATACATGAGCCCTCCTACAAACGACTGGAGGTAATGACGAACAAACAATACACGAGCCCTCCTACAAACACCTAGAGGTAAAGACGAACAAACAAGACATGAGCCATCCTACAAACAACTGGAGGTAATGACGAACAAACAATACACGAGCCCTCCTACAAACAACTGGAGGTAAAGACGAACAAACAAATACATTAGCCCTCCTACAAACAACTGGAGGTAAAGACGAAGAAACAATACATTAGCCCTCCAACAAACAACTGGAAGTAAAGAGGAAAAAAACAATACATGAGCCCTCCTACAAACGACTGGAGGTAACGACGAACAAACAATACATCAGCCCTCCTACAAAAACTGGAGGTAAAGACGAACAAACAATACACGAGCCCTCCTACAAACAACTGGAGGTAAAGACGAACAAACAATGCATGAGCCCTCCAACAAACAACTGGAGGTAAAGACGAGCAAACAATACATGAACCCTCCTACAAACAACTGGAGGTAAAGACGAACAAACAAATACATGAGCCCTCCTACAAACAACTGGAGGTAAAGACGAACAAACAATACATTAGCCCTCCAACAAACAACTGGAAGTAAAGCCGAACAAACAATACATGAGCCCTCCTACAAACGACTGGAGGTAAAGATGAACAAACAATACATCAGCACTCCTACAAAAAACTGGAGGTAAAGACGAACAAACAATACACGAGCCCTCCTACAAACAACTGGAGGTAAAGACGAACAAACAATACGTGAGCCCTCCTACAAACAACTGGAGGTAAAGACGAACAAACAATACATGAGCCCTCCTACAAACAGCTGGAAGTAAAGACGAACAAACAATACATGAGCCCTCCTACAAACAACTGGAGGTAAAGACGAACAAACAATACACGAGCCCTCCTACAAACAACTGGAGGTAAAGACGAACAAACAAGACATGAGCCCTCCTACAAACAACTGGAGGTAAAGACGAACAAACAATACATGAGCCCTCCTACAAACAACTGGAGGTAAAGACGAACAAACAATACACGAGCCCTCCTACAAACAACTGGAGGTAAAGACGAACAAACAAGACATGAGCCCTCCTACAAACAACTGGAGGTAATGACGAACAAACAATACACGAGCCCTCCTACAAACACCTAGAGGTAAAGACGAACAAACAAGACATGAGCCATCCTACAAACAACTGGAGGTAATGACGAACAAACAATACACGAGCCCTCCTACAAACAACTAGAGGTAAAGACGAACAAACAAGACATGAGCCATACTACAAACAACGGACATCACAACACGGAACTCAGAACGTAAATACATACACATAATAGGACAACACAACAAAACCCCAAAACGATGAGCAACACGGAACCCACCAAAAACCCAGGGGTGAACTCATGTGTTTAAGGGACTGGTCATTATATATCTCCAGGGGTGGGGGGGGGGGGGGGGCGGCAAAATGTAAATTTGGAATGAACAACCAATAACTGACTCCGCCCCCCTTTTAAGTTGTGTTAAAATTTTTACCTCCCCTCTTTCAACTACTTCAAATCTTTTGACCCCCCCTTTCTTGATTATTGTTGAAAGGCTTCTAATTTCATATGTTGCCATAAATTCCTTTTAACAAGCATAGTAGCTCATAGGAAATGGAACTAAAGGTCCTTCTGTGTTCATGAAGGCAATCACAACCACATCTAATGAAAAGGATACCTTTAAGTCACTTTGTTGTAATTTTTTGTTTTCACAGTCTTCAACAAGCCAGTTTCTTGCTAAAATGCATCAGTGGCTATGATACTTTATTTTAAGCATACAATACAAAACTGTTCTAATTTGTTTTATTCATATTTTTGTTGGGCAGCACATTTTGTTATTTACGTTGCTTTAGACATTTGGATGTGTGAAAGGTTACAGGTGTTCAACGTCACTTTCAACAATATTTCAGTTATATCGTAGCGGTCAGTTCTATCGATTTAGGAAAGTGAGTTATATAAATATTCAAACATAGTATTCAAATTAGCAGATATTCAAGGAGTGCTACATTAATACTTTAATATTAATATTACACCAAGCTGCATTATCAGTACGACCACAATCACACTAGTGGTGTAATGGTTCGTTGCTCGCCTCTAGTGTGGTAGATCGTGGGTTCGAGCCCCGGGTGGGTCAAACCAATGACTATACAATTGGCATTTGATGTTTCTCTGCTAAACACGAAGCATTAAGCAGTAAGGGCACATACTGGTTGGCTCGGAATCAAGATAATGTCTCCCGAGTAAAGCGACATGTCTACCTGTAAAACTGTGGTTTCAGTGAGTTATCCCTATAAAAATCCAATGAACAATGTTGGTCTTGTAAAAAGCGGACATCACCACGTTCTCATAGAATGTAACTTATTCTCGACGTTATATAGCTGAAAAATGACTCATTTGGCGTTGCACATCAATAACTGTTTCAGTACGAACACCCCAATAGTAAAGCCTGATAATTATAGATATATTTTACTTGTTTTACATTGAAATGAAAAAGGAGCAACACACATTAACATTAAATTTCTTCAATCTACATTGTATTTCTAAAGATAGGGTTATGATATTTAACGTCACTTTCAACAATATCTAAAAACTCTTCTTTATTTTTCTGTCAATGAATTTGTCACCTTGTCATAAATGAATGTGTTTTACAGACTATTGTCTTTTTGTTCTTTTTCATTTGGCCATTTATATTGTAACTCCTTCTTCGATTTACGGTTTCTGATTGCCTCCTATGATATCTTCAAACCTGTATTAAGAGGTCACCTTTGGGACAAAGAAAAAGTGGCATTATAAGACAGGTGACCTCTTAAAAGAGGTTAAATTCATATGGAATTCTCTCTCACAGGACAAAAAAAATGTGACCTTTTAATACAGGTGACTGCTTAACAGAGGTGACTGCATGAACAGGTTTTGACTGTATCTTTCTCTTGTACACATCTATAGTGCTAGAAACAGGGTTAATGAACCTTATCTTGTCAGAGGTCAAACAGATCATAAATCAAATTTAATTAGGAAGAAAGTTGCATTTTTTTCAATTGATTAATTAGTGATGGCGATCAAGACACGGTATATATAGGTTAAGTCATTGGTGGTTATCACCACTGAACACCTCAGTAGTTGAGATGTGTATGAGAGAGTGAACTCACATCAGTTATGTTAGAATCAAGGTCCCTCGCCTCAAGCAATTGCATTAAAACTTTTGACTTCTCTATTCTCTATTCACCGCTCAAAGCTAAAAGACAGTTTGAAAGAATTAGTCCCAACTGTGTTTCTTAAAGAAGAATGGCGAACACAGATACAAATGCCTTGTCTTAGGAAGGGATAAATCTTATTTTGTAAACAAAAACACTCTGGTTCTACCAAAAAGTTCTCTGAAACTGATATGATGAACATGCTTGAGTTTTTGATTGAAAACATATTTGTTATGTTTGGTGGACATGTGTTTCAACAGACAGTCGGGCTATGAGTACTTCCTGTGCTCCTCTTCTCGTTGACTCGCGCCTTTATTCCTACGAGGCAGACTTCATACAGTGACTTCCGAAGAGAAAGGAAAAGAAGCTAGCAGATCCTTTAATTTCACGTTCCGTTATATAGATGATGTCCTTTCACTAAATAATTGTAAGTTTGGTGATTTCGTTGATCGCATCTATCCTATTGAGATTGAAATAAAGATACCACAGATACAGTTATATCTGCTTCATACCTTGACCTACACCTCGCAATTGACGATGAGGGCCGGTTAAGAGCGAAAGTTTACGACAAAAGAGATGTTTTCAATTTTCCCATTGTGAACTTTCCATTTACATGTATGCAGAAACATTCCAGCAGCATCTGCTTATGGAGTATATGTTACATGTATATCTCTCTCAGTTGATCTGATATTCCAGAGCTCATGTTTCCTATCATGATTCCCTTGATAGAGGACTGCTGCTTACTAGGAAACATCTGAACCAAGGGTTTCTAATTTTTAAGTTAAAGTCATCACTCTGAAAGTTTTATGAAAGTTTTACGATCAAAACCATGGCTTGGTTAACCGTTACGGAGCATTGTGTCACAAAAGAGCAGGCGACATGTTCCGTTCGTCGTAATTATAATCCGGTCCATTCTTCATGTTCATCAATAAAATGTAACACAGCAAATACCAAATAGTCTTAACAATTCTAAAAATAGTCATAACATCTAAAATAGTCATAACACACAGGCACTTGTTTCATTCAAAAAATATATGCCCCCTCCTCTTCCTTACTTCAAGGTAAACATCTACGTGGCTTAGTGAAAATTTCAGTCATTGAAACGGATACAGCCACTTCCGGTTTCCGCTGGATTTTTCATTTGCATTCGGAATTCTCTAGACCGGCCATGTGTAACAATGCCACATGATCATCTCCTCTCAAATATAAAGTAAGCCTTTAAAATACAGATAATTGTTCCAATGCAGATTATAAAAATATGTTCAACTCCAAATTACTGACATTTGATTTTTAAAGCACCTTTTTTTAAATTTTCTAAATAAATTTAAACCGGATCGGAAGTGGCTGTATCCGTTTCAATGACTTAAATTTTTACTAAGCCACGTTCGCTGACTATTCTTGTCGAATTTGTCTGAGGGGGCCCGGTAGTTATATTCAAATGCGGCAGTCGAAAAGAGAAATATCTCGGGAGTGTAACGATATAATTGGGTCAGCAAAAGGATCACAAATAAGCGAAAAATATTGAGGTGCAGTGGGGAAGGGTAGATGTTTACCTTGAAGTAAGGAAGAGGAGGGACCATATATTTTTTGAATGAAACAAGTGCATGTGTCATAACATCTAAAATAGTCATAACAATTCTAAAAAAAAATAGTCATAACATCTAAAAGTCATAACACACAGGCACTTGTTTCATTAAAAAAATATATGCCCCCTCCTCTTCCTTACTTCAAGGTCCAGAAGGGTGAGCAGTTCCTGCTCCACTAGTGACACCTGTCGTGTTAATCTAGTTACAAACCCAGTGATAATTCATGAAAGAGGAAAGGATCGGGAAGTGCTCAAGACAAGTGGAACATATATGAGGTCATTTGTGACACAGACATTCCATATCGGTCAACCAAGTCATGGTGGCAACCGTAAAACTTTCGAAGTGACGACTTCAGCTTAACCAAGAGGAACCCTTGGTACAGTAGCTTCCTTATTAGCAGCAACCCTCTATCTAATGATAGCCAAGTCTTCATATGGTAATAAGCAAGAATGCAAATATTTTGAGAAATTCCTATTAAAAATGTAGGAACAGTTGATGGTAGAAAGTTTATGATGGAATCTTCTAAATCTAAAGGGAAATAACTCCTTCAAAAAAAGGCCCGACGAAACTGCCATAACATGCAGATGTGCACATGGCAAAAAGCAAGAATACAAAATATGAGGAGTTTGAAGATACCAAATGGGCAATCAGAATCCCTAAATCAAAGAAAAACAGACAACACAATGCCTGTGTCGCTCACATTTAATTGGCCAATCAGAAACAAGAATTGCTTGTGGTGGCCATGTCTGTTAACGGATCGGGACGAAATGCGCAATCTTTATAGAGGACCTTCCATAGATGCTTCCTACCAAGTTTCGGTTCATTTGGCCATGCGGTTTCAGAGGAGAAGATTTTTTAGAAATCAACCGATCAGAAACAAGAATTGCCTGTGGCGGCCATGTTTGTAAACGGATCGAGACAAAATGAGCAATACTTATAGAGGAGCTTCCGTAGATGCTTCCTACCAAGTTTCGGTTCATTTGGCTATGCAGTTTCAGAGAAGATTTTTTAGAAATCAACCAATCAGAAACAAGAATTGCCTGTGGTGGCCATGTTTGTTAACGGATCGAGACGAAATGATCAATCTTTATAGAAGACCTGCCATAGATGCTTCCTACCAAGTTTCGGTTCATTTGGCCATGCGGTTTCAGAGGAGAAGATTTTTTAGAAATCAACCAATCAGAAACAAGAATTGCCTGTGGCGGTAATGTTTGTTAGCGGATAGGGACGAAATGAGCAATCTTTATAGAGGACCTTCCATAGATGCTTTCTACTAAGTTTCGGTTCATTTGGCTGAGCGGTTTCAGAGGAGAAGATTTTTTAAAATTGGCCAATCAGAAACAAGAATTGCCCGTGGCGGCCATGTTTGTTAATGGATCGGGACAAAATGAGCAATCTTTATAGGGGACCTTCCATTGATGCTTCCTACCAAGTTTCAGTTCATTTGGCTAAGGGGTTTCAGAGGAGAAGATTAAAATGTGAAAAGTTAATGGACGACAGATGCTAAGTGATGGCAAAAGCTCACTTTGCCTTTGGCAAGGTGAGCTAAAAAGTATAAATGTGAGCAATTCAAATTCAAAATACAGAAGTTGTGTGTACACACATTTGTGACAGACACACCAGATGTTTTCATTTACTGCCATGCTGCTTTCTAGATGATGATGATGATGATGATGATAATAAAACACTAAAAGAACAAAATCCATGGTGACATTTTATTTTGACTTTTAACAAATATAAATAAAGATAATAAAAAATGTAACATTTCTACAAATATAGCTAGCGGCTTATCCAATAACAAAATATATTTTATGCTTAATTAAATTTGTAAATTATGATAAAATGCTTTTTATTAATATTAAAATAAGAATTCATTTTCCCAGTGGGTCCTATTTTAAACAATATCTATGGGTGACAGCCATCTTGGATTTCTGATCAACAAAAAATGAACTTTATAAGGGAACAACGGTTATTCACATAAAGTTTGGATCAGGTGAAGTTGCGTAGTTTCTGATAAAAAAATATTTTTTTTTATTATCTCCTTTGTCCAGATGTGGCAGCCACCTTATAATTGAGAAAAAAAACAGCATTCTAGCTAAATTTGCTTTCAAATGATTCAGATTTTTACATAGGGTCCTATGTTAAAAGTTGTCATGAGGTACTGGTCATATTCGACAAACCCTTAACATAGAAATGGGACTTACTTATTCCAGTTGAGGTACAGTCCATCTAAAGGTGACGTTAGTTGGTTGTGTAGAAGAATTACTAGTTCTTTATGTGTAAACTAACGACAGCTTGTAACAACTTCTAATCACCTACCCCCACAATAGCAACTGATTGCACAGGTAGTTGTACATCCAATTACTTTATGTTCACGTCTAGAATGGCCCTGACAAAGTTATATGATATACAATTGAAAATTGTATTTTCAGTAATAGCTGTCGTTATCTTCGATAGAGGATCAGGATGAAGTCTATAGTTTTAAATAGAGTACATTCCAAGTATACTATTCCAACCAAGTTTAGTTTGATTCAGTAAAATTGTTTACATGAAGAAGATTTTAAATAAATTTTGATCAAATTGTGCTTAATTTGCATATTTGTCAATAATTTAGCAAAATTACAAAAGTTTCTGAAAAAAATCTGGAAGACATGTTAATCAACACATTATCATATACCTCATTCCAATCAAAAATGTAGAATTAATGGCAATTTTAAGAATCACAACGTCAAAGACACAAATGGATAGATCTTCACTTTAAAGATGTCCAACCAGGACCCTTCTACCAAAGGTTGGTTGAAATTGGTCCAGTGGTTTTAAAGTAGATGTCGAAAGTAGATATTTCAATTTTAGTAACCGCTACCATATTTGAAGGTGGGCTAACCTGTGGGACACAACCAAGGACACTTCTGATTAAATTTAGCACCAGTAGTTTAGGGAAAATGTCAAAAGGATGAAATTTACAAACGGAAAACAAGTGATGACAATAACTCACACCACCCTTTGGGTCAGGTGAGCTAAAAATATGTAAGTATGTAAATAGCTTATGTTAGAGAATTACGAGCAATGTTAAATGTATGTAAACAAATATATCTAAGTGTAATTTTTACCATGTTACAAAAGTGAATTAAAAAAAAAAGTAATTACTAGAATTAAAAAGCATATGATATATGTATCGCAAAATAGTGTTTATATATTTGGATTATTTCCTTGGATCATCAATAAGATATATTGTAGCAAGCATTGTTGAATTAACTATATCTTGTTGCTAAAAAAATATGTAAGTAAGCAGGCTTTAAATACATCGGTAGAAAATATGTAGTTAAGTATATATTTAATTCTTTGATACAAAAATGTAAGTATGTAGTTCTTTCATTGTTTAGTCACAATGAGATGTAGGTACAATTGTTGAGACATTGTAAACATAAAATATATAAAACATATTAAAACTTGATATAGAATTGTGTATAGAATTGCTAGGAATCTTGGAGAAATATGCAATGAAATCAAATGTAACTGAATAAAACATTTGAATGACTGAATTAGGATTTATATATAACTGAAGAGTGACTGGGTGATTGAGTTGATTAAAAGTTTAGATACATAACAGTGTTTGGGTGAAAGAGCTGCTATATTGTGTCAATACTAAACTTAATAAAATGAGGTGATCGTAGAAACTACTAGCCTTGGGTAAGCCTTACGAAATAATAACACTTGAGGTGGGTATCAGAGCATGAACTAGAAATATCTAAGCAATTGATGTTCTCAAGTTTAACATAACAAGGTTAAAGTTCATATATTGTGAAAGTAGTATTATTCATGGGTACTCATTTTCGTGAACTTTGTAGTTCAATAAAGGGGCCGTCGTGATCGTATGGTAGTATCTATGCAATCAGTGCCTATCTCCACTGATGTTGTGAGTTCGAATCTCGATCAGGGCGAGGTGTACAACATTATGTGATAAAGTTTGTCAGTGACTTGCGACAGGTCGGTGGTTTTCTCCGGGTCCTCCAGTTTCCTCCACCAATAATACTGACTGCCACGATATAACTGAAATATTGTTGAAAGTGGCATTAAACACCATCAAACAAACAAACAAAAAATAGTTCAATAAAACCTTAAATTATTTTAATCAAATGGAAAACAATCCTTACATTCTTTTGTCACCTGCAGTGTTTTAAACAACACATTCAAAACCAACAGACCAATGCAATTTGTAGAAACCTCAAAAATCAGTGCCCACAATAAAACATACCTTCACAGTACTGGTAATTAATAAAACATACCTTCACAGTACTGGTAATTAATAAAATATACCTTCACAGTACTGGTAATTAAAATATAAACATCACTAACATAATACAATTGTAAGTAAGAATATAAATTTTCTAAAATAAATTACATATAAAAACTCTAGATGGAATCATTTCATCAATGTACGTAAAATTGATTGGTGGGTAGATTCCATATGCGCTAGTCCGTCAGGATTTTCTTGTGACGAAACTTGGTTGTCCTGCAGTTAAAAATGGTAGCCCTGGACGTCGAGCTGGTGCTATTTTCAACCCCTGCTAATCTTCATCAGTTGTTTGTTGTTTGTACAAATTCTTCTACATGTTTTGTATATATTATAGGTCCTAGTTTACCACAAGGTGTCTTCGATGTCTTTGATAATTCACGTTTTAAACTTTTAAGTAATCCAGATTTAACTGTTGATGAAAATGTGTGCTTAAAAATAGAAATAGATAGAAATATTTAATACATATAATAGACATGCCTGTGTATTACTTAAGAAATAAATCATGGAAGCCAGAATGTGTTTTGAGTTTTAACATGGGTTGGCGGATATTAGTATTTTATCCCGAGCCAGAGCCGAGGGATAAAATTTACTAATATCTGCCAACCCATGTTAAAACTCAAAACACATTCTGGCTTCCATGAATTATTTCGATTCTGATATGTCTAAGAGTACAAATACGGTAGTATACTTTGATTGGAAGACGGTAATTTATATTTACGGTTGCAGACAATGTCGCGCACAATTTATGCTGCCAAATTCGAGCAGACGATAATTCATCAACATGTACACTTACGACGGAAAAGTCAGTCATATGCACCGGCGCATGTGCTAATGAGATTATACCCAATCGATAAATCGCTCGTTTGTTTACAAAGGGAAAGAAGGACGTCATGTTAGAATACAATGTACAATTTAATGTTGTATGTTAAATATGTATTTCAAGCAACTGTTTTTACTGTTAAAAAATAATGCAAGTTACTCGAAAAATAAATCTGAGTGAAAACCTTAGCTCAAGTCATTCAGGTAAAACTTATAGATTATGCTAAAATACAGTATGACACAAGATGACATTGTTCTTTTAGCTCTTGAACAGCATGTACATATACACTTCAATCCAAACTTTACCAAAGTAATTCATGTGTGACTTAGAGGTCATCTTGTAATTTTGTACCAAATTTCTGAATCCTAGTCAGTTTTTTTTTTTTATAAAAAGACAACCCTAAATTTTAATGCATATAATAACATTTAAAAATTAAAAAAATGTTAGATGGATATGATTTTCAATTGTCTCCCCGACATACGTCACCATACCAATAACCAGAAATTTTTTCTTGGTAAATCTAGTTAACGAACGTTTGTTTGTTAAATCTTAATTTCTATCTTTTACTCAGGGCTGTAATGATACGATACATATCGTGATACAAGGGTCACGATACGATACATTTTAAGTAGAAACTAAGTCGTTTGGTCTTCATTTTCAGTGTTGTATCTTATTCCATGTGTGAGCAGATGTTTTGTATAGATTATGTTTGTTATTAATCTCTGTGTGTTATTTATATGTTCCTTACACGAATTATAATTAGGGCTGTTCCAAATAAAATACATGGCAAAGGTGTCTTTCAAAGCATTGAATTTGGTACACTTATTGTAAACTACCCCAGATACTTTTGCTTGGAACAACCCTATGTGAAATGTAGAAATAAAACCCTGCTTACATTGTTTTGCAATATTTAATGAACTCTCAGAACTCAAGTTTAACAATTAACATATCTAATACAAGTAAGTTTAAATCAGGTCACGTAATGTTAAACTTTGATAGAAACACTTACAAAGCATATTTTACAAACGGATTTCGATTTGTCAACCTTTTCATCGACTTCCGGGAAGCCGAAATACTTCCAGACTGCTGATCTAAAGGAAACAGGTGGATCTATTAATTTGAGTTTGCCCTGTAGCTCCACTGCCACTTCAAGTTCTTCAGCGTTTTCTGACGTAGCCATGTTAACTTTGTACGATAAACAAACTTAATTTGGTCAAAAAAGTCATTCTATCCACCGGAACTTTCCAGACCGAAGCCGAACCGAAATACGGATCAAATGAATCGAAAATCAAACTAGATGAAAATATCGCAGTTCATCGAAACTTCGGTGAATCGTTTCACCTCTATCTTTTACAGTAAGTAAAATGGAAGCATCCTCTTCTAGTAAGGCTATAAATTGTGTTCAAAAACTTCTTATTACTGTATTTTAACCCTGAGTTAATATATTGATTCACATTACAACAGAGACCGCTGTGGTCCTGATCACATTACAGTTATTCTATATCTAACAATGTAATCAGTCTATTGTCTCTAATGTTCATGAGTTTGATCCCTTTCCTTAGCGAGATAAAAATTTCCCCGTTACTTCTGTGTGGTCATGGTCTTTTCTGTTGTAGACATAACAGAAATACCAATGAACATGTTATTAAACAGCTTTTCAACTAAATGATATGATAATCAACTAAGTTGTTATTACCTCTTTAAAGGCTGTATAAACAGCTTTGAAAGCTGGTTGTTTCTCATTATGCATAACACGTCTACAACCATGTAAAATAGATATTCCTCTAGTTTCTATGTCTTTACATACACTCATATACATACAATGATCAGGTCGATAATTCCACTCACATGGATATACATATAACTGATCTGAAAAAGAAGAACATTTAATTTGTAGCATCCCCCAAAATAATTGAAGCAAAACTTAAATTTCGAAATAAGAAAAAATTAGTGGCATTGACTAATAAGTGCGTTACCCGTTTTGGAAATTATAATTCAAGAAGTTTGTCAACAGAATGCTTTTAACTCACAGTCGAATATTATTATCAGTCAATATTACTAATTAACACAGATTTTGAAAATGAAAGTAGATAATGATCGAGGCCATCGGCTGCCTTTAATAGAACTAATATTATATATATATGACAACTTCTGTGTCACGAAAATTAAATATATTATTAGCAACTGGCATGATTTTCCTAAAAACCATATTCATTTATATTTTCCCCCTTTAATTCTTTGTATAGCCTATTTATAATTGAAAAAAAAGATTGACAGTGAACTGCCTTTATAAAAGTAAGATATGGGTTCATCTTCATAGGTTAGTAAGCACTATATATTTTATTAAAAAACTGACATAACTTTTTCTACACCTTTTCTTTTTATTAAATATTCAAAACACAACACACTAAATGCATCATATACAATGTACATGTTAACATTCAGATTATTAAACAAATGTGGCATATTTTCAATAAATACAAATATTAGGGGGCTTTAAATAGGGGTACCCTCATATGTTTTTTTATGAAAATGCACTGAAATGGAACAAGAACAATAAATAGTTTTGCCACTCCTCAACTTTTCAAAGAGCAATTGCCACCCAACTCCTAGGCCCATGAGGTGGTATTTGTGAATCTCGGACTGCAGACGCCTACGGAGCACCTGATTTCATCTCGATCCGGATATTTAATGGTGTTTGTGTTGCTGAATCTTCAGTTTTCTGTGTAGTCATAGTTTTTTGTCAATCATTAAGTATTTGCCTTTTTGCTATGTTATATCTGTATATTAATATCATTATATGTTATTCAGCTATCAGACAGGGTATATAATGTGACATTCCTGGCTTAGGATCTATATTCCCTGAGGTGCAGCCGAAGGGAATATATATCATAAGCCGGGAATGTCACATTATATACCCTGTCTGATAGCTGAATAACAGATATATTACGAATTTAACCATTGTTTTTTATAAATACAACATCCAACTGTATTAAATAAATTTGCCTCTTTTATTTTCATTTTTCGTATCTCTAGATGTCCGTTTCTGTACCTTTGACGTCATTCTTCAATGACGTCAAAATATGTGTCACGTCATATTTCATGTATAGAGTGTCTCATGAAGGAAAATACTGTATTAAATTTCTAAATCAATACAGTTTCATATGTAGTAAATTTTATAAACTTTATAAATATAACATTAATATATCACAAAACAAAACAACTGGTTTGCGAAACAGTTTCAATAATTTAAATGTTAACAACATGTAAATAAAACCTTGGTGTGGCCCCATGACGTCGAAAATTTTCAAGACTCAACGTTTTGTTTATTTGTTATGGTACAGCCGTGGAACATAGGAGTTTGCTGAATCGATCAGGTATTTGTGACGGAATTAACTGTTGTAATATTTTTTTGTTCATGCAGCCGTTTTGAGTATAAAAACAGCATTTAATTTGGTAAAAAAACATTTATTATTCCGTATTATACCATTGATTCAATGAAGTGTAATGTTTTGTCTTACATGTTTTAATCGTTTTTGGGGACTGAAATATATACCCCGTCTGTTTTCCGAATATATGCTGACATTCAGGGTTGAAGAACCAATGAAAATATGTGTAACAAACTAAATTCGTAATATATATTGTTATTGAAGTAATATATCGACCCTTTAAGACTAATTACCAATAAAGGTAGCTCTCAATCAGTAGTGAAAACAATCGAAGATTCTCAAATCAGAAGTTGGATTATTTAGTTTTCCATCAAAATTATCTCCCTTTGATTTCTACACAGCTTGAAATAAATGATATAAAGGTGAATAAATGATATTGGTAACTTTTGATTTATGATAAACTGATGTTGAATTTGATAAAAATTAACCTTGATTTAGCACATATGGCTTAAATCGTATTTATACGAAAATTAAACTTATACTTTATACTAATTTTTTAATGCCCATATATTCCTTATTTGGTCATCCCAACTATATAATTTGCATACATTCAAAGCATTTGTACACATCTCTTTATATAACCAGATTGAAAATACCACTTCAATCAGGAGGTCAACATTTTGTGAAATTTTCATTTATTGCATTGAGGCGACACCTAGATGAGGTGCCAGTCGCTAATAATATGTATAATGTTCAAGATTATAATGTCCCTTATAATAACACTGTTTGCCTGTTTATATGTGAGGGTTGGTATTTTACTCACATGTAGAAAGCACTTACATGACCGTATCATGTCACTAAGATAAAGGGGTTGGACCCACAAAACTATTTTAACACTGCCACCTTTTTTTAAGTGTCTGTACCAAACCAGGAAAGTAAGCAGTCATGTATTTGTGTGTATGGAGTATAGATTTTACCACTTCCTTTGATTTTTCTAATAGAGCTTGTAATAAAACTTGTAATAGAGCCTGTAATAGAGCTTGTAATAGAACTTGTAATAGAGCCTGTAATAGAGCTTGTAATAGAGCTTGTAATAGAACTTGTAATTAGAGCTTGTAATAGAGCTTGTAATAGAGCTTGTAATTAGAGCTTGTAATAGAGCTTGTAATAGAACTTGTAATAGAGCTTGTAATAGAACTTGTAATATAGTTTGTAATAGAACTTGTAATAGAGCTTGTAATAGAACTTGTAATAGAATTTGTAATTAGAGCTTGTAATAGAGCTTGTAATAGAGATTGTAATATAGCTTGTAATAGAGCTTGTAATTAGACCTTGTAATAGAGCTTGTAATAGAGTTTGTTATAGAGCTTGTTATAGAGCTTGCAATAGAGCTTGCAATAGAGTTTGTAATAGAGCTTGTAATAGAACTTGTATTAGAGCTTGTAATAGAGCTTACAATAGAGCTTGCAATAGAGCTTGTAATAAAACTTGCAATAGAGCTTGTAATAGAGCTTGTAATAGAGCTTGTAATAGAACCTGTAATATAGTTTGTAATAGAGCCTGTAATAGAACTTGTAATAGAGCTTGTAATAAAACTTGTAATAGAGCTTGTAATAGAGCTTGTAATAGAGCTTGTAATAGAACTTGTAATAGAGCTTGTAATATAACTTGTAATAGAACTTGTAATAGAGCTTGTAATAGAACTTGTAATAGAGCTTGTAATAGAACTTGTAATAGAACTTGTAATAGAGATTGTAATAGAACTTGTAATAGAGCTTGTAATAGAGCCTGTAATAGAACTTGTAATAGAACTTGTAATAGAACTTGTAATAGAGCCTGTAATAGAACTTGTAATAGAGCCTGTAATAGAACTTGTAATAGAGCTTGTAATAGAGCCTGTAATAGAACTTGTAATAGAGCCTGTAATAGAGCTTGTAATAGAACTTGTAATAGAGCCTGTAATAGAGCTTGTAATAGAGCCTGTAATAGAACTTGTAATAGAGCTTGTAATAGAGCCTGTAATAGAGCTTGTAATAGAACTTGTAATAGAACTTGTAATAGAACTTGTATTAGAGCTTGTAATAGAGCTTGTAATAGAGTTGGTAATAGAACTTGTAATAGAACTTGTAATAGAGCCTGTAATAGAGCTTGTAATAGAACTTATAATAGAGCCTGTAATAGAACTTGTAATAGAACTTGTAATAGAACTTGTAATAGAGCTTGTAATAGAACTTGTAATAGAACTTGTAATAGAGCCTGTAATAGAGCTTGTAATAGAGCCTGTAATAGAACTTGTAATAGAACTTGTAATAGAACTTGTAATAGAGCTTGTAATAGAACTTGTAATAGAGCTTGTAATAGAGCTTGTAATAAAACTTGTAATAGAGCCTGTAATAGAACTTGTAATAGAGCCTGCAATAGAACTTGTAATAGAGCCTGTAATAGAACTTGTAATAGAGCCTGTAATAGAACTTGTAATAGAACTTGTAATAGAGCTTGTAATAGAACTTGTAATAGAACTTGTAATAGAACTTGTAATAGAGCTTGTAATAGAGCCTGTAATAGAGCCTGTAATAGAACTTGTAATAGAGCTTGTAATAGAACTTGTAATAGAGCCTGTAATAGAACTTGTAAAAGAACTTGTAATAGAGCTTGCAATAGAGCTTGTAATAGAGCTTGTAATAGAACTTGTAATAGAACTTGTAATAGAACTTGCAATAGAGCTTGCAATAGAGCTTGTAATAGAGCTTGTAATAGAACTTGTAATAGAGCTTGTAATAGAGCTTGTAATAGAGTTTGTAATAGAGCTTGTAATAGAGTTTGTAATAGAGCTTGTAATAGAGTTTGTAATAGAACTTGCAATAGAGCTTGTAATAGAGCTTGTAATAGAACTTGTAATAGAGCTTGTAATAGAACTTGTAATAGAGCTTGTAATAGAGCCTGTTATAGAATTTGTAATAGAGTTTGTAATAGAACTTGTAATAGAGCCTGTAATAGAACTTGTAATAGAGATTGTAATAGAGCTTGTAATAGAGCTTGTATATGTTCAAACAATGTAGCATGTTTTGTATTTCATTTTATTATATCTTTGTGTCGGGGGACGTCATGGTCATGATCGTATGGTAGTTGGATTTACAACTACCTGTGCAATCAGTGCTTATCACCAATAAAGTTGTGAGTTCGAACCCTGTACATGGTACTGAATACAACATTATGTGATAAAGTTTGTCGGTGACTTGCGACAGGTCAGTGGTTTTCTCCGGGTACTCCTGTTTTCCTCCATCAATAAAACTGGCCGCCATGATATAACTGAAATATTGTTGAAAATTGCGTTAAACATCATAAACCAAACCAAACCACAAGTAATCTGAAGGTTCTTACCTGGATGAAAATGAAAGTAAATATTAATCAGATCCTGGTCTCCCCATGTTATTCTCAACTTGTATTCTTTATAATATTCCATAAGTGATTCTAACCAATGTGATTTTCTTAGTCTGGTCAGGTTCATCAACATCACACCTGAGTTTACACCTGAAAGGTATCAAAATATAAAGCAGGTTCATCAACATTACACCTGAAAGGTATCAAAATATAAAACAGCTTCATCAATATTACACCTGAGTTTACACCTGAAAGGTATCAAAATATAAAACAGGTTCATCAATATTACACCTGAGTTTACACCTGAAAAGTATCAAAATATAAAACAGGTTCATCAACATTACACCTGAGTTTACACCTGAAAGGTATCAAAATATAAAACAGGTTCATCAATATTACACCTGAGTTTACACCTGAAAGGTATCAAAATATAAAATAGGTTCATCAACATCACACCTGTCGAGTTTACACCTGAAAGGTATCATAATATAAAACAGGTTCATCAACATCACACCTGAGTTTACAACTGAAAGGTATCAAAATATAGAGTATTCTAACATGTCGTCCTTCTTTCGCTTTGCAAACAAAGAGCGATCAACCCGATGACAAAATCTCATTAGCACATGCTCGGTACACATTTAAGCCGGATGATAAAATCACAAAATAAAATAATGTACATGGTTGTTAACGTTTTAAACATCTATATTCACTGAAAATAATCAACATATCCAAAATTAATAATATGCGACGTGCAATTAAAAGATGCAAACATAATATTATTGTTACGGATGCTCCATCAATACGACTGACCCGTAAAAGTATATCTGACTGACTTTCCCGTCGTAAATGTACATGTTGATGAATTATCGTCTGCTCGAATTTAGCAGCATTAATTGTGTGCGACATTGTCCGCAAACGTAAATATAAATTACTATCAATCAAAGTAGACTAGGTTAATGACTTTATTTACAAGATTTTCTGTTTATCTATTGTTTTAGTCAATTAATTATAAGCATTCACTGACCCTGCTATTGTACTGTCCATCTTTCTGTTGTTCAAACAATAATCTTACCTAATTTTCCATAATATGGATGTCTTGCAAATCTATTGTACCATCCTATAGCTGCATCTTCATGCTCTGGTGCTAACGCTGCCAACTGGGTACTGTTAAAATCTTCAAAAAACCTCCAGATTTCCTCCAAACCTCTTAAAAACAAAATATCCGTGTCTACATACAGTAAACTGTCAACATCTGTTAATAATGACTGCAAAATAACAATTGAATATGTCATTAAATAATTCCATATGTATAATATGGAGGAGAATAATAATATTTGATAACTTAAGATATTTTTTTAATTTGTTTTATTATTTGGCTTTCTAAACTTTCGACTTTGATGAAGGTTATACCAGAGACGTGTCCTGCACACTAAATTTGATATCTACGTTTTTATTAAGAGCATTTATATAAATTGAAATTTGCAACATCTTGATTTGTAGAATAATTATGAAAATATAATGTAACACACAGTTCTATTTGAACGTAAAAAACTTCGTTTGTGTAATTCGTGAAACAGAAAATGAATAGATAACTAATTACACCAGACAGGCAGTTTTCATTAGTTTTAACCTTAATCTATAAATAAAATAAGGTTTGCTTACAGGTATAAACAACCTCTGTGATGCACACGGTTTAAACAGTTTCTTCCATTCTTCTGACTTGCCGTGAGGGAATGTTAAATTATATATAAAGTACTGCATCTTGTTTTGATATTCTGGTGGCCAGGAATCTAACTGTAAAAAAATTAATTCGCAGTCAGAAAACAAAAATTGAATAAAATGGAGTTTTTGTACCGTATTCATTTATACATAAGCTCTTACCTTAAATAAAACTTGTAATCTTTTGCTAAAGATAAACACCCATGAACCCAGGGTTCACGTTTGAGGGCGATACAGGTGAAGAAGTCACCTTGTTGGGGTTGACTTCGCTTTCTCTTTGGTCAAAAGAGAAGTTCAAGTTGCCTTGTAATTTTGAAGAGTCGCCCTATGTCGACCCTGTATTTTTGCCACATGTAATTTATGAAAATGTCAATATCTTGTTTATTGAAATCTACCATACCCATTAAGTATTTTGAAAGTGGATTTTCTGGAAAAGTAATCAATTTCGGTTTAAAGAAACTGTCATTTTGATCAATAACAAATAAAAATGAAGTCTGATTGGTATTTTATATTCGCCATGGGTTAAAATTGCGATCTATCTATCGAACTGTTTACATGCAGATAGGTGTGAACGTTAATACCTCTGCAATAAAAAAAAAGAACTTTGAACTACAGTAGTTTTATTTCATTGTTGTTTTAAATAAGGGTAATAACAAAATTACCGAACTCCGAACAATCTTACAAAGGGAAAGTCAAAAGTCATAAGTATATAAACAGACAAAATCAGTCAACAACCGGAAAACTGTGAAAACCGTAATGACCCTGACTTGGTACAGGCATTTCTAAAGAAATGGTGGGTTGAATCAGATTTTAAAGCACCAAACCTGCCCCTTTCATTACGGCTCAAAGTTTCCGGCTGTCACTATAACAGTATTCATAACAATACTTGAACAAAACAGGTAAAACAGTTGTCAAAGCAGCAATATGATTTGAGGTCTGAAAAATAATAATTACAGCATCAGTTTTTGACTGTCACAGTATCAGTGTCAATATACGTTTGTGCTATATTTTCATTCCCTAGCTATACATAGTTGGAGTGCTGAGCAAATTTGCAAAGACATCTTTCTTCTGCTGAAAACTACACATATATGACTTATTACAATTTGTGTGGTATAAGATCAAAGCACAGTACTATTTTCAAAAGAAGGTGGAGGAGGGGGGACATATAAAAAATCATAGGTATGCAAGACTTCAATAATGAAGGAAGACAAAAATCAATATTTGACATTGAATAGATGTCTTTTAAGCAATTATGACTAAAAAAACAGAACAAATCAGATAGCTTTAAAACTATTTACTAAATTTGGGCAGGGTAACTTCAGAGGGGTCGCAAAACATTGTTTCGATTAATCACCATGAACTTATCTCAGAAGTCTCACCACTTCTCTCTGTTGTCTTCCACTTCTCCCTGTGAGCTCCATGAAAGAGAAGTCACTTCTCCCTCTAATTTGAAAGTAGTGAGAGCCCTGCATGAACTAAACCAAGCCAATCTCTAGTATGTGTCTAATATATAAATTTAATTTTTTATTTTATATAAAATTTCTAACCTTTTGTTTAAACATTGGCTGAAGTTCGTTTTCAGTAAAAATATGGAAGACTAATAGTTTGTCTGTAAATAACACAGCAGACTTTAACAAGACGACTGTCTCTTCTCCACGATCCCCACACGCCACGATTGCTAAATGTACACCATTACGCCAATGATCAGAATCTCTACAATAAAAAAACATTGAATATTCATACATTTAGTCATGTGTTACAGTTCAGATAACCAATTATGAATATTCATCAAATATCTCCAAATTTGTGTGTGTTTTTCAAATGTATTTTGAGTCATGAGATACAATTATTGTACTAACAATATGTGTCAACAATAACATGGCTCACATTGGAGGGAGATTCGAGCGAAGAAGGCGCCTCGTAAAGCTTGACTTCGCTTTCTCCCTATGTCGCCACCCGCATATTTTCTCCACTTGTCATTTATGAAAATGTTGATATCGTGTTTATTGAAATCTATCATATCCGTTAAGTATTTTGAAAGTGATTTCCTTGGAAATTATCCATTACGGTTTATAGAAACTTTCATTTCGTTCATTAGAGCGTAAGTTTATTTTTATATATATGCCCGACTTCAAATAAAACTGTTTGTATTTGATTTTTGTAAACAAACAACAATGGTGCCATCAATTGGAAAGGGGACGCAATGCGGTACTGTGCTATGGGAAATGTTGACCAAACTTTTTGTCCGAATCTACTTTCAACACTAGTATTACTGTGAGCAGAGCTCACTAAGATATACCCCCCGCTCCCCACATCTGTCCAACCTATTTCCATAACCAAAACATTACTGATTGTTCCGACCAAAAATGAAAGGGACCCTCCTCTCTTCACTGGTAAGCTGCTGATAAAATTTCAAAACATTCTGAGAAACACTACTCAAGTTATCATACGACATAGGGTAAAAATCCTATTTTCCGTCATATCAAGTCCAATAACTCTGGAACGGCAAAAGTGAAAATCGCTAAAAATGAAAGGGATCCTCCTCTCTTCACCGGTATGCTGCTGATAAAATTTCAAAACATTCTGAGAAACACTACTCAAGTTATCATACGACATAGGGTAAAAATCCTATTTTCCTTCATATCAAGTCCAATAACTCTGGAACGGCAAAAGTTAAAATCGTCAAAAAAGAAAGGGATCCTCCTCTCTTCACCACTAAACAGCTGATAAAATTTTAAAAGATTCTAAGAAACAAAACTCAAGTTATCGTACGACATAGGATTTGTCTACAGACGGACGGACATGGTGAAACCAGTATACCCCCCTACAACTTCGTTGCGGGGGCTATAAAAATAAACTTTTGATTTATGTTTTCCCATTTCTGTGACATAAAATCATAGTTCTCATATTTAATATTTTCATATATGCGAAGGTTGGCAATTCAAAAACTGGATTTGGATTACTCTGAGAAAACCACCGACCTGCCTCAAGTCACTGACGAACTTTATCACATAATGTTGTACATCTCGCCATCAGCGGGATTCGAACTCACAACATCAGTGGTGATAATCACCGATTGCATAGGTAGTTGTAAATCCAACTACCATATGATCATGACCATGATGGCCCCTTCATCATTAGGATCATGTGTTTAGTCTAAATATTCTAATCAGTTGATTTAATATTTTCCTACTTAGTTTTAGCAGAATTAAACCATAAGTGAACAATTTGACTTCAAAATCACAAAGGGGCTGTCATGGCTGTGATCGTATGGTAATTGGATTTACAATTACCTATGCAATCAGTGCCTATCACCATTGATTATGTGAGTTCGAATGTGATAAAGTTTGTCACTGACTTGCGACAGGTCGTGGTTTTCTCCGAGTAATCCAAATCCAGTTTCCTCCACCAATAAAACTGACAGCCATGATATAACTGAAATATTGTTGAAAGTGGCATTAAACACCATCAAACAAACATAAAAATCACAAAATGAACATCTGGCAAAAATAATTATTGGTACATAATATAGACTAATTACATTGGTCTTTTGTCTTTTTTAAGATCATTTTGCTGTTCTTTGTCAAAATGAGTTTGTTGTTGATTTTCAGGTGCATCATGAATCACCTCCATTTCTTCAACATCTTTAATTTCTTTGATACTTGTTTCTTCATTCTGTGTGACGTAATAGAGATAAACTGCTATTGCCACGACGGTTGATAATCCAAACTTAAATATCATTCTTCTCTTCATCCTTCATCTGTATCTCATCTACAAACAAAAAATAACTTATGAAGAAGAAAAATGAAGGAAGTTGAATAAACCATGTAGAGTTGTCCCCCCTCTCATGTGACCACCCCTTCTGCAATTGTTCATCTGAAATCTGGCCAGATAGAGGGGTGGACTTTAGTGTAATGGGGCTGCTGGACTTCATAGAGATTATTTATTATATCTATGAGTACAGTAGATTTAAAAGATTGTATTAAATAAAATGGCAGAGGATGTGATTCAATAGAACTACAAAAAATGTATGTTCTTCTTCCAAGTACAGGACTAGGTTCTAGGGATAGAGTGTGTAACACTAACATGAATATGTTACACTCAATTCAATCTGTTAAATTAAGTCTGGTATCATGAAACGTATTGTCAGTCATTTTTACCTCTGCAAATGTTTTGATCATGCCAATGATAAAACTCATTAAAGATTACGATTGCATAATTCGATCTGGTGGACAGCACAATCCTGGACGATTAACGATGGAAGTTATGAAGTTTTGCTGTATACTAAAGAAGAAGCTGACCTTCATCAGCAACATAATAAAAGTAGCTTGTTTCGATGTATAGTTGTCTGTAATCCAATGAATCATATGGCAGAGAAAACACAAGGTAGTTTTTCATCCAGAAATACTGTAATTTAAAAGTAGAAACTGTCTATGAAAAAACAAACCAATTTGTTTACATTTGGAAGCATTGCTTGTATCACGCTATTATCATTGACTGTATGAGAATGTTATTAAAATAGTGTCTAATGACTGTGGTTGGTAGAGCGTTGTCCTACGATGCGAGGTGTCCCTGCATCGAATCTCATGGGGTTATTTTAATTTTTCAGATATGAAATATTCTCTACAACAGTTAAGAATAGAGGTGCATCAGCAATGGAAAAAACATGGTCGTCCAAATGATCCGACCAACTCTCTGGTAATTGGAAGGACAGAGACCACGAAAATATTTAGAAGAGAACTTCGGCTAGAAGAAAACAAACGTAGGCATGAAGAAAGAAATCGCATAATGCGAATTCGGACAACAAGCGTCTATTTTTCAAACTTGTCAAAAAGCAACGAAAAAATGGGAATGTTTTAATAGATGATTTATACGTGAATGACAATCTATATTAAGGAAGCGACGTAGTAAATGGGTGGCATGACAACTTCTCTATACTTGCTCAACCATCAAATAGTGACATGTATGATTATGGATATCTTAATTTATGTGATCTGGACTATCAAACCATTAAAGAAATCTGTGATGGAATTCCACCTCGAACAGTGTCTATAGATGAAATATCAACTGCTATTAAATCAATTAACACAGGCAAAGCGGAAGACATTTTTGGCGTGTCAATAGAGAATATACTGTTTGCAGGAAATGAATTCTTGAACCACTGTTTTCGTTTTATCCATTTTATTTTGATTTCCACAGCGCATGCATTATTTTTGACGTCTCTTCCGGTTTCTATTTATGGAACATAAACAAGACTACAGCGTGACATCAGTAAAAGGTGTTAAAGTTTGCTTTTAAAGACGTAAGTACCAAGAACAGTGAACCTACCTACTGAACCATACTTTTTGTAATGCTAAAAATTTACTTCATTTATAAAGTAGCTGAAAAAAAATCCAGAAGGGCTATATAAAATTTAACTATGTCATCTGCCTGTCAGACACCGGCTCTTCCTGTCATGGGGTCACTGATCGTACTTGTAAACAAAAGAGCTGACTGAAATGTGCCTGTTTCTTATATAAAATACATGTCACTTTGCAGTGCATTGTGGTTTCAGCACTAAAAAAAACATCAAAAGTAAACACAATTTTGAAAGTAGTAATTTTCAAACATTCTGTTATTTTATTTAGATGTAGTATGACTTGGTAGATGGCCAGAACTATGAAATTTTAAAACCAGCCATTTCCGGATTATATATTTGTTTCCATCCTGCATATCGGCCTTGTTTTTACTTCACACGAAAACAGATGATGCCATTTTACTGACGACAAAAGTTGCCAGATAATCGAGAGTATATTAAAATACAAGAATGGCTTTAAAAACAATCTTATGTACAAAGAAATATTTAACTAGCCATTCTTTGAAAATTCCTATCGTCATATGAATGAAGGGTTAACACTGTTAATTGCTATATCTGAAAATCGATAATAGCACGAAAACCGATAACACGATGCTAAGTGTTTCTACTGACAGCCTTTGTTTGAAAGTACTTGTTTCGAAAGAATTTGCTTCCGATTCACGATCAATGTTTTTTTTTTTTTTATAAATATTTTAGATCTCTTAATTATTATTAATGCTGTGTCTTTCTTTTTAAATTTGTATGAAAATTTTCAATTTTTAAAATGTTCAAATTTTTATTCTTTAAATGGTGCTGAATAATATCTATGGAAATTACTAAAGTAAATGTCTAAATTTCTGTATTTTAGTTGCTTTTTGGTTGTTTTTAAGTCTCATGCTTGGCTTGTTTTGTACGGCATTTATGTTGAAATGGAATGACTGTATCATACTATGGTGATCCTGAACAGCGTGACAGCGAGGCGCTTGCCACATGGACCTCTGTTCGGGTTTCTTTTACAGCCCCCTTTTTGCTTTGTGCCTGCATGATATGTTTTAATTTTGTAATTGCATGCTGATTGTATTGTTTTAATGTTGATGTATTTGTGTTTTTTTTTATATTCGGTAAAAAGCTCAAGAGCTTATGTTTTTGTTTATATTACATGCCGAATATTGAAATAAAGTTTTACTTACTTTCTTAAATGATGCAACAAATAACGATTATCTTTTCACGCCTCCAAAGTACGAGAGCTCTTACATTTTCTACGGAACGCCAATTATTCAATTATATTTATTAATATGAGAAGGCGTGGCCTTTGCAGAGGATGGTTTCAAATATTAATGAATTAAACCTAATATAAATGATGTTAATCATAATTTGATAGAAAGGTATCCACGGGTATCGGTTTCGGACCCCTTAATATAGATATCAACAAGAACAAAGTGAACATTGAAGACCGTTTGAAAATCGCTAGACGGACCGTGTATGCCCTCCTAGGACCAGGGCTCCATGCAAGAAAAGGAATGTCTCCAATAGTATCCGCCAAGCTCTGGCAGACATACGTTAATATACCTAGAAGTCTCTATGGTATTGAAGTGCTAAATTATACTAAAACTGACATCCTAAAAATTGAGAGACTCAGTACAACTTCAAATATGCCGCCAAATACAGGGTCTTCCCAATAGGACAGCAAATGCCGCTGTCTATATTCTACTTGGACTTGAACCAATACAGTCTCTTGTTGACAAATTACTTCTAACTTTCTTTGGATGTATTATTCAAGATGAGGACAGTATTGAATATCGTATTGTGGAAAGACAACTACAAATGTCATCAGAAAACATAAATACCTTTAATTGTAAATAGGCTGAAAGCTGTGCTACACACATATGGACTACACTAACCAGATGAGTTACCGTACTTGAAACTGTAGCGACAAAACAACAGTGGAAAATTACTGTCAAAGACTCTATACAAAAATACTGGGAGGGAAAATGGGAAAAGGAAAAATCAGAAAAATCCACTATGAAATTCTTAGACATCAAGAAAAAGCCTATTGGAAACCCTCATCAAATTTTGAATTTGGTTCCTAAAACTATACTAGAAGTCAGAAAAGCGGAGGTTAAAGCTAAACTAATAACAAGGACTTACACCTTACAATCGGACCAGGCAAAATTTACAAAAAACCAGGAGAATGAGATATGCCCCCTATGCCATAGTGACACCAGAGGATACCGAGCATTTTCTACTGGTCTGTCCATCATTGAAATCAGTAAGAGATATACACTTATCAGTACTTAGGAAATATGTGGCAAACAATTTTGGAAATGACATCTTCAACAAAATCGAAAATGAAGGACTTGCTATACAATTCTTGCTAGACTCATCATCAGTGAAACTCCGACATATTGTGAAATTTAAGACCGAAAACCTCAGAGACATTGAGAACATGACAAGAACATTATGTTTCGGGATGCACACTCGACGATCAAGCTTATTAAAGAACAGATAAGTAGGGACTATACGGTGCTACTGTTACAGGTACTAAAATATTTTATAGTAGTTTTATACAAAAATCCTTTGGGAGTGACCCATAGATTGGGTGAAGTTACCAGACAGGTATACTGGTATACAGGAGCGGTAACTCTGTGGAAGAGATTGCTATCTCTTATTATGCTATGCATCATGTTCTCAATGTCTCTGAGGTTTTCGGTCTTAAAAATCCTCTGTGTCACTATGGCATAGGGGGCATATCTCATTCTCCTGGTTTTTTGTAAATTTTGCCTTGTCCGATTGTAAGATGTAAGTCCTGGTTATTAGTTTAGCTTTAACCTCCGCTTTTCTGACTTCTAGTGTAGTTTTAGGAGCCAAATTCAAAATTTGATGAGGGTTTCCAATAGGCTTTTTCTTTATGTCTAAGAATTTCATAGTGGATTTTTCTGATTTTTCCTTTTCCTTTGTTCTTGTCAAGGTGTTTCGTTTCACTTTGTTCTTGTTGTTACGCATTAGGCCAAGGTGTTTCGTTTCACTTTGTTCTTGTTGTTACGCATTAGGCCAAGGTGTTTCGTTTCTTGTTGTTACGCATTAGGCCAAGGTGTTTCGTTTCTTGTTGTTACGCATTAGGCCAAGGTGTTTCGTTTCTTGTTGTTACGCATTAGGCCAAGGTGTTTCGTTTCTTGTTGTTGCGCATTAGGCCAAGGTGTTTCGTTTCACTTTGTTCTTGTTGTTACGCATTAGGTCAAGGTGTTTCGTTTCACTTTGTTCTTGTTGTTACGCATTAGGCCAAGGTGTTTCGTTTCTTGTTGTTACGCATTAGGCCAAGGTGTTTCGTTTCTTGTTGTTACGCATTAGGCCAAGGTGTTTCGTTTCTTGTTGTTACGCATTAGGCCAAGGTGTTTCGTTTCTTGTTGTTGCGCATTAGGCCAAGGTGTTTCGTTTCACTTTGTTCTTGTTGTTACGCATTAGGTCAAGGTGTTTCGTTTCACTTTGTTCTTGTTGTTACGCATTAGGCCAAGGTGTTTCGTTTCACTTTGTTCTTGTTGTTACGCATTAGGCCAAGTCAATGTTCACTTTGTTCTTGTTGTTACGCATTATGCCAAGGTGTTTCGTTTCTTGTTGTTACGCATTAGGCCAAGGTGTTTCGTTTCACTTTGTTCTTGTTGTTACGCATTAGGCCAAGTCAATGTTCACTTTGTTCTTGTTGTTACGCATTAGGCTAAGGTGTTTCGTTTCTTGTTGTTACGCATTAGGCCAAGGTGTTTCGTTTCTGTTTTCTGTGTTATTTGATTCTTCCTAAGTTTTACTGAAAACTCTCGCTTTGTTCTAGTAAGAGGTACTAAATCCGACTTTAGCGGATTTATATTTACAATGCCTCTATTCGTAAGATCGTGTACAATGTCCAATAGAGCTTGCGCCTCGTGTTCTTTATCAATATTGCCAGAGGCGGATTTAGAGGGTGGCGTGCGCCCCCCCCCCCCCCCCCCTCCCTAAAATTCGCAAAGCATATGTTATACAACGTTTATTAAGCAGTTCAACAAACAACTTTTTCATGAATGGTTAACTCGTGACCTGTAGTAAAATATTCCTACACATTGTAAATACACGTTGGGTATGTTCGTTGATTCATATATGGTTTCGCCGACAATTTCCGCTTTTGTTTGTCTATAAACAAGAACTGTCGAATCGTATGTTTTCAATGAATGAATCAAACGACGAAAAGAAAAGCTCCATCCGGACGGGCAGTATTAACTAGAACCACCCGAAAGTACAGACCAATTAGTGAAATGAGGAATGCGTTAACACTAAACCAATAGTTCTTTGAAGGGTTAAAATATCGTGATCGATCAGTCATGAGTTGAACAATTCGCATCACGGTTGTTCAAAGAAAGTTTTACATTAGGTTCTTATAATCTGACAAAAATATACTGTTAACAATTATTCGACAAAATTAAGACTCAAAATAAAGTTTTTTTGGTCTGATAATATGGAACGCCATAGCTGCCTTATCTTGAACACTGTTATGTTGTTATGTTGTGTACCTACATGTTGGGTCAAAACAACTTGTTGTAAAGTTGTAAATCCATGTCCTAAAGTTGGTTAATAAATATGCAAGGTTTAATCTGCATTATGTTGAGTTAACACGACATTATCTTTCGTGCAAAAATCAAATTGTAAAGGTGAAATCTCATTATGTTATGTTGAAATTTCATTACTTGAAGTTAACAATTTCTTACGTTAAGCCAAAGCAACACTATGTAAAGTGACCACGGGATTATGATAGGTTGAAACTTCATTATGTTGAGTGTATTTACCGAAATGTTGGGTCAGAATAACTTCTTGTAAAGTTGTAAATTCATGTCCTGTAGTTAGTATCTAAAGTCGTTAAGTCATAATTCCATCCTGTAAAGTTGGTTAGTAAATATGTAAGGTTTAATCTGCATTATGTTGAGTTAACACGACATTATCTTTCGTCCAAAAATCAAATTGTAAAGGTAAAATCTCATTATGTTATGTTGAAATTTCATTACTTGAAGATAACAATTTCTTACGTTGAGCCAAAACAACACTATGTAAAGTGACCACGGGATTATGATAGGTTGAAACTTCATTATGTTGAGTGTATTTACCTAAATGTTGGGTCGTTGGGTGGTCCCCTTCAAAAATTATGTCCGACAGTTCCACCCTATATCCAAGATGGCCACCACCGGGGAACATAGTTTAACATTGGACACTGGGAAATTATTTCAAAAATCTTCTCATCAGAAACTACTTGGACAATTGAAACCAAACGAGGTCACAATGGTCCTTATGTGGTCCCCTGCAAAATTGTGTCCGACATTATGACCCTTCATCTGAGATGGCGCTATTGGGAACATAGTTTAAAATTATACTTTTTTTTAAAATTCATATTCTCAGAAAGAGGGAGAGGCGTTAAGGTGCAAAACTGGCCCCACATTTTATTAAAACATAATGTTTCACATAGAATAAAAACAATTTACTAATTTAATTGTTATATAAACAAATTTTCAAAACATATATCTTCGGGGGGTGCGCTCCCCCCGAAAATTGGAAAAAATATGATTTTTTGGCGTAAAATCGTGATTTTTCACACGAAATACCCCACAAAATTTCGCACCTCCCTCCGCTCGGCGCAATTTTTTTAAGTGTGCCCCCTAACTTGAAATCCTGGATCCGCCCCTGAATACCACAGAAGAATCAACATAAATTTTAAAGGACAGGAATATTTGACTTAAAAAGAACCCAGATATATACTCATACATTTGCATGATCAGAAGTAATCGATAAAATAGAATTTTGGAGCTGTTTGTATTGTGTGTATTACATGTGGTAGTGAACAGGACACATTATACAAGATTATCTATACAAAAATGTGCATATGATGTAAAACAATGTGTTTGATTCCTCATAGTCTACTTGCGATTTTTCATGTATAAATCCAAAGAATACAATGGTATGGATATTCTGGATTCAATATTCAGTGATCAAAGTAGTATATGGGCACAGCTCAAGTCATATTTGAGGGGGTGCTACCGGAAGTCACGTGACCGGAAGTGACGTTAGTCACGTGACCGGTAGTGACGTCAGTCACGTGCCCTGTTCGGAAGTATGTTCTGCGCATGCGCAACCGGAAATTGCGCCATATCCGCCCTAGTAGGGCCTTTTGACCGGAAGTGACGTCAGTCACGTGACTGGAAGAGGCCCTGTCCGGGTACTTTGACCGGAATGTTCAAGGCTTGGATCTGTTCTTTGGCGACTGCTAAGGCTTTCTGTACCAGATCCGCTTGGGTCAGGGTGAACGGAATGTTCAATGCTTTGGTCTGGTCTTTTGCTTTTGATTTACGTGACATGTCGAAGGAAGTGTGTGTCTCTGCTCTCTCGTCTCTGCTTTTTTTAATAGAAAGAAGACTTTGTATCGATGGAGTCGATTGGCTGTTTCTTTTTGTATCCTGCTTTCTGATTGGTTCTTTTTCCTGTAATCTGATTGGCTAATCGACCGGAAATGGTGACTTCTGATTGGTCAGATTTCCTGACTTGATTGGTTGGACACATCTCAATCCGTTTTTTTTTGTCAATCCAAAAGGCCACTCTGCATTTCATCCAGGCTTGTGACTGGCTCTATAGAGGCTGCATTATCCCTTTTTTTTTTTTCCTTCATTTTTTTTTATTTTTCTTCAACTAAATACAACAAAGATTACATTCACTGCAAAATACATGGCACTGTCTACATTCTGGTGCGTCAACTGACATGGTAATGTCTTCTTGAGGTCTGGAACGATATCAGGCAGCACTCGATCTACATCTTTCAACTTCTGGTATTGGTCGAAATCCAAGGAGACCCCATGGGATGAGAGGTGTCGTTTGCCATTCATCCAATAATAATGACGAATGTCCAAGTGTAACGCTGGACTCTCTGCCGTCACGAACACGTTAGCTCCAAGATGGACATCTAAGGAAGTATATCTGTTGTGTTCCAAATTATGTACAGCATCATCTATGTAGCCCCAAGTAGTCTGCAGTTGTACCCAACGTACTAGTGGAAAGTAAATATAACTCATGGTATTCTTGTCAGTCAGCAGGATTCCGTCTTATTCTGCAATCAGGTATAGGTTTCCTCCCAGATGAAAACTCGAATGTTCCGGAAAACACATTTCCATGTCTTCTGTGTCTGGGTTGGTAAGAACCTTCATCGACTGTTCCTGGAAACTCATGTCCACGTCTTCTGTGTCTGGGTTGGTAAGCACCTTCACCAAATCGTCTCTCTTCAAGGACAGCAAAGCACAGCGAAAAGCATGGAAAGCTTCTGGACCTCTCCTGGGTAATATTCCCATCAGGGCACGGATACGCCCATTTCGGGTAGGATGATGGCAAATAAACTCTCTCATTTCATCGTCCAGGATTTTGTTTTGAACCAATTCGTCCAGGACTTTACCCACTGGCGTCTCGTTCACCAACAGAACGTAATTCTTGGTCAGAGCTTGGTGATGTTCACGTTGCATGGTATTGTTCTGTCAAAAAATTCAGAATACCAAGGACGATTCTCTCACTAGATATTTAGTTGGAACGCGGACGTAAAAGAAGTCACCCCTCTTCTGATTGGTTCTTTTTCCTGGTTTCTGATTGGTTGTTGGATACAGGATCCTGTCATCTCATTGGTCAGGTTTCCTGGCTGTTGATTGGTTGACGATGGAACATATCCCAATCCAATTTTGTTTTTTTTGTCAATCCAAAAGGCCACTCTGCATTTTATCCAGGATTGTGACTGGCTCTATAGATAGAGGCTGCATTAACCTTTTTTTTTTTTTTTCTTTTTTTTTTATATCAGTGTTTCTGATATTTTTTTTTTCTTTTTGTTTTTGATATCAGTCTTTCTGATATATTTTTTTCTTTTTTTTTCTTGATATCAATCTTTCTGATATCTTTTTTTTCTTCAACTATATACATGGGCTAACTACATAGCCTCTCACTTCAAATCTCTAATGGTGCTGTAGAGACCCCATCTGCCAAGACTTTCCGTTTTGGGTAGAAGTAGGTGAACCCAGCTCTTTCCTGTAGGTATGTGTAGACTTGGTTATCAATGGTACGGAAACCTCTGTTGGTACCAGATCCAGACTGTTTGGTTAGCAGAACATCCATGTACTTCTCTTTTGTCACGTTGTTGGTTTTCCTGTTGACTCCTTTGCAGCTAAATTTGTCATCCGCACCAAGACTAAAGTAGGTCTTGCTACACAAGGCAATCATTCCATCTCCGGTAAATTCGGTCTTAAACAAACCAGGCGTTCTCTTGTCATAGGCTGCCAACTGTGGGGTGTCTGTACGTGGAAACCAATTCTTCTTTTCCTTCTGGTAATGCTGTTGCATCACTTCTTCCAAACTGCCAGCGAACAAAGCCATATAAGCACTATCCGTGTCCATGGCGCAATACTGGAAGTCCCGACGATCCACAAACACGTCCATGAAGTCATAGTAAAACTCCAACATCCGGAGCTTGGCGTACTGGTAGAAAAAACAGCCAATCTGCATGGGTAGATCCAGTCGAATGGTCTTCTTACTCATCTCCACTTCGAAGGTCTTGTCACTCAGCTGGTAACAGCGACAGAAGGAAGGGTCGACGAGATAGCGGCTGACTTGATGCTTTTTACAGTAAATGACGTCTGTGTGTCTCTCTTTGTTGGTGACTGTTTTCCCATAGCTTTAATTTCCATCAAGCTTGCGGGTCTCGGCCACTATCTTCTTCTCTGGATCAGCAACCCCGGCACGTCGAGCATCACTGATGTTTTCTCCGAATTTATGGAAGCAGGCTGCAGGGGTGTACTCCACCACTTGATGGATCTGGGTCACTTTCAAGCCATGTTCCACATACCATTTCAGCAAAGGTGAAATAACCATGATCTTTTCTCCATACATACTTCCAATCAAGCACCTTCTTTTCTGGTTCATGATCCCCTTTTCTTCTGCATAGGCTTTCATGTGGTCACCAATGTCGTCTCTGGATACCTCGATGTTCTTAAAGACTGGGGGCATCTCAGCAAACTTGGACTTCAAATCATCCGGGACGTGAAGATCGACTTACAAAGCACCAAACAGCTTCTCGTCCATGACGGCCTGTAGGATGGTCTCCTCCGTCATCTTAAACTGCCCATCACAAGGTCGTTGTCTGTCGGTGATAAATGCTTTCATCTCCGGGTCTTGCTTCTTTAGACGTCCCCATTCACATTCCCACATCTGCTTGACATCATACCCTTGGTCTTTGATCTCGTCTATCTTCTCTTTGGTGGTCTCGAATAAGTCGTCCAAGCTCTTTCCGTTGATGGGGTTGACAGACTTATCCTTGGTGATCCAATTCGATGACCATGCCATAAACAGCCCTGGAATTCGTATACGGTGTTGGTCTCCTTACAGAATCCATCTACTGGAAGGCGCCGACGTCCTATCACTTTCTCTTTGTCGTTGCTCTGGTGACGAATATGCTGTCCGGTATTCTTGGCTTCCCACTCCAACCAGTCAATGGCCATCCGTTCATAACGTCTTGGAGCTTGTCTCTTGAACCCATATTTTTTCTTCCGTCGGACGAAATGGCCGTTAGGCATCTTCTGCATAATACTCCAATGTGGTTTTACACAAAGTTTATAAATAGGACGTTGGTACTCGATGGGTGGTTTGAAAAGCCTAAAAATAGGCTCTTTGGCAAAATAAGACTTTTTGGACATGTAAGGGTTAAATAAGTAATTCATTAATATATACATGTCACAATACAAGTATTTCAAATCTGGTATAATTTAATAGATCCTCACAATACCAAAAATAAACCCAAAAAAACTAACCGCAACTTTTTAGTAATTTGGCAGAGAACGACCTGTTTACTGTGACGTCATCGATGAATGGGGTTTTACACAAAGTTTATAAATAGGACGTTGGTAGTCGAGGGGGTGGTTTGAAAAGCCTAAACATAGGCGCTTTGGCCTGTAAGGGTTAAATAAGTAATGCATGTCACAATACAAGTATTTCAAATCTGGTATAATGAATAGATCCTCACAATACCAAAAATAAACCCAAAAAACTAACCGCAAGTAATTACAAATCGACCATGGAATTTATTTTTGTTAATTTGTTTTTCTAAACATTAAAAGTGTAAAAAAAAACAAAAAAACATTTTTTTGTAGGTGGAAATTCTCAAATGTACTCTTAGAAGTACTACACAACCTAGACACTATATGAAAATAAAAGGGGGCAGATAACCTGGGCTAGTTCCAGTCACCATGCTAAATATAGGACACAGGGTTTCCTATGGTCATAGGACGTCGATGTCGTAGAGAACACCCCAAGGACACTTCCAAGGGATCACGTGACCTTCGGTCATTACGGATGTTGCGCAACTTCCGGTTGCGTACACTCAAGGGAACCCCGAAGGGGTCAAGTGACCTTTGGTAGCCATGTTACTACTACTAAGAAAAAAGCGCGGGGGAAAAAACGGGACATGCGCAGAACATACTTCCGGTCAGGACCGCATCCGGACAGGGCCTCTTCCAGTCACGTGATTTTGTCACTTCCGGTCAAAAGGCCCCACTAGGGTGGATGTGGCACAACCTCCGGTTGCGCATGCGCAGAATATACTTGCGGACAATGCACGTGACTGGCATCACTTCCGGTCATGTGACTGACGTGACTTCCGGTCACGTGACTTCCGGTCACGTGACTTCCGGTCACGTGACTTCCGGTCACGTGACTTCCGGTCACGTGACTTCCGGTCACGTGACTTCCGGTCACGTGACTTCCGGTAGCACCACCGCAAATACTAACTGAGCTGTACCCATATACAAATAAGACGCGGACGTCGTAAAGAACACCACAAGGACACTTACAAGGGATCACGTGACCTTCGGTCACTACGGGTAGGTCACATCCGGTAGCCATGTTACTACTACTAAGAAAAAAAACGCGGGAAAAAGTCGGGCATGCGCAGAGCCTACTTCCAGTCAGGGCCACTTCCGGACATGGCCTCTTCTGGACACGTCACTAGGGCGGATATTGCACAACTTGCATGCGCAGAACATACTTCCGGACAGGGCACGTAAGTGTCCAATCCCTTTATCTTAGTGACATGATACGGTCATGTAAGTGTCTAACCCCTTTATCTTAGTGACATGATACGGTCATGTAAGGGCCCAACCCCTTTATCTTAGTGACATGATACGGTCATGTAAGGATCCAACCCCTTTATCTTAGTGACATGATACGTTCATGTAAGTGTCCAACCCCTTTATCTTAGTGACATGATGCGGTCATGTAAGGATCCAACCCCTTTATCTTAGTGACATGATGTGGTCATGTAAGGATCCAACCCCTTTATCTTAGTGACATGATACGGTCATGTAAGTGTCCAACCCCTTTATCTTAGTAACATGATATGGTCATGTAAGGATCCAACCCCTTTATCTTAGTGACATGATACGGTCATGTAAGGGTTCAACCCCTTTATCTTAGTGACATGATACGGTCATGTAAGGATCCAACCCCTTTATCTTAGTGACATGATACGTTCATGTAAGTGTCCAACCCCTTTATCTTAGTGACATGATACGGTCATGTAAGTGTCCATCCCCTTTATCTTAGTGACATGATATGGTCGTGTAAGTGCTTTCTACATGTGAGTAAAACACCAACCCTCACATATAAACAGAAAAACAGTGTTATTATAAGGGACATTATTAGCGACTGGCACCTCATCTAGGTGTCGCCTCAATGCAACAAATGAAAATTTCACAAAATGTTGACCTCCTGATTGACATGGTATTTTCAATTGGGTTATATAAAAAGATGTGTACAAATGCTTCGAATGTATGCAAATTATATAGTTGGGATGACCAAATAAGGAATTATTAGTATAAAGTATAAATTAAATTTTCGTATAAATACGATTTAAGCCATATGCGCTAAATCAAGGTTAATTTTTATCACGTTTATATAATTTATTTCAAGCTGTGTAGAAATCAAAGAGAGATAATTTTGATGGAAAATTAAATAATCCAACTTCTGATTTGAGAATCTTCGATTGTGTACACTACTGATTGAGAGCTACCTTTATTGGTAATTAGTCTTAAAGGGTCGATATATTACTTCAATAACAATATATGATATAAATATACAAATATAACTTAACAAAAAGGCAAATACTTAATGATTGACAAAAAACTATGACTACACAGAAAACAAGTTCTATTACAAGTTCTATTACAAGCTCTATTACAAGTTCTATTACAAGTTCTATTACAGGCTCTATTACAAGCTCTATTACAAACTCTATTACAAGTTCTATTACAAGCTCTATTACAAGTTCTATTACAGGTTCTATAACAGGTTCTATTACAAGCTATATTACAAGTTCTATTAAAAGTTCTGTTACAGGCTCTATTACAAGTTCTATTACAAGCTCTATTACAAACTCTATTACAAGTTCTATTACAAGCTCTATTACAAGTTCTATTACAGGCTCTATAACAGGTTCTATTACAAGCTCTATTACAAGCTCTATTATAAGTTCTATTGCAAGCTCTATTGCAAGCTCTATTACAAGCACTATTGCAAGCTCTATTACAAGTTCTATTACAAGCTATATTACAAGTTCTATTACAAACTCTATTACAAGCTCTATTACAAGTTCTATTACAAGCTCTATTACAAGTTCTATTACAAGCTCTATTACAAGCTCTATTACAAGCTCTATTACAAGCTCTATTACAGGTTTTATTACAGGTTCTATTACAGGTTCTATTACAAGCTCTATTGCAAGCTCTATTACAAACTCTATTACAAGCTCTATTACAAGTTCTATTACAAGTTCTATTAGAGGTTCTATTACAAGTTCTATTACAAGCTCTATTACAAGTTCTATTACAAGCTCTATTGCAAGCTCTATTACAAGCTCTATTACAGGTTCTATTACAAGCTCTATTACAAGTTCTATTACAAGCTCTATTACAAGTTCTATTACAGGCTCTATTACAAGTTCTATTACAAGCTCTATTACAAGTTCTATTACAGGCTCTATAACAGGTTCTATTACAAGCTATATTACAGATTCTATTACAACTTCTATTACAGGCTCTATTACAAGCTCTATTACAAGCTCTATTACAGGGTCTATTGCAAGCTCTATTACAGGTTCTATTACAAGTTCTATTACAAGTTCGATTACAAGTTCTATTACAAGCTCTATTACAAGCTCTATTACAAGTTCTATTACAGGTTCTATTACAAGTTCTATTACAAGCTCTATTACAAGCTCTATTGCAAGCTCTATTACAAGCTCTATTACAGGTTCTATTACAAGCTCTATTACAAGCTCTATTACAGGCTCTATTACAAGTTCTATTACAAGCTCTATTACAAGTTCTATTACAGGCTCTATAACAGGTTTTATTACAAGCTATATTACAAGTTCTATTACAACTTCTATTACAGGCTCTATTACAAGCTCTATTACAAGCTCTATTACAGGTTCTATTACAAGCTCTATTACAAGTTCTATTACAAGTTCTATTACAAGCTCTATTACAAGCTCTATTACAAGCTCTATTACAAGCTCTATTACAAGTTATATTACAGGTTCTATTACAGGTTCTATTACAAGCTCTATTACAAGCTCTATTACAAGTTTTATTACAAGCTCTATTACAAGCTCTATTACAAGCTCTATTGCAAGCTCTATTACAAGCTCTATTACAAGTTATATTACAATCTCTATTACAAGCTCTATTACAGGTTCTATTACAAGTTCTATTACAAACTCTATTACAAACTCTATTACAAGCTCTATTACAAGTTCTATTACAGGTTCTATTACAGGTTCTATTACAAGCTCTATTACAAGCTCTATTACAAGTTCTATTACAAGCTCTATTACAAGTTCTATTACAAGCTCTATTACAAGCTCTATTGCAAGCTCTATTACAAGCTCTATTACAAGTTCTAGTACAAGCTCTATTACAAGCTCTATTGCAAGCTCTATTACAAGCTCTATTACAGGTTCTATTACAAGCTCTATTACAAGTTCTATTACAAGCTCTATTACACGTTCTATTACAAGCTCTATTACAAGTTCTATTACAAGCTCTATTACAAGCTCTATTGCAAGCTCTATTACAAGCTCTATTACAAGTTCTAGTACAAGCTCTATTACAAGCTCTAGTACAAGCTCTATTACAAGCTCTATTACAAGCTCTATTACAAGCTCTATTACAAGCTCTATTACAGGCTCTATTACAGGCTCTATTACAGGCTCTATTACAGGCTCTATTACAAGTTCTATTACAAGCTCTATTACAAGCTCTATTACAGGTTCTATTACAAGCTCTATTACAAGCTCTATTACAAGCTCTATTACAGGCTCTATTACAAGCTCTATTACAAGTTTTATTACAAGCTCTATTAGAAAAATCAAAGGAAGTGGTAAAATCTATACTCCATACACACAAATACATGACTGCTTACTTTCCTGGTTTGGTACAGACACTTAAAAAAAGGTGGCAGTGTTAAAATAGTTTTGTGGGTCCAACCCCTTTATCTTAGTGACATGATACGGTCATGTAAGTGCTTTCTACATGTGAGTAAAATACCAACCCTCACATATAAACAGGCAAACAGTGTGATTATAAGGGACATTATAATCTTGAACATTATACATATTATTAGCGACTGGCACCTCATCTAGGTGTCGCCTCAATGCAATAAATGAAAATTTCACAAAATGTTGACCTCCTGATTGAAGTGGTATTTTCAATCTGGTTATATAAAGAGATGTGTACAAATGCTTTGAATGTATGCAAATTATATAGTTGGGATGACCAAATAAGGAATATATGGGCATTAAAAAATTAGTATAAAGTATAAGTTTAATTTTCGTATAAATACGATTTAAGCCATATGTGCTAAATCAAGGTTAATTTTTATCAAATTCAACATCAGTTTATCATAAATCAAAAGTTACCAATATCATTTATTCACCTTTATATCATTTATTTCAAGCTGTGTAGAAATCAAAGGGAGATAATTTTGATGGAAAACTAAATAATCTAACTTCTGATTTGAGAATCTTCGATTGTTTTCACTACTGATTGAGAGCTACCTTTATTGGTAATTAGTCTTAAAGGGTCGATATATTACTTCAATAACAATATATATTACGAATTTAGTTGTTACACATATTTTCATTGGTTCTTCAACCCTGAATGTCAGCATATATTCGGAAAACAGACGGGGTATATATTTCAGTCCCCAAAAACGATTAAAACATGTAAGACAAAACATTACACTTCATTGAATCAATGGTATAATACGGAATAATAAATGTTTTTTTACCAAATTAAATGCTGTTTTTATACTCAAAACGGCTGCATGAACAAAAAAATATTACAACGGTTAATTCCGTCACAAATACCTGATCGATTCAGCAAACTCCTATGTTCCACGGCTGTACCATAACAAATAAACAAAACGTTGAGTCTTGAAAATTTTCGACGTCATGGGGCCACACCAAGGTTTTATTTTCATGTTGTTAACATTTAAATTATTGAAACTGTTTCGCAAACCAGTTGTTTTGTTTTGTGATATATTAATGTTATATTTATAAAGTTTATAAAATTTACTACATATGAAACTGTATTGATTTAGAAATTTAATACAGTATTTTCCTTCATGAGACACTCTATACATGAAAATGAAAATAAAAGAGGCAAATTTATTTAATACAGTTGGATGTTGTATTTATAAAAAACAATGGTTAAATTCGTAATATATCTGTTATTCAGCTATCAGACAGGGTATATAATGTGACATTCCCGGCTTATGATATATATTCCCTTCGGCTTCACCTCAGGGAATATAGATCCTAAGCCAGGAATGTCACATTATATACCCTGTCTGATAGCTGAATAACATATAATGATATTAATATACAGATATAACATAGCAAAAAGGCAAATACTTAATGATTGACAAAAAACTATGACTACACAGAAAACTGAAGATTCAGCAACACAAACACCACTAAATATCCGGATCGAGATGAAATCAGGTGCTCCGTAGGAGTCTGCAGTCCGAGATTCACAAATACCATCTCATGGGCCTAGGAGTTGGGGGGCAATTGCTCTTTGAAAAGTTGAGGAGTGGCAAAACTATTTATTGTTCTTGTTCCATTTCAGTGCATTTTCATAAAAAACATATGAGGGTACCCCTATTTAAAGCCCCCTAATATTTGTATTTATTGAAAATATGCCACATTTGTTTAATATTCTGAATGTTAACATGTACATTGTATATGATGCTTTTAGTATGTTGTGTTTTGAATATTTAATAAAAAGAAAAGGTGTAGAAAAAGTTATGTCAGTTTTTTAATAAAATATATAGTGCTTACTAACCTATGAAGATGAACCCATATCTTACTTTTATAAAGGCAGTTCACTGTCAATCTTTTTTTTCAATTATAAATAGGCTATACAAAGAATTAAATGGGGAAAATATAAATGAATATGATTTTTAGGAAAATCATGCCAGTTGCTAATAATATATTTAATTTTCGTGACACAGAAGTTGTCATATATATATAATATTAGTTCTATTAAAGGCAGCCGATGGCCTCGATCATTATCTACTTTCATTTTCAAAATCTGTGTTAATTAGTAATATTGACTGATAATAATATTCGACTGTGAGTTAAAGCATTCTGTTGACAAACTTCTTGAATTATAATTTCCAAAACGGGTAGCGCACTTATTTCTGGAAATATCAGTCAATGCCACTAATTTTTTCTTATTTCGGAATTTAAGTTTTGCTTCAATTATTTTGGGGGATGCTACAAATTAAATGTTCTTCTCTTTCAGATCAGTTATATGTATATCCATGTGAGTGGAATTATCGACCTGATCATTGTATGTATATGAGTGTATGTAAAGACATAGAAACTAGAGGAATATCTATTTTACATGGTTGTAGACGTGTTATGCATAATGAGAAACAACCAGCTTTCAAAGCTGTTTATACACCTTTAAAGAGGTAATAACAACTTAGTTGTTTATCATATCATTTAGTTGAAAAGCTGTTTAATAACATGTGCATTGGTATTTCTGTTATGTCTACAACAGGAAAGACCAAATGCATGACCACACAGAAGTAACGGGGAAATTTTTATCTCGCTAAGGAAGGGGATCAAACTCATGAACATTAGAGACAATAGACTGATTACATTGTTAGATATAAAATAAGTGTAATGTGATCAGGACCACAGCGGTCTCTGTTGTAATGTGAATCAATATATTAACTCAGGGTTAAAATACAGTAATAAGAAGTTTTTGAACACAATTTATAGCCTTACTAGAAGAGGATGCTTCCATTTTACTTACTGTAAAAGATAGAGGTGAAACGATTCACCGAAGTTTCGATGAACCGCGATATTTTCATCTAGTTCGATTTTCGATTCATTTGATCCGTATTTCGGTTCGGCTTCGGTCTGGAAAGTTCTGGTGGATAGAATGACTTTTTTGGCCAAATTAAGTTTGTTTATCGTACAAATTTAACATGTCTACGTCAGAAAACGCTGAAGAACTTGAAGTGGCAGTGGAGCTACAGGGCAAACCCAAATTAATAGATCCACCTGTTTCATTTAGATCAGCATCATATCGTAAGGTAGGCGTATCGTTACAGCCCTTGTAAAAGATAAAAATTAAGATTTAGCAAACAAACGTTCGCTAACTAGATTTTCCAAGAAATATTTCTGGTTACTGGCATGGTGACGTATGACGGGGAGGCAATTGAAAATCATATTCATCTAACATTTTTTAAATTTTTAAATGATATTATATGCATTAAAATTTGGGTTGTCTTTTAATAAAAAAAAAAAAACTGACTAGGATTCAGAAATTTGGTACAACATTACAAGATGACCTCTAGGTCACACATGAATTACTTTGGTAAAGTTTGGATTGAAGTGTATATGTACATACTATTCAAGAGCTAAAAGAACAATGTCATTGTATATCTTGTGTCATACTGTATTTTAGCATAATCTATAAGTTTTACCTGAATGACTTGAGCTAAGGTTTTCACTCAGATTCATTTTTCGAGTAACTTGCATTATTTTTTAACAGTAAAAACAGTTGCTTGAAATACATATTTAACATACAACATTAAATTGTACATTGTATTCTAACATGACGTCCTTCTTTCCCTTTGTAAACAAACGAGCGATTTATCGATTGGGTATAATCTCATTAGCACATGCGCCGGTGCATATGACTGACTTTTCCGTCATAAGTGTACATGTTGATGAATTATCGTCTACTCGAATTTGGCAGCATAAATTGTGCGCGACATTGTCTGCAACCGTAAATATAAATTACCGTCTTCCAATCAAAGTATACGGCTACCGTATTTGTACTCTTAGACATATCAGAATCGAAATAATTCATGGAAGCCAGAATGTGTTTTGAGTTTTAACATGGGTTGGCAGATATTAGTAAATTTTATCCCTCGGCTCTGGCTCGGGATAAAATACTAATATCCGCCAACCCATGTTAAAACTCAAAACACATTCTGGCTTTCATGATTTATTTCTTAAGTAATACACAGGCATGTCTATTTTATGTATTAAATATTTCTCTCTATTTCTATTTTTAAGCACACATTTTCATCAACAGTTAAATCTGGATTACTTAAAAGTTTAAAACGTGAATTATCAAAGACATCGAAGTCACCTTGTGGTAAACTAGGACCTATGATATATACAAAACATGTAGAAGAATTTGTACAAAAAGCTGCTGAAGATTAGCAGGGGTTGAAAATAGCACCAGCTCGACGTCCAAGGCTACCATTTTTAACTGCAGGACAACCAAGTTTCGTCACAAGAAAATCCTGACGGACTAGCGCATATGGAATCTACCCACCAATCAATTTTACGTATATTGATGAAATGATTCCATCTAGAGTTTTTATATGTAATTTATTTTAGAAAATGTATATTCTTACTTACAATTGTATTATGTTAGTGATGTTTATATTTTAATTACCAGTACTGTGAAGGTATATTTTATTAATTACCAGTACTGTGAAGGTATGTTTTATTAATTACCAGTATTGTGAAGGTATGTTTTATTAATTACCAGTACTGTGAGGTATGTTTTATTAATTACCAGTACTGTGAAGGTATGTTTTATTAATTACCAGTACTGTGAAGGTATGTTTTATTAATTACCAGTACTGTGAAGGTATGTTTTATTAATTACCAGTATTGTGAAGGTATGTTTTATTAATTACCAGTATTGTGAAGGTATGTTTTATTAATTACCAGTACTGTGAAGGTATGTTTTATTAATTACCAGTATTGTGAAGGTATGTTTTATTAATTACCAGTATTGTGAAGGTATGTTTTATTAATTACCAGTACTGTGAAGGTATATTTTATTATGTTAGTGATGTTTATATTTTAATTACCAGTACTGTGAAGGTATGTTTTATTATGTTAGTGATGTTTATATTTTAATTACCAGTACTGTGAAGGTATATTTTATTATGTTAGTGATGTTTATATTTTAATTACCAGTATTGTGAAGGTATGTTTTATTAATTACCATTACTGTGAAGGTATGTTTTATTAATTACCAGTACTGTGAAGGTATGTTTTATTAATTACCAGTATTGTGAAGGTATGTTTTATTAATTACCAGTATTGTGAAGGTATGTTTTATTAATTACCAGTACTGTGAAGGTATATTTTATTATGTTAGTGATGTTTATATTTTAATTACCAGTACTGTGAAGGTATGTTTTATTATGTTAGTGATGTTTATATTTTAATTACCAGGACTGTGAAGGTATATTTTATTATGTTAGTGATGTTTATATTTTAATTACCAGTATTGTGAAGGTATGTTTTATTAATTACCAGTACTGTGAAGGTATGTTTTATTAATTACCAGTACTGTGAAGGTATGTTTTATTAATTACCAGTACTGTGAAGGTATGTTTTATTAATTACCAGTATTGTGAAAGTATGTTTTATTAATTACAAGTACTGTGAAGGTATGTTTTATTAATTAACAGTATTGTGAAGGTATGTTTTATTAATTACCAGTACTGTGAAAGTATGTTTTATTAATTACCAGTACTGTGAAAGTATGTTTTATTAATTACCAGTACTGTGAAGGTATGTTTTATTAATTACCAGTACTGTGAAGGTATGTTTTATTAATTACCAGTATTGTGAAGGTATGTTTTATTAATTACCAGTACTGTGAAGGTATGTTTTATTAATTACCAGTATTGTGAAGGTATGTTTTATTAATTACCAGTACTGTGAAGGTATGTTTTATTAATTACCAGTATTGTGAAGGTATGTTTTATTAATTACCAGTATTGTGAAGGTATGTTTTATTAATTACCAGTACTGTGAAGGTATATTTTATTATGTTAGTGATGTTTATATTTTAATTACCAGTACTGTGAAGGTATGTTTTATTATGTTAGTGATGTTTATATTTTAATTACCAGTACTGTGAAGGTATATTTTATTATGTTAGTGATGTTTATATTTTAATTACCAGTATTGTGAAGGTATGTTTTATTAATTACCAGTACTGTGAAGGTATGTTTTATTAATTACCAGTACTGTGAAGGTATGTTTTATTAATTACCAGTATTGTGAAGGTATGTTTTATTAATTACCAGTATTGTGAAGGTATGTTTTATTAATTACCAGTACTGTGAAGGTATATTTTATTATGTTAGTGATGTTTATATTTTAATTACCAGTACTGTGAAGGTATGTTTTATTATGTTAGTGATGTTTATATTTTAATTACCAGTACTGTGAAGGTATGTTTTATTATGTTAGCTATGTTTATATTTTAATTACCAGGACTGTGAAGGTATATTTTATTATGTTAGTGATGTTTATATTTTAATTACCAGTATTGTGAAGGTATGTTTTATTAATTACCAGTACTGTGAAGGTATGTTTTATTAATTACCAGTACTGTGAAGGTATGTTTTATTAATTACCAGTATTGTGAAAGTATGTTTTATTAATTACCAGTACTGTGAAGGTATGTTTTATTAATTAATAGTATTGTGAAGGTATGTTTTATTAATTACCAGTACTGTGAAAGTATGTTTTATTAATTACCAGTACTGTGAAAGTATGTTTTATTAATTACCAGTACTGTGAAGGTATGTTTTATTAATTACCAGTACTGTGAAGGTATGTTTTATTAATTACCAGTATTGTGAAGGTATGTTTTATTAATTACCAGTACTGTGAAGGTATGTTTTATTAATTACCAGTAGTGTGAAGGTATGTTTTATTAATTACCAGTACTGTGAAGGTATGTTTTATTAATTACCAGTACTGTGAAGGTATGTTTTATTAATTACCAGTACTGTGAAGGTATGTTTTATTAATTACCAGTACTGTGAAGGTATATTTTATTAATTACCAGTATTGTGAAGGTATGTTTTATTAATTAACAGTACTGTGAAGGTATGTTTTATTAATTACCAGTATTGTGAAGGTATGTTTGATTAATTACCAGTATTGTGAAGGTATGTTTGATTAATTACCAGTACTGTGAAGGTATGTTTTATTAATTACCAGTACTGTGAAGGTATGTTTTATTAATTACCAGTACTGTGAAGGTATGTTTTATTAATTACCAGTACTGTGAAGGTATGTTTTATTAATTACCAGTACTGTGAAGGTATATTTTATTATGTTAGTGATGTTTATATTTTAATTACCAGTACTGTGAAGGTATGTTTTATTATGTTAGTGATGTTTATATTTTAATTACCAGTACTGTGAAGGTATGTTTTATTATGTTAGCGATGTTTATATTTTAATTACCAGGACTGTGAAGGTATATTTTATTATGTTAGTGATGTTTATATTTTAATTACCAGTATTGTGAAGGTATGTTTTATTAATTACCAGTACTGTGAAGGTATGTTTTATTAATTACCAGTACTGTGAAGGTATGTTTTATTAATTACCAGTATTGTGAAAGTATGTTTTATTAATTACCAGTACTGTGAAGGTATGTTTTATTAATTAATAGTATTGTGAAGGTATGTTTTATTAATTACCAGTACTGTGAAAGTATGTTTTATTAATTACCAGTACTGTGAAAGTATGTTTTATTAATTACCAGTACTGTGAAGGTATGTTTTATTAATTACCAGTACTGTGAAGGTATGTTTTATTAATTACCAGTATTGTGAAGGTATGTTTTATTAATTACCAGTACTGTGAAGGTATGTTTTATTAATTACCAGTAGTGTGAAGGTATGTTTTATTAATTACCAGTACTGTGAAGGTATGTTTTATTAATTACCAGTACTGTGAAGGTATGTTTTATTAATTACCAGTACTGTGAAGGTATGTTTTATTAATTACCAGTACTGTGAAGGTATATTTTATTAATTACCAGTATTGTGAAGGTATGTTTTATTAATTAACAGTACTGTGAAGGTATGTTTTATTAATTACCAGTATTGTGAAGGTATGTTTGATTAATTACCAGTATTGTGAAGGTATGTTTGATTAATTACCAGTACTGTGAAGGTATGTTTTATTAATTACCAGTACTGTGAAGGTATGTTTTATTAATTACCAGTACTGTGAAGGTATGTTTTATTAATTACCAGTACTGTGAAGGTATGTTTTATTAATTACCAGTACTGTGAAGGTATGTTTTATTAATTACCAGTACTGTGAAGGTATGTTTTATTGTGGGCACTGCTTTTTGAGGTTTCTACAAATTGCATTGGTCTGTTGGTTTTGAATGTGTTGTTTAAAACACTGCAGGTGACAAAAGAATGTAAGAATTGTTTTCCATTGGATTAAAAAAATTTAAGGTTTTATTGAACTAGTTTTTGTTTGTTTATTTGATGGTGTTTAACGCCACTTTCAACAATATTTCAGTTATATCGTGGCAGTCAGTATTATTGGTGGAGGAAACTGGAGGACCCGGAGAAAACCACCAACCTGTCACTGACAAACTTTATCACATAATGTTGTACACCTCGCCCTGATCGAGATTCGAACTCACAACATCAGTGGAGATAAGCACTGATTGCATAGATACTACCATACGATCACGGCCACGACAGCCCCTTTATTGAACTACAAAGTTCACGAAAATGAGTACCCATGAATAATACTACTTTCACAATATATAAACTTTAACCTTGTTATGATAAACTTGAGAACATCAATTGCTTAGATATTTCTAGTTCATGCTCTGATACCCACCTCAAGTGTTAATATTTCGTAAGGCTTACCCAAGGCTAGTAGTTTCTACGATCACCTCATTTTATTAAGTTTAGTATTGACACAATATAGCAGCTCTTTCACCCAAACACTGTTATGTATCTAAACTTTTAATCAACTCAATCACCCAGTCACTCTTCAGTTATATATAAATCCTAATTCAGTCATTCAAATGTTTTATTCAGTTACATTTGATTTCATTGCATATTTCTCCAAGATTCCTAGCAATTCTATACACAATTCTATATCAAGTTTTAATATGTTTTATATATTTTATGTTTACAATGTCTCAACAATTGTACCTACATCTCATTGTGACTAAACAATGAAAGAACTACATACTTACATTTTTGTATCAAAGAATTAAATATATACTTAACTACATATTTTCTACCGATGTATTTAAAGCCTGCTTACTTACATATTTTTTTAGCAACAAGATATAGTTAATTCAACAATGCTTGCTACAATATATCTTATTGATGATCCAAGGAAATAATCCAAATATATAAACACTATTTTGCAATACGTACATGTATATCATATGCTTTTTAATTCTAGTAATTACTTTTTTTTAAATTCACTTTTGTAACATGGTAAAAATTACACTTAGATATATTTGTTTACATACATTTAACATTGCTCGTAATTCTCTAACATAAGCTATTTACATACTTACATATTTTTAGCTCACCTGACCCAAAGGGTGGTGTGAGTTATTGTCATCACTTGTTTTCCATTTGTAAATTTCATCCTTTTGACATTTTCCCTAAACTACTGGTGCTAAATTTAATCAGAAGTGTCCTTGGTTGTGTCCCACATGTTAGCCCACCTTCAGATATGGTAGTGGTTACTAAAATAGAAATATCTACTTTCGACATCTACTTTAAAACCACTGGACTGATATCCTTTATTTCAAGTTCAATAGGATAGATGCGATCAACGAAATCACCAAACCTAGAATTATTTAGTGAAAGGACATAATTTATATAGCGGAACGTGACATTAAAGGATTTGGCTAGCTTCTTTTCCTTTCTCTTCAGAAGTCACTGTATGAAGTCTGCCTCTTATGAATAAAGGGGCGAGTCAACGAGAAGAGGAGCACAGGAAGTACTCATAGCCCGACTGTCTGTTGAAACACATGTCCACCAAACATAACAAATATGTTTTCAATCAAAAACTCAAGCATGTTCATCATATCAGTTTCAGAGAACTTTTTGGTAGAACCAGAGTGTTTTTGTTTACAAAATAAGATTTATCCCTTCCTAAGACAAGACATTTGTATCTGTGTTCGCCATTCTTCTTTAAGAAACACAGTTGGGACTAATTCTTTCAATCTGTCTTTTAGCTTTGAGCGGTGAATAGAGAATAGAGAAGTCAAAAGTTTTAATGCAATTGCTTGAGGAGAGGGACCTTGATTCTAACATAACTGATGTGAGTTCACTCTCTCATACACATCTCAACTACTGAGGTGTTCAGTGGTGATAACCACCAATGACTTAACCTATATATACCGTGTCTTGATCGCCATCACTAATTAATCAATTGAAAGAAATGCAACTTTCTTCCTAATTAAATTTGATTTATGATCTGTTTTACCTCTGACAAGATAAGGTTCATTAACCCTGTTTCTAGCACTATAGATGTGTACAAGAGAAAGATACAGTCAAAACCTGTTCATGCAGTCACCTCTGTTAAGCAGTCACCTGTATTAAAAGGTCACATTTTTTTTGTCCTGTGAGAGAGAATTCCATATGAATTGAACCTCTTTTAAGAGGTCACCTGTCTTATAAGGCCACTTTTTCTTTGTCCCAAAGGTGACCTCTTAATACAGGTTTGAAGATATCATAGGAGGCCATCAGAAACCGTAAATCGAAAAGGACTTACAATATAAATGGCCAAATGAAAAAGAACAAAAAGACAATAGTCTGTAAAACACATTCAATTATGACAAGGTGACAAATTCATTGACAGAAAAATAAAGAAGAATTTTATTTTGCCACGTTTATTATCTTTAGATATTGTTGAAAGTGGCGTTAAACATCAGAACTCTATCTTTAGATATTGTTGAAAGTGGCGTTAAACATCAGAACTCTATCTTTAGATATTGTTGAAAGTGGCGTTAAACATCAGAACTCTATCTTTAGATATTGTTGAAAGTGGCGTTAAACATCAGAACTCTATCTTTAGATATTGTTGAAAGTGGCGTTAAACATCAGAACTCTATCTTTAGATATACAATGAAGGATTGAAGGAATATAATGTTAATGTTGTTCCTTTTTCATTTCAATGTAAAACAAGTAAAATGTATCTATAATTATCAGGCTTTACTATTGAGGTGTTCGTACTGAAAGAGTTATTGATGTGTAACGCCAAATGAGTCATTTTTCAGCTATATAACGTCGAGAATAAGTTACATTCTATGAGAACGTGGTGATGTCCGCTTTTTACAAGACCAACATTGTTCATTGGATTTGTATAGGGATAACTCATTGAAACCACAGTTTTACAAGTAGACATGTCGCTTTACTCGGAGACATTATCTTGATCCCGAGCCAACCAGTCTGTACCCTTACTGCTTAATGCTTCGTGTTTAGCAGAGAAACATCAAATGCCAATTTTATAATCATTGGCTTGACCCATCCGGGGCTTGAACCCACGATCTACCACACTAGAGGCGAGCAACTAACCATTACACCACCGATGTGATGGTGTTCGTACTGAAAATACAGCTTGGTGTAATATCAATATTAAAGTATTAATGTAGCACTCCTTGAATATTTGCTAATTTGAATACTATGTTTGAATATTTATATAATTCACTTTCCTAAATCGATAAAACTGACCGCTACAATATAACTGAAATATTGTTGAAAGTGACGTTAAACACCTGTAACCTGTCACCCATCCAAATGTCTAAAGTAACGCAAATCTCTCAAATGACTGCGGCTACCATCATGCATTGATCGACTGTTTTTGGTATTTCCGTCCGTCAAGGAACTACAGATATGTCCACAATATAAATATTAGAATATTGCCTCCTGTTAAGCTCTATGCAATGTGAACTATGCAAGGACTTAATAAATGACGATGTCATGACGGTTGCCATGTCTGGACCAGGAGATGTTTATCATTTCAAAGCATCATTTCTCGCTACCCGTTTTATATGGTTGTTCGAGCTGTTATTATCTCATTTTGTTTACTTTTTATTTCAATTTTGTTTTGTAGATAATGATTTTTTTTTTTACATTTTTCCCATCTAATAAATAAACGTTTGATAAAACCGAAGGGACAATCAAGAATGGGCAATACAGAGACACAGGCAGTATCATTATCTTTAGATATAATAGCACAATAGTATAATATAATTGTGACGTACACCACGATAGCCGCCTAATGTCAATGCTGTTATTATACACAACGGGTGTCCAGTATGAGGCAGGAGATGTCGATCCCTTTGTAAACACATGGTATAACTTTCATTTTGTTGACAGTCCGTATGTCCTAATATTTGGCTCCTGTTGACAGTCCCTCCAACTTTGAATAGGTAACACTTACCCTAACTAAATCTTTCTGAACTCTTGCACTAAATAACAGTCCTAAATTTTTAACTATTGTGGTTCCATACTGATATGTTTTAAACCAATTTTAAGGGAGAATGTTTGTCTCATCTTCAATTCATCACGAAATCAACATTATGTTTTTTTATTATTGTGTGTTTGTAACATTTTGTAACATTTTTGAATTTTTTTAGGATAGGTGCTTCACTTTCAGTTTTTTTCTTCAAAAGTGTCTAGATCCGATTGATATTTTTATTTTGTATTTGTAATATATTGCCTTGATTATCGAAGTATGACTTGTGTTCACTTTTTATATTTGATTTACGGTTCTTTCCATAAAACTGATAGTAGTTGTGATATAAAGATGATTTGGGTTATCAGATCAGTGCCGTGCACGTGGGGTTATTAAAGCTTAGATTGGTTTTATTTGATCAATGGACGTAACTTTTCACACGTTCGTTCGAGGAGACACTGTTCACTTACAAAATTAAATATATTAGAATGATTGACACACTCTTTTCTACTGTAAAGATTTTTGTCTGTAATGAGAGGAACACAATCATGATAACATCAATGTCTGAAATGTTGACCCGGATGTAAAACAGTAACCCTAACTGGTACCCTGTCGAGCCAACCCTACCAGTACCAGTACAATGGTAAACTAATTCAAACAAATACTGTTATTGTGATCCTTTTTTATTGACCTTGAAATATTGCAAAACAAATATAATATAACATAGTGATTTATTACTACATTTTAAAAGAAGAACAGAAAACATGCATTCGACGTGCCGAATAAAACAGAGAGGTAAACGATGATCATTGTTTTCCTAGAGATTCGGATTTTTCCCACAGAAGTATTTCTTTTAACGGAAAAAAAAAGAACTCGTTTCTACATGAAAATACGTGTTCCACATAACATTCTGAACACAAACTACCAAAGACATCCAAGAAATATCACGTGCAAAAGTATATTTTTCCATCGTAGGTCATGGGCCTTTAGATGTCGTCTGCTACAATAGCAGAAATTCCACAATCACGTGATAAAATACAGTGATGACTGCCAATAACATAGCAGATATGAGGTATAAATATATATCAACAAACAAAACAGGAAATATTGTTGTTTTTTTATAAATAAGGGGGGTAACTCGTTTTCGCTTTGTTGCTCTATCTTCATTCATAATCTACCCAGATATCTGGTTGTATAACCTGAAATAAAACAAAGTTGTACATTAAATTATATGCCTTTTCAATGTAATATATCCATCACCTGTATATCTATTGAGTATCTGTACCAAGCCAGGAAAGAGGGAAGTCATACATTTGTGTGTTAGGGTTACTAAGTCTACATCTTTCTACGATTTTGCTATTGGAATTTGGAACTGTTCCGACAGTGTGGTATTTTTTGCTTTTCATTTTATCAATATAATTTTGTGCTTTGATCTTAAGATATTTTTTGGCTTCAGCCAGAACTAACAAGTTTTTTTCTGTTTTCTTTCATGAAACTCAGCATTGTGTTGCATTTAACCTGTTGCTATGGTTCCCATTGTATTTGTTTTGATTCCCTATTTGATATTGTCCTGTCTTAAGCAGATATGATATTGAATTTTTCTTATGGTGTTAAAGCTATCGAGTTTTAATGCCCTTGTATGGGGTTACAGTGGCTAAGTTATCGAAGTTTCTTTGAATTTGGGTGGGGTTAAAATGGTCAAGTTATCGAGATTTCCTTGAGGTTTGGTGGGGTTAAAATGGTCAAGTTATCGAGATTTCCTTGAGGTTGGATGGGGTTAAAATGGTCAAGTTATCGAGATTTCCTTGAGGTTGGATGGGGTTAAAATGGTCAAGTTATCGAGATTTCCTTGAGGTTGGGTGGGGTTAAAATGGTCAAGTTATCGAGATTTCCTTGAGGTTGGGTGGGGTTAACATGGTCAAGTTATCGAGATTTCCTTGAGGTTGGGTGGGGTTAAAATGGTCAAGTTATCGAGATTTCCTTGAGGTTGGGTGGGGTTAACATGGTCAAGTTATCGAGATTTCCTTGAGGTTGGGTGGGGTTAAAATGGTCAAGTTATCGAGATTTCCTTGAGGTTGGGTGGGGTTAACATGGTCAAGTTATCGAGATTTCCTTGAGGTTGGGTGGGGTTAAAATGGTCAAGTTATCGAGATTTCCTTGAGGTTGGGTGGGGTTAACATGGTCAAGTTATCGAGATTTCCTTGAGGTTGGGTGGGGTTAACATGGTCAAGTTATCGAGATTTCCTTGAGGTTGGGTAGGGTTAACATGGTCAAGTTATCGAGATTTCCTTGAGGTTGGGTAGGGCTATGATTCGTTAGAAGAGAAGTTAATAGGGGTAATAACAAAATTACCGAACTCCGAACAATCTTACAACGGGAAAGTCAAAACTCATAAGTATATAGAGAGACAAATCAGTCAACAACCGGAAAACTGTGAAAACCGTAATGACCCTGACTTGGTACAGGCATTTCTAAAGAAATGGTGGGTTGAATCAGATGTTAAAGCGCCAAACCTCCCGCTTTCATTACGGCTCAAAGACAAAGAATGACCAATAGAAAAATGACAACGAGACAAACAATGTCGACAAAACACTGCACAGAAAACTAAAGATTGAGTAACACGAATCAAACTTAAAACCGAGGTTGAACCCAGGTGATACGGAAAGGTAATCACTTCCTGCTCTACTATTGGTACCTATCGTGTTACACTTGTTTAATGAATTTTATTCTCATCAACCAAATACGTATAGTTACAGATATGTATTTTTTGTAGATCGTTGTTTGTCCTTTCTGTTTTGGTCATTGTGTTGTCTGTTCTTCTTCGATATACAGATTCTGATTACCCCTTTGGTATCTTCAAACTCTTCTTACAGACAAGTTGACAGTTACATACAACATAATAAGTTGTGTGGAAAAAGTTACAATTACACTAACCAGGTGGTAGGACTTTCGTATTAATAATCTTTATAAATTTACATCGTTTTTCTAAAACAATAACATGATTACATGAAGAAAATAACTGATTAAAAATGAAGCTATTGCCATTATTATAGCAATAACGCAGTAAGCAAATCAGATGAAAGTCACGAAAGAGGAATGAAAATCATGATGGCGACGGTAAAACTTTCGAGAACCTTAGTTTTAATGATATCTATGTCGTAGGGAAGAGAACCTTAGTTTTAATGATATCTATGTCGTAGGGAAGAGAACCTTAGTTTTAATGTTATCTATGTCGTAGGGAAGAGAACCTTAGTTTTAATGATATCTATGTCGTAGGGAAGAGAACCTTAGTTTTAATGCTATCTATGTCGTAGGGAAGAGAACCTTAGTTTTAATGATATCTATGTCGTAGGGAAGAGAACCTTAGTTTTAATGATATCTATGTCGTAGGGAAGAGAACCTTAGTTTTAATGATATCTATGTCGTAGGGAAGAGAACCTTAGTTTTAATGATATCTATGTCGTAGGGAAGAGAACCTTAGTTTTAATGTTATCTATGTCGTAGGGAAGAGAACCTTAGTTTTAATGATATCTATGTCGTAGGGAAGAGAACCTTAGTTTTAATGTTATCTATGTCGTAGGGAAGAGAACCTTAGTTTTAATGATATCTATGTCGTAGGGAAGAGAACCTTAGTTTTAATGATATCTATGTCGTAGGGAAGAGAACCTTAGTTTTAATGATATCTATGTCGTAGGGAAGAGAACCTTAGTTTTAAGGTTATCTATGTCGTAGGGAAGAGAACCTTAGTTTTAATGTTATCTATGTCGTAGGGAAGAGAACCTTAGTTTTAATGATATCTATGTCGTAGGGAAGAGAACCTTAGTTTTAATGTTATCTATGTCGTAGGGAAGAGAACCTTAGTTTTAATGATATCTATGTCGCAGGGAAGAGAACCTTAGTTTTAATGATATCTATGTCGTAGGGAAGAGAACCTTAGTTTTAATGTTATCTATGTCGTAGGGAAGAGAACCTTAGTTTTAATGATATCTATGTCGTAGGGAAGAGAACCTTAGTTTTAATGTTATCTATGTCGTAGAGAAGAGAACCTTAGTTTTAATGATATCTATGTCGTAGGGAAGAGAACCTTAGTTTTAATGTTATCTATGTCGTAGGGAAGAGAACCTTAGTTTTAATGTTATCTATGTCGTAGGGAAGAGAACCTTAGTTTTAATGATATCTATGTCGTAGGGAAGAGAACCTTAGTTTTAATGATATCTATGTCGTAGGGAAGAGAACCTTAGTTTTAATGATATCTATGTCGTAGGGAAGAGAACCTTAGTTTTAATGATATCTATGTCGTAGGGAAGAGAACCTTAGTTTTAATGATATCTATGTCGTAGGGAACCTTAGTTTTAATGATAAGTACATTAATTAGAAATCTCACAATACTTAGTATTCAGCAAGCAGGTATATAACAGTATCGAAATTATTTACTACACTCTTAAAGCAACATATCAGACAAAAACAGTTAATATGCTGCTATGATACTGACAAATGTCATGTTGAGATACACAGTTAATTAGCTATAATAATTTGTAAATATAAGATATACTCTGTGTGTGTAACCTATTTATCAATGCCTAGAGTTTACTACTGATAACAGGCTAGAAGACGATAAATTAAATATACAGTCCGACAAAAGTTAAGCACCACCTGACTTTCTTCAATAATATCTTTTCTAATAATGAACTTATTTCAAATCGGTTTGCTGTTTTCGTTACCTGTACACACATACTTACTTACTTGTGAAACAGGTTATTGATCGATTTTTATTTATGTGTATATGACAGGGTGTGTAAAGTGCCATGTGTACTTTTCAACATTTGTGTTTGCGAACGAAAGCTGATTTTTTGTGTGTAGAGTTTTAAGTTTCATTTTCTATTGGTTTGGTATGGTGCGGCGAAAATTAACCATACCAGAAAGGTGGCAAGCTGTTGGCATGCATAACGGTGGTTTTAGCCATAGAAGGGTGGCAGACCACTTCAGGGTAAACCATTCCATCATTGTACGACTAATGCAGCGTTTTCGTCAAACGGGGAATGTTACTGACCGTCCACGTGCAGGTAGACCTCGCAAAACGACGCCGAGAGAGGACCGGCTCATATCCAGACGGGCATGGCAACGGCCGTTTAGTACAGCTGGTGCACTTCGTGGTAATTTAGCGTTTGGAGGCCACATTAGCACACGCACTGTAATCAGACGCCTCCACCATCAGGGAATGCGAGCGCGACGACCTATAAAACGACCACAGTTGACATTACGTCATCGCCATGCTCGATTTGACTGGTCACATGATCATTTGGGGTGGACTATTCGCACATGGAGACGGTCCCACTGATCTGATGAAAGTCGTTTTTTGTTACGCCCTACCGACGGTCGTGCAAGGGTTTGGCGCCAACGAAACACTTCATTTCAGGACAACCACATTTTGGGCACAACTGCTTTTGGGAGTGGGGGTGTAACTGTCGGGGGTTGTTTTTCCTTTGACTGTAAGTTGGACTTGTACGTTCTTGATGGTAATCTGACAGGTCAAAAATACCGTGACAATGTGCTCGCTCCACGCGTAGTCCCCCATTTCGACAATCATGCGTTGGCTGACAGGCCAATGTTCATGGACGACAACGCTAGGCCACATAGAGCCCGAATTGTACAACAATTTTTACAGCAAGAGGCTGTTCAGGCAATTCCATGGCCTGTGATGTCGCCAGAAATGAACCCTATAGAGCATGTATGGGACTTTATTGGCCGAAAAATTAACCAACGCAATCCAAAATGTCAAAATATTGACGAATTAAGAACTGCTATCTTACAGGAGTGGCAACAGTTCCCCCAAGAACGGCTTAGGCGTCTTGTGCGAAGCATGACGAGGCGTGTTACAGAACTTCACAATAAACGCGGTGGATATACTCGTTATTGATGTTTATGCCTTACACATACGCACAATAGATGCATTTAAAAGTTCTTAAAATCTGAAGACTCTGCATTTTAATGCAATGTTAAAAACTTCCATCAAAGACAAACTGGTTTTACGTTTTTCCAGCGCCTGTTTTGAAACCCATTTTTGCCACGTCATAGTCACGTCTTTCAGGATGATAAATACTTCGTAGATTGGTAATTTTAGAGCCCTTGGTGTAGTCTTTTAAGAAGTGTAAGAAAAATGGTGATATCTATTTTATTGTTTTAACAATATTGATGTAAAAAAATATATCGATAAAAATATAGGGTGGTGCTTAACTTTTGTCGTAGTGTATATTATAATTAAACAAGAAAGCGACCCCCGTGAAAAATATAAATCAGCTTAATAAATGAGTACCGGCTAATAATGTGTGTGGAGCCATGTTTATAAATATGGATCATAAATCTTAATTATAACTGTTGAAAAAAATAATTGACTGCCTCGAAAGTGAAATTCAAATTTGATAAAAACCGATGTCATTTTAACATTCATCTAAGTTTAGATTTTTAAAACAGAACTAGTAACGAGGTACACATGGGGGTTTTAGTTATTAAAGCCCCTCCCAGCCATCGCCTTTATCTGTTTATCTTGATATGAGGGTTTTATTTATTAAAACCCTCCCAACCATCGCATTTATCTATTTATCTTGATATGGGGGGGGGGGGGGTATTAAACCCCTCCCAGCCATCGCCTTTATCTATTTATCTTGATATATGAGGGTCTTGGTTATTAACCCCACCCCACCCCCCCCCCCCCCCCCCGCCAACCATTGTCTTTATCTATGTATCTAGATATGGGGGGTTTAGTTATTAAAAACCCCTCCCAACCATCGCCTTTATCTGTTTATCTTGATATGAGGGTTTTAGTTATTACCCTCCCCCCCCCCCCCCCCCAACCATCGCCTTTATCTATTTATCTTGATATGGAGCCTTAGTTATTAAAACCCTCCCAACCATTTCCTTTATCTATTTATCTTGGGTGGTTTAGTCAATAAAACCCTCCCAACCATCGCCTTTATCTATTGATCTTGATATGAGGGTTTTGGTTATTAAAACCCTCCCAACCATCACTTTTATCTATTTATCTTGTTTTGGCATTTCACAATTCCCTCAATTCACCCCAAATCAGTAAAGATTGTTTGTACGATGGTCTTGTATACTATCTTATATTTAAATAATGATTGATTTGATTTTTGATTTGATTTTTGGTGTTTTCACGCCACTTTCAGCAATATTTCAGCTATATCATGGCGACCAGTATTAGTGGTGAGAGAACCCGGAGAGAACCACCGACCATGGGCAAGCAACTGATAAGCTTTATCACTTGCGGCTACGAGTCGAGTGCACCCTATTTTGTAATTTACAAAGCCGGGTGCGAACTCACGCTGTATTGGTGATAGGCTGGTATGAGTTGTTAAGTAATCCAATTACCTTAACTCATTGAGTCACCCGGGCCCTCTAAGTAATGATTGAAGCCATCAGCTCTCTTTAATAGAATTAATATTATATATATGACACGAAGATTAAATATATAATGCAAAATGTTCAAGATTATAGTGGTCTTTATATAAGAGGGGTGGCATTTTACTAACACGTGGAAAGCACTTGCATGGCCGCATTATTTCATTAAGAGGGGAGGTTAGGGGCCATAAAGGCCGTACCAACCCAGGACAGTGAGGGATCATGTATTTGTGTTGTATTAGGGATATCCTCTTTTAACGATTTTTCTATTTGATTTTGGAACTGTTCCGAAAATGTGGTATTTTTAGTTTTTCACTATATTAAAACACATTAAGGTTGTCGTTGTTCAATACCACTTTCAACACAATTTCTGCTAAATCGTGTCAGTGACTATTTATGACATACAGTTGTATCGAGTACACATCGCCGTCCGCGGAAAGCTTCCTTTTGTGATTGATTGCATAGGTATATGAAACTCTAACTACCACGTGATCGCGGCCACCACAACAACCCCCTGTATACAGTATATGTACCTATGTTTTTTTTTTTATTAATGCGTTGATCAACACACATGTAAATGAAATGTAAATGTTAACGTGTAATGTGTCTATGACTGTCATCAGATTAATGTACTCGAATCGGCTAGATTCAACATGGCGGGTGTGTAATAAGAAGCAGGATCTACTTTCTCTTTGCGAGTCCCTGGGTTCACCAACGGTTTTTTCTGGTGATGCTCGTGTTGCTCATCTCTTTAGTTTTCTGTGTTGTGTTGTGTTGTTAGCTTTAATCTGTTTGTTTATCTTCGTCCTGGGATTTGTATACCCAATGTTGCCAGTGTCCCTGGATTGTCCATTCGGGTTTCTCTAACATTTCAAAACTAATCTTACTTGTAAGAGGGTTATCGTGTCTGTTACGCTATTAATAACTGAGCAGTTGTATGGAGTGAGAATGTAGGCGGAGCTAACCTCGCGGTTTTTGGTGGGGTTCGTGTTACTCAATCTTTAGTTTGTTGTGTTTGTAGATCATAGTTTGTCATTTTTCTTTCGGCCATTGTATTTTCTATCCTTCTTTGATCTCCGTCTTCTGATAACCCTTACGGTATCTTCAAACCTTTATTCATTAATATAACTCAAATCCCTGCATACGAGACTAAGCATACAAGCTACTAATTATGTACGTGTATCAGATTATCGTCCGACTTATTCAATATGCTGACGTATATTTACCTCTGTGTCCCGTAAGACATTGTATCGTCCGACTTATTCACTATGCTGACGTATATTTACCTCTGTGTACCGTAAGACATTGTATCGTCCGACTTATTCACTATGCTGACGTATATTTACCTCTGAGTCCCGTAAGACATTGTGTCTTCGTCGTCGCTCCAGTAAATGTGAGATTAACTGATAAGGAACTACGTATTTATTACTACTATCATCATTACTGACGTCCCATATTTCTGTAGCATCATCTTTACCGTATTGGTTTATTCTGAAAAAGATATAGAATATAATTTAGCTATGTATAACGGCATTACGATACTCACACTATAATATCAAGGTGCATGCTTGACCTCTTCTAACAAATACTGACCGCCTTCAAGACGTGTTCGAACTGCATTGGTGGCGTAATGGTTAGCGTGCTCTCCTCGAGTGGTGGTAGATTGTGGGTTTGAGCCCAGGTCGGGTCAAACCAAAGACTATAAAATTGGTATTTGTGCTTCTCCGCTAAGCACGTAGCATTAAGGAGATAGGGCAAAGACGGGTTGGCTCGGAATCAGAATAATGTGTCCGAGTGGAGCGACATGTCTACCCGCGGACTGTTGTTTCAGTAAGCTAGCACTATACAAATCCAACTCAGCGTGTTGGTCTAGATCAAAGCGGACCTCATCATCATCTCATTGACAATTAACTTGTTCTCGCCATGATATAGCTGAACAATTGCTGAATTGGCGTTAAACAACAATCACTCACTCACTCAAGAAGTGTTCGTGTTGCTCAATCTTTAGGTCTGTGTGCAGTGTTTATTTTCGGGAATGAACTCTGCCCTGGAAGCATAAGCAGTTCATGCTCAAGTAGTAGCACCCGTCATATTACTGCTAAACAACACGAATATCATATTATATAACAATCCAGCAGTATTTGTATCGGCTTCAACGTCCTGAAAATGGCGTGGTGATATCATTGGAGATTAACAGTCCAATAACAAGGATATTAAGCAGCCATTGCCATAGGCGGATCCATGGAGGGGGCCCAGGGGGCCCGGGCCCCCTCTTTTTGAGCTAAGTTATAGACTGGTAGACACGTGTTTTAACAAAATATTTCCAATTTCGTTCTTGGAGTTTTTCTTTTTACCATGTTTTGTAATTTTCGCTTTGAATCATGTCTCGGCATCCTTTGATTACTGTGAATTCATTTAATTTCGTTGGTACCAATTTTCGTGTATTGGGAAAAAAGGCATTTCGTGGGATAGTTAAATTCGTGGATTGCCGATTACAAAAAATAAATAAAAAGTTTTGAAATACTTAAATTCGTGGATTTTCACTTCAAAATTCGTAGATTTTGCGTGTCGCGATTCTACGGTATATTGTTTATTTTAAGTAAATTTACAAGTACGCCAAACAAATATGGATCATTGTTGTACATTATCAGCTTGTTACAATTTTTATTATTATTTAATCGCATAATCAATACTTCTTTGAAGAAGCCCACAAATTAAATCAATAACATCCAATCCGAAATAATTTGTAATCATCGAAAGATGATCAAAAGATAAGAAGCGGGCATGCAATGCTTGCATCCCAAGCCGTGAATCTACTCATTGAGCAACTTGTCATAAATACCGAGAAAAAAATGATTTCTCTCATAACACAATGTATCTACAACCGTGGTTAAAGTCTGGTAGCGTTAAGGTGAAAGCTCCCGTTACGCCGGGACTGCCTGATCCGTCACTCTGCAGTACACAACGTAACACCCTTATAACTCAGACTGCCAACGACAGTGTTGATACTATGACAGCAGCTACAACTCCTACCCGTAAACACAAAAAGGGTATGTTAAAAGGTATAAGGTAAACGGACAGAAAGTCACAGGACAAAAAAGTCACAATCTATATTTTTTACCTTGGCGGACAAAAAGTCACAGGACAAAAAGTCACAACTTATATTTTTGCTTAACATGTATGTAGGTAGGACAAAAAGTCACAATATATATATATATACCTTGATTCATGTACCGTATGTAGGTAGGACAAAAAGTCACAATATGTATACACTTAGATTCATGTACGGTATGTAGGTAGGACAGAAAGTCACAATATCGTATACACTGATACATGTATGCATAATTTTGCTATGCATTGTCCTTAAAACAGACGTGATATAGTATCTGGTCCTTTTTACTGTTTTAAACTTTATTACACTTGCTGTGTGATATATGTTATTTCTCAAGTACTCGCTATTCAAAACCTCCTCGTTACTTCAGGATGAAGAACAATAAAAGTTTTATTCTTATTTCTGTCAAACTGTAAAGACTGTTTTTTTTTTGTTGGACTTACAAGTCATTGTATAAATATTTATACCCTTTAACACTATAAAATAAAATGTGTTCTAACTATCCATTTGCCTTTCCTTTCAATATGTCATTCATTAATGTGATGAACGAAGTATTGAAAGTAAAAGCATATGTATAATAAAAAGAACCCTTTGATTACAGTGTATGTAAAAAGGTGTAATTATTTACAATAGGACATCGGAAAACGAATACGGAAGCAACAAGCCAAAGTGATAATACAGAAAATCATAGGTCAAAAAACATGGTGATACAGAGATTACACAAAAAGAGACAATAGAAGCAACAAGGACAAAACAAATAAACAGAATTGAACACGAACGCCACAAAAAATAAAGCACTAGCAGTGTGAACTGCAAGGACTTATGGCAAGTACTAGCCTAAACTCAATGTTGAAGGTTTTTAAGATGTGGGAGAAAATGAAAGTATTTCCCATGTTATGTTTTACAAAATTGTTCATTGTGACTTTTTGTCCTAGTGATAAAAATTTTATGCAAAATTTTATGTTATGGCTTTTTGTCCTGTGACTTTTTGTCCTATATGTTTTGTCAAAATGCAAAATTTAACTTGTGACTTTTTGTCCTGTGACTTTTCGTCCGTGACTTTTTGTCCGTGACTTTTTGTCTGTGACTTTTTGTCATGTGAGTTTCTGTCCTACATTCTGTTAAAAGGGTATGTTTTTTGCTAAACTTCACACAAGGAGTCAAAACTTAAATTGTAATTCTTTGTACTCTACGGGAACATAACATGCCATAAATGATACAAAAAAAGTTGCATTAAACGGTAAAGAAAAAAGGTGTGAAATTTTATGTCACAGCAGTTAAACATCACGTGTCAACAAATTAAAATCCTGACCTCCGGGCGTATATGATACCAGTATACCGACCGTTAATCTGATTATGATCACCAATAAACTTTATGATTGTCAATCACAATGTTTACACAGCAATTATAAAAGGCGACAATAATGTTAGTATTATCGATTGAAGTTTTACCAAAAATGTTTTGTATTTATTTGTATTGATTTTATATGTACAAGCAATTTAATTTCTTTTTACTAATTTATCCTTTATTTTTCAGGTGGTGGTGACGTTGATACTCTACCCAAATCTCCTCGTGGAAATCCTCTACTTCTTGGTGACCTTAGACAACGATGTCCAAGCATGAATCTGTAGCGTGCGTGTGAATGGTGGTGTCATCAACTCTCGTACCGTTATGGCTGGCGCCGAGGCTATTGTTACCAAGTTCGCAAGACACAAGCTTCAACGTCATGGTGGACATATCAACATCACCAAGACCTTCGCCATCTCCATTCTCCGTCGTATGGGCTTTGTGAAACGTAAAGGTACCAAGGGTGTCAATCATTTACCAGCTGACCTTGACTCCATCAAAGAGGAGTACGTCAACAAAGTCAACAACGTTATCAAAGAACACAACATTCCCGACTCATTAGTAATCAACTGGGACCAGACCGGGTGTCAACTTGTACCAGGTGGCGACTGGACCATGGAACAACAACGTTATCAAAGAACACAACATTCCCGACTCATTAGTAATCAACTGGGACCAGACCGGAAACTTGTACCAGGTGGCGACTGGACCATGGAACAACAACGTTATCAAAGAACACAACATTCCCGACTCATTAGTAATCAACTGGGACCAGACCGTCAACTTGATTACTAGTATTTAGTATTCTAGAAACAAATTGTTTTGAAATCCGATTTTTTTCTATAAAAAACCGGGCACCCTCTTTTGGAAATGTCTGGATCCGCCTATGATTGCTAATAATATACTAGGAAATGTTAAATACATAAACATATATCTGGTGTACTAACTTAGTAAAGGTATCTATAGTGTATATTATAAACTTACATAAACATGTATCTGGTGTACTAACTTAGTAAAGGTATCAATAGTGTATATTATAAACTTACATAAACATGTACTGTATCTGGTGTACTAACTTAGTAAAGATATCTATAGTATATATTATAAACTTACATAAACATGTATCTGGTCTACTAACTTAGTAAAGGTATCTATAGTGTATATTATAAACTTACATAAACATGTACTGTATCTGGTGTACTAACTTAGTAAAGATATCTATAGTGTATATTATAAACTTACATAAACATGTGTCTGGTGTACTAACTTAGTAAAGATATCTATAGTGTATATTATAAACTTACATAAACATGTATCTGGTGTACTAACTTAGTAAAGGTATCTATAGTGTATATTATAAACTTACATAAACATGTACTGTATCTGGTGTACTAACTTAGTAAAGATATCTATAGTGTATATTATAAACTTACATAAACATATACTGTATCTGGTGTACTAACTTAGTAAAGGTATCTATAGTGTATATTATAAACTTACATAAACATGTATCTGGTGTACTAACTTAGTAAAGGTATCTATAGTGTATATTATAAACTTACATAAACATGTACTGTATCTGGTGTACTAACTTAGTAAAGGTATCTATAGTGTATATTATAAACTTACATAAACATGTATCTGGTGTACTAACTTAGTAAAGGTATCTATAGTGTATATTATAAACTTACATAAACATGTATCTGGTGTACTAACTTAGTAAAGGTATCGATAGTGTATATTATAAACTTACATAAACATGTACTGTATCTGGTGTACTAACTTAGTAAAGATATCTATAGTGTATATTATAAACTTACATAAACATATACTGTATCTGGTGTACTAACTTAGTAAAGGTATCTATAGTGTATATTATAAACTTACATAAACATGTACTGTATCTGGTGTACTAACTTAGTAAAGATATCTATAGTGTATATTATAAACTTACATAAACATGTGTCTGGTGTACTAACTTAGTAAAGGTATCTATAGTGTATATTATAAACTTACATAAACATGTACTGTATCTGGTGTACTAACTTAGTAAAGGTATCTATAGTGTATATTATAAACTTACATAAACATGTATCTGGTGTACTAACTTAGTAAAGGTATCTATAGTGTATATTATAAACTTACATAAACATGTATCTGGTGTACTAACTTAGTAAAGGTATCTATAGTGTATATTATAAACTTACATAAACATGTACTGTATCTGGTGTACTAACTTAGTAAAGATATCTATAGTGTATATTATAAACTTACATAAACATATACTGTATCTGGTGTACTAACTTAGTAAAGGTATCTATAGTGTATATTATAAACTTACATAAACATGTACTGTATCTGGTGTACTAACTTAGTAAAGGTATCTATAGTGTATATCATAAACTTACATAAACATGTATCTGGTGTACTAACTTAGTAAAGGTATCTATAGTGTATATTATAAACTTACATAAACATGTATCTGGTGTACTAACTTAGTAATGGTATCTATAGTGTATATTATAAACTTACATAAACATGTATCTGGTGTACTAACTTAGTAAAGGTATCTATAGTGTATATTATAAACTTACATTAACATGTATCTGGTCTACTAACTTAGTAAAGGTATCTATAGTGTATATTATACACTTACATAAACATGTATCTGGTGTACTAACTTAGTAAAGGTATCTATAGTGTATATTATAAACTTACATAAACATGTATCTGGTGTACTAACTTAGTAAAGGTATCTATAGTGTATATTATAAACTTACATAAACATGTATCTGGTGTACTAACTTAGTAAAGGTATCTATAGTGTATATTATAAACTTACATAAACATGTATCTGGTGTACTAACTTAGTAAAGATATCTATAGTGTATATTATAAACTTACATAAACATGTATCTGGTGTACTAACTTAGTAAAGGTATCTATAGTGTATATTATAAACTTACATAAACATGTATCTGGTCTACTAACTTAGTAAAGATATCTATAGTGTATATTATAAACTTACATAAACATGTATCTGGTGTACTAACTTAGTAAAGATATCTATAGTGTATATTATAAACTTACATCAACATGTATCTGGTGTACTAACTTAGTAAAGGTATCTATAGTGTATATTATACACTTACATAAACATGTATCTGGTGTACTAACTTAGTAAAGGTATCTATAGTGTATATTATAAACTTACATAAACATGTATCTGGTGTACTAACTTAGTAAAGATATCTATAGTGTATATTATAAACTTACATAAACATGTATCTTGTGTACTAACTTAGTAATGGTATCTATAGTGTATATTATAAACTTACATAAACATGTATCTGGTGTACTAACTTAGTAAAGGTATCTATAGTGTATATTATAAACTTACATAAACATGTATCTGGTGTACTAACTTAGCAAAGATATCTATAGTGTATATTATAAACTTACATAAACATGTATCTGGTGTACTAACTTAGTAAAGATATCTATAGTGTATATTATAAACTTACATAAACATGTATCTGGTGTACTAACTTAGTAAAGGTATCTATAGTGTATATAATAAACTTATATAAACATGTATCTGGTGTACTAACTTAGTAAAGGTATCTATAGTGTATATTATAAACTTACACAAACATGTATCTGGTGTACTAACTTAGTAAAGATATCTATAGTGTATATTATAAACTTACATAAACATGTATCTGGTGTACTAACTTAGTAATGGTATCTATAGTGTATATTATAAACTTACATAAACATGTATCTGGTGTACTAACTTAGTAATGGTATCTATAGTGTATATTATAAACTTACATAAACATGTATCTGGTGTACTAACTTAGTAAAGGTATTTATAGTGTATATTATAAACTTGCATAAACATGTATCTGGTGTACTAACTTAGTAATGGTATCTATAGTGTATATTATAAACTTACATAAACATGTATCTGGTGTACTAACTTAGTAATGGTATCTATAGTGTATATTATAAACATGTATCTGGTGTACTAACTTAGTAAAGGTATCAATAGTGTATATTATAAACTTACATAAACATGTATCTGGTGTACTAACTTAGTAAAGGTATCTATAGTGTATATTATAAACTTACATAAACATGTATCTGGTGTACTAACTTAGTAAAGGTATCTATAGTGTATATTATAAACTTACATGTATCTGGTGTACTAACTTAGTAAAGATATCTATAGTGTATATTATAAACTTACATAAACATGTATCTGTTGTACTAACTTAGGAAATGTATCTATAGTGTATATTATAAACTTGCATAAACATGTATCTGGTGTACTAACTTAGTAAAGGTATCTATAGTGTATATTATAAACTTACATAAACATGTATCTGTTGTACTAACTTAGCAAAGGTATCTATAGTGTATATTATAAACTTGCATAAACATGTATCTGGTGTACTAACTTAGTAAAGGTATCTATAGTGTATATTATAAACTTACATGTATCTGGTGTACTAACTTAGTAAAGATATCTATAGTGTATATTATAAACTTACATAAACATGCATCTGGTGTACTAACTTAGTAAAGGTATCTATAGTGTATATTATAAACTTACATAAACATGTATCTGGTGTACTAACTTAGTAAAGGTATCTATAGTGTATATTATAAACTTACATGTATCTGGTGTACTAACTTAGTAAAGATATCTATAGTGTATATTATAAACTTACATAAACATGTATCTGTTGTACTAACTTAGTAAAGGTATCTATAGTGTATATTATAAACTTGCATAAACATGTATCTGGTGTACTAACTTAGTAAAGGTATCAATAGTGTATATTATAAACTTACAAAGACTGTATCTCTTTATATTCATCGTTCATGTCTGTGTCAATGTGATAACTGTGTGATACATCTCTCTTTGCTGCAACACCAAGGCAACGGGGAGCAAAGGGAAAATTTCTGTAAAACATCAAATACAGAGGTGACATTAATTAGTGCTAACATTGATTATATACCCATGGTTTAAAACTGATTCTAAGATCAAAGGGAAATGTGAATATAAATATTCATTCATTACTGACGAATCTCAAGTAGATTAAATACGGTAGCAGTCTTTAACCGACATGATTCTGTCTACTCAGCTTGTATTAATACGGTAGCAGTCTTTAACCGACATGATTCTGTCTACTCAGCTTGTATTCAGTTAAAGTATTCACTATGTATTGTTTTTATTATCTGAATTGTCGTTTGAGTCCCAATTATCAAAAAGAGGAGGATTTTGACTATCCCGAGGAGGGTAGGGATCCTACTAACCGGTTTAACTTCAGCACATTGTTATGACTATCCCGAGGAGGGTAGGAATCATATTAACCGGTTTAATTCCTGCACATTATTATGACTATCCCGAGGAGGGTAGGGATCCTATTAACCTGTTTAACTCCTGTACATCGTTATGACTATCCCGAGGAGGGCAGGGATCCTATTAACCGGTTTAACTCCTGCACATTGCTGTGACTATCCCGAGGAGGGTAGGGATCCTATTAGCAAGTTTAACTCCTGCACATTGCTGTGACTATCCCGAGGGAGGGTAGGGATCCTATTAATAGGTTTAGCTCCTGCACATTATTATGACTATCCCGAGGAGGGTAGGGATCCTATTAACAGGTTGAACCCCTGCACATTATTATGACTATCCCGAGGGCGGTAGGGATCCTATTAACCGGTTTAACTCCTGCACATTGTTATGACTATCACGGGGAGGGTAGGGATCCTATTAACCTGTTTTACTCCTGCACATTGTTGTAACTATCCCGAGGGAGGTAGGGATCCTATTAACCGGTTTAACACCTGCACATTGTTATGACTATCCCGAGGAGGGTAGGGATCCTATTAACCGGTTTAACACCTGCACATTGCTGTAACTATACCGAGGGAGGTAGGGATCCTATTAACCGGTTTAACACCTGCACATTGTTATGACTATCCCGAGGAGGGTAGGGATCCTATTAACCGGTTTAACACCTGCACATTGCTGTAACTATACCGAGGGAGGTAGGGATCCTATTAACCGGTTTAACACCTGCACATGGCTGTAACTATCCCGAGGAGGGTAGGGATCCTATTAACAGGTTTAACACCTGCACATTGTTGTAACTATCTCGAGGGAGGTAGGGTTCCTATTAACAGGTTTAACACCTGCACATTGTTGTAACTATCCCGAGAAGGGTAGGGATCCTATTAACCGGTTTAACACCTGCACATTGCTGTAACTATCCCGAGGGAGGTAGGGATCCTATTGACAGGTTTAACACCTGCACATTGCTGTAACTATCCCGAGGGAGGTAGGGACCCTATTGACAGGTTTAACACCTGCATATTGCTGTAGCTATCCCGAGGGAGGTAGGGATCCTATTAACAGGTTTAACACCTGCACATTGCTGTAACTATCCCGAGGGAGCAAGGGATCCTATTAACAGGTTTAACACCTGCACATTGCTGTAACTATCCCCGAGGGAGGTAGGGATCCTATTAACCGGTTTAACACCTGCACATTATTATGGCTATCCCGAGGAGGGTAGGGATCCTATTAACCGGTTTAACACCTGCACATTGATGTAACTATCCCGAGGGAGGTAGGGATCCTATTAACCGGTTTAACACCTGCACATTGCTGTAACTATCCCGAGGAGGGTAGGGATCCTATTAACAGGTTTAACACCTGCACATTGTTGTAACTATCCCGAGGAGGGTAGGGATCCTATTGACCGGTTTAACACCTGCACATTGCTGTAACTATCCCGAGGGAGGTAGGGATCATATTAACCGGTTTAACACCTGCACATTGCTGTAACTATCCCGAGGGAGGTAGGGATCCTATTAACAGGTTTAACACCTGCACATTGCTGTAACTATCCCGAGGGAGGTAGGGATCCTATTAACAGGTTTAACACCTGCACATTGCTGTAACTATCCCGAGGGAGGTAGGGATCATATTAACAGGTTTAACACCTGCGCATTGTTGTAACTATCCTGAGGGAGGTAGGGATCCTATTAACAGGTTTAACACCTGTACAGTGCTGTAACTATCCTGAGGGAGGTAGGGATCTTATTAACAGGTTTAACACCTGTACATTGCTGTAACTATCCCGTACCAGGACCTTATACAATATATTGGTTCGAGTTGAAAGGGGGTTGTTTGTTTTGTTGACATTGACTGTTTAAAGTTTCTTTTAATATCTCATTCAAATGAGGTTGAAAGGTTAAACTCACTTCATTGCAAACAATATCCAATAATATACAAATTCATTCACAGCGGAGTAATACGGTAATATCAATGAAATTAAAAAGGAATATTAACAAACATGATTATGATAAACTGTCAATTTACGCTAAGCCTAGACTTAAGTTAGTGAGGTTCGTGTTACTCGATCTTTAGTTTTATGTGTATGTTTTGTAGATCGTTGTTTGTCCTTTTGTTGTTTATTTTTTTTGGTCATTGTGTTGTCTCTTCTTCTTCGATATACGGATTCTGATTACCCTTTTGGTATCTTCAAACTCTTCTTGATGTTTTATTTTATGAGAAGTAGCATTGTCCACGTGCGTATGTATTCAATGTGTGTCTTGTCATTGACGCCTGTGACGTCCATACTGTCTAGACTCTGTAATATCTATACCCCTCACCTTTAATTAAGTTTTGATATGATTCCATTTGCATAATAGTGTACACAGATCAGATGAATAAAAAAGTTCAAAGATACAAAACGGATAATCAGATGTAAACGAAGGGTAAGATAATATATATATATGACAGGGCTTTCGCCATCTTCCTTCTGAGTATGGGGAATAAGGTTTTTGTCATCCTGTAAATTCAATATTATTCGTGATGTACCAGTTTCTTGTATTACCTATAGATAGTCTTAAACCACGAAATTAAGAATTCAACGAATATTTCTCACTTTTACTTATCCACGAAAATACATTTTACCTCATACCACGAAAACTGACTTCACAATATTTAAAAAAAAACAAAAACAAAAACAAAATCAAACTATACTAGTCAACAAAAGAAACGATACAAGGGTTTGATGCTCAATAATTTTTACATAGAGAAAAATAATCGACAAAAATCGTATAATTTAGATTCATAACAAGTAAGGCAATATCAACAAAATATCTCAACATCATTATCAGAACAAATTATGGGCAGACAGAAATTGTCATGCAGTATGGAGGTTCGCGGAGTTCAGTAACGTGTGTGACCACCTTTTGCAGCAACGACAGCTTTGCATCTCTGACGCATACAACCAGTCAATCGTCGGATAAAGGTTTCTAGGATGTTGTTCCACTCGTGCACAAGAGCGTCACACAGCTCCTGTAGTGTTTCCAGTGGATTTTGATGGTGGCGAACACGTCAACCGAGTTCATCCTATAAATGTTCAATTGGTGACAAATCCGGTGATAATGCCGGCCAAGGAAGAACACGGGTGTGATTCTGATTCTGCCGTTACGGGGTCTGTATTTCGTTCTACCTGTTTGTCGAAGACGAATCATTAGCCTTGAAATGGTTATTCTAGACACATTAAAGTGGTCTGCAACGGCCTGGTGAGTCATTCCAGCCTGAACCATACCCACTGCTCGCTCACGGTCATTTTGATGGAGCCGTGGCATCGACGTTTTTGTGAAAATTCTAATTTTCAGAATGGCAAGTTGTTTACTTTTGTTGACGGCACAATTAATCACCGCATGTGATTTAAATGCCTAATTCGATCATCGCAAACTCGATCATGGGACAGAAAATTGACTTTCCGGAATTTTTCCGTCACGGAACAGGATGTTATTGTTTGCTTTATGAAGATAAACGCGTTTCATGCAAACATTGACATAAATGATAATAAACAATTGTTTGGGTTTTAACATAAAAATATATTTCAAAAATATTTTTGTATCGTTTCTTTGTTGACTAGTATATTAAATTATACATCAAATACTGTATCTTAACAAATAGGTTAAAATCATTGCTACAAAAATTCTACGGTCGTCATCACAATCTGGATGCCCGTTACGAAATATCCATATCTCAAATTACAATGGATTGTTTACCTTTTACGTAGATGTTGTCTTTCCTCTATTACTGTCAAGACTTTTTACCGGACTTGACTGTATATATGAGTAACACAACGGGTGGCTTATAAGAAGCAGGAACTGCTTAACCTTCGCGACCATCTGAGTTCACCCCCGGTTTTCTGGTGGGGTCCGTGTTGCTCATCCTAAGTTGTTTTGTGTTCTATGATGTACCTTTATATTCTGAGTTCAGTGTTGTGATGTCCGTGTTACGATTTCCGCATTAAAACGATAATTGGTTCGTCTTTAACCCCAGTTATTTGTAGGAGGGATCATGTCTTATTTACGTTATTTGTGTTTGTTCGGTTCGTCTTTACCCCCAGTTATTTGTAGGAGGGATCATGTCTTGTTTACGTTATTTGTGTTTGTTCGGTTCGTCTTTACCCCCAGTTATTTGTAGGAGGGATCATGTCTTATTTACGTTATTTGTGTATAGTGGTGTCCAACACATATTGTGCTTTTGATTTTATTTTTCTTCGTCTTGTATTTTGCCAGTTTCTCTGAATTGCCCATTTTTTATTACTACTTTGGTATTCTCTAACGTTTATTAAATGATACAGCTTGATTTGAAATGTTTAGTTAAATATTCTGTGTATTCCCAGAATTCCATGAGTTTTATCTTTTAATATCCGCTCACAAGTTTTAGCATGACAATTACATGTATGGTCTCGTATAAAGCTGCGTCTTTCACGGTTACTGATATTAATGATAGATATTTTTGATACGGGCGAGGAGATTGATATTTATTTCAAACTTTTGACAACACGATGGGAATTTTATTTCCAAATTGTAACTTATACCTTATCAAATGTGTTGAATAAGCAGAAGTAATTGATTGTCAGTTTAAAATGTGAGTAAAAAAATAAATATGATATCAACAGAAAGACTCACAGGAAATAATCAAATTAAACAGTTTGTTAAACGTTTAGATGAGGTTGTCTCTTCTTTCATCAATAAAAACATCACATCAGTAACATGATTGTTTAATTAATGAATTATGTTTTGATCACCGGTCTTTGTGGACTTGGGTGTATTGGGAATGTCTCATAAGCCATATGTGGCTGGGTACCAATATTATATCCACCTGTGACCGTAAATCGGTCAGTTAAGACATTTCCTTATTATTCTCATTCAAATTGGTATTTATTTCAAAGATAAATGCCCTATTTACTTGGGCACTTATAAAGCCAAATAAAATGCCAAAACATCGTTTAATTCGATGAAGAAATGTCGGCTCGCTGACCTTTTTTGCTTGCATATATTTTGTAATGGCGACCAAGTCACGCTACCTAAAATCGGTCAACCATAAAGTAGTCATGTGGAACACCAATAGGCCAAAGAGATAGTATTTTACAATATTTTTTCATTTGCTTTTTCTATATTTCCAGATTTTTTCATTAAATTGTGTTTGCTGTCACATGTTTTCAGTGGAGAATTTCTCTGTTTTCATGTATCCTCAACTTTATCTATTTCCATGTACAGAATTGATATTAAATCATATTTATTCCACACAATTTCCCGCTAAAAATCTGAAAATTGTCTAAGGAATTACTTAATTTCAATACGAAAACATTACAATTGTCGTTGCCTAATACAGTTGTAAATATAGGTCAAGATGCGCAGTGGAATGTAAACAAACACAGGATATGCGCATTATCCACTACGGACTGTTTTTTTCTGGAAATATTTGACTTTGATTATTAAGTCAAAATGGTAGTAGTAAAATGGCACCATTTTGGCACCAAAACCTATAGATATCTTTTCTTATCTGTTTAAATCTCATTGTGACCGATTCCAGGTGTTGACCGATTTTAACGGACGAGAGGATATTGATACAATTTTATTGTGTTTTAAACATGTACAGATGTATAAAATGTTTTATATTGGTATGTGACACTATAATAAAATAAAGTACTTATTGTAGGAGGATTTATATTTACAGATACATCCAGTTTCTATCATTACTAAAACTGTGGGTTCGATTCCCGTCGCTTATAAAAATGAATAAATACATCTTGACTTTCTCTACGGAGAGGTAAGATTACTTGGTTGCCAGTTTTTGTTTTTCTTATAGGACGATTAGTTGTTTATCTCGATTCGTTATTTTTGCTATTACATTTTCAATAAAACCGTTGTTTTATGATAGGTCATATGAGAAAAATATGAAAACAATGTTGTCTTGCATCCAATCGGCAAACCTCGGGTGAGTTTGCTTCGCTTCCTCAATACCTCGGCTGTAATACGGTATTTGATATGCGTCTACGCGTCACATTTCTTCGCCGGAAGACCGTATCACTTCAATCAAACATTGCGCACCGCGAATAAGTTCTAAAATGGCGACAATAGATGAGTGTATAGAGTTTGCTTTGAAAAATATTGGTCTTTGATGAAGGTACGGAATCAGCAGACATTGCGACGAATGGAAATATATTATTATTTCTAGAATAAGCTTCATCGGGTGACGCTCAAAATCGAAAGATTGCAAAGCCAATTATGTAAATTTTTGGGAGCTATAAAACCAAAGGGAAATAATCCTGATACAGCAATCTAAACGATACGAATACAAAAATAAAAAAATTTCGAAAAATATACATTCCTCCAAAAACTAGGAGTGGAATCGAATGTTCCGAATGGGGTAAAATATAAATTGCCATTAAAGTTATCCGTCATAAAGTCCTACTTGTCATAGAAAACACATCTGAATCAAATTGCGACACTAGAAATTCGTTTGTCGCAACATATCAATGATGATGTCGTCCATAGAAACCGGAAGAGAATTTGATGTTGTGGTGTATTGTTGTTCTTCGCGTCTTGTATGTATTTCTTATGACCATTGTATTGTCCGTCCCTCGATTTACGGTTTCTGATTACCTCTTTGGTATCTTCAAACTTTGTCTCATACGAGATATATTTTAGTATCTCTTTAAATTGTAATATTGTACAAACGTTTACTTACTCACAAAACCGTCGCCTTGGTCGGCACGTGACCATTCCTGTCAACAATAATACTGACACAGTGACGAAAATTCCTTCAATAGGTGCATTCATACTCTGAAAGAAATAAAACCATAATTGAATTATAATTCTGAGGGAAGTACAGCATATTATTTCGTGGATGTAACCTATCTTCATGAGAGAGAGAGAGAGAGTGAGAGAGACCTTTGTGATGTAATCGGTAACAGCATATTATTTCGTGGATGTAACCTATCTTCATGAGAGAAAGAGAGAGAGAGAGAGAGCAATCTTTGTGATGTAATCGTTAGCGCTGTGACAACGGAATGTCGGGTTAATTCAAACATTATAAAAATAACTATGTGCTTCTTCTCCACTTATCACGTGACAGTAAGGGGTAAGCGTAAAGACATGTGATGTTAATGTGTCTGACTGGAGAGACATGTCCTCATGTGGACTGTTGTTTGTTGATTGAGCCAACACTAGTCAGATCTAGCTCAGTGTGTTAATTTAGTATAAAGCATCCATCATCGTCATCTTATTAAACAGTAACTTGCTCTCGTCATGATATAACTGAAAACCCTATCACCACTTCCCCCCAGTAAAACAGCAGTCATTCAAGAGGAGATGGTTTGTTCTCATGGTATTGTCTACTTTTCGGTTTTTGTTCCTTTTCTCAGTTTAGTGTTAAGGTTACCGTTACGTCATGTTATTTTCATTTCAAACATGTGTCCGGTCACGTGCGACAACAATGAACTAGATATGAAACATCATTATATTGAAATACAGTATGTGTGTTACTGTGTATGTAATGATTACAAATAAAAACAACATCTGACATTACTTAAACAAAAATCACTAGTTTATCATTATATTGTACATTAATTAACAGAAATATTTTAAAAAGTGTTGATAGTGTTTCATCCTAGAATGAGTTTGTGACCGATCCGACAGACATGTGTTGATAAGGTACATGTTTGTATCTCTAAGAAAAATGAATCAATCGGCTTCAACAGCATCACGTAATATCTTACTCTTAGTTTTTGTTGTTTTTTTGTTGTTTTTTTTATAATTGTATACCTATATGATTAAAAAACAATAGTCAGATAAATTGAAACTGTTATATTAAAAAATATGTGTTTAAAAATAAAAGACATGAGGATCAAGTGACACTGAATACGTGCTGAAAAGCAATGGCAACGTTTGACTTTGTCCTTGAGCACACAGACACGACACATTGCACTATTTTATATAACAAACAATAAATAAACAATATTTAAAAATGGGTCTCAAAGAGCGGTCACACACATCTGTTTTCATTGTATTTAATCTACGGATTTTTTTTTGGTTTAATTAACAGTGGCACTTCTCTTGATTTCCAAATATTGATTTGATTTGATTTATTGTGCTTTAACGGCACGTTCAGCAATATTTCAGCTATATCATGGCGACCAGTTTTAGTGGTTGAAGAAGACGGAGTATCCGGAAAGAACCACCGACCATGGGCAAGCAACTGGTGAACTTTATCACTTGCGGCTGCGAGTCGAGTGAACCTTTATTTTGTTAATTTACAAAGACGGGCGCGAACCCAAGCCGTATAGGTGATAGGCTAGTATGAGTTGTTAGGTAATCCAACTACCTAACTCATTGAGCCACCCGAGCTCCGATTTCTAAATAGCAAAAATAAACTACTCGTAGCCGAACGCGCTTGATCATGAGTGAATAACTGCGTTGTTTGGTTATTCGGGATTTATTTTTGATATTCGGAATCGACAACAGTAGTAATAAACTATAAATATGTTCTGTGTGTTTTACGTTCCTTCTCATATCAGCAGAAGTCATGTACGATAAATATATAAGTAAACATATTAAACAATATATAGAATGTCTAGATATACCACGTTACAGTACATTAGTCAAATATAAACTACTTCTGACAAACAGCGGAGTCTTACAATAAAACTCAGAACAACTATCTTAGAGTCAAAGAAACCAAGCAAACACCAGAAGAATTAGAAAAACAAACTTAATTATCTTCTTTTCAAACTTTCAGCTCAAATATTCTTATTTCGCAGCCTACAATAAATATATATAATAACAGTTCACTGAAGCAATGGCGGAACATAAAATGGCGCCATTGACTGTCATAGACTCTTGACCAATTAGAATCGATTTTATTTGCATACTTTTGTACTGGTGATATACACACCTATTAAGTACAAACATCGATGCTATAATTAGATCACGTTTACGTATTTAATTGTTTAAGTCTGAATTAGCTACACGTAGCGTTACTGATATCATTTTAGCACAACAGAAAACAAGCCGGAAATATAGACGCCATCTTTAATTTCAAATATTGTGTTAATTTTTAAAAGCTCGATGTGAGATTATACTAAACTATATTTACTCCACTATCTTCAGTGCATGATTTCATTTTTATCCTTGAAGACAAGAAACTTCTCACGCTTTAAAGGTGTCTATGGATGTCTCCCGTGCATTTCTTGTCAATAACATCAATATTCTTGACGTGTTAAGACGTTGAATTACAGTGTTAATATCTCTTTCTAAATGACAGTCCTGGCACGATATTAAATAAATATCCGGGATATTTTGGTACCGCAAAGATTATAACAATAATACACTCCGCTTTCATTAACCACTCAAAATAGGTTGGTTAATTTATAGTTTATTTCCTGTAATTTTAGTAGGTATTAAATACAGGTAAATTTTTCTTTCGCTTTTTTTTTTTTTATTAAATTTAAAATTAATTTGAACTTTGGGGGAAAAACAAACAACAACAACAACAATACTAGAGCCACTGAGAGGTTAAGCATGCGCGATTGATTTAATTTGTTTTCTCAACAACAAACATACATTAATTTTAACTACTCATTTTATTTTTTTAAGATAATATATATCCTTTGATGTAATTTATAAGGATCATTAATGGAGATATGATTGCTGAATTAATTACACATGTAATTCGTATAAGCCTAACATAGTAATATTTAAGCTATATGGTAGTGTTTACACACTTACCGCATCATTTCACTAAGATGAGAGGCTCCGGTCCATTAAACTGGTTTAATTCCTCCACTTTTTATTGAAGGTATGAAAGTGAGCGGTTATGTGTTTGTGTTAGAGGTATCAATTTTGTCTCTTTCTATGATTTTTCTATTGGATTTCGAGACTGTTCCGACATTATTTCTTTTTTTCATTTTATTTTAATAACAAATGAGTGTATATGAGTTTTCATTGACCTGCAAAACCAATATTGACCTCAGCCTTAGGTTTCGATCAATATTATTGTACAGGTCAATTAAAACCCGCATTCACATCTACAAAAGCCTGTAATTGTATAATATCTTCAGTAAACAGTGATATACATGTATGTTTTCAGTTTACTATTGGCTTCAACTGTCGTATCTGCGTTTTAAGTTGTATCTGAGTTTACAAGGTTTAAAATCAGAATAAGACGTAGAATAGATAAATATTTAGCCTTGACCTCTTGATTAACGACCTTGCTACCATTGATACCTACGTGACGAGAGATCCGGAGGCAAATAACTTTTTTCCCACAATCACAAAGGGTTTTACAAATTTCGATAATTTACAATGAAAACGAGTTTTAGTTGTACCACTAACAACTACCAAGAAGCATGAAAGAGATTTATCTGAAAATATCATTAATTTATACTTATCAACACATTTGAGAACAAGTAGAATATCATTGGCCTCTCGACTGAATTTATTATTTAGTAGGAGGGTGACATGTGATAGATCACACCACCTCTTAATTTATTTCAATGGATCTTCAAGAGCCTTTATTTGTCAGATGAAAAGACCCAATTAAATTATAATTAAAAACTTATTTTTTGGAAAAGTACGAAAAAAAGTCTCAATCCTGGTAGACAAAACAATATCGATGAAAAATAAAATGAAAGAAAAAAAATGAAAACTCCCACAAGAAAGAAGCAGTCAGACCAAATTGTTCTGAAATCTATAAGTAGAATCTAACCACCCATTTCTATCACAGAGTTGCTATTTACCTGTTGTGTTTTATAAAGGGCAGACAACTGGAGACAGAAAGAAACGACGTATTGGCTCAGCATAGATATGTTAAAGTGTTAATTAATATCATCTCATGGAGAATACAATGAAATATGCGGCACATTTAAAACTGTATTGGTATTCATGACGATATTAAGGGAAAAAAAACAGAAGCGTACGAAAAAGAGGGAAAAAAACTGAAATGAATAGAAAATCATTAATATAACAAATGTGACAGTTTTGTGCTGAAAAATGTATATTTATGGTTATTTAAGTTTTGTTAAGGAAAAATTTAAATTGAAAACCTTTTAAATTTGGTTTTTAAAGAACATAAAAAAATACGCCAGGTTCGCCTATCTTTGCTGGGTTTTTTTAATTCACACACGGCTAAAAAGCTACAGCACTTGGTGGTGATTAATAATGTAAGAAACACTTCGTGTGCACTAAATTTGTTATCTACGTTTTTATTATGAACTATATTAGCGGGGGTGGGGGGTGGGGGGGAATAAACTATATTATAATATAGTATCAACTATTTCATGTAGATTTCTTTGTAAAATAAAAATGCAATATCTTCCTTTATAAATATACCTAAAAAGTAGAGCATTTCCGAATGAGTTAAAAATATTGCATCTTGAGCGATATTGCATTCAATTCTTTCTCCTTTAAGTTTGGTACGCACTAGAGAGGTTCCGAGTAAAATTTGCTCGCAAACAGTCGAGAAATAAACAAGATGGCGGAATTATATTAAATACATGTTACAAAGAAATATGGTTAAATGTAATTGTCACAGACTGAAATATTTGGTACTATATTATAAAAGGGTTATTGCACTAATATTGAGGTATATCGTCCCTCGCAGTATATCATATTGCACTCGCAAGATCGTGAAATATGATATACTGCTCGGGACAATACTCCTCATATTAGTGTAATAGCCCTATATCACTAATGTAACGTAAAGATAATATCAATATATATTGTTTAAGTCTTACTTTATAAAACTATAATAAAAACAAAGACAAAAAGTATAAAACATATATAACTATTTACAACATGTATAGTGTCAAAGCTCACATTCAGTCATTTGAAGTGAACGCTTTGAAAGGTTAGAGTGGAGATACAACGCTTTAAAAGGTTAGGGTGGAGATACCACGCTTTAAAAGGCTAGGGTGGAGATACTACGCTTTAAAAGGCTAGAGTGGAGATACAACGCTTTAAAAGGATAGAGTGGAGATACAACGCGTTTAAAGGTTAGAGTGGAGATACAACACTTTAAAAGGTTAGAGTGGAGATACAACACTTTAAAAGGTTAGAGTGGAGATACAACGCTTTAAAAGGTTAGAGTGAAGATACAACGTTTTAAAAGGTTAGAGTGGAGATACAACGCTTTAAAAGGTTAGAGTGGAGATACAACGCGTTAAAAGGTTAGAGTGGAGATACAACACTTTAAAAGGTTAGAGTGGAGATACAACGCTTAAAAGGTTAGAATGGAAATACCACGCTTTAAAAGGTTAGAGTGTGGATACAACGCTTTAAAAGGTTAGAGTGGAGATACAATGCTTTAAAAGGTTAGAGTGGAGCTACAACGCTTTAAAAGGTTAGAGTGGAGCTACAACGTTTTAAAAGGCTAGAGTGGAGATACAACGCTTTAAAGGGTTAGAGTGGAGATACAACGCTTTAAAAGGTTAGAGTGGAGATACAACGCTTTAAAAGGTTAGAGTGGAGATACAACGTTTTAAAAGGTTGGAATGGGGATACAACGCTTTAAAAAGTTAGAGTGCAGATACAACGCTTTAAAAGGTTAGAGTGGATCCGGAGATACAACGCTTTAAATGTCCAGTGTGGAGATACAACTATTGAAGGATTAGAGGTCTGGTGGTAGAGCTATTGAATCTGGTCATTTGTTCCAATATTCTAAATAGTACGAAGAAAGAAAGAATGCGCGTACATTGTTTTGTGCAAGTCTTTATTTGAGAAATCTTTTCGATATCTTAAAATTTCACATTTAGCTATCGAGAGTGGAGAAATATCATATTCCACACAGCAGAAGGAGAATATGTTTCTCCTATGAACAAAACGTCAAAATAATTTGTTTATATTTTATAATTTCCGTCGTTAATGAGCGGCGAAAGCAAATTGGCTGGAAATCTCAACACGTTAGGAATGAGATATATAAAATATGTATATATAATGGTTAACATGCCAGAAAGAATTAAGATGGACATGAAAAAATGTCAGATGCTTGGAACAATATAATTATGTACAATTATTTTTTGTTTATATCTTTGTAAAAGGGAAAGGACTTCACTAATGTTGTCATAACTTGTGTCCAATCCCATTTGCAACTTTTATGCAAATAAAATATGTTTAAACTAACAAAATAATATAAATAATTATTTACCCTCTAGGGCTGATATAGTTCCGTATTTTTAAGCAATTTCCTGTGTACTGCTATCAATGTGATAAATAAAGTCCAAATATTTTCTTTTTTTGTAAGAAAACTGGAGAATATAAATACATCAAATTGTCACACTCCTACATTTTTTCGCTGTTTAAGTTAAATTCGATTTTAATGGGCGTATGTACATGCACTTCAGTATCAATCCGTGTCAATATAATTTGTTCATTCTCACATTTAAAAGAATATATTCGATAATATAGAAATATATTCATTTGCGGATTTATTCAGATTGTATACAGTAAATCATACTACTGGGTTTATTAATTGATACTAATTATAGACTGGGGAATATCTCAAAAGTCTTCAAGTGATTTATCAGCATGGTTCATGTTTTTGATGTCTCGTTCTGATTAAAAAAAAAACAATAATATCTAATTAGCCCTGTATTATCTGATAATTTATCATTCGGGATTAAATATTCGATAATGGATTAAAATTATAGTTTTTATAAGAGATGTGATTGACGTTAATATCTTAAGGTGTCAATACTTCATCAAGAAAGGTAAGAAAATCCTGTAGATAGCAATCGAGAACACCGCGACTCTCAACACATAAATATGGATTTCTTCCTAGAAAAGCAGTGGGAACATAAAAATAATACACTGACAATAATAGATGTATCTGTTTAGTAATGATTTAATACGATCATCAATGAAGTATCTAGGAATCTTATAATTTTATAAATCCATTGAAAATTCCTTGTAAACAAACAATGATAGTAACGAAGGCAAATCACGATGTAAGACTAAGAATAGATTATCAAAATTGAACTTAGAAGTTTAAATTTGGAATCAAATATGAAGGAAAAAGCAAAGGTGTTATATCAATCGATCAATCAATCAATCAATCAATCAATCAATCAATCAATCAATCAATCAATCAATCAATCAATCAATCAATCAATCAATCAATCAATCAATCAATCAATCAATCAATCAATCAATCAATCAATCAATCAATCAATCAATCAATCAATCAATCAATCAATAAATCAATCAATCAATCAATCAATCAATCAATCAATCAATCAATCAATCAATCAATCAATCAATCAATCAATCAATCAATCAATCAATCAATCAATCAATCAATCAATCAATCAATCTGTACATTTCCGACTTTGATTCTAAAAATATACGTTTTATACGAGTTATTTCCCTTTAAGGCGAACAGTGAGTGAGTGATTGTTGCTTAACGCAAATTCAGCAATATTTCGGCAATATCTTGGCGAGAACACGTTAACTATTAATGAGATGATGAAGAAGTCCGCTTTGTACTAGACCAACACGCTGAGTTAGATTTTTATAGTGCTAGCTCACTGAAACAACAGTCCGCAGGTAGACCTGTCGCTCCACTCGGACACATTATTTTGATTCCGAACCAACCAGTCTTTTCTCTTACTCCTTAATGCTGCTTGCTTTGCGAAGAAGTAACAAATACCAAATTTTATAGTCTTTGGTTTGACCCGACCTGGGCTCGAACCCACGATCTACCGCACTCGAGGCGAGCATGCTAAACAGTACGCCACCGATGCGGTTTTAAGGCGAACAAAAGTGTCTCCTTTCATGTAGAGTTCAATGAAAGTGACATGTTTTCCGCCCATAATATTTTCAAAATGTTGTAACAACTTGTGAGTTTTCTATTAGCCATGAAGAAAAGTTTGAAGCAACCAAAGAGGTAATCAGAATGCGTTAATCCAAAGACAGACAACACAATTCAAAGCTTTATTTATAGTCGGTACATGAATATAAGAATAATACGCTCCCGAAGGGAACGTTAATGGTAGAAGTATGCACAGGTACAATGGCACTTAAAAATGATCAACAATATGGCTGCCAAACCGGAAACAATTTAAAAGAAAAATCACGTCACCTAAACCGGAACTCTAGTCGATTTTTTTCAAATAAAAGTGAAACATGTTCGGTAGCGGATACGAAAACTGTCCGGAGTTTGGAGTTTTAGGTGGTGTTATTTTTAAGCTTGATATTTTGTAAACAGGAAGATTACTGTTCTTCGGGAGCGTTTCTGGTTGCACCTGCCTCATATTACAATGATCGAAAAAGGACAAAAGGATAAACAACGATCTACAAACCATTACACAGAAAACTTCAGATCGAGCAACACGAACCAAACTAAAGATATCCTCAAGATTTTTTTACAAGGCTTAAATATCTACACATTATCAGAAAATTATACAATTGCCCTTTCAAATGCTCTTGCTAGACCGGATCACATTTTGCCCGCCGTAATGGAAATAACTCTTATAAAACAACATATAATCATTGTATCAAATTGGAAATGCTCAAAATAGAACTTTTAATTGATCAATCATTCAATCAATCAATTAACGAAGGTTAACATCGGTATAAATAAATATGACAACATCAAGGAAAACACAATTTAAAAATAACGCAAAGCAAAAACAGTCCTCCACAAAACAGTTATACCCCCCTCTCAAAGCAAAAACAATCCTCCACAAAGCAGTTATAACACCCCCTGCAAAGCAAAAACAATCCTCCACAAAGCAGTTCTACCCCCTCACCTCCGCAAAGCAAAAACAATCCTCCACAAAGCAGTTCTCTCCCCCCCCCCCCCCCACAAAGCCAAACCAATCCCCCACAAAGCAGTTGTAACACCCCCCCCCCCCACAAAGCAACAACAAAAAATCCTCCATAAAGCAGTTGTAAACCCCCCCCCTCATCCCCCCATGAAGCAAGAAAAAATCCTCCACGAAGCAGTTATAACACCACCCGCAGAGCAAAGCAAAAACAAACCCTTACAAAGCAGTTCTAACATCCCCCGCAAAGCAAAAACAACTCGCCAACAGAAATTGACAACACAAATATCCTGTGACACGCGACAAGAGTGGAGCAATTTGAAATATAGAAATATATTAAAACATTTAAAGCATGATTCTTATCAATGTGACTTATGTAATTTTGTAAGACAATACTGACATGCTATACTTCATAAGTAGCTTGGGCCTTTGAAGTAAGAATGTAACAAGCATTTTGAATAAAATATCATATTATTGTTTTAAAAAAATAAATGGAACAGTCAATTGGACATGCTATAATAACTGTTTAATCAATAGTATATGTCTCTGAAGTCAAAATCTGGAATTAGCGTCTGGTAGAAATTACAACACAATCACCAAGGAAATCCTATATTTAGATTCGACCAAAATACATGTATGAGTCAAAGATGACATCTAAGCTGTATTACTTTCGTCCATGATATTCTTGGTAGGTTTTTCGTTATTGCTATTTAACTATATTGTCAACAAAATTTCAGTTATATCATGGTGGTCAGTTTTATTAGTGGACGAATCAGGAGAACCCAGAGAAACCCATGTTACATTCCTAAAGTAACTGACACTTTATCACATAATTATCTCACTAAGTGATTTGTTTGGGAAAAATCGTATTGTGTTGTTGTAGGTTTGTGCTATTGTTATCTTCTTTTATTTTTGGCAGTTTAAGCAGTAATTCATTGATAATCCCTGTATGAAGAGTTTGAAGATACCAACGGGGCAATCAGAATCCGTATATCGAAGAAGAACAGAAAACACAAAGGCCAAGCAAATATTTGTATTCTATTTTTTACTTCAACAACTACAATATAGTGAATATATTTAGATAGTATTTCCTACAAACTTGTACTCAATTATCTTCATTGTCTTCTAAAAGTTTTAAATTGTCCTATCATTGTAATAATCATTAGAAAAAATCGAAGGGGTAATCAAGAATAGACAATCCAGAAACACACACAACATTGGTCACACAAGACACAGGACAGATAAACGTTAGAGAAAACTGAAGGGGTAATCAAGAATAGACAATCCAGAGACACACACAACATTGGTCACACAAGACACAGGACAAATAAACGTTAGAGAAAACCGATGGGGTAATCAAGAATAGACAATCCAGAGACACTGGCAACATTGGTCACACAAGACACAGGACAAATAAACGTTAGAGAAAACCGAAGGGGTAATCAAGAATAGACAATCCAGAAACATACACAACATTGGTCACACAAGACACAGGACAAATAAACGTTAGAGAAAACTGAAGGGGTAATCAAGAATAGACAATCCAGAAACACACACAATATTGGTCACACAAGACACAGGACAAATAAACGTTAGAGAAAACTGAAGGGGTAATCAAGAATTGACAATCCAGAAACACACACAACATTGGTCAAACAAGACACAGGACAAATAAACGTTAGAGAAAACCGATGGGGTAATCAAGAATAGACAATCCAGAGACACTGGCAACATTGGTCACACAAGACACAGGACAAATAAACGTTAGAGAAAACTGAAGGGGTAATCAAGAATAGACAATCCAGAAACATACACAACATTGGTCACACAAGACACAGGACAAATAAACGTTAGAGAAAACCGAAGGGGTAATCAAGAATAGACAATCCAGAAACATATACAACATTGGTCACACAAGACACAGGACAAATAAACGTTAGAGAAAACTGAAGGGGTAATCAAGAATAGACAATCCAGAAACACACACAATATTGGTCACACAAGACACAGGACAAATAAACGTTAGAGAAAACTGAAGGGGTAATCAAGAATAGACAATCCAGAAACACACACAACATTGGTCACACAAGACACAGGACAAATAAACGTTAGAGAAAACTGAAGGGGTAATCAAGAATAGACAATCCAGAAACACACACAACATTGGTCACACAAGACACAGGACAAATAAACGTTAGAGAAAACTGAAGGGGTAATCAAGAATAGACAATCCAGAAACATACACAACATTGGTCACACAAGACACAGGACAAATAAACGTTAGAGAAAACTGAAGGGGTAATCAAGAATAGACAATCCAGAAACGGTCAACATTGGGCGCACAAGACACAGGATAAATAAACGTTAGAGAAAACTGAAGGGGTAATCAAGAATGTACAATCCAGGAACACACACAACATTGGTCACACAAGACACAGGACAAATAAACGTTAGAGAAAACTGAAGGGGTAATCAAGAATAGACAATCAAGAAACACACACAACATTGGTCACACAAGACACAGGACAAATAAACGTTAGAGAAAACCGATGGGGTAATCAAGAATAGACAATCCAGAGACACTGGCAACATTGGTCACACAAGACACAGGACAAATAAACGTTAGAGAAAACCGAAGGGGTAATCAAGAATAGACAATCCAGAAACATACACAACATTGGTCACACAAGACACAGGACAAATAAACGTTAGAGAAAACCGAAGGGGTAATCAAGAATAGACAATCCAGAAACATATACAACATTGGTCACACAAGACACAGGACAAATAAACGTTAGAGAAAACTGAAGGGGTAATCAAGAATAGACAATCCAGAAACACACACAATATTGGTCACACAAGACACAGGACAAATAAACGTTAGAGAAAACTGAAGGGGTAATCAAGAATAGACAATCCAGAAACACACACAACATTGGTCAAACAAGACACAGGACAAATAAACGTTAGAGAAAACCGATGGGGTAATCAAGAATAGACAATCCAGAGACACTGGCAACATTGGTCACACAAGACACAGGACAAATAAACGTTAGAGAAAACTGAAGGGGTAATCAAGAATAGACAATCCAGAAACATACACAACATTGGTCACACAAGACACAGGACAAATAAACGTTAGAGAAAACCGAAGGGGTAATCAAGAATAGACAATCCAGAAACATATACAACATTGGTCACACAAGACACAGGACAAATAAACGTTAGAGAAAACTGAAGGGGTAATCAAGAATAGACAATCCAGAAACACACACAATATTGGTCACACAAGACACAGGACAAATAAACGTTAGAGAAAACTGAAGGGGTAATCAAGAATAGACAATCCAGAAACACACACAACATTGGTCACACAAGACACAGGACAAATAAACGTTAGAGAAAACTGAAGGGGTAATCAAGAATAGACAATCCAGAAACACACACAACATTGGTCACACAAGACACAGGACAGATAAACGTTAGAGAAAACTGAAGGGGTAATCAAGAATAGACAATCCAGAAACACACACAACATTGGTCACACAAGACACAGGACAAATAAACGTTAGAGAAAACTGAAGGGGTAATCAAGAATAGACAATCCAGAAACACACACAACATTGGTCACACAAGACACAGGACAAATAAACGTTAGAGAAAACTGAAGGGGTAATCAAGAATAGACAATCCAGAAACATATACAACATTGGTCACACAAGACACAGGACAAATAAACGTTAGAGAAAACTGAAGGGGTAATCAAGAATAGACAATCCAGAGACACACACAACATTGGTCACACAAGACACAGGACAAATAAACGTTAGAGAAAACTGAAGGGGTAATCAAGAATAGACAATCCAGAAACACACACAATATTGGTCACACAAGACACAGGACAAATAAACGTTAGAGAAAACCGATGGGGTAATCAAGAATAGACAATCCAGAAACACACACAATATTGGTCACACAAGACACAGGACAAATAAACGTTAGAGAAAACTGAAGGGGTAATCAAGAATAGGCAATCCAGAAACACACACAACATTGGTCACACAAGACACAGGACAAATAAACGTAAGAGAAAACTGAAGGGGTAATCAAGAATAAACAATCCAGAAACATACACAACATTGGGCGCACAAGACACAGGACAAATAAACGTTAGAGAAAACTGAAGGGGTAATCAAGAATAGATAATCCAGAAACACACACAACATTGGGCGCACAAGACACAGGACAAATAAACGTTAGAGAAAACTGAAGGGGTAATCAAGAATAGACAATCCAGAGACACACACAACATTGGTCACACAAGACACAGGACAAATAAACGTTAGAGAAAACTGAAGGGGTAATCAAGAATGAACAATCCAGAGACACACACAACATTGGTCACACAAGACACAGGACAGATAAACGTTAGAGAAAACTGAAGGGGTAATCAAGAATAGACAATCCAGAAACACACAACATTGGTCACACAAGACACAGGACAAATAAACGTTAGAGAAAACTGAAGGGGTAATCAAGAATAGACAATCCAGAAACACACACAACATTGGTCACACAAGACACAGGACAGATAAACGTTAGAGAAAACCGAAGGGGTAATCAAGAATAGACAATACAGAGACACACACAACATTGGTCACACAAGACACAGGACAAATAAACGTTAGAGAAAACTGAAGGAGTTATCAAGAATAGACAATCCAGAGACACACACAACATTGGTCACACAAGACACAGGACAAATAAACGTTAGAGAAAACTGAAGGGGTAATCAAGAATAGACAATCCAGAAACATACACAACATTGGTCACACAAGACACAGGACAAATAAACGTTAGAGAAAACTGAAGGGGTAATCAAGAATAGACAATCCAGAGACACACACAACATTGGTCACACAAGACACAGGACAAATAAACGTTAGAGAAAACTGAAGGGGTAATCAAGAATAGACAATCCAGAAACATATACAACATTGGTCACACAAGACACAGGACAAATAAACGTTAGAGAAAACTGAAGGGGTAATCAAGAATAGACAATCCAGAGACACACACAACATTGGTCACACAAGACACAGGACAAATAAACGTTAGAGAAAACTGAAGGGGTAATCAAGAATAGACAATCCAGAAACACACACAACATTGGTCACACAAGACACAGGACAAATAAACGTTAGAGAAAACTGAAGGGGTAATCAAGAATGAACAATCCAGAGACACACACAACATTGGTCACACAAGACACAGGACAGATAAACGTTAGAGAAAACTGAAGGGGTAATCAAGAATAGACAATCCAGAAACACACACAACATTGGTCACACAAGACACAGGACAAATAAACGTTAGAGAAAACTGAAGGGGTAATCAAGAATGTACAATCCAGAGACACAGATAACATAGGGCACACAAGACACAGGACAAATAAATGTTAGAGAAAACTGAAGGGGTAATCAAGAATGTACAATCCAGAGACACAGATAACATAGGGCACACAAGACACAGGACAAATAAATGTTAGAGAAAACTGAAGGGGTAATCAAGAATGTACAATCCAGAGACACAGATAACATAGGTCACACAAGACACAGGACAAATAAACGTTAGAGAAAACTGAAGGGGTAATCAAGAATAGATAATCCAGAAACACACACAACATTGGTCACACATGACACAGTACAAATAAACGTTAGAGAAAACTGAAGGGGTAATCAAGAATAGACAATCCAGAAACACACACAACATTGGTCAAACAAGACACAGGACAAATAAACGTTAGAGAAAACCGAAGGGGTAATCAAGAATAGACAATCCAGAAACATACACAACATTGGTCACACAAGACACAGGACAAATAAACGTTAGAGAAAACTGAAGGGGTAATCAAGAATAGACCATCCAGAAACACACACAACATTGGTCACACAAGACACAGGACAAATAAACGTTAGAGAAAACTGAAGGGGTAATCAAGAATAGACAATCCAGAAACACACACAACATTGGTCACACAAGACACAGGACAAATAAACGTTAGAGAAAACTGAAGGAGTAATCAAGAATAGACAATCCAGAAACACACACAACATTGGTCACACAAGACACAGGACAAATAAACGTTAGAGAAAACTGAAGGGGTAATCAAGAATAGACAATCCAGAAACACACACACAACATTGGTCACACAAGACACAGGACAAATAAACGTTAGAGAAAACCGAAGGGGTAATCAAGAATAGACAATCCAGAAACATACACAACATTGGTCACACAAGACACAGGACAAATAAACGTTAGAGAAAACTGAAGGGGTAATCAAGAATAGACAATCCAGAAACACACACAACATTGGTCACACAAGACACAGGACAAATAAACGTTAGAGAAAACTGAAGGGGTAATCAAGAATAGACAATCCAGAGACACACACAACATTGGTCACACAAGACACAGGACAAATAAACGTTAGAGAAAACTGAAGGGGTAATCAAGAATAGACAATCCAGAAACATACACAACATTGGTCACACAAGACACAGGACAAATAAACGTTAGAGAAAACTGAAGGGGTAATCAAGAATAGACAATCCAGAAACGGTCAACATTGGGCGCACAAGACACAGGATAAATAAACGTTAGAGAAAACTGAAGGGGTAATCAAGAATGTACAATCCAGAAACACACACAACATTGGTCACACAAGACACAGGACAAATAAACGTTAGAGAAAACTGAAGGGGTAATCAAGAATAGACAATCAAGAAACACACACAACATTGGTCACACAAGACACAAGACAGATAAACGTTAGAGAAAACCGAATGAGTAATCAAGAATGAACAATCCAGAGACACTGACAACATTGGTCACAAGACACAGGACAAATAAACATTAGAGAAATCCGAATGGATAATCCAGAATGAACAATCCAGAGACACTGACAACATTGGTCACAAGACGCAGGACAAATAAACGTTAGAGAAAACCGAATGGGTAATCAAGAATGAACAATCCAGAGACACTGACAACATTGGTCACAAGACGCAGGACAAATAAACGTTAGAGAAAACCGAATGGGTAATCAAGAATGAACAATCCAGAGACACTGACAACATTGGTCACAAGACGTAATGGAAAGACAGACAAAGCAAAAACCAAAAACACAGAAAACTTTAATGATGAGCAACATGGACTTAAACCCCGGGGGTAAACCGTTCCTGCTTCTTATAAGATGTGAATTTATTTTTTAAACTGGCTTTTAAGTCAATCATTAGTTTCAAATTAAGTATTTGATCATTTCTCTTGTTCTAGCCATCTCATAAATTACGCAATTTGATATTCCGGAAACGAATCAGTGACCAGTCTATTTTTACAATATGTCAGGACGTGATGTTATGAATTACGACCCGTCCCTCTGTTTAGTCTTCACTGCTCCATTCGTCTTCACTTTTCCATTCGTCTTCATTTCAAAATAAATTACCGAATAATTAGTTGATAAAATTACCGAGTAATTAATTGATCAAATATCAACAAGACGGAACAAGGGTAATCACACCCATTTCCTATGATTGAAAATAAATATCTATTACCGAGACTTTCAATGAGAAAGACTACCATTGATCTGAACAGTACACTTAATAAAGGTAAAATAAACAGATATATCATAGAAAACAGCCAATCAATGTTTAAGATACCGTGAACGACAAAATGCGAGAGACCAATTTTCTATTAATACCATGCATGAAAAAGACGTATAAATCTTCTAAATATTAAGCAATTTGTTTTTCTTCAAAGATGATTTTCAATTATCCAACATATACCCATTTACCTTTTGCAATTGAACTTATAAAGTACTGATTTTTAAGACACAAAATTATATAATTATTTAAAATTTGAACACCCTCAAAACGTCTGTGTTAAACTATGCCTTATTATTCACGTTATATCAATTATAACTGAAACAAACGCATCATACATGAACAGAAACACGTCACAGTATAGTATTGTTTGATAGTCTTGTTTTGGCCATTAAATATACATTTCATTTTATTTAAAACAATAATTTGGGGAAGTGTAGCGCAACGGGTACACTCCCAACCAAACATTATGTATCGCGTTGACTTTTTGTTAATTTCATAAGTTGCTTTTACTTTGATATTATAAAAAATAGCACTGTTTTAAAGATTTTATGTTTGGAAGAAAAGTTTAAAGATACCAAAGGGGTAGTCAGAAACCACAAATCGACGAAGGACAGACAATACATTATTGAGCAACACGAACCCCACTTCAAACCGAGGTTGAATTTAAGTGCTCATAAGGGGTAAGATGTTTTTACACCATTAGTGGTATATGTCGTGTTACTTATGTTAACAATCACGTGATGCACAATATGCGTCATATCCGGTGACAGAGATACTCGGTAAGAGTTAACCAAATGCTGTTGACAACCGTAAAACGGTCTAAGCGATAACTTCAATTTTACCAACAGAAACCCTTGAAGCAGTAGCTTCCTTGTAAATATCAACCCTCTATCAAGGAAATCTTGATAGGAAGCACAGACTCTGTGATATCATATCAACTAAAAGAGAAGATGCATCATATGAAAGAGCTACTGGGATGTTGTTACATGTAGATGAAATATAAACATAAATATATAATTTAGTGCTCACGCACGTTTTCTGGAATAACCTTCATGAGGTACGCTCAAATAATATTATTTCAAACCTATGTCGTTTTTATTCTTGTAGTCTTGTTAGAAAATATAAATAATGTAGCATTCTGTTACTCCCGCGCTATGAAAATCATCAAATTATTCACTTTGGCTCAGAACCTGCAGTAAATATATTTATCGATTACACTAAATCACAAGGGAGAACGTATTATATATGAGGCGTCTTTTTCACAGATATTTGCTATTAGAAGAAAAGGAAAGTTTAAGACAAATGGGTTCTATAACGAAGAAAAGTCGAACGCATTTTCTGGCGTAATACAACATGCTACACGTATATCAATTAACAATTTAGACTTTATGTAATAATTGTTATCTAATTTGTTTCCTTCAGTTATCGAAATGAACCCATTTACACGCGTGCATGCACTTACGTGCAAATATTTGTTCTATATATTTTGTTTACAATTGTAGTATTACATAATGAATTTAGATAAACCATTGTTTGGAGGTCAGGAGGTCAATAGCATTGCAGGAATGACGTCATTATAAGTCAAATGGGAATTGTTAATATTACATCAGAAAGATTGAAATCTTTCACTACACGTGTACAACAAGGGGTGTGGTTAATGCAAAGCCTAAAATACAATAAGAAGGTATGCTTTAGGAATGTATCCTATTTTTTTTACAGTTTTCGGTACGATATCAAAATCAAAAAGTAGCCAGATATTAAAATCAATCGAAATTGGATCTATTTCATATACATGATTTGGTATTTAATTACTTAATAAACGTTAAACAAACCCAAATCGACAAACAGGTATAGAAAATCCAAAGACACAAGGAACATTTGGAACAAGACACGGGGAACATTGGGAACAAGACACAGGCAACATTGGGAGCAAGACACAGCAACATTGGGAACAAGACACAGGCAACATTGGGAACAAGACACGGACAACATTGGGAACAAGACACAGGCAACATTGGGAACAAGACACAGGCAACATTGGAAACAAGACACAGGCAACATTGGGAAAGACAACATCTATGTAAAAGGAAAAGGATCCAGTGACACACCCAGTGAACAACTTGTGTTCGAATACGATATTTTCTACAAGCACCAGTTTGGAAAATATGCCGAAACATTTGATATATAATTTTAACTTTAAATAAATCAGAAATTAAATTAATTATCAATAGGTGGCATTTGTGTTTGACGTAACAACAATTTGACGTTTGTGGAGGAAGGCGTCTGTCTGGTCAGTTGTTGCGAACTGTGGCCTTGGCTGTTTTTGAAAACTTTAGCGATCGAAGTTGGTGTCGGGGATCGTACATACGTCAGTAATTATCAATGTATAATAAGCCTTAGTTTTACCTATTGTGTTTCTTATTCTAACGGAAGATATTGGATTCAATGACAAGAATGACGTGATACAGGTTGAACAAAGATTTATGAATAATTTTAAAATTTTAAATCGATCAGAAATACGTAAAAAGAATCAATCAATAATGTACAATTAAACGTAGATATCAAATTTAGTGCGCACAACGCGTTTCTGCACAAGGTACACTCAAAATCGAAAGGTTGGAAAGCCAAATAATTTCAAAAGTTTGGGAGCAAGTAAACCAAAGGGCCTAAACACCTGTCTCGGCCTACCACCTTATGAAAAGAAAATATAAAAAAAGATAGTCAAGAATTCTACAAATATTAACAAAATAAACAACCAACTCTCAACGTGTGAACACAAAATCACATATCGCGTTGGAAATTCAAGTCATGGCTTGGGACAGACGCACACATGTGGAGGGGTTAAACCGGTTGATGGGACCCCAATCATCTATTCTGATCGACAATGCAGATATAAACAAACAGTAATATATTTCCCCAGAGTCATTTCCATTTAAAAAGATCACACAGTAATAAAAACGTAAGAAAAGTTTGAAAACACTATAAGGATAATATAGGATTAAACACTGTTTTTTAGGAAATTATGTATGTATAAACACCGACAGCTCTCTCACAAACTAAATAAAGTCCGAAGGACTTTATGTAAAGTTTGTGAGTGAGTTGCCGGAGTTTATACATACATAATTTCCTAAATACACAGTGTTTAATCCTTATAATTCTTATTCTTGGACATCGTGTTTGTTTTCGACGCTAAATGCTATTAAAGAAATACACAAGGATGGACAATGGACATACAATACACATACGATTGTAAACTGAAAAAAATCCGCGAAATGTTATTGACGACTTTGGAACATAACCAACATGACGTCATATGAAAACTTCCAGTTTGAATCGAAAAGATTATTCGTTATTTGGCTTCGTGTACGCTTCAAGTTTGATACAATTTAGCTAAAATAAGTTTTCAAGGTAAGCTTTTTAATTATTTTTGTGCATTGTTGTAAATATGACATGTAGGATTTCACATTTTCAAGATGGCAGATCCTTCCAGCAGAGCCCCTCAGTATCATTGCTCGTAGATTTATACGCGTGGAATGACGGGGGTGGGTGGAGGGAAGTAGTCTGGCAAACGGAAAAATTGATTTAAAAATTCCTTTCGAATGACGTAGAATAAGTGACGATATCCAATTGGATAACGAGTTATTGATAAATTCTAGTAAGAATAGAATTATTTATAAAAAAAAGCCGTACATCGAAGGACAAGACAATACAATGGCTAAAAAACAAAGGTCAGAGGGATAAACAATGGTCGACATAACATCATACAGAAAACTAAAAATCGAGCAACACAAACCCCACTAAAAACCGGGGTGAACGCAGATGCTCGGAAAGGGTACGCATGTGGCAACCATCGTGTTATTCTTGTTACAAACAGAGACAACACAATAACAGGGTCAGTGGTTCATCGTCGTTAACATGTCTGTGGCTATCTCGTAGTTGTACATTTTGTCGATATTGGATGGATTGTTGACCATCACTGTTTAAAGGTGATTGTTCGTCTTGCTGATATTAGGGGAACTGTTGACCATCACTGTTTAGAGGTGATTGTTTTTGTTGATATTGGGGGAACTGTTGACCATCACTGTTTAGAAGTTATTGTTTGTTTTGTTGATATTGGGGGAATTGTTGACCATCACTATTTAAAGGTTATTGTTTGTTTTGTTGATATTGGGGAAATTGTTGACCATCACTATTTAGAGGTGATTCTTTTTGTTGATATTGGGGGGAATTGTTGACCATCACTGCTTAGAAGTTATTGTTTGTTTTGTTGAAATTGGGGGAATTGTTGACCATCACTATTTAAAAGTTATTGTTTCGTTTGTTGATATTGGGGGAATTGTTGACCATCACTATTTAGAGGTGATTGTTTTTGTTGATATTGGGGGAATCGCTGACCATCACTGCTTAGAGGTGATTGTTTGCTTGGTTGATATTGGGGGAAATGTTGACCATCACTATTTAGAGGTGGCTGTTTGTTTTGTTGATATTTGGAGAATTGTTGACCATCACTGTTTAGAGATGATTCTTTGTTTTATTGTTATTGGGAGAATTGTTGACCATCACTATTTATAGGTGGTTGTTTGCTTTGTTGATATTTTGGGAATTGTTGACCATCACTGTTTAGAGTTGATTGTCTGTTGTGTTGATATTGGGGGGAATTGTTGACCATCACTGTTTAGAGCTAATTGTATGCTTTGTTGATATTGGGGGAATTGTTGACCATCACTTTTTAGAGATGATTCTTTGCTTTATTGATATTGGGGGAATGGTTGACCATCACTATTTAGAGGTGATTGTTTGCTTTGTTGATATTGGTGGAATTGTTGACCATCACTGTTTAGAGGTGGTTGTTAAAAACTTTGTTTTGTTGATACTTGGGGAATTGTTGTCCATCATTGTTTAGAGTTAATTTTTTGTTGTGGTGATATTGGGGGAATTGTTGACCATCACTGTTTAGAGTTGATTGTTTGCTTTGTTGATATTGGTGGCATTGTTGACCATCACTGTTTAGAGGTGGTTGTTAAAAAACTTTGTTTTGTTGATATTTGGGGAATTGTTGACCATCATTGTTTAGAGTTGATTCTTTGACTTTGTTGTGTTGATATTAGGGGAATTGTTGACCACCACTGTTCAAATTTTCTTTTCATAAAAGATAATGTATTGTAAAATAATGTCATTAATTAATATCTTCACACCATTTTGAGACTACTTAATTTCCAGAAAATGAACAAAATAATTAAAGTAGATGAATGTCTTAATACCTTAAAACATATAAAGTTAGTTCTACTACAAAAATTATGTAAAATCGCCAAAATAACTATAAAATTTATATATGACACGTTTTAGCGCAAAATGGCATAATATTCCCATAAATTGTAGAATTTAATTATTTACTCCTTCAATTCTATAAATAAAAATCACGTGTAATAAAGATTTATTGCACCAGAAATGTGGATGAACGCTTACTTTGGTGTACTTTATATTGTCATAATAAAGCTTAAAATAAAATGGTAGTCGATTTCTGACATAAAAATATGCACTATAAATTATATAAACAATGTGGCACCCTTGTTGATAAAACTATATTTTATCGTGGATTTGGTAGAGGGGCTATTGTTGGTACTTCATATAATAGAAAACGAGCGACTAAGACTACCTGGGCAGGTATTCTGAAGGTGAAGCGACGTCGACCACCTGGGCAGGTATTCTGAAGGTGAAGCGACGTCGACCACCTGGGCAGATATTCTGAAGGTGAAGTGACGTAGACCACATGGGCAGGTATTCTGAAGGTGAAGCGACGTAGACCACATGGGCAGGTATTCTGAAGGTGAAGCGACCTGGATCACCAGGGCAGGTATTCTGAAGGTGAAGCGACGTGGATCACTTGGGCAGATATTCTGAAGGTGAAGCGACGTCGACCACCTGGGCAGGTATTCTGAAGGTGAAAATGCTTCACTGTTAGATATTCCATTTGAACTGTTTATAAAACATGGATAGACATCATAAACGGTTTCATCGTCGTAGTTATTATTTTGTTCTCCATGTTCGCTCTCATAGGACGATTACGGACACCTTGGGATGTCGTAATTGTATAATGTCGTACCAGAAAATTTGCATTTCTTCATGGATTACCGTTTGTTGTTAGGTATGAACATGGCTACCTTCTTATACTTGATTGTTACGAACTCACCTACAGCGAAAATGTTTGAATGACAGTGATGAAGGCCAAGTGTCCAAAACGTTTGAAAGACACCGATGAAGGCCTTGTGGCTAAAATGTTTGATTGATACTAATGACGGTCTAGTGACCGAAACGTTGAAATGACACTGATGAAAGAGGTCTGGTGGCCAAAATGTTTGAATGAGACTGGTGAAGACCATGTGGTTGAATTGTTTTGAATGACCCTGATGAAGACCTTGTGGTTGAAATGTTTTGAATGACCCTGATGAAGACCTTTTGGTTGAAATGTTTTGAATGACACAGATGAAGGTCTTGTGGCCAAAACGTTTGACATACAATGGTGAAGACCTTTTGGCAGAAATGCTGTCGAATATCAAACTCGGATAACATAGACAACCCAAGGTAAAAGTAATGTCTGTTTGTAGTTGTTTTCAGCGACACCGGATAAATAAATCATTGGTAACCTAACAACGAAGATAACTCCAATACTCAGCTATTGCGAAACAAAATGATCGCCTTCTTTGATTTCTACATAGCACAAATTCAACGTTATAACTACGAGTTTTGAAGAAGGTTCAACATTTAATGTAAGCTATATGTAACATCCATACTTGTTTTAATTGACTTTTCTTAGAAAATCCAAAACCAAGTCTTTAGATACAATACCTATAAAACTATTACTTAATGTTCATAGTTTTCCTCCTTTTAGAACGTGATAATAAAATGGTCTTAACTATATCCATTATAGTAATTTTGTATTGTTTATAAGGTTGCAGACCTACTGTTTAATGCCTCTCAAGTCTTAGAAGATATAACGACAAATATTGAACGGTAAAACGTGAATTTTTAATTAAATTTTATATTACAGTGGTATACCAAAGTAAAACAGCTGATATCTGTTTGGTTTTTTTTGGTTTTTTTGCATGTTGAATCTTATAAATTAAATATGTTTATGTTGTTTTGTACTATTAAATAATATCAATGGAAAAGACCGATTTTTGTTATCTATTTAGGGACACAATGTTTTACATCTCTTTATGGAAATTGAAAATTGTTCTGCTGCTCTCAATTCTGCATAAAAACAATAGCTGTTTAATTACATGTTTTCTCATGAATCTATAAGTTTAAAAGTTCGTTTAATCTGTTGTTGTAATCATAGCCTTGGCTTCATCCGGGCACTTTTTCAAGATTCAAACAAATTTAAATACCATTTCTCAAACAGTTATCTCTCTGTCTATAGATATCCTTCCTCAGTTTTTTAAACTTTTATTTTCAGCTGTTATTTATTACATACAGAAGTTAATTCATTATAATGGTATATATAGCTTTATTTAGACGTGACACCGCTTCCTGTTTATAGGACATAACTTGACGCTGGACGATATCATAAACTCAATTAAGAATGCATTCAACCAATTAGAAACAGTGAATATTGATTATTGGTGTAAATAGCCATGTCTTAGTGACAAATTTAGTATACAACTTCAAGAAGTCTGTCAACTATTTGGTAACGGTCAAGGATTGATATCCGTATGTCAATACATCTATTTGGTCGGTGTGCAGTGTTCCTATTATTTAGTGTATGATAAATTATATAAACTTCTTAGTATACCATGTATATAATAGTTATATGTTTTGTTGTATTAGAAATCATATATACAACCATATAAATGATAGCATGTCCAACATCTAGTTCAAAGTAAAACTTTAAACGTAATGGTTGACAATATAACAGACCACAACAATACGTACCACTCCTTGATCAAACCTTAAGCCATGGACAAGAGAACCGCCTACAACAATCTTTGAACACACTTTTCACAGTAATGGCCGAAAACAGAACCGCCCACATCAATAGGAACCACTCCTTGGTCAAACCACAAAGATGGACATTGCAAATCTAAATAAACGTTAGAGAAAACCGAAGGGGAATCAAGAATGGACAATCCAGAGACACTGACAACATTGGATACACAAGACACAGGACGAAGATAAAAAACACTGCACAGAAAACTAAGAGGATGAGCAACACTAATCCCATCAAAAACCGGAAATGAATCCAGGTGCTGGCGAAGTGGAAGCAGTTTCTACTTTTTACAAGAGACCCTCCTTGTTATTCGTGTATTCAGTCAAATCTAGTAAAAGTATTGGTAGAGATAGAGGACTATGTTGTCATTTGAGATATGGATATTTCGTAATGTTGCTTAACGTTATTATGTGTATGTTTTGTAGGTCGATGTTTGTCCCTTTGTTCTTTTTCTTTTGGTCATTGTCCTTCGATTTACGGATTCTGATTACCCCTTTGGTATCTTCAAACTCTTCCTATGTTACCACTTAATCTATGCTTCTCTTACTGGTAATTTTCGATGGTAGCATTGCCCTGTTAAACTATGTATTGTCATGAAATGTATTTATTTTTTTTAAACCATCGAATTATTTATAAATTGAGGGGATTTTCAGATTTAGGATCACACGTTTCCTGTGAACTTTTGTGTTCTTCTGTGTATTCTTAGGACCATTGTGTTGTCTGCCGTACCTCCAAAATTTCCAGTATTTGCAATACTGTTGTGTGGCATTTCATTTTTTTTTGTAATCTTTAGCATATTTTGTAAACCTAATTAGAAATATGTTTTACCTTGAGTTAGAATAAAAATACTACCTCAAATATCCGTTTTACTGGCTCCGTTACGCGTCATACTAAATTTTCGACCGTTCGATCCCCAATTATTCAACAACTATTCAAATGCAATACGGTTATATCTTAATTGACATTTACGGCTCCTTAGTAATGTATTTATTATTAAAACTAAATTCATTTCCCTCAGATATAGGTAGCAAATTTTAAATATCCTGATGAGGTCTTTTTGCGTTTATTGCAACAGTTTTTAGATTATTTGGCTTCTCAATCTTTTGACTTCAAGCATACCTGATGAAGTTGTTTCCATAAACGAATTATGCACACTTGATTACCACCACCCCCCCCCCCCCCCCCCCTCCTCCTCCACACACAAGATTTACACAACCCGAAATATGTAGCAAATGAGCTTTACCGAACGAGCCAATAGTCTTTATATTCTGTCAAATAATTTCTTTATCGAATTACCAATATCAGATTTTTTAAGGTATCAGTGAAATGTAGTCAGGATACCACAGTCGGAAGTGAAGTCAGTAAAATAGCAACTTCCGGTCATACACTGTGACGTCATAGAAAGCCCCCATTTTTTTTAAACGAATGAGAGGGATTTAACAAACGAAAGGAGATATTTTAAGTTCAGGAAATTGGTGCTCTACACATGTATATAAATAAATAATATGTTAATGAGGTTTTTTTTTCTCGATTGTATTAAAATGGATACAAACTTGATAATAATTTTGACATTTTCATTCTCAGATAAAAGATAGATCCGAGTAGAAGAAAGGATTGATTTAAAAGCTTCCATTAATATTGGAAGTAATAAAAACGCAATGAGGACGTGACGGTTATAGCTTTATTCGAATTTTACTGGTGACATTATGACGTCCATTTTATTTACCCAGAATCCATAGATTTAATGTTGTAACGTGATACGTAGGAGACGTTTTTTAAGGCCTGTGGTTCACGCAGCTCAGACGTCTGTATCACGTGTTAACCCATGCAAGACACAAAACCATACAACTCTATTTAGAAAACATAAAATAAATTTTATGATCTTGTTATGGTTTTCCTGCCAAACCTTGACAAAACGATTTTATGGTTTTCAGATTATGATAAAATCAAAGAGCATATTAGTAAGTAATAATTGATATTTTCAAAAAAAATTGCATAGTATAAGTTCCAGGTTTCAAGGAACAACCGTTTCTATGACAACAGTTTCTATAGATGCGTCTTAAATTTAAATATAAGAAACAAACATTAGAGAAAACCGAAAGAGGGATCAAGAATGACCAATCAAGAGACATTGGCAACACTGCGAACACAATACACGGGACGATGGCAAACAAAGCAAAAGCAAAATACACAGCACAACCCAGAAACCTAAACAGGTGGGCAACACAGACCCCAACAAACACCCGAGGGTGAACATAGGTACTCGAGAAATGTAAGCTTCTTATAAGACAATACAATACAACAACACTTTACAGCTGGTAGTTTTTGTCCAGATGAAGTCAGGTGTGTGTCTTATCCATTTATATTATTTGTTACACGGTTAAACTTGTGTAACAATATGTGGTTAATGTTTTTTCATTCTGATTAGACAGATTACATTTCTGGTATTAGGGCTAATTTTTATGATCGAATTACAAAGAAAACATCTGACTTACAATATTGATCCTCGTGATATATCGAGATGTCTAAAAGAAAGAAAATATTTTACTAGTATTTCACTGCGTGAATGTTACAATATCAGCATCGTCGTGAAATATCATTGAGCATTCGACAGTGGAAAACAAGTTCCTCTCTGAAGCGTCTTATTTGCCCATACAAAATTGAAAAATGCAGAGATAATTACAGGTAATCCTGTCCATGCAGTCACCTCTATTAAGCAGTCACCTGTATTAAAAGATTACATTTTTCTTGTCCTGTCATAGAACATTTCATATGAATTGAACATCTTTTAAGAGGTCACCTGTCTTATAAGGCCACTTTTTCTTTGTCCTAATGGTGACCTCTTAATACAGGTTTAACTGTATTTAGATTTTGGCTTAGATAGTTCTCACTATACATGTAATAAGATATTGTTGTCCTACAACACTTTTGTTTTACCTACATTAAGATTGAATGGTTGTAAGCAAATATAGGCAGTTAAGGATGGCGACCATAAACTTTCTAAAGCTACTGTTTAAAGTTTAGATTTCAAAGTAACCTTGATGCAAGATAAGAGTTGCTACCACACTAGAAAATATAGAACTGTAGCTTACAAAATATGGTCACCAAATACTAAGAACAACAATATAAACAGGCAAAAATCAGACTTAGTTTTAAACAATTATTATATGGTTATGAAGAGAAAAACGAAAAACAAAACATACGACACTGACGGAACAATTCCAAAATCAAACATCAACATCGCAGAAGGAGGCCAAATCGAAACCATTAACACAGAAATACATGACCGATCACTTTCCTGACTTTATACATGCATTTCAAGCAATTTGGCGAAGTTTTAGGAAGTGTTCACGACGCAATTTGTGTTTGAATAAACTTTGTCAGATATACTCAAAGTAAAATAAATATAAAACCAAATAATTCAAAAAAAATTGGAACAAGCAAACCAAATGTTCAGAAAATGACGGCTACTTATTGGATATCATCAGAGTCTATAATAGTCCAATAAATCATCAAACGATAGTGTAATATTATTCAATAAATCACACCTAGCGCCATGTGATATCTTTTTCATGTTAATTATTAATGAATATGGAAGGTAAAAAGCGCAACATATAATTGTTTTACAACGATTTTCTCCTCGTGCGCACTAAATTTGATATTTACGTTTTTAATGAATTAATTAAAATGTAAATATAATTCTTTTGATGATATTACAGATCATAGCTAATAGACGTGATGATATTTATAAGATTATTAATTTGTAATATTCTACATATATCTGCATTGGATTGATGTAATAAGCATGACTTTGGAAAGAACATTTGTCTGAAAACCAGATATAAGTTGAATACCTGTTTTTTTATATCATTTCTTGGTTCCTAAGAGTTTAGAATTATTTGGATTTTCAATCTTTTGACTTTGGACGTACCTGATGAATGCAAACGTAGATATCAAAATTATTGCGCACGAGGCGTTTCTGGAATAACCTTCATCAGGTACGCTCTAAATCGAGAGATTAGAAAGCCAAATAATATAAAGTTTTGGGAGCAATAAAACCAACAGGCCTAATAAACAGGATAGCCGAATTCGGCTAAGGTCACCTATGTCTGAAGGAGGAGAACTTTACATTTATTAATAATTGCATTACATTGTAGCTAGAAACTGTAAATTTCAGTAATATATATATCTAATAAACCTTGTCAGTGCCGAAACACTGACTACTGGGCGGATGATACCTTCGAGGACTCATAGTCCACCAGCAGAGGTATCGACCATGTGATAGTAATAAAAACGTAGATATAAAATTGAGTGCGCACGACGAAAGTTATTCCTGATACGCCATGTGCACACTACATTGAATATCTATGGTTTTTTTAACTATACAGTATACAACTGTGAAACACTTTTATCAAGAAACTGACAGTCATTTTTTTGGTTTGACAAAAAAGACAAGTTCCGGAACCCGATCAATATCAAGTCAGCTGTGACAAAAACAATCTCATCAGTAAAATTATAACCTATAGCGATATACCATAAAAACAATTTAAAATTCTTAAAATAAAACGCTATGATTAGTTAGAACAGTAGTGTTCTTATTCTGTTTTAAACGTCTACACCACGTCATTTTATCAAACAGAAGATTATTTGTGCAATATTTATAATTACACCTATTATTAAAGTCATTGATTAATAGTTTTGTAATTAAGACTTATTATCACCTCAGATAATAGACCGGAGAAAGATATTAGTAAGAAATTCCCTCCGCTTAGTAAAGAGAAATCACGTATGGAGTTAGATGTTTTCTCATTCATATATTCATGCTATTTTTATATGAAAAATATATATATCTATTTTCAAATCTAATTTGAAACATTAACATACAAATATTAATGACGACACCACGTGCTACCGTGTTCGGTTAGAGGGATTGTCTTCCATGGGAAAAGTACAAGGTTCAATCCTCGATCTGGTGAAACCAAACTTAAATATTACTTTTTGATACCGATCCGTTAAGAACATGGCATTAAGGGGTAAGAGGAAAGACTTGATGGCTCTGTATCATGTATACATGTCAGATCAAAACCAAATGTCCATATGGTCTCCCCTGCGTGACATCCTCTTCATAACCACCATCGTCTTCTAATCAAAAAGTTAGCCATTCTCTCCATGATGTAGCTGAAATACTGATCATTATCCGTCCAGTATGTAAACATATACCCGGTATATTATGTACTAAAAATTTAAATGTCATTAGGCGACGAATATTTTAAATCTTATTTGTACATTTTTGTGTTACCAGTTCTAGTCGAAACAATCCTCAAGAACCTATAAACTTTTACAAAAATCTAAAAGAAATAAGTGATTGATGAAAGCATTCCTAAATATCGATATTTTTTCTATAAGTAACGAGGAAATCTACGTCGTCTCTAAAACCTTCCATTATTGTAAATGTCCTCGTCCATACCGTCACATATATACAGCAATAATGTCCCTACCGTCACATATACAGCAAAAATGTCCCTACCGTCACATATATACAGCAATAATGTCCCTACCGTCACATATATACAGCAATAATGTCCATACCATCACATATATACAACAATAATGTCCATACCATCACATATATACAGCAATAATGTCCCTACCGTCACATATATACAGCAAAAATGTCCCTACCGTCACATATATACAGCAATAATGTCCCTACCGTCACATATATACAGCAATAATGTCCATACCATCACATATATACAACAATAATGTCCATACCATCACATATATACAGCAATAATGTCCATACCGTAACATATATACAGCTATAATGTCCATACCGTAACATATATACAACAATAATGTCCATACCGTAACATATATACAGCAATAATGTCCATACCATCACATATATACAGCAATAATGTCCCTACCATCACATATATACAGCAATAATGTCCATACCGTCACATACATACAACAATAATGTCCATACCGTAACATATATACAGCAATAATGTCCATACCATCACATATGTTCAGCAATAATACAATGCTAAGTTAAAGATACTTTTACAAAATCTCATTTGTATTTTCTACAATTTCCATTTTTCGAATATTCAGAAATCTTCATACAGCTCAGCACCAATAACTAGAACTGTTGTTATCTCTGGGGCAACACGTGACCTTGAATGTGAACATACAGGTACATAATACAGGTGAAAATAAGAAATGACAGTGGACAATATAACCAATTTTAATTACACGAAACATTCTACTTGAAAACTTTATAGCAAACGAGAACGACAGCCATGGGTATAAATATACGTCCTGGAGTAGTCACAGAGATGTGGCTGGTTAGTATGATCCTAGCCCTCTCAGAGATGTGGCTGATTAGTATGATCCTAGCCCTCACAGAGATGTGGCTGGTTAGTATGATCCTAGCCCTCACAGAGATGTGGCTGGTTAGTATGATCCTAGTCCTCACAGAGATGTGGCTGGTTAGTATGATCCTAGCCCTCACAGAGATGTGGCTGGTTAGTATGATCCTAGCCCTCACAGAGATGTGACTGGTTAGTATGATCCTAGCCCTCACAGAGATGTGGCTGGTTAGTATGATCCTAGCCCTTACAGAGATGTGGCTGGTTAGTATGATCCTAGCCCTCACAGAAATGTGGCTGGTTAGTATGATCCTAGCCCTCACAGAGATGTGGCTGGTTAGTATGATCCTAGCGCTCACAGAGATGTGGCTGGTTAGTATGATCCTAGCCCTCACAGAGATGTGGCTGGTTAGTATGATCCTAGCCCTCACAGAGATGTGGCTGGTTAGTATGATCCTAGCCCTCACAGAGATGTGGCTGGTTAGTATGATCCTAGCCCTCACAGAGATGTGGCTGGTTAGTATGATCCTAGCCCTCACATCTTGACAACTTTCCAGTAGCTTAAAGCTTGTATATGTCTATTAAAATTGATATTTATCGTATTATTTCAGTAATTGACAGAATGGCAGCTGTATTGAACAGACTATAAGATGTACTCAAGCTTGCTTACAAAAAACGACTTTATTCATTCATAACAATACGACAGAATGTAAACATACTCAAAAAACAGGGTGGCAGCCATTGGTTTAATTTACGTAGCATTCGCCATTTGCCGATTACATAAAATAATGAATTATTTAAGTACCCGGATGATGTTACTAGAGGTTACCAGAGGTTAAGATTTGTTTCTATATAGATACAGGAATCATAATACACAATGTAACTGGTTTATAAAATTACAAAATTAAACCAGTTAAAACTATTTGTTTTGGTCAATTTGGACATGTGGTGATGCCACACCATGTGTAGTTATTTATAAATAGTATTTCTAGTCAGAACATCAGGCCGATTTATTTACACGATATGTTTTTACTCTTTAGACTATATATCTGCTTGTTTAAATCATTTTTAGTGTTCTTCAGTCTTTGGTTTCCTGTGAAGTGTTTTGTAGATCATTCCTTGTCTTTTTGTCTATATTCTTTTGGCCATTGCATTGTCTGTCATGCCACAATTTACGGCTTCTGATTACCGTTTTAGTATCTTCAAACGTTTGGTATAACAGTTTCTCAAAATTTCTCATATTTCGCATCACTTGTTCTCTTTAATAAGCATTGCACCGTCGTATTAACAGATTAAAGATGCGTTTGTTTTAAGACTATCTAATAAGTTTGCAGTCCAATCTTTCGCCTGTGCCATACTCGGGATTCCTTGTTATAAAACGGATTCTGATTACCCCTTTGGTATCTTCAAACTCTTCTTTATTGTACCATGCATCCGCTTACTATCGGTATCGCTTCCTTATTCTAGTGTACCGTCAATTTTTGTGTAGCGTCATTTTCCTTTGTATCCAGATCGTTCCTTTATTCTTGTTTACCGCCATTTTGCTTCGTTTCCAGATCGTTCCTTTACTTTTGAGCACCGCCATGTTGCTTCGTATATAATAAAGATCGAATTACAAATTAACTTCCGGTATAATTGGAAAACAAATATTATATTCCATAGCGTACAATGTTACTCAATAGACTGTATGTCATCTGTTGTGTAACTAGTAACTATTACCGCACCCCTACATAGACATACGTATTAATTTTCATCACAACAATGTATTTTTATCTACCATCATATGTGTAGTGATCCAGTATAATGTTTACACTCTGTAGACATATGAAACACAATATGCTATATGAGACACCAAGCAATCGAAAAGTTTCAGATTGAAAATTATTAACTTAAAACAATACATTGCTAAAATATCATATTCTATATTACGTTAAATAGAGAATACACGACGGTCACGTTTCTGAACCCTTGAGCAACATTATCAACACATAATATGTACGTAGACTAATATTCCTCACAGTAAGCTATAAGTAAAACTTTTATATATAAGTTAGTGCGCATGCTCTATACGTTTGTTGAATCGTCCAATCCAGTATGTTCAAAGTCAAATGATTGGAGAGCAACAATTACCCCATCGATATTCTCTAAAGTTTATTTAAAAGACTCTTGAATCAGGAAAAGACAATTGATTTGATCATGATGTACCTCCTGCTCGTATTTCCATGAACAGCGAGTTTGGGTACTCATAGTGAAAGGGTAAAACCAAATGTTTAACAGCTTGAAATATGTGTACATGTATATAGCTGCAGGAAGATCGCATAGACAACTAATATAGATGTACTTTGATTTGACCTTCCCATCTGACCTTTGTCATATATCCTTGACCTCATTTTAGGGTTCAGTTCGCGTCACATGTTCATGATAAGTTGAATTGTCAGATAGGAGATTACAAAGACCAAGCATATATATTCATTAGAAGCATCAGTAAGAAGTTGTGGGTGTCACTTAATTTCGACTTCATTTCGAAGCCAAGTAAATGAGCGGTCATGTATATTATGTGTGCTACGATTGTGCACTTTACTGTCGTTTCTATTATATTTCGAATATATTTTGGTACTGTTCCGACAGTATTTTTTCTTCTTCTTCATTTTATTGCATGTTTGAAGAACTTTGTTTAATAAGGGTCATATTGCGTTAATTTGACCAGTTTCTCTTATACAATAAAAATGTTGATACAACATTTAGTGCGCACGAAGTGTTTCTGCAATAAATTCCATCAGGTTCCGACAAAAGTTAAGCACCACCCTATATTTTTATCGATATATTTTTTTACATCAATATTGTTAAAACAATAAAATAGATATCACCATTTTTCTTACACTTCTTAAAAGACTACACCAAGGACTCTAAAATTACCAATCTACGAAGTAATTATCATCCTGAAAGATGTGACTATGACGTGGCAAAAATGGGGTTCAAAACAGGCGCTGGAAAAGTGTAAAACCAGTTTGTCTTTGATGGAAGTTTTTAACATTGCATTAAAATGCAGAGTCTTCAGACTTTAAGAACCTTAAATGCATCTATTGTGCGTATGTGTTAGACATAAAAGTCAATAACGAGTATATCCACCGTGTTTATTGTGAAGTTCTGTAACACGCCTCGTCATGCTTCGCACAAGACACCTAAGCCGTTATTAGGGGAACTCTTGCCACTCCTGTAAGATAGCAGTTCTTAATTCGTCAATCTTTTGACATTTTGGATTGCATTGGTTAATTTTTCGGCCAATAAAGTCCCATACATGCTCTATGGGGTTAATGTCTGGCGACATCGCAGGCCATGGAATTGACTGAACAGCCTCTTGCTGTAAAAAATGTTGTGTACAATTCGGGCTCTATGTGGCCTAGCATTGTCGTCCATGAACATTGGCCTGTCAGCCAACACATGATTGTCGAAATGGGGGACTACGCGTGGAGCGAGCACATTGTCACGGTATTTGTGGCCTGTCAGATTACCATCAAGAACGTACAAGTCCAACTTACAGTCAACGGAAAAACAACCCCAGACAGTTACACTCCCACCCTCAAAAGCAGTTGTGCCCAAAATGTGGTTGTCATGAAATGAAGTGTTTCGTTGGCGCCAAACCCTTGCACGATCGTCGGTAGGGCGTAACAAAAAACGACCTTCATCAGACCAGTGGACCTGTCTCCATGTGCGAATAGTCCACCCCAAATGATCATGTGACCAGTCAAATCGAGCATGGCGATGACGTAATGTCAACTGTGGACGTTTTATGGGTCGTCGCGCTCGCATTCCCTGATGGTGGAGGCGTCTGATTACAGTGCGTGTGCTAATGTGGCCTCCAAGCGCTAAATTACCACGAAGTGTACCAGCTGTACTGAACGGCCGTTGCCGTGCCCGTCTGGATATGAGCCGGTCCTCTCTCGGCGTCGTTTTGCGAGGTCTACCTGCACGTGGACGGTCAGTAACATTACCCGTTTGACGAAAACGCTGCATCAGTCGTACAATGATGGAATGGTTAACCCTGAAGTGGACTGCCACCCTTCTATGGCTAAAACCACCGTTATGCATGCCAACAGCTTGCCACCCTTCTGGTATGGTTAATTTTCGCCGCACCATACCAAACCAATAGAAAATGAAACTTAAAACTCTACACAAAAACAATCAGCTTTCGTTCGCAAACACAAATGTTAGAAAGTACACATGGCACTTTACACACTCTGTCATATACACATAAATAAAAATCGACCATTAATCTGTTTCACAGGTAAGTAAGTATGTGTGTACAGGTAACGAAAACAGCAAACCGATTTGAAATAAGTTCATTATTAGAAAAGATATTATTAAAACAAGTCAGGTGGTGCTTAACCTTTGTCGGACTGTATATATACCATGGATCTTACGAATTAACCTATTTAAACCAACGAATCCGAAGGATGAGTTGGTTTAAATAAGTTCATGAGTAAGATCCATGGTATATATGGTTTGTAGCATAAATCACTATTTAGGTGCTTTCGTCGAGGTCCGCAAAATCATGGAATAACATCAAAATCATGGAATAACATCAAGATCTTCATGTTAGACCATGGTTTGTAAAAGTTCACTATTTTTAAGTTGATTACTGCATAAAAACATCAAAGGAAAAATGCGTGTTACAATAATAATTACATTATATAGGAACTGTAAATTTCAGTAATAAATATATCTAACAAACCATGTTAGTGACGAATATTTGTTGGAAAAATTAAAAATACAAACAGTTAGTACAGATGACGAAGGATGGCATTAACAATAATACGTTGGTACAAAGTTGACTAAAGACCAATAAAGCAGCTAGGATTTTACAAAATGGCAATTCAAAACCTCATTTTATCATGTATTTTACACCTTCAGATATGAATTATCAGTTGTTTTACGACAGAGAACTAATTTAAATTATTATGCTGTTATACAATGTGTAATATTATTGTCTGACAAAGAACATTAATTTATTTTTAATTCTAAAACGTGACAAAGATTCTATTTATATAGCATAATCGTTTGTTTATTCAAATCTTAAGTCATTTTCAACTTGAATTTCTACATCTCTATTATTTCTAATATGAAAAAATTGACTAGAAATAATAATGAGAGTCAAAACTTGTTTGAAAAGTAATAATACACGGGAGAAATAGTTAAGAAACATGAACCAGTTTTAGAAGAACTGTTATAAAAATGTAGATATCTAATTTAGTGCGCACGACGCATTTCTGGAATAGCCTTCATCAGGTACACTCAGAGTCAAAAGATAGGAAAGCCAAATAATTTGAAGGCAATAAAAACAGAGGGCTCTAAACATGATTGTAGAAAAATCGTCTAAGTAATCTAAAGCATTTGTATTTGAAACTCTGTAAAACTCATTATCACACGCACAATTTGATATATGTTTTGCTAATTTTGGAACTGTTCCGACAGTGTGGTATTTTGTATTTTTCATTTGATTGTATATAAGAGATTATTTGTCTCCATTCTACATGTGATTTATATATTTACACAATTTCAGCAGAATAATATAGAAATCAATCTCGAATTATAATTTCTTCTGTTTCCACGATTTTCCGATTGGATTTTTGAACTGTTTAAATGCTGGGCTCATTTTTTCCCTTCATTTTATTTTTTCATAAGTATTATCATTATCTTTTTTAAACATTTCACTAACAATATGGAACCGCTTTGCTAGTGAAATGATAAATAAATGTTAGAGAATACCGAAGGGGCGATAGGGTAAACGTTTTCATCTCGGGGCAGAAACTCGTACGTTTTGAAAGTTCAAGGTTGAGCAAAATTAAACATTATTAAAAATGGCATCTGTTACTTATTCTCTAATAAATAAGCGTTAGAGAATACTGAAGGGGCTATCAAAGATGAACAATCTAGAGAATACTGAAGGGGCAATCAAAGATGAACAATCTAGAGAATACTGAAGGGGCAATCAAAGATGAACAATCTAGAGAATGCTGAAGGGGCAATCAAATATGAACAATCTAGAGAATATTGAAGGGGCAATCAAAGATGAACAATCTAGAGAATACTGAAGGGCCAATCAAAGATGAACAATCTAGAGAAACTGGCAACATAGGCTACACAAAACAAAGACAAACAAAACAAAAACAAAATACAATATGTGTTGGACACCACTATACGCAAACAAGCACAAACAACATAAAATAAGACATGAGCCCTCATACAAACAACTGGAGGTAAAGACGAACCGAACGTCGGTTTTTTCCGACATCACAACACGGAACTCAGAACGTAACGAAACATAAGCACACGACATGACGGAGTAAGAGCAAAGATTGGTTGACTCGGAGTCTAAATAGTTTGTCCGAGTAGAGCAATATAGTTATAAATAGATTACATAGTTAACAAAAATTATGCTTCCTGTATTTATTTACGTTTTGGATATGAATATTGAATTACTAGTAGTAAACATATATCTTAGTCAATTTTGGATCCCCCTTTTATGCCCTTTAGCGAGTGAGTGAGTGATTGTTGACTAACGCCAATTCAGCAATTTTTCAGCTATATCTTGGCGAGAACAAGTTAATTTTCAATGCGATGATGATGAGGTCCGCTTTGTAGTAGACCAACACGCTGAGTTGGATTTTTATAGTGCTAGTTCACTGACACAACAGTCCACGGGTAGAGATGTCGCTCCACTCGGACACATCATTCTGATTCCGAGTCAATCAGTCTTTGCTCATTCTCCTTAATGATACGTACTTAGCGGAGAAGCAACAAATACCAATTTTATAGTCTTTGGTTTGACCCGACCGGGGCTCGAATACGATCTACCGCACTCGAGGCGAGCACGCTAACCATTACGCCACCGATGCAGTCTTTATCCCCTTTAACTTGCTTCCTTCCAATTTAACAAGACCTTTCAAAAAATACTGTTATTATATGAAACATTACTGGTGAAAATCGGCACTTTTATTATTTAAACCATCGCTGGTGGAGGGTCGATATTTTCTCTGATAATGTAATAAAACTTGAACTTTGATATGATATTTTATAGCTCATATCACGACGGAGGTGGCACTGTGTTTGTTACCTCAAAAAATATCATATCAAACACACCGGAGTGTTATTAAAAATCATTACATCTATGTACAAGACACTGTTAACGCTTATGTTATGAAATAAGGGTAATAACAAAATTACCGAACTCCGAACAATCTAACAAAGGGAAAGTCAAAACTCATAAATAAATAAACAGACAAAATCAGTCAACAACCGGAAAACTGTTAAAACCGTAATGACCCTGACTTGGTACAGGCATTTCTAAAGAAATGGTGGGTTGAATCAGATTTTAAAGCGCCAAACCACCCCCTTTCATCACGGCTCAAAGTTTCCGGCTGTCACTATAACAGTATTTACAACAATACTTGAACAAAACAGGTAAAACAGTTGTCAAATCAGCGCCAAACTCAGTGAAGTAAATGTCAAAAACACGTCACACATTGATAAAAAAAATATTTTTGACATTTTTGTTGATACCTTATCTGTATACATTTTCACTATATGAAAATCCATCGTTTATAATCTTTTCTGCAGAGACGGAATATATTTCGACAAGATCTTGGTATCGGAATATAAACTTTTTAAGAGATCGAATAAGGCGAATCTTTTCATAGCCCTGGTCCAGTAGCCTGTTTCTCAGATGAAGATGACGTTTCAGGAAATCAGAATAATTGCTACTGGCCCTTGCATAACGAATCAATTGCGAGATGTAAACACCATATGCAAGAGAAGCTGGTATATTGATGCACATATTTGGAAAATTTATGATCTTAAAATTGAAGTCGTCCCGTTTATCATAAATTTTAGTACTGATTTGACCACTGTCGACAAATTCGAGGTACAAGTCCAAAAATGATGCGGATGAAGCGGTATCTGTGGTCTCTTTAACTTCCAGCAACGTGTTAATAATCGAACTATAAGGTATACAAGACATAGAAGGATTTAATGCTAAATAACCGTTAGAGAAAGCCGAAGTGACAATCAAGAATGGACAATCCAGATTAACTGACAATATTGGATATACAAGACACAGGACAAATAAACGTTAGACAAAACCAAAATGGGCAACTAAGAATGGACAATCCAGAGACACTGGCAACATTGGCTACACAAGACATAGGAAAATTAAACGTTAGAGAAAACCGAAGTGGCAATCAAGAATGAACAATCCAGAGAAACTGGCAACATTAGTTAACAAGACACTAGACGAAGACAAACAAAACAAAAACAGAAAACTAAAACGATGAGATGGTAATATATGTTATAGACGTTATAACACCACATTCAACCGTTCATGGCGGTCACTCTTATAACTGTTATTGGTGGAGTAAACCGGAATACTCGGCGAAAACTACCAACCTACCGCAGGTCTCTAACAAATTTAATATATAAAGTTGTATCGAGTACACCTCTCCACGGGCTGTAAGGGAACATGCAACTTTTGTAACGAAAGGTGCTACATGCATAAGTAGCATATATCTAATTCCAACATCATACAATTGGACACTAGCATGCGCTTAAGAAAAAGAAAACAAACCAGTAAAAAAGATTTTCAGAAGATTTAAATGTATATGAAAACGAGATCAAATCGGATCCGCCACCGGATTTGTAACGGTATTTTTTGTCTTTCTATTTTAGGTTGTCCTTTAATTTGTTTATCTTATTTTACTACGAATATTGCTTTTATAAAAGTGTTAATCATGTTATTTTTTATATTATATAACAATTACTGTAATGGCATTGGACAATAAAACTAAAATATAAAGTTTATACATTATGAAAAATGTTTGTTTTACTTTCTATATATATTCCTACGCACTGATGGCATTAAGTTAATGCAATAACATATGGATTTTTATTTTCATAATTAAATTTCATATTCAATTATTAAAAAAAATTGATTCATAAATATTTCATAAATGGATAAACTTCACTTACATTAAGATTTTTGTATAAAGTTTATAGCACTTTAATCCTTATGAGAGTGAATAGTTTAATACACTCCCACAAACTGTCGAAAATCCTTACCTCTTAAATTTTAACTCGATATTTGAGAAAGTGATTGTATTTTATTATTTAAAAAAAAAGACATTCACAGGTTTTATATGCATTCTCATTGCTTTTAGAACATGTCGATAAACTTTCAGATCTCTGACTATACAGATACAGAAAGCAATAATTAAATGTTATATTTCAAACATTAAGTGAGATATTGTCAATACACATGATTACGACTACAGTTTAAATCGTCTGTAGAAGTTGTAGTAAGGAGGTGATCTATCTATAATTCCTACTTATTATATTTATTAACAGACATTTTATTCCTAAGTAAACGAGTAACATATGAAATGTTATACTTAATCTTGGTAATCTAAATGTTTAAAGTTAATGTAGACAGTTAACTTTTAACTTTTAAGTAATTAAAACATGTAAAAATACGTTATTTTAATGGAATTCTGTTACATATGAAGTTTTAAGAGATCGCTTTAAGTGTTTTAACTTGTTTTATTGGAAGAAATCTTTTAAAGAATTTATACCATAAGAGAAATATCATTTTAGCACAATCAAATGTTTTATGACTTAACTCGTTGTTTCTTTTTTCTATTATTTTTATAGATATCACTTGTTTTATTCATCGTGTATTTTTGTATTCAACTATTGTCTGTATTTTACTTTAAGAAATGTTTTGTGCATTATGTAGATTTTTGTAGTTTCACTAATTTCACACTATGAACATTTTATTCTACATATTTTCGCTTTTGTACTATGTGTCATTTGTAAATATAACTTTGTATCTAATGGACGCAGCCACTATTACCCCGGTAGTGGTTTCCCCCGTTGTAAAGGGGTAGATATCCAAATAATATATATATATATATTACTACATGTATATCACATTTAAATGTATCTAATTTAATTGATATATTAATTTAGTCTATATTCAGTGTCTTTAACAATTCTTTTTTTTTTTCCTTTTAACATTTTGTTCCTTCATCATTTATATACTATATATTTATTTTTACAGTAAGAGAACAAATATTTGAATAGCTTTGTATAATGTACCTGTTTTATTTTAGAATAATTAATTAAGAAGTATTTAGAAAAGCAACAACCGTTCTTTTCTTCTGTCAGTTTATAGATAATTAGGATATATAATAAATTTATTTGAATTTTAATGTTTGTTGTGGATATCGATTTTACCTATTTCTATCGGATTTTTGGGGCTGTTCCGACAGTGTGGTATTTTTCGTTTTTAATTATAATAATACAAACTTATAGTTATTGCAAAACGGTATAATATTTCATGTAAACAAAAGTTTTATTCACAAATATTTCCACTGTATTTATGCCAAATCGTTTCAATAAACATTAGAGAATATCGAAGGGGCAATCAAAAAAGGACAATCCAGAGAAACTGGAAGCATGGGGTACACAAGACGAAGAAAAACAATACAAAAACACGACACAATTTGTGTGGGACACCACTATGGGCAAACAAATTATGAATTCTTCTACATCCGTGTTAAAGTTCTGCTAAACAATTAAAGGGTTAGTGCACAAACACTGATTAATATTGTACATCGCAGAAAATTAACAGCACTCGCAATCTGTTGTAAGATAGTGTTCTGTTTAGATGAGCTTGAAGATATCAAAGGGGTAATCAGAATCCGTATATCAAAGAAGAACAGACAACACAATGGCCAAAAAAAAGTACGAAAGGACAAACAACGATCAACAAAACATACATATAAAACTAAAGATCGAGAAACACGAACCCCACAAAAAACCGGGGGCAATATTAACCAGTGTATAGTACTGTCTAAGTGTAATAGGAAACATTATTAATTAACTTTGATTTATTAGCCTTTGTATGATCAAATCTGTCAATACAATATAGAAACTTTCATTGGGCCAATACGGTAAAAACCAATCCAATACGGATATTTTCCGTATTGGCACAATTCTCAGTCAGTCCAGTAACAACTAGATCGGAATCCGCTAGACATTTCGACAATTGCAAGGAAACATCCCGAGAGATATTGGACTGGTTAATTAATAAAGGTATCATTGTGTGATGTTTTTCATATTAGCCTAGTTATAGGTCCTCGGTCTGCTGTGTTGGCCGCGTTCGGCTGCGCCTCAGGCCAATACAGCAGGCCTCGGACCTATAACTAGGCCAATATGAAAAAAATCACGTAATAATACTATATTATATAAACATAATTTATGAAAATATGATGATTATTATCACAGTGTAAAATATCGTATCTATTACAAATAAAAGAAATATATTTATAGTGGTGGGCTGCAAAATTTAGTTTCGTTTTATTTTAATACTATATCAGCTTTGTAATGTTTATGGCGTATGAAATACTGTGCCACCATCTAGTTGTATTTCTACTTCTACCGAATACTGACCACTTTTAACAAGTAGAAGATATTGTCAGAGGTTGCATATGACAGTTGAAAGGGGCTAAATCTATTTACAGGCTTCATAAATGTGTATTTGATAGAGGAGACAAACAAGAGTTTGAAGATACAAAAAGGGGTAATCAGATTGATTCCTTAAATCGAATAACATACAACACAATGACCAAAAGGACAAACAACGATCTACAAAACATACACATAAAACTAAAGATCGAGTAACACAAACCTCACTAAAAACCGGGGGTGAAGTCAGATGCTCCGGAAGGGTCGGCAGACAACAGCTTTGATTTATAACTTCTATGTTTATTTACTTCTAATAGACATTCGAAAGAAAATTTCTTCTATATCAGAATTATAGGTTTGTTATTGTTTTATATCTGTTGTAACTATCTGTGTATTGCTTCTATAATAGTGTCATACATACAACTCAAATTTGAAATTTAAATCACATTTTTTTTTCTTTTTTTTATTCCTGTTGTTAGTTTTTATTTGTAAGATGTTCCCCAATATCTATTAAATTTACAATTTTATATCTACATAAAGCAAATTTAATATTATACACAAATATATTATATATTATATATTACAAATTTAATAAGAAACTCAATATTTAATTCAAATATATAACATATAACTGTGGAAATTTAACTGTGACAGTGGAAATATTCCGATTCACAAGAAAATAAAAGGTTTTTTTTAAAGAACTTTACATTTAAAAAAAAATAATTACAAAACTTATTTCATTCTTTAAAGCTGTTATACCATTGTTATTAAAGGTTGTTTAATTAACGAAGACTTACCTACTATCCAGACAGTGTATATATATATATATTTTTCCATTGTTAAAGTTTAATTAATTAAGGACTTACCTGCTATAAAGACAGTATATATATATTTATTCCATTGTCTAAGCTTGTTTTAATTAATTAAAGACTTACCTAATGTAAAGACAGTGTATATATTCATTTTTATTCCATGGTTAAAGTTTGATTAATTAAGGACTTACCTGACGTACAGACAGTGTATTATTCTTCCTAATAGTCAGTGTGTTAAGATAGGACTATTTAACCTTTTTTACAATCAGTAGGTGTAAGACATGACATAGTGTGGTAGCCTGTCCGGTCTGTTTTCTATTCACTCCTTAAGATCGATTAACTAACTAACTAAGTTTAGCGTGCGTTCTTAATATGATACCAAACCGTCATTAATCGTTGACGCACTATCTTTACATAGAATTTTATCACTATGGGGCTTCCTTTTGTTCAAATTCGATACGATTGGAAATTCTGTTCACTTTGTTCACCAGGTTGTCACTTGGAGTCAGTGGTTGTCGCCCCGTGAAGTTCATTGGATAAAAAGACATTATTCTACGGATACTAGAAATTCAATGCTAACACGCATATTTTTTCTCTGACCAATCAATACAATAGGAGTAACAGTAGAGATATTTTTTTATTTTATCATCAGAATCTATTTTTCTAATTCTACTATAATATGAAATATAATTATGATAATTATAATACTAATATAATCTATGATATAATGACAATAAGTATAATTCTAATACTGACAGGGTGATAATTCTTTGCTTTTCATTTTATTTATATTGATGATATATTTTCGTTATTCTGTAACGTTTATTTATGATCATTATCTTTATAATTGCTCAATATTTTAATATTAAACTAAAATTTAAAGTTTACAACAACCACCATGTTCATTGATAATTTAATAAACTCCTAAGATTAGTTTGCTTTCAATTTCTATTATGCAAAGTAAGTTTAAACAATGATGGTCAACAATTCCACCAATATCAACAAAATGCCCAGTCCGTTTTATGTTTATCTGAATAAAATATGTTTAAACGAAAAATAAAATGAACAATCAGCTCACACAAGTCATCGAGTATTAACAAAGATCAAGCAATATGATTTTGGAAACCCAGTCCTGACTGGGAGCAGGAACAAAAACGTGGCAGGATTAAACAGGTTAATGGGATACAAATATACTTATAAACAAACAATAAACCATGCACATTCTCTTCCATTGCAAAGACCTCATACTATCACAAGAGTCAATAACAAGATAAACATGGACAGTAGGATAGCAGGGTCAACCTCATACTATCACAAGAGTCAATAACAAGATAAACATGGACAGTAGGATATCAGGGTCAACCTCATACTATCACAAGAGTCAATAACAACATAAACATGGACAGTAGGATAGCAGGGTCAACCTCATACTATCACAAGAGTCAATAACAAGATAAACATGGACAGTAGGATAGCAGGGTCAACCTCATACTATCACAAGAGTCAATAACAAGATAAACATGGACAGTAGGATAGCAGGGTTAACCTCATACTATCACAAGAGTCAATAACAACATAAACATGGACAGTAGGATAGCAGGGTCAACCTCATACTATCACAAGAGTCAATAACAACATAAACATGGACAGTAGGATAGCAGGGTTAACCTCATACTATCACAAGAGTCAATAACAACATAAACATGGACAGTAGGATAGCAGGGTTAACCTCATACTATCACAAGAGTCAATAACAACATAAACATGGACAGTAGGATAGCAGGGTTAACCTCATACTATCACAAGAGTCAATAACAACATAAACATGGACAGTAGGATAGCAGGGTTAACCTCATACTATCACACGAGTCAATAACAAGATAAACATGGACAGTGGGATAGCAGGGTCAACCTCATACTATCACAAGAGTCAATAACAAGATAAACATGGACAGTAGGATAGCAGGGTCAACCTCATACTATCACAAGAGTCAATAACAAGATAAACATGGACAGTAGGATAGCAGGGTCAACCTCATACTATCACAAGAGTCAATAACAACATAAACATGGACAGTAGGATAGCAGGGTTAACCTCATACTATCACAAGAGTCAATAACAAGATAAACATGGACAGTAGGATAGCAGGGTCAACCTCATACTATCACAAGAGTCAATAACAACATAAACATGGACAGTAGGATAGCAGGGTCAACCTCATACTATCACAAGAGTCAATAACAACATAAACATGGACAGTAGGATAGCAGGGTCAACCTCATACTATCACAAGAGTCAATAACAACATAAACATGGACAGTAGGATAGCAGGGTTAACCTCATACTATCACAAGAGTCAATAACAACATAAACATGGACAGTAGGATAGCAGGGATAACCTCATACTATCACAAGAGTCAATAACAACATATAAACATGGACAGTAGGATAGCAGGGTTAACCTCATACTATCACAAGAGTCAATAACAAGATAAACATGGACAGTGGGATAGCAGGGTCAGCCTCATACTATCACAAGAGTCAATAACAACATAAACATGGACAGTAGGATAGCAGGGTCAACCTCATACTATCACAAGTGTCAATAACAACATAAACATGGACAGTAGGATAGCAGGGTCAACCTCATACTATCACAAGAGTCAATAACCACTAAACGCTTTGTTCCATTACTGCTATCAAACCCTGTCACTGATGTCTATTAACATACAGAGGTTACTTTGTTCCATTACTGCTATCAAACCCTGTCACTGATGTCTATTAACATACAGAGGTTACTTTGTTCCATTACTGCTATCAAACCCTGTCACTGATGTCTATTAACATACAGAGGTTACTTTGTTCCATTACTGCTATCAAACCCTGTCACTGATGTCTATTAACATACAGAGGTTACTTTGTTCCATTACTGCTATCAAACCCTGTCACTGATGTCTATTAACATACAGAGGTTACTTTGTTCCACTACTGCTATCAAACCCTGTCACTGATGTCTATTAACATACAGAGGTTACTTTGTTCCACTACTGCTATCAAACCCTGTCACTGATGTCTATTAACATACAGAGGTTACTTTGTTCCACTACTGCTATCAAACCCTGTCACTGATGTCTATTAACAAACCCTGTCACTGATGTCTATTAACATACAGAGGTTACTTTGTTCCATTACTGCTATCAAACCCTGTCACTGATGTCTATTAAGATACAGAGGTTACTTTGTTCCACTACTGCTATCAATTCCTGTCACTGATGTCTATTAACATACAGAGGTTACTTTGTTCCACTACTGCTACCAAACCCTGTCCCTGATGTCTATTAACATACAGAGGTCACTTTGTTCCACTACTGCTATCAAACCCTGTCACTGATGTCTATTAACAAACCCTGTCACTGATGTCTATTAACATACAGAGGTTACTTTGTTCCACTACTGCTACCAAACCCTGTCCCTGATGTCTATTAACATACAGAGGTCACTTTGTTCCACTACTGCTATCAAACCCTGTCACTGATGTCTATTAACATACAAAGGTTACTTTGTTCCACTACTGCTATCAAACCCTGTCCCTGATGTCTATTAACATACAGAGGTCACTTTGTTCCACTACTGCTATCAAACCCTGTCACTGATGTCTATTAACATACAGAGGTTACTTTGTTCCACTACTGCTATCAAACCCTGTCCCTGATGTCTATTAACATACAGAGGTCACTTTGTTCCACTACTGCTATCAAACCCTGTCACTGATGTCTATTAACATACAGAGGTCACTTTGTTCCACTACTGCTATCAAACCCTTGAACTGGCGTCTATTAACATACAGAGGTCACTTTGTTCCACTACTGCTATCAAACCCTTGAACTGGCGTCTATTAACATACAGAGGTCACTTTGTTCCACTACTGCTATCAAACCCTTGAACTGGCGTCTATTAACATACAGAGGTTACTTTGTTCCACTACTGCTATCAAACCCTTGAACTGGCGTCTATTAACATACAGAGGTCACTTTGTTCCACTACTGCTATCAAACCCTTGAACTGGCGTCTATTAACAAACCCTGTCACTGGCGTCTATTAACATACAGAGGTCACTTTGTTCCACTACTGCTACCAAACCCTTGAACTGGCGTCTATTAACATACAGAGGTTAATTAATCTTGAGACATCGGCAGAAATTCTGTATATACTCCGTTATCTTGATTGTCAGTTTAATTCTGAAAGCTATTACTTTACTATCTTGTATATATACAAATCATAAAGCAAACTTTTCAAGGAGATTGTTTTCTATATTTAATTATCTGATAATTTGACAAAATCTAACATCAACATACATATGTTGCAACGAGTTCATTTTTGTTTTTCCCTGTTATAAATAAACGTTAGAGAATACCGAAGGGGCAATCAAAAATTGACAATCCAGAGAAACTGGCAACTTAGGGTACACAAGACGCAGAAAAACAAATAAAAAAACCACAACGCAATATGTGTTGGATACCACTGCACGTAAGCAAACACTAATACCGTAAATAAGACAACTGGTCATGATGTAATTGGATTTGTTTTAATTTCCTGTATATCATATCATTATTTATTATTAACCACCAATATATGGCTGATTAAATAACGATGAAAGTGGAATTAAACACCAATAAATGAAACAAAGTCATGATTTCAATTATCTAGATTTTTTATTATATAAGTAAACATAAACAAATTTATAATAAGTAACTTATACCTTTATGACTTCATCACCTCACCAAGAGAGAAGGCTTGGACACATAAGACTTTAACACCCAACACTTTCCATTGAAGTGAGCGGTCATGTACATGTTTACATAGGGTACCTATTTTGCCTCCATATCTATTGTTTGGAGTAGAATTTGTGGAACTTTTCCGACAGCATGATATTTTTGGTTTTACATTTTGTTACTTTTAGTAACCACGGTTACAAAAATTAACACACTGTTTGCAACAAAATTACAAGAGTTTGAAGATACCAAAGGGGTAATCAGAATCCGTAAATTGAGGAAGGAACAAGTTGGCAAGAAAAGGAGTACAGTTTGTACCCATAGGTATGCCGACTGTTTATTGAAAACACGTCCACCAAAGATAGCAAATATGTTGTCAATCAAAAACTCGAGCATGTAGACCATATTAGTATCAGAAAACTTTTTGGTAGAATCAGAGTGGGCTTTTTTTCTCACAAAATAAGATATCTCCCTTCCTAGCACAAGGCATTTTTATCTACGTTGGCCATTCTTTATTATGAAACACAGTTGGACCAACTCCCTTAATCCCTCTTTCCGTTTAGAGTGAGGAATAGTTGTGTAAAGGTTAAAGAAGTCAAATGTGTTAATGCTATTGCAGTAGGAGAGGGACCTAGATTGTATGTACGCTAACAGATCTTTAGATTTCTTCAGAATCCACATCTGAGTAACACCACCCATTGAGTAGCTAATGTTAGAGTAACTCTGAAGCCAGGTTTTGACCACTGATAGAATACAAAACAGATCTTTTATCATACATTTCTATTATTGATTATTAGATGGTGACATGTCTTTAATATCACACTATGAGATTAGTTTTCTTAATAAAAATGGAACTGGTTTTGTATCTGTAATGATGTTTAAGATTTTAACTACACACAACAATGTACCTTGATGATGTTTGGCATTTTAACTACCTTGATGATATTTATGGTTTTAAATGCCTTGATCCTATTATTACAGGGATTATATTGAGAACAAGGCTACTAGTGTGATAAATTAAATTATAGAAAACTGTTATTGTTGTAAATATCTTTCATGTATATATATAGTTTAACTTCCAAATATAACTTCTAGTAGTCTGAATGTTCTGTAGTCTGAATGTTCTGTAGTCCGAATGTTCTGTAGTCTGAATGTTCTGTAGTCCGAATGTTCTGTAGTCTGAATGTTCTGTAATCTGAATGTTCTGTAGTCTGAATGTGCTGTAGTCCGAATGTTCTGTAATCTGAATGTTCTGTAGTCTGAATGTTCTGTAGTCTGAATGTTCTGTAATCTGAATGTTCTGTAGTCTGAATGTTCTGTAATCTGAATGTTTTGTAATCTGAATGTTCTGTAGTCTGAATGTTCTGTAGTCCGAATGTTCTGTAGTCTGAATGTTCTGTAGTCCGAATGTTCTGTAGTCCGAATGTTCTGTAGTCCGAATGTTCAGTAATTTGAATGTTCTGTAGTCCGAATGTTTAGTGGATCGAATGATCATTGGTCAGACAATTTGTTAGCGCATTTATTAAGGGGCATCCTACGAAATCAAAATTTTAATTCAAATTCAAAAATTCTATTGGATAAATCTCAGTATCTATACAGTGTAATCTAAATTGAGCAACAAATAATGCGACATACAATAAATAAACAGTAGTAACAGTGGAAAATTAGCAAAATAATTAGTAATCATTTTGAGAGTCATCTTAAAAAACCCTTTTAAAAAATCACTCCCACCATATTTTACTTTAAGCATAGTAACTATCTTTTTCAAGTTTACAGTTTTGTTGATTTTATAGTTGCTGTATAAGAAGGATTACTTTGTGAGCTATCAAAATAATGCATTTTATTGATAATATCGATGTTGTTAGTGGCCTTATCTGTAGAAACTACCATATTTGTACAGAAAGTGGTACGCAGTTTGAGCAACATCAAAATCTTTGAAGACGGCTTCAGTCCATTCTGAAAGGGAATTAACCTCCCTCCTCATTTTCTGACATAGTTTACCTCCTCATGTTCTTACATAGTTTCCCTCCTCATGTTCTGACATAGTTTCCCTCCTCATGTTCTGACATAGTTTACCTCCTCATGTTCTGACATAGTTTACCTCCTCATGTTCTGACATAGTTTCCCTCCTCATGTTCTGACATAGTTTACCTCCTCATGTTCTGACATAGTTTCCCTCCTCATGTTCTGACATAGTTTACCTCCTCATGTTCTGACATAGTTTCCCTCCTCATGTTCTGACATAGTTTACCTCCTCATGTTCTGACATAGTTTCCCTCCTCATGTTCTGACATAGTTCTTTACAGAATCCATAAATAGTTTGAATTTGTATTTTCAATTTACGGACTGTAGCTCACTATATTTTGGAATTTTGAAGATTTTAATTGTTTGTGATAATCATATTTCTCGCATTGATGTGACCATCAGTAGTATGTTTAAATAGTACATTTCTTAATGGTGAATGGGGGCGGGTATTAATGTTTATAACGGGGTAGGATATTAATATTTATCACGGGGTAGGGTATTAATATTTATCACGGGGTAGGATATTAATATTTATCACGGGTTAGGATATTAATGTTTATCCCGGGGTAGGATATTAATGTTTATCACGGGGTGGGATATTAATGTTTATCACGGGGTAGAATATTAATGTTTATCACGGGGTAGGATATTAATGTTTATTACGGGGTATGATATTAATGTTTATCCTGGGGTAGGTTAATGTTATTCCGGGGTAGGATATTAATGTTTATTCCGGGGTAGGATATTAATGTTTATCACGGGGTAGGATATTAATGTTGAAATACACCATATGGTATTTTGTTTCGAATTTCGAAAGTTAACTCTTTACAAATACATTTGTATACAATAAAAACGTAGAAATCTAATTTAATGAGGATGACGCGTTCCCGGAATGACTCTCATCAGGTATAATATATGTTCATAGCTACAAGACTGGCAAGCCAAACCATTCAACAGTCTTTGATAACAAGTAAAGCCAAAGAGTGTAAAGATGACATCCAACATCGTCTAAGATTAGTTTAATATTATTTTATTTGCAAATAAAACAGCAATGGGTTTGGACAAAAAGTTATCATAACTTATGTACTGTCCTCTCCCTACAAGTAATACACATATAATAATGTCAATAAATCTAGCACATACATAAATATAGATAATATTTAGCACAATATAGTGAAACATGGGAAATAAATTGTTGTTGATGTAGACCAGATGATCGACCACTGATTAGAATCTTTTTGTTTGTCTAATATTTGCTCGAGATTTTTTGAAGATAATAGAATGTTCGTTTATATTAATTTCATCGTTTCCAAAGACTAAGATTACATATGACTGAGGATGATATACCTTCGGTTTCATGCATTATGTAGGAACTGTAAATGTCAAACATCAACATGTCTAATACACCATGTCAGTGCCGAAACACTGATGTCTAATACACCATGCCAGTGCCGAAACACTGATGTATAATACACCATGTCGGTGCCGAAACACTGATGTCTAATACACCATGTCGGTACCGAAACACTGATGTCTAATACACCATGTCGGTGCCGAAACACTGATGTCTAATACACCATGTCGGAGCCGAAACACTGATGTCTAATACACCATGTCGGTGCCCAAACACTGATGTCTAATACACCATGTCGGTGCCGAAAAACTGATGTCTAATACACCATGTCGGTGCCGAACCACTGACTACTGGGCGGATGATACCCTCGGGGACTAATAGTCCACCAGCAGAGGTATCCACCCAGTAATAGTACATCTGAAATTTAGTGTGTACGACGCGTTTCTGGTATAACCTCCATTGGGTTCAAAATCAAACGATTGGAAAGCCAGAAAATTTTAGAGTTTGGGAGCAAGACAAACAAAGGTTCTAAACAGGATAGCCAAAAAGATTGTACCTAATTTGTAGTAAGCCAACACTGTGAGTGTGTTTTTAGTGTTATCTGACTGGGACAATGATCTTCAGGTAGACATCCCGTTCCACACCGGAGTTAATTTTGTCAAAGGTTATTTCGTCGTTACATTCCCACTCAATCACATTGGTCTTCAGTGACTTGATTGTTAATTGTGTAGACAGAATGGCATTAATACTAGTTTATTAGATAAACACATTTGACCTGGCTTATAATGGGCTATTATTCAATAGTTCACGGAATTACAGTAAAATTTGAAAGAGAAATTGTTAAACACAATAAGAAAAATTAATTTGTGTAAATTACTGTGAGGTTCGTCTACAAGATAATGGTAACTATTCTAGTTGTCATTGGTCAGTTAATATCCCAGTGATTAACGAAACAATGGATTTAATGAAATATTTCTGTTTCGCCCAGTCTTTAACTTGCTCTTTTTGATTCGCCTCTGTTTGCAATGAGATTTTTAAACATTTGTATTGTATTGTTTTGAGATTGCTAGACATTTGTATTGTACTGTTTTGAGATTGTTAGACATTTGTATTGTACTGTTTTGAGATCGTTAGACATTTGTATTGAACTATTTTGAGATTGTTAGACATTTGTATTGTACTGTTTTGAGATTGTTAGACATTTGTATTGTACTGTTTTGAGATCGTTAGACATTTGTAGTGTACTGTTTTGAGATTGTTAGACATTTGTAGTGTACTTTTTGGAGATTGTTAGACATTTGTATTGTACTCTTTTAAGATCGTTAGACATTTGTAGTGTACTGTTTTGAGATTGTTAGACATTTGTAGTGTACTGTTTTGAGATTGTTAGACATTTGTAGTGTACTGTTTTGAGATTGTTAGACATTTGTATTGTACTGTTTTAAGATCGTTAGACATTTGTAGTGTACTGTTTTGAGGTTGTTAGACATTTGTAGTGTACTGTTTTGAGATTGTTAGACATTTGTAGTGTACTGTTTTGAGGTTGTTAGACATTTGTAGTGTACTGTTTTAAGATTGTTAGACATTTGTATTGTACTGTTTTGAGATCGTTAGACATTTGTAGTGTACTGTTTTGAGGTTGTTAGACATTTGTAGTGTACTGTTTTAAGATTGTTAGACATTTGTATTGTACTGTTTTGAGATTGTTAGACATTTGTATTGTACTGTTTTAAGATTGTTAGACATTTGTATTGTACTGTTTTGAGATTGTTAGACATTTGTATTGTACTGTTTTGAGATTGTTAGACATTTGTATTGTACTGTTTTGAGATTGTTAGACATTTGTAGTGTACTGTTTTGAGATTGTTAGACATTTGTATTGTACTGTTTTGAGATTGTTAGACATTTGTATTGTACTGTTTTGAGATTGTTAGACATTTGTAGTGTACTGTTTTGAGATTGTTAGACATTTGTAGTGTACTGTTTTGAGATTGTTAGACATTTGTAGTGTACTCTTTTGAGATTGTTAGACATTTGTATTGTACTGTTTTGAGATTGTTAGACATTTGTATTGTACTGTTTTGAGATTGTTAGACATTTGTAGTGTACTGTTTTGAGATTGTTAGACATTTGTATTGTACTGTTTTGAGATTGTTAGACATTTGTATTGTATTGTTTTGAGATTGTCAGACATTTGTATAGTACTGTTTTGAGATCGTTAGACATTTGTAGTGTACTGTTTTGAGATTGTTAGACATTTGTATTGTACTGTTTTGAGATCGTTAGACATTTGTAGTGTACTGTTTTAAGATTGTTAGACATTTGTATTGTACTGTTTTGAGATTGTTAGACATTTGTAATGTACTGTTTTGAGATTGTTAGACATTTGTAGTGTACTGTTTTGAGATTGTTAGACATTTGTAATGTAATGCTTTTGCTTGATATAAGACATTATCCTAGACAATTATATCAACAAAAATGTAGATGTGGAATACAGTGCACACGGCCCGTTTCTGGAATAATCTTAATCAGGTACGCTCGTAGTCAAAAGATTGGAAAGACCAATAATTTAAACGTCTTCGCGTGCAGGTCACATAATGTGTCTAAACAGAATCGATTTTGGTATTTAAGTATTAACATAATGTAAGACAAATTATTTTGTTTTTCTTTCTTTTTTCCTTCTCTTCTGAAGATATCAACTCCTTGTTTTCGTCAATTACATACAGATGACGAGATAATATCATATTTAGGTTCAAAGTTGACTATTCTATTTCGTTATTATGTCTTACGATGGACTTGCAAACTATCAAATGTTTAAATAATGGTTGAGGCTTTCGACTCGATTTAATAGAACTAATATTATACATTTTTATGACAACTTCTGTGTCACGAAGATTTAATATATTATGTATGATGTTCAAGATTATAGAGCTTTTAATAGGTTATATATGAGGGATGGCATTTTATTCTCATGTGGAGAGCACTTGCAAGACCGCATCATTTCACTAAGAGGTGATGTTTGGGCCGTAGAACTATTTTAACCTCGCCACGTTTTATTGAAGTGCATGTACAATCCAGTAAAGTGAACAGTCATGTATTTTTCTGTTATGTGTATTTCCTGCATCTTATAAGAAACTATTGATAATATCAGCACCTTTTCTGTCATCACAGCGAAAGCATTGTCGTGATGACTGTATGTGTTAGTGATTCCATGTACTTGACAAAAGGTCTTATCTCCTGATCAAATGTCTGTCGCTCAGCGTTTGTGTTGACGACATAAATGACTGTATGTGTTAGTGATTCCATGTACGGTACTGACAAAATGTCTTATCTCCTGTTCAAATGCCTGTCGCTCAGCGTTTGTGTTGACGACATAAAAAATCATTCTAAGCAAACAAATAATACAAAACAAACCACACAGGAGTAACTAACAAAACACGGTAAAATTACCTTACAAGAATAAAACTAATATGTGTGATATCAGATACGTCTATATCGTAAATCTGCTGCTTCACACTAGGAACCTGTCATTATTTATAGATGAACATCAGAGAAAACCGAAAGTGCAATCAAGAATGGGCAAACCAGAGACACAGACAACGATGACAAATAGTACAGAGCACATAACACAGAAAACTAACACGGACCCCAACCATGGGAGAAAATCTAACACGGATCCCACTACAAAACCGTGGGAGAAAAACTAACACGGACCCCAACCGTGGGAGAAAAACTAACACGAACCCCAACCGTGGGAGAAAAACTAACACAGTCCCCAACCGTGGGAGAAAAACTAACACGGACCCCAACCGTGGGAGAAAAACTAACACGGACCCCAACCGTGGGAGAAAAACTAACACGGACCCCAACCGTGGGAGAAAAACTAACACGGTCCCCAACCGCGCGAGAAAAACTAACACGGACCCCAACCGTGGGAAAAAAACTAACACGAACCCCAACTGTGGGAGAAAAACTAACACGGACCCCAACCGTGGGAGAAAAAGTAACACGGACCCCAACCGTGGGAGAAAAAGTAACACGGACCCCAACCATGGGAGAAAAACTAACACGGACCCCACTACAAAACCGTGGGAGAAAAACTAACACGGACCCCAACCGTGGGAGAAAAACTAACACGGACCCCCAACCGTGGGAGAAAAACTAACACTGACCCCAACCGTGGGAGAAAAACTAACACGGACCCCAACCGTGGGATAAAAACTAACACAGTCCCCAACCGTGGGAGAAAAACTAACACGGACCCCAACCGTGGGAGAAAAACTAACACAGACCCCAACTGTGGGAGAAAAACTAACACGAACCCCAACCGTGGGAGAAAAACTAACACGGACTCCAACCGTGGGAGAAAAACTAACACGGACCCCAACCGTGGGAGAAAAACTAACATGGACCCCAACCGTGGGAGAAAAACTAACACGAACCCCAACCGTGGGAGAAAAACTAACACGGACCCCAACCGTGGGAGAAAAACTAACATGGACCCCAACCGTGGGAGAAAAACTAACACGGACCCCAACCGTGGGAGGAATACTAACACGGTCCCCAACCGTGGGAGAAAAACTAACACAGACCCCAACCGTTGGAGAAAAACTAACACGAACCCCAACCGTGGGAGAAAAACTAACACGGACTCCAACCGTGGGAGAAAAACTCACACGGACCCCAACCGTGGGAGAAAAACTAACACGGACCCCACTACAAAACCGTGGGAGAACAACAAACACGGACCCCACTACAACACCGTGGGAGAACAACTAACACGGACCCCACTACAAAATCGTGGGAGAAAAACTAACACGGACCCCACTACAAAACCGTGGGAGAAAAACTAACACGTACCCCACTACAAAACCGTGGGAGAACAACTAACACGGACCCCACTACAAAACCGTGGGAGAAAAACTAACACGGACCCCACAACAAAACCGTGGGAGAAAACCTAACACGGACCCAACTACAAAACCGTGGGAGAACAACTAACAAGGACCCCACTACAAAGCCGTGGGAGAAAAACTAACACGGATCCCACTACAAAACCGTGAGAGAACAACTAACACGGACCCCACTACAAAACCGTGGGAGAACAATTAACACGGACCCCACTACAAAACCGTGGGAGAAAAACTAACACGGACCCCACTACAAAACCGTGGAAGAAAAACTAACACGGACCCCACAATAAAACCGTGGGAGAAAAACTAACACGGACCCCACTACAAAACCGTGGGAGAAAAACTAACACGGACCCCACTACAAAACCGTGGGAGAAAAACTAACACGGACCCCATTACAAAACCGTGGGAGAAAAACTAACACGGACCCCACTACAAATCCGTGGGAGAGAAACTAACACGGACCCCACTACAAACTGTGGGAGAAAAACTAACACGGACCCCACTACAAAACCGTGGGAGAAAAACTAACACGGACCCCACTACAAAACCGTGGGAGAAAATCTAACACGGACCCCACTACAAAACCGTGGAAGAAAAACTAACACGGACCCCACTACAAAACCGTGGGAGAAAAACTAACACGGACCCCACTAAAAAACCGTGGGAGAAAAACTAACACGGACCCCAGTACAACACTGTGGAAGAAAAACTAACACGGACCTCACTACAAAACCGTGGGAGAACAACTAACACGGACCCCACTACAAAACCGTTGGAGAAAAACTAACACGGAACCCACTACAAAACCGTGGGAGAAAATCTAACACGGACCCCACTACAAAACCGTGGGAGAAAAACTAACACGGACCCCACTACAAAACCGTTGGAGAAAAACTAACACGGACCCCACTAAAAAACCGTGGGAGAAAAACTAACACGGACCCCACTACAACACCGTGGGAGAAAAACTAACACGGACCTCACTACAAAACCGTGGGAGAACAACTAACACGGACCCCACTACAAAACCGTGGGAGAAAAACTAACACGGACCCCACTACAAAACCGTGGGAGAAAATCTTACACGAACCCCACTACAAAACCGTGGGAGAAAAACTAACACGGACCCCACTACAAAACCGTTGGAGAAAAACTAACACGGACCCCACTAAAAAACCGTGGGAGAAAAACTAACACGGACCCCACTACAACACCGTGGGAGAAAAACTAACACGGACCTCACTACAAAACCGTGGGAGAACAACTAACACGGACCCCACTACAAAACCGTGGGAGAAAAACTAACACGGACCCCACTACAACACCGTGGGAGAAAAACTAACACGGATCCCGCTAAAAAACCGTGGGAGAAAAACTAACACGGATCCCGCTAAAAAACCGTGGGAGAAAAACTAACACGGACCCCACTACAACACCGTGGGAGAAAAACTAACACGGACCCCACTACAAAACCGTTGGAGAAAAACTAACACGGACCCCACTACAACACCGTGGGAGAAAAACTAACACGGATCCCGCTAAAAAACCGTGGGAGAAAAACTAACACGGACCCCACTACAACACCGTGGGAGAAAAACTAACACGGACCCCAGTACAACACTGTGGAAGAAAAACTAACACGGACCTCACTACAAAACCGTGGGAGAACAACTAACACGGACCCCACTACAAAACCGTGGGAGAAAAACTAACACGGACCCCACTACAAAACCGTGGGAGAAAATCTTACACGAACCCCACTACAAAACCGTGGGAGAAAAACTAACACGGACCCCACTACAAAACCGTTGGAGAAAAACTAACACGGACCCCACTAAAAAACCGTGGGAGAAAAACTAACACGGACCCCACTACAACACCGTGGGAGAAAAACTAACACGGACCTCACTACAAAACCGTGGGAGAACAACTAACACGGACCCCACTACAAAACCGTGGGAGAAAAACTAACACGGACCCCACTACAACACCGTGGGAGAAAAACTAACACGGATCCCGCTAAAAAACCGTGGGAGAAAAACTAACACGGATCCCGCTAAAAAACCGTGGGAGAAAAACTAACACGGACCCCACTACAACACCGTGGGAGAAAAACTAACACGGACCCCACTACAAAACCGTTGGAGAAAAACTAACACGGACCCCACTACAACACCGTGGGAGAAAAACTAACACGGATCCCGCTAAAAAACCGTGGGAGAAAAACTAACACGGACCCCACTACAACACCGTGGGAGAAAAACTAACACGGACCCCACTACAAAACCGTTGGAGAAAAACTAACACGGACCCCACTACAACACCGTGGGAGAAAAACTAACACGGACCTCACTACAAAACCGTGGGAGAACAAATGTACTCGTGAAGAGTAAACAGTTAAAGACTCCCACCGTGTCACTCATTGTCAAGCCTGTCAATTGAACAACTCTTATTAAAGAAGACAAGCTTGTATAATAACATCAATAGTCTGAAAATAAGTATGATGTGGAAATCACATAACATTTTTTCTTCTAATCATGACGAATCACAAGAATAGCATACTAATTGGCTAAGTTGACCCCAACCCCCGCCCCCTATACAGGGGCATATTACTAACTAAAGAATGGAAATTTGTCAATGATGAAATATTTTATATCACAACGTTGTCGAAAATGTTATATATATATATATCTTTATTCTCATCACCATATTACATAGTTACAGAGAAGACATAGACAAAATTATATACAATATGTACAATATATATACAATATTAGAATACAGGAAAACAGTTAACCAGGAGGACACACCCTTAAGAGGCCAATCGTCCCTTTGAGCCACTTCCAAGACCAAATATGTATAAATATGAAGCCACATTAATGGGTTGTGATGTGGACTTCTACAATACTTGTGTAGTGTTTTGTAGATCATTGCTTTCCCGTTTGTTTTGGCCATCATTGTTTTGTCTATCTTTCTTCGATGTATGGTTTCTGATAACCCTTTCGGTATCTTCAAGCTTTTCTTGTAGTCCAGAGTATCAAGAGAAAACCACAGACCTAAAGTCACTAACAAACTTTATCACATAATGTTGTATCAAGTACACCAAGCTCGCAACTTTAGTGGTGATAGGTACCGATTGCACAGGTAGTTGTGAAATTAATTTTCAATGAGATGTCCACTTTGTTCTAGACCAACACGCTGAGTTGGATTTTCGTAGTGCTAACTCACTGAAACAACAGTCTGCGGGTAGACATGTCACTCCACTCGGACACATTATTCTGATTCTGAGCCAACCAGTCTTTGCTCTTACTCCTTAATGCTGCGTGCTTAGCAGAGAAGCAACAAATGGTTTGGTCCAACAGGGGCTCGACCCCACGATACATCACACTCGAGGCGAGCATGCTAACCATTACGCCACCGATGCCGTTTTCCCCGATTGAGATTTTATTATAAGCATTATTAATACAATGAAAAGATATGTGTTATCATATAGTTGACAGCTACACAAATTACTTGAAAATATTAATACAAAGTTATTAAATATGATAGGGTGAAGTACATCATCTAAATAAATGGGGGGATGGTAATACTAAAGGTTTGGACTGCTTTAAAGAGTGTTTTCTTCTTCATCAGTTAGATTAAACAATTCAGAGGTTTTTTCTGTGATCTCCAAAATTGAAAGAGAAAGTTGTTGCTTTATCATGCTTATTTTAGTGTACTGTTTCAGTTTTTGCATAGATGCAATTTGGCAAATCAACCAGGTTTCTATTATAACCAGATCTGCATCAAAGTCACTACAAATTTGTGCACAATCTGTAAGTAAAATTTGACCTAACCTAATTCAACAAAATAATGTTGTTAATTTCAATGATAATCAGAGATTTACACGAGTTCGGTAATTCCGATGTACCGTTGATATATGGTAAATGGTTACTTTAAGTCTTAGTAGAGGTAAAACTGCAAAAATTGGGTGAAACATTTGTTTTCGTGCAGTTGACTGTTTCAGTATTATTTTTAGCTATATTTGGTGGTGCCACAAGTAGCAGTTACTGGAAATCTAGTTTATCGTTTTTTTTAAATTAGTTTGTATTTATAATTTTCAAACAGAAATCCAATTAGATTGAGGTTAAGGTTTATGGTGTTTAACGCCACATTCAACAATATTTCAGGTATATTGTAGCGATCAGTTTTATTGGTGGGGAAAACCGGAGCACCTGGAGAAAACCACTGACCTGTCGCAAGTCAATGACAATCTTTAGCACAAGTTGCATCAAGTACACCTCGCCATGTATGGGGTTCGAACTCACAACTTTAGTGGTGATTTATACTGATTGCACATGTAGTTGTAAATCCAACCATTCGTTCAAGACCATGATGGCACCCCACTTTGATTGATACAATACATAGATAGTATTACAAAGAAACATTACACAATAAAATGGCAACATAAGTTGTGCATTTCACATAAAACAAATACACTGGTTGGCCCTTTGGTACCTTCCAACTTTTCTTAGTTTCTTAGAGGAAAATGTGACTTTATTGGCTCTCTACGTGACTTTTATCCCCATGATCTATTTATAGTAACAGCAGCCATTGTAAACGGGTGGCAGGATCATAGGACACAATTTGAAAGTATACACTGTAAGTACCATTCATACCAACTTTGGTTTACATGTGATTTCAGAGATAAAATATTTTGAAAAAATCATGACAGACGATAGAAGTGATGGCAATAGGTCACAAGATCCTTTAGACAGGTGAGCTAAATATTATCAAAATTGGTTGAAAAATAAACGTTCAACAAACAAAAAACAGAAAACATCCTTTTGGCAACTTGGGGTATCTTGTTTTTGTGACGGATTTCTGATTGCAAAGAAATAAAAAAAAAAAAAAAATTTGTAGAGGACCAACCCATGCACATTCCTACCAAGTTTAACAACCATTGACCAAGTGGTTTCAGAGAAGAAGATTGAGATGTCATAGATTACGGGAGACAACAGACTCAAAGTGATGACAATATCTAAAATCACCCTTTGGACCAAAGGACCAAAAAATCTAGATATATATTTAGTGCAGTCATTAGGAACACACACCTCAGTCAGAGGTTGGAAAGTCAATTTATTCTTAAAGCATTAGGATCCAAGCAGAATAATGGGCCTATTCAGGATATACAAAAACAACTATGTTTACACATTTATTATCAATCAAAGTGTAAGTTATTTCCAATTGGAAAATAAAAAATTTCAACATCATTGCACTAAATACACATGTATACAATAAATTCAATAAAAACAGTTTAATTTTATCAACATTTGCTTTTTATGTCATAATGCACAAATAAATGCGGGAGTTTGCTGCAAATGGAAAAATCTTACTTTGGAATCTGGCTAGACACCATTTTATAATTCCAATTAAATAAAAGGGTCAATACACTATACAGGTTTCACTTGGGAAAACAATTTCTCCTAGTCGACTTGTTATGTAAATACTGTATAAGTGTTTTTTTTCGCTGGTACCTAATTTTCGCTTTATTCGCGATAGTCATCGATCAGCGAAAAAAAGAATCCGCGTAAATTTCCACCCTTTAGTACATAAGTTTTTGTTCTTTCTTAAATAATTGTACAAGATCTATCATAGTATGATTGTATAGTGAATATTTAACAATTATATGGTCACTGTCATTCTTAAAGTTGCTGAAATGACGCTTTTAAAATATCCAACATGGGGGGAATCCTTCCCGAAAACAATAAATATGTTGACAATGATGATGAATGAACAACAAACAATGCCTTATTATTTAAGTGATGAAATAGCATCCAAGCTATACAATCGTAACTGAGATAATTTATTGTTAATCGGATTAAATTTCACAGCTGGGAGCAATCAAACTTCCAGACTTGACATAAAAATTGACAAATACATTTGATTACTTCTTTTCTTTTTTATTTCAATCATTAAAAGCTTGTGTAAACACAGCCTGACAGTCTAATTATTTGTAATTACGACACCTTAATAAAAAAAATACACACACACTAAATCTTATTGACAACATTATTGATTATTTTACGCACGGTTAGATATAGTCACACTTTTATTCTTAGTTTATTTTCGTATCAACTGTAAACTTGTACTGGTTCAAAATACAACTGCACTAGACTGACTAAATAGTTTTAATTCTCTGAATAATTAAAAAAATATTATATGCATTTAATAATTTTGTGGACTAGTGCCCAAACAAGTCAAGAAATACGAAAATATTTGACAATAGTAAACATTTTCGTTTCTAATGCAAAATAAAGAATCTGGACAAAATCCCGTGCATTTATAACCATAAGAAATTACGATACTCAATCATTTCAAAACATTTCCTATTTTGAATTGTTGGTCAACCAATTCAGATAATGTAATTCTAATATACCGGTCAATCCGCTAAAATTTGATTTTGGTTAAAGCACAGGATCGTGAAAATTAAATACTGCTAAAAATAAATACACCAATTTGGAAGAAAATCGTGAAATTTGGCTCCCACGAAAAAAACCACTTATACGGTATAATAGGAATATATTTAGAACTCCACTAGACGTTCTTGTTTCTAAGATGCTGCTCCAAGTTGAACATCAGTACAAGTCCAAGAATTATTTGGCCTTATCTATGGACTTACAGTACAGAAAGAGACATACTGTGATCAATCACCGTGATAGTGGTCATGTCTAGGAGAGTGATGGGGATTAAAATTTTTAATTCATGTCGGTGATGTTGGTGATCAGTTGTTTATTGGATGGGCAATAAAACACCAGCCTGACCAGGTGTTAATCTTGTAATCAAGATCATGTAAGATGTACAGGTGAAATTACGTTTTTATATCGCCTATTTTTTTTTTTCAGGTACCGTCTCAGATTCCCCTCAGAATTAAAAAAAAAACATTTTTATTTCTTTCCTCAAAACGTAAAACATCTTTGAACGTAATCCCGGGAATGAAATCCCGAGATCGAGAAAATAGCATGAGAACGGAGGGTTCATTAAAATTGATGAATAAAATGTAAATAATAAATGATTATTCAACTTCAATTCAGTGAAATCATGGGTTGTGCAAATTTGTTTCAAAGATTTTTTACCTTGGCTGTGTATTGCGTATCTACACCTAGTATTTTATTGACACGCGTACACAACGTGACCTGGCTTGTGCACAAATGAAGTTTCATAAATACATGTGTGATTTGTTACGTTTTAAAGCGTATTTCCAGTTCAATGTTACATTTTAGTTCAATAATATTTTTTATACGTTCAGTAATTTTTTTTATTTTAATCTTCATAGAAAACCCAGTTAAAACCCTTTTCGTTGTAGAAATACGTACTAAATAATTTTTATGCGGTCATTGAAGAATTTTATTAAAAAAAAACGAAGCAAATATTTATAAACAGATCATTCAAAGAAGTACTACATGTCCAAAAGTCACTAAATTTACGGATATATTTTGGAAATTAGCGGCTAATCCGCAGAAAGTTTAGAAATGTGAAAGGAAATAGGGAATTAACCTTTATCATGATTTTACCCCTACAAACGTTTGACATTACACAGTATCTGACCAAAATCAAATGTCACCAGTTTATTTATTTATTCAAATTCAAATCTTAATTGGCTTTCAACCCAATAGATTTGTGACAAAATACAGCCCAAAAAAAAAACCCAGGTGACAGAGCCATAAAATTTAATTCCCACCACCTTGTTTTATGGCCCTTTTTAGGTCTATCACAGTGGGTTTATGTCCGTGATGATATGTCTAAAGGATTAAACATTATGTCTCTCGGAGTGATCAATCACGGCATGTCTCTTTCTGTACTATATATATATAGCAAATAGTTCATGGCACTGAGGGTCATATGGCAGTATATGGACCGGTCCGTCACCCAAAAAATATTATATGGACCGAACCTTCTGAGGTCCATATAATATTTTTTTGGTGACGGACCGGTCCATATACTGCCATTTGACCCGAAGTGACATGAACTATTTGCTATATTATACTTTTTATCTAAAATAATAATGCAGGTACCGTTCCGGAACCGAATCGAAAACGAGACAGTCCAGTCCCGGTCCATATAATGTTATATTGACTGGCTGCGCTAACAAAGACAAATAGGGAAAATAAAAACGTAAAGTATAATATAAATATATATAACACATCATGTTGTATCATTCTTCAGTTTTTTGTTAGTAACATCACACATTGGTTGTGAACGTTTTGTTCCTGTTTCTACTAAGGTCTTTGTCTTCACATGATTTTCTGTGTCAATCTGTGGAAATAAATATTTTAGTTAAATTACTGATTTAATAATCAACTGTCATATTCTTTTAATTCTCTCAGTATATAAAGATATTGGTTTCTAAATGAATATTTGAGCTGATTTGAAAATGTGGGTTAGTGTTAGGGTGTTTAATGCCACTTTCAACAATATTTCAGTAATATCGTGGTGGTCAGTTTTATTGGTGGAGGAAACCGGAGTACCCAGAGAAAAAGACCGACCTGCCACAAGTCACTGACAAACTTTATCACATAATGTTGTATCAAGTACACCTCGCCATGAGCGGGATTCGAACTCAAAACTTTAGTGGTGATAGTTGTAAATGCCTGAGAAATAATAATTACTCTATTATAAGTTTGATAGCTACATTTTACTCTGCAGCATATTGTCTGGTAAATTTCATACTTATTTTTCTGTACACACTCATTTTAGGGTTAGAATTATGCTGTTATTGGAGTGAGTGAGTGTTGGTCAATGCCTACTCCGCAATTTTTCAGCTATATCATGGCGAGAACAAGTTAATTTTCAATGAAATGATGATGAGATCCGTAACTGAGATAATTTATTGTTAATCGGATTAAATTTCACAGCTGGGAGCAATCAAACTTCCAGACTTGACATAAAAATTGACAAATACATTTGATTACTTCTTTTCTTTTTTATTTCAATCATTAAAAGCTTGTGTAAACACAGCCTGACAGTCTAATTATTTGTAATTACGACACCTTAATAAAAAAAATACACACACACTAAATCTTATTGACAACATTATTGATTATTTTACGCACGGTTAGATATAGTCACACTTTTATTCTTAGTTTATTTTCGTATCAACTGTAAACTTGTACTGGTTCAAAATACAACTGCACTAGACTGACTAAATAGTTTTAATTCTCTGAATAATTAAAAAAATATTATATGCATTTAATAATTTTGTGGACTAGTGCCCAAACAAGTCAAGAAATACGAAAATATTTGACAATAGTAAACATTTTCGTTTCTAATGCAAAATAAAGAATCTGGACAAAATCCCGTGCATTTATAACCATAAGAAATTACGATACTCAATCATTTCAAAACATTTCCTATTTTGAATTGTTGGTCAACCAATTCAGATAATGTAATTCTAATATACCGGTCAATCCGCTAAAATTTGATTTTGGTTAAAGCACAGGATCGTGAAAATTAAATACTGCTAAAAATAAATACACCAATTTGGAAGAAAATCGTGAAATTTGGCTCCCACGAAAAAAACCACTTATACGGTATAATAGGAATATATTTAGAACTCCACTAGACGTTCTTGTTTCTAAGATGCTGCTCCAAGTTGAACATCAGTACAAGTCCAAGAATTATTTGGCCTTATCTATGGACTTACAGTACAGAAAGAGACATACTGTGATCAATCACCGTGATAGTGGTCATGTCTAGGAGAGTGATGGGGATTAAAATTTTTAATTCATGTCGGTGATGTTGGTGATCAGTTGTTTATTGGATGGGCAATAAAACACCAGCCTGACCAGGTGTTAATCTTGTAATCAAGATCATGTAAGATGTACAGGTGAAATTACGTTTTTATATCGCCTATTTTTTTTTTTCAGGTACCGTCTCAGATTCCCCTCAGAATTAAAAAAAAAACATTTTTATTTCTTTCCTCAAAACGTAAAACATCTTTGAACGTAATCCCGGGAATGAAATCCCGAGATCGAGAAAATAGCATGAGAACGGAGGGTTCATTAAAATTGATGAATAAAATGTAAATAATAAATGATTATTCAACTTCAATTCAGTGAAATCATGGGTTGTGCAAATTTGTTTCAAAGATTTTTTACCTTGGCTGTGTATTGCGTATCTACACCTAGTATTTTATTGACACGCGTACACAACGTGACCTGGCTTGTGCACAAATGAAGTTTCATAAATACATGTGTGATTTGTTACGTTTTAAAGCGTATTTCCAGTTCAATGTTACATTTTAGTTCAATAATATTTTTTATACGTTCAGTAATTTTTTTTATTTTAATCTTCATAGAAAACCCAGTTAAAACCCTTTTCGTTGTAGAAATACGTACTAAATAATTTTTATGCGGTCATTGAAGAATTTTATTAAAAAAAAACGAAGCAAATATTTATAAACAGATCATTCAAAGAAGTACTACATGTCCAAAAGTCACTAAATTTACGGATATATTTTGGAAATTAGCGGCTAATCCGCAGAAAGTTTAGAAATGTGAAAGGAAATAGGGAATTAACCTTTATCATGATTTTACCCCTACAAACGTTTGACATTACACAGTATCTGACCAAAATCAAATGTCACCAGTTTATTTATTTATTCAAATTCAAATCTTAATTGGCTTTCAACCCAATAGATTTGTGACAAAATACAGCCCAAAAAAAAAACCCAGGTGACAGAGCCATAAAATTTAATTCCCACCACCTTGTTTTATGGCCCTTTTTAGGTCTATCACAGTGGGTTTATGTCCGTGATGATATGTCTAAAGGATTAAACATTATGTCTCTCGGAGTGATCAATCACGGCATGTCTCTTTCTGTACTATATATATATAGCAAATAGTTCATGGCACTGAGGGTCATATGGCAGTATATGGACCGGTCCGTCACCCAAAAAATATTATATGGACCGAACCTTCTGAGGTCCATATAATATTTTTTTGGTGACGGACCGGTCCATATACTGCCATTTGACCCGAAGTGACATGAACTATTTGCTATATTATACTTTTTATCTAAAATAATAATGCAGGTACCGTTCCGGAACCGAATCGAAAACGAGACAGTCCAGTCCCGGTCCATATAATGTTATATTGACTGGCTGCGCTAACAAAGACAAATAGGGAAAATAAAAACGTAAAGTATAATATAAATATATATAACACATCATGTTGTATCATTCTTCAGTTTTTTGTTAGTAACATCACACATTGGTTGTGAACGTTTTGTTCCTGTTTCTACTAAGGTCTTTGTCTTCACATGATTTTCTGTGTCAATCTGTGGAAATAAATATTTTAGTTAAATTACTGATTTAATAATCAACTGTCATATTCTTTTAATTCTCTCAGTATATAAAGATATTGGTTTCTAAATGAATATTTGAGCTGATTTGAAAATGTGGGTTAGTGTTAGGGTGTTTAATGCCACTTTCAACAATATTTCAGTAATATCGTGGTGGTCAGTTTTATTGGTGGAGGAAACCGGAGTACCCAGAGAAAAAGACCGACCTGCCACAAGTCACTGACAAACTTTATCACATAATGTTGTATCAAGTACACCTCGCCATGAGCGGGATTCGAACTCAAAACTTTAGTGGTGATAGTTGTAAATGCCTGAGAAATAATAATTACTCTATTATAAGTTTGATAGCTACATTTTACTCTGCAGCATATTGTCTGGTAAATTTCATACTTATTTTTCTGTACACACTCATTTTAGGGTTAGAATTATGCTGTTATTGGAGTGAGTGAGTGTTGGTCAATGCCTACTCCGCAATTTTTCAGCTATATCATGGCGAGAACAAGTTAATTTTCAATGAAATGATGATGAGATCCGTTTTGTACTAGACCAACATCTTAGTTGGATATTTATAGTGCTAGCTAACTGAAACAGCAGTCCGTGGATAGACATGACGCCCCACTTGGCACATTATCCCGATTCTGAGCTAACAAATCTTTGCTCTCTCTCCTTAATGCTGCGTGCTTAGCGGAGAAGCAGCAAATACCAATTTTAGTCTTTGGTTTGACCCGATGAGGGCTCGAACCCACGATCTACCACACTCAAGGTGAGCATGCTAACCATTACACCAACGACGTGGTTGCTATTATTGGAGATGCTACTGTAACAGTGAAAAGTAAAACAGCAGTAATGTTGAAGAGACTCTCATGTACATCTACATTCATATCATTTCCTACTAAATGTCTTGTAAATCTGATACTTACATTTTTCTCTACAGCATGTTGTCTTGTCCACTGTTTAGCTTTCTCTATGTATAATGTTTTATTATATTTGTATTCATCTGACTGAAAAAAAAATAATATGAAGTTGATTCAAGGCAATTCAATTAATAGATTCATATTTTTCTAAGTAATTTCCAATACATGTACATAAAACATAGAGCTTGTTATAATAAACCTGGACGATAGTTCCTTATTTTAAATTTCAAGAATAAGCAAATTGAAACATCATTTTTTAAGGCCCATTTCTATAGGTGAACTGTCCATACAGGCATTTGGGCAATGACCAGTAGTCGGCTCAGATGAGCAACATATAAATGAACAATAGAGCTGATGAAAAATAAATGTTTGGTTTTAAGACCCAGTAAGCTTCTGTGACCCATTCCATGTAAAAATGTTGACATTTTTTGGCACTTTATATTGGCAGCTATTTGGGATCAAGGGTTGACAAAATGGTTGACATGCATGATTAATTTTTTATTATATGGGAACACATATAATTTACATCAGATTAAACCTACCAATATTAAGGACCAATCTCTGATTATATGATGATTATTCAGCTTTTTCTTGGAAACAACAAACATGTTTAAACCCGAACTGAACATGAATGACCATTGGATGTCCCCTCAAAATTTGTGCATCAGAAAACTAAAATGGCTGTCACTGTAGGACTTAGAAATGAATGGGGGAAAAACTAGAGGCTCAGTGGGTTGAGCCTGTGTCGCTCACCTTTTATTTGAGGAAACTTGATACAGAACCTTCCATAGGTGCTTGCTACCAAATTTCAATTAATTTGGCCAAATGGTTTTATTAATACTTACAATATCGGCCATGAGTGGATCTTCTGGGTTAGGTTCTGCCATCAATAACTGTATACTGGTCAATACTGTATTAATATTTAAACATGGCTTCCATGCTCCCTGTAATCAATATATTCATCTTCTACAGCTGTACTGGTTAAACACAAACTTCTCTACCAGTTTCAAAATCTCTCAAATGCGGGGCCATTGTGGTCGTATGTTGGATTCACAACTACCTGTGCAATCAGTGCCTATCTCCACTAAAGTTGTGAGTTCGAACCCCGTTCATTACGAGGTGTACTCGATACAACATTATGTGATAAAGTTTGTCAGTGACTTGCGACTGGTATGGTCGTTCGTTTTCTCCAGGTACACCATCAATAAAACTGATCGCCACAATATAACTGAAATATTGTTGAAAGTGGCGTCAAACACCATAAACCTAAAACATATGCCTGCTTATCAATGTTAAATACAATAATGAGTTAAACTAACACTAGTTTTACTTTACTTAGCTAGTGTTTTCCCCAGAAATTCAGTAAGGCATGACATTTGTACAATTAGAGGACACTATATAGTTCATTTTAAGCATACAGAGGGTAGATGCCAGGACAATTTGCATTAATGTTCAAGACAGAAATTTTAAGCATTCATTTGTAAAAATCCGACCAGTAGTTGCAAAGTTATGGCTGTTTCAAATTCCAGACTTCTCCCATTTTTTTTTATTCCAAGATGACCACCTGGCAAAAGACCTTAATCAACACTTTTCCAGGGTTAATATATCAATGACTGCATTCTTTTGTTGGAACAAAAAGGAAGATCTTGAAGTCACTTTTTTTAACTGTCAACGTTAAAATGATCTATTTTGACTCTCATACCGTGTTTACTATAATTAGTATTATAATAATAATATTAAATAATAGAAGTACTTTAAAGGTAAAATAACGTTAGTTATAATTTAGACAAGGATATAAATACTTCTATTGTGAGGACAGCATGGTGCTGGGAAGGAAGGCATTGCCCTGTGCCAAGCTACAATTGCAAGGGAAAACACTATTAGCATAGCATAAACAAGAAACAATTAATTCATACACTTTTATACAATTTTTATACTGACTGCATCATGAAGAAAACATGTCTTATCTTATATCAAAACCAGAGGTCCATGAAACCTGAAATTGCTCTCCTCATTTTCAATTTAATAGAAAAAGAATTTTAACAATTCCATCTTAAAATTAAACATAGTTTTGCTATTCGCTATATTCTAAATATAGCAGCTTCTTTAAACTGCTATATTTAGAATATAGTGAATGTTCCTAATTTTTCTCAGAATTTCCAGTTCCCTGGAATGGATACTATGTTTTCAGATAATTTCCAGCCAAATCATTAACATGACAAATACAAACACAATATACACACACAATGTTACTTATTGTACATATATCAGTCATCGACTTTAGCAGTGGTCCGGTGGCCCATGGCCAGTGAAAATTGATTCAGACCAGTGACTTTTGCCAAATTTTTTCAATAGAATCTATATAAATATTCTAATTTTGAAGTTTTCTGGCCAGTAAATTCGAAAGTCTAATTTCGAAGACTGATACATTGTCTGTAAATATCAAATTTATTTGTACAAGCTTTAGAAACAGGTAAAAAAGTAAGTCTTAGGCTAGCTTTTGTGTAAATTAATGTTATATTTACTGACAATGTACATGCATTGCAATATCAAAATGTTCAAAACAGCTGCCAATTTGTCTGAAAGAGCAGCAGGTAGCATTGTTCTCGTCATTTTCAATGGTGTCCTCTATCACGTCCACACTCTTACTGGTCTCCTTTCTTCCCATTGCTCTACGTGAATCAGGTTTTATTAGTGTAGGTCCATAACTAAATAACGCTGTAGTTTATTTGAACTCTTTACCAGTACTCCAAATCACACAATTGTAGGATTAGTATATATATATGCTCTCCAATAATCTGCTTGAAACTACATTCAAATATTTAATTTGACTATATGAATGGTCCTAATTCAGTCCTCGAAATAAAAATTTAAATTTACTAGTCCGAATCAAAATCTTGAATTTATTTTACATATAATATTTAAATAAAAACTGAAAAATTTACTGGTCCGGACAAAGATTTACTGGTCTTGGGTTAGAGGACTGGTCCTATACAAATCATCTATGAATGGTGGTTTGTATTATTGTATATAATGGAATACTGAAAATGAGGTGGTAGTGTTATACATGTAGTACCTTTGGAGGCATCTTCAGTGTGTCTAAACATATTCTTCCTCCTGTATCTATATTGGGATGATATATAGGTGTAATAAAACTAACTTTTGGTGGCTCAAATGGATACCTATAACATAAAAATATATACATGGTCATAACTTTCATATTTATACATACATTATCTTTTTCTATTGATTTTTATCATTTATCAAATACAACTTACATTTGTACTTAATATTCAAGGGTTATTGTTCACAGCTATATCCTGATTTACACAAAAACTTTGAACCTCATGATTTCATCGGAGCTTGTAATAATCAGTCTTCCTCAGTGGTTTATTGTTTATTGGTTACAATACAATAATGGTATAATGTTATAAAAGGCAGGAGAAAAAAAATATAATTAGGAGATATAACTGTATTGTATTTGAAAATTTCACGGCATCAATTGGAGATTTCAGGGATAGAATTTAATGGGAATTGATGTCTAGACTGCAGGGCTACTGATTTAATCTATTCTAGCCCTGAAGGAAAATGTCTAGACCTGTATTAACTACATGCCCTGAAGAAAATTTTTAACAATTACATGCAAAATCCTGCATTCTGAGTATGTTTTGAATGTATGGGATGTGCAAATATTGTGTCAAAAAAGTGTATTTTTTGGTTTCAAAGATTGAAAAATGTTAATTAAAGACAAATATCTAAATAATTTAGCTTTATTCTGAATTTTTATTTGTCCTCGGGTTCCAGTTCATAATCTGTGTCTTTTTTAAATTATCTGTGCCTTTAACAAATTTACCGTCTGGGTCGTCTTTCCCAAATTTTTTACACCAGTCACAGGACATCAGTTGACTTTCTCCGTCAAAATGTAGCCATTTGTACATTTGAAGCCAGTGAGGCTGAAATGTTCTCTTCCTTTTTGTGGCATCGTATGCCTTGTTACTTTCACGGGTGTCAACTTTCCGTTTAGACTCCGGTTTTGAAACTCCCGATAAGAAGTTCCACATATTTTTGTATTGAAAAAGTAACCTTGAACTCGTGATCATAGTCATATAAGTTCTTACATATAGCAGAGAAAGGAGTAGTTTATTTCAAGTGCCGACATGACCAAGGATTTTACATTAGATAGAAAACGATGCCAGCGCGGAACACAATTCCTGGAAATTGAGTCGTAAATCACCTCGACACACGGTCTACGATAAAACAACTTGGCCTAGACCGAGCGCAATTCTTCTGGCCTCGGGTTATCGGACCTACAGTTATTTCAAAACCCTGGATTCGATGGTTGCAAATTGAGTTTACTGACGACGCGTTAGATAAGCCGGTATATTTACGACCATTAAATCGACACTTGATGCCGTGAAATTTTCTAATACAATACAGTTATCTCCTAATTATCTTTTTTTTCTCCTGCTATTATTAACATTATACCATTATTGTATTGTGCCGTAAAATTTATAAACAAACTTTTATAGTGAGCACAAAACTCAAACTCCCGTAATCATGTTTATGATAAGCTTGATTAATTATGGAGAAGGTAGCAGTAATCGTAATTTTCTCAGAATTTAGTGTGTGAGTGAGTGATTGTTATTTAATGTCAAATGAGCCAATTTTTCAGCTATATCATGTTGAGAACAAGTTACCTTCAATGGTAGACATGTCGCTCCACTCTGACACATTATCCTGATTCTGAGTGAGGGCTCTACAATACGACCAAAACAATCACATTTGCGACTTACTTTTGTAAAATGTGAGTTTTAAAATTCTGTATTGATAGCCAGACGGAGAATTGATATTTCCAGAACATTTTCGTTCCCTCACCTATTATTGTATTTTCCAATTTAAATTCCGACGTTGATTATCCAGTCTTTTAAACCGCACAATTTACTCGGACATAAAAGTTTTAAATCACATACTTTTTAACGCTTGCAAGTGACCACGATGAGCAAAAAAACAAAACCTTCATACAAAATTTTTCGCTAAAAATAAACTGGTTGGATCAACGGAGTGAATAAAATCTATGTGTACATTTGTACCTTTCTGGTATCTGTATTTCTAATTTGAACAGCCCCATCTCATATGGAGTACCATTTCCTCCTAAAATTTCTGAAAAATAAAAACATATTCTACAAGACTTCTATTAAATAAACTCTGAAACTGAAATCAAAATGATTGAGTTTTGATTGACAACACATTTGTACTGCTTGATGGATGTGCTTTTTTTTCATTTTGTCTTGAAATCTGTCAAGATACAAAAAAAAAAATTTGTTTCCTTCCCCTACTCCCATCATCCCTGTGACCGGCATTGTTTAAAACTTGACAAGATGATTGTTTAGTTTTGAAAAAAGCTACAAATGACTAATTTTTGTAAAAATAATTAGAAAATAACACAATTCAACAATCAATTTGGTACAGGAATCGTCTGTTTGTATATTTTTAGATTTAGGATTTAATTTTCACCATGAATTTCGTCAGTACAAATTTACCTTCTTTATTGCTTGAATAAAACATTTCCCTCTTATTCTTATATATTTTCCATTGATTACAATTGCTTTGTCAATCAGCTTTACCATAAAACGGAGAATATTTGCAAGAAAAGAATGACTTGCAAAAAGAAACAAGGCGACTTTATTTTCGCTTTTGGGACTTCAGTCGATATAGGGCGAGAATTTCGCCCACTTCGCCTGGTTTGGTTTTGATTGATTAATTGGTGTTTAACGTCCAGCGAGCAATTTTTCAGCTATATTCAGGATGAGAACATTTAAAAATTTAAATGCCACGGGACTCAAAACAAGGAAAGGTGATGGGTATGGACGGATAATTTTGCCTGTGCAACAGGTCTCTTATGGACCACTCTCCATCATGAGCATAATGCTCATAATGAGCTGTTACACTGGGTTCTTTAACGTGCGGAGAGGGTGGCAATCTCTCAACACGGGACCTCGGTTTTATTTATGAATCCCCCACAACTGACAGACGCCCCTTCAAGTCGAAGAAGCTCTCGGTCCCATTTCTATACCCCGAAGTTCCCGCTGGGTTGCCTGGTTTGGTGAGCCCTGCTGAGCTATACGTCCGTGTATATCAAACCATGTCTTTTGATGGTGACCATTTTGGAATTCTGATCGACACAAAGAATGAAAACTTTGTACTGGATCATCCAAGTACCTCATCAAAAGACAGTTATTGTATAATATAGGAAAGGAACAGGGGCTGATTATATGGCAACATACACAAAATGTAACCTCTGTGTCACATACAATGTATAACCATGGACACAATGTATACTTTGTAAGTTTGTTTGATGTACATTCCCATTCTTCTTTTCTTGTTCATAACTTATTAGCAGATTTTTAACATGAGTAACAAGACAAGTGTCACTAGTGGAGAAGAAACTGTTTACCCTCTGATGCTCAATCTTAATGGACCAGCAAACTTGTCCCTCCATTGAAGACTTCTAAGTTCTGTGGAATTACAAACAATGTACATGTATGACAATTCTCTGTCACATGCAACCCTCATGGCATCCACTTTGGACCAATTTAAATCCAAAGCCATTACAACTAAACAACAAACTTCAGTCTGTAAATAAATTGTGTATATAATTTTATCTCGTCACTGTTTATATGATCTGTACTCTTTCTAGAAATTGTTTGTCTGTTCGCGCTGCGCCCGACAAGTAATCATCACCATTGATGGATTGTCATACAATGTAGATGTAGACAACCCATAAAATTTTAAGCCTTGGCAATCAACGGTTGGAGTGACACAATATTTATTTTGAAATTTAATGGTACAAATGTACATGTACATAACTTGTTCATTCATTTGTGTGGCTCGTACTGGAAAGTAACACCCTTAACAAGCCCCTGTAATCAATTCAGATAAAAAAAAAATGGTGATGTTTTTTTAAAACTATTAAATGAATGAAAGTGGAAGGTATTAGGTAACCATTAAAAAAATATAAATGCTAAAGTGAATAAAGTAAAACATTTGAACATTGGTAGGCAAAAATCTCACCATTCCATTGTCACAAACAGTATTATAGACTGCTGTGTGGAAGCTTTAGCAGGGTGTCAAGTTCAAGCCACTTTTGACAAAAAATACATAGGAAAATAGTTTTTTTTTATGAAAATATAGGGTAAATTTAAGGTATATTTAGCAAAATAAATACATGGCCTCCACCTCCGCTGTGACCATGCAGCACCTCCTTTTTACTGATAAATGAAAAAACAAACAGTATCATTAAATTCTAGTCTCTAGACTCCTGATCAGTCATTGCTGTTTATACAAAATAAATATTGTGACAATTATTTTGTAAAAAGAGCAATAGGTATACAAGAGGAAGTTGTTTTACGTGATCATTTTGACTGTGTGATTAATATACATCTATTTTTTGAATGGCAACCAGTTCACTGCATGAAAATTTTGTGCTTGATAACAAATGTACCCATATCTATTTTTCTCCCTTTTAAGTTTTGTAGATAGTATTTTCAATTATAGAGGCTATCACAAAACTAATAGTAGATGCCAGCAACTACTACTACATTTTCAAGTTAAAAACTGCTGTCGTAGATGTGACAAAGGTGGCTAGCGACCTGTGTTCGGCCCTACATATTAAAAGGATCATACTAAAGAGTGAATTCAGCTAATAGTACAGAACCACAATATGGAAAAAGATATTTCAGATTTTAGATTTTATCTATAAATGTGTGATAGATGAAAGGATCAGTTTTTAGATTTTACTGAATAAAGACATTATAATCAAATAACTGTTTTATGCTGAACATATAATAGTGTGCTTTTAATATACACTAACATTTTAAACCACTACTAGTGCTTTTAGTTGTGTATGGACATTCGCATGAACATTTTATATATTTGCACGTAGACGTAGTCGTATATAAACCTGCTTTGCATGAACCTTTTATATCGTATGCTTTTAGTGCTGTATATACATTTGTATTCCATCATTGTTGTACATGGAGGCTGGATAACAGGTGCTTGTTACAATTTTTTTTCCCTCGAGTACTCTAAAAAACCACAAGGGAGGAATCTAAAATGTCAATTTTCATACAAAACTTTTTCAAAATAGTTTTGTATTGGTGTCTTGACCTCATTTGCCATAATATTGGTACCCAATTAAAGCTTAATAAATATATTTTTGATATTTCGATTCCTTTTTGCCATCATCTTCACCTATCTGCATTTATTCTGCAACTTTAAAGCAATGCTTCACAGAATTTGCAATCTCCCAATACATTCTCCACCATGTTTACATGTCAGTACTCAGTAGAGGTCGATTTCCTACGTGCGATTTGATTGGTCGTTTATTTTTAGGGTCAGGATTGCAAAGAATGTTGATTTGCGAGTAGTTTCGTAGTAAATGAATGAAAAAGGAAAAATAACTCTTTTGACTTCTGAAAATATTAAACCATATTTTATATTTATTATTTTTAGGGTCAGGTTTGCAAATCAACATTCTTTGCAATCCTGACCCTAAAAATAAACGACCAATCAAATAGCATGTAGGAAATCGACCTCGTACTGACATGTAAACATGATGGAGAATGTATTAGGAGATTGCAAATTCTGTGAAGCATTACTCTAAAGATGGCAAAAAGGAATCGAAATATCAAAATATATTTATTAAGCTTCAATTTAGTACCAATATTATGGCGAATGAGGTCAAGACACCAATACAAAACTATTTTGAAAAAGTGTTGTATGAAAATTTGACATTTTAGATTCCTCCTTTGTGTTTTTTTAAGAGTACTCTAGGGGGAAAAAATCGTAACAAGCCCCTGTGGCTGGATAAAGTCGATATAACTTATAAGTGTATATAAGAAGATATTTTATAGTGCTTAACCGCGAACGTTAAATATTTTTACGAGTTTTAACTTGGTGCTCCTTATTAAGTTATTGGAAGGAGTTACTTCTTCTTTAGATATACAATACTCCTTCAAGACGTTGAAGATTACGTACTGTTGAATGCGTGGGTATTTACATAAATTTCATGAAAGTGAAATAAAAAGTGTGAATAAAACAAAAAATTTAAAACTATGTATAATTGTATTTGAAATTTAAATGTTTAAGAGAACAGCGGGCGTTAGCTGTTCTCTGAAAGAGTCTATAGATGGACTTGAGATAATTGTCTGTGGTAAGATGTTCCATTGTACTATAGTGTGTGGAAAAAATGACCATTTGTATGTATCTTTTTGTGTTGTTATATGCCTAAATGTCTGATTGTGTGATTTTCTAGTTCTGCTGTCAGTTGGGATGAGTATGTTGTTTGGGATAGCAATTAAAGCGTGTGTTATTTTATACATCATGATCAATCTGGTTTTAAGACGGCGCTCAGCTAAAGTTGGCCAACCTAGAGTGTCAATCATTGAAGTGACACTGCTAGTATTATGGTAATTGTTTTGAACATAGCGAGCAGCTCGTCTTTGAACCATTTCTAGTTTGTTTATGTTGTCATGTGGATAAGGCCATTAATAAGGGTCCCAGATACTACAGCTGTATTCAAGTTTTGACCTCACTACTGCTTGGTATGCCCGAGATTTTACTTCAGGGTTTGATATTTGCAAAATTATTTTTAATTATCCGAGAGATTTAATGTATTTCCATTTGAAGTGATATTCATATTGTCTTTTGTTTGAAAGAAAGAAAGATAGTATATTTACGCGCTTCTAACAGATCAGTTCGGTCATCTTTGGGCCAACAAGATATTCCATACGGTGGAGATGTTATCAACATCTCTAATTCTTTTTTCATTCTGGCTGATCTCTGCATTATGATTTCAAATGTTTCAAAATAAATAAACAAGCCGCGTTTTATTAACCGGAAGTGTACCTAAAATATAGACACAAGTACCACGAAAGCACCGATTCTGATACGGAATATAAAGCGGGTTACACTAATGTTCTGAAAATTGACCTGAAATGGGGTACCTATAAAGTGCGAAACGAAATAGAAACGAAACGAAACGAAACGAAATCAACGAAAACGAAACGAAACGAAACGAAACGAAATCAACGAAATGAAACGAAACCAACGAAAGCAAAACGAAATAGACTGATATGAAGAAAATGGAAGGAAAAAAATAAAAGACAAAACGAAATAAAGAAATAAAATAAAAAAGATAATTCGATTTTTTAAATACAATAATTTTGATTAATTATAACCCATCTTGCATGTCTGTCCGTTACAGTACTCTTCACGTACATTACCCGCAACTCAATCCAAGCCGGGTTTGCTTGCCGACAAACTTTCAGAAGTTCAAATGTCATATTTTTATTTGTGTTTGTGTGTGTATCAGTATTTAGGAATTATACAGTTTCTGGAGTGGGCATATAGAAAAAAATGGGGGATATGAAGGGGTATTTTCATAGATTGGGATATTGAGGGTTCATTATTCGTCTGATTTTATTACGTTTTTCGTTTGTATTCTACATAAATTTGCCTATTCGCAAATCAAACAGGATGGTCTCGAGTTTCAGATTCTGGGCACTATTTAACTACTGGATTTTCCCGAGTTGACACGTTTAATCCCCAAGCACTCCCCCCCCCCCCCCCCCCCCCCCACACACTCCCATTTGTCAATATTACGGAACTATTAACGACCGTCATACAAGTGGGAGGTTTGACCCACCATTTTCTTTGGAAATGCCTGTACCAAGTCGGGAATATGATAGTTGTTTTCTAGTTTCACATTTGGTCATGTCTTAGGATTAGAGAATTTACATGTACCGATTGTTTTTATACTTGGTAACGTCTTATGGTTAGACGAGTGGCATCTGCCTATCTGCTATCAGAACCCACCATTTTCCTGGGAAAATGCCTGTACCAAGTCAGGAATGTGTTGTTTTTCAGTTGTTCCGTTGATTGAAAACTCAGATGGTTGAGCTTCTTATCGGTTTTGTCTGTTTTTGTGGACTTTCCCTTTTGAATGCGCCTTGGAGTACGGTACCATTGTTATTACCTTTATTCGGTATAGTGTGCCAACAGATCTGGCGTAATGTCTTACCGTTGTTCTTTCCGAGATATACAGGGGTCAAAAAGACCCAACACTATGAACTTTTTATTTCAAATCCTATTGTTCTATTTTGAAGAACTAAAAAAAAAAATTGTTTTTTTTTTTTTAAATGAAAAGGGATCAAAGAGAAAACAGGTACTTTTACAAGATATGTAGGCTTTTTTAAAATTTCTAATGTTAATTTTTGATAGGATTTGTATACATCCGCCAAAAAAAGATTGGGGTATATAGGACTTCTGCTGTCCGTTCGTTCGTTTTTCCGTCCGGTCGTCACACTTTTTCGTCTCTCCGACACACTTTTAAATTTTGCTCGGACGGGGGTATTTATTAGTGAACTTTAACTACTGCACTTCTGTTATTTTAATTCCTCTCCTTTCAACAGACTTCACGTTGCTCTTATGGTTCCCAAATTTAAAAGAAGCCACTAAGTGAAAAGGACAGACTCCCGCTAAATAAATGCATAGTATTCTTGTTCAATGGTGATCAAATCCTGTCCTCTCCTGATGAAAGACAGACATGTGTGGGAACTAGTCTAGCATCGTAATTGTGAAAATAGGTTTGATTTCTTTTAGGCCCCTATTATTTTTTCTTCCTTTTTCTATTTCGTCTTGTTTTCGTTGATTTCGTTTTGCTTTCGTTGGTTTCGTTTTATTTCGTTTTCATTTCGTTGATTTCGTTTCGTTTCGTTTTTGCTGATTTCGTTTCGTTTTCGTTGATTTCGTTTCGTTTCGTTTCGTTTCGTTTTGTTTCTATTTCGTTTCGCACTTTATAGGTACCCCCTGAAAGGTCCTGAAAATGTCCTGAAAAGTACATAAAGGCTTATATCTTTTTTATTAACCAATGGAGTGAGTTCAAATTTGAAAATGTTAAATGCATTAGCATATATTACGAATTTAGTTTGCTACACACATTTTCATTGGTTCTTCAACCCTGAATGTCAGCATATATTCGGAAAACAGACGGGGTAAATATGTACGTTTTCGGTCTCCCTCATTTGGGCCCCAAAAAACAATAACAACACGGTTGACAAAAACAGAAATATTTACGCTTCACTGAATCAATATCATAATACGGAATAATAAATGTATATTTACCAAATTAAATGCTGTTTTGTCATTAGAATTTATTCAGTCACTGGCAGGGGATATGTAATGAAAAAGGTGGACGAATTAACTAAAAATCGTTGGGAAATGGACAGAGAAAATATTTCTGGGCATATGCCGGAGGATCGTGAAATGCCTGAATATTGTCCAGTTAGAAATTTTGAGACCTACCTTCAAAAACTTCACCCTCAGTGCAACAGGCTTTGGCAATTTCCTACAGACAGTTTTAATATTTCCGATGAATGTTGGTTCCAAAAAAGACCGATAGGAAAAGACACATTGGCATCATTTATGTTCACATTAAGTAAAAAAACAGGCCTTTCACAAATCTACACCAACCACTCCATTCGTGCAACGGGTGCAACTATCCTCGGAAGAAACTGTTCAATGACATAAATTATGGCAGTTACCGGACACAAATCTGCCTCGTCAGTTGCAGTATATCAACGTGTTTCATCAAAGGAAAAACAAGTTATGGGAGACATTATCACAAGTTCTGTTCGTGGAGAGCAACCATCTCAACTATCCTCAATAATGCCACCGCACAGTACTTCCCGGGTGCAACTCATGCCGCCGACACAAAACAGTTCAAGTTCAACCACAGGGCCTTGTCACTATCCAGGTAAATATACTATCAATGTATAAACATATACAAGGGCGGACATCTTTTTTTACCCCCGCTCGCTTCAAGTCGTGTTTGTTTTTTAAATTCCTTCTAATATATTCAAAACCCTGTTTGGTTCAACTCCCAAGACCTTATTCTTTTCAAAAAATATCATGACCCCCCCCCCCCCTCGACTACCTCTTGTGAAGGCGCAGCGGTCGTTTTTGTCAGGAATTCGCCTGAGTAGAGAACAACATGGACCCAAAGTGAAAGTAACAGCGCCACCTATAAAAAAACAGAAGTTCAGAACTCTCGGGGTTTTACCATTCGATATTTGGTTTTCTCGCTAGTTATCGTGTTTCTAAGTATAAGATACCGCGGGAAATAACAGACGAAATAATAAATTAAAGAAAATGGACAGCAATCAAGAAAAAGCCTTGAAAATGGCATTTATCATTCATTGTATGTACAAGTCAAAAATGTTCAGTTTTCACTTCAAATCGTCCCGCTCGTTTAATGATGTTTGAATCTTAACGGTATTTTCCTTACCTCAAAGCTAAAACCCCGAGAGTTCCGAACTTCCGGCTTTTTTTTAGGTGGCGCTGTTACTTTCACTTTGGGTCCATGTTGTTCTCTACTCGGGCGAATTCCTGACAAAAACGACCGCTGCGCCTTCACAAGAGGTAGTCGAGGGGGGGGAGGTCATGATATTTTTTGAAAAGAATAAGGTCTTGGGAGTTGAACCAAACAGGGTTTTGAATATATTAGAAGGAATTTAAAAAACAAACACGACTTGAAACGAGCGGGGGTAAAAAAAGATGTCCGCCCTTGTATATGTTTATACATTGATAGTATATTTACCTGGATAGTGACAAGGCCCTGTGATTCACCCACTGACTTTGTTACATTAGTTTCTATTGTTTTTAATCTGTCATCAAGTCTGGTCATAAATTGGAAAAACATACTATTAGAAAGCGGATCATTTGGCCTATCTGTACCATAAAGAGTTTCTCTACTTTCATTTAATACTTCAGACGTTTGTTTCTGTTTGTCCTTGTTTCCACTATTCCCCCTATTGTGTGGCATTTTTAAGGCGCCTCGTATAGGCCCTCAATAACACTGTCGCAGTTCGTTCACTTACGCATTCATGCATGCATGAATACGCTTCAATACACAACTTCAAACAAAGGGTTTCAGGTGTCAGGGTTGGCGTTCAAAACTTCAAAATTACAAGTCTAATGATAAAACTAAGTCGGGGATCAGGACCCAAATACATATCTGAATTCAGCTTTCAAATTTTATCTATGAGAAAGTTATATTTACGTCAAAAATCACAAAATTATCAGCCAAGTGAAAATCACACCTTCCATACTTTCTTTCGGAACCTCTCGCCCTGATATAGGTGAAATAATATTTTATTAGTGTATTCTACGGGTTTTTTTTTTACAGTTTACCTGTCAAAACATCACCCATCTCAGCATGTTGTCGCATCGTGCATTCATGATTAGTTCTAATAATAAAACCCTAAATGCTCGCTTACTCGCAAGGGTTATAACGGGATGCCATTACACGTAATGGAGTAGTCCGAGATTCCTCTGTCGTTTAACGGCATTGATAATCTTGCTGTAGCCGTTCAACGACAGAGGGTGATACATACGGAAAACAGCGGATTTGCTTCTCCAACTCTGGGTCAGCACATTTCCACGTTTCGTGGCTATCGGATTTTATTTTCTATCATAAACCTTATATAAATCGCTTCACCAATCATTTTTCTATTCATTCATAAACATCTTACCCTCAGAAAGTGGTGTTACACTCCATTACAGCACGATTTTGCCTTAGAACCTATGATTTCGACATTTGTCTTCCATTTTTCAAACATTTGTCACGTGACTACGAGAAAACTACGATTACCGTAATGTATCATGGGAGATAATTTGCATATAAACAAACAAACAAATATTTTTATTGCCAATCATAGGCGCCTGTTAAGGCAGAACAATTAACATAAAATTTAATACAGTTGATTATATTGATTGGTAATGATTTTAACAGCAAATTTAGTGAATTACAGATAACCATAAGAAAAAAAAAATGTAGTACCTTGTCCAAAAACAAAAAGGGGGAACGTAACACATGCTCTTTCCGAAGCCCGTTGGTAACACTCTGCCATTGAATCTTTTCTTTCCAACACATTCTGTATAATTTCCTTCTGCTCTTCTTTGATCTGTAGATGGACTGTTTGTCCGGCAGAATACGCTTAAATGTATCGTCTTCCATGTGATTTGAATGTTGTTTACGTATGCAAATAATGCTCCAAATAATTTGGCACGCTGCATTAATTAGCTCCCATCATGCAATGCGTTGCTGTCATCATTCAGTTAGTATCGCGAGATCACGTGTGTAGATTCGAAAATGGAAGTCAAATGGCGAATAATAGGATCTAAGGCAAAATCGTGCTGTAATGGAGTGTAACACCACTTTCTGAGGGTAAGATGGTTATGAATGAATAGAAACATGATTGGTGAAGCGATTTATATAAGGTTTATGATAGAAAATAAAATCCGATAGCCACGAAACGTGGAAATGTGCCGATACTATGGCTGTGAGGCAAATTTGATGGTTTCCGTATGTATCACCCTCTGTCGTTGAACGGCTACACCAAGATTATCAATGCCGTTAAACGACAGAGGAATCTCGGACTAGTAATGGAGCAGCCGCCGAGATTTTTTGCGCTCGCTTACAGAGCTTCTGACGCCTGCATTTATCAATAATAAGACATAACCTTTCCTTTTGTCCATTATTATAACAAGGTTTTATCACCTACCAGTATTTTAGAATGTAATTCCCACAAAATAAAATCTTCTCTTTGAAAATTTTGAATTTCGTCATTTCCGGCCTCACTATTTGGATGTTGATACCATATTTGGCGATTTAGGCGTGAATGTTTACCAATCGTAACTACTCGGCCATTCTCGCTACCCTGCAAATAACAGGGTAGCGAGAATGGCCGAGTAGTTACGATTGGAATGTTTACATCAGGTTGTAATAAGAAATACCATATTTAGAAAAGCTCCGCCTTCCGTAGTTTCTGGTTATGGAAAACGATCGATAAATTTGAACAAGGTTGTTGCTAACTTTGAAAAGCATATATTTCTCAGCCAAACCGATTTAACAAGGACTGGGATCATCAGTAATTGTTATAATGAAATGTTTGAAGCGTAAATAGTGAGTTTTTATGTTTCAAGTTTGTCACAGGAGCTACATTATTGCAGCTAATTCATGATATACAAATACACCTATCACAGGTGTGAAAAAAACTTTTTACTAAGACTTATAAACATAGATAACTATTCTACGTTTTCGATTTTCAAGCCGTCTTCCAATTTATTTGTACTTAAAAAATAAATTTATATCTTTTTTCTTATATATGTGTATAAATATCTTAATAAAATAAATACATTTACGGTGAGAAATTATTATACGTTATGATATATATATCGTTATTTAGGTAAATACTTATTAGACAGATTTTTTTTAAAACCATTTTTGTCTTTTTAATTGATAACTGACCAAAGCTAAATAAATGAAATGTGACTTAATGTGTTAATTATATAAATCCTTGCCTTCTATAAATTTTAATTTCTTATCTAATTCTTATTCTTATTTAACAATATGGTCAGGTTGTTATTTTCATTGAATGGCTTCCCAGTAGGGGCTCTTCCTGTATATTGGTGACAACTGACTGCTAATGCATGACAAACAATTTTAATCAGCCATCATTATCATGAAATACATTTTTTAATCTTTATTTTGATGATGGCACCTAATTCCAATCACCTAATCCAAATTAGTATAGTAGAGGAGTACCGTATTTTTCGGACGATAAATCTAGATAAAAATGACGATTTTGTTCACAGTACAAAAAATTATACCTTTATTTTGATGTAGGTTTATTTCTGAATAAGAAGACTCGTATCATCGATGTTCTTGGTGTTATTTTTTTTTTAAATAAAGCAATAAAAGTATACTAACAGGGGGGTGCAATTCTGGGGATAAAATATTCAACATTCGAAAAAATCAATATTCAATGATTGAAGTGTTATCGAAAATCAGTTCAATATTGTATTTTATAATAAAATATATACTATAAAAAATGTATCTTGTTGAAAAAAATCACAGGGTGGATCGATTTACAATATAAAATTATTATCACAAAATATCTAAATATAGCTATAGCTTTCCATCAAACACGAGCATGCGCACGTGATTGTAGTTAAAAATGGCGGTTGCAATACATCTCACAGTGAACGTGTAGAACAAGCTTTTTATACTAAATATACTGGAAAATAATTTATATCAATTTCGTTACTTAATCGATATTTTATTGCAATAATTTATATGAGGCTATGGGTGTTTAAACGTCACTTTTCAACAATATTTCAGTTATATATTGACCTTTGAGCTACCTTTCCTGGCGCGAATATGTTGCAAGGTAGAAATACACTAGGGTATTTACGTAAACGGACATTCTACATACCGGAAAGAAAGTACGCTTACAAATATGCATCGATCACAAAATGTTTGACATGTTCACCTCGAGAAATGTAAAAAAAATCTTTAAATATCCACTCTCACGTCGGACTTAGAGAGTGTTGACTCTCAAATTAAATTTACTTCAATGATTGCAAATGTACCTACAAACAAATAGTAATAAAAAACAACAACATTAAATAGAATTAATTATAATTGTTCTCCCACTGGCACCTGGAAATTTGTGTCGACAAGATGTTCCTTCCATTATTGACACCTGTAACCTGAGCTAATTAATTCATATCAAGCTGGCTGTAATACCTAGTCCAATTCACATATTGCCGTCACAGATGAACAAGTATAGGGACTTGAAATATTTGTAAACGGAATATTGTGTAACTTTAGCCGGTGATTTTTGCATCCGTTATTTCACCTTTATATGGATATCACACTCCGAAAGAATTATTTCTTATTCATTCATGTACACAGCCTTACCGGCCTCATTAACTGTTTTAAGTGACAACAGATTTTTTTTTTTTTAAATCGTCAGTGATTTCTCCAAACAAACAAAGTCAAAACGCAAACTTAAGTCGAGTTTTTACTCAAATTTAATTTGGTTTGTTAAGAAAACTTATTTCGAGAAATCCAAGCCAGGGCTGGACTTGGCGTATATAATTTTAAAGTTTAGATTTCGGAAAAGTTACGATATTTCTAGCAATCCGATTGTAATCGTAAAATTTAAATGTACTAGAAAGATCTATTAAAATTAAACAGATTAAAGAAACACAAATGGTGTAACTCGAAATTATTGTACAATTCTTTGATTATGAGGTGCTCCTATGCATCGAACGACTGTTGTGCCCGAGCGTGACAAATATTGACCTTGGAGCTACCTTTCCTGGCGAGAATATGGTGCAAGGTAAAAATACACTAGGGTATTTACGTACCCGCACATTTTACACTCCGGTGTCGTAAAATTTTTAGCTACCCATGAAAATTAGCTACCTCAAACTTCCGGTAGCCAATTTTCATACGGCGGAGCATAATAATTAGCTACCTATGAAAATTAGCTACTTGTAGCATAAACTTATAGGATTTGTCTCCCTTATTATGTTTACCAAAATACAGATTGTGTATTTCCAATGGAGAGACAAAATGAAAAACTGCATGTACATAAGCAGGAAAAGAGTTACTGATTGACAAAGAGAGACATATAGAACTCAGGGGCGGATCCAGGGGGGGGGGGGGGGGGGGCGCCCCCCCTAAAATTGGAAAACATTAGCCCCCCTAAAATAGGAAAAAATATTATTTTTTTGGCGTAAAATCGTGATTTTTCACACGAAATACCCCAAAAATGTTCGTGCCTCCCTCCGCTCGGCGCATTTTTTTCAAGTGCGCCCCCCCCCCCTAACTTGAAATCCTGGATCTGTACACAATAAACACTAGATATTTGTGGTGTTCATAGTTGAAAAACAAAATGCTACCTATATGGCTGTATAGCATGTGATTAAGTTACAAACTATCTTTTTTCAATTTACCATCGCGATGTATCATTTTTACAGCTATTAAAAAATAGATTGGTGGACTATATATGGTAGAATTTAATATTTATGTGATGTTCAACCTATGCAAATTATTCTTTAACTTAATAAGATCATATATGATAATTATTAATCACACTTTTATTATTGCTAACCGTGTTACCCTCTTGAAATAAAGAAATTAACTCATTTACTTACTTATTGACACTATCTTCTGAATTCAAGAAATAAATAAAATTATGTTCCATATATACTTAATAATGAAAATTGGGAACTTTATTTATTACAATATTAAAGAACTGGTAGCTATTAGATTAATTTCAATTCGAAACTGAAACTATTTGCACACTCTTGATGACAATTTCTTATTTGGATTTTGTAAAAATAGAACCCTAAATCATAAATTTCTAACAGAATGTGGAAGATGGCAAAATATGTGTACAGAACATGGTTTGACCCGATCGGGACTCGAACACACGATCTACCGCATTCGAGGCGAGCACGCTAACGATTACACTACCGATGCGTGTCTTTGGTGAGCATTTCTGGTCTGTTTCTCAGCGAATGCATATATTTCACTTTGCTGTCGACTGTCCCTTATATGAAAATATTAGAGTAAAATTTTTTGATAAAGTTATTGACTTATGTCCAAATTTTAGATACATGGACACATCATCAAAATTTGTCTGGCTATTTACTAATGAACATGAACAAGTTTTGAAAAAATTAGGTAGTTTTATAGAGGAATGTTTTTTGCTGCGAGGACACAATTGATCCTATAGATATGATTAGGTTAGGTGAATTATTATAGTTATTATACATGTTATATTATATTAAATATGAATTGATTTATGGTGGTATTTGATAGGCTCTGATCTGGCCGTGCAGTCACTGAACATAAATATGTTTTCCTGTTTTTTGTGTGTGTTTACATGTATGTCTCCAATCATTTCAATCATTGTATTAAATTGTTTGCCCCTTGTGGGCCCTTAATTGGCAATAAAAAATTCTTATTCTTATTCTTATATTGTCCAGGGGCGGATCCAGGATTTCAAGTTAGGGGGGGGCAAATTTTTAAAAATTGCGCCGAGCGGAGGGAGGCGCGAAAAATGTTGGTGTATTTCGTGTGAAAAATCACTATTTTTTGCAAAAAAATCTTATTTTTTCAAATTTTAGGGGGGGGGGGGGGGGGGCGCCGAATGCGCGCCCACTGGATCCGCCCCTGTTGTCTACATAAATGACAATAGATAACGTAACAATACAAAATACATTGCGCAACGCACGGTCAACTTTTCGCGCTTTCACAATCCTTCGGCAGAAGACACATTAAAAGCGACTTTTTGAGTACATGTATATAAACAAATTCATATTTCAAACCAAAGATTATCAACTGGTATTTGTTGCTTATAATGCAAAGCACGCAGAATTAAGGAGTAAGAGCAAAGACTGGTTGCTTCGGAATCAGGATAATGTGTCAGAGTGGAGCGACATGTATATCCGCGGACTGTTGTTTCCGTTAGCTAACACTATAAAAAAAAACTAAGCGTGTTGGTCTAGAAAAAAGCGGACATCATCATCATCTCATTAACTTGGTCTCGCCATGATATAGCTATAAAATTGCTGAGTTGGCGTTACAAAACAATCGCTCACTCACTAAAGCTGTTACATACAGTTTTTATATTTCTCCGACAATGTACGTATATTGTGTTTATTCTGCAATGTCTTATAGTTAAAAAAAAACAACTGGCAAATTGTCTAAAAAGAGCAGAAACAGACATCGTTCTAAGCGTTTTAGACGTCCGCTCTTATAGTGTAAGTTTCTCGGCGTCGCTCGACATGAATCAGTTACCAGAAAAACTATATCTTGGTCAAAATCTTAAGCAATATGTGATGAAGGAAGCTGTTATATATAAAATCCTTAGGTACAGACAAAGCAGATGTCACACCAATGAGGAGCGATGGACAGCTGACACAAAGCAAAAATCCAACATCCCCAACAGTGTCAGTCCGTATTCACCGTAGAATCACAAGACAACATCCCCGACTGCACCAAAACCCACATCATAAAAACAGCACTCCCAATATCTCTACCAGGTGTAAAAGAAACTCCTACATAACATCAATACCCATAGACTTTGTGCTCCCAAAACTATTAAATTATTTGGCTTTCCAATCTTTTGATCTTGAGCTACCTGATGAAGGTTATTCCAGAAACGTTCATGTGCACTAAATTTGATATCTACGTTTTTATTACCTCTTTTTAGCAATGTAGCTATCTGAATGTTTTCTTTGAAAACAAGATACACTCATTGTTTAATATGATAGATACAAAATGTATGTAAAATTTCCAGGTAAATTAGTTACCTGTATCTCTTATGAAAATTATCTGTACAGAACTAAGTCAGATTGATAAAAGGTGCATTCATGTTGGGTTTTTGTCTTTCTTTTTGATATTTTTGATTGGTTTGTTTTGTTTTGTATTTGTTTGTTTTTGATAACAGATTAATATCTAATTTTATTTCTGTTTTTTTCTGTTTTGAGGATATAACTTCAGAAGGGCCTACAAATGTATACATCTTGGAATAATAGTAGTACTTCAGGGTGCCTGCATCCTAATTTCTTATGTACATGTATCTCTATTCTTTATCAATAAATGTTTAGAGGTTTGCGTTTGTATTGAATCTGGGCCTTGATGGGAGAGAGGTTTAAAGAGCTGCCTACACCTCATTTATCTTTCACTGCACTGTTCATCACTTGGATGATGTACTCAACCTTTAGAAAGTAGATTGCCAGACGCTGGTACAACATATGAAAATGTCTGTAATGTCATTGAATATAGCCCAAATAAATATTTTGCATCATGCTGGTATGTTTTGTAAGTACAGATACTTGTATCACACATACTTGCCAATTTAATAATTAAATAACAGCCATATATACACAAGTTATTTCTTAAAGATTTTATTGAAAAACTCAGACAGGCATGGTGGAACATTAGCATACATATAATACAATACAATATATAGACTAGAGGCTCAGTAGGTTGAGAATATTTTTTAGAAATCAACCAATCAGCAACAAGAATTGCCTGTGGTGGACATGTTTGTTAACGGATCGGGACGAAATGAGCATTCTTTATAGAGGGCCTTCCATAGCTGCTACCTATCAAGTTTCGGTTCATTTTGCCAAGCGGTTTCAGAGGAGAAGATTTTTTATGAATCGACCAATCAGCAACACGAATTGCCTGTGCTGGCCATGTTTGTTAACAGATCCAAAATGAGCAATCTTTATAGAGGGCCTTCCATAGATGCTACCTACCACGTTTCGGTTCATTTGGCCAAGCGGTTTCGGAGTAGAAGATTTTTAGGGAATCTACCAATCAGCAACACGAATTGCCTGTGCTGGCCATGTTTGTTAACGGATCCCAAATGAGCAATCTTTATAGAGGGCCTTCCATAGATGCTACCTACCACGTTTCGGTTCATTTGGCCTAACAGTTTCAGAGTAGAAGATATTTTAGGAATCGACCAATCAGCAACAAGAATTGCCTGTGCTGGCCATGTTTGTTAACGGATCCCAAATGAGCAATCTTTATAGAGGGCCTTTCATAGATGCTACCTACCACGTTTCGGTTCATTTGGCCAAACAGTTTCAGAGTAGAAGATGTTTTAGGAATCGACCAATCAGCAACAAGAATTGTCTGTGCCGACCATGTTTGCTAAGGGATCAGGACTAAATGAGCAATCTTTACAGAGGGCCTTCCATAGATGCTTCCTACCAAATTAGGTTCATTTGATCAAGCGGTTTCAGAGGAGAAGATTTTTTTAGGAATCGACCAATCAGCATCAAGAACTGCCTGTGGCGGCCATGTTTGCTACGAATTGAGCCGAAATGAACAATCTTTATAGAGGACCTTCCATATATGCTTCCTACCAAGTTTCAATTCATTTGGCCAGGCGATTTCAGAGATTTTTAGAAATTGACCAACCAGAAACAATAACTGCCTATGGCTATTCGATTTCAGAGGTGAAGATGTTTTAGAAATCAACCAATCAGCAATAAGAATTGCCGGCTATGGTGGCCATGTTTGTTAATGGATCATGCCGAAATGAAAAATCTTTATAGAGAACCTTGCATAGATGCTTCCTACTAAGCTTCAGTTCATTGAGCTAAGGGGTTTCAGAGCAGAAGATTAAAATGTGAAAAGTTTACAGACGGACGACGGATCAAATGATCGCAATAGCTCACGTTCCCTTTGACAACGTCTGCTCAAAAGCTTTGATGAATACCAGAGTACAACACAAATTCTAACACGACGTCCTTCTTACGCTTTGTAGACAAACGAGCGATTTATCGATGGTATAATCTCGTTCACACATGTGCCGGTGAATGTGACTGACTTTTCCATTGGCAGCATAAATGGTGTGTGACACTTTCCGCAAACGTAAATATAAATTACCGTCTTCCAATCAAAGTATACTACCGTATTTGTAATCTTAGACATATCAGAATCGAAATAAATCATGGAAGCATGACTGTGTTTTGAGTTTTAACATGGGTTGGCGGATATTAGTAAATTTTATCCCTCTGGCTCGGGATAAAATACTAATATCCAACAATCCATGTTAAAACTCAAAACACATTCTGGCTTCCATGATTTATTTCTTAACTAACGGGTCATTTTAACTGAGCCTGAATCACTCACCTGGTCACTTATACAGTTTATGTTCAATAAAGTATAGATTTTGTTAAAAAAATATTTTATAAATTTCGAATTTAACAAATAAATATATGATTTTTGATTCTGTCACATCTCTCCAACAATAAAAGTTATAACAAATCAGCGGGGAACCTCCAATGTAACGAAGGAATGCGAGGTAGCTAATTTTCATGGGCAAACTTCTGTTGCTTATGCTTATGTTTGAATGGTGCCAGGTAGTTTATTTTCATGGATAACACTTTGACACCTGTGTCATACATTGAACAGATGTAAGGTAGCTTATTTTCATGGAAAACGTCAGGACTCCTATCCAATGTAACGAAGGAATGCGAGGTAGCTAATTTTCATGGACCATGAAACGAAGAAATGAGAGGTAGCTAATTTTCATGGGCAAACTTCTGTTGTTTATGTTTGAATGGTGCCAGGTAGTTTATTTTTATGGATAACACTTTGACACCTGTGTCATACATTGAACAGATGTAAGGTAGTTTATTTTCATGGAAAACGTCAGGACTCCTATCCAATGTAACGAAGGAATGCGAGGTAGCTAATTTTCATGAGCAAACTTCTGATGGTTATGCTTATGTTTGAATGGTGCCAGGTAGTTTATTTTCATGGATAACACTTTGACACCTGTGTCATACATTGAACAGATGTAAGGTAGCTTATTTTCATGGAAAACGTCAGGACTCCTATCCAATGTAACGAAGGAATGCGAGGTAGCTAATTTCATGGACCATGAAACGAAGAAATGAGAGGTAGCTAATTTTCATGTTGCTTATGCTTATGTTTGAATGGTGCCAGGTAGTTTATTTTTATGGATAACACTTTGACACCTGTGTCATACATTGAACAGATGTAAGGTAGTTTATTTTCATGGAAAACGTCAGGACTCCTATCCAATGTAACGAAGGAATGCGAGGTAGCTAATTTTCATGAGCAAACTTCTGATGGTTATGCTTATGTTTGAATGGTGCTAGGTAGTTTATTTTCATGGATAACACTTTGAAACCTGTGTCATACAATGAACAGATGAAAGGTAGCATATTTTCATGGAACACGTCATGACTCCTATTCCATGCAAACATTTGACAGCTTAAAAATCTAATTCTAATACTGTTTGGTTTAATTTTCAGACGTATATATATATATATATATATATATATAAATCCTTGGTGTAAATGAATGAATAGGAGTTTACTATCCATTTCTGGGATAAATCTATTTAATTAAATAGATTTCCTCGCCTACATCCACCCCCCTTTTTTCGTTCAAAAATACTAATTACCAAGAATCTATCAAAACATGGTAAAAGGGGAATAACTGGCATAGTACTTTTAATGTATTATTAAGGTAGCTAATTTTCATGGCTATCATTTGGAACACCTTAGTGGTTTAGGAAAATCTAGTTCCGAACGTCAAAAAGGAGCTAATAATTATGGTAGCTAATAATTATAGGACACCGGTACTAGTTTCGGAAGCTTCTAATAGATATACGCATTTATTTCTGGTTGAAAGGGAATATTTTGGCTTTAATATACTTGAAAGTGTTATTGTTGAATAATTATGAAATATCTAGCATCTATGAATATCATGTTTTAAGAAAATCACGTGCAAAACAGTTGAAATTGGGGAAAAAGGGGGGATGCCCTGAGATACCACTGTAGTATTAAAAATCTGATTTAAAAAATCTTGTCGATTAATTTCAATCAAGAAATGTCACAGTAAAGAATATACATATAGACATCATTGCACCAAATTATACAAACTTTTACCGTCGGATATTTAAAATTATGTTTTCCATGGATGGCACCCAGAAAAAATGAAATTGTCGAGGAAAGTTATTACACACTCATCCTTTGCTGTTTCTTTATTTGTAGGATTAAAGAAAAACTAGTTACCAATAATAAGAATAAGAATAAGAATTGCATTGTCCAATAGAGGGCCCACAAGGGGCAAAGTCATTACAGTGATTCATAAACAATAACATTAAAAAATAAAAAATATAAATATTATACGTTACAATGAACAAAACTGCCCATAAAATATATACTAAATACTTATACTAATAATAGTTATAATAATAATTAAGTGCCGTCGACTATGACATTGTTGGCCACATCAGACATCAATGGTTAATTTACATGTAGTGTAATGGTCAAGTCCTCCCCGTGTCCTATGCACATGGACAAGTACTGTGCGGTAGTTGTACAAATGCAGAGGAAACCAAGGGCCGGTGCAAATAGGACTATAACACATTCGCACACATATTATACATGTGAAATAACTACATTTTCGAAATTAAATGCATATACTGTATAAATACTTAAAGCATATATTTGTTTGTCTGTCTATTTATATTAAATAAAGGGAAGAAAAAGTCCTCCCTTTGTCCAAAGCACATGAACAATGCCATAGTTATTCAAATGCAGGGAACACCAAGGGTCGATGCTAAAAGGACTTATTAAATAATTAAATATGTGAATCTATTACAATTCAAGACTTAGAGTAAGACACATGTATATGTACTATATAAATAAAAACAAAAACATAAATATAAATGAGTAAGTCCTCCTCGTGTCCCAAGCACTCGAGCACAATAGTTATTCAAATGCAGGGGACACCAAGCAGGGGCGGATCCAGGATTTCAAGTTAGGGGGGGCGCACTTAAAAAAAATTACGGCTAGCGGAGGGAGGCGCGAAAATTTTTGGGGTATTTCGTGTGAAAAATCACGATTTTACGCCAAGAAATCATATTTTTTCCAATTGACGAGGGAGGCGCGAAAATTTTGGGGTATTTCGTGTGAAAAAATCACGATTTTACGCCAAAAAATAATTTGTTTTCCAATTTTAGGGGGGCGCGCGCCGGGTGCGCCCCCCGCCCCCCCGAAACCGCCCCTGCCAAGGGTCGATGCTAAAAGGACTTATTAATAAGCTAAATATAAAAAGCTTTTGAATTCTTATATTTGACATAGTGGATGTCCAAATTACCAATTTACTGCATTTGTCTTTTTTTATTTTCTGGTTGGTTGGGGAGGGGGAGGTGTGGTTTGAGGGTGACTCTACTTGATTAATTAATTACAAAAAAAGGATCAGATATTACCAATTTTTTCCCCAAGCACAACATTCCATTTTTTTACTACCATAAAATTAATTTACACCTTGGTATATATATCAATCTTTGAACAGTTTTTTTTCTCTGTTGCCTGAAATATGAATCTTTCTCAAACTGTGAGCAATAACATTATAGGAATATATGTTATTTTGAGGGAATTTATACAAACTGAAAAAGATATAAAATTTGGGCATGTTGTAAAACTTGGAGTGGAGTCTGGGGTCTTTTTTGGAGTGGAGTTTGGAGTCATTTTTGGAGTCGATTTTGGTGTCATTTTTGGAGTCGATTTTGGTGTCATTTTTGGAGTCGATTTTGGAGTCAATATTGCCCTTATTATATATATATAACAATACAAAACAGACACAAAAAAAAGGAGTAATGAATCAAAAATAGTTGGAGGTCGTCTCTCCTCGGTTCTAACATAGATGATCCATCTATGGTTCTAATGAACAAATAATGAATATATTGTTGTTATTTAGATTTGGAAGGCGTCTTACCTATATAGGTAATTGCGCCTTGTACCTATATCCTAATACTGCTGCAAGTTAAAAATGGCTATCGGTGCAAAGATTAAGATCCCTTACAGATAAAGGGGTCTGACAGGTCCGATAATCATGCAACTAGGGGTAGGAATTTCAAAGAGGGGGTACAAATATCTTGGCAAAGGTTTAAATATATTAAAGGTAAAGGAGATTGGAATTTCATAGAGGGTGTACAAATATTGCCGCTAGTGATTTAATGCAGATATTGGGGAGAACATAATTCCACAGAACCCAGGTGCAAATATAGCAGCAATTATTTAATATCTTAACAGATAAAGGTTAATAGAGGGGGGGGGGGGGGGGGGTACAAATATCATGGCAAAGTTTTAATAACTTTTTGATTAAGGGGAGGTTGGAATTTCATAGAGAGAGACTCTACTATCACAGTAATTAAGGTTTAAATACCCTACAGATGAAGGGGAGGTAGGAATTCCATACAGGAGATAACGAATATTGCGGAAAGAGTTTTAATACCTTACAGATAAGGGGGGTAGATTTTTATACAAGGGGAGGGGTACAAGTATCTTTGCAAAGGTTTAATTACCTTACAGTGAAAAGAGAGGTATGAATTTCATAGAGGTGGGCACAAATACAGCAGCAAATGCCTTTTTTCAACCTCAAAGGATGCAGTGTGATAAATACAAATGTGTGTCTATATTTTAATTTAGAGGCTCTCGGGAGCCTGAATTGCTCACCTGGCATTAAAAATGCAAAAGTGGTTAAATATGCACAAGAAGAGTTTGAAGATACCAAAGGGTGGTAATCAGAAACCGTATATTGAAGAAGAACAGACTACACAATGGCCAAAAGAAAAAGTACCAAAGGACAAATAACGATCGACAAAACATACATATAACACTAAAGATCGAGTAACACGAACCCCACTTAAAACCGGAGGTGAACTCAGGTACTCTGGAAGGATAGGCAGTTCCTGCTCCACTAGTGGCACCCGTCGTGTTAATCTAGTTACAAACCCGGTAATAAGTCGTGAATGAGGAAAGGACCGGGAAATTTTCGAAGTGATGACTTCAATTTTACCAAAAGGAACCCTTGGTTCAGTAGCTTCCTTGTTAGCAGCAACCCTCTATCAAGGAATTCCTGATAGGAACCACAAGCTCTGGATTATCGTATCATCTGAGAGATATATACTCCATATGCAGGTGCTGCTGGAATGTTGCTACATATAAATGGAAAGTTCACAATGGGAAAATTGAAATCATCTTTTTTGTCATAAAGTTTCGTTCTTAACCGACCCTCACTGTCGATCTCGAGGTGTAGGTCAAGGTATGAAGCAGACCTATCTGTATCTGTGGTATCCTTTATTTCAAGCTCAATGGGATAGATGCGATCTACAAAATCACCAAACCTAGAATTATTTAGTGAAAGGACATCATCTATATAGTGGAACGTGAAATTAAAGGATCGGGCTAGCTTCTTTTCGTTTTTATTGAGAAGCCCCTGTATGAAGTCTGCCTCATACGAATAAAGGAACAAGTCGGCGAGAAGAGCACAGTTGGTACCAATAGGTAATGCCGACTGTCTGTTGAAAAACACGTCCACCAAACATAACAAATATGTTGTCAATCAAAAACTCGAGCATGTTGAAGATATCAGTTTCAGATAACTTTTTGGTAGAATCAGATTGATGTTTTACAAAATAAGATCTGTCTCTTCCTAGTACAAGGTATTTGTATCTACGTTGGCCATTCTTTTTTATGAAACACAGTTGGGCCAACTCCCTTAATTTGTCCTTCAGCTTAGAGTGAGGAATAGTAGTGTACAGGGTAGAGAAGTCAAATGTTTTAATGCTATTGCAGGCGAGTCATCTGGCATATCTTTAAAGAGGCAGGAAATTTCCAAGTCTACTAAATATTGTGGGTTTAAGATCTTGTAGTGACCTCTGGTGATATTTTGTAAGGTGTTGCTTAAAGAATTCAAGGCAAGTAGGCCACACATATAATGTACTCTTTATGAATGACCATTACATTGGGCGTAAAAGTAGTCTTACTAGTAACAATCTTACGCTGTGTAAAAGGGACATTTTCAAATTTATCAACATAAAGCCTGAAAGGTAGGGTTGAGAATAAAGGGAGTACATACTTAAATTTGTACCCCACGAATAAGGCGCCCACCACTTAACGTTTGAAAAATCTATTTTTTGTTGGCTCTCTTTTCACATGGAAAAAAAAATACCCCTCAATAATGAAAATTCAATGTTTGCTGCCCGAATTTGGTAAACTTAGCACAATGAATGTTTCCAGGATTATTAGATGGAGAAAATAATATAGGATAACTACTTGAAGAATCCAAATATAGAAAATATTCAACGAGTGACCGAACAACGGAATAATTCACGAATGCATGTAACACATGAGTTAATTATCCGTGTTTGTCAGTCACAAGTTGAATATTTTTCTGATTTCACCGGTCGACTGTGCTGTAAATTGCATAAAATCGTCATGCAAAGTATATAAGAGTATTACATATATGTGAAACATGATATAAACAAGAAATATGAAAAACAATGTTGCTAAAAAAAAATGAGAAAAAAGGGGGGGGGGGTAAAAAAGTAACCTGTCCCCAGGTACTTGTGCTCTGCTATATGTATATCGCTATTGCATTCCGGAACTCAGTTCGTAATGTCGTAACAAAAAAAAATATTATTGCTATATTCCAGTGTAATCGTAACCACTTCTTAAATTAAAATGTGATCTTCACTTAAAGTTCTATGATAGAGATCACTTTCTTGTCAAAAGATACGATAGGTATAATAGACACCAGAGTTTACCAGGTAGACCATGGCAGGTGTATTACAATATATTTCTTTGTTTTGTGGGTAAACTTGTTGGTTCTGTGTTTCCAAGGTCGTGTGACTTATGTCCTGTTTCGTCGTTGTCACACTTTTATTAGGCACAGACCATTTTACTGGAAAGGGTGGGGGTTGAGATTTTTCAAAGAAAATTATCCAAAATTGTTTGAGTTTTTTTTTATCTCCAAGTTGTTCCTAAGAGCTTTTTTGTTTCCTTCTCTACCTGAACGCACTAAAAATACCCCATTTAAATGTAAAAAAAAATATTTTGATCCAATTGTTGCCTGTAAAATTTGAATGTTGCTATCCTATACCAAACATGGACATTTAGTGGCTACACAGACCCCATTCGACACAAGTTTTCAATAGCACATACTACAACGGATCATGTCATTACAGTCAAAAACCATCAGACACAGTCACAAACCAAATATGGTAAAAATCAATATCAAACTTTTCTCAAGTTTATTGGATTTTGCATGAATTAAACTTCCAAGTGTAGTTCATTTATCAATTACAATTTCTTTACTTTTTTGGTATTAATCTTCACCTTTTTATGCATTTAATATCAAAGAAATTGTGAAATTAGTTTAATTATGAATATTCTACCCTATAGGAATGTTAACTTCATTGAAAAATAATCAATACATGTGAAATAGAAGAAAAATCGATTTTTACCATATTAGGTCAAACGATGGTTTGTGCCCGTGTCTGATGGTTTTTGATTGTAATGATACGAGTCTGTTGTAAGGTGCGATTAGGAAGACCAAAATCTACTATTATGTACTTAAATTAGGGCACCTGTAAAGTGCGAAACGAAATAGAAACGAAATCAACGAAAACGAAACGAAACGAAACGAAACGAAATCAACAAAAACGAAACGAAACGAAACGAAATCAACGAAATGAAAACGAAATAAAACGAAACCAACGAAAGCAAAACGAAATAAACGAAAACAAAACGAAATAGACTGATATGAAGAAAATGGAAGGAAAAAAATAAGACAAAACGAAATAAAGAAATTAAAAAAAAAGATAATTAGATTTTTAAATACAATAATTTTGATTAATTATAACCGGGAAACCCATCTTGCATGTCTGTCCATTACAGTACTCCTCGCGTACATTACCCGCAACTCAATTCAAGCCGGGTTTGCTTTGCCGACAAACTTTCAGAAGTTCAAATGTCATATTTTTTATTTGTGTTGAGTGTGTGTCAGTATTTATGAATTATAAAGTTTCTGGAGTTGGCATATAGAAAAAAAAGGGGGATATGAGGGGGTATTTTCATAGATTGGGATATTGAGGGTTCATTTTTCGTCTGATTGTATTACGTTTTTCGTTTGTATTCTACATAAATTTGCCTATTCGCAAATCATACAGGATGGTCTTGAGTTTCAGATTCTGGGCACTATTTGACTACTGGATTTTCCCGACTTGTCACGTTTAATCCCCATGCACTGCACCCCCCCCCCCCCCCCCTCCCCCATTTGTCAATATGACGGAACTATTAATGACTGTCATACAAGTGAGAGGTTTGACCCACAATTTTCTTGGGAAATACCTGTACCAAGTCGGGAATATGATAAAGTTGTTTTCTAGTTTCACATTTGGTCACGTCTTAGGATTAGAGAAATTACATGTACCGATTGTTTTTATACTTGGTAACGTCTTAGGGTTAGACGAGTGGCATCTGCCTATCTGCTATCAGAACCCACCATTTTCCTGGGAAAATGTCTGTACCAAATTGTTCCGTTGATTGAAAACTCAGATGGTTGAGCTTCTTATCGGTTTTGTCTGTTTTTGTGGACTTTCCCTTTTGAATGCGCCTTGGAGTACGGTACCATTGTTATTACCTTTATTCGGTAGTGTGCCAACAGATCTGGTGTAATGTCTTACCGTTGTTCGTTCCGAGATATACAGGCGTCAAAAAGACCCAACACTATAAACATTTTATTTCAAATCCTATTGTTCTATTTTGAAGAACAAAAAAAACCAACAGCAACATAACAGGACGTACAGTGAGCGCCCTCCCTACAGAAGAACTTCTGGAAAAAATAATGCTTGCAAAAACTAAACATAAGAAACTCTGGAAGTTTTATTGAAATCCATTCTGTTGTTTAGGAAGAGTTATGGATAACGCAACAGTATCCTCTCTCTATTGTATAGCCTTGTATGACAATTACATAGCCTTAAATGACAAAGTCCAAAAGTGAAGAAATTTTAGCAAGAACTGTTAAAATGGGAAAACAAAAATAGAAGGTGCACAATGCCATTTGGTACTAAAGAATTCATGAAATTAATGAACCTTGCCATATGGTATTAAAGATTTCCTGTAAGATTCATTCAATTCCATCAAGTTGTTAAGGAGGAATTGCATAGGCAGTGAGGGAAGCACTCACGGACAAACGGACATATACTATATACCCCCTCCCGCAGGATAACGGGGGGTATAAAAATATGTGCCGTATCAAATTTTATTAATACCGGAAATTTTTTTGGAGGAGGGTGATTTGGTTTTTTTTTTTATATGAAAAGGGATCAAAGGGAAAAAAGGTACTTTTACAAGATATGTAGATTTTTTTAAAATTTCTAAAGTTAATTTTTGATAGGATTTGTATACCTCCGCCAAAAAAAAGATAGGGGTATATAGGACTTCTGCTGTCCGTCCGTTCGTTTGTCCGTCCGGTCGTCACACTTTTTCGTCTCTCCGACACACTTTTAAATTTAGCTCGGACGGGGTTATTTATTAGTGAACTTTAACTACTGCACTTCTGTTATTTTAATTCCTCTCCTTTCAACAGACTTGACATTGCTCTTATGGTTCCCAAATTTAAAAGAAGCCACTAAGTGAAAAGGACAGACTCCCGCTGAATAAATGCATAGTATTCTTGTTCAATGGTGATCAAATCCTGTCCTCTCCTGATGAAAGACACTGAGACATGTGTGGGAAGTAGTCTAGCATCGTAATTGTGAAAATAGGTTTGATTTCTTTTAGGCCCCTATTATTTTTTCGTCCATTTTCTATTTCGTTTTGTTTTCGTTGGTTTCGTTTTATTTCGTTTTCATTTCATTGATTTCGTTTCTTTTCGATTTCGTTTCGCACTTTATAGGTGCCCATGTATATTCACTGCTTTTATTTTCGTCAGGATTTTCAATCAAACCCACTCTATCCTTAGAGTCTAGTCGGAAAAAGAAAATAAGTGTTTTCCGATTGGTTAACAGATTATGCATTTAATAAACTGTTTTCTGATTGGATAAGGCCATATAGGGGGTATATAAGAAAAAAAATCAAAATTTTCTTCCAGTTTGAACTATATTCATAGCCATACTAACCTATATTTATTTACATTGTAGAAATCAAAATGTCGAATTGTATAGAAATGTCTTGTCTAGTTGTCGTAAAAAGAAGGACAGTTCCTAAAAGGTAAGACAATCCATATTTTCTTAAATTAACATTTGACGATTAAATGTATTTCAAATGAACACAAAACAGGATAGCGTCATTTTCTCACAGATGCCTGAAAAAAATGGCTGTCAATTTTAAGACATTCTGTGCTGTTCACAATTGTACCAGAGGTGAAATTCCAATGTTGATCTTATCATTGCTATTGTTGACCAAATGTTCCATTGGTAGCCTTTAAACTGTATGGTTATTTATTTATTGGTGGCCGTCCTACCAAGGGTGTGTTTGACTTGCAATTTGATAAAAGGAAGAACACAAATTTATCTTAAAATAAATGAGTGAAAAATGTGTAGATATACAACAGCACATAGTCAAAATATTTTACATGGGTTTTTGTTTGTTTGTTTGATGGTGGGTTTTTGGTGTTTAATGCCACTTTCAACAACATCTCAGTTTTATTGGTAGAGAAAACCAAGTCACTGACAAACTTTATCACATAAAGTTGTACACCTCACCCTGAATGAGAATCAAACTCACGATATCAGTGGTGATAGGAACTGATTGCATAGGTAGTTGTAAATCCAATTACCATACAAACCCGGCCACGACAGCCCCTATTTTACATGGGGATGCGTTTTATAACAATAAAAGAAAAATATATAAAAAGGATTTTGCAGAATTGCCACTTGTCAATGTTGTCTTCGACAGAATGGTCATGATTTATATGGAATTTGTAATTTTTTCTTTATTTGCTATGCACTTGGATTATTGCAATATTCAAAGAGTGTATGATCAATTAGATAGGAACTCCCACTGTTTACATATTCATAAGTTGTATTATAATGCCTCAAAATTGTATCAGAAGTGGGAAATGTTGCCATATTTACAATGTTTTCAAGTTCAAAGATACCTTTTCTACATCTCATAATTATATATCACTGTAATGACTTTGCCCCTTGTGGGCCCTCTATTGGACAATGAAAAAAATTCTTATAAAACACTATATGCTGTGAGTGCCTAGCCTTTACCATCAACATCATGTTGTTCTATTTATTTTTTTCAATTTTTTACTTAAAACAAAAGATCTGAATTCTATGAAAATGATGCTGCATCATGAAAAAGTGTAAACTTTACAACCCATTATTTGTAGAGTATGATAATAATATAATAATAATAATTGTATTGATTTAAAGTCCAAACATTGAACAATCATCAAAAGACAAAGCAGAACTAAGCTAAATACATACAATACATTGAAGATTACAATATTTATAAGGATTATCTCCCATTGTACACAACAGTGTCACTCAATGTATATAAAAATATTTAAATAATTCTGTATATACTGTAATAATAATTTTGCATAATAATTAAGTTATAACTTCCCTTTCAGATCTTGATTGATAGAATACAATTTATTCACACCTAAAATACATATTTTACATATATCAAGATCATTACTACTCAATATGAATTTAAATTTTTGGAACTCATCCATATCATTAAATGAAGGAACCACTGAACTTATATTAGAAAATAATTCTTTACGACACTCGTCCAATTTGGAACATTTTAAAATGAAATTATTTCATCCTACTGGTTCTATATTACAGAGAGGACATATTCTCCTTTCCACTGGAAGTTTGATGTATCTACCCCTTTCAATATTCAGGTTACTGTTGCTTATTCTAATTTTAACAAATATAGATAAAGCAAATTTATCCACATCAGAGTGTAAAAATTTCTCCATTTTGTAACTATTTTTTAATTTCCTATAAGTTTGCAGTTTATTACCACCATTTTTAGTATCATCATTAAACAATAATTTTTTCCAATGGCTAATATATCTGTCTTCTAGTTTGATTGATAAAGAGTGTAATAATTTAGACTTAGAAAAAATGTACCTTGATTCACCCAAACATGAGTAAACCCAATTTCAGCTAGTAAAAGTTTTATTTTAGAACATAAGCCATCTTTACGCAAGGTGTTTTCTTGGTATGAATGATAAATTAAGCTATTTGCATTTGCGCTCAAAAGATGAAGCCAATAATTAATAGTAGCTTTTATAGTACAAAATGAAAGGGGGAATAAACCAAGTTCCGATAATACAGCAATATTTGTTGCAGACTTATGAACTACTAATACAAATTTGGCAAATTTTATTTGTGTTTTATTTGGAACAAAGGAATCATATTTTGATTCAAAATTTGAATTTCTTTTAATTAGGATATCAAGAGACCATATTTCACTACAATATAAAAGAATGGGTTTGACACGAGCATCAAAGAGTCTTAGATGTAAAAAGGCTATTCAGTTTTTCTGAATATAGTGTTTTGCGAATACAGAACATTGCCTTAGAGGCTTTCTTTGACAAATAATTTTTAGCAAATGAAAAAGAACCTGAGAGTTTAAATATAATTCCTAAATATTTATATTCTGACACAAGTTCTAGAGAGTAGGATGTCTATGTGAAAAAAGCATCTTATATCAAGTAACTATTACTCTTATTGTTTTTGGTTCATTTTTGCTGTTAAATAAAATATTGAAGTACACTAAGAAATTTTGATAAAAACAAATTGCCACATCAAGTGCAGCCTGAGTTTGACAATAAACCTTGATTACATAAAGCAATAAAAAAAAATGTTTTTCATCAAAAATAATGATCATAATTATTGATCATTGATTAAATCCAATAACACAAATGTATGATTTATTTAAAGACAAAGACAAAAAAAATCAAATCTTCCCCCTTTTCCAATCAAAGTAAAAAAAAAAAACCCTCATTTTTAACCAATATCACAGCTGTTATATCACTATCAGTGGAAATACCTGATTAAGGTTCATTACAATACTTAATGGGGGTGCATTCGATATGCCAAATTAGATTTCTATTCATTTGAATTTCTTAATTGAAAGCAAAATGAACCCCCCCCCCCCACGCAAAGTAAATAAATAAAATTAATAATTGATTATTGCTTAATGTCCAGCAAGCAGCATTTCAGCTGTGTTCAATAATGGAATAAAAACTATATAGAAATTCTGAAAGTGAAGCGATTAGGGTTATGTGTTTAACGCTACTTTCAACAATATTTTGGTTATATCGTTGAGGTCAGTTTTATTGGTGGGGGAAACCAAAGTACCCAGAGAAAACCACCAATCTACCGCAAGTCACTGACAAACTTAATCACATAACATTGTATCGAGTACACCTCGCCATGAGTGGGATTCGAACTCACACTGTTGGTGATGATAGGCACTTATTGCATAATTAGTTGTAAATCCATTTTAATACATGTAGTTTAATTGAAGAGAATTCAGTATACATGTACTTCCATCATATTCCATATATACATTTTTATTTCTCTAAATGAATTGTAGAAAATTTATATTTGTAAATATTGTACATTCTATCCCACAAATTTAAAGAACATTTCAACATGTCCAATAGACAAACAGACTACTTTCACAATGCAATATGACCAGAGAGAGCGACTTTATGACTTTGTTAAATAAATCACATTAAACTTTAATGTTTTAATTATTTTATTAGCACACTTATAATATTATGTAGCATTAAATTCAGGTTCAGTTTGGTTGCTAGTCAGGTCAGTATGTTTGCTAATTGATTTTTTACCACTAGTAAAGTTTTGATTGTTTTAAAAGAAGTTAATTACTAGCCCTGTAATTTGTTGTAATGTTTTCAGTTTTTCATGCTGCAACATATTTTTGTGGAATCTTGATATTTTGTTTTAAGTATTAAAAAAAAAGGTGAAATAAATAGCACAACATGATGTTTATGGTAGAAGTTAATACTCCTAGCAAATATACAGCATTGTTTAATTTGAGAATGCAGAAAAAGTACCTCTGAACCTGAAAACATTGTAAATATTGCATACATTTGGTACCCGTCCACCGCCATTGTGGAGTTTTAATCTGACGTCGCCCCAAGAAAAAAATCAAAAGAGCATTCTTATCTGCACCAGCTGGGGATGTGCTGGGTAGCTCTGTCAAGGATTAGCCCCTGGAACCATCACTGAGTATCCATTTTTAGTCTGAAGAATAAAATGTATAGGATGCCATTGCTGTCAAGTTGAAGATGTATAAATGTTGTCTTATAATAGGTATGACACAAGCTTTTTTAAAGCCATTAAGCTGAAATGAAAGTCAATCCATTGGAAAGAGTTTGAAAAAAGAAAGAAATTGGTGTTAAAATCATGTCAATATCTTGAGTGGTTCTAAAGTTATGACCAAAAATAGGCATCAAAATATGTACATTTGTATATTTTTTGGACCGAATTACCAAAATGGCCACCAAATTGTAACCACAAGTTCCCTACTATTGGCATTTAAGACAGGAATTTCATACCCCCCCCCCCCCCTTTTCTCAACACTTGAGAATTTTTTTTTTAATTGATTCTTCTTTCTTGTAATTTTACCGGTATTTCATGTTTCCTGCTTGTTATACAATTTTATGTCAATCCAAGTGTATACCAATCTTAATTAGAATTGGATGTTTGTTGTATCTTTTTTAATTTTTTCCATTGGCAATACACACATATCTAACAACATGCTGTTTGAGTCGTCATTCATATATGACCATCCAATCATGTAAATCTATTTGACCAATCGAACAACAGATCATGGCATGTTCTCGATTTTATTAACTAAAGATTTAGTAGCCTCATCACTGATTGATCGGTTGAAAGTATGAACCCATACTGGATGTACACATAATTAAAGCCATATATCTCAGAAACTACAAATATCTGAGATTTCAAATTCAGACTTGTATTTTATCCCTTTAAACCCACTTTTAAAATTTTATATCTGTATTATAATATATTAAGAAATTAAATGTAAAAACGTGATGACTGTATCATAAAAACCAAAAATGTGTAGATCTGAAAAATAAACATCCAAAAGATTCATGAATTGTTGTTTTTGTTTTTTGACATATATATACTATCTAAACAACCCTGCATACCTTAGGGGTCAACTTCTGGGATTTTAACAGACTTATAAATACCAGACTTTGGTTCACTAAAACCTTTTTTTTTTAAATTAAGATCTTATTTGTAAATTATTGTTTATTCTTAGAAACCAATTAAAAAAAAACATCAAATATAATATTTCAAATTGATGCTTGCACTCTGTTTTATTCTTTAGAGCTAATTTTAAAATTCCAAGCCAATCCAATAGCTACAACATAAGAAAAGGTCCAGAAAACAAAATTTGAGACAACACCTGTTTGGCAGCAAACCACCCACATGGCCTTCCTTGCAACTCCAGTTAATTTATTTTGCATATGAAACAATATTGATGAAGAATTTTTCTTTTTCCGATGTGAAAGAAATTGAAAAGTTTTAAAAAAATTTTTTTTTATCTGTTTGATTCTGAACCCAATGTTGAATATTTTCTTCTCAAGAACCAATGTAATATTTGCTGCAAAGCATCATTATGACATGTAGATTTAGATTGTTCAAAAAACACCCCAGGATCTATGGTTGAAAGTTGAACATGGGGGAAATAAAAAAAAACAAAACTTTTCTTATACCAGTAATTGAATACAAATGTGCACAAATAAAGACTACTATAACTAACTGGGTCTGTAAGGTCCCAGCCATTGAAGTCCAAAGTTTGTAATTGGCTGTATTAGAATAAATTTTGAAATAGAATTCCCAAGAATTAGAAATGAACATGTGGAGCAGGAACTGCTTACCCTTCCGGAGCATCTAAGTTCACCCCCGGTTTTAAGTGGCGTTCTGTTACTCGATCTTTAGTTTTATGTGTATGTATTGTTTTGTAGATTGTTGTGTCCTGTTGTCTATTTTTATTTGGCCGTTGTGTTGTCTGTCCTCCGATTTACTCTTTGGTTTCTTCAAATTCTTCTTGCAATTGTAGTTGGCATGAAATATCCTTGTGATATGTAGATACAAGCTTGCACAAATGAAGACCTCAGAGTCTGTGGGGTCTGAGCCTTTGGGGTCCATATATATAGGTTACATTAGAATAAATTTTAATATAGCATTCCCCAGAACTAGAAATGACATATAATTGTAAATGGAGATTCAATCTTATACAAAAGAAGGCACCATGGTCATTTTCTATTCAAATAAGATTAATTTGATCAAAACTGCATTTAAATGTTATATATAAATTTTTTTATGGTATAGAAGGTCATTCAGTAATGGTCAAGGGGAGATAACTCCATTCTACTTTCAAAAGATGGAAGATAAACATAGAATTTGTTGGACCATGCACATAATCACTTGATTCTCTTATGCAATTCGTGCTCAGCCACTAAATTTATAAGGATACTTTGGGATAATTTTTTATCCTACAACCATCATACAAAGCACAACATCCATCAATGATTATGACATAAATATTATTTTGAAAATCTTCTGTAGCTGATTCAATTTAATCCAAACTGATGCTATGATAGTTCTTGGGCAGTCTTCTCTTAAAACTGAATGCACCAGCCCCTCCCCCCTCGATACAGACATGAGGTAATCATAATTTGTAATCGTAATCAGTTGTACTCGATTACATTTTTTCATGTAATTGGATGTAATCTGCCATATTTTAAATTACATGTAATCGATTGCATTCATTTTGACCCTGTAATCATGATTACTTTCTGATTACATTTAGATTACTTTTCATCATTTTGACTTATTTTGTCTTAACTGAAACATATCTCCTTAGATATTTAATGTATGATATGTAAATGAATTTTCTTCGTGAGGCTAATTTTTTTTTATTCTTGAATAATTTTATCAAACGTTCATATAATTTCCTAAATTTATGACATCAACTTATTTGTGGCCAAAAAATTGTATCTAACACAAACATTTTGAAAATAATGTAACATTTTTGTTTCATACTTGACAGAATTTGAACTTGTTTATCTTAAATGTTAAATTTTACTTTCTTAAACCAAACATTGTTTTTTAATCATTAAACATTCATATAATCTTATGAAACTTTTTAATGTTTCCTAGTTACATGTACAGTCAAACCTGTCTTATGTGGTCACCTCTATTAAGTAGTTGCCTGTATTAAAAGGTTACTTTTTAGCTCAACATTTCGAAGAAAAAAAGTTGAGCTATTGTCGTCACTCCAGCGTCTGGGTCGGTTAAGTTTTTTGTCAAGAGTCCATTTCTCAATAACTATCAAAGGTATCCATTTGAAACTTGGAATACTTGTTCACTATCAAAAGAGGAACAAATTACAACAAGGCAGATGACCCTGTGATTTCTATATCCAGGGTTATCTGCCCTTGTTTTAACATACAGTCCCTGGATCGTTAAGTTAATAGATATTTCGTATCTTTTTTGTTTGCATGTATCGTTCGTTCGTTTTCCGTTCGTTTGCGTTTCGTTCGTGTAATTGGTTCGTTTGTTTCGTGTATCATTCGTTTCATGTAACATTCGTTTCGTTCGTCAGTTTATGTACACATTCCAAATTTTTTTGAGTTAAAAACAAAGTAAATTGTGCATTAAAAATTCATAAACACAATTAAAATATATACCCATTGGAAGCATTCAAATGAGCATAGCCGCATATGTGCAAAGTTAGAGGGTGTGTGATGTTACCAGACTGGACTATTTTATTAATTGTTTTAAGGGAAAACATAATTAATAAATGCATTTTTTTCAATAATTTACTCTACGGACAAATAAACAAGAAATCATCTACATGTGTAACATCTATATGTATGTAAAACAAATGCCCCTGGTGGTTTCACCTGGGAAATACATGCACTGCAGGTGTGAAATGTCAACTCTTAATTTCATTCTAATTAACAATTATACTATTTATGACCTTTTTAAGCCACACACCTCTCGGACAGCTTGACCGGGAAAATAACTGATACACCTATGTCTGGTTGTCAATACAGAATCCGAATAATTATATAAATATAAATTCTGAATAATTATATAATTATATAAATATAAAGTCATATTTGGAAGTTAAATATATGAGATTCAATATTTGATCATATATATAATTATTAAACACATTGATAATATAAACTATTTAATATAAAATGTATTATCCTATTACTCTACTGACTAATTTATCATTTATATATCCATTTTGTATCAATTGCATATAAAATATAAGATTAGTTAATCACGTCAATTTGCACAAAAGCCATTCAAATAATAACACAATACTATATTGTACTTCTGTAGAAACAGGATCGTTTATCATTGGATAATATATGGTTACATGTACGCTCCAATTGTTCGTGTATCGTGCGTTCGTATCGTGCGTTTTTCGTATCGTTCGTGTGAAGCATTTGTTCGTTTTTCGTTTGTTTCGTTTGCGTTTCGTGCGTATTGTAAACTTATACAATCCAGGATCTGTAGTACATAGAAATTAGGGATATTTTTTTAGTATAATTGAAATATCTCAATAACTATCAAAGCTATTAACTTGAAACTCAATACACTTGTAGAAAGTGTTGACCCCAATCTATTGACAAGAGAAGACAACGCCATCCAGCATTTTATTTGAGTTATTCCCCCTTTTTGACTTAGAATTTCTTCAAAAAATACAATTTCTCAATAATTATGATGGGCATTGAAATGAAACTCAACATACCTGTTCACTATCAAATGGGGAACCCATTACAACAAGGCAGGTGACCCTGTGATTTGTATATCCAGAGTTATCTTCCCTTGTTTCGGCATAGCACATAGAAATTTGGGATATTGTTTTAGTATAATTAAAATTTCTCAATAACTATCCAAGCTATTAACTTGAAACTCAATACACTTGTAGAAAGTGTTGACCCCGTTCTATTGACAAGAGAAGACAACTCTATCCAGCCTTTTATTTGAGTTTTTTCCCTTTTTTAGCTCACCTGGCCAAGGGCCATGTGAGCTTTTGCCATCACTTGGCATCCGTCATAAACTTTCACATTTAAATCTTCTCCTCTGAAACCGCTGAACCAAATTAAACCAAACCTGGCAAGGATGGTCCCTGGGTGGGTCCCTTTCAAAATTGTGTCCGACAGCCCTGCCCTCCATTCAAGATGGCTGCTGTTACTAAAAATAGAAATTTCTCCAATTGTCCATTGCTGCTTTAGTACAAGCTCAAATGAGCTCAAATTTTAACTGCAGCTACATGGCAAGGAGTAGTTTAACATATATTCCGGGTTTTTTTTGTGTACTTTTTCTTTCAGCTGATTTATACCGATTATGCATATTTTGATAAAAGATCTCATTTAAATCTTCTTCTCTGAAACCGTCTAACCAAATCAAACCAAATTTGGCTGGGATAGTCCTAAGGTAGTCCCATTTCAAAATTGTGTCTGACATTCAAGATGGCTGCTGTTACTAAAAATAGAAATTTCTTCAATTGTCCATTGTTCCTTTATTAAAAATCAAAATGAGCTCATACTTTAACTGCAGCTACATGACAATGAGTAGTTTAACATATAGTCTGTGTTTTTCTGTGAAATTTTTCTTTCAGCCGATTTATACCAATTATGCAAATTAGGCATATTTTGATAAAAGATCTCATTTAAATCTTCTCTGAAACCGCTGAACCAAATTAAACCAAATTTGGCTGGGATAGTCCTTGGGTAGTCCCATTTCAAAATTGTGTCCGACAGTCCTGCCCTTCATTCAAGATGGCTGCTGTTACTAAAAATATAATTTTTTTTAGTTGTCCATTGCTGCTTTATTATAAATCAAAATGAACTCAAATTTTAACTGCAGCTACATGACAATGAGTTGTTTAACATATATTCTAGGTTTTTCTGTGAGATTTTTTCAGCCAGTTTATTCTGTTTAGGCATATTATGAGATAAAAATCACATCAAAATCTTTTGCTCACAAATTTGAGTTGAAATGATCTTTGGGTGGCCCACTTTCAAAATTATGTATAACGCCCCCATTTTCTATCAACTTTAGATGTCAAATTGAAAACCAGGTGGTCGATTACAGGCTCTTGGGAGCCTCTAGTTTACTTGCATTTTTTCTCAATCTAAACTATGATAGGCATTAAAATGAAACCCAACATACCTATTCACTATCAAAAGGGGGAACACATTACAGAAGGGTAACTCCCAACATACAACCCCCCCCCAAATTTTTATTTTTATATCATATGGACTACAATAGTGTTACAAGAAAAGATTATACTCCCCCCCCCCCCCCCCCCCCCAATTTTTATTTTTAAATTTTATTTCATATGCACTAATATAGTGTTACAAGAAAAGATTATACCCCTCTGATTATATTTACCAATCATGCAAACATATTTGCTTATATGACCATCATAGATAGAAGTATGTATAACTTTGTAAATTGCTTGCAGTTTAATATCAGATACGAAAAAGTAGGTAGTTGGATTATCGAACAACTCATACAAGCTTATCACCAATACAGTGTGTTCTCACCCGTCTTTGTAAATTACAAAAAAGGGTGCACTCGACTCGCAGCCGCAAGTGATAAAGTTTACCGGTTGCTTGCCCATGGTCGGTGGTTCTCTCTGGGTACTCCGGCTTCTTCCACTACTAAAACGGGTCGCCATGATATAGCTGAAATATTGCTGAAAGTGGCATTAAACACCAAAAATCAAATAAATTTTTCCGGTCATAGAAAATTCCATATGAATTGAACCTCTTTTAGAAGGTCACCTAACTTATAAGGCCACTATTTCTTTGTCCCAAAGGTGACTCTTAATACAGGTTTGACTGTATGTTGGAAATATTATATCTGATCTGCATTCAAATTCAAAAATAATTTTCATACAAGTATATACCAAATTTCAAATATCAATTTCTATTCTGAATAGTAGTTGAAGCTAAAATCTATTTTTCCCTTTAAGGCAGGTTCAATTTATTTTTTACCTCACCTGTCCGCCGTTAACTTTTTAGATTTTTTTATTCTTGAATAATTTCAAGAATAAAAAAATCTTAACACAAAAATTTCGAAAATAATGTTGTTGTTTTTTTCATTTTTGACAGAATTTGAACTTGTTTTTTTTTAAATGGTAAAACACTGTTAAATTTACTTTCTTAAACAGACAATGTCTACGATTTTGTCAGATTTTTTAAATTGGAATTTTTTTCCCAAACTTGAACAGATGTGAGTAAAAATTCATCTAAAACAGCCAAAAACACCGAAAAGTGGTACATTTGTATTCACGGAATATTTTGGGGGAAACGTGTGTGGAAGCAACTTTTGTCTGGGCTAATCTAATTCAAAATTCAAGATATCTCCGCCTCTGTCAAACCTGTCTATGTGGTCACCTCTATTATCCAGTTGCCTGTATTAAAAGGTTACTTTTTTCTTTTCTGGTCATAGAAAATTTCAAATGAACCTCTTTAGAAGGTCACCTGTCTTTTTAGCTCAACTTGCCAAAGGCAATGTGAGCTTTTGCCATCACTTGGCATCCGTTGTCCGTCATCTGCTAACTTTTCACATTTTAATCTTCCCCTCTGGTCACTACAGGCAATTCTTTTTTCTGATTGTCCGATTTCTAAGAAACCTCCTCTGAAACCCCTTGGCCAAATGAACCAAAACTTGGTAGGAAGCATCTATGGAAGGTCCTCTCTACAGATTGCTCATTTTGTCCCGATCTGTTAAGAAACATGGCCTCCACAGGCAATTCTTGTTTCTGATTGGTTGATTTCTGAAAAACCTTCTCCCTTGAAATCGCTTTGCCAAATGAACCGGAAATTATTTAATTATGTATGGGTTAAACAAAGGCTGTCCATGTTTTATGCACATTTAAAACCAAGGCAAAGCTGAGGTCTTTAAATGTTCATAATAAAGACATGGACAACTGTTGTTTGACCATGTTAGAACATAAACACTTCTCTGAGAATGTTAGAGTACGTTGAAAGTCAATAACACTTAGATTTTTACTCTTAGAAATGTCTTAAATGTGTAGTAGTTAGACCAGCATTTTGACAAAAATTCCTAAAGTTTTTTTTCAATGCCCCCTCCCTAGAGTTTAAAAAGGACAAAGAAACAATTATATCATTACCCGTATATAAAGCATTTTATTTTCATTAAAACAAGATCTATCACTCCTCGCTCCCCCCACAAAATTTACAAGAAAATCATAATGATATTAGTCAATGCTTTGCTCGTATTGGGTGTGACAGCTGCCATTGTTTTGTGTTAAAAAATCTGTGTCTGTCTCAGAAATCATCAATTGTATGTTATTATTATATGTAAATTTGATATATAAACTTTTAAATGCAATATCCATTTAATCTTCACAGTTTGACAGTTTACTTAACAATTCATTTTTTTTTCAGGGTGAAACCTGTCCGTGAGGGCGAAAGACGCTCGAGGCGTAAGTTGGGGCTAGCCCCAGAGTTTAAGGCCGAGGACCTTCCAGTTCGGACAAGGCGTCCCAGGGTTCTGGTACAAGCTTTCGAGCCTGTACCAGTGGTACAGACACCCGAGCCTGTACCGGTGGTACAGACACCCGTGTTTGTACCAGTGGAGGCTACCCTCCCTGAACTACCACGGGATTTGCAGAATCCCGTGGTGGTTTCCCCTGTAGTCAGACTTTTTTCATTGTCTACACCAGCTGTTAATTCAGCAGATGTAGATGATGAAACAATGGCTGCTATAGGCCAGGGGGTGGTAGCTGAAGCGCCCTGTGTTGCTTTGGAGGTGGTGGCAGCAGAGCAGGTTTTTGAGGCCATAGTCATCCCAGTTGTTCCTGTTGCCCCTGCTCCCCAGAGAGGTTGGACTCGGTGGTGTGTTAGGGCTGCTCTTGCTGTCGGCAATATGATTGTCAATGACGGGCATGCTTTCTTTTAAGGGGCAAAATTTCTAAATTCAAAAAGGGGTTGCAATTTTGAAATCATTTCGGAAAGATCATGGTTCAGTCTGTTGTAGCAAAGATTTGGAATTTCTAATCATTTTTATGTTTTTATAATGAAGGTTAAAAAACCAAAAAAGGGGAGATAATTTATTTTTTTTAAATTGCTTCACAGAACTGATTTGATCCGATATTTATTTAAATTGTCAAAATTTTGTTTTATTTTTCTAAAAATCATATTGTCTGTTGGTGGTTAAAGTTGTGTTAAACTTCTGATCATGGTACATTAAGTCAAATGTCACACTGAGGAATTCCATTAGGTCAATTGGGTTAGAGTTTTGGTATGTAATGCCACTTTCAACAATATATCAATTATGGCAGTCAGTTATATTGGTGGAGGAAACCGATGTGTCCGCAGAAAACTAGACACTTTATCACATAAAGCCATTATGTCGGTTGTCCTAATATTGAGCACAGATAGGTCAATGTAGAACACCATTAGGTAAGGTGTCAATTTATGTCCCTTCCCACCCCACCCAACCCAACCCAACTCCAGTTTCCAAGACCTTTTAGTGTGTATTAATCTGCCCCTCCTTCTTGCAATCCAAGTTTCTAAGACTCTTTGTTAAAGTTGTGTTAAAGCCCCCTCCCCACTTGTCTGTTCTTGGTTAAAGTTGTGTTAAAGCCCCCTCCCCACTTGTCTGTTCTTGGTTAAAGTTGTGTTAAAGCCCCCTCCCAACTTGTCTGTTCTTGGTTAAAGTTGTGTTAAAGCCCTCTCCCCACTTGTCTGTTCTTGGTTAAAGTTGTGTTAAAGCCCCCTCCCCACTTGTCTGTTCTTGGTTAAAGTTGTGTTAAAGCCCCCTCCCAACTTGTCTGTTCTTGGTTAAAGTTGTGTTAAAGCCCCCTCCCCACTTGTCTGTTCTTGGTTAAAGTTGTGCTTAAGCATCTGAGCATGGTGTCCCAGTGTTCAAGGTCTTCTACTCTATTTGTAAATAGGTCTATGTATATATGTATAGTGTAAATATATTTTTGTATATAGTGTGTGTAAATATGTAAATATGTTTTTAATCATTAATATTATGTATTTAGTATGTGATATTGTTACATTTCTGTAAGCATCATTAAGATATTGCAAACCTTCATTTGGAAAAGTGAATGACGTCAAAGTTTAAAATATTTTTTTTAATAAGAGCTATTATTCCTAGACTTTTGGTTAGTTCTAAGTGTAAAAAATGATTTTTCATTCTTCGTGTTCATTAGATTCCACATCCCATCTCATGAAAATACTGATTTTCCGAGAATCTTTATAGATAATTAATACCCATACTGCCCCAGTATGAAATAGCTCAAAACAGATCGGTGTCAGTGTGAAGCCGATCAATAACATCTTCTTAAGATCTGGACAGCAGAACTCTTACCCAAAAAATCAGCATTTTGAATTAGAATTAGATTTATCATAGAATTATATATGTTCATTTATGTACTTCAATATAAATAAATTTTGATAATTAAATAAGGTTTATGAGTGAATGTTGCATGCTAGAAACAGGGGTATGCAAGGATGAATGATAGATAAAAACTTTTTCCCAGTTAGGTTTCACATCTAACATAGGTAGCATGCAAGAAATGGGTGTATGAATGAATTGAATGATAGATAAATAACTTTTTCCCAGTTAGGTTTCACATTTAATAAAGACACAATAGTGCCAAAAATACAATACTTTTTTATACCGTCAGTAATTAAATGGATTAAGGATTTTGAAGTACTAATGGAATGGATCTCAAATGTGTTAGTTCTTGAGAGACTAGTTCTAATTGAAAATGCATGATCAAGGAGAATAAAAAGGATGAAAGACTTAAAACGGCACAAACCATGGTAATAAAGTATATGTAGGAGTTCTTTTTTTTTGTCAACTGAACAGTATGTGTTGTTTAATATTTTTCAGTATATCTATCAAGGACATGTTTGGTATCATTGTGGTTTACATATCCTTAGAGTTTGCTGTTTATATACAATGATAAACAACTCACACCTCAACATGCATGTGAGACGACCTCTTCCCTAAATTTGAAACTTGTGTGCTGTAAATTTCAACTATATAAATGTATGTATGGTTTAAAATGTTATCAGTTATATCATGTACTACCTGTATGCAGGCTATTTCCCATCAAAAATGTGTACTCTAGCATTTTTTCCCCAACTACAACATGATCTCCTGTAAAGATACATGTATGGCAAGTGTTGGTTTGTGATGTTATAGTAAGATGCAAAAACAGAGATGCTTTTATAAAAAAAACCAAAAAAAAAACAAAAAAAATTGCATGAAAAAAAAAACAAAAAAAATTGCATGTATTAATCAGCTTTTGTTTTTCAGGTATACTAATCTATTTTTGTTTTTTCAGAAGTAAGAGTGGCCTACAGCAATACTTTTGGCAAATTGTAAAATTAATATTTTTGTTTGTTTTGGATCTTTTGTAAATTTAATATAATTTTGAAAAAAATCTCATTTCTGGTGACTTTTTTTTTGCTAAAGTAATAGTTTTTTCATGAAGATTTGGTATTAATGGCAATTCTAAAATAATTTAACAATTTAGTATTTATAAAAAAAAAAAGTGTTTTAAGATGCACCCATGTAGACACCACAGTCAATTGAAGATGGCATCAAAGCCGCTGAAAGTACAGTCAATACTTTTGGTAGGTTTTAAATTTAAGGGGTTTTAATAGGGACAAGAAGAGTTTGAAGATACCAAAGTGGTAATCAGAATCCGTATGTCGAAGGAAAGACAATACAATGGACAAAAAAAAACAAAGATCTACAAAACACTGCACAGAAAACTAACGATCAAGCACCATAAACCCTACGAAGACTGGGGTTGAGCTCAGATGCTCTGTAAGGGCAAGAAGAGTTTGAAGATACCATGAGGGTTATCAGAATTCGTAAATCGTCGAAGGACAGACAATACAATCGACAAAAAAACCCCAATAGCAATGATCTACAAAACACTACACAGAAAACTAACGATCAAGCACCATAAACCCTACGAAGACTGGGGTTGAGCTCAGATGCTCTGTAAGGGCAAGAAGAGTTTGAAGATACCAAAGTGGTAATCAGAATCCGTATGTCGAAGGAAAGACAATACAATGGACAAACAAAACAAAAAAAAACAATGCACAGAAAACTAACGATCAAGCACCATAAACCCTACGAAGACTGGGGTTGAGCTCAGATGCTCTGTAAGGGCAAGAAGAGTTTGAAGATACCAAGAGGGTTATCAGAATTCGTAAATCGTCGAAGGACAGACAATACAATCGACAAAAAAAACCCAAGAGCAATGATCTACAAAACACTACACAGAAAACTAACGATCAAGCACCATAAACCCTACGAAGACTGGGGTTGAGCTCAGATGCTCTGTAAGGGCAAGAAGAGTTTGAAGATACCAAGAGGGTTATCAGAATTCGTAAATCGTCGAAGGACAGACAATACAATCAACAAAAAAAACCCAATAGCAATGATCTACAAAACACTACACAGAAAACTAACGATAAAGCACCATGAACCCCACAAAAAACGGGTTGAGCTCAGATGCTCTGTAAAGGTAAGAAGAGTTTGAAGATGCCAAAGGGGTAATCAGAATCTGTAAATCAAAGGACAGACAATACAATGGGGAAAAAAACCCCAAAAACAATGATCTACAAAACACTACACAGAAAACTAACGATCAAGCACCATGAACCCCACAAAAACTGGGGTTGAGCTCAGATGCTCTGGAAGGGTAAGAAGAGTTTGAAGATACCAAAGAGGTTATCAGAAAATTTAAATCGAAGGACAGAATACATTCATTTAATTTCCTTAAAAACTGCTTGTAAGATTTACTGTCAAAATTTTTTAATAAAATTGTAAATATAATCCCCTAAAAAAAGGGGGATTGAATAAGAAATGTCATATTTCTATGCTTGAGGTTAATTTTTTTTTTTCTTTGGTAGAAGTGGTGCATTTCTTTGTAATTTATGATCTTGCTAGAATCAAAACAGGCTCTGTAAAGGATGGGATGACAGAATTGTACAAAAACGACAAGCAAAAAACATGCATACAATTAAATAAAATTAAAGAAAACCAAAATGTAAGCAGAACCTGTTATTTTAAAATTTTGCAGGGAATTTAATAAACAAAAAGTAAAATTCTAGCCAGCTTTTTTTTGTACTTTTGTATTACTTATGTCATGTCAGTCTACTTGGTTTAAAACTCTTTAAAGTTTTATACTTTCCAAAATTCCAAGTCTTATCTTTCTTTTCTAATTTAATTTATGTGTTTTTACATTTACATAAAAAAATATTGTCAAAAATTACTGAGTTTCTAAAAAATTTAATTGTATTTGGTAAACATTTTTTTAGTTTTAAACCAAGTAAGTAATTAATCCTTTATTTTTTGTTGCTGTGATAAAATGTGTATAAAAAGGATAACATCCTTCATTCCTCCTGTGTAGTTACGAATTATCAAGAGTTATTGCCCTTCAAATTTTGTTTATTAAATTATATAAATATGAATTTCGTACTATTACAGGAACATGGAAGCAAGGTTCATCATATTTTGTGGTAAAACCTATAAAATATGGATTGGTCCTGACTTTTTTAGTCCTCTAATAGTCCAATTATTCCAATAATTATCATAGGTGCAGAACACTTTCTAATTGTTGTCATAGTATTTACATGCATTCAAACAGTGGAGATTCTGATGTTTTATCTTTAACATCGAATTTATTGGAATCATTTTCAAAAATATTTCCTAATTTATTTTTAATTATTTTCAAATAATTTCATTTTAAAAATTTCAGTAAACTTTAATCTTGATTATTTTTTTTTTAAATATTTTAAAAATAAATTATAAGCTGATACATTTTAGAGAGATAAGTAATAATTGTTTGTCAAATTTATTTATTGTCTTGCTGATTTTGTTGTAAACCTCAGCTAACCAGGCACTGCATAACCCCCATCCAACAAAGCATTACATTTCCCTATTTAACCATGCATTGCATCCCCCCTGCACTTTAATAGTCGGCTTTCAATAAATATTTATATTTTGAAGCCACCTATTAACATGAACAAAATGAGCAAGCTGATTGGCATAATAATTTAAATATATTGTTTTAATCTTTCAAAATGTATCACTTTAGTCCATCTTTGAACACATAAAAATAGAAGTCCTACTTTTGGTGATTTTTAGTTAAATGATTTAATAATTCTCTAAATTTCCAAAATTAAGATAAGTGCAATTATATGCATTAATTCATTACTAATGTAAATATTTTCTTTCTTTAAAAAAAATTTATTTTCTGGTTTTTTTTGTAATCTATTTTGGTATTTTTTAGTTTCGTTGTTTTATTTTTTTATCTTGTAATATTGTATAGTTTTATAATTATGTATATTAATTATGCTATGCGAGATATAAAGACTTCAAAATTTTTATAAAATTGTAAATATAATCCCCTAAAAAAAAGGGGGGCTGAATAAGAAACGTCACATTTCTATGCTTAAGGTTAAATTATATTTCTTTTCTTCATTTTTTTTGGTAGAAGTGGTGTGTTTCTTTGTAACTTATGGTCTTGCTAGGAACAAAACAGGTTCTGTAAAGGATGGGATAACAGAATTGTACCAAAAAAAAAAAATATCTCACCCAAAATGGATAATAGAAAAAAAAATGTAAGCAGAACCTGTTCTTTTAAATTTTGGAGGGCATTTTAATAAACAAAAGTAAAATTCTAGCCAGACCACCAATCAGTTATTTTTGTATATGTGAGATATAAAGACTACAAAATTTTAATAGAATTGTAAATATAATCCTCTAAAAAAAAGGGGGATTGAATAAGAAACGTCGCATTTCTATGCTTAAAGTTAATTTTTTTTATTTTTTTTGGTAGAAATGGTGTGTTTCTTTGTAATTTATGATCTTGCTAGAAACAAAACAGGCTCTGTAAAGGATGGGATAACATAATTGTACAAAACTGACAACAACAAAAAACACACATACAATTAAATAAAATTAAAGAAAACCAAAATGTAAGCAGAACCTGTTATTTTAAAATTTTGGAGGGAATTTAATAAACAAAAAGTAAAATTCTAGCCAGACCATCAATCAGCTATTTTTGTACTTTTGTATTAGTTATGTCATGTCAGTCTACTTGGTTTAAAACTCTTTAAAGTTTTATACTTTCCAAAATTCCAAGTCTTGTCTTTCTTTTCTAATTTAATTTACGTGTTTTACATTTACATAAAAAAATATTGTCAAAAATTACCGAGTTTCTAAAAAATTTAATTGTATTTGGTAAAAATTTTTTTAGTTTTAAACCAAGTAAGTAATGAATCCTTTATTTTTTGTTGCTGTGATAAAATGTGTATTAAAAAGGATAACATCCTTCATTCCTCCTGTGTAGTTACGAATTATCAAGAGTTATTGCCCTTTAAATTTTGTTAATTAAATTGTATAAATATGAATTTCGTACTATTAAAGGAACATGGAAACAAGGTTCATCATATTTTGTGGTAAAACCTATAAAATATGGATTGGTCCTGACTTTTTTAGTCCTCTAATAGTCCAATTATTCCAATAATTATCATAGGTGCAGAACACTTTATAACTGTCATAGTACTTACATGCATTCAAACAGTGGAGATTCTGATGTTTTATCTTTAACATTTAATTTATTGGAATCATTTTCAAAAATATTTCCTAATTTATTTTTAATTATTTTCAAGATAATTCCATTTTAAAAATTTCAGTAAACTTTAATCTTGATTTGTTTTTTTTATATTTTCAAAATAAATTATAAGCTGATAATTTAAATATATTGTTTTAATCTTTCAAAATGTATCACTTTGAACACTTAAAAAATAGAAGTCCTACTTTTGGTGATTTTTAGTTAAATGATTTAATAATTCTCTAAATTTCCAAAATTAAGATAAGTGCAATTATATGCATTAATTCATTACTAATGTAAATATTTTCTTTCTTTAAAAAAAAATTATTTTCTGTTTTTTTTTTGTAATCTATTTTGGTATTTTTTAGTTTCGTTGTTTTATTTTTTTATCTTGTAATATTGTATAGTTTTATAATTATGTATATTAATTATGCTATGCGAGATATAAAGACTTCAAAATTTTTATAAAATTGTAAATATAATCCCCTAAAAAAAAGGGGGGCTGAATAAGAAATGTCACATTTCTATGCTTAAGGTTAAATTATATTTCTTTTCTTCATTTTTTTTGGTAGAAGTGGTGTGTTTCTTTGTAACTTATGGTCTTGCTAGGAACAAAACAGGTTCTGTAAAGGATGGGATAACAGAATTGTACCAAAAAAAAATAATATCTCACAAAATGGATAATAGAAAAAAAAATGTAAGCAGAACCTGTTCTTTTAAATTTTGGAGGGCATTTTAATAAACAAAAGTAAAATTCTAGCCAGACCACCAATCAGTTATTTTTGTATATGTGAGATATAAAGACTACAAAATTTTAATAGAATTGTAAATATAATCCTCTAAAAAAAAGGGGGATTGAATAAGAAACGTCGCATTTCTATGCTTAAAGTTAATTTTTTTTATTTTTTTTGGTAGAAATGGTGTGTTTCTTTGTAATTTATGATCTTGCTAGAAACAAAACAGGCTCTGTAAAGGATGGGATAACATAATTGTACAAAACTGACAACAACAAAAAACACACATACAATTAAATAAAATTAAAGAAAACCAAAATGTAAGCAGAACCTGTTATTTTAAAATTTTGGAGGGAATTTAATAAACAAAAAGTAAAATTCTAGCCAGACCATCAATCAGCTATTTTTGTACTTTTGTATTAGTTATGTCATGTCAGTCTACTTGGTTTAAAACTCTTTAAAGTTTTATACTTTCCAAAATTCCAAGTCTTGTCTTTCTTTTCTAATTTAATTTACGTGTTTTACATTTACATAAAAAAATATTGTCAAAAATTACCGAGTTTCTAAAAAATTTAATTGTATTTGGTAAAAATTTTTTTAGTTTTAAACCAAGTAAGTAATGAATCCTTTATTTTTTGTTGCTGTGATAAAATGTGTATTAAAAAGGATAACATCCTTCATTCCTCCTGTGTAGTTACGAATTATCAAGAGTTATTGCCCTTTAAATTTTGTTAATTAAATTGTATAAATATGAATTTCGTACTATTAAAGGAACATGGAAACAAGGTTCATCATATTTTGTGGTAAAACCTATAAAATATGGATTGGTCCTGACTTTTTTAGTCCTCTAATAGTCCAATTATTCCAATAATTATCATAGGTGCAGAACACTTTATAACTGTCATAGTACTTACATGCATTCAAACAGTGGAGATTCTGATGTTTTATCTTTAACATTTAATTTATTGGAATCATTTTCAAAAATATTTCCTAATTTATTTTTAATTATTTTCAAGATAATTCCATTTTAAAAATTTCAGTAAACTTTAATCTTGATTTGTTTTTTTTATATTTTCAAAATAAATTATAAGCTGATAATTTAAATATATTGTTTTAATCTTTCAAAATGTATCACTTTGAACACTTAAAAAATAGAAGTCCTACTTTTGGTGATTTTTAGTTAAATGATTTAATAATTCTCTAAATTTCCAAAATTAAGATAAGTGCAATTATATGCATTAATTCATTACTAATGTAAATATTTTCTTTCTTTAAAAAAAAATTATTTTCTGTTTTTTTTTGTAATCTATTTTGGTATTTTTTAGTTTCGTTGTTTTATTTTTTTATCTTGTAATATTGTATAGTTTTATAATTATGTATATTAATTATGCTATGCGAGATATAAAGACTTCAAAATTTTTATAAAATTGTAAATATAATCCCCTAAAAAAAAGGGGGGCTGAATAAGAAACGTCACATTTCTATGCTTAAGGTTAAATTATATTTCTTTTCTTCATTTTTTTTGGTAGAAGTGGTGTGTTTCTTTGTAACTTATGGTCTTGCTAGGAACAAAACAGGTTCTGTAAAGGATGGGATAACAGAATTGTACCAAAAAAAAATAATATCTCACAAAATGGATAATAGAAAAAAAAATGTAAGCAGAACCTGTTCTTTTAAATTTTGGAGGGCATTTTAATAAACAAAAGTAAAATTCTAGCCAGACCACCAATCAGTTATTTTTGTATATGTGAGATATAAAGACTACAAAATTTTAATAGAATTGTAAATATAATCCTCTAAAAAAAAGGGGGATTGAATAAGAAACGTCACATTTCTATGCTTAAAGTTAATTTTTTTTATTTTTTTTGGTAGAAATGGTGTGTTTCTTTGTAATTTATGATCTTGCTAGAAACAAAACAGGCTCTGTAAAGGATGGGATAACATAATTGTACAAAACTGACAACAACAAAAAACACACATACAATTAAATAAAATTAAAGAAAACCAAAATGTAAGCAGAACCTGTTATTTTAAAATTTTGGAGGGAATTTAATAAACAAAAAGTAAAATTCTAGCCAGACCATCAATCAGCTATTTTTGTACTTTTGTATTAGTTATGTCATGTCAGTCTACTTGGTTTAAAACTCTTTAAAGTTTTATACTTTCCAAAATTCCAAGTCTTGTCTTTCTTTTCTAATTTAATTTACGTGTTTTACATTTACATAAAAAAATATTGTCAAAAATTACCGAGTTTCTAAAAAATTTAATTGTATTTGGTAAAAATTTTTTTTTTAGTTTTAAACCAAGTAAGTAATGAATCCTTTATTTTTTGTTGCTGTGATAAAATGTGTATTAAAAAGGATAACATCCTTCATTCCTCCGTTGTAGTTACGAATTATCAAGAGTTATTGCCCTTTAAATTTTGTTAATTAAATTGTATAAATATGAATTTCGTACTATTAAAGGAACATGGAAGCAAGGTTCATCATATTTTGTGGTAAAACCTATAAAATATGGATTGGTCCTGACTTTTTTAGTCCTCTAATAGTCCAATTATTCCAATAATTATCATAGGTGCAGAACACTTTATAACTGTCATAGTACTTACATGCATTCAAACAGTGGAGATTCTGATGTTTTATCTTTAACATTTAATTTATTGGAATCATTTTCAAAAATATTTCCTAATTTATTTTTAATTATTTTCAAATAATTTCATTTTAAAAATTTCAGTAAACTTTAATCTTGATTATTTTTTTTTTAAATATTTTAAAAATAAATTATAAGCTGATACATTTTAGAGAGATAAGTAATAATTGTTTGTCAAATTTATTTATTGTCTTGCTGATTTTGTTGTAAACCTCAGCTAACCAGGCACTGCATAACCCCCATCCAACAAAGCATTACATTTCCCTATTTAACCATGCATTGCATCCCCCCTGCACTTTAATAGTCGGCTTTCAATAAATATTTATATTTTGAAGCCACCTATTAACATGAACAAAATGAGCAAGCTGATTGGCATAATAATTTAAATATATTGTTTTAATCTTTCAAAATGTATCACTTTAGTCCATCTTTGAACACATAAAAATAGAAGTCCTACTTTTGGTGATTTTTAGTTAAATGATTTAATAATTCTCTAAATTTCCAAAATTAAGATAAGTGCAATTATATGCATTAATTCATTACTAATGTAAATATTTTCTTTCTTTAAAAAAAAATTATTTTCTGTTTTTTTTTGTAATCTATTTTGGTATTTTTTAGTTTCGTTGTTTTATTTTTTTATCTTGTAATATTGTATAGTTTTATAATTATGTATATTAATTATGCTATGCGAGATATAAAGACTTCAAAATTTTTATAAAATTGTAAATATAATCCCCTAAAAAAAAGGGGGGCTGAATAAGAAACGTCACATTTCTATGCTTAAGGTTAAATTATATTTCTTTTCTTCATTTTTTTTGGTAGAAGTGGTGTGTTTCTTTGTAACTTATGGTCTTGCTAGGAACAAAACAGGTTCTGTAAAGGATGGGATAACAGAATTGTACAAAAAAAAAAAAATATCTCACCCAAAATGGATAATAGAAAAAAAAATGTAAGCAGAACCTGTTCTTTTAAATTTTGGAGGGCATTTTAATAAACAAAAGTAAAATTCTAGCCAGACCACCAATCAGTTATTTTTGTATATGTGAGATATAAAGACTACAAAATTTTAATAGAATTGTAAATATAATCCTCTAAAAAAAAGGGGGATTGAATAAGAAACGTCACATTTCTATGCTTAAAGTTAATTTTTTTTATTTTTTTTGGTAGAAATGGTGTGTTTCTTTGTAATTTATGATCTTGCTAGAAACAAAACAGGCTCTGTAAAGGATGGGATAACATAATTGTACAAAACTGACAACAACAAAAAACACACATACAATTAAATAAAATTAAAGAAAACCAAAATGTAAGCAGAACCTGTTATTTTAAAATTTTGGAGGGAATTTAATAAACAAAAAGTAAAATTCTAGCCAGACCATCAATCAGCTATTTTTGTACTTTTGTATTAGTTATGTCATGTCAGTCTACTTGGTTTAAAACTCTTTAAAGTTTTATACTTTCCAAAATTCCAAGTCTTGTCTTTCTTTTCTAATTTAATTTACGTGTTTTACATTTACATAAAAAAATATTGTCAAAAATTACCGAGTTTCTAAAAAATTTAATTGTATTTGGTAAAATTTTTTTTAGTTTTAAACCAAGTAAGTAATGAATCCTTTATTTTTTGTTGCTGTGATAAAATGTGTATTAAAAAGGATAACATCCTTCATTCCTCCTGTGTAGTTACGAATTATCAAGAGTTATTGCCCTTTAAATTTTGTTAATTAAATTGTATAAATATGAATTTCGTACTATTAAAGGAACATGGAAACAAGGTTCATCATATTTTGTGGTAAAACCTATAAAATATGGATTGGTCCTGACTTTTTTAGTCCTCTAATAGTCCAATTATTCCAATAATTATCATAGGTGCAGAACACTTTATAACTGTCATAGTACTTACATGCATTCAAACAGTGGAGATTCTGATGTTTTATCTTTAACATTTAATTTATTGGAATCATTTTCAAAAATATTTCCTAATTTATTTTTAATTATTTTCAAGATAATTCCATTTTAAAAATTTCAGTAAACTTTAATCTTGATTTGTTTTTTTTATATTTTCAAAATAAATTATAAGCTGATAATTTAAATATATTGTTTTAATCTTTCAAAATGTATCACTTTGAACACTTAAAAAATAGAAGTCCTACTTTTGGTGATTTTTAGTTAAATGATTTAATAATTCTCTAAATTTCCAAAATTAAGATAAGTGCAATTATATGCATTAATTCATTACTAATGTAAATATTTTCTTTCTTTAAAAAAAAATTATTTTCTGTTTTTTTTTGTAATCTATTTTGGTATTTTTTAGTTTCGTTGTTTTATTTTTTTATCTTGTAATATTGTATAGTTTTATAATTATGTATATTAATTATGCTATGCGAGATATAAAGACTTCAAAATTTTTATAAAATTGTAAATATAATCCCCTAAAAAAAAGGGGGGCTGAATAAGAAACGTCACATTTCTATGCTTAAGGTTAAATTATATTTCTTTTCTTCATTTTTTTTGGTAGAAGTGGTGTGTTTCTTTGTAACTTATGGTCTTGCTAGGAACAAAACAGGTTCTGTAAAGGATGGGATAACAGAATTGTACCAAAAAAAAATAATATCTCACAAAATGGATAATAGAAAAAAAAATGTAAGCAGAACCTGTTCTTTTAAATTTTGGAGGGCATTTTAATAAACAAAAGTAAAATTCTAGCCAGACCACCAATCAGTTATTTTTGTATATGTGAGATATAAAGACTACAAAATTTTAATAGAATTGTAAATATAATCCTCTAAAAAAAAGGGGGATTGAATAAGAAACGTCACATTTCTATGCTTAAAGTTAATTTTTTTTATTTTTTTTGGTAGAAATGGTGTGTTTCTTTGTAATTTATGATCTTGCTAGAAACAAAACAGGCTCTGTAAAGGATGGGATAACATAATTGTACAAAACTGACAACAACAAAAAACACACATACAATTAAATAAAATTAAAGAAAACCAAAATGTAAGCAGAACCTGTTATTTTAAAATTTTGGAGGGAATTTAATAAACAAAAAGTAAAATTCTAGCCAGACCATCAATCAGCTATTTTTGTACTTTTGTATTAGTTATGTCATGTCAGTCTACTTGGTTTAAAACTCTTTAAAGTTTTATACTTTCCAAAATTCCAAGTCTTGTCTTTCTTTTCTAATTTAATTTACGTGTTTTACATTTACATAAAAAAATATTGTCAAAAATTACCGAGTTTCTAAAAAATTTAATTGTATTTGGTAAAAATTTTTTTTTTAGTTTTAAACCAAGTAAGTAATGAATCCTTTATTTTTTGTTGCTGTGATAAAATGTGTATTAAAAAGGATAACATCCTTCATTCCTCCGTTGTAGTTACGAATTATCAAGAGTTATTGCCCTTTAAATTTTGTTAATTAAATTGTATAAATATGAATTTCGTACTATTAAAGGAACATGGAAGCAAGGTTCATCATATTTTGTGGTAAAACCTATAAAATATGGATTGGTCCTGACTTTTTTAGTCCTCTAATAGTCCAATTATTCCAATAATTATCATAGGTGCAGAACACTTTATAACTGTCATAGTACTTACATGCATTCAAACAGTGGAGATTCTGATGTTTTATCTTTAACATTTAATTTATTGGAATCATTTTCAAAAATATTTCCTAATTTATTTTTAATTATTTTCAAGATAATTCCATTTTAAAAATTTCAGTAAACTTTAATCTTGATTTGTTTTTTTTATATTTTCAAAATAAATTATAAGCTGATAATTTAAATATATTGTTTTAATCTTTCAAAATGTATCACTTTGAACACTTAAAAAATAGAAGTCCTACTTTTGGTGATTTTTAGTTAAATGATTTAATAATTCTCTAAATTTCCAAAATTAAGATAAGTGCAATTATATGCATTAATTCATTACTAATGTAAATATTTTCTTTCTTTAAAAAAAAATTATTTTCTGTTTTTTTTTTGTAATCTATTTTGGTATTTTTTAGTTTCGTTGTTTTATTTTTTTATCTTGTAATATTGTATAGTTTTATAATTATGTATATTAATTATGCTATGCGAGATATAAAGACTTCAAAATTTTTATAAAATTGTAAATATAATCCCCTAAAAAAAAGGGGGGCTGAATAAGAAACGTCACATTTCTATGCTTAAGGTTAAATTATATTTCTTTTCTTCATTTTTTTTGGTAGAAGTGGTGTGTTTCTTTGTAACTTATGGTCTTGCTAGGAACAAAACAGGTTCTGTAAAGGATGGGATAACAGAATTGTACCAAAAAAAAATAATATCTCACAAAATGGATAATAGAAAAAAAAATGTAAGCAGAACCTGTTCTTTTAAATTTTGGAGGGCATTTTAATAAACAAAAGTAAAATTCTAGCCAGACCACCAATCAGTTATTTTTGTATATGTGAGATATAAAGACTACAAAATTTTAATAGAATTGTAAATATAATCCTCTAAAAAAAAGGGGGATTGAATAAGAAACGTCACATTTCTATGCTTAAAGTTAATTTTTTTTATTTTTTTTGGTAGAAATGGTGTGTTTCTTTGTAATTTATGATCTTGCTAGAAACAAAACAGGCTCTGTAAAGGATGGGATAACATAATTGTACAAAACTGACAACAACAAAAAACACACATACAATTAAATAAAATTAAAGAAAACCAAAATGTAAGCAGAACCTGTTATTTTAAAATTTTGGAGGGAATTTAATAAACAAAAAGTAAAATTCTAGCCAGACCATCAATCAGCTATTTTTGTACTTTTGTATTAGTTATGTCATGTCAGTCTACTTGGTTTAAAACTCTTTAAAGTTTTATACTTTCCAAAATTCCAAGTCTTGTCTTTCTTTTCTAATTTAATTTACGTGTTTTACATTTACATAAAAAAATATTGTCAAAAATTACCGAGTTTCTAAAAAATTTAATTGTATTTGGTAAAAATTTTTTTTTTAGTTTTAAACCAAGTAAGTAATGAATCCTTTATTTTTTGTTGCTGTGATAAAATGTGTATTAAAAAGGATAACATCCTTCATTCCTCCGTTGTAGTTACGAATTATCAAGAGTTATTGCCCTTTAAATTTTGTTAATTAAATTGTATAAATATGAATTTCGTACTATTAAAGGAACATGGAAGCAAGGTTCATCATATTTTGTGGTAAAACCTATAAAATATGGATTGGTCCTGACTTTTTTAGTCCTCTAATAGTCCAATTATTCCAATAATTATCATAGGTGCAGAACACTTTATAACTGTCATAGTACTTACATGCATTCAAACAGTGGAGATTCTGATGTTTTATCTTTAACATTTAATTTATTGGAATCATTTTCAAAAATATTTCCTAATTTATTTTTAATTATTTTCAAGATAATTCCATTTTAAAAATTTCAGTAAACTTTAATCTTGATTTGTTTTTTTTATATTTTCAAAATAAATTATAAGCTGATAATTTAAATATATTGTTTTAATCTTTCAAAATGTATCACTTTGAACACTTAAAAAATAGAAGTCCTACTTTTGGTGATTTTTAGTTAAATGATTTAATAATTCTCTAAATTTCCAAAATTAAGATAAGTGCAATTATATGCATTAATTCATTACTAATGTAAATATTTTCTTTCTTTAAAAAAAAATTATTTTCTGTTTTTTTTTGTAATCTATTTTGGTATTTTTTAGTTTCGTTGTTTTATTTTTTTATCTTGTAATATTGTATAGTTTTATAATTATGTATATTAATTATGCTATGCGAGATATAAAGACTTCAAAATTTTTATAAAATTGTAAATATAATCCCCTAAAAAAAAGGGGGGCTGAATAAGAAACGTCACATTTCTATGCTTAAGGTTAAATTATATTTCTTTTCTTCATTTTTTTTGGTAGAAGTGGTGTGTTTCTTTGTAACTTATGGTCTTGCTAGGAACAAAACAGGTTCTGTAAAGGATGGGATAACAGAATTGTACCAAAAAAAAATAATATCTCACAAAATGGATAATAGAAAAAAAAATGTAAGCAGAACCTGTTCTTTTAAATTTTGGAGGGCATTTTAATAAACAAAAGTAAAATTCTAGCCAGACCACCAATCAGTTATTTTTGTATATGTGAGATATAAAGACTACAAAATTTTAATAGAATTGTAAATATAATCCTCTAAAAAAAAGGGGGATTGAATAAGAAACGTCACATTTCTATGCTTAAAGTTAATTTTTTTTATTTTTTTTGGTAGAAATGGTGTGTTTCTTTGTAATTTATGATCTTGCTAGAAACAAAACAGGCTCTGTAAAGGATGGGATAACATAATTGTACAAAACTGACAACAACAAAAAACACACATACAATTAAATAAAATTAAAGAAAACCAAAATGTAAGCAGAACCTGTTATTTTAAAATTTTGCAGGGAATTTAATAAACAAAAAGTAAAATTCTAGCCAGCTTTTTTTTGTACTTTTGTATTACTTATGTCATGTCAGTCTACTTGGTTTAAAACTCTTTAAAGTTTTATACTTTCCAAAATTCCAAGTCTTATCTTTCTTTTCTAATTTAATTTATGTGTTTTTACATTTACATAAAAAAATATTGTCAAAAATTACTGAGTTTCTAAAAAATTTAATTGTATTTGGTAAACATTTTTTTAGTTTTAAACCAAGTAAGTAATGAATCCTTTATTTTTTGTTGCTGTGATAAAATGTGTATAAAAAGGATAACATCCTTCATTCCTCCTGTGTAGTTACGAATTATCAAGAGTTATTGCCCTTCAAATTTTGTTTATTAAATTATATAAATATGAATTTCGTACTATTACAGGAACATGGAAGCAAGGTTCATCATATTTTGTGGTAAAACCTATAAAATATGGATTGGTCCTGACTTTTTTAGTCCTCTAATAGTCCAATTATTCCAATAATTATCATAGGTGCAGAACACTTTCTAATTGTTGTCATAGTATTTACATGCATTCAAACAGTGGAGATTCTGATGTTTTATCTTTAACATCAAATTTATTGGAATCATTTTCAAAAATATTTCCTAATTTATTTTTAATTATTTTCAAAATAATTTCATTTTAAAAATTTCAGTAAACTTTAATCTTGATTATTTTTTTTTAAAATATTTTAAAAATAAATTATAAGCTGATACATTTTAGAGAGATAAGTAATAATTGTTTGTCAAATTTATTTATTGTCTTGCTGATTTTGTTGTAAACCTCAGCTAACCAGGCACTGCATAACCCCCATCCAACAAAGCATTACATTTCCCTATTTAACCATGCATTGCATCCCCCCTGCACTTTAATAGTCGGCTTTCAATAAATATTTATATTTTGAAGCCACCTATTAACATGAACAAAATGAGCAAGCTGATTGGCATAATAATTTAAATATATTGTTTTAATCTTTCAAAATGTATCACTTTAGTCCATCTTTGAACACATAAAAATAGAAGTCCTACTTTTGGTGATTTTTAGTTAAATGATTTAATAATTCTCTAAATTTCCAAAATTAAGATAAGTGCAATTATATGCATTAATTCATTACTAATGTAAATATTTTCTTTCTTTAAAAAAAATTTATTTTCTGGTTTTTTTTGTAATCTATTTTGGTATTTTTTAGTTTCGTTGTTTTATTTTTTTATCTTGTAATATTGTATAGTTTTATAATTATGTATATTAATTATGCTATGCGAGATATAAAGACTTCAAAATTTTTATAAAATTGTAAATATAATCCCCTAAAAAAAAGGGGGGCTGAATAAGAAACGTCACATTTCTATGCTTAAGGTTAAATTATATTTCTTTTCTTCATTTTTTTTGGTAGAAGTGGTGTGTTTCTTTGTAACTTATGGTCTTGCTAGGAACAAAACAGGTTCTGTAAAGGATGGGATAACAGAATTGTACCAAAAAAAAAAAATATCTCACCCAAAATGGATAATAGAAAAAAAAATGTAAGCAGAACCTGTTCTTTTAAATTTTGGAGGGCATTTTAATAAACAAAAGTAAAATTCTAGCCAGACCACCAATCAGTTATTTTTGTATATGTGAGATATAAAGACTACAAAATTTTAATAGAATTGTAAATATAATCCTCTAAAAAAAAGGGGGATTGAATAAGAAACGTCGCATTTCTATGCTTAAAGTTAATTTTTTTTATTTTTTTTGGTAGAAATGGTGTGTTTCTTTGTAATTTATGATCTTGCTAGAAACAAAACAGGCTCTGTAAAGGATGGGATAACATAATTGTACAAAACTGACAACAACAAAAAACACACATACAATTAAATAAAATTAAAGAAAACCAAAATGTAAGCAGAACCTGTTATTTTAAAATTTTGGAGGGAATTTAATAAACAAAAAGTAAAATTCTAGCCAGACCATCAATCAGCTATTTTTGTACTTTTGTATTAGTTATGTCATGTCAGTCTACTTGGTTTAAAACTCTTTAAAGTTTTATACTTTCCAAAATTCCAAGTCTTGTCTTTCTTTTCTAATTTAATTTACGTGTTTTACATTTACATAAAAAAATATTGTCAAAAATTACCGAGTTTCTAAAAAATTTAATTGTATTTGGTAAAAATTTTTTTAGTTTTAAACCAAGTAAGTAATGAATCCTTTATTTTTTGTTGCTGTGATAAAATGTGTATTAAAAAGGATAACATCCTTCATTCCTCCTGTGTAGTTACGAATTATCAAGAGTTATTGCCCTTTAAATTTTGTTAATTAAATTGTATAAATATGAATTTCGTACTATTAAAGGAACATGGAAACAAGGTTCATCATATTTTGTGGTAAAACCTATAAAATATGGATTGGTCCTGACTTTTTTAGTCCTCTAATAGTCCAATTATTCCAATAATTATCATAGGTGCAGAACACTTTATAACTGTCATAGTACTTACATGCATTCAAACAGTGGAGATTCTGATGTTTTATCTTTAACATTTAATTTATTGGAATCATTTTCAAAAATATTTCCTAATTTATTTTTAATTATTTTCAAGATAATTCCATTTTAAAAATTTCAGTAAACTTTAATCTTGATTTGTTTTTTTTATATTTTCAAAATAAATTATAAGCTGATAATTTAAATATATTGTTTTAATCTTTCAAAATGTATCACTTTGAACACTTAAAAAATAGAAGTCCTACTTTTGGTGATTTTTAGTTAAATGATTTAATAATTCTCTAAATTTCCAAAATTAAGATAAGTGCAATTATATGCATTAATTCATTACTAATGTAAATATTTTCTTTCTTTAAAAAAAAATTATTTTCTGTTTTTTTTTGTAATCTATTTTGGTATTTTTTAGTTTCGTTGTTTTATTTTTTTATCTTGTAATATTGTATAGTTTTATAATTATGTATATTAATTATGCTATGCGAGATATAAAGACTTCAAAATTTTTATAAAATTGTAAATATAATCCCCTAAAAAAAAGGGGGGCTGAATAAGAAATGTCACATTTCTATGCTTAAGGTTAAATTATATTTCTTTTCTTCATTTTTTTTGGTAGAAGTGGTGTGTTTCTTTGTAACTTATGGTCTTGCTAGGAACAAAACAGGTTCTGTAAAGGATGGGATAACAGAATTGTACCAAAAAAAAATAATATCTCACAAAATGGATAATAGAAAAAAAAATGTAAGCAGAACCTGTTCTTTTAAATTTTGGAGGGCATTTTAATAAACAAAAGTAAAATTCTAGCCAGACCACCAATCAGTTATTTTTGTATATGTGAGATATAAAGACTACAAAATTTTAATAGAATTGTAAATATAATCCTCTAAAAAAAAGGGGGATTGAATAAGAAACGTCGCATTTCTATGCTTAAAGTTAATTTTTTTTATTTTTTTTGGTAGAAATGGTGTGTTTCTTTGTAATTTATGATCTTGCTAGAAACAAAACAGGCTCTGTAAAGGATGGGATAACATAATTGTACAAAACTGACAACAACAAAAAACACACATACAATTAAATAAAATTAAAGAAAACCAAAATGTAAGCAGAACCTGTTATTTTAAAATTTTGGAGGGAATTTAATAAACAAAAAGTAAAATTCTAGCCAGACCATCAATCAGCTATTTTTGTACTTTTGTATTAGTTATGTCATGTCAGTCTACTTGGTTTAAAACTCTTTAAAGTTTTATACTTTCCAAAATTCCAAGTCTTGTCTTTCTTTTCTAATTTAATTTACGTGTTTTACATTTACATAAAAAAATATTGTCAAAAATTACCGAGTTTCTAAAAAATTTAATTGTATTTGGTAAAAATTTTTTTAGTTTTAAACCAAGTAAGTAATGAATCCTTTATTTTTTGTTGCTGTGATAAAATGTGTATTAAAAAGGATAACATCCTTCATTCCTCCTGTGTAGTTACGAATTATCAAGAGTTATTGCCCTTTAAATTTTGTTAATTAAATTGTATAAATATGAATTTCGTACTATTAAAGGAACATGGAAACAAGGTTCATCATATTTTGTGGTAAAACCTATAAAATATGGATTGGTCCTGACTTTTTTAGTCCTCTAATAGTCCAATTATTCCAATAATTATCATAGGTGCAGAACACTTTATAACTGTCATAGTACTTACATGCATTCAAACAGTGGAGATTCTGATGTTTTATCTTTAACATTTAATTTATTGGAATCATTTTCAAAAATATTTCCTAATTTATTTTTAATTATTTTCAAGATAATTCCATTTTAAAAATTTCAGTAAACTTTAATCTTGATTTGTTTTTTTTATATTTTCAAAATAAATTATAAGCTGATAATTTAAATATATTGTTTTAATCTTTCAAAATGTATCACTTTGAACACTTAAAAAATAGAAGTCCTACTTTTGGTGATTTTTAGTTAAATGATTTAATAATTCTCTAAATTTCCAAAATTAAGATAAGTGCAATTATATGCATTAATTCATTACTAATGTAAATATTTTCTTTCTTTAAAAAAAAATTATTTTCTGGTTTTTTTTGTAATCTATTTTGGTATTTTTTAGTTTCGTTGTTTTATTTTTTTATCTTGTAATATTGTATAGTTTTATAATTATGTATATTAATTATGCTATGCGAGATATAAAGACTTCAAAATTTTTATAAAATTGTAAATATAATCCCCTAAAAAAAAGGGGGGCTGAATAAGAAACGTCACATTTCTATGCTTAAGGTTAAATTATATTTCTTTTCTTCATTTTTTTTGGTAGAAGTGGTGTGTTTCTTTGTAACTTATGGTCTTGCTAGGAACAAAACAGGTTCTGTAAAGGATGGGATAACAGAATTGTACCAAAAAAAAATAATATCTCACAAAATGGATAATAGAAAAAAAAATGTAAGCAGAACCTGTTCTTTTAAATTTTGGAGGGCATTTTAATAAACAAAAGTAAAATTCTAGCCAGACCACCAATCAGTTATTTTTGTATATGTGAGATATAAAGACTACAAAATTTTAATAGAATTGTAAATATAATCCTCTAAAAAAAAGGGGGATTGAATAAGAAACGTCACATTTCTATGCTTAAAGTTAATTTTTTTTATTTTTTTTGGTAGAAATGGTGTGTTTCTTTGTAATTTATGATCTTGCTAGAAACAAAACAGGCTCTGTAAAGGATGGGATAACATAATTGTACAAAACTGACAACAACAAAAAACACACATACAATTAAATAAAATTAAAGAAAACCAAAATGTAAGCAGAACCTGTTATTTTAAAATTTTGGAGGGAATTTAATAAACAAAAAGTAAAATTCTAGCCAGACCATCAATCAGCTATTTTTGTACTTTTGTATTAGTTATGTCATGTCAGTCTACTTGGTTTAAAACTCTTTAAAGTTTTATACTTTCCAAAATTCCAAGTCTTGTCTTTCTTTTCTAATTTAATTTACGTGTTTTACATTTACATAAAAAAATATTGTCAAAAATTACCGAGTTTCTAAAAAATTTAATTGTATTTGGTAAAAATTTTTTTTTTAGTTTTAAACCAAGTAAGTAATGAATCCTTTATTTTTTGTTGCTGTGATAAAATGTGTATTAAAAAGGATAACATCCTTCATTCCTCCGTTGTAGTTACGAATTATCAAGAGTTATTGCCCTTTAAATTTTGTTAATTAAATTGTATAAATATGAATTTCGTACTATTAAAGGAACATGGAAGCAAGGTTCATCATATTTTGTGGTAAAACCTATAAAATATGGATTGGTCCTGACTTTTTTAGTCCTCTAATAGTCCAATTATTCCAATAATTATCATAGGTGCAGAACACTTTATAACTGTCATAGTACTTACATGCATTCAAACAGTGGAGATTCTGATGTTTTATCTTTAACATTTAATTTATTGGAATCATTTTCAAAAATATTTCCTAATTTATTTTTAATTATTTTCAAGATAATTCCATTTTAAAAATTTCAGTAAACTTTAATCTTGATATGTTTTTTTTATATTTTCAAAATAAATTATAAGCTGATAATTTAAATATATCTTTCAAAATGTATCACTTTGAACACTTAAAAAATAGAAGTCCTACTTTTGGTGATTTTTAGTTAAATGATTTAATAATTCTCTAAATTTCCAAAATTAAGATAAGTGCAATTATATGCATTAATTCATTACTAATGTAAATATTTTCTTTCTTTAAAAAAAAATTATTTTCTGGTTTTTTTTGTAATCTATTTTGGTATTTTTTAGTTTCGTTGTTTTATTTTTTTATCTTGTAATATTGTATAGTTTTATAATTATGTATATTAATTATGCTATGCGAGATATAAAGACTTCAAAATTTTTATAAAATTGTAAATATAATCCCCTAAAAAAAAGGGGGGCTGAATAAGAAACGTCACATTTCTATGCTTAAGGTTAAATTATATTTCTTTTCTTCATTTTTTTTGGTAGAAGTGGTGTGTTTCTTTGTAACTTATGGTCTTGCTAGGAACAAAACAGGTTCTGTAAAGGATGGGATAACAGAATTGTACAAAAAAAAAAAAATATCTCACCCAAAATGGATAATAGAAAAAAAAATGTAAGCAGAACCTGTTCTTTTAAATTTTGGAGGGCATTTTAATAAACAAAAGTAAAATTCTAGCCAGACCACCAATCAGTTATTTTTGTATATGTGAGATATAAAGACTACAAAATTTTAATAGAATTGTAAATATAATCCTCTAAAAAAAAGGGGGATTGAATAAGAAACGTCACATTTCTATGCTTAAAGTTAATTTTTTTTATTTTTTTTGGTAGAAATGGTGTGTTTCTTTGTAATTTATGATCTTGCTAGAAACAAAACAGGCTCTGTAAAGGATGGGATAACATAATTGTACAAAACTGACAACAACAAAAAACACACATACAATTAAATAAAATTAAAGAAAACCAAAATGTAAGCAGAACCTGTTATTTTAAAATTTTGGAGGGAATTTAATAAACAAAAAGTAAAATTCTAGCCAGACCATCAATCAGCTATTTTTGTACTTTTGTATTAGTTATGTCATGTCAGTCTACTTGGTTTAAAACTCTTTAAAGTTTTATACTTTCCAAAATTCCAAGTCTTGTCTTTCTTTTCTAATTTAATTTACGTGTTTTACATTTACATAAAAAAATATTGTCAAAAATTACCGAGTTTCTAAAAAATTTAATTGTATTTGGTAAAATTTTTTTTAGTTTTAAACCAAGTAAGTAATGAATCCTTTATTTTTTGTTGCTGTGATAAAATGTGTATTAAAAAGGATAACATCCTTCATTCCTCCTGTGTAGTTACGAATTATCAAGAGTTATTGCCCTTTAAATTTTGTTAATTAAATTGTATAAATATGAATTTCGTACTATTAAAGGAACATGGAAACAAGGTTCATCATATTTTGTGGTAAAACCTATAAAATATGGATTGGTCCTGACTTTTTTAGTCCTCTAATAGTCCAATTATTCCAATAATTATCATAGGTGCAGAACACTTTATAACTGTCATAGTACTTACATGCATTCAAACAGTGGAGATTCTGATGTTTTATCTTTAACATTTAATTTATTGGAATCATTTTCAAAAATATTTCCTAATTTATTTTTAATTATTTTCAAGATAATTCCATTTTAAAAATTTCAGTAAACTTTAATCTTGATTTGTTTTTTTTATATTTTCAAAATAAATTATAAGCTGATAATTTAAATATATTGTTTTAATCTTTCAAAATGTATCACTTTGAACACTTAAAAAATAGAAGTCCTACTTTTGGTGATTTTTAGTTAAATGATTTAATAATTCTCTAAATTTCCAAAATTAAGATAAGTGCAATTATATGCATTAATTCATTACTAATGTAAATATTTTCTTTCTTTAAAAAAAAATTATTTTCTGTTTTTTTTTGTAATCTATTTTGGTATTTTTTAGTTTCGTTGTTTTATTTTTTTATCTTGTAATATTGTATAGTTTTATAATTATGTATATTAATTATGCTATGCGAGATATAAAGACTTCAAAATTTTTATAAAATTGTAAATATAATCCCCTAAAAAAAAGGGGGGCTGAATAAGAAACGTCACATTTCTATGCTTAAGGTTAAATTATATTTCTTTTCTTCATTTTTTTTGGTAGAAGTGGTGTGTTTCTTTGTAACTTATGGTCTTGCTAGGAACAAAACAGGTTCTGTAAAGGATGGGATAACAGAATTGTACCAAAAAAAAATAATATCTCACAAAATGGATAATAGAAAAAAAAATGTAAGCAGAACCTGTTCTTTTAAATTTTGGAGGGCATTTTAATAAACAAAAGTAAAATTCTAGCCAGACCACCAATCAGTTATTTTTGTATATGTGAGATATAAAGACTACAAAATTTTAATAGAATTGTAAATATAATCCTCTAAAAAAAAGGGGGATTGAATAAGAAACGTCACATTTCTATGCTTAAAGTTAATTTTTTTTATTTTTTTTGGTAGAAATGGTGTGTTTCTTTGTAATTTATGATCTTGCTAGAAACAAAACAGGCTCTGTAAAGGATGGGATAACATAATTGTACAAAACTGACAACAACAAAAAACACACATACAATTAAATAAAATTAAAGAAAACCAAAATGTAAGCAGAACCTGTTATTTTAAAATTTTGGAGGGAATTTAATAAACAAAAAGTAAAATTCTAGCCAGACCATCAATCAGCTATTTTTGTACTTTTGTATTAGTTATGTCATGTCAGTCTACTTGGTTTAAAACTCTTTAAAGTTTTATACTTTCCAAAATTCCAAGTCTTGTCTTTCTTTTCTAATTTAATTTACGTGTTTTACATTTACATAAAAAAATATTGTCAAAAATTACCGAGTTTCTAAAAAATTTAATTGTATTTGGTAAAAATTTTTTTTTTAGTTTTAAACCAAGTAAGTAATGAATCCTTTATTTTTTGTTGCTGTGATAAAATGTGTATTAAAAAGGATAACATCCTTCATTCCTCCGTTGTAGTTACGAATTATCAAGAGTTATTGCCCTTTAAATTTTGTTAATTAAATTGTATAAATATGAATTTCGTACTATTAAAGGAACATGGAAGCAAGGTTCATCATATTTTGTGGTAAAACCTATAAAATATGGATTGGTCCTGACTTTTTTAGTCCTCTAATAGTCCAATTATTCCAATAATTATCATAGGTGCAGAACACTTTATAACTGTCATAGTACTTACATGCATTCAAACAGTGGAGATTCTGATGTTTTATCTTTAACATTTAATTTATTGGAATCATTTTCAAAAATATTTCCTAATTTATTTTTAATTATTTTCAAGATAATTCCATTTTAAAAATTTCAGTAAACTTTAATCTTGATTTGTTTTTTTTATATTTTCAAAATAAATTATAAGCTGATAATTTAAATATATTGTTTTAATCTTTCAAAATGTATCACTTTGAACACTTAAAAAATAGAAGTCCTACTTTTGGTGATTTTTAGTTAAATGATTTAATAATTCTCTAAATTTCCAAAATTAAGATAAGTGCAATTATATGCATTAATTCATTACTAATGTAAATATTTTCTTTCTTTAAAAAAAAATTATTTTCTGTTTTTTTTTTGTAATCTATTTTGGTATTTTTTAGTTTCGTTGTTTTATTTTTTTATCTTGTAATATTGTATAGTTTTATAATTATGTATATTAATTATGCTATGCGAGATATAAAGACTTCAAAATTTTTATAAAATTGTAAATATAATCCCCTAAAAAAAAGGGGGGCTGAATAAGAAACGTCACATTTCTATGCTTAAGGTTAAATTATATTTCTTTTCTTCATTTTTTTGGGTAGAAGTGGTGTGTTTCTTTGTAACTTATGGTCTTGCTAGGAACAAAACAGGTTCTGTAAAGGATGGGATAACAGAATTGTACCAAAAAAAAATAATATCTCACAAAATGGATAATAGAAAAAAAAATGTAAGCAGAACCTGTTCTTTTAAATTTTGGAGGGCATTTTAATAAACAAAAGTAAAATTCTAGCCAGACCACCAATCAGTTATTTTTGTATATGTGAGATATAAAGACTACAAAATTTTAATAGAATTGTAAATATAATCCTCTAAAAAAAAGGGGGATTGAATAAGAAACGTCACATTTCTATGCTTAAAGTTAATTTTTTTTATTTTTTTTGGTAGAAATGGTGTGTTTCTTTGTAATTTATGATCTTGCTAGAAACAAAACAGGCTCTGTAAAGGATGGGATAACATAATTGTACAAAACTGACAACAACAAAAAACACACATACAATTAAATAAAATTAAAGAAAACCAAAATGTAAGCAGAACCTGTTATTTTAAAATTTTGGAGGGAATTTAATAAACAAAAAGTAAAATTCTAGCCAGACCATCAATCAGCTATTTTTGTACTTTTGTATTAGTTATGTCATGTCAGTCTACTTGGTTTAAAACTCTTTAAAGTTTTATACTTTCCAAAATTCCAAGTCTTGTCTTTCTTTTCTAATTTAATTTACGTGTTTTACATTTACATAAAAAAATATTGTCAAAAATTACCGAGTTTCTAAAAAATTTAATTGTATTTGGTAAAAATTTTTTTTTTAGTTTTAAACCAAGTAAGTAATGAATCCTTTATTTTTTGTTGCTGTGATAAAATGTGTATTAAAAAGGATAACATCCTTCATTCCTCCGTTGTAGTTATGAATTATCAAGAGTTATTGCCCTTTAAATTTTGTTAATTAAATTGTATAAATATGAATTTCGTACTATTAAAGGAACATGGAAGCAAGGTTCATCATATTTTGTGGTAAAACCTATAAAATATGGATTGGTCCTGACTTTTTTAGTCCTCTAATAGTCCAATTATTCCAATAATTATCATAGGTGCAGAACACTTTATAACTGTCATAGTACTTACATGCATTCAAACAGTGGAGATTCTGATGTTTTATCTTTAACATTTAATTTATTGGAATCATTTTCAAAAATATTTCCTAATTTATTTTTAATTATTTTCAAGATAATTCCATTTTAAAAATTTCAGTAAACTTTAATCTTGATTTGTTTTTTTTATATTTTCAAAATAAATTATAAGCTGATAATTTAAATATATTGTTTTAATCTTTCAAAATGTATCACTTTGAACACTTAAAAAATAGAAGTCCTACTTTTGGTGATTTTTAGTTAAATGATTTAATAATTCTCTAAATTTCCAAAATTAAGATAAGTGCAATTATATGCATTAATTCATTACTAATGTAAATATTTTCTTTCTTTAAAAAAAAATTATTTTCTGTTTTTTTTTGTAATCTATTTTGGTATTTTTTAGTTTCGTTGTTTTATTTTTTTATCTTGTAATATTGTATAGTTTTATAATTATGTATATTAATTATGCTATGCGAGATATAAAGACTTCAAAATTTTTATAAAATTGTAAATATAATCCCCTAAAAAAAAGGGGGGCTGAATAAGAAACGTCACATTTCTATGCTTAAGGTTAAATTATATTTCTTTTCTTCATTTTTTTTGGTAGAAGTGGTGTGTTTCTTTGTAACTTATGGTCTTGCTAGGAACAAAACAGGTTCTGTAAAGGATGGGATAACAGAATTGTACCAAAAAAAAATAATATCTCACAAAATGGATAATAGAAAAAAAAATGTAAGCAGAACCTGTTCTTTTAAATTTTGGAGGGCATTTTAATAAACAAAAGTAAAATTCTAGCCAGACCACCAATCAGTTATTTTTGTATATGTGAGATATAAAGACTACAAAATTTTAATAGAATTGTAAATATAATCCTCTAAAAAAAAGGGGGATTGAATAAGAAACGTCACATTTCTATGCTTAAAGTTAATTTTTTTTATTTTTTTTGGTAGAAATGGTGTGTTTCTTTGTAATTTATGATCTTGCTAGAAACAAAACAGGCTCTGTAAAGGATGGGATAACATAATTGTACAAAACTGACAACAACAAAAAACACACATACAATTAAATAAAATTAAAGAAAACCAAAATGTAAGCAGAACCTGTTATTTTAAAATTTTGCAGGGAATTTAATAAACAAAAAGTAAAATTCTAGCCAGCTTTTTTTTGTACTTTTGTATTACTTATGTCATGTCAGTCTACTTGGTTTAAAACTCTTTAAAGTTTTATACTTTCCAAAATTCCAAGTCTTATCTTTCTTTTCTAATTTAATTTATGTGTTTTTACATTTACATAAAAAAATATTGTCAAAAATTACTGAGTTTCTAAAAAATTTAATTGTATTTGGTAAACATTTTTTTAGTTTTAAACCAAGTAAGTAATGAATCCTTTATTTTTTGTTGCTGTGATAAAATGTGTATAAAAAGGATAACATCCTTCATTCCTCCTGTGTAGTTACGAATTATCAAGAGTTATTGCCCTTCAAATTTTGTTTATTAAATTATATAAATATGAATTTCGTACTATTACAGGAACATGGAAGCAAGGTTCATCATATTTTGTGGTAAAACCTATAAAATATGGATTGGTCCTGACTTTTTTAGTCCTCTAATAGTCCAATTATTCCAATAATTATCATAGGTGCAGAACACTTTCTAATTGTTGTCATAGTATTTACATGCATTCAAACAGTGGAGATTCTGATGTTTTATCTTTAACATCAAATTTATTGGAATCATTTTCAAAAATATTTCCTAATTTATTTTTAATTATTTTCAAAATAATTTCATTTTAAAAATTTCAGTAAACTTTAATCTTGATTATTTTTTTTTAAAATATTTTAAAAATAAATTATAAGCTGATACATTTTAGAGAGATAAGTAATAATTGTTTGTCAAATTTATTTATTGTCTTGCTGATTTTGTTGTAAACCTCAGCTAACCAGGCACTGCATAACCCCCATCCAACAAAGCATTACATTTCCCTATTTAACCATGCATTGCATCCCCCCTGCACTTTAATAGTCGGCTTTCAATAAATATTTATATTTTGAAGCCACCTATTAACATGAACAAAATGAGCAAGCTGATTGGCATAATAATTTAAATATATTGTTTTAATCTTTCAAAATGTATCACTTTAGTCCATCTTTGAACACATAAAAATAGAAGTCCTACTTTTGGTGATTTTTAGTTAAATGATTTAATAATTCTCTAAATTTCCAAAATTAAGATAAGTGCAATTATATGCATTAATTCATTACTAATGTAAATATTTTCTTTCTTTAAAAAAAATTTATTTTCTGGTTTTTTTTGTAATCTATTTTGGTATTTTTTAGTTTCGTTGTTTTATTTTTTTATCTTGTAATATTGTATAGTTTTATAATTATGTATATTAATTATGCTATGCGAGATATAAAGACTTCAAAATTTTTATAAAATTGTAAATATAATCCCCTAAAAAAAAGGGGGGCTGAATAAGAAACGTCACATTTCTATGCTTAAGGTTAAATTATATTTCTTTTCTTCATTTTTTTTGGTAGAAGTGGTGTGTTTCTTTGTAACTTATGGTCTTGCTAGGAACAAAACAGGTTCTGTAAAGGATGGGATAACAGAATTGTACCAAAAAAAAAAAAAATCTCACCCAAAATGGATAATAGAAAAAAAAATGTAAGCAGAACCTGTTCTTTTAAATTTTGGAGGGCATTTTAATAAACAAAAGTAAAATTCTAGCCAGACCACCAATCAGTTATTTTTGTATATGTGAGATATAAAGACTACAAAATTTTAATAGAATTGTAAATATAATCCTCTAAAAAAAAGGGGGATTGAATAAGAAACGTCACATTTCTATGCTTAAAGTTAATTTTTTTTATTTTTTTTTGGTAGAAATGGTGTGTTTCTTTGTAATTTATGATCTTGCTAGAAACAAAACAGGCTCTGTAAAGGATGGGATAACATAATTGTACAAAACTGACAACAACAAAAAACACACATACAATTAAATAAAATTAAAGAAAACCAAAATGTAAGCAGAACCTGTTATTTTAAAATTTTGGAGGGAATTTAATAAACAAAAAGTAAAATTCTAGCCAGACCATCAATCAGCTATTTTTGTACTTTTGTATTAGTTATGTCATGTCAGTCTACTTGGTTTAAAACTCTTTAAAGTTTTATACTTTCCAAAATTCCAAGTCTTGTCTTTCTTTTCTAATTTAATTTACGTGTTTTACATTTACATAAAAAAATATTGTCAAAAATTACCGAGTTTCTAAAAAATTTAATTGTATTTGGTAAAATTTTTTTTAGTTTTAAACCAAGTAAGTAATGAATCCTTTATTTTTTGTTGCTGTGATAAAATGTGTATTAAAAAGGATAACATCCTTCATTCCTCCTGTGTAGTTACGAATTATCAAGAGTTATTGCCCTTTAAATTTTGTTAATTAAATTGTATAAATATGAATTTCGTACTATTAAAGGAACATGGAAACAAGGTTCATCATATTTTGTGGTAAAACCTATAAAATATGGATTGGTCCTGACTTTTTTAGTCCTCTAATAGTCCAATTCTGATGTTTTATCTTTAACATTTAATTTATTGGAATCATTTTCAAAAATATTTCCTAATTTATTTTTAATTATTTTCAAGATAATTCCATTTTAAAAATTTCAGTAAACTTTAATCTTGATTTGTTTTTTTTATATTTTCAAAATAAATTATAAGCTGATAATTTAAATATATTGTTTTAATCTTTCAAAATGTATCACTTTGAACACTTAAAAAATAGAAGTCCTACTTTTGGTGATTTTTAGTTAAATGATTTAATAATTCTCTAAATTTCCAAAATTAAGATAAGTGCAATTATATGCATTAATTCATTACTAATGTAAATATTTTCTTTCTTTAAAAAAAAATTATTTTCTGTTTTTTTTTGTAATCTATTTTGGTATTTTTTAGTTTCGTTGTTTTATTTTTTTATCTTGTAATATTGTATAGTTTTATAATTATGTATATTAATTATGCTATGCGAGATATAAAGACTTCAAAATTTTTATAAAATTGTAAATATAATCCCCTAAAAAAAAGGGGGGCTGAATAAGAAACGTCACATTTCTATGCTTAAGGTTAAATTATATTTCTTTTCTTCATTTTTTTTGGTAGAAGTGGTGTGTTTCTTTGTAACTTATGGTCTTGCTAGGAACAAAACAGGTTCTGTAAAGGATGGGATAACAGAATTGTACCAAAAAAAAATAATATCTCACAAAATGGATAATAGAAAAAAAAATGTAAGCAGAACCTGTTCTTTTAAATTTTGGAGGGCATTTTAATAAACAAAAGTAAAATTCTAGCCAGACCACCAATCAGTTATTTTTGTATATGTGAGATATAAAGACTACAAAATTTTAATAGAATTGTAAATATAATCCTCTAAAAAAAAGGGGGATTGAATAAGAAACGTCACATTTCTATGCTTAAAGTTAATTTTTTTTATTTTTTTTGGTAGAAATGGTGTGTTTCTTTGTAATTTATGATCTTGCTAGAAACAAAACAGGCTCTGTAAAGGATGGGATAACATAATTGTACAAAACTGACAACAACAAAAAACACACATACAATTAAATAAAATTAAAGAAAACCAAAATGTAAGCAGAACCTGTTATTTTAAAATTTTGGAGGGAATTTAATAAACAAAAAGTAAAATTCTAGCCAGACCATCAATCAGCTATTTTTGTACTTTTGTATTAGTTATGTCATGTCAGTCTACTTGGTTTAAAACTCTTTAAAGTTTTATACTTTCCAAAATTCCAAGTCTTGTCTTTCTTTTCTAATTTAATTTACGTGTTTTACATTTACATAAAAAAATATTGTCAAAAATTACCGAGTTTCTAAAAAATTTAATTGTATTTGGTAAAAATTTTTTTTTTAGTTTTAAACCAAGTAAGTAATGAATCCTTTATTTTTTGTTGCTGTGATAAAATGTGTATTAAAAAGGATAACATCCTTCATTCCTCCGTTGTAGTTACGAATTATCAAGAGTTATTGCCCTTTAAATTTTGTTAATTAAATTGTATAAATATGAATTTCGTACTATTAAAGGAACATGGAAGCAAGGTTCATCATATTTTGTGGTAAAACCTATAAAATATGGATTGGTCCTGACTTTTTTAGTCCTCTAATAGTCCAATTATTCCAATAATTATCATAGGTGCAGAACACTTTATAACTGTCATAGTACTTACATGCATTCAAACAGTGGAGATTCTGATGTTTTATCTTTAACATTTAATTTATTGGAATCATTTTCAAAAATATTTCCTAATTTATTTTTAATTATTTTCAAGATAATTCCATTTTAAAAATTTCAGTAAACTTTAATCTTGATTTGTTTTTTTTATATTTTCAAAATAAATTATAAGCTGATAATTTAAATATATTGTTTTAATCTTTCAAAATGTATCACTTTGAACACTTAAAAAATAGAAGTCCTACTTTTGGTGATTTTTAGTTAAATGATTTAATAATTCTCTAAATTTCCAAAATTAAGATAAGTGCAATTATATGCATTAATTCATTACTAATGTAAATATTTTCTTTCTTTAAAAAAAAATTATTTTCTGTTTTTTTTTTGTAATCTATTTTGGTATTTTTTAGTTTCGTTGTTTTATTTTTTTATCTTGTAATATTGTATAGTTTTATAATTATGTATATTAATTATGCTATGCGAGATATAAAGACTTCAAAATTTTTATAAAATTGTAAATATAATCCCCTAAAAAAAAGGGGGGCTGAATAAGAAACGTCACATTTCTATGCTTAAGGTTAAATTATATTTCTTTTCTTCATTTTTTTTGGTAGAAGTGGTGTGTTTCTTTGTAACTTATGGTCTTGCTAGGAACAAAACAGGTTCTGTAAAGGATGGGATAACAGAATTGTACCAAAAAAAAATAATATCTCACAAAATGGATAATAGAAAAAAAAATGTAAGCAGAACCTGTTCTTTTAAATTTTGGAGGGCATTTTAATAAACAAAAGTAAAATTCTAGCCAGACCACCAATCAGTTATTTTTGTATATGTGAGATATAAAGACTACAAAATTTTAATAGAATTGTAAATATAATCCTCTAAAAAAAAGGGGGATTGAATAAGAAACGTCACATTTCTATGCTTAAAGTTAATTTTTTTTATTTTTTTTGGTAGAAATGGTGTGTTTCTTTGTAATTTATGATCTTGCTAGAAACAAAACAGGCTCTGTAAAGGATGGGATAACATAATTGTACAAAACTGACAACAACAAAAAACACACATACAATTAAATAAAATTAAAGAAAACCAAAATGTAAGCAGAACCTGTTATTTTAAAATTTTGGAGGGAATTTAATAAACAAAAAGTAAAATTCTAGCCAGACCATCAATCAGCTATTTTTGTACTTTTGTATTAGTTATGTCATGTCAGTCTACTTGGTTTAAAACTCTTTAAAGTTTTATACTTTCCAAAATTCCAAGTCTTGTCTTTCTTTTCTAATTTAATTTACGTGTTTTACATTTACATAAAAAAATATTGTCAAAAATTACCGAGTTTCTAAAAAATTTAATTGTATTTGGTAAAAATTTTTTTTTTAGTTTTAAACCAAGTAAGTAATGAATCCTTTATTTTTTGTTGCTGTGATAAAATGTGTATTAAAAAGGATAACATCCTTCATTCCTCCGTTGTAGTTACGAATTATCAAGAGTTATTGCCCTTTAAATTTTGTTAATTAAATTGTATAAATATGAATTTCGTACTATTAAAGGAACATGGAAGCAAGGTTCATCATATTTTGTGGTAAAACCTATAAAATATGGATTGGTCCTGACTTTTTTAGTCCTCTAATAGTCCAATTATTCCAATAATTATCATAGGTGCAGAACACTTTATAACTGTCATAGTACTTACATGCATTCAAACAGTGGAGATTCTGATGTTTTATCTTTAACATTTAATTTATTGGAATCATTTTCAAAAATATTTCCTAATTTATTTTTAATTATTTTCAAGATAATTCCATTTTAAAAATTTCAGTAAACTTTAATCTTGATTTGTTTTTTTTATATTTTCAAAATAAATTATAAGCTGATAATTTAAATATATTGTTTTAATCTTTCAAAATGTATCACTTTGAACACTTAAAAAATAGAAGTCCTACTTTTGGTGATTTTTAGTTAAATGATTTAATAATTCTCTAAATTTCCAAAATTAAGATAAGTGCAATTATATGCATTAATTCATTACTAATGTAAATATTTTCTTTCTTTAAAAAAAAATTATTTTCTGTTTTTTTTTGTAATCTATTTTGGTATTTTTTAGTTTCGTTGTTTTATTTTTTTATCTTGTAATATTGTATAGTTTTATAATTATGTATATTAATTATGCTATGCGAGATATAAAGACTTCAAAATTTTTATAAAATTGTAAATATAATCCCCTAAAAAAAAGGGGGGCTGAATAAGAAACGTCACATTTCTATGCTTAAGGTTAAATTATATTTCTTTTCTTCATTTTTTTTGGTAGAAGTGGTGTGTTTCTTTGTAACTTATGGTCTTGCTAGGAACAAAACAGGTTCTGTAAAGGATGGGATAACAGAATTGTACCAAAAAAAAATAATATCTCACAAAATGGATAATAGAAAAAAAAATGTAAGCAGAACCTGTTCTTTTAAATTTTGGAGGGCATTTTAATAAACAAAAGTAAAATTCTAGCCAGACCACCAATCAGTTATTTTTGTATATGTGAGATATAAAGACTACAAAATTTTAATAGAATTGTAAATATAATCCTCTAAAAAAAAGGGGGATTGAATAAGAAACGTCACATTTCTATGCTTAAAGTTAATTTTTTTTATTTTTTTTGGTAGAAATGGTGTGTTTCTTTGTAATTTATGATCTTGCTAGAAACAAAACAGGCTCTGTAAAGGATGGGATAACATAATTGTACAAAACTGACAACAACAAAAAACACACATACAATTAAATAAAATTAAAGAAAACCAAAATGTAAGCAGAACCTGTTATTTTAAAATTTTGCAGGGAATTTAATAAACAAAAAGTAAAATTCTAGCCAGACCATCAATCAGCTATTTTTGTACTTTTGTATTAGTTATGTCATGTCAGTCTACTTGGTTTAAAACTCTTTAAAGTTTTATACTTTCCAAAATTCCAAGTCTTGTCTTTCTTTTCTAATTTAATTTACGTGTTTTACATTTACATAAAAAAATATTGTCAAAAATTACCGAGTTTCTAAAAAATTTAATTGTATTTGGTAAAAATTTTTTTTTTAGTTTTAAACCAAGTAAGTAATGAATCCTTTATTTTTTGTTGCTGTGATAAAATGTGTATTAAAAAGGATAACATCCTTCATTCCTCCGTTGTAGTTATGAATTATCAAGAGTTATTGCCCTTTAAATTTTGTTAATTAAATTGTATAAATATGAATTTCGTACTATTAAAGGAACATGGAAGCAAGGTTCATCATATTTTGTGGTAAAACCTATAAAATATGGATTGGTCCTGACTTTTTTAGTCCTCTAATAGTCCAATTATTCCAATAATTATCATAGGTGCAGAACACTTTATAACTGTCATAGTACTTACATGCATTCAAACAGTGGAGATTCTGATGTTTTATCTTTAACATTTAATTTATTGGAATCATTTTCAAAAATATTTCCTAATTTATTTTTAATTATTTTCAAGATAATTCCATTTTAAAAATTTCAGTAAACTTTAATCTTGATTTGTTTTTTTTATATTTTCAAAATAAATTATAAGCTGATAATTTAAATATATTGTTTTAATCTTTCAAAATGTATCACTTTGAACACTTAAAAAATAGAAGTCCTACTTTTGGTGATTTTTAGTTAAATGATTTAATAATTCTCTAAATTTCCAAAATTAAGATAAGTGCAATTATATGCATTAATTCATTACTAATGTAAATATTTTCTTTCTTTAAAAAAAAATTATTTTCTGTTTTTTTTTGTAATCTATTTTGGTATTTTTTAGTTTCGTTGTTTTATTTTTTTATCTTGTAATATTGTATAGTTTTATAATTATGTATATTAATTATGCTATGCGAGATATAAAGACTTCAAAATTTTTATAAAATTGTAAATATAATCCCCTAAAAAAAAGGGGGGCTGAATAAGAAACGTCACATTTCTATGCTTAAGGTTAAATTATATTTCTTTTCTTCATTTTTTTTGGTAGAAGTGGTGTGTTTCTTTGTAACTTATGGTCTTGCTAGGAACAAAACAGGTTCTGTAAAGGATGGGATAACAGAATTGTACCAAAAAAAAATAATATCTCACAAAATGGATAATAGAAAAAAAAATGTAAGCAGAACCTGTTCTTTTAAATTTTGGAGGGCATTTTAATAAACAAAAGTAAAATTCTAGCCAGACCACCAATCAGTTATTTTTGTATATGTGAGATATAAAGACTACAAAATTTTAATAGAATTGTAAATATAATCCTCTAAAAAAAAGGGGGATTGAATAAGAAACGTCACATTTCTATGCTTAAAGTTAATTTTTTTTATTTTTTTTGGTAGAAATGGTGTGTTTCTTTGTAATTTATGATCTTGCTAGAAACAAAACAGGCTCTGTAAAGGATGGGATAACATAATTGTACAAAACTGACAACAACAAAAAACACACATACAATTAAATAAAATTAAAGAAAACCAAAATGTAAGCAGAACCTGTTATTTTAAAATTTTGCAGGGAATTTAATAAACAAAAAGTAAAATTCTAGCCAGCTTTTTTTTGTACTTTTGTATTACTTATGTCATGTCAGTCTACTTGGTTTAAAACTCTTTAAAGTTTTATACTTTCCAAAATTCCAAGTCTTATCTTTCTTTTCTAATTTAATTTATGTGTTTTTACATTTACATAAAAAAATATTGTCAAAAATTACTGAGTTTCTAAAAAATTTAATTGTATTTGGTAAACATTTTTTTAGTTTTAAACCAAGTAAGTAATGAATCCTTTATTTTTTGTTGCTGTGATAAAATGTGTATAAAAAGGATAACATCCTTCATTCCTCCTGTGTAGTTACGAATTATCAAGAGTTATTGCCCTTCAAATTTTGTTTATTAAATTATATAAATATGAATTTCGTACTATTACAGGAACATGGAAGCAAGGTTCATCATATTTTGTGGTAAAACCTATAAAATATGGATTGGTCCTGACTTTTTTAGTCCTCTAATAGTCCAATTATTCCAATAATTATCATAGGTGCAGAACACTTTCTAATTGTTGTCATAGTATTTACATGCATTCAAACAGTGGAGATTCTGATGTTTTATCTTTAACATCAAATTTATTGGAATCATTTTCAAAAATATTTCCTAATTTATTTTTAATTATTTTCAAAATAATTTCATTTTAAAAATTTCAGTAAACTTTAATCTTGATTATTTTTTTTTAAAATATTTTAAAAATAAATTATAAGCTGATACATTTTAGAGAGATAAGTAATAATTGTTTGTCAAATTTATTTATTGTCTTGCTGATTTTGTTGTAAACCTCAGCTAACCAGGCACTGCATAACCCCCATCCAACAAAGCATTACATTTCCCTATTTAACCATGCATTGCATCCCCCCTGCACTTTAATAGTCGGCTTTCAATAAATATTTATATTTTGAAGCCACCTATTAACATGAACAAAATGAGCAAGCTGATTGGCATAATAATTTAAATATATTGTTTTAATCTTTCAAAATGTATCACTTTAGTCCATCTTTGAACACATAAAAATAGAAGTCCTACTTTTGGTGATTTTTAGTTAAATGATTTAATAATTCTCTAAATTTCCAAAATTAAGATAAGTGCAATTATATGCATTAATTCATTACTAATGTAAATATTTTCTTTCTTTAAAAAAAATTTATTTTCTGGTTTTTTTTGTAATCTATTTTGGTATTTTTTAGTTTCGTTGTTTTATTTTTTTATATTGTAATATTGTATAGTTTTATAATTATGTATATTAATTATGCTATGCGAGATATAAAGACTTCAAAATTTTTATAAAATTGTAAATATAATCCCCTAAAAAAAAGGGGGGCTGAATAAGAAACGTCACATTTCTATGCTTAAGGTTAAATTATATTTCTTTTCTTCATTTTTTTTGGTAGAAGTGGTGTGTTTCTTTGTAACTTATGGTCTTGCTAGGAACAAAACAGGTTCTGTAAAGGATGGGATAACAGAATTGTACCAAAAAAAAAAAAAATCTCACCCAAAATGGATAATAGAAAAAAAAATGTAAGCAGAACCTGTTCTTTTAAATTTTGGAGGGCATTTTAATAAACAAAAGTAAAATTCTAGCCAGACCACCAATCAGTTATTTTTGTATATGTGAGATATAAAGACTACAAAATTTTAATAGAATTGTAAATATAATCCTCTAAAAAAAAGGGGGATTGAATAAGAAACGTCACATTTCTATGCTTAAAGTTAATTTTTTTTATTTTTTTTTGGTAGAAATGGTGTGTTTCTTTGTAATTTATGATCTTGCTAGAAACAAAACAGGCTCTGTAAAGGATGGGATAACATAATTGTACAAAACTGACAACAACAAAAAACACACATACAATTAAATAAAATTAAAGAAAACCAAAATGTAAGCAGAACCTGTTATTTTAAAATTTTGCAGGGAATTTAATAAACAAAAAGTAAAATTCTAGCCAGACCATCAATCAGCTATTTTTGTACTTTTGTATTAGTTATGTCATGTCAGTCTACTTGGTTTAAAACTCTTTAAAGTTTTATACTTTCCAAAATTCCAAGTCTTGTCTTTCTTTTCTAATTTAATTTACGTGTTTTACATTTACATAAAAAAATATTGTCAAAAATTACCGAGTTTCTAAAAAATTTAATTGTATTTGGTAAAATTTTTTTTAGTTTTAAACCAAGTAAGTAATGAATCCTTTATTTTTTGTTGCTGTGATAAAATGTGTATTAAAAAGGATAACATCCTTCATTCCTCCTGTGTAGTTACGAATTATCAAGAGTTATTGCCCTTTAAATTTTGTTAATTAAATTGTATAAATATGAATTTCGTACTATTAAAGGAACATGGAAACAAGGTTCATCATATTTTGTGGTAAAACCTATAAAATATGGATTGGTCCTGACTTTTTTAGTCCTCTAATAGTCCAATTCTGATGTTTTATCTTTAACATTTAATTTATTGGAATCATTTTCAAAAATATTTCCTAATTTATTTTTAATTATTTTCAAGATAATTCCATTTTAAAAATTTCAGTAAACTTTAATCTTGATTTGTTTTTTTTATATTTTCAAAATAAATTATAAGCTGATAATTTAAATATATTGTTTTAATCTTTCAAAATGTATCACTTTGAACACTTAAAAAATAGAAGTCCTACTTTTGGTGATTTTTAGTTAAATGATTTAATAATTCTCTAAATTTCCAAAATTAAGATAAGTGCAATTATATGCATTAATTCATTACTAATGTAAATATTTTCTTTCTTTAAAAAAAAATTATTTTCTGGTTTTTTTTGTAATCTATTTTGGTATTTTTTAGTTTCGTTGTTTTATTTTTTTATCTTGTAATATTGTATAGTTTTATAATTATGTATATTAATTATGCTATGCGAGATATAAAGACTTCAAAATTTTTATAAAATTGTAAATATAATCCCCTAAAAAAAAGGGGGGCTGAATAAGAAACGTCACATTTCTATGCTTAAGGTTAAATTATATTTCTTTTCTTCATTTTTTTTGGTAGAAGTGGTGTGTTTCTTTGTAACTTATGGTCTTGCTAGGAACAAAACAGGTTCTGTAAAGGATGGGATAACAGAATTGTACCAAAAAAAAATAATATCTCACAAAATGGATAATAGAAAAAAAAATGTAAGCAGAACCTGTTCTTTTAAATTTTGGAGGGCATTTTAATAAACAAAAGTAAAATTCTAGCCAGACCACCAATCAGTTATTTTTGTATATGTGAGATATAAAGACTACAAAATTTTAATAGAATTGTAAATATAATCCTCTAAAAAAAAGGGGGATTGAATAAGAAACGTCACATTTCTATGCTTAAAGTTAATTTTTTTTATTTTTTTTGGTAGAAATGGTGTGTTTCTTTGTAATTTATGATCTTGCTAGAAACAAAACAGGCTCTGTAAAGGATGGGATAACATAATTGTACAAAACTGACAACAACAAAAAACACACATACAATTAAATAAAATTAAAGAAAACCAAAATGTAAGCAGAACCTGTTATTTTAAAATTTTGCAGGGAATTTAATAAACAAAAAGTAAAATTCTAGCCAGACCATCAATCAGCTATTTTTGTACTTTTGTATTAGTTATGTCATGTCAGTCTACTTGGTTTAAAACTCTTTAAAGTTTTATACTTTCCAAAATTCCAAGTCTTGTCTTTCTTTTCTAATTTAATTTACGTGTTTTACATTTACATAAAAAAATATTGTCAAAAATTACCGAGTTTCTAAAAAATTTAATTGTATTTGGTAAAAATTTTTTTTTTAGTTTTAAACCAAGTAAGTAATGAATCCTTTATTTTTTGTTGCTGTGATAAAATGTGTATTAAAAAGGATAACATCCTTCATTCCTCCGTTGTAGTTACGAATTATCAAGAGTTATTGCCCTTTAAATTTTGTTAATTAAATTGTATAAATATGAATTTCGTACTATTAAAGGAACATGGAAGCAAGGTTCATCATATTTTGTGGTAAAACCTATAAAATATGGATTGGTCCTGACTTTTTTAGTCCTCTAATAGTCCAATTATTCCAATAATTATCATAGGTGCAGAACACTTTATAACTATCATAATAGTACTTACATGCATTCAAACAGTGGAGATTCTGATGTTTTATCTTTAACATTTAATTTATTGGAATCATTTTCAAAAATATTTCCTAATTTATTTTTAATTATTTTCAAGATAATTCCATTTTAAAAATTTCAGTAAACTTTAATCTTGATTTGTTTTTTTTATATTTTCAAAATAAATTATAAGCTGATAATTTAAATATATTGTTTTAATCTTTCAAAATGTATCACTTTGAACACTTAAAAAATAGAAGTCCTACTTTTGGTGATTTTTAGTTAAATGATTTAATAATTCTCTAAATTTCCAAAATTAAGATAAGTGCAATTATATGCATTAATTCATTACTAATGTAAATATTTTCTTTCTTTTAAAAAAAATTATTTTCTGTTTTTTTTTGTAATCTATTTTGGTATTTTTTAGTTTCGTTGTTTTATTTTTTTATCTTGTAATATTGTATAGTTTTATAATTATGTATATTAATTATGCTATGCGAGATATAAAGACTTCAAAATTTTTATAAAATTGTAAATATAATCCCCTAAAAAAAGGGGGGCTGAATAAGAAACGTCACATTTCTATGCTTAAGGTTAAATTATATTTCTTTTCTTCATTTTTTTTGGTAGAAGTGGTGTGTTTCTTTGTAACTTATGGTCTTGCTAGGAACAAAACAGGTTCTGTAAAGGATGGGATAACAGAATTGTACCAAAAAAAAAAAATATCTCACACAAAATGGATAATAGAAAAAAAAAATGTAAGCAGAACCTGTTCTTTTAAATTTTGGAGGGCATTTTAATAAACAAAAGTAAAATTCTAGCCAGACCACCAATCAGTTATTTTTGTATATGTGAGATATAAAGACTACAAAATTTTAATAGAATTGTAAATATAATCCTCTAAAAAAAAAGGGGGATTGAATAAGAAACGTCACATTTCTATGCTTAAAGTTAATTTTTTTATTTTTTTTGGTAGAAATGGTGCGTTTCTTTGTAATTTATGATCTTGCTAGAAACAAAACAGGCTCTGTAAAGGATGGGATAACATAATTGTACAAAACTGACAACAACAAAAAACACACATACAATTAAATAAAATTAAAGAAAACCAAAATGTAAGCAGAACCTGTTATTTTAAAATTTTGCAGGGAATTTAATAAACAAAAAGTAAAATTCTAGCCAGACCATCAATCAGCTATTTTTGTACTTTTGTATTAGTTATGTCATGTCAGTCTACTTGGTTTAAAACTCTTTAAAGTTTTATACTTTCCAAAATTCCAAGTCTTGTCTTTCTTTTCTAATTTAATTTACGTGTTTTACATTTACATAAAAAAATATTGTCAAAAATTACCGAGTTTCTAAAAAATTTAATTGTATTTGGTAAAAATTTTTTTTTTAGTTTTAAACCAAGTAAGTAATGAATCCTTTATTTTTTGTTGCTGTGATAAAATGTGTATTAAAAAGGATAACATCCTTCATTCCTCCGTTGTAGTTACGAATTATCAAGAGTTATTGCCCTTTAAATTTTGTTAATTAAATTGTATAAATATGAATTTCGTACTATTAAAGGAACATGGAAGCAAGGTTCATCATATTTTGTGGTAAAACCTATAAAATATGGATTGGTCCTGACTTTTTTAGTCCTCTAATAGTCCAATTATTCCAATAATTATCATAGGTGCAGAACACTTTATAACTGTCATAGTACTTACATGCATTCAAACAGTGGAGATTCTGATGTTTTATCTTTAACATTTAATTTATTGGAATCATTTTCAAAAATATTTCCTAATTTATTTTTAATTATTTTCAAGATAATTCCATTTTAAAAATTTCAGTAAACTTTAATCTTGATTTGTTTTTTTTATATTTTCAAAATAAATTATAAGCTGATAATTTAAATATATTGTTTTAATCTTTCAAAATGTATCACTTTGAACACTTAAAAAATAGAAGTCCTACTTTTGGTGATTTTTAGTTAAATGATTTAATAATTCTCTAAATTTCCAAAATTAAGATAAGTGCAATTATATGCATTAATTCATTACTAATGTAAATATTTTCTTTCTTTAAAAAAAAATTATTTTCTGTTTTTTTTTGTAATCTATTTTGGTATTTTTTAGTTTCGTTGTTTTATTTTTTTATCTTGTAATATTGTATAGTTTTATAATTATGTATATTAATTATGCTATGCGAGATATAAAGACTTCAAAATTTTTATAAAATTGTAAATATAATCCCCTAAAAAAAAGGGGGGCTGAATAAGAAACGTCACATTTCTATGCTTAAGGTTAAATTATATTTCTTTTCTTCATTTTTTTTGGTAGAAGTGGTGTGTTTCTTTGTAACTTATGGTCTTGCTAGGAACAAAACAGGTTCTGTAAAGGATGGGATAACAGAATTGTACCAAAAAAAAATAATATCTCACAAAATGGATAATAGAAAAAAAAATGTAAGCAGAACCTGTTCTTTTAAATTTTGGAGGGCATTTTAATAAACAAAAGTAAAATTCTAGCCAGACCACCAATCAGTTATTTTTGTATATGTGAGATATAAAGACTACAAAATTTTAATAGAATTGTAAATATAATCCTCTAAAAAAAAGGGGGATTGAATAAGAAACGTCACATTTCTATGCTTAAAGTTAATTTTTTTTATTTTTTTTGGTAGAAATGGTGTGTTTCTTTGTAATTTATGATCTTGCTAGAAACAAAACAGGCTCTGTAAAGGATGGGATAACATAATTGTACAAAACTGACAACAACAAAAAACACACATACAATTAAATAAAATTAAAGAAAACCAAAATGTAAGCAGAACCTGTTATTTTAAAATTTTGCAGGGAATTTAATAAACAAAAAGTAAAATTCTAGCCAGACCATCAATCAGCTATTTTTGTACTTTTGTATTAGTTATGTCATGTCAGTCTACTTGGTTTAAAACTCTTTAAAGTTTTATACTTTCCAAAATTCCAAGTCTTGTCTTTCTTTTCTAATTTAATTTACGTGTTTTACATTTACATAAAAAAATATTGTCAAAAATTACCGAGTTTCTAAAAAATTTAATTGTATTTGGTAAAAATTTTTTTTTTAGTTTTAAACCAAGTAAGTAATGAATCCTTTATTTTTTGTTGCTGTGATAAAATGTGTATTAAAAAGGATAACATCCTTCATTCCTCCGTTGTAGTTATGAATTATCAAGAGTTATTGCCCTTTAAATTTTGTTAATTAAATTGTATAAATATGAATTTCGTACTATTAAAGGAACATGGAAGCAAGGTTCATCATATTTTGTGGTAAAACCTATAAAATATGGATTGGTCCTGACTTTTTTAGTCCTCTAATAGTCCAATTATTCCAATAATTATCATAGGTGCAGAACACTTTATAACTGTCATAGTACTTACATGCATTCAAACAGTGGAGATTCTGATGTTTTATCTTTAACATTTAATTTATTGGAATCATTTTCAAAAATATTTCCTAATTTATTTTTAATTATTTTCAAGATAATTCCATTTTAAAAATTTCAGTAAACTTTAATCTTGATTTGTTTTTTTTATATTTTCAAAATAAATTATAAGCTGATAATTTAAATATATTGTTTTAATCTTTCAAAATGTATCACTTTGAACACTTAAAAAATAGAAGTCCTACTTTTGGTGATTTTTAGTTAAATGATTTAATAATTCTCTAAATTTCCAAAATTAAGATAAGTGCAATTATATGCATTAATTCATTACTAATGTAAATATTTTCTTTCTTTAAAAAAAAATTATTTTCTGTTTTTTTTTGTAATCTATTTTGGTATTTTTTAGTTTCGTTGTTTTATTTTTTTATCTTGTAATATTGTATAGTTTTATAATTATGTATATTAATTATGCTATGCGAGATATAAAGACTTCAAAATTTTTATAAAATTGTAAATATAATCCCCTAAAAAAAAGGGGGGCTGAATAAGAAACGTCACATTTCTATGCTTAAGGTTAAATTATATTTCTTTTCTTCATTTTTTTTGGTAGAAGTGGTGTGTTTCTTTGTAACTTATGGTCTTGCTAGGAACAAAACAGGTTCTGTAAAGGATGGGATAACAGAATTGTACCAAAAAAAAATAATATCTCACAAAATGGATAATAGAAAAAAAAATGTAAGCAGAACCTGTTCTTTTAAATTTTGGAGGGCATTTTAATAAACAAAAGTAAAATTCTAGCCAGACCACCAATCAGTTATTTTTGTATATGTGAGATATAAAGACTACAAAATTTTAATAGAATTGTAAATATAATCCTCTAAAAAAAAGGGGGATTGAATAAGAAACGTCACATTTCTATGCTTAAAGTTAATTTTTTTTATTTTTTTTGGTAGAAATGGTGTGTTTCTTTGTAATTTATGATCTTGCTAGAAACAAAACAGGCTCTGTAAAGGATGGGATAACATAATTGTACAAAACTGACAACAACAAAAAACACACATACAATTAAATAAAATTAAAGAAAACCAAAATGTAAGCAGAACCTGTTATTTTAAAATTTTGCAGGGAATTTAATAAACAAAAAGTAAAATTCTAGCCAGCTTTTTTTTGTACTTTTGTATTACTTATGTCATGTCAGTCTACTTGGTTTAAAACTCTTTAAAGTTTTATACTTTCCAAAATTCCAAGTCTTATCTTTCTTTTCTAATTTAATTTATGTGTTTTTACATTTACATAAAAAAATATTGTCAAAAATTACTGAGTTTCTAAAAAATTTAATTGTATTTGGTAAACATTTTTTTAGTTTTAAACCAAGTAAGTAATGAATCCTTTATTTTTTGTTGCTGTGATAAAATGTGTATAAAAAGGATAACATCCTTCATTCCTCCTGTGTAGTTACGAATTATCAAGAGTTATTGCCCTTCAAATTTTGTTTATTAAATTATATAAATATGAATTTCGTACTATTACAGGAACATGGAAGCAAGGTTCATCATATTTTGTGGTAAAACCTATAAAATATGGATTGGTCCTGACTTTTTTAGTCCTCTAATAGTCCAATTATTCCAATAATTATCATAGGTGCAGAACACTTTCTAATTGTTGTCATAGTATTTACATGCATTCAAACAGTGGAGATTCTGATGTTTTATCTTTAACATCAAATTTATTGGAATCATTTTCAAAAATATTTCCTAATTTATTTTTAATTATTTTCAAAATAATTTCATTTTAAAAATTTCAGTAAACTTTAATCTTGATTATTTTTTTTTAAAATATTTTAAAAATAAATTATAAGCTGATACATTTTAGAGAGATAAGTAATAATTGTTTGTCAAATTTATTTATTGTCTTGCTGATTTTGTTGTAAACCTCAGCTAACCAGGCACTGCATAACCCCCATCCAACAAAGCATTACATTTCCCTATTTAACCATGCATTGCATCCCCCCTGCACTTTAATAGTCGGCTTTCAATAAATATTTATATTTTGAAGCCACCTATTAACATGAACAAAATGAGCAAGCTGATTGGCATAATAATTTAAATATATTGTTTTAATCTTTCAAAATGTATCACTTTAGTCCATCTTTGAACACATAAAAATAGAAGTCCTACTTTTGGTGATTTTTAGTTAAATGATTTAATAATTCTCTAAATTTCCAAAATTAAGATAAGTGCAATTATATGCATTAATTCATTACTAATGTAAATATTTTCTTTCTTTAAAAAAAATTTATTTTCTGGTTTTTTTTGTAATCTATTTTGGTATTTTTTAGTTTCGTTGTTTTATTTTTTTATCTTGTAATATTGTATAGTTTTATAATTATGTATATTAATTATGCTATGCGAGATATAAAGACTTCAAAATTTTTATAAAATTGTAAATATAATCCCCTAAAAAAAAGGGGGGCTGAATAAGAAACGTCACATTTCTATGCTTAAGGTTAAATTATATTTCTTTTCTTCATTTTTTTTGGTAGAAGTGGTGTGTTTCTTTGTAACTTATGGTCTTGCTAGGAACAAAACAGGTTCTGTAAAGGATGGGATAACAGAATTGTACCAAAAAAAAAAAAAATCTCACCCAAAATGGATAATAGAAAAAAAAATGTAAGCAGAACCTGTTCTTTTAAATTTTGGAGGGCATTTTAATAAACAAAAGTAAAATTCTAGCCAGACCACCAATCAGTTATTTTTGTATATGTGAGATATAAAGACTACAAAATTTTAATAGAATTGTAAATATAATCCTCTAAAAAAAAGGGGGATTGAATAAGAAACGTCACATTTCTATGCTTAAAGTTAATTTTTTTTATTTTTTTTTGGTAGAAATGGTGTGTTTCTTTGTAATTTATGATCTTGCTAGAAACAAAACAGGCTCTGTAAAGGATGGGATAACATAATTGTACAAAACTGACAACAACAAAAAACACACATACAATTAAATAAAATTAAAGAAAACCAAAATGTAAGCAGAACCTGTTATTTTAAAATTTTGGAGGGAATTTAATAAACAAAAAGTAAAATTCTAGCCAGACCATCAATCAGCTATTTTTGTACTTTTGTATTAGTTATGTCATGTCAGTCTACTTGGTTTAAAACTCTTTAAAGTTTTATACTTTCCAAAATTCCAAGTCTTGTCTTTCTTTTCTAATTTAATTTACGTGTTTTACATTTACATAAAAAAATATTGTCAAAAATTACCGAGTTTCTAAAAAATTTAATTGTATTTGGTAAAATTTTTTTTAGTTTTAAACCAAGTAAGTAATGAATCCTTTATTTTTTGTTGCTGTGATAAAATGTGTATTAAAAAGGATAACATCCTTCATTCCTCCTGTGTAGTTACGAATTATCAAGAGTTATTGCCCTTTAAATTTTGTTAATTAAATTGTATAAATATGAATTTCGTACTATTAAAGGAACATGGAAACAAGGTTCATCATATTTTGTGGTAAAACCTATAAAATATGGATTGGTCCTGACTTTTTTAGTCCTCTAATAGTCCAATTCTGATGTTTTATCTTTAACATTTAATTTATTGGAATCATTTTCAAAAATATTTCCTAATTTATTTTTAATTATTTTCAAGATAATTCCATTTTAAAAATTTCAGTAAACTTTAATCTTGATTTGTTTTTTTTATATTTTCAAAATAAATTATAAGCTGATAATTTAAATATATTGTTTTAATCTTTCAAAATGTATCACTTTGAACACTTAAAAAATAGAAGTCCTACTTTTGGTGATTTTTAGTTAAATGATTTAATAATTCTCTAAATTTCCAAAATTAAGATAAGTGCAATTATATGCATTAATTCATTACTAATGTAAATATTTTCTTTCTTTAAAAAAAAATTATTTTCTGGTTTTTTTTGTAATCTATTTTGGTATTTTTTAGTTTCGTTGTTTTATTTTTTTATCTTGTAATATTGTATAGTTTTATAATTATGTATATTAATTATGCTATGCGAGATATAAAGACTTCAAAATTTTTATAAAATTGTAAATATAATCCCCTAAAAAAAAGGGGGGCTGAATAAGAAACGTCACATTTCTATGCTTAAGGTTAAATTATATTTCTTTTCTTCATTTTTTTTGGTAGAAGTGGTGTGTTTCTTTGTAACTTATGGTCTTGCTAGGAACAAAACAGGTTCTGTAAAGGATGGGATAACAGAATTGTACCAAAAAAAAATAATATCTCACAAAATGGATAATAGAAAAAAAAATGTAAGCAGAACCTGTTCTTTTAAATTTTGGAGGGCATTTTAATAAACAAAAGTAAAATTCTAGCCAGACCACCAATCAGTTATTTTTGTATATGTGAGATATAAAGACTACAAAATTTTAATAGAATTGTAAATATAATCCTCTAAAAAAAAGGGGGATTGAATAAGAAACGTCACATTTCTATGCTTAAAGTTAATTTTTTTTATTTTTTTTGGTAGAAATGGTGTGTTTCTTTGTAATTTATGATCTTGCTAGAAACAAAACAGGCTCTGTAAAGGATGGGATAACATAATTGTACAAAACTGACAACAACAAAAAACACACATACAATTAAATAAAATTAAAGAAAACCAAAATGTAAGCAGAACCTGTTATTTTAAAATTTTGCAGGGAATTTAATAAACAAAAAGTAAAATTCTAGCCAGACCATCAATCAGCTATTTTTGTACTTTTGTATTAGTTATGTCATGTCAGTCTACTTGGTTTAAAACTCTTTAAAGTTTTATACTTTCCAAAATTCCAAGTCTTGTCTTTCTTTTCTAATTTAATTTACGTGTTTTACATTTACATAAAAAAATATTGTCAAAAATTACCGAGTTTCTAAAAAATTTAATTGTATTTGGTAAAAATTTTTTTTTTAGTTTTAAACCAAGTAAGTAATGAATCCTTTATTTTTTGTTGCTGTGATAAAATGTGTATTAAAAAGGATAACATCCTTCATTCCTCCGTTGTAGTTACGAATTATCAAGAGTTATTGCCCTTTAAATTTTGTTAATTAAATTGTATAAATATGAATTTCGTACTATTAAAGGAACATGGAAGCAAGGTTCATCATATTTTGTGGTAAAACCTATAAAATATGGATTGGTCCTGACTTTTTTAGTCCTCTAATAGTCCAATTATTCCAATAATTATCATAGGTGCAGAACACTTTATAACTATCATAATAGTACTTACATGCATTCAAACAGTGGAGATTCTGATGTTTTATCTTTAACATTTAATTTATTGGAATCATTTTCAAAAATATTTCCTAATTTATTTTTAATTATTTTCAAGATAATTCCATTTTAAAAATTTCAGTAAACTTTAATCTTGATTTGTTTTTTTTATATTTTCAAAATAAATTATAAGCTGATAATTTAAATATATTGTTTTAATCTTTCAAAATGTATCACTTTGAACACTTAAAAAATAGAAGTCCTACTTTTGGTGATTTTTAGTTAAATGATTTAATAATTCTCTAAATTTCCAAAATTAAGATAAGTGCAATTATATGCATTAATTCATTACTAATGTAAATATTTTCTTTCTTTTAAAAAAAATTATTTTCTGTTTTTTTTTGTAATCTATTTTGGTATTTTTTAGTTTCGTTGTTTTATTTTTTTATCTTGTAATATTGTATAGTTTTATAATTATGTATATTAATTATGCTATGCGAGATATAAAGACTTCAAAATTTTTATAAAATTGTAAATATAATCCCCTAAAAAAAGGGGGGCTGAATAAGAAACGTCACATTTCTATGCTTAAGGTTAAATTATATTTCTTTTCTTCATTTTTTTTGGTAGAAGTGGTGTGTTTCTTTGTAACTTATGGTCTTGCTAGGAACAAAACAGGTTCTGTAAAGGATGGGATAACAGAATTGTACCAAAAAAAAAAAATATCTCACACAAAATGGATAATAGAAAAAAAAAATGTAAGCAGAACCTGTTCTTTTAAATTTTGGAGGGCATTTTAATAAACAAAAGTAAAATTCTAGCCAGACCACCAATCAGTTATTTTTGTATATGTGAGATATAAAGACTACAAAATTTTAATAGAATTGTAAATATAATCCTCTAAAAAAAAAGGGGGATTGAATAAGAAACGTCACATTTCTATGCTTAAAGTTAATTTTTTTATTTTTTTTGGTAGAAATGGTGCGTTTCTTTGTAATTTATGATCTTGCTAGAAACAAAACAGGCTCTGTAAAGGATGGGATAACATAATTGTACAAAACTGACAACAACAAAAAACACACATACAATTAAATAAAATTAAAGAAAACCAAAATGTAAGCAGAACCTGTTATTTTAAAATTTTGCAGGGAATTTAATAAACAAAAAGTAAAATTCTAGCCAGACCATCAATCAGCTATTTTTGTACTTTTGTATTAGTTATGTCATGTCAGTCTACTTGGTTTAAAACTCTTTAAAGTTTTATACTTTCCAAAATTCCAAGTCTTGTCTTTCTTTTCTAATTTAATTTACGTGTTTTACATTTACATAAAAAAATATTGTCAAAAATTACCGAGTTTCTAAAAAATTTAATTGTATTTGGTAAAAATTTTTTTTTTAGTTTTAAACCAAGTAAGTAATGAATCCTTTATTTTTTGTTGCTGTGATAAAATGTGTATTAAAAAGGATAACATCCTTCATTCCTCCGTTGTAGTTACGAATTATCAAGAGTTATTGCCCTTTAAATTTTGTTAATTAAATTGTATAAATATGAATTTCGTACTATTAAAGGAACATGGAAGCAAGGTTCATCATATTTTGTGGTAAAACCTATAAAATATGGATTGGTCCTGACTTTTTTAGTCCTCTAATAGTCCAATTATTCCAATAATTATCATAGGTGCAGAACACTTTATAACTGTCATAGTACTTACATGCATTCAAACAGTGGAGATTCTGATGTTTTATCTTTAACATTTAATTTATTGGAATCATTTTCAAAAATATTTCCTAATTTATTTTTAATTATTTTCAAGATAATTCCATTTTAAAAATTTCAGTAAACTTTAATCTTGATTTGTTTTTTTTATATTTTCAAAATAAATTATAAGCTGATAATTTAAATATATTGTTTTAATCTTTCAAAATGTATCACTTTGAACACTTAAAAAATAGAAGTCCTACTTTTGGTGATTTTTAGTTAAATGATTTAATAATTCTCTAAATTTCCAAAATTAAGATAAGTGCAATTATATGCATTAATTCATTACTAATGTAAATATTTTCTTTCTTTAAAAAAAAATTATTTTCTGTTTTTTTTTTGTAATCTATTTTGGTATTTTTTAGTTTCGTTGTTTTATTTTTTTATCTTGTAATATTGTATAGTTTTATAATTATGTATATTAATTATGCTATGCGAGATATAAAGACTTCAAAATTTTTATAAAATTGTAAATATAATCCCCTAAAAAAAAGGGGGGCTGAATAAGAAACGTCACATTTCTATGCTTAAGGTTAAATTATATTTCTTTTCTTCATTTTTTTTGGTAGAAGTGGTGTGTTTCTTTGTAACTTATGGTCTTGCTAGGAACAAAACAGGTTCTGTAAAGGATGGGATAACAGAATTGTACCAAAAAAAAATAATATCTCACAAAATGGATAATAGAAAAAAAAATGTAAGCAGAACCTGTTCTTTTAAATTTTGGAGGGCATTTTAATAAACAAAAGTAAAATTCTAGCCAGACCACCAATCAGTTATTTTTGTATATGTGAGATATAAAGACTACAAAATTTTAATAGAATTGTAAATATAATCCTCTAAAAAAAAGGGGGATTGAATAAGAAACGTCACATTTCTATGCTTAAAGTTAATTTTTTTTATTTTTTTTGGTAGAAATGGTGTGTTTCTTTGTAATTTATGATCTTGCTAGAAACAAAACAGGCTCTGTAAAGGATGGGATAACATAATTGTACAAAACTGACAACAACAAAAAACACACATACAATTAAATAAAATTAAAGAAAACCAAAATGTAAGCAGAACCTGTTATTTTAAAATTTTGGAGGGAATTTAATAAACAAAAAGTAAAATTCTAGCCAGACCATCAATCAGCTATTTTTGTACTTTTGTATTAGTTATGTCATGTCAGTCTACTTGGTTTAAAACTCTTTAAAGTTTTATACTTTCCAAAATTCCAAGTCTTGTCTTTCTTTTCTAATTTAATTTACGTGTTTTACATTTACATAAAAAAATATTGTCAAAAATTACCGAGTTTCTAAAAAATTTAATTGTATTTGGTAAAAATTTTTTTTTTAGTTTTAAACCAAGTAAGTAATGAATCCTTTATTTTTTGTTGCTGTGATAAAATGTGTATTAAAAAGGATAACATCCTTCATTCCTCCGTTGTAGTTACGAATTATCAAGAGTTATTGCCCTTTAAATTTTGTTAATTAAATTGTATAAATATGAATTTCGTACTATTAAAGGAACATGGAAGCAAGGTTCATCATATTTTGTGGTAAAACCTATAAAATATGGATTGGTCCTGACTTTTTTAGTCCTCTAATAGTCCAATTATTCCAATAATTATCATAGGTGCAGAACACTTTATAACTGTCATAGTACTTACATGCATTCAAACAGTGGAGATTCTGATGTTTTATCTTTAACATTTAATTTATTGGAATCATTTTCAAAAATATTTCCTAATTTATTTTTAATTATTTTCAAGATAATTCCATTTTAAAAATTTCAGTAAACTTTAATCTTGATTTGTTTTTTTTATATTTTCAAAATAAATTATAAGCTGATAATTTAAATATATTGTTTTAATCTTTCAAAATGTATCACTTTGAACACTTAAAAAATAGAAGTCCTACTTTTGGTGATTTTTAGTTAAATGATTTAATAATTCTCTAAATTTCCAAAATTAAGATAAGTGCAATTATATGCATTAATTCATTACTAATGTAAATATTTTCTTTCTTTAAAAAAAAATTATTTTCTGTTTTTTTTTGTAATCTATTTTGGTATTTTTTAGTTTCGTTGTTTTATTTTTTTATCTTGTAATATTGTATAGTTTTATAATTATGTATATTAATTATGCTATGCGAGATATAAAGACTTCAAAATTTTTATAAAATTGTAAATATAATCCCCTAAAAAAAAGGGGGGCTGAATAAGAAACGTCACATTTCTATGCTTAAGGTTAAATTATATTTCTTTTCTTCATTTTTTTTGGTAGAAGTGGTGTGTTTCTTTGTAACTTATGGTCTTGCTAGGAACAAAACAGGTTCTGTAAAGGATGGGATAACAGAATTGTACCAAAAAAAAATAATATCTCACAAAATGGATAATAGAAAAAAAAATGTAAGCAGAACCTGTTCTTTTAAATTTTGGAGGGCATTTTAATAAACAAAAGTAAAATTCTAGCCAGACCACCAATCAGTTATTTTTGTATATGTGAGATATAAAGACTACAAAATTTTAATAGAATTGTAAATATAATCCTCTAAAAAAAAGGGGGATTGAATAAGAAACGTCACATTTCTATGCTTAAAGTTAATTTTTTTTATTTTTTTTGGTAGAAATGGTGTGTTTCTTTGTAATTTATGATCTTGCTAGAAACAAAACAGGCTCTGTAAAGGATGGGATAACATAATTGTACAAAACTGACAACAACAAAAAACACACATACAATTAAATAAAATTAAAGAAAACCAAAATGTAAGCAGAACCTGTTATTTTAAAATTTTGGAGGGAATTTAATAAACAAAAAGTAAAATTCTAGCCAGACCATCAATCAGCTATTTTTGTACTTTTGTATTAGTTATGTCATGTCAGTCTACTTGGTTTAAAACTCTTTAAAGTTTTATACTTTCCAAAATTCCAAGTCTTGTCTTTCTTTTCTAATTTAATTTACGTGTTTTACATTTACATAAAAAAATATTGTCAAAAATTACAGAGTTTCTAAAAAATTTAATTGTATTTGGTAAAAATTTTTTTTTTAGTTTTAAACCAAGTAAGTAATGAATCCTTTATTTTTTGTTGCTGTGATAAAATGTGTATTAAAAAGGATAACATCCTTCATTCCTCCGTTGTAGTTACGAATTATCAAGAGTTATTGCCCTTTAAATTTTGTTAATTAAATTGTATAAATATGAATTTCGTACTATTAAAGGAACATGGAAGCAAGGTTCATCATATTTTGTGGTAAAACCTATAAAATATGGATTGGTCCTGACTTTTTTAGTCCTCTAATAGTCCAATTATTCCAATAATTATCATAGGTGCAGAACACTTTATAACTGTCATAGTACTTACATGCATTCAAACAGTGGAGATTCTGATGTTTTATCTTTAACATTTAATTTATTGGAATCATTTTCAAAAATATTTCCTAATTTATTTTTAATTATTTTCAAGATAATTCCATTTTAAAAATTTCAGTAAACTTTAATCTTGATTTGTTTTTTTTATATTTTCAAAATAAATTATAAGCTGATAATTTAAATATATTGTTTTAATCTTTCAAAATGTATCACTTTGAACACTTAAAAAATAGAAGTCCTACTTTTGGTGATTTTTAGTTAAATGATTTAATAATTCTCTAAATTTCCAAAATTAAGATAAGTGCAATTATATGCATTAATTCATTACTAATGTAAATATTTTCTTTCTTTAAAAAAAAATTATTTTCTGTTTTTTTTTGTAATCTATTTTGGTATTTTTTAGTTTCGTTGTTTTATTTTTTTATCTTGTAATATTGTATAGTTTTATAATTATGTATATTAATTATGCTATGCGAGATATAAAGACTTCAAAATTTTTATAAAATTGTAAATATAATCCCCTAAAAAAAAGGGGGGCTGAATAAGAAACGTCACATTTCTATGCTTAAGGTTAAATTATATTTCTTTTCTTCATTTTTTTTGGTAGAAGTGGTGTGTTTCTTTGTAACTTATGGTCTTGCTAGGAACAAAACAGGTTCTGTAAAGGATGGGATAACAGAATTGTACCAAAAAAAAATAATATCTCACAAAATGGATAATAGAAAAAAAAATGTAAGCAGAACCTGTTCTTTTAAATTTTGGAGGGCATTTTAATAAACAAAAGTAAAATTCTAGCCAGACCACCAATCAGTTATTTTTGTATATGTGAGATATAAAGACTACAAAATTTTAATAGAATTGTAAATATAATCCTCTAAAAAAAAGGGGGATTGAATAAGAAACGTCACATTTCTATGCTTAAAGTTAATTTTTTTTATTTTTTTTGGTAGAAATGGTGTGTTTCTTTGTAATTTATGATCTTGCTAGAAACAAAACAGGCTCTGTAAAGGATGGGATAACATAATTGTACAAAACTGACAACAACAAAAAACACACATACAATTAAATAAAATTAAAGAAAACCAAAATGTAAGCAGAACCTGTTATTTTAAAATTTTGCAGGGAATTTAATAAACAAAAAGTAAAATTCTAGCCAGCTTTTTTTTGTACTTTTGTATTACTTATGTCATGTCAGTCTACTTGGTTTAAAACTCTTTAAAGTTTTATACTTTCCAAAATTCCAAGTCTTATCTTTCTTTTCTAATTTAATTTATGTGTTTTTACATTTACATAAAAAAATATTGTCAAAAATTACTGAGTTTCTAAAAAATTTAATTGTATTTGGTAAACATTTTTTTAGTTTTAAACCAAGTAAGTAATGAATCCTTTATTTTTTGTTGCTGTGATAAAATGTGTATAAAAAGGATAACATCCTTCATTCCTCCTGTGTAGTTACGAATTATCAAGAGTTATTGCCCTTCAAATTTTGTTTATTAAATTATATAAATATGAATTTCGTACTATTACAGGAACATGGAAGCAAGGTTCATCATATTTTGTGGTAAAACCTATAAAATATGGATTGGTCCTGACTTTTTTAGTCCTCTAATAGTCCAATTATTCCAATAATTATCATAGGTGCAGAACACTTTCTAATTGTTGTCATAGTATTTACATGCATTCAAACAGTGGAGATTCTGATGTTTTATCTTTAACATCAAATTTATTGGAATCATTTTCAAAAATATTTCCTAATTTATTTTTAATTATTTTCAAAATAATTTCATTTTAAAAATTTCAGTAAACTTTAATCTTGATTATTTTTTTTTTAAATATTTTAAAAATAAATTATAAGCTGATACATTTTAGAGAGATAAGTAATAATTGTTTGTCAAATTTATTTATTGTCTTGCTGATTTTGTTGTAAACCTCAGCTAACCAGGCACTGCATAACCCCCATCCAACAAAGCATTACATTTCCCTATTTAACCATGCATTGCATCCCCCCTGCACTTTAATAGTCGGCTTTCAATAAATATTTATATTTTGAAGCCACCTATTAACATGAACAAAATGAGCAAGCTGATTGGCATAATAATTTAAATATATTGTTTTAATCTTTCAAAATGTATCACTTTAGTCCATCTTTGAACACATAAAAATAGAAGTCCTACTTTTGGTGATTTTTAGTTAAATGATTTAATAATTCTCTAAATTTCCAAAATTAAGATAAGTGCAATTATATGCATTAATTCATTACTAATGTAAATATTTTCTTTCTTTAAAAAAAATTTATTTTCTGGTTTTTTTTGTAATCTATTTTGGTATTTTTTAGTTTCGTTGTTTTATTTTTTTATCTTGTAATATTGTATAGTTTTATAATTATGTATATTAATTATGCTATGCGAGATATAAAGACTTCAAAATTTTTATAAAATTGTAAATATAATCCCCTAAAAAAAAGGGGGGCTGAATAAGAAACGTCACATTTCTATGCTTAAGGTTAAATTATATTTCTTTTCTTCATTTTTTTTGGTAGAAGTGGTGTGTTTCTTTGTAACTTATGGTCTTGCTAGGAACAAAACAGGTTCTGTAAAGGATGGGATAACAGAATTGTACCAAAAAAAAAAAATATCTCACCCAAAATGGATAATAGAAAAAAAAATGTAAGCAGAACCTGTTCTTTTAAATTTTGGAGGGCATTTTAATAAACAAAAGTAAAATTCTAGCCAGACCACCAATCAGTTATTTTTGTATATGTGAGATATAAAGACTACAAAATTTTAATAGAATTGTAAATATAATCCTCTAAAAAAAAGGGGGATTGAATAAGAAACGTCACATTTCTATGCTTAAAGTTAATTTTTTTTATTTTTTTTTGGTAGAAATGGTGTGTTTCTTTGTAATTTATGATCTTGCTAGAAACAAAACAGGCTCTGTAAAGGATGGGATAACATAATTGTACAAAACTGACAACAACAAAAAACACACATACAATTAAATAAAATTAAAGAAAACCAAAATGTAAGCAGAACCTGTTATTTTAAAATTTTGGAGGGAATTTAATAAACAAAAAGTAAAATTCTAGCCAGACCATCAATCAGCTATTTTTGTACTTTTGTATTAGTTATGTCATGTCAGTCTACTTGGTTTAAAACTCTTTAAAGTTTTATACTTTCCAAAATTCCAAGTCTTGTCTTTCTTTTCTAATTTAATTTACGTGTTTTACATTTACATAAAAAAATATTGTCAAAAATTACTGAGTTTCTAAAAAATTTAATTGTATTTGGTAAAATTTTTTTTAGTTTTAAACCAAGTAAGTAATGAATCCTTTATTTTTTGTTGCTGTGATAAAATGTGTATTAAAAAGGATAACATCCTTCATTCCTCCTGTGTAGTTACGAATTATCAAGAGTTATTGCCCTTTAAATTTTGTTAATTAAATTGTATAAATATGAATTTCGTACTATTAAAGGAACATGGAAACAAGGTTCATCATATTTTGTGGTAAAACCTATAAAATATGGATTGGTCCTGACTTTTTTAGTCCTCTAATAGTCCAATTATTCCAATAATTATCATAGGTGCAGAACACTTTATAACTGTCATAGTACTTACATGCATTCAAACAGTGGAGATTCTGATGTTTTATCTTTAACATTTAATTTATTGGAATCATTTTCAAAAATATTTCCTAATTTATTTTTAATTATTTTCAAGATAATTCCATTTTAAAAATTTCAGTAAACTTTAATCTTGATTTGTTTTTTTTATATTTTCAAAATAAATTATAAGCTGATAATTTAAATATATTGTTTTAATCTTTCAAAATGTATCACTTTGAACACTTAAAAAATAGAAGTCCTACTTTTGGTGATTTTTAGTTAAATGATTTAATAATTCTCTAAATTTCCAAAATTAAGATAAGTGCAATTATATGCATTAATTCATTACTAATGTAAATATTTTCTTTCTTTAAAAAAAAATTATTTTCTGTTTTTTTTTTGTAATCTATTTTGGTATTTTTTAGTTTCGTTGTTTTATTTTTTTATCTTGTAATATTGTATAGTTTTATAATTATGTATATTAATTATGCTATGCGAGATATAAAGACTTCAAAATTTTTATAAAATTGTAAATATAATCCCCTAAAAAAAAGGGGGGCTGAATAAGAAACGTCACATTTCTATGCTTAAGGTTAAATTATATTTCTTTTCTTCATTTTTTTTGGTAGAAGTGGTGTGTTTCTTTGTAACTTATGGTCTTGCTAGGAACAAAACAGGTTCTGTAAAGGATGGGATAACAGAATTGTACCAAAAAAAAATAATATCTCACAAAATGGATAATAGAAAAAAAAATGTAAGCAGAACCTGTTCTTTTAAATTTTGGAGGGCATTTTAATAAACAAAAGTAAAATTCTAGCCAGACCACCAATCAGTTATTTTTGTATATGTGAGATATAAAGACTACAAAATTTTAATAGAATTGTAAATATAATCCTCTAAAAAAAAGGGGGATTGAATAAGAAACGTCACATTTCTATGCTTAAAGTTAATTTTTTTTATTTTTTTTGGTAGAAATGGTGTGTTTCTTTGTAATTTATGATCTTGCTAGAAACAAAACAGGCTCTGTAAAGGATGGGATAACATAATTGTACAAAACTGACAACAACAAAAAACACACATACAATTAAATAAAATTAAAGAAAACCAAAATGTAAGCAGAACCTGTTATTTTAAAATTTTGCAGGGAATTTAATAAACAAAAAGTAAAATTCTAGCCAGCTTTTTTTTGTACTTTTGTATTACTTATGTCATGTCAGTCTACTTGGTTTAAAACTCTTTAAAGTTTTATACTTTCCAAAATTCCAAGTCTTATCTTTCTTTTCTAATTTAATTTATGTGTTTTTACATTTACATAAAAAAATATTGTCAAAAATTACTGAGTTTCTAAAAAATTTAATTGTATTTGGTAAACATTTTTTTAGTTTTAAACCAAGTAAGTAATGAATCCTTTATTTTTTGTTGCTGTGATAAAATGTGTATAAAAAGGATAACATCCTTCATTCCTCCTGTGTAGTTACGAATTATCAAGAGTTATTGCCCTTCAAATTTTGTTTATTAAATTATATAAATATGAATTTCGTACTATTACAGGAACATGGAAGCAAGGTTCATCATATTTTGTGGTAAAACCTATAAAATATGGATTGGTCCTGACTTTTTTAGTCCTCTAATAGTCCAATTATTCCAATAATTATCATAGGTGCAGAACACTTTCTAATTGTTGTCATAGTATTTACATGCATTCAAACAGTGGAGATTCTGATGTTTTATCTTTAACATCAAATTTATTGGAATCATTTTCAAAAATATTTCCTAATTTATTTTTAATTATTTTCAAAATAATTTCATTTTAAAAATTTCAGTAAACTTTAATCTTGATTATTTTTTTTTAAAATATTTTAAAAATAAATTATAAGCTGATACATTTTAGAGAGATAAGTAATAATTGTTTGTCAAATTTATTTATTGTCTTGCTGATTTTGTTGTAAACCTCAGCTAACCAGGCACTGCATAACCCCCATCCAACAAAGCATTACATTTCCCTATTTAACCATGCATTGCATCCCCCCTGCACTTTAATAGTCGGCTTTCAATAAATATTTATATTTTGAAGCCACCTATTAACATGAACAAAATGAGCAAGCTGATTGGCATAATAATTTAAATATATTGTTTTAATCTTTCAAAATGTATCATCTTTGAACACATAAAAATAGAAGTCCTACTTTTGGTGATTTTTAGTTAAATGATTTAATAATTCTCTAAATTTCCAAAATTAAGATAAGTGCAATTATATGCATTAATTCATTACTAATGTAAATATTTTCTTTCTTTAAAAAAAATTTATTTTCTGGTTTTTTTTGTAATCTATTTTGGTATTTTTTAGTTTCGTTGTTTTATTTTTTTATCTTGTAATATTGTATAGTTTTATAATTATGTATATTAATTATGCTATGCGAGATATAAAGACTTCAAAATTTTTATAAAATTGTAAATATAATCCCCTAAAAAAAAGGGGGGCTGAATAAGAAACGTCACATTTCTATGCTTAAGGTTAAATTATATTTCTTTTCTTCATTTTTTTTGGTAGAAGTGGTGTGTTTCTTTGTAACTTATGGTCTTGCTAGGAACAAAACAGGTTCTGTAAAGGATGGGATAACAGAATTGTACCAAAAAAAAAAAATATCTCACCCAAAATGGATAATAGAAAAAAAAATGTAAGCAGAACCTGTTCTTTTAAATTTTGGAGGGCATTTTAATAAACAAAAGTAAAATTCTAGCCAGACCACCAATCAGTTATTTTTGTATATGTGAGATATAAAGACTACAAAATTTTAATAGAATTGTAAATATAATCCTCTAAAAAAAAGGGGGATTGAATAAGAAACGTCACATTTCTATGCTTAAAGTTAATTTTTTTTATTTTTTTTTGGTAGAAATGGTGTGTTTCTTTGTAATTTATGATCTTGCTAGAAACAAAACAGGCTCTGTAAAGGATGGGATAACATAATTGTACAAAACTGACAACAACAAAAAACACACATACAATTAAATAAAATTAAAGAAAACCAAAATGTAAGCAGAACCTGTTATTTTAAAATTTTGGAGGGAATTTAATAAACAAAAAGTAAAATTCTAGCCAAACCATCAATCAGCTATTTTTGTACTTTTGTATTAGTTATGTCATGTCAGTCTACTTGGTTTAAAACTCTTTAAAGTTTTATACTTTCCAAAATTCCAAGTCTTGTCTTTCTTTTCTAATTTAATTTACGTGTTTTACATTTACATAAAAAAATATTGTCAAAAATTACCGAGTTTCTAAAAAATTTAATTGTATTTGGTAAAAATTTTTTTAGTTTTAAACCAAGTAAGTAATGAATCCTTTATTTTTTGTTGCTGTGATAAAATGTGTATTAAAAAGGATAACATCCTTCATTCCTCCTGTGTAGTTACGAATTATCAAGAGTTATTGCCCTTTAAATTTTGTTTATTAAATTGTATAAATATGAATTTCGTACTATTAAAGGAACATGGAAACAAGGTTCATCATATTTTGTGGTAAAACCTATAAAATATGGATTGGTCCTGACTTTTTTAGTCCTCTAATAGTCCAATTATTCCAATAATTATCATAGGTGCAGAACACTTTATAACTGTCATAGTACTTACATGCATTCAAACAGTGGAGATTCTGATGTTTTATCTTTAACATTTAATTTATTGGAATCATTTTCAAAAATATTTCCTAATTTATTTTTAATTATTTTCAAGATAATTCCATTTTAAAAATTTCAGTAAACTTTAATCTTGATTTGTTTTTTTTATATTTTCAAAATAAATTATAAGCTGATAATTTAAATATATTGTTTTAATCTTTCAAAATGTATCACTTTGAACACTTAAAAAATAGAAGTCCTACTTTTGGTGATTTTTAGTTAAATGATTTAATAATTCTCTAAATTTCCAAAATTAAGATAAGTGCAATTATATGCATTAATTCATTACTAATGTAAATATTTTCTTTCTTTAAAAAAAAATTATTTTCTGTTTTTTTTTGTAATCTATTTTGGTATTTTTTAGTTTCGTTGTTTTATTTTTTTATCTTGTAATATTGTATAGTTTTATAATTATGTATATTAATTATGCTATGCGAGATATAAAGACTTCAAAATTTTTATAAAATTGTAAATATAATCCCCTAAAAAAAAGGGGGGCTGAATAAGAAACGTCACATTTCTATGCTTAAGGTTAAATTATATTTCTTTTCTTCATTTTTTTTGGTAGAAGTGGTGTGTTTCTTTGTAACTTATGGTCTTGCTAGGAACAAAACAGGTTCTGTAAAGGATGGGATAACAGAATTGTACCAAAAAAAAATAATATCTCACAAAATGGATAATAGAAAAAAAAATGTAAGCAGAACCTGTTCTTTTAAATTTTGGAGGGCATTTTAATAAACAAAAGTAAAATTCTAGCCAGACCACCAATCAGTTATTTTTGTATATGTGAGATATAAAGACTACAAAATTTTAATAGAATTGTAAATATAATCCTCTAAAAAAAAGGGGGATTGAATAAGAAACGTCACATTTCTATGCTTAAAGTTAATTTTTTTTATTTTTTTTGGTAGAAATGGTGTGTTTCTTTGTAATTTATGATCTTGCTAGAAACAAAACAGGCTCTGTAAAGGATGGGATAACATAATTGTACAAAACTGACAACAACAAAAAACACACATACAATTAAATAAAATTAAAGAAAACCAAAATGTAAGCAGAACCTGTTATTTTAAAATTTTGGAGGGAATTTAATAAACAAAAAGTAAAATTCTAGCCAGACCATCAATCAGCTATTTTTGTACTTTTGTATTAGTTATGTCATGTCAGTCTACTTGGTTTAAAACTCTTTAAAGTTTTATACTTTCCAAAATTCCAAGTCTTGTCTTTCTTTTCTAATTTAATTTACGTGTTTTACATTTACATAAAAAAATATTGTCAAAAATTACCGAGTTTCTAAAAAATTTAATTGTATTTGGTAAAAATTTTTTTTTTAGTTTTAAACCAAGTAAGTAATGAATCCTTTATTTTTTGTTGCTGTGATAAAATGTGTATTAAAAAGGATAACATCCTTCATTCCTCCGTTGTAGTTACGAATTATCAAGAGTTATTGCCCTTTAAATTTTGTTAATTAAATTGTATAAATATGAATTTCGTACTATTAAAGGAACATGGAAGCAAGGTTCATCATATTTTGTGGTAAAACCTATAAAATATGGATTGGTCCTGACTTTTTTAGTCCTCTAATAGTCCAATTATTCCAATAATTATCATAGGTGCAGAACACTTTATAACTGTCATAGTACTTACATGCATTCAAACAGTGGAGATTCTGATGTTTTATCTTTAACATTTAATTTATTGGAATCATTTTCAAAAATATTTCCTAATTTATTTTTAATTATTTTCAAGATAATTCCATTTTAAAAATTTCAGTAAACTTTAATCTTGATTTGTTTTTTTTATATTTTCAAAATAAATTATAAGCTGATAATTTAAATATATTGTTTTAATCTTTCAAAATGTATCACTTTGAACACTTAAAAAATAGAAGTCCTACTTTTGGTGATTTTTAGTTAAATGATTTAATAATTCTCTAAATTTCCAAAATTAAGATAAGTGCAATTATATGCATTAATTCATTACTAATGTAAATATTTTCTTTCTTTAAAAAAAAATTATTTTCTGTTTTTTTTTGTAATCTATTTTGGTATTTTTTAGTTTCGTTGTTTTATTTTTTTATCTTGTAATATTGTATAGTTTTATAATTATGTATATTAATTATGCTATGCGAGATATAAAGACTTCAAAATTTTTATAAAATTGTAAATATAATCCCCTAAAAAAAAGGGGGGCTGAATAAGAAACGTCACATTTCTATGCTTAAGGTTAAATTATATTTCTTTTCTTCATTTTTTTTGGTAGAAGTGGTGTGTTTCTTTGTAACTTATGGTCTTGCTAGGAACAAAACAGGTTCTGTAAAGGATGGGATAACAGAATTGTACCAAAAAAAAATAATATCTCACAAAATGGATAATAGAAAAAAAAATGTAAGCAGAACCTGTTCTTTTAAATTTTGGAGGGCATTTTAATAAACAAAAGTAAAATTCTAGCCAGACCACCAATCAGTTATTTTTGTATATGTGAGATATAAAGACTACAAAATTTTAATAGAATTGTAAATATAATCCTCTAAAAAAAAGGGGGATTGAATAAGAAACGTCACATTTCTATGCTTAAAGTTAATTTTTTTTATTTTTTTTGGTAGAAATGGTGTGTTTCTTTGTAATTTATGATCTTGCTAGAAACAAAACAGGCTCTGTAAAGGATGGGATAACATAATTGTACAAAACTGACAACAACAAAAAACACACATACAATTAAATAAAATTAAAGAAAACCAAAATGTAAGCAGAACCTGTTATTTTAAAATTTTGCAGGGAATTTAATAAACAAAAAGTAAAATTCTAGCCAGCTTTTTTTTGTACTTTTGTATTACTTATGTCATGTCAGTCTACTTGGTTTAAAACTCTTTAAAGTTTTATACTTTCCAAAATTCCAAGTCTTATCTTTCTTTTCTAATTTAATTTATGTGTTTTTACATTTACATAAAAAAATATTGTCAAAAATTACTGAGTTTCTAAAAAATTTAATTGTATTTGGTAAACATTTTTTTAGTTTTAAACCAAGTAAGTAATGAATCCTTTATTTTTTGTTGCTGTGATAAAATGTGTATAAAAAGGATAACATCCTTCATTCCTCCTGTGTAGTTACGAATTATCAAGAGTTATTGCCCTTCAAATTTTGTTTATTAAATTATATAAATATGAATTTCGTACTATTACAGGAACATGGAAGCAAGGTTCATCATATTTTGTGGTAAAACCTATAAAATATGGATTGGTCCTGACTTTTTTAGTCCTCTAATAGTCCAATTATTCCAATAATTATCATAGGTGCAGAACACTTTCTAATTGTTGTCATAGTATTTACATGCATTCAAACAGTGGAGATTCTGATGTTTTATCTTTAACATCAAATTTATTGGAATCATTTTCAAAAATATTTCCTAATTTATTTTTAATTATTTTCAAAATAATTTCATTTTAAAAATTTCAGTAAACTTTAATCTTGATTATTTTTTTTTAAAATATTTTAAAAATAAATTATAAGCTGATACATTTTAGAGAGATAAGTAATAATTGTTTGTCAAATTTATTTATTGTCTTGCTGATTTTGTTGTAAACCTCAGCTAACCAGGCACTGCATAACCCCCATCCAACAAAGCATTACATTTCCCTATTTAACCATGCATTGCATCCCCCCTGCACTTTAATAGTCGGCTTTCAATAAATATTTATATTTTGAAGCCACCTATTAACATGAACAAAATGAGCAAGCTGATTGGCATAATAATTTAAATATATTGTTTTAATCTTTCAAAATGTATCACTTTAGTCCATCTTTGAACACATAAAAATAGAAGTCCTACTTTTGGTGATTTTTAGTTAAATGATTTAATAATTCTCTAAATTTCCAAAATTAAGATAAGTGCAATTATATGCATTAATTCATTACTAATGTAAATATTTTCTTTCTTTAAAAAAAATTTATTTTCTGGTTTTTTTTGTAATCTATTTTGGTATTTTTTAGTTTCGTTGTTTTATTTTTTTATCTTGTAATATTGTATAGTTTTATAATTATGTATATTAATTATGCTATGCGAGATATAAAGACTTCAAAATTTTTATAAAATTGTAAATATAATCCCCTAAAAAAAAGGGGGGCTGAATAAGAAACGTCACATTTCTATGCTTAAGGTTAAATTATATTTCTTTTCTTCATTTTTTTTGGTAGAAGTGGTGTGTTTCTTTGTAACTTATGGTCTTGCTAGGAACAAAACAGGTTCTGTAAAGGATGGGATAACAGAATTGTACCAAAAAAAAAAAATATCTCACCCAAAATGGATAATAGAAAAAAAAATGTAAGCAGAACCTGTTCTTTTAAATTTTGGAGGGCATTTTAATAAACAAAAGTAAAATTCTAGCCAGACCACCAATCAGTTATTTTTGTATATGTGAGATATAAAGACTACAAAATTTTAATAGAATTGTAAATATAATCCTCTAAAAAAAAGGGGGATTGAATAAGAAACGTCACATTTCTATGCTTAAAGTTAATTTTTTTTATTTTTTTTTGGTAGAAATGGTGTGTTTCTTTGTAATTTATGATCTTGCTAGAAACAAAACAGGCTCTGTAAAGGATGGGATAACATAATTGTACAAAACTGACAACAACAAAAAACACACATACAATTAAATAAAATTAAAGAAAACCAAAATGTAAGCAGAACCTGTTATTTTAAAATTTTGGAGGGAATTTAATAAACAAAAAGTAAAATTCTAGCCAGACCATCAATCAGCTATTTTTGTACTTTTGTATTAGTTATGTCATGTCAGTCTACTTGGTTTAAAACTCTTTAAAGTTTTATACTTTCCAAAATTCCAAGTCTTGTCTTTCTTTTCTAATTTAATTTACGTGTTTTACATTTACATAAAAAAATATTGTCAAAAATTACCGAGTTTCTAAAAAATTTAATTGTATTTGGTAAAATTTTTTTTAGTTTTAAACCAAGTAAGTAATGAATCCTTTATTTTTTGTTGCTGTGATAAAATGTGTATTAAAAAGGATAACATCCTTCATTCCTCCTGTGTAGTTACGAATTATCAAGAGTTATTGCCCTTTAAATTTTGTTAATTAAATTGTATAAATATGAATTTCGTACTATTAAAGGAACATGGAAACAAGGTTCATCATATTTTGTGGTAAAACCTATAAAATATGGATTGGTCCTGACTTTTTTAGTCCTCTAATAGTCCAATTATTCCAATAATTATCATAGGTGCAGAACACTTTATAACTGTCATAGTACTTACATGCATTCAAACAGTGGAGATTCTGATGTTTTATCTTTAACATTTAATTTATTGGAATCATTTTCAAAAATATTTCCTAATTTATTTTTAATTATTTTCAAGATAATTCCATTTTAAAAATTTCAGTAAACTTTAATCTTGATTTGTTTTTTTTATATTTTCAAAATAAATTATAAGCTGATAATTTAAATATATTGTTTTAATCTTTCAAAATGTATCACTTTGAACACTTAAAAAATAGAAGTCCTACTTTTGGTGATTTTTAGTTAAATGATTTAATAATTCTCTAAATTTCCAAAATTAAGATAAGTGCAATTATATGCATTAATTCATTACTAATGTAAATATTTTCTTTCTTTAAAAAAAAATTATTTTCTGTTTTTTTTTTGTAATCTATTTTGGTATTTTTTAGTTTCGTTGTTTTATTTTTTTATCTTGTAATATTGTATAGTTTTATAATTATGTATATTAATTATGCTATGCGAGATATAAAGACTTCAAAATTTTTATAAAATTGTAAATATAATCCCCTAAAAAAAAGGGGGGCTGAATAAGAAACGTCACATTTCTATGCTTAAGGTTAAATTATATTTCTTTTCTTCATTTTTTTTGGTAGAAGTGGTGTGTTTCTTTGTAACTTATGGTCTTGCTAGGAACAAAACAGGTTCTGTAAAGGATGGGATAACAGAATTGTACCAAAAAAAAATAATATCTCACAAAATGGATAATAGAAAAAAAAATGTAAGCAGAACCTGTTCTTTTAAATTTTGGAGGGCATTTTAATAAACAAAAGTAAAATTCTAGCCAGACCACCAATCAGTTATTTTTGTATATGTGAGATATAAAGACTACAAAATTTTAATAGAATTGTAAATATAATCCTCTAAAAAAAAGGGGGATTGAATAAGAAACGTCACATTTCTATGCTTAAAGTTAATTTTTTTTATTTTTTTTGGTAGAAATGGTGTGTTTCTTTGTAATTTATGATCTTGCTAGAAACAAAACAGGCTCTGTAAAGGATGGGATAACATAATTGTACAAAACTGACAACAACAAAAAACACACATACAATTAAATAAAATTAAAGAAAACCAAAATGTAAGCAGAACCTGTTATTTTAAAATTTTGCAGGGAATTTAATAAACAAAAAGTAAAATTCTAGCCAGCTTTTTTTTGTACTTTTGTATTACTTATGTCATGTCAGTCTACTTGGTTTAAAACTCTTTAAAGTTTTATACTTTCCAAAATTCCAAGTCTTATCTTTCTTTTCTAATTTAATTTATGTGTTTTTACATTTACATAAAAAAATATTGTCAAAAATTACTGAGTTTCTAAAAAATTTAATTGTATTTGGTAAACATTTTTTTAGTTTTAAACCAAGTAAGTAATGAATCCTTTATTTTTTGTTGCTGTGATAAAATGTGTATAAAAAGGATAACATCCTTCATTCCTCCTGTGTAGTTACGAATTATCAAGAGTTATTGCCCTTCAAATTTTGTTTATTAAATTATATAAATATGAATTTCGTACTATTACAGGAACATGGAAGCAAGGTTCATCATATTTTGTGGTAAAACCTATAAAATATGGATTGGTCCTGACTTTTTTAGTCCTCTAATAGTCCAATTATTCCAATAATTATCATAGGTGCAGAACACTTTCTAATTGTTGTCATAGTATTTACATGCATTCAAACAGTGGAGATTCTGATGTTTTATCTTTAACATCAAATTTATTGGAATCATTTTCAAAAATATTTCCTAATTTATTTTTAATTATTTTCAAAATAATTTCATTTTAAAAATTTCAGTAAACTTTAATCTTGATTATTTTTTTTTAAAATATTTTAAAAATAAATTATAAGCTGATACATTTTAGAGAGATAAGTAATAATTGTTTGTCAAATTTATTTATTGTCTTGCTGATTTTGTTGTAAACCTCAGCTAACCAGGCACTGCATAACCCCCATCCAACAAAGCATTACATTTCCCTATTTAACCATGCATTGCATCCCCCCTGCACTTTAATAGTCGGCTTTCAATAAATATTTATATTTTGAAGCCACCTATTAACATGAACAAAATGAGCAAGCTGATTGGCATAATAATTTAAATATATTGTTTTAATCTTTCAAAATGTATCATCTTTGAACACATAAAAATAGAAGTCCTACTTTTGGTGATTTTTAGTTAAATGATTTAATAATTCTCTAAATTTCCAAAATTAAGATAAGTGCAATTATATGCATTAATTCATTACTAATGTAAATATTTTCTTTCTTTAAAAAAAATTTATTTTCTGTTTTTTTTTGTAATCTATTTTGGTATTTTTTAGTTTCGTTGTTTTATTTTTTTATCTTGTAATATTGTATAGTTTTATAATTATGTATATTAATTATGCTATGCGAGATATAAAGACTTCAAAATTTTTATAAAATTGTAAATATAATCCCCTAAAAAAAAGGGGGGCTGAATAAGAAACGTCACATTTCTATGCTTAAGGTTAAATTATATTTCTTTTCTTCATTTTTTTTGGTAGAAGTGGTGTGTTTCTTTGTAACTTATGGTCTTGCTAGGAACAAAACAGGTTCTGTAAAGGATGGGATAACAGAATTGTACCAAAAAAAAAAAATATCTCACCCAAAATGGATAATAGAAAAAAAAATGTAAGCAGAACCTGTTCTTTTAAATTTTGGAGGGCATTTTAATAAACAAAAGTAAAATTCTAGCCAGACCACCAATCAGTTATTTTTGTATATGTGAGATATAAAGACTACAAAATTTTAATAGAATTGTAAATATAATCCTCTAAAAAAAAGGGGGATTGAATAAGAAACGTCACATTTCTATGCTTAAAGTTAATTTTTTTTATTTTTTTTTGGTAGAAATGGTGTGTTTCTTTGTAATTTATGATCTTGCTAGAAACAAAACAGGCTCTGTAAAGGATGGGATAACATAATTGTACAAAACTGACAACAACAAAAAACACACATACAATTAAATAAAATTAAAGAAAACCAAAATGTAAGCAGAACCTGTTATTTTAAAATTTTGGAGGGAATTTAATAAACAAAAAGTAAAATTCTAGCCAGACCATCAATCAGCTATTTTTGTACTTTTGTATTAGTTATGTCATGTCAGTCTACTTGGTTTAAAACTCTTTAAAGTTTTATACTTTCCAAAATTCCAAGTCTTGTCTTTCTTTTCTAATTTAATTTACGTGTTTTACATTTACATAAAAAAATATTGTCAAAAATTACCGAGTTTCTAAAAAATTTAATTGTATTTGGTAAAATTTTTTTTAGTTTTAAACCAAGTAAGTAATGAATCCTTTATTTTTTGTTGCTGTGATAAAATGTGTATTAAAAAGGATAACATCCTTCATTCCTCCTGTGTAGTTACGAATTATCAAGAGTTATTGCCCTTTAAATTTTGTTAATTAAATTGTATAAATATGAATTTCGTACTATTAAAGGAACATGGAAACAAGGTTCATCATATTTTGTGGTAAAACCTATAAAATATGGATTGGTCCTGACTTTTTTAGTCCTCTAATAGTCCAATTATTCCAATAATTATCATAGGTGCAGAACACTTTATAACTGTCATAGTACTTACATGCATTCAAACAGTGGAGATTCTGATGTTTTATCTTTAACATTTAATTTATTGGAATCATTTTCAAAAATATTTCCTAATTTATTTTTAATTATTTTCAAGATAATTCCATTTTAAAAATTTCAGTAAACTTTAATCTTGATTTGTTTTTTTTATATTTTCAAAATAAATTATAAGCTGATAATTTAAATATATTGTTTTAATCTTTCAAAATGTATCACTTTGAACACTTAAAAAATAGAAGTCCTACTTTTGGTGATTTTTAGTTAAATGATTTAATAATTCTCTAAATTTCCAAAATTAAGATAAGTGCAATTATATGCATTAATTCATTACTAATGTAAATATTTTCTTTCTTTAAAAAAAAATTATTTTCTGTTTTTTTTTGTAATCTATTTTGGTATTTTTTAGTTTCGTTGTTTTATTTTTTTATCTTGTAATATTGTATAGTTTTATAATTATGTATATTAATTATGCTATGCGAGATATAAAGACTTCAAAATTTTTATAAAATTGTAAATATAATCCCCTAAAAAAAAGGGGGGCTGAATAAGAAACGTCACATTTCTATGCTTAAGGTTAAATTATATTTCTTTTCTTCATTTTTTTTGGTAGAAGTGGTGTGTTTCTTTGTAACTTATGGTCTTGCTAGGAACAAAACAGGTTCTGTAAAGGATGGGATAACAGAATTGTACCAAAAAAAAATAATATCTCACAAAATGGATAATAGAAAAAAAAATGTAAGCAGAACCTGTTCTTTTAAATTTTGGAGGGCATTTTAATAAACAAAAGTAAAATTCTAGCCAGACCACCAATCAGTTATTTTTGTATATGTGAGATATAAAGACTACAAAATTTTAATAGAATTGTAAATATAATCCTCTAAAAAAAAGGGGGATTGAATAAGAAACGTCACATTTCTATGCTTAAAGTTAATTTTTTTTATTTTTTTTGGTAGAAATGGTGTGTTTCTTTGTAATTTATGATCTTGCTAGAAACAAAACAGGCTCTGTAAAGGATGGGATAACATAATTGTACAAAACTGACAACAACAAAAAACACACATACAATTAAATAAAATTAAAGAAAACCAAAATGTAAGCAGAACCTGTTATTTTAAAATTTTGCAGGGAATTTAATAAACAAAAAGTAAAATTCTAGCCAGACCATCAATCAGCTATTTTTGTACTTTTGTATTAGTTATGTCATGTCAGTCTACTTGGTTTAAAACTCTTTAAAGTTTTATGCTTTCCAAAATTCCAAGTCTTGTCTTTCTTTTCTAATTTAATTTACATGTTTTACATTTACATAAAAAAATATTGTCAAAAATTACCGAGTTTCTAAAAAATTTAATTGTATTTGGTAAACATTTTTTTAGTTTTAAACCAAGTAAGTAATGAATCCTTTATTTTTTGTTGCTGTGATAAAATGTGTATTAAAAAGGATAACATCCTTCATTCCTCCTGTGTAGTTACGAATTATCAAGAGTTATTGCCCTTTAAATTTTGTTAATTAAATTGTATAAATATGAATTTCGTACTATTAAAGGAACATGGAAGCAAGGTTCATCATATTTTGTGGTAAAACCTATAAAATATGGATTGGTCCTGACTTTTTTAGTCCTCTAATAGTCCAATTATTCCAATAATTATCAAAGGTGCAGAACACTTTCTAATTGTCATAGTACTTACATGCATTCAAACAGTGGAGATTCTGATGTTTTATCTTTAACATTTAATTTATTGGAATCATTTTCAAAAATATTTCCTAATTTATTTTTAATTATTTTCAAAATAATTCCATTTTAAAAATTTCAGTAAACTTTAATCTTGATTTGGTTTTTTTTATATTTTCAAAATAAATTATAAGCTGATAATTTAAATATATTGTTTTAATCTTTCAAAATGTATCACTTTGAACACTTTAAATAGAAGTCCTACTTTTGGTGATTTTTAGTTAAATGATTTAATAATTCTCTAAATTTCCAAAATTAAGATAAGTGCAATTATATGCATTAATTCATATTACTAATGTAAATATTTTCTTTCTTTTAAAAAATTTTTTTTTTTGTAATCTATTTTGGTATTTTTTTATTGTTTCGTTGTTTTATTTTTTTAATCGGAGATCTGTCATGACAACAAGACCATGATAAGTAGTATACAACAATACAAGAAATCGGAAACGCCAATGATCATTATACAAATTCTGACATGACAAAAATATTGTATATATAAATATTGTATAATTTGTAAAAGTATTCTATATGAAGAAGAACAAAAAATTTAATTTAAACTTTTGTGGATGGATTTATGGTGTTTAACACCACTTTCAACAATATATCGGTTATATCATGGCGGTTCATTTAGTAATAGTTGTATATTATTAGAGGTACCGGTAGTTATAATATTGTCAGTCATTGAATGGATATACAATTTTAAACCAAAGCTTTTTCCAGTGGATGCCATTTCCATTGGTTTTAATGCTGGGTTTAAGTATATCGAGGTCTATATGTAATTTATTGCCGATTTGTCATTGTTTGCATATATATATATCTAAATATTTATGTTGTATTAAATCGACAGCTGAGAAAAAAGTTCAGACATGCATCGAGCTGGTCGTTAAACTTTAATTTTTGTTGTGTTTTTTCATATATTGATAAGGGTGTGCTTGAATGAAGATGAGACCTTTAAGGGTTATGCGAGGTATTATCATCACTTGATGTCCATCCCTCCCAGTCGTCCGTAAACTTTTACATTTTAATCTCTTCCCTGAAACCACAGGAACAATTATATTAAAACGCGGTAGGAGTTTCCATTTGATAGTTCTCATAAAAGTTTTTAGTTCACTAGGGCCAAAGGTTCAAATGAGTTTTTCCCATCACTTTGTGTCTGTTGTCTGTCATCCATTAAATTTTCACATTTTGATCTTCTCAAGAACCACCAGGTCAAATTGAACCAAACTTTGATGTGATACTCTTTGAATGCCCCTCTTCCAAAATTGTGTCCACTGACCTTGTCTAATATTAAAGATGGCTTCTCATTGGTTGAAAAATTGGAAATCTTTGAAAATCTTCTTCAGAACCACTGAATGGATTGAAACCAGATTTAGTCAAAATGCAGGAACTGCTCATCCTCCTAGAGCAGACAAGAGCTCCCTAAAATCAGATCATTGTTTTTACCCAGTTTGATATACAAATTACAATCGGTTGTCTTGTAATTCAAATTTATTTTAATTGAATTTGTCAAGAAATACTAGCAAGATTTTATACAAAGTTTGGGGGGGTATATAGGAATCACCCTGTCCGTCCGTCCATGTACCTTGTAAGCGCAACTCCTCCTTAACGGCTAATTGGATTTTTATGAAACTTTACACATTTGTAGTACACTACCTGCAGATGAGCATGAAGGAATATGGTTGCTGTCCAAAATTTCAAAGGGGAGATAATTCAACATACTTTCACGAAAAGGGGGAGGGTGTACCTTGTAAGTGCAACTCCTACTAAACTGCTTATTGAATTTTCATGAAACTTTACATAGTTGTAGTACACAACCTGCAGATGTGCATGAAGGAATACTGTTGCTGTCTAAAATTTAGAAGGGGAGATAATTCAACTTATACTTTCATGAAAAGGGGGGTTGTGTACCTTGTAAGCACAACTCCTCCTAAACGGCTTATTGGAGTTTTGTGAAACTTTACACAGTTGTAGTACACTACCTGCAGATGTGCATGAAGGAATATGGTTGCTGTCCAAAATTTAAAAGGGGAGATAATTCAACTTATACTTTCACGAAAAGGGGGGGGGGCATGTACCTTGTAAACGCAACTCCTACTAAACTGCTTATTGAATTTTTATGAAACTTTACCTGCAGATGTGCATGAAGGAATACTGTTGCTGTCTAAAATTTAGAAGGGGAGATAATTTAACTTATTCTTTCACAAAAAGGAGGGTCGTGTACCTTGTAAGTGCAACTCCTCCTGAACGGCTTATTAGATTTTTGTGAAACTTTACACAGTTGTAGTACACTACCTGCAGATGTGCATGAAGAAATATGGTCGCGGTCCAAAATTTGGAAGGGGAGATAATTCAACTTGTCACTCACAGTTCTAGTTTTTCTTCAGAATCTTGTTATCTTGAAAACTTAAAAACTTATGCTGTTTTCTATACAAGGCCTAGTATACCACTGCCTACAAAATGTATATATTCTATTAAGCAGACAATTTAAATATCTCATGTGACTTATAGAATTCCTGTAAGATTGTTACCACCACAACTTAGACATTTTTATATTCAATTGTTGATGACATTTTCAGTTTTAAAATTGATATCAATGAAATCGGCCTCTTACTTATTCTTTGGAGATTTTGGCACTGGAAACAGTACTGTCTTAACGCATGGGCATGCTGGGGAGTTGCCCGGAGTCCCCATGTTAATCTATGTATGTTGTGTACAGCATGCTTTTTAATGTTTAAACACCGATTTTCTTGGAAATACCAATACAATAAATTTCTGTTTAATTCTATCGACATTTACAATTTATTCCTGTGAGTGCTTGTGTAGGTATGGGCCCCAGTCCACTGCTTTGTCCTGGGGGCCTAGTAAAATTGTTAAGACAGCCCTGGCTGGTCTTCTACTAGCCTATTACAGATGGTGGACTGAGTCTAAAGTATCATAACTGATAATTAAGTGAAAAATTACATGATACCTGTTAATAATTTTCCCTGTTTTTCAATATATATGGTTCAAAATAGTGGTAGTTTAAATATATCTACATTAAAAGGGAGTTGCTGCATCGGTGGTGTAATGGTTGGCATGGTTGTACGGTAGATCGTGGGTTGGAGCCCCGCTCGGGTCAAACCAAAGACTATAAAATTGGTATTTGTTGTTTCTCCGCTAAGCACGTAGCATTATTCCATTAAGGAGAAAGAGCAAAGATTGCTTGGCTCGGAATCCGAATAATGTGTTTGAGTGGAGCGACACGTCTACCCATGGGCTGTTGTTTCAGTGAGCAAGCACTATAAAAATCTAACTCAGTGTGTTGGTCTAGTACAATGCGGACCTCATCATCATCTCATTGAAAATTTATTTGTTCTCCCCATGATATAGCTGAAAAATTGATGAATTGGCGTTAAATAACAATCACACACTCAGTCTGGAACAAATTGCCTGCTACAATCGGCTCTGTCAGAAAAATAATAATTTAGCGGCGAAAAAGGCGAAATGATTTAATTTGATCCAAAATACCCCCTCGAAAATCATATGGTCGTCACTTTGAGATTACCATTGAATTAAAGGAAATTTCTATGTCTTCATTTAAGTGGATGAAAAAATTCCATCATACAAATTCAAACAAATATTCAAGAAAATTGGTCAAGCTAAAGCTTTAGATCTTTTTTACTTTGTTGCTGTTCTTACTTGGACGGTGAAAGTGAAAAACAAACACATCTCTGTCGGACTATCGAAATTAAAATGCCGACTATTGCCAATGAAAAGATCTCATTTGAGGTCAAGTTCGTACAATATATAATGTACTTGTTTCCTGAATTACAAAATTGTGAATAAGTTCAGCTTAATATTAGTAAGAAAGGTAAAATGGCTATACAAATTTACACTTGGACACAAATTAAAGTAAATGAGCAGCATGGTTATATTGATTTCTTCATTTCACAGTAACAGTCGGACCACAATTTTGTCTTAACCCATGGACACGTTTGGCAGTTGCCCAGGGGCCCCATGATAATCTATGTATGCTGTTTATAGAACTACCAATACAATAATTCTATATTTAATTTTATCGACCATTTCTATTTTTATTCCTGTGAGTGGTGGTGTAGGTAGGGGCCAAGTACACTGCTTTGCTCAGGGGGGGGGGGGGGGGGGGGGCTATAATGCTGTTAAGACGACCTTGAATCAGGGGCGTAGTAAGGCTTATATGAAGTGTTCGCACCCAGTTATTAGCAGCGAATGGTCTATGGAATGCTGATTTAAGGTTTGGTTCCGGGAACATATGCAACCCAAGCCCCCCACACCCGAACGCTCGTTTCTGAATGTTGCGAGTGTATCCAATGTGTGTTGTCATGTATGTCAAAACCGGGCTTCAGAGTTACTGTGACATTAGCTACCCTAGGGGTGATGTGAATCAGATGTGGATTCTGTAGAACTCTAAAGATCTGTTAGAGTACATACAATCTAGGTCCCTCTGGCTCTGGCCACCCTTAAAATATTGTTTGTTTGTTTGGCATTGCCGACCCACACTATCAGCAGGTGGGTAGGTAGGTAGGGATTTTCTTTTTTACATTTGAAAGCTTTATATTTTCAGACTGGTTTTTCACAGGAACACAGAGGAAGATATGACATTAAAGAATCAAATTTAATGCAACATAAAGAACAGCAAAAATCAAATTCTATTTTCATAAAAAAAAACATTTTCTGTCTGTCAGTCAGACAGTTGAATTCTGAAATCAGAGTCCTATCTATTAAATCTGGCAATCTGACACTGAATGAAAAGCAAAGATGATTGGTATATTGTGTCTTTTACACCACACAATGTTATCGTTACGGTATGTGTTTTCGTGCGTCATCTGTTTTCGTTTTATCCATTTTATTTTGATTTCCACAGTGCACGCATTATTTTTGACGTGTCTTCCGGTTTCTATTTATGGAACATAAAAAAGACTACAGCGTGACATCTGTAAAAGATGTTAAAGTTTGCTTTTAAAGACGTAAGTACCAAGAACAGTGAACCTACCTACTGAACCATACTTTTTGTAATGCTAAAAATTTACTTCATTTATAAAGTAGCTGGAAAAAAATCCAGAAGGGCTATATAAAATTTAACTATGTCATCTGCCTCTCAGACACCGGCTCTTCCTGTCATGTAACTGTCATGGGGTCACTGATCGTACTTGTAAACAAAAGAGCTGACTGAAATGTGCCTGTTTCTTATATAAAATACATGTCACTTTGCAGTGCATTGTGGTTTCAGCACTAAAAAAAACATCAAAAGTAAACACAATTTTGAAAGTGGTCATTTTCAAACATTCTGTTATTTTATTTAGATGTAGTATGAGTTGGTAGATGGCCAGAACCATGATATTTTAAAACCAGCCATTTCCGGATTATATATTCGTTTCCATCCCGTATATCGGCCTTGTTTTTACTTCACACGAAAACAGATGACGCCATTTTACTGACAACAAAAGTTGCCAGATAATCGAGAGTATATTAAAATACAATAATGGCTTTAAAATTAAAAACAATCTTATGTACAAAGAAATATTCAACTAGCCATTCTTTGAAAATTCCAATCGTCATATGAACGAAGGGTTAACACTGTTAATCGCTATATCTGAAAATCGATAATAGCACGAAAACCGATAACACGATGCTAAGTAGCATCAGTGTTAGAAATAAAACATTCAAAATGTCTGACATTCAACAATTTTAACGCCCAAACAAAATACAGTACTCCACTGCAGACTAGTAGTTTAATGATAGTGAATAGAGTTTGAATTATGCTTGCATGTCTCCCTTCATATTTGTTCTGTCATGTTCGGATGAAAAGCGTCCATCCCATGAAGCGACGACGTCAAGATGAAGATGAAGTCTTCTAAAAGGTTTTTCAGAACGTTCTCCCATGTTTCGTCCATAGAATAACTGAAGATCTTATTTTTGATCAAATGTTCACCCTCCTTAACTGATGCATTGCAGCATAGGGGGATTCTTTCCACTGCCGGTCTCTTCGACATTATTTTCGCTTCAGCAGACCATTTTCTATTCTATGTCGTTTAAACGTTTGCTCTCAATACAGTGTACATTAAGCGCTTTTACGATCGAGATTTGAAATAAATAAAGCCCGGAAAAAACTCCGCGGACACGATCGAAATTCCGGCGCGATTCCGATTTTTTTTTAATAAAAAAAAATTGTCTGAAACGCAAATAAAATAATTTGGGCGGCAAGTTTTTCAGTGGGTCGGGCGGCAATGCCAAGTAAATACAATTTTATTTTAAGCCAATCTCCTCCTGCAATAGTATTAAAACATTTGACTTCTCTACACAACTATTCCTCACTCTAAGCTGAAGGACAAATTAAGGGAGTTGGTCCAACTGTGTTTCATAAAGAAGAAGGGCCAACGTAGATACAATTGCCTTGTGAAGGGACAGAACTTATTTTGTATAAAAAAACCACTCTGATTCTACCAAAAAGTTCTCTGAAACTGATTTCATCAACATGCTCGAGTTTTTGATTGACAACAAATTTGTTATCTTTGGTGGACGTGTTTTTCAACAGACAGTCGGCATACCTATGGGTACAAACTGTGCTCCTCTTCTCGCCGACTTGTTCCTTTATTCGTATGAGGTAGACTTCATGCAGGGGCTTCTCAAGAAAAACGAAAAGAAACTAGCCCGATCCTTTAATATCAAGTTCCGCTATATAGATGATGGCCTTTCACTAAATAATTCAGGGTTTGGTGATTTCGTTGATCGCATCTATCCCATTGAGCTTGAAATAAAGGATACCACACATACAGATACGTCTGCTTCATTCCTTGACCTACCCCTCGAAATTGACAGTGAGGGGCGGTTAACAACGAAACTTTACGACAAAAGAGATGATTTCAATTTTCCCATTGTGAACTTTTCATTCATATGTAGCAACATTCCAGCAGCACCTGCATATGGAGTATATATCTCTCAGTCGATACGATATTCCAGAGCTTGTGGTTCCTATCAGGATTTCCTTGATAGAGGGTTGCTGCTAACAAAGAAGCTACTGAACCAAGGGTTCCTCATAATTAAGTTGAAATCATCAATTCGAAAGTTTTACCGTCGCCACCACGACTTGTTTGACCGGTATGGAATATCCGTGTCACAAATGACCACTGATATGTTCCACTTGTCGTAAACACTTCCCGGTCCTTTCCTCGTTCATGACTTATCACCGAGTTTGTAACTAGATTAACACAACGGGTGTCACTAGTGGAGCAGGAACTGCTTACCCTTCCGGATCACCTGAGTTCACCCCCGGTTTTAGTGGGGTTCGTGTTACTCTATCTTTAGTTTTATATATATGCTTAGTTGATCGTTGTTTGACCTTATGTACTTTTTCTTTTGGCCACTGTGTTGTTCTTCGATATACGAATTCTGATTGCCCCTTTAGTGTCTTCTTATGGGTAAATTGCAAGAAAAGCAAACCAGTTCAGTTGGAAAATTATACACAATACAATTTATACAGAAACAAAATTGAAAAAAAAATAGGATCTATGAACGGTTTATGCCATTTTTTTTATATACTCGAGTTGAAACTTGGAAACATTTATTTTACGACTGTACAGTCATACAACAAAATCATATCAGTGTTAAAAAAATTACATGGTTCTCCGCTAAGCACGCACCATTAAATTTCTTCACAGTATAATAAATTTTACATAAACGTTATAGATATGCAAATACGCAATATGGAATTCCTTTCCGCACGGACGATTTGACAGTTAGTATATAAAGACAATTTTAGGTGTGTTCGATTAATGCGAATTTGAATTTGACCTTGAATTTTGGTGTTTAACACCACATTCAGCAATATTTCAGCTATATCATGGCGACCAGTTTTAGTGGTGGAGGAAGCCGGAGTACCCGGAGAGAACCACCGACCCTGGGCAAGCAACTGGTAAACCTTATCATTTGCGGCGGCGAGTGCACCCTTTTTGTTATTTACAAATCCGGGCGCGAACCCACGCCGTATTGGTGATAGGCTTGTTGAGCTGTTAGATCCAACGACCTAACTCATTGAGCCACCCGGGCCCCTTCGATTAATGCGTAATACGACAAAAGTGTTAGTCCCACTCACACCTTCTTTTAGGGGTAGAAATGAAAGATTGAATGAATTTATTATTTTGATATTATGTTTATATGCGATCTTGTAACGAACACACAACCATGCACTGTGTTTAGTCTTATTTATATTACATTATTTTAGTTAAGAAAACAAATATTTTCGGAGGAGTGAACTTGAAGAGGTAGAAAATAATTAAGGAGAAAGAGAGCAAAGACCGCTTGGCTCGGAATCAATATAATGTGTCCGAATGGGGCGACATGTTTACCCGCGGACTGTTGTTTCATCGAGCTAGCACTATAAAAATCCAACTATTTACTAAGCGTGTTGGTCTAAACCTCATCAGCATTTCATTTAATATTACCACTTGCTGAGTTGGTGTTAAAAACAATCACTCACTCGCTTATTACCGGGGCACCTATAACGAAATAGAAACGAAATGAAATCAACGAAAACGAAACGAAACGAAACGAAATCAACAAAAACGAAACGAAACGAAACGAAATCAACGAAATGGAAGCGAAATAAAACGAAACCAACGAAACCAAAACGAAATCAACGAAAACAAAACGAAATAGAAAATGGAAGAAAAAATAATAGGGGCTTAAAAGAAATCAAACCTATTTTCACAATTACGATGCTAGACTACTTCCCACACATGTCTGTCTTTCATCAGGAGAGGACAGGATTTGATCACCATTGAACAAGAATACTATGCATTTATTCAGCGGGAGTCTGTCCTTTTCACTTAGTGGCTTCTTTTAAATTTGGGAACCATAAGAGCAACGTCAAGTCTGTTGAAAGGAGAGGAATTAAAATAACAGAAGTGCAGTAGTTAAAGTTCACTAATAAATACCCCCGTCCGAGCAAAATTTAAAAGTGTGTCGGAGAGACGAAAAAGTGTGACGACCGGACGGACAAACGAACGAACGGACAGCAGAAGTCCTATATACCCCAATCTTTTTTTGGCGGAGGTATACAAATCCTATCAAAAATTTACTTTAGAAATTTAAAAAAAATCTACATATCTTGTAAAAGTACCCTTTTCCTCTTTGATCCCTTTTCATATAACCCCCCCCCCCCCCAAATCATCCCCCCTCCAAAATTTTTTCCGGTATTAATAAAATTTGATACGGGACATATTTTTATACCCCCCGCTATCCAGCGGGAGGGGGTATATAGTATATGTCCGTTTGTCCATGAGTGTTTCCCTCACTGCCTATACAATTCCTCCTTAACAACTTGATGGAATTGAATGAATCTTACAGGAAATCTTTAATACCATATGGCAAGGTTCATTAATTTCATGAATTCTTTAGTACCAAATGGCATTGTGCACCTTCTATTTTTGTTTTCCCATTTTAACAGTTCTTGCTAAAATTTCTTCACTTTTGGATTTTGTCATTTAAGGCTATGCAATTGTCATATAAGTCTATACAATAGAGAGAGGATACTGTTGCGTTATCCATAACTCTTCCTAAACAACAGAATGGATTTCAATAAAAACCCCAGAGTTTCTTATGTTTAGTTTTTGCAAACATTATTTTTTCCAGAAGTTCTTCTGTAAGGAGGGCGCTCACTGTACGTCCTGTTATGTTGCTGTTGTTGTTTTTTTAGTTCTTCAAAATAGAACAATAGGATTTGAAATAAAATGTTTATAGTGTTGGGTCTTTTTTTTACCCCTGTATATCTCGGAAAGAACAACGGTAAGACATTACGCCAGATTTGTTATCACACTACCGAATAAAGGTAATAACAATGGTACCGTACTCTAGGGCGCATTCAAAAGGGAAAGTCCACAAAAAACAGACAAAACCGATAAGAAGCTCAACCATCTGAGTTTTCAATTAGCGGAACAACTGAAAAACAACACATTCCTGACTTGGTAGAGGCATTTTCCCAGGAAAATGGTGGGTTCTGATAGCAGATAGGCAGATGCCACTCGTCTAACCCAGATTGAGTAAGCAACTGAAAAAAAGTCTCTATAAAGAAACTGCACCAAAATGTGATTTATTTTTAGTCTTTTTTATTTGGGGGGGGGGGGGGTCAATAAACTTGAAATTTGTTTTCAGTGTATCATCATTAGTATATTTAGAAAAATTTGGGCTTAAAAAATATGAGGGGCAAAAAAAGCACTCTTGCACCGCCCCGCCCCCCCCCCCCCCCCCCCATAGATTTTTTTTTTTAATGTCGTCAATCCGTCAAATAATACCTTCAATAGGCAAAAGATTATAATCACTATTTTTGTAAATGAAACAAAATGCCATTTTGAAAAGAATAAAAAAAAAGAAAAAAAAACACTTCAAAATTGACTCCAAAAGTGACTCCAGACTCCACTCCATGTTTTACAACATGCCTGAATACGAAGGCGTATTTATCATAATTTTGTTCTGGTGTATTCTGTGTAATTGTATCTTTGTTGCCAATGCACTAAGCATACATTGTCCCTACTGTTGCAGGGGCGGATCCAGGGGGCGCGCGCCCCCCTAAAATTGGAAAAAAATATGATTTTTTGGCGTAAAATCGTGATTTTTGACACAAAATACCCCAAATATTTTCGCGTCTCCCTCCGCTCGGCGCAATCTTTTTAAGTGTGCCCCCCTAACTTGAAATCCTGGATCCGCCCCTGTATTATACTGTCCATGTATATGTTGTCATTCATTTTTTTTTTTTATAAAATGTGGTCTTCATTGAGTGGAAGCGAATCTGTGCAGGCTTTTTTATCGTTTGTTTATATATGTATTGCCGTTGGAGATCCAGTTATCAAGAAGGGAGGATTGGGATCCCAGTAACAGATTTAAACCTGCCACATGTTTGTGCCTATACCAAGCCAGGACCTGGATTTCCAACGTCATATCATGGTGTTTGCTGTGTTCAGTGTGTTCAATTTAACTAAGAGGTGATTGTTCGTTTTGTTGGTATTGATATTTAAACTTTCTTTTCACAATTAAAGTATAAATAATATTGTTCTGTAATGTGCATGAATTAAAAAAAAACCAAGGTAAACAAATGGAATCCGGCTCTATAAATGGTTGATTAATTGCTGTTTAGGTACATTTCGATGACTTAATGATGATATCCTCTTTGTACTAGACCAACACGCTTACTTGAACTTTTATAGTGTTGGCACACCAAAACTAGTCTGCGGGTGGACATGTCGCTCCATTCGGACATATTATTCTGATTTCGAGCCAACCAGCTTTTGCTCTTACTCCTTATTGATGCATGCTTAGAGAAGAGGCAACAAACACCAATTTTATAGTCATTTGGATTGATCTGACCGGGGCTCGAACTCCCAATCAACCCCACTTGAGGCGAGCACGTTAACCTCTATGAATGTAAACAGTATAATATCATGGTTAGTTATACTGAATCTCAGTGGATCAGTCTTAAATATTCAGAATGTTTTTTAATTGCATTATTTTTGTATAAACAACTCACTATATATGGACATATAGTAACAAGACGGGTGTCACATGTAGAGCAGGAACTGCTTATCCTTCCGGTTTTTAGTGGGTTTCATTTTTCTTAATCTTTAGTTTTCTGTGTAATGTTTTGTAGATCATTGTTTGTCCTTTTGTCCTTTTTCTTTTGGCCATTGTAATGTCTGCCCTTCGATTTACGGCTTCTAAGTACCCCTTTTGGTATCTTCAAACATTTCTTAAGTAAATAAGGAGCCGTCATGGTCGTGTTGTATAGTAGTTGGATTTACTATCTGTGCAATCAGTGCTTATCATCACTTAAGTTGTGAGTTCGAATCCCGCTCATGGCGAGGTGTATTCGATACAACATTATGTGATAAAGTTGGCTAAAGACTTGCAACAGGTCGGTGGTTTTCTCCAGGTACTCCGGTTTCCTCCATCAATAAAACTGTCTGCCACAATATAACTGAAATATTGTTGAAAGTGGCATTAAACACAATAACCTTAACTCTTAAGCAAAAAAATACATGTTAATGCATTTCAATTGAAATTATAATAAAGCAATATAGAAAACATATGTTTTATATAACATGTTGTGTACACCATTGGGAAAATTAGGTGACATATAAAGCAAGTTACCCTTTACAATCAAATATAAAAGTCTTTATCATATATCAAAACTGAGGAAATTCTGCGTTAAAAACTAGAGATAAAAACCTATGAGGAGAAAATCTCTAGAAAAGCATTAGTTTCCATAATTCAATTACATTTATACCCATAATAAGTAACCATGGATATTAAACCCAGTGGTTCACAGTATCCAATAATCATGCAATCGCTCGCCTGGGTTTCATTTTCAGACTTCAAAATTTTACACAAAAAGTCGAAACATGTAAATCCAAATAAGTTAAAACTCAAATTGTTTCTGATTTCTCCGTTTGGTATAATTTGAATCAATATTTTCTGAGGAGAAGAATTCGGTATGATTTAAAAAAATTAAAATAAGCCTAATTTGTACAATCCGTATATTAAATGGGCGTTCACCCAACGGAAAATCTGGAATATATGTGTCACAAATTAGAGCTCATTGTGACTTAAAATGATGTAGTGATGAATAATTGAAAAAAGTAAAGACAGACAACAGATGACAAGTGATTGCAAAATTGAAATTGTTACTAGATTTGACACATATTATTTCTCCATAGAAGTTTAATTGTTATACAAAATCATAGAATACAAACAAAAACGTGTTCTTAAAATATCTAGCAACAAAAACAATTGAGAGCAAAAAATTACCCTTTTATTCTATTGCACAAAATACTGGTAGACACGTACTGTGAAAGCCGCTGTTAACATAAACTACTGATGGACACCTTATGTTTAAAACTGTGAGAGGGACCACTAACATAAACTGCTGATGGACACCTTGTGCTTAAAACTGTGAGAGGGGCTGTTAACATAATCTACTGATTGTCATGTTATGCTTAAAACTGTGAGAAGAGCTGTTAACATAAACTACTGATGTACACCTTATGTTTAAAACTGTGAAAGGGGCGGTTCACATAAACTACTGATGGACACCTTATGTTTAAAACTGTGAGAGGGGCCACTAACATAAACTGCTGATGGACACCTTATGCTTAAAACTGTGAGAGGGGCTGTTAACATAATCTACTGATTGTCATGTTATGCTTAAAACTGTGAGAAGAGCTGTTAACATAAACTACTGATGTACACCTTATGTTTAAAACTGTGAAAGGGGCGGTTCACATAAACTACTGATGTACACCTTATGCTTAAAATGAAGTAAAGGACTATTAACATAAACTACTGATGGCCACATTATGTTTAAAACTGTGAAAGGGGTTGTTAACATAAACTACTGATGTACACCTGATGCTTAAAATGAAGAAAAGGACTGTTAACATAAACTACTGATGGAAACCTTATTTTTAAAACTGTGAGAGAGGCTGTTAACATAAACTACTGATGTACACCTTATGCTTAAAACTGTGCGAGGGGATGTTAACATAAACTACTGATGTACACCTTATGCTTAAAACTGTGAGAGTGGCTGTTATAATAAACAACTGATGTACACCTTATGTTTAAAACTGTGAAAGGGGCGGTTCACATAAACTACTGATGTACACCTTATGCTTAACATTGTGAGAGGGGCTGTTAACATAATCTATTGATGGTCACTTTATGCTTAAAACTGTGAGAGGAGCTGTTAACATAAACAACTGATGTACACCTTATGTTTAAAACTGTGAAAGGGGCGGTTCACATAAACTACTGATGTACACCTTATGTTTAAAACTGTGAGAGGGGCTGTGAACATAAACTACTGATCTACACCATATGCATAAAACTGTGAGAGGGGCTATTAACATAAATTAGTGATGGACACTTTATGCTTAAAACTTTGAGAGGGACTGTCCACATTAACTACTGGTGGATACCTTATGCATAAAACTGTCAAAGGGGCTGTTTACATAAACTACTAATGGACACCTTATGCTTAAAGCTATGAGAGGGCCTTTTAACATAATCTATTGATTGTCACCTTATGTTTAAAACTGTGAGAGAGGCTGTTAACATAAACTATTGGTGGATACCTTATGCTTAAAACTGTCAGAGGGGCTGATAGCATACAGTACTGATGGACACCTTCTGATTAAAATGAAGAAAAGGGCAGTTAACATAAAGTACTGATGGACACCTTATGCTTAAAACTGTCAGAGGGGTTGATAACATAAAGTACTGATGGACACCTTTTGTTTAAAACTGTGAGAGGGGCTGTTACGATAATCTACTGATGGTCACCTTATCTTTAAAACTGTCAGAGGAGCTGTTAACATAAACTACTGATGTACACCTTATGCTAAAAATTTGAAAGGGGCTGTTAACATAAACTACTGAAGGAAACCTTATGATTAAAATGAAGAAAAGGGCAGTTAACATAAAGTACTGATGGACACCTTATGATTAAAACTGTCAGAGGGGCTGATAACATAAAGTACTGATGGACACCTTTTGTTTAGAGCTATGAGAGAGGCTGTTACCATAATCTACTGATGGTCACCTTATCTTTAAAACTGTCAGAGGAGCTGTTAGCATAAAGTACTGATGGACACCTTATGCCTAAAACTGTGAGAGGGGCTGTTAGCATAAACTACTGAAGGATACCTTATGTTTAAAACTGTGAAAGGAGATGTTAACATAAACTACTCAAGGATACCTTATGCTTAGAACTTTGAGAGGGGCAGTTAACATAAACTACTGATGGACACCTTATGTTTAAAACTATGAGAGGGGCTGTTAGCATAAACTACTCAAGGATACCTTATGCTTAGAACTTTGATAGGGGCTGTTAACATAAATTACTGATGGACAACTTATGCTTAAAGCTGTGAAAGGAGCTGTTAACATAAACTACTGAAGGAAACCTTATGCTTAAAACGAAGAAAAGGCCTGTTAACATAAACTACTGAAGGAAACCTTATGATTAAAATGAAGAAAAGGGCAGTTAACATAAACTACTGAAGGACACCTTATGTTTAAAACTGTGAGAGGGGCTGTTAACATAAACTACTGAAGGAAACCTTATGCTTAAAACGAAGAAAAGGCCTGTTAACATAAACTACTGAAGGAAACCTTATGATTAAAATGAAGAAAAGGGCAGTTAACATAAAGTACTGATGGACACCTTATGCTTAAAACTATGAGAGGGGCTGTTAACATAAACTACTGAAGGATACCTTATGTTTAAAGCTGTGAGAGGAGCTGTTAACATAAACTACTGATGGAAACCTTATGCTTAAAACTGTGCGAGGAGCTGTTAACATAAATTATTCAAGGATACCTTATGCTTAAAACTTTGAGAGTGGCTGCTAACATAAACTACTAATGGACACCTTATGTTTAAAACTGTGAGAGGAGCTGTTAATATAAACTACTGATAGACACATTATGTTAAAACTATGAGAGGGGCCGCTAACATAAACTACTGATGGACACCGTATGCTTAAAACTGTGGGAGGGGCTGTAACCATAAACTAGTGATGTAAATCTTATGTTTAAAACTTTGAGAGGGACTCTCAACATAAACTACTTGTGGATACCTTATGGATAAAACTGTGAAAGGGGCTGTTAACATAAACTACTGGTGGACATCTTATGTTTAAAACTGAAAGGGGGGCTGTCAACATAAACTAGTGATATACAGCTGATGCTTAAAACTAAGAGAGGGGCTGTTAAACATGAACTACTGATGGTCACCTTATGCTTAAAACTGTGAGAGGAGCTGTTACCATAAACAACTGATAGACACCTTATGTTTTAAACTGTAATAACGGCTGTTAACATAAAATACTGAAGGACACCTTATGCTTAAAACTGTGAGAGGGGCTGTTAACATAAACTACTGATGGTCACCTTATGTTTAAAACTGTGAGAGGGGCTGTTAACATAAACTACTGATGGACACCTTATGCTTAAAACTGTGAGAGGAGCTGTTACCATAAACAACTGATGGACACCTTATGCTTAAAACGGTGAGAGGAGCAGTTAACATGAACAACTGATGGACACCTTATGTTTAAAACTGTGAGAGGGGTTGCTAACATAAACTACTGATGGACACCTTATGCTTAACATAAATAACTGATGGACACCGTGTTTAAAACTGTGAAAGTGGCTGTTACCATGAACAACTGATGGTCATCTTATGCTTAAAACTGTGAGAGGGGTTGCTAACATAATCTACTAAAGGACACCTTATGCATAATACTGTGAAAGTGGCTGTTAACATAAACTACTGATTAACACCTTATGCTTAAAACTGGGAGAGGGGCTATTAACATAAACTACTAATGGACACCTTATGCTTAAAACTGGGAGAGGGGCTATTAACATAAACTACTAATGGACACCTTATGCTTAAAACTGTGAGAGTGGCCGTTAACATAAACTACTAATGGACACCTAATTTTTAAACATGTTAGAGGGGCCGTTAACATAAACTACTGGTGGACACCTTATGTTTAAAACTGTAATAGTGGCTGTTAACAAACAACTGAAGGACACCTTATGCTTAAAACTGTAAGAGGGGCTGTTAACATAAACTAATGATGGACACCTTATGTTTTAAACTAATAGCGGCTGTTAACAAACTACTGAAGGGGACCTTATGCTTAAAACTGTGAGAGGGGCTGTTAACATAAACTACTGATGGTCATCTTATGTTTAAAACTGTGAGAGGAGCTGTTACTATAAACAACTGATGGACACATTATGCTTAAAACTGTGAGAGGGGCTGCTAACATAAACTACTGAAGGACACCTTATGTTTAAAACTGTGAAAATGGCTGTTAACATAAACAACTGATGGACACTGTGTGCTTAAAACTGTGATAGGGGCTGTTAACATAAACTACTAATGGACAACTTATGCTTAAAACTTTTAGAGGGGCCATTAACATAAGCTATGGGTGGATATCTTATGTATAAAAGTCTGAGAGGAGCTGTGGACATAAACTACTGGTGGATAACTGATGTTTAAAACTGTAAGAGGGGCTGTAAACCTAAACTACTGATGGTCACCTTATGTTTAAAAAAAACTGAGAGGGGCTGTTAGCAAAAACTACTGGTGGATACCTTATGCTTAAAACTGTGAAAGGGGCTGTTAACATAATCTACTGATGGACACCGTATGCTTAAAACTGTCAGTGGTGCTGTTAACATAAACTATTGGTGGATATCTTATGCCTAAAACTGTGAGAGGGGCTGTTAACATAAACTACTGGTGGAGACCTTATGCCTAAACCTGTGAGAGGGGCTGTCAACATAAACTACTGGTGGATACCTTATGCTTAAAACTTTGAAAGTGGCTGTTAACATAAACAACTGATGGACACTGTGTGCTTAAAACTGTGAGAGGGGCTGTTAACATAAACTACTAATGGACACCTTATGCTTAAAACTGTGAGAGGGGCTGTTAACATAAACAACTAATGGACACATTATGCTTAAAACTGTGAGAGGGGCTGTTAACATAAACTACTAATGGACACCTTATGCTTAAAACTGTGAGAGTGGCTGTTAACATAAACTACTGATGAACACCTTATGCTTAAAACTGTGAGAGTGGCTGCTAACATAAACTACTAATGGACACCTTATGCTTAAAACTGTGAGAGTGGCTGTTAACATAAACTACTGATGAACACGTTATGCTTAAAACTGTGAGAGTGGCTGTTAACATAAACTACTAATGGACACATTATGCTTAAAACTGTGAGAGTGGCTGTTAACATAAACTACTAATGGACACCTAATTTTTAAACATTTTAAGGGGCCGTTAACATAAACTACTGGTGGACATTATATTTTAAAACTGTAAGACGGGCTGTTAACATAAACTACTGATGGTTACCTTATGTTTTAAACTGTAATAGCGCTATTAACAAACAACTGAAGGACACCTTATGCTTAAAACTGTGAGAGGGGCTGTTAACATAAACTAATGATGGACACCTTATGTTTTAAACTGTAATAGCGGCTGTTAACAAACAACTGAAGGACACATTATGCTTAAAACTGTGAGAGGGGCTATTAACATAAACTAATGATGGACACATTATGTTTTAAACTGTAATAGCGGCTGTTAACAAACAACTGAAGGACACCTTATGCTTAAAACTGTGAGAGGGACTGTTAACATAAACTAATGATGGACACCTTATGTTTTAAACTGTAATAGCGGCTGTTAACAAACAACTGAAGGACACCTTATGCTTAAACCTGTGAGAGGAGCTGTTAACATACACTACTGATGGTCACCTTATGTTTAAAACTGTGAGAGAAGCTGTTACTATAAACAACTGATGGACACCTTATGCCTAAAACTGTGAGAGGGGCTGATAACATAAACTACTCAAGGATACCTTATGCTTAGAACTTTGAGAGGGGCTGTTAACATAAACTACTGATGGACAACTTATGCTTAAAGCTGTGAAAGGAGCTGTTAACATAAACTACTGAAGGAAACCTTATGATTAAAATGCAGTTAACATAAACTACTGAAGGACACCTTATGTTTTAAACTGTGAGAGGGGCTGTTAACATAAACTACTGAAGGAAACCTTATGCTTAAAACGAAGAAAAGGCCTGTTAACATAAACTACTGAAGGAAACCTTATGATTAAAATGCAGTTAACATAAACTACTGAAGGACACCTTATGTTTTAAACTGTGAGAGGGGCTGTTAACATAAACTACTGGTGGATACCTTATGCTTAAAACTGTGAAAGGGGCTGTTAACATAATCTACTGATGGACACCTTATGCTTTAAACTGTGAGTGGTGCTGTTAACATAAACTACTGGTGGATACCTTATGCCTAAAACTGTGAGAGGGGCTGTTAACATAAACTACTGATGGAGACCTTATGCCTAAACCTGTGAGAGGGGCTGTCAACATAAACTACTGGTGGATACCTTATGCTTAAAACTTTGAAAGTGGCTGTTAACATAAACAACTGATGGACACCATGTGCTTAAAACTGTGATAGGGACTGTTAACATAAACTATTGATGGGACACTTTATGCTTAAAACTGTGAGAGGAGCTGTTAACATAAACTACAGGTGGATATCTTATGCTTAAATCTGTGAGCGGAGATGTTAACATAAACTATTGATGGGACACTTTATGCTTAAAACTGTGAGAGGAGCTGTTAACATAAACTACAGGTGGATATCTTATGCTTAAATCTGTGAGAGGGGATGTTAACATGAACTGCTGGTGGATATCTTATGCTTAAATCTGTGAGAGGGGCTGTTAACATAAACTACTGAAGGAAACCTTATGCTTAAAACGAAGAAAAGGCCTGTTAACATAAACTACTGAAGGAAACCTTATGATTAAAATGCAGTTAACATAAACTACTGAAGGACACCTTATGTTTTAAACTGTGAGAGGGGCTGTTAACATAAACTACTGGTGGATACCTTATGCTTAAAACTGTGAAAGGGGCTGTTAACATAATCTACTGATGGACACCTTATGCTTTAAACTGTGAGTGGTGCTGTTAACATAAACTACTGGTGGATACCTTATGCCTAAAACTGTGAGAGGGGCTGTTAACATAAACTATTGATGGAGACCTTATGCCTAAACCTGTGAGAGGGGCTGTCAACATAAACTACTGGTGGATACCTTATGCTTAAAACTTTGAAAGTGCCTGTTAACATAAACAACTGATGGACACCATGTGCTTAAAACTGTGATAGGGACTGTTAACATAAACTATTGATGGGACACTTTATGCTTAAAACTGTGAGAGGAGCTGTTAACATAAACTACAGGTGGATATCTTATGCTTAAATCTGTGAGAGGAGATGTTAACATGAACTGCTGGTGGATATCTTATGCTTAAATCTGTGAGAGGAGATGTTAACATAAACTACAGGTGGATATCTTATGCTTAAATCTGTGAGAGGAGATGTTAACATAAACTGCTGGTGGATACCTTATGCGTAAATCTGTGATAGGGACTGTTAACATAAACTATTGATGGACACTTTATGCTTAAAACTGTGAGAGGGGCCGTTAACATAAACTACAGGTGGATACCTTATGCTTAAAACTGTGAGAGATGTTAACATAAACTGCTGGTGGATATATTATGCTTAAATCTGTGAGAGATGTTAACATAAACTGCTGGTGGATATCTTATGCTTAAATCTGTGAGAGGAGATGTTAACATAAACTGCTGGTGGATACCTTATGCGTAAATCTGTGATAGGGACTGTTAACATAAACTATTGATGGACACTTTATGCTTAAAACTGTGAGAGGGGCCGTTAACATAAACTACAGGTGGATACCTTATGCTTAAAACTGTGAGAGATGTTAACATAAACTGCTGGTGGATATCTTATGCTTAAAACTGTGAGAGGAGATGTTAACATAAACTGCTGGTGGATATCTTATGCTTAAAACTGTGAGAGGAGATGTTAACATAAACTGCTGGTGGATATCTTATGCTTAAAACCGTGAGAGGAGATGTTAACATAAACTACTGGTGGATATCTTATGCTTAAATCTGTGAGAGGAGATGTTAACATAAACTGCTGATGGACACCTTATGTTTAAAACTGTGAGAGGGGTTCCTAACATAAACTACTGATGGACACCTTATGCTTAACATAAATAACTGATGGATACCGTGTGTTTAAAACTGTGAAAGTGGCTGTTACCATGAACAACTGATGGACACCTTATGCATAAAACTGTGAGAGGGGTTGCTAACATAAACTACTAAAAGACACCTTATGCATAAAACTGTGAAAGTGGCTGTTAACATAAACTACTGATTAACACCTTATGCTTAAAACTGGCAGAGGGGCTATTAACATAAACTACTAATGGACACATTATGCTTAAAACTGGGAGAGGGGCTATTAACATAAACTACTAATGGACACCTTATGCTTAAAACTGTGAGAGTGGCCGTTAACATAAACTACTAATGGACACCTAATTTATAAAAATGTTAGAGGGGCCGTTAACATAAACTACTGGTGGACACCTTATGTTTAAAACTGTAATAACGGCTGTTAACAAACAACTGATGGACACCTTATGCATAAAACTGTGAGAGGGGTTGCTAACATAAACTACTGATGGACACCTTATGCTTAACATAAATAACTGATGGACACCGTGTGTTTAAAACTGTGAAAGTGGCTGTTACCATGAACAACTGATGATCATCTTATGCTCAAAACTGTGAGAGGGGTTGCTAACATAAACTACTAAAAGACACCTTATGCATAAAACTGTGAAAGTGGCTGTTAACATAAACTACTAATGGACACATTATGCTTAAAACTGGGAGAGGGGCTATTAACATAAACTACTAATGGACACCTAATTTTTAAACATGTTAGAGGGGCCGTTAACATAAACTACTGGTGGATACCTTATGTTTAAAACTGTAATAGCGGCTGTTAACAAACAACTGAAGGACACCTTATGCTTAAAACTGTGAGAGAAGCTGTTAACAAAAACTAATGATGGACACCTTATGTTTTAAACTGTAATAGCGGCTGTTAACAAACTACTGAAGGGCACCTTATGCTTAAAACTGTGAGAGGGGCTGTTAACATAAACTACTGATGGTCATCTTATGTTTAAAACTGTGAGAGGAGCTGTTACTATAAACAACTGATGGATACATTATGCTTAAAACTGTGAGAGGGGCTGCTAACATAAACTACTGAAGGACACCTTATGTTTAAAACTGTGAAAATGGCTGTTAACATAAACAACTGATGGACACTGTGTGATTAAAACTGTGATAGGGGCTGTTAACATAAACATCTGATGGACACCTTATGCTTAAAACTTTTAGAGGGGCCATTAACATAAGCTATGGGTGGATATCTTATGTTTAAAACTCTGAGAGGAGCTGTGGACATAAACTACTGGTGGATAACTGATGTTTAAAACTGTAAGAGGGGCTGTAAACCTAAACTACTGATGGTCACCTAATGTTTAAAAAAAACTGAGAGGGGCTGTTAGCAAAAACTACTGGTGGATACCTTATGCTTAAAACTGTGAAAGGGGCTGTTAACATAATCTACTGATGGACACATTATGCTTAAAACTGTGAGTGGTGCTGTTAACATAAACTACTGGTGGATACCTTATGCCTAAAACTGTGAGAGGGGCTGTTAACATAAACTACTGATGGAGACCTTATGCCTAAGCCTGTGAGAGGGGCTGTCAACATAAACTACTGGTGGATACCTTATGCTTAAAACTTTGAAAGTGGCTGTTAACATAAACAACTGATGGACACTGTGTGCTTAAAACTGTCAGAGGGGCTGTTAACATAAACTACTAATGGACACATTATGCTTAAAACTGTGAGAAGGGCTGTTAACATAAACAACTAATGGACACCTTATGCTTAAAACTGTGAGAGGGGCTGTTAACATAAACTACTGATGGACACCTTATGCTTAAAACTGAGAGTGGCTGTTAACATAAACTACTGATGGACACCTTTTGTTTAGAGCTGTGAGAGTGGCTGTTACCATAATCTACTGATGGTCACCTTATCTTTAAAACTGTCAGAGGAGCTGTTAGCATAAAGTACTGATGGACACCTTATGCCTAAAACTGTGAGAGGGGCTGTTAGCATAAACTACTGAAGGATACCTTATGTTTAAAACTGTGAGAGGAGATGTTAACATAAACTACTCAAGGATACCTTATGCTTAGAACTTTAAGAGGGGCAGTTAACATAAACTACTGATGGACAACTTATGCTTAAAGCTGTGAAAAGAGCTGTTAACATAAACTACTGAAGGAAACCTTATGCTTAAAACGAAGAAAAGGCCTGTTAACATAAACTACTGAAGGAAACCTTATGATTAAAATGAAGAAAAGGGCAGTTAACATAAACTACTGAAGGACACCTTATGTTTAAAACTGTGAGAGGGGCTGTTAACATAAACTACTGAAGGAAACCTTATGCTTAAAACGAAGAAAAGGCCTGTTAACATAAACTACTGAAGGAAACCTTATGATTAAAATGAAGAAAAGGGCAGTTAACATAAAGTACTGATGGACACCTTATGCTTAAAACTATGAGAGGGCCTGTTAACATAAACTACTGAAGGATACCTTATGTTTAAAGCTGTGAGAGGAGCTGTTAACATAAACTACTGATGGAAACCTTATGCTTAAAACTGTGCGAGGAGCTGTTAACATAAATTACTCAAGGATACCTTATGCTTAAAACTTTGAGAGTGGCTGCTAACATAAACTACTAATGGACACCTTATGTTTAAAACTGTGAGAGGAGCTGTTAATATAAACTACTGATAGACACATTATGTTAAAACTGTGAGAGGGGCCGCTAACATAAACTACTGATGGACACCGTATGCTTAAAACTGTGGGAGGGGCTGTAACCATAAACTAGTGATGTAAATCTTATGTTTAAAACTTTGAGAGGGACTCTCAACATAAACTACTTGTGGATACCTTATGGATAAAACTGTGAAAGGGGCTGTTAACATAAACTACTGGTGGACATCTTATGTTTAAAACTGTAAGGGGGGCTGTCAACATAAACTAGTGATATACAGCTGATGCTTAAAACTAAGAGAGGGGCTGTTAAACATGAACTACTGATGGTCACCTTATGCTTAAAACTGTGAGAGGAGCTGTTACCATAAACAACTGATAGACACCTTATGTTTTAAACTGTAATAACGGCTGTTAACATAAAATACTGAAGGACACCTTATGCTTAAAACTGTGAGAGGGGCTGTTAACATAAACTACTGATGGTCACCTTATGTTTAAAACTGTGAGAGGGGCTGTTAACATAAACTACTGATGGACATCTTATGTTTTAAACTGTAATAGCGGCTGTTAACATAAAATACTGAAGGACACCTTATGCTTAAAACTGTGAGAGGAGCTGTTACCATAAACAACTGATGGACACCTTATGCTTAAAACTGTGAGAGGAGCAGTTAACATGAACAACTGATGGACACCTTATGTTTAAAACTGTGAGAGGGGTTGCTAACATAAACTACTGATGGACACCTTATGCTTAACATAAATAACTGATGGACACCGTGTTTAAAACTGTGAAAGTGGCTGTTACCATGAACAACTGATGGTCATCTTATGCTTAAAACTGTGAGAGGGGTTGCTAACATAATCTACTAAAGGACACCTTATGCATAATACTCTGAAAGTGGCTGTTAACATAAACTACTGATTAACACCTTATGCTTAAAACTGGGAGAGGGGCTATTAACATAAACTACTAATGGACACCTTATGCTTAAAACTGGGAGAGGGGCTATTAACATAAACTACTAATGGACACCTTATGCTTAAAACTGTGAGAGTGGCCGTTAACATAAACTACTAATGGACACCTAATTTTTAAACATGTTAGAGGGGCCGTTAACATAAACTACTGGTGGACACCTTATGTTTAAAACTGTAATAGTGGCTGTTAACAAACAACTGAAGGACACCTTATGCTTAAAACTGTAAGAGGGGCTGTTAACATAAACTAATGATGGACACCTTATGTTTTAAACTAATAGTGGCTGTTAACAAACTACTGAAGGGGACCTTATGCTTAAAACTGTGAGAGGGGCTGTTAACATAAACTACTGATGGTCATCTTATGTTTAAAACTGTGAGAGGAGCTGTTACTATAAACAACTGATGGACACATTATGCTTAAAACTGTGAGAGGGGCTGCTAACATAAACTACTGAAGGACACCTTATGTTTAAAACTGTGAAAATGGCTGTTAACATAAACAACTGATGGACACTGTGTGCTTAAAACTGTGATAGGGGCTGTTAACATAAACTACTAATGGACAACTTATGCTTAAAACCTTTAGAGGGGCCATTAACATAAGCTATGGGTGGATATCTTATGTTTAAAACTCTGAGAGGAGCTGTGGACATAAACTACTGGTGGATAACTGATGTTTAAAACTGTAAGAGGGGCTGTAAACCTAAACTACTGATGGTCACCTTATGTTTAAAAAAAACTGAGAGGGGCTGTTAGCAAAAACTACTGGTGGATACCTTATGCTTAAAACTGTGAAAGGGGCTGTTAACATAATCTACTGATGGACACCTTATGCTTAAAACTGTGAGTGGTGCTGTTAACATAAACTACTGGTGGATATATTGTGCCTAAAACTGTGAGAGGGCATGTTAACATAAACTACTGGTGGAGACCTTATGCCTAAACCTGTGAGAGGGGCGGTCAACATAAACTACTGGTGGATACCTTATGCTTAAAACGTTGAAAGTGGCTGTTAACATAAACAACTGATGGACACTGTGTGCTTAAAACTGTGAGAGGGGCTGTTAACATAAACTACTAATGGACACCTTATGCTTAAAACTGTGAGAGGGGCTGTTAACATAAACAACTAATGGACACATTATGCTTAAAACTGTGAGAGGGGCTGCTAACATAAACTACTAATGGACACCTTATGCTTAAAACTGTGAGAGTGGCTGTTAACATAAACTACTGATGAACACCTTATGCTTAAAACTGTGAGAGTGGCTGTTAACATAAACTACTAATGGACACCTTATGCTTAAAACTGTGAGAGTGGCTGTTAACATAAACTACTGATGAACACGTTATGCTTAAAACTGTGAGAGTGGCTGTTAACATAAACTACTAATGGACACCTAATTTTTAAACATTTTAAGGGGCCGTTAACATAAACTACTGGTGGACATTATATTTTAAAACTGTAAGATGGGCTGTTAACATAAACTACTGATGGTTACCTTATGTTTTAAACTGTAATAGCGGCTGTTAACAAACAACTGAAGGACACCTTATGCTTAAAACTGTGAGAGGGGCTGTTAACATAAACTAATGATGGACACCTTATGTTTTAAACTGTAATAGCGGCTGTTAACAAACAACTGAAGGACACATTATGCTTAAAACTGTGAGAGGGGCTATTAACATAAACTAATGATGGACACCTTATGTTTTAAACTGTAATAGTGGCTGTTAACAAACAACTGAAGGACACCTTATGCTTAAAACTGTGAGAGGGACTGTTAACATAAACTAATGATGGACACCTTATGTTTTAAACTGTAATAGCGGCTGTTAACAAACAACTGAAGGACACCTTATGCTTAAAACTGTGAGAGGAGCTGTTAACATACACTACTGATGGTCACCTTATGTTTAAAACTTTGAGAGAAGCTGTTACTATAAACAACTGATGGACACCTTATGATTAAAACTGTGAGAGGGGCTGCTAACATAAACTACTCAAGGATACCTTATGCTTAGAACTTTGCGAGGGGTTGTTAACATAAACTACTGATGGACAACTTATGCTTAAAGCTGTGAAAGGAGCTGTTAACATAAACTACTGAAGGAAACCTTATGCTTAAAACGAAGAAAAGGCCTGTTAACATAAACTACTGATGGAAACCTTATGATTAAAATGCAGTTAACATAAACTACTGAAGGACACCTTATGTTTTAAACTGTGAGAGGGGCTGTTAACATAAACTACTGAAGGAAACCTTATGCTTAAAACGAAGAAAAGGCCTGTTAACATAAACTACTGAAGGAAACCTTATGATTAAAATGCAGCTAACATAAACTACTGAAGGACACCTTATGTTTTAAACTGTGAGAGGGGCTGTTAACATAAACTACTGGTGGATACCTTATGCTTAAAACTGTGAAAGGGGCTGTTAACATAATCAACTGATGGACACCTTATGCTTTAAACTGTGAGTGGTGCTGTTAACATAAACTACTGGTGGATACCTTATGCCTAAAACTGTGAGAGGGGCTGTTAATATAAACTACTGATGGAGACCTTATGCCTAAACCTGTGAGAGGGGCTGTCAACATAAACTACTGGTGGATACCTTATGCTTAAAACTTTGAAAGTGGCTGTTAACATAAACAACTGATGGACACCATGTGCTTAAAACTGTGATAGGGACTGTTAACATAAACTATTGATGGGACACTTTATGCTTAAAACTGTGAGAGGAGCTGTTAACATAAACTACAGGTGGATATCTTATGCTTAAATCTGTGAGAGGAGATGTTAACATGAACTGCTGGTGGATATCTTATGCTTAAATCTGTAAGAGGAGATGTTAACATAAACTACAGGTGGATATCTTATGCTTAAATCTGTGAGAGGAGATGTTAACATAAACTGCTGGTGGATACCTTATGCGTAAATCTGTGATAGGGACTGTTAACATAAACTATTGATGGACACTTTATGTTTAAAACTGTGAGAGGGGCCGTTAACATAAACTACAGGTGGATACCTTATGCTTAAAACTGTGAGAGATGTTAACATAAACTGCTGGTGGATATATTATGCTCAAATCTGTGAGAGATGTTAACATAAACTGCTGGTGGACACCATGTGCTTAAAACTGTGATAGGGACTGTTAACATAAACTATTGATGGGACACTTTATGCTTAAAACTGTGAGAGGAGCTGTTAACATAAACTACAGGTGGATATCTTATGCTTAAATCTGTGAAAGGAGATGTTAACATGAACTGCTGGTGGATATCTTATGCTTAAATCTGTGAGAGGAGATGTTAACATGAACTGCTGGTGGATATCTTATGCTTAAATCTGTGAGAGGAGATGTTAACATAAACTGCTGGTGGATATCTTATGCTGAAATCTGTGAGAGGAGATGTTAACATAAACTGCTGATAGTCACTTTATATTTAAAAAAAAACTGAGAGGGGCTGTTAGCAAAAACTACTGGTGGATATCTTATGCTTAAAACTGTGAGAGGAGCTGCTAACATAATCTACTGATGGACACCTTATGGTTACGATTGTGAGAGGAGCTGTTAACATAAACTGCTGGTGGATATCTTATGCTTAAAACTGTGAGAGGAGATGTTAACATAAATTGCTGGTGGATATCTTATGCTTAAAACTGTGAGAGGAGATGTTAACATAAACTGCTGGTGGATATCTTATGCTTAAATCTGTGAGAGGGGATGTTAACATAAACTGCTGATAGTCACTTTATATTTAAAAAAAACTGAGAGGGGCTGTTAGCAAAAACTACTGGTGGATATCTTATGCTTAAACCTGTGAGAGGAGCTGTTAACATAATCTACTGATGGACACCTTATGGTTACGACTGTGAGAGGAGCTGTTAACATAAACTGCTGGTGGATATCTTATGCTTAAACCTGTGAGAGGAGATGTTAACATAAACTGCTGGTGGATATCTTATGCTTAAATCTGTGAGAAGAGCAGTTAACATAAACTGCTGGTGGATATATTATGCCTAAAACTGTGAGAGGAGATGTTAACATAAACTATTGATGGACACTTTATGCTTAAAACTGTGAGAGAAGATATTAACATAAACTCCTGGTGGATATCTTATGCTTAAATCTGTGAGAGGAGATGTTAACATAAACTGCTGATAGTCACTTTATATTTAAAAAAAAATTAGAGGGGCTGTTAGCAAAAACTACTGGTGGATACCTTATGCTTAAAACTGTGAGAGGAGCTGTTAACATAATCTACTGATGGACACCTTATGGTTACGACTGTGAGAGGAGTTGTTAACATAAACTGCTGGTGGATATCTTATGCTTAAAACTGTGAGAGGAGATGTTAACATAAACTGCTGGTGGATATCTTATGCTTAAATCTGTGAGAGGAGATGTTAACATAAACTGCTGGTGGATACCTTATGCTTAAAACTGTGAGAGGAGATGCTAACATAAACTGCTGGTGGATATCTTATGCTTAAATCTGTGAGAGGAGCTGTTAACATAAACTGCTGGTGGATATCTTATGCTTAAAACTGTGAGAGGAGCTGTTAACATAAACTGCTGGTGGATATCTTATGCTTAAAACTGTGAGAGGAGATGCTAACATAAACTGCTGGTGGATATCTTATGCTTAAATCTGTGAGAGGAGCTGTTAACATAAACTGCTGGTGGATATCTTATGCTTAAATCTGTGAGAGGAGCTGTTAACATAAACTGCTGGTGGATATCTTATGCTTAAAACTGTGAGAGGAGATGCTAACATAAACTGCTGGTGGATATCTTATGCTTAAATCTGTGAGAGGAGATGTTAACATAAACTGCTGATAGTCATTTTATATTTAAAAAATAACTGAGAGGGGCTGTTAGCAAAAACTACTGGTGGATACCTTATACTTAAAACTGTGAGAGGAGCTGTTAACATAATCTACTGATGGACACCTTATGGTTACGACTGTGAGAGGAGCTGTTAACATAAACTGCTGGTGGATATCTTATGCTTAAAACTGTGAGAGGAGATGTTAACATAAACTGCTGGTGGATATCTTATGCTTAAATCTGTGAGAGGAGATGTTAACATAAACTGCTGGTGGATATCTTATGCTTAAATCTGTGAGAGGAGATGTTAACATAAACTATTGATGGACACTTTATGCTTAAACCTGTGAGAGATGTTAACATAAACTGCTGGTGGATATCTTATGCTTAAAACTGTGAGAGGAGATGCTAACATAAACTGCTGGTGGATATCTTATGCTTAAATCTGTGAGAGGAGATGTTAACATAAACTGCTGATAGTCACTTTATATTTAAAAAAAACTGAGAGGGGCTGTTAGCAAAAACTACTGGTGGATACCTTATGCTTAAAACTGTGAGAGGAGCTATTAACATAATCTACTGATGGACACCTTATGGTTACGACTGTGAGAGGAGTTGTTAACATAAACTGCTGGTGGATATCTTATGCTTAAAACTGTGAGAGGAGATGTTAACATAAACTGCTGGTGGATATCTTATGCTTAAATCTGTGAGAGGAGATGTTAACATAAACTGCTGATAGTCACTTTATATTTAAAAAAAAATTAGAGGGGCTGTTAGCAAAAACTACTGGTGGATACCTTATGCTTAAAACTGTGAGAGGAGCTGTTAACATAATCTACTGATGGACACCTTATGGTTACGACTGTGAGAGGAGATGTTAACATAAACTGCTGGTGGATATCTTATGCTTAAATCTGTGAGAGGAGATGTTAACATAAACTGCAGGTGGATATCTTATGCTTAAATCTGTGAGAGGAGATGTTAACATAAACTATTGATGGACACTTTATGCTTAAACCTGTGAGAGATGTTAACATAAACTGCTGGTGGATATCTTATGCTTAAAACTGTGAGAGGAGATGCTAACATAAACTGCTGGTGGATATCTTATGCTTAAATCTGTGAGAGGAGATGTTAACATAAACTGCTGATAGTCACTTTATATTTAAAAAAAACTGAGAGGGGCTGTTAGCAAAAACTACTGGTGGATACCTTATGCTTAAAACTGTGAGAGGAGCTATTAACATAATCTACTGATGGACACCTTATGGTTACGACTGTGAGAGGAGTTGTTAACATAAACTGCTGGTGGATATCTTATGCTTAAAACTGTGAGAGGAGATGTTAACATAAACTGCTGGTGGATATCTTATGCTTAAATCTGTGAGAGGAGATGTTAACATAAACTGCTGATAGTCACTTTATATTTAAAAAAAAATTAGAGGGGCTGTTAGCAAAAACTACTGGTGGATACCTTATGCTTAAAACTGTGAGAGGAGCTGTTAACATAATCTACTGATGGACACCTTATGGTTACGACTGTGAGAGGAGATGTTAACATAAACTGCTGGTGGATATCTTATGCTTAAATCTGTGAGAGGAGATGTTAACATAAACTGCAGGTGGATATCTTATGCTTAAATCTGTGAGAGGAGATGTTAACATAAACTATTGATGGACACTTTATGCTTAAACCTGTGAGAGATGTTAACATAAACTGCTGGTGGATATCTTATGCTTAAAACTGTGAGAGGAGATGCTAACATAAACTGCTGGTGGATATCTTATGCTTAAATCTGTGAGAGGAGATGTTAACATAAACTGCTGATAGTCATTTTATATTTAAAAAAAACTGAGAGGGGCTGTTAGCAAAAACTACTGGTGGATACCTTATGCTTAAAACTGTGAGAGGAGCTATTAACATAATCTACTGATGGACACCTTATGGTTACGACTGTGAGAGGAGCTGTTCACATAAACTACTGATGAACACCTTATGATAAAACTGTGAGAAGGGCTGTAAATATAAACTCTTTATTTTCCTCCCAGTGAACTGCTATTTTCGTTACATATATATAAATATGGTCTGTAAAGTTTCTGGGAAATATAACACAAAATAGGTACACTCTGCTGAAGATGACTAAGATTCAAAATATGGAAAAATTAAGAGAAAAATTCTAAAAAAAACCTTCTGTAATATACCTTGAATTACTTCTATTTGTATGTAATATATTTTTGGCTTTAAGGAAGTTGGACAGGTGCCATAGGAACACTAGTTGATTACACTAAATTAGTACCTCTTTACCCTTCTCACAATTTACCATGCGCTCACATGCATCCTGGCAAAAATGTACACATTTTTGTACATAAAATCTAACATTTACAACTGTACATTAATCTTTAAGATTATTAATTTGTTTTAATCAACCATTCTATTTCTGCATAATTCTATCAAAAGGTCACGTGATTACATATTGATTCAATAAAATGTTAGCTTAAATATATTTCATAGTCCAAACACATGACAATATGATCAGATACAAGTATTACAACCTATAATATCTTCTCCTTTATATAAACAATATTTATATAGAGTTGAATAAATATATGAAAACCTACAATATTTATTAATAACAAAGACATGAATGTACAAATTTGTTATTTGTCAAATGACAGATCGAACCAATCTTTACTAAAACTGGACCATATAGAACACACCTAGAGTTAAGAAAAATCAATCACTTTTGATTGCATTATCAATACCATAAAGGAAGGCTCTCTTAGAATTCAGTTACAAAACATATAATTCTGAAGTTATGTATTAAATAAAATATTGTAAAGTCTTATCCTACATTACAGATAAAACTTGCATTTCATATAAATATTCTAAATAGCACATCATGGAGATGAATTTCATTATTTATTCTTATGTAACAATGAGGTTATCCAAATGGAAGAGAAAAAAGTATATTCCACAGTATTTTGTTCAAAATTCAAAACTGAATGTTGTTGCTATGCAATAAAAAAGTACTGAATAACTATCAATTTTTCTGACAAATATTGTGAAACTATTATAATATCATTAATATTTTCTTCATTATATTTCCATATGATATATAATATTATATATTGTACATGTATATTCACAACTGCTACATTTAATTATATGTCTTGTATATTTTGAAAGTCATCATCTAATTGTTTTCTCATGTTACAGTTTATTATATCTTAAGTAAAATAAAATCTTGAAATCAGAATTTAAACAAATTATTTCTGAATAGAGAACTAATTAATTAGACATGTTAATGAATAAAGAAAAGGTTATATTTCTATTATGAAAACTTGTACAATTATTCTAATGATTCAACAGTATGATAATTAAAAACAACCAATCACTCTAATGATTCAACAGTATGATAATTAAAAACAACCAATCACTCTAATAATCCAACAGTATGATAATTAAAAACAACCAATCACTCTAATGATTCAACAGTATGATAATTAAAAACAACCAATCACTCTAATAATCCAACAGTATGATAATTAAAAACAACCAATCACTCTAATAATCCAACAGTATGATAATTAAAAACAACCAATCACTCTAATAATTCAACAGTATGATAATTAAAAACAACCAATCACTCTAATGATTCAACAGTATGATAATTAAAAACAACCAATCACTCTAATGATTCAACAGTATGATAATTAAAAACAACCAATCACTCTAATAATCCAACAGTATGATAATTAAAAACAACAAATCACTCTAATGATTCAACAGTATGATAATTAAAAACAACCAATCACTCTAATAATCCAACAGTATGATAATTAAAAACAACCAATCACTCTAATGATTCAACAGTATGATAATTAAAAACAACCAATCACTCTAATAATCTAACAGTATGATAATTAAAAACAACCAATCACTCTAATGATTCAACAGTATGATAATTAAAAACAACCAATCACTCTAATAATTCAACAGTATGATAATTAAAAACAACCAATCACTCTAATGATACAACAGTATGATAATTAAAAACAACCAATCACTCTAATAATCCAACAGTATGATAATTAAAAACAACCAATCACTCTAATGATTCAACAGTATGATAATTAAAAACAACCAATCACTCTAATAATCCAACAGTATGATAATTAAAAACAACCAATCACTCTAATAATCCAACAGTATGATAATTAAAAACAACCAATCACTCTAATAATTCAACAGTATGATAATTAAAAACAACCAATCACTCTAATGATTCAACAGTATGATAATTATAAACAACAAATCACTCTAAGGATTCAACAGTATGATAATTAAAAACAACCAATCACTCTAATGATTCAACAGTATGATAATTAAAAACAACCAATCACTCTAATAATCCAACAGTATGATAATTAAAAACAACCAATCACTCTAATGATTCAACAGTATGATAATTAAAAACAACCAATCACTCTAATAATCCAACAGTATGATAATTAAAAACAACCAATCACTCTAATGATTCAACAGTATGATAATTAAAAACAACCAATCACTCTAATGATTCAACAGTATGATAATTAAAAACAACCAATCACTCTAATGATTCAACAGTATGATAATTAAAAACAACCAATCACTCTAATAATCCAACAGTATGATAATTAAAAACAACCAATCACTCTAATGATTCAACAGTATGATAATTAAAAACAACCAATCACTCTAATAATCCAACAGTATGATAATTAAAAACAACCAATCACTCTAATGATTCAACAGTATGATAATTAAAAACAACCAATCACTCTAATAATCCAACAGTATGATAATTAAAAACAACCAATCACTCTAATAATCCAACAATATGATAATTAAAAACAACCAATCACTCTAATGATTCAACAGTATGATAATTAAAAACAACCAATCACTCTAATGATTCAACAGTATGATAATTAAAAACAACCAATCACTCTAATAATCCAACAGTATGATAATTAAAAACAACCAATCACTCTAATAATCCAACAATATGATAATTAAAAACAACCAATCACTCTAATAATCCAACAGTATGATAATTAAAAACAACCAATCACTCTAATAATCCAACAGTATGATAATTAAAAACAACCAATCACTCTAATAATTCAACAGTATGATAATTAAAAACAACCAATCACTCTAATGATTCAACAGTATGATAATTAAAAACAACCTATCACTCTAATGATTCAACAGTATGATAATTAAAAACAACCAATCACTCTAATAATCCAACAGTATGATAATTAAAAATAACCAATCACTCTAATGATTCAACAGTATGATAATTAAAAACAACTAATCACTCTAATAATCCAACAGTATGATAATTAAAAACAACCAATCACTCTAATAATCCAACAGTATGATAATTAAAAACAACCAATCACTCTAATGATTCAACAGTATGATAATTAAAAACAACCAATCACTCTAATAATCCAACAGTATGATAATTAAAAACAACCAATCACTCTAATAATTCAACAGTATGATAATTAAAAACAACCAATCACTCTAATGATTCAACAGTATGATAATTATAAACAACAAATCACTCTAAGGATTCAACAGTATGATAATTAAAAACAACCAATCACTCTAATAATCCAACAGTATGATAATTAAAAACAACCAATCACTCTAATGATTCAACAGTATGATAATTAAAAACAACCAATCACTCTAATGATTCAACAGTATGATAATTAAAAACAACCAATCACTCTAATGATTCAACAGTATGATAATTAAAAACAACCAATCACTCTAATAATCCAACAGTATGATAATTAAAAACAACCAATCACTCTAATGATTCAACAGTATGATAATTAAAAACAACCAATCACTCTAATAATCCAACAGTATGATAATTAAAAACAACCAATCACTCTAATGATTCAACAGTATGATAATTAAAAACAACCAATCACTCTAATAATCCAACAGTATGATAATTAAAAACAACCAATCACTCTAATAATCCAACAATATGATAATTAAAAACAACCAATCACTCTAATGATTCAACAGTATGATAATTAAAAACAACCAATCACTCTAATGATTCAACAGTATGATAATTAAAAACAACCAATCACTCTAATAATTCAACAGTATGATAATTAAAAACAACCAATCACTCTAATGATTCAACAGTATGATAATTAAAAACAACCTATCACTCTAATGATTCAACAGTATGATAATTAAAAACAACCAATCACTCTAATAATCCAACAGTATGATAATTAAAAACAACCAATCACTCTAATAATCCAACAGTATGATAATTAAAAACAACCAATCACTCTAATAATCCAACAGTATGATAATTAAAAACAACCAATCACTCTAATGATTCAACAGTATGATAATTAAAAACAACCAATCACTCTAATAATCCAACAGTATGATAATTAAAAACAACCAATCACTCTAATAATCCAACAGTATGATAATTAAAAACAACCAATCACTCTAATAATTCAACAGTATGATAATTAAAAACAACCAATCACTCTAATGATTCAACAGTATGATAATTAAAAACAACCAATCACTCTAATAATCCAACAGTATGATAATTAAAAACAACCAATCACTCTAATGATTCAACAGTATGATAATTAAAAACAACCAATCACTCTAATAATCCAACAGTATGATAATTAAAAACAACCAATCACTCTAATGATTCAACAGTATGATAATTAAAAACAACCAATCACTCTAATGATTCAACAGTATGATAATTAAAAACAACCAATCACTCTAATGATTCAACAGTATGATAATTAAAAACAACCAATCACTCTAATAATCCAACAGTATGATAATTAAAAACAACCAATCACTCTAATGATTCAACAGTATGATAATTAAAAACAACCAATCACTCTAATAATCCAACAGTATGATAATTAAAAACAACCAATCACTCTAATGATTCAACAGTATGATAATTAAAAACAACCAATCACTCTAATAATCCAACAGTATGATAATTAAAAACAACCAATCACTCTAATAATTCAACAATATGATAATTAAAAACAACCAATCACTCTAATGATTCAACAGTATGATAATTAAAAACAACCAATCACTCTAATGATTCAACAGTATGATAATTAAAAACAACCAATCACTCTAATAATCCAACAGTATGATAATTAAAAACAACCAATCACTCTAATAATCCAACAATATGATAATTAAAAACAACCAATCACTCTAATAATCCAACAGTATGATAATTAAAAACAACCAATCACTCTAATAATCCAACAGTATGATAATTAAAAACAACCAATCACTCTAATAATTCAACAGTATGATAATTAAAAACAACCAATCACTCTAATGATTCAACAGTATGATAATTAAAAACAACCAATCACTCTAATAATCCAACAGTATGATAATTAAAAACAACCAATCACTCTAATAATTCAACAGTATGATAATTAAAAACAACCAATCACTCTAATAATCCAACAATATGATAATTAAAAACAACCAATCACTCTAATAATCCAACAGTATGATAATTAAAAACAACCAATCACTCTAATAATCCAACAGTATGATAATTAAAAACAACCAATCACTCTAATAATTCAACAGTATGATAATTAAAAACAACCAATCACTCTAATGATTCAACAGTATGATAATTAAAAACAACCAATCACTCTAATAATCCAACAGTATGATAATTAAAAATAACCAATCACTCTAATGATTCAACAGTATGATAATTAAAAACAACCAATCACTCTAATAATCCAACAGTATGATAATTAAAAACAACCAATCACTCTAATAATTCAACAGTATGATAATTAAAAACAACCAATCACTCTAATGATTCAACAGTATGATAATTATAAACAACAAATCACTCTAAGGATTCAACAGTATGATAATTAAAAACAACCAATCACTCTAATAATCCAACAGTATGATAATTAAAAACAACCAATCACTCTAATGATTCAACAGTATGATAATTAAAAACAACCAATCACTCTAATGATTCAACAGTATGATAATTAAAAACAACCAATCACTCTAATGATTCAACAGTATGATAATTAAAAACAACCAATCACTCTAATAATCCAACAGTATGATAATTAAAAACAACCAATCACTCTAATGATTCAACAGTATGATAATTAAAAACAACCAATCACTCTAATAATCCAACAGTATGATAATTAAAAACAACCAATCACTCTAATGATTCAACAGTATGATAATTAAAAACAACCAATCACTCTAATAATCCAACAGTATGATAATTAAAAACAACCAATCACTCTAATAATCCAACAATATGATAATTAAAAACAACCAATCACTCTAATGATTCAACAGTATGATAATTAAAAACAACCAATCACTCTAATGATTCAACAGTATGATAATTAAAAACAACCAATCACTCTAATAATTCAACAGTATGATAATTAAAAACAACCAATCACTCTAATGATTCAACAGTATGATAATTAAAAACAACCAATCACTCTAATGATTCAACAGTATGATAATTAAAAACAACCAATCACTCTAATAATCCAACAGTATGATAATTAAAAACAACCAATCACTCTAATGATTCAACAGTATGATAATCAAAAACAACCAATCACTCTAATAATCCAACAGTATGATAATTAAAAACAACCAATCACTCTAATGATTCAACAGTATGATAATTAAAAACAACCAATCACTCTAATAATCCAACAGTATGATAATTAAAAACAACCAATCACTCTAATAATCCAACAATATGATAATTAAAAACAACCAATCACTCTAATGATTCAACAGTATGATAATTAAAAACAACCAATCACTCTAATGATTCAACAGTATGATAATTAAAAACAACCAATCACTCTAATGATTCAACAGTATGATAATTAAAAACAACCAATCACTCTAATAATCCAACAGTATGATAATTAAAAACAACCAATCACTCTAATGATTCAACAGTATGATAATTAAAAACAACCAATCACTCTAATAATCCAACAGTATGATAATTAAAAACAACCAATCACTCTAATAATCCAACAGTATGATAATTAAAAACAACCAATCACTCTAATAATTCAACAGTATGATAATTAAAAACAACCAATCACTCTAATGATTCAACAGTATGATAATTAAAAACAACCTATCACTCTAATGATTCAACAGTATGATAATTAAAAACAACCAATCACTCTAATAATCCAACAGTATGATAATTAAAAATAACCAATCACTCTAATGATTCAACAGTATGATAATTAAAAACAACCAATCACTCTAATAATCCAACAGTATGATAATTAAAAACAACCAATCACTCTAATAATCCAACAGTATGATAATTAAAAACAACCAATCACTCTAATGATTCAACAGTATGATAATTAAAAACAACCAATCACAAATCAACTTTTAATATAACATGGCACTATTCATAGTCATACAACAGAGAGCTTGGTAATCAGTTTTCGTATCAATGAACAAATTTTGTGGAAAGAACAATCTCAACCAAAATACATTATGAACCATACATGTATTAATTGTGATTTTGTAAACAGTTAGTATGTTAACATTTAACTGGTATACTGTGTCAAGAGAAGAAATAGAGCTCGGTGACATTAGATGTGTTGAGCTATACTGTTTTAATATAGGAGGAGAGTTATGTAGTGAGTGGGAAAAGTACACCTCAGTGAAATTATATCTAGTGTTGAGCTATACCGTTTTAATATAGGAGGAGGATTATGTAGTGAGTGGGAAAAGTACACCTCAGTGAAATTATATCTAGTGTTGAGCTATACCGTTTTAATATAGGAGGAGGATTATGTAGTGAGTGGGAAAAGTACACCTCAGTGAAATTATATCTAGTGTTGAGCTATACCGTTTTAATATAGGAGGAGGGTTATGTAGTGAGTGGGAAAAGTACACCTCAGTGAAATTATATCTAGTGTTGAGCTATACCGTTTTAATATAGGAGGAGGGTTATGTAGTGAGTGGGAAAAGTACACCTCAGTGAAATTATATCTAGTGTTGAGCTGTACCGTTTTAATATAGGAGGAGGGTTATGTAGTGAGTGGGAAAAGTACACCTCAGTGAAATAATATCTAGTGCTGAGCTATACCGTTTTAATATAGGAGGAGGGTTATGTAGTGAGTAGGAAAAGTACACCTCAGTGAAATTATATCTAGTGCTGAATTATACCATTTTAATATAGGAGGGTTATGTAGTGAGTGGGAAAAGTACACCTCAGTGAAATTATATCTAGTGTTGAGCTATACTGTTTTAATATAGGAGGAGGGTTATGTAGTGAGTGGGAAAAGTACACCTCAGTGAAATTATATCTAGTGTTGAGCTATACCATTTTAATATAGGAGGAGGGTTATGTAGTGAGTGGGAAAAGTACACCTCAGTGAAATTATATCTAGTGTTGAGCTATACTGTTTTAATATAGGAGGAGGGTTATGTAGTGAGTGGGAAAAGTACACCTCAGTGAAATTATATCTAGTGTTGAGCTATACCATTTTAATATAGGAGGAGGGTTATGTAGTGAGTAGGAAAAGTACACCTCAGTGAAATTATATCTAGTGTTGAGCTATACCGTTTTAATATAGGAGGAGGGTTATGTAGTGAGTGGGAAAAGTACACCTCAGTGAAATTATATCTAGTGTTGAGCTATACCATTTTAATATAGGAGGAGGGTTATGTAGTGAGTGGGAAAAGTACACCTCAGTGAAATTATATCTAGTGTTGAGCTATACTGTTTTAATATAGGAGGAGGGTTATGTAGTGAGTGGGAAAAGTACACCTCAGTGAAATTATATCTAGTGTTGAGCTATACCATTTTAATATAGGAGGAGGGTTATGTAGTGAGTAGGAAAAGTACACCTCAGTGAAATTATATCTAGTGTTGAGCTATACCGTTTTAATATAGGAGGAGGGTTATGTAGTGAGTGGGAAAAGTACACCTCAGTGAAATTATATCTAGTGTTGAGCTATACCATTTTAATATAGGAGGAGGGTTATGTAGTGAGTGGGAAAAGTACACCTCAGTGAAATTATATCTAGTGTTGAGCTATACCGTTTTAATATAGGAGGAGGGTTATGTAGTGAGTGGGAAAAGTACACCTCAGTGAAATTATATCTAGTGTTGAGCTATACCGTTTTAATATAGGAGGAGAGTTATGTAGTGAGTGGGAAAAGTACACCTCAGTGAAATTATATCTAGTGTTGAGCTATACTGTTTTAATATAGGAGGAGGGTTATGTAGTGAGTGGGAAAAGTACACCTCAGTGAAATTATATCTAGTGTTGAGCTATACCGTTTTAATATAGGAGGAGGGTTATGTAGTGAGTGGGAAAAGTACACCTCAGTGAAATTATATCTAGTGTTGAGCTATACCATTTTAATATAGGAGGAGGGTTATGTAGTGAGTGGGAAAAGTACACCTCAGTGAAATTATATCTAGTGTTGAGCTATACCATTTTAATATAGGAGGAGGGTAATGTAGTGAGTGGGAAAAGTACACCTCAGTGAAATTATATCTAGTATTGAACTATACCGTTTTAATATAGGAGGAGGGTTATGTAGTGAGTGGGAAAAGTACACCTCAGTGAAATTATATCTAGTGTTGAGCTATACCATTTTAATATAGGAGGAGGGTTATGTAGTGAGTGGGAAAAGTACACCTCAGTGAAATTATATCTAGTGTTGAGCTATACCGTTTTAATATAGGAGGAGGGTTATGTAGTGAGTGGGAAAAGTACACCTCAGTGAAATTATATCTAGTGTTGAGCTATACCGTTTTAATATAGGAGAGTTATGTAGTGAGTGGGAAAAGTACACCTCAGTGAAATTATATCTAGTGTTGAGCTATACTGTTTTAATATAGGAGGAGGGTTATGTAGTGAGTGGGAAAAGTACACCTCAGTGAAATTATATCTAGTGTTGAGCTATACCGTTTTAATATAGGAGGGTTATGTAGTGAGTGGGAAAAGTACACCTCAGTGAAATTATATCTAGTGTTGAGCTATACCATTTTAATATAGGAGGACGGTTATGTAGTGAGTGGGAAAAGTACACCTCAGTGAAATTATATCTAGTGTTGAGCTATACTGTTTTAATATAGGAGGAGGGTTATGTAGTGAGTGGGAAAAGTACACCTCAGTGAAATTATATCTAGTGTTGAGCTATACCATTTTAATATAGGAGGAGGATTATGTAGTGAGTGGGAAAAGTACACCTCAGTGAAATTATATCTAGTGTTGAGCTATACCATTTTAATATAGGGGGGTTATGTAGTGAGTGGGAAAAGTACACCTCAGTGAAATTATATCTAGTGTTGAGCTATACCATTTTAATATAGGAGGAGGATTATGTAGTGAGTGGGAAAAGTACACCTCAGTGAAATTATATCTAGTGTTGAGCTATACCATTTTAATAAAGGAGGAGGGTTATGTAGTGAGTGGGAAAAGTACACCTCAGTGAAATTGTATCTAGTGTTGAGCTATACCATTTTAATATAGGAGAAGGGTTATGTAGTGAGTGGGAAAAGTACACCTCAGTGAAATTATATCTAGTGTTGAGCTATACCGTTTTAATATAGGAGGAGGGTTATGTAGTGAGTGGGAAAAGTACACCTCAGTGAAATTATATCTAGTGTTGAGCTATACCATTTTAATATAGGAGGAGGGTTATGTAGTGAGTGGGAAAAGTACACCTCAGTGAAATTATATCTAGTGTTGAGCTATACTGTTTTAATATAGGAGGGTTATGTAGTGAGTGGGAAAAGTACACCTCAGTGAAATTATATCTAGTGTTGAGCTATACTGTTTTAATATAGGAGGAGGGTTATGTAGTGAGTGGGAAAAGTACACCTCAGTGAAATTATATCTAGTGTTGAGCTATACCATTTTAATATAGGAGGAGGGTTATGTAGTGAGTGGGAAAAATACACCTCAGTGAAATTATATCTAGTGTTGAGCTATACCATTTTAATATAGGAGGAGGGTTATGTAGTGAGTGGGAAAAGTACACCTCAGTGAAATTATATCTAGTGTTGAGCTATACCGTTTTAATATAGGAGGAGGGTTATGTAGTGAGTGGGAAAAGTACACCTCAGTGAAATTATATCTAGTGTTGAGCTATACCATTTTAATATAGGAGGAGGGTTATGTAGTGAGTGGGAAAAGTACACCTCAGTGAAATTATATCTAGTGTTGAGCTATACTGTTTTAATATAGGAGGGTTATGTAGTGAGTGGGAAAAGTACACCTCAGTGAAATTATATCTAGTGTTGAGCTATACTGTTTTAATATAGGAGGAGGGTTATGTAGTGAGTGGGAAAAGTACACCTCAGTGAAATTATATCTAGTGTTGAGCTATACCATTTTAATATAGGAGGAGGGTTATGTAGTGAGTGGGAAAAATACACCTCAGTGAAATTATATCTAGTGTTGAGCTATACCATTTTAATATAGGAGGAGGGTTATGTAGTGAGTGGGAAAAGTACACCTCAGTGAAATTATATCTAGTGTTGAGCTATACCGTTTTAATATAGGAGGAGGGTTATGTAGTGAGTGGGAAAAGTACACCTCAGTGAAATTATATCTAGTGTTGAGCTATACCATTTTAATATAGGAGGAGGGTTATGTAGTGAGTGGGAAAAGTACACCTCAGTGAAATTATATCTAGTGTTGAGCTATACCGTTTTAATATAGGAGGAGGGTTATGTAGTGAGTGGGAAAAGTACACCTCAGTGAAATTATATCTAGTGTTGAGCTATACTGTTTTAATATAGGAGGAGGGTTATGTAGTGAGTGGGAAAAGTACACCTCAGTGAAATTATATCTAGTGTTGAGCTATACCATTTTAATATAGGAGGAGGGTTATGTAGTGAGTGGGAAAAGTACACCTCAGTGAAATTATATCTAGTGTTGAGCTATACCGTTTTAATATAGGAGGAGGGTTATGTAGTGAGTGGGAAAAGTACACCTCAGTGAAATTATATCTAGTGTTGAGCTATACTGTTTTAATATAGGAGGAGGGTTATGTAGTGAGTGGGAAAAGTACACCTCAGTGAAATTATATCCAGTGTTGAGCTATACTGTTTTAATATAGGAGATTATTTCCAAACCCAAGAACATGCAAGGCATGTAATGCATAATAAGGTGAGATATAGTATATAGAAAACCATAACAAATCATCTATGTTTCACTTCTTTTTAAAGTAGACATTCTAACCACATTATCTGTTCATAAGGACATCTGATAGTAGTGAACAAATAGCAGACAGTATATATTTTTACCATTACTAATACATATAAAAATGTTGCTTTTTTCACATCAACTTCATCATTACATTTTTATTTTACAAAATTAAGAAGCAATCAATTAATTCAACCCAAATGAGACAAACATTTTATAGATTTAAAAAGTAGAAATGTGATCTTCAAATTTAAAAAGAAGATCCATAAGGCATAATTAGTTTTGTTATTTTGTACTCCTAGTAAAAATTGAGAAATTGTTGTAGAAATTATGCTTGCCTTTAATTAAAACATTTCATGTGTGTCAAATTTCTCATTCAAATATTGAACTAGAACAAGTCTCTAAGGTTTAAATATTTTTACAAAATATACACCAGAGTAATAAAATATCACAAATAACTGATACATTCAAAACAAAAGTTCTTAAACCAAGTGAAGATAACTCTGTACATCATGTGATCTTTTCCCATTACATCTGTTCAAGTGGAGGTAGCTCTGTTCAAGTGGAGGTAGCTCTGTTCATCCTGTGTTTTACCATTACATCTGTCCAAGGGGAGATAACACTGTTCATCCTGTGTTTTACCATTACATCTGTCCAAGGGGAGATAACACGGTTCATCCAATAAATTTATACCATTAAATCTGTCCATTCTAGATATTACATTTGCCCTGTAATATAATTGTTATCATAAAATTGATGCATTTTCTTTAAATTTCAAAACTATTTTACATCAATAATAACAACTAATCCCTCGAGTCTTCAATTTTTTATCTGGTCTACAATCATACATACAGTCCTTGGGACAGTAACCATGACTATTTGACTGAATGATTGCTGCCCGATTGGTGACGGCTTAGAAAATAATTGCAGAGTTGGTCTTAAACAACAACCACTCACTCACTCTTAAATTTTAACACAAAGCATAATAAATTATATAACAGTTTATATTTTTAACATAATTTTAATTAAAGAAATGTAAATATATACTATATGATTTGCTTTGCAAGAATGGATTTCTCATAGCAATATCATGTCGGAGGTGAAACCTGAGATGTGGGAAACGATGAGAAGTCAATTTCAAGCAAAACATACCAACGATAACATGTTTATAGAGGACATCAGCGACATCATTAAAACCTCACATTAAAAAACAGTGATATTATGTTAATATAACGCTAGCTGCTTGATAATAGATATCATACAATGTGATAATAGATATCATACCATGTGATAATAGATATCATACGATGTGATAATAGATATCATACCATGTGATAATAGATATCATACCATGTGATAATAGATATCATACCATGTGATAATAGATATCATACCATGTGATAATAGATATCATACCATGTCAAACTGGTAACCATATAACTATAAACCATATAAAGGCCACTCAGGGGAACCTGAAAATGTGGCCTTTATGAGCAGTTCCTCTTTATATACAGGCTAAAATTATATGCTATATTCATTAATTGGAAAAATGAGACTGTCCTTTAAAGGCAGTGATTTGTTATATAGAAGTGTCCTTGAAGGCAGCTTTCACTGTATTTTATTCTAATTTGTTAACTAAATGAACCAAAAAGTTATAATAATATGCAAAATGTTTTGATCATTTCGGTTTGGAAATTGTACTAAGAAACGTGCAGGTAACCTGGCATGTGAAAATTGATTGAGCAACAGACAACTTGTATCATTTATACTTATTATGAGTATAAGAAGATTTAAATCGACTAGCTCGGCAGTTTTAACAGAAAAGTTTTATTTTTTTCTGAGAAGGACTTATCAAACTTATTAAATTTTCTTAGATTTGGTTTATGTTTATGGTGTTTTATGCCACTTTCAACAATATTTCAGTTATAGTTTATTGATAAAGGAAACTAGAGTACCCAGAGAAAACCATTGACCTATTGCAAGTCACTGACAAATGTTATCAGATAATATTGCATCAAGTACACCTGGCCATGGACGGGGTTCAAACTCACAACTTTTGTGGTGATAGGCACTGACTGATTGCACAGGTAGTTGTAAATCAAACAACCATATGATCTCGGCCACGACGGATCCCCCTCAAAAAAATTATATATGAATATTTTTTTTACAAACATTTGTAAGAGAGCCTGAAACAAAGGAAACCATAACATATTTTAGTTCTAGATCTGACAAATGTCCTTCTTGGGAATTCTGGGTTTAAAGGCAGCAAAAAGAAGCAAAAAAGGAAAAACTACATTTTTCGTCCACCATTTTATGTTATTTTAGACATGTCAACTCTATGATAATGCTATATATTCATCAGAAAGTATTTTTGCTCCTCAACTTTATAGTTAGTATCTATAAAAGGAAATATTCTTTTGTTTAATAGTAGCAATAAATACATTTTATTCAAACATGAAATGAGAAATCTAAACAAATTCTTGTAAATTTCAGGTATACATTTTTTGTACTGGTATTTGAATATTTGTAAATTTCAGGTATACTGGTATTTGAATATTTGTAAATTTCAGATATACTGGTATTTCAATATTTGTAAGATTTTCAATATTCATAATCTGCATTATCCACATTTGGGGAATAAGTTCAGATAATTTAATTTACAGATTGCTGACGAATTAAAAAAAAACATTGAATATTTTACTCATCTTAGATATTATATAAATGTACTATTAATTGAAACAAGATGTGCACAGTAACACTGATTTCCCCTAAAAAGTAATAAAATTATTCTTCTAAGGTTTTAAATGTTCATTTTCTACTTTTTCACAATAGGGGTAAAAGTTTAGAAACTTTAATTTACAGACGGTTGAAGCTTTTTATAGTACATCTATTTCACTACTTAAAATCCTTCTATACTAACAATACTATGCGAGTCAAAACTATATCTAATTTCTTGATAAATAAAATGTTTCAGTACAGGATTTTATTAAGATTAAATATATATGCATATTTTTTTTCAAAAATAAAATGCTTTAACCTCCTAGATATGGAATATATCTTAAAAGTGAATTGAGTGAACAGTATGTCATTTCTATTTTGACTATTTTCTAAATGTTAAACATTGTTTGTCCTTTTTCTTTTGACCATTGTATTGTCTGTCTTTTGATTTCTGACTTATGATTATCCTTTTGGTATCTTCAAAATTTTCTTGTGTCTGTTTCACAACTTGGATGTTTTTATGTACATTCAAAGGTGAGGTTATTGTTGATTTTGTTATCATCACTGTTCAAATCAAGAGTTGGGGGTGTCCCATTAACCGATTTAACTCCACCACCTTTTGTGCCTGTCCCAAGCCAGGACCTGGATTTACAACATCATCTGTCATGGTCTTTTTTGTGTTCAGTGAGCTAAGATGAGAGGTGATTCTTCATTTTGTTGATATTGTTGGAATTGTTAACCATCACTGTTTAAACTTTCTTTTCATAAAATCCTTCCCATTTAAATACTAAAAACACTGATTAATTAGATTATACAACAAATTACCTTTATTGATGTATTTTGTTCTAGTGTGGGGTCTGCTGGTTACCCTCTGATCTAAGATATGCTTGTAAATCTCTGGTGTCAGTCTGTTGATTAACCTCTGATCTAAGATCTGTTTGTAACTCTCTGGTGTCAGTCTGTTGATTAGCCTCTGATCTAAGATCTGTTTGTAACTCTCTGGTTCCAGTCTGTTGATTAGCCTCTCATCTAAGATCTGTTGTTAACTCTCTTGTGCCAGTCTGTTGATTAGCCTCTGATCTAAGATCTGTAGTTAACTCTCTTGTGCCAGTCTGTTGATTAGCCTCTGATCTAAGATATGCTGGTGACTCTCTGGTGCCAGTCTGTTGATTAGTCTCTGATCTAAGATCTGCTTGTAACTCTCTGGTGTCAGTCTGTTGATTAGCCTCTCATCTAAGATCTGCTTGTAATTCTCTGGTGTCAGTCTGTTGATTAGCCTCTGATCTAAGATCTGCTTGTAATTCTCTGGTGTCAGTCTGTTGATTAGCCTCTGATCTAAGATATGATGATAACTTTCTGGTGCCAGTCTGTTGGTTAGCCTCTGATCTAAGATCTGCTTGTAACTCTCTGGTGTCAGTCTGTTGATTAGCCTCTGATCTAAGATATGATGGTAACTCTCTGGTGCCAGTCTGTTGGTTAGCCTCTGATCTAAGATCTGCTTGTAACTCTCTGGTGTCAGTCTGTTGATTAGCCTCTGATCTAAGATCTGCTTATAATTCTCTGGTGTCAGTCTGTTGATTAGCCTCTGATCTAAGATATGCTGGTAACTCTCTGGTATCAGTCTGTTGGTTAGCCTCTGATCTAAGATATGCTGGTAACTCTCTGGTGCCAGTCTGTTGATTAGCCTCTGATCTAAGATCTGCTTGTAATTCTCTGGTGTCAGTCTGTTGATTAGCCTCTGATCTAAGATCTGCTTGTAATTCTCTGGTGTCAGTCTGTTGATTAGCTTCTGATCTAAGATCTGCTTGTAATTCTCTGGTGCCAGTCTGTTGGTTAGCCTCTGATCTAAGATATGCTGGTAACTCTCTGGTATCAGTCTGTTGGTTAGCCTCTGATCTAAGATCTGCTGTAACTCTCTGGTGCCAGTCTGTTGATTAGCCTCTGATCTAAGATCTGCTTGTAATTCTCTGGTGTCAGTCTGTTGATTAGCCTCTGATCTAAGATATGCTGGTAACTCTCTGGTATCAGTCTGTTGGTTAGCCTCTGATCTAAGATCTACTTGTAACTCTCTCATGCCAGTCTGTTGATTAGCCTCTGATCTAAGATCTGCTTGTAATTCTCTGGTGTCTGTCTGTTGATTAACCTCTGATCTAAGATCTGCTTGTAACTCTCTGGTGCCAGTCTGTTGGTTAGCCTCTGATCTAAGATATGCTGGTAACTCTCTGGTATCAGTCTGTTGGTTAGCCTCTGATCTAAGATCTGCTTGTAACTCTCTGGTGTCAGTCTGTTGATTGGCCTCTGATCTAAGATATGCTGGTAACTCACGGCGTCAGTCTGTTGATTAGCCTCTGATCTAAGATCTGCTTGTAATTCTCTGGTGTCAGTCTGTTGATTAGCCTCTGATCTAAGATTTGCTGGTAACTCTCTGGTATCAGTCTGCTGGTTAGCCTCTGATTTAAGATATGCTGGTAACTCACGGTGTCAGTCTGTTGATTAGCCTCTGATCTAAGATCTGCTTGTAATTCTCTGGTGTCAGTCTGTTGATTAGCCTCTGATCTAAGATATGCTGGTAACTCTCTGGTATCAGTCTGTTGGTTAGCCTCTGATCTACGATCTGCTTGTAACTCTCTCGTGCCAGTCTGTTGATTCGCCTCTGATCTAAGATCTGCTTGTAATTCTCTGGTGTCAGTCTGTTGATTAACCTCTGATCTAAGATCTGCTTGTAACTCTCTCGTGCCAGCCTGTTGATTAGCCTCTGATCTAAGATCTGCTTGTAACTCTCTGGTGTCAGTCTGTTGATTAACCTCTGATCTAAGATCTGTTTGTAACTCTCTGGTGTCAGTCTGTTGATTAGCCTCTGATCTAAGATCTGTTTGTAACTCTCTGGTTCCAGTCTGTTGATTAGCCTCTCATCTAAGATCTGTTGTTAACTCTCTTGTGCCAGTCTGTTGATTAGCCTCTGATCTAAGATCTGTAGTTAACTCTCTTGTGCCAGTCTGTTGATTAGCCTCTGATCTAAGATATGCTGGTGACTCTCTGGTGCCAGTCTGTTGATTAGTCTCTGATCTAAGATCTGCTTGTAACTCTCTGGTGTCAGTCTGTTGATTAGCCTCTGATCTAAGATCTGCTTGTAATTCTCTGGTGTCAGTCTGTTGATTAGCCTCTGATCTAAGATCTGCTTGTAATTCTCTGGTGTCAGTCTGTTGATTAGCCTCTGATCTAAGATATGATGATAACTTTCTGGTGCCAGTCTGTTGGTTAGCCTCTGATCTAAGATCTGCTTGTAACTCTCTGGTGTCAGTCTGTTGATTAGCCTCTGATCTAAGATATGATGGTAACTCTCTGGTGCCAGTCTGTTGGTTAGCCTCTGATCTAAGATCTGCTTGTAACTCTCTGGTGTCAGTCTGTTGATTAGCCTCTGATCTAAGATCTGCTTATAATTCTCTGGTGTCAGTCTGTTGATTAGCCTCTGATCTAAGATATGCTGGTAACTCTCTGGTATCAGTCTGTTGGTTAGCCTCTGATCTAAGATATGCTGGTAACTCTCTGGTGCCAGTCTGTTGATTAGCCTCTGATCTAAGATCTGCTTGTAATTCTCTGGTGTCAGTCTGTTGATTAGCCTCTGATCTAAGATCTGCTTGTAATTCTCTGGTGTCAGTCTGTTGATTAGCTTCTGATCTAAGATCTGCTTGTAATTCTCTGGTGCCAGTCTGTTGGTTAGCCTCTGATCTAAGATATGCTGGTAACTCTCTGGTATCAGTCTGTTGGTTAGCCTCTGATCTAAGATCTGCTTGTAACTCTCTGGTGCCAGTCTGTTGATTAGCCTCTGATCTAAGATCTGCTTGTAATTCTCTGGTGTCAGTCTGTTGATTAGCCTCTGATCTAAGATATGCTGGTAACTCTCTGGTATCAGTCTGTTGGTTAGCCTCTGATCTAAGATCTACTTGTAACTCTCTCATGCCAGTCTGTTGATTAGCCTCTGATCTAAGATCTGCTTGTAATTCTCTGGTGTCTGTCTGTTGATTAACCTCTGATCTAAGATCTGCTTGTAACTCTCTGGTGCCAGTCTGTTGGTTAGCCTCTGATCTAAGATATGCTGGTAACTCTCTGGTATCAGTCTGTTGGTTAGCCTCTGATCTAAGATCTGCTTGTAACTCTCTGGTGTCAGTCTGTTGATTGGCCTCTGATCTAAGATATGCTGGTAACTCACGGCGTCAGTCTGTTGATTAGCCTCTGATCTAAGATCTGCTTGTAATTCTCTGGTGTCAGTCTGTTGATTAGCCTCTGATCTAAGATTTGCTGGTAACTCTCTGGTATCAGTCTGCTGGTTAGCCTCTGATTTAAGATATGCTGGTAACTCACGGTGTCAGTCTGTTGATTAGCCTCTGATCTAAGATCTGCTTGTAATTCTCTGGTGTCAGTCTGTTGATTAGCCTCTGATCTAAGATATGCTGGTAACTCTCTGGTATCAGTCTGTTGGTTAGCCTCTGATCTACGATCTGCTTGTAACTCTCTCGTGCCAGTCTGTTGATTCGCCTCTGATCTAAGATCTGCTTGTAATTCTCTGGTGTCAGTCTGTTGATTAACCTCTGATCTAAGATCTGCTTGTAACTCTCTGGTGCCAGCCTGTTGATTAGCCTCTGATCTAAGATCTGCTTGTAACTCTCTGGTGCCAGTCTGTTGATTAGCCTCTGATCTAAGATCTGCTTGTAACTCTCTGGTGCCAGTCTGTTGATTAGCCTCTGATCTAAGATCTACTTGTAATTCTCTGGTGTCAGTCTGTTGATTAGCCTCTGATCTAAGATCTGCTTGTAATTCTCTGGTGTCAGTCGGTTGATTAGCCTCTGATTTAAGATATGCTGGTAACTCACGGTGTCAGTCTGTTGATTAGCCTCTGATCTAAGATCTGTTTGTAACTCTCTGGTCCAAGGCTGTTGGTTAGCCTCTGATCTAAGATCTGTTGTCAACTCTCTTGTGCCAGTCTGTTGATTAACCTCTGATCTAAGATCTGCTGTCAACTTCTCTTGTGCCAGTCTGTTGATTAACTTCTCATCTAAGATCTGTTAGTAACTCTCTTGTGCCAGTCTGTTGATTAACCTCTGATCTAAGATCTGCTGTCAACTCTCTTGTGCCAGTCTGTTGATTAGCTTCTCATCTAAGATCTGTTGGTAACTCTCGTGTGCCAGTCTGTTGGTTAGCCTCTGATCTATGATATGTTGGTAACTCTCTGGTGCCAGTCTGTTGATTAGCCCCTGATCTAAGATCTGTTGGTAACTTTCTGGTGCTAGTCTGTTGGTTAGCCTCTCATCTAAGATCTGTTTGTAATTTTCTTGTGCCAGTCTGTTGGTTAGTCTCTGATCTAAGATATGTTGGTAACTCTCTTGTGCCAGTCTGTTGGCTAGCCTCTGATCTAAGATCTGTTTGTAATTCTCTTGCACCAGTCTGTTGGTTAGCCTCTGATCTAAGACTTGTCAACTCTCTTGTGCCAATCTGTTGGTTAGCCTCTGATCTAAGATCTGTTGTTAACTCTCTTGTGTTAGTCTGTTGATTAGCCTCTAATCTGCGATATGTTGGTAACTCTCTTGTGCCAGTCTATTGGTTAGCCCCTGATCTAAGATATGTTGTCAACTCCCTTTGCCAGTCTATTGACTAGCCTCTGATCTAAGATGTTTGTACCTCTTTGGTGCCAGGCTGTTTATTAGCCTCTGATCTAAGATATGTTGGCAACTCTCTTGTGCCAGTCTGTTGGTCCAGCCTCTGATCTAAAATCTGTTGGTAACTCTCTTGTGCCAGTCTGTTGCTTAGCCTCTGATCTAAGATCCTTTGTTACTTCTCTTGTGTCAGTCTGTTGGTTATCCTCTGATCCAAGATCTGTTTGTAACTCTCTGGTTCCTGTCTGTTGTTTAGCCTCTGATCTACGATATGTTGGTAACTCTCTGGTGTCAGTCTGTTGGTTAGCCTCTGATCTAAGATATGTTGGTAACTCTCTGTTGCCAGTCTGCTGGTTACCCTCTGATCTAAGATATGCTGGTAACTCTCTGGTGCCAGGCTGTTGGTTAGCCTCTGATCTAAGATCTGTTGTTAACTCTCTTTTGCCAGTCTGTTGGTCTAACCTCTGATCTAACATCTGTTGTCAACTATCTTGTACCATTCTGTTGATTAGCCTCTGATCTAAGATCTGTTGTCAACTCTCTTGTGCCAGTCTGTTGGTTAGCCTCTGATCTAAGATATGCTGGTAACTCTTGTGCCAGTCTGTTGGTTAGCCTCTGATCTAAGATATGCTGGTAACTCTCTTGTGCCAGTCTGTTGGTTAGCCTCTGATCTAAGATATGTTGGGTACTTTCTTGTGCCAATCTGTTGGGTAGCTTCTGATCTAAGATATATTGGATACTTTCTTGTGCCAGTTTGTTGGCTAGCCTCTGATCTAAGATATGTTGGTAACTCTCTGGTGTCAGTCTGCTGGTTAGCCTCTGATCTAAGATATGCTGGTAACTCTCTTGTGCCAGTCTGTTGGCTAGCCTCTGATCTAAGATATGTTGGTAACTCTCTTGTGCCAGTCTGTTGGTTAGCCTCTGATGTAAGATATGTTGGTAACTCTGGTGCTAGTCTGTTTGTTAGCCTCTGATCTAAGATCTGTTTGTAACTCTCTGGTGCCAGTCGGTTGGTTAGCCTCTGATCTAAGATATGTTGGTAACTCTCTGGTGCCAGTCTGTTAGTTAGCCTCTGATCTAAGATCTTTTGATAACTATCTGGTGCCAGTCTGTTGGTTAGCTTCTGATCTAAGATATGTTGGTTAGCCTCTGGTCTAGGATATGTTAGCAACTCTCTTGTGTCAGTCCACTGGTTAGCCTCTGATCTAAGATCTTTTGATAACTCTCTGGTGCCAGTTTGTTGATTAGCCTCTGGTCTAACATCTGTTGATAACTCTCTGGTGCTAGTCTGTTGGTTAGCCTCTGGTCTAAGATATGTTAGCAACTCTCTTGTGTCAGTCTGCTGGTTAGCCTCTGATCTAAGGTCTTTTGATAACTCTCTTGTTCCAGTCTGTTGGTTAGCCTCTGATCTAAGATATGTTGGTAACTCTCTTGTGTCAGTCTGTTGGCTAGCCTCTGATCTAAGATCTGTTGTTAACTCTCTTGTTGATTAACCTCTGATTTAAGATATGTTGGTAACTCTCTAGCACCAGTCTGTTGGTTAGCCTCTGATTTAAGATATGTTGGTTACTCTCTAGCACCAGTCTGTTGGTTAGCCTCTGAACTAAGTTCTGTTAACTCTCTTGTGTCAGTCTTTTGGTCTTCTTGTTTTGTTATTCTCTGGTGTAATATTTGTTGGTCTCCTGTTATGGTAACTCTCTGATATACATTGTACTAGTATGTCATCTTGTACTGAGTTTCCACTGGTGTAGAGTCTGTCAGATCTATTGATTTCCTCTAATGTGCTCTTTAAAGTTCAATTAAAGTTTCAATAAAAACAACCTATGTGGCCCATTGATCCCCTTTCTTATATGTTTTCTGTCTGTTGATTGCTAGTAGGTCTTGGTCTACTTGTGTGGGCCTGTTGTCTGTCATGGTAACTATGGTGGTAGAAGGCTGGTTTTTCTTAGCTGTTGGTGCTGAAAAATAATGAAAAATATGAAAAACAAACATCTTCAAACAAATTGAGAGCAATTCTACAACGATGTGATGTAGCATATTTAGTGAGGCCCACGTTCATTTTGTGCATAAAGAATGGAAATCATATTTCAGAGATCAATAAAAACTTTATTACTTAGACATCATTTCTTCTTTTTCATCAATGGATACAAATAAATATAGTTAACAAGCATGCAAATTTCTAAATGATCGATTATGTAGTTTTCGAGATATGTTTTACCAAAGTTTCGATCTAAGTCATTTTTTGCAGTAAATTTGTAGACAAAAGACATTTACTGGCATATTATGACACTGTAATATTATTTTCAATAAACAATTAAGCTGTATTTCTAAATATACCTACTAACTATTATCTTTTCTATGAGAATATAGAAAATTAGATTGTTTTACTTTAAAGAAATATTCTAAAAATTACTATGAAAATGGGATTAAAGCCAAAGTAGTTGTATAAGAATGTGCTAAAACAGCATTTTGAATGAATCATTTTTACTATAAAATCACATAGAAGACTATTTTCCATATTATTTCTTTAAAGGCCTATATGCAATCTCTGAAATACAAAAATATGAAACCAATAAGAGATATATAATAGCTATTATTGTTTTTAAAACTTTCAGAAAAATTAGCTTTTCACTGAACTTTGCATGATAGGGGGACATGTTTGCTAGCTTTAAACACCTGTTGAATGTATAATTTTAGAATCAAACTCGGAAAAGCTTTTCTTTATATCAAAATATAAAAATAAGATCCTCAGCACTCGATTAAGGTACAACTGAAATGGTGAGTGTCTTACAGACGTATTCATTTAAATTATCTTAAATATAAAAGCCAGTTTTTTTTTCTAAATTTTATCCAAATGTTTTTTATTTCAATTTCAGTTCAAGAAATTGTTTGCTATAACTAATGGATTATCCTCTCTTACTTCGTTATCTTAAACGTCATGGCCCCACCCCCCCTTTTCACCCTTTTCCTGCAAAAGAAATTGCATGCTCAATGTGTTTAATTCAAAGTATAAAATATTGATATATAATAAGTTAACACAGATAAAAAATCCATCTTTCTTAAGACTCCAAGTTTATGTGTCAAAAATCTGTACTAGTTAATGGGAGGTAACTCTAATTTTTGTCATATAAATTGGCATTTCAAGGATAATTTAGTGACTATCTTTTAAATTTCAGAACTGATTAAAATTTACATAGGACAGTTTGCATAAAAATAGAGGAAATGTGGAATTACATGTTTTACGAGCACAGGCAAGCCTATCCACAGTGAGAGGGTCTATTATTGTGGGATTTAGACAATTACGAAAATGGTCGGGATAGTAGATTGATTGATTGATTGATTGATCTTTGGTGTTTAATGCCACTTTCAGCAATATTTCAGCTATATCATGGCAACCAGTTTTAGTGGTGGAAGAAGCCTTAGTACTGTGAGAGAACCACCGACCATGGGCAAGCAACTGGTAAACTTTATCACTTGCGGCTGTGAGACGAGTGCACCCTTTTTGTAATTTACAAAGCCGGGTCCGAACCCATGCCGTATTGGTGATAGGCTTGTATGAGTTGTTAGGTAATCCAACTACCTAACTCATTGAGCCACCAGGGTCCTTGGGATTGTAAGCAACATTTTAATGCACCAAGTGTAGGTACATATCTCAACTGTATAGTCTATAAAAAGAGCTAGAGAAAGACCATAAACCATTAAAAAATAAATACCTCAGTTCTTCACCAATAGAATACACAAGTTTCATGAAAATACTTCTTTGCTGCAATATTCCTGCTCTTAGTGCATCAAGTCTACAAAAATAAGAAGAAATAAAGTTATGTGTGAAATACAGAACATTAATGAAAAGACTATGAAAGGAAGAAGAAAGCAACTGCTTGACATTAATAAGCATAGAGACAAAAATATCTACATAGTATCAGTGTTCAATTGTATGTAATATATAATAGTCGACTGTATGTTGGAATTGGTCATACACCATTTCAGCCTGCAACTCAACACAATTTTACAGAAAATGAATAACTATTTGTCAATGCTGTGGAACCTGTCTAATCCGACACACCAAGGGACCAGAGAAATGTGTCGGATTGTACAGGGTGTCGGAAAACTCAGGTTTTCTTTTTAGTTAACAGAAATTTGCCTAATTTTAACAAGAGAAGAAATAGTGTATGTTGGATTATGTAGGATGGTTAGATAATTGGAACTACAATGTAAACGGATTGTATACAATGTAGATGAAAATACATTTAATATTTAATTTATACACAATATATTTAGAACAATTTCATAATCTGATCAGATAATTATTGGTTGTAGCCATATCATTTCAAATATTTTATTGATAAATCAATAGGATTGGATAACAGGCTATGCCTATACAAATCCTCTCCGACAGCAAGATGGAACAATTAGAACACAATTTACATAAGACATAGAGCAATCTATCCATCATGTTGTAGCCATATCCTTTACGTATATATATACAAAGAAAGTGAAAACAGTTATCTGTAAAATTTTAATTATTATATTCTTGGTAAACTTACTTTAACCCTTATTAATGAGTCTCTAACCAATAAATTCAAATCATAATTTATTTGTGTACACAAGCCTAGAATAATTTCATAATATATCAGATAATGGTTGTAGCCATGTCCTTTACAAAAAAAGTGAAAACAGTTAACTGTAAATTTTAATTATTACATATATATTCTTTTTAAACTGGTATTTAATGATACACAAAGATGGGTGATAATTTATTAATTAACAGATTAAAGGGTTGGATAATACAGGATTAATTAAAGGTAATTAATAACACTGGGACTGTAAAACAGTGTCGGATGTCGGAAGTGACAGGTTGCGGAATACTCAAGGTTTTTTTAACAAAGAATGTTAAAGAAATATTTTGGGACCTGAAATTCTTATCGGAAGTCACAGGATGTCGGAAAACTCAGATGTCAGATCGCACAGATTCCATTGTATATCCAAAATATAAGCTACACACAAACTTTATCAGAAATTGACCATGACGATGAATACATATCCCAATGGTCAAAAGGAGATGATACTTTTGTACTCACCAGAAACTTGCTTTCATTCCCATTTCTAAAGCTCATACAAATAAATATTATATTGTCAGACAATGTACATACAGTATATTATATATACACACATGTCTTAACCAAACCCTGAATAAACCGGAATCCTGTACAAACCTAACTTTAAATCAAGATTCAATGTAAGATAGCTTTGTTAATTTAACCTGTACAACTGAACACATGTCTCTTCTGAACTGAAAAGGTGGTCCCAATGAGGTTCGGTTTAGGCAAGTTTCTATGAAATGGACTTATCTAAGTTTAGCTTAAGTTTAAATAAAAAAATAATTAAGTATTGTCAGGATACAAAACACAGGCTCAGAAATAAAGAGTTTGGATACATTGAAGTTTTTCCTATTCATTATATACAAGTATGTTGTTTTCGTTTCATTTTTTGTTGTTGTTGTTTTAAATCCTTTCCTTCTGAATTATAGAATTTTGATTAATTCAGTTGTGTTTACAATAAATTAACTACCGGTAATTAAGATGTTTTTACAATAAATCACCTAATTAAGTAAGTTGTTTTACAATATTTCACCTTTATTGATGTATTTTGCTCAGCTGTTTGATACTCTCTGGCCTGCCGCTGCTGGTTCTTCTCTGATGTAGTGTTTCTGTCGGTTTTCTCTTTTGATTTCCTGTGGTTTGGTGGTCGTCTCATCTGATGGAAGCCCTCTGAGTAGGGTCTGTCTGTATCCTCCTCTGTTGGATGTTTTGGTCCTCTCTAATGGAAGCCCTCTGAGCAGGGTCTGTCTGTATCTTCCTCTGTTGGATGTGTTGGTCCTCTCTGATGGAAACCCTCTGGGTAGGGTCTGTCTGTATCCTCCTCAGTTGGATGTGTTGGTTCTCTCTGATGGAAGCCCTCTGGGTAGGGTCTGTCGGTATCCTCAGTTGGATGTGTTGGTCCTCTCTGATGGAAGCCCTCTAGGTAGGGTCTGTCTGTATCCTCAGTTCTCTGATGGAAGCCCTCTGAGTAGGGTCTGTCTGTATCTTCCTCTGTTGGATGTGTTGGTCCTCTCTGATGGAAGCCCACTGGGTAGGGTCTGTCTGTATCCTCCTCAGTTGCATGTGTTGGTCCTCTCTGGTGGTAACCCTCTAATATAAAACATACCTAGATTACATCATTGCTTTGTTGATTGTCCTTTAATTTGGAAGTTTTTAACATGAGCAATGTAAATCAAATGAGTTATCTCCCTTTTTGAGTAGAAGTTACAGTCTATAAAACTAGATTAGCTCAGTCATTTTTTATTAAAGTGCCTGTAACAAATCCAGTAGAGTGAGCAGTCAAGCATAACAGTATGTAACAGTTCTTGCAATGGCTACTGTAACTGTTTGATTGTTGACAGATTTGTGATGGATCCAAAATTGATGGATGAGAACTTAATTGACCGATTGCATCGGCCATTGACAAAAACTATTCATTATTACCTTGACAAACTTCGGTCAATCGATCAGTCCATTAATGATATGCAACATATAACGGAACCATATATATATATATATTAATCATTTTAACACGAAATGTAACAAATTATGTTTTTGTTTGTTTGTTATTTCATCTTTATCATGGCAGTCAGTTTTATTGGTGGAGGAAACCGGAGGACCCAGAGAAAACTACTGACCTGTCACAAGTCACTGAAAAACTTTATCACATAATGTTGTACACCTTGCCCTGATAGGATTCAAACTAACAACATCAGTGGTGATAGGCACTGATTGCATAGGTAGTTGTAAATCCCACTACCATGCGATCTAACAAATTTCTTTTTAACATAATTTTCATTAATTTTGATTACCCCTTTGGTATCTACAAACTCTTCTTTTATAAAAAGCAAACTGGTAATAATTACTTATTAATTAATATCTTTTGTTAATTTTCTTAAATTCCTCAGTGTTTACACAAACATCATTTGTATCAAATTATAATTCATTGGGACTTGTATCAGAACAGAACTTTAAAGTTTTACACTAATAAATGAAAAATTACTTTAAAAAATGCTTAGCCTTTCAAAAAAAAGAATTTGCCATAGCATCCACATTTTTAAGAGGTAAATATAAAATGAGGAATGTTTGTAGAAGATTTCACATACATCATTTGTACTGTGTATTAAAAAAATAATTTGTATCTGTAATTCTGAAAGTAGATTGAGGGGAGACTTTTTTTTATAATAATTTCAGCCAATCAGCATAATATGAATGAATTTATAGTTCATGTTTATCCTATACAAAATGAGGAATTTTTATAGAGGATCTCTCATTTAACAAATTATTTGTACTTAAATTTTTAGCTTCAGCTAAACAGAATAGACTAGCAAATATAAAAGTATCTACAAAAAGAATTCTCACTTACCACCGACATCTCCATGCAACTCTTTTAATCTTCAACATCTTCCCCCCGTGACCCAAATGTAGCTCCTGACACTTAGGTCGATCTCCCTTGTAAAACTACACCTGCATGGTAGTTCAACTTAGGGGATCACGACACCCCGAATATAGGACCCCAGTGTAGCTGCAGACACCTGTTCCTTCACCACTGTCCCCTAGTCAAGGTACACAGAGCATAGTACCTAAGGGACATGGCCTCCAAATGCAACTCCCGACATTTGGTTATGCCTAAATGCACTCGGACATGGACATCTAAGCATAGGGGGGACGTTCATAGATGTGAACCCCAAACACACCAGGCTTAACTTTCTATGCTTTAGTTTGTCCAAGTCCAAATAGTTCCACCTACCTGTTCCTGCGAGATTAGTAATTGTCAGTTCAGAGTGTCCTCTGAATAGAGGTGGTTGCATCAAAACAAGTTTCAACTGTTCTTTGGTTACATGTCCTCCGAAGAGGTCAGTCTTGAACATGTCCTCTAAAAAGAGGTAGCAGTTTCTCAAAAGAGGTCATTCCATTAGAACATGTCCTCTGGCGAGAGGTGGTTGCATCACAGCAAGTTGAATCGTTCTCTTGATCGAAGCAATTATCAGATCTTGTTGTGATCTTTCAGTGCAGATAATTTGTGTGCCTATTACAACCCAGGATATACAATTTCTATCAGCTTTTCTTGTTTATTTTTGCACTTTTGATGTGATTTAATGTTGTGGCTACTAATATTGTCAACCATTACCGTTTTATTTACAATTTGTCATGAATTGAAAATACAAAAAAGACAAAAGATTTTATCAACTAATATATTTTATTTTTATTAATCTGCATACTATTCAATACATTATCTACATATTATTATTAACATATTACAGAATTTCAAACACAGATACAATAAATGAATTATACAAACAAACAAAAATTAAAGTTGTTTTTGACACTAAAACACATGTCTCCATCACATTCTTAATCCTTTTTTCTTCTTCCAGACTTTAAGGATATCAGTTATATCTGTAAAACAAAACAATAGTAAATATATCATTACTTAAATAACATCATTTTGTGAACATGTATATTAAACTGGAAGCAGCAAATTTGTAATAAAGCTATTGCATTGCTGAATTTAGACATTTGAAACAATAAATTTATTGAAAAACATGACAAATTGGCATCTAGTCATGTCGGCACCTAACGTTTGGTTATTTCGGCACCCAAGTCGTTATCATTTTGAGAAATTTTAGAAAAATCTAATCTTAAATTTAAAAGCTGCATACAATATACTAACCAGGTCTGCCCTAGTTATAGGATATTGTTCACTTTTAAAATTATGATCATGATGATGAAATAAAATGTATTAACTCTGAATATTGTTTCTAATACTCGCCTCACAGCAGATATGAGCATTTTTTCAGTCAAATTAAGACATTATCAAGTCAAACAAGATGAACTGTGAGCTAATGCTCACTTATGATACCCCCGCTCTTCGGCAAACAGGAAGTAGGAATCTGACGTGCTAATAAACGCTTCCCACGATATGGGGTACCTATAGAGAAAAATGTGCATATATGTTCAATGTGTATAAAAACCAACTAATTCGGCAAACAGGAAGTAGGAATCTGACGGGTCCAAAAACGCTACCCACAATATGGTATACCTATATGACGCTTGTGACCAAATATCAGATTTCTGCCATCAACAGTTACTGAGAAAAATATCTTGGACGAACGGACAGAGGTAAAACAGTATACCCCTGTCCCCCTTCGGGGAGCAGGGGTATAATGACAATTACATGAAGACTTTCAAATGTACAAATGAAAACAACATTAATTATACATAGGTGCCGATTTGACCAAGTGACATTTATCTAGGGGCCCAAATGAATATATTAGGTGCCGAAATGACCGAAGTGACTTGAATTTGTTTAACACCTCTGCATTTTTGTGTCTGTCCCAAGCCAGGTCTGTTTGCATTTTTGTTTTTTGTGTTCAATGATTTGAGGTGAGAGGTAGTTGTTTATTTTGTTGATATTGGTGGAAAAATGACCATCAATACACAATGTAGCAGAGAATCAGCAAATATCAGTTTTATAGTCTTTGGTTTGACACGACCAGGACTCAAACCCATGATCTACCACATTCGAGGCAAGTTTTTGTATTATTTAATACATGTACATGAATAGGCATGAAATATTTGTCACTGGACATTAAGCAACAATCAATCAATCATCCATCATTATAATATAATACAAATCATTTAACAAATTACCTCCCTTAGCTGATGTTTGTTATAATTGAATGACAAGTTTTATTTTGTTTCAAGGCTTTTTCTAGAAATAGTGGGATGTCAAATCAATTCTCAAGTGTGAACGTGATTGTTGTTTAACACAAAAAAAGGACTTCTACAGCTATATTATGGCGAGAATAAGATTAGCCACATTTCAATGAGATGCATGATGCTGATGTCTCCATTGTACTAGCCCAACATGATAAGTTGGATCTTCATAGTACTATCTAACTGAAGCAACAGTCCCAGATACATGTTGCTCCACTCTGACACATTATCATGATACCAAACCAACCAGTTCTGATATTATTCCTTAAGCTGTTTGCTTAGCAGAGAAGCACTAAATGCCAAATTTACAAGTTTTAGGTTTGAGCCAACCGGGCCTTGAGCCCATAATCTACCACACTAACATGTGACAAGTTTATATTCACATAGCCACATTTTGTCAAGCGGTGAACTTCCAACCATCTAAAGAGTCATCGATATCATCAAAAAGTTACCTGTATGTTCTAAGATGTTGTTCGCCCGACACAAAACGATGAATTCTACCTGGTTACAGATACCGAGGGCAACAGGCATCATATGTTTCTGGAATCCAATTGAAGTGACTGACCCACAGCTCCTGCAAAGAAACATGGCCAAAATAAGCCTTACAAGGTATTTGGAATATTGTGAGCCTTATAAAGAAAACATGACCAAATTGAGTCTTGCCAGGAATTTCCAGGTTTCCGGATAAAATGTGACAAGGCCATATAACAAGAGACTCCCAGGAGTCTTCATCACTCACCAGATTTTTGTGGTATTTTGCTTTTCAACTTGAGGTGTACTCGATACAACTATATGTGATAAAGTTTGTAAAAGACTTGTGACAGGTTGGTCGTTTTCTACGGGTACTCTGGTTTCCTCCAACCAATAAAACTGCCACGATATAACTGAAATATTGTTGAAAGTGGAGTTAAACACCATAAACCTAAACCTGAGTATGAGTGGAACAGACAGTGTGAGGACATGTTTCCTCCACCAACAAAATTAACAGTCACGATATAACTGAAATAGTGTTAAAAGTGGTATTCTATAATCTAATATTATAGTGATTCATAAATTCCTCATAGGTAAAAAGTATTTTGTATCTGATATTCAATAATTTACAAAAATACACCATTTTCACAACATATTTTGGTCATACACATATTACCACCTATTTTTATAAAAGGGGTTAACCATATGTTCTGGCCCATGACCTGTTGCATATCTATCAACTCCTCATTTTCCTCTTTCAACTCTGACATGTTCAAAAACATCTTTCCCATATATATAACTTAATAGAATATCCCAAAGTATCTATGTCAGATGACACAAGAAAATAGTCAAGTCCACTCTGTTTTTTATCAGTGCCCCTCCATGTGTATTTCCTAATGCCAGGATTTTTTCTCTTGATCCATGTTATTAATCATTTGAAAGTATCTTAGGACTAAGATATGTCCCAAGTCGTGTTCTCGACCATGTCCTAACTTAGGACATGTCGCAAAATTTGTCTTTACTTTAGGACATCTATGGAGGTGTGACCCAAGCCTCTACAATAACTTTTTTTCAAACTTGTCCCTTTGGGCAAGTAACTTTCTAGATTGACTTGTCCGAATTAAAACATCACTTGTCCAAACATTTTGACCCGAAGATTAAAAAAAAGAAAGAAAGAGTTTTGGTTATGTGGTAGAAACAAGACATAGGCATTTCATGAAATTCTTGAAAATGTTCTAAAAGTACTCAGAACTTTGTTTTTTTCATATATTTATGAATCAAAAGACTATAAAATAATTAGTACCCTGGTATTTGAAACAGATGCAGTGACCACCCAGGACTGAGGTATTCCGGAATTTGCTCATTAAGCAATTTGCTATATATATATATATATACAGTCAAACTTGTCTATAGCGACCACTGAAGGGAATTCTGAAAAAGGTCGTATAAGACAAGGAGTCTTTATATAGAGGTTATGATATTTGCTCCCAAAATCTCGAAAGATGAAACCACCTAGTTCGGGTATATTATCTGCATCAACGTTTAACCCGTTCGTGTGGAGGACAAATGCATGAATAGAGCTTAAATTATGGCAAGAAAAGGGTATAATGAAATAAAAAATGTGTTCAATTATCGTTAAATATTTCCATCTTTTGTGGGTGAAATTTAGAGAGAAACAAAAGGATAATTAAATCCTTGATTTAATATAACTCCTTGATTAAATGATCGACTTTTTTACTTTTTTTCAACAGCTATTGTTTTCGTAATTACAATTAAACTTTATGATCAGAAGAATGAAATTTACTGACAAACGTTTTCAACTTAAATCACTCGCCGGTAGCTATAAATAGCCTAATCACACAATCAGCCTGTGTTTACCTTGACTGTTACCGCACATTAAAACGAATGTTGACAGAAATATATGCTGGGAACCAGTACTTCATAATTCAATAATTTTCAAAAACACGATGTTTATTTATAAAAGGGAATGTTTAAAATGAGTTTTTCTAAAGTAAACAATTTTAAATATTTGATATAAATAAGAAAAAAACAAAAAACAAAAAACAAAAAACAACAAACAAAACAGCAATAATAAATCATCACGTGTACAACTCTACCAAAAAATGGCAGTCTCACATATAACACTAATCGTGACTTCATTTGATATGAAAAATCTAATTATTATGAACTAGTATTAGTAACAGGTAGGGACTTTGTAAACATGTACTTTTGGGAGTGAGATGTTGTCAGTAGATCATGCAAATATCGACTAGAGGGATAGTCAATCTATGTCTACCATGCGTAGTATGGCGAGGAAATATAACCAGTATCTAATTTGCATATACGTTATCGGCAATGAAAGAAACATATTTTGGAACTATTTAATATGAAATAAAGTAAAACTATTGATCAAACTCGCATTTGCAAGAAAAGTTACGGTGATCCTTTAGAGTATTTCTGTATGGGCTTATTTGTTTTACTTGTCCCGACGGACAAGTGACCAACACATTTCACTTGTCCAACGGACGTTTCCACTTGTCCCGGACAATCGGACAAACGTTATTGTCAAGGCCTGAGTGTCTTAAGATGGTCCTAACCCCCGAAATTGTAATATAGTTTGTACCAAAAACGAACTTTAAGTTGTAGATCATGATTGACATAAACCTTTATACTGTTCTAAAATCTAAATAAGTTAATTTACAATGATTTTTCTATTATAACTTAAACGGCGCACGAGATATATTTTGTTCATCTTTAATCAGTAATTCATTTACAGTTTGAAATCAGCTCACTCGAAAGTAACCACACACAAAACCAGAGGCTCTCAAGAGCCTGTATCGTTCACCTGGTTATAAAAAGAACCAATTGGTCCTATGTAAAAACTATGTCCTGCAGTGGTATTCATCTTGGAATTACGATCAACATAAAAAACACAAAGTTTGTAAAGGACCTTCCAATGATTGATGCACAGTTTAGGTTCAATCAGTGCAATAGCTTCAGAGAAGAATTTATTTCTGTATTTTCCCCATATGGTCCTGTGTTAATATTATGACCTGTGGTGGCAGCCATCTTGGATTTCCGATCGGCATAAAAAACATAAAATTTGTATAGGACCTTCCAATGATCATTCCTGGGCAGTTTGGTTTCAATTGTCCAAGTGGTTTCAGAGAAGAAGCGTTTTGAAACATTTTTCCCATAGGGTCCAATGTTAAACTAAGTCCTGCCGTAGCCGCCATTTTAAATTTCATATCAGAACAAAAAACGTAAAGTTTGTAGAGGACCATCCAATGAACATTCATGTACAGTTTGGCTTTAATCATATTTGTAGTTTCTGAGAAGAAGGCATTTGAACATTTTCCCATAGGGTTCAATGTTAATCTATGTATTGCGGTGGCGGCCATCTTGGATTTCCGATCGGCATATAAAACACACACTTTGTAGAGGACCTTCCAATGATCATTCCTGGGCAGTTTGGTTTCAATTGTCCAAGTGGTTTCAGAGAAGAAGCGTTTTGAAACATTTTTCCCATAGGGTCCAATGTTAAACTAAGTCCTGCCGTAGCCACCATTTTAAATTTCATATCAGAACAAAAAACGTAAAGTTTGTAGAGGACCATCCAATGAACATTCATGTACAGTTTGGCTTTAATCATATTTGTAGTTTCTGAGAAGAAGGCATTTGAACATTTTCCCATAGGGTTCAATGTTAATCTATGTATTGCGGTGGCGGCCATCTTGGATTTCCGATCGGCATATAAAACACACACTTTGTAGAGGACCTTCCAATGATCATTCCTGGGCAGTTTGGTTTCAATTGTCCAAGTGGTTTCAGAGAAGAAGCATTTTGAAACATTTTTCCCATAGGGTCCAATGTTAAACTAAGTCCTGCCGTAGCCGCCATTTTGAATTTCATATCGGAACAAAAAACCTTAAGATTGTAGAGGACCATCCAATAAACATTCATGTACAGTTTGGCTTTAATCATATTTGTAGTTTCTGAGAAGAAGGCATTTGAACATTTTCCCATAGGGTTCAATGTTAATCTGTCCTGTGGTGGTGGCCATCTTGGATTTCCGATCGGCATATAAAACACACACTTTGTAGAGGACCTTCCAATGATCATTCCTGGGCAGTTTGGTTTCAATTGTCCAAGTGGTTTCAGAGAAGAAGCATTTTGAAACATTTTTCCCATAGGGTCCTATGTTAAACTAAGTCCTGCCGTAGCCGCCATTTTGAATTTCATATCGGAACAAAAAACCTTAAGATTGTAGAGGACCATCCAATGAACATTCATGTACAGTTTGGCTTTAATCATATTTGTACTTTATACCCTGCTTACACTGGAGTGAGAACTAAACCGGCTTGTATATCCCCATTCATGTTGCCATTGTTTTTGTATCTACTAAGATTGTTATATCATACATATCTCGACATTTAAAAAAAAAAATATATCACAACACTTTACATTATTTGAGTCCCCTACAATTAACTGACCCAATGACTACAGCCGAGATACATTAAGAAAAAAACATGACAAAAATACTGTCTTGAAAATATAAAAACGCATACAACAGCATGCCCATTCACGTACTGCAGTACGTGTTTCACGTAGAATAAAAATCATGCACGTATAATTGAAAGAACCCTACGTGTGTACACGTAAAGAACCCGTTGTGAGCACTATAAAAATTACCTTTTGTTTACAATTCACTTCAAAGTACGTAATAGAGTTGTTCTGATTAGTTAAATAACCATTTTTGTTGTTTAACCAGCAGCAATGTTTTATTTATTCAACTGCTAGCTTTTTGTCGAAATTGAGAGCAAAGAAGGTAGAAAAACTGCATATTTCGTCATTTTACCAAAAATGAAATACCGGAATCGGATTCCGGAACGACTATTTCCAGTTTTGCCGATAATAAAAAAAAAAAATCAATCCCGACCGACCGACCCTAGATTTTTTTGACATGTGACAGTAAACACACTATTTTTTTTTTGGGCCTAATATTTACAAAAAACAGCATGGTGCATGACCTTGTGTGGAGAAAATGCAGTTCATTTTCTTTGTACCCCCAAATGAAGAGTTAGAGGGTACATTGCACCCCCAAAAATTTGGATGTACCCCTAAAAATGAAGGTAAAAGGGTACATGTACCCCCAGATGAAAAAACCTGTGGGCATACTGATATAAACTATCAATGTATCTGGAAGTGGCATTGTATATACAAAAAAAATTAATACCTTGTAAATAGCATACAATTCTACACTGCCATAAGCCTCATGTATGTACTCATATTGTTCGTTTTCAAAAGACATATACAATTTGCCCCCCTTCCAGATACTCCAAATTTTCATCCAGAAACCTAACCTGTATTTAATGGTCCACAGCATTGTGTTAGATTGAAAAGATTTGGTCGAGCCATACCTTAAATATCATCCGGAAACCTAAAAAGTCCCTATCTTCTAAGAGAAAAAGGGCCATAATTCATTAACGGTAAAGGTCAATTTCACCATAATCAAACTTAATCTGTATTTTATGGAATATCGCATTGTGGTAAAGTTTGAAAAATCGTACCTTAAATATCATCCGGAAACCTAGAAAGTCCCTATTTTCTAAGAGAAAAAGGGCCATAACTTATGAATGGTAAATGTGAAATACACCATAATCAAACATAACCTGTATTTTATGGTATACAGCATTGTGTTAAAGTTTGAAAAAATTTGGTTGAGCGGTACTTTAAATATCATTCGGAAACCTAAAAAGTCCCTATTTTCTAAGAGAAAAAGGGCCACAACTCATGAACGGTAAATGTGAAATACACCGTAATCAAAGTTAACCTGTATTTTATGGTACACAGTGTGAAAGTTTGAAAAGATTTGGTTAAGCCATACTTTAAATATCATCCGGAAACCTTAAAGTCCCTATTTTCTGAGAGAAAAAGGGCCATAACTCAGGAACGGTAAATGTGAAATACACCGTAATCGAACTTAACCTGCATTTAATGGTCTACAGCATTGTGTTAAAGTTTGAAAAGATTTGGTTAAGACATACTTTAAATATCATCCGGAAACCTAAAAAGTCCCTATTTTCTAAGAGAAAAAGGGCCATAACTCATGAACGTTAAATGTGAAATACACCGTAATCAAACTTATCCTGTATTTTATGGTACACAGTGTGAAAGTTCGAAAAGATTTGGTTGAGCGGTACTTTAATTATTATCCGGTAACCAAAAGTGTGACGGACAGATGGACATGAGCATCCCTATATACGCCCCCCCCCCCCCCCCCCCCCACTCTCGTCGAACTGGGGTATAAATAGGAGAAGAAAATTTGAAGTATTAATGTTGTTTAAATTTAGTTCATTTAACTATGTATTTCAGTCCAAGTTAAAAAAAATTATAAATATAGATTGTGCCTATACACACAATAAGCAAAAGTAGGTCATAGAATATAAAAATATTGGTGAAGTAACCTAGTTTTGTTTTTTCACATAAATAGCATACATGTGCCTATAATAAGTAAAAGTGGATCATAGAGTGTAAAGGTATGAGTTAAGTAAACCTAATGGGATTCACCCACCCCTTTTCATGAGAGGTGGCACATGTCGTTTATCAGTTATTTGATTCCAAGATGGTGGACGACGATCAGCTGTGGTCAGTGCTGAAGCTCAAAAATAGTCTACTACGCCGAAACGCATCGACAAACGGTCGAAAAACTTACTTGATTGAAAGGTACAGTCAGTGGACATAAGTATTTGTCACCCTCGATTTTACGCTATATATTTCATATAAAACCACATTTTTCAATTCTCACTTAAAATATGTACAGCTGCAATCAATCCTGTACAATCTCTACCTGCCTGGGCTGTCAACTTTATCAATTTCTGAAAACAAGGACATAATAATGACAGTATTTGTTAAGATAAATTTAGAGTTCACATCTAATATTTTATGGTACTAACCTTTACTTTTTTTAAAGGTCATATTTCTGTGGTATTGTACATGTATATACAATATTGATATTATCCTAAACAAGATGAACTGTGAGCTAATACTCACTTATGATACCCCCGCTCTTCGGCAAACAGGAAGTAGGAATCTGATGGGTCCAAAAACGCTTCCCACGATATGGGGTACCTATATGAAGCTTGTGACCAAATATCAGATTTCTGCCATCAATAGTTGCTGAGAAAACTGCGACGAAAAATGAGCATATATGTTCAATGTGTATAAAAATCAACAAAGTCGGCAAACAGGAAGTAGGAATCTGATGGGTCCAAAAACGCTTCCCACGATATGGGGTACCTATATGAAGCTTGTGACCAAATATCAGATTTCTGCCATCAATAGTTGCTGAGAAAAATGTGCATATATGCTCAATGTGTATAAAAACCAACTAAGTCGGCAAACAGGAAGTAGGAATCTGACGGGTCCAAAAACGCTACCCACAATATGGTATACCTATATGACGCTTGTGACCAAATATCAGATTTCTGCCATCAACTGTTACTGAGAAAAATGCGACGAAATATATCTTGGACGGACGGAAGGACAGAGGTAAAACAGTATACCCCCCTCTCCCTTCGGGGAGCGGGGGTATAAAAATTATTAACTTTCATTTTTTTAACCATTAACTCAAAGGAAAATGTATATGCAATCACCACTAATGTTGTGAGTTTCACCCTGCTCATGGAGAGGTGTATTCGATACAACATTAAATGATAAAAGTTGTCAGTGAATTGTGGCTTTCTCCGATTACTCTAGTTTCCTCTACCAATGAAACGGACTGCCACGACATAACTAAAATATTGTTTAAAAGTGGCGTTAGTGCCGTGTTACACATAACCCTATTTTTAATTTTTATATGTTAACTTTTGTGTTCTGAATATTTGTATATACTGGACCCTCCGAGACAATTACAACACATACCTTTAGAATTGTATTATATTGATGGATTCTGTATAACATCCTGTTCATTAAATCTTCAAAGGCACGGTCTGGGTCACTCATGATTAAACTGACAGCCTGAAATTCAATTTAAGAATTAAAAATAAGTTTGATGATAAAGAGCTATAAATCAGAAGCTGTAAATTAAAGAAGGACATACAATACAATGGCTAAAGGAGAAAAACACAACAATGTAAGCAGTGGTCTACAAAACACTAGAATAAATAAGCAATATATTTTTAGTTTTATTGGTGGAGGAAACAGGAATACCCGGAGAAAACCACCGACCTGTCGCAAGTCACTGACAAACAATCACATAATATTATATTGAGTACACCTTGCCATGATCGGGATTCGAACACAAAACTTTAGTGGTGATAGACACTGAGTGCATATGTAGTTGTAAATCCAACTATCATACAACCACGACGGCACGATGATGGTTATGTCCTGGGCATTAAATTTGGTACTAACTGTTATTTTTTAATTCTTTACAAAATTGAAAATTTGTGTGTTTTTTTATACACTGCAATCCAAGATGGTAACAGACATAGTATGGCTTCAAAGGGAAAATGATTCATTTATCGTCTTTAAAGAAACAACTAAACTAATATAACCCAACGCTATCATTGGATTGTCCTTTACATAAAGTGTGAATTTTCTAAGGGACAGCAATCCAAGATGGTCACCACTACAATTAACAGAGGCTTCTATAGGTAAAGAAATGATATGCCAAATGTTGTTTAATAATAATATTGTCCACGAGTCTCTTCTAAAAGTGATTCAGATGAACAATACCGGTTGTCAAGAACCTCTGGTTATTTAAGTTATTGTGTTGAGAAGACAATTCTCAAAATCCTTATTTTTTTAAAACAAAAAATATGAACATCCTTAAAAACAATGTTCATAGTTCTTGAGTCTGAAAACTCATGAAGAGATTTACATGTAGAATCATTAATCCAAAATCTGTGAAATATCTTTTTTTCAATCAATTTAACTTTTGCATCAATAAGACTCAATTCTCAAAATCCCTGTTTTTTTCAACGTAAAACTATGATTTTCCCCAACACTGCTGTTTACATGTGAATGCCGCACGTGTGATCTGATTGGTCGAACTGACCAATCAAATCGCACGTAGGAATTTGGTACGCTCTCACATGTAAACAACATGGAAGAGGATTTCAAAACCTGCAAATTCTGTTAAAAATTGCTAAAAAGTTACAGATAGGTAAAGATTATGACAAAAAGGAATATGAATATCAAAAATATATTGATTATGCTTTAAAGGGGTACCAACATTATGGCAAATAAGGTCCAGACACCAGTACAAAACTATTTTGAAAAAGTGTTGTATGAAAATTTGACTTTTGAGATTCCTCCCTTGTCGTTTTTAAGAGTTGTCAGTCGAGGGATAAAAAAAATCGTAACAAGCCGCTGTGGTCAAATAAGGAATACATTTTTTGTACATTTTTCATGAAGATGTAAACAGAATGTAATGAACACCAATTTAAATTATCATAATTATTGAGGTAATTACACATGATTGTCTATTAATATTTCAAAGATAAAATAAGTTGAAAATTGTGAACAAATGTATTGTTCTTTTTACATTTTAGTGTATTTTTCATGAAAAACGTATGAGGGTACCCCTATTTAAAGACTCATAAAAATAAATTCTATTGAAAATAATACCTCCTTTTTTTTCTTTTTTCGGATTCTGAATGTTAAAATGTCTATGATGCTTTTGGTACATGTATGTTGTTTTATTGAATATTTACTAAAAAGAAAAGGCATAAAATAAAAATTTTCCCAAAAAAAAAAGTTGCCTACCAACCTATGAATATGAACCCATATCTTGGTTTTAGAAAGGCAGTCGACTTCAAATCTTTATGTTTTCAATTATTAAAATGTTGTACAAAGAATTAAAGTAAAAAAATATTAATAAATATGATGTTTCATGCAAGTTGCTATTGATAGAAACATGTACCTATGGGGGGGTATTACCTGATTCAGGGTGATCCGCAAAATTTTAATATGTACTGTCAGGCGAATTCTGGATCAACCGAACTTGGCAACCACAATACTAGTATAAACATTTTATTCCGGTATTGTAAGTACATGATAAGTATAAGTATATTAAAGAGGCATTAGCTACGATTTTGACCCAAAAATATTATGTTTTGGAAATTGGTAAATAGCTTTAAAATGATGAAATAAAGGTAAATATTTCACATTAAACAGCTTATCGTACCACTTTTCGCCTTTTGAGAACGAAAATTACCATCGATTTATTATTTCCTTGCAAGCAAATAATTTGACCTCGCTTTCTCCGTATGCAACTGACCTTACTAGTGACAGGTAAAAATGAATAATTTGTATTTTGTCGCTTATTAACTGCAAACTTGCATGGTTCTTTGTCCGTAATTAACGCCGACTAAAAACAGATTCACAGAAAATAAGAAATAAGTGCATTGTACTGATTTAATGACGATTCGGCAAACCCTGTAAACAATGTCGATAATTTATAAGATGGCTTCCATTTCTTGATCGATCTCAAAACACGAGCAGTTACACCTTTTCCCCCCGATGCACGTACATTTCATAACATTTATAAGTTACAGAAACACGTTTTATTAAGGCATCAATCATATCTGATTTTGGCAGATAATGCCCCTTTAAACAAGGTTGATTATATAAATAAATCTAAAAGTTCTTCAAGGTAGGTATATTTAATTTAAATAATTGCAACTATAATTTTAATATAGCAGTGTGGGAAACGACCGCTCGCCAAAGGCGAGTGGAAATTTCGGGTGGCGAGTAAGATCCACTTTATACTCACTGGTCTGGCGAGTAACAGTTGTAAGGCGAGTAGGAACATGAAAACGCTTGCCACGATAACTGGTTACAGCTTTATAATATCATAGCTCCCAAACAGTTAATGTTCTGTTAACTGTAGTGTACATGTCATTTATCCAACATTTTATTAATCATTGTAATCGATTAGAAAACATTCCGCCATGAGTCATGACACTTCATTTCTGTCAACAGAAAAGTTAAGTATACAATCCCGACCCCGCATAATTTTGCCAAGGTCGATTTCACGATTAAATGAAATATTGTTTCATTACAAATAGATGTGATGACTTTTAAAATTAATGCAAATAAAATAATTTAGTTTTGAAATATTTCAAACGAATTTGTATCGAAAACCTACGCGAAAACATAAAGTTAAATATGTGTCGGAACCGGGTTTGACATACATGTTTTACTTAAAAGACGAAGACAACGAAATTGAGGAAGAAGAGATCAACGCAGCTCTTAAGAGAGTGTTGATCCTTCTTGACGAAGTTAATGACTTGTCAAAATCTGAAAAATAAATTGTTGAACATTACTGTATTGTTTATTTGGTATTTGTTGGCGAGTTTAAAAAAAATGTCACTCGCCAAACATGGCGAGCTCTATTTCATTTTGGCGAGTACTTGTTTCAGTCCACTCGCCATTTTGGCAAGTGTTTGAAAAAAATGGTTTCCCACACTGATATAGATATGAACATAAAAAAAAGTTATTGTTTAATATTGATAACAATTTCAAAATATAACAATTAAATGCAAAAAGTTGAATTAACAATAATTATTGGGGAAAATGATTTTTAAGGAATTTGAATAAATTATTTGAAAAGCTAGAATGGCTCACTGTCTATTGATTAATTACCATAAAGCAACCCTTATGTTTAAATGTATTAATAACTTAGCTCCTGAATACTTATGTTCAATGTTTAATAGTATCAATGAAAATTGTCCTTATGGCTTAAGATCTGCACAATCAAATAATTTGCAAGTTCCACATCCAAAAAGTGAATATTTTAAAAGAACTTTTCTATACTCTGGCACAAATCTATGGAATTCTCTCCCATCCAACATTAAAAGTCTAAACAATGTGATATGTTTCAAAACCAAAGTAAAAGATTATCTGTTAAGATTTCAAATTCAGAATGCCTAATTTCCAAGATCTCTTGTACTGTAATATCTGTATATACCAATGGACTTTTCAGTATTATTTTTTGTCATTGTATTTAACAGTAGCTTTTTTTTTAATTAGCATTTAATATTATTTCCTAGTCAATTTTTCATCATCATATTTTTTTTTTTTTTTTTGCATGAGATTTATATGTTACATATACATTGTAGTTTAAGTTTCAGAGGTCCTCATCCGAGATTAGCTTTGCTAACTGAGTTACCCTCTTTAAATAAAGAATTTATTGTTATTATTATAAAGGGAGATAGTCATAGTACTGTATAGTATTGTTTAAATTACTACTGAAAAAGTTTTTTGAGTAAACAAAAATAAGTTTGAACCAATAGTGATTAACATATTTCAATGTAAAATACAATAATTAAGATTTTTTGTACTATTTTAGTAGGGAGGACAAACGTAGTCGTCGATAGCGTTATTTTTTTCTGTCAGAGTAGAAAAACCCGAATTTTCACCTTTTTCATTTCATTAGAAAAACACCTAAAATTTATTATTTCGTGATAAAAAATATATCAGATAAAACTTGAAAACTAGATCTTTATTAATTTGGTAGTTATAAGCATTAAAAATATGATTGGGTACTACTACTGAACGTCCAAAGTGAAGTCGTTTCTAGAAAATCGGACGCCATCTTGATTTATGTGTCAACGAACAGCCCATTTTCAAAAATAATTCCGGGAGCTATCCCTGGACCAATATTCTTCATGCATGGCTTAAAATTTGCAGAAAGTCTTCAATTTTACCAATCCGACCGCCAAAAATTAAAAACAATCGAAATCGTAACGTAAAATATAAAAGTTTACAAAACAGTGTTTTTAAACTCGCTTACCACACTTCCGAAAAATATTGGGGGTCAAATATCGATAAACTGGACCTTCCTCTAAAGATATGTCGCCAATGTTTCAATGGATAAGCAGTAATAGCTCCCGGAAATCATTGGATGTTCGGTCCATATTTTCTGACTTTGCAATCAGAGTTGAGCGGGAAGAGTTATCGGACGTTGTGTGGCGCATGACCGGGATGTATGTCTTCCGCCATTTTGGCCAGGACAATTTCAGAGTTGTACCAAAGAAAAATTAGAATTTACCGACGTATTGTTCTACCAATTCAATACAATAATTATCTAGCATTGATGTATTCAGACCACGGAGGTCAATCATGCACGGTAAGTAACAAAACTTCTTCTAAAATATAGTTTTATTCTCAAAAGAAATATCGTTTTCAACCCGATCAAATGGGGGTTAATTTTGAAAACAAAAGATGCACAAAAATCGCACAGAAACTTTACACGAACTGAATAAATATATATCTTTGTTTCGATAAATGAAAAAGAGATGGGATTTAATTCACGATTTTATTATTTTACTCGCAAAATGGCGAAAACGGCAAGCATCAATATAAAGTTGTCAAATTCTCCCAATCTATAAATAACTTTATCCAAGGCAGACCTTTGGTGACGTAATCATGGCTGTTCGGAATTTATCGGGATTTATTAATACATCTATATAAAGGAATTGTTCCGGTATTCTTTGATACTTTTGTGAAATGTTCAAGATTTTTTTATATTTTTTGGTTTTAAATGAAATTTGTCTACATGAAAACTTTTTATGCATTTCTCATTAAGTTCCTAGTGTATATTGTAGCAATACATAGGACAATTGTTTTTAAATAGTAACATGAATTTCCATGCAACATTTTTGAAACAATTTTTTTAAATTGTTATAAAACATAATTATTATGTTTCAGTGCTATTAGGGAAGCTTTATGAAATATATGCTTAATGCATACATTACAGTATGTGAATGTATTAACATTCTGGCTATATACATTGTAATCAGTGGCAGTGCATGTGATATGCTAAGTTTAATTAATTACCTTTTTTTCATTACACCATTATTGTGTGCAAACTTGTTTGATATGACAGAACATTTATGATGCATGCAGCAAACATTTCTGGAATAATGCTATTTTTCATATAGAATCTATTTGCCACCAAGCATATATGCATAAAGATAAATTTTAGTCGAAGAGTGCATTGTATTAAAGCTTTTTTCATTTGTACATGTATGATAAACTATTTCTGGAAAAGATAAATTATTTTTAGTTCTTTATTTTTATTCTGTATAACATATTTTAAATGTTTATTTTTATTTTTATTTTACAGGTGTGATCGTGACATCTCAGTAGATCATTAAGAGTTTTAAATCATTAAAATGACACTTCTGAAAGTTGATGCTGTTGATTTCATTTGGAATAAGTTGGTCATGAACTGGGACACAGCACTATTTGTAGTCGTCAAATGTAAAATTATAGTATATAAAGGAAAAGAGAGTGACATTGAAGACTGCTATGAATTAAGATTATAAATAATAGTAGAAGATAACAGTTTATTGATTTGTGACAATAAAAATGATAACTTTGAAAATTTGGGACTTTCTAATTGCATGAACTGTTCGCTTAAATCAGCTAAAATTGTCAAATTTGAGGTTTTTCCCAGACAAAAAAATGAAAATCATGTATAAAATGTGCTAATTAAATGTTTAAAAGATAACATAACTTCAAGGCTGGCTTATAAATTGTACAGAGAACATATCTGATAATCCAAATAAGACTTTTCATGGAATACGGGGCCATAATTGAAATATTATTTTTACTAAATTTCCAGGTAGAGGGCTAATGAACCAGGACATAGTTCATACCAGTGTCAGAATTGGGGTTGCTGATAGTTTTCTCCTTGTAGTATACAGTTATAGGATCAAAATAATACCAAACACTTGAACATTTAATATTATAATATTCGACAATTATTGAAATTGTATCAATTTCAGGAATTATCTGAAATTTTGATTGAACAAAGAAAATTGACCTTTTCAATGGAAAAAATGGCAGTTTTTACACAAACTGTAATAATAACTTCATTGATGTATGGATATTGAGGTTGTTTACCATAAAATATCAATTTGAACATAAAAAATATAATTAATTCCCTAAAATAACTTATTTTTACACTTTACATAGCTCAAAATAATAAGCTGCGGAGTTTATGATTCTGGCGCTACATACTTTGAGAATTTTTTTTGCTGATAAATATAGGTGTTCCCTGTTAGAGGGTTCTTTTCCTTACCAAAATCAGTATTCAGAAAAATTCTAGTACTTTTTTCAGATTTTTTATGACCAAAAACTTGATTTTTCGAATAAAATTTGACGTTAAAATTATGGAGGCCTGCGGAAAGGAAATAATATTAAAAAAATATATATATTAATTGAATAAATGATATTCTTGATATTTTTACCTAGAATAGAATAAGTTTATTAACCAAATCAGGGCCCCAGGAGGGCATATACAAATAACAATTATGATTGATACACAACAACAATACAAATAACAATTATGATTGATACACAACAACAATATATCAACTTAAATATTCGCGGTGAAATATCAATAATTGTGGTGCAGGCACACTCGGGCAGGAAAAGAGATATATGCACATAAACGTACATACACTTACTCACATATATATGAGAGGGTGGGTGGGGGCTAGAGACTGGGCACTTTGTGGACAGTGCTGCAAGTTTCAGCCTTGCAAGTTAAAAGTTTTTGAAGATATTTGACCACAAACCTAGTAGTTTGAACAAGCAGACGGCTGACACATAAATTATAAAAAACTAAGTCCAAAGGCTATTTTCAATGTTTTAAATTCTGTGACATTTTTTTCATATAACACCTACAGGTGTGTATAATACCTCTTTTTGAAGCATAAGGAGGATACATTACTATAGAAGAAAGCATGATAACCTATTAGGTAGTGAAAATAATATATTTTGGTCCAAAAATGTCATTTTTTTTAACATTTTTCCAAAAAACAGAAAATCGACCACTTTTGGCTCACCGAAAAGGCCATAACTTTTGAACAGCTCAACCGATTTTAATAATTTTTGTACCAAAATTTCCCATTTTGTATGTACTGTCATACTAAACTATAATTGGATGATTTATTAGCATTTCAATTTTTGGCTTGACCACCCTAATTTTAGTAGCCCTTAAAAGGGCTGTTTATTGAATTCTGCATTCTGTACAAAGGTTGGTTCAAACTTGGTGTTTATTCAGTACTTACAAAATAGATGTGTTCTGTCAGTCCATTAACCCATGGATCAAATAATTCTCACACGTGCGGCCATCATCGATTTTCCTGGCGCGAAATATTTACACGTCACAATGGTGTGAACTCAAATCAAAATCAACAGAGCGTTTTTTGTTGTGGATTTTTTCGGTGTTTTTTTCTTTGGCGGTTGGGGAGGCAGTAGTATAGCTAGAGGGGGTGGTCCGCCCGGGTGGCACTTACGGACCTGTTGTATAAGCCTGTATAGAAAAATGTCGGGTTCACTACTTAAGTTGAAGGATCTTTTCATCTTTCGAGTTACTTTAAACATTAAACAATTATTGCCTTCAATGGATGCACAGGGCCTTGTCACTATCCAGGTAAATATACTATCAATGTATAAACATATACAAGGGCGGACATCTTTTTTTACCCCCGCTCGCTTCAAGTCGTGTTTGTTTTTTAAATTCCTTCTAATATATTCAAAACCCTGTTTGGTTCAACTCCCAAGACCTTATTCTTTTCAAAAAATATCATGACCCCCCCTCGACTACCTCTTGTGAAGGCGCAGCGGTCGTTTTTGTCAGGAATTCGCCTGAGTAGAGAACAACATGGACCCAAAGTGAAAGTAACAGCGCCACCTATAAAAAACGGAAGTTCAGAACTCTCTGGGTTTTACCATTCGATATTTGGTTTTCTCGCTAGTTATCGTGTTTCTAAGTATAAGATACCGCGGGAAATAACAGACGAAATAATAAATTAAAGAAAATGGACAGCAATCAAGAAAAAGCCTTGAAAATGGCATTTATCATTCATTGTATGTACAAGTCAAAAATGTTCAGTTTTCACTTCAAATCGTCCCGCTCGTTTAATGATGTTTGAATCTTAACGGTATTTTCCTTACCTCAAAGCTAAAACCCCGAGAGTTCCGAACTTCCGGGTTTTTTTTAGGTGGCGCTGTTACTTTCACTTTGGGTCCATGTTGTTCTCTACTCGGGCGAATTCCTGACAAAAACGACCGCTGCGCCTTCACAAGAGGTAGTCGAGGGGAGGTCATGATATTTTTTTAAAAGAATAAGGTCTTGGGAGTTGAACCAAACAGGGTTTTGAATATATTAGAAGGAATTTAAAAAACAAACACGACTTGAAACGAGCGGGGGTAAAAAAGATGTCCGCCCTTGTATATGTTTATACATTGATAGTATATTTACCTGGATAGTGACAAGGCCCTGTGGTTCAACATCACTTGTTCAAATGAGAGCCAATACACATGTTTCATCGTCGGTTACGGACGTCGTTGACATTTTGGATGTAATTATGATGATTTATTTTGTGATTATAACACTCTTACAACAGTTAATTCCGTCACAAACACCAGAACAATTCAGCAAACTCCCATGTTCCACGGCTGTACCATTACAAATTTGAACATAACAATCAACAAGTGAAAGTGTGTTAAACTTTCCGCCTTTAAAACTTTCGAGGTCACGGGGCCACACCAAGTTTTTGCTTATTGTTAACATTTTAATTATTGAAATTGTTTCACAAACTCGTTGTTTTGTTATGTAATATATTAATGTTATAATTATAAAGTTTATAAAATTTACTGCATATGAAATTGTGTTGATTTAGAAATATTGAACAGGATTTTCCTTTATGAGACACCTCAGTACATAAAATATCACGTGACAAATATTTGACGTCATTGAACAAAGAATGTCAGAGGTACGAAAAGGGACATCTAGAAATACGGAAAATGAAAATAAAAGACGCAAATATTTAATAAAGTTTTAAATATGAATTGGGACTATATACGTGGTAAAAAAAAAACAAAAGGAAAATAAAAATAAACAAACAAAAAGGAAACAAAAAAAAACAAAAAAATAAATAAAAATTAAAAAAAAATTTATACGACAGTTTGGTTCTGTATTTAACAAAAAAATGGTTAAATCCGTAATATATTTGTTATTCAGCTATCAGACAGGGTATATAATGTGACATTCCCGGCTTATGATCTATATTCCCTGCGCCTCAGGGAATATAGATCATAAGCCGGGAATGTCACATTATATACCCTGTCTGATAGCTGAATAACATATAATATTTAACGAATATTTTAAAAAGAATTAAAGAAAAATATTTTTAGGTGGAAATAATTTGACCTGAAAATTGTCATGAAATGTCCTGAAAAGTACATAAAGACCTATATCTTTTTTTATTATCCAATGGATTGAGTTCAAATTTGAAAATGTTAAATACATAAGCATATATTTAACGAATATTTAAAAAAAATTAAAGAAAGATATTTTTAGGTCGAAATAATTTGACCTGAAAATTGTCATGAAATGTCCTGAAAAGTACATAAAGGCCTAGGCCTATATCTTTTTTATTATCCAATGGATTGAGTTCATTTAAAAAATAAATAAAAAAAAAAAATTTTAGGTGGAAATAATTTGACCTGAAAATTGTCATGAAATTTTCATGTCAAATTATTTCCACCTAAAAAAAATTTGTTATATATTTTTTTTAAATATTCTTTAAATATATGCTAATGTATTTAACATTTTCAAATTTGAACTAAATCCATTGGTTAATAAAAAAAAAAAAAAAAAAAGATATAGGCCTTAATGTACGTTTCAGGACATTTCATGACAATTTTCAGGTCAAATTATTTCCACCTAAATTTTTTTTTATTATTCGTTAAATATATGCTAATGTATTTCACATTTTCAAATTTGAACTCAATCCATTGGATAATAAAAAAAAAAAAAGTATAGACCTTTATGTACTTTTCAGAACATTTTCAGGACATTTCATGACAATTTTCAGGTCAAATTATTTCCACCTGAAAAAATTTTTTTTTATTCTTTTTTAAATATTCGTTAAATATATGCTAATGTATTTGGATATTTTCAAATTTGAACTCAATCCATTGGAAAATAAAAAAGATATAGGCCTTTATGTACTTTTCAGGACATTTCAGGACATTTCAGGTCAATTTTCAGGACATTTAGTGTAACCCAAAAGCACCCATATATACACATCTTTAGAAGAACAAATCTGGCTTACCGAATGCATTTATTTGGCGGACTATTTCAAACTTAGAAAAAAAAAGAAAAAACAGAATGAAATGTCTTTTTTAATCACATGGTAGGTATAAAAACAACAGGTGAACAAATAGCAATCCTTTGCCACAATGGAACCATATTTGACAAACCCCGGGAAAAAACTGGACTGGCCATCAAAAGACACGTTGGAGTCCGAGAGAATCCAAAATAGACCTCCGCCTTGGTTGACAATTGGTCTTGGGAACATATTATCGTGGTTATATATGCAAAATAGTACGAATACGACAGTAAACCAGGGGCACAACAGCTGATGGGGTCCACAAGGTTAGTGCATTCCATCCGTTTATTTTTCAGAAATCAGGGAAATCGACAATGATAAGAAATTTAGCAGTACCCCGCCATTTTGTTTCTTACCTTGTGGTTTTTTTTCTAGTATTCGTGTGGACCCACGACCATACATCGTTACTAGCCCTGAAAATACGTACCCCCGTGGCAAACACGGGGAAATTAAGGTCCATCGGTCAAATGCCTGTGGTTTTGGTATCTTCTATCATAGATAGTTCCTTTTATTTAATGCTAGTTAGTTTGCCCATTCTTTTAATAAAGTGTTCACACCTTCTTCCTAACGTAAAAACCTTCGTTTAATAAAGATTTCATACCTTCGTAAACAACTGGACATGCGCCTACAACCTCATGCAGCCGTTTTATATATTAAGACAATTATTCTACTTGCATGTATATATAATAATCATTTACGAAGATGTCTGTGTTTATAATCTAATCCGATAAATGTGTAAAATTGATTTAAATAAGATTTTCTGCAGAATCTGGTTTGTAAAAATAAAAGTAAATAGGTTAATTTGTAGTAAAGGATATACTATTTAAACAAAATTTAGCATACCGGTGAAAGGCGTGAAAGAGTGATGATATTGTCATGGCAACTGATATTTGTTAAACTTACTTCTTTTAATATACGAAGTCAATTTTCTGTTAAACATCGGTGGACATGTAAAAAGAATTTGCAGACACCAAAGGGGTAATCAGAATCCGCAAATCGAATGACAGACAACACAATGACCAAAAGAATGACAGACAACACAATGACCAAAAGATGAAGGACAGACAACACAATGACCAAAAGAATGACAGACAACACAATGACCAAAAGAAGGACAGACAACACAATGACCAAAAGAAGGACAGACAACACAATGACCAAAAGATGAAGGACAGACAACACAATGACCAAAAGATGAAGGACAGACAACACAATGACCAAAAGATTGACAGACAACACAATGACCAAAAGAATGACAGACAACACAATGACCAAAAGAATGACATACAACACAATGACCAAAAGAATGACAGACAACACAATGACCAAAAGAATGACAGACAACACAATGACCAAAAGAATGACAGACAACACAATGACCAAAAGAATGACAGACAACACAATGACCAAAAGAATGACAGACAACACAATGACCAAAAGAAGGACAGACAACACAATGACCAAAAGAATGACAGACAACACAATGACCAAAAGAATGACAGACAACACAATGACCAAAAGAATGACAGACAACACAATGACCAAAAGAAGGACAGACAACACAATGACCAAAAGAAGGACAGACAACACAATGACCAAAAGAAGGACAGACAACACAATGACCAAAAGAAGGACAGACAACACAATGACCAAAAGAATGACAGACAACACAATGACCAAAAGAATGACAGACAACACAATGACCAAAAGAATGACAGACAACACAATGACCAAAAGAATGACAGACAACACAATGACCAAAAGAAGGACAGACAACACAATGACCAAAAGAAGGACAGACAACACAATGACCAAAAGAATGACAGACAACACAATGACCAAAAGAATGACAGACAACACAATGACCAAAAGAAGGACAGACAACACAATGACCAAAAGAAGGACAGACAACACAATGACCAAAAGAAGGACAGACAACACAATGACCAAAAGAAGGACAGACAACACAATGACCAAAAGAAGGACAGACAACACAATGACCAAAAGAATGACAGACAACACAATGACCAAAAGAATGACAGACAACACAATGACCAAAAGAATGACAGACAACACAATGACCAAAAGAAGGACAGACAACACAATGACCAAAAGAAGGACAGACAACACAATGACCAAAAGAAGGACAGACAACACAATGACCAAAAGAAGGACAGACAACACAATGACCAAAAGAAGGACAGACAACACAATGACCAAAAGAAGGACAGACAACACAATGACCAAAAGAAGGACAGACAACACAATGACCAAAAGAAGGACAGACAACACAATGACCAAAAGAAGAATGACAGACAACACAATGACCAAAAGAAGGACAGACAACACAATGACCAAAAGAAGGACAGACAACACAATGACCAAAAGAAGGACAGACAACACAATGACCAAAAGAAGGACAGACAACACAATGACCAAAAGAAGGACAGACAACACAATGACCAAAAGAAGGACAGACAACACAATGACCAAAAGAAGGACAGACAACACAATGACCAAAAGAATGACAGACAACACAATGACCAAAAGAAGGACAGACAACACAATGACCAAAAGAAGGACAGACAACACAATGACCAAAAGAAGGACAGACAACACAATGACCAAAAGAATGACAGACAACACAATGACCAAAAGAAGGACAGACAACACAATGACCAAAAGAAGGACAGACAACACAATGACCAAAAGAAGGACAGACAACACAATGACCAAAAGAAGGACAGACAACACAATGACCAAAAGAAGAATGACAGACAACACAATGACCAAAAGAAGGACAGACAACACAATGACCAAAAGAAGGACAGACAACACAATGACCAAAAGAAGGACAGACAACACAATGACCAAAAGAAGGACAGACAACACAATGACCAAAAGAAGGACAGACAACACAATGACCAAAAGAAGGACAGACAACACAATGACCAAAAGAAGGACAGACAACACAATGACCAAAAGAAGAATGACAGACAACACAATGACCAAAAGAAGGACAGACAACACAATGACCAAAAGAAGGACAGACAACACAATGACCAAAAGAAAAAGGACAACGATCTACAAAACATACACATAAAACTAAAGATCGAGTACTTACTAGTATTCCCAAATTTAGGTCGAAAACTAAGTACCGTAAAAAATATAATTCCCTGACCGGATTTAGACGATGAGAGGCACATCCCAGTCAACCACTCTCATGACTAGAGGAAGAATGAAGAGTGTTTTAAACAATTTTAATAAATTCGATGTTGGTGATTGTTCTTTAAAATTGTACAATTCTGAAATGGAGTGCATGCAAATGTGCAAATAAATTTTATTTTAAGAGTTGTTTAGAGACTACAGTGCTCAATGACAGCATATGTAAGAAAGACTCATGATAGTGTAAAAAATATTATGCACCTTGGATATAGGCCCTCTAGATTTATAGGACATAGCCTTCAGCCTGTCAATCCTATAGGTAAATCGGACACTGTAAATTACATCGAATAATATTTGGTTAAAATGGAATACATCTCCTAAATTTTAGATTTTTGGTGTTTTAACGCCACTTTCAACAATATTTCAGCTATATCATGGCGACCAGTTTTAGTGGTGGAGGAAGTCGGAGTACCCGGAGAGAACCACCGACCATGGGCAAGCAACTGGTAACTTGACTTTATCACTTTCGGCTGCGAGTCGAGTGCACCCTTTTTTGTAATTTACAAAGCCGGGCGTTCGTTATATAGATAACAACATTAATTCTGATAAGAATATTGTATAAACTATATTTTTTACGATTAAGTGTTACGTACTTTCGAGTATATTCACCATTCAATTCAGAGAAAAACAAGTGACTGCACAGTATTTCAACGATTATGCAACTAACACAAAAATGTAGTAATATTTTGTTAAATCGGCACACCATACATCAAACTAATACGCATATGTACGTGATTATTCTCAGCTGTTTACAAATGTTGAAGGAAAAAAAAACGACGATCGATGAGGATGTGAAATATGGCGACAAAGTGAAATATGGCGACAAAGGGAAATATTAAGTCTCAGAAGAGCGAGGAAGCTTCTTACGTGGCATTTGAGAACAGATCCCCTCGCACTGTAACTTTATACTGGCACGATTACACTGGAAAACTTGTACGATACGCCATAATAAAACCAGGTGGATTATACAAAATTGATACATTCGTAACTCATCCGTGGTCTTCATCTGACAGTGAAAGTGGCGACAGACATTTAATACACAACCAGTTTGTATTTTATCCTCCACCACAAGAGCAAAACGACGAAGTTCCTCGATATGAGCATGTTTATATAGATCTACCAGGTATGTCAAATAATATAGATCTACCCACAGGCGCTCGTGGCACGGAATTACCCCTCCCCCTTTTTTATCTTTCAGTTTACATATTTATTTTCAATCAAATTTCTTTATTTCTTTATTATTTCATCTGTTTTTCCTTATTTTAACTTGTTCGTGTCCATATTCATACAATCTTATGTTAACAGCAACTTGCATGTGTCGACCCTATACCTTTGTATGAAAACTGTAATTCTGATATTGTACAAGAAAAACGATGTAGCCATGAGGCATGATTGTAAAGTTGATAATAGAGGTAAACAGCTTCTGGATCTATGTATAGGAAGTAAATTACGTTTTTTAAATGGTAGGATGTGGGGCGACTCCTATGGTAAATTTACATGTATTAAACCATCTGGTTCAAGTGTTGTAGACTATGTTATCATGACTCATGTCAGAAAATTTACTCGAAAACACATTATATTTTCAAGTTTCAGATTTTACCCCCACTTTATCAGATTGTCACTGTAGGTTATCATTTGGAATGCTGGCAAGTTACTTTGTTGACACCTCACAAAATGATAATATTAATAGATCAATATTTCCTGGCCGATATATTTGGTCTGCATCGATTGGACAAAAATTGTGTGACACATTAACTCAGGCAGATGCAAAATGCAATATAAAGAAATTTCTTGATAATGAATTTACATTGACATCTGAAGGAATAGAGAAAGCTGTTTTATGAATGTCACGAAATAATTGAAAATGCTGTTAAAAAACGGCAGTATTAAAAAGACCTGAAAAGAAAAGAAAACCGATAAATAAAAACTTTTTTGATTCTGATCTAAGTAAGAAAAGGGAGATAATTATCATTCTGATCTAGGTAAGAAAAGGGGGATAATTATCATTCTGATCTAGGTAAGAAAAGGGAGATAATTATCATTCTGATCTAGGTAAGAAAAGGGAGATAATTATCATTCTGATCTAGGTAAGAAAAGGGAGAAAATTATCATTCTGATCTAGGTAAGAAAAGGGAGATAATTATCATTCTGATCTAGGTAAGAAAAGGGAGATAATTATCATTCTGATCTAGGTAAGAAAAGGGAGATAATTATCATTCTGATCTAGGTAAGAAAAGGGAGATAATTATCATTCTGATCTAGGTAAGAAAAGGGAGATAATTATCATTCTGATCTAGGTAAGAAAAGGGAGATAATTATCATTCTGATCTAGGTAAGAAAAGGGAGATAATTATCATTCTGATCTAGGTAAGAAAAGGGAGATAATTATCATTCTGATCTAGGTAAGAAAAGGGGGATAATTATCATTCTGATCTAGGTAAGAAAAGGGAGATAATTATCATTCTGATCTAGGTAAGAAAAGGGGGATAATTATCATTCTGATCTAGGTAAGAAAAGGGGGATAATTATCATTCTGATCTAGGTAAGAAAAGGGGGATAATTATCATTCTGATCTAGGTAAGAAAAGGGGGATAATTATCATTCTGATCTAGGTAAGAAAAGGGGGATAATTATCATTCTGATCTAGGTAAGAAATAAGGGTAATAACAAAATTACCGACCTCCGAGCAATCTTACAAAGGGAAAGTCAAAACTCATAAGTATATAAACAGACAAAATCAGTCAACAACCGGAAAACTGTGAAAACCGTAATGATCCTGACTTGGTACAGGCATTTCTAAAGAAATGGTGGGTTGAATCAGATTTTAAAGCGCCAAACCTCCCCCTTTCATTACGGCTCAAAGTTTCCGGCTGTCACTATAACAGTATGTATAACAATACTTGAACAAAACAGGTAAAACAGTTGTCATAACAGCACCAAACTCAGTGAAGTAAATTTCAAAAACATTTTTACGTCACACATTGATAAAAAAATATTTTTGACATTTTTGTTTTTGACCACTTATCTTTATACATTTTCACTATTTGAAAATCCATCGTTTATAATCTTTTCTACAGAGACGAAATATATTTCGACAAGATCTTGGTATCGGAATATAAACTTTTTAAGAGATCGAATAAGGCGAATCTTTTTATAGCCCTGGTCCAGTAGCCTGTTTCTCAGATGAAGATGACGTTTCAGGAAATCAGAATAATTGCTACTGGCCCTTGCATAGCGAATCAATTGCGAGATGTAAACACCATATGCAGGAGAAGCTGGTATATTGCTGCACATATTTGGAAAATTTATGATTTTAAAATTGAAGTCGTCCCGTTTATCATAAATTTTAGTACTGAGTTGACCACTGTCGTCAAATTCGAGGTATAAGAAAAGGGAAATCCTTATCTCAAAAGGAAAACTTTTGACACAGTTTCCCATTGACCCCCTTGTTCGGGGCTCACACTTTAAATGTTATCGTGAATATAATAAGCTACGTAAACATAAAAAACGACAGTTCAAACAAAAAGTCTTGGACAGTCTAGATGAATTAAGAGAAGATAATCCAAAAGAATACAGGAAACTGATTAATTCACTTAAGGAGGAAGAAAAAGAAGGTCCAGAGAGTACAATTGAATTAGATAAATGGTATGCATACTTTAGATCTTTAAACAAGATACCAGAAAAATATAAAACTAAAATAGACGAAATTAATAAAATTGTTAAAAACATGGAAAATAGCCCCACATTTTGTGAACTTGACTACAAGATAACATCCAGTGAAATAATGAAAGCAATAAGCAAGTTACAATTGGGTAAGGCTGTTGGTTTGGACAGCCTGCCAAATGAAATATTAAAAAGTGGCGGTAGTGGCGGTACCATTCTTGTACCAATATTACAGAAACTTTTCAATCTTATATTTACATCAGGGATATATCCTAGTAAATGGTCCTCAGCATATTTATTTCCTATATTTAAATCAAGTGATCCATCAAAACCTGAAAACTATAGAGGCATTGCAATTAACTCATGTATTGGGAAGTTATTTAATTCTATTTTAAATAAAAGATTAGACAAATATTTAGAGACACACAATATCATAAATCCTTGTCAGATCGGTTTTACCAGTAAAAGCAGGACATCAGATCATATGTTTGTATTACAAACTTTGATAGACAAATATAACAGTGGTAAAGGAGGCAAATGTTTCGCATGTTTTGTCGACTTTAAAAAAAAAACTTTCGACAAGGTAATTCACTCTGGTATAAAATACAAACTATTAAAATATAATATTTCAGGACACTTTTATAAAATACTAAGTGATATGTACAGTAAAAGTCAGTTATGTGTAAAAATAGGGAACTATCCAGGATTTCAAGTTGGGGGGGGGGGGGACACACTTAAAAAAATTGCGCCGAGCGGAGGGAGGCGCGAAAATTTGTGGGGTATTTCGTGTGAAAAATCACGATTTTACGCCAAAAAATCACATTTTTCCAATTTTAAGGGGGGGTGCGCCCCCCCCCCCCCCCCTGGATCCGCCCCTGCTATCTTACCCCAAATTTTAACTCGCCTGTTGGTGTTAGGCAAAGAAATGTTTTAAGTCCTAACATGTTAGGCAAGGAAATGTTTTTCTTAAAAACATAACCTGTTTAAAGTATTTATAAATGACTTGCCATATATTTTTTAACTTTGTCCAGATGCTGTTGACCTAAATGGTCGCATAATTGATTGTCTTATGTATGTACTACAGTGCCCATCTCTTCACGACAATAGACTATTTGACTAGAGTTTATGTTTTAAAATTTGCTAATTTATTCCAATCTAGAAATAAAATTAAGTTAAGACACCTTTGTAAATTTATCAAAATTATTTTTTCAAAAACACGTCCTCCTGGTTAGTCACCTCTCTCTCCTTCTTTGTTGTGTTTTTATTGTGTTACATCCATCCTCTTGTCATGTACGTGCAAATATTGATATAGAATGTTTGTATTTATCTCTGTACCATTGTAATGCATTGGTTTAGGAGAATAGAGAATCTTAATCTTGATCTTGCTGATGACATTGTTATTTTTTCTAATACCAAGTCTGGTTTACAAAAGAAACTGGATAAACTACATGAATATTGTAAAGAGTGGTGCCTAGAGATTAATTTATCAAAATCCCAGGTTTTAATATTTAATAAACCGGGCAAACATCTTAAAGATAACTTTACTTTCAATAATAATACGATTGAATGTGTAAATGATTATAAATATTTGGGTATGAAATTCACATCAAGTGGGATTTTTAAACAAGGAAAAGAAGATATGCATAGGAAATCTGTGAAGGCTGTACATATTCAAATTGCAAAGATCCTTATCATCATCCAATCCAAGTATCTCTACATTTCTTCATTTGTACGACCATACAATTAAACCAATCCTGATGTATGGTAGTGAAATTACAGGGATGTTTAAGACCAGTTCTGCAGCATGCAGAAAAGAAAATGAATATTTATTTGCAACAAATTTATATCAATGATTTTATAGACAAATCTCATTTTAAATACCTTAAATATATTTTGGGTGTAAATAAAAAGTCCACAAACTTAGTTGTCTGAACTTGACAGATACCCTCTATATTTCTCTGTTGTCTTGTCAATGTTAAAATATTGGTTTAGAATAGACAAAATGGAAAGTGGTCTATTGTCTGATGCTTATATCGCTAATCAAAGCATGGTTTCAGACAACACAGAATGCTGGTTGTCCTCTATTAAATTTATCTTACAAAAATTAAATATTCAACATACAGGAATAAAGTTTAGTTGATTGAATTATCAAGGTCTGTAAGAAAATAAATATGCCATAGTTTTTTTTAAATTATTGGAATAAAAAGTCAAAAGAATCAGAGGGAAAACTTGATACTTATTTCAAAATTAAAAAACGTTTCTCTCGGGAAACATATTTATCTATCAACAATTTTCGATTGAGAAGGGCGTTATGTCACCAAAAAAGAATAAGTGCCCATGAACTAAAAATAGAAAGGGATCGATATAAGAAACCCTATGTAGAACGATCTCAAAGAATATGTGAAAAATGTTTTTTCAAATCAAACTGAAGATGAACTTCATTTTATAATTAACTGTCCATTATACATTGACATTATTTAGAGAAATCATGTTCAATAATATAGGTGAGCTTTGTCCAAAATTTATATGGCTTTTTACAAACGAAGACATATCAGTACTTAAACTTCTGGGAAAATATATTATTGATTGTCTAGATATTAGAAGAGGGGATTATTGTTGTCATAAGTACTGTTTATATGTATAGTGTATATCATTACTTTATCTCTGATTCTGTCCGGCATAAAATGTTGTATTGTTATATGTACATTGATTCAATATTTGTTTTATATGTAACTCTCTGTCTCTTCGGGGGACCTTAATTGGAACAATAAAATTATTATTATTATACATGAATATGGACACGAACCACAGGGGCTCGCAGTTATATTTTCACATCACCAGGCATGTATTAAAAAGAAGCATATACCTGGCGATGTGAAAATATAACTGCGAGCCCCTGTGACACGAACAAGTTAAAATAAGGAAAAGAGAGATGAAATAATAAAGAAATATTTATTGAAAATAAATATGTAAATAGAAAGTTAAAAAAGGGGTGGTAATTCCGTGCCACGAGCGCCTGTGGATCTACCAGGTATGTCAGTTACCCAAAGTGAATCATTGAATGAGGGATTATTGTTTAATGCCAAATGAGTTATGTCATGGCGAGAACAATTTACATGTTGATGAGATTATGATGATGATAATGTCCGCTTTCTAATGTATCAACACGCTAGGTTGGATAATTATAGTGTTAGCTCAGTGAAACAATCCGCACGTAGACATTATTCTGATTCCGTGCCAACCAGTCTTTGCTCTTACTCCTTTGTGCTGCGTGCTTAACGGAGAAGCATAAAACACCAAATTCTAATACTCAACAGGGGCTGGAAGCATGGAACCCACGATCTACCACACTCTCGAGAGGCGAGTACACTAACTATAACACCACCAATGCGGGTATGAATCATTGAATGTCCCGCCATGAACTACATTCATAATTTACGACATGTGCAATAAATTGGCTGGACGAATATAGCCACTCCGAATAATTATTTAGGAGATAACTGTATTGTATTTTAAGCTTTATGGACGTAAATCGTCGGCTTTACGATCGCAAATTGAGTTTATTTAGCGACGCGTCAACGGGAAATCAACTATAAATGCTGGTCAGTCTCACAACACGTGGGTCTGTTGACATGTCTACCAGCTGAACGTTAGGACAGTGTGTCGTAGGGTTTACCAGCATCAGAAACTCTTATTTATTAATAGACACTATGTAATAGAAATACTAGTATGATTGGTATAAAATGGATCTGCCTCTTTATGGAATTTATGGAATTCATTGGAACCGAATTTTAAATCTATACAAACTACCTCAAAGTTTAAACAAAATTTAAGGGCGAATTTATTTAAAGTTTCTAATTATTATATGTTAGGAAGTAGGAAATGTAATGTTATACATGCTAGATTAAGACACCAGTGTAGTTCACTGGGAGCAGTGTTAAATATTATTTATATTTGTGTATGTGTTATTTTTGTTGACATTATTATATGTGTATTATTTGTAGGGAGAGAGAGGACAGTCCATAAGTTGTGATAACTTTTTGTCCAATCCCATTGCTGTTTTATTTGCAATAAAATAATATTAAACTAAACTAAACTAAACTGGGAGCAGATTTATTTAGAGCAAATATAGTTAATGACCACAGCTGCCCCTGCGGATTCCCTTTAGAAGATGCTATTCATTATTTATTGGAATGTCCCCTTTATACGAATGCAAGAAAGCAATTATTTATGAATATTACACCATATACTGTTATTTCAATTGAAACCTTATTATTTGGCTCTGATAATTTAACAGATGAAAACAATTTAATAGTGTTTAGAAATGTACAAAAATATATACATGTTTGTACATCTTACTAATAGATTTGGATGATATGAAATTATATTCTGTACTCAGGATGCTAACATACATTTGCACTCAATCCCCTTTCCCCCTTTTTCCCACCACATCTGTTCATCAAATATATATTTATGTATACATTTATTATACATGTAACTTGCTGTCATTTTCATATTTCTGTGTATAACATTATTGTATGGAGCGGATGCACTAAATTGATATAACTTGTTTTCAATCTAATTGTACATTTATAAGACAATAAAATATGTTTAAGCTTAAACATCTGCCTCTCGCATCACCGATAACTCAGCCGTTACTATATACCGTATCAACCGATAATCGGCCGTTACTCTATACCGTATCAACCAATAACTCAGTCGTTACTCTATACCGTATCGATACATTGTAATTTGCTAGTAACATATATCTTTATTTCAGTATGCCCGTTATGGATCCGCTGTTTACAAACACTGCGGAAGACTTATTTTATATCTTTATTTCAGTGTACCCCCTATGGATCAGATGTTTACAAACATTGAGGAAGACATGTACAACGACAGACGTGGATAGTTTACAAATACCAGAAAGTCTCAAGCATGCACTCAAATTTGTTCCTGACCTTAAATTTTCTACATATTCTCATTTCTTAACTGTAAATAAACAACCATAAAAGGAAGTAAGCGCTTGTTTCAAGTCTCGTATGTCACCCGAAAAACCTAGAAATTGTTGATGGTCACCGACAAACGTTATCACATGGTGTTACTGTTAAACAACACAAATATATTCTGATATGGAAAACTTGTTGACACCTGTATACAGATGAGCAATATATCAACTTGATTCATGACGAGAAACAGATAATAAACAATTCAATATGTGGGTTAAAAGAGTGATTCACAACAATAAGAGAATATTCTGATATGTTTTGAAGAGTCTACGTCATCCTAAAGGGACATCAATGACAACTCGTAATATAAACAAGCTGTTGTTTATTAGGTGCAGCCTGTTGTCTTACGAGTATGGAGTGTGTCATTCTCCGTACATTCGTGTTCGATCTTAATTGCGAATATTGTGTGTTTGATACGTCTCGCACATCAAGCGGATGCCCTTTACGGAAGTAGAGGGTTTGTACCACACAGCGAAGAAACTACAACTTGTGTACAGTATGTCTTATTTCTATATCCGGGGAATTCACAGACACATATATATACTTCCACATGAAACTCCGGTAAAGTCAAAAAGATAAAGTCAGACACTTCTATTGTTATTCTTCATATCACTGTAACTTTAAATACTTCAAGTGATTGAGTGAATGATTGTTGTTTAACGCTAACTAAGCAAATATTCAGCTATAGATCATGGTGAGAACAAGCTAATTTTCAATGTGATGATGATTATGATGTCCGCTTACCGGTAGTTGGATTTTAATAGTGCTAGCTTACTGAAACAACAGACCGCGGATTGACATGTCGCCCCCTCGGACACATTATCTTGTTTCCGAATCAACCAGTCTTTATTCTTGCTCCTTATTGCTGCGTGCTAAGTGGGGATGCATCAAATACTAATTTTATAGTCTTTGGCTCGAGCCCACGATCTACAGCACTCGAGGCTATCACGCTAAACATTACACCACCGATGCGGTTTAAAAAAAAATGCAGCCCACTTGCTGTAACATTGTAACATGCTATCATGCTATCATTGAATTGTCTTGTTTTTTGATTATGAACATATGTCTTCATTCTGTATTGTTGTGACTGCTGATATAATTATGAATGTATATTTGTCATTGCCCCCTGAGGGACCTTAATTGGAATAAAATATTGATTGTTTACCTAAGAATTAATTATTTGTCGAACTAATTGTAGTCTTCTACCGAACTAAATTTACTGTTATCGTTTTCTGACTGTAAATATATGAAAGACACGGACTTCGGTGCTTGCAGTTTGTTGTTGACGAGTCGTTTATCGAGCAAAAATTGTGATCTAGGCACACCATACATTTATTGTTTACATTTATAGTATAAGTCTATTTATAGACATGATATTAAAAAATCCATTAATGGCGACGGGTGGAGAAATAAGATCTCTTAAACACGATGAACGGTCCTATGTTAATTTTGTTAACAGATCTCCCCGTAAAGTAACCTTATTTTGGCATGACTATGCAGGAACATTGGTACGATATGCCGTAATATCACCGGGAGGAAAGCATAAGATGGACACATACGTTACCCATCCATGGTCAGTGACGGATAGTCAAAGTGGAGACACACTAAAAATAGACAATGAGTTGGTATTTTATCCACGGTTACCAGAAGATAGAGAGGACGATGATGTGATTTACGAGAAAATTTACATAGATTTACCGGGTATGTGATAGAAAATTTAAATTAAAGTTATAAAGATATATTTTCGTAAAAAAAAAGGGGCGGGAGTGGGGGTTGAGGTAATCGTTGAGACTTGTGCTTTCTTACTCTCAAGATTTAACATACCGTGGGTTTTTCAGAAAAAAACTAATGTAAATTTAGAATTAGTAATCATCACTGCTCATATCCTTTAGTTGTTATGGAAACGGGTTGTAAACATCACACGAAACTTGAGAATGTGCAATACATGTATTGTGTAAAGTTCTAGATGATGCGTATATAAATAGTATAGTGCAGTCAATCTTTTGACCTACATTAGGACCATTATGACTATCCTATAACATGTCAGCCAGCGTACTAAAGCTTTGTGGATATTGGTTAACCATTACTGTTTAAAAGTACTTTTTATAACGACAAAATGTTAGAATTAGGATCACGAACCCAAGTATTAGATGTACATGTACAGTCTAAACCTAAGTTAAACAAATGTAGGGTAGATTATGGTGTTAAATCGATTGTAAATGTCCATACGTTAGGCAGGTGAGGATTAAGGCCACAATGATCCGATTATTCAATTCCTAAACTAAATGCATTGTATATATATCGAACATTTTGTTTATTCTCAATTTTGTGACGGTGTCGTATAGTAAACATTCCGCATAACAAGCCTTCCCTATAGTAAACATTCCCCCTCGGAATATTTGCTATATAGTAAACTTCTCTCTCTCTCTCCCCCCCCCTCCCCCCCCCCCCCCCCCCCCCCCCCCGGATACTTTACTATATAGTAAATATTCCCTCCGGGGGAAATGTACTATATAACAAACATTCCCCCATCCATAGCCGATCATCCCCCCGGATATTTTGTGCTATAGTAACTGTTCTCCCTTAATCTGGATAATTACTATTGATTCGGAATTTAGCTCCTTAATCGTGTTAATTTTAATTGCTATATACCATTAATTATATCCGGTTATGATTAAAAGGTAAAAAAAAAAATGTACGGAGCCATTTTGCAGTATTTGAGTAGGTAGGAAGGTTTACTATGCCGAATAAATACTATACAATGTATATAGTAAATCTTCCGGGGGGTTAATCTACCATGGGGGAAGGTTTACTCAATGACAACGGAATGAGTTTTTAAAAGAAAGATGAAAATAATTGCACAACTTTTATTAGAACTTAGACGTGTGAACGTATAGTGCAGGAAATGGTCATCTAGAAAGGTAACGAACAGATGGCCCTCATTCATATAGACATTAATATAATTGAAGCTTGTTTTTGTTGTCATGCCCACAGGCGCTCGTGGCACGCCCCCCCCCCCCCCTTTTTCTAACTCTCTGCTTTACAAATTTATTTTCAATAAAATTTCGTTATTATTTCATCTCTTTTTTCTTATTTTAACTTGTTCGTGTCAATATTCATACAATCTTATGTTAACAACAATTTGCACGTTTCGACCCTATATAGATACTAACACTAAACAGCATTATAGGCCCCCGGGCAAATCACTGCACTGTGATCCCTACCTACACAAAAACTCACACGAATAAAACATGGTCAATAAGATTAGCACGGGTTCCTTATGCTCGTGGGGCACCGGACAACTACCCAGCGTGCCAATGGTTATGACAGCACTGCTGTATATATATGCAGAGTTATGTAATTTTAACCGCACATTTCACAGACGCCGACTAGAAATGTAAACATTTCATACGTCTACACATGAAGTACACTCTAGTGAACAGCATGATATTATATCAAGATTTTATACATGGTACTGTAAATTCAGTCATCATTGTCTCTTCTGTAGAGTCAATCTTTTATTTCTTCTGATGGTAGATTTGTCAGCAGTTTATTATTTTGTACGGTTACATGGTACCGTTTCGGTTAGTAGGGAACGTGTACACGGATCAGTGATTTTAATAGCCGTGACAGTCTTAGGTAGGGTCAGGGTCAAGGAAGACCGACCTGAAATATCTATACAAGATTTAGTAGCGGATGTTTAATGCTGCTGCTTTCGACAATGTTTCAGTTATATCATTGTGATCAGTTTTATTGGTGGTGGAAACCGGTAATATTCGGAGAAAATCACCGACTTGTCGTAAGTCACGGAGAAAATTACCGACCTGTCGTAGGTCACGGAGAAAACCACCGACCTGTCGTATGTTACGGAAAAAATCACCGACCTGCCGCAAGTCACGAAGAAAATCATCGACCTGTCGTAAGTCACGGAGAAAACAACCGACCTGTCGTAGGTCACGGAGAAAACCACCGACCTGTCGTAAGTTATGGAGAAAATTACCGACCTGCAGCAAGTCACGAAGAAAATCGCCGACCTGTCGTACGTCACGGAAACTTTTTTTCTTCAAATAATCATTCCTGTATATCAAGTTGACTACATTTTTGTCCTCGGGTGAAGTATTTCAACCTAATAAATTATTGATATAATTGTTTTGTTTTTGTTTCAGTTTATCCTTTATGGATCAGATGTTTACAAACACTACGTAAGATGGTGGCCAGTGGAGATATAGACAGATTACAAATACCAGCAAATCTGAGACAATCTCTCAAATATGTTCCTGATATAAAATACACAAATTATTCTAGGTTTACTTCAGTCAATAATTCTTAAAGATTCATAGCAAAGAGGGGTACTCTGTGTATTGTCTAAAGTTATGTGTAAATCATTGGATAATGAGATTCTTCAACCAGTAGATAATGGTTCTTACTAGACTGCAGGGGCGGATCCAGGATTTCACGTTAGGGGGGGGGGGGACGCACATTAAAAAATTGCGCCGAGCGGAGGGAGGCACGAAATGTTTGGTGTATTTCGTGTGAAAAATCACGATTTTACGCCAAAAAAATCATATTTTTTCCAATGTTGGGGGGGCGCCTGCCATCGGCGCCCCCCCCCCCCCCTGAATCCGCCCCTGGACTGTATGATCAGTTTGATACAAGTTCATGTGCAATATCAACATTTTATGGAATGGAAGTGAACAAATTAACATGCATTACAGTTGGTGAGACTTCAGTGTGTTCCCCTTATTGTGAACTAAATTCAGTATATCCTAATATTGATAACATTTCAGACTTCTGAGAAAATGTTAAAAGAAAAGGACGAAAATTATAGTTTGACTGCAGGATGTTTCTGTCTGTCCCATGTCTGTAGACAATTATATTCCATGGTGTTATTTTAGTGTTCGTTGACTGTGAAAATTTTAATTTATGCGATTTTTAGACCAGGGATATGCAAGAATAATACTATCTACAATATTGAATTTAAGAATTATAAGTATTAAACGCTTCTTTTCAAGAGTTCATGCATGTGTGCCGATGCACTCACAAACTTTATATAAACGCCCTTCGGACGTTTATGTAAGTTTGTGAGTGACTTGGTCCAGGTTATACATCAATAAACTCCGGAAAAAATGTGTTTAATCCTTATAATTTTCCAATTTTATGGCATTTTGCAATTTAGCTACTCAAACAAGTAAAATGCTCACAAAATCGTAAAATAAATCAGTAACCAGCTTGTGTCAATCAGCGTCCCTTGTAAACAACGTCACAGGATGACGATACATTACAAAAGTCAAAGTCGATAGATGGTTGTCTTAAGTATTTTTTCCGGAATTTTTTTGTACAAGCGGTGGGGAGATTACAATATAACATAAAATTGTTTTTATAGTATTGATCATTTCAGCTGCGGCGTCTCGTCCAATACGGGTTTTCAATACAATACAGACTCGTACAATATCTTTCCATATTGTACATAACACTGTATAATAACCTATTAATACTGGTTGGCTCGAATCAGGATAATGTGTCCAAGTGGAGCGACAAGTCGACCCGAGGACTGGTAGTTTTCAGTGAGCTAGCAAGTTGATACACTGCACATAAACAAGCAGGGAATACAATTAACCAGTTTAAATTGGCCGCATTTTTGTGCCTGTCAGAAGCCAGGACCTGGATATCCAACATCATATACCATGATCTCTTTGTGCGCAGTGATGAGATGAGATGAGAGGTGATTTATTCTTTTTATATTGGTGGAATTGATCAGAAGAGTTTGAAGATACAAAATGGGGTAATCAGAATCCGTATATGAAGAAGGACAGACAACACAATGGCCAAAAGAAGAAGGACAGACAACACAATGGCCAAAAGAAGAAGGACAGACAACACAATGGCCAAAAGAAGAAGGACAGACAACACAATGGCCAAAAGAAGAAGGACAGACAACACAATGGCCAAAAGAAGGACAGACAACACAATGGCCAAAAGAAGGACAGACAACACAATGGCCAAAAGAAGGACAGACAACACAATGGCCAAAAGAAGAAGGACAGACAACACAATGGCCAAAAGAAGGACAGACAACACAATGGCCAAAAGAAAAAAAAGAAAAGGACAAACAACGATCTACAAAACATACACATAAAACTAAAGATCGAGTAATACGAACCCCACTAAATACCGAGGGTGAACTCAGGTGCTCCGGAATGGAATGCAGTCCTGCTCCATCACGGTTTAAACTCTCTTTTCATAAATACCCTAAAGCATAGAATACGCATTCTGCTTACCATAGGCATATATCTTAAAATGTAACCGGATTGACGGCGTAAATGGTTATGGCGCTTCCTCGAGTGGGGGTAGATATGTGTTAAAACAAGACCATATAATTGGTATTTGCTGCATCCGCGCTTAATACGCAGCAATAAGGAGCAAGAGTAAAGATTGACTAGGAAACAGGATAATGAGTGAGGCCACAAGTCTACACGTGGACCGTTGTTTCAGTAAGCTAGCACTAGGAAAATCTAACTAGTCTAGTACAAAATAGACATCATCATCTGATCGAAGTTCAATCTAGATATAGACATAAGACATGTGTTAAAGTTTGTGTAGCTGTTACTAGACATCATCATCTGATCGAAGTTCAATCTAGATATAGACATAAGACATGTGTTACAGTTTGTGTAGCTGTTGCTAGACATCATCATATGATCGAAGTTCAATCTAGATATAGACATAAGACATGTGTTAAAGTTTGTGTAGCTGTTACTAGACATCATCATCTGATCGAAGTTCAATCTAGATATAGACATAAGACATGTGTTACAGTTTGTGTAGCTGTTGCTAGACATCATCATATGATCGAAGTTCAATCTAGATATAGACATAAGACATGTGTTAAAGTGTGTGTAGCTGTTACTAGACATACTCATCTGATCGAAGTTCAATCTAGATATAGACATAAGACACGTGTTACAGTTTGTGTAGCTGTTACATATATATTTTTATGTTTTTTTATTTAACAGTAATCTAACTTAGTAATTTTAATATATTGTATATATAGGAGGACATGATGTTCAACAATAATTCCGGAAAGTGGGCGTGGTTGAATGGTGTGCTTCAATATCGAAGACACATCGTTTTGACCAATCACATGGGGCTTTCTAAATGAAATGAACACAATGTAATTATAGAAACATAAAACGTGCATGTACATATCTAAAACACCCGGTGACACACGAGGCACTGATCTACATCACATCCTATAAGGACGGGTTGAGTACATGTATATGATTTATCTCGCGCAACTAGCGGACGCCGCGTCGAAAGGGGTTGTACCCCACATCGGAGTTAGTCATATTTCTATACTCTGGGTTCCCTCCTGGATTTAAATACACAATATACATGTAAGATATTGGTGGCACATTCTCATGTCTTGTGTACTCGTCATTTCCACCATATTCTGCATTTAAGACTTCTTCAACAACATTCTCCAGCTGGCTTTCAGTAACATTTCTCTGTCAAGAAAAGATAAACTTAGATATAAAATTGGATGTTCTCTAGATAGTCCAGTTACACTACCTCGATATCAGGATGTTCTCTAGATAGTCCAGTTACACTACCTCGATATCAGGATGCTGATAGAAAAATCAACAGGAAAAAAAAAGCACAACAATACGGGGAGACGTCAAATGTTTCGAGAAGCCATGAAATATTTAAGTAACTCCTCGTAATTCAATCTGTATAAAATATATTCATTACTACAGACAAATGTCTGAACATTCATCATACCTGAAGATGTACTGTGTATATTGAACGACAGATTACATACGTGTTGTTTATTAATTGTTTTGATGATGTTCCTAAATAATGTTATTATTAATAAAACTAAGGTTCTCCTCCCTCGGGCATTGGTGACCTTAACCGATTGTGGCTATCCTGTTAAGACCCTTTGGTTGTATTGCTCCCAAAACTTTAAATTATTTGGTTTTCCAACCTTTTGATTTTGAGCGTCACCTGATGAAGGTTACTCCAGAAACGTACATGATGAAGGTTACTCTAGAAACGTGTCGTACGCACTAAATTAGATATCTACGTTTTCATTATAGTGGCCGTGATTCATAACACAACAACAGGAGTAATAACACAAACTACATGTAATGAACTCTGAACCTGTCCGGTTAGACCAGGCAAGTCCAACCCTCATAAAACAAAGCTTGAAGATACCAAAGGGGGGTAATCAGAAGCCGTAAACAGAAAAACAGACAATCTACACAATCATTGGTTGTTCTTTTTTCCTCTTTCGCTTGGTCATTGTATTGTCTGTCCTTCTTTGATTTACGGTGTGTGCTAACTTGACATCCCCTCCTATCGTGAGAGCTGCCCTGATATGCCACCTAAGCTGTCGATTGAGCACTGAGGGACGTCACCAATACCCAGACTATGCTTGACATATCATCTTTATCGTTTGTTTATATATTTATCCAGTTATCTAAAAAGGGCGGGGGGTGGGTGTTTGGGATCACATTCATTGGCTTAACCCCGCCTCATTTTGTGCTTGACATTGATTTTTGACGTCTTATGTCTGGTCTTGTTTTATTAATATTATCATTAATGAAAACGTAGATATCTAATTTAGTGCTCAGGACTCATTTCTGGAATAACCTTCACTAGATACACTCAAAGCCAAAATATTAAAGGAATATTTTCAATTTTTGAACAGGTTATACGATATAACCTGCTTTGGGGCAGATTACGCTTCGCGGTTTATGAAAAGCGTAAATTGTTCCAAACTAGGTGAAACAAGTATATAACTCTGTTCAAAAATTGAAAATATTCCTTATAATTTAATTTCTACAACACAATTCAACGATTCCTAGCTTTTAATTTCGATTATTTCATGGGACTATTTGAATTAGTCCGGTGCGAATGATTACATTGGCGACATCACAATACCAACCCAGGTTATTCAGTACCAGTCTTGCTCCAGGCAGGTCGGATCTCGGATCAGCCAATCAGATTGCAGTATTTACAGCAAATAAAATTATTTAAGAAATATTTGTAAGTATTTACAAGTATAACCTGTTCAACAATTTCAAACACTCCTCTAGTTTAATTTTTACAACATAATTCAATGATTCCTCAATTTCAATTTCGATTATTTTATGGGACTATTTGAATTGGACGTTTGCGAATGATTGTAATTGGCTATGTCACAATACCAACCCAGGTAATCAAGAATAGCCAATATTCCCCCAGGCGGATCAGCTAATCAGATTGCAGTATTCACAGCAAATTATATTATTAAATGTTATCTTACTGTTCTCATTATAGTCACAAATATCTGGATCCTAGAATACAGCTGGTAAAGTACGACTGCACTCGCCAGTCCTCCTATTATACTGGCAACGACCGTGTACAGCGTACCTGTAAAATACATGTGTACACACATTATTATACTGGCAATTACAGTGTAGAGCGTACCTGGAAAATACATGTGTACACACATTATTATATACTGGCAATTAGTGCAGAGCGTACCTGGAAAATAAACATATTTACTGCCTCCGTGGACACATGGAGATATATATAAAACAAGAAGTTGTGTTTTACATGTGTATCAGCTAAAATATATGTTATTTGGTGTCCTGCATATTTCAATATCGCATGACGTTTGTATCAATCTGTGTTGGGGCACCTTGCCTCACTCGTTCAGACTGAGTGAACCAAATGAACGTTATTCCCGTAACACACCAAATGTACGTTATTTCCGTAACACACCAAATGAACGTTATTCCCGTAACACATCAAATGAACGTTATTCCCGTAACACATCAAATGAACGTTATTCCCGTAACACACCAAAATGTCCGTTATTCCCGTAACACACCAAATGAACGTTATTTCCGTAACACACCAAATGAACGTTATTCCCGTAACACACCAAAATGAACGTTATTCCCGTAACACACCAAATGAACGTTATTCCCGTAACACATCAAACTGTACGTTATTCCCGTAACACACCAAATGAACGTTATTCCCGTAACACACAAAATGAACGTTATTCCCGTAACACATTAACTTAAGATAAGAAGATAAGAAGATTCATGAGGCTAGAGCCTTTAATTTCACATACAGGTATATTGATGACGTTTTATCTATCAATAATTCTAGATTTGCAGAATTTCTTCCATTGATATATCCTCCAGAGCTGGAAGTTAAAGAGACCACCGATACAGCTTCGTCCGCATCATTTTTGGACTTATACCTCGAATTTGACGACAGTGGTCAACTCAGTACTAAAATTTACGATAAGCGGGACGACTTCAATTTTAAAATCATAAATTTTCCAAATATGTGCAGCAATATACCAGCTTCTCCTGCATATGGTGTTTACATCTCGCAATTGATTCGCTATGCAAGGGGCAGTAGCAATTATTCTGATTTCCTGAAACGTCATCTTCATCTGAGAAACAGGCTACTGGACCAGGGCTATAAAAAGATTCGCCTTATTCGATCTCTTAAAAAGTTTATATTCCGATACCAATATCTTGTCGAAATATATTCCGTCTCTGCAGAAAAAATTATAAGCGATGCATTTTCATATAGTGAAAATGTATAAAGATAAAGAGTCAAATATGTCAAGAATTTTTTTTGTCAATGTGTGACGTAAAAGTATTTTTGACATTTACGTCACCGAATATGGTACTGCTTTGACAACTATTTTACCTATTTTGTTCCTGTATTTAAATACTGTTACAGTGACAGCCGGAACCTTTGAACCGTAATGAGAGCGGGAGGTTTGGCGCCTTAAAATCTGATTCAACCCACCATTTCTTTAGAAATGCCTGTACCAAGTCAGGGTCATTACGGTTTTCACAGTTTTCCGGTTGTTGACTGATTTTGTCTGTTTATATAATTATGAGTTTTGACTTTCCCTTTGTAAGATTGTTCGGAGTTCGGTAATTTTGTTATTACCTTTATTTATTAGATATGTACGTTTTTATTACTTACCTGTTACACAAATGTAATTTCCCTTGTATAGACCAGGGTACAATGAATAGAAAAACAGCACCATTTTCCTTGTCATAGAAAGAAGGCTAAACAATGCCACACCTCTGCAGTGCATTGCACCCCGCGACGATGGAAGACGGACATATGGTGTTTGAAACACTTTGCCTCTTGCGGCATCTAGAAGGGATGTGGAATCGAATGTTAATTTTACAATGGGTTATCGTGATTGCCAGTTACTCCATTACCATACAACATTGACTCGCCATATCTGATAAACAAATTGATTATAGTGATCTACTGACTTTGTTGTATTTCAATTAAAGGTTTCGTGATCAGGCCAGTTTCGCAATCAGTGTGGTATTTTTATTTTTATTTTATCACCATGCAAACTAGGCACACCAAACGTTTTCTACACATTGAACATGAATGGTACGTCAGCTATGTGTGTGTCACCTGACTTTTAAATTATTTGGATTTGGTCATCCCAGGTTAATTACAGTTTCATGATACTCTGAAATAGTTATTGTTACTTTGTGGAAAAATGCACACAAACGATACAAGCGATCTGTAGGAGGCAGGGAGACATATATCTGTGTCCACATTTGTTGTTTGTAAACATAGAATATTGACAACAATTGACGTTAAACATTTAATCTATTATAATCTAGACAGAAGTTTTAGTACATTTACCTTCATCTAAAGATACATGTCTTTCATTCCCTTCTGTGACATATCTGGTAGTTTCCTCAAACCCTTATATCAATAAATAAATAATAATAAGAGTTAGAAATCCAACTGTTGTTCTCATGGACACGTCATTGGTGAACTATTTAGTTGATAATTAATAATTAGCTTAGCTGGATTGATTGACTGATTGATTAACCTCAAGTTTACAGTATTTCATCTATATTCTTGACGTGAACAATTTTCAGAAACACGAGACTTTATGAATATAAAGGTGTATTACGTTTTCCACCTGTATCGTTGTGTATTATGTTTTCCATCTGTATCGATGTGTATTACGTTTTCCACCTGTATCGAGGTGTATTACGCTTTCCATCTGTATCGAGGTGTATTACATTTTCCACCTGTATCGATGTGCATTATGTTTTCCACCTGTATCGAGGTGTATTACGTTTTCCACCTGTATCCAGGTGTATTATGCTTTCCACCTGTATCGAGGTGTATTACGTTTTCTACCTGTATAGAGGTATATTACGTTTTCCACCTGTATCGAGGTGTATTACGATTTCAACCTGTATCGATGTGTATTACGTTTTCCATCTGTATCGAGGTGTATTACGTTTTCGACCTGTATCGAGGTGTATTAAATTTTTCCACCTGTATCGAGGTATATTCCGTTTTCCACCAGTATCGAGGTATTTTACGTTTTCCATCTGTATCGATGTGTATTACGTTTTCCACTTATATCGATGTGTATTACGTTTTCCACCTGTATCGAGGTGTATTACGTTTTCCACCTGTATCGAGGTATATTAAGTTTTCCACCTGTATCGAGGTGCATTACGTTTTCCACCTGTATCGAGGTATATTAAGTTTTCCACCTGTATCGATGTGTATTACGTTTTCCACCTGTATCGAGGTGTATTACGTTTTCCACCTTTATCGAGGTGTATTACGTTTTCCATCTGTATCGAGGTGTATTACGTTTTCCATCTGTATGGAGGTGTATTACGATTACCACCTGCATCGAGGTGTATTACGATTTCCACCTGTATAGAGGTGTATTAGGATTTCCACCTGCATCGAGGTGTATTACGATTTCCACCTGTATAGAGGTGTATTAGGATTTCCACCTGTATCGAGGTGTATTACGATTTCCACCTGTATCGAGGTGTATTACGTTTTCCACCTTTATCGAGGTGTATTACGTTTTCCATCTGTATCGAGGTGTATTACGTTTTCCATCTGTATCGAGGTGTATTACGATTTCAACCTGTATCGAGGTGTATTAGGATTTCCACCTGTATAGAGGTGTATTAGGATTTCCACCTGTATCGAAGTGTATTACGTTTTCCACCTGTATCGAGGTGTATTACGATTTCCACCTGTATCGAGGTGTATTACGTTTTCCCCCTGTATCGAGGTGTATTACGTTTTCCACCTGTATCGAGGTGTATTACGATTTCCACCTGTATTGATGTGTATTACGATTTCCACCTGTATCGAGGTGTATTACGATTTCCACCTGTGTTGATGTGTATTACGATTTCCACCGATATCGAGGTGTATTACGTTTTCCATCTCCATAGAGGTGTATTACGTTTTCCACAACCACTAGAACTGATGACCACGCTGTGACTTGTGTGTTGTTAAACGTGGCGATAAACGTCCACACTCCGTTGTGTGTGATAATATGCTCAAACAAATGTTACCTACACTGAGGACATAGAAATTAATCAGAAAATAAATATTTGAAGAACCAAAGAAATATTGTTAGTTGTGAAAGTTAATTTGAGACTTTTAAATTATTTGACTTTCCAATCTGTTGACTGAACGTTCAGGGAACTTGATGACGAATATTCCTGAAATGTGTCGTGCCCACTAAATTTGAAGTCTACGTTGATTTTTTTTTAACTAAAGCAGTAACATCACATATACGTCTTACCTTCAGTAGAAAGGAAGGAAGTCGTGTCAGACGAAATGTCCATACTTCCTAGATATAGAAAGGACTATTTTGTAAGAGTAAGAAAAAGTATTGTATCTGATTATTTCCCAAATATTTATACAATGTACATCTAATGGTTTTATGTTGATCAGAAATTAAGCAATATCTACCCATCTCTGCATAAAAATGTATAAAAGCTAAGTCACCAATGAGGAAATAATATCAACAACCACAAATATAATACACTATACAATCTTCATTAATGATGATTGAATAATAAAATAATAATTTACAACAATGCCAACCAAGACTTTTACTGGACTTGACTTTATACATGAGTAACACGACGGGTGTCCTATAAGAAGCAGAACAAACAAAACTTTTACTGGACTTGACTGTATACATGAGTAACACGACGGGTGTCCTATAAGAAGCAGAACAAACAAGACTTTTACTGGACTTGACTGTATACATGCGTAACACGACGGGTGTCCTATAAGAAACAGAACAAACAAGACTTTTACTAGACTTGACTGTATACATGAGTAACACGACGGGTGTCCTATAAGAAACAGAACAAACAAGACTTTTACTGGACTTGACTGTATACATGAGTACCACGACGGGTGTCCTATAAGAAGCAGAAACTGCTTACCCTTCACGAGCACCTAAGTTCACCCCAGATTTAATGGCGGGATCCGTGTTGCTCATCGTTTTAGTTTTTTTGTGTGTTGTCCTAAAATGTGTCTTTTTGTTCTGAGTTCCGTGTTGTGATGTTCGGGTCGTCTTTACCTCCAGTTGTTTGTAGGAGTGTTCATGTTTTATTTACGTTATTTGTGTTTGTTTACGTAAAGTGATGTCTAACACATATTGTGCTATGTTTTTGTCTTGTTTGTCCTCGTCTTGTGTACGATATGTTTCTCTAGATAATCTATTTATAGTTTGACCCTTCGTTATTCTCTAGCGTTTATTTAGTTACATGCAATCGCGAGAATAGATGTACTACTGGTCACCTCAGACCGTCAAACAATCATTCAAAAGTCTACAACATCATGTAGCTACACACTTCCTGGTCATTTCGCTACACAATGTGGAAGTTTTGGGCATGTCACGTAATTTGTTTGTAATGTAGGCAAATTTGATGTGCTTAGACATGGGGTCCCCAAGCGAACTTTGGTTTATGATTTGATATTTTGGTGTATTAACGCCACTTTCAGCAATATTTCAGCTATATCATGGCGACCAGTTTTAGTGGTGGAAGAAGCCGGAGTACCAGGAGAGAACTTCCGATCATGGGCAAGCAACTGGTAAACTTGATCACGTGCACCCTTTTTGTAATTTACAAAGCCGGACGCGAACGCACGCTGTATTGGTGATAGGCTTGTACGAGTTGTTATGTAATCCAACTATCTAACCCATTGAGCCACCCAGGTCCTCTTTGGTTGATGTAACCACGTGGTGTCAGAGTAGAATAAATCCTTGGATGCATTTATAAAAGGGCGATCTGGGACGAATAATATAAACAACTTGGTGCCTTCGTGGTCGTGATCGTATTGTGGTTGGATTAAAACTACCTATGCAATCAGTGTCTATCACCACTAAAGTTGTGAGTGCGAATCCCTCTCATGGCGATTTGTACTCGGTTTTCTCCGGTTTTTCCCACAAAAAATAAAACTGACCGAACGACACTAATATAACTGAAAGTGTTGAAAGTGGCGATAAACACCGTAACCCCTATAAATAACTCACGCCTACGACGGGACAGAAATTAACCCCTCGTGTATGGATAAAGCTATTATGCTTCATTCACGTAAGACTTGCAGCAGTTCACAATGAACATTGTTTGTCTAGGAATGGCTGTTGGTGACCACCTCCCCCCCCCCCCCCCCCTCGTAACAAGGGACAGCTTACCGACCCTATCCATCATATATCCTCTGTTTCCTGTGGTAATCTAAACTTCTGCATATCGTTTTACATATACGGTTTATCATATGTTTTAGTCTGGAATGAAACTAAAATACTGCTGACTTGACGTTAATCAACAATCAATCATGATTAAAAAATAAACAGCGACGAACACCACATGAAGTTAAAGGTCATAAATATTGGTCTTTGGTCAGATGAGCTGAAACATAATAGTGATCAAATAACATCCATTCCTTGTGGGTACTGTGGAAATAGACATTTGACATATCGGAGTTATCTCCCATTATACAGTGGATGGAATTTGGGCCGAGCCCAGTAACAGTATTACTGAATTAGAATCATTTTCAATACTGTGTACTGCCTTATATTTTCTTTAATATTATTAATTATTGTTTATTGCATTATCGACTTTATTTGATATTTGATTGTTATGCTCATATGGACCGATAATTCGAAAATACAGGAGTATACAGGAGTATACGATGGTTGTTCAAGATAACAAATACACAAGTAACGTTCTACGACCTGGATCTAAATATAATCCGGATTTTCGGAGAAAAGCCACTTCCCATCACAATAGAGAACAACTAATACATTACATTGACTCAAAAATCATGTTTCAAATTTGAAATCTGTGTAGGTTATTTTATCAATAGTTTATACATGTATTTCCGTTGCGCACCCAATTGTAAAGAGGGGTTAGGATCCCATCAACCCGTCTAACACCGAAACATATATATGCATGTCCCAAGCCACAATCTGGATTTCCAACGCAATATGTCGTTATCGTTTTTTATGTTCACTGATTTGAGGTGAGATGTGATTGTTCGTGTTGTGTTGTGTTGATTGATTTATTTATTGTGTTTAACGCCACTTTCGTCAATATTTCAGCTATATCATGACGACCAGATTTAGCGGTGGAAGAAGCCAGAGTACCTGGAGAGAACCACCGACCATGGACAAGCAACTGGTAAACTTTATCACTTGCGACTAGCTATAGGAGTCGAGTGCATCCTTTTTTGTAATTTACAAAGCCGGGCGCGAACCCACGCCGTATTAGTGATAGGCTTGTATGAGTTGCTAGGTAACCCAACTACCTAACTCATTGAGCCACCCGGGCCCTTGTTCGTGTTGTATGTATTAGTGGAATTGTTGACCGTCACTATGTAATCTATATTTTTCATAACGTAACGACATAACTGCAATATTTCTCACGTTAGCATTTAACATTCAATAGAATTCAGTAAATACTTTGATATGACTTACCTTGACTTGTTGTAAAATGACTTTCTGGTTCCTCCGCAACACATTCTAAAACCGAAAACATTACAATATAATGCAGGGTAAGGTTTCTAAGGGTCTACCCACAAAGCTTCCCAGCATGTCACAAGGTAGCATAATAGATGACATCTCAATTACAGGATGTCAGGTTAAAATACGGCAATCATTGTCGTAGACCATATCGCGAGCCCTGCTTGTAGATTGCAACCCTTCCACTACGTTAAAGATATCTTTGTAGATGTTGAAAAAAGGCTAAAATATACTCCCTATCCAATTCTCCATAACCTTTCTACCCAATTAGATCTGGTAGGCATGATATACAGAAGGGTGCAAACTAAAGCTTAGTACAGAAAAGTTATTACAGTATGTACTTTACTTGTGTTAACGCTGATAATTAGGAGATAACTGTATTGTATTTGAAAATTTCACGGCATCAATTGGAGATTTGATGGTCGCAAATTGAGTTTACTGGCGACGCGATAGCGGAGCCAGTAAACGGATATTTGCGACCATTAGATCGACAATTGATGCCGTGAAACTTTCAAATACAATACAGTTATCTCCATTCTAATGTAAGCATGTGTATAGATCTATGTGCATTGCCACATTATATATTGACAAGATGACGTAAGCGGTAATCAGCTAAAATTAAAAAAAAAAAATATCTCATGCTATTTCAACCATGGAATTGATACCGTGAAAATTACACCATTAAATTGATAATTAATGCCGTGAAATTTTCAAATACAATACAGTTGTCTCCATTATAATGTAATCATGTGCATTGCCACATTATTGACAAGATGACGTAAGCGGTAATCGGCTAAAATATCTCATGATATTTCAACCGTGTAATTGATACCTTGGAAATTACAGCCTTGTCCAATCACAAACCGGGAATATTAAACAACTACATTAGAATTATAGTTTTAATGTCTAAGATCGCGATCACAAGACCAAACCCTGTAACTATTCATTATGTTAACAATGATTGTTATCATACGATGCTTTTATATAGTAGGGTTAGAAAAGAAAAAACTTATAATACAAACAAAAATTGTCTTATATGTTGTAGATTTGCCAGTCTGAAATATATTTGAGTTTAAATAATAACAGATGTTTGAACAATTATGCATGTGATTAAGTACACGTATGACTTCAAAATAATTATTAGAAAAAAGTTGAAAAAATACCACAAGAAAAACTGGAGTTGATGGATTGGATCGAAAAATGTTGCCTTGCAAAGGGCAGCCAAAGACGACTCCTTAACAACCGTTGGGCATTAAGAGCTGCTGCAATTTATATCCTACGTGTGATCAGTGTAGCAAATACACGTGAACGAAGTGTGGCATACTCGTTGCACAATGTACTCGTTTACATATCGTCGTAAAAACAAGTTTTGCATTTGATTCATCCATACATCCAGTGGATGCTTGTTTTTGATAAGTTATACCCGTAGTGAAAAAATCTATGTTCTATTTCTATATCATAGGACGAACAAACTTTAAAAAGATTAATACAAACATCACAACTAACCTTCAATGATCTCTGATATTTCATTACAGTAGGGTGAATCAATCATTGTTGCTGAAAACATAATTTATACAATAGAAGAAACACAGATTTGCTATGCCTTGCTATATATTTATCTGCACATTCATAACCGAATCCTTTCGCAATAATAATGCAAGGGTACCAGAGGGGTAAATGTTGTGTTAGAGTAAGGTAAATAATAATCAAGTGATTAATTTCATTTTACGCTGTGCTATTTTTAAAGCTATTTTGGGTGTCATGTAGACCATTCTCCGATATTTCATCACAGTAGGGTGAATCAATCATTGTTGCTGAAAACATAATTTATACAATAAAAAGAAACATAGAATTGTCATGTTGTAAATATTATTAGATAACGTTTACTAGTGACTAATGTGTATGGTTTTCCTTCCCAATAAGAAATGGCTGCTAGGATATCACTAGCATTTTGCTGATACCCTTATGGGACCCGGGTACAACGAATAGCACAACAACGCCCCCATTCTTGTCATATATATAAACCAAATGAGAAGACACGTTTGCCGTGTGTTGCGACCCACTATGATGTAGAACGGAATCCTGGTTGTTGAAACACAACACTTTGGGCCAGGGCCGGATTAAAGCCAATTTATGCCCTAAGCACAGTCAAACCTTAGTGCCGCCGCACTGTCCACTGGCATAATGTAAAAACTAACACGACCCCTTGATGCCAAGACTCAAATGCCTACCATTAAATTCAGAATTCAATTTTCAGTCAGGTCAATTTAAACCTCTTAAATTAAAATCATTTAAATATCTGATTTTTTTTCATATTTATTCAACAAAGTGACTGTACTCTATTCTTTAGAGCAGACAAAAGAATAAGCAGATTATTTACTTATAACTAGGACAACAGATAAAAAAGTCTTTAACTTGTTATTCAATTTTTAAATGTTATAAAGGGAACAATACAAAAAGAAATACTGAAAATTGTGTCTTTCAGCAGGAGCCAGTGTTTTCAATATTTCAAAAAAAAAAAGAAGAACGAAATTACACTTTACAGAGTTTTCTCATACACTTCTTATTAGCAAAGTGTTTGATTAAATACTCAAAGTGAATTTGGCGCAACAAATTTGGCTTCAATCATGAGTAGAGATAAGGATTCCAGCCTCTCTTGTCTCATCGCTGTTCTGTTTGGATGTTTTATCGCCTTATTGAGATAATGGGCGTTCAGTTGTGCAGTTTGTGATGATTAATGTTAAAATTATACGCAAGCTAATCTCTACGTTTGGTAAAGCACACTCAAAGTTGTCTTCTACAATTATTTTATTCAGGATGACTGAATCTAGCTTTTGCTGCACTAAACTTATGTCGAATATATATATGAGTGAAACTGCTGAGATAAGTTACTGTTCAAGTCATCTGGATAAGCATCAATTAGTTTTAGACAACAATCTGAGTACCTTGTACTATCTTCAGTAAATGAGGAAGTTGCCTTTTCTGGTACAACAATTAGGCTTACCTATATATATATTTATATATATTTTATATTTGGTGTGTCTTTGAGCCTACTATCTGTCTGATGCAAAATAAATTGCCTGTTGACCGGATGTTGTGGTGCCCCTTGCCCCCTGATGCCCTAAGCACGTGCTTATTTTGCCTAAGGGTTAATCCAGGCCTGTTGTGGGCCTTCGCCAAGACGGTATGTCCTGGTTCGTTAGATCAAACATGTGTTCGGTGAACTCGATATAACCTTATGATATAGTTTGCTAAGAACTTGCTCCAGGTAGCTGGTTGTCTCCTGATATTCCTCTACCAATCAGAAATGGCCACCACAATGTCACTTACACATTGTTAATGCCTTTATGGAACCCGGGTACAACGAATAGGCCAACATTACCTCTTTCTTGTAGTAGACTACATACTGAATGAGAGAACACATTTGTCGTGTGTTTGAGACTAGTGATGAAGTCGGGCGAAAGTCTTGGTGGTTGAAACACCTATGTTGGTCGGTTAAGAACGAAACTTTACGACAAAAGAGATGATTTCAATTTCCCCATTGTGAACTTTCCATTTATATGTAGCAACATTCCAGCAGCACCTGCATATGGAGTATATATCTCTCAGATGATACAATATTCCAGAGCTTGTGGTTCCTATAAGAATTTCCTTGATAGAGTGTTGCTGCTAACAAGGAAGCTACTGAACCAAGGGTTCCTTTTGGTAAAGTTGAAGTCATCACTCCGAACACTCTACGGTCGCCACCATGACTAGGTTGATCGTTATGAATATTTGTGTCACAAATGACCACGGATATTTTCCACTTGTCGTAAACACTTCCCGGTCCTTTCCTCATTCACGACTTATTACCGTGTTTGTAACTATATTAACACGACGGGTACCACTAGTGGAGCAGGAACTGCTTACCCTTCCGGAGCACATGAGTTCACCCCCAGTTTTTAGTGGGGTTCGCGTTAATCGATCTTTAGTTTTATATGTATGTTTTGTAGATCGTTGTCTGTCCCTTTGTGCTTTTTCTTTTGGCCATGGTGTTGTCTGTTCTTCTTCGATATACGGATTCTGATTGCCCCTTTGGTATCTTCAAACTCTTCTTGGTCCTTTATCTAGACGTGAATTTTCGGTTTGTTTGATCAATAGACTGGACACACCGACCTTTTAGCTTATCCCGAGAACGCTATGTTTTTAGTTGAACTATTTGTTCGTAATTAATGTTTCTCCAAATAGCCTTGTTACAGAGAGTGTTTTAAGCACCGGTGTAACCATCCCGGTATACAACTTGTGTTCCTACAGAACGTTCCTTGTTCGGGTATACCATTCTTAGAATTCCTGATATTTTCTGGTAGAGATCCACAAAATTCAAATATCGCCCGTGTTGGCACTCTAAGGTCGTTTGGGACAATGGTGTTTCATCATCAGAACTCCAACTAATTTTAACTGCAAGGGGTATTTACTTATCATTCAATTACAAACTGTTCAGCGGGTTTTGTGGGCCCATTCGTTATATATTTTAGTATATCAACTGTTTTCTTTCACAATTTCAAAATTGTATCGCCAGCGACATTTGTAAGCAAATCACACTATAAAGTGTCTGACGAACGAAGATCAACAACACCCACGCACTCGTTTAATAATCAATAATTGGAATTACGTGGACTACATTGGGCGTAACATAGTTTACCAGGAAGCATTGAATATCAAGAGCAATTTTATAAAGACAATATGTCAAGTTAGATTGACACGACGGGTGCCACTAGTAGAGCAGAAACTCTTTAGTTTTATGTGCATGATTTGTAGATCGTTGTTTGTCCTTTTGCCCTTTTTCCTTTGGCCATTGTGTTGTCTGTCCTTCGACTTACGGACTCTAATTACCCCTTTGGTATCTTCAAACTCTTCGTAGTCTATAAATAATTGTTGCTATTTTATTTTAACCAAAGTATAAATGATTACTGTTATTTTTTGTTTATGCTTACAATTACACGTGTTTGTTCTTGTAATCCAGTCTGTGGTATAGTCGGTTTTATCTATCCTGATCTGGACTGTGAACATCCGGGTTGTTACATATGGAATTAAACGTAATCTGTTTTCTGTACAGTTACACATTACTGGTAAATAGCTATGAAAAAAATTAGAAATATGTTCTTGTTAATGGAGTACAATAGTATTCTAGAACATGATGGGCATTGTTGTTATATTGTTACTATGGAATGAAGCGATAACACACAGAAGTTCTAACATTCAATGGAAAAATCGTAGAAAGATGCAAGATTGATAGCCCTAGCACACATTACATGACTTCTCACTTTCCTGACTTGGTGCAGGCCTCTCTATTAAAATTGGCGGGGTCAAGCACGCCCACTGCACTCGCAGCTTTTCATCACTGACGATTATAGTCACTTGTACTCGCTTCCTATCATCACTGAAGGTTCTAGTCGCTTGTACCCGCTGCTTATCACCACTGAAGGTTCTAGTACCTTGTACTCACTGCCTATCATTAGTGAAGGTTCTAGTCGCTTTTACCCGCTGCTTATCACCACTGAAGGTTCTAGTAGCTTGTACTCAATGCCTATTATTAGTGAAGGTTCTAGTCGCTTTCCATCATTGCCCATCATTACTGAAGGTTCTAGTCGCTTGTACTTACTGCCTATCACCACTGAGGGTTCTAGTCGCTTATGCTCCCTGCCTATCATCACTGACGATTATATTCACTTGCACTCGCCGCCTTTCATCGCTGAAGATATAAGTTGCTTGTACTCGCTTCCTATCATCACTGAAGGTTCTAGTCACTTGTACTCACTGTCTATCATCACTGAAGGTTATAGTCACTTGTACTCACTGTCTATCATCACTGAAGGTTCTAGTCACTTGTACTCACTGCCTATCATCACTGAAGGTTCTAGTCACTTATACTCACTGTCTATCATCACTGAAGGTTCTAGTCACTTGTACTCACTGTCTTTCATCACTGAAGGTTCTAGTCACTTGTACTCAATGCCTACCATCGCTGAAGGTTCTAGTCACTTGTGTTCACTGTCTATCATCACTGAAGGTTCTAGTCACTTGTACTCACTGCCTATCATCACTGAAGGTTATAGTCACTTGTACTCACTGCCTATCATCACTGAAGGTTATAGTCACTTGTACTCACTGCCTATCATCACTGAAGGTTATAGTCACTTGTACTCAATGCCTATCATCACTGAAGGTTCTAGTCGCTTGTACTCACTGTCTATCATCACTGAAGGTTCTAGTCACTTGTACCCACTGTCTATCATCACTGAAGGTTCTAGTCACTTGAACTCAATTCCTACCATCACTGAAGGTTATAGTCACTTGTACTCACTGCCTATCATTACTGAAGGTTCTAGTCACTTGTACTCACTGCCTATCATTACTGAAGGTTCTAGTCACTTGTACTCACTGTCTATCATCACTGAAGGTTATAGTCACTTGTACTCACTGTCTATCATCACTGAAAGTTCTAGTCGCTTGCACTCACTGCCTATCATTACTGAAGGTTCTAGTCGCTTGTACTCACTGTCTATCATTACTGAAGGTTCTAGTCACTTGTACTCACTGCCTACCATCACTGAAGGTTCTAGTCACTTGTACTCACTGTCTATCATCACTGAAGGTTCTAGTCGCTTGTACTCACTGCCTACCATCACTGAAGGTTCTAGTCACTTGTACTCACTGTCTATCATTACTGAAGGTTCTAGTCACTTGTATTCACTGTCTATCATTACTGAAGGTTCTAGTAGCTTGTACTCACTGCCTATCATCACTGAAGGTTCTAGTCACTTGTACTCACTGCTTATCATCACTGAAGGTTCTAGTCTTTTGTATTCACTGCCTATCATTACTGAAGGTTCTAGTAGCTTGTACTCACTGCCTACCATCACTGACGGTTCTAGTCACTTGTATTCACTGAAGGTTCTAGTCACTTGTATTCACTGTCTATCATTACTGAAGGTTCTAGTCACTTGTATTCACTGCCTATCATCACTGAAGGTTCTAGTCGCTTGTACTCACTGTCTATCACCACTGAAGGTTCTAGTCACTTGTATTCACTGCCTATCATCACTGAAGGTTCTAGTAGCTTGTGCTCACTGTCTATCATTACTGAAAGTTCTAGTCGCTTGTATTCACTGTCTATCATCACTGAAGGTTATAGTCACTTGTACTCACAGCCTATCATCACTGAAGGTTCTAGTCACTTGTACTCACTGCCTATCATTACTGAAGGTTCTAGTAGCTTGTACTCACTGCCTATTATTACTGAAGGTTCTAGTCACTTGTACTCACTGCCTATCATCACTGAAGGATCTAGTCACTTGTACTCACTGTCTATCATTACTGAAGGATCTAGTCACTTGTACTCACTGCCTATCATTACTGAAGGTTCTAGTCACTTGTACTCACTGCCTATCATTACTGAAGGATCTAGTCGCTTGTACTCACTGCCTATCATTACTGAAGGTTGCAGTCGCTTGTACTCACTGCCTATCATTACTGAAGGTTCTAGTAGCTTGTACTCACTGCCTATCATCACTGAAGGTTCTAGTCACTTGTACTCACTGCCTATCATCACTGAAGGTTCTAGTCACTTGTACTCACTGTCTATCATCACTGAAGGTTCTAGTAGCTTGTACTCACTGCCTATCATCACTGAAGGTTCTAGTCACTTGTACTCACTGCCTATCATTACTGAAGGTTCTAGTAGCTTGTACTCACTGCCTATCATCACTGAAGGTTCTAGTCACTTGTACTCACTGCCTATCATTACTGAAGGTTCTAGTCGCTTGTACTCACTGCCCATCATTACTGAAGGTTCTAGTCACTTTTACTCACTGCCCATCATTACTGAAGGTTCTAGTCACTTGTACTCACTGCCTATCATCACTGAAGGTCCTAGTCGCTTGTACTCACTGCCTATCATCACTGAAGGTCCTAGTCGCTTGTACTCACTGCCCATCATTACTGAAGGTCCTAGTCACTTGTACTCACTGCCTATCATCACTGAAGGTCCTAGTCGCTTGTACTCACTGCCCATCATTACTGAAGGTCCTAGTCACTTGTACTCACTGCCCATCATTACTGAAGGTTCTAGTCACTTGTACTCACTGCCCATCATTACTGAAGGTTGTAAGCGCTTGTGCGTACTGCCTATCATCACTATAGGTTCTAGTAGTCGCTTCATCATTGAATGCTTTGTTTAGACTCTTGTGTTATATTGGTGTATTTGATTGCACTGACTACCACTATGTTACTTCTTTATTGTGGTAAATAGCGGTAAAAGTCCTTGATTATGACGTCACATCTCTTATCTCAATGTTTTTTATTAATCTTTCTAGCTCTAATGGGACAGTTTTGAAAGTCTGAGTAATTTACTCTATCAATTATTTACCTAGATGTTTGGAGTTTGGTGTTGTCCTCAAACATGTTAATTGTGCTACGTGTAGTAGTGTTGTAGCCATGACGACTAATGCAACCAACGTCACACTTCGGATAGATCAACTCGAATGGGGCAACGTCCGATATTTTGATTTCGTGGAAAGAATAATTAACTTACACTTCGTTACAAGGACACGCTATGCATTTGACTCGTGCCCCGAACAACCAGATGACGTCGCCTTCGGATGACTTATAATTAACAGAAGTAAGAAATGCTTGAGGATACCATATATATAATCAGAAGCCGTACATCACATGGCCTACAATCAAATGGTTAGAAGAAATAGTACAAACAATTATCTACAAATCTTTACACCGAAAACGAAAGAGAGAACAATACGAACCTAACTAAATACCGGAAGGTGAACTCGAGTGTTCAATAATGGTAAGTAGTTCCTGCTCCACTAGTGCTACCCGTCGTGTTACACTTGCTACACGCCCAGTGATAAGTCACGAATGTCAAGTTTGCAGGAATACTGTATATTATTTTCTTATTACATTAATGTACACTATTGTATGATTCTAGAACAAAACAAAACAACAACAGCAACAACAAAAATACCCCCCTATACCGTAATTACTTACAACATCAGAGGATTTGATATGGATGCGAAGATATTGACATCTAATCGTATCAGTTGATTATTTTGAAGTAGTCTAAAATAAAATACAATTATGATTATTCAAAAGAAAACAAAACAGTGGCCATCAATTCCACCAATATCAACAAGACACACAGTATCTGGTATTAACTGAAAGCAAACAAGACACACAATCACATCTGTTATTAACTGAACACAAACAAGACACACAATCACATCTGATATTAACTGAACACAAACAAGACACACAATCACATCTGATATTATCTGAACACAACAAGACACACAATCACATCTGATATTAACTGAACACAACAAGACACACAATCACATCTGATATTAACTAAGCAAAAATAAGAAACACAATCACATCTGATATTAACTGAACACAACAAGACACACAATCACATCTGATATTAACTGAACACAACAAGACACACAATCACATCTGATATTAACTGAACACAAACAAGACACACAATCACATCTGATATTAACTGAACACAACAAGACACACAATCACATCTGATATTAACTGAACACAACAAGACACACAATCACATCTGATATTAACTGAACACAACAAGACACACAATCACATCTGATATTAACTGAACACAAACAAGACACACAATCACATCTGATATTAACTGAACACAACAAGACACACAATCACATCTGATATTAACTGAACACAACAAGACACACAATCACATCTGATATTAACTAAGCAAAAATAAGAAACACAATCACATCTGATATTAACTGAACACAACAAGACACACAATCACATCTGATATTAACTGAACACAACAAGACACACAATCACATCTGATATTAACTGAACACAACAAGACACACAATCACATCTGATATTAACTAAGCAAAAATAAGAAACACAATCACATCTGATATTAACTGAACACAACAAGACACACAATCACATCTGATATTAACTGAACACAACAAGACACACAATCACATCTGATATTAACTGAACACAACAAGACACACAATCACATCTGATATTAACTAAGCAAAAATAAGAAACACAATCACATCTGATATTAACTGAACACAACAAGACACACAATCACATCTGATATTAACTAAGCAAAAATAAGAAACACAATCACATCTGATATTAACTGAACACAACAAGACACACAATCACATCTGATATTAACCTGAACACAAACAAGACACACAATCACATCTGATATTAACTGAACACAAACAAGACCACGATATATGACGTTGGAAATGCAGGACGGGCATATAAATATGGCGGAGTAAAACGGCTTAAAACTATATTAATTGTACGGAATTCAGTCTATATTTGGCAAATTTTCTTCATCCTTTAGTAAACATTTATGTGATGTTGGTGATACAATTTAATTTTTTTAAAGTTATTTTTGTATAATAAAATATAACGAGTTTCATATAATTCCCCTTTTATTTAGCTTATTTTGATTGCATTCACTACTTAGTTGTTTTATCTCATAATATTTCAACTTTTAATTTCTTAATCAAATTTCTAACGTGACGCCAAAATATAGCTTAAATGCCTGGGGTTCGAGTTAAACACCAATAAAGTAATCTACTTCTCTATTCTGCAGATTAGTTTTTAATCACCTCGCATTTATGCATACACAATAAAATATAACCTCAGTTTGACTATATGCATAATGATATATGAACGGAATTGAACATATATCATACATTGAGTGATTGCTTAACGCCCAAATAAGCAATTTGTCAGCTATATCATGTCGAGAACAAGTTGCATTAAAGAAATGATGATATCTGCTTTGAACTAGCCAGCACCCTTAATTTGATATTTTGTGCTACTTCACTGAAACAACAGTCGCTCCACCCGGACACGATATCCTGATTCCGAGCCAACCAGTGTTTGCTATTACTCCTTAAAGCTGCGTGCTTAGTGGAGAGGCACCAAATACCAAGTCAATGTTATGAGCCGACCAGGTATGTATTTATAAGCCGACCGGGTATGTATTGATGAGCCGAGCGGGTATGTATCTATGAGCCGACCGGGTATGTATTTATGAGCCGACCGGGTATGTATTTATGAGCCGACCGGGTAAGTATTTGTGAGCCGACCAGGTATTTATCTATGAGCCGACCAGGTATTTATTTATGAGCCGACCAGATATGTATTTATGAGCTGACCAGGTATGCATTTATGAGTCGACCGGGTATGTATTGATGAGCCGACCAGGTATGTATTTATGAGCCGACCGGGTATGTATCTATGAGCCGACCGAGTATGTATTTATGAGCCGACCGCGTATGTATTTGTGAGCCGACCAGGTATGTATTGATGAGCCGACCAGGTATGTATTTATGAGCCGACCGGGTATGTATTTGTGAGCCGACCGGATATATATTGATGAGCCGACCGGGTATGCATTCATGAGCCGACCGGGTATGTATTCATGAGCCGACCGGGTATGTATTCATGAGCCGACCGGGTATGTATTCATGAGCCGACCGAGTATGTATTCATGATCCGACCCGGTATGTATTCATTGTCCGGCCGGGTATGAATTATTCCTCTGTTTCATCAATTGTTCTATTGGATTATGGAACTGTTATGACAGTGTGTTATTTATATTTTGTTTTTCCTTTCATTGCTTATGGAAAATGGCAATCTCATTGTAACTACAAGACATATATCATCAGCTCTAAATAGTAAACGGCTTGTTGTTGGTGGGACATTGCAAGCCAAACCTATTCGAATTTTTGCATTCTCCATTTTGCCTTTAGGCTATTGCAACATCGCACCATAGGCTCTCTTGAGGGGTTGTACTATAGATATAAGAACTAGCTACTATTTGTATAATCCGGATTTCCCTAGTCCATCCTATACTCACAAGTACTTAATAGTTTGTGAAGAGGCAAATATTTGGTCAGGTAAGCATTGGAGTTGGTTGTCATTGAGTGTTCTGCAAAAGTAAGAATTACACAAAATATTTTACAGATAATTTCAGGAAATGTTCTTCAAAGGAGCACAAATAAAAATAATTCATAAATAAAACTAATGATTATTATTCAATCACGAAAACGACATTGGCATTAACAACCGCTTATTATATCTATTAATTTCCCTAAAACGGGAGATTTTGGTACATAAAACTACATTAACCCCGCACCATTAACATCTAGATAAAAACTCAGTTCTACTTGGAATAATTAATTATACTGAAGTTATTTATGCCGCCCTTTGCAACAGTGATCTTACCTCGCCTCCTTGAAAAACGATGGAACATATGATTAAGTAAATGATTTGTTCACTATTTCGGTGATAATATCTCAAAGCATAGTTTAGCGTTAGAGAAAACCGAAGGGGCAATCATGAATGGACAACACAGAGACACAGTCAACATTGTACTCACGCATGACACACAAAGAAGACAAACAAAACAATGGATACGACACAGAAAACTAAAGAGATGAGCAACACGAACTCCACTAGAAAATCGGGGGGAAATCCAGGTGCTCTCGAAGAGTAAGCAGTTCCCACCTCTTAAAGCTTACTATCTGAAATTAGACATGCAAATATAGTTTCTGTAACTAGTTTGTTAATGGATTAAACCATTTAAATTTCGAGTCTGTATGGGTTTTTGTGCTTTGTACAAGTGAATACCAACAGTTTTTGGACTAGAAAATTTTGATTAATTCCCCTTTGTCTATTTTTACTAATTTTTTATTTTGTTTATTTAGACATAAGAAAAGCTGAAAGATACCAAAATTGTCTTTTTATAATGTTAGGAAATCATCAACATAAAAAGAACCCTCAATGTTATCATTTAAAACTTTAGCTAAGTTGTTTATCTTAGTACTAAATAATGTAACCTTGAGGATGTTTTCTAGTTTAACATGACGTGTGTCACTTGTGGAACAGGAACTGCTTACCTGAGTTCACCCCCCGGTTTTTAGCGGGGTTCGTGTTACTCGATCTTTAGTTTTATGTGTATGTTTTGTAGGTCGTTTGCCCTTTCATACTTTTTCTTTTGGCCATTATGTTGTCTGTTCTTTTTCGATATACGGATTCTGAATACCCCTCTGGTATCTTCAAACTCTTCTTCCTGTACATAGATCTGTCATTTCTTGTTCATGAATATCAGGGGAAAAAATTGAATTGACTCTTACATAAAATCTTTGGCAAAAAAATGATATTCAAGTGGTTAGCTCATTTTTCAAGCACAGTTTTAAGATACCGAAGAGGTAATCAGAATCCGTATATCGAAGAAGAACAGACAACACAATGGCCAAGAGTAAATGTACGAAAGGACAAACAACGATCTACAAAACATACACAAGAACAGTTTTAAGCTACCAAATGAGATTTCAGAAGCTTTTAAAAAAACAGACAAAAGAAAAAAACAGTAAAAGGAAACACAATGATCTACAAAACAAAGAAAGCAAAAGATTTAACAATACAAACTGAGGTGAACACAGGCATCAGTCGTAATACAACCGAGGTGAACACAGGCATCAGTCGTAATACAAACCTAACAGAAAACTGAGGTGAACACAGGCATCAGTCATAATACAAACCTAATACAAAACCGAGGTGAACACAGGCATCAGTCGTAATACAAACCCGATAGAAAACTGAGGTGAACACAGGCATCAGTCGTAATACAAACCTAATACAAAACTGAGGTGAACACAGGCATCAGTCGTAATACAAACCCAATAGAAAACTGAGGTGAACACAGGCATCAGTCGTAATACAAACCCAATAGAAAACTGAGGTGAACACAGGCATCAGTCGTAATACAAACCTAATACAAAACTGAGGTGAACACAGGCATCAGTCGTAATACAAACCCAATAGAAAACTGAGGTGAACACAGGCATCAGTCGTAATACAAACCCAATAGAAAACTGAGGTGAACACAGGCATCAGTCGTAATACAAACCTAATACAAAACTGAGGTGAACACAGGCATCAGTCGTAATACAAACCCAATAGAAAACTGAGGTGAACACAGGCATCAGTCGTAATACAAACCTAATACAAAACTGAGGTGAACACAGGCATCAGTCGTAATACAAAACCAATAGAAAACTGAGGTGAACACAGGCATCAGTCGTAATACAAACCCAATACAAAACTGAGGTGAACACAGGCATCAGTCGTAATACAAACCTAATACAAAACTGAGGTGAAAACAGGCATCAGTCGTAATACAAACCTAATACAAAACTGAGGTGAACACAGGCATCAGTCGTAATACAAACCTAATACAAAACTGAGGTGAACACAGGCATCCGTCGTAATACAAACCTAATAGAAAACTGATGTGAACACAGGCATCAGTCATATTACAAACCCAATAGAAAACTGAGGTGAACACAGGCATCAGTCGTAATACAAACCCAATAGAAAACTGAGGTGAACACAGGCATCAGTCGTAATACAAACCCAATAGAAAACTGAGGTGAACACAGGCATCAGTCGTAATACAAACCTAATACAAAACTGAGGTGAACACAGGCATCCGTCGTAATACAAACCCAATAGAAAACTGAGGTGAACACAGGCATCAGTCGTATTACAAACCCAATAGAAAACTGAGGTGAACACAGGCATCAGTCGTATTACAAACCCAATAGAAAACTGAGGTGAACACAGGCATCAGTCGTATTACAAACCCAATAGAAAACTGAGGTGAACACAGGCATCAGTCGTATTACAAACCCAATAGAAAACTGAGGTGAACACAGGCATCAGTCGTAATACAAACCCAATAGAAAACTGAGGTGAACACAGGCATCAGTCGTAATACAAACCCAATAGAAAACTGAGGTGAACACAGGCATCAGTCGTAATACAAACCCAATAGAAAACTGAGGTGAACACAGGCATTAGTCGTAATACAAACCCAATAGAAAACTGAGGTGAACACAGGCATCAGTCGTAATACAAACCCAATAGAAAACTGAGATGAACACAGGCATCAGTCGTAATACAAACCCAATAGAAAACTGAGGTGAACACAGGCATCAGTCGTATTACAAACCCAATAGAAAACTGAGGTGAACACAGGCATCAGTCGTATTACAAACCCAATAGAAAACTGAGGTGAACACAGGCATCCATCGTAATACAAACCCAATAGAAAACTGAGGTGAACACAGGCATCAGTCGTAATACAAACCCAATAGAAAACTGAGGTGAACACAGGCATCAGTCGTATTACAAACCCAATAGAAAACTGAGGTGAACACAGGCATCCGTCGTAATACAAACCCAATAGAAAACTGAGGTGAACACAGGCATCAGTCGTATTACAAACCCAATAGAAAACTGAGGTGAACACATGCATCAGTCGTATTACAAACCCAATAGAAAACTGAGGTGAACACAGGCATCAGTCGTATTACAAACCCAATAGAAAACTGAGGTGAACACAGGCATCAGTCGTATTACAAACCCAATAGAAAACTGAGGTGAACACAGGCATCAGTCGTATTACAAACCCAATAGAAAACTGAGGTGAACACAGGCATCAGTCGTAATACAAACCCAATAGAAAACTGAGGTGAACACAGGCATCAGTCGTAATACAAACCCAATAGAAAACTGAGGTGAACACAGGCATCCGTCGTAATACAAACCTAATAGAAAACTGATGTGAACACAGGCATCAGTCGTATTACAAACCCAATAGAAAACTGAGGTGAACAAAGGCATCAGTCGTATTACAAACCCAATAGAAAACTGAGGTGAACACAGGCATCAGTCGTATTACAAACCCAATAGAAAACTGAGGTGAACACAGGCATCAGTCGTATTACAAACCCAATAGAAAACTGAGGTGAACACAGGCATCAGTCGTATTACAAACCCAATAGAAAACTGAGGTGAACACAGGCATCAGTCGTAATACAAACCCAATAGAAAACTGAGGTGAACACAGGCATCAGTCGTAATACAAACCCAATAGAAAACTGAGGTGAACACAGGCATCAGTCGTAATACAAACCTAATACAAAACTGAGGTGAACACAGGCATCCGTCGTAATACAAACCCAATAGAAAACTGAGGTGAACACAGGCATCAGTCGTATTACTAACCCAATAGAAAACTGAGGTGAACACAGGCATCAGTCGTATTACAAACCCAATAGAAAACTGAGGTGAACACAGGCATCCGTCGTATTACAAACCCTATAGAAAACTGAGGTGAACACAGGCATCAGTCGTATTACAAACCCAATAGAAAACTGAGGTGAACACAGGCATCAGTCGTATTACAAACCCAATAGAAAACTGAGGTGAACACAGGCATCAGTCGTATTACAAACCCAATAGAAAACTGAGGTGAACACAGGCATCAGTCGTAATACAAACCCAATAGAAAACTGAGGTGAACACAGGCATCAGTCGTATTACAAACCCAATAGAAAACTGAGGTGAACACAGGCATCCGTCGTAATACAAACCCAATAGAAAACTGAGGTGAACACAGGCATCAGTCGTATTACAAACCCAATAGAAAACTGAGGTGAACACAGGCATCAGTCGTATTACAAACCCAATAGAAAACTGAGGTGAACACAGGCATCAGTCGTATTACAAACCCAATAGAAAACTGAGGTGAACACAGGCATCAGTCGTATTACAAACCCAATAGAAAACTGAGGTGAACACAGGCATCAGTCGTAATACAAACCCAATAGAAAACTGAGGTGAACACAGGCATCAGTCGTAATACAAACCCAATAGAAAACTGAGGTGAACACAGGCATCAGTCGTAATACAAACCCAATAGAAAACTGAGGTGAACACAGGCATCCGTCGTAATACAAACCTAATAGAAAACTGATGTGAACACAGGCATCAGTCGTATTACAAACCCAATAGAAAACTGAGGTGAACACAGGCATCAGTCGTATTACAAACCCAATAGAAAACTGAGGTGAACACAGGCATCAGTCGTATTACAAACCCAATAGAAAACTGAGGTGAACACAGGCATCAGTCGTATTACAAACCCAATAGAAAACTGAGGTGAACACAGGCATCAGTCGTATTACAAACCCAATAGAAAACTGAGGTGAACACAGGCATCAGTCGTAATACAAACCCAATAGAAAACTGAGGTGAACACAGGCATCAGTCGTAATACAAACCCAATAGAAAACTGAGGTGAACACAGGCATCAGTCGTAATACAAACCCAATAGAAAACTGAGGTGAACACAGGCATCAGTCGTATTACAAACCCAATAGAAAACTGAGGTGAACACAGGCATCAGTCGTATTACAAACCCAATAGAAAACTGAGGTGAACACAGGCATCAGTCGTATTACAAACCCAATAGAAAACTGAGGTGAACACAGGCATCAGTCGTATTACAAACCCAATAGAAAACTGAGGTGAACACAGGCATCCGTCGTATTACAAACCCAATAGAAAACTGAGGTGAACACAGGCATCAGTCGTATTACAAACCCAATAGAAAACTGAGGTGAACACAGGCATCAGTCGTATTACAAACCCAATAGAAAACTGAGGTGAACACAGGCATCAGTCGTAATACAAACCCAATAGAAAACTGAGGTGAACACAGGCATCAGTCGTAATACAAACCCAATGGAAAACTGAGGTGAACACAGGCATCAGTCGTATTACAAACCCAATAGAAAACTGAGGTGAACACAGGCATCAGTCGTAATACAAACCCAATAGAAAACTGAGGTGAACACAGGAATCAGTTGTATTACAAACCCAATAGAAAACTGAGGTGAACACAGGCATCAGTCGTAATACAAACCTAATACAAAACTGAGGTGAACACAGGCATCAGTCGTAATACAAACCTAATACAAAACTGAGGTGAACACAGCCATCCGTCGTAATACAAACCTAATAGAAAACTGATGTGAACACAGGCATCAGTCATATTACAAACCCAATAGAAAACTGAGGTGAACACAGGCATCAGTCGTAATACAAACCCAATAGAAAACTGAGGTGAACACAGGCATCAGTCGTAATACAAACCCAATAGAAAACTGAGGTGAACACAGGCATCAGTCGTAATACAAACCTAATACAAAACTGAGGTGAACACAGGCATCCGTCGTAATACAAACCCAATAGAAAACTGAGGTGAACACAGGCATCAGTCGTATTACAAACCCAATAGAAAACTGAGGTGAACACAGGCATCAGTCGTATTACAAACCCAATAGAAAACTGAGGTGAACACAGGCATCCGTCGTATTACAAACCCAATGTAAAACTGAGGTGAACACAGGCATCAGTCGTAATACAAACCCAATAGAAAACTGAGGTGAACACAGGCATCAGTCGTATTACAAACCCAATAGAAAACTGAGGTGAACACAGGCATCAGTCGTATTACAAACCCAATAGAAAACTGAGGTGAACACAGGCATCAGTCGTAATACAAACCCAATAGAAAACTGAGGTGAACACAGGCATCAGTCGTAATACAAACCCAATAGAAAACTGAGGTGAACACAGGCATCAGTCGTAATACAAACCCAATAGAAAACTGAGGTGAACACAGGCATTAGTCGTAATACAAACCCAATAGAAAACTGAGGTGAACACAGGCATCAGTCGTAATACAAACCCAATAGAAAACTGAGGTGAACACAGGCATCAGTCGTATTACAAACCCAATAGAAAACTGAGGTGAACACAGGCATCAGTCGTATTACAAACCCAATAGAAAACTGAGGTGAACACAGGCATCAGTCGTATTACAAACCCAATAGAAAACTGAGGTGAACACAGGCATCAGTCGTATTACAAACCCAATAGAAAACTGAGGTGAACACAGGCATCCGTCGTATTACAAACCCAATAGAAAACTGAGGTGAACACAGGCATCAGTCGTATTACAAACCCAATAGAAAACTGAGGTGAACACAGGCATCAGTCGTATTACAAACCCAATAGAAAACTGAGGTGAACACAGGCATCAGTCGTAATACAAACCCAATAGAAAACTGAGGTGAACACAGGCATCAGTCGTAATACAAACCCAATGGAAAACTGAGGTGAACACAGGCATCAGTCGTATTACAAACCCAATAGAAAACTGAGGTGAACACAGGCATCAGTCGTAATACAAACCCAATAGAAAACTGAGGTGAACACAGGAATCAGTTGTATTACAAACCCAATAGAAAACTGAGGTGAACACAGGCATCAGTCGTAATACAAACCTAATACAAAACTGAGGTGAACACAGGCATCAGTCGTAATACAAACCTAATACAAAACTGAGGTGAACACAGCCATCCGTCGTAATACAAACCTAATAGAAAACTGATGTGAACACAGGCATCAGTCATATTACAAACCCAATAGAAAACTGAGGTGAACACAGGCATCAGTCGTAATACAAACCCAATAGAAAACTGAGGTGAACACAGGCATCAGTCGTAATACAAACCCAATAGAAAACTGAGGTGAACACAGGCATCAGTCGTAATACAAACCTAATACAAAACTGAGGTGAACACAGGCATCCGTCGTAATACAAACCCAATAGAAAACTGAGGTGAACACAGGCATCAGTCGTATTACAAACCCAATAGAAAACTGAGGTGAACACAGGCATCAGTCGTATTACAAACCCAATAGAAAACTGAGGTGAACACAGGCATCCGTCGTATTACAAACCCAATGTAAAACTGAGGTGAACACAGGCATCAGTCGTAATACAAACCCAATAGAAAACTGAGGTGAACACAGGCATCAGTCGTATTACAAACCCAATAGAAAACTGAGGTGAACACAGGCATCAGTCGTATTACAAACCCAATAGAAAACTGAGGTGAACACAGGCATCAGTCGTAATACAAACCCAATAGAAAACTGAGGTGAACACAGGCATCAGTCGTAATACAAACCCAATAGAAAACTGAGGTGAACACAGGCATCAGTCGTAATACAAACCCAATAGAAAACTGAGGTGAACACAGGCATTAGTCGTAATACAAACCCAATAGAAAACTGAGGTGAACACAGGCATCAGTCGTAATACAAACCCAATAGAAAACTGAGATGAACACAGGCATCAGTCGTAATACAAACCCAATAGAAAACTGAGGTGAACACAGGCATCAGTCGTATTACAAACCCAATAGAAAACTGAGGTGAACACAGGCATCAGTCGCAATACAAACCCAATAGAAAACTGAGGTGAACACAGGCATCAGTCGTATTACAAACCCAATAGAAAACTGAGGTGAACACAGGCATCCATCGTAATACAAACCCAATAGAAAACTGAGGTGAACACAGGCATCAGTCGTAATACAAACCCAATAGAAAACTGAGGTGAACACAGGCATCAGTCGTATTACAAACCCAATAGAAAACTGAGGTGAACACAGGCATCCGTCGTAATACAAACCCAATAGAAAACTGAGGTGAACACAGGCATCAGTCGTATTACAAACCCAATAGAAAACTGAGGTGAACACATGCATCAGTCGTATTACAAACCCAATAGAAAACTGAGGTGAACACAGGCATCAGTCGTATTACAAACCCAATAGAAAACTGAGGTGAACACAGGCATCAGTCGTATTACAAACCCAATAGAAAACTGAGGTGAACACAGGCATCAGTCGTATTACAAACCCAATAGAAAACTGAGGTGAACACAGGCATCAGTCGTAATACAAACCCAATAGAAAACTGAGGTGAACACAGGCATCAGTCGTAATACAAACCCAATAGAAAACTGAGGTGAACACAGGCATCCGTCGTAATACAAACCTAATAGAAAACTGATGTGAACACAGGCATCAGTCGTATTACAAACCCAATAGAAAACTGAGGTGAACAAAGGCATCAGTCGTATTACAAACCCAATAGAAAACTGAGGTGAACACAGGCATCAGTCGTATTACAAACCCAATAGAAAACTGAGGTGAACACAGGCATCAGTCGTATTACAAACCCAATAGAAAACTGAGGTGAACACAGGCATCAGTCGTATTACAAACCCAATAGAAAACTGAGGTGAACACAGGCATCAGTCGTAATACAAACCCAATAGAAAACTGAGGTGAACACAGGCATCAGTCGTAATACAAACCCAATAGAAAACTGAGGTGAACACAGGCATCAGTCGTAATACAAACCTAATACAAAACTGAGGTGAACACAGGCATCCGTCGTAATACAAACCCAATAGAAAACTGAGGTGAACACAGGCATCAGTCGTATTACTAACCCAATAGAAAACTGAGGTGAACACAGGCATCAGTCGTATTACAAACCCAATAGAAAACTGAGGTGAACACAGGCATCCGTCGTATTACAAACCCAATAGAAAACTGAGGTGAACACAGGCATCAGTCGTATTACAAACCCAATAGAAAACTGAGGTGAACACAGGCATCAGTCGTATTACAAACCCAATAGAAAACTGAGGTGAACACAGGCATCAGTCGTATTACAAACCCAATAGAAAACTGAGGTGAACACAGGCATCAGTCGTAATACAAACCCAATAGAAAACTGAGGTGAACACAGGCATCAGTCGTAATACAAACCCAATAGAAAACTGAGGTGAACACAGGCATCAGTCGTAATACAAACCCAATAGAAAACTGAGGTGAACACAGGCATTAGTCGTAATACAAACCCAATAGAAAACTGAGGTGAACACAGGCATCAGTCGTAATACAAACCCAATAGAAAACTGAGATGAACACAGGCATCAGTCGTAATACAAACCCAATAGAAAACTGAGGTGAACACAGGCATCAGTCGTATTACAAACCCAATAGAAAACTGAGGTGAACACAGGCATCAGTCGTAATACAAACCCAATAGAAAACTGAGGTGAACACAGGCATCAGTCGTATTACAAACCCAATAGAAAACTGAGGTGAACACAGGCATCCGTCGTAATACAAACCCAATAGAAAACTGAGGTGAACACAGGCATCAGTCGTAATACAAACCCAATAGAAAACTGAGGTGAACACAGGCATCAGTCGTATTACAAACCCAATAGAAAACTGAGGTGAACACAGGCATCCGTCGTAATACAAACCCAATAGAAAACTGAGGTGAACACAGGCATCAGTCGTATTACAAACCCAATAGAAAACTGAGGTGAACACAGGCATCAGTCGTATTACAAACCCAATAGAAAACTGAGGTGAACACAGGCATCAGTCGTATTACAAACCCAATAGAAAACTGAGGTGAACACAGGCATCAGTCGTATTACAAACCCAATAGAAAACTGAGGTGAACACAGGCATCAGTCGTAATACAAACCCAATAGAAAACTGAGGTGAACACAGGCATCAGTCGTAATACAAACCCAATAGAAAACTGAGGTGAACACAGGCATCAGTCGTAATACAAACCCAATAGAAAACTGAGGTGAACACAGGCATCCGTCGTAATACAAACCTAATAGAAAACTGATGTGAACACAGGCATCAGTCGTATTACAAACCCAATAGAAAACTGAGGTGAACACAGGCATCAGTCGTATTACAAACCCAATAGAAAACTGAGGTGAACACAGGCATCAGTCGTATTACAAACCCAATAGAAAACTGAGGTGAACACAGGCATCAGTCGTATTACAAACCCAATAGAAAACTGAGGTGAACACAGGCATCAGTCGTATTACAAACCCAATAGAAAACTGAGGTGAACACAGGCATCAGTCGTAATACAAACCCAATAGAAAACTGAGGTGAACACAGGCATCAGTCGTAATACAAACCCAATAGAAAACTGAGGTGAACACAGGCATCAGTCGTAATACAAACCCAATAGAAAACTGAGGTGAACACAGGCATCAGTCGTATTACAAACCCAATAGAAAACTGAGGTGAACACAGGCATCAGTCGTATTACAAACCCAATAGAAAACTGAGGTGAACACAGGCATCAGTCGTATTACAAACCCAATAGAAAACTGAGGTGAACACAGGCATCAGTCGTATTACAAACCCAATAGAAAACTGAGGTGAACACAGGCATCAGTCGTAATACAAACCCAATAGAAAACTGAGGTGAACACAGGCATCAGTCGTAATACAAACCCAATAGAAAACTGAGGTGAACACAGGCATCAGTCGTAATACAAACCCAATAGAAAACTGAGGTGAACACAGGCATCAGTCGTATTACAAACCCAATAGAAAACTGAGGTGAACACAGGCATCAGTCGTAATACAAACCCAATAGAAAACTGAGGTGAACACAGGCATCAGTCGTATTACAAACCCAATAGAAAACTGAGGTGAACACAGGCATCAGTCGTATTACAAACCCAATAGAAAACTGAGGTGAACACAGGCATCAGTCGTATTACAAACCCAATAGAAAACTGAGGTGAACACAGGCATCAGTCGTATTACAAACCCAATAGAAAACTGAGGTGAACACAGGCATCAGTCGTATTACAAACCCAATAGAAAACTGAGGTGAACACAGGCATCAGTCGTAATACAAACCCAATAGAAAACTGAGGTGAACACAGGCATCAGTCGTAATACAAACCCAATAGAAAACTGAGGTGAACACAGGCATCAGTCGTATTACAAACCCAATAGAAAACTGAGGTGAACACAGGCATCAGTCGTAATACAAACCCAATAGAAAACTGAGGTGAACACAGGCATCAGTCGTAATGCAAACCCAATAGAAAACTGAGGTGAACACAGGCATCAGTCGTATTACAAACCCAATAGAAAACTGAGGTGAACACAGGCATCAGTCGTAATACAAACCCAATAGAAAACTGAGGTGAACACAGGCATCAGTCGTATTACAAACCCAATAGAAAACTGAGGTGAACACAGGCATCAGTCGTATTACAAACCCAATAGAAAACTGAGGTGAACACAGGCATCAGTCGTATTACAAACCCAATAGAAAACTGAGGTGAACACAGGCATCAGTCGTATTACAAACCCAATAGAAAACTGAGGTGAACACAGGCATCCGTCGTATTACAAACCCAATAGAAAACTGAGGTGAACACAGGCATCAGTCGTAATACAAACCCAATAGAAAACTGAGGTGAACACAGGAATCAGTTGTATTACAAACCCAATAGAAAACTGAGGTGAACACAGGCATCAGTCGTAATACAAACCCAATAGAAAACTGAAGTGAACACAGGCATCAGTCGTAATACAAACCCAATAAAAAACTGAGGTGAACACAGGCATCAGTCGTAATACAAACCCAATAGAAAACTGAGGTGAGCACAGGCATCAGTCGTAATACAAACCCAATAGAAAACTGAGGTGAACACAGGCATCAGTCGTATTACAAACCCAATAGAAAACTGAGGTGAACACAGGCATCAGTCGTATTATAAACCCAATAGAAAACTGAGGTGAACACAGGCATCAGTCGTATTACAAACCCAATAGAAAACTGAGGTGAACACAGGCATCAGTCGTATTACAAACCCAATAGAAAACTGAGGTGAACACAGGCATCAGTCGTATTACAAACCCAATAGAAAACTGAGGTGAACACAGGCATCAGTCGTATTACAAACCCAATAGAAAACTGAGGTGAACACAGGCATCAGTCGTATTACAAACCCAATAGAAAACTGAGGTGAACACAGGCATCAGTCGTAATACAAACCCAATAGAAAACTGAGGTGAACACAGGCATCAGTCGTAATACAAACCCAATAGAAAACTGAGGTGAACACAGGCATCAGTCGTAATACAAACCCAATAGAAAACTGAGGTGAACACAGGCATCAGTCGTATTACAAACCCAATAGAAAACTGAGGTGAACACAGGCATCAGTCGTATTACAAACCCAATAGAAAACTGAGGTGAACACAGGCATCAGTCGTATTACAAACCCAATAGAAAACTGAGGTGAACACAGGCATCAGTCGTATTACAAACCCAATAGAAAACTGAGGTGAACACAGGCATCAGTCGTAATACAAACCCAATAGAAAAACTGAGGTGAACACAGGCATCAGTCGTAATACAAACCCCATAGAAAACTGAGGTGAACACAGGCATCAGTCGTAATACAAACCCAATAGAAAACTGAGGTGAACACAGGCATCAGTCGTATTACAAACCCAATAGAAAACTGAGGTGAACACAGGCATCAGTCGTAATACAAACCCAATAGAAAACTGAGGTGAACACAGGCATCAGTCGTATTACAAACCCAATATAAAACTGAGGTGAACACAGGCATCAGTCGTATTACAAACCCAATAGAAAACTGAGGTGAACACAGGCATCAGTCGTATTACAAACCCAATAGAAAACTGAGGTGAACACAGGCATCAGTCGTATTACAAACCCAATAGAAAACTGAGGTGAACACAGGCATCAGTCGTATTACAAACCCAATAGAAAACTGAGGTGAACACAGGCATCAGTCGTAATACAAACCCAATAGAAAACTGAGGTGAACACAGGCATCAGTCGTAATACAAACCCAATAGAAAACTGAGGTGAACACAGGCATCAGTCGTATTACAAACCCAATAGAAAACTAAGGTGAACACAGGCATCAGTCGTAATACAAACCCAATAGAAAACTGAGGTGAACACAGGCATCAGTCGTAATGCAAACCCAATAGAAAACTGAGGTGAACACAGGCATCAGTCGTATTACAAACCCAATAGAAAACTGAGGTGAACACAGGCATCAGTCGTAATACAAACCCAATAGAAAACTGAGGTGAACACAGGCATCAGTCGTATTACAAACCCAATAGAAAACTGAGGTGAACACAGGCATCAGTCGTATTACAAACCCAATAGAAAACTGAGGTGAACACAGGCATCAGTCGTATTACAAACCCAATAGAAAACTGAGGTGAACACAGGCATCAGTCGTATTACAAACCCAATAGAAAACTGAGGTGAACACAGGCATCCGTCGTATTACAAACCCAATAGAAAACTGAGGTGAACACAGGCATCAGTCGTAATACAAACCCAATAGAAAACTGAGGTGAACACAGGAATCAGTTGTATTACAAACCCAATAGAAAACTGAGGTGAACACAGGCATCAGTCGTAATACAAACCCAATAGAAAACTGAGGTGAACACAGGCATCAGTCGTAATACAAACCCAATAGAAAACTGAGGTGAACACAGGCATCAGTCGTAATACAAACCCAATAGAAAACTGAGGTGAGCACAGGCATCAGTCGTAATACAAACCCAATAGAAAACTGAGGTGAACACAGGCATCAGTCGTATTACAAACCCAATAGAAAACTGAGGTGAACACAGGCATCAGTCGTATTACAAACCCAATAGAAAACTGAGGTGAACACAGGCATCAGTCGTATTACAAACCCAATAGAAAACTGAGGTGAACACAGGCATCAGTCGTATTACAAACCCAATAGAAAACTGAGGTGAACACAGGCATCCGTCGTATTACAAACCCAATAGAAAACTGAGGTGAACACAGGCATCAGTCGTAATACAAACCCAATAGAAAACTGAGGTGAACACAGGCATCAGTTGTATTACAAACCCAATAGAAACTGAGGTGAACACAGGCATCCGTCGTATTACAAACCCAATAGAAAACTGAGGTGAACACAGGCATCAGTCGTATACAAACCCAATAGAAAACTGAGGTGAACACAGGCATCAGTCGTAATACAAACCCAATAGAAAACTGAGGTGAACACAGGCATCAGTCGTAATACAAACCCAATAGAAAACTGAGGTGAACACAGGCATCAGTCGTAATACAAACCCAATAGAAAACTGAGGTGAACACAGGCATCAGTCGTAATACAAACCCAATAGAAAACTGAGGTGAACACAGGCATCAGTCGTAATACAAACCCAATAGAAAACTGAGGTGAACACAGGCATCAGTCGTATTACAAACCCAATAGAAAACTGAGGTGAACACAGGCATCCGTCGTATTACAAACCCAATAGAAAACTGAGGTGAACACAGGCATCAGTCGTATTACAAACCCAACAGAAAACTGAGGTGAACACAGGCATCAGTCGTAATACAAACCCAATAGAAAACTGAGGTGAACACAGGCATCAGTCGTAATACAAACCCAATAGAAAACTGAGGTGAACACAGGCATCAGTCGTAATACAAACCCAATAGAAAATTGAGGTGAACACAGGCATCAGTCGTAATACAAACCCAATAGAAAACTGAGGTGAACACAGGCATCAGTCGTAATACAAACCCAATAGAAAAATGAGGTGAACACAGGCATCAGTCGTAATACAAACCCAATAGAAAACTGAGGTGAACACAGGCATCAGTCGTAATACAAACCCAATAGAAAACTGAGGTGAACACAGGCATCAGTCGTATTACAAACCCAATAGAAAACTGAGGTGAACACAGGCATCCGTCGTATTACAAACCCAATAGAAAACTGAGGTGAACACAGGCATCAGTCGTATTACAAACCCAACAGAAAACTGAGGTGAACACAGGCATCAGTCGTAATACAAACCCAATAGAAAACTGAGGTGAACACAGGCATCAGTCGTAATACAAACCCAATAGACAACTGAGGTGAACACAGGCATCAGTCGTATTACAAACCCAACAGAAAACTGAGGTGAACACAGGCATCAGTCGTAATACAAACCCAACAGAAAACTGAGGTGAACACAGGCATCAGTCGTAATACAAACCCAATAGAAAACTGAGGTGAACACAGGCATCAGTCGTAATACAAACCCAATAGAAAACTGAGGTGAACACAGGCATCAGTCGTATTACAAACCCAATAGAAAACTGAGGTGAACACAGGCATCAGTCGTATTACAAACCCAATAGAAAACTGAGGTGAACACAGGCATCAGTCGTAATACAAACCCAATAGAAAACTGAGGTGAACACAGGCATCAGTCGTATTACAAACCCAATAGAAAACTGAGGTGAACACAGGCATCAGTCGTAATACAAACCCAATAGAAAACTGAGGTGAACACAGGCATTAGTCGTATTACAAACCCAATAGAAAACTGAGGTGAACACAGGCATCAGTCGTATTACAAACCCAATAGAAAACTGAGGTGAACACAGGCATCAGTCGTATTACAAACCCAATAGAAAACTGAGGTGAACACAGGCATCCGTCGTATTACAAACCCAATAGAAAACTGAGGTGAACACAGGCATCCGTCGTATTACAAACCCAATAGAAAACTGAGGTGAACACAGGCATCAGTCGTATTACAAACCCAACAGAAAACTGAGGTGAACACAGGCATCAGTCGTAATACAAACCCAATAGAAAACTGAGGTGAACACAGGCATCAGTCGTATTACAAACCCAATAGACAACTGAGGTGAACACAGGCATCAGTCGTATTACAAACCCAACAGAAAACTGAGGTGAACACAGGCATCAGTCGTAATACAAACCCAACAGAAAACTGAGGTGAACACAGGCATCAGTCGTAATACAAACCCAATAGAAAACTGAGGTGAACACAGGCATCAGTCGTAATACAAACCCAATAGAAAACTGAGGTGAACACAGGCATCAGTCGTATTACAAACCCAATAGAAAACTGAGGTGAACACAGGCATCAGTCGTATTACAAACCCAATAGAAAACTGAGGTGAACACAGGCATCAGTCGTAATACAAACCCAATAGAAAACTGAGGTGAACACAGGCATCAGTCGTATTACAAACCCAATAGAAAACTGAGGTGAACACAGGCATCAGTCGTAATACAAACCCAATAGAAAACTGAGGTGAACACAGGCATTAGTCGTATTACAAACCCAATAGAAAACTGAGGTGAACACAGGCATCAGTCGTATTACAAACCCAATAGAAAACTGAGGTGAACACAGGCATCAGTCGTATTACAAACCCAATAGAAAACTGAGGTGAACACAGGCATCCGTCGTATTACAAACCCAATAGAAAACTGAGGTGAACACAGGCATCCGTCGTATTACAAACCCAATAGAAAAACTGAGGTGAACACAGACATCGGTCGTATTACAAACCCAATAGAAAACCGAGGTGAACACAGGCATCCGTCGTATTAAAAACCCAATAGAAAACCGAGGTGAACACAGGCATCCGTCGTATTACAAACCCAATAGAAAACCGAGGTGAACACAGGCATCAGTCGTATTACGAAACCCAATAGATAACCGAGGTGAACACAGGCATCCGTCGTATTACAAACCCAATAGAAAACCGAGGTGAACACAGGCATCCGTCGTATTACAAACCCAATAGAAAACTGAGGTGAACACAGGCATCAGTCGTATTACAAACCCAATAGAAAACCGAGGTGAACACAGGCATCAGTCGTATTACAAACCCAATAGAAAACCGAGGTGAACACAGGCATCCGTCGTATTACAAACCCAATAGAAAACTGAGGTGAACACAGGCATCAGTCGTATTACAAACCCAATAGAAAACCGAGGTGAACACAGGCATCAGTCGTATTACAAACCCAATAGAAAACTGAGGTGAACACAGGCATCAGTCGTATTACAAACCCAATAGAAAACTGAGGTGAACACAAGCATCAGTCGTATTACAAACCCAATAGAAAACTGAGGTGAACACAGGCATCCGTCGTATTACAAACCCAATAGAAAACTGAGGTGAACACAGGCATCAGTCGTATTACAAACCCAATAGAAAACTGAGGTGAACACAGGCATCAGTCGTATTACAAACCCAATAGAAAACCGAGGTGAACACAGGCATCAGTCGTATTACAAACCCAATAGAAAACCGAGGTGAACACAGGCATCAGTCGTATTACAAACCCAATAGAAAACCGAGGTGAACACAGTCATCAGTCGTATTACAAACCCAATAGAAAACTGAGGTGAACACAGGCATCCGTCGTATTACAAACCCAATACAAAACTGAGGTGAACACAGGCATCAGTCGTATTACAAACCCAATAGGAAACTGAGGTGAACACAGGCATCAGTCGTATTACAAACCCAATAGAAAACAGAGGTGAACACAGGCATCAGTCGTATTACAAACCCAATAGAAAACCGAGGTGAAGACAGGCATCAGTCGTATTACAAACCCAATAGAAAACTGAGGTGAACACAGGCATCAGTCGTATTACAAACCCAATAGAAAACTGAGGTGAACACAGGCATCCGTCGTATTACAAACCCAATAGAAAACCGAGGAGAACACAGGCATCAGTCGTATTACAAACCCAATAGAAAACCGAGGTGAACACAGGCATCAGTCGTATTACAAACCCAATAGAAAACTGAGGTGAACACAGGCATCGGTCGTATTACAAACCCAATAGAAAACTGAGGTGAACACAGGCATCAGTCGTAATACAAACCCAATAGACAACTGAGGTGAACACAGGCATCAGTCGTATTACAAACCCAACAGAAAACTGAGGTGAACACAGGCATCAGTCGTAATACAAACCCAATAGAAACTGAGGTGAACACAGGCATCAGTCGTAATACAAACCCAATAGAAAACTGAGGTGAACACAGGCATCAGTCGTATTACAAACCCAACAGAAAACTGAGGTGAACATAGGCATCAGTCGTATTACAAACCCAATAGAAAACTGAGGTGAACACAGGCATCAGTCGTATTACAAACCCAATAGAAAACTGAGGTGAACACAGGCATCAGTCGTAATACAAACCCAATAGAAAACTGAGGTGAACACAGGCATCAGTCGTATTACAAACCCAATAGAAAACTGAGGTGAACACAGGCATCAGTCGTAATACAAACCCAATAGAAAACTGAGGTGAACACAGGCATTAGTCGTATTACAAACCCAATAGAAAACTGAGGTGAACACAGGCATCAGTCGTATTACAAACCCAATAGAAAACTGAGGTGAACACAGGCATCCGTCGTATTACAAACCCAATAGAAAACTGAGGTGAACACAGGCATCCGTCGTATTACAAACCCAATAGAAAACTGAGGTGAACACAGGCATCCGTCGTATTACAAACCCAATAGAAAACTGAGGTGAACACAGACATCGGTCGTATTACAAACCCAATAGAAAACCGAGGTGAACACAGGCATCCGTCGTATTAAAAACCCAATAGAAAACCGAGGTGAACACAGGCATCCGTCGTATTACAAACCCAATAGAAAACCGAGGTGAACACAGGCATCAGTCGTATTACAAACCCAATAGAAAACCGAGGTGAACACAGGCATCCGTCGTATTACAAACCCAATAGAAAACCGAGGTGAACACAGGCATCCGTCGTATTACAAACCCAATAGAAAACTGAGGTGAACACAGGCATCAGTCGTATTACAAACCCAATAGAAAACCGAGGTGAACACAGGCATCAGTCGTATTACAAACCCAATAGAAAACCGAGGTGAACACAGGCATCCGTCGTATTACAAACCCAATAGAAAACTGAGGTGAACACAGGCATCAGTCGTATTACAAACCCAATAGAAAACCGAGGTGAACACAGGCATCAGTCGTATTACAAACCCAATAGAAAACTGAGGTGAACACAGGCATCAGTCGTATTACAAACCCAATAGAAAACTGAGGTGAACACAAGCATCAGTCGTATTACAAACCCAATAGAAAACTGAGGTGAACACAGGCATCCGTCGTATTACAAACCCAATAGAAAACTGAGGTGAACACAGGCATCAGTCGTATTACAAACCCAATAGAAAACTGAGGTGAACACACGCATCAGTCGTATTACAAACCCAATAGAAAACCGAGGTGAACACAGGCATCAGTCGTATTACAAACCCAATAGAAAACCGAGGTGAACACAGGCATCAGTCGTATTACAAACCCAATAGAAAACCGAGGTGAACACAGGCATCAGTCGTATTACAAACCCAATAGAAAACTGAGGTGAACACAGGCATCCGTCGTATTACAAACCCAATACAAAACTGAGGTGAACACAGGCATCAGTCGTATTACAAACCCAATAGGAAACTGAGGTGAACACAGGCATCAGTCGTAATACAAACCCAATAGAAAACAGAGGTGAACACAGGCATCAGTCGTATTACAAACCCAATAGAAAACCGAGGTGAACACAGGCATCAGTCGTATTACAAACCCAATAGAAAACTGAGGTGAACACAGGCATCAGTCGTATTACAAACCCAATAGAAAACTGAGGTGAACACAGGCATCCGTCGTATTACAAACCCAATAGAAAACCGAGGTGAACACAGGCATCAGTCGTATTACAAACCCAATAGAAAACCGAGGTGAACACAGGCATCAGTCGTATTACAAACCCAATAGAAAACTGAGGTGAACACAGGCATCAGTCGTATTACAAACCCAATAGAAAACTGAGGTGAACACAGGCATCAGTCGTATTACAAACCCAATAGAAAACTGAGGTGAACACAGGCATCAGTCGTATTACAAACCAATAGAAAACTGAGGTGAACACAGGCATCAGTCGTATTACAAACCCAATAGAAAACTGAGGTGAACACAGGCATCAGTCGTAATTACAAACCCAATAGAAAACTGAGGTGAACACAGGCATCAGTCCGTATTACAAACCCAATAGATAAACTGAGGTCGAACACAGGCATCAGTCGTAATACAAACCCAATAGAAAACTGAGGGTGAACACAGGCATCAGTCGTATT